>CM059582.1:194850000-199650000 GCA_030407085.1 Trichopria drosophilae
AGCCTGTAACAATTTCGCGGCCGGATCTCTGATTTCAAAGCGTTCGGGCAGCTTCTATCTCCTGGAGAAAATTGCAATTGGAAATTAAGTCTCAGGCAATCGCAGATCGCGAGATAGATAGAATCGTTATTTATCTCCTCTTTTCGTTACTCTTTCATCCAGAGCTGATCGTCGAATAAAGGATTTAATAGAAAAAATGCAGGGAGGGGATTGTTGGCTGATTCACATAATGAAATGTCTGCAGCATGATGAGCGTGGAGGTCCGTAAGTATAGCGTTGAGTCCCGGCCCATGACCTTTGTTCCCATCCAACGAGAAGGAAAGTGAACTTAAGGAAGGACTATGTGTCCAAAGGTATGCAACAGAAATGCAGGAAACGGCTGAGAAAAAGAACGGAGGGCGAAACGAGCGAGAGTTCGAAGTTCTTGGCTCGCGTGCGAAATACATTGCTTGCAAATGAATATAAGGTGTGATTTATGATCTAAGGTAAGTAATAACTGGTATTTTATGATTTTCTTACTCCACTATTTAAATAAAAATATTTTTCGTTTACCATAATATTACATGACGATTGGGGTACAAAAGTTCCAAAAAATTTCTTCCAAGTCAATTACTTCCAACATATTATTTTTTCCAATAGACAATAGTTCTAATGTATTCTTTTTACCAAAGTTCTCTTTTCTTCCAAATGTCTAAATATCAAATAATTCTTTTTCAGCACTATAGCCGAAAAATCCGATTTTTCTTTACACCGGGAGGAAAGCAGCAACTTTCCTCCCGCAAGCGGAAGGAAAGATGCCGCTTATCCTCCCGGCCATAAAGAAAAATCGTATACTTCCCTCGGGAAGTAAAAAAGAATGTTTCAGACTGCATGTTTCTCACCCTCGGCTTCACCTCGGGTAAAAATTACACGCAGCCTGAGACATTCTTTATTTTACCTCCCTCGTTGAGTAATATACTATTACGGCCTACTTTTAGTTCGTAGAATGACATTTTACGGATCACGCGAAACACGAATCTGCGCTGTCAAAAACATAACCCATATACGGACTAAATGCAGTTCGCGAAATCGTATTTTTACAGCTTGCAGTACCGAAAAATAATGTTCGAACCAAGGCCGTAAAATCTGGTTTTACGGTCTTGTATCGAAAATAACTATTTTTTTCCTTTTCTGTTGTCGTCAATTGTTTTTCGTCAATTCGAACTTCATGACTGTGACAGCATAGAGTAAATTTAAGTATTCTGTGAGACAACAGTTTCTTTTGAAATAAAGGCTGAAAAGGGCTGCCTGATATTTACGTATACCCGGCAAGTTTCATGATACTTTAGGTGGTGTAAAATTTGAAAATACTGACAACATAATACAGTATTTAGAAAATGTTTGATATAATTTACATTTTTACACGATATTGGTATTTTTAAATAAAATTGGAAAAAATGTCTTATTGGAGATAATTTTTGATTTTGGAAGTTTTTTCTTCGAAGTTTTGACTTGGAAGAAATATTTTGGAAATTTTGACTCCCTCCCTTTATGACATAATATTCGTTATCAACGGTCGATAACTAAATGCAGGTGAAAAAATTGACGCTCCAGGAGCATCATAGCTGAGGCTATTGGACCGCCGGAGGATGATAACCGTATTAGTATTCATTATAGTAAATTGTAGTAAATCATCTTTTCCGTATTTTGAGATTTCGCAAGTGGAAAATGTTTTTCTTAAAAGAAAAAAAAATGTTGGGTAACAGAAATCTCGATAACAGGGTAAAATAAACAAAAAAAAAAGATAAAGTTAACGTTTCGACCGGAAATTTGGTCCTCTTCAGAATATATTTAATCTAGAATTATATATTGTAACGTGGGACATTTTTAGTTCTAACAAAAATTAGTTTTCCCAGAGTTTCATCTTTCTCTAGCTTGCACAGCTGTTACTAATAAAATTAAAAAAAAAAGGAAATATACTATTTTCCAACATTCGACAACCGGAAGATAAGCTTCTTGCAACATGTAGCCGAGAGATACATGTCGAGCATCATCGTAGTAGAAATGCCGCGAACCCTCTCGAGTTTCGTGTAAATTTATGATTGTTCGTAGATCAGTTTTCGATCACACGATCCACCGTAGCCAACGGCCGAAGCATTATCCCATAATAAACTTAAAAATATCTTATACCGCTAGAACACTTCCTGTTGTCGAACACATGTGGAAAACTAAAAAGACTAAATAATTTTTGTCCCGAATGACGTCACGTCCTCTTAGTAATACCAACAATTACCATTGCAACTATTATAATCAATTAACCATTAATTATAGAAGCGTTACTAATAAAATTCATTGTCAGCGTACAATTAGATTTATGTCAATAAGTTTAGAAGTATATCTTATTCAATTTAATACCTTTTTAACGGTATTAATTATGATTATAAGTAATAAGTAATTGGAGTATTGCGCTATGCATATATCATCAATTGCGAATATGTAATCCACGTAATATTATTATTGTATATTAACTACTAATTATTATTATTGCGTTTAGTTTATAATATTATATTGTAAGGGAAGATAGTATACATCATATCCACTTTTCCCCACTTTTCCGGGCATAAGCCCTGCCCCTTTTTCTCTATCGTCCAATCTTGACATAGACAATTTTTGACTCTCATCTCATGAGCATAGAGAGGGAGAAGTCCTAGAGCTCTAACCGAGGTGACGATTTAGGAAAACCTATTTTCAAAAGTCAGTTCAAAAGTTTCAGTTCAAAAGTTTCAGTTCAAAAGTTCAGTTCAAAAGTTTCAGTTAAAAGGTTTTAGTTAAAAAGTTTACTTAAAAAGTTTAGTCCGAAAGTCGACAGTCTGAGAGTCGACAGTTTGAGATTAATTTGAAGAGTCGAAGCTAAGGTTGGACCCAAATAATCTCCGACTAGTAAGCAATTTGTAAGTTTCGTTTTATTTTAATCTTTTTCTTATAATTATACAATTTTGTTTACCATTTTTTGATTTCCAGGATAATTCCTTTTTCCTTTTCCTTTTTTCCTTATTCCATAGAACAATCCAAATTAATTTAAAAACTTGAGGTTGGATGCTTCTAGTTAAGGTACCAACTTCGAGTATTAAATTAATTATTTAACCAAAATTCTACCATCTAAATTCAAAGGCTTGAGGTTGGACGCTTCGTCGTCAAGGTACCAACCTCGAGGTATTGAAACAAAAGGGATCTTCTTTTCTTATTCCTTTTTTTTTGATTAGAAACAAATACTTGAAGTTGGATGCTTCCTCGTTAAGGTACCAACTTTAAAGTATCAATCTAACCACGTTTTTTTTTTGTTAATTAATTGAACCCCAAATCAATTATTCCCTAGTATCCTTTCCAAAAATCATACTATCTTCCAATATTTTGATGTACCTAAAATATAAATTATAATAATGATAATAATAATTGTATATTTTATTTCACCATTTCTCCACCATCCCGGTCGTCCCAAGGTAAGAGGGACGAATTATAAATTTTAAAAACTTCTTTCACTTATTATTTGTACTCCGTTGTGTTCGACGCTGGACGTAACAATATAATTAGGTAAAAAAATAAAAATGTTTCAAATTATATAAAAAAATTGAAAATGGTACAAAAGTTTTTTGTTATGAAAATATGAATAAAATGACAAATGAATTGATGCAATTAAGTCAAAATATAATATAAAAAAAGGAAAAGAAACCAAAAACGGAATAAAGGAAAGACAATTTTTTTAAATATTATATTATATAGAAATGTTAAAAAGGTCAACTGAATTTCGTTTCAAAGAAAAATAAAAATTTAAGTAAAATATCTAAAAAATGCCCAAAAAATTTTTTCTTCATATTAACATTTTATAGCATAAAATTAATATAATTTAAGAATATTTTATTGTAATTATTATGAAAATGTAAGAAAAAATCATAAAATAAAAAATCTCAAATTTTTCTTCTTACCTTTAGAAAATGTTGATTGTAGAATATGATTTCATTGTTATCTTTCAAGTTGTTGTGAACTGAAAAAAACTGTTTGAAAAATATTGTAAATATAAATAATACTTAGAAAGAAGAAAAAAATAATGTGTCGTGACTTTGTAAAAGCAAACAGGTAAGTACTGTGAATTGACAGCGTTTTTATTGCATTTAATAAAGAAATTTTCTATGTGTTGTCTTTTAAATTTATGATGTTCAGTAGCAACTATTTTTATATTGTCAAATTAAAATTATGTCGAGTATTAATTCGATGTACGATTAATCCCGTGTAATTTTCGACTTTACCAAAAATGTCTTTTTTTTTGTGTTCATATATTCTGGTTTTTAATAATCTTCCCATTTGACCTATGTAAACACCATTACAGTGATTGCAATTTATTTGATAAATAACATCGTTTAATTGAAATTTGGAAAGTTTATCTTTAAAAGGTTTAATTCCACTTAGATTTACATTCTGAGGTTTCTGAACAATTCTAATGTTTTGATCAGCTTAAATCTTTTCTTTTAATTTTTTCAGATATATTTTTGACATAGATAGTATTCATTATACGATCTACAATTGAAAAAAAACATAGTTTGTGCTTATTTTTAGTAAGTTTTTGTGAAGGAACAAAAGTTTGGTTCGCAGTTTGGCAATACCCAGATTAAAGTGCTATTCATCAGTTTTAAAATGCACTTCTAGTCATTCCGATACGATTATTTTACAAGTTTTTGTCAAGACACGATTATGATTTTCGCATTTTGCACTTTAGGTTAGGAAATCTCAAAATCTTGACATGAGGCAGCAATTCTGCTATCAGATTTGGATTCAGTACATCGAAACCCTTCGGAACAGTATATTCAGTATTCTGATGAATGAATTTTAATTTAATCTTTGACAAATTGTGAACAAAAATGTTGTTCCGCCACAAAAACTTACTGAGAATGAGCAAAAACTGTATTTTTTTTGTAGATTAGGATATTACAAAATCTTAAAGCGAAAGAACAATTCTGCATAAGAAGATTGGTCTCATTTTCGTATTTATTTTCATTCAGTTGTAGATTTACTAAATGTACGAAAATCACAATTGTCCCGTGACAAAATCTCCGATAAATGGAATGAAAAGAAAAGCATCGAAATGACTAAAAAAGCATTTTAATGCCGATGAATAGTACTTTAATTTCGTTTTTGCTACAGTACAAACAAATATTTTGTTCCAGCCCAAAAACTTTCTGACAATTGTATAAAAGGTGTTTTTTGGCACTTTTAGGTTAGAATATCTCAAAATCTTGCATAACTGGATACAGCAATTCTGCTCAGATTTGGTTTCATCGTAATGTAAACCTTCGGAAAAGTCTAGTTTTTGGGTATCAATTTTGTTGACCTTTGTTATTTATGTTTATACTCCTTTTTTTCCATGCATTGAACAAATTTAGCGAATCAAGAAAGGGCGCAAGAAGTCAAATGTAAAGTCGCACCCGTTTTCGTTCACTTAATTGTCGATTTTATCGTATTACACTGAAAAATAATAAGGCATAGAAATTGAAATATTCCATCGAATTAAGTACTTTTGTGGATAAAATTCCATATCTATCTTGGGAAATTAGTACTCCTGATCATTTCTATTGTATTTTATTCACGATTATCTTTTGGATTTACATAAATCTGAATTGTTCCTTTATTGCAGTATGGCATTACCCGATTTCACTAAAAATTGATTCCCCATAAAGTCAGAAATCGTTGCTAAAAATATTACGTAAAAGCTCAGTAGTATATAATAATTGAAACGATACAACTTGCTATGCAAAATGCAATTCGCATCAATACTTAGTTATTACTTGTCGTGCACCAAAAAATTACACCAAAAAATGATCCATTTCTATCTTAATTAAAAACATCTTTAGTTTTTTACAAAAAAATTAGTTAATCAACAAGGTTTAAGTTCTTATTAAGCCATGATTAAAAAAAGTTGATTTGTATAATAAAGTATGGTGAATTAAGACATACTATTTAGAGTATTGGAAAATATTCGTAAACCCATTACATCGACCATAACAATATGAAAACTTTGAAAAAATGTCCTAATGAAATTTCCATTTCACCATACATGCTTATTCCATAAGGCACGTTCATTTTGGCCTTTCGACCTTCGTAAATTTAATTCAATTACCAACTTCTTATCCCTCTAGAGAACAATTGTTTTTTATTACGCAATATGCACTCAGGACATGGGCACTGAAACAGCGCCATACGTTTAATTATGTTTTAAAAAGCTCTGGATGATACAAAGGTGCTCCAATTGCGGTCGTTATCGTTATTCGTATTTACGAACAAGTTCGCATACCCGCCAACGAGCGTAGGCAGACATTGTACTTGTATGAACGAGCGGCGCTGGCAAGTGTCTGGTAATTATACAGCGATGTTAATATAAATAATTATTCACTATTCTTCATCCCCAGCCCTCTATTCGTTAGTCCGACATGCGATAAAGAGAGACAGGGAATGGGAAGATTTATATAATATCGTAATTTATAAACTGTCAGACCTCTCGAGGTATTCTGCAACCCCGAAACTCAAGCTGCTCGTAATTGTTTTGTTATTGATTTATCGGTTCATACAACCTAACGTACCTGATCAGTTTTTGCGACTTGTAATTTCATAATAGAACTTAATCTTAATTTTTTTCAATTGTAATTGCATCGTCTTTCCCTTATAAAATCTAAAGTAGATGGACTTCAAACAGGCCGAACAAAATTGCCACGACATTGAATGATTTGTGAGTTTAAGCAATGGAGTTGCTTGCAATATTCAGATGGTAAATGCTTTAAAAGTCAAGGATATTTTTTATGAAATATGAAATTGACTAACATTTAAAGAGTGTAATTAGGATGTTGGATGCCATGTTGGAGAATATATGCATTAAAGCATCGATATTCTCAAAATCTTTCAGACGCTCTGAATCAAGAGATAAAATATTTGTCATTTCTTTTCTTTCGATTCCCGCTATATGAGTAATTCTACAGAACTTTTAACTTTTCACTGTTCAAAATCGACAAAAATTATTTTAGTGGCACACTAATGGGACATATTTTTTGGTTTTTAAACCACTTCCAGAGTAAGGAACAGTTGGCGTAACTCGTTTTTGAATAAAGTTGTATAAAGTTGAATAAAGTCAACGTTGAAACTAAACAATAGCCTAATGGTAGATGCAGGTGTACTCGTATTATATATCTTATAGTTTTTATATTTAAAGATAAGGTACTTGTTACGAGAAATACAGTTTTTTTTACTCATTATTTATTATCGCTAATAAAAAAATTTTAGAATTAAATTTTTCCAATTTTTCTTACGGAAGTCTAAAGATATCAGCCGAAAAGGTAATAATCTATGTTAAAAAATGTAAATTAAAAATGATTGAATCGATTTGTTAACATTCGGGCTTTATAAAGGCAATTCTAACATTTTTATACGAGCTACTAAAAAATATCTAATTATTATGAGATCATATAAAGTGGTCAGATTAGCGCCCGGATTTTGAAAATTTGATTCAATACTTTTATTAATGTAGATTACTACCTTAGTTGATGACTCTAGAAACCCTTTAAATAGCTATTTTCAACGTATAAAAATGCTCATTTATTTCTTAGAATGTTTGTTTCGTATTCTAAACTTAACAATGTCAAATAATAAAAATTTTAAAAAATGTCAACATTTTTTATTATTAAAATGTCGATTTCACGGTGTAGAATAACCAATGGCAAGTTAAACACATGATAGGATATTTATAAGTACTTTAACCCATTAACGCCCAAAGAACACTTTTTCTGGCTTCAATTTCAATCAAGTATTTCGTATCAAAATCGAAGTTCAAAAAAATTGAAAGGTACATATCCTACTGTTTTCGAGGTCACTCTTCAAGATTCCGAGGTCAAAATTGAGTTTCAGCCATCAGGAATTCCAATATGGCGCCGAATTTGACAAAAATTTCCAGAAAATTCGAAAATATTTATCCTTAAGAATTTTTTTCGAGGCATTAGAATATAGGGATAGTATTGAAACGATGAACGATGGTGATCGGAATACTTGAATTTTAAACAAAAATTTTACTTGCATACCCCACATCATTCTAACTACTTCAAAATGGCGTCGACAATGAAAATTTCTTTAAAAGTTTCTGAACGCTCTAACTAAAAAAAGACGAGCTTTTTTAAAAAAATGCTAAGAATGAAAAGTACTTAGAATTCGTCGAGAAATATAATGGAATTTTTTCAGATTTTTTTCATGACATTTTCGGAAATTTTTTTTTCAAAATTTGTTTCAAAATTTTAATTTAGTTACGAAAAGTTCTGAAAAAAATTTAGTGTACTCTCTGACGAATTCTAAGAGTCTTTTGTTCTTTGCAATTTTTTCAAAAAGTTGACAGTTTTCGAGAAAAAAAATCCTAAACTATAATATTCGAAATTCATTTATTCGAAAATTATCAACTTTTTTTATAGCATTTTGAAGTCGTTAGAATGATGTGGGGTATACAAGTAACAATTTTTTAAAAAATTCAAGTATTCCGATCACCGTCGTTCATCGTTTCAATACAATCCCTATATTCTAATGCCTCGAAAAAAATTCTTAAGGAGAAATATTTTTGAATTTTATGGAAATTTTTGTCAAATTCGGCGCTATATTGGAATTCCTGATGGCTGAAACTCAATTTTGACCTCGGAATCTTGAAGAGCGACCTCGAAAACAGTAGTATATGTACCTTTCAATTTTTTTTAACTTCGATTTTGATATGAAATACTTGATTGAAATTGAAGCAAGAAAAAGTGTTCTTTGGGCGTTAATGGATTAAAGAAGACATTACAACGTAGTTTTAAGCGTGCCTAAATGCCCTTTAAGTGTGCCACTCGAAAATTTTGTGTATTCGAACGAGTTATGCACTGATTTGATAATTTTTAGAGACCTCCTACAAAGTTAGTTTATGAGACACACGTGTGCCGTGCATCTTATTTTTTGCGGCTTTTAGTGTAGAATTATTCTATGAAACTAAGAATCATGAAATGAAAAGTTATTTTCTCCATATTGAAAAAAGTAATAAATTGCTGAATTGGGAATAATCGGTGGACACATACATTTTAAGTTGCACAATTTTTTAGAAGATAAGCACACTCTTGGCATGTTGTTTATTGAAACTCCAAGATTATACGAAGATTCTCTAAAATTTTCAGAAAGATTGGATAAGAGTTACTTTTTTTTTAGTGATATCAAAATGAAATTGTTGGATTGTACGGTGTGAAATTCAGTAAAAATCGTACTTTACGTTCGTTTTTTTTTCTTTCCAGTAGTTTATTATCTTAATAAAAAAATATATAAGGGCTAACATTTTAATATATCGTAGAAAAAGAATCTTGATCGTTTAGTTCGATATTCATTTGTTTGCAAGATACATCGTTGCGTACTATAAAAGTTAAAGATTCTGTAGAATTAATCATATCCTAAAAATGTTTTGTTTTTCCTTTGCGTTCTTGGATATTAATTTACCTCCTAAAAATGTTGCTTCCATTATACTTGGATTTAATTTAATTAATTTCCTTTTTACAGCATAAAAAATTTCGTTGTAAGCAATAGCTGGTAATTTTGGTAACTAGTCCCTTGGTAACTATGGATACAGAGGCAATGATAGTTAGATTATCATAAAAAAAATTATTTGTGGTATCTAAATCAATATTACTATCGGGGATCGCAATATTTCGTAATCTAGGGCAACTTCTGGATTTCACTGTGCTTAGTTTCGAGCAAAGCAGCAGCAGCACACTACGGTGAGCACAGTAGTGTGTCTGCAAAAATGGCTGCTGGCCTGCATACGGAAACGAGAATATATAACCTTGCAATATTAAGCCATAAAGACCTTCGTAGGAATATTTGCCCGTGAAAATCCCTTGTGCTTTGGCCGATCTCTACTTTGTAAATTTGATCGTTCAATTTCACTCACTTCCTATCAAACTCATGCCTCGCTTCTTTCTACATATTTCAATCTAATGTCCTTCACATATCACTGTAAAGATTTCCAAATTGAAAACTGAAAAACTCAACCTTTTAATTAAGTATTTGATGGATTGTCGACTTAAATGAAATCACCCCTTTTCACCTTTTATAAAGGCCCAGTGCTCATTTATCAATTGGATACGAAAATTAAATTTATTCTTACTATTATTAATATACTACTCTGAAAAGTTAGATTTTTCATGAAAACTAATCAATTCGCTCTTATATTAACTTAAGGAGGTCCCCTTAATCAGACGAATAAAAAAATCGATGTTTTTTTATTGCATAAATCGTTAGAAAAGCAATCTAGAACACATTTCCAAAGCGTCATATGAAGTGCATTGTTGAAGGTACAGAAGTTACAATTTTTCCTTACCAAAAACTTTGAATTTCGTTTTCTCCACTTTTTATTTTTACACTTTTACTGTTGCGACAGATTAAAAAAAGAAACGATCAATCGTTGGGAGATTAAAAAAGTACTCGTTTTCAAATAATTGTTAGATCATAACAAAGTCCATTTTTGTTACTGGCTAATAAAATATTTTACTTCCCAATCAGGAAAAATGAGTACCTATATATATCGAATTTATCGGCTTTTCTTGAATTGTTTTGATTTACCCAGAAGAAAAAATTATTAAAAATATTAATCACTTTCATTTTTGTATTTCAGACTAAAATTACGAGCTACATCTTTCATGTCTTCCAATAAATGCATTCATTGATGAGGCGCCTTACAAAATTCATAATAAGTCCTTTATTTTGTTATTTTTTTTTTATAGTAAATAAGAATTTAGAAAATTAGCCAAAGTCATCTAGATTTTTAGCTTCTAATTAAAGCAACCACCTTATTTTAATTAGACGTCATATTACTATTAAAACGTTGGAGAACTAAACCGTCCCAGGAGGTCCTAAGAGGACATTCTCAGATGGGCTTGTGTGGTTTGGATAAACAACTCAATAAACAAAAAATTGAATATTTCCATAAAAAGAACCTGAGTGAACATTTAACACATTTCTACTAAAAATGTTAAGTTTTATAGCAAAAGTGCATGTTGGTCTAGACGTTTTTGTATCGATTTAAAAAAAAAGATTGAAGTAGTTTTGACGCCGAAAACAGAAAGAGAACACCAGAAAAAATAAGATCAGTGGGTTGTATCCATTTTTTTTGTAGGAAGGCTTGAAAATGAATTAAATGTACTTATTATTTAGAAAGCAAGACCACTACTACTACCTCTAACCACTTAAGTAGTAACGGTATGTATAAGAGATGTTTGGCCCATGTCTTACTACTGAAGTAGTAGTAGTAGTAGCAATCAATTTTTTCCTGTATCAGCGCATGACAACACTGTAATGATTGGATAGACTGCGTTATAAATACTGGCGGTATTTCTGGATGATGTTACAATTATTATTAATAGGTACTCTTGGTTTTTACTTAATTTACGGCTGACATGAATCCTGTTCATAGACAGGAAGTGTTTTTCCCTGATGTGAAATAAGAAAGACATAATACGAAAAGCATGCTTCTTTCTTTTATAATACCACCAGTTTATAGGAAGCAGGGAAGTGTGCGTGTAAAATAAAATTTAATACGCACTGATTCGCAGCGATTTTCGCTGATTCAAATTTAGAGAGTATAACAGGATTTTCATCATTTTAAGGTGGTTCTACTGGTTCTAAGAAAGTCTAAGAAGTACATTTTGTAAGGGAACAATGAAGGACTCGAAGAATATCTGACATTTAAAATTGAGGGCCAGTTATCGACTTATAATTAGTTATTAAAATCGAATACTTTAACATCTTATGGCAAAGAGTGACTGATTTTTAATTAATAACTATCTTAGATAAACTTGAAAAACGAGATAGTAATAGATAAAATTATAAGCTTTACAAAATTCGTGAAAACATCATAGACTCTCCTGTGAACTTCGAAGATATTATTCGATTTAATTACACCTAATCAGGATAATTGAGGTACATAAACAATATGGCATTCCCACTGAACAGTTTTGTCCAGGTTAGTGATAGTACATTGTGCAACTAGGGAGCAAAATAGGTGTTTGACGACGAGGGCGAGTTTGACGCCCGAGCAGGGCGAGGTCGGTAATTCGAATGGGTCTGAAACATGTGTTTTCCCTTGTTGCACATATCATTTTCTCATACGAGAGAGTTCTATTTTGCTCCCGCGATACAGGGAGCAAAATAGTATTTTGGAAATAGAGTGGGAGAAACTTATTTCGCTCCCGGCTAAATTAGTTTTGCTCCCTAGGGAGAGAATCCGCTATTTTGCTTCCACTATAAAGGGAGCAAAATAGCATTTTGTGCTCAGTGTCTGAGAAAACTTATTAACGCTTCATAACAACTTTACAGCCGTCTTTTGTAGACGTAACATCGTATGCAGAAATCGTTACTGTTGCAACCATTATTAATCATGATAAATGACAATTACTTTGGCATAATGTAATTTCCAAAAATGCATGCCGATCCTATGTTTTTTATTTGAAGTTTACAAACTCGAGTCGCCCTAGTTCCATCAATGGTAACATGTAGCAAGTCTTGGTATCAACGCTCAAGAAAGTGCAGAATACAGTTTAAATCATGAAAATTCAGTTAAATATTTTAACCACTTTTTCGCATGATTGAAGTGTTTGACGATAATTATATTTCAGTCCCTTTACTGAATTAAGAATATGAGTAGAACCACTTGAAGACTTACATATGATTGTATGAGCATTATGAATCGGATACTTATATAGAAAAACATATTCAGCATGGGATTTCTGAGATCAAATTTTCTGGAAAGTTTTATCTTTATTGGTCTAATAATCACAAAGTAATGAATGTTTAAAGTTGGAGGCAGTCGATGACCAACGTGTCATGTGCTTCGAGGCCCTGAAAAACTTCATTGTTTATTGAAATATATAATTTATACATTTTTCATTAGATGCAAAAAACTCTAACGAACAATTTTTTTTTATTCGTTTCAAAATTCTCAAAATTAAATAAGTTATAACGGTAGAGGGATTCAAACCTAGCATGAAATACCCCAAAGGAACAAATGTGACTCTAAGAGAGTAAAATTGAAGCTTATAGGAGTGAAATTTAACGATTACTCTCTTTTGGACTCAATTGAGTCCAATAATTTTAGAGAGTATTGATTGTGCATCCTCGAACCAGCATCTCCAAACCTCAGAGGTCCAATCTCCACTTAGGCCATATAATTCTACTTGATGACCATAGTTGAAATAATAGTTTTACTCAGGCCGTCAAATTCTATACTATGAAACTAGTAGTGTTTGATCCAAGGCGGTAAAGTGGATTTATACTAAGGCGAAAACTACTAGTTCGTCATATATCCCTAAAATGTCAGTCCTTCAATCAATATTCAAATGGATTTCATCACACGCTCCGATTCACTTTCGGACCGTAAGATCAACTTTCATTACGTACTAATGAAATATGCTTTGTTATTTCTGATGTTTTCAAATAAGATGTTCACAGCACGCCTTATTTTGCATAGGAGGATGTTAATGCAGTCGACCTCCATGCGACAGTGACCTAATGACGTAACGTATTAGTAGTACACGTTCAAAATTTCTATTCTGAATGGAAACATGACGCCAGACAACGAACCAAACCAGGCTACTCGTTAACAATAAAATATAGCTAACCGATACCTCTCGGTACCAACATAATTGACAAGTGTCCTGGTAACAATGAAAAGCTCTAACCTTTTCCAAACGATCAATAACAGTATCCCACATTCTCGCGAGATAAGAAAAAAAACCTCGTTACATCTCAGAAACCGCCACGGTAACGTAAGGACAAAGGGCCGACAACGGGATCCCGGGAGATGCATCGGTCCAATACCCAGCATTAACGAGTTCTAATGGGAGTTCGAAACGATAATCGGCGTCTCTCTGTCTCTCACGCTACCGAACGAGTCGAAAGTTTCGTTTCTAATTAAGAGGCAAATACGGACCGATCCGTTTTCTACTCGAATTCGTTGATAACCTCGGCTCGTTAACTTTCAAAGCGCGAATAAAGTAAACGTAAATGGTGTCCGGTGGACAACGAGAAAAACGAGAGAACGGATCCAATGATAAAACGGTGTTTAAACACGCAGGAAATTTGTTTATCATTATCACAATCGATCGGCGCTGATGAACAGGCCACTTTAACTCTATCCACTGAGCTTTAATTCACGTTTACGCAAAATCTGAGTATTTTGCTGACAAAACATGACAATCCAATGATAGATAAAGGTATTAAAAAATTTCAACCTAATGTCTGGGATTTGTCAAGAATACTTGAGTATGCGGTAAGATTGGAATTCCCAGTTGGTATCCAATTATAATAAATAAGTTGTCATTTCGACATCTTTCCAACGGCCGCACCCAAATCTCTATTGAGTGCTGTGTGTACATCTGTATTGAAAACCATCTTTACAAGATACGTTGCCTATGGGCTTCGTTTGAAATGTCTCGTATTCGCATATCCTTAACTTGTGTCAATATGCACGACGGAGCCTGCAAGCAACAATTCTTGTTTTACGCTTATGCGTTTTAAGTGAGTGGGACGTATTCCACTTATCGAATGTCGGCGGATTTCAGTTACTCATCCAGTGACCATTTATACAGTGTTGATTAGGGTGGCCCTTATTTTAGATATTTTCGAATTTCATACGGGACACCCCCTAGATCGATTCGAATAATTAAAAAATGATTTTTAAGCTTGGTGAGAGCTCTTAATTTTAATATTTAGGAGTGGCGCATTTGACTTGAAGTTTAACATTGGTTATAAATGGGAGAAACCTACTATTTCAGTTTTTAACGCTCACTTTTCCAGAAAAAATTGTAATTTTTTGCCCATTGGCAGATATATTCTGGAATACTTTTAGGTGAGAAAAAACCAAGTTACGATAAAACAAAATTTTTTCGGTCGATTTATTCAAGATTTACTTATTACAATTTTTAGCTCAAAAAATTAAAAAAGTGTCAATTTTTCATTTATTTCCTTTATAACTCGGGACAAAAACATTTTACAATTTTAACCCAAAGATATTTCATTTCTTTAAAGATTTCTGCGTAAAATTACCTCCATAGTAAAGTCCAAATGATGTAATAGAGAGTAGTTATCGCATTTTTAAAGAATACGTTTTTTTGTCGAAAATCAAGTAAAAGAAAACATATTTTAGTTTATCCGCAATTACGCGCAAACAAAACATCTAATCGTAATGTATTATACAGGATCATATTCCTTACCTTTTTACGGATCGAAATGCCTACTAATAACTTGATTAAAAAATTTCTTGGCGAATTATGGCATTAAAGAAATTACTCCGTTTGGCTAGCGTAAAATCTGGAACCGACTTTTTTCAAATATTATTACAAAATTAATATCTCCTCAGGTATTTATATGGAAAACAGCTGAAATTTGGTATTCGGGGGTATTCGAGGTCGCTGATTACGAATCTCATCTTCGATTTTCAAAATTGAAAATAGCGGATCAAATATTGAAAAGTTACCTGATTCAAATGAAACAAGGTACACGGAGGTTTTCTGATTTCAGATTATGAATTTTTGATCTTATATTTTCAATACTTGTTTATATTTTGAAGATGTTCTAACTAGGCGGGAAATCGAATGTATTTGTCCCGAGTTATAAAGGAAATAAATAAAAAATTGACACTTTTTTAATTTTTTGAGCTAAAAATTGTAATAAGTAAATCTTGAATAAATCGACCGAAAAAGATTTTTTTTTTATCGTAACTTGGTTTTTTCTCACCTAAAAGTATTCCAGAATATATCTGCCAATGGGCAAAAAATTACAATTTTTTCCGGAAAAGTGAGGGTTAAAAAACTGAAATAGTAAGTTTTTCCCATTTAAAACCAATGTTAAACTTCAAGTCAAATGCGCCACCCCTAAATATTAAAATTAAGAGCTCTCACCAAACTTAAAAATCATTTTTTAATTATTAGAATCGATCTAGAGGGTGTCCCGTATGAAATTCGAAAATATCTAAAATAAGGGCCACCCTAGTGTTGATATTATAAACATTTAAGGGAGTCCCTATGCTCTAATAGAGAAGGAATCTATCAGAATTTTGAATTGATTCACTGGATACCAAATTTTCAGTTTCATCCATTCTGATAGCTTCCACTTTAGCATACATACACGGAGAAAAATTTTCTTCGAAATTTTAGCAGCTCAGATGCTAATTTTGGAACAGACTTGTAGAATAGAAAAAATTTCCATTTTTCCTAGTAAAAATTAGTAGATTTTATTGTAACTTTTACTGTCTGAATAGTAAAAATTCCAAGAACTGATCGTCATTTTTGTCAGAAAAAAATCGCAACGTTTCACGTTCTGTAGTCTGCCCCAAAATTACCATTTGAAATTGTAAAATTTCCAAGAAAGTTTTTCTCCGTGTCTATGTCAGTTTAATTGTGCAACCACACACAGAGAGAAAAAGAAGGTTAACGTAGTCATGAAGAACTAGTAAAAACAGTTTTAAAGTGTAATAATGGTAAAATTAACAATGTGAAAAGCTATAGCTCGCAGAGTGTTGCTTTTGCAATTAAAAACATTGCGAAAAGGGCCATAAAATAATTCTTTTTAGTAAGGAAAGAGGATATTTTGGTTTAATATTTATTTTATTATGTCAATTTCACTGTTCGTTAATGTTTGAAATCACTATTTAATTATGAAACTGAAGTATCGAGTATCTGAGGTTATGTACGATGATGTGCACTTAAATATCGGGAAATGGTAAACTAAACAATATTATGTTCTTGTTTATTATAGAAATGGTTAAATTAACTACTTTTTGTTATTATATCAAATTTTTTACTATTAGGAAATATCTCCATTAACCATTTTTCTTCTCTCTGACTACATGTCATTACTAAGTTATCAAAAAAAGATTCAACTATTAAAAATTTTACCAATATTTTATAGTTAAAAATTTAACAAATTTAAAACAGTTAACAGATCATACATGACCATTGGTAGGATAAAAATTGAATTAACACCGCTATGTTCAATGACTGTCTTCGAAATGATGCGGTGAAACCATAGAGATATAAGAAAGATATAAGAAATAGAGGGCAAAAGCCGTTGGTACAGACGTTAGCGGGATAGAAAGAGAACGCCGCTTATATCTCTATGGGTGAAACATGGGTGAAACTTATAAAGACCCTAAATTTTCGTGCATATTTTCATTTTATAGAAAGTGATTTTTTAAACTGTCAAATTATCTACATAGAATGAACATTTTAATTCACTGGAAAATGTATAAAAAGTGCACTGAACTGTTTAAACTTCAAAGATATGCCGTAAGATTTTTGTTATTTTATACACAATATTGTAAATAATGGCTTGTATGGACATTTTTATTTCAATATTTGGAGTTTTTTACTTTTGGTTAAATTGCACTTTAGAATCTTAAAATAATCTGTATTAATATAAATATTCATTTTTCTAATAAACATCAGCTTAGTACTAATAATTTATAGTATTCATGTTATTTCTGGCTAACGATTCTGTCGTAATTGGGTGATAACCTTCACCTTTATTATTGATTATTTATTCTCGATAATAAAGAAATGAATCATTTAGTAACGAATATTAATCCCGATATCCATTTGTTGACACCAAATCCTTTCGTTGGTTTCATAAATTTGCAATGATCCGTTAATTAACTACTGGGTCGTTTGTTTATATGTTGCGATAAAAATAAATACTATTTTTAAATCTTGTATTTCAGTTTCATGAAAGGTCTGATGACATTATAAGTATATATCATAAATAAATTAAATGAATATTGGGCAAACCAAAAGTATGGGAAAGGTTAAATCATTTTCGAAAAATGAATTTAAACAAAATTTTTTTGTCGTTTATTCAACAACGAATTTACTTTTTAAATAGGAATGCGTAACTTTGACTACAAAAATGGAATCATCAAATATTTCAACATATACAAAATTAAAATCAAATGAAAAAAAACAAACGTTAGATAATTGCACAATTACCCAAATTATTCAGATCATACATGAAATGTGAATTAACAATGGTTTTGAAATATTTTAATTAAATATTATTTGTATTATTAATATAGAGATG
Organism: Trichopria drosophilae; assembly: GCA_030407085.1. NCBI lineage: Eukaryota > Metazoa > Arthropoda > Insecta > Hymenoptera > Diapriidae > Trichopria > Trichopria drosophilae. Next base: position 194,868,142 of record CM059582.1, read on the forward strand.
TAAAATTGTTTTCTATTTTTAAGGCCATTAGTCCAAACAATCCTGAAAATTGATTGTATAAATTGTACCATATTTTACATTTTGGAGCATTATGTGCTTGTTCGAGATGAAAATTGTAGCTTTGATCAATTATGAATTATACCATTCAAACTGCGTTGTTATAGATTTACCATAAAACGAGCTGATAATATCAGGCGCATATATTTTCTGCGTATGTATGAATATTCATGTGACTAAAAACCCTAGAATTCCATTTCGCTATTCATTATTAATTCACCTTTGTCAATATATATTCATCAATTTGACAATTATAATAACATTAAATTTTAGATATAAAAGTGTAATGTATCTTTATAAAACTTTTTTCACTCTATTATTTTGATTTGCTTAGCTTCATTCGTAATAAATTAAATTATATACAATGTTTTGAGTAGAACATCTTAGGTATTTCTTTTCCAGTTCTTCATATTGATTTCATTTTGAATGAATATCGTCCGGTGAAGTTTCTATTTTTCCAAAAGAGGGCTAGGTCTACTTTCGCAAAACTAATTGCTTTATGAGGAAAGATAAACGTCCTATCAATTTTAATAAACTAATGTAAAATAAGAATAAATATCCCAATAGGAGATTCAAATGTTGAGTTAATGCATGATTTGATATAACTTTTGGTTAATTTACATATTTCGTAATCTAATTTGTCTACTTTACAATATAATTTTAATTTTTTTCTGCTGCTTTCCAGTACTGATATGTACAGATTACTGGACTTAAAAATCTTACAAAATTGCACAAATTACACAGAACCACAACAGAAATTAGTTTCAAGATCATTTGAATCATAAATAGTGGATCTTATAGATTTTTTGCCACTGAAAACGAATCCATTATTCGATTTAGCCCATCAGGTCAGGATTTTAAGATATCTGATCCGAAAAATATTAAAAAATATACTTTTTGAGGTTAAGATATGTGAAAAATCTGAAATGATGAGTAACCAAAAATCTATAAGATCCAGCACCTCTGATTCAAATGATCTCCCCTAAGAAAATTTTGCGGTCGTGTGTAATTAATCACTGAAGGTATTTTTCAAAAAAAAAACAACAATACAAGACCGCAAAATTTTTCAACGTACCTGTGATGTTTTTACTACACATTAAAAAAAAGGTCGTAAAATTGTTACATCTCAAATTAAGCACTGTAAAAGCGCTTACTGGACACCAGTACTGGGTGAGCTATTCGCCGATATTTTACCAATACTGACTCATTTCCGTTAATCTGTACTGACTGCCAGTACTGTGTATCTTGTCGTGGCCTTACTTCGCCCATTTCTATCTGGGTATAAGGCAGACAAATTTTATAATTATGTTAGTGCAATTAAGATACAACAATTGATCGTATATTACAGAAGAGTACTCAGATCTGAGTACCCCAATCTGAGATGCTCAATTTGCAAATGAACATCGCGTTATATGTGTGAACATTCTGCTATATTTTATCATATGTTAGATCATCAAGGGGAAAATCAAATCAAATAGTTATAGTATGAATGATATTTATATTTATTGCACTTTGGAAAAACGCATGTGAATAAAGTTAAATTCCATATACCGAATGTCATGAGAAATGTTGAGTTTGAATTGTTGGAAATTGCAAATAATTAGTAATATTTACCAATGTTGATTAGACCTGCTACCTTTTGTTAGCCAGCCATAGATCGTGACTGTAGCGCCAGATTCATTTGGCAACTGTCAATTGGATTTATTATTTTTAATGAGTGATGACAGCTACCATAGCGAACAAATAAATTACGCAGTCATTAGCAAGTAGTTCTCCTAAATAAACCTTCAATACTATGACTTGTTTTTACAATTTACATCAAAATAATCCGTCGAAATACATTGAAAATATTTGTTTAATTTTATAGAATAATAGTTACAAAATAACATGTTGACCTATCATCTGTTAACAAATGTAATAAATCTCTGAATTTCTGGGAATAACATTACAAATTTTATGATGATGGTCCACTCTTACATAATGGCAATTCAATCATTCAGTAGCGTAGATAAATGTTGACTCCAAACAATAGGAAATATTATATTGCTCACATCCAACCATGAATCATCGATTCCAAGAGTTTGGTAAATATAACCAAATTGTTGCGAATTAACTCCATAACATTTTTGTAAATATTTTTCATTAAAATTTTTTAATGGAATTTTTAGTTAGTAAAATATTCATTCTCAGACATTAGAGTGACAACGCTCGAACTCTGCGATGAACTCCAAGGATATTCGTTGCGTATGGCAACGGGAGCGAGGGCGACTTTGAATTATTTATTGGCCCAATTAGCATAATGATCGGTAGATATTTCCTTTACTCAGAGGTCAATCGAAGCTCGAACGGGTCGATAGTAGCTGACTCCCGAAGGTACGCAGTGATTGAAAATCGAGATACAACGATCATCTATGCTATGCGACGGGAAGTACCGTTTTCTTGGGTCACGCATCGAAAGGCGGGAAGTTAACTCTTGACCCTGCTGATGATCGCATTAAGGTAACAGACGCAAAATTGCAACTTCACCTGCCGGACAGGTATCCTGCGATCGATTATAATCTTTTCAAAGGATATCCTGACAGTGATATATACGTAAACGTATAATGGAATAATTAGAGATTTATCTTGTTTACTTAAATATTCACCCAATAGCGGAAACATCTTTACGGAATTCACTGAAGAATTTTAGTTTTTTTTCGAGACTTCGCATCGATGACGCAGATATATTAACATTTTAAAATGTTAATGAACTTCAAGATAAACGTTTCCCAATAAAAGTTACTCTTATTTTACAGCCACTGATAACGATCGATCGTGACAAGCTTTTTTAACTTTTAGATAATTACGAATATTTGTTTGCACACTAAGTAAGAATCAATATAACTATCGTAAGAATCAATGTAGCTATCAATATAACTAAAGTCTGTGTGACAACTTCACTTTCTGTAAGCGTCTTATAAAATGCAATTTTAAGTAACAAGTATACAATAATATATGAAAAATGGGTATGACCACGTATGGTCTTTGAAATAATGGTCGAATCCCGAGCAGAAAATTAAGGCTGGGGATGTTTTACTAACTAAACTATGTGGTTCCGTATAATGAATAATAATCACAAACATGATCAAGGAACATTCATTGAATTTTACAGTCTTTTATTTTAAAATATGATACTTTTATATTCTTTAAATTTTCTGAAATGAACACCGAAGAACTTGTTGACAAGCAGTGGAATATCACCATCAGAATATGTAGTGAATGATTCCTTTCCATTACCTCTTCTAACCGGTAGTTTTCATATTTGTAATTAAATTTTTACTAAAATATTTTAGAAAATATCCTTTTTTTTTCTTTAATTAATTATGCCTGATGCTAAACCTAAGATGGAAATTGCATTTTTCTCCCACATTTGTACCGCTGATGTAAAAAACTCATTTGCAGAGTTCAAAGTTTTATGCAAATTTGTCTTGGAAAATTTTTTTGTCAAAGACAATCATTGTATTAGTCAAGTTTTTAGATCATTTCTGATTTATGAAAACATTATTCGATGCGTCGTGACCTGAACTCAGGACCGGTCGAATTCTCTACCAATGAAGAATTAATTATGGGAAGTGGGGACAATAGTGGAAATAATTTGACTGTCGAAACTTGGGCATTCTGCCCTTGAGGTCGTAATCCGAATTTGGTAGTACGGATCTGTAGTTGGTCGAACATTGGTAATATTTTCCCCTTTCTACCTAATTCGTATTAAATATGTGCACCTTTTCTTTCTAACCTTTTACTTGGGCATATTTATAGTAAATCTGGACAAGTACTTATATGGGTATATATATATATCTCCTTGTCATGGCAGTACTTCAATGCTCCAACGATTTAATCCAAGGACAAGCCCAAGCAGCAAAGGAAGAAATTTTGACCAGCGTTAAGTCAGATTGTCTTATTTCGGTTAAAAATAATCAAATTTCGACCTTCAAATATATGCCTTATAAGTAAAAATGTATTTAAAATCTTTGTATTTGGATAATATTACCAAATTACAACTTAAAAATTACTTCATAGTAAAATTGTACTTGAGGTATTATTTGAAGTCAAATCTTGCTAAATTTCGACCTCAGTTCTGACTTGATAACAAACAGACTTTGAAAGCAGAAATAGGTTGTTTTTTTTAGTAAATTTGACCTCGTGAATTTCCCTAATTTTTACTTAACAGTCAGAATTACCAAAAACTTAGAATGATGATATAGTTTACTTCTGCGACTATGATGACGTTTTCTGTTATTACTTCAAAGTCGAAATAACCATATAAATTCCCCAAAAAGTTAAATATGTAGAATGTTTGGTCAAAAAGACCAATAAACTAGTCCTCATAGTAAATCGGACTACTCATACCTTAAACATACTTCAAAGAACGCGTTCAGCTCTATGAAGTCTTTTTTTACTTTGCACTTATATGTCTCCCAATCGTTTTGTAGGATACTTGAAGCATCTTTAGGTAAACTTAAACAATTACGTTTTAGCCATTTTAAAATATTGTTCGTCACCCGTAAATTGGGTACATAGCAATACTCCAACACTGTAAGGGATCCACGTTTTTTAATTATAGCGACAAAATAGCTTTGCGTCATCAATTTTGCAGTCTCGAATGTGTACTTACACGTATGAAAAAATGAATATTTCTTAACTAAAAACGAGACGTGACGAATGCAACAGTGAACAGAGTTACATGTAGATATACAATGTACATATATATGTTGACTATATGTCTTTAACTTTAAAGTCAATTTCGACATACATTGGTCGAAATTATCTAACTATGATATCAATTACTTGACACCCTTTAAGCCTTAGAAGTCGATATATCTCAAATAGGTAAATTTGTTTAAAAAGGAAAAATATTTGGGCATTTGGACTTTACTTTGAGGAAATTCGACATATAAGTTAAAATTTCTACTATTTCTGACAAATAAGTCGAAAAAACCTATAAGTCATAAATTATCCATCCGCCATAGAAAGTCAATTTATAACCTACAAAATTGTATATAAAAAATAATTTATTTTGTTGCCTTTTATTGATTTTAATTAACAAAATAAGTAAGATTTCTAAATATTGGACATTAAATTAATGAAAAATCATTTTTTTAAACAATCCAATGAAAACCATTTCTTTTACCGACTAATTTATAAATTTAATAATTGTTAAGTGTATATTTCACTGAGCACGTTAATTTTTAATGATGTAGAATTAAAAGCTAGACAGAAAATTTTAAGTCGTTGTGAAATTTACATCATGTTTCTCGCATTATTTAACTTTTCAAAAAGAACGTGTAAGATGGAATATTTAGTTATATATGTATGCATATCCACTTTTTATGGACTTACATATATTTCAGTTCCCATACGGCATGATGAACATGATCAACATGATACGCATTATATGAATATACATATGTATATTTATATTAGACTCGCCATCTATGCAAATCAATTTACGTGGATTGTTTATATTATATCACATCTATAAACGACCACTAGGGCGTAATTAGGTCGAAATTACCAATATATTACCAATATTTGACTTACAATTGGGCTATTTGACCACATTCGCCTGTGACTTACAGGTAAAAATGCCTTCCGTTATTTAATTGTTACTTAAAAATTAAGTCGTATTTGTCCCCACTTACTTCCGAATAAAGTCGATTCGAAGTAAAATAAGTCGCGGCTGTTTGGGCATTTGGACCATTCTGAAATCGAATTTACCTAATTTCGACCTACTTTGCTGCTTGGGAGACAGCCAAAATGACTAAATGTCCATTTGAATTTACATAATTAGATAGTTCTCTCGATGCTTGGGAAAGGACCTGCCGAAGTCGTCGGTTAAAGAGCATTAAGTGTTGAGATAGATAAATTGACCCGGCCTAAGGAAATGGTTATCTGGTCCAAACATTGGACCGTATACAATTCGTAAAATGAAATTTCCAACCACACTTTTCAGCTTCTGGAAAATAATCAGTAATGGCATTAATTACAGCAGAATCAAAATCATTATATTTCATTGCTGCAATCAAGGTTTGGTGTTATTTCGACACCTCCAGCAACTTGATATAACAAGCCATTGTCTTAGGCGGTGTAAGTGGATACATAAGTGGAATAAGAGCAGTGATACACCAGTCAAACAGAGAATAAAATTGGGGAAATATATTTGGAACACTCCATAAAATGCCATCGCCTGCCCAATGGTCGCTATTGGCCAGGACCTCCAAATTCTCAGCACATGTGAAAATCAATAATCCTCCTTTGTTATTGGATTTTTTTAATTTTGATATTTCTAGTTTTATATTTGCACTGGACTTTTTATGTCCGATATTTAGGACCAGATAATTTTGATTGGATATTTATACGAGGTACCGCGGAATTCGTTCATCTAACATTGCAATTTCAATAACCGAATTCTCTTCTTACATCTAATTAAGAGGCAAATTAATATGGTCTCTTCACTAGTTTCCAAATAGTCATTATGATCTGCTATGGTAATCAGGCGTAATATCACGCCAAACACTTTTCTAATCATTTTATTATTTACCTAACTTTCAATATGTAAAAACTAAATTAATATTATTTGTACAGATGATGTCATTAAAATATTAAAATGAAATCGTTTAGTACGTAAATTTTTTATGAATTATTTTACAATACCGTTATCTCATTATATTGACCATGACAAAAAAAAGAAGAAGCAATGGAATACCTACAATATTGTGTGAAATGGAAAGTAAGATACAGTACGCACGGCTTTTATAAAAGGGCGCACAAAGCATTCATAACTTTAACCTTTCAAGCATAACCATAAGATAAACTAACTGATATCAACCGATGTTAAAAAAAAAAGTAAGCGCTGCAAGCCAAGACACAGAAACGCTTTAACCATAATGCCCTAATTAATGTTTGGAAATTGTACGCAGCATAAAATATTTCCGGGCATAAAATTTTATTCCTACTCAAACCTTCCAACCCATTTGCTTTCAGCGTTTATTGAAAGTGTCACGCTGGGAGATAAAGCGATCGACGACAGCGATCGACAGAGAGATCGTCTATACCCAAGCAAGGAATAAAACAAGGCTGCGAGAGAAAGATACGATGCATGTACCTCAGGTAAGACAAGATCGAAGTATCTGATCAATAATTTCACGATGGTCAATCGTAACTTCCATCCGTGAGAGACGCAGAAATATCGTCCTTAAACCCGACCGACGACGAGCGAATGAACCGATCGTAAACCCAGATGAGACCGAAACACGTTCGCTGTATCTATTTCGCATAACACTACTTATTTTTCGCGCCTATACCACTTTTTTGTACTTGCCCTGATGCAATTCGCGCTGTTTGATATGCACCCGCCAACGAGAGTCGGTACATCTCTTCTGGTGCGGGGGCAAAAATAGGAAGGGGGCTTTGGGGTTTTACGATCCTCCCAACGGGTCACGTATCTCTGCGCGTTTTTTACAATATAATGTATACCTTGTTAGCGAGAACGCGGCCATACGCGTATCTCTCGCGACGCAGAAACCCGGGTTATGCACGTGTATACGCGTGACAGCCGGTAGTGCTCTCCTATGAGGAGTTTAATGTCGCTACGCGCCGTTTTTTTATTAGCGAGGCGACGCTATGAATAAAACTCGCTCACCGAATACGACCCTCTATCGGCTGCCTAACAGCGAAACGAGGAAGGAACAACTCTACCCGCCAGACAACCTGGGTAACTTTCGAGAGAGAGGGTCTAAAGCCCGGAAGGTGTGCGATATTTGTACATTAACTTCGGTAAGAACAGTCTTAAATGGGAAGTGAAGAAGCTTTAATCGATGGTTTCGATTTATAGTAGGTAAACATTGGAAATCACGGTTAACAAGTGTCGTAAGTTTTATATTCTTATGTAATGTGCGTATAGACCAACACCGCCATCAGTATTGCCTTATGGATGCGGACATCCAAACTCCAACCGAAGTGTTATCCATTGAGGTCGACAATGCCTGAGCACTTGATCGATGATGATCATCTCAGGTCAGGAGTCCTTCGGGCGTGATTATAGAAGAAAATCGCAGAGATTTATCAAAACATTAGTAAAACATATTTGCGTTCATCGATGCACTGGTATCATCAAACAATATAAAACTAAAACCCTTAGTTCCGACGGCTATTTTAAGGCTTTTTCCTCCCACCACATTGGTCAAATGTGTCCTGCCGTTTGAAAATGCTTTCAGTTGTGCAATTTCTAAAGTACAATATGACACACATAGGGCTCGCGCAATAATTAAATTAATGTGTCCAGAAAAAGACAGCGTTTTGTCAAAGAGGCAACCTAGATCCAACGTGGATTCAACTAAAGTCAATGGAGTATCATTTAGAACATAATGATATATGAAATTAGATCTTCCCCTATAAAAGGTAAGTACATGACATTTTTTTTAATTTGAGGGGTAGCTCATTTTCTTGAGACCACGTCAAATTATTAATGTCCATTTGCAATTTCGACGCATCCATTGGACTTTTAATAGTGAAACGATGAAATTATATAGTCGCTGTATAGCAAAAGATTTGTGACTGCTGAGCGCCCGCGAACAAAGCCATGCTGCTCCTCCACAATTATACGGGAATGAAATTTAGAAATCTGTTTAGTAATAAGAGCGTCAAATAATTTGGAAAAACAATTCAGTAGCGATATTGGTCTATAATTAGATATATATTGATTATTACCCTTTTTGAAGGTGGGGTAAATAAATGCGGATTTCTAAGCGTTAGGAAATATACCGGAACGGAGATATTTAATGCAGAGGAGCATCAAGGCTTGAATTAACATTATTTTGATCTATAAGTGATCTGATTTCTAAGGTTGACAGACTTCTTAATGATTTCTACTGATTTCTAAGATTTCGGAAATATTTCCTTAACTATAAAACAAGGAAATTCACGATTTCTCCAGTGAGAAGTTCCTCGGAATGTTTCGAGAAAGTTGAGAGGGCGATACAGAAGGTCCGCTGGGCATCCTGAGGAGCTCCTGAAGACGTAATCAGACGAATGTACTGCATGGTTTCCGATTGTAAATGCTTTTTATATCTGCCTATTCCTTTTTGATCTATTTCAGATGTAAATATCCTTTTTTCAGTTGCAGTAATAAAACTGTCAGTAATAAGAATTGAAATCTTGAGGCATATTTAAACAATAAAACTTTGTTGATTAATAGGGTAAGGAATTTTACTATTCAATACCGGTTAGTTAAAAAAACTGTCAATAATACAATTTTAGGTTCCAAAATCTATCTCTTATGCATTAATAAAATTTCTTTATTTAATAATTAAGGCGTTTTATTCTGATAGCAAATTATGGGTTTGTGAATTATTTTATATGTAAAGGTGGCATTTATAGTGTAAATATTAAATTTAAACGAAAAATATATGAATTTTTCATATAAATGATGTTCAATTCTGAATGCTTTTATTTTGCAATATATCGAATTAGAAAAATTGAATCTACAATTCAAAAGAATTTTATTTTACGAGTAAGACAGTTCTTGGGTATTTACAATACGAAACTATCCAAATATAATTTAATGCTATTTGACTAATAAATTTAGATTTGTATTCAATGGAATGATTCGTCGTTTTTACTAATTATCATTAGTATACTTTTTTCTTCTTCAAATAGTAGAAACTGATCCGAAATAAATTAGTAAAATTCTCATTATTTTACGGCGTATACTTTTTTTACCTGGTTTTGCTTATTTAAATTTGTTTATCATTCAACTCTTCATTAAAAATACAGTTCCACAAAAAAAATATTTGCTTTATTCGGTCAACTAGACTAGTCATTTCGTGCGTATTTTGGGTCGCAGAATTCGAATCCGTGGACAGAATTCACAAGTTGGTTCGTTTGTACTTCATAAAGCTAATTTTAAATGGTACATACTGGATTTTGTGGATACTGGAAGAACGTAGCTAATTTTGAAATTATGACCTTAGATTACGATTCAGAAGTTGAATTTAAAAACGAATTGGACAAAATTCTTGAAATTAAAAATGGCGGATCCAATATGGCTGCCCAAAAATTGTGATTAGTTTAAAAACTAATCCGACTCCGAACTTTGGTTTATGTATATGTATATGACACACGGGAGTAATTTGCACCCCAGTTGAAATTTGAAGCATCTTGAACAGTTGCTGCGAACTGACCACTGACAAGTATGCAAACATATAGTTGAAACCCCTTATTATCATCAGAGAGAACTGTATGAGTTCTATTTTTGGAAAATATGTGACTGAAAAGGTCAGGGGTCCTTGAGACCCCGTGTGGCATTTCAGGGTTAACATGGAAAATAACAAGACTGAGCAGAAACTAGCCGAAAACTGGACCCTTTTGCTACTAGGGTGGCAATTTTTTATGTTTTTACGCGGCGCTACAACTCTTATTATATTCTTATTACTATAACTTTTCGTTTGAATACTAGTTTCCTTGTTTCTTTATCAAAATTTCATGGTCTACAATTTGTTGTATTGAGGTTATTTTGGGTCATTTATTTTTTATAATTATAAACTGTATACCAACCTATAAAAAAACAGAATGTAATAATTTTTGTAAAAACTCGTCGCGACTTACTCAAAAACACAACCATAAAGTATCATGCAAGACTCAAATGAAAAAAGTACTTGCGTATGAGGAAAAAAGAAGCAGGAGCATGCGTTCAACACTACCAAGGCGCGTCTTGATTTACGCGCAAGAGGCGTGCCCCACGGAAGCTGCAATTAGTTTATTAATAATTGGTGAAGGTGCTGCCTACCAACTTAGCTTGTGCTTGATGTCTATCGCGGGGACGATAATCGTTTGACTGATGGATTAGCAGTGCTTGAGCTCCACGTTTTTATACAAAGTTCTTTACACCTACTAAGAATTGGATTTAATCAACGATGTATTAAACATCCACAGCCTGTTATTAGTTTTGATTTCGTTTATTTCGACAAATTTAATGTCCTGGACCACTGTAATTGCTAGCGTAGTGACACTAGTTTTTAACTTTTCCAATCAGAATAAGGAATATTCAATATTGGAGTGTTTAAGAGTATCAGGGTTTTATAAAATTATAATGAATATTTATAAAAGAAGAATTTTAAGGTGTTTACATGTTTCTTTCTTTAAACAGTTTGTAAAACACATCTACAATATAATCGTTATGACATCCATTCACATAGCAAAAGGCCCAGTGGCGCTCTTATGAATCACAAAAATGATCTCTGTTTTTTTTCGAAATGTCGAAATCTCAATATTGTAAACATAAAGTGAATGAAAGGTTTCAAGTACGTCATGAATAAACTTAGATAAACTTATCTGCCCTGCAAAGTAAAACACACATAAGTGCAAATCAGAGAGCTTCGGGAAGCGTACGAAAAACGTTATTTGGATTCATATTCCTGCACATTCTGAGAACTCATTTCTATTTTTATTTCCACATTATCTTGCTTGACCTCAATGTTAAATATTAAATTTTTACAATAAACAAGACCAGTTTTAAATTCTCGTCAGTACAGTTTGATGCATCATGTTTTTTTTTTTTAAATTTGACAAAGAAACTTCAATTTTTATAAAAATTTCACTCATGTGTTTATAATTTGTAGGGCGGCAATATAGTTATGGGAATAATTTTGAGTCAATGTAGTTGATAAATCAGTAACTTCTAAACATTCAACTTTTTAAGAAAGACGGGCCTGAACCTGCAGGTGGAGGAGAACTTTTCCACAATCTGGAATAAATGATTCCTGTAAGTTACAAAAATATATTTGTATATCTAATATGTATAATTTCGCGTTAATGCGCATTTTTGTTTGTTGCAACATTTTTTGTTTTAAATTAATATTCATAGAATATTGCACCGAACGGATTGAAATGTTGCACACTGCATTTAGCTATATCAGTATCGTGATAATGGATTTCTTTATCTTAAATTACTTTTCAGCTAAAATATGATTAAAATTTATATAGTACTTGAGATCAAACACAAGCGATACTCATATACTAACAAAAACAGTTTGTTTCTTTTAATTTTAGATGGAAATTACTCGAGTTAATGCGACCACGGCGGGAGCCATTTGTTTTTAAGTGATCAATTTTTTAACTGCTCATTATTTACTATTTTTCTTTAAAATTTTCAAATAATGTTGCTCAAACACAGTACTTTTATATGTGATCGAAGTCAATTGTATAATTTTTGGAAAATCTTTAAAACAAAAAATGAATGAAAATAAACATTATTTCAGTGCCCCAGAGCCACATAACCAGTTAATGCAAACAGTTTTTTTATTTAATTCGGTGGGTAAAATTCAAAAGAATGAATGATAAAAGTAAGCATTTTTTTTAATATTATAATTTTAATTCAGGGTACATCACAATAAAATAGTGCAGAATTTTGACAGAAATTAAATCATTTGATGTTCGGAGATACTGATTATGCGTATTAAATAAACCGATGTTCAAAAGCCAAAATTGACAAAACATGATATATTATGTCAAAATGTCCAAACTTGACATGGGTTAACCCAGTGGGCCATTTCAATTTGCGCCTAAAAAATTAAAGTTTGAAAAATCAGATAATTACATTCTAATTTTGGGCATTTCCCAATGACGCTTTTGGGGAAAAATAGCGTAAATTTTGTCCTTCAGAAAGGAAGATTTAAGAGATTTCAAGTTATACTTACGCTCAGACAAAAGTAGTTAAATGACCATTTTTTTACTATGAATCATAGTGTAAAATGAAGACTAGGTATGGTAATAGTTAAAATAACTATTCTGATATAGTAAAGTTTAACTATTGTTTCATGATTCAAAATGCTACTTATCATAATAGACTCAACTTTTTTGAAATAGTAATTTCAGAAAATTACTACATTCACCGAGAGAAATTGTATAAGAAATTGTATAAGAAATTGCCATGAAAAATATGGAAAGGGCTCAATATTTTCTTTTTAATAAGATTTGTAAACTATATGTATCATAGCATATGAAAAGTCCACTTTTCTCCCTTCGTTCTTTGTTTAAAATAAACAAAGAAACAAAGAGAAAAACAAAAAATCAATGCTGCGCTAAGTTTGTGAATGTCACATTCTAGCCAGTTAAAAAATGTATTATGCACTGCCATTATACACATAAATTTAGATGTCGTGAATCTAGTCTATAGATACACGTACGTATACGACATACATTATACACTCTAAATATCTTAAAGTGAAAGTTGAGCCACTTTCTGATAAAAGTGACTGTTTCACTATTTTTAAAGTGGAAATTTCACTTCACTAATAGTGGATGGAAATCTGCCACTCTAATAAAGTGCAATTTCCACTTTAGAATAGTAAAAAGGTTACCTTTAGCAGAGAGTGGCTCAATTTTCACTTTAAGAAATTTAGAGTGTATATTATCATATCTTCACGCCCGACGGTCCATTTTATGTCCAAATGAAAATCCACTTCAATAGCGTGAGCCACGGGCTCGAAAAAAAAAGCTGCCAACGCTGCGTCGCCACCTGTCGGCAGCAAAATACACGGAGTGTGGCAGTCTTTACTATGGATTTATAGTAAATATAAACTGTAACTATGAATAATAGTAAATATAAAGATTTACTACGAAACATAGTGTGAAATGAGGACTACACTAGATTATAGTTATTGTAACTATATTTGTCATATTTATTTAAATCATTCTGCATAGTTGATTTTTTTAACTATGAGGAGATAGTAGGTGTTACAAAATTACAGTAAAATCGACTATGAAAGTGGTAAATTTAACTATTTTTCATAGCAGTCTAAACTATATTTTTCCAACTACGTGATATAGTCAATTTAACTATGGATTTTTTTCTCATTGTAGATTTCATCTTAATTGCTTTAATAAGTGCATATCCATATATAATAGATAGTTTCTGTACAGTCGAACTTTGTATTAACCATTCGATTACATAGTTAGATTTTATCATATTTCCTTTACAGATTATTTAGCTCCCACCATCACAACTGTTTGGTACAGCAGTACAGAATCGTTATAGTGCCACGAACACTTTCTACAGGCGACCATTGATTGTAGTTGTGAATAAGTTTTAATTCAGATTCATTTGTTTATGTTCTTAATTAATATGTTATCAATTTCGTCGCTATTGGTCGTCCCCTATCACACGCATGCGATATGAGTAATACAAAAGTTCAGTTTTGAACTCAACGAATTAGTTGCACATTGTTGGTTGCGGTTGCCACGGCTGCCACGTGCCTTGAACAACACTCTCTGGCCGCAAGGGATAGCAAATTTCGTAAGGGTGGTTTTTCAGGAATTTCTGCATCGATCTAAATTCTGTTCATCGCGTCAAAATTAGGGCGAAGATTACCCGCTCAAAACAAATGCATTGTTTGTTAGACGTTAATTAAAATTCCTTTGCGAAATTGGATTGAAAGGCGTATAGTTTGAAAATTTGAATATATAATTTCAGGAATTCAAATAATATTTATTAAAAAGTGTATAGTTTTAATATTACATAAAAGCCACAACTAAAAAGGGAAACACAAAGGGTATACTATCGCGTCAATAAATTATTTATGATTGTAAGCATTCCTAAATTTTAAATTCATATCCCATTAAATATTCTAATTTTATAAATGACTAAATGAAATAATAATTTCTTTAAGGGTTTCGAAACAATGCTAAACGTTAAACACTATAAACACTATTTAAATTTGCTAATAGTCATAGATGATTTATATAATACATTTTGTATTTTTCTTTCAAGATATGGTTTTAAAATTTGTAAATTTTAAATACATCATCAATTACAAACAAACTGATTGTAAAGATGCATGTAATATTTTTTAATTAAAAAATTTGATTGACAGTTTATACTTAACACAGGATATACTTAATATACAGCAAGTAAGACATATTCATTTATTTTTTCTGTTCATTATATTTCTTTCCCAAAGAATAATAAGTAAAATTATATTATTATCAAAATCACCGCCATAACTAAAAAATGGGTCACTTATAATAATTTATTTCTTACTGTAAAAATACTTAAAATAAAGATTGCGTATAAGAAAATGTTTTGCCACAATTTATAACAGTTTTGAAACTTCGTATAGTAAATGTATAACATATTAATTTTAAGTATAAAACATTATGCAAATTGTTTTATTTAATATTTTTTAGGAGTTGTAGTTGATGTATATTATAAATAAATTATAATTTTTCATTATTGAAAAAAGGGAGTCACATTTTTTGAATTGTTCCTATTTACTTTCAATTGAGAAGCATAGCATTTAGTCGACTATAACCAAGAAGAATCATTTATTGTTTGGTATGCATGATTTTGTCAAGTAAAATTTCATGAATAATATTCGTGAATGACTTTTTATTTTAATAAAAGTTATAAATGTTTTACGTTTATTTAATATCAATAATGTAGATTTCTATACAAATATTTGAAGATTCTAGAAACGAATAATGTATTATATTTAATTAAAGTGAACAGAATAATGTATCTTGAATTTAATTTAAATTTACGATCGAATATAGCACGAAAATTGCACATATTCCTAGTGGAATGATGCTGCACCATCTTTAAGACAGAACTTCATTACAAGAGTTTTTTAATTAAACATCTGGAGTTCTTCAATCCCAATATAGGAAATTTCTAATTTAATAACATTATATTGGTATGCTCGGCGATGTAAATCTCATTTTCATACGCCATAAAAATGAGCGCTAGTATTAAAGCAGTACTTTCGTGTAATTACATGAAATTAAGCATTACGAGTTTCATATGCACTCTAGTATATTGCGAACGATTTAAATAACGTAATATCATTTTTTATATTAAATTTTTATATAATTACAATTTAATATTGATAATGGTGTAAATTTCATTAAACTTAATTGAACTGAAATTGTTTGTAGCTTGAGTCCTTGTACAGGAATTGAGGAATATTACTTTCAGTGCAATCGCAAATATGTATTCTTGGAAAGTAATTATTAATCTTCTACGCCATTTTTATTATGAATATATTATTCACAGATTTAAATAATATTCGAAAATCAATCTTTGAACTAATTCGTCTTTATCCCATTAACGCCTAAATGCACAAAAAGTTTATTGCAACATCAACGCTTATTTTCAACATGAAATAGATTTCGAAAAAAATAAAAACTATCAGATTCTACCATTTTCAAGGCCGCTCTTTCGAATGGTAGTAAGAAACTTTTAAAAAATTCAAATTTATATATGACTTTGACATATATAGTAGAAAAATGTGATTTATTAGGACGAATTTTGTTTACAAATATCGAGTTTTCGGTACAATATCTTACTTTGAGTGAGCTAAAATATTTTGCAAGGGTGCACTCGATAGGTATACTTGAAAGATAGTCTGGTATATATTTTGCATTTTTGATATCAGGTTCGAAATGGCCACTGCATTTACAAAATCCTTTTCAAAATTTAACCATTGTTTTTTTCTTAGAAACTATGGACTTTAGAGCAAATTTTATACGAACAATTATGCTCTAGAATAAGTCAAAGCATACCCTCGAATTTTTTCAGAATGTATTGTCCCAATTTTTTATTTTTGAAAAATTGTTTAATTTACTTTTTTTTTTAATTACATTAAGATTTTGCCAATAAAACAAAATTTTTTTAATTTTTTAAACGAAATACTAAATTAAAATAAATTAAATTTGTTCTTATTATACGTATATTTTCATAAATGAATATATTCTTCAAATTTAATTCTCTTGGTATTTGGACAAAATTAAATAATTAAGATTTTAATTAATAATTAAAATTGTAATAAATATCTAATTTTCGTCTTTATTATCAGTATAAAATCAAATAAAACTATTTTTACTTTAAAATTAATATTGAAATGAAATAAATTGAAAAATTGTTATTGATCGATCGAAGGAAAATAGACATTGTTTAAAAATAAATTTGTTATTAAACGGCTCGGAATTTCCTCAGTTTTTTAGTTTTTCAGTAGCGTCTAGGCTTGTTTCGTTGCATTATTCATACATTCAACAAATTATCGTGAAAAATGAAACATTTTGGTAACCAATAATAGTTACATTTTTTAAACAACAGACAAATTTTTGTAAAAAAACTCCAATTTATTTTTCTCAAAGTTGTCAGGATTTATAAATACGCGTAAAATACCATTAAAATTTCGTTTGGTGTTTTGCTGTTTATGAGTAGGAAAAACTATTGTTTTTGCGTTATTTATTATTTATAGTTGTTTCTTACTGGCTTTTTTTTGTTTCACAATTTTCCAAACTATTTCCTAGGTATACCGCGAAAAGTACAGAATAAATAAAAATCAATTATTTCCGATCAGTTCTCAACTAATGTCTTTAGTATTTTCTAGGACACCGATTATGCCTATTAATTAGCATTACCTTTACAGAGCATGAATTTTTAAAAATCGATTCAGTCAATTTATATTTACGGTTTTTAGTAAAAATTCCAATGTTATTGACTGATCACTTTAGAACCCCCTTAATGAAGAAAATAAGAAGAAAAGTGTGATTACAAATGCTTATGATGTGGCTCAAAAACTGTTGTGGTTTTCTACTTATTTTTGGGTGCGCCGCAAAATCCCAACAAATTAAAAAACAGACATTTCAAAAATCAGACATGACAAACCAAACATTTAAAAAAATAGACATTGAAAAACCAGACAATTCTAAATACAGACGGTCAATAAGTAGACAAATAAAAATAAAAACATTCTAAACACAAACATTCAAAAGAACCGACAGATCAAAAATTGATTTGACTTTCAAGTGACCTACAAAATGAACCTTATGGTCAAACATTTTTTATTTGCAAATGACCTTCTAGTGAGACCTCAAAGACGCCGTACCCGACATAATTTTTGTCTTGAATGCACCAATCGAAGGTGTCGAAATGTCGGATTCTTGAATGTCTGTTTATTGAAATGTTTGTTTTTTGAATTGTCTGTTTTTTGAAATGTCTGGTTTTTGAATGTCTGGTTTTTGAATGTCTGTTTTTTTAAGTGCCTGGTTTTTTGATTTGTTTGGGATTTTGAGGTGCACCCTATTTTTTTACATCGAATTAGCATATTTATTTTTGTACATTTTCCGTCTCGTACTTGGAAAAAGATAAACACTATTTATTAAATGGAAAGTTGAAATAATAATTAACATTATAAGATTATTGTCTTAGCAATAAGTATACAGATTCCAAAACAACGGTGATGCTTACTAGATAATTATTAGAGAAAACTGAGAGTAGGTAAAATAAATAGTCTGACATACTGAACTGTCTTTTATCTCGTCACAGGTATTTTAGAAAATTATATGAATTTTGATAATCGAACTTTATTTTACTATTTTATTTTAAAGTACTTTACATAATCCATTCGGCACGTATTCAATAAGACCTAATACTTAAGGAACATATTATTCGAATAAATTTTACCGGTGCTTCCATTCTTTATTGAAATCTCGGAAACGTAAAGTTTTATTGAATGTACGTAAAATTCCTCAATTTTTAAAAATGAAACCTTAACTGATAAAACGTCGGGATGAATAACATTTTACTTAAAATAATGAAAAAAATAAATATTTCCCTATATATTACAGATGCTTATTAAGTTAGAAACTGTTAAATGACATCTTTCATTCCAACAAACCAGTAACTAGTTTCCGTTATTCCAGAAAATATTTGTAGGACTTTTAGGTAGTGAAAATAACCTATTTATTATGAAATTAACCATGGAAATTTCTGTTTTTTTTTATGTAATTGGATATCATTTTGAAAAAAATTTGTAATGACTTGTAATGCAAAAATTGGGTGCGGGTCGAAAAACCGACAAATCAGAAAGCCGACAGGTAAAAAAACCGACATTCGAATAACCGAAGGTCAAAAAACCGAAACTTCTAGAAATGACTGTCCGGTTGTCAATGTGTCTATTTTTTCGTATCGGTTTTTCGACTGTCGGCTTTACGACGGTCGGTTTTTTTATTTGTCAGTTTTTCGACTCACACCGATCGTAAGAAACAATTTTCAGTAATTGTAATTAAACCAAAACTGATATTAATTTCATTTCCATCAAAATATGCACCCGTTTTCCACGACTAACTAATCACGTGTAATTATTATGTTTATTGTGCAACTAACAGTGTTGTTCGTATTTTTATGAAATTCTTTTGTAGAATAAATAGTAGAATTAAAACATGGTAACATCGTTTGATACTAACTACGAATCTCCACAGAAAGAAATTATAAATTTGAACCGAACGAAGTGGGCCTAACAGCCGACATAAAAAAACTCATAATCACAACCGATACTTTAAAAAACCGACATAACAAAAACGGAACTGTAAAAAAACCGATCGTTAGAAAAATGGGCAATCCAAAAAACAGGCACAGCACAAAACCAACGTTTTTCGTAATCGGAAAACTCGAAACCTCATTGTATCTTTGTTGTTAAAGTGAAGATATGCGTTTGAAAACAAACATTCATAACTGTAGGTGTTTTGTAGGAACAAACTTACAGTAGAGTCCCGGTATATTTCCCTGCTTGGTTCCTCGTCATCCCCTCCCGTCTCCTTATATTTGTCAGAAGACTGGGAGTGCCGCTTCTCCCACTTTCCTCAGTCGCGTTACGTTCGTGACGTCACAGCAAGCCCTTCCTGAGTCCCAGCGCGTAAGGTGGGGAAGAAAGAGAGCGGCGACAGACAAATATAACGAGACAGAACAGGGAAAATATGCTGGGACGTAAATATAGTGATACGCAAATATACCGGGACTCTACTGTACATACAAAGTGGGTGGAGGAAAGGGAAATATTAAAATGTGAGTGGTCGGCGCCATCTTGACAAATTTTACTTTACCTTTCTGTGTAATTTAAGAAAATGATTATGGTGTAGTTGGTATGAGGATATAAATTTATTTGGCATAAATTTTAATGGTAAAAGTTATTACTAAAACAGTTCTGCCACTAATAATCGACCCTCCATTACCTGTATTTAAAGGGATAGTGTCAGCGACAGACCTGAACAATCGTTGCAATTTAAATTTTTCTTCACAACTCTCGACCAGGTCATATGGGCCCCAAGTACATAAGATTCAATACATTTCGCAGGCGGGGTACCAATCCAACGAATGATAGTCTCCATCGGCGGCTTTGCGAGGGGAATCCCCCAGTTCTGTACTTTACATCAAATACGTGCACTCGCTTCTCTCCTTTCTACTATAGAGCGTAACAACCCCCTTCATACCATTCTGTACCTCCGCATGTTTACTCGCGATATATGAACTAATATCACGGAGCACGTGACCTGCCACCAATGTTCGACGCATCTACTCCCCCACCAAGCCCTTTTCCAACCGCAAGCTCTCTTTGTTCATGGTGAGTTCTGCGTTTTCGCGAGCTTTCCAATTTTGGTTCAAGTGAAAATAATAAGGGATCAGAGAACGTATGAACTATTTCGTGCAAATTTAATACAAGGGTTTTATAATTAATTCCTTGTTATAAACATTTTTTAAGGCTGTTATACGGTTAAAAATATCGTGAAATATAACTTCTGAATAAGCATTTTCCCAAACGCATCTGTAAAAGATATCTGTTTTCAAAATATCTTGTCAACGATATCTTTCCGGTAGCTAATCAAAGATATCTGTAGAAAAGACGTCTAAAAGACGTATTTTGTAAGGGTCTCTTGTCGATCTTTATTACACGCCTAATGGATGATTCGTAGGTGTGTACAGTAACCCCCCTCCCCCCCCTCTCCCATATTTTCCTCGTCCATCTTGTCTGTCCTTTTCTAACCCTCCCAATATTTTCCTCGTGAGGGGATGAAATTTTTCCCCCACTCCGCCGACATACAGTCATAGAACGCGAAAATGACGGCACTCGCAGAATTTTGCTACCACACGTCACATTTCGGGGAAAAATCGGGTATAACGTGTAAAAAATAGATTTTTTGGCCGTATTTCAGTTTACTTTATAGCAGAAGAGAGTTTATTCTTTACAGACGAAGTATCATTTCCGACATATTTTTTTCTGCTGAAAACGATGGCACTCGCAGAATTCATCACATCACACATCGAAGAAAAATGAGGTTAAGTGTGGTTAAAAAATGAGATTAAATTTAACCACGTTTTTCTCCAAAATGTAACGTCATAGCAAAATTCTGCTAGCGCCACCTTTTTCAGCTCGAAAAAGTACTTCAGAAATTATACTTCGCTTGTCAAAGGCAAAATCCGTGTCGGGCAGTGTTATGTGGCAAAAGAATGTTGCATTATAAGTTTATTTGTCATAATTGTACAAATTTTAAATTTTATAGGTAATAGCTAGTCAATCTTCACTTGTCATATGCCCATAAGGTGGATAATGCTTATGTTACGGACAGAATCGAGGTTTTATTGACTGCGGTACCCGGCGTAGGTTTTTTCCCACAAAGGTGGTTTTCCCTACGCCATTGCACACCTGAATGGGGGTACCTCTTAAAATGATCGTCACCGATTGATCGCAATAAATTTGATTTTTAGTTTGTGGCCGATCAATACAATACAATAACAATTTTTATAAAGGAATTATTATTTTAAGTTGCAACTTATTAACGTACCCGTTATGAGTTTTACATTGTTTTTATTTATACAGCCATAGACAAAATCAAGTTTTGTCTAAATTATTTACTTTTTTAATTATTTGTTCAATAAATAATACATGATTAAAGAATTTGCATTGTATAATTTGCATACTGTTTTTCCCATACAATCGATTGGCAGCATCAAATGTGACAAAAATCGGTTTTAAAAAAGTAGTTTATAAAAAAATTGTTATAAACAACAACATTAACAAATGACTATTTGGTTAAATCTATTTCTGTATAACTACCAATTTTTACTCTTGTAATTTTTTCGATTTTAGCTACGTTTTCGAGAAAATCGCGCTTGGTTACAAAATTATATATTAAACAATCAATATAAAAATTCCTGACGGATTTTGGATATGTTTTTTTAAACAATTTTTGGCATAGATTCTCGAAAAAATTGGCGTTGTTTCTCTAGAAGTCCCTCAGGATGATGAAATATCCTCTTTTAATGTCCTGTTAACTTCGTCAAGTGGTCCTATATCCTGAGGATGTCCTGACGTTTGTAATAAGAAGATAAAAGCTGACATTTGGACGTTCTGAACAGCGCCTGAGGATGTCCTCAGCATGGTGTGCAGGATGGAAAAATTTTCAATTCGATATGCATTATGAAAAGTTTCTTTAATGACTGTATTCATAATTCTTCGAAATGGCAAGATGAAGGCGAAAAAGAGGACATAGATTTTAAGAACTGTATAAATCTGTTAATAAATGTTTTCGATACAGAATCAGATATATTGATACTAGATGTAATAATTTCTCCTTAGCTTTATTTACAATGCTTCGCCCAATAAATATTACTTTTAATGATATCTTTAAAAACGTTGTAAAACTTGCAGTGACGTAAAACTGAGAAATGTCGTGTTCGACGAACAATTGTTCGTGGCTGCTCAAGATGTGACCGTTGCAGAATGCCAATACATTAAATGGCATATTCTATTGGGTGCATAAAATAAGTTAATGCTATCAAAGAATGTCTTATCTAAATTTTAACGGGAAAAATAACTTTTGTCAGTTTTGTGGCAACAGATTGGATGCACATTAGCAACAGAAACCCACGGAACTGTTAATGATTTTACAAAATCTTGAGACAATAAATACATTAGTTCAGATTAACCAAATTATATGTAGCATTTGTGGGTGCGGGTCGAAAAACCGACAAATCAAAAAGCCGACAGATCGAAAAACCGACACTCAAAATACCGACATTCAAAAAACCGACAGGCAAAAAGCCGACAGGTCAATAAGCCGACAGGCAAAAACCGACGCGTCAAAAAGCAGAGAGTAGAAAAACTGAATTGTTATAATACCGACAGTCACATAACCTACACTTCGAAGAACCGACCTTCCAAAAATCGACAGGTCAAAAGTCGACACATTAAAAAGCCGATGGTAGAAAAAACGAAATTGTCATAATAACGATAGTCAAAAAAACCGGCAGGCAAAAAGCCGACAGGCAAAAACCGACAGTAGAAAAACCGAATTGTCAATATCGATAGTAAAAAAAAACCGACATTCAAAAAACTGTGAGGCAAAATAAAAAATGACTGCCCGCTTGTCGGTGTGTCTATTTTTTTATGTGTCGGCTTTTTGGTAGTCGGTTGTTCGAAGTGTCGGTTATTCGACTGTCAGTATTATGTCAATTTGGTTTTTCTACTATCGGCTTTTTAATGTGTCGCCTTTTTGAATGTCAATATTTTGACTGTCGATATTTTGACTGTTGGTATATTGACTATCGGTATTTTGGCTGTCGGTCTTTTAACCTGTCGGCTTTTTGATTTGTCGTTTTTTCGACCCACACCCGCATTTGTGAAGGACCATTTACGAAAAATAGCCTTTTACATTCAAGAAGCTATAATGAGAAAGCCATAAATTTCGCAATTTTAACAAAAAAAAAATCAAATTTCTGAAACAGGGTCCGATGTATGAATTTGATTTTGGCATGGAATATCTTTTTTTTGTCATAGAAAACATTCCTGAAACAAAATCTTGGTTGTTTCGAATTTTGATAATAATTTATTTAAGCTCAGCGTATTCTGTAAACATTACTATAATTGTTAAGAAAAGTTCAGGAAGTCTTATTGATAAATGCAAACATATTCCCATATTTTCTTCAATGATCAGTACCAAACGTTTGCATCATCCTATATGGGGAAATCTTTTGAGACGTGAACTTTTCATTGAAATAATTTTTTTGTTGAAAGTTTGTGGCACACTCTTTTTTACCGTCAATTATCATTTGTTAGCATAATACAAGTACATTTCAACCCGCGTGACTCATATTTCTTAATAGCTGCCCGATAGAAACTAGTACTCCTGAAGAGAACAACATTTTTCATTGCACGGAAAACAGCTGAAATTTGTTACTCGAGGGTTTTCGGGATCGCTGATCACGAATCCGACCTCGAATTTACAAAATTCAAAATGGCGGATCCAATATGACAGATATTTTCAAAAAATATTTATTTGGGTGTGTGTGGGAGAAGGTTCAATGCAACTAAACATAAGAAGAATCAAATTTAAAAATTTATTGAAATTCATTATAATGTAAACGAAAAAAACATTAAACAACAACAACAACAAATGAGACTGATTTGCCTGTACAATCACTTTTTTGTTTTCAATTTGTTTTGTTTCACTTCCGATATTTTCGTACCTTTTCTGATTTTTTTTATTCCTACTGTAAATAGTGGTATCGAATTTGTTACTCAGGTATTTCGAGTTCGCTGATGATGAATCTGACCTAACATTTTCAAAATGCAAAATAGCGGATCCAATATGGTGGTCCGAATTAGTCAAAAGGTATTTTATACAGCTGCAAGTGAGTATTCAGATGTTTTCAGAATTGTACATTACGAATCTCGTATCATATTCATAAACAACGACCCACAAAAGACCCGTATACCCAGTTTCAGCTCTACAAAATACCTTTCTATTAATTCGGTCCGCCATATTGGGTCCGCCATTTTGAATGTTTAACATTTAAGATCAGATTCATGATCAGCGACCCATACAACCCCTGAGTACCCAATTTTAGCTTCATAAAATAGGCTTTTTACGAAGTTGGTCCGCCATATTGGATCCGCCATTTTGAATTTCTCAATTTTCAGATCACATTCGTGATCAGCGGCCCCAAAAACCCCAGAGTAACAAATTTCAGATGTTTTCCGTGTAATGAAAAATGTATACTTTAAAACGTTAAAGGATTATCATATTTTACCCTCTAAAATTACCCACTTTGAACCCCTAATACTATTTTTAGAGGTTAGCACTTCTCTCATACATTCATTTACAGCTAGGGACAAAATCACACAACAATAGATGTATTTATTTGCCTCTGATTGGTTGTGCTTAATGAAAAATCAATTTTTGGTAACAAGTCACGCACACGTTTTTCATATTCCTAGGTCGATTCCGCAAGTATATTAAGAGGCACAATATTCTACCACCTACCATTCGTTTCCTCGAGAACTAAAAATGTTAATTTTTTGTCCGAAACTCCGAAATAAGGAACGCTCAAAGAGTATCGCAACAAAACTTACGACTTTTGTGAGTTATGTGACAATGCAGTTACAGTTGTGAATAGTCTGGTATCTCGCATTTAATAACTGGCACACTTATTTCATACATCATTTTGTATCGTTTAAACCCTCTAATTGAACGTCTGAAAAGTTCAAGCTTTGAAACAGAACGCTTAAGTAGTTATGACTTGATAAAAATACCATTTTCAGCGAGTTACACCGTAAATTTTCCAATTTCCTCGATTTCAGCGAATAAATTTGTTATTTAAACCTATTATTTCATTATAAATATTGTTTACTGACATTAGGCGTAGTATTAATAAATATATAGGAACGAAGATTGTCATTAAAGACTGTTTTTTATAAGAGCCATATGCTAGTACGCAATTTGGGTACACCTCAAAAGATTTCCCCATATACCAAAAATTCTAACGTTTAGTAACTGTCCCTGAACAAAGCTTTTTCACGTACATAATTCATTTGAGATAGTCGTAACGTCAATAACAATATGGTACTTATTGTCCTAAAATGAATATCACGGTTAGTAGGAAAAACACTTTTTTCGATTTCCAAAATCTTGTTCGAACTCGCGATCCGCTCCAAGATTTCGCTGGCACGGGAGAAGCGGAGCGAGCGAGCAGGCATGTCGGAGCTAAAGGGAAATGAGAATGAATGTAATAATATATTTAATATTCGCCGGGTCCCTGCCTCCTCCACTCTCGGTATTACAAGCCAACCAATATTCTCGCCCCCGTACCAACCCCCGCGACCTCCTCGTCCGCCGACCTGCCCCCGCACCCCCAATCCCCCCAGAGCCCCAATACGGCCACGGCCTTCTTCCACTCACGAATACTGAGAGAGTCTGCTCGCTCACTTTTTCTCTCCTCCGTGTCCCGCTTCCTGCACCCTCGTCGCACCCCTCTATACGACGCTCAAAGTGCACCGACATTATTTCCGCTGTAACCAACGCGGTAAAAAAAAAAACTTATGATCCCGCGGATTTGAGGGTTCGCGTCGTCCAAAATGCCGGTCTTGTATCATTTTCTTATTCACCGCTGCGAAAAAGAAGTGGTTTTAAATGGGCTTTCTCTAATAAAGCTCAGGTCCGGTTAACCGAGCGTTAAGTGAAGAGCAACTGGTTAAAAGTTGAGTGGACTCATTTGAAAAAGGCTTCGATAGTGAAAATTTCAAATAAAAGAATTTGGAAATACAACACGTTGGAAGATTATGTTAGTTATGAGGAGCGTATTTGTTTCAAAAAAACTTAACCCATTGTGTCCGGGAGATGCACATTTTTTAAATGATTTTGAACGACCTCAAAAATCTTCGTATACACATTTTCCCCCAATTTTGAGGCATTTTATTGAATTTCGATATACCATACAGGATCCACAATCTTGAATTTTAAAAATCCCGTTCAGCGATCCCAGAAACTTCTGTGCCTACATTTTAAGGACAATTATCCTGGGGGGGGGGGGGGGATGTTTACGAACGGGATCGATGTTTTATGGATTGCAGTACACGGCGTAGTTTTTTTCCCACAAAATTGGTTATTCCCTTTATTCTCTTAAAAGAAAGATGCCTTATTTAGGTAAATTATAAAAAGGCCCTTTAAAATGGCGACGATCTTGTTAAAATTGTAATTCGAATATTATAATATTAATGTATAATACGATGTTGTAGTCGATTTAACCATTTGCGTCCCGAAATTCCAGAATTTGGACAGAATTTTCAATCCTGTAACTTTTGTTCCAAACGCCGTTAGAAAAAATTAAAATAAGTCAAAATCGATAGATTTGGACCTCCTCTTTCAAATGCCAATCAGCTTCCGATTCCAAAGAAAAAAGTTATGCTTACATCTTACGCGGTAAAATAATCGATATTTGTGCAAGAAGATTCAAAATTACAACCTGCTGACGCCATTTTGTTTTTTGAAAAAAATGGGGACGGGACAAGAAGGGGCTAAGCAAAAAGATGCGATTAGTGCCTTTTACAATAGTCAGCATTGCCGTTTTTAATGTCAAAAAATGCGATTCTTGCGAAGAAAGGTGGAAGAAATCAGTATTTTTATCAAAAATATGATAATAACTTTTTTCTTTGAAAACGCCGGTAGATTCTGACCACCGTATTTGTAGGAAAAGGTCAAAATCTATCGATTTTGACTTATTTTAATTTTTTCTAAATGCGTTTGGAACAAAAGTTGCAGCGTCGAAAGTTGTGTCTAAATTCCAGACTTTCAGGACGAAAAGGATTAAACGCTCGAGAAATCGAAAAATCGAACGAAGATTTGAAAAACTGACTATCGGATTTTTCAGTACGTTTTAGGGTATCGTCGGATTAAAAAGTGCGATCGGATCGTCACCATTGCGAATTGCGCGTTTTATTTTCATAGATCTTGTACAATTTTGGTTGCGAATGGGCATCGATCCCGAAACTTTATGGACACAACAAAAATTCACAGAAACGAAACACATGAAACTTTGTTAATTTTCTATTAAAAATGGGCCATGTTGATTTTTGAAGCAATTTTAATGCAATTTTGACTAAGCTATTTAAGAGAGCAAAGTCAAGCATGGTAGAGTTGGTCACTTTCAAGTCAATATTAATCTTATTTTCTGTTGAGAATGAAGGTCTAACATGAACTAAAAGGATTTCATCCCCCGGACTCCGCGGTCCATAACGAGTTCCATATATACAATAAAGTCGCAATAAATATTACAACTAATTCATCATACCCTCAGAGAAAAAGGCGGTTATTTTTAGTTATGTAACTTGTTTAAAACAATTTATCATAAAATGTGAAAGTGAAATAAAATGTTATGTTTAAAATAATCTAAGCTTCAAAATTATTCACCCTCCTTAATTATATTATTGATTTATTAATGGGGAACTAATAAAAATTGCAGAAAAATGTGACTCCAAAAAACGTTGAATGAATGGTGTGAAAAAATGCTTATTTCTGAAAAGTGTCCGACATGAAAGAATAAGATTAATATTAAAATCTGCTCTAATAAATACCCAATCGACAAAACATAATTTCTACATACAAATATTGTACTTACAATTTATAAAACAGCATTTTAAATGAAGATATTAGCCATGTAATTTTACCGACCTTTGATTATCTAACAATTGTTAGTTTTCTTTTTGTAGCATTTGTATCTTTCTCATTTTTACGTTTTTTTCTGTATTTACTTTATGTAGGTATTCATTGATATGGGGAAGGGGTACTATCTAAAATAATTAGAAAAAAAGAATGAAATAATGTCACTTTATCCTAGTTTATCTTGCTATGCTATAATATGTCATATTTTTCATGAGTTGCATTCGATTTTCGTTTGCGTCATTAATTTGTTCTCCTTCTGTCGATAAGTTATACATAGACAGGACACGTGGTGTAACATCCGGTCCGATATCCGGTATCTTTCTCTATATTAAGTGTATAGTGAAAATACATTCGTATTCTGGTTACAGAATATTCTTTTTCGAATGATTTCTCTCCGTTTAGGAATACTATATAAATATAATCGTCTGACTGAATGCCGTAACTACTGAAGTCTGGATTGTTATCTGCCGTTTTTTATCCTATAAGTTTTTACCTCACCAGATACTTTTTGCATTGCACATTTTATTAGACAAATTTTAAAATGGTACACCATTCTATAATTTAACGTGAAGATTCCATCGGTTTTATATAGGAATTTTTGAATACTCAAAACTACGAAAAATGCACTATCTTAAAACTAAATAAACGTCTTTAGCAGTCCATAAAATCTACTTCATTTTATCAAAAATAGTGAATTTAGTACGTTCTGTAACATTTTTTTCGTTCTTCTACATTCTGAAGATTTTTTCTCCAACAGAATTTTATTAATATTTACCCACGCAGCCAAAAGACATCTTGAAGAGCTCTTTAAGAAGTCTTAAAAATTGTAAGATGTCTAAAATACTTACCAGAAAGAGCTCTTAAAGTGGTCTTTAAGAAGACTTATGTGTCGATTTTAAGAGCTCTACAAGACCTCTTAAATATAAGGTTTTAGAAAAGAAGTCTTATTTGAGAGCTTTGATATATGAAATAAATAATATAAATGAAAAACAAATTTCTAAAAATCACAGATTCTTTTTTTGCATCTTAATTATTAATCTATATCATTTTTACCTGAGTTCCTCTTTATCGTTTTTATAGTGATATATTGGATGGTGACTGCATTCGATATACAATGGGGATCAGACAATAATAATGTAAAATTGTGATATTACTTGCTAAATATGGAAAAAGCACTTACGTTTTTCATTATAGCTTATCACTCATCGGTTTGCATATGAAGTAAATATCGCGCAATCTCATTTTCGGATTCAACAGCCACCTAGCGGTCTCCAGAAAAAGTACAAATATCGCCTCTGGAATCCGTTTACTAAATGAGAGATCGTTCAAAACGAGATATATTGAAGACCTCAAACATAAGAGCTCTTCGAGATTATGATTTTAAGAAGTCCTAAGAAAGACATCTTTAAGAGCTCCTTTTATAGATCATAATTCAGACCTCTTTGGGGTGTTTTTGGAGATATCTTTGGACTGAGCTCTGGACGACCTCTTTAAACGGTATGTGTTCTATGGGTACTATCTATTTCATACAATCTAATATTTTAACTATTCAGATAGAATTCTCCATCAGAGTATTCGAACAATCCTTTGAAAAATTTTGAATACAAATTATACAGTAATATTATTTCATAGAGGTGTGCCCGAAAATTCCTAAAAATTCGAAAAATAAAACTTAATGTATATTTTCTTCACACCTTTGATTTTGTGTATTGGGTTTATTGTCTTTCAATTTATTTTACGTATTCTGATTTAAAATAATATATATTTTAACAATAAATCATTTGTTAAGAAGTATAACAAATTCCGTTGCTCACAATAACAATTCTAAAATTATAGTTATTACAACATCTACAACAGTTGACATGTTCATCATGAATCATCAGTAATCCATTCAACATTCGTGAAGTTCTAAGTTTTGTAACATGCACAGCAGTAAAAAAAGGATATTACCTATAGTTAATGTTAAAAACAAAAAAATTAGTTTGCTACGAAGGAGGGGAAAATCGTCCGTAAACTTTGTCGTGTCTGACTAATTTCCCTGTTTCCCCTTATTACAATGTATTTACACAATTTATAAGGTATTTGGGGAATTCCATGAAATTTTAAAAATTCGACTTTCAAAAAATGATGAATTTTTTTTGGCATCTCAATCAGCTTTATACCATTCATTAATTTCTGGAACTACAAAAACTAAAAAAAAAATGAGGCCACTCATTTTTTAACAGAGTTACTTTGTAAAGAAACAAAAAATGTTTACTTTAATTAATGCCGTTTAGAAAGTTCTGCGACCAACGAAAACATACCTCTAGTGAAGTATTTTTGTTTCTAAATCAAGAATAATACAGAGAAATGTTTGCAAAAATCTCCTGGACAACATCTCTTATGTAAGAATGAAAAAGGGCTTAAAATTTAGCATTAAAAAATTCAGCGTTATCGAGTTTAAACTTATGAAGGTAGTGCATATTATTATATCATTTTAGGGTTTCAGTATAAGGTTTCTGAAAATATTATCAAGAATAACATAACAAGCTTTATTAATTAATAGAGCATTTAAACACTAACAATTTTTTTAAAGTTGAACTACAACTATAAAGATGTGATGGTGTCAACATATTTTTTTTGTAATATTGATAACATTTCCACAACAAATATATATATACACGCGACTAAACATCTGTACTTAATGAGCTACGCATGCGCATGTGTGTACATGCTTTTTCAATGCTCGTAAAATGCAGAAACACCGAAATACGATTTTTTATTAACTTTTCTTTTCTTCCAATCGAAAAATTTAGCATATATCAGGTTAAATAATGAAGAAAAAGTCGTAAAGAAAAATGGGCTGAGGGTTAGAAAGACATTTCATGGACCACATTAGTGCGCTCTTAAAAATTAATGATGTTTAGTTCGAGTGGTAACAGTAAAATAGTATTAAAGCATTCCAGAGAGTTTCCAAATTCTATTTTCTTTTTCTTGATAAGAGGAATAGTTTCTGCCATAGTAGACACAAAAATAACAAAAATTACTTTTTGAATGGCTAAAATTTAATACAAGTTACTTTTTCTCAGAAATCTGGTGCGCAACTTGTAGGTTTGAGCAACTCGTTCTGAAGTAGGCACATACTAAAACAACTAATATTCTACTAAAGACTGTCCCAAAAAATGACAATACAGTGGTCCCTATCCTAAGTTATCCTAGCCAAAGTTATACAATGTCCCCGTCCAAAGTTATACTATTCATTTCCCCCACCATAACATGTCGATATTGCTTCACGGCGGCACTCAAACACAAGCACACATAAGCATCTATGTGATGTTCAGGTATAAAAATTCGGATAACGGATTGCAGGTTGCTCATTTTCGATATTATCCATTTTTTTCTGGTTAATAAAAATGTTCACTTTTTCAATATTTGATTCTGTTAACTGTCGGTGTTCGGTAATCGGTTATTTTATGGGTTTGGTTAAGTTAGTCCCACTCATTCGCAAGTAGCAACGAACATAAACGAAAATACGGCAA
This sequence comes from Trichopria drosophilae, assembly GCA_030407085.1. NCBI lineage: Eukaryota > Metazoa > Arthropoda > Insecta > Hymenoptera > Diapriidae > Trichopria > Trichopria drosophilae. The sequence continues at coordinate 194,900,031 of CM059582.1, forward strand.
TGGGGGTAGTGAGGGGATATAACTTTGGACAGTCTGCCGCCATATTGAAAAACCTGACCGCATAACTTAGGATGGGGACTACTGTATGTCGATTTCAAATCATTTCGATAAAAGTTAGTTTTATTAAAAGACTCCAACTGAATAAAAGTCTAATGAAAATGGGTAAAAAATCTGTAATTTGATTGTGTTCCGTTCCGTGTACACGATAATAATCGCTGGCGTTAAAATTTGTTGATATTAAACTAATTGTCTTCTTTCGGTAACACAATAATACAAATCCATTTAACCAACATTTCTACGACTTTCATGCGTGTACTTGCAATTTTAATAGGTCTGTGGAGTTTCTGATTTATTATTAAAATGACATGGCATTTTTATAAATTTTGATTTCTCGAAAGAACTTCGATTTTACTGAATTTTACTGAAACGTTTAATACATAGTTATTTTTCGTTTCGTTCAAATTGTACAGGTTGCACTTGCCCATTTGTTTTTATCGTCCATGAATTGTCAGAAAAACGAGTAAATAGGATAAGTACTTAAGGTTCGTTTTCATTAAATTGATATTCGACAAATATTTGAATTCTATATTAAATCTGGAGTAAAATTTGAAAAACACCGTGAAAATTAAAGAATGTCAAAAAGTTACTTTAGCAAGTGGTCATAGCTTTTCACGAAAGAAAATTTTTGTCTCTACCAAAACATCACTTCAAAACATTCCGAAAGTATATTGCACTAATTATAAAACGATCCCATTACATTTTCAAAATAACTTTATTCTAGTACAAATTTAGTCACCGTTACAAAGAACACACAAAAACCCAAAATAAGGTATTATCGTATAACAATTACGTCCCAAAAATTGCGAGATAATTTTCCGTATGTACCTAAACCCTACTGCATACGATGTGTATTCAAGTGGTAAGTGTGTACGATGCAAACACATAACGGAGAGCTAATAAACGTAATTAGCTGTAAACCGAGAGTACCTATCTATCAATCGATAAATCGATTCATCGTTGCAGACAGTAAGAGAGAAAGATGGCTAAAGCGAAGAATATTTCGAGCGAATGAGAGAGAAATACATATAGGTGTATATATGGGCATATAATATACATATGTGCACACACACATATCCATATTTATATGCATATATATGTACACTCATTGGGTCCACATACCAACGGTACCATTGCTACTACGATCCCTTCATTCTACCACCCTCGGCGCGTAATATCACTTTGTTATCACTCCTCCCGTCTGCCTCTTCTTCATACTTTTGTATCTTTTGCCTCTTTTCCCCATTAAGCGTTTCCATACTACTATAATGTGTCCCGGCATATATTTTTATTATTTAAAATAGTAACGCTAAAGATCGATAAATATTCTACTACAGAGGACCACATTTTTTTTATTAAGAAAAGTACTGTTAATTTATTTCATTCAGAAACTTTTACAATAGTAATAAAGTTTCCATATTTATGATTATAAAGCCAGCTGCGCAAGTTCATTTTTCTGCTAGTGAATTTATGTACCTTCTCAAACCATGCCATCTATGAACACCTTGAGAACTTTCTACCTTATCAGGATACTGCGTTACATTTCATTTCATTGTTTTTCATTACGTTTGACGTGATGGGGTATTTTTTCGAACTTCTTAAAAGAAAAATAGAAATAATAAGATGAAAATAAATAAAATTAAATATAGGCATAGATAATATCAATAAAGTACGTTACGCAACAAGTGCAAATACGCAACAACATTCCCCGATTCCGGGATTCCCCTATATGGGCACGTCTTCCTTATACCACTTTTCATAACGTGATGCCATAGATTTGATACTTTCAATTATATTGTTTTTATTGTAAATTTTGTAGAGACTTGGGAACAATTAACGTAACTTATTGTTTGAAGAAGTGGTATAAGGATACGAGGAAGGGGCGCGTGTCGAAAGTCAGAGGGGGGGGGGATTCGATTTTCCACACGAAAATGAGTACGGAAAATAATACTTTCCCGCACTGGTTGACATTCTATCTTGCGCACTAAAATTCGATTTTTCATACGCAAATGAGTGTGCAAAATAAAAGCGTGTACCTCAAAATCCGACAAATCACAAAACATACACTTTCAAAACCCGACATTTCAAAATATAGACATTAAAAAAACCGATATTTCAAAATGTACATATTCTGAAAATGTGATTCATGATTTAATTAGTTCTTAATAAATAATCCGGGGGTCAAATTGATTTGACCTCCAAGTGACCTACAAAATTAATCCTTTGGTCAAACATTTGAAATGACATTCCAGTGAGACCTTAAGGACGGTGACTCCATATTTTTGTATAAATATATTGAAATGTCGGTTTTTTTAAATGTCGGGTTTTTTAAATGTCTGCAATTGAAAATGTCTGTTTTTTGAAGTATCTGTTTTGTGATTTGTCGGATTTTTGAGGTATACCCAAACAAACTGCGTGTGGGAATATTATATTACGCACTCATTACCTACGAAAAATCGAATTTTTTGTGCACGTTGCTCTAAAATCGGTGATCCCGCACTTGTTGCGTAATGTACTATTTTAGTTAATTTTCAAAACGTTACACCTGATATTCATATTCGTATTTTCTACATATCGTTAATTTTAATTTTGAACTAATGTACTTTTCATTGGGTATTTTGAACCTTGGCCTGAATTATAACCGAAAATGTGTACATCAGAATGTTAAATTTATCATGTCATATTCATTAACTTAAGCTGTTTAGTGCGATTTGAGTATCTTCAAACTCACCAAGTTTAGTTCCAGTAGTAGTTCTTGATGCGGTTGTGCTGACTCCCTAAAAAAATTTATTTGTTATTGCAAACTCGAAATTACGAATTTTATAAGTGTAAAATGAACAATATTTAAAATTATTGTTATTACTATTACTTAAGTACTATAACATTAATAATAAGTAGCCTATGAAATGCTAAGGAATTCGATTATGCGCATATATTGGAAGAATTATTTTTAAGTTTAATTTTAAATATTCTGAAATTTACTGCTACCAAATCCAAAATGACAAAGGATAAAGTATTGAGTATTTTTAATAATAATACCCCAAGCTTTAATGTTTTTTGGCCGAGTCACGGGTCTGCTCTCGGGTAGACTAGGTTGGATTCACCAAAAAATTACAAGACATTACAAGTCAAGACAACACATGATATTGGGCATTATCCACCCAGAGCCAGGCCCTTGGAATGCAACTCAATTCTAATGTTATCTATATTCATATTATCACTTAAATTGTATGTTAGATGAAATAGTATAAATAGTAGAAATGTAAAATAGGTCTACTCATTTATGATTTGATCAATGTTTGTTTTGTTCCAGTTAAACAGTCAGTTTCCATTATCTATAATAATGTCTGGAATACTGGTGACCTGGATAACCTGAATATGTGAAATGTACACTTTCGATATGGTGTATATGAACATAGTTTGAAAGCTTCAAACATTTTGTACGACGTCCATTATGATCAATTGAACATCATCAATAAATATACATAACACTATGATTTGTCTTATAAGTTCGCATTGTTTGAAACTATCTTTTGAAAAAGTGGCTCCTTTTCACTGAAAATCATTGAATATTTATTATTTCACAGTAGGTATAACTATTTCAACTTGAGAGAGAAGATATATAAAATTGAATAATATGGTTATTGAGATTATAATTGAAATAACACAATATATGTGCGCAATTATTTCTTCATTTTTATTGTAAAGATTGCAACAAAATAAAAAAATTGAAAAAAATGTTCTTGACCTTACACACAATTTAATTGAAATATTATATAATTAGTATATAATATTATAAGATAAAAGCAATAAGAAATGTTTGCATAAAGACTCTGGCAGAATAACAATGGCAAATGTGACCCCTCGCTGATCGCCTATTTGACCTAGATTGACAGAAAAGTAACCGAAAATGATTCCTAAAATCAAAATTAGAACCCCCCAAACCCTATATAAAGTTAGTAAGGCTAAAAATCGTGTTTTTATATATCATTTTCTTTCAACTAGTCTTTACATCAGACTTTAGAGCAACGTGCGCTTTAAGTTACAAATAACACACTTTTTTTTCAATGCAGATATTCTGAAAATTGATGCAGAACAAAAATTAATGGCATTCATAGACAACGTCTTTCACGTATTTTTTTTTTGCGTATCTTTTCCGGTTCACTACGATAATAAAAATATTTTTTTTTTAATGAAGCGCCACCCGCATATCAGCAAAAACAGTTTTTCATTTGCTTTTGGCGGTGTTTAATGGAAAATATTATATTTTAGTGGCTGAAAATAGCATTGTTCTTCGTATTATTTCACATACAGTTTGCAAAAAATTTACCCACTGACTGAATTCGATGACTCAAAAGGTTAATGTCAGTCGCTGATTGTGCACTTAACCGTTTCAGACACAGGCGGACAACAGTGTTCCACCTAGATGCTATCGATTTTTTAAGGTTTATGAACAGATAGTTATCGATTTTGATGCAGTTTTCTTGTTTCTGGCTTTCCTAAGACTCCAATAAGTGTAAAAAAAAAATAATATTGCAAACTTATTTAAAATAATTATTGTTAATAACAAATTACGACAAAAAAAGGCATAATTTTCAAAAAAAATTCATGCCAGGAAGAACTAATTGGCTATTATTATTTGAAATTTGTTATGTCAGAGTTTCTGAAGTCGCTGATGACGAATCCGGTGTCAGATTTTCAAAATTCAAAGTGGCGGATCCAATATGGCCGACAAAAATTTTGAAAAATTATGATTTTTTGTCTAATATTTGGTATATAGGGGTCTTGGATGTAGATGATTACGAATCCAGTGCATCTACCATTGGTCGAATTTTGTACAACTTATTTTATATAGTTCCTGTTTTGTTCAACTATTTACTATTATGATGTAGGTGTAGATAACACAAAATTGATGTAATAGTACTCTACGGCCTCGCCAGTCTTTACGGATTCGCCAGTCCTCGGACACACAATCTCCACTCGATCCGTAAAATTGAACTTTACGGCCTAGGAGCGAACACTATTTTTTGATACACTTTTCGCAAAAGTAGGCACTTTACCGACTGTTTTTAATCCGTAAAGTGCAGAGATCAGTCCGTAAAATCACACATTACGGACTAAAAGTTTTTATCGGTAATATTGAATCCGCCATTTTGAATTTTCAGTAATCAGTGACCTCAAAAACTCAAGTGTACGAACTTTAAAAAAAATGCCATGGCTGGGAAAATTCGTGACTAAAATTGATGGTTAAAGGTTTTATTTTTTGAAAATATTATGTTAACGTGATCGAATCCAACCAGATTAGTTAGGCATAACAACAAAATTATGATTACTTATTGTAAATTAAACGAATACCTTCTCACGCCTGCTTAAATAAAATCACGTAGAATACCACCAAGATTTGAAAGGTGTACATCCTTTTATTTTACGGCTTCGAGTAAACATGAAATTTATATTGGTACAAATGCTCGTCGTAAATGGTAAGAAAGGTTCCATCGGAAATTCCAGGAATTTCTTACATGGAAAAATGAAATTCCGACGATATTTACACCGTTAAAAATGAAAGGGAGGCCGCGATGGGTTAAAATGCTGAAGATTTATGAGATTATTTAGGATCAAATAATAACGGCGATCAAAGAATGATATAGGAAGATAAGGGCTCTGTTATTCGCGACATTGCATCGGCCACGGCGAACCATCGACTTGTATCGCCATTATCGCGACCACTTAATTCTCCATCCTGAGGGCCACGAAACAAGTACTTCCGCGAGTAAAGTACATAGGCTGGTTCGAGACGCCTACGTGAAGGCAGAGGTGAAATAATCAAAGACCTTGATCCTTGAGAATCGTAAAATTCTAAATTACTCCCTTCAGAATTTTATAGCTTATTATGTATTTTTTTACTATTAATATAATAACAATACTTGTACTTAGAAAATTATATTCGAAACAATAATGACATACAATTAAGTCACTTTTTAGTATCCTTATAAAGTATCAACTGTTACAAGTTGATTTTTTTACATTTTCATTTTAAAGGGATCCAATATTGATTTTATGCCGTTGCATGTAGAGTAATGATTAAAGGAATCTTTTTCGGACATATTTTTGGGTGAGAAATCACATGAAAAAAAGCATTTCAGTGTTTTTATTGCACATTATTTGCAAAATGAAAAAACATTTTTAAAACGCACAAAAACTTCTTCCACAAATTTCAATATTTTTTCATAATTTTTTTCTGAACTCTTCCTTATCCGAGTACCTCTGATATCTTTTGCATAGATTACTAAGTATGGTATCAGTACTGATTTCTTTCTGCACTCAGTAATTGAGTACTGAGAATTTTACCTATTTACTCTGTCAGTCAGCCCTGATTTAATGCTTAATTTAGTACTGGTTACCTTAGTATTGGGTTAGTACTGATGTACTCCAGCCGTCAGACGTTATTTTTAACGAATGCAAATACTGGCAGACAGTATTATGTCAGTATTAATTCGCTCCGTCAGTCAGGACTGGTATAGTAGCAAATTAAGTACTGGCTACCTCTACTGGGTCAGTACTTTGGCGGAATTATTGATAGCACTGAATTATTATCGCCAGTACTGACTCATTTTGGTTAATCCATATTAGCTGCAAGTACTGGGTTATTATCTTGTCGGAGTTTTACTTCGCCCAGTGCCACTTGGGTTGCTGTCAGATTTTTATTTACAGAAATTGGCAGATTTGATCTAGATGGCCGATGTAAAATCACTTTTTTGAAATTAAACTGGGTACCGATTACGAATAAGACTTACTACTTCTAAAAATTCAAATTTGGAAGCCAGGATGGTGGATTACGTAATAGACATTGGGGCACAAATAGAAAGATTTTGAAATACTGCTATTGCACTAATTAAAATTGCACAATTCAAGCAGAAAATGTTAAAAGAGCTTCCGGTAGTGTCCAGAACTGTCCAGTATATTCCAGTTCTACCCAGTACATTCCAATATTCTCCATCATTGTTCCTTACATTCCAGTATTGTTCAGTACAGTACATTCCAGTATAGTTCAGTACACTTCAGTATTGTTCAGTACAGTACATTCCAGTATTGTTCAGTACAGTGCATTCCAGTATTGTACAGTACAGTGCATTCCAGTATTGTGCAGTACAGTACATTCCAGTATTGTTCAGTACAGTATACTCCAGTATTCTACAGTGCAGTACGTTCCAGTATTGTTCAGTACAGTATACTCCAGTATTCATCAGTGCAGTACATTCCAGTATTGTTCAGTATAGTAAACTCCAGTATTCTTTAGTGCCGTACATTCCAGTAATGTTCAGTACAGTACACTCTAGTATTGTTCATTACAGTACACTCCAGTATTTTTCAGAACAGTACATTCTAGTATTGTTCAGTACAATACATTCCAGTACTGATCAGTACACTACATATTCCATGGTTGTTCAGTACAGTACATTTCAGTATTGTTCAGCACAGTACATTGCAGTATAGTTGAGTACAGTATACTCCAGCATTATTGAGTACAGTTCGCTCCACTATTGTTCAGTACAGTAAATTCCAGTAGAGTCAGATATTGTCCAGTACTGCTGAGTTGACGGCTCCGTTTACTCCAGACAATTCATGGAGTAACTACCCAGCAGAAGCTGTCGAGTCCTATTATACACATCGGATTCGCGCTCAGCGGCCCGTAGAACATAAAGGAAACATGGTATGGCTTACAGGTTAGAATTTTCCATTATTTTTACCATTTTGGAGTATTTCTAAGATACTTTTGAGGTTATCTCAAATGACTGACCTGATGAGATCAAATGGACTTCGAATTCAATCCAAACGGTCCCAAAAATCTATTGGAAACATGGTAAATGCCTCCCAGGACAAAATTTTTCTTTATTTCATATTTTTGGGTAAATTTTTTAATTTCTTTTTGAGGTTATGTCAAAAACCTGTCATGATGGGATTAAATGGACTTCGTCTCCAGATCCGAACTTTCTTTTTTTTTGAGGGGCTGTATTATTGGTAAGTAGACAATGATTTTACAAACATCCTGTGAGTATAAAATGAACTAAGTTGTTAGATCGGATAAAAACTTTGTTACAAAGATAAGAAATAACAATATAAATAATTTAAAAATTCCAGCATCATTTTAAAGAATCTACACCTTTTATCAATTTTATAAAACGCAATATATAATGCGCAAGGATTCGATCTCAATAAATGTACGTAAATTATAAATAAATAAACTGTGCAATAAATTTTCATGTGGAATATAATTCATAGAATCCCATTACAACAATGCACATTTTTGCTTAAAACAGGCTAAAATCGATGAAAACTTATAATACAGAATTACATTGGAGAATTAAACTCAAGTATTCTGAAATGACTAAGAACTTTTTAGTTTAATACCTTGGAGCCTTAGGATTATAAGCATAATAAAACAACTTTATTGGTCATTGAATTATTCATAACTTAAGAAAAGCAAGAACACGATGGGTTGGTTATTAGTGTTCAAGTGCAGCATGAAGTTTTATGATATGCAATATTATCTCAGATTATAGTAAACTCTTCAAGGTTTTTATTAGAACTCCAGATGAAGAAGCATTAACGAAACGGGAAATAAAATTAATTAGAAACATGTTTATAATAACTAATTAATTGTGATATGGAAACAATACGGTTATCTTTAAGGTTATGGTTGTAAAAGTTCCAAATCGACCGTTATTGTGGCTATTCGGTAGTTTTCCTTACAAAGATTGTCTAATATCATCCAACTTTTTCTTTCTCCCACTAATTGTTACTTTTTAAAAGATAAATTACATCTCTTTCTCTCTCCCTCTCTTTCTCCTCTCTCCCTCCTCTCTCCTCTCGCTCACCTGTATCTCCTCTCTATCTCCTCACTCTTCTCTCTCTCTCTCCTCTCACTCTCCTCTCTCTCCTCTCTCTCTCCTCTCTCTCTCTCTTTCTATTGTTTCTAGTTGTTAAGTATGATTTAGTTTTTTTAATTTTACTTTAGATTTATGTAACATTTGGATTATTTATTATGTTATTTTTTTGCCTTAGGACTCAGTGCCCATAGTATAATAAATGAGTTAATCAGCAACCAATGTAGTTTACATCAGACTTCTGAAACTTAAACAAATCCTAAAATGTGGTCTTGAAATGGTACCAATTTGCAACAAATTAATACCCATGAAAGAAGTACGTATTTCTCAGTGCCAAAGTATTTGTTCAAATTTCAGAGAATAAAAGGAAGAGGGGTCAGGAAATATGCACATGAAGACGTAACACGCATATTCTATCAACGAAACACGTTTCGTTAGTTCTATTCGCACGTGGGCGCATGCATAAAAGACTGTTTCTTTATTTTCACATATCCATTATATATAAGTACATACAAAAGCGAGTTTCGAAAAGCAGAGTGGCGATGGTTCTTGTATTTCTGCCCACACGCCTCATCACTTCGATCGCTTCGATTGATACAAAGGATCTACCAACGTACATTTAGGAAGAAGTAAATACATCTTTATGGGTTTCCGGAGCCATCGATACACCGTGCCCTCTGCAAGAAGGACATTTTTACCAAATTGATCTTGAACGCCATCTTGGAACTGCAATTGAAAACTTTGAATGCACGAATTTGACACGACGAACAGAAACAGTAATGCAGGATTATATAATTAGGCAATCTTAATTTTAACAATTGTATTAAGTACTTGAAACATCCAATATGTTTTCATTATGATAGTCTTAAAAACTTTTCCTCAAAGCTTGACACAGTTTAACGCGTAACAAGCGACGTTATTAAAACTACCAAACTTAAACTCGCAATCCTTAGTCGAACCGGAGCGTTTCGAATTCATGAGCCTCGCGCGAACTTTCGAATTTACCATACAATTTCCCCTATACATATACAGGTATAGACATTGTTAAACGAGTCGCGACTCGGCCGGATGTATTGAGCTCGTCGCGACGGAAATCGTGTCGAAAATTGGTTGGAAACTGGCTACTTCGATCGCCCGCGTGGCTTGTTCAGGGCAAACAAATGGAGCTCGTTTTTCCAACAATATTTTAGCTGATTGTAACAATTTGCAAATTTCTTAATTATTTAAAAACCGGATCATCGGACCCATAGTTAGTCGAGAAACCACTAACTGATCAGGGTAGGAAGGTTGTGAAAATAATGGGAACGTATTGTTAATTAGCGTGGTCATAAATGTACGAACATTAAGTATTGCGTAGTTTCAATTATTATCATCCAGAATAGCGTCATTACCATGAGAGAGAGAGAGAGAGAGAGAGATATCTGCAAACAAAATTGTATCTAATAACATTTTACTCTAAAAATAACGATTCCTTCTTAATTTTCAACTTTTAGGTTACTATAGATGGTATGGCATATACTCATTGTTATTAATATGAATATTGCATCGAAAGTTTATTATTTATGTGGGAGTGCCTTTTTCTTCATGTACGTGGATGATTATCTTCAATGTTCATAGAGGGTAAACATCTTCTAATAATATTACGATTGACAATAATGGAAGACAATACAATGTTGATCACAAACTGCAGTTGAAGGTAACGGACAAACGTGGATGATGAGGGATATAGATAATGGTTGATCAGATTCTCCATTAAAATTCATTTCAGTTTATCACTGTAATATCAAGATGCTACATAACCTTACTCTCTATCACGTCAGACGTACAAACTTCCCAGGCATAAAAGCCACATTCTGCCATAAAATCCATTAACAAATCATACATATCACAATTCTGAAAAGCGAAAGTAATGTAACCAACATTACATCTTCAAATGTTGTTTCTTGTCTTTAACCCATTAATGCCTGAATGTCCAATAATCGTACAGTAACATTGAGCTAAAATCTTTTAATGAAATCGCGGAAATTTCTATTTGGCATAAATTGTTCTAGACGTTTTCGGGTGTGCTCTACACGATGCGACCATTTAGAAAAGTGAAAAATTTCATTTTGTATTGTTTTTTGATAAATTTATATAAAAAATAGCGTTTTTTACGGGATTTTTTCGTAGAAAATCACAATTTTTGAACAGAAAATATATGTTTATCATATTCAAATTAATAAGAAACCTGTAATTAGTGTTTATACCAACAAACTATGCATGAAGATTTTTTTGCAACATTTTTTTTTCCAAAAATAGAAAGCTTTGGAATGCAAAAAATATCACTAGCGAGGGCATTATCAGAGTTGTACAGTTTTTTTCACTATTATAATACCCGATTGTTCACAAAAGTGCCTATTCCGGGTTTTGGAGGATGCTGATTACAATTCATCTGTCAGAAATTGAAAATTAAAAATGGCAAAATTTTTTGCATTCCAAAGCTTTCTATTTAAAAAAAAAAAATGTTGAAAAAATCTACATCCATAGTTTGTTGGTACAAACACTAATGACAGGTTTTTAATTAATTTTAATATGATAAACATATATTTTCTGTTCAAAAATGGTGATTTTCTACGAAAAAATCCCGTAAAAAACGCTATTTTTTATATAAATTTATCAAAAAACAATACAAAATGAAATTTTTCACTTTTCGAAATGGTCGCATCGTTTAGAGCACATCGTCTAGAACAACTATGCCAAATAGAAATTTCTGCGATTTCATTAAAAGATTTTAGCTCAATGTTACTGTACGATTTGTGGACATTCAGGCATTAATGGGTTAATTTATTACAGTAATAAAATAGCTATACAGAAAAAACTATTGTTAACCATGCATAAATATAATCACAAATTAAAAATATTATTTCCACTCAATTTTTCGAAGACTTTTTCGTAAGTCTAACCGCCATGGACTATTTTTCCACGTCATCGATTCGTCGAAAACGAAATAAAAAATGAAAATAAAAGTAAGATAACACGGAAATTTGAGTTTTACAAATGGATCATCTCCGTGTCCCGATCATCGTTGCTGGGTTCGATTTCTCATGGTCGAGCTTCCATTCCCCCTCCCGGTCCCCGGACGGCACGCGTGGAGCTTCCGGGGATATTTCGAAAATCCGATAAACCGCAAAAGGCTATTTGTTAGAGTAAAAAATCGCTTCCTCTTCGCGCGTATAAACGGGATCTGCGGACCGACGGATCGTATCGCTTGCTCGAGCGATACGTCAAAGCAGAAATGGCATGAATTCAATATCCCTATTCGGAAGTCCGCGCTCGAACGTACACCCGATCCGATACTATTGTCAACGCTATTATTATTCGGGGACGTTTCGGCGAATACCACTCCCTCTTTAGATCGGTTTACGAATTTTTAATAACGATAATAGAGTATACCGCGCGACAAGCGCAGAGATTTCGAATATCGCGGCATATGTTTACCAGGTGTAAATTTGGACAGCCGATTCTCACGCTCGATTACAGGTTGATAAAGTCAGCTAACCGAAATCCTATATATGCAGTCGGAAATAATTGGTTCGGAATAATTCGCCTATTCAATCAATTAATTGATTAACGATTCAATGAATAATAGTTTGCAGAGGATGCGGTTCCGTCAAGAGCTTAACCCAGTCTATTGGAATCAATTTTTGTTAGTACTTCGTTCGATTCTAAGTAATTAATAGTTTGTTTTAAAAAATCGACCGTATTTTCTATAAACGTTGAAACTCCAATTTTAGAGTAAATCTGCAAAACCTTTAACTCTTCATTTTTAAAAATCTCTAAAAATTGTTTTAGTGACCCAACAATGGAATATTGTTCTCTTTTTTTAAACAGTTGGCGTAACTCTCCTGACAAGATACTAAACCGATTGTAGGATATTTTTCTACTCTAACCGAAAATTGAATCGAAAGTGACAGGAGACGGGAAAGATGACATTCGAATGCAAGTTGAAGTTCGTAAAAGAATAGGAGGGAATAATTAGTAGGAAATAATTAGTAGGAAATAAATAAGGAAGGAATTAATTCCAGTAGGAAAAATGGATTAGGAAAAATGTCCGCCACCCTACTAAACCGATACTACAAATACTGATAGCCGATACTAGTACCGATCGCGACGATTAAACAGTAATACTAACAATACTTTCGAGGTACTGATCCAGTACAGGTAACCATTGCTGTATTCGGTATTGAATGGGTACTGACTACCAAAATAAGTCAGTAGTGTCAGTAACATTACAAGAAATTTTTAACGTTGCAGTACGATATAAATGTAATGGAAGTTCTTGGAATGTATAGGTCTATTTGTAAATAAAGATTAGGTACAAAGGTAAATAAATAAATGATTAAATAAATAAATAGACGTAACCGGGATCTCGGTTCACGTGGAGCGCGTTACTTTTTGCTATACTTAGCTACTGACTATACTGACTACTCGATAGCTATTGGGTATAATATTGAAAGTAAATAAATGAAAAATATAGAAATATCCCTCTAGCGTTTAAGATTACAACTAATGCTGAAAATGCGTTTCGCCTATTTATTTACCTTTGTACCTAATCTTTATTTACAAATAGACCGATACATTCCAAGAACTTCCATCATATTATATCTAAATTAAACCGTCGAGAAATTAAAGCTAATTGATAATTGCAGTACGATAACAGTTACATTGTGTGGTAACATATAACATTGTAATATTACAGATATATCACTCATGAATGTCGCAGAAATATTACAGATATATGACACTGTCATTACAGTAATATTGCTGTTACATTTCATGGTAACAGATCACGCCATAAGGACCGTTATAGCACGGTAAATCTTACCTTGTAATATATCATATTGGAATAACATTATAATATTACGGATATATAACATGGAAATATATTCAACTGTAACATTTTAGTAATATTTCAATATATCACTTCGTACAATTACAATAATATTACGAATTTATTCGAATCATGATCGTGGTGACGATGACGCCAGATGAATATAGAATTGTCAAAAAGTATAAGATGATTATAATAAGTCATAATTACGATGTTGCACAATGTCGATGATGTCGGATGATGTTGCAGGATTATTATTTTTTCTATTGATAACGATATGATTTTGTACGATGATGATGTAAAAGAAGGTTAAATTTAATGTTGCCAGATGATGAGTTATGCTGGTCATTACGATGTCACATATGCAATCAAGATGTGGACGATGAATTTTCATGTTGATGTTGTTAATTTCTGTTGTTAATCATTCTATCTTCAGGACATTCTCAGGACATTAAAGGATTATGGTTTGACTCTATAGCCAGATCTAAATTATTATTATTACTATTATTATTCTTTGTTTATTTGGCTGGAGTGGTAGCCTCTTTGACCAACAATACAAGTTACTTTTACACTAAATCATTACACACGCTAACACAAGGGCGTACATGATTGTCAAGTTTTGATGTTTATGTACATATTGCCAAATGTACCAATACCGAAAAAGATGAAATTTAATTTTAAACTATTATTTTCATTTTATTGTCTCGTGAAAATATTTTCAATGTGAGATATTGAAATTTTTAAAGTTAATCTGGAAGAATTCAAGCATCTTTCTTACGCGTATGAAACTAGTACATGTTCAAAATATATAAATTTTCATTAAAACAGTAAGTTGTATCAAAACGATTTTATGTTGAAACTTTATTTTGTAATAAACATATTCCCAGATAAAACGCATATAATGTTACTTAAGGAGGTTCTAAAGTCCTCCGTTGATAAGGTAGGAATTTTCAATAAAAACCATGAATAAAAAATAACTGAATCGATTTTTCAAAATTCGGAGTCTGTAAGGGCAATTCTAATTGCTATAGACAGTATCCTAGGAAATATCAAAGTCTCAGTCAGTTCTCAATTAATATATGTGGCAATTGTCTAGAATACCATTTATAGTAATTAATTGCCCTTACAGAGCCCGAATTTTGAAAAATCGATTCAGTCATCTTTAATTGATGTTTTTTAGTGAAATTTCCTACCTTACCGGCGGATCACTTCGCAATACCCTTAATGAAACCATGCAGTATTTGTTAATTGTAAAACTACTATTTCACAACTACAATGTATTCTCCAAAAAACAATGAGAACGCGGGATGTAGAATTACGACACAAAATCAGTTCAGTAAGCAATTTATTAATATTATATGCATTTAATTTGCATACGTATATTATACGTGAGATATATAAATTTGTCGATTTTTAAATATAATAAGAGGAAGTTGTAATACGATAATTGATGATTATATTAATAAAATATCGATGTATATTATAATAACAAGTATATTGAAAAGGAATGGAGAAAAACAAGATACTTACTATTATTTTTCTTATCATTATGAAAATTTGTTATTTTATAGCGATTTCAAATAATATTCTTAATTCGAGGACCAGACATTCATGCATTCTTGAACATTTCCATGACGAATTCTTTGTAAATTATAAAAATAAATTGTGAATAATGCTCTCAAATTTAATATCGCGAACCCAAATTAGTCAGCCGTGGTGGTTGAATCAGCTAAGAACTGACCTCCGCCATAAATTCCTATTTACGGACAAACTTACCTTACATTAACGACCCTCCCGAGGTCTCCGTATTGTTTTGAAAATAAGATAACTGTAATAATGATAAATAGCGAATGGTACCTTCTTGAAGGGCATGCTTCTAGGAAATAATCTACTTAATTGTAACCCTAATTTATACATGAACTTGAAACTATAATCATGGAAGATATTACTCTTTTGTTAGATACGCTAATCAGATTTTTATCATGATAAAACGCATAAATTTATGTATATTAGAAAACGATTTTTTTATTTACCGCAATAATTGGTACAAGTAAGATTTTAAAATTTAGATTTTCTTTTTTGAAAAATAAATCAGCGATCATGAAATTATTATTACTCGCTTTATTCAGCTGGACAACAATTTACATATAAGTGATTTCATATTGAAAAGTAGTACTTTAATGTAACGCCATCGTTATATAGGGTGCAGGTCGAAAAACCTGCAAATCAAAAAGCCGACTTGTCAAAACGACAGTAGAAAAACCGAATTGCCATAACACCAACCGTCAAAAAACCGACAGATGGAAAGTCCGTCAGTCAAAAAGTCGAATTGTCATAATATCAGCATTCAAAATGCCTACAGGCAATACGCCGCCGTTATTCAAAAACCGACAGGCAAAAAGCCGCTGGGAAAAAAAGCTGACCTGTTAAAATGCCGACAGTAAAAAAGCCGAATTGTCATAATATGGGCAGCCAAAAAACCGAGTGTCAAAATACTGTTACAAACTACGCCGTCATTCCAAAAACCGACAGGCAAAAAGCCGACGCATTACACAGCCAATACTAAAAAAACTGAATTATCATAATACCGGCAGGCAAAAAACCAACACTACAAAAAATTACTGCCCGCTTGTCGACGTGTCTGACGACTTTTTGACGTGTCGGATGTTTGCCGGTCGGCTTTTTGAATGTCGGGGTTTTGACTGTCGGTTTTTTGACCTGTCGACCCGCACCCGTTATATAAAGGTAATTATCTCAAGAATTAATACCATGGAAAGGTAAATAGGAGCAGAGTAAATCGCAGAGTACTGTCTGATTGAAATACAACTATTAATTAAACTAATAAATAGTGACATTTTTCAAAATCGATACAGACACTGAGAAATTTTATAATAATTTTACTATTTTCACTAGGATCGGAGGACAGACCTGCAATTATGTTTGTGTATTCACTATTATTTTAGTAATTACTCCTAATTGTTATAGCAACGTTTTCTATCTGAATAGGGAAATGTTTTATAAGGTAAGCATTGTTATATAATTCTCAGTCTCTTAACGAACTTGCTGTTTAACACATTAAATTTCATAAATTTTCAAGATCTGATGATAATATAACATATGTCGTTCTCAAAATATTTGCATCGAACCTTTGATATTAACATTTCAATGAATGTTGATATGAAAATATATTTTGAACATATAGGGTAAACATGACAGTGATCGGCCATTCAAGGGTCTTAATTCAGTGAATTTGAGTCTAAAGTGCCAGAAAATACCGTTTAAGAATATAAACAAAATTTAAAATTGGAAAATTTATCTCAGAGATTATCTAGTATTAGTATGCATGTGTTATAATAACAAATTAATAAATTGTAATCATAAAGAATTAAAGTTTAAAAAACTGTCAAAATAGAGAGTAGTCGGTCAGTTACAATAATGGATTTGGCAAAATTAACAGCAAAAGCACACCAAGCCATGTTTTTTCATCGTAAGAAAAGATTATGGGTCATAGAAGTGGACTCAAGATAATACTTGAGTAACAATCGCTAAAAAGTGCTGTTTGTATATTAAAAAAGTGTGTATGATAAAATCATTAAAACTCAATATTTCTACCTAAGCTTATACATACATACTGAGACTTGCTAAATCTAAGTATAAAACAATCCTATATTTCTAAAAATTTTCAAAAGTTATTATTAAATATGTAAAGTGGCCGACTACTGTACGGTGGCCGATTACTGTTCTGTTTACCCTACATAATAAAGCTGCAGTACCACGGTAGAGTCCAAAATACAATACATTTTTTTGAGCAATGTAAAGATGAATGAAAATGTTATCAAATAAGATTCATAATAATATGGGTGCTATGATTTTCAAGGGATCCGCAGCCGGAATGAAATTCCTTTACGTTTGGTCCTCAAACAAGAATTAAAATTTGTTTCGAATCTGAGGAATATCAACAAAAAACGTGCTTTGAATTTTGTGGATATATTGATTTTTCAAAAAAGTGGCGCACTTTTCGAAGAATATTAAAAATTTAATAAAAAATGGTTTTTAAAAAAAAAGTACTATATAAAGAAAATCCTACCAATAACCTCTTCGGAGAAAGTTATTTCGTACATGCCGCAGTTCAACGTAACTAAAGTTTTTTACTGAGAACGTTTCAAAAAAATTTTGCTACGATTTAGTAATTATTTGAAACGATAACAGAAAAATGATTCAGTTACATGCTACAAACATTCTGTATCAGTTTAGTAATTTTTAGTTACCATAACAAAAAAATATAAGGTAAGTAAACATTTTCTTGACTATTCGTTAATTTGCATTTAGTAATATGTTTTACGTGCATAATTATTGAGTGTATATATTAAACATTACTTGAATTAATTTGCATACAACATATTGTTAAATTAAATTTAATGAAAGATACATGATCAGCAGTTAAGGAAAATTATATTGTCATCGTAGACATTAGAATAAAAGTCATAGAATTTGACAGCATTCATATGATGCGTTTTATACGCTATGCTGCTAGACCGAGGAATCCCTTATAATCGAATGCAAATTCCAGTTCTACAACGGGAAGCACGGACGCTAAGTGTAGGGCAGCGCTTGTTGCAGCCGCATCTGGCGGCTACAAACCAAACTAATGTCCCCTTAATTATCTGATTCCATCTCCGATTTCTGTCACAGTTTCGTAATTTTCTGGTAATGTTACATAATGTTTCTTTCTGGTACAGGATTTAGTAAAATTCTTTTACCTCTGTAACATAAAAACATCCGAATTTCTATGAGAAACATTTCTAACAGTGTACATTAATGCTGCATTGTGCGATCATAAATAGGAGGTCGAAAAGGGACACCGAAAAACCCATATTCTAACTTTTAAGTATACCCTACTCTATTTTAATAATTAAGTGTACAGTACTCTTAATGCAAGAAATCTTCTAAACAATTTAAGAAGTTTTCCTAAAGCGAGAGTATTCTTACGAAAATATTTTCTTAAAATAAGAATACCCATCAAAAAAACATTTTGATTTTAAGAATACCAGCTACTATTGCAAATTTTGTAAGATGGGAAGCAAATATTCTTATATTAAGCATATTTTCTTAGCAAAGAAAAAATAATTTTCTCATAATAAGAATATGCTGCTTAATAACAAAGAGAAGATATTATCGGTCACCCCGTTATCGACTTTACCGACAGCGCACCAATATGTTGACTATAAGGTTCATTCCGACAAGCTATTGAAGAGGTCTCTCATGTTTGACTTTTTTCGTGCAAGTAGACACACGGTGGCGCGATACGTATATAAGCCTGACAGTACATAACGTACTTATGTACGTCACTGCGATATATACAGCCGGCAGCTCTGCGTGCGTATACGTAAAAAATCGAAACATATTAGCGTTAATGTATTTATTATATGGTATGTGTGTATGATAGATTAGTTTGTGATCATGTTGAGCGTATTATAGTCAGTTATGAAAATATTAAAAGGATAGAGAGAGAAAGAGAAAGTGAGAGAGTGAGAGAGGGAGCACGAGAAGGGAAAAATAAGTAAAAATCAGAAATAATTTAAGAATAACAAGGTATATTATTTTTAGAAAATATTCTTAACAAAAACCAAGAATATCTTCTTACCAATTGTACACGATGTTTGCTACTCGTACTTAAGAATATATTCTTAGTCATAAGAGGGACTGCCTCTCAATTTAAGAATATATTCTGGGCGCCTATTTAAGAGTGACGTATTCTCAAAATAAGTGGGATATCCTTAACCTCTTCGCTGCGGATGACAAAGATCTTTGTCATTTAGGACTTTTCTCTGACTGCGGCAAAAACGCAAATCTTTGTCATGACATAAATTAGTCTAATGAAATCAATAATATATCCAATTTAAAAACTTGACCATTTCTAACCAGCCTAAGGTATACCGAACAACATGCCGTTGTCCTTTTCCAAAAACGTGTTGTCAAAAAAAAGATACAAGTTCTTAAAATATGTTGTTTTTACGATTTTATAAAAATCTTTGTCATGAGCTATGTTGCCGTATTAGGTCAATTTCTGCATTAAAAATTAATGAAATCATTTGAAACTTGTTACTCAGGGGGTTTCGAGGTCGCCGATTACAAATCTGATGATATATTTTGAAAATTCAAAATGGCGGATCCAATACCGCGGGTTAATGTTAGCCTTCCACCGTTAGCTTCGATATATAATATGTACTTACACACTTTACTACGAGGAGGTTCGAGAAAGGTCTTCAAAGTGCAATTTTTTTCTCTTTTTATATATTTTTGTTTAAAATTGTTTTTAAAATAAAAACTGTAATATATTGAACTCTAAAAATCGGTGTTTTTTCCCACTTGTAACACGATAACTCAGCAGTACATAACAAAATTTTGAAATTTACACGGAATAATCTGGATAGATAATAAACTCTGTAAAATATCTATAAAAACTAAAAATATAGATTTGTAACTGCAGAATCGAAGAAGTTTTTGATAAAAATAAAAAATTCGGTATAAATATTCTATAATCACGAGAGTGTTTCTATTGCCAACCTGCCACGAGCAGGATTATTGACATATGAATAACAAATTGCCGTAATATTGTACATGCAAAAACTAATATAAGATTCGTAATCAATTCGAATTTTGATTAAGACGTCCGCCATATTGAATCCGCCATTTTGAATTTTCCAAAAACGTAACTTCAGAGTCGTCATCAGCGACCCTGAAACCCTAGGAGTAACAAGTGTCCCGCTAAATTTTTAGACAATTGAAAATTTGCCCGCAATATTGAATCCGCCATTTGTAATTTTCGAAATCTGACTTCAAATTCGTAATCGGCGTCCCAAGAAACCCCTATACACCAAGTTACAGTAAAATCGAACCAAATTTTTTTTCCCGCATTTTGGGCACTTTTTGTGAAATTCTCGCCGCAGCGTAGGGGTCAAACTTAGTATATCAGTTTTTCGGTGGAAAGTAGAAGCAGATATACTGCGAAAATATCGAAATGATCGGTGAGAAAGATTCTGGTTACTAGAAAAAATTGGTTTCAAGATTGTTGAAGTGAACGTCACAAAAAACCGATACCTAAAAAAATCCGCCTTCTACTCGATTTCGAAAACAAAGTGACGGGTTTTTTAATTGTCATGTTTGTGAATATCGACATTTCAATTGTCCGATTTTTGAAATGACGTATAGTGTTGAATATTGGCTGTTTTAATTGTCGCATATTTGAAAATCGGCATTGGTTGTCGAATTTTTTACTCGTTCCCATTTAAAATTTTCGGTGCTGTAAATTCATATACTTGCGAGCATTTCGATATTTTTGCAACCTGTTATTTTCGGATATACTAAAGCACCTTTTAAGCGAAATCGATTTTTTTAAAATTCTGCAATGGTATAGCCCCTTAAGTAAAATTGAAATCGTCAGACAAGCAAGTAAAAGTCATTTGAACGGTTGAACGCTCTATTTGAGAAAAAAAATCGAGTTCCCCTCAATGCAATTATTTTGTTTTCACAATGAAAACTTTTTGGTCGGATGCTTCAGGTCGAAGCATGATGTTATCAGAGAGATTCGTTTATGTACTATACGTACTCTGGCACGGGCAGCCGCGGAGATCTGGTAGTGGCGGCAAAAATACATCGGGCGAATGATCGATCGTCAACCGGTCGAGTGCGCGATCAGGCACGATGCCGGGGCATTTTTCGTGAGTTAGTGACGCAGTGACAGGCTGACAGGGTCAAATGTCGTGAGATTAATCGACGGTCATGCGAATGTGAATTAGCGGAAGAACAAAAAAACTACCTACAGCATGATACGTCCGGTTTACAAGGAAAATCGATAAGGTCCACCTTAGATGTTTCATACTCAAAATAAAATTAATATCAATGACACTAAGTGAAAGTCATTGTTTCGGGGACATTCGGATTAATCGTTAGCTTCAATAATACTATTTATCCATTTAGTAAATATCCGAAGCAATGAATGACTTTTAACTAAAAATTGTTGTTAATCTGAAAGTTTGTGAACGATTTTTTGGGGTAAAGTCCATTGTCGGTTAACATAATTTTTGTATTATAAATGATCAAAGTAACTATAAACATAGTAATAAGGATATGATATAAAAAGTACATAGTAATTCTTAATCATATCAGACCAAAAGTTTGGTCGATGCTTCTCATGTTAACTTAAAGTTAATGTAAGGTGTCTCAACCTCCATTTAATATTACTATCTGCTATGAAAGATTGTTATAACCTTACAGCAAAATTGATGTTCTCTCTTCAACATAATATCTAACTCTTTGATCAGCAAGACATTCCCAAACCATAAAGGATTCACCACCATGTTTGACAATAGCCTGAATCTGACTTTCGTTCATCCACTTGACGGAGAACATGTTACCAACATTTTCTGCAAAACTTAGGCCAATACTAACTTGTCCAATCAATGTATTCTTGAGGCTAAATCAACATCATACTTGCCTTTTGCTTACGGTGCAATGGTTTTGAAGATAGCCATTTTAGGGCAGACTTGTAGAATGGAGAAAATTGTTTATGTCTTATAAAAACTAAAGCATTTTTGTAATTTTTACTATCTGAAAATTAGGTGATCACTAATGCATTATTAAAAAAGTGTCACTCTTGATTAACTCTTCAATTATCATACCTACGCTTTCAAAAGCTTTACATAAACATGTCAAACCCTGTTCAGTATAAAAAAACCGATTTGAAATTTCGCCATAATGTATGAGTTAAGCCGCCCTGAAATGACTTACCTCTGTGACGAAATCTCCCCCGATTGATCTCCCTATAAAAGGGAGGCGTATGAAATCCGTGTAATGCATGATGATATTGAAGATGATAAGTTCCGATAAAATTAACGATCAAATACGTCGTTTACGTATCTTATTATATCGCTAATAATCCGTGACTAAATACCGAAAATCCGACAAGCATCGTATGACAGTTCGCTGATATGATCTGAGATAACATTGAAAAAAAGGGATCCCTCTCACGCCTCGATGTTTGGAACAGTAGCGAGTTAAACCGGCACGACGACAGGGTAACCCAACAATGGACCAATTATGCTGGAGCGTCGCGGCATTTCTTCGATAAAATGTCAACTGCAGGAGGGACGATACCAATCGTGTGACTTGGGGCAGATATACCCGATATAACGCATATAATGCCGCGAGGGTTTCGTACTTGGGTCGTACCCGTGCGTGCATAGGCAGTTCGCTTTATAATGGGACGGAAAAGACCGATTCCGAGATCGTAGAACGACAAAGCTGCATAACGGCTCTAAATAACGCCATTATGCCTTTCAGGGCGGCAACGAGCCGCAAAAGCCCTGTCCCGGGCCGCTAAGAATCTGCGGCATTCCGATGCTCTACATTTGACTGCACACCGTGCGAATTATCACGCCATGATATATGGTGATACTCATTTAATGATCGGTGCACCATCGGTTGCACTACATAAGTTTCTGTTCAAGGAACCTGTAGAATCTCCGTTAACGAATACCCAGGTCCTTTGGAACTTCAAAAAGCCACCATTCTGGTGCTTATCACATCAACTACAAACAAATTATTCTTTAAGTTAACTCTCACATGTTTTTAATAGAAAAATAGCCATTATCCCTGCAGATAGCAAATCAATTAAGGTAGAATACTTCCCATTCGTAGCAATAACAATAAAAAGATTGAAGAAAAATCTTTAGTTGCATAGTATGATCGTATATATAAAGTGACTATTGTTATGTAGTTGTAGAATTCAACTAATGACAACCTATAACACGTTGTGACAGCGATCTAGCACTTTTGTGGATCTCTAGTACACGCTGTAGATCTGAGCAAGATGGTATGGTATAGATTCCCCATATACCCCAAAAATCTCATTTTATGGCTCATAACTACCCTAATTTTTATTGATTTGCAACTTTTTTTTTAATTTGACTCCCAAAAAGCTAACCTTTCAGACTATCTAGACCTTATATTGATGAAATGAAAACTGACGAAACTGCAGTTGAAAGTATCTGTGATTTTTTTCAATTGTAACGATCATTTTACGATATTATTTAATCCTGGAGATTTTTTGCACCTAAGGTTTTCTACTTTTTTTATTTTATTGCTTATTTTGTTTTTAATATTGTTTTATTTTTTATCATTTAAAGGAATTGAACCTAAACAATTAAAATGCATAGAGAAACATTCATAGTTTATAAATGATATTCATCTTTTTTAGTATTTAGATTTCCAAGCATTGAACCAGGCATAATTCCATATCAAGGTCCTTACAAAAATACTTGCTGTATCCTTAATTATTATTAGTAACTTTAAAAAATACCAAGAAATACCGAAAAAAACACGTCAAATATAGTATGAAGAGAACATATCACACGGTAAAAAAACTGTGAATTTTTTAATACATTGCCTGTAATTGTCAATTATTAACAATTTGCGGTTCTTTTCGGTATTTCTTAAAGTCTCTACTTGGCGTTAACTAATAAAACTGCTAAATATAAAAGGATGAAGTCAGTAACTCAAAAACCCTTAAATACAAAATGTTATTTAAATTATCTCAATATTTAAATTATATTTTTAACTTCATTTGTGTCGGGCGTATTTGATCCGCCTTTCCGAATTTGAAATTCTCACTTTAGATTCATAATTAACGACACAAAAACATTTCGATACTAATTTACAAAAAAATTTTATAATTATTTCAGAATTCCATTATCATATTGGATACACCATCTTGCACATTTGAAAGCTGACTTGATATTCGTAATCAGCGACCAAAAAACCCTATAACACTTTGTCGGAAAATCGAATTTTGTGAAAAATGTATGCATTCGTTACCCGTTATTCTGGTTGAAACTTGTGCACAGGCGGGTTAATAACAATCTACTAACAAAAGAGTAATTTCATCCAAAATCAAGTTTACATTTCTTTGACCAAATTATATAGATAGTTCTCGTATAGAAAATAGTATAGAAAATATAACATAATTTTGGCTCTCGTTTATAGGGACACGCTGTGCTTTTAATTACTATATAAATATGGAGTCCAGGTCTCGTAAACTTTGGTAAAAAAAAATCCAACAAAATAACTTTTGAACAAAAAAAATCCCCAACCCAAAAACTGTTGTCAAAAAAACCCTGGTATAAAAACTTTGGCAAAAAAGTAACAAATAAAACCTGGCCTTTAAAAAATATCATAACCCAACATTTCAAATGTATTGAGTAATATGATGAATTTAATATCATAATAAAAAGCGAACAAATTAATTGTATTATTTATTTGATGGGGAGATATAAATATCATGAAAATATATAAAAAAGACAAAAGATCATAAAAACAAATCAGTTTAAATTTCAGGCTAAGTCACTTCATGACAATTAACACCGAAAAGCTTTCGAAAAAAGCTCAAAATAATGCTAATACATTCGAATTTAGAAAAAATTTTACCTTATAATTAAAATACATATATGACTATTTCAGTTCGTAAAGATGGTAAATGCAGAGAACTTCTGGTTTTGATTTCAGAAGTATTTTTATCCTACTTTTCGAAATTTATGTAATTTTAATAATTGGTCGAGCATTCGACCGGCAATTGAAAGGTCCCGGGATCGTAGCCTGGTTCCTCTTAAAAATGTTCTTCCGAGTACCCCGCTTTTTTTCAAATTTGTCTGCACATTTTCGGAATTGTCATATTTTTCTAATATTTATCACCAGGAATCTGTATTTTTAAAATTAATTTTAAAAATAAATTTTAAAATAGCCTCGAATACGGAAATTACATATTTTCGAAAAGTAGGCTGAAAATACTACTGGAATCAAAACCAGAAGTTCTCTGCATTTACCATCTTTACGAACTGTAATAGTCACATATGAATTTTAATTAATAAATGTTAACGGTTCATTTGCAGAAAAAAAATAATGTATCATTTATTGTACCTTATATATTTTTGTAATATTAGTGGTGGTAAATCTTATCATCGCATTAAATCTGTTGAAACCCAAGGTAACGTTCTAGAATTTATGTATGAACTTCTTAAAAATCAGAAAGAATAAGTTCCTAATTCCCAATGGGATATATAAGTTTCTGTCGATAATTATAGTCATCAAAACAAATAATTGAAGTTAGGTGATAAAAAAACAAGTGTGCCTAAAAGACTGGGCATTTATTAACATATTGTCTGTAATTGTCCATTCATTATTAACTATTTGTAATTGTTTGCATAATATAAAGTATAAAGGCATGGTTCATAATGCACTTTTGTTGAACAAAGATTGATAAGGAACTAATGTGTATGATTTTACTATTATCATTTACTTAGAAACGTGTTTATTGTATTGTAATGTATAATTTTTATTACCTGCAAGTGTTAAGGTTATTTTAGACGATCGGAGGAGGGGGATGTATGGAAGCTATTGGATTGAAGGCCAGTCGGGTGTCTTTTTATAAAAGTGACTTTTTGTTGCTGTGTCATGTACCCCTAACGTTACAAGTATAATGGATCATTAGTTACAATTTATTGTTAATTCATCTGAGAAAAATCTATTATTTTTACTATTGAGACTTTGAACAATTACCAGGATGTATGAAGACTTAGAACACCCGTTGCATGTGCAGACAATGAAGAAATTGTAGTGTTTTACATTAAACGGGGTATAAGAGGCGACATATTTGTCAAACTCGGGCAACTTTTTTTAGAAAATCTATGTCATAATGTTTATCAAAGATGCTTCATACAGAATGAAAAAAAATCCTTTATCGCGGAAGTGGAAATAAATTTATTCCAAATGGTACCATTAGAAACTTTTGTTTGTCTTTTATGAAATAGACCTGTTTCTGCATATCTGGTCGTTAAAAGTCTCTCCTGAATGAATCCTACCATCAATTAATGATCCTAGTGTTTTACTTACTGCATCATTTTACGAGATAGAATTTACAAAAATCGGAAATAAGTTTTGTAGGGATTGTTATGAAAATGATGAGGTAGGACTTCAACCAAAAAAGATTAATAGTCATCATAACTATTTACATGATAGGTTTGATATTACGTGACATATTTGATGTTACGTCGTAGCAACCTTACATATTGCCCTACTATTTGTTACTGAAATAAACAAAAATCAGGATTTTTCCTTCGCAAATTGGACCCGCTCAGAAACACTTTTGAAAACACCAAAAAAATGTCCACAGGACAAATGATTAGGATAAATGTCATTAATTGAGAAAAACAATCTTTTTGCGATTATCGCAATCATATCAATCGTATCGATACACGTGACTCGGCATTAGAACATCATTCGTTACGCATCATCTTTTGACAACTAGCCGCGGCAATCAGCAATCCGATAATTACAATTGATTAAAATATTTCATCGAATCGCAATCGAGTTGTCCGATAGGAATTTGCCAAATTCACTTGGTCGAACGAATCATTGAATAGCAGGTCATCCAAACGCATTCGGCAAATAGGAAATCATCGAAAACAATTCATCGAGACCGACTCGTTGAATGCCAACTATCAACCGATTAGCAATTCATCAAAGTCAATTTGGCAAATAACTTACCCCCTCGCCCCACCTCTCTCGCTTGCCCCGGATCGGAACGGTAAAACATCAAACGCTCAAATACTGCCGCTTTTTATTATCGGGGGATTTTCCGTAATTAGTGGCGCAATTTACGCAATGCAAAGATTAATTTTACGGTCGGACGGCCGAACGAGTAATAACATTCCACGGGTATTTAAGCATTTCAATCATTTCAATCTCAGCACGCGAGTGCGTTGTCGTTCGATTTTTCGCATTTTTCCTCAGGCTGGATTCGCGGAACTACTGCCAGTACCGCGAGACTGTTGCACATTTTAATGGTGAACTATCGTCGTGTCTTTAATTTACATACCGGCCTTTAGTACGTCGCTACGGAGTGGAAAACCGGAAGGGAACGTTCTAGAGAACTGTGTCCGTTATCAACCACCGAACTACACAACTCCAAGTGGATGACTACTCCTCGTATTGGCTATGGCTTTGGTCTTATCTGCCAGATAAGGACCTGCCAACCCTTATGAATGCTTCCATTATACCCCTGTTCCCCTCCAGGATGTGTCTCCACCTTCCCTAGCTGATATCGTCCCTCTAGTGACATCTGATAACGACATGAAATTAATGTAACGGTTCCTCTAATAACCAACCGTGATAAATGAAGGGCCGCCTTATCTCGCGCACTTACGGCTTTCTCGCGAGGTAGAAAGTCATGGTATTTCACGTATTCTGATTACTCTTTCGCTATATATTAACCGGCCTACTAGATATTTCTGCATATCCTGATCACTACTCATTAGCGGTCATTTCATTCAAAAAACATGTTTGATATTGTGACTATTCTAGAACAGCAATTTTTTAAGATGCTATGAAGCACTTAAGGGAGTTTTGTGATAAACAGAATTAACATTCAGATTTTTATGAAAATGTAGAGGAAGTTCAAGAATGCTATAAAGATGCTTCAGTTAAAATTTCGCGAGGCTGGGGTATTTACGAAGCAAGGAATAAATTATAACATTCTCGGTATTGTAACATGTGGTCTTATGGAATGTCATCTATTTTTCGATACATCAAAATAATTAACATTGAGATTTTATTGAGAATTTTGTTAGTGATGGAAATACTTTGTAGGGAAGTATACCGACTTTGAGCAATATCTTTCAGTACCTGTAGTGATTGGAATTAATAAAATACTTAATAAACTTTATTTTCATCAGCTGTTGTAAACCTGACATTTGACCACGTTACATTTAGATGAATTTTGTCGATCTTATCTGATGTACTTACGCATATTGTGGATTATATAAAAAGTTAGATTAGCGGTTGAAACTGGATAAGGTTATAAATGAAGTATTTGTTTTGTCTTTGGTCTATGACTTTGACTACCTTAGTAACCATAAAACATCCTAGTGGTATTCAAATTAATCGCCCAATAATGATACCAAGCATATTGGAACAGAAAATAAAAAATTGTCCACGAAATTTGTAATTAAACAGTTGGAATGTCCAGTTCGAATTGTATTTTTCAATAAAGTTTTAAAAATATTTAATTGAATCGACATTCTGTTTTCCATATACGAGTTTAGATGTCTTATATTATCATGTATTTATTTATTATATTCGTTACCAAAGAAAACTTTTGATTGGGGTCTAATATCAAGAAATCTGATGATGTCCAGATCAGATAAAACATTCAGGGTCTGACTGACTCAGGATTGGATTGCATGGTGTTATAAACAATTACTTGAAAAGATTAGAGATACATCTGAACATGGAATACAGTCTTATGAAGTTACTGAAGCTTTCAGTAAATTGATAGTATATTAAACGATGTAAAACAATTCAAAACAAATAATTATATTAATTAACTGGGCATCTCTATAGGTTTTTATTCCTATGTTGATAATACCTAATTTTACCTAAGTCAATCATCACTATTTTCCACCAATTTTTCACCAATCCACCAATTTCGGAGATAAAGACGAACCCACGCGAGTTTTTGGTTTATAAATCTGTCCATTTAACATAAAACCGGCGGAATCTAACATTACCCATGTTAATGACTTCATTATCTGGTATTTTTGTTATCTTATTTACAGTTTCGGAGAACGTTTTTTAAGACGTTCATACCTACATTGTAGTACGACGGTAAATAAACTGACAACGTCAAGTGACAATAAGCAATGCTCGTCTGGAACATTCAAACCTTCTGTCTCGTTGACTACCAACCACGAATTTTTTGCTCTATTTTCATTACTCACAATTGTTTGGTAAATCATTTTATGTACAAATTTACTGATATTGTATATTAGGTTGCTTAAAGCAAATAGAAAATAAGTCCCATAAGTTAACCTGTTTTGTGTATTTTTAGTAACGCAAATGCTTAATAATGTAATTTATTATATTTTGTGCATTGTCAGTTAAATCTTTATTTAAACAAGTATACGAGTAATCGTCATTCAATAATTACTGTTAGACCTTTTCAGTATAATCGTTTTTTGTCATTATAATCGAAATATTACTTTTATCAGCTCATGTTAAGTGCAGGTCACGTTTTTTTTTATAAATTTCCTGACTTCGGAAAATTGCTTTTAAATATTTAATGTGTTCCGGCAAACTATTTTTCGGTGACTGAATCACATGTTCAATTTTGTTTCTCACTAAAAATAAGTCTTTTTATTTGGAGCAACATTATGTACGTTTGTTTCAAAAATGCTAATCAAATCTGTTATTGTGGGAAATACGTCATTAGTAGGTGAGATGCAAAATTTAGGTCCCAGTTCTATTAATTTCCAGAAATGTTCTGATATATTCATTTTTGAAAATTTTACTATCCATTTTGTTGAATTGTTATTAGAATTGATATTAAGTGTAGAGCTGTTATTATAGTTCTGATCATCATTATTTGGTCGACAGTTTTCCATTGATTTTTTCAAATTTTCTTATTAACCTTTTCAGTCACAGCGGGACACCACTATCCCACCAAAGTGGTATCAACTTCTTATCCTTTGTGAGTGGTTCGTCAACGATTTCGCTACGATTTCTTGTTCCTGCCCAAGACTCAATAAATGTTATTAAAAAATAATGATATTGCATAATTATTGTTGATAAGAAATTATTTAAAATAATTATTGTTAATAAGAAATTATTTTCAAAAGAAATTCATGCCAGGACGAACTAATAGCTATTATTATTTGGCGTTTGGTATACAGGGGTGTTTTGAGGCGCTGAATACGAATGTAATATCAGATTTACAACATTCAAAATGGCAGATCCAATATGGTCAACCAAAATTCTGAGAAATGGTAATTTGGTCTTACATTGCATCCGCTATTTTGAATTTTATAAATCTGCCATAGGATCAGCGGCTCCAAAACCCCCTGTATACCAAATTTAAGAAAGAAACCATTACTGGAAAAATTCGTGACAGAAAGGGTTAAAACAATGTTAGTTTTTTCGTACTTATATTTCATAATAGATGCCCCTGATGAGCACCTGCATATCGTCGAAATACTGGGCTAGAGTGAAACCACTATAATTTGAGTGTCAAAATAAAAAGGAACAGTAATGGCTATGAAAATAAATTTTATATTTAAACAATACGGTTCCTAATCGATTTTAAAATATGACTAATAAAACCATTATTTCGTAAGTCATTTAATGTATCATGGTGCCGAAAATTTGTCCGTTGAGCAATTTTTAATGACGATTCAAATTTATCGTTGGAAGACCAATAATTACTATGAAAAAAAGAATCAGCAAAAAAGCGCAACGTTATTTTTTAAAAATAGGACCAAACTCAGACTTAAATTCTGGCATCATTGAACAAAAACTGTTAGGTTGAAGTAAATTAATTTTGTGAACTATGAGCATTTAAAAATAGAATGTATATTACATTAATTTCTTCAAGCGTGATTTTATACATTATGAATGTAGATATAAAATTAAGGACGTTAAAAGACATTGACAGATGAGGCCATTAACATTAAAATTTTTTTTATTTTGTTTTAATATTCTTTTGAAACATAAATTTGTTCAATTTTTGTCCAATCTTTGATACCGTATTTTGGCTTTTAAAACCATATTTAACAGGCATCTGGTATCTAAATCAGAAAAGTTTTTGATAAAAACAAAAAGTTACTATTCCACGAAACCCTGGATTGGAAATATAAATATTATCTATTAATTAAAAGAAGTAATTTTGATTTGAAATTAATACGTAGACAATACAGATTTAAGGTGCAGTTTTGTGTGCATGTTTGGCAATATCTCGATGTTTCCTAAATAAGATCGTTTGGTTACCTGATATTCTTTGTCGCTATGCATTTCCTTAGGTGGAAATCTTGAACGAAAGTTAAATTAATAAGGAAGCTATTTTGCATGCCGCTACATTGTTTGCAACGTGCCTGGGAATATTTTGACGGAGATTGGCATAAATGAAAATCGATTGCGTTCTCGTTACGGAAATTCCGTCTAAATTGCAAAAACCTAGGAGAGTCATTCGACGTAAATAACTCACTTTACATAATTATTACATTTATTACACGTACGTTCCCTTTGAAGTTTTGAAGAGCAAATTTATGATTTTTGGTTTTGAAATTCCCGTCATAATTTAAACCCTTCTTAGAAAGACGAGGCGACAGGCTTTTCAAAGATCCAGATTAACATATTAATTGAATCAATTTAGAGCATGAATTCAGCCCTAACGAAAGCGGCCAACCGGTGAAGCTGAAAGGGTAAAGAACGGCGGAAGAAGGCGCAGCCTCTACCCCATCTGCGCAAATTTCACTGCCACAATATACATGCAGATTTTGAATTTCCTGCTTCTTATTCCTTAAAAATAATTGTAAATGAACGTTTGAGCCGGTGGGTTCGAATTAATATTTCTTCCTGTTTCTTCCAAATCCGTTCAAACTAACTGAACATCGTGCTAAAAGTCAACTGTTACGATGTTAAAGTCTATAAAACGATATTCACGCTCTAAACTCGAACGAATTTGCTAATTCTTAGCGAAAGTTTAAATTGAAAAGTGGGTATCTAATCGTTAACTAAATCATTAATTCTAATTACGAATTAAATCAATATAATTCCATTTCCAAAAATTACTCTAAAGGGCCTGATAACAATGTAAAAATTGCCCCAGCTCCTTTTAGAAAGGAAAAATTACAGTATATTTGTCATCCCAAATGTGTATTTTCCTTCAAGTTTCAAACCTTTATCTATTTAACTAATCGCGTAACGTTAAAAATGGTCTTTTTCGGTTTTTATTTTTTTTTTCTCGAAAACCTCATAACTTAAACATTTGCAAAATATCAAAAAAATAGTACTGATCAAAACGAACATAATAATTTTTTTTATTATTTAACAGCCTATACACAACAAGAAAAAAAATATTTAAATTTTCAAAATTAATTTTCATCAGCTAAATGCACCGCCATTTTTTTCTAAAAATTGCATCTTCACAATCTGCGTTTTGTCAAATTTTTTCGAAATTTTATATTTGGTGCGACTAGATGAAAATCATTAAAAACTTGATTTTTTCCATAAAAAACACCCTTAATTCGATATATTTTATTCTGATATTCAGTGGCTATTAATTATTTTCTATTTTGAAACATATCTCTGTTTCCATGGAATTCGATAAAGCAGGCAAAATGAATAATGAATTTGTTTAATTCCTTACTAATTGTTTATACAGTTTAAAAAATATCTACAAAAAATTTGTAATCAATATATGGGCATTGTTCTAGAACGTTTAAACTTTAAGGTTGAAGAAAATTGCATTTTTTTTTTTTTAGGCACATTCATGAAATTAATTTTATTGGCTTTAGAATTGATCAAATGACAGGAAAAACCTTGCGTTACTCATTTATACACAATGTATTTTTTTTTTAATGTAACATATGTTACGTTACTCGTAAAATTAGTTTTTAGTTTTGTAACGTTTAATATACATAAAAAATTCAGTTCTTTTGCTTATGGCCTAATTTTTAGAAGCTAGTATATAAATTAAACGTCTAGTTAATAGTTCAAATTTTAAATAATGGATTAAATATGGCGGACTATTTTTACAAAATTTCTTTGATTTATATAAAATTTGATATGTTAGGGTTTTTGAGGCCACTGATTACAAATCCAAAGTCAGTTTTCATTAAAATTTGAAATCCAAATACATGATTTAACATTAAGGATACCAAAAAATTAAAACGATTTGTAAAGAATAATCATTTTATTATTGTCAAAAATTGTGTTTTTTGTTGTATTAAAAAAGCACAACATTTATAAATACTTTAATAACATAGGAGAAAAGATCACAATGATTCCAAAGTACTTAGAAGCTAAATTGTAGATGTGCCATTAAATAATTTGATTTTTCAAAGTGAGTTTCGCTTGGAAATTTAAAGTCTGACGTGGTCGCATTTTTTATGTATAGGAGGCACACATTGGGGCAAAGGCTCAAATTACTTCTTATCATATAGGTAATGTACCCCTGTTGTGTGGTTTCTTAAAAACCAGTGTGAAAAAAATTATCTAAGGTTGATTGCTAAATTGTCAACTATAAAAAAAAGTTATCTCGCAAGTTTGAAGGTATATAATTTTATTCCTCAGTGAGGCACATTATTAAGTTAAGGATTTTTCATTTGTTTACATCCCCAAATACTTCCACAAAAAACCACAGACCATAAAAAAAAAGAGCAAAAAGTTTCAGTGTTAAAACTGAAAAAATGTAGTGAGTGTCCCGCACCAAAAACAGGCAAATTCACTACTTTTATTTACTCTCATTGTTTTCTACATATCTGTAATTAGTAATAAACACTTATTACATGTAAATCGAACAAAAATTTGTTGATCTGTAGTGTTACAAAGCTATATTGAAAATTTTTATGGTATCATAATGAGCGACAACATAAAGTTTAAAAGTTCTAGAACAATGCCCATATATAGATTTTTGTTGTAATTGAAAATTTGTAATCAAATATAAATTGCGAAAATTCATGTCATGGCAGCATAAATATTTCAAATAATTACAAAATATAATGTATACTATCCAATAGTTTAAATGTATCATTTTTGGTGATGAATTTTTTTTTAAATTTATATAAAACCCTTTTTTTAATCCTATTAAAGTTTCATCAAGTTTAACAATTTTATAGATACGGTTTCTTAATTATATAAATAATTAATAAGGAATTAAGCGAATTCATTATTCATTTTTCCTTTTGTATTGAATTTCAAGGAAACAAATGTTTTAAAATGTGTTTAAAATGAGAATAAAATAAAGTCTTCTGAAACTTGTCCTAGACAATAAAATGCTGAATTAATGACGTTTTTTACGGAAAAATCAAGTTTTTAATGATTTTCACCTAGTCGCACCAAATATAAAACTTCAAACAAATTTGACAAACCGCAGATTGTGAAGATGCAATTTTGAGATAAAAATGGCGTGCCAACTCCACATTTAGCTAGAAAAATTTTGAAAATTGAAATATTTTTTGTCTCGTTATGTATACATTATTAAATAATAAAAAAAATATTGTTTCGTGTTTTTTGATAAGCATTATTTTATGGATTTTTTGCAAATTTTGAAGTTATATGGTTTTTGAGAAAAAAAGACCGGAAAAAGACCATTTTTAACGATTCGCAATCAGTTAAAAAGATAAAGGTTTGAAACTTTCAGGATGGGACAATTTTGACATTCTTATCCGGCTAAGCCCTTTAGAAGGGTTCATTGAAATTCATTTATCATGATCCATGTGCTCTCTTTAATTTTTTACCTGCCTATTTCAGTAATATCTGAAGGGAGTATTTTTAGTAATTATAGTATACATTCCATAAAT
Source organism: Trichopria drosophilae (assembly GCA_030407085.1). Taxonomy (NCBI): domain Eukaryota; kingdom Metazoa; phylum Arthropoda; class Insecta; order Hymenoptera; family Diapriidae; genus Trichopria; species Trichopria drosophilae. The sequence continues at coordinate 194,935,250 of CM059582.1, forward strand.
CTCATATTAACTATTTCAGAAAAGTAATTCGTGTTTACATAATTGTTCTGTTATTATTAACTAACATTTCTATTAAGACTCTCCGTAGCTGACTTTATTTACAGCATTGTTACAGAAGGTGCACGTACACAATTGCAAACTTTAATTAAATCTTCAATTTCGCAATAAATTTGGCCTCTCAATAACTGTTATGAATCACCGAATAAAAAATTTAATTTCATAAATCTCAAAAATCACTTCTCGATATACTGCCGTCCAATATCCTCGGCTTTCTAAAAAGTTTCTTCGTCACGTGCCCGATAGAGAAGCGGACGGCATTAAAACGTCTCGCACTTCCTGGGCTGAGACGTCGCGACGACGGCCGAATAAAACTGGAAAAATGAAAAACTGATCGCGAAGATGACGCTTTTCCATGAGGAGTTGAACAGCACATTGGATGGAAGGTACTAAAATCCACAAATCACCGAATAAACCAGAACAATGACGACGTGCGGTTCAAAGGAAAGCTCTGGATATGTAAAGGGGGGGGGGGGGGGTAAGGGGGGTTTGGGTGTATGTTCCACACTCGGCGGCAAGTGCGGAAGAGATAGTCGGTGTGGGGGGGTGTTCCAAGGGGTCGAGGACCACTGTACACCAAAACGCGTACCGACCGACGATAAATTTGTCGTTGGAGTCAATAACAGGGGCTGTTTCTATGATTTAATGATACCTGCTCTACCAGGCCGGGATACCAGTCTGTTTGTGTGTATGTTTTCCTCTTTTCGCCCACACCCACGCCACTCTTTATAATGCCGTAGCGTGCGTCCAGCAGCAACACCCTTGGAAAATGGTTTATCTAACGCCGCACGACAAAAAGGAATTTCGCATTCTAAGGCGCGAATATATCGCCACGAGCAAATCTGACGGCCATAATTACTCGCTTATGGGTTTCGTGCGAATTCCGATTATTAATTGCTTACCGGGTATGAGAATGGTAATAATGCCAGTTATTACCAATATTGGGTACTCTGAATTTTTCATTTACGACGAATTGGAAAACAATACGATTAATGAGAACCTGCTCGTTTAATTACATTTTTCGGAACAAGTAAAACGTTTGGGGGAAACCATAGGAAACAATCATCTGTATTGATATAATGAAATGCATGGAATCATCGATGCGAATCATCAATAATAATCGCGATATGAATATAAACATTTTTTAATTGCATCCGAATAATTATAATTAACATTTGTAGTACAGAATTGCGTATACCAATAAATTTTTGACCCAGAGACCAGACATTTCAGAACGTAATCCATACGTTGAATTGAAATGTGCCAATATAATTGTTTTGACATGCAGAGATTTTATATATTATAACATAACCTAACATTTCAAAAGCAATGCATGTAAATAAAATAATTGAAAATAAGAATTATATGTTATACACGCTAAATAATAGAAAAATCTAACCTAACCTAACCTCACCCGACTTAACTAGACCTAACCTAACCTAACCTTACCTAATCTAACCTAACTTAATATATTTTGTTAAAATGTTTCATATATTATGTTGAAATGGTCATTTTTTTTAAATTTTATGGTGAAATGTATCTGTGTTAAAATGTTTATGGTGAAGTAGTCTTGTGTTGAAAAGTAATGTGTTGAATAGTCGCGTCACCTATTCAGCGCGTGTGCCTTCTATGATCCAGCGGGCGCTTTTCCCGTTTTCGCGTCCACTTCACCGGGCGCTCTGCACATTTTTGCGCCCGCTTCTCATTTTTCACGATTTTGCACCCGCTGTGTACTTCACCGACATCATAAAGGCGCAGGTTTTTATCTACAGGTGTGACAAAAAATATATTGTACACCACGGGCGAGAATGAAGCCATCGCAGACAAGCCCGTCGATGCAACCCTCGGCTATGGAACTCCCCTTGCCCTCATCCTGCACGAGATGCCTGTCTCCAATCCCCTCCTTTGCGCACTAGATGTACAATATACTATTTCGCCCTCCCGTGTGCGTAAAATCCGATTTTATGCCCTCCAAAACTACATTGCTGATTTTTATTAATTTAATTTATTTATTATCGGAGTTCCCCAGTTTAACATTCGGTGCATTTATTTGAATTTTGCAATCCCTCGGGTGAAAAACAATGCTCATATTACCAGCGTAAAACTTAATATTTTTACGCCTTTAATACGAAAATTACTATTCTTTTTATAGCTAGTTCGCGTTTAGCGATATAAAATGTTCGAAGTTAAATTATACTTACAAATGCTTAAGATATTATCTCCGCATAAACGCATTATCCCATTTACACGCGAAATTCAGAAATTTACACAATACGACATGTGCCTGAAGTTCTGAATTTTCAGTGAACGGTTTTCTGGAGATTTTTGGATGAATCACTAATGAATTATGTAACTACGACGATCTTGAAGTCTTGAACACTAATATGCCATAACTTGAAGCATTCTGCAAGTTCTAAACAGCAAATTTATTATTTTTTCAAGTGTAAAATGGTAAGTCAGCTTTGAAAATTTGTTCACTGAACGTTCAGATCTTCAGGTACATAATACGACAATAAAAATAGTCGTTTCACTCTCTCGAAAGCTAACTAATTTGGAATTTTATGGAATAAACTTTGTTATACGCATAAGCGTTAAATTTTTAGAGAATTTCACATACCTCTTGTTTGTTAATTTAAACTCTGATTGACTGCATCACACACTTTGTTCTATACTTTTTTAAAGCATGAGAAAATTTGAAAACATGTAAACATCAAATTGCACAAATTAACAAAAAAAAACAAGATGTTTGACGAAAGCATGTGGGAGCACTTCTATTTTTGATAGCATTGTATTGGCCTGAGTTAATTGTGAAACTAATTGTAGTAACTAATCCATTTGCTTAGTTATTTAACAGAGCTTCATTAATTCATTAACACCCAACAGAAAGTTTACTGCAACTTCAACGCTTATTTTCAATATGAAATAATTTCAAAAAAAATAAAGACTATCAGATTCTACTATTTTCCAAGGCCGCTCTTTCGAATGGTAGTAAGACAATTTTTTAAAAATTGAAATTTATATATGATTTTGACATATATAGTAGAAAAATATGATTTTTACAGGTCTCATTTTTTACAAATATCAAGTTTTCGATACAATATCTTACTTCGAGTGAGCTAAAATATATTACAAGGGTGCACTCGATAGTTGTACTTAAAAGATACACTGGTGTATATTTGAAATTTTCTATATCAGATTCAAAATGGCCACTGCATTTACAAATTCCTTTTCAAAATTTAACCATTTTTTTCTTGAAAACTATGGATTATAAAGAAAATTTTATAAGAACAATTATGTTCTAGAATAAGTCGAAGAATATCCTCAAATTTTTTCAGAATGTATTGTCACAATTTTTTATTTTTGAAAAATTCGAAAAATCGAAATCATTTAAAAAATCTGAAAGTCATTTGGTTGATTCTCCTGAAAAGTACACGTTTTCGCAATTTTTTAACGCACAAATTTTTTATTGAAAATAATTGATTTGTTTTTTGTGAAATATGTTGTGGGTACGTTCTGAAGTGAGAATCGAATGTTGCGCAAAAATTCATGATTGTTATTATTAACGCTATGCCATTCTTAAATTTTAATTATAGATTATGCATTAAATGAAGAATATTATTATATTGCACGCTAAATATTAGTCAATATACATATAAAAATCTCAAATTATGTTAGTCGACGATTATAAATTTTTAAATATTTCAAATTAAAGATGGCGGATCCATTATGACGGACCGAACTCTTAAAAAGTTACTTGATCAAGCTGAAACTGGGTATTTAGGGGTTTTCTGGGTCGCTGATCATGAATCCATCGACAGATAAGCTGAATTCAAGATGGCGGATCCAATATGGCGGACCGAATTCTAAAATTGAAGTCTTTAAAATTTACAACTAATAATTATTTATTTATACCAGTACAAAAAACAATATTTACACTTACATTCTTATAATACAATATTATTATTTTCTGGTTTTCCTTTTCGGTTGTTTGCTAGAAGTTGTCTAGTCGCAATTTTCTTACTTTTCTTTTCAAACTCGTTATTCACAAATTTTAATTCTCCCAAATGATAATGTACGCAATTTTGTTTCATTGAATAATCGTAACGGCTCATTTCGTTGAATCGAATTATGTCTTTATCGAATTTGGTAAAATTTTTGGTCGCCATATTGGATCCGCCATTTTGAAATTTAAAAATCTGACATCACATTTGGATTCAGCGACCCCAAAAACCCCCGATTAATAAGTTTCAAGTGAATATGATCAACTTTTGCAATGAAAATAAATATTTTATAAAAAGGTTTCGGAGATCACCAGGCATCGGAGATCACAAATCGACATATTATTGACTGTTATTAAATAACGGAATGATGTAAACAAATATCCTTATAATATCTTTTTAGGACTAATGAATACTTAAGTTTTATGGCAGAAACATTTATTTATAATACGTTGATTCACTTTTATTCCCAAAAATGAGAGGCTTCGGAGATCACCCGGAATGTTTACTCGCAAAGAAACACAAATATTAAGCAGTTATATAAGATATAAAAACAACATTTATACGTAATTCACCTTATACATTATAAAGAGCATAGTTAAAAGTAATTTTTAAAGCATCGCAACAAATTATTTATATTTTTTATGTTACTTTACTGCAAAGAAATACATTAAATAGCCATTTTTGTTCAAATTTGTCAACAAGTTTCCAACGCTCGTTTTAAACTAAAAAACAACTGTTAAATTTAGGCTATACGCATGAAAAGTTAGTCAATATATTCTAGTTTAAGAATCAATTTATAGGAAATTGCAACAATATAATATTTATGATAGTATTTTATTTCGAAATAGTCAAATAACATTGGCGACACATTTCAGTGTACTTTTCAGGAGAATCACCAATTCAAAACATCTGAAAAAATTTGAGAGTATTTTGTAACCAATTCTAAAACTTTTTGCTCTAAGGAAATTTTCTTTAACTGAAAATATAAGAAACCATTGTCTGAGGTGTGCATTAGTAATGATATTATTGCTTCAGTAGCAATAGAAAATACTCATTTATAACCCACTGTTTACCGGAAGCAAAATGTAAAGTTATATATTTTAAAATATTTTCTCGTTTTTATTAATATCCTCAGAATGGTATGAGAAGAATTTAGTTAAAATTTCAGTTCAAAATTTTGAGAAATGGCCGAGTTACATCCAAATAAATCCAGAGGCCAACTAAAATCCCACAAGTCCAATTTTCGAGCCTCAATTATACTGTTTGCAGGAAATGAAAAACAATCAGATATTTACTTTGAGCTCATTCTAACTCAATTGATGCAGAAAACTTTAAAATTATTGTAGCTCATCACAACAGTGCCTTCAGGCAAATATGAGTTAAGACAAAATAGCGAAAAAATATCATAGGTGCCTTCTAAAATTCGTGAAATGAAAACTAAATTTTTTGGTTTTCAAATTTGTATGTTTGTAGATGTAACTGGAGTGAATTTTGGAAGATTCAAAAGGAAAAGTCCGGAAGAGAAGGCGTTTGTTATACGAAACGACGTTTATCGGCATTAACGTCGTCCCGAGGAAGAGTCGACGGGCCGAGACGCGCGTTTTATCGTGAATGTGCTAAAAGCAAAACCTCCGCGATACACCTCGAAACCTTTTAGCGTCCTCTCGAGTGAAAGTCAACCGCGATATTCGTGGATAGGGCAGAATGAATAAAGGCTATGGATGCACTATCTTTATCTACTCTATCTATTTAACTTCTTCATGTGTATCCTATTAATAGTAGCGATAATCACGAATTAGCCAAGTGTTGTATAATATTAGTTAAGGATGATTTGCAGCTTTTAGGAAAATTGAGACGATGTTTATCAGAAACATTCTTTAAAAAAAACTCTTGATGATAACTGGAAGAGTAAAATTTTCGAATTCTTTTTATTGCTCATCAATACAAAGTGTTAGATGTTATGGCGAATTCTACAGAAATTTTAAATTATTCCCTATGCATGGTTCCCTAATTTTTAGCCTTCGCCGGTCACGTGGGGTCCAGCAGACCCCACGATGAATTTAAAGGTAAACAATTCGTTTTATTAAATATAAATTTTTTTAAATTTTTGTATATTTTTTATTTTTTATTATTTTTAATAAAGTGAGTTTTTACAGTTTTTAAAAAGATCGTTAGATTTGGTTGGCATAGCCCTTAAAATTTATATTTATTCAAGAATCAAGCCTATCTTAAACCACTATTTATATAAATTCGTTTTATTAGTTTTAAATTGGAAATATTGGAACACCTATTGGTAATTTGAAGTACTACCAATAAATTTCTGGCAATGCCGTTGTCTGACAAACGTCAGTATACTCGTGGTACGTTACAAAAGTTAGTTGATTTCGTGGCTGGGTCCATTGGACCCCAGTGTGACAACGGTATATACTTTGAAGAAAATAAAAAACGTTTTATTTGATGATTCGTGTAGTATAAATAGTCGAAAGAATACGGTAAATAATGCGTATTGTACATCTATTATTTACTGTCAATAATATTATGAGATATATATTATTTATAGTTTTAGTGATGGCTTACAATTTAATAGTTCGTATTCGTAAGCAATTATAAAAGACTGAGAAAGATGAAACTATTGGCCGAGATGCTTCAGAAATGGATTATCACAATGCAAATTACTTTATTTGTTCAGTTATATATCTTATATTTAAAAATTGTGTATAAATAAACAAAGTATGCAGGTAAAAATTATGTATTTTGTTTTTTAAAGATTATGCAATTCATTCATCTAAATAAATACCTTTTTCGAATTGTACATCAATAGACTATTTTTTTCCTACGAAACCGCAATCTACAAAGTCTGTCCACAAAATTTCATTAAAAAATATTAAAAATATAATAAGTTATGATTTTTTAAGTAAATAAAGTCATTTTCTGAACTTTTTTTTATTTGTAATTTTATTTACTATGTTAGATGCAAACTTATGCAAATTGAACAATGGGGTCACAATTTGAGATGGTTGAACAAGGTCTCATAGTTTTTGTAACTTGCTACGGCTTACTCTTCTAATACAGGAACTATGTTAAGCATCGGGATCCGGTAGACCCCGTGTGTCGTTCTTAGCATTTTTAGGAGGTGTGACTGGCGAAGGTTAAGACTCTCTAAATTCCTAAGCGTGAAATGTTACATTTCATGGAGTAAAAATTGCGTTACTATAGTGAGAGGAGTGAATTCTCAGTTTATGAAGTTTTTGTTCGTTAAGAGTGCCAATTCACTCTTTCACTAGACTGGCTCAATTTTCACTAAATGGAGATTGAATTCTCTCGAAGAAACTTAAAGAGAAACTCGAAGAAATTTAAAGAAAACAAGGGTGCACCTCAAAAACCCGACATTCAAAAAACAGACTTTCAAAAACCAGACAGTTCGACAAAAACAAACATTCAAAAGCCAGAAATTTAAAAAAACGGGTACCTCAAAAACCAGACAAATCACAGAACAGACACTTCAAAAACCCGACATTAAAAACAAGACTTTTAGAAACCAGATACTAAAAAAGCAGACATTTCAAAAACATACATTAAAAAACCAGACATTAAAAAAAAATACAGACATTTCAAAATGCAGACATATTTTGAATCTATGTTTTTTTAAATGCCTGATTTTTTAATGTATGGTTTTTTGATGTTGGGTTTTTCAAGTGTATGTTTTGTGATTTTTCGGGTTTTTTAGGTGTACCCATGGTTTTGAATGTCCGTTTTCTAAAATGTTTCGTATTTAAATGTCTGGTTTTTAAAATGTCTGTTTTGTGATTTGTCGGGTTTTTGAAGTGCACCCGAAAAAACTTACAAAATATGTCGGCATTTTGAATGTTTGTTTTGGAGATGGCGGATTTTTTTTATGTCTGTATTTTGAAATGTCTGGTTTTTTAATGTCGGGGTTTTGTAGTGTCTGTTTTATAATTTGTCGGCTTTTTGAGGTGCACCCGAAAACAGATTTACCAAGTGCTTTTAAGAGTTTCTTTTTTTTTATTCTTATTGCAAAGTAGCCATTTCATCGAATTGGAAGTGTTGGAGAATCTCCAAAACCCTTATACAACCAGGTTTCATAAAAAACTGTGGACCACTTCTATTGTACATTTGCATTAGGTTTAGGGATGCTGTCGTACAAAAACCAATTCAAACAAAGTATTTTTCAGTTTGAAAACGTCACATCTAATCAATTTTCATACGTTGGAAATCATTGTTGCAATGAAAATTGGAGTGAAAATTGGGTGTTAACTTTGACAAAAGAATACGTGTCGGATTTCTCACTCGGACATAAAAAGTTGTGTAGAATTCCATATACAGGATGTCCCAGAACTGAGTAACGATATTGAAGGAGGTGATTCTCCGTGATATTTCGAATACGAAAGTCCTGTACTAAAATCGGATCTGAGACTCAGAATTTGAGTGACGAGCTATTGAGGTTTAGAAAAAAAAATGGTTTTTTGGCACTAACTCGGCTTACTTTGAAGCTATTTCAAAGAGTGGGGGCTCATTTTGAAGCATATTTGAAGCCCTACAATTCACCTATAAGAACGTTTGACCTGCGATGAATATTTCTGAAGCTATGGCCTCAAAAATTGGGAAAAAGGCAAATGTTTTTGGTTTTTCGCATCTAACTCATTTCACTAAATAGATATCGCCCAAGAAAAAGTTTTTTAAGCTTGAAAATGAGCCCTCACTCATTAAAATAACTTCAAAGCAAGCCGAATTATTCCCAAAAATCGAATTTTTTTCTAAACTTCAGTAGCTCGTCACTTAAATTTTGAGCCTCACATCCAATTTTGGTACAGGACTTTTTGTTCGAAATATCACGGAGAATCACCGCCTGCAATATCGTTACCCAGTTCTGGGACACCATGTATATAATATAAGTTGTTAGAAGATAAAATGAGACTGAACCAGTAAATAATGTATTATATCCTTTACACAGAAAAAATATAAGTCTTAAAATTGTTACATCTTAAATTCAGTCAATATTTAGGCCTAAAGTCTTATTTTCAGACAAAAAACTGACTTTCAGCCGATATTTTGGTTTGAAATAAGATTCCTCTAACTTAGATGCCATAAGTTCGATAAATCTTATTTTCAGCCAAAATATCGTCTAAAAGTCAGTTTTGCTCACTGAAAGTAAGACTTTAAGCCAAAACACTGACTGAATTCTTATTTTGAAAAGAATTAATGCAATATCGGGTTAAATTAAGCCTCACCTGATGATGAATTTAAGATGTAACAATTTTAAGACTTAATTTATTTCTGTGTATACATGAAATATTTATTTAAAACAAAAAGAAAATAGCGAAGTAAGTGTAATATAGAAACATATTCAATTCACCAAGAATACTTCATTTTCATCTACCAACCATAAACAAGAAATAAACAAAAAAAATAAAAAACTTTTCGCACGGTATTCGAATTGATTTCGAACTCTTCTCGAATACTTCAAAATTGTCGTGGCCTGCTGTTTGGACATGTCTAAAGTGGTCAGCGTCGCTTAAGTTTTAATCGTAGTTTAGACTGCGAATTGACCAATCACGTTCACGAATTTACTGGTCGAAACTCGGATTAACTTTAACCGCAATTTAACCGAGTGCGAAGAGACTGACCACTACAGAATGAAATGAAAAATGTAGACCGATCTCATCAACTAGAAACAAAAACATCAACTTTATTAAATCGTATTTTTATCAATCGATATTTATTGTATCTAAACTACATTAACAAATGACTTTAACACTAATAAAAATATCAGCAGGAGCAATTTCAGATGTAAATTTTATAACGCGTTATTAAAATTGTAAATTAAATTTTATTTTTCAATAATTGCTTAATAATAAAATGATCGTATTTATTACCAATAAGTATACATTTATAAACAAGGTTCGATTTCGAAAGATAATACGTTTACGGTAAAATTGTTTAATTTTTTCGATATCAAGCGTGAAATATGTATTATTATATTTATTAGCTGAATTTCCAGGAAGCTTCCGTTGCATCATTAATATGTGTAATTTAATATATCGGTGGAAATTTGAATATTATTATGGTTACATACAATATAATATTATTAAATTGATCATTTTATTACAAAGGTATATTTCTTTATAAAATTATTTGGTGCTTCGAATTGCTAATTTTTCGTGCTTTTACCCAGTATTACCCAGTATTTTCATTTTGCAAAATATTTTTCATAAATATTTTTCAATAATACCTGAACTTACCTAAAGTAAATTATTTTTAAGAATCTTCTTGCCTTTTACTTCAGTTTACTATAAGGTAACTTTCCAAATATTGATCAAACATTTTTATGAATTTTGGTAAAGTTTATATATAAAAAGAATTAGTAACTTCATGTAGCAGTTTTGTAAATATTCTAATAATATTTGTGTCGGCTACTGTGGAAGGTAACAAGGTTTCATATTCCATACAAAGTCTTTTACAAAAAAAATGGGCGATTTAGCTACCTGAAAAATAGTTAACTAAACTTAATACATGACACCATGGTTCATCGCTCTTTTATAATTTGTTCATTCGTAAAGTATATGAAATATTGTAAATTTTATCATCTTTTTAGGTATTTTAAACCGGAACAAAAAGTATTTAATTACAAATATTGCAAGTACAAAAGTTAAATGCTTTAAAAAAGCATTTGGTAGTATTTAATTTTCAATATTTCTTGACATTAAAAATAAATTCAAAAAATTTAAGATAAAGTTCTCGACGTAAAATTGATCGCTCTTTCAGATTCTTTTATCAAATTCCGTCCACAATAAATGTGAAAAAGTTATAAATAATTATTCACAAAAAATGCGATTTTTCCTTCACAAACATTTTTTAATCAATATTTTCATGTAAACAAGAAAAGTCATTGGGTCAAAACCTTAAAATATCGTGTCTTTAATGTCTCAGCTATAAATATTCGTAATAATAAATAGGAGAATTGAAGGTGGTGACGTCAAAATGGCGATTGAAGCTTTCTTTTTTTTTGTAATTATATTACCTTAGTGTACCAAATCTTCAAAAATAGTCCGATCTTGTTATTTTTTTTTAAATTCAAAATGGTGAATCCAATATGCCGCCAAATATAATATTTTTGCTTTTTATTTTCGTCGCTGGTTATGAAAATAAAGTCATTTATAAATGTCAATATTATTATGGTTATAGGAATAAAGTCAATTATATTTTTGCTTTTTAATTATGGTCGCTGGTTATGAAAATAAAGTCATTTTAAAAAATTCAATATGCCAGCCAAAAATAGAAAATATCATTTTATATCCTCGAAAGTTGGTATATAGGGGGTCATGAGGTCCTAAATTACAAAAATCACGTTATTTTTCCAAAATCTAAAATGGCGGATCCAATACGGCGCCCAAAAATTAAAAATTTCATTTTATATTTATGAAACTTGGTATATCGAGATTTTTGAGATTGGTGATTACGAAAACGTAGTCGTTCAAGATTTTAGAATGGCAAATCCAATGCGGTAGAGTATATATTTATATGATTTTCAGATGACCAACTAATTACTCGACCATTATGCACTGGATCTAGTGAACTTTTTGACCAACTGTTAGTTGGAGAACTTTATACATCCGACTAATCGTAAAGTTAGACCAATTGTTTACTTGATTAATTACATAGATCCACATGGTTGTGTTGTTAGTAAGCTGTGGATCATTTCTGATGTAATTTTATGCGTAGAATTAGAATCTGAAGTCAAAAGTGGCTCATCACGTCAGGATTTCAAGATATTTGAGGTTATTTACCCGAACATTTTTTTTTCTATTTTTGAAGTCATGTACAGAATACACAACATTTTTAGGACTTTTTCCTTTCATTGGATCATGTGTTACTACTCTTTTTCTTTAATATGGGATGCGCAGAATTCCATTACGTCTTTTCTTCACCAAGATACGCCAATTCGAAATTACGATATACATGTAAACAAATTTACCTTGAAACGCTCTTGGTGAACAAGCTCAAGGTCAAATTAAATGTCATGAAACCTATATAAATATAAACAACTACATAAAATATGGATACTAATAACTAAAATCACGTTTCAGTATTGTGACTGTTTTTTTGATAACGTTAATGGAATATATCTCGTAATTTCAAAATGGCCGTAACTTTGTAAGACAAATTCTTAGGTGATCGAATAAAACCTCATTTTGAAGGGTAAATGTAGTACTAAAAGATGCAAATAGTACAGTAGGCCAACAAAATTGTTGCATCCTTTACGTAACTTCAAACATAGCAAAATAACGCGTTTTTCGAGTACAAGACCTCAAATACCTCAAAAACGTGACGTGAGGGACCAATTCTGACTTCGAGTTTGCATTCTACGCATACAATTACATCGGAAATGATCCACAGCTTCCCAACAACAACCAAGACCCTCTTTTTTATATACCTGTGTTATTTATTGATGGAGATAAACAAGAAATATTATAACACAAACTTTTGAAAAATATAGTTTCAACCACGATTAGTTAATCGCATTTCCAGTGTTATTCCTCGATCACGCACGATTAAAGATCCCGTTCCACATAACCCTCGCATTCACCACCCTGAATCTGTCTATATTCTCCCTGTTCATCTCGTCGATGCACCGACATTTTTGTTGTTGCCTACACTCAGATACTCCACAATTTGCGAATGGTCGATCGCAATTAAATGCAGGGAGTGAGAAAGAGAGAGTCTCATTCACAAAATGCAGCAAAAGGGAGAAAAAGGGACGGAAAGTTCTGGCAATATGCGGTTTTCTCCACCATTAAGGGTTTTTGTAAGTTACAATGAATACATTCGTATATGTGGACCGAGTGAGAGGGAGGAAGATTCAGAACGAATAAAATAGGAAGTGAGAGTCTGAGAAAGCCAGGAAATGATATAGGATAAGAGTGCGAGGGAGAAATATAAAGAGAGAGGGAAGACAAGTGTGCGGATAGCGCCGGCACTTAGGCCTGGCTTTTAATCTTCGAGCCTCGAGAAGAGCTCTAATTAGAGTCTGGCTCTTGCTCTAACCCGGGACACCAACAAGACGGAGGAAAGAGACGTATACAGGGGGAAGGTATGGAGGAATGAGGCGAAAAGGGGCAAATGGGGGGGACCGAGGTATGTTTAGTTTTTAGCCGAGGTGCAGTTACACGCCGCGGTAATTAAAATCTTGATTAATGCACGTGTCCGTCAGGACTCCTCTAATGAACTTTCACGTCGCCACTCGCGAAAGGCGCTCGCGTCGCTCGATCCTAATCGCGACTTATGCGATCGAGGGATCCATGAAGGGGCCAATGGGGATCGCAAACACGGTAGCCAAAGTTATGTACGCGTCGAGCGCAATTATTTATATACTCGATTAACATAATCGATAACCGTTCGATTAATCCGCGGTAGTCGGGCTATTAGAGGTGATGCCGGGGCTTACAAGACGGCGGCTACAAGAAACCGTAATAAATTCACAAATTGAATCGAGTAATTATCGAAAATCGGTAAAAGCACGAGGAAACAATAAAAGAGAGAAGAGGAATGTGCCCTGATGCAAGGGTAAAATATTAGGGAATAATAAATCGAAGGACGAAGTTCTCGCACGTAGACGAGAACTTTTCAAGACGGTGTGAGAGCGAGTTTGTGTATTTTCCAAGTAAGCTTTTTCTTTTTTTTTTCTTGTTTCTGTACAGAGAAGTATCTATAAGAGAAATGTACTTCTTTCTAATAATGTGTTTCTTTCTGGAGCTGGCCTCTCTAAATTTCATGGAGTAATCCATTACTTCCGGAAGGGGGAGAACACAATCTACTTACAGTAAAGGTGACGAACTTACTGGTTCGGAGCGAGATTCGATTGTCTTAAAGTGATTTAAGCTTAGCATTAGTTGCCTTCACATGAAGGATGCCGGATTCGGCTAGTGAATTACGTTATGTGATGGATTCTGTCGTTTTTTGGAAGACTTAATTCATGTGATAATTTCCTTGAACTCTACGATGTAACATTGAACTTAATACCTGTATAAATTGTAAATATTTCCTGGAGTTTCTGCATTTAATAAAAATGTTCTCTACTTATAAGCTTTGAATGTCGCCTAAATATTTTCATTGATAGCAATCTTTCTCAAGAGAATTTATTTCATCATCTGCCCATAAAATTAAAACACCGATATTTTCTTCTTCAGGCTTGTCTCCATTTGATATTTCTCATTTTCTCAAGGTATGTCTGACCAACTCATGAATAAAGTATTCAAATTTTAAAACCACATGAGTTTCTAAAACTCCGTGACTATTCAATCGTATTCGTTGGAATTGACAGAGTTCTCATTAGCTCTAAGAATATGCGAGAGTTCTACAGTTCCCGAAGGAGTGTAAACATTTACTTCAGTGGATTGAGCTTTTATCATAATCAAGAAACATTATTTTATTTATCGAAACATTTCTCAAAGCAATCAATTAAAACCCTGCAAATATTATGCAATATCTCTGTAACCTTTTCTCTGACCTAATTTCGAATTCAAGAGTTTCCGGGAGAAATAAAGCAGATTATGAAAGTACAATAGTAATTAGCCTTTTCCAACCAAAACATTAGTTTTATCCACGAATATAGGTCTAGATTCGCTGGTTTTATTTAAAACATCAACGTCGAATGGTTAGAAAAGTTATTACAAAATCTTGAAATAAGCCAACCTTTCCATCTTTATTATCATAATAAAACTATGAATTTTTCTAGAAAATGTTGTCGATCATTTGTTTGTTTTCCAAAATTGTACTAAATCGGGCATGTATGTAATTTTGCTGGAAGAAATCAATTCACTGATAGTTTTGTTGTTAGTTTTATTTCATTTATGACGAGGAATCCAATAAGGCGGACCTAAAATAATAAATTTTCATTCTTATGTGTTTTAACAGCCGATTCGGAATTTACGATCGTATTTTCAAGTTCACAATGGCGGCCCTAAAATGGCGGACGCAAAATATATAATTATCATTATTTCTGATTTTGACGAAAATCGCAAGAGTTTCTTGGCAATTTTCTTATAATTTTACGACATTTTTTTCGTCTACATTTGCATAATTTAACATTTTAGATATAGTGCCCGTTCTATTGAAGTCGACATTTTTAATTTTGTTAATCTAATCAATTATCAGCAACTTAAAAAATATACAGATATTAACTATCAAATAAATAGATAAATATTTTATATTATTTTACACACGTCATAATATGTGATCCACATTTTTAATTTCAAATATCTGATTGTAAATTTGGAATCAGCGACAAAACAATACCGTTATGAATTTTTTTCAAATAGAATTACTTTCTCATCCGATTTAGTGCAATTTTCAAAAACTTAGAATTATTTAGTAGTATCGACCGCTATTTTATTAATAAGACAACGAAAAAAAATATATCACTGATTCTTTTTACTATTATATCGGATTTTCTTTTATACACACAGTAGAAATGGGGTTTAGCACAACATTCAAGAAGAGACGGAAAACCTCTTGCAAATATTGTATTTTTTAGACATTTTTGGAAAAGAATATTGAAAATTGCAATTCCTTTAAAATGTTTTCATCGCCATTCGAACGGGAGACCTTCAAACAATAAAATCGATATTCTAGCTTTTTTGTTATTATTTTGTAGAGAAATAAACGTTAAAGTCTTGAGAAAATTTTAAGAACAGAATATAAGACCCCATAAGGTGTTCGAAGGACCAATCAATTAGTAAATTAAAATGCTTAATATAAATTCTCCAATATTTAACTCAAATCTTATAAAAAATAGATCATCTCCTTGATCACCATAATTGTCAATTTGTATATCGGTATAAACATCAGGGTAGGTCGAAAAAGACGATTTTTGAAAATTCGAAATGCCTCACTGTGGAAAATGTAGGTTTTGGTAACACTAAAAAGCTTTTTGTTCAGGCAAACGACTTGAAATTTAAGGTATATTAAATGAAAAAAATTTTTTTTTCGTGCTAACTATTTAGCTAAAAATGTACCTATAATATTGATTATGAAATATTAATTTTCTATTGAACTTCTAATTCTTTTTTGCATAATTGGACCTAATTTTCAGTAAAAAAATGTCCTATTGTATATAATAAATACAATAAAATACTTCAAAAGCCTCATTTACGTATAGATGAAACTTTGTTAAAACAATTTTTTTAATTATATGACTAGAAAATTTTTACACCAAATTCGGCTTCCAATGTGCATATCTTGATGCACAAAAAATGATAAAAGTATCTACTTATCGTTCCTCGAGCAAAAAATAAACGATAATTATTCTCATTTTTTTCTTTAAATGATAATGCCGAGAAGGTGTACGAAATTATCACATTCTTTGGTTTTGTACTTAACCTTTGAAAATTAGTAATCTGTGGTTAAGCTAAACAATATAGTGAATTAACATACTGCGATGTTATATATACCATAATAATTTATTAATAAATGTGCAATACTAAACGGATCCCTAGTTTTTAGAAGCTACAAAGTGTCGAGAACAGCACTTAAAATAACATTATTGTTTAGATATCAAAAATAGACCGTTGAAGCACGAAAGGGTAAAGACTCATGAATGTGGTAATATCTTACACCTTTTCCGCATTATTATAAAAAGAGAAAAAAGAGAATAACTGTCGTTTACCTATTTTTTTATATTTATTATTAACGAATCCCCTTTTTAACTAAGTTGTTGCAATATTTAAAAAAAAAAATTTGTTCGCTTCATGACGATAGGTAGCTACTTATTTTGCATTTTTTTATCATTGTTTATAACCATCTTCTGAATCAAGAGGCAAATATGAATGAAAATGATCTAAAAGATACTTTTTTCAATCTTCGTAGAATTTTTGAATGTTACAAATTTTTGTTTTTATATTTTTTAATTGACAAAAATAACTTCGTTAAAAAATGAGTGATCAAGGTTTTTTTTACTCCACGTCTCCCTAGAATCGTATTGCTATAACGATGGTTGATGTGCTATCAAAAAAATAAATATTTGTTAGGGTCGAATATTAAAAGTACCACCAAAATGATCATATGAAGCACCTAGAATTAGAGCACATTCATGCATTCAGGAAAAAATTGAAGGTATAAAACACCAGCAAGTTATTTTACTAGCACTGTCATAAAAATTATAAATACGCCAATTTCTGTGGTTTTTCGTGTTTATCTCATTTCGATAAATAGCTAATGAAACAACGCTATGAGAAAGTCGTAGCCTTTAAAAAAAATGAACAATTTGAGCCCTAATGCTAGACGATTCAATGAAAATTGAGCCCGAACGGAGCCTCTGAAATTCCCGGAATTTACAAAAGATGCGTTATGCAAATATCAAACCATCGGATTGGGGATTGAATTATTATTATTTTTAAAGGATTCAACTTCTTGTAGTGGTATTTAATTAGCTATTTATAGAAATGAGATAAACACGAAACATCGTAAAAATTGGATTTTTTTACGCTTTTTATGGCTATAACAATGTTCATTTTAGGTCAAAAAGCTTCAGAAATGAATTGTAGAGCCTGAAGCAAAATGAGCCAAATTCTATTAAGATAAATTAAAAAATAAGTTATTGCAAAAAGAGTTTTTGTTTAATTACAACAACCTGCCAATCAAATTGTAGGCAACGAATCCAAGTTTGGTAAAGGACTTTTTCGCTTTTTGTACCTGGAATACATAGAAATATTTACTACCGGCCAGTACTAACTTTTGTATGAAGTAATTTCTGACCATCAGAGTTGATCAGTACTGGTACAAAGCTGAATTCCATTACTAATTTTGGTACCAAATACTTACTAACCTCCGTAGCAGGTCGTTGCTGCCACATATCATTATTGATTTTCAGTACTCAATTCAGTATTGAATTATTAGGAGGTTAGTATTCGCACAATTCTGACATTTATCAAAATCTTCAGCAGGCGTTATATCTCTCTGAAAAAAGTGTGTAAGATAAGATATTATGTAATTGGAAACAAATGTGAGCACATTTGTGAAAGCATTATAATAAAAAAAATAAACAATATTAATAATCCAAAAATTTTGAACTGAAATATGTTAAACAAAGTATTCTTATATTACAACTGGAATTGTGTTAATATTGACTTTGGTATAATTTTAATTTTGACCATTTGCAACTTTGACTTTGGCAATTTTAGTATTTGTTAATTTTGATTTTGGTAATTTAAGCATTTGGTAATTTTGTTTTTGGTAATTTTAGTAATTGGTAATTTTGATTTTGGTAATTTCAGCATTTGGTAATTTTGATTTTGGTCATTTTGACCTTTCCCAACTTTGAGTTTGGCAATTTTACCATTTGGTAATTTTGATATTGGTAATTTTAGCATTTAGTAATTTTGATTTTGGTAATTTTAGCATTTGGTAATTTTGATTTTGGTAATTTTGACATTTCGCAACTTTGAGTTTGGCAATTTTAACATTTGGTAATTTTGGCATTAGTAATTTTGGTTCATAGAAACTTCGAATTTAGCAAATATACTTGTTAGTAAATTTAATGTTTTGGTAGGACACATACTATGGAACCATCGGTTTGTATGTGGGCATTTGCAGATTGGTAACTTTGGTCATTAGAAACATTGCCTTGCGGTATTTTGGTAAATGGTAATTTTGATTGTGGTAACCCGAGTAGAAATTTCGATACGGCCCTGATCAGGCTCTGCTCAGGCTGCCTGATTATATTTCAGGCCCTTATCAGGGTACCCTATCAGGGCCTGATCAGAAACGTAACGATTATTTTGGTCCGGGCCTGATCAGGCATCCTGAAATAAGGCCCTGGTCAGGCCTCTGTCAGGGCTTTATAAGGGCCTGATGAGGTACCTCTAAAGTTCGTTTAAACAATAATTAAATAAAATGAATCAAACAATAATGCACGAGTCACTTTTATATACACTTTATATTTAATGATATATATTTAATATATTATTAATCCAACATTTCATAAATGTGTCATTCGAATGATTATGTTAATTATTATTTCTGAATTTAATTTTTAAACGTTAAAAATGTTTTATATTATCTATATTTTATATTATAATACTTTTATATATCGCATCCTGTATTTGCATTTTTCAATGCTCGCAAATAAATAAGAAAAAATTTTACCCCGACCGGGAATCGAACGCGGGTCTCTCGCTCACTACGCTGGCGCCTTAACCACTACGCTACGCTCGCAATTGCAGCATTTTACAAAAAATTGTGTCTTCTAGTAACCCCTTAAGGCCCATACCTAGCACAACTCAGGTAGCGTCAAACCAACTATCGTCAATAAAATACCCGCCAAAAGTAAAATACCCGTGTTTTTTTGTTTATAAAAAATAACAGTTTATAACATTTTGTCAAGAAACAACTTCGACAATAGTGGTTCTATATTAAATCTGGCGGTTTTAATCCAATCTAAGAGAAAAATTGAACCGAAAATATGTACGATGTTTTGTTAAAAGTCGTAAATTTGTTGTTAAAAATAATAAGTACATAATATGAACGAAAATCAGCTTTGACCCATGCTAATCACATGGCGGTTAGCGCCAAATTAACGACTGGACATAGGATATTTGATAAAAATAAAATATGTGTGTTTTCTTATTTATAATTATATAATTATTTATATTAATATTTTATAAACAATTTCGCCAAACACGGTTTTAGACAAAATCTATTTGCGGCAATTGTTATTTATTCTATATAATAGTTGTTATTTATTTATTCTATATAATAGTAATACAATAATACATATTCTTATAACAAATTGTTATATGCAGCTACATGTAAAGTTTGTTTTGCAATCCTCTGTTTCGAACACGGTCAGGCAACAACTACGTTTGCCTGATAAGATGCAGGTTGTAAAACTCTGACGAGTGCATGGTCCGGCAGTATTAAGACCCACCTTATCAGGCGTGCATGACTGCTGCCTGTGCAGGGCCTGATCCGGGAGTGACAATGGACACCTTATCAGGCGCGCCTGATTGATGCCTGATCAGGCCCTGATAAGTTTTCAGGCAGCCTGGACAGATTTCTGTTCGGGAAGTTTAACGTTGTGAAAGATCGGTTTGGTAATTTTTTTAAATAGGAAATTTATTTTTAAATAGGAACATATTTATAAATTTGGGAATATTAAATTTAGGTACTTTGGCTATTAGGAATCATGACCTTTGGGTTTTTTGACCTCCATCTAGAGATGTTTATTTTTTCAGTAGTATTTTTTAGTTTAGACATCATCAGACCGATTTTTAGCCTGAAACTCCATACATCTTAACCATCATTTTTCACAATCAGCCTGCAATTCTCAAATTTTATTGGTCATATTCATTAATTATCGAAAGGTGTTTTTCAAGAGTTATCGGGTAATCCCTCGCGAGATGAACGAGCACGGTCGTTGCGGCGACTCAGCAGGTTGACGATAATTAAATTGCCCCACGGAGCGAACAGTGACTAAACAGTCATTATAACGACTGGCTCATAATTGCGGGTACTGGTAACGAACGCGCCCCACGGATAAGCATGTCATCTCGCTCGCTCTCGTTACTGGCGCCGCCATCTTCCTTGTAGGGACGCACACGCGTCCACACGCACCCAGTACCGAGCACAAGCACCTAGGACCGTCGTTAATTTAGCATTATAATTGATTTGCATATAGATTGAATCGGATAAATCCAAGGTAACGCTCCGGCACGACGAGACTGGTAAAGAGCACAGAAAAGACCGTCAGATCGATCCTGCCTTGTACCCAGTACAATGATGCTCTTAAGTGCCACCTTTATTTGCGTTTTCTTTCTGTTTCTATCCGGCATGCTTGACTCGTTATCCGCATTATTTATCGGTCTCACATCATGTTCGATTAACACGACACTGAGTGGTGCTTTCCAACCAGTGTTATATTTTCCGTTAGTAAACAGACTTAAAGAGGTGACAAGAGCTTTCTAATTTATTGGGTCTCTACAACTTTTTCCTATTTGCAATTCATTTTCAACAGATTGCTATTTCGAATAATTCATGTCTACGGTACCTGAGACAAAATAGAAGTAGTTTTTGTAAAAATAAAAGTACTACTGAAATCAGGATGGGTTTTTATTTACTCCCAACTATTAAACCCTTCACTGGTAGGCTTTTTCAAATAAAAAGTGCCAAAACTGATACGAGACGGTTTTCATCCAATTTCAATGACAATGTTAATTAGGGGGTTTTGAGGGTCGCTGATTAACAATCTGATGTCAGAATTTCAAAATTCAAAATGACGGATCCAAGATGGCGGACCAAAATGCAAAAAGTTACTTGATGTAACAGAAATTTGATACTCGGGAGTTTTTGGGTTCTAAAATACTCTCCGTCCTATTCTTTTCGTTGAGCAGAAGAAAGAGATAATGGTATAGCTGCGCAAAAAATATGCGCACTTGCCCGCTCCTCTCGTAAAAAAAATCTACTAGTGCGCACAAACCATCAGCACTGGTAGTGTTCACTAATAGTAATTTCGTGCACTATTAGATCACTAGTGCAATTCTGCAGTCTCAAAATTATGGCAAAAGTATTTTATGAAATATATGAAATCGAGGTCGCTAAAGGTCAACATTTCTCAACTAAACATTCGAAACGAGACTAAGATCATCAACATTACTTCATACTGTATTAAGAATTGATGTCACTGAACAATTTTTTTCGTGTAATAAGTTAAATTATCTAAAATATTCAGATATAGCACCCACAAATCTTCAAAATTATCTGAAATCCATGTAGCTTCGTTGTAAAAAAACGAGTATGATATCTCTCGGTGTTTAACAACAGGAAGCATTCTGCAAAACTTGATACACCCGTTTTACGGCGAAGGTAACGCCTGAGATCGTTAAACGCTGAATTTCGACATATTAAATTTAAACAAGTTCCAATTAAGTGATATACAATATATTTGCAACGTGCAAATAGCAATTAAATTCCCTATTATTGATATATATGTGCGATGCATTTACGAGTGCAGAGCAAAGTTGTACGAATGTAATTAAATCGTACCATAAAATACTTACTAAATTAAAATTTGATGTTTGTTTAATTTCGTCGTTATTACGAAAGTTTATAATTAGAACAATTTACTGAATTTCGGTAGAGTTTTGCAGTTGATTTTGAAAATATTTCATTTCAATTAATTACGTACATAAATAAACAGAATTTATATATTTCGTTTTAATTGTACACGTTTTATTGCTGTATTAATTGCATTTTATTTTATATTAAAGTAATTAATTGTTTGTTCAGTGAAAAGGGAGCATGAAAACTCATCTTTTAAATGTGTAATTTATTCATTATAATTAAATTAATTGCTTTTATATTAAGCTGGTTTTAAAATTCTTCGTTACTTTATTCATTTGGTAATGAGCACATTTATTTTATATTATTTGAAACATTTCATTGATATGCAACTGTTGAACTATTCTATTAGTTAATCTTAAAACACCTGGGGTTTATTTGTCCTATTTTAGTTGAATAATCAGTATAGTGCAAATTTACTTTTCTGGATCATAACAGTATTATTTTTTTATTGTATAGACCATATCGCATAAAACTTATGTTTCAGACTCCTGGTAACCAAATTTACAAAACAATTGGTCCAGATAGCAACAATTATATATATGTAGCATGTGGATATTTCGTTATACATCAGTATTTTCCATGTATATACGATATATAGACATCATTTATGGACTTGAATACATTTTTAAAAGTGGACAAAAACAACAAGAAATAGTCTTAAAATTGTTATATCTCAAATTAAGCACTGTAAAAGGCTTAATGAACAGTCTAAAATTGGGCTAATTTTTTTAAATTAAGTCAATGTTTGCACTTAAATTCTTACTTTCAGACAGCAAAGTTTAATTTTAGTTGAGATTTATGCTTAAAGAAAAATTTTTCTAGCTTGTCACATCTTAGTTAGAGAATTCTTATTTCTAACCTGAATGCTGACTAAAAGTAAGTTTCTTAAACCAAAAACAAGGTTTTAAGCGCAAATATTGACTTAATTTAAGAAAATTAGCTCAATTTTAGACTGAAATTAAGCCTTTTACAGTGCTTAATTTGAGATTTAATAATGTTAGGACTTTTTTTTATTTATGTGTATATTCATATGTCAATTTTGATAGTTTACAATTTTTCAATGCTCGTAACTAAGTACAAAACCTTTGTACCTCATCGCGACTCGAACCGTCGACCATTGTACGCTATAATTGGTATAAACTTTTGATAGAGGTTAATTTTAACGAACGACTTAATTGTATTAGTTTTATTCGTTATCGTCAATAACTGCAATACAGTAAATGAAAAATGATTCAAATAGCTTTAAATTAGGAGTATATTCTGGGTATTAAATTTGTATAAGAACATTTCACTTCGAATCAGTCCATGTCGGGAAAAAAAATACCAAACTGTAATTTGACTTATATCTCGGAAAATGCTTTCCAAACAGAATTTTTCTTGTCCTCGAATGGCAAATCACATCAAGTTCAAGAGAAAGAAAGAAAAAGAAAAATTGAATTTAATTGTATTTGTTTTCACTTTACGTAATGAAAGTTAAAGTGAAATGGCCAAGTGCATTCAATGGACTATTTGAATTAAGAATTTTAATTACACTTTAATAATGTTAAAAATGTATAAATCATAAATTTATATAATGTTAAAAAATAATTATGAGTTTGAAAGTTTTTTATTCACTGAAAAAATTTTATGTATAAATTCAGTAATTGAAAGAACATACTCGAATATCTGAAAAAGTAGGTCACTCTAAAGTCAAAATTTATTCTTTGTGTGTTGAGAATTAAGCTCGAAAAAAACTAAACAATGTTCAGCTCTATACTTATTCAAACATCAGCTTTTTTTATATACTTTTCACCACTGGATATGTATTTTTTTTTAAAGTTCTAACTGTATCAGAATGTCAAGAAAAACTAATTCAAAATTTTGTTGCTCAGTGTTACATATTGTGTAAGTGTAATAAGCTATTCAAAAATTGGATAAAAATGAGACTCTTTTCAGTCACTGTTTTGCTGGCTTTAGCTATTACGATTGAGAAATGTTTCTCAACAGTTCTGAATTTTGTATCTAGATGTCATTAGACAAATTCGTTTTAATCACATGATACTATATATTCCATTAATGGATGCTCTAAGGTCCAAATTGAGTAACCAAAATGACGGATGCAATATGGTAGATATGGGAAATGTTACTGCCACTATCAGTATCAGTCACGTCCGAGTTTGCGAAAAGTGGTCTTAAAAACCCAAAATCAACCAAGCTATTGGTTTAACTGCAGTGAAGGTAAGATTAGATCATATCCCGCCTGATTATGTGTAACACAATAAATTTAACTGAACTTCCATTGCCTAAGACTTGAGGAAACGTTGGTACACCATCCATCTTAAAATAGAAATTAAAAATAAAAGAAGCATACAGGCATCGGATTAATTTATAGAAAAGTCGTTTGCAATTTTTGGTCCGCCATTTTGAATTTTGAAAATTTTATAAATCTGACATCAGATTCAAATTCAACCTCCGCGAAAATCCCTAGATACAAAATATAACGAAAATTGCGGTGCATTAAAAAAGTCGGATGTTAATAGATTTAAAACATCGGGCAAATGGGATAAAAAAAAATTTTTTAGTCCTACGAATATGGGTTTTGTCTTAAAGGACTTAAGCTTTAATTTAAGACCATGTAGACATTTCTAGCACGTCAGGTTAAAGAGAGAGAAAAATCTACCAAAAACCCTTAAAACCCATTTTCTTTTTTTTTCTTTACCCCAACTTTTCTCCAAATCCTCACGTGATACACAACTTTAAAACCGGGGATGATATTCAGCGCCCAGAAATACATCGAAAATTACTGCAAGTAAAACAAAATAAACATGTTTATTTTGTAGAATACCCAGTTTTACTAATAAGAAAGACTATAATTTACTAATAAATGAATTGATCTATACCTAAAGATACTTAAAACAGATTGTCTTAAAGCAACTATCCGCACTCCGTGGTAGAAATCTGTCCAGTTTTATGTTACATTGCCCAGTTTCCCGATACCTTTAACATGGAAAATAATGACACTGGACAGAAAGTATCCACAAACTAGATTCATTTTCTACCAGGGACATAATTCCACAAATTTCAGGAACCATTCCCAGTATCTTTTCAGCCATTTTCAATTCGCAGTGTTATATTCGTTATTCACTTATCTCGATGGTCTTTCGTCGATCGCATACTAGTGGATCGTAAGCCGATC
Source organism: Trichopria drosophilae (assembly GCA_030407085.1). Classification (NCBI taxonomy): domain Eukaryota; kingdom Metazoa; phylum Arthropoda; class Insecta; order Hymenoptera; family Diapriidae; genus Trichopria; species Trichopria drosophilae. Next base: position 194,960,615 of record CM059582.1, read on the forward strand.
AGTCACTCCTGCGATGAGTCCGCCAAAGTAATTAGCTTTCCATCAATTGTCTTTCAATCAAATGCCTTTTCCAATTAATTGTTTCCATTTACTCCTCCATCTCCTCGACTAACCTCATACAAACTAGAAATGTTTCACAATAAAATCTGCCGTATCCCGAAAACGATCGATTCCCTTTATTGATAAATAACGCGTAGAGGCAAACAAATCCAATTCATCCCCATGAAGCAAAAATCCTCGCGGAAGCTAATCGCCAACGTCCGTAAACCCCATTTAAAATGTATCTCGGCATTCGGCCGGGAATCCTCTTGGATTAATAACGGGGAAGATCGCACGTAGTCCCCGCTTTCACATTCGGCTAAGACGAAATGTCGTTGAGAGTGACTAAAGCGCGAGAGTCCAAGGTAACAACCGCCTCCAGCCGTATCTCCAACGAGCAACGGCAAGTACAACACCGAGTTCATTCAATCTAATACTTCTAGAGGGCAACCATTTGAACCCACACAGGTAAAGGGGTCGACACCGACGTGGTTAGGGGCAGTTTAATATCGGATAATTGAATCCGAGCCCCCTTCACCCCTTGCTGGGGCTCCAACCCCAACCCTCGCCCGACAGGCTTCCAGCTCGCTCCAGGTTACGGATATCCGCGGAACGGAATAAGGACGAGGGATGGACCGAGAGGGAAATACAAAGAGGGAGAGAGAGAGGGAGTTTGTGAGGGATGAGGGGGTCAGGGGGCAAAGAGGACGCGGGTGGGACGCCCGCTTGGAAACTGGACAGAGCTAGCCGCAGCACTACCCACTTATTGCAACTCTGCTAAATGAGAAAGAGAGAGAAGCAACCTCCATGGAAAGAGATGAACGAAGAGATGGAAAGGAACGAGGAATAGCCAAGAAGTGGGAGAAAATAGAGGAATGAAGGAACGTGGGAGAAGGATGGCGATTCCGGACGTTTCCTAATTTCTGATACGAAACGTCTCGTGGACCGGATACGAAGATGCCCGCTCGTTGCTAGTAATCCGAGTAATGTCGCTCTTCTATTGTTTATTCGATACCATTTCAGGAAAACTGCGCAAGTGGATTAGGTGATTTTGTGATGAAATCCTCCAGGAGTAAAGGTCGAAATGTCTTTTAAACAATATTAGAAATTGCAAAGATTCCACGTCGTAACTTGGTCGGGGGTTTCAAGTGAAGTTCGTAGCCGATATTGGATTATTTGTCAGGATGAAATATTTTCTGGTTGTCTCCATTAGTTGGAGTCTAATTCTGATGTGACTTAATTTACTACGACAGATTACAAATCTGAAATATAATACGTGTCTGAATAGGCCAAAAATCTTGATGAAGACTTGGAATACTATCGAGGAACAGATATGATGCAGATCTAAATCAATTATGCTTCTTTGTTTGGTATATTTTTGACGCAATTTTCAACGCCATATTTCTTTATCTTTTATATATTATACTACAGGCCGATAAGCCTGTTGCCTATCTTATGTCAACTTTTCGAAAAACTACTATTACAACAAATAAAACTATTTCTAAAAGGCCAGCTCTTAATTCCAGAGCACCAATTTGGGTTTTGCGAACGACACACAACTACAGAACAAATACATCAGATCGTAAGGGTGATTAGAAATACACTAGAGGAAAAAATAATGCCTTGCAGACCTACTTTATACACACAAGAAATGTCTCCCACATAGCTTGTTTTAATTATTGAAAGACTATTTAACGGACAGATTTTTCCAGATAAAATACGACGAGGAATATACATCCCTGTATTCAATCCAGTCAGGAGTACCTCAAAGAAGTGTCCTGGGGCCTCTATTGTACTTAATATACACCTCATATATACCAGCGTCAGCCTAAACTACTATAGCTACATTTGCAGATGATACGACAGTTCTTGCAACACATAAATACCCGAAAGTAGCAATGGTGAAGGATGATATTACATATATACAACACTGGCAACCTGGTGTCTTAAGGCAACCGAACAGAAATCAGCACAAGCTACATTCACCTTGAATAAAGGCACATACCCGGCAATAGCAATCAAAAATCAAGAAATATTTCAAAGCGATTACACCAAATATTTAGACATTCACCTAGACTCTAAATTAACCTGGAAAACCCATATTTGGCAGAAGCGGAAACAATAGGTCCCCTAATGCGGAAAATGTATTGGATTATGGACCGTAAATTCAATCTATCTCTGTACAACAAAGTTATTGTACACAAAACAATATTAAAACCAGTTTGGACGTACGGAATCCAGCTATGGGGCTCCGCCTCCGATTCGATTGAGATCCTGGAAAGATTTCAAGCAAAAATCCTACGCATAATAACGAAAGTGCCTTGGTTTGTCACAAACGAGATTATTAGACGAGATCTAACACACAATAACCATTGAAACTACAAAATATGTCGACAGATAGAGTCGCCATCCCAACAAACTTGCCAAAAAGCTCCTTACATAAGAAACTAATCGTCGAAGACTCAAGCGCTCCAGACCATTGGACTCAACAAAGAGATTTCTCCGTTAAATTAGTTGTATATTTAATCTAATCTTAAGTATTCTCCTCTCTTACCAGATATAAAATCTACAATAGCTTAGATTACAAATTTAAATGTACGAACCAATGGGCGACTACCTACGCGTTTTACTTCATCACTAAACAATTTACTTATTGTCGAAAGACAGATTGTAAATATTCTGGGGAAATAAAAAAAAATATTTCTTTAGATTGTCCAAAAATAATAGATCCAGTATGGATGATCCTAGCGATCTTTGGGTAAAATGGAGTGTAACTTTCGTACATCGCTTCATAGGTCAATTTTAATAACTGCAACTGAAGGGGAGGCTTAATACTGATAATTAACCTCCATGTAATAAGTTTGGTCCATGATTCTCATGTTAACGTTACAATTAGCGTAAGATGTTATGTGTTATATCCGACTAATTTCAAGGTCACTCTTCAAGATTCCAAGGTCAAAATTGAACTTTAGCCATCAGAAATTCCAATGTAGATCCAAACTTGAAAAAAATTGCTTAGGAAATATTTATTCTTCTTAAGTTCTCTATTCTTCTAGTTCTCTATTGAAGATATTTATAAAGGTGGTCCAAATGAACATGTACAATAAAATTTACAGTAAAGACTTATGCTCCTCCCCATTAAAACATTTAAGTTATAAACTCATTAAATTTTTTTTTTTTTTTTTATTACGTCCACTTTTCTGACCCCATATGGGACTAAATCGCGACGGGACCTACAGTATATGAAGGTGGAATCCGAACCACCTGAGCTTTGGCGTTATTAGACACTTATAAACAAATACAGAGGTGTCCCGATGACAGGTGGCAGCGGCCGGGATGGAACCAGGGTTTTCGGATATCGAAGCCGATACCAACTGAGCCACCGTCGCTCTCTCATTAAATTTGATGCATTAGTGGGTATTCACCTTACATTAAATTTCATTTTAACAGTGAAAGCTTACACTTAAAAGGTTATTATAACCGAATAACATTGATATCCTGTGAGGGTACTAGATGCGACTTGGACCAACTCCCTCTCTTTGGATCTCAATCGGTCTTCTAATGTCGTATTTGTGGTTCATCGTCTTGGAACCAAAGTATACGTTTTTATAACATACCTCCCTTTTTGAACATCACAATCGGTGGAATATCTCTTATTAATATAAAATAGAATATGAATAATCTAGAAATGTGCAATATGAAATTATTGCCCAAGCGAACGATTATTGTCCGAAGAGTTGCTAGGGGGCTTTATCTGCAATTTAATTGTGATGAGACAAGGCTTTCCGCGCTAGCGACGCTTTTGTGCAGAATTTACTCGCGTATGCTGCGTATTAAGGTGGAGGCACGCCAGAACCGATTTACGCTCACGACAGAAGCTACGGTAGGTGACGGTAAGGAAAGGAGGGCGGGAAATCGAGAAGGAGAACACAGGGACGATGACGACGGGAACGCGATCGGAGGGATGGAACTCTTTTATTAAACGAAAAATTGGAAGCGCTGTTGTCGGAATGCAATATTTCGACGGATTCATTTGGTGGAAACATTTCTTCACCGAGAAAAAATTCAATCAAATTCAAGAGGTGAAAGGATGTGAAGGAAGAGGATAGTAAGACGGAAAAATGGAGCCGAGGAACGGAGAGGCAAGAAGCGATAAAACGGAAAACGGACCAGAAGGACGTCGTCTGTGGGATAAAAAGAAAGGAAAGTTCCCAGGGAGCGAGAAAGAGGTGGTTAATACACTCCGAAAAAGGGACAAAAAACGAAGAGTGGAGCGCAATAAAAACCACCTCTCAAAGACATCGCGTTGTTTTAATCTCCTGCCAGGCTCCGTCCGGCGCACTAAAGGATGTGCGTAGACGAGGGTGCGACGCGGTCCGCCCCCTTAGGAATATGCATCAGTCCCATATGCGAATACTGCTGGTACGCGGAAAACTCAGGAAACTTCCTTTCCGGCATTGTCGACAAAAAAACACACACACAAACGACGGAGGGTATGTGTGCCGAAAAACAATGCACTCCAGTCGCGAGACTCTGATGAAAATGCAAGCCCGCACGTGATGAAGAACGGAAGAAGGGAAGCTATTACCCTCGTATCCTGGGGGCGTATCTCCAAGACAATGACGTTTTTATCTCGGATCTTACGCATTTGCACTCTTCGATACTCCCATTTCTTTCCTGCTAACGTTCAATATGTCTGAACCGAGGCATTAGGAGATTAGGAATCCAATTCTAAGTATCATTCCTTCCGTGCGCTTCAAGAGTAAGCACTTTCACTCCAAATGATGGCTCAAATTTGGATGTTACTTCAATAGGACGAGCTGTCATAAAAAAAGTGCTTCATGAAATAAAATATTGAAAAATATTTAAATATACTTTTTAACACTCCGGGAGTAGAAATCAATTTTGCGCCCTGCGGGGAAATCTCCGGGCGCAAATTATCGAATCCCACACATAGCGTATTAAAAAATATCATATGGAACACGAGCGAAATATGGATCTCCGAGGAGTGTTATGGTCAACCTCGCGTTGCCCGTGCGACAAACTTCGCACGCGTCGAAGATCGTTAATTGCGCCCTTGTTGCATAATACATAGAGGAAGACGGGGCGAAGCGGCGAGGATTTTTCTGTGCATCATATCTCTCCTTGAGTTTCGTATTTAAGATGATGCAAAGTATCATTTGATAGGTAATTTCATAGTCAATGTTTACATGCACGGAGAAAAATAATCGGCAAAATCAGCCGAAAAATCCGCAGATTCTACCAATTTTATCCTATAGGGACAGCTGTTGGAATTCCGTTAGGGATAGCCGATAATTTCAGCTAAATTTACTGAAAAAGTCCGCAAATTTAACGGAACAAATCTGCTAATGTAGCGAAAATTTAGAGCTAAGCGCGAATTGAGTAAGGTTAAGGCTACATTAGCGGAATCAAAACAGCTAAAATTGCATATATTTTCGGCAATTCCAGCAGAAAATTTTAGCTGATATGAATCAGCTAATCCAGCGGAGTCATTTTTCTCCGTGTGCATGTTACTTACGGTATATGTTTTACAGATGACCAGCTATGGCCAATTTAAAAAACTTAAAAAACGCGGTGCAAAGCGGCGATATATCGGGGTGAAGTGGCGAATCCTTATTTTTAGAGGTCTCTGAGATGACTATCATAAAATTAAGTGAAAGTCATAATCTTTTAAGTTATTATTGTTTATTTTAATAAAAATAAAATTTCCACGTTGGTGGAATAAATCTCTTCAGATAAATCAAAGATTCCAATAACAGCAAAAAAGTAATTGAATCTTCGGAAGCTTTGAATACTCGTATTGCACCAGGATCCCATATTGTAACTTCGTCTTTAGTTACTCAATGCATTCATCAAAAGGAAATTCTAAATTAAAAAATAATCACGGAATAGAGAGCATCCGGGAAAAATTTTAGCCATTTCAAGGAAAACATTTTTACAAAAGAAGGAACTCAAATTTCGGTTGATAGCTCTCTTTATACTGTTTACCCAGTAATAATGATATAAACTGACTTTACTTGAGACGATAAAACATAAATAACGATAAAAACGAAAATAATTAGTGGATTTGAATAACTTTTTTTTTAATTTTGAAAATGGGACATGCCTCTAGGGGTAAGACGTCTGACTCGCCAAAATCTTAACTTAATTTGCTCTTAACTTAGAGTCCTTAGACGACATTTCAACAGAAAAGTGCGATTTTCAAAGTTTTCAAAACTCCGGCATTGTAAAAGGTTCATTCCTAATACTGAACAGGTTATTATGAAATAATAAACATTACATTTAACAGAAATAATGAGTTCCACGTTCGAATTTCCTTCTCAGTATCTACACTCTCAATTTGTTAAAGTAAAAGTTGAGCCACTTTCTAATAAAAGTGAATTTTTCAATATTTTTAAAGTGATAATTTCACTTTACTAATAGTGGATGGAAATATTCCACTTTAATAAAGTGAAATTTCCACTTTAGAAATAGTAAAAAAGTCACCTTTAGCAGAGAGTGGCTCAACTTTCACTTTAAGAAATTTAGAGTGTAGCTTTCACCAATTTTAAGAACTGAACACGGAATGTAAATTTAAGAGAAAATAAACCAAAACATTTGTGAAAAAAGGTAAAAAAAACCTGTTTCGTTGTTCCTAAATGATTTTTGTACTTGTTATTAACAGTACGCAATTAACAACGAGTAAGAATGATGATGGCTTTTTTATCACGTACAGGGAGCTGGGTATAGCGCATTTTTCAAACAAATGTAAAACAAGTATTTTTTATTTTCTAGGTAATTACGTCGCAAAAATGCAATTTTGCTATACAAGAAAAATATCTAGTGACATTTATGAAAAAAGTTATTTTTATTGAATTATTGTTGCATTCTTTGGCTTTTTATGCAAACCGATTTACTACTTGATCCTGTTTGTTAAAGGGAAACTAAAAAACTACCTGTTAGTGAAGTGTGAACCAAAAATAAAATGTATTTTGCCACTTATGAATTATAAAAACGTACAGATTTTTCAAAATCTGAAACAAAAAGAAAATATCGAGTTATTTATGCATAAAACCTCATCCAACTTTGGTCCTGGATTGTCTCAAAACTAGAACCATATTAAATCAATTTCGGACACGATTGATTTGGTCATCTACTTTTTTTTTTATGTCACATCCTGTTCTGCTTGTCTCAGAGTATGACTTGCGGTAGCTTGCGAAGTAGATACAGAGATTATGGTCAGACATAAGCTTTACAAGAAAATAAATAAGACTCAATAACTATGTTTTTACTATAACTTTCATTATGCCATGACATATATGTCATCTATATTCTAATGTACAATATTTTTGTTTGTTAATAAATTTAAATCATCCGATATTTAATAGGAATTGAGGCACGTGAAGAAGTCAAGATAAAAATCTAAAAAAAATCAGGAATTATCGTTTAGTTATTTGGAACCGCACGATCATTTTTCGAAAATTTTGATTTTTTTTAACGACCACTCTAATATAGATATATAACATTGTAAAAAACGAATGGGGTAAATTATGAGCAATTAATAACACTGACAGCAAAAAAAAGTTATTGAATATTAATTAACTTTTTATATTTTTACATCTCAAAAAGTCTCAACGGATTGGAGCTGACCCAGTTACATCTGCGTTATTTCTTTATTATTGCTGATATTGCGACCGGTGAACTTAAAATAATTGCACATATACTAAATACTGCCAAGAACAAATATTTTCAAGGACAATCCGCTTCATCCTTTTCGTCCCGAAAGTCCGAAATTGGAACGAAATTTTAAGCGCTGTAACTTTTGTACCAAACCCAGTTAAAAACATTGAAATACATCAACATTTTTGGACTTTCTGTTTAGAATTCCATAGTCAGTCGAGGATTTCAAAGAAAATAGTTAACATTACTTTTAAAAAAAATGCCGATTTATTTTTTGTTTCTTCATATTTTTTGACATTAAAAGGGCAATACTAACCATTGAAAAAGGTACTACTAAATCGCGTCTTTATGATCAGTCCTTTCTTCTTCCGTTGAATTTTTTTCAAAACCCCAAACAATGTCTTTAAAATGGCGTCTATAAGATTAATTTTGTGCATAAATATCGACTGTTTATTGACTGCGGTCGAAAACATGGGAAAATAGGCCATTTGTGAATCCATAATTTCATTATTGTACTTTCCTAACCTCAAAATAGGTTTTTTGTCTGAATTTCATGTTACTCCTAATTTTTTTCTTTCATTACGTACACGGGAAATATCAGATACATTTGGGACGAATCAAATATCGGTTCTTAACCTCCAAATCGGATACAACCTAATTTCAAAGTAGTTCATTTCTAATGTTAAATATAATATAATAGTCTCTGAACAACATTGATTTGAACGATTTACCTCGCGTACTGTGGCGATTCTCATCATCTGGATGTAAACATTTTTTGGAGAGTAATTTTTTAAATTATTTTTAATACTTATCCAATTCTTTTTTGTATGTTTTATTTTTGTCTCGTTTTGACAACATTCCTCAACAGGACCATCCGTCCTGGATGAACCAGACACATCACGATATTTATTTGTGTTATTTTATATTGAAAAGAGGAGCTATTTTTGTATTGACTAGTAAATATTTATTCATTTGCAGTTTAAAAAATATTTTTCATTTAAAAGACTTGATTTCTTTCAATGTGGCTGCCAACATCAGTGTCATCCGTCCTGGGATGTCCTAGGGAGCTCCTGAGAACGTCCAAATGTCTGCTTTTGAACCTCGGGAGCTCATAGGGACTCCTAAGGACGTCCTAGGATGGGCTTGTACTGTTTGGGATTTTCGAATATTGATAGGCCCCAGGCGAATATAACAATTTTCAATTTCACCCTTATCTAATGGTAGGAAAACATCTGAAATTGAATGAAAATCAGAAAAAAATCGGCAAAAACCCATGTATGTATATAAGTAATAGATCCATAATAAGACAAGGTTAAACAGAAAAATCGTGTTTAGTCCATTAAAAATCGCTGAGAATTAAATTGTTTCTTTTTTCGACAAAACTTATTTGAGGGAGAAGCTCATGGAGATGTTTCTTTTACTAAATTCGGAGGACCAGGATTTTTGTAATTTTTAAATAAAAAATTGCGTTTTCACCTTCGTTGCGCAAAACTTGCGTTTTGAGGAAAATTGTTCAAAAGATTTTTTTTACGAAAAATTGAAAATTTTTCTGAAGAATTATTTTATGTCGATTTTTTGTACAATTTTTTAAATTTATCGAGGACCGAATTTTGATTTTTTTCGCTGAATAATACAATCAGGTATATCTCATGCAGAGCATGAGGGCTGCAATTGAAGCTGGAGTCCAATTGCAGCAATTGTTTAGTATTTGTTATCGAGTACTAAAACATATTAAAAAATGGTAGAAATCAGAGAGTAGATGCCAAATCATGGGATTGTGTTTTTCGTTTTTACCCCTATAAGGTTATCTTAAAAGTAGTAAATTCACATTTGGTGATCATTTATTGTAGACTATTACAAGGTCAAATAATCGATATTTACGAGAAAATGCTAAGTTACAACTTTCCGACGCCATTTTGAAGCCGCCATTTTGTTTTTTCAAAATCCATCACATTCCTGAGAGGTTGTACTTTTATGTAGAAGCTAAAAAGATCTTTTTTAAATCTCTGACTGCGTATTTCCCTACATTGATATCTCTCCAACTTTATATATTCGTGTACCTGACCATCAGCTGATCAATCGATTGGTCCAAAAAGATATTTGGCAAATCCCTTAAAGGTCTATAGGGTACAAATGTCGTAACACTTTCAAATCAATTCACGTTTGATGTATACGTTGAAAGGATTAAGCGAGCAATATCGGTCCGTTATCAGCAGCCAAATAGGTGTGAAATCTCGAAAGTGAAATAGCGCGATCATCGGGGTAAGTGTTAGGAGATTAGATGCCGCTAGTCGGTGTCTAGCAGATCCTCGACGTTCCCAAAGCAATGCTAGAACGTCTTCCGAAGGGTTGTAGGACATTGCCACTAAAATATAAAGTGGCTTTCGGGGGTGGCATAGCAATGGGGTGTCTATGGCATGCATTTCACCCACCCAGAGACACGGACATAAAGAGTGGTAGGGGTGTTATTGATCGACTGGAGAGCCAGTCAACCCACTCGTACCCGCGACCATGTGTGTATATGTGCATATATACATAGATCTGGTTTGGTTACGCACACATACTAGTACAAGTTCGCGTAAAAGTGCATACTCGCGTATACGCGGCTTGTCATATGCCTTTATGCAAATCTATACGAGCAGTTTACAGTAGGACGCGATTCGTAATGCTGGACGATTACACGTTGGCACGGAGTAAAAAATTGCTGGGAGGAAGTTATCGCACTCTGCTAAATTGAAACCGTACCCTTTTAGCGAGATGGTGGTTAATGTAATTAAAGAATGGCCTATGTGATTTAAAAGTGTTATTAGTTATTCGCTGCTAATGAAATCGCAGGCTCGTAAATTTCAAAGAAATCCGAGTCCTCTACTTCTTGATTGCAACTCTTATATGTGCAGCACAGTCCTAGTTTTTATCTGGTGACGAAAAGAGGTTAGAATGACGCTGGAACATTCATCACTCAAATTACTTCAAGATCAATCTACTTTTAATTTATAACTTATCTTGAACTTGAGTACCGCGAACGAATTATGCTAATCGCTATTATAAGAGGAAATAAGCCAGTAAAGTACTGGACGAAATTGGAAATTTATGGTCCTCAATATATTCAATAATCTTACTAAGAATGAATGTAATACCCTTGTACAATTTTGTAATAAATATGACATTCCCATGATCAATAAATTCATCGATCGCCTAAAAAGATGCATTTTTTCAGGGAGGAGTTTGTACGTACTATCCAAAAGTTAGTGAGCAAACATTAGCGTCATGAAAGAGAATAATTACAAATATGTTAGGAAATGGACCAAAGTTTTATGTTACAAAATCTTTGAACACCCCTTACAACATTAATTACACAGGTCAACATGGTTTTGTTGTTGGTAAGCTGTGGGTCATTTCCGACGTAATTTTGTGCGTAGAATCAGTATCCGAAGTCAGAAGTAGCCCATCACGTCAGGATTTTCAGATATTTGAGGTTATTTACTCGAAAAACGCGTTTTTTTGCTATTTTTGCGGTCATGTACTGCTTTCATTGGATCATGTGATACTATTCTTTTTCTGTAATATGGGATGCGTAGAATTCCATTACGACTTTTATTCACCAAGATACGCCAATTTGAAATTACGATATACATGTAAACAAATTCACCTTGAAATGATCTTGGAGAACAAGCTCGAGGGCAAGTTCAATGTCATGAAACCTATATAAATATAAACAACTATATAAAATATGGATACCAATTACTAAAATCACGTTTCAGTATTGTGACTGTTTTTTTGGTAACGTTAATGAAATATATCTCATGATTTCAAAATGGCCGGAACTTTGTAAGAAAAATAGATGATCGAATAAAACCTCATTTTGAAGGGTAAATGTAGTACTAAAAGATGCAAATAGTACAGTAGGCCAACAAAATTGTTGCGTCCTTTACGTAACCTCAAACATAGCAAAATAACGCGTTTTTCGAGTACAAGACCTCAAATACCTCAAAAACGTGACGTGATGGACCAATTTTGACTTCAGGTTCGATTTTACGCATACAATTACGTCGGAAATGTTCCACAGCTTCCCAACAACATCCGAGAACCTCTTTTTTGTAGACCTGTGTTATTTAAGCCTACTTATAAAATATATCTAAGGAAATGATGAATATATTTCATTTCCACGAAATTGGAAAGCGGATGAATTTCATTAAAGTCGAGAATTAATAACTTAACAAAGTCTTATTCGCTAATTCAAGTCATTCCACTCGTCACTTGGCCACACTTTAGTAATGTTGCTTGGGCAAATCTCGCTTTTTCACGGGAAATCTCAGCTTTATTAACCTGAGGATTTAATATCAGCACCGCAGGGTGACACGACGGGGAAAAAAATCGGGATTGCGCGCAGTCTTTCCCTTTATCGAATTTGGCTGACGGGGGAGGGGTACTTGGAGGTCGCGATGCCTTTCCAGAAGGCCCCATCGAGGTAGCACTTATTTTCGGGACGGTTGAGCATCTCTGTCGCGTTTCATATTACATTCGGGATTAATATTAAATTTCACACGATGAGTGCGAGGTTATTAGAGTTATTACCCTCATTCCGGATAGCGCCTTCGTCGCTTTCGAGGCTCGAAAAAACGTCTTTCATGTCTTCCTGGCTCGTGCCTGCATCTCTAATCGATTCAACTTTATTTTACTTTCGTAATATGACAGTACGAAATTTAAATAATGGGCGGTAAAGATAAATTGGATAGGACAATAAATTAACATATCCTAACTTAATTCGGGTCTTATTTATAAAATCTGTTAAGGGGATCGTTCAGGTACTCAACTATATAAAATATTTGATCAAAAATGCCAAAAAATCATTCCATTATACATTTTTTACGAGGAATTCAATGGAAATATTATAAAAAACTTAAACAAAAAGCCAATTTTTATTTTTTTTCCAGAAAAGTAGAATTTTTAAAAATTCATCCCTAATTATACACTGTTAGAAATGTTCCGAAAATTCTGATACTTTTATGTTACCGGAGTAACAGAATATTACTAAAATCTGTAACACACAAATAAATTATGCAACATTATCCGAAAATTACGAAACTTCTAACAGAAATATGAATATGAATGAGGGAGCGAAGATGAGGTTAGTTTGGTTTGTCGCCGCCAGGGGCAGTCGCGACGTTAGCATTTCTATAAGAGGCTCCTGTGTTTCCTGTTGTAGAAGTTGAATTTTGATCCCATCATAAGGGATTCCATGGCCTCGTTTCAGTGCATAAAGCATTTCATATCCGTAAAGTATAAAATCATACAGTACAATAACAATATACGAATAATATTTTACTATATGCGGGAAATTTTTTGTGTCAGTGTTGTTTCATTAAATTTGATATGTTTTATATAATTTATTCATCTAAATAACAACAAATCAATTTAAATTACTAAGAATTTACATATGTAAACTATACGTAACTATATTAAACAAGTTAATAAATTTAATGAAGTAAACAAATTTTGTTTATTCACTTAACGTATTTCTATTACTGTTATTAAAAATTACTAAATTTTATTTCAGAAAATTATGAAATGATAACCGTAAAAAGCTACCGTTACATGTTTTAAAAAATTCCTGAAGAAATTTTTAACAGTGTACAAAGACAATGAATGGTAGTCCCCTGAAGCATAAGTATCTACTTGCTATTTACGGGACTTCTTTTTTAGAGCATTTTCGAAATCAATTTTTAATATTTTAAACCTTTTCAATCCACCTTTTTTTCAATACCATCATTTTCTCTGCAAATTATGATAATTTTCCAGGATTTTTAAATTTGCATTTGAAGGAACAAAGTTATTAAAATTGAAATTTTAAAACGAATTTTTACAATCATAAGTAATATAATTAACAAATTTTCACGAGAAAACCCGTGAAAAAATCTGTAAAATCTGGGTATTTTTTTCTGATTACTCGCATTAATGGGAAAATGACGAACAAAGGCAAAAAAATGTAAACAAAAAGTAAATTTGCATTTACTTGTATAGTTGTATTTACTTTTATTATATATTTTGATAGAAAAATAAAAATTTTAACAATCGAATTGTAATTTAATATATAGATAATGTGTTTAAAGTTCACAAAAATTTTTTGCATATTTTAATTGTATGAAATTCATATTCTTTTTACTAACAAAAAACTAGAATTTTTACGTATGAAACTTATAATTTAGCTACATTTTGACCAAACGAAATATTTTTTCTTAGCCGTCACCATATATTTAACATAGTTACTCTCTACGAGAATCGCTTTTTTAATTTTAAAACCGTCTCTATATTATTTTAATTTAATTTTATTACGTTCATTTGTATTGCAATTTTTACTACAAAAATCCAGATAGTTTTTATTTTAACATATTTTTGTTTCCTGGTTACGAAATTGGCAGTCAGACATTTTGAAAAATACGTATTCTATAAAAAAAATGTTTCAAAGAAAATATTTTGGAAATTTTTTACAAAAAACTTATGATCAGTTTTATTCGTAATGTCCACGCGAATGAGGCATTTTAGGGTCAAATTTTAATTTCATTCGATATCATCTTAAATGCAGATTAGTTATGTTAGGTTGGTATAAAAAAGGGGGAATAAGAGCATAGGCTACACCTGGGTTCTACCATTACATTTATGAAGCTTCTCTGCTAAACACCTCCTCTTGTACTGGTCTAACCTAACTAACACACACATTTTTTATGATGTCGAACCTACGTAGAATTTAAGATTTTAACCAAGCTTAACTAACTTAAAGTCAACCAAACTAACTCGCATTGGAGATATTGAGCTCACAATAAAATTGGATAGGGTCCAACTTGACAAGAACAAAAACACATGCGACAATTGTAATTGCCGAAATATAGTTCACATTCTTTTTTTCGGTATTCCCGTTTTTAATACAAATAAAACGGATACTTTTTCATACAAAATTTCAAGCCTTACATTTATTGCTTGAAATATGTTGGTTTTAAAATTCGTAGTATTCCAAATGAATTAAAAAATAGAGGATTTCAAAACGTGAGCTTCAATGTGTCTGATTGTCGATTTTGATCATATCATTCCAAACTACAAGCCAGAAATATATTAAAATGGCCTGGTATAAAAATTACATGGGTGTTGTAGATTTGTAAAAAAGTTATAGTGCGTTGTGCTCTTGCAAAAATCACAACAGACATGAGCTTCCTCCAATGTTTTTTTGAAAATTGTTGGAAACGGTGAAATTAGTTTCATTCCAATACTATATCACGATTTAAAAAAGAAAATACAAGCTCAATACCAAAATTACAGGTTTAAAAAATGTTTTCGGTCAATTTCTTGATGCAATCAAAATTTTTGTTTATGTCATTGTATTATTGAATAATAGTAAAAATCACTTATTTCCAAAAATTCTCGGTCATATCTTAGTCAATGGCTCTGGTATTTTCTAGGACTGTTGAGAAATCGACTCAGTCATTTTTTATTTACGGTTTTTATTGAAAAATCCTACCTTATCTGCGGAACACTATAGAACCCCCTTAAGTGAAATATTGTTCATTTAACCCTTTGCGTCATAGTGATCCCAATTAAGACCACCTTTTTCCAAATAATTTTTTATTAACTGGAAGTAGGTTTTATTCGATTTGTGCGTTTTTGTTTTTCGTTATTACATATTCATGAGCTGCAAAATTTGAAAATTCATGCGTATAGTCTGTAAAATTATTGTCATTTTTTAAATAATATTAACAAACAAAATCTAAAAATGGTCACTTTTAGATAATAAATGCATTATTGATGAACCTTTTAGAGATAATGTTACGAAACTGGGTACCAGTGAGTTTTCGGAGTCTCTTATTACTAATCTGACCAAGAACTTTCAAAATTCAAAATAACAGATTCAAGATGGTCGTCCAAATAGTGAAAAATTACCCTATCTTGATAAAACTGGGTACTCGAGGGTTTTCGGAGTCGCTGATCACGAATCTGATCTCAGACTTATATATTTAAAATTCTGAATACACAGAGTACCCAGTTTTATCTTAAGTAAATTTTCACATTTCCGTTGGACATCTTGGATCCGCAGTTTCAAATTTTAAAAATCTGATTTCATATTCACAGTCAGTGATCCCAAACACCCCCGAATACCCAGTTGTTTCAAAATAAAGGAAATTTTCACATTTATGTTGGCCATCTTGGATCCGACATTTTGAATTTTCAAAATCTGACTTCGCATTCGTAATCAGCGACCCCGAAAATGTTTACCGTATAAAGAAAAATGCATGCCGCAAAGGGTTGAGTGATATTTCAGCTATCTTTGCTAAAAATTCAAACTCTATGACGAGTTGAATTCTGACAACTCTAATTTTGGACTCAACATAAGAAAATTTATCGAACTCTCATAGTACGATACACAGATAACGGTACAATGATACTCATGAGTCTGTGCTCTAGGATAACCTCCTTTCGTTCCGTGTAAACCCATCACAATTAATTGGCATGCTTATTAGTCATATTCATCACATTTTCGTAGGGCATTAGAATGGTACCAGACGATATCCATTATTGTTGCCATTTGATTAAAGATGCGAACAATTTTTACGCTTTCAAATATAAATTGAATATAAAAAAGTATGACTTCATTTTTTTTAAGTGTAGATTATGATTTCAATTAAACGTAAATAAAAAATATATTCATACACTGTTCATTCAGGCCAAAAGTTCGTGAACGATCTGAATTTTTTAAATCATCAAATAATGCGTTCTATCTCTGAATCGTTAACGATAATGATAAAACTCATTTGATGTCTTTTAAAGTACACAAATAAAGCTTTCAATTGGTGCATTTAGTTTTACTTCAGACGTTATAGTTTCGCAGTTGTCAAATTTTAAAAATGTTAAAATTTGCCATTTTTTTCTTTTGACTTTAAACACTGACAAAATTGGTCTTGTGAAAAGTCGATACGATTTTTTGTTCCTGAGTTATGATTTTTTGAAAATTGCCAGTTTACCTCATTTTGTCAGAATTCTTTGGAAAAATGCAAAAAGTTGATAACTCAAAAAATTAGTAACTCTGACAAAAAAAAATCGTATGTACTTTTTACAAGAGCTATGTCGAAGCTCTTGAATTATAGTATTTAGCCAAAAATTGGAAATATACAGAAAAATTTATTAGACGTTTTGTTAGTGTTAAAAGTCAAAAGAAAAAAATGGCAAATTTTAACATTTTTAAAATTTGATAACTGCGAAACTATAAAGTCTGAAGTAAAACTAAATGCACCAATTGAAAGCTTTATTTGTGTACTTTAAAAGACATGCAATGAGTTTTATCATTATCGTTAAGGATTCGGAGATAAAATGCATTGTTTGACGAGTTAAAAAATTCAGAGTGTTCACGAACTTTTGGCCGGTAGTGTACATAAAATAATAAAAATTTCACATATTCAAATTTTATTTCATCACCCATATTTTCAATTTTTGCATCTTTCAGTGAGGACGAGATTCAGAGGTGGCCAGCCATCGTTTCGATTCTCCTGAAAATCTTTCGTCCTTGTTTCGCTTATAGGATGGGAGGCTACATCTCGCCTTTTACCGCCACTTCCGCCTCCTCGCTATATATAACCGTCGTGTTTAGTCCTGTGCCACCTCTCGGCACGGGCTGCGTTCCTAATCGCGACAGGACGTTTTCGCGCCTTATGAATTCGCCGATGGCGCCGGGCCTCCTCAGGGGGTACTTTCGAATTTCAACGACGACAATGCGACGACCCTGCGACGAAGGGCCACGGTGACAAATAGCGCGCCGAGATGGCGCGGCGCGTAGCGATCGCCCAAGGATATTGTAAAAAAAAAGGAGGCGAGGTTCTGAAAAAGCTACAGCATGTTAAAGGAATGCCGCGTTTATTTTTCGATTGTTTCTGGTTTTTTGCTCAACTTTTTCTATTTTCTTGTCACATGAATGCCGTTATTGTAAAACGTTAGGACCTGTTTCGCACTATTTGTGCACTATCTTGTTCTCGAGTTCTTGAAAATAACATTTATCCTTGGGATTTAGTATACTGAGTAAATTGTTCTTGATCATGCTTACTTTTCAGATATTATTATTATTATTATTATTATTTATTTATTTTGGCATAGGGATATCCCCTTGAGCCAACCAAACATAAGATCATACATAGTTCTTACATTAATTGTAATTTTTGTTGCATAGCAACAATATAAAAATCTTCTTAACCGCTTGTATTTAAATAATTCATATTAGATGTTTGCTTGGGATTACGGTTCAAATACTTGAAAATAAATAACAACATATAATGTTTAGATCGAGCTTCGATATAAGCTACTTAATAATTAAAATTAACTAATTGAGAGACCAAAAAATGTGATAATTACCGTCTCTGAAACGATGATCTATGGAAATGGTATATGACTAATTTAAAAATGCAATTTGTTAATGGTTTCAGATTCCCTCTAACGGTAAAAAATGTATCAAAATGCCTATTTGTTAAAAAATACGTTTCGTCCCAGGTCCTCCGCTGGACTCGTCAGTAAGACTACGGAGGGCCCTGTCTTATACGTAATGATAGTGTTAAAATGACGTTTTAACTATAATCTAAAAATGAAGGGTTTTTTAGAATGTAGTGATATTGAGAGAATGCAGTATTTTGGCAATGTAATGTCATTACACATTGCACATCTCTTTAGGAAACCCAGTAACTAATTAATTGTAATTTTTGTTGCATAGCAACAATATAAAAATCTTCTTAACCGCTTGTATTTAAATAATTCATATTAGATGTTTGCTTGGGATTACGGTTCAAATACTTGAAAATAAATAACAACATATATAGTTCTTACATAATAAATCTAAAAATATATGTGCAATATGTGCAGCAAGAATTAATTATACTATATCTTATATATAATACTCAACCGCACAAAAAAAAACATAGGCGCATAAATTAAATTCTAATAAATTCCAAACGTTATTTTCTTTTGAAGCTTTTGGCGCTCGAATAATAAGTTATAAAATTTAGACTTAAACCTAGGAAGCGAAGAACACATTTGTAGGTCACTCGGCAACGCATTCCACAGATTTGTTGAAATAATTAGGAATGATTTGTCATACGATGCATGCGTGTGCTGGGGTAACCTTAATACTTTGGTACCAACTCGTAAACGTCTATCAGTTATGCTCTCACGCCAGATATAGCTATCGTAAAGATACTTTGGTGATTTATTTGATATAATACTAAATGTTAATACTCCAATAAAATACCATCTACGATTTTCAGCTGTGAGCCAATTTAATTTAGTGTAGTACCTAGAAATGTGTTCACCCTTGCGTAAATTAAAAATAAAACGTACACCTGCATTTAAGAGTCTATCTAGTTCGATTTTTAACATCGCGTTAACATCATTATAAACTACACAACAATAATCCAAGTGAGGCACTAATAATGAAATGACAAACTGTTTACGCAGATTGAAAGGTAACGAACTACCATTTACTCTTAGTTGACGTAAAGTTGAATATATATTCGACGATATTTTGGTAACATGGGTATTCCAAGATAATGTATTATCAAAGTATAGACCCAAATTGTGCACATTTTTCATTGCGCATTTTAATTTTAAACAAATTCATCTTTCTTAATTAATTAACGGGAAATTTCGCCATGTTTATAAATATTGTAAATATTGACGTGGGAGACCTACCCTTGCAGAAAAGGTTGAAATTTTTGGTACATTTATAGTACTGAAAATAGCATTTAAGCTATAGTAAATTTCATCAACAATTACTGCAAAAAATTTGATTTATTTACAGAATTAACTCGAAGAGCCCTGGTACAAATTTGTCCATTTTTATCTTACACTGTCAATTTCCCCTATACCTTTAAATAAAAATGTTATACAAGAATTGTACAAAAAATGTTTTCATTTCTACCAGGGAGGCTTTTAATGTTTACCTTGCTTATTGAGGTGATTAAAAATCTGGATTTTGTTTGCCTCCTTCCATCCGTATATTCAAATTCAATATGTCTCAAATTAATATCCCAGATGTTAGAATTTTTAAGATAATTTGTATCAAAGACAAGATATTCATGTTCTCGTTTTATTTAACTGTTTTGCAAAGAAATATCATTAACCTTGGATTACGTACATTATTAACTCAGGCAAACAAGTACTGAAATGATAGTAAACATTAATAAAACAATTCAGTTCCTTTAGGTATGTAAGAAAGTCGTATTGTGAATTTTACTATCTGAGATATTAGTTAAATGCAGAGGTTTAAGTAGTCGACAACTGTATTAAAATTGCTATAGTTTTGACTATATTTATAACGCAAAAAAAAGTAGAAGTACAACAGAAATACAGACAGGAGAAAAAGGTCAATGGAACCATAAATAAAGCTCAAAATGGTTGGAAAATAGCAATAACAGAATTAACGTTAGAAGTTGTTAACTGCAAATTAGTTTATAATTAGAACATTGTAACCCTATACCATACAATAACTATTTTTACTAACAATAAGACGGGATATTATTTTCATTTAATCAATGTTGGATATCTCTTTTGTAATACATATGAGCTAAAAATTACAATTTAACTGTAAAAACCGTAGTAGATTTGAGGTTATGTACTCTATTGTAGATCCAATGATTCTCTAGTTTATTTTTTATATAATTTGATGATATGATATGGCCATTTGCAGATGAAAATGAAAATAATCGGTGGAGGAAAACTGAAAGTAAATCGATTATTTCTTTTAAGATTTGAAACACATTATCTTAACAAAATATTTATTATTTTATAAGATATATTTTATTATAAAAAAATAATCAGCTTAATAAACAAATCATTTTAATAAATATAATTGAACAATTTTTCGAAAATAATTGCAATAAATGAGATTTACTTCGTTTTTTTTTCAAATACTCCCCTGCAAGTCATTTAATGCTAATATTATGCAAAAGTAGATTAAAGTTCAGACAAATTTCCGTGACACTATAAGAAACCTTGTCTATTGGCTATGCAAAAATAGAATGCATCAAATTATGTCAATATCTTATTTTGTACCCATAGATTACATTTTTATGACAAAAACAGGTATTACTAAAGAAACTCTATTATAGCTATCGTGACGTTCAACAGTTTTTGTTCCAGAAAAATGGTCACTTACGGTTAAATTTTAAAGAAATATTTATTGAAACTTGTCCTTGAGTGTCGTTTATTTGGTGATTTCTCTTAACTTAATATGAGAATTGTAATACTGTTTGTTTAAGAAGATTCACAATATTGTTTAATTCTAAACTTTCATTTGTTTTAGAAACTGCAAAGAATTTATACTAATTATTATTGTTTACTTAGTTGAAAAATATATAGTCACGTAGTGCTAATAGATAACAGACTTTCCTTGTACTAAAACTTCTAATTATTCTTCTTAAACATTATTATACATTGTTTTAATATTGAATATACAGAAAACTCAATTAAAAATCATACTTTAACTTTTACCAAAAATTATTCTGAAGTGAGAAATTACCATCTTATTTTAATAACACTTATTTACAGCCACAATTTTTCTGATGTGCATTGACCAATTAAACTTAATCGTCAGTTAAAAAATTTCTTTTATTTGTTTTAAAATATAAATTTCAACAATATTTTTCAAAAGTAGCTTCACATTTTATGACATAGAAGGAGTAAAAACGTCAGATTCGGCCATACAAACCTAAAATTGAAGGTAATTAAGTGCCTAAAAAATACGTTCGTTCATTCTTTTAAATGTGTTTTGTAGTTAAAAAGTTAAAATATTATGAGCCACAACTAAGTGAAAAATATGGATTTTATTAGTCAAAGTAAAAATGAGAAATTCGCTATACTACTACCATGCAAAAACAGAATACATCAAATTGTGTCTAGTTTCTTCTTTTTTCTACTCATGCAGTACATTTTTACGAAAAATTAAAACTTACTGAGGAAATTCTATTATCGTTATTATGATGATTAATTCAGTGAATTCACGACATAATGCAAAAATGCAATTCTTTTCTGATTTAACCTAATTTCCGACTTTTCCAGATTTAATAATTACATACACAACAATTTTCTCAAAGATTCAAAGTTTATTTCCATATTAACATGGAAGATGGTAAAATTGTTGTTCATAACTTTTTTTCGTACATTTCTAATTAACTTTACTCCAACATATATATTATTTTGCAATCGTTTCACGCGAATTTTCTTATTAAGTATAATATAATTAAAATCGACCACTACAGTTAAATACACAAATGTTGTTATTAGATCTCATTGATATATTGCACACTATTTACTTACATCAAGATCACAAATCCATTGTATATATTCGTTGTTCAACGTCTACAATTCTAAAAAAGTTCTACCCTAATCGACACAAATCTCGTTAACGACATATGTGACTTTACAAGTCACGCCAACACGAGGTTTATTCCAGTCGTTGACTTTTAGATTGAGAAATTTACGATATTATTAACGTAGTTAAAAAATTCAATTTTCTTCTAGTAATTATAACAATAAGAAATTAATTACTGAGTTTTAATTTACAAAACCATTAATAATGTTCAAAAATGTTTCTAATAATAACAATAGAAGCGATTTTACCACAATCGATACTCTTGTTACAAGTTGGACATAATCGGTGTCAATTATAAAAGTTTACTTATAACGGTATTGGAAGTTCATCATTATAAAATTTATTCAACGACGACTATCGACAATAAATTGCTTTAACTTTGCAGGAATTTTAATGAAGCGTAAAGTAGTTGTTAACTTGTGTATAAAATTGAGAAAAAAAACTTTTGTGATAAATTCATCGATTACCTACCCCGACCAAGAGATTTGTGGGCGCGTAATTATTTTCCCAACGGGACTTATAATAAATTCGAATAATTTCGATCTGCTACTAATTAATAAAATACCTTTCAAACAAAGTGAAACGGGACAAATCTCGTTCTTTTACAATATTTGTGATTTCTCATTACCGAAGTGATTTCCGCAACAAAAAAATCCAACACATTCAATATCGGAAGTATCCGACATAATTTCATCCCTGCGGATTATTTTCCATTTAACAATGACGTTCTCGGTTATTTTACAAACGGTTCGATTTCGTAATTAAGACTATATTAAACATTAAACGTAATACCGAATAATGAAATGCAAATAAAACTCCGAATCCGGTCGCTTTCAGAAATTAATATCCAACATCAAACAGCCACTTACTGATGAGCCTGTACGAATAAAAATCCAATTTAATTACGACAAACTTTAATTAAAATATATGCATCACGTAAATTCGTACATAATGTCAATAATGATAAAAAGTACAAATTGCGTCCAATGAATCGCAGCACCGTGTCGAAAAATGTATTTGGATTCCAACTATTTCCGACAAAATCAGACTACTATGTAGAGGAAAGAACTTGCTTGATATTATTCATAAACCATTTTTTTATATTTTACTATCTTGTTGTTACAATGTGTGGGTTTAAAAACATTATTGCCGTGTGTAGAATATTATGTAGAAACGGTTATAATAACAGAAGCGTAAAAACATGGCCTACAGATTTTTTTCTTTTCAAAATCGTTATTATAAATCGAATGGCCACTTTTTACTGGCGTAATTTTTAATTTTCCATATGATAACCAGTTTTAACAAAATTACAGACGCGTATCAGTTTAATTAAGTTGCATGAATGCAAGAGATAGAAAAACGTATTTATAAGTAACCTATTTATGAAAACTATAGTTTATAAAATTTCACATTTTACGTCCATCAGAATCGATACTACGGCTAAAATAGCTCAGGTGTCCAGTAAATGCAACCGAAAATTTTGCTTAGTGTACAATTTTAAAAATACTTCCTTATGAAACAAAGGATTGTTATTTGAGATTAGGAATGAACATTATTCTACAAAAATAGAATCATTTTGATTAGGTTAATATAATTGTCTTTTTCAAAGTTAAGTAACCTTTTTCCAACGATCTTATGTAAACTGGTCAGTCTCTCCAGCAGAAATCTGTCCACGCTTCCTGAAAACTAATCAGAGCCTAATTTGGTAGCAATCAGGTGCGTCTGACATGGTGTGCCTTATTTCTTCCGGATCAGGCATCAATCAGGCATGCATGATAAAGTGTGTCATACCATTGTCTGATTAGGATCTGATCAACCAAAAATCAGGAGTCCTTGATCAGATCTGCCTTGCAACTGCCGGACCAGGCCCTCATCAGGGGACAATAACCTGCACCTGATCAGGCAAACATAGTTGTTGCCTGATTATGTGCTGATCAGGAGATTATTAGGCAAGATTTATCAAGTAATCGTGGTTGTGGCCTGATATAGCAATTTGTTATAAACAATTTCGTCATATGTGATTTTATATGAAATCTGCGCCAAGCACATTAGTAAAAATTACATGGAAAACATGTATAATATTTTATTAAAAGTGATCAATTTGCTCTTAAAAATGATAAATAAACATCAGCAGTAATCCGCCTTTGTTCATGCCTATTATAGCCGGGTTAGCGCCAAACTAACTTTTCGAAATAGGAACTAGCCAAAACTAAAATACCCTTCTATTTTGGTTTATAAAAAATAATGTTTCATAATAACTTGTTATAAACTATTTCATTAAAAGTGGTTTCAGACGAAATCTGAACGCGACATACGATTATGCGGAGTAAATTATGTACCCAAACTGAGCAAGAACCTGCAATAAAAAATGGGGGTTTCCCCGTTCGTTTTTTACCTAACCTCAAAAAACCTTTAAAAAATCAATTTTTATGTCTTAAGCTTGGTTTTTTATAAAAAAATCAGATTTTTTCACTGACAAATATTATTTAATCTCAATTATATAAATTCTGAAAAAATTTCACCGTTTTCTTTGATCAAGTCCAAGAACTTTTTGTTCCACGACATTTTTTCCTATCATTTTCGAATAAAAAATTCCGGAGGTTTTCGCAGATATTTTCGTGTTTTAGTCGCCATTTTGGAAGTTTCCAACTTCATTTTGAAAATGCTATCATGCACATTTCAAAATTAATGGTTCGTGGACACGATACTTTCACCAATCAATGATCTCCTTAACCGTCTCCGATATGAGAATGTCGATTAAATAATATTTGACAGTGAAAAAATCTGATTTTTTTTTGTGAAAAACCAAGCATAACTTTTTCGGAATGGGCTCGATTGATTTTTTAATGGCAGATTCGGAAAGATCGATCAATTTTACGTATAAGATGAAATTGGATCCGATTTTTTTAAAATCCGGTTTCATATAAAATACCGCCCTTGGATTCGACCACGAAAAATTTGGTCCTTAAGGAGGTTTGAGTTTAAATTAATCTAATTTTTCATTGAATTCCAAAAATGTTGTAAAAAGTGTAAATAAAATCTTGGTTTGCAAAATATTGTGAAAAATGCAAAGTAGCCCTGAAAAAGCACGTTTCCGGACGTCCAATGAAAAAAATGTTCCTAAACAAAAAGCTCTCGGAATTGCTCAGAAAATACGAAATTTTACAGATCGTTTTGAACACTTTTTATTTTTCAAAACTTCAGGATGTTGAAAAATTAAAAAAAGTATTGAAAAAATTCTGTGAAAATTTAAGCGTATTCTTTGACTAATTCTAAGAACTTTTTGTTCATCAACATTTTGCAGAGTCTGTCGCGTTGAAATAAAAATTTTCTGAACTTTTCGACGCTTGTTTCATGTCTGAGCCGCCATTTTCGATGCTTTCACCTTTATTTTAAAAATACCACGTACAATTTAAAGTTCAAGTCATGAGGCCAGGATATCTTTACTTTAAACAGGAATTATGGAACGGCTTCACTTTGAAGAAACGAGATAAAAAAATACAGTTGAGAAAGCCAAGTTTTTTTGGAAATAATCATATATAGTTTTTAACGGTTGCATTTTTCGAAAAATCCAATTTTTATTTTTAGGACCATTTTTTAACCCAAAATACAACCACTTCAAGCTGAAGTGAAAAAATAGGTTAGGTCCATTTTGGACTTAATGGGTATGGGGTAATACTATTTGGAGGAATATAATTATAATACTACCGTGGTAAAGTATGATAAACCCTACACTTTTTATTACTAATTTCAACTAATTCGTCCAACCGAATCGTTTCTTCCATGAACGATCAATCATTTTTCAAAAAATATCAATCCTCAAAATCAATCACTCCAAACAGTACCTAGTTAATAACTCGATTTCTCCAACTACATTTTTCGTAGTCCTGGGTATTTTCCATTTAACCGGACAAAAAAAGGAGTTCGAACCCACTTTAAAACCCTGGGGTGTGGGTGAGGAAGGGGGGGGGGGTGAACGACTACCGGTCCGAGTTTTACGAGGGCTCTCTGGCGGCACGACTTATTAGATTAATTAACGTAATCCTAATAGGATCTCGTCTTGACTCGCGATACAGACTGTTCCTCGTCTCTGTTCCGTAAACTATGTGTGTGTACGTGTGTGTATGTGTTTGTGTGTGTGTGCTCGCGCGCGCACCTCTTCCTATATGTGTGCCAGTACTATCGCGGCCAGTACCGCGACACGTGCACCACCCTGCACCTACACACTAGCACCTCGTGGTGTGGGTGCACACGTGGAGTCTCCTGTCTATTACTGACGAGATAGCTCGAACAATGCCTTCCATTACGGGCTAGGCCACCTGCGTTAATGGGCAAATTGTGTGCTAAGTCATTTAAACGCCTAAGCTCAGCCCGGGAGATACCGCCTTGCATGATTTCATTACCGATGCGCCAATACCGCTGAGCGAAGCTTTCTGCAAAGTACACTGAGAGCGAACGTTTAACTAGTTTCGGCACTGATGTAAACGGTTTTAACCTAACCAAATAAACATTTCTGATGGAATCGTGCTTTATCACAAAGTACTCATGTTTAGAAATTACGCGGTTAGGTCATGACTGGATTGGGATCTTTGAATTGTGTTTACTGGTCATCCAGTAGTCCGTTCATAAAACCAACAGTCTCTAGTATGTTACAATAAAACACTAGTTAGACTGTCTTATTAAGTCTATTAATGTATCCAGCTGATCACGCTAACTAGACGACAGTTCCAATATTGTACATCATTAATCAATGACTTGAAATAATTATAAAGATCATGAATGAGGCTTAACAAAATCATTTGGCAGCTATCACTTATAGAGAAACGTAAATCTAACTTAATATCAACATTAACTTTCCAGCTGGATCTTACTAGTTGGCCGTGTGCATGAAATAAGTATAAATTACCGATGTCTATCTCTAGATTCGAACCTAAGTGATCAATAAAATGCGTACACCTTATTGGTATAGTCTGATAATCAATGACTTGCTTCTTTTGTGACTAGTATCACTGGATTACCTAACTAATATCATCAACAAACTTTATAATAATGACTGGATACTCATAAAAAACCAAGTGGAACGATCGAATCACATGAACTTCAAACTCCTACTCCAATTAATCACTTACCCAATGTAACTATCCTGGATATATAACCCAATAAAAGATAAGCAAGTCACCAATTGATGATAATATTAAAAATGGCATTCAATTTCCAGTCAGCTTTCGATACTCACGTTGGATTATGGAGAGTAGTCTCCGGGCATCCCCACTACTTGTTTACACTGGAACGCGTGTCATAATATCCGAACCACGTGGTTCCCATCAAGCGTCAGCTGATGAGTAGAAACCCAACTGTCGTCAAGGGGATTTTGCAACTACTTTACTAAAATCTTTTCTGGACAATTTAATGGATTTATTAGAGCAATTCTGCTCTTTCACTACAACGAGAGAACATTTCCAACATTTACGGCCATCCACTGATGGCGCAGAGACCAAACCGTACCACCATTCGACAACTGAGGGTACAATTTCGAGATTTTGGTTATATTTTCCGGGAAAATTGAGGAAACTATTGCAAAATGTCGAGCAGAAATACGAACGTGGATAACAGCGCGACGCTTGCCGGCGGCAGACTGGTGATCAACGAAAGTTGGCGAGCGTGCGCCGCGTGAGAAGGTTGCCTCCATTTCTGCCACCCTCTGAGTGAGGGTGGTTGCACCAGGATCGCTTTGCGCAGCGAAAACTCTCATCCATTTTCCTCTTACTCTCTCCAGCATCTCCGTCTTCATCTCTGTCTCTCGTGGATGTTCTCGGTATCTCTCGACGCTCTCCACTTTATTTCCAATTTTCTCAACCCGCCGCCCTCTTTGATCGTAGGAATGAAATTCGAACCGTTTGGTTGCGAGCGGAAACATCGAATTCGCGAAACGATCTAAAACAATACACCACTTACGTTGTACCGTTCTCAGATTGGCTGACGTTGACGGATGACGGCGGAATGCTCAGTGGGATAGCACGTGCCAGTATTGCAAGGAGCAGGGTATTCGCTGCTGGTGGAGTCTGGTCTATGGGACGACCGAGACGACGTCGCCATCTGACGAGCATCTCCGTAGTATTCTAACGGAGCGAGAAAATAAGGTGTCGAGATTCGAGAGTCGCGCGTGTTAAGTTACCGATGCACACCGTGCTTACCGGTAATTTCTATGGAAGGTACAAATCTCATCTTTTCAAGGATTTTATGTATCTAACGTGTGCCAATAAGTAGCTGGACAAACTTAACCCATTAACGCTCAGACGGACGGATTTTCAGTATCAGTTTGAACATAATATGTATATAAATATCTTTAGACAAATTTGAGCTCCACTGTTTCTAACGTAAAATTGTATGCTTTTTCAGAATATTTTAATAAAATTTCGATTAAATGAACCGCAAAAAAGTTATGCACGTTTGTCTGTTAAAAAAATATGTTTTTTTACATTTTGTTTTTCATTAAAACATCACTTTCACCTCGAATTTACGTTGGGAAACATATCTAAGTTGAAAATATCTCGTCCATGGACCTCCAGGATTAAAATGTACCATATCAGAATTCATAACTTAAGATGGCAGTTTTGAAAATGGCGCCTAGAAGCTCAAAATTCTTTTTAAAACTTAACCATTTTTTTTCTTAAAATCTATAGACTTTAGAGAAAATTTTCTTAGAACAAGAATGCTTAGAAATGAGTCAAAGAATTCTCTCAAATTTTATCAGCATGCTGTACTACACTGCTTGATTTTTCAAAAATTCGAAAAATCGAAATTTTGAAAAACATCATTTAAAAAATCTGAACAAATTTTAGTAGCTTCTTTAAATAGTTCTAAAATATTTTTGTTCCCAGGAAATTTTCTGTAAAGTCTATAGTTTTCATGAAAATAAATTATTAAACTTTTCTATATTTCAAGACCAATAATTTATTTTCTTGGAA
The DNA here is from genome assembly GCA_030407085.1 of Trichopria drosophilae. Taxonomy (NCBI): domain Eukaryota; kingdom Metazoa; phylum Arthropoda; class Insecta; order Hymenoptera; family Diapriidae; genus Trichopria; species Trichopria drosophilae. The sequence continues at coordinate 194,989,694 of CM059582.1, forward strand.
ACGGTAAGCTTTAGAGAAAATGTACTTAGAATAAAAATATGTTAAAAATATTCGAAGAACCTACTCAAATTTTTAAAATAACTTATTTGGAAATTTAAATTTTTCGAATTTTTGAAAAATTAAGCAGTGTATTATAGCATGCTGATAAAATTTGAGAGAATAGAGAACTTGCATGGTGTGGAATTTTCATATATTAAGAGTTAAAATTGATAAATTAGGACTAAACGAGAAAAGTTACAACACAGTTTTGTAATTTTCAAAGTAATTATTTAGATATAAATTATTAAAATTTGCCGAAAACTGAAGGTCGGTTTGAATCGATATCACGTGACTATAACGATATAGTCGGTAAGGTGGCGTCGCTGACGGCAATGCAGTGGAACTTCATTGCATATATATAGATATACATATACGTTATATGAATGTACAAAACGTCAAATAAAGTTATGTTTACATTTTGAAATACGTAAACAGATTTTTTACAATGTAATTGTTTAAAAGTGTTGGCAACTGAGTTAAACATTTTAAATATGAAAGTAGAATTATAAAAGGGAAAAGAAATTTTACAAATGAGAGAAGACATCGACAAAAAACAACAATTATTGAATAAGTATACACAATTAGTTTGATAACCAGAACAAGGTTATAATAATGTTTAATGCTAAAATATATTATAAAAGTGTATATACTTTGTGTAAATTTCATTTTTTTTAGGAGCGGTTAAAGGAAAAATTGGAATTATTTTGCTTATATTAAACGTGAGCGTTCTATTTCAATCTTATATATATATATATATATACCATGAAGTAAGACTTTATGATATATACATACATGTAATACATGATATTATGCTTGTTTACTCTACTAACCTTCTCAGGTGGATAGCTGACAGCTTCGCACCAGGCTTTTCTTTTCAATTCAATGTGAAGAACACAAATGAATTCTTTTTTCGGAGTAGAACTCGAGGTTGATTTACACATAGGAATAATGCTGTATTTGTAGCTATTCAAAGATGGATTTCTTTTCTTTAACATTTTTATTGATTTGTCTCTTATTGCAGTGAATTTGTACCTGATGGTTAATGGAAACTCCACTTCTCACTGTGGTTGTTTCGAAAATAATAAAACAGAATTAATTAAAGAAATTGTAAATATGGTTTAAAATTTGAAATATACATTTGTATGCACTTAAACATACAGTGTTTATATGTACGTTTATGTACTACACACGTACAAGAAATCTGAAAAATCTCTTCGGTTCAAATTCATAAATCTGTTTTACTTTATTTGAGGTGGAACGTGTTCTACAAATCAGTGTTGAGATGCTACAAGAAAATAAATAGTTTGCCACAAAATACATCTAGTGTATTATTGCAGTATTAAAAAAATATTATAAAACAAATAACCGTGTGCATGTTATTTGAAAAATATCATGTATTACATGTATGTATATATGTAAGATTAGAACGCTCACGTTTAGATTAGTATAAGCAAAACAAATCCAATTTTTCCTGTAACCGCTCCTAAAACATATGAAATTTACACAAAGTATATACACTTTTATAATATATTTTAGCATTAAAAATTATTATAAACTATTATAACCTTGTTCTGGTTATCAGACTAATTGTGTATACTTATCTAATAAATGTTGTTTTCTGTCGATGTCTCCTCTCATTTGTAAAATCTCCTTTCCCTTTTATAATTCTCCTTTCATATTTAAAATGTTTAATTCAGTTCCCGACACTTTTAAACAATTATATTGTAAAAAATCTGTTTACGTATTTCAAAATGTAAACATAACTTTATTTGACGTTTTGTACATTCATATAACGTATATGTATATCTATATATATGCAATGTAGTTCCACTGCATTGCCGTCAGCGACGCCACCTTACCGACTATATCGTTATAGTCACGTGATATCGATTCAAACCGACCTTCAGTTTTCGGAAAATTTTAATAATTTATATCTAAATAATTACTTTGAACATTACAAAACTGTGTTGTAACTTTTCATTTCTAATAATTATCTATCGATTTAAATTAAATTTAAAAGTCATGCAAGTTCTCTATTCTTGAACTTATTCCAAAGCATTGTTGTTCTTAGAAAATTTTCTCTAAAGTCTACAGTTTTTAAGAAAAAAATGGTTAAGTTTTAAAAAGAATTTTGAGCTTGTAGGCGCCATTTTGAAAATGCCATCTTGAATTATGAATTCAAATATGGTACATTTTAATCCTGGGGGTCCATGGGCGCGATATTTTCAACTTCGATACGTTCCTAACGCTATTTCGAGATGAAAGTGATGTTTTTATGAAAAATAAAATGTAAAAAACTGTGTTTTTCAACAGAAAAACGTGTATAACTTTTTTGCGGTTCATTTTATCGAAATTTTATAGAAAGATTCTGAAAGGGCATACAATTTTACGTTAGAAACAATGGAGCTCAAATTTTTCTAAAGGCATTTATATACAAATTATCGATGTTCAAACTAATGCTGAAAATTCGTACGTCTGAGCGTTAATGTGTGAAAACATAATATTATAGAAATATTTTTTACTAAAAGAAAAATCATTTATTTATATTAGATCTATATTAAACTTACATAATAATTTTAGTTTTTATAGAGAACTAAAGGACCATTATCTTCAATTTTCCGCAATTTTGACTTTATACCTCGAATAATGTCGAAAGACCTGAAGATTAACATTTTTCACACATTTCTTAATTCTTGCAGGAACCGTTAATTGGATGTTGCTTCCTAACCATTTTTATACACTTCCTGACACCATAAACTCCAAAAATCTTCAATTGATCCTGCCATCGGAATGTTTGGTGGATTTGCATACTTTGGTATAATATACATGTTTTGTCCTTTAATCAATTTAATGTTTTTCCAGCATAAAGGCTGCTTGCCCGTTCAGGCCAAAATATTAAGTTGTCACCAGAGTGTATAGTTTTAATAAAAATATCAAGTTTAGTAAGACAATTACTTATATAAGTGTCACTTTTTATAGCTGGAGCTTCTGCTCATATGGCAGCTCAAACTAAAATTTTTTGTTCAAATTTACCTTTGGCGGCGAATCTTATAGCGTCAGGAGTATTTGCAATATCGTTTGTATAAAATTCTGCATTCTGTACGCCATTATCCCAAGCATAGGAGAAATCTTTTTCAGCCTCAAGAATGATCTCAATCTCACCAATGAAGTATTTTCGACGAAGAATTCTGTACTTTTTTGGGATATCTTAAAGTTACTTTTCACTATATCTAGGAATGGTCACTCCTCTGTGACACTTTACACCCATATTTATCGAGTTTTGAAGAACTGTCTCTTTCGAAATACCAAGTTTTCTACTTAATTTTCTATTTGATGCTCCAAGTTTGTTTACCGCAGCTTACTTCAATTTCTGAAGCTCAGGCTTACTTAATTTTTTTGGGCGACCTTTTTTCTTAATTCCCACACTTGACTGACTATTTTCGTAACGTTTAAATATAGAATAAATTATGGAACGAGCGACATTTTTTTTTACAAAATGTTCCAAAACTTCTTTCTTAGAACGCTGTAAACACGCTCTCGGAGATAGTTCTGTTCCGAGACCTTCATGATTACTGATTAGATTTATACTAAATTTCTGTTTTCTAAGAAGAGTAGATGAATCATAACAAAAACAGTAGATGAAATAAACACACCTATACAGATATAATTGCAATTTACTTCTGTCCAGCTACTTTATTGGAACACGTTAAATTGCATCAGAAATAAAGTGCTTAGATACATTCAGGGTACTACTCTGATAAATTTTACAACATTAGGAACATTTACTATTTTTCACAATAAATTTTCTAATATTGTATTGTAAATAATGTTATAACAGTAGGAAAAGATAGGACTTCATAGACTCGATTAGAATAATTCTTTGAATGTCCAAATAATTAATTCCATAAATACATTAACTCACGGAAAAAAAACAGTTTATACGGTCAACAAGAAAAGTGGTCACGCCAACTACACGGAAAGAAAGAAACACGACCGAGTCCTGTCTACGCAGCACTGGTTACTGCGTGGCCGGTTCGCAAATACTTTTTATTTCAACTCGCTATAACTCGGTCAATTTTGAGAATTTTGAAACGAATAAAAAATGAAATTGTTCATTACAGTTTCCCAGATCTAGTGCAGAAAGGCAAAATTATATATCTTAATAAATAAAAAAGTTATTAATTTTTTAATGCAGAACTGCGAAATTTGTGTTTTATAGATTCAGGCGCTTCGATTTATCGAGCGAATTTCAAGCATCCGAAAACTTTCAGCGAGAAAGTTGTTCATTAAGGTGTGAACAAATTTTCTGGAAAGTTTCATCTCAATTTCATTAATAGTTTTAAAATTAATGAATGTTTAAAATAGGTAGCGGCCGACGGCCAGCGCGTCATGTGTGCCACGGCGATGCGCGCAAGGTCACGACCAACATTAAACATTCATTACTTTTAAACTATTAATGCAATGGAGATGAAACTTTCCAGAAAATTTGTTCATACCTTAATGAACAACTTTCTCGCTGAAAGTTTTCGGATGCTTGAAATTCGCTCGATAAACGAAGCGCCTGAACGTATAAAAACACAAATTTCGCAGTTCTGCATTAAAAAATTAATAACTTTTTTATTTATTAAGGTATATCACTTTTTTTAGTACACTAGATCTGGGGAACTATAATGAACAATTTTATTTTTTATTCGTTTCAAAATTCTCAAAATTGACTGAGTTATAGCGAGTTGAAATAGAAAGTATTTGCGAACCGGCCACGCAGTAACCAGTGCTGCGTAGACAGGACTCAGTCGTGTTTCTTCCTTTCCGTGTAAAAAAAGTAGTAAATATTCAGCCATACAACTACTTTGTTTTGTTCACATTACTATTTCAGGTTAATTACCACTATCACTATTTCTTCTTGTAAGGCTAACTACTTTTCTTATTAAGAACTTATTTTTTACTTGGAATTACTAACTATTATTCTTACCAATTTGAAATATTATATCACTGTATTTTTGCAGTTAGCATCATATTATATATAATGTTAAAGTGGCCCTAATGTTTATGAAGATTTATGTTATCTTATAGTATCGATAATTAATGATTGAAAAATAAACTCTAAATTTCGTACATAACCATTAAATACGAAGTAAGCATCCGACACCTACTTTTAATTTTTATTTAAAACTGCATTTATTGCGTTATTTGTCCATTCATGTGTAATTGACTCCGTCGAGGCTCGTGAACAAAATTAAGAGAATAGGAATGTAATAAGAATGGTCGGTTTAGAATTATTGCTTATAATGTAGATCACGTGGATTGGAATAATCTTCAAGAATGATGTAGAGAATAAAAATATACACATTAAATAAATAATTGCACCTACCCTGCAAGAAATTTGTAGTGAATATGACCGGGTATATATTTTTCTACTATCATACACTTGGCGTACTCAAATAGAAATCTGGTCGAAGAAACTCACGACATAAAAAATTAATTTGTTTCTTATATTAATTTTCGAAATTGTAAGAATTGTATACATACGAATAAAATGAATGATTTTAAAATCGAATTTTTCAAAAATGTAACTTGATGAAGTTAACAAATCAAATTTTAGCCTCTGACTGTTGGGATTGTCAAACAAAACTTACGGTAAAAAATCAATATTTGTCATGTGTTGGTATTCAATTGGAATTCTAATTACAAAACAGCAATCTATATTGGAGTACTAAATTGAATTTGGGTTGATTATTGTTTACTTTTCCAATGGAGTTTTAAGTAGCATTATTGTAAATAAAAGTCAAGATTGTTAGTATTTAATCAAAATTTTCAAAAATCTAATTAACTTACAAAAATTAAGTTATTTTGCTCGTTTTTGGAATGCATTCATCATTATATATTTTTAAAAAACTCTCGAATGTCTAAGTTTCATTTCAACGCTTAAATTTTATAAATAACTCTTACTTACCCTCAAATTGTTTAGCAGTGATAAACATTCGTTGGTTGGGATTACTATCTTCTTTGTTAGATTCACTGCTTTTGCCTTTACTGTACCTTCAAGTTGTTAGCGTAATTAACCATTATTTAAATTATTAACCGGACACCTCTTACAAAAGCTATGCCATGTCAACATTTTTATGAAGGATATGCCATTTCGACGTATCGACGAAGAGTATGACAGTTCACCATCCCATTTAATTTCACTTCCTTTCACAAAGAATTTAAAAAAAATCAATTTATCTCTTTAGGTTATGTCAAAAAAACTATTTTATTTTCAGTTAATTACACTTGTATTATAAATAAAATATTAAAATATTTTAATAAAATATAAGAGTACTTTATTTCCACAGGAAGTTTTGCAGATCATGATGAAAATGATAAATCGTTTTATCGTATATATTTAACAAAAAATTAATTATTATATAGTTATTGCATTTTAAAACGTATTGTACTCCAAATACCATTTTGGATTCATCTTTTTGAGTTTTTAAAAGTTACGGTAAGCGCATTTCATAGCATACCAAAGTCTGAGTACCCAAACTTCAATAGTCGCAGTGTGTTGGCACTTTTATTTTACTACCATATTAACTTGCGTATGCCTAAAAAGTTAAATTTTATTATCTTCTTTGCGAATGACAATGCATGAAATAATGACATGCTCTACTCGCCTGTAAATGCGAATGGCATGGTCATCGCAAGCATTTTTGAAATGGCACAGTTTTTGTAAAAAGTGTCGAACAATTATTTTTTTTCTTCTCGTTCTTATCGAAAAAGTCTCTTGCACGTGACATTTTGTCTAGTATTCTATCAAATAATGGTTTAAAGTGAATACAGTTTGAAATTAAAAGAAAATATTTATTACACAGGTCAACAGTCAAAAAGCTACAAGAAAAAAATGGTCTGTGAAATCCAACAGAATTTCTATACTACCGGAAACAAAAAGCGTTATGTAATAACAAAATTGCTTTGTTCGCTTTAAAAAGTGAAATACGAATACCAAAATTTGTTATGTCAGAATAAATAAAATAAATTAGTTAAACAAATACAAATGGCTTATTTCCGAAAATTCTCGATCAGTTCTCAGTTATTTTCTTTGGAATTTTCTAGGATACCGTCTATAGTAATTAGAATTACCTGGCTACAATATTTATAAACATTATTGTATACAAAATAAATTTTGTATGTAAAGAAATTGTTTAAATTTTTGTCCTATATATAGATGCCACGATTGAATAATTGGCTTGAATTACGCTACTCTAGGAATTTTGGAGGTCGCTCATTTCAAATCCGGTGCCACATTTTTAAAATTTTAAAAGTCTGATCCCTTAAGAGGGTTCTAAAGTGATCCACCGATAAGGTAAGAAATTTCACCGAAAAACTTATATTCACGATGACTGAATAAAATTTTCAAAATTCGGACTCTGTAAGGGCAATTCTATGCACTGTAAACAGTTTCCTAGAAAATACCAAAGATATTGATAGAGAACTCACCGAGAATTTTCGAAAATAAGTGATTTTTATTTATATAATACCGTCTATAGTAATTAAAATTGCCGCAGAGCCCGAATTTCGAAACATCGTTTCACTCATTTTTTCACACGTTCAGTCATTTTTTATTTACGTTTTTTACTGAAAATTCCTACCTCATCAGTCGAGCGAGTTAGCATTCCCGTAATGCCGGATGAAATGATTGAAAAAAGACCAGACTCGCTAAAACTTTTATAGTTATATGTGATCAAATTAATTTTATGAAATTCAAAGTAACATAGCGAAATGCTAAATTAAAATTAAAAATGTCTTTTTGTATAATGTAAGTGAAAACAAAAACTTTTGCATTCGGCAAACTCTACATTCATTTCTTTTTCAGTGTATCATAGTGGCGAATCATTTTATTACTAATTTATTCACATAATTTATCAGAATGATAAATTATCCTTTGAAAAAATGCATGATAGGAGTTATCGACACAAGTGCACCATTTTTGTCGTATCCGCCATTTTTTATTTTTTTAAATATTGGATTCGTAATCAGCGGCCCGAAAAGCGTGTTTTAAGCGAATTTATCATTTATGTAGTAAAATCTGTAATGTTATTTAAGTAATGTGTCAAAAACTTAAGTAACAAATTCTATCTTTGACAAACAATTTTTCCAACAAAAAGTTATACAAATCTCTGAACTGTGCAGATCTGTGTCTGAACAGGAGTACAAATGTCGGGAAAAAATTAAAAAATGCATTTTCCATATTTCGTTCAGCATCAGGCGTAATTATTAATTGTTATTTACTTCTTCCTCTGGGGTTTACGAAGTCGCTGATTATGAATATAGAACCAGATTTTAAACATTCAGAATGGCGGTTACAACATCAAATAATAATTCATAATCTGCGGAGTTATGAGCCTTTAAGCATTGATTTTCTATATAAAGTGCGGCTTTAATTTTTTTTTTAAATTTCTGCCTTTATATTTTAGAATTATTGCCTTTTGAGATTTTTAAAAATTAACATCAGATTCGTATTCAACTACAACAAAATCACCAGTGTTACAATAATCAAATTCATAAACTTTTTTGAATACTTGTTCGTCATATGGATTTTTGAAATTTTATTCCAGATTCATAATCAGAACACCAAAAACACCTCATATTATCAGAATTTATTAGTTGTTTTCCATCTTGTTGAATAATAATTTCAAATAAATCTGTTCTGGAGAATCGTGGGAAGCCCTACTCCCTAAAATGAAAGGCCATATACATACATCTGGCAATATATTAGATCAACAAAATAAACTCAAAATAGCAAGAAAACGAGTTATTTTATATTTCATTTTGTATTTACGAAAGACGGTGTGATATCCCGAATCTGTAAATTTATTTAAAAGGTTTAAAAAATGGATACATAAAAGTTGATCAGGAATTATTATAAACTAGTAAATTATTACTTCGGGTCGAACCACAGGTGTATATGAAGTATTAAATTTGGACACTTCGGCAAAACAAATAACACTATAGCTTTTGACCAAATATCGATGTATCACGAAAAGAATACCACGTTTTCTGACATCTACTGAGGCTTACCTTCATATCTCACAAACTTAACTAAATTAAAACAAATTAATGGCAATTTTTATAACCGTGTTTTTAGGAAGGACTCTACATTCCTTACTGATTTTCAAATTAGAGAAACATCGGTTATCTGTACACTGGCCCCGCAGTAATAAAAAAAAATAAAATATGGATCACTAATTTACTTAGAAGTCATTTTTACTAATAAGTAATGAAAAATAAAGTTATTGCAAAATTACACAACAACACTATTCAATTTCTTTTTTCAATTAGTTTATATTTATTATTTTTTTAATAAGTTTTCTAATATTTTCCAGTAAAGAAAATGACTAATTAAGAATAACCCACGTTTCATTCTAGATTAGTAGTTTTTTACAAATTCAGATTCAGGAAGCATCGCTGATCAAATTTGTTATTTTTGGAACTGATGGATATTTAATGACTTGTGAGAGAGAGATCCACATCTCAATATTTCCAAATAATAATCCCCGTTTACAAAGAGAGAAAATATATTACATCCCATACCACACTGATGGTACCGGATAATATCTCATGGTATCCAGTGCCATCGCATGTTATCCGGTACCATCAATATGTTATCCGGTAACATCTATTTCTCTCCGTGTATTTTAAAATTTCATATGACTACCCTTTTTGAAAAATCAAATATGATATTATCATATCCTCAGATTTGTTTTTAGTAATTGGTATATCAAATCTTTGCTGCTATTGCCATCCACTAATGATTCAAATTACTTATTAATCATAGCTACAGTAAATCCCAAAAATGTCTAATACGTCGAAAAACAAAACTAATAATTGTACCATTATTACTCCCTCATACATTTGCTCAAAAGTAAAAATAAAAAAAAATACCTGCAAACATGTATTTTCTAATTATTATATTCTATAACCTTAACTCATGACTTTCGGTTGCAATTAGCAATAGTTATTTATCAAATGAAAGCGGTTGACACGCAATACGAGAACAATTATTGACGATCGATTGGGATAAATGATGATTTGATATAGAATACTTTGGAACGATTAGGATATAATCATTATTCATCGTCAGCCCCAGGCAGCACCGAATATATTATTCGTGGAACAATCACATATGTCATAATATTAATTCTTCATCATCAGAAATTATTGTTAGTTATTTTCACTAAGAAATCGACTCATTTACCACATTTAGTGTAAATCGTTGCAATGCCAACATCATATCTGTACCGCTGTGCATGTTCACATATTGCAACTACCATTTATTTAACACCTTTTTATTAGAATAGAATATGAACTTCGTATTTGCTGTAATAAATTATGAATTATATGAAAAATATATCTTAATTATATTAGATTTTTTGTTTTGGAAGTAAAATAAATGATTGAAACATACTCACTACATGAGAGAGATGTATTCAGTCTTAGAAAGGAATTAAATAATGACATTGTTTCATTGAGAGAGTTACTCTGTTTTCACTATCGCTTATTATAATTTAGAGAGTAATTAAAATGTCGTATCCTATAATTTTTGAAGATCCTATATAACAAGTGAAGTAGGAAGACGTTTAACCATAATCGTTTAGCATTCCCCCAGCTGGAATAGTATTAATTGCATAGAGGACTTGAGCACTGACCCACATTAAGCGATATAATGTCGAGTTTCCCCAATTTATAATCATTGTGTATCAAATGGAAGTTTTAGTTGCTTTATATGTTCTTTAACTACAAAGCACGCCGTTCCTTTGAAATAATAACCATATATATTTATAATATGATTTAAAAGATTTAAAATTTTTTAAAATACATATATATTTTTTTTAATTTACCTATATCCTGATCAGTAGTTGGTTAGAAAATGAGATGACCTTTAAAACACTTTTTTGACAGTTTGGACGTTCATTTTCATCCTCGTCACAAAATAAGAAGATAATACAATTTAGTGATTACATATGTCTAGTGATATGTTGTACGGTTAGTTATGGACGATAAATTCAACCAATTGTATATTAAAATAACTAGATTGGTTATGTTAGACTGTCAGTCAGGAATTATGACATTAATTTGTGGCATATTCAATAGCTTATTTTGTTTATGCCACTGCATGACTAAAATGCTGTTTTATAAATTTGTCTTTCGCATTATATCGCATCGGAATCTAAATTAGTCCCATTTGTATAACACTTATTTACCTACTTGCATCATACAATACTATAAGTATATAAATCGACCCAGAAAAGCCTTTAACCGATCATTACACGTTGTTAAACATCGGGTTTGATTATTTTAAGATATCATAAATAAATTATATTTTCAGATTTTTTTCAAAACACTTTCCGATTTCCCCATACTTAAGTTTATATATTTATTAAGAATAGCAATGTATAACTAATCAGATAAAGTGACGTTCGTAACGACGAAGTTAATTAGATGCGAAAAATCGCCAAAATTTGATTATTGACCTTTTTTGAGGCCATAACTTCAGGAAGATTCATCGCTAATATTCTCAGGGATGAAGTGCAGGGCTTAAATAGAGCTTGAAAATGAGACCTAAATCATTGAAATAACGCAAAAAAGAGCCGAGTAATTGCAAAAATAGTAATTTTTGATACACGTGACCGTAAAGTAGACACTTTACGGACTCCTTTTAGTCCGTAAAGTGTTATTTTACGGACTGATCTCTGCACTTTACGGACTAAAAACAGTCGGTAAAGTGCCTACTTTTGCGAACAGTGTATCAAAAAATAGTGTTCGTTCCTCGGCCGTAAAATTGAACTTTACGTCCGAGGACCGAAAAGTACTATTTCGATACAAGGCCGTAATACCAGATTTTACGGCTCGAATGCGATACCAGCGTCCGATGACCAACGAAGCGCGTCCAATTACCGCTGGATCGCATGAGGATCCAATTCTCTGCCTGCTACTTCAGTTCAGATGTTTTTCATTTTATTGTTTCGGATGTTGATGAAACCTTAGTAGATCCTGTGAAATAAATAATTAATATGTAAATAGACTTGCTCATAGTTAACCGTTTACTGAGTATTAACGTTCAATAAAATTCAGTTATTGTTGGAAAACTACTTACTGATTATGAATGTCCCAATTTTGTTTTGAAATTTCCACGATTTAGGTGCGAAAAGATTTATCATCTGCAGGTAGACATCACTGTGAGCTTTTTTGTATTAAATCAACATTTTGTTAATGTGGACTAAACTAGGTACTGCAGCAATTCATTCTTTCGATTTGTTTTCTTAAAATCGTTAAGAAATTTCTTACACATTTAGAGAAATTTCTATAAAAGAATTGTCTAAGCCAAACAATGAAACTCTATGTTACAGGAAAGGATGGAATATTAGGAGAAATATTTATAAAAATCTGCACTCGATTGCTTTTGCAGTTGCTTTTGGATGTGTATATAAAATAATTCTAATGAGTGATCATAGCTTGTTAATGAGGATAATACAATTTTAGCGATGATGATAAAGAACGTCAATAACATCTTACACTGATGATGCAGCATGATTATATTTCGCACTGTCTCATTCGATGTTCTACCATCAACGAATCATAACGTCAGATGAAAATCGAACATCCGTCCTATCACATTTTTTAATATTGAATGTGGGGCATTCACGGTAAAAAAGAGCCCCTTTTTATGTATTTTTAATTTTTATATTCACGACATATTATGTAATGATTTTATCTATTTATACTTCATAAGGACATTAGTTCGCTCAAAGATAGTCGAATGTTTGCAGATTTTAGGGACTAAATATGTAAATAAAACCAGATTTTACGGCTTGAATAAAATTCATTAGCAAAAAAGTAACCCATTAGCAAGTGCAAGTATATATAGCATTATAAAAGAAATTATTTTCATTATAAGAATGGATTAATTCTAATCTAAGAAATACTAATAAAATAATAAATTCTACTACAGTACACTTGTGAACATATTGAATTAAACTAAATGCAGTTACTTTTCTGTAAATATAGGTGAAACAATAACCTATCAATTACCACAGCAACAACTATCTATTCATTACTATCAATTACCAGTCTGTAATAACGTAAAGTTATGATCTCTGAAAAATCGATGAATTTTCATTTTATTCAAAAAGTACAGAAATAACTCTGAAGTCGCTTGCCGTATTCTTAGAACTATAATGAAAAATTAATATTTCACTGAATTTTTGTTGTTTTATTGCAACACCGTTACGATTCGTTAGTAGAACTTTTAGTTTAATATACTTATGGCTATTTTGTTACTTCTAATAATGAACGTTATCTGTAATTAAACGGGTGAAAAGATGATTTTTCAGAATGGGCCTAACAATATGGCCAGATGCTGTAGAAATTTATTTCTGGTCAATATTTCATGAAAAACGCAGGAGTTGTTTTCTTTTCTATTTTGTAGTAACAAAATATTTATCGATAAGCAGAATATTTTATGGGGCATTTTTCCTACTTTCTGGTAATTTTCTAGTCATATGATGTCAACCATGAACGCATAATTGTAATTTGTATATTCTACCAAATATTATTATTACTATAATATTCGGTTGGTTTAACAGAATGAGTTAACAATAAATATATTTGTAATTAACTACAGATTTGATCTGTAACATTGAGAGTAGTATTAGTTACTTTAAGAAAAAGACATGCTAATATGTATGTTATTCTTTAATATGATAAATCTCCATATGTCTTTTTTTAATGTGGAACCGAAATAAACTTGCAACAAACTATCTTTGCATTCTAATGCTGAGTGTTTAAGAGGAACATCTTCTATTCCTGGAATTCGACCCAGAAAGAAAGTACGAAATTGAATAGTTAAAATTTCCGTGATAGCAACAAAATTCCAAAAATGACGTTCGTTTCGATAGTTTAAATATTAAAAGTGCACTGAAAAAATAATGTCGCTGTAAAGGTGGGAGGTTATTTTGAATGATTTTATTGATTGCAATTCAATAAATCTGCATATTTTTAACGCTTTCTTAAAAGAGAATTAAAAATCACTGTATAATGGAGTAGAAATCCAGTCCTAAATGGTAATAATTGGCTTCATCATTGGAGTGGCTCAATTGACTTTGCGTAAATAATGAATTCTCATTCGAATAAAATTAGAGAGTATAATAAATTCTAGATTTCTATAAACTGCTTTTTCATATTTAAAAAGTGACAAGTTTCGACGTATTCAAAACTAAGATTTCTTAATAATTATTAAGAAGCTTATTTTAACGCAACAATACATTATGGCACACTGAGAAAACAGTGATATCAGATACTACTTGTAGTGGTCAAATACCAAATTTTTTAAACAAAAACTGGTTAAATGCCATCTGTTAAAACAGTATTATCTGATACTATGCTTAGTTTTAGATACTGTTGCAGCAGCGGTAAAAATTACTTGCAGTTGTATAACCCCATTCTGTACCAAAGTGTCCGTTTTATCCGTCAACGTTCAAAGACATATATATTTTCAGCCCCTGAAAAAATCGCCAAATCTATAGTCCACTATTTTCGAGGTCGCTCTATCGATTTATGCCATTTAGAAAACAGAAAACAATGTCCTACCCCTTATTTTCTTCAATTAAAAAAAATTAAGAGTAGTTTTAAGGCTATTTTTTTCAAAAAAGTGCAATTTTCAATGCGAAATACACCATAAATTTCAGTGAAATGACCAAAAACAGGGCGGTCGAGGCCCAATATTAAGAGTTATTACATATGCTTATTTTATTTGTTACATCTAAGGGTTGAAACCCCACCCTTAATCCATAAGAGTCAAATGGAAACAAAACTGATGAATTGTCGTAAAGTGGTAGACTTTTTGAAAACTTGTTGCTGAACAAAAAGTTCTTAGAATCGATCAAAGAATGCGTTGAATTTTTTGAACACTTTTTGAATTTTTCAAAATCCCAAAATTGGGAACCCCCTCCTCCATTCCCCTTCTTTCCTACCTAAGTTGCATAGGGAATGTTCTCATAAGCGCAAATTTTTACTGAAAAACTACAAAACGAACTCGTTTTGTATTGTAAGTAAAAGCTGTTAGTAAACGAACGAGTATTAAGGCATAACAAACTCATCACAGGGACGAAGTTTCTGAACAAGCGAAGAGCGCGAGGCACCACGCCAACACTAGTTTTCTACTATCAATTATCAATGCAAGATGATATGGAATTCAAAATAGTGGAAAATATTCAATTTTCTTTCAAAATCGATATCAAACTGAGAGAATAATAAATCTATTGAAAAAGTAAATGTCACGGTCTTAAAACATAAAATGCAATTAAAAAAAACATAAAAAATGCGTGTAAAAGCCGCCATATTGGATCGGCCATTTTGAATTTTGACATCCTGCGTCGCTTAAATGTTAGTTGTGGTTATTATTCCACAGGATCTAGACGCTTGTACCGATCCCAAAACGAGAACATTATTAGCCAATACGTAAAAATTAAAAATCACGTTTTTTTGTACATTAACCACTATTTTGAAAAAAATCAAACGTCATAGAAAAAAACTAATAGCAGATTTGAAAAGTACGGAATAAGTACGTCAGAAAATATGTTTTCGAAATTTTTTTGGTTATCATTACACAGATAAATTTACTTGAAAATCCCAAAATAATTGTATCCTTTTGGCATGAAAAAGGTTAGTAAGTGTTTATTGAACGGAATGAATCCTTTATCACTGTACTTAACACAATAACATATTTACAGTAATAATAATCTATTTCATCCGTTGAAATAATACATTTCATTGTGGCTATCGGATGCACGTTAAATCGGTTCAATGAATCTTTTCTCATTGTAATAAACTAATATCCGTTCTATTCCAACATGAGATAGTAAACTTCAGTTCTGTAGGGCTAAACTAATCACTGAAAGGAAGGAAATGAACACAAAAGAGGGATTTAGTTAAAATGTATTTAAGTTATAACAATAATTAATGGCTTCATGAGAAGATATTTAACACAAATATACTTGTAATTTTCAAAATCATAAATCGATGCACTGACTCACTAAAGATATTTAAAAAATCTCCCTCCCAGTCCAATAAAAAATGTTGAGCGTCCCACTGTATTGACACAGTGCTTATTCCAAATAGGAACGGATCACTCACTGCATATCTTATAATAACTAACATCTTAACATATAATAATTTAACTTATAATATTATTGTCGTATGAAGCACAACTTCACACAAAAAAATTCGTAAAACTTTTCGTGTGATTGGATGTGATAAAAAATCTGCTCAGAATCATCGCCGGGTTGTTGCTAAACCTGTTTCGTCTTGTAAGATCGTTATTGTTGATGTTTACTGTTATTTTGTATTTTTCTCAAACAAGATCGTAATTCCTAATTAATTTGGCCCTTTCCTGTGGCTTGAAGAAAAATTGACTCAGACAACTTAAAACAATCATCAGGATCGTTTCATTTTAATCTATTAATAACGCCCACACTGAGAGAAATACGAACGCATTTTAATACTAAATGTAGTGTAATATACTATTAGTACACTAACACTACTACAAATAATATCTAATGCTACTGCAATAGTGTTTAAAACATAGTGTAGTGGTATCTAATAATGTTTGTAATAGTTGGCTTGAATTTATACTACAAGTAGTATTTGATGTCACTTTGTTTTCTCAGTAAATTTTTCTGTGAAGTTTCAATACCATATTCTGACTTAATGGCTAAATTTCATTATGAATTAAGCCCACTATTACAAGAAGTCGTTCCTGGTCGTAAGACATTGTGTTATGTGCAACTACAAGAAGAAGTAAATATGCCCCAACCGCATTTTATAAATGGCGTTAGTCGTTTAGGTTAGTTGGTATTATTGCTACTTTTCCTTGTAAGAATAACTACTTTTTTACTCAGGCTTATAATTTTTATTAAAACCGCGATTTGCACTTTTTTATTATTGAATTTTCGTAGTTAGCATCATATTTTATATAATAAGTGTGACTAATGATTATTGTGATTTGTAATACACTTCTACATTAAATAAGTAAGTAAGTAAATATAGGTATATTTCTTGACCGCTTTAATTAAATATACAATTAAGTTTTTCACGGTAATACGGTCCTTTTACTAATTCTGAAAAGTAAACAAAGAAAAATATGACGTAACTGGGATATCAGTTCACGTCTCGCGCAATAAATCATTCGGTACTTATATGTAAAAATTTTGAATCACCTACTATTGGATTTAATATTAAAAACCATCCCTCTAGGGCTTAAAATTCGAACTATTGTCAAAATGCGTTTCGCACAAGGAATTAGTAAAAGGACCGTATTACCGTGAAAAACTTAATTGTATATTTTAATTAAAGCGGTCAAGAAATATACCTATATTTACTTACTTACTTATTTGCTATAATCGGTTACACAACGTTCTAGTACTAATATCAAAGTCTAGAATATAGATTACATTTTATCACTGCTTAAATGCTATATCCCGGCATTTAATGCAGTATAAAATGAAAATTAGATTTACAAACTTAAAATTAAAAATATCGCGTCCAGGACAAGGATGCCATAAGCCCTGCTGAAGAGCACAACATGGCATCCTGGTGCGAAACGCATTTTGACAATAGTTCGAATTTTAAGCGCTAGAGGGATGGTTTTTAATATTAAATCCAATAGTAGGTGATTCAAAATTTTTACATATAAGTACCGAATGATTTATTGCGCGAGACGTGAACTGATATCCCAGTTACGTCATATTTTTCTTTGTTTACTTTTCAGAATTAGTAAAAGGACCGTATTACCGTGAAAAACTTAACTTCTACATTAAAACTAATAAATTAACTATTGCAGAATTCTGTTGTACTCGTATGTAACCAATAAACATGAGAGACATCGAAATCGAGCATTACATTTTTAGTTCTAACTACGAAGGTATCGTACTTGATTCCTTAGAATATAATTTCTACAATAAAGGCACGATAACAATCAAACATATTAATAGAGAAAAATCAAGAAAAATGATTCTCTGCAATTAACGCAATGCCTTAATCTATGTAGTTCTTCGCCAATACCTTTTCTTTAATAAACTAATCTATTCTCCATATATCAAATATTCTATTAAAAAGCGCCGTGCTGTAGTTTAATCCATTGGCACTTTCTGAAACGGTTGGAAGTTTCATTGTGTTAATAGTCAAATTATTTACCATAATTAGCAAATTTAGAAACTTCCATCGGTTGGTGAACAAAGAAACATTATACAAAATTAATACTTTTAGGGCTATTTACAAGTCGCCGTTTGCCAAAATTGAATAGTAGTTGCTGGTACAAAAAAATTTTTAAAGCTATAAGTCATTTTGAACGTAATATTTTGCATTTCCGTGAACTCTGCGTTGATGTTTAAGGGAACCTTGCAGTTTTAAGACAAAACTGTTTTAAATAGTTGCTATTTTTTAGAAAGAAAAAAACTCTGTATCTTTTTTGAAACCATTTTTTGTTTGAACGCGAAATTCCACGTCTATTGGATACTCGAATGGTCAAAACAAAAATATGCATATCATATTTCTTACATGCAAAAGTCTCCTCTTTCTGATTTTGCCAAAAAAATTGGTCCATAACGCGTTCCAAAAAAGTTACGGCTGAGTTTTTCTAAAAAATCCTAATCCGGATTTATAAAATAGCTTTTCTTAATTTATGCCCTAAAAAACAGTTACGCAAAATACGCGGAAACACAAAAAATTATGTTCAAAACGTTTAACTTCAAAATAGTACTTACCACATTTCAAATTTCCAAAATAGCTTAATATAAATAAATAAGTGGCACTTAAAGAACTAATTTTATTCGCTCAAAAATCTGACCTCCGAGTTTGCAGTTATGGAGCTATTTGCAAATTGAAACTTCCATTGGTTGATGAACAAAGAAATATACAAAATTAGCTCTTTCAGCGCTATTTACAAGTCGCCGTTCGGAAAAATTAAAAAGTGAATGGTACCATCTTAAAGCTGAATCATTTTGAACGCAATATTCTGCATTTCCGTGTACTCTACGTTGCTGTTTGAGCGCACCACTTGCAGATTTAAGAAAAAACTGTTTTTCTTATTTTCTAAAGTACACTTAAAAATTCGCTATTTTTTAGAAAAAACGACTGTATCTTTTTGGGAAAGATTTGTGGACCAATTTTTTTGCCATCATCTGCAAGAAACATCAGTCGCACATAGGAAATATTGTATGCAGATTTCTTTTATTTGACATATCCAATAAAGCTCTGAAGTTTAAATGGTTAATCAAACTTAGTAAGATGAAGGTTGTATAATTTCGATAGTTATAGTGTAACTATTTAAAATAGCAGTGGCAAACATTGGTTTGTGAAATTTACTATTTGTTGATGTACGTATATGCATGCGTGTGGTGTTAACGACTGGTGGAAGAGCTCGAAATAGAACTCACAGCATGATTGACCGCAAACTACTATTAAAATTTATTTCGATCAAGCAATTGGTGAGGATCAGACGACCTGTGCAATGGCCTAGGGAAAACCACTTTTGAGTGAGAAAACCTACGCCCGGTACCGCAGTCGGTAAAACATCTTTTTAATCTGAATCATCGAAAAACTACTAATTGATAATTGATATTTGCTAATTCACAAAGCGCATTTGCGATCACTGCGAATCAACCATTAGAAACTGATTTCAACAGCGAATTCTTCTAAATTGGCTGGAATATCATTGAAATGAAATCACATTTCTGGCGCTTTAAAACTATGCCTATTCACTGATCGATCCAGTGAATTTAACTGAAATCACGTGCTTTTCGCTGGAATAAAGTGTTTACTAACTAATAGATTAGGCGAATTTCTCTAAAATCACCGGAATCAAACCATATGCTTTTGTCAGTAATCAGTGGTTTTCACTGGAAAACAGTGTTTATTTACTGACTAATTCAGCGAATCGGACTAAAAACAGTAAATGAAATCACCTGATTTTCGCTGGAATATAGTGCTTACTAATTGATTAATTAAGCGAATTTAACTAAAATCGACTAAATGTACAGCTAGCGCTAAAAAATCAGCTCCTACTCATCTTACGTAATACATAAAGCTATTAAAAATATTTTAATTGCCATAAACAATTAATAGTTTCGCGTGTTGCGTGTGGTAAATAAAAGCTAATTTTCTAGTATAATTAATCTATTCAGTAAATATAAGCAAAATCTATAATACAAACTTAGCTAATATAATTTTGTACACTCCCCTCAAACTATGTAGAAACGCTTGCATGCAATTTTCAAGGTTATAAAAATGGTTAAAAACGAACAATTATGATTAACATTATATATATAATACCTAAAACAGATCGCTATTATTCAATTTTTCGGTGTTGTCTCCAGTGTTTAGAATTTCGTGTTTGCTTGGGCAACTTCTGGAACTGAAATGCGATTATGAAAACGCAAAAAACAACACAGAACATTTATTTACGTTTCCCTTATAAAAACATCTTCGGCCAGAAAAACCTGCTCAAATTCGAGGAATAAAGTTCTTGCAGCCTTAAAATCTACTTTATTGAAATTGTATATCGATGTTCAGTTTTATGTAGGTTAAAAAGCAAATCAGTAGTTATATTTAGTGATCGATGTTTAAAAAATGTATAACTGAAGAACCAGTGAAATAGTGTATATTAGGGTTGAGTTCTGAAGGAGTTTTAGAAAATATAATATTTCGACTGGTTAAATAGTAAAATCAACTAGTTAAACAGTGGAATTGACCGATTTAACAGCGAAAATTGTGTTCGCTGGTGCATTTGGCGAAATTTTCACTGATTCAGAGTAAGAGAGATCGATTCTGTTCTCAACATAATGCAATATGTATGTAGCCGCAGTTGAATTATTTAAAAATAGTTTTTATAATGTTTCTTACATGTAATTAAATCAGTGCGAGTCTCTAAATCGAATCTTTTGAATCTCATTATCATCATTCAATTTCTTATTGTCAACTTCCACTCCTAAGATATTAATCAAAGATCAAACACTGAGTTATTACATTTTCCAAAATAATGACTGTTTCCTTCCAGATTCATCTCTACATTTCATTTGCCATTTTAGGATCATAAAATTTTGATGTTCTGCTGCAAAACGTGTCATTACAGAACGTGTCAGTCTCCGGATGATTTGGAGACGGTTCTAGCAACTTGATCGTTGCAAGCTCCTCTCCTACCAGAACTGATATCATATGCGAAATGCTTTAACCACCACTCCAGGAGAGTTTCCTCAGCAAAGTACGATAAAACCGTGCACTCGAGGGGGGAAGGGGGCATCCCCCCACTGAGGCATGCGCAGTAGCACGCTCCGCCCTCGAAAGCTCTTGCTAGGAGGAGCGAATTGCGAGACCGCTCGAAAAGTCACTCCCGATTGGAGACCTCTTTCACCTGCAGTACCTCTTTCCCCCTCCCCCACCCCCCGCGTGCATTTATGCACCTGTGTGACGTCAGTAATAAACGCGTGCCCTCCCCCCGTCGCCCCTCCAACATCCAGCAAACGTTACCTCGCGAAGAGGTCTGGCACTCGACTCGCTCCATTCCTTCCCGTGCACGTGTGCCGCTCCTTCACTGAACAACTTCATTTTTTTTCAAAAAATTCCTTCATGGTATAATACATATGCCATGTTTATTTGATAATTGGTCAAACAAATATTTGAAATTTGTTCGGCATTATATTTCGAGTGATGCGTTTCAATGCTCCACGTTTCATATCGTATGTTTAGAGAGTTTAATTTTATTATAATGCATTGAAGAAAAATGATTAGTTCTAGTAAATATAAATACGTAAAAGTAGTAAGCACAAAAGTAGTGAATCCTACAAAAAAATTCATAAAACTAATAAACCACAGCTACTGGCAGTAATTTCAAATAGCTACACTAATTACACTGACTAAAAAAATTTTACTTTTTGAAGATTTACTTCTGATGTATTTTTTCTTACTGAAAACGATGGTGCTACCAGACATTTGCTATCACGTCAACTTTGGAGAAAAATGAGGTTAAATGTGGTTAAAAATTGAGGTTAAATTTAACCACATTTTTCTCCAAAGTGTGACGTAATAGCAAAATTCTACTGGCGCCATCGTTTTCAGCACAAAAAATACTTCAGACATCATTCCTTGTTTGTCGAAGGCAAAATCAGTGTCGGACGAAATTTGTAAAACTTGCTCCTTACTACTCTTTATAGTTTCGGTAACTTACATTTCCTAGTATAGAAACCAAATTTCGTTTGAAATGAACAGTTAATAACAGTTAATAAAACAGTAAGATTTATTATGTATTTATAGTCGATAAAAACGAATCCAATAAAAATATTTGTCACTTGGTTATATTTTGGTCGCCATTTTAAATAAACGCTCTAAAAGTGTGATTTCTTTTAGTTTTTAATATTTTCTTAAGTATAAATCCAACCGAAAATGTGTTACATAAAAAATGAAGAGAGGTAGATTAGATTAGTGTATAATAAAGGGGGGGGGGGGAGGAGGCGAATGATCATCGACATAGATTAAATTCGAAGGAATATTATTTCTCGCATGTTTTTTCGCAAATTTTCACGCATAATTTTTTGAATACCATGATTATAGCAATTATATTTGAATGAATATAATAAAACAACGCAGCTTCTACTAAAAATGCAATGCAGGTTTTGCGTGTGAATGTCATATTGGTTGGTTACGTACGAACTGAAGAGATTTTTTCAATAATTATTTTGTTAGTAGTAATATAGCAATGTATTATAAATCATAAATATTAGTAAGACTTACGTACGATATAAAATAAGAGGTTAATTACGAAAATTAAGTGATCAAAAAATGCAAATCGACAAGAATAAAAATTCGTAACTCCGAGTAAAGAAAGTTTTTCTTACAATGAAAGGTAGTAAGAAAGTCAACTATGAAGTAATAAGGCCAACTAGAAAATGGCGATGAATCATGTTTACTAGTTTTTGTAGTTGGAGCAACGACTTTTCTCCTTGTGATAACTATTTTTTTCGTGTATTACCAATAATTGAGTAGCTTATGATGGATTTCGTATGCACGAAAAAGATTATTTGAGTCAACTAATATGAGCTTCCAACGAGAAATTTAATTAGATAAATCATTAATCGGTGAATTTGATTTTTTGTCCCTTCAACTAACATCGGCTGCTGTAATGTTTCATTTGAAATTCAGTTGACTAAGTGGATAGAAGTACAACCTGTTTACTAGTTACACTTACTTAATCAATTTCCCATAGATAATTATAAACCTTTAGTTGTTTTGCTGACTATTTAGAAAGTCATTTTGATTGCTTTATTCTATGATCGTAGCATCAATTATTTTCTTTGGATTAGTTTTTAAAAATCTGTTAATTTAAAAAAATGTATCGAAATGTAGGTAGAGAATTTGGAATTTTTAAGGGCTTATAGCCTTTTTCTAAAACGGTTGTTGAAATAAAGCTCTAAGATTCGAACCATTTGGGTACCGATATGATTAATTAGCAAGTCATTAATAACTTATGTCTCATTAGGCCTCTACACATGACCTTCATTCAGTGTGGTTGCAAATAATGTTTTGAATCCATAACCGTATCAAAACTTCAGTCAAGGTATTTAAATTTAGAGAATCTACTATTTTATTCAGATCTTTACCTTATTATATTCGATATTTAGTAGCAGAGTATTTATAAATATTAATGATACTGATTAACCTTTATAAGACATATTAAACTTCCATTTCTTTTTTAAAAATTTCGCCAGTGTATTTTCAAAAATAATAAATGAAATAATTTGTACACTGTGTCATTAAGATATTTATTTTAACCCTTTGCGGCATAGTGGGATGCTCAGCATCCCACCTATTTTCTCTCAGTTTTTAATTAATTATTCGGCTGTTTTCATCTAAGCAATCGGGTTTTTGAGTTAATTATGTTAATAAGATGTATATAATCATAAAAAAAGTTACATATTATCAATTATCGTTAATTTTTAATTATTATAAATAAATAACCACGGAAAAATATCAATAATTTCAGAAAAAATTCATTTTTGATTGAACAATTATATATATTTGCATGAAACTATAGCATTTTATGTTTTTTGGGTCGCTGATTTCGAATCTGACGTCAGATTTGTAAAAATTAAAATGGCGGATCCAAGATGGCGGACCGAAATATGAAAAGTTGCTCGATCTATACGAAATTTGTTACTCCGGGGTTTTCGGGATCGCTGATTACGAATCTGAAGTCAGATTTTGAAAATTCAAAATGGCGGATCCAAGATGGCTGACCAAAATTTGTTTTAATTTCATCCACATTTAATTGTTGAAATCTGACACTGGATTTGTCATCGGTGATCGAGAAAACGTACCAATTTTCAAGAAAATCCAACACTCGATTTTTACGTTCGTTCGCCATCCTAGATCCGCCAATTTGAATTTTGCAAATCTGAAGTCAGATTCGAAATCAGCGACCCCGAAAACCCCCAAGTAACAAATTTCGCTGAGATCGAGCCACTTTTTATATTTCGGTCCGCCATTTTGAATTTTCAAAATCTGACTTCAGATTCGAAATCAGCGACCCCGAAAACCCCCGAGTAACAATTTTCAGCTGTTTTCCGTGTAAAGAAAAATGTATGCCGCAAAGGGTTAAACAAGTCAATGATATATTTGTACACTCAAAATAACTCCTTAGACCCGTGATACCTAAAAACTGAATAAAGTAACAGAAAAATTAATTTTTCTAGTAGGTTTTCTTGGTTCATTTAACAATAAAAAAGTAATGGTATGACAAAGAGAATATTATTCTTTTAGTAATGGTGTTAGTAGAAGTAAAAATAGATAATTATTTGCAACAACGAAGAATATGTTTAATCATTATTTTTGAATGAGCAATAATTTACCTTGTCTATATTATTATATAAATTACGGTGTATATTACGATAATAGGAATCTTTAAATATAAATATTTCTCTATCAAAAGCAGAAACGAAGAAAAATATCGGAAGAAAACATGTTTATCTATCACATTCAGTGACTGAAATGTACTAGTTCCTTCCATGAAAGTTTTATTATTACCACATTAAAAATGTATTTAGGTCCCAAACAATTAATCAGTAATGAATTTACATTAAAAAGTTAATTATTTAGGCCTCTTATTAGCTCATAGGGCACTCCCGAATATACTCAGCATAAGGAATGACTGATTTACATTTTTCTGTTGTGAAGTTCGTTTTTCAAATTCCTTTTTATAAATATACATATACGAATAGGGGCATATATCTATGGAATATATTAAAAAGTATTTAAGTTTATTAAGAGATGTAAAAATTGTGGTTAAAATGTTGTACGTCTAAAACAAATGTAATTGAAATATGTATAAAGAAATGTTGGGAAAGTCGCGTCGGTCCTCTATTTGGACCTCTTCTTTATTAAGCATTTTGTCGGATTACAAGGTATGATATTTGATCCAATCAAATTTTTTCAGGTTCATGAGAATCTGGCATAACCCGAGACAAGGTTATAAAGAAATTTTGAAAATAATTGGGAGGAGATGTAATGAGGACAGATTGTGTCATTTTTCATTCATTTTATTGTTCAGCATAAGTTTCATATTTATTTATGTTTCTTTAATTTTACAATATTAGTTTGTTAAGCGCATTTAATACTGTCAGTTGGATTAGTTCAAGTCTACTGTACCTTAAAAAACTTATTTAATGTGCCTTGAATAACATTAAAAACATTAAAGCGTATATTACAATTAGAGAAAAATGCCCCCATTTGTCATCATCAGGGTCCACATAAGAGAACTGCGAATTATGTTTATTTTAACTTAACATAAAAACGGTTTGTTAACTTTTTAAGTCTGATATGTACAAGGGATAGTTTTATATAAATTGGAAGAAATTTAAGTAACAACAATACAGCTGTTGGAGTGAAATTTAATTCCAAAGAGTAAAACAGAAATTGAATAGAAATTTTTTATATAAGGGAGGGAATTTTCAGCCCGTCGGAGTAAATGATCTACTTTTTAAACATTTTTATTCACAATTCGTCGTTATACTTATTTCTAAATAGATTCTCGAATACACCTCCTGGTAGCGGATACATAATTAATTAAGAGTGACAGGTGAGTTCTTTATCAGTGACCTTCGATTATTGACTGAAGAACACGACCATTATTTGACCAATTACGAATACTTACTGGTGGAAAATAGTCAACCTATCTATGAAAGCAATAAACTAATGAAAATAAATAAAGTGTAGATTATTTAGTTTAGTAAATTTACATGAAGAATCTTTCAATTCCAAAAATACATTCTTAGATTAAGTTATGGATATTAGTACAATTTATTTGAACTAAGTAAGCGTAAACGTCATTTACAATATTATTGGAATTGTTTATGATGATAATGTCTAGTTCATACATGAAGTACTGTGTAAAATTGTATGTAAACCAAGCAGATTATGTCATAATTTCGGGATTATAGAAAATAGTTTATATAAACAATTGAAACAATTACATCAAATGATTTAAAAGTTATTCCAGTCGTGTTTTCATTACTTGCTTAATATTCACGGGGGAACTAACTTTGAATACAGAATCGCATCACTTCCTTTTTTTAATGAAAATTCGGATTATTCAGGTCATAAATAGTGACATTTTTTATCGATAACTTACTCTTGATAAATTTTATAATTTAACCTCAAAAAACCATACAATTATTTTATACAGCGGTATAGACTTAAAAGATAAAGAATACAACTTAATTTGAGAAAACATTAATCTCATCATTACTGATCCATTAAATCTGGAATAGAAAAATAGGATCGCTGGGTGAATTTCAGGCATAATCTAAAAAGACCCTTCAAAAAATAAGCTTTTTTAGTAACAAAAAGACATGACAGTATGATTTACAATCCATTTTTCGGAATTCAATTTTTTGTCTTTTATTACTGGCGCATATTGCCATTACAATAGGACACTTGATTGTAATTCACAAGGCGAATAATATTTTTAATTACGGATTGATATTGAGCGGAACAAAATGTGATTAATATGTTCTTAAAATGAAGAAAGTCATTGTTTTTCTTTTTTGTACATATTATCCCTATAAAAAACTTTTTTTTTACGATTTTTTGAGGTTATGTCTGAAATTTGCTAAGCGATGAATATTCAAAGGATAAAAAAGATGAGATTAATGAGTTCTCAACTTGGCAAAAATTATATTCTTTCGCTTTTAAATCTGTATCTTTATAAAACATGTGTTTTTACGCTTTTTTTAAATTATTGATGAAATTCGCCAAGCGCCCATAATTTATTAATATAGATTCGTCTTCCGCGGATCAAAATATAAAGTAATAATTTGGTATTTATCCAAAACAAGGCATATTGCACCTCTTAAAAGTCTATATCGTTAAAGCTAATTTTTTATGAATTTTTACGAGGTTTGTCCAGCAACTCCTATCGTTTACTGCAGATTCCTGTTTAGCAGCTCAAAATGTATCTGATTAGTCTAGTATGCATTCCACTACAGAAAAAAAATTCTTGTTGTGGGTCTGTGTAATCTATATAAAAATAAGCAACATGTTATGTCGTATATTTTAAATACCAACATTCTGAGCACTTTTTTTTCATTTTCTCGTTTCTAAAATCTCGTTCAATTTTTATCGATTTTTATTATTTGTCGGAAAATCTTAAATAGCTTCAGAGTCTATGAACTGGAACCCTATGTCAGCAACATTCATGAAAATTAAAAATTGATCTATTTTCATATAGTATTAGACCTTAGAAATAAAATCCAAAAAGGATTTTTTGAAATGTATTAAAATAACACAGTTGTAAACTATTAAGTTTTATGCACCATTTTTTTCAAAACTTCGCAGTTTTAAGAGATTATATTGTAAACGAAGTGTAATATCGAGATTTTGTTAACAAATGTCTATATTTTTAAATACTATATAATTGTTTTAAAATTTTTTAATAGATAATTCGACATTTTTTTAATTAACAAATAGTTAATTTATTGTTCCAAATCGCAAAATTTTTTCCTTTATATATCTATTCCGTATACATTCGAGATGACGTACGAACAAAAATTTCAGTATTCTTCAATTTTAGGTACTTAATCGAGAGTTTTTGTCGCTCTCTAAAAAAGCTGGACAAAACGTACTTTTAACATTTTTTATTTGTTATGCAATACAGTCATGAATCATTTATATATACGTGGAAAAATCACGTATTAAACGCAATTATTTAAAAAAAAAAATTATTTCGCAGCTGTGGAACCCATCAAATATAACAGAAAAATAATGAACATTTTCAACGAAAATTCATTGACTATCATTATTCTAAAAGTACTTAACTAGGAAAAATTCATGCAACGATTTTTTTGCAGATTTTGTAAGTGCTAAGCATGTCAAATCTATGCACATAAAAAATAAATATAAAAAGAAGTTATAGAAAGGATTAGATGTATAAAGTAATAAATGTAAAAATTTGTTGTTTATATGATGAAAAAGTTTATGTTATTATCTCGTATTTCCTACAAACAAAATTGCATACGTTAAAGGAATAAATGATCTTCAATATACATTTGACAGAATCTGCGGATAATTGCGGATTTCAGAAATATTTGA
This sequence comes from Trichopria drosophilae, assembly GCA_030407085.1. Classification (NCBI taxonomy): domain Eukaryota; kingdom Metazoa; phylum Arthropoda; class Insecta; order Hymenoptera; family Diapriidae; genus Trichopria; species Trichopria drosophilae. Next base: position 195,018,401 of record CM059582.1, read on the forward strand.
AAATATTTGGAAAAATTTTAACTTTAATCTATCCATATTCATCAGTAAGTCTGGGAATAAGTTATGTATTCGCATCATAACAAGTAATTTTATGTTTTTGGCATATATATGACGCCTATTAATGAATATGGTAAAGGCATTTTTAAGGTCAAATCCAGGTCAACATTGTTTCTTTTAATGGAAACACGTATTTATTATTTAAAATGGTAAAAAATATATATCTTTTATACAAAATATTTTTTGTGAAAATTACTTGATTGTACCCACGGACATTGTTTTCTCTTATTTAAACAAACTAATCATTTATATTTCAGCGTTTATCCAGTGCGGAATAAAATTTATAACCGAGTTAACAGTGAACGTTTATGTTAAAGTGAAATTAGTATTATAGTTTCTTATTAAAATATTATACCATTTACTTCAAATAAATGTGTTTATATTTTTCAATGCATTTTCTATTGTTATAAAAGTTACCTGAGCAATACTTGACTACATAAATAATAACGCTTATTAATATCTATTTGATACGCGATTTCTCTATGTACATATAATTATGATTGATGAATGTATTTAAAAGCAGGTTTTGGCCAGATTTTTTCGATCTCCGACCGGAGCATAGTTTCATAACGTGTAGCGGACGACAAAAACTCTCGATTAGTACTTAAAATTGAAGAATACTGAATTTTTTTTTTCGTACTTCATGTCGAATGTATACGGAATAGTAATATAAACGAAAAATTGTGTTTTGCGATTTGGAACAGTAAAATAACTTTATTTGTTAATAAAAAATATCGAATTATGCATTAAAAAATAAAATTTTTATAACCATTGTACAGTATTTAAAAATATAAACATTTGTTAACAAAATCCTGATATTACACTTATAATATTATAATCTCTTAAAATTGCAAATTTTTTAGAAAAAAGGTGCATAAAATTTAAATTGTTCATAACTTTTTTATTTAAATAAATTACAAAAAATCCTTTTAGGATTTGATTTCTAAGGTCTAATACTATATGAAAATAGATCAAATTTTAATTTTCATGAATTTTTGTGAAATAGGCGGCCACTTCATAAATGCTGACTAATACTGTCAAGTAACCCTATCAAAGAGTGTCTCACCGAGTGGAATAAAACTTTGCATACGTGTAGAGTATCGAAAAATACTGGACACGTAATTTTTGTTTGAGCCCTTAAATCGTTTTAGGGGTAAAAACTACCCCCTGTATGATACGTTTGTATACATTTATCACATTAACGGTTTAATAACGCAGCTAAAATAATTCAAACGATGGTAAATTGTACAGCATTTATTGTTTTTGAGGTCGATGAATACGAATCTGGTGCCATATTCTCAAAGTTCAAAATGGTGTTATGTTACAGTTGTCCCCAACTACTAGTGTTCGTCATCATCACTGAAAATGGAAATAAATAAACAAAAAACTTCAAAAATTACGTTTCGGCTAATTTTTCGTAGCCCTCATCAGAAATTTATTCTGTAAAATAATACAAAAAAAATTTATATACATTAACAAAACATAATATAAACAAAAATTATCATACAAATTTAAAAAAAGTATACATCAAAAAATATTAAGTGACATTATGAAATAAATTATACATATACAAAAAATATGAAAAAAATTAATAAAATAAAACTAACCTACGATACAAGTCAAAGTAATTATCTTTTTTTTTACTTTTAAATTCAAGTGTTTAACAATAATTATTTAAAGAAACTATAAACAAGTAAACAATTTTAGAAATTCTTCATGCCAGGGGTTTCGTCCGCCATATTGGATAAGCCGTTTTGAATTTTGGTAATCTGACACCAAATTCGTATTCAGCGACCCCAAAAACCGCCGAAGTAGCTATTTTCATGTGGATTTATCAATATTTCCTTGTTTCATCCGTCATATTGAATCTGACATTTTGAATTTAAGAATATGACACAAGATTCGTATTCAGCGACCTAAAAAACAATAAATGCTGTATAATTTGCAATCGTTTTAATTATTTTAGCTGCGTTATTAAACAATTAATGTGATAAATATATACAAACGTATCATACAGGGAGTAGTTGTTACCCCCTAAAACGATTTAAGGGCCCAAAAAAAGTTAAATGTCCACTATTTATCGATACTCTACACGTATGCAGAGTTTCATTACAATCGGTGAGACACACTTGGGTAGGGTTACTTGTGAGATGTTTTACATTAATCACTTCTTGATGACTGCGATTTCAGTAAACTTTGCTCAAATTATAGAATTCTATTACTTCGGAAAATTTATAAATTGTCTTTATTTAGTGATCGAAAATGATACAAATAATGTATACTACTTGTAAAGCAACCTCAATTCTTTAAGTAGTAACGGTAATGATAGAATTTGTCTAGACGCCGCATTGCAGTGTAAATCATTTCCGTAACTACTTATTTTCTTTCCTGCAAATGGAAAATATCGTTTACATTTTCTTGAAGGATTCAAAGTATAATTTAATATTCATCTGTTTAAGCCATATGATAAGCTGATGAAGTATACACAACATATGCAATATTTATGGGAAACACGAATTTGTCCCTTTTAAAATTACTGTATAACGGTTTTCAATTTTTAACATATTTTTGTTGCGTCCTCTTGTGGTACTAATAAATTATTACTTCTTCTTAAGGTAAACTACAAACACAATTTACAAACGTGTCACTACATTAAAAAAACGAGCATCATGCTGAGTAATCGACCAATATTTCACCCTCTCGGAGTATTGTGTCAAGTTCGGAAAAAAGGAAGTGTCAGCCATAAATTTGTTAACATCCCTTAACTGCGATCGTGGACTGTTTTAATAGCGATGCTCCGTCGGATAAGAAGATCGCTAATACGATTAAAGCCGTTGATGCTCGAAAAACTTGTCGGACTGTTTACAGAAGCGATAATGATGCAATACGCCATTTTTCTTCTCGCATACGACCGATCGTCGTCGATCCGAGACGAAAGGAAGAGAGTGATTCTGGCGCGTAAATAGGCTGCGGGAGTTTCGACAACTGCGACAGGGGGAGGAATTAATTACCCAGGAAGCCACGCGGGGCGCTTTGATGTCCGACGGGCTTCCGGTAGCCTATGTAAGGTCCAAGGTAATCGACTTTGTTGGCCCAGGAATTACGTCTCCGTAGTCCTGGTTTCCGCAGCTTTGGCCGACGGTGGCTGAAAGCCCTTACTCTTGCGTTAGTCCCCATACTTTTATCCAAAGGCAATAATTGTCATTACGCGGTACGTAATCGACTTTGAAGCAGATGGAATTGATTTTCGCTGTATCCACATTCAGAGGTTAATTAAGGGAATGAAGCAAGATTGAAGCTGGTCGGCAATTCGTTAAATGTTGGCAACGGCTATAGTAGACTAAGAATAGTGAAAGTGCCCCCTCCTAAATGTCCTACTTAGCCCAGACTATTCGAAAGGTAATAAAATAATATTTCGATTGCGAAAATTTCAATCCTCAAAACACTACGTAGGGGCAGTAAAGCTAAAAAACGTGTTTAATATTCTTCTCTTGTGACGAGTGTTTACACAGAGAGTCTTGTAAAAAATCATAGAGGTGGGGGGTTTGCCTAGAAATAATCACAATTTTCGCGAGTCACATAACCTCAAAATTGGGTCCGAAAAAAATTATTTAACCCTCCTGCGCACGAGTTTTCCCCGGAAAAGCGCTTTGCAAACTCATAAGTTTTTCACGCAGTCGGATTTTCTTATAAATTGGTATGTAGAGGTTTTTTGGGTCCCTGATCACGAATTTGGAGAAAGACTTCCAAAATCCAAAATGGCGGATCGTGTAAATCAGCCAAGAATTTGAAGTTTAGTCAGCCATATTGGATCCGCCATTTTCAATTTCGAATATCTGATAACGGATTCGTAATCAGCGATCCCAAAAATCTCCGAGTAACAAGTTTTGAGTCAATTAGATGAAAAGAAAAGTTCGTGGCACAGAGGGTTAAACTTAAAAAACTGATCATTTTTATTCGAAATTTCTCAATAAGTTATAGTATTATTTACTTATAAATATTTAAAATGCAGGCTTGCAATTATTTATATCATAATTTGTTTGGACGAGTATACTCGGCTTTGTGCGCAGGAGGGTTAAGTTTTTAGTCAGTGTTTTTATACCCAGGTTTTGAAGAAAGTAGATTTGAAATATGTATTTTTTCTGGATCTTCATGATGTCTCTACTAGTTTCCGAAAAAAATATGGCGGCACGCCCGAATTTTAGCTAAAAACTATTATTTTTTGCGTGTTCTGAGGTTTTTATAGGATTGTAATATATTTGGATGACTCAAAATAAAATCGTTTTCGTATTTTTTGACCCTCTATATGATGCTGAAATCAGATTTGACAATGAGATATTTTTGCTTTACACCTCAGTATATGCCAACAAATGGTCTTTTGGGGCCTATCTAATTATTTTAGTAGGTTATATTGCATTTGAAAAGCCTGAAACAACTTGTTCTTAAAAGATTTTAAACATCTGTTTCCATGAAATCCTTGGATTCATTCCATGTCCTGAGTTACGATAATATACTCATATTTACAGATAATTTAATAAATTATTATACATTACTTTTTTTTATGTTTTAACACTTGATGTGTATGATAAGAGCAACACTATCCGAAATAGAAACAAGATTTTTTAACACTCCCTATTCATGGAACGTAATTTGCACAAGTCATATTAAGAAGAATGTTTGTGTGATGTAAATCTACTTGTTTTTTGCTTTTTATCTATAGACGTACCCTCACACTTAAGGGATTAAAGAGGCTAAATTTAAAGTCATTAACTTGCATAATATTGTGTCAAATTTTAGCAGAGTTTAGCCTCGGTCCCATATTCCTCTCCATAGCAAAACATATTTGTAGCCAATCTCACATTTTTTTGCTTGTGAATTTCAGGTGGAAAAGTCGTTTTTCGTCAACGTCCAAGGTCCAAAGTTTAGCACACAATGTTTAATAGTTCGACAAGTGTATCGTACACTGTAAAAAAATTAAGGAATTTGACCACATTACACGTTGGTCAAAATTAAGCCCACGTTGGACGTGGTAATTTTTTCTCGTTTAATTCTGTCAGTTTTCTGTTTGGGAGTTATAATTTTACCATTTTTATGTGCTTTCCTCTCGAGTGGTAAAATAACGACGACATATATGCGGTAGATCATAATTTTGAAAATTCTAACCTGCCTCATCTCCTGGCTCGTAGATCCATCCACTTTTCTAGGAATTCTGAAAAAAAAATGAATATTCCTGAGAAATAAATTAAAAAAGGATTCAGGAAAATAAGCTTAAAAAGCAAATACAGGTTTCATTACAAATTTATTTTATTATTGGTGGTTTAGTTTCAGGACAAGAGGTTCAACCTCTATAAAGAGAATGTTGAGTTGAAAACCACTTTTGAAATAACATACAACCTCTATGTGCTTTTTAAGCGTGTTTTCGTATATTTTTAATTTATTTCTCGAGAATGATCATTTTGATTTTCAGAATTCCCAGGATAGTGGATGGATCGACGTGCCAAGCATTGCGACAAGTTAAAATCTTCCACATTGATTTTGTCAAACGTAATGCAGTAATTTTGATTTCGAATTTTCCTCTTTTTCATTCTGACGAGACCGGATTACACCCAAACTTCTTGTAGAAATCACTGTAACATTCTGGGATCATCTCTCCGAGATCACTACATTTTCTCGCAAAAATCTTATATATAAATCTCTCTTTTATCGTTGAAACGGCCTAAGAAATCTTTCGTTCGTCTTTCTGACGTCATTCCCGTGTCTTCCAAGGATCCCAGTGGTGCGGGCATAATTCGTCCCACATATGTCTCGTTTCGTCTCATAAGAATGACATTTTCGAGACTGACGAGTATAAGATGTTTCAAAGATCTTTCAAAGATATATTTTTTTTAGTCGCTACTACAAGTTATATTACTCAATGTTGTTTTTTCTGAGTACGTATTTTTAAGCGAATATAACCACTGATTTAATTATATTCTAAGAACATGTAAGTAATAATAGTGTCAATTAGGCATTTTAAAAAGCTTCATGCTTTAGTAAATAACAAAAATGTAGTGATTTCTGAACAAATCGAGGTTACATGATTTTAGTACCAAGTGGAACGTATTTTGCGTTTTTTATCATATAGTACTATATAATTATCCCTAATGAATTAGACATTTAAGCAACACCGCAGTATTCTGTAAGTCATTTTAATATTTCTTGACATTAAATACCAATTCAAAAAATTGGAGATAAAACATTCTTATATCGAATTCTGTCTACAATAAACGGGTAAAAAGTTATAAATAATTATTGACAAAAAAACGCGAATTTTTCCTTCACAACAAATTTTTAATCAATATTTTCATGTCAAAAAAGAAAACTCCTTGGGTCAAAGCCTGAAAATATCATGTCTTTAATGTCTCAGCTATAAATATTCGTAATTGCATATGGGAAAATTAAAGATGGCGGATTCAAAATGGCGACTAAATGTTTCCTTTTTTGTGAAATGTTAGCTTAGTGTACCAAATCATTAAAAATTTTCCGATCTTGATAAAACTTAGTATCCATAAGTTTTTGGGGACTCTGAGAACAAATTTCCAGTTGTTTTTAAAAAATTCAAAATGGCGGATCCAATATGGCGGCCGAAAATTCAAAATCTTACTTAATATACGTATATGAAAGCTTATTATACAGGGGTTTTTGAGGTCGGCGATTACGAAAATCACGACATTTTTCAAAAATTAAAAACGTCAGATCCAATATGGCCGCTGAAACTTAAAAATTTCATTTTATATTTATGAAACTGGGTAAGTCATGGTTTTGGTTTCTCTGATTACGAATTACGAGTTATTATATTTATTCTGCATGAGGATTGCTTTTGAAAATTGAAATTCAAAACATTTTTGAAAATCGACTATTGGTCTATACTTTTCCAGTACAATTCACGCGTAATCACTTTTGATCGGAGGTTCAATCAAAAACTTATATAGTCAAAGTTATATTTTGCATTCATTAACAATATCTCAGTATGGTTACAAAAAAGTAAAATAAAATTTGTTTATTTTTGTCCGCGACATTGGATCCGCTATTTTCAATTTTTCAAAAGTTACTCGTAATTCGCAATCAGAGACCCCAAACCCTCGATTTACCAAGTTTCATAAAAATAAAACACAGTTTGTGATTCTCTAGCGCCATGTTGAATTCGTGTAATATTCATATTATCCAAGATCGGATAATTTTTAAAGACTTGGTACACTAAGCTAATACTTTACAAAAAAATAGCTTCAGTCGCCATTTTGGAGCCACCATCTTTAATTTTCCCATATGCTATTATGCATATTTATAGCTGAGACATGAAAGACACGATATTTTAAGGCTTTGACCCAAGGACTTTTCTTGTTTGACATGAAAATATTGATTACAACATTTTTTTGAAGAAAGAAATCGCGTTTTTTTATAAATAATTTTTTATAACTTCTACACTTTTATTGTAGACAAATTTTTATAGAAGAATTTGAAAGCGCGATCAATTTTAAGTCGAGAATATTTTGTCTCAAAATTTTGAATCGATTTATAACGCCAAGAAATATTTCGAAAATCTTGGTGAAATGTGTGTCCTGTTGGGTGTTAATGGGTTTATATCAAATTATAACTCGAAATAAAATCCTGATAAAATAAACATTAACCAATTAACGTATTAAGTACTCATACTCTTATTTTCAGTCGAATTAAAAGAGATCACGACATTGATGTATGAGTTTGTTTAATTGCGAAAATGACTGAAAGAAATAACGAAGTAATGCTCCGATAAATGTGGATATTTCAACTATATTCTGTCTGATTCATCCTAAATTATGACTTGTCATCTTGCAAAATTTCTTTCAGTGATACATATTTTGTATAAGTTTTATATATTTTATTCGTATATTTAATTCATATATTCATAAATTTAAAGAATATTTTGTGATAGGACAATATTTTAAGTAAAATTCCCTTTTCTTCTCTGATTATTGTGTTTCAAAGTAAATAGGTGTATATTAAATAAATAACAAAAGTTATTTTAACAACGTTTCGGCCTAATATTGTGGTCTTCTTCAATTTAAAACAAGAAAATTCTATAGGACAATATTTATATAGAAAAATTTTACTTTAAATATTAAATTTTACTTTTACTTAAAATATTATTTTGATAAAAAATATTATTCTTGCCAGGATTCACGACGGCGGTTTTACCGACGGCTCGGGCACATGTATCGCTCTCGGTTAAAAAACTTTACTGAAAATAAAATCACAGTTTGTCTTAATTTTTATAATATTTATATCCTAATAATAAACTTTTAACTTATATCGAATACGCTACAGGACTGGTTTTATATTAACAATAATTGTTCACGACCTGATACAGTTTGTTGTTTCCTATTTGAATGGATTTAAAATTTTAGAAGGTTTATCATTTTGACTAAACAAAACGCAGTTAATGACTACTATAATTCGTTGATAATATCCAGTTTTGATATTAAATATTAAAATTAATCTCTTCCTGTGATGCGCGCTTCAATAAAGCTATTTTCAATATTTGAATTTAAATGAGAATATTATTGTATATAATCATTTCAAGATTATTTAGTTATAGAGTCCTTAAAGCTTGCTCTGAACGTTTACTGTTTGAATATTAGTAGAACTGTATTTCTATAATTATTTGATCGAATATTTCTGACCAGAACTATAACCCATTTTATTATATACCTATACGACATTATACCAATTTATAACAAATATTATGCTTATATTTTCACATTATATATTATAAAGTAAAAAACGTTGTGAATATCAAAGAAAACATATGTCTGTATTACAAAACAATTTATATCTATGAATTACAAAAATGAAAATAACAATTTTATTGATAAAGAACTCGAGGGGAAGGGAACAACACAATCTGTGTAGTATACACTCAAAACAAATAAGAAAAGAGTTATTGATATAAACAAGTGAGCGCAATATATTTTTTTTTAATTTTTTGAAAAAGAGAACAACACTATCTAGCACATTTAGTGGAAATGAAGAAAGTATACTCTAAAAAAAGTTTTAAATTAAGGCGGAATAGAGACCTCATTCAAGATGTAACGAAATCAACCCCAATTAGAAAACGACATTGTTATGTTTGTTTGTTTAGAAACTTATATAGATTGGCTCAATTTATTATCAGACTTTTTTTACAAATTAACAGACACTAAACGTTATCAAAGTTTAAACTATTTACCAGAGACTTTTCATTTTTACAAATGTATATATAAAGAGCAGAACAGAAGAATGTTGCGCTTTGCGTAGTTATAGAACCATAGAGCACACTGTCTTGACAAAAGAAAAGGTCCATCCATCCAGGATGCTTCATAAGAGTGCATATGAACCCTTTGGCCCCAAATAAATGAAATCTTGCTTATAGAAAATCGTATCCGATCCTGCTGGTCCATCTTTCATTAATTGAAGGTTAATTTAGTGCATTAAAATGAAATAGTATTTTCGTCCCTAGGGCGCAAAATGTCATCAGGGCGCCCGGAGGAGCTCTTGAGGCCGGCTACGCTCCCGTGGGTGAGAAGTGTTGCGCCCGAGGGGCGAACAACATTTTTTGTTGCAGCAGGTCACAAAATGCAATGAGCGCCCGTTGACCTTGACCATAAATCTCTATGGTTACAAGGCAGGCGCAAAATGATATTTTTCCCTCAAAACTGGGCGCAAAATCGCATTTTGCGGCCTACTGCGACAAAAATGTCATTTTTGGGCAGGTTAAAGAGTGGACATGATGTTGATAGTCAAGGAAATAATAAGTGGCAATGTAAACAAATAATAAATATAGTCTATACTTATTGATAAAATAATCGGCGATCAAATCTTCTATCAATATTGATGAAGCAACTTGTTTTACTTTCTTTAGGAGTAATTCAATTCTCTGTTCCTGGTTTTTGCGTTTCAAAATATTTAATCGTTGAGTTACTGAATGACTACAAAAAAAGCCTTATTTCTCTACCAATTTTCGGTTGATTGAAACGCGTTATCTGCTTGAGAGTCGCTATTATTGTTGTAAATGCACGATAAATCAAGAGATTCGCCATCTTTTAAAGACATTTTGGTATTTATCGAATGGTTTATTTTTGACTTGGCAATTTCATATATGACGAAGCTGCACAGGTTACCAGTTTATTCGTTGTCGCATTTTTAAGATGTTTCTTTATTAATAAATTTCCTCGAAATGATTTTTTAAATTTTATGGTAGCTTCAAATTACCGTTATCATGTTCGAATAATATTTGTCGACAGTTCATGACAATTACATACACAATAAAAATTTTGAATTATTTACAGAAACCCTGGATTTATTTACAAAGCACTGGATTAGCTCATATCGATTTTTGCTTGTTTGCAGAAAGTATCTGCATTACCGTCTTTATAAACGATTTTTCTGCCACATATGGCCCATTTTTTTCAATTTTCCTTATGGCTACATGCATGGTTTAACTTGTGGTAATGAGACATTATATGCATTATAAATTGAGCTGAATTCTACTTAAGCACTATGTCGGATTCTACTCAGAAGTCAACGTTCCAAAATGTAAAAACCATTCGAAACCCCAATGTTTATAAAAGTGTCGTCAATAATTAAATGCGAACATTCGGTGACAGTTGAATTGTTGTTTTGCATAATGTAAATAACACATTTTTCATCGTAACCCATTAAATGAACTTTAAATTCATGAAAAATGCACTAGGAGAAACGGATACGACTATCTACCATTAAGATTTCGATTGTTTGAGGCAAAATGATCGAAACCGACTTTGTACTTTCTTGCGGCATCGGGGATGAACGATTTTTTTTTGTTATAGACAGATGTTATATATGACAGAATGTTGGTCTCTAGTTTCGATACTTCAAGATCATCCTAGGATGTTGAGATACCTCAAGGAATATTTTTAAAAATTTTCTTTTTTTTATTAATGACAATTGAGATGTCTAGTAGTATGCGTATAATAAAGCACAAATATGAAGTATCCACCAATGGTAAACGCATGGGAACTTCTATTATTACTAAAAAATAAAGTGCAAGTTGTTACCTCTTATTTCTAAACATTAAATTGGCATTATCAAAATAATATTTTTATTATGCCATTACGATATCAATACTAGAATTCTATAAAATGCTCTGTGACATAAGTATTAAGTTGAACATATAATTATCGGAGGCAAGGAAAACATCAGCTATTATTATTTTGCAATGAATGCAAATAATAAAGCTTTCTAATTAAGATAATTTCTACAAATATGCCTGGTCATTTTAATTTTGAGATAATTTGTATTACATATGTAACAAATATTAAGAAAGCCGAAAAGATGATTATTTTAAATGAACATCGCTACAGCTACATTATTTTTTAACATTGTGTAATTTAATTACAATGCTGAAGTATCGAACATTACTAGAAATTTGCGTTTGGAATAATCACAAAATATTGAAATCGCGAATACATTTACTGATGATGCCTACTGAAGATTAACAACAGTACTGAGCAGTTTCCAATGATAAAATTCGGATAATTTGTAATAAGACAAATCTTTTTCTTTCTACGCATGATGTATAGAAGGAAGCATATTTTTCTTCAATTCAAATTAAAACGTTACATACGGATATTTTAAAAAATAAAGTAACTAGAATACAGACATTTTTGTACAATGCAAATTTCCAAATAAATTGGAGAATAATCCACGAGACTCTATAAATATTTTTCAGTGCAAATACCATCGATTTACGAGGATTATTAGAACCAGGCAATAAAAAAACACTCGTGGAAGCAATTCATTTTCAGAATCGGAATCAATAAAACAAACAGGGTAGCAGCGATGAACAATGGTTACCTAACCTAAGTACTGCTCTACCAACAACAGCGAACTCGATGCATGTCACCGGTCGCTGCACGCGACTGTCAGTGGAGTAGAGTTTTCATGAAACAATGGAAAGATGTCCTCACGTATGTAAGACAAATAACGACGATAACATCAAACAATGATCCACATCAATAGATAACAACATGAATAATGCTCTCTTTCCTCCCGTAAAAAAATTATTCTACTTCATTCTCGGAAATTTTTAAATGTCAGAAATTTTACCTATTATAAATTTATCGTCGACGTGATAATACTGGTCTAATTTTAATATACGAAAGATTAATACAGAGTATAGGTCTTCAACGCTTTTCTTTCACACACAGAAAAAAAGTCTTAAAATTGTTACATCTCAAATTAAGCACTATAATAGGCTTAATTTCAGTATAAAATTGAGCTAATTTTCTTAAATTAAGTCAGTATTTGCGCTTAAAATCTTACTTTCAGACAGCAAAGTTTACTTTTAGTCGAGATTTATGCTTAAAGAAACATTTTCCGAGCTTGTCACACTTAAATTAAAGAATTCTTATTTCTAACTTGCATATTGACTAAAAGTAAGTTTTCAAAACTAAAAGCAAGGTTTTAAGCGCAAATATTGACTTAATTTAAGAAAATTCGCTCAATATTAGACTGAAATTAAGCCTTTTACAGTGCTTAATTTAAGATGTAACAATTTTAAGACTTTTTTTTCTATGCACGGAAGAGCCCAGAAGAAACGTGTTTTTTTTAAACTAAACAATAATCACTCATTTCTTTATATTATCCATAGATTGAAACAGGATCAATATGGTCGAATCATTTATTTTCAGAAAATGGTGAATTCAATATGGAGAACATATTATTAAAAAATCGAACCATTTGGAATTTCCGGAGTTGCTGATAGCAAATCTCAAGAGTTTGCGGATTCTGTCTAAAGTTCCGGCATTAGAAAAAATAAAGATTTGTAAAGGAAGGGTCGAAGAACTTATAGGTGCATACATAACTACGATATAGTTATTCTATAGACGACTACGAGATTGTTAGTTAATGCCACTTTGAACATGTAAACACTGACATAAGATTCGTAATCAGTAAACTCAACATACCCAGGGCAACAAGTGACTACCAAAATGTTTTGAATTTAGAAAACTTGTCCGCCATATTAACTCGCCATTTTGAATTGCCAAAATTCCCATCCGTGGTCAGCTACCTAAAAACCCCTTATACACCAAATTACAGTTCATTCTAACAATTTTGTTTTTCTCGCATTTTGGGCATTTGTGTGATTTGTTTGGGAGTTTGTTAGTGTAAACAAACCGCCTACCAGTATATTTTGATTTTTAATATAATTTAAAAAAAAAAACAAGTTTTGTTTCTTTTTTGGCCACTAAGACAGTAGTGGGAAAGGAAAATAATATTAAAAAAGATTGTAATGGAGAACATCTAGTTTCAAAAATGAAATAAAAACAAGAAAAATTATGATTTGATTGTACAATAATATATCTATAAAACATTTCATAAAATTATGAAACAATATTAGCTGTGTTTGCAAAGCCTTGTGCTATCATTAAAAATGTAACAAAATTTTCCGATACAAGTGACGCAAGTATTGCGGAAATGTAGTGAAGGGGGAATTTAACTAAAATGTAATTGTAAACAAATTCAGAGTGCAGAAAAATTATTTACAACATTACCATTAAAATCAAAGTTTAGATCGAAGTATGTTTGCAATCTAACTATGATGACTGAATTAATATAATTGCTCGTCAATCCTTATTAAAAGGTTGCATAAATTTATTGTGTCAATTTTGTTTACCAAATTAAATAATATTACTAAATACTGGTATTTATGCACTACATTAATATAAATTTTCTGATGAGCAATTTTTATAGTACTTATAATGCCTCGAGTAATACAGAATAAGAACATGTGAATTATCCATAATATCTACTAATGTTCTAACTAGTAATTTCTAAATTACAGAAATTCATCACATGTCCAAAAATAGTCTCTGCAGTAACATACGAACTCATTATTGTAATGAAGCACAATATTATTTCAGAAACTTAAATTTTATTATTCTATTCAGGATAAAGAAGATTTCCGGTATGAATTTACCACATTTGAGGCGACTTTTCTGGCGAAGTTAAGCTCGAATATGGAAAAAGGACAATGGACCGAAATAACACTGGAAAATTTCCGTCGGCGAGTCTTGCTGGTCTCCGGCGAAATAATTACCAAGTGCAAATATTCGTGTGGGGCTTGGTCAAGATTTACATAAGAATAACTTGAAAAAACAATGGATTGGACTTTTCAAATCCGAACCACATTTTATCAAGTTTCGGGAGGTTTTATTGTCTTTTGAATTTTACTCGAGGTACATAAGAATAATAATTTCCGATCGTTAAGGAGAATACTTTTGAAATAAAGGTTTCATAAAAGTTATTAAGAAAGCTATTTATAAGAAGGATAATGCTTTTTAACGACCATTAAAATTATATTTTATGTTAACTAATTACTATTTACAGTTTCTTTTGGTTTCGAATGATTGACTTTTTAGAATTTAAAAAATCATCAGCAATAAAACTTTGAACGCAAAGAAATACAATCGATGGATACATCTTAATGGATTTGTTCAATGTGTATGCTCAAAATCTTCATAAGTTATTTATTTTATGTGAAATTTCATATATAAAAAACGACTCTCACTGCTCAAAAAAAAGGTTTTCAAGAAAATAGGAAAATATTGCTGGTGCATATTTAGACAAAATTTACCTATTCGTTAAATTTCGGCCTGTTCTATGGGTTTAAACAAAGGTGCGTCCATAGGTCGTAATTGAAAGATTCTACCGCAATTTTTTTTTTTTGCAAAATTTATATCCTCTAGGTTGCAAGTTTACAAAGTTTGCAAGAAACATCTTACATTGTTTTCAAACTGAAGCTAGCAATGTGTAACATGAAGCTATTTTTTTTTATTTTGGAAAAATATTTACTCTGGAATAAGTCAAAACTCGACTGTTGCTCCACTTCAAGGATTCTGAAGCTGCCTACATCGTCTACAAATACAATTATGGCGCTATCAAGAAACAGCCTGCAACTCCAGCATCTTAAGCTGCTTACTTCCATATCCCACAGAGGCTAATTTAAAAACTGTGGGTCACATGATAATGAGTAATATGTACTCTTGATGACTTTTGGCTCACATTTTGGTCGTCGTACACGAAAAACAATTTCTTTAATAATGATATACTCAATACGGTTAAGTTACTAGTATTTAAAGTCTGTATGTTCCAGGTTTTGGAATGAGCAGTTTAATGGTTATAATTCTAGCAAACTATTATTATTTGTACTGTTTATATGATTTGATTAGAAAACTCAATCAAATATAGCCTACGAAATACGAGTATCAGATAGTTCGTTGAATAACAGATCACCTGAGAATAACAGTTTTCTTTAATTGGTAACCATTAAAGAAAAATGTAATAAAGTAAAATAATTCGTATAAAGAAATACACTTACTTACGCAATGTTAGGGTGCATAAGTACATTATTCCAACCTAGGCAACCCTAAACATCTTGTTCTCATAAGATCATCCTTTTTCTCTAATGGGCATACTTTTTGTTTCTGGAAACCACACTGGTTTAATAAATATAACTGAAGCTGATGATTTTTGCTCTATTTACAGTAGAAGTCAGCTGGATTTTCACGGTCGGTTCTAAGACTTCCCCGCAAACCCCGCTGGACTGTCGGCAATAGGAGAAGCATCACTTCCACCTCTACGCCGTAATCACGTGACGTTCATGACCAATCACAGACAATCTCTCTGCTTCCTATTTGTAATTCCAAATCGATGGGTATGACTAACAAGACACGACCCTGAGGCGGCGATCGGTGTGGTGGGGGTAAAGAGACTCCGAGAAGCGCCAATCGAGCGGGGCTGAATCCCAACAATCCAGCGGGGTGCCAATCCAGCGGGGTTCTACTGTATATTAACCCTTTGAAGCACACATTTTTCTTTACATGGAAAACGGTTGGAATATTTCACTCCGGGGTTTTCGTGGTCGCTGATTTCAAATATGACCTCAGTTTTGCAAAATTCAAAATTGCGGATCCAAGATGGCGGACAATATTAGGAAAAAGTTGCTGGATCGAGATGAAACTGCGTACACGGGAGTTGTCGGAATAGCTGATTTTATTACGAATATGTTCTCAAATGCTCAATATTCAAAATGGTGGATCCAAGATGGCGGACAAAATTATGGAAATGTTGCTTGATTTCAATCTGCCATCTCAGTTTTCAAAATTCAAAACGTATTACATATACATATTTCGGAGCCCCGAAATCTCAGAGTAAAATTCCAGGCATAATACATGTTATTTTTAAAATTCTTGTACTGTCATTTGGAATTCGCCATTTTGAATTTTGGAACTCTGACCCTGGATTCGTCATCAGTGACCATAAAAACCCCTTAGTAAAAATTGCCGTGAAAATCGAAACTGAAATAAGCTGGAAAACGCTTTTTTTTTTTTTAAAGAGTGCATTTTTTTAGTGTTTGTTCATTTATAACTATTTTACAACAAATGAAATTTGAATATTAGAGGTATGATATTGTAGAAAAATACCTTAGCTTCTAGAAAAACCAACTAATATTTTTAAATACGTCAAATTTTAATTTTTATAAAGGAAATGATCTGATAGAAAAGGTGGTCCCTGAGAGGACCACCGTGCTTCAAAGGGATAATACAGCCTCGTCCATTCAAACAACTATAACACCTAATATCGGAACAGAAATAGATATTTCTCATTAAAACTAAGAAACTATTGTAGAAATTAAGTAATACTTTGTTGATGAAAAAACTCTCATCTGAAGAAAATTTCTGATTTGGAATTTCTCTTATCAATGGTAAAAGTCTTGTCGAAAGTTGCTTTTAAATTTCAAATCTTGTGTTCATGATAAAACTTTCATTGATATAACTTTTTAGATCCAAAGTCTTCTGGCGATGGTGAACATTTTGTTGGAAGAAATTTTTACAACTGAACTCTTGTACCGAAGGAAAATCTGTCACTAAAAGAAAGTTTTGAAACAAAAATCTTCTAAATCGTTGAAAGGTGATGATTTCAGATCTAAATTTTCTTGTCAATAATAGAACTCTCACCTGAAGGCAGTTTCTAACCTGAAATTTTTTATGAGAGGTTTGGCCTTTTCTTTTATTATTAAGTACAGAATGAAGTACAAGAATGTCTTACTGTTTGTTCAATTGAGAGAAAATATCACAATAACCCGAGTCGACCCTACCTTACCAACACTCGAGTGCGATACACGTATATTAAACCTTTAATATATGAGTATATTAATTTAAAATTAAGACACCGTATATTAAGATTCATTTACTTGTGCATATTAAAAATGTATTCAATTTAAGAACATTTTTAACAGTGACCTAACAATGGACTTATTTGTAATTAAAAGTAGTCTAGCACTGTGAATTTATTATAAGAATAATTTGGGAAAATAAAAAATGTTCTCACCAGATTTTTTTGCGTTTACCTCAACTTACAGCTAATAAGTCCCTGAAAATAAGTGCACAATACAAAACGCCTTAATGGATAACATCCAAACAATGGGAAAAATTCATAAACTCGACATACATGTTCACCACACCAATTACTCAGAAAGCTCTGCGCTTCTCGACGAGTCTCAAAATGGACGCGTTTGAATTCTGATCCACATCATCTTTTTTCCTCAAGCTTCGTCGGACCGAAAACGCGACAACAGGAGAAATGGCTCATTGGTCCCATTCGTGACCGAAGAATCGCGTTTTCCAGGTAAATCTCCGTTCCATCTCCGTTCGAATGCACCCGCGTCTACCGACCATGGGGGAGAGCAGAGAACGAAAACTCGTATAATCCTAAGCGACGAAACGTAGGAACATGTAACAAAAGATAAATGTTGCGAATCGTCCAACCAAGTACCCTCTTTTCATGTATTTCCGGTGCAAAAGAATTCGCGAGAGTTTGAAAAAACCCCGCGGCAAGTGGGACGCTTCGCAAAAAACAATTGAGATTTGGAAGGACTACTGATACGCAGGTTTAACAATAAAAAAATGTCGAAAAACCAGGGAATTTTCTACATTTAATTCGTGCATGCGACGGTCGAATCCGGGATTAACGTCGCGGAGTATCGCAAATGTGTATGAAAACTGCAGAGGAGGGACTGGAAAATCGCGGAGGTATTCGCTCGAGAGGAGATTGGGTAGTAGAGGAGGATGAGCTATACGAACACTCGAATCCAGAGTAGGGGTTAACGAGGAAGCTCGTGAAACATACGAGTGCCATTCAAAGATTAAAAACCGGGACAAGCAAAACTGACTTTCAAATTCTGCATCAACAACGGTGATGCAACGATCGGCGGCTATTAGCGGTTAACGTTTTCCGCTGGCACTGCGTACACTTCACTATACAATTAGCAGTTAGTATATCACAAATAGAAAGCTCAAATCTGGATAACTAAAAAACAGTCCACTATTTAATGTACCAGCTTAATATTCTAAAATATTTCAGATTAGTGACGTAACGAGAAATGTGAATAATGTAATAAATGGATTCATAGGATGGTTTTCTATCTTCATCTTATTATATAAGAAATATACGTAGAAGTATATAATATAGGAGAAGGCAGCATTAATAATACAAGACCATAGAAAAAATTTGTTTCCAGATAACTTGAATCAGGAATAGTGGATCTTATAAATTCTTAGCCGCTGAAAATGAATCCGTAATTCGATGTGGCCCATCATGTCCAGATTTTAAGACATGTAATCCGAAAAATACTCATAAATATACTTTTTGGCAATTTAAGGTTAGGATATGTGAAAACTCTGACACGATGAGTCAACTTCGACAAAGAATTCGTTTTCAGCGACCAAAAATCTATAAGATCCTCCACTTCTGATTCAACTTGTGTCAAAACAAAAAACGTGGTCTTTTGTTATTTTTTTCGTGAAGTATGAAACAATTTTTTAGGGGAGATAACTTGAATCAAATACTCGATCTTATAGATTTCGCGGGATCACAAAATTTTTTTTTTGCGAAATAACTTGAACCAGAAGTAGTTGATCCTATAGATTTTTGGCCGCTGACAACGAATTTGTTACCCAAAGTCTTCTTTTTGAAATATCTGACCTTACAGGTCAAATTGGATACCTAATTTATTGTCAGCGACTAAAAATCTATGTGATCTCTTCCCTGGTGTCAGTGTATAAAGAATTTCAATCTAATTTTTTCTAGTCATTTCCAGATTTGTAACTGCGGATGATTTTCTTAGCCACGTGAAAAGGTTCTTGATGATCCAAAAGCTGTGACCAATAATTCTTGGATTTCAGTGTTGAAATCGGATTCCGATCGGCAAGTAAAGACTCACAGAAAATGAAACCTTTCCGAAAAAATAAAATAAACCGCAGAAATCCGACTTGAACGCTGATTTCCTCTAATTCTTCGTTACCAACTTGCTCAGTAGGTATCGATCTGTAAATTACTAGAAAAAATTCTTGACACTAAGGAAGAAATTAGAATAACATTAGGCCAACTACATTAAAAGTCGAAAAAAAGTATGTTTTTCTTGTATTTAAATGGTTCAGAGGAACGTACTTTGTGGGGTGGGTTTTCTCTACCGAAGGGAGGATGTAATGATTTTAATTTCAGTTTTGTTTTCTTTTTGCCAAGGAACAATAATAAATTTAAGATTTACTGATATGGGATTTTTACCTTCCCTAGGATACTCTAACAATTGCGAACTTTTGATCTCATTTCATCTTATTTTATTATATTGTACCGTGAAAACCTTCACTGTTAAAAATGTTCTTGAATTTAATACATTTTTAATATGCACAAATAATTAATTCTAATACCTGTTGTCTTAATTTTAAATGAATATACTCAAATATTAAAGATTTAATATACATATGTATATCTCACTCGAGTGTTCAGTGATTGGTTGATCGAATGTTTTATCAAACTTAAATTGTCAGAAAGTAAAATTCGAACCTTAATGAATGAATGGTCGATCAACCAATCAACGAACAGTTGCGTAAAGAATACGTGACCAAACATGAAGAGAAACCTGATTGGCTGTTGTCCCTTCTTCATAGAACAATGCTATATGAAATTATAACCAATGAGCTACAACTTCCATATTCAGTTTTAAGTTCATGAAAATGTTTTAAGGAACAAACTTCTTAAATTTCATGACAAATTCTTAATATTTACTAACATTTATGAAACATGCTTCATACATTTCTCTTAAATTTCATGAAATTATTTACAGTGTAGTCAACAGATCCACAGTTCAACAAGTCAACAAGACCAACAGGTCAACGGTGCCACATATAAGTTCCTACACGAACAAATCAACGTCTTATTATCTGATAGAAATAGGCTACTTGCATCAAAAATGAAAAAATCCAGAAAAAAACATATGTAATAATTTAGAAAATTCATAAAATTATATTTTGATTAAACTTCCGTTCTTGCTTTCCTTAATGGCCAATCGAGGAAGAAAATCGCAACTGTTTTTTTAACGGGGTTTTGCGTTTTCTCGGTAACCAATCTCAAACGAACAATCATAACCTTTACATACACTTTATGAAATTTAATACACGCGTATATTAATTTTAAAATAAACATGTGTACATTAAATTTGGTATACATGTATATGCAACATGTATATTAATTTTGATGTCAATATTTTTAACAATGTTCTTTTCTACGGGCACAAAAAGTTAACCCTCCTGCGCACAAGGACGAGTATACTCGTCCAAACTACATTGTTTCCATATGGGAAAGAAAAACTCGTGTTCAGGAGGGTTTAAACGCATGAAACTTGAGCACGATATAACGAATACTAGAACTATAAGTAATTTTGGAAATCAGTATTGGACCAAGCACAGAGAACACGTTTTCGTGTATTTGGAGACCAGAAAGTGCAATTTGCACGTTCAATACGTAGTAACGATCATTAGAATTCGCGGTGTCGAAACTTTGGTGGCTGATGATATCGCAGGGTGATTGGGCACGAGGCTGGAAGGACGTGCGCTTAATGGCGCCAATCTGAAATGCCTACGGCATCTATTGTCTCGGTTTCTGCCATCCTCGTGCATACCGATCGTCTGCGAATCTCCGCATACCTTCATATACGAAACACACAGGCGGACAGTGTCCATCCTCTACGTAAGCTGCATCCGCAGCTGGATGCGCATAAACTTGGGCAACACTTGACATTAATGGCTGCTTCTTCACGGTTTTCGTTCGGAAAATTTATAACGTGTAGTATGCAAATTTCTTATCGGTAATTTAATCGCACATTCTTGCATTTTAGAGAGCGACTTGTGTGGTTTGGCGATTAATAATATTTTTTAATATTAACGATTGTTTTTATTCCTTCGTCGTATGGTTAGAAGAACTCTGTGGTATAGGGGATGAGGTCTGGTTGCGGGCATCTTTTTGTTTCTAACGAATAATTTTTGACAACATTCGTATTATGCAGACATATGTGTATCAGTGGAAAGTTAGATATCTTAGCTAACTCTTCTAAAAGAATTAAATTGATTCCCTGTAAAAGAAAAATTTTATCATACATTTAGTGAAGTGATGATTTTTAACACAAAAAATATTTGTACCCGGTTGTGGGCACCCTTGAAAAATCTGGTAAAAATGGAAAAATATGAAGCAAAGTCACCACAAATAACAAGAAAATAAAAATGTATTTACTTTAAAGCCTCCGCTGACAAAAAGACCACAACGCGTTTTCACATTAGTCATTCACTAATCTTCAAAATCAGAATCACAATTCTTGCATGTTCTGCGCCCTTCAAATGCACCGGTGGACTAGGTTCATTGCATTTAATTCATTAACAATTCATCAAAGTAATATAAGAACGTTAAGTCAGTATAAACGACGATATTGCTATGTTTCTGAACCAAACACACATTAAATGAGAGAAAACAAGGGTGCCCACAACCGGTTACTTGAAGGTGCCCATAACCGGATGGCAGTGATTATTTAAAACGCCAATAAATTATGTGATCCAAAAATTTTTGTTAAAAATGATATCAAATCATAAAATATAATGATCACACTGTATAAAAAATTAAATACTTATCGTTTCGAAACAATTCACACTGATTTATATCACTTTGAAAACAGTATACAATCACTTTTCTGTTTATTTATTTCAGCTCAGTTTTATTATGCTCGCTGCTACGACGGAAATATATATACTTACGGTATCAACACAAAATCTGCTTAATGTCAACATACAAGTTTTACAATACTCAGTTCAATACCGTTATGCTTATCCCAATTTACGAGGAGGTGCCCACAACCGGGGCACTTCCCCTAATCATAAGGAATTTATTTTCCTGCGTTTCTGTTTGTGGGTGTTATTTTAAACTTGTTCCAAGCATTTTAAATGTTATATTAGAAGGTTACCAAAATTACATGAGTCTTCTAAATTCAAAATGGCAAAGCAGAAAAAACATATAATTTTAAATATTCTAATTTTGGTCAACCCTAGAAGACGTCGTTGCGTTCACGTACGGTAAAGACATGAATCTTTGAAGTGCTCGGACATACCGCATCCCGTCAGGCCAGGGAAGGGTCAAAAGCAATTTGGCCAACAAATAAATAATAAAACTCAGCATCATAATACCCGTATACAAATATGTCCATATTCTAGTAGCAGTTAGTCAGGTGGATTTAAAAGCTACAGCAAACGGTTTAATCTCCTCTAGAGTGTCCTCGAAAGTTCATAAAATACTGGACGGCTGAAATCGACGCACATAAACGTAATCTGATGTTTGCCAAGCACGAGGCTCTAATTCCTGGATGGACTGGACGGAACTGCTTGTCTGCTAATCTGATTCGCAAAATGAAGGGAACGAACGTTTCGCGGTTATTACACACGAGAGGGAGTGCGTTCGCCACATTATAAGCGAGGATAGTTCAAGAGATCAAAATCGACGCTCTAGGCAGATTCCACACAAGGAAAGATGTCGGAAGACGACGCTTTCCAGTATCGGCACTTTGAGCGTTGATCGTGCGAGTATTACTCCGTGTAATCGTCCACTATAATTATTCATCGCGATATTGTCGAGTTGGAGTCATAACAGTACAGAATGTTACACGGTTACGACTCCGGGCTATAAGGTGCAAGTAAGTTCGATGTAATCTATCCATAAAATATTGGGCGTTTTTACACATATCTTGCAGTCATTGTTTTATTTATAATAAAAATGTATGAGGAGAAAAATTGTTTATAGCATAAGCTTTTAATAAAAATTCAATTCAACTCCTCGCAAGCTTATTATGTACGTGTTACATTCGTGGGAGGGATTAAACGATTTTACAAAGCCGACTTCGTAACCGTGGAGGCCAAGTAGCTGGCGATGAGTCGCCCCGCTTTTCTTTGGGAAAAGAACAATGGAGAGATTTTAGTAGGAGTAGGTACATACGTTGGTATCTCTGCAAAGCTTTTCTCTCGGTACAAAATGAAATAAAACGTAATGGCGGTCTGCACTTCACAATCTCGTTTACAACTGTAGTAGTCTTGTGAGCTCTTTGTTTTGCACCACCACTTTCATCCGAGATACATTCATTTACATTCATAATCACTTGAGGACTAATAATGCATAGCATTCGTATATTTCCCTGGATTATTTTTCAAAGATACTCTCCAAGCAGTGAGTGTAGTCATCTCGTACGAATCAGAGTCGAAATACTGCAATCAAGTAAAAATTATCATTTTTTAAATCATTCGAAATTCAAATTGCCTTTAAAATCATATTACCTAAAAAGATGCATAATTAATAAAGTTTTCAACATTATAATTTATAAATCAACTTTAAGAATGCATGGAAGAAAATACAGAGCCAAATATAAAATCGCACAAAGAAGAATGACATAAATATTAGGACCCCACTGCGGACCATATTATTATTGAAAATACGCAGACTTTTCAAGATGATTTATAAATTTCGAAAGGGGAATTATTGTTATTATGAATTATAAATCACGTTAAAGTTATCCAATTTTGGTCAGCCTTCAAATGTCTCTTCAATGCCAAAGAAACTTAATGTCCCTGTTTAAAACGACCCTGTCGGGTTACCTTCTTTCAATCCTGAGATGTAAAACTGTGCGTATTAGTAGGTCAATTCTATTTTTGAATATTTGATATCAAGAGCTTCCGGAAAACTATATTTAAATCTTCTTCCATCGGAGAAGACGATAGTTGTCATATCTTAATGTTTGAGTAACATTGCTAAATGAAAGTATAAGTTAGCAAGAATGAAGGAATCGTCAGGGCACCCGTCTCTCCCCTTGGTCCTTCATTGGGCGCCAGTCTTCTACCCCTTCCTTTGCACCCTATCTAGGGTGTATAAGGTGCATAGGGTGTATATCTATACAATGTACTATTGATGCAAGTTTCCGCAAAGTACATTGAAAAAAAAATGTCCAAAATTTAAAGTCCTACTTTACGTAAACTGCATAGAGACTAGATATTTTAAAATGTGCAAATCCTTATATTTTGATGGTATAAACTTTCATAGTTTGAAAGTTACCGCCATTTTAAATCCCTTAATGAATTCGAAAAATATTGACGATAATTAGTAGTTAGGGAATATCTTACTGGTTTTTAGTGAATTTTTCAAACTTGCCTTCAATGAAAGAAAAAAAAATCTAAATGTGTTTGTTGCTCTACCGGAATTTTCATGACTTCAATTGAACGTGTGCTAAAGGAACACGTACGATTAAGCACATGACATGTCACACAATCGTTACAGAATGTTGCTTCGACATAACCAAACTTTCGTGATAATCGGTCGAATGACGAATGGAGGAACAGATATCAGATTGGCTCTCAGCAAAGTACCGAGTTAGTATTTGTGGACGATAAAGGAGTTTCGCGTATGACCCGAGGGCGAGGGAGGTTTCTCCGCCAATGTTATACACACTTGCACGGATGTACGATTATTGGTAGACAGTGGGGGGACGGGGGCAGAAAATGCACGGGAGGCTCGAACCGCAATGCTCGAGGGGGGTAGGGGGCAGGTGGGGGCATTGGGACCCCATGTGAGTAATAAGCACCTGCCTGCTTCGGAAAGCAGGGGCTTGATTCATTTCGCGGTAAGTACAGAGCACGCTCGCATCGGACCGAGTATATATGCACCATCGCCTTGGGCTTTTCGGCGCGACGCTTCAACTTCTTCGAAGAAAGATTTAAAGGAAGCGGGAGAAAAAGAGGCGTTTCAGCCTCTGAGACCGGTGAAACGAAAAGATTTACGTTAAGATTGACAATATTGTTTATAAATCTGTATTATTTCAAATTCCAGAGGTGGTTCGTTCCGAACCTGACGTCGGAATGACTACTTTGGCAGACAGGTGGCTGGACAAAATAATTGTTAAAAATCGCTGTATTAATTGCAGTTATTATGTGAGCAGTTTTTACAAGGACTATTTTAATTGTATACAATCAAGTGGATCTTTCAAATTATAATGGACGGAAGAAAAGAATGAAGGAAACGTAAGAATGATAACAAAATATATGTGTTTGTCTACGACTTGAATTTCTTGGACGCGCTACACAAATTCGTGATACAGAAACAATACAGAACAACAACACTTAATATACTGACAATTTTTATTGTTAATTTTGAAATCTAGTTTTGAAATATCAAATAAAATCACAGAAATGTGTCATATTCCCCAAGAATGTACTAAATTTTATTCGTCTTCACATGTTTCAAACAATTATTATTTTCGCCAAAAATTTCGTAGAAAATATCCTGTGTTTTATTTGGAATTTAGTTGTAAATGAAACATACCACTGGTAAAATCAGACATTCCGTTTGTTTGGGTAAAGTAAAAAATATTCCAGTTAATCGAATAGAGCCGAGGCATCGAAGCTGCCATTACGTCGCTCTTCGAGTGGAGAAAAGTAACAGGCAACCCTCGGGTCACGTAGCGGATTTTGACGTTGTATGCTCGAGATCGGGGAAAACCCCGACAAAAACGATAACTCGATACGAGAAACGCAGTCTGATTCGCCCGCGAATTCTCGCGCAAACGGACGCGCCGTATTAAAAAAAGAACAAAACGAAGTTACCATTTTCTCGGAAAAATTTACCGTAACCACCAGTCTGCCTCTGGTGAAACAGAGAACCCAGCCGCGTAAGTGGCAGCTGAGCAAGTTGACATGGGGAAAACGTTTGACGGGCGAATATCCAAAGTTTTGACGGCATCCTACACTGGGGCCATGAATTAAGGATGAATTCGTTGCCGTTTTGCTACATGCAGTCCGGAGTATCTCTAAAATACTGAAGATACGGTGATGCTGGATCCAAACAAAATGTGGAGAGTAAAAAAACCTGACTTCAATATTATAATTTACGTGTCAACTGTGACAGTAATAAGCATAACTACGCGTCGTATTCGTGTAAGTTGATTTTTTCCCTTCGGCTTTGAGTCCCTTTTATTCGGTTTACCCTCGTCATTTCTGTTTCCAAATATTATGTCAATCTTATTTATTTAAGTACACTCTTTTGTTGTTGCAAGAAATTACTTGATGCACGTATAAGAAAAATATATCCACTAGACATCTCTAGGATATACTGTACAAAGTGTGGCCATCACAAGGAGGACTCTTTCGGACGTATTCAGGACATCCGATGGATATCTAAAATTTCCGTGTTTTCTTCACCCTCGGATATCTACAGAAAGTCCATTGGATATTCCAAAGATTGAAATAAATAGCTTTGAATAAAATATTAAATTAAAAATAAAAAATAACTTGTCTTCAGCCAGGTTTGAACCCGGATCGTTTTATTCATAAATCCAGAACCTAACCACTCGACTTCACTCATTTCCACTCATCTTTTTATTTACCAATTTCATCGGAATGCAAACATAATATGCATTTATGCAATTGATTAAGCATATTTGTTAAGCACTTCAATTCATGCCTTCAGGTTATACTTAATCATAAGTAACTAAACCCGTACCGGATTACCTAACAAAGTCTTTCGTAGTTTGATAATTCCCTGCAACTATTAACATAATTTAATACCCGATTTAATTTTTTTGCGCAAGAATCACCCTCTGCTTAATTTACTTCTACAGAACGGCGGAAAATCCCTACTTTTTATGCAAGAATATAAAAAAGGGATCAAGGATATTTCTCCCAAGGACCATAGGATATGGAGTTCTCGCGGAATTCTACAGTCAGTCGTTCGGGCACAAATAAAATTTGAGAACACGAGGCATTATCCAAGTTGAAGCAGCGCCAGCGGCTAGCAGATGCGCCGGCGAAAAATAAGCGGCGAATTTTCAGCGAGCAAAACGGAGGTGCGTATTATACCCGTTAAAGACTTGGAAAATATAAAGCAGGCAGTTTTCAGCTCATGCGTGGGTGCAAATACGAACGCATGGCTCATTGTCCCTTTACTGGGAAGATTGGCGAACAGGAAAGTGGATAAAGCGTGAGCTGGGTGAGAAAGAACATTAAACATTGCGTTAAATGGTCCGAACGTATCCAGAAAACGCGAATTTCTGCGTTATTTCGACGATAAACTTCCGATTAGGCTTCGGATCTGTTTCTCGAATAGTACGAGGGAATATGCCCGTTTAAAAGCATGTTAACGGTTGTTGTGTGTGTGTTATGTACGTCTCGTCATTTTGCTTGAAATGTTCTATGTAGTATGTGGAATACTCCTTTCCCATGTAGAAATGTTATGCAGGATTTAGTAAGGCTCTTAATATATCCCGTATTTGTAACGTGGCGAACAGCGGGAAAAGCATTCGGAATAAGTTTGAAATTGTCGTGGTTAGAATGTGAAGGGCTGGCTAAAAAAAACGATGTCTAACTATACAAAAAAGTGACAAACATGTAAACATTATGATATATTGGACAGAAATAAGGTTGGCCTTGTAGCAATAGTCTTGGACAGGCTAGCCGCAGTATGAAGCTGATGGGACACTAATGGCACCAGATACACTCAGAGAAAATATTTATTACAAATGAAAAAAAAAAAAAATTGTTGACTTACTATTTTTCATACAAAGTAAAAACTTGTTTAAGTGCGGCTTATATCGTATTAGAAACGTGTTCTCGATTATTTTACTTTAAAAATATAAATTCACATAATTTTATATTTATAGTAAGCACCGTAGCCATTTAAAAATCCAAATCAACAAAATCCAGACAATGTAAATCCGTGTTTTTGAAGTAAAACAATCAAGAACGCGTTGCTGATAGGACAGAAGATGGTCAGGAACCGACATTATAGAAAAAATTGCATTTTAACAAAATTTGAAGCTATTAAATCACTATCGAAATATAGGAATTTTACCTTGGTCACAAAGAAATCAAGGAGTCATGTTGTCCACGTTCAGAATCACGAGCACTAAATGAGATATATGGGCAAATCCACAGAACTTTTGACTTTTATGATATTATAAGATTCACTATAAGCTGTGTACAGAACTATTTATAAAACGTTGCTATTTACTAAAAAGGATGCGCTTTTCAAGGTACAGTTATTTGTTTTGTATGATGGTTGATTAAATACCCATAGGAAACAAGAAAGCTCATCAAATTTGAATACAGTACTGCGTGCAAATCGTATTTTCTTTAATATTTTGTTCTGTAATTTTTGAAACGTGTATTCTTTTCATTTGAAAATCGTGAGGTTGATTAATTGCTCTGTATAAAAGCCAAAGATACTTGCAAAATAGGTTTGCCTATATCTTAATAAGAATGACATGTGTCCAAAGTCGCGGGCAGTGAATTTATGAAAAATTGTATTTTCGTTAATTTCTAACTGTAACTTTTTGAACAAACAATATTATGGCTCCGTACTTTAGGATATTTTAATTTATGATATAATAAGTGACATATTCCGAGGAATAAGGTGTGCCTAGTCTCATCTCAATTCTGTGCCTATTAGAACCTATAGCCTTCATGCGTAACTATTGTATATATTGTATATATTGTATGTATTGTATATATGACTGTAATGTCAAATTACAGTTTTATCTGGCACACCACCTATGCACAATTATAGGTCTCGATTATTGGCGTAATTTCTTTTTTTATGAGTTATAATAATGCTCTGAACTTGTTCCAGAAATACAATACGATGTTCAGGGGTAAAACATGACAAGAAATTATCTCTTTGAGCCAAAATCTTTTCTTTACACGGAAAAATGCAGAAATTTGTTACGACGCGGTTTTATCGGTAACTGATCATCAATCCTTTGACAAATATTCAAAATTCAAGATGGTGGATACAGCATGACGGACCGAATTTCTAAAAAGTTACTTTAATCTGCTAAAATTGCGTATTCAGAGGTTTTCGAGGTCGCTGATCGGTCGAGATTCTCTATATAGCTTTGCTCCGGAAATAATGAAAATGTGACTTTGCATAACTTGAAGTAGGTGAAAAAACCTCAATTTACCTCCATTTAACCAAAGAATGATTTAGTTGGAGGTGGGAGATTAATTATGTATTAAAATTTTAAATATAAGTTATTATTAAATATAAGTGTGTATTTATAAAAATTTAATGTAATTATAATAAATATAACAAATTAGTTAATCTATTTACAAACTTAACAATAAATCAAATTGTGTTTGTCTTTCTTCTCTGTTGCTTCATCACTTTTTGTAAAAAATTAATAAGTCATAATAACGTTAGATAATTTTAACTCGATGTATTAACTCGCACTGTGTGCCTACAGTGTATTTCCAGTATTGGTTATATCTATTTATTAACTCGGTCGAAGTTTTGAATTTACAAAATTTGGTAACGAATTTGCCATCAAACTCAGGAAAACCAATTTGAGTACCGAATTTGAACTTGTTCCAATATTTTTTTACGTATGCAGTCCAACTTCTTACAAATTCGGTCTACCATATTGAATTCGCCATCTTGAACTCAGAATATCTGTTGAAGGATCAGTAACTTAAAATACCCCGAGTAACAAATTTCAACTGTTTTCCGCATAAGAAATATGTTTGGTTCGAAGATATAATTTTATGTCACGTTGTACTCTCCGTTCGCTCCGTTCGCTGGAACAATTCTTTACAAGTCGTAACGTTCCGTTTTTTCTACATTTTATATATTTAGGATTGGGCTCAGGTTGATTTTAAATGTGTGCCAGCCAAAAACAAATTTTTTTTGTTAAAAGTTCTATGATTTTGCCCATACATGAAAATTCTAATGTTGTACATTTAAAAAGTAGAATAGCATGAACACGGAAAAAATATAGAATAGTTGATTTAACTATCTGAAAAATAGTTGATCGAAAAATAGCTGACGCAACGAACTAGTTTGTAAAGATGATACACGAACTACGGTTAAACGAACTATTTTTAATTTGTTAAATTTTTAATTAAAAATGGTAAACTTTACAATATGGAAAACTTCAACATTTTAGCACTGCCATCTAGTCAGTCCAACTATTTTTAAATGGTTACAAAATCCAACTAAAAAAATAGTAAGGTCAGTTATTTCCGTAATTGAACGAACTATTTTCATAAATATTAACTATTCTTTTTAGTTGACTAACTGTATTGTGTAATAAAAGGCGAATACATCCTTCGTTCGATGTCGCGAAATGGGATGCAGAATTCGGAAGAATATATGCCGTACAATTTATTACTATATGTATACCGATCTGTAAATACGAAGCGACCTTTGCGATTAATAAACAAAGTCACACTTAATGAGGAGCACACATTCGAGAGTTTAACAGTAAATTGCATTAAATTAATGGTGTTAAAATGGAAATCAGTGTTCCTGAAATTTTAGAAACCTGGGGACTGGGAATATATGCTGACATATTTGAAGGTCAGTAAAAGTAATATAAATTTATGAATCATATATATACAGAAATCGAAATTTCGTCGTCAAATCTTTGATTGGTATTTTGCGTTTTGATCCCCATACGAGTTAGAAAAATTTGATCGCATATTTTACCCTAGACTTTTCTTGTGATTTCGCAAAATATTATTGCACTATTAAAATACTGTTATTCTCGCCTTTGTAACGGCCAGTTATTTGAAATCGTCGTGATTACTATTTTTATTAGTTAAAAGGGAACAAATCTGTTAATTGAAGTAGTTAAGTTGACTAATTTTATAGTTATTTCAATCATCTGAAATAGTCGTGATTACTATTTTAATTAATTAAAACGGGACAAAGCTTTTACCAGTTAACTAATTGAAATAGTTGATTTACAAAATGAAAATAGTTGTTCCAACTATTTCTGTTGGCTATAGAATAACGAACTGGAAATAGTCACAGCAACTAAAAAAAGTTCTGAGGAATATGCACCCAACATTTTTGGCTGAATTTACTTAATTTGAATTTTTTTAATTGATTCAACCATTTATTTTTTTCCATGAAGAGGTTAATACTAGAAAGAGTAGTTTATTTAACTGTTTTCTTATGATGTATTTTACTATTTCAAAATGGTTGAATCATTTTATTTTCTCTTCAGCAGGCGAAGTTGGAATCCAAAAATGTGATCGAATTTATTTCATGTATAGATCGATGAACGAATTCTATATTAAATGAATGCTTTTATCGCAATTAAGGGAGGAAGTGGTATCCCAATTGTTTATGTTTACTATGTGATCTCTCTTACCAAAATAAGAAAAGTACAAAACAGTTCTTCTCATGGAAGTAGGTTTGTTATTTAATGTAAAGGAACACCGTCCAACACGGGAAAAAAGATTATTTGAGATTTGTACTTTTCTCCACAAAAAAAAATGTTGACAATTCGTAATTGACCTCAACCCGCGGAAAAGGAAGAACTTTTCATCTGGCATCACGTGCAATTTTAATAATTAGCGCGCTCCTATTTAAATTTGATAAAGATATTTCACGACCTGAGGCGAACCTTTTATGAAAAGCAATTAAGGCGTAAGTAATTAAAAATGTACAAACCGTCGTAAACGAACTCATTTCTATCCTGTTAGAAGTTGAAATCGTTAGAAATATGCGCTAACAGTACAAACTCGGTAAAAGGGCGTAGGAAAATAAAAGATAAGCACGGCGGAAAAAGTTCAACAGCGACGATTCCGTACGCCTTACCGTTCCGAATGGAGCATGCAAGTTATTCTGTCATTTTTACCTGAAAGCCGCCGTAAAATATTTCATCGTTTTGCGAATTCTTGAATTCCAGCTTTGACGTTACCTTTTTATTTTATTGGAAGAAAAAAGTTTTTTTTCTGTTTAATGAAAAAAAAATTTAACAACAGACGTAGTTACATTCAACTTATACTATAGTATTTATGTAACATTAGTTATAATCTGAAAATCTAATCAAAGAATATCGTAAATTTGATACCGAAATGATTAGAATAGAATTGTATAATTTTTTGTTTTAAGTTTGTGATTTCATGAAATTGTATTTCGACCCAAATAGAATCGACCAAATAAATTCTACCACTTGGGGAAAAATGACCCTACAGTAATTTTATTATCCTGCAGGCGGCCGGCATTTATCAATGGGTCAAAATCATACTTTGAAAAAATTTTCCCTAAAATAATTTCCAAATGAACTAGAAATATGGCTTGACCTTGAAGTGATCCCAATCGAGATACTTCCGCCTGCGAGGGTTTTACGTATTATACATACATATATTTTTCTTTTCTGAGTGACTTCTTAGTCACTTAAATAAATTACTACATACATGGAAGAACGGGTTCGTTGGTTTTAACCAGTTGGCTATCGCGCTGATATCTAGCAAATAAATTGGTTGGCAGGACCAATTTAATCCATTTATTGATTCTCCGATTTAATTACAGTAGAGTCCCGCTATATTTTCCCAGTTCCGTTTCGTTATATTTGTCTGTCGCCGCTCTCTTTTTCCCCCACCTTGCGCGCTGGGGCCTCAGGAAGGGTCTGCTATAACGTCACGAACCTAACGCAACTGAGGAGAGTGGGAGAAGCGGATCACCCCTTCTTTTGACACATATAAGGAGACGGGAGGGGAGGGCGAAGACCCGAGCGGGAAAATATACCGGGACTCTACTGTAAATAGTTTTCCTACTAATTAATGGGTTCTACCAAGCAAAAAATGCCAACCAATTTAAGTTGGTTTTCCATGAGGCTGAAGCTATCGGCCGGCCGGGAGCAGGCGGTCCAGACTTACAAAATATATAAAATCAGGTATATTAGTAATAAAATTACCATTACTAAATAAAAAAATATATCATTAAGAATTAAATATACTTATGACTTCCAGTTTAGACGAAATAATATTCATAATATATGATATAAATGAAAAATTGATTGCTTATGGGCGTCGTCATCAAAAGTAGTAAAATTTTCGAAAAATTCGTAAAGAATATACTTTGCAAATGCCTAGATATATAAAATTTGTTTGTAAAACACCTTTTTATACACAAAACAATATCCCAGTGACAAATTTTAGACAGAATGAGTTTTTCATTGTTAAAAAAAATCATAATGGCGCCGTTCCGGCCCGCCGATCGGCTGTTTTATATGTTATTCTAATCATCCAAAAAAAGTATACTTTGCATATCTGCCGGTTTATCAAAATGTTTTGTAATACACCTTTTTATATATAAAACAACATCCCACTGACAAATTTCAGACAGAATGAGTTTTTCATTATTAAAAAAAAATCATAATGTCTCCATTCCAGCCGGCCGATCGGCTGTTCGCGTAAGGAGTAACAGTGGTTCTCAGTCGGCCGACTGGACCGCCCCGGCCGGCCGATAGCTTCAGCCTCATTGGTTTTCCTAACCATATTAGGTTTTCTCTGAACGAAATCTCCTTAATTATACGGTCCACATACACAACAATAATACAAAAACATTCTAAATGAGGAAAACTTAATACTTAATAATTTTATAAAATACTGATAAAGTATTTAATGCATAAGAGATAAGTCATATATTTGTTAGTGTTAAAAAAAACATAGATTAAGTAAATATTCAAATGTTACTAACTTGCATCTGTAATAAAAATTTGAATGATGATCCCGAGAAAGTCCTGAAAAAGCTTTGAAA
This sequence comes from Trichopria drosophilae, assembly GCA_030407085.1. NCBI lineage: Eukaryota > Metazoa > Arthropoda > Insecta > Hymenoptera > Diapriidae > Trichopria > Trichopria drosophilae. The sequence continues at coordinate 195,052,454 of CM059582.1, forward strand.
AAATTACATTCTTAATCACACACCAAAGTGTAATCAGGAAAGCACGAATAACAGTATCCAAATATTATCATAAAACATAAATTACACGACAAAGTATAGCATCATTTTTAGTATATCAATGAAAGATCGACAAAAATTAAAACTATTGAGGCAACATTAAATAAATATTTGAACAAGGAATTCAAATAATAGAAATACTTAACGAAGAATAGTGTGAAACCTGGTTGTTAATGAGTATTTAAACATTCGAAAGCAAATCATTGTTGCTAGATATGTTACTTATCTGTTGTAGGTAATCTAGAAACATTTCTAAGATTAAATAAAAATCTTACAGATATCATAAATCGTCATAATCACTAATTTAATTGCTATAATTTACTGTTGTCAATCTTTGCATTCTATCCAGCAAACTTCAATCAACTACTTTATTAAACTAGTAATGAGATTTAACATGGGGGTTACACTTCTTGGACAAATGAACGTGAATTACATAAATGAAATAAATCGTTGATTGACGTTTCGGCGCTTTATTAGAATCCTCTTGAAAATAATCTACAAAAAATTATTAGCTTCTGTCAAGAAATATATTGAAAATAATAAATGCATTTGATACACATTTAACAAAATAAACGATATAAACTACATTGTAAAGTTCTATTTTAAAATTATTTTTTAAACCCCATCTTTTGGCTGGACGTGAACGTTTAAAAAATGGAAGAGAAATTGATGACAAGGGTTTAAAGTTCATGGTTTAAAATACGTATTCTTTTATAACCAAAATGTCGTAAAAACTGACTCTCATAGTCGTATTTGTTAAAAATACTTGATTAATTGTATAGTACTTATTAATGCGACATGAAATTATGAAAATGATACAACTTCAACAAAGACAAACGTAACGAGAGTGATATTGTCGTTGAATTTTACTTTGAAGGTCAACTTTTTGTGTCTACAATTAATCCTTTGTCGATTAGTCGAATGTAATGAAAATCGAACTTATTTGCGACTAATTTCACAAATAATTGACGGCGCTGAAGTTGGCAGCCGCGCGCTGGCAGTCAACGCCGAGATCCATAGGCGTAGAACGTCGTGGGTCCCTCTGAAATTTCGTAAATAGAAGAACGTAACAAACTCTTACAAAATTATACAAAATTAATATTTATCATACCTAAGGTACATTTAACCACGTAAATACATATTAACAAATTGGAAAAAAATTAAAAAATCGTTATCGAACGAAAATAAATCAGAATTAGTTACAGTAGACTTTATAAAATACTGCTACGTTCAAAGGAAAAATCGTAGGCATTCCAAACTTTCACAGAATTTACTTCATGATATGTAGAACAACGTAAAAGTATTTTTGAGAGGGTTCAAAAATAGTATCATTTTTAAAAAAATGATTTTTGATGTTTCGAAATTCAACCCTACGATTTTTCCGGTAGCCCTAAATGGGACATTCGAATAGAAATATAAAAAATCGTTCATTAGACAATGATATAATTTTCGAACCCTCTTCAAAATACTTTTACATTGTTCTGCAGGAATGAAGTCAATTCTGTAAAAGTTTGGAAAGCCCACGGTTTTTCTTGTAGCCGTAAATGCAATTTTTTGTATAGAAACATAAAAAACCGTTTTTTCGAAAATGATACAATTTTCGAACCCTCTCAAAAATACCTTTATGTTATTCCACATGCGATTAAGTAAATTCTGTGAAAATTAGAAAAGGCTGCGATTTTTACTTTGGCCGTAGTCGTATTTTATAAAGTCTACTTTAAATCTGATTTATTTTCGTTCGATAACGATTTTTTAATTTTTTTTCAATTTATTAATATGTATTTACGTGCTTAAATATACCGTATATATGATAAATATTAATTTTGTATAATTTTGTAAGAGTTTGTTACGTTCTTCTATTTACGAAATTTCAGAGGGGCCCACTACGTTCTACGCCTATGGATCTCCGCGTTGGCTGCCAACTTGAGCGCCGAAAATAATTGATGAAAACAAAGCGAATCGTTCAGAAAGCGGGGACTGATAAATGAGATGCACAACCAAATCGGAACTAAGAAGATATTAGAGCAAAGTAATTATTATTAATTCAATTATTTTGCAAAGCATTAGCGCTTGATATTTTGTCCGTAAATGTACCAAATTTTAAAATTTAGAAAGCTGTTACTTACCAATGTTCATGCTCTCTTGCTGTTCAAAATATGCAGTTTCTTCAGACAGCAAATTCTTTTTTCTACGATTCAATCACTCAATAACTAAAAAACTCACTAATTAACCAACTTTTTAAAATTTGCATTCGTTCGACTTACCTTATAACACTCGATCGGAAATCTCTCACGATTTTCGCGGGTATCTGCGAATGATTTGCCCTCGGCGAATTCCAGGAAGGCGAATGTTTACGCAGTGCCGAATTTCGTAAAGAAGTTATACACGAAATGAACAATAAAGATTCGACTTCTTCATTTCAAGTAAATATTTACTTATAATAGAAAAATAGTTTGTTAATTCAACTAAATATTAATTTGATCCTATCCATGTAACGCGACGTTCATAATGGAGAGGGAATGAAGGTGTTACGGAGAGAAGGAATTAAAAAACTAGGAAAAAATCGCGAATGACAAACGAAAAACCGGCGCAACAAAATTACAAGAATGCCGGACGTGCGACGGGGATAGGGAGGGGCCGCCATGACTAATTGCATAATTTCATCTCGGACGAAGAAGAACCGCGCAAACGAAGATATACGGGGATTGACGAAGTGCGCCCCGATCGGTGACGGGGTGCGCCGAATAGGTCCGAGTGACGTAGCCAGTTGGAATTCGGGCGCGCGCGTCGGTGCGACTATCAGCCGCGCGTGCAGCCAAATTTGAATCAGATGGGCGGCCTGTCAAAGCAAATGCTACGAATTACGTTTAAATGGGTGACAGTTCGGCCCGCATTCCGTCTAAAAAGCTGTATGTTGTCAGCCAGATTGGATATCCTTTGTGACATAAATAGTCTGGCATAAGATTGTTATGTTTTAGTATTGTGACGTACTATTTTGACCCTATACAAAATTTTATCATTATTCTGACTTGCCAGGCATAAAATTCTTATCCGCATAAGTTAGTTCGGCGACATATGATAGGTGTGATTAAAAAGTAATTATGACGGGTGAAATAACGGCGTTCTTGCCCAATGAAATGTAAATTGTAAACCACCGATGTTAAGCATGAAATAATTACGATCCATGCACTAAAAATTAAATAAAATACAAAAAATTAACAACGATGTTTTTATATATGTGCATATGTATGTTTGTGTATAATAAAATTGTTAAAAAATGTAGAATGTGTAAGGATATTTTAACGTGTTGCGATGGTATCTCTCCTTAAAGGTATAAGATTTTGAGAAGTGATCTTTTCAAAACGCGTTTTCAAATAGGAAATGTACGGTAATTTACTGAACGTTCTCTAAAACTTTTCCTAACCTTTCCTGCAATTTGCAGACATGTTTCTAATGTTTAAAAACAATCAGTAAAACACATAATGTTTCTGGCGTCCTGAAGATAGAATTTTTTTTTACTTATTCGTACAATGTTCAGTAACAGTTTTACTTCTAGTGATCAATAAAATTCTTTGCCAATGTCTGTAAAGGAAAATCATGATCTTTTACTTGTATATAATAGAAATATCTTCTCGTAATGCGATATCCACCATCTGTTTTATTGAAACTGGTTGAACGATGAAAGGTAATTATCCCGATGGTCGCAGCTGATAGGTTATGTTCTGGATTTGACAACCGTTTGAAGAATATGTAATCAATTATTACTGTTCTCTAGTCATTTGTTACAAAGGCTATTTCAACCACATTAAGAAAATTATTCGCGTTATAAGTACGATGCTTTAACCATAAATCCCATATGCATTAAATAATACTTTAAAAAAATAATAAATTGTTATATGATTGAAATGTTTAAATGGTTTCCACTATTTCATCCATGGAATATTTTTGATAAAATTGAAACGAAGGAAGAGGAGGGAGGGTAATATATAGAGATATCTAACGGTGGCGTCACACTAGCCCTGTTGTGAAATAAAATACAAAACGTCTTATAATAACGAGAATAATATATATTGTATGTCTAGGGCGCAAAGGAAGGGATTGGAGACAGGTGCGCTATGCAGAACATCGGGGACGAACGGGAGTCCTGATTCCGAGGGCTGCAACGGGGGGCTTGTCTCAGATTCCTTCATTCTCTCCCGTGATATACGCGATATTTTTTGTCACACCTGTATACAAAACTGAGCTTTTATAATGTCGGTGAAGTACATTGTAGAAAAGTGTTATAAAAACTTTATAAAATTTTAATAAAGTCCCTGTATAAACAACATATAAAAATTATAGAATAAAAAACTTATTGAGAATAATGACTCCATTATTATTCTATTTAAAATTTCCAGTTTTATATAATTTGTATAAAATTTGTATATATAGATTTTATAAAATCGTTACATGAATGTACAGTCTTTATAATAACTTTATAAATTTTGTATAGAACCATCTTTTTATACCTTTTTTATACAATGTTTATACAGTCCTTGTTACTTACAGGGAAGGGGGTTGTCGCGCGGTTATAGGGGTCGAATATATATTTCGATAAACGATGCCGTATTTTCCCACTACGTCATGCTAGGTCACATGCAAATATTAGAGAAACATAAATAAAAAAGTTGGCTGATGTTTCGTCCCGGGTCCGCTCACGGACTCTTCAGTGGGGCTTATGAGCGGACCCTGCCCCAGACATATCTCGCCAATAAATATGTCACTTCTATATAATATATAAATAAATAATATAATATACAATATAACAAATATATCGAATATTACTCACCCACCGACGAGACCGCGAAGCGACCCGGGAAGTCACCACCAACGCTCCTCAAGGTTCTGTCTCTATTATATACCCGAACTATAATGGTAAAACTGGTCCGAACGTCTCGGAACCCAACGATCAACTGACTGAAGGTGCCTTCCACAGGCCCGTTCATTCTGGTTCGGATTATTTGTTTACTAGAGGCAGGACTTCGGAAAACAACAACCACGCCCCAAAACAAACTAATTGCAAAGAAGTTAATTCATATTTTCCTCCTAATTCTACAGGAATTTTATTATAATATTATCTCACTCGACCTAAACGGTTATTAGGAGCTTCGTCGCGTGGCGATCCGGAACAGTCCTTTTATTAAAACTTTATAAAAATTTGATAAAACATTTCCATCTGGGTGAAAAAGGAGAAGCGGGCGCGAAAATGTGTAAAGCGCCCACTAAACCCTAGAAGATACACTCGCGCTGAAGAACGCTTTACCGGCATGCAAGGCTCGGTTTTTGTACTGTTATGACAAAAAATTTTGAGAACGCCATTTTGTAATCTAAATCGTAATATTGATCAACTTTTAAAAAAACTCACTCTGCCGCAGGATTTTGAGGCCTGACACGAACTTAAAACTCGATCACAATAAAAATTGCAGTAAACTGAATAACTTTTCGGGTTTTTCCACGTTTTCTTTCATTTCAGTAGCAGTATTTATAAAAATGGAAAGTGAGATCGAAAAACGGACTTCAGATTCGAAAAGAGCATACCCATAAAAATCATAGGAAACCTACATTTAATTACAATATCTCACAGATATATCCATAAACTTACTAAGGATGAAAACTGGTGACAAATTTATTCAAGTACCATTTAATAATTACGTCAGAAAAATAATAATAACATGACCGCGGACCATTTTTGATGCTCTTTCGTTTGACATGTATTACTATATTAACAAGTAAAAGCCCCACTAAATTTTTAGATATAAGTAAAAAAAACCACGATTTACTGTATGGATTTTTTTTATACTTTATTTTTACGCGAAACATCTTTTCGTTTTTCATAAAAAAGTGCAATTGAAACCGCAACTTTTAAGTTTTATTTTTACACTGAAGAAGGTCCTTTTCTTTGCTAAAAAACCTTGTAAAATCGTGCAATTGGAATTGGAACTTAAAAAGTCCATAAAAATGATTTCAATAAAAGGAATTCAAAATGGCTTTCGAAACAATAAACGTTCAACCTTATGTAATATTCATTGAACTTTTCACAAATTTTAAATAAACTTTAAATAAATAAAATTGAATTTCAATACAGCGAATTCAAAATGTTTTCCGAAAAGAGTTTTTTCATAATTTTTGGATTTGCCGTTTATTTAAAATTTGTGAAAAGTTGAATGGGTATTACATAAGGTTTAACGTTTATTGTTTCGAAAGCCATTTTGAATTCCTTTTATTGAAATCATTTTTATGGACTTTTTAAGTTCCAGTTCCAATTGCACGATTTTACAAGGTTTTATAACAAAGAAAGGGACCTTCTTCGGTGTAAAAATAAAACTTAATGTTTTAATTTAAAAAATCGTGTTTAAAATGTAACGGGTTCCTTATTTTTTGGCATAATAACTCACGCTAGTTAAAAGAGCACACAAGAAATATAGTTGGATGTAATATTTATTATTTTTCCTCAATTTTTGTTAATGCGTGTTTCATTCAATTTTGTAGTATGTTAAAGCCGTAATTGTAGTGTTTAAGGAATATTCTGTACTTTTCACGATATATCTAAGTAATGGCATAATGCATTGTAAGAAAAAAAAAATTTTTTTAAATGCTGCCCCCCAGAAATATAAAAATACCAAATAAAATGTTCATGCTATGTTTAAAAAACATCGGGGATTGTGTTTCAAGCAGAATAATAAATTTGATCATTATATGTGCATACGCAATTTTTATTTGTAATATTCAGTGTAACCTGTAAAACATGTCATTGAATATGTAAAAAAAGGTTACATATTTACACGCATATACATGACATAAAAATTCGTAGAACTTTTGGTGGGGATAGTAAGGAGGAGAAAAGTATCAAATCGAGGGGGGGGGGGCAAATATTGGAATAACAGCGGAATACCGAATAAAGAGGATTAAATACAGGGGGTCTATTTTACGAGACAATTTTTTTGTCATCAAGAGGTAGATTTTTCTTGATTACACCATTCTACCTTTGGCTTGATCAAAGCGACTCCTCTTGCTACCTGAGTACTAATTACTTAACTGAAATAAACCGGCTATTGTACCACTAGTTTATTATTTTAACTCTTAATCCTGATTCCAGGGAAAATTCAAATTGTACATTACTAATTGCACAACTGTAAGCATTTTCAAGCCGCAAGACATATTAGACCCGGGTAGTACGAGCAAAAGCCTTTAAAATAACCGTCGGAACTATGGGTTAATATAGCATCATTGTTGGTCTAATTTCCAACGTGTACTAGTAAGGAGGTGGCGAGAGAGAAGCGCGACCACCGCCGTATAAAAATTGCAACTAAAGGTTGGCTTTGAGGAGCATACATAAAATCCTCACATACCTCTTAAGATTTACATTAATTTAAGGCTGTGTCTAAATCCACGCATAAATTAATTTCATATACGCTTGGATTTCGCAGTCAAATCGAATAAATACTATCCCCTAAATTCGGGATGCCTTCTGGTCCCCCAGACCCCCTGCTAAAGCTATCTTAACCTAACCAAGCACCTAACCTAACCTAACCTTTTTTGCATCCATCTCTCTTCCACTTATCCATGATATAGGAAACCATACGTGGATATAGATACTCCGTTAATTTGAGCTTATGGTTGGATAGTATTTCTTCCCTGACCCAATCACGGACTCATCAGTTAGCTAATGAGCAGGTCCTGCACCAGATACGAATCACCGATACTAATAAATATGGATTTAAGAAATATTAATGTATATAAAGTACAAAACACATGCTAACACTCGCACCGAGAGCGTACATTGGCCACGGGAAAACTACCAACAACATTGCCACAACACACATTAAACAGTCTCAGGAAAACTGATTCTACCCATTCTTATGCTCGCAAAAGACTGATTCAAAATGCCTTTGTTAGGTTTGTTTACAAGAAAATAGCGCCTGTGACTTAAAACTTTTAGGAAAACGTCCCTTCAACGTTCATCTCTGAATTTGGGTTCAGAGATCAACTTGGGAATGAGGAAAACTCTTTCTTCTAAATATGATCCAAGCCCTCCAAGTCCAAACGACGGAAGTAATCATATATTGTTTATCTTTTAGTCATAATCGAGACTAACATATAAGCCTTCCCAATTGTAAATATCTATTTTATATGAAAATTTAATATGTTGTAATACATGAAAAACTAAAAGCCATGTATTCTTTTTAGCGGCGCAACAACTAATTTAAGGGATGAAATAGCACCCCCTCCCCAAATCACTTTGAGGGTAGTTTACCACCTAATTATCATCCACTATTCATGATGTCGAGGCAGATATTCTTCTTCTGTTGAAAGATACTTTCCTACCGGAAATCATTAAAGTCCTTTAAATATCTTGAGAGATATCACTATTTTTCTATTTGTGCCCCAATTTTGGAGGACCTGTTTCATGTCCTCAATACGTTTTTCCGCGGCTAAATAAAAATACCTGTCGCTTAGTTTTAAATTTTTACAGTATATCAAAATTTCATAAATATTGGCGATTAACACTTTAGTAGGTTTACTTGTAAATCCTAAACTATTACCTACCTAAAGTAGAATGTACAAAATAAATAAACGATTATAAATAACCGAAAATATATTTTTCATCTGGAAACAGCACTTTTTAAAAAAATTATTCAATTTTAAATATCCGACCACTTTACATAGCGAAAGAGTAAAACCGATTTCGGCTTCGAAACAAAAAATATGTGTAATTCGATGGTAATCCGTAAATGGGTGGGCATAAATTTTTGTTATCGGAGTTGAACTCCTTTCTCTCTTGTCGCCTATGCATCTCTCTGGGTCTCTCTCGAACGCTTTCTATTTTATTGTGTCGCGTGCTCTGGCGTGTCATTCAGACGCAAGAACTCAATAGCTCATTGCGTGGAGAGTACCATCACACCGTCATACTGGTATAGGTGTGTGCTTATCCGAAGGGCCGCGATCATCCGTACAACATATTTCGAAAAATATAGGCGCTGATAGATCAAACAAACGTCGGATTGGATTATTTTTATCGTTGTTAATGGCGGCGGCTCAGCCAGGTTTCATTTCACAAAGCCCGTGCTAAAATCAATTCCCCTCGTCCCAATCCCACACGGCTCGCGCGCCTCCACCCTCTCACAGGGATGTACGTCGCCCACAGATGTGCATTGATATGATGCACCCCGTGCACAGCATCCGTCCCGCACACGCGAGCTGCGCTATTCGCGTATTTGCCAAGTGGATACGTTCGGACGATCCGTGCGAATCATTTGTACGAACCATTTTGCCATTAATATGACGAATCGAGCGTATCATCGCACTGGGTGCCTCTACCCGTCCAGAATCGATCCCAAACTATGTATAATTCAGACGTCAGAAACGTTACGTTTTTTTAGACATAGAAGGAATTAAAAGCCGACTATGGGAAAATTAAACGCGAAGCGTGAAATCGACGGACTTAGATGCAACGCCATTCCATTTCGTTAATTCGGAGTCGTTTGACGAATTTAATTGAGATGCAGGGGGATGAAATGCTAGCCATTAATTCAGACAGATTACGATGACTGACAACATTTTCCTGACATAGGTCAGAACCTAGAAGCAAATAATACATTCATGAAGGTTTTCGGCTTCTGAACCTGAATCTGGCCTCAAAAGAACCCTGCCAGGTCAGATGATTTGCAGTAAACTTGCAAAAAACATACTTTTTCGCTATATAAAGTTATTTAATATCACAAATACCGTCACATTTTCTGAAAGTACTACTTTTCTGCTTAAAAATCTAGTTTGAATGTAAAAATGAATTATTTGTCTCTGGGAAATCGACGAATTTACTGCATTGACTATTTTTACCTCTTTTTATCGCGCTACTTTGAGTATATAAATATAGTGTTAAATACAATTATAGGCTTTATTGGTTGTAGGGTCGCGGAATGCGAAAATGAAGTCTACTGTCAAACACAAGATGGGGAATTCAATATAGCCAATAAATTAAAAATAATGTAGGATTTTAAAAGTTGAAAAAGTTTGACTTTTGATTCGCGTTCTGTACAAAAAAAAACCTTAAGTACAAAATGTTGAGACAGTCCGATACTTTTATTAAACTTCCATTCGCAATATTGGATCTGCAATATTTTCAGTTTCCTAACTTGACATGGGACTCGTTCGACTACCCAAAGGCATGAGTACCAACTTTGAAATCAGCCCGATAAATCTTTTTAAACTCGTCCGCCATACTGAACTCGCCATTTTGAACGTTTAAAATCAAACTTCATTTTGCTATTAAGCGACCAAATCAACTATAAAGACTACTCATCACTATATATGTGCTGAGTTTTGCATGACTATAGTCACTATAGTAAAGGAGGTAAATAGTGCGATTTTTATGTATCCACATTAATTTGGAAGGAGAGCAGTATTACTTTCATCATTCACGATCTTTAGAAAAAAGAAATTTCCTGGCATTACATAACTTTAATAATTACAGCAGAAAAAAACATGTTTTAGGCACTTTTGCTATTGAATATCTCTAAAACCTGACCTCCTGGGAGTAAACAAGATTATACTTGGATTTAGCATGACAAAAACTTTCGGGAAAATATTAAGGGGTTCTTGTTTTGACATTTTTGTTTTCATGACCTATCAAAGTGTATGTGTAGAATAATGTTTTTAATCGGGAATAAGGAGATATTAAGATACGCTGGATTCGATTTGATGGAATGATATTTAACAAAACTCTTTGAGCTAGACCTACATCATCTCGATTTTGAATATAGGTAGACTAATGTAAGTTGATGATGTTGAACAATCCACATGTTCAAATTGTTTGGAGAAAAAATGAGTGATCATTCAACATTTTATGGTGCGTTATTATGAGTGTTTTTTTTGTTTTGAATTTTCTTTCATTCAAAATTACACTTCCAGTTAGATTGAAAATTTAATTCTGTCACCGGATTGTACATAAGTTAGTTTATAAACATAGTTTTTATCGTACACAAATAAGATGAATCTATAGTTGAAAAAATACCGTTAAATTTAAGGTTAATATAAAGTTTTTAAAAAGCTAAAGTGATTTTTGACAAATCTGCAGTCCATTATTTGTTTTATTTTATAATTGATGTAGGTACGCTCAGGCAAATGATGAATCTCGTTCTGGCTGATCAGTACATCAATAGTATGCTAAAGAATTATCGAAACTCTATTAAAAAAATGGAGCAATGATGACAGCGGTATATCCATTGGCTAAGCTTAAGCGATTTTTTTAAATGTTTTGGGTTAACAAACGTCACCAAAGGTTATATAAAAACCTTTTAATTTTGACCAGGTTAGTTAATGCATGATCATCGCTAAGGAGCTGCTGAATAATGTCATTGATCGTTCAGATTTTCTCAAAAAGATTGTAGCTCCTGCCAAATTATGGGTATATAGGACATCGGAATCAATCCACACCATATTGATCCGTGCAATGGATGTCCGAAGGATATCCATTTTCTGACCTTTCTGAAAAATTTGGATATAACAGATTATATCCCGGATGCTCACTGGATATGCATACGACTTCGACATGTAATACAAACTCAACTGCCATATTGAACCCGCCATTTTAAATTTTTTAAATCAAAACTTATTTTCCTATTATTCAATCCGACCAACTATAAAGACTGAATTTAATATTATACATATGCTTAGTTTTACCTTCGTAGTAAAGAAATCATTTTGGTTTTGAGGACGTACCTCGAGCATGCAGTCACTAAACAAGGCGTAAAACTCCACTTTTACGCCCTTCATACGAAAAGTATTATTTTAACTTTCAATATTAGTTTAGAGACATGATTTTACGTCTATGGAATATAAGTTTCGGCAACCAAGTGTTTAAAAAAATAACATGATTAAGACATTTGGGATATATCCCGTATAAGAAAATAGGGTACACTTAGGTTTCCGACGGATATCCGAGGAATGTCTATTTTACGATCCAATAAGCTACCTAAATAGTGTCGATATTGTATCCTTTGGATATTTCTTGAGCACACATAAGATATCCATTCTGATCCAGTGGATACATTTTACTTGCTCATTTGGCAGCCGTATAATTGTTTAATACGCACAAAGTGACTCGGGCCGACAGGATGCCAAATAATGGTCATTTCCATCGACCCATTAAAGTGATCACGAGATATGTATAGAATTATGGCATTAATTTAAAGAATAAATTGTAAAAATTAAAGCGGTAATATAAGTCAAAGTTCATAATTTTATGGTATACAAAGTGGAGTATTACCACGAGTAGAACGTTTTACTATGTAAAAGGTTTAAGCAAAAAATGAGAAAATCTAGAACAACAGTATGGGCGATGCATTTTTATTTGTTTGTACGATGAGAAAGCTTACCGAGAATAGTATGAGCCATACACGAAAGAAATAAGTCTTGCAATCAGGATCGATTTCTTATAAAAATTGGCTTAAATTCAGTCATTAAATCAGGATATGGTCTTAAATTAAATTCATGTTGTCTTGAAACATTAAAGAAAACGTTATCATTGCTCATTTTAAGACTGGAAGTTTTACAACAAGCAATATTCGAAATGAATAGGAAGTAGGCTTTATTGACAGCTTAAAAAGAGACGATCATAATGATTATTTTAAATTCTCTGGGTCCATCCCTCTTCAAGCCACTACAAAGACGCAAATTAAATATTACAGCAAAAAAAAAATATCGTAACTATTGACAATCCTTAACGTATGATTACTGAATTATTATTTAAACTATCTGAGAATAAGACAAAAAATGCATAAATAATGAAGGAATCCGGCTATGAGTATCGTGAAAATAATAGAAACCACTGAAAAAATATTTATTTCATACTTATTTCAGTCAAGATTACAATAATAAAAAACGATAAAAGAAGCAAGAGGAAAAATATACGAATAAACTAGCAAAAATGTCGATTGTAAATATTTGAAATGTGAATTTGGCAAGTACGATGTATAATATAAATTAATCGTAAAAAGTTGAAGTTAAGCTTATTTTGAAATGTATTTTAACATTAATATTTCATCTGACAATGTCTATAGAAAATTTTTTACTACTGAAAAACATATATACAATTTATTTAAAGTTAGATAGAACTCTGGAATAATTTATACGGTATAATACTAATTGGACCGATTAATATATATAAATCGTTTTGTTTCAATTAGGGCTGTGGATAGTATTGATAATAGACTTATAGAATAAATTAATTTATTGCAATAGCTGTTATGAAGCATGAAAATATTTATTTCATGTGACTCAATTAATGAGTATATTTGGTATAATAATTTCAATATAATAAGCTGCATACTTTGAAATATATTTACTATTTTTTGGATTAGCTAATTATTTCTTTTCGAGAACTAATGTACTTTGAATGGTTATGAAATAGGACATTGTACTACGCATAGAATTCGTCCATTCCTAGCGATATTGAAATTCCAACGATACATTCCACACGGATTCAAGATATTCTGCAGACACTCTAAGTATAATTGAAATAGGATATTTTATTTCCCATGTAAAGTTTACATTTTATGAATATTCGGAATATATGTAAAATACTCTATATATCTTTGCCTCAATTGTATTAGAAAAAAAGTATTCTTTTGAACACACACAATGAATATGCGGAAGTAGTCATGCTAAAATAGTAGACATTTCGAAACTTAATAAATTTTATGATTTGCTAATATTATTAAAATTACCAATATTTCAATTAATTTATACAAAATATTAGTACTGTAAATATTCCAAACAACGAGATTCGACTTGAAAGTCTACTAATAACACAGGTCAACATGGTTTAGTTGTTGGAAAGCTAAGGGTCATTTTCGAAGTAATTTGCTGCGTAGAATCCGAATCCGGGGTCAAAATTGGTCCATTACGTCAGGATTTTGAGATATTTGAGGTTATGTATCCGAAAAACGGCGTTTTTTCCTACTTTTGCGGTTATGTACCGGGTGCAAAAAAATGTTTGTGGTCTTTCTCTGTAGTTACATCATTTAGTACAACTGTTACCCTTTAATTTAATAGTTCAAGAGATGAATTACGATTTTTGTTCGCAAAGTTGTGCTGTTTTTCCGTATAAAGAAAAATGTGCGCCGCAATGGGTTGAAACATTTTTCAATATTTACATGTTTTTTGAAGATCTGAATCCGCCATTTTGAATACGCCATATTGGAAATGCAAATTTTATTATTCTGAATTCGTATTCGTTCTCAGCGACCTCAAAAACTCCAAGTGCAAATTTTCAAGAGAAATTACGCAGTAGAAAATTATTGTCTCAAAGGCTTAATGCAAATGCAAATGACGTCGAAGAGATATATTTCGTAACTTCAAATAGCCATAACTTTGCGAAAAAAATCGTAATTGATCTCTTGAACTTTCAAATTAAAGAGTAAGAGTTGTACTAAATGATGTAACTAGAGATAAAGACCACAACAATTTTTTGCACACTGTACATAACCTCAAACGTAGGAAAAATGGCCGTTTTTCGGGTACATATCCTTAAATATCTCAAAATCCTGACGTGATGGGGCAATTCTGACCCCGGATTCGGATTCTACGCAGCAAATTACTTCGGAAATGACCCTTAACTTTCCAACAATTCACATGACCCTGGTATTTGTAGACCTGTGTAATGTATCGGTAATGGTTGACTTTAAGCCAACTGTATATCCGTGTACTTTTACTTGGACATGCATAGTCGATTTTTAAATACTTTTTGTAAAAAATGTGAGGTTATTTCTTGCCATCATTAGTGACTATTCGAAGAAAAGAACGAGTTTTAGTGAGGTTTTATGGTAGTTTATATGTATTTTTCATGTTTTACTCCCTCCACCAGTACCTCTGGTGTTTCAAATATTTTTGTTTGTCATACATAAGGTTTATATATGACAGGGATTAAACAAAAATTCGTTGACTCCATTGTACATTTTTTCTGAAAACTGAAAAATTCCAATTCAAATCAGGTTTTGATTAAATTTGCGGAATCCTTCACGGTTTTCGATTTAGTATCGATAGGGTAATTAGAACGGCTTTACAGCATTCTTCTTTGGATCTAGGAGAGAAGAACCTGTTATGCAGCAGCTCCTAAAGTGCAGCACCCGTATTTCATGATTTGTGTATTTACTTATTGATATCAAACTATTGTCAATATATAGTCTCATAAGCTTGCATTCTAATAAACGTTGAACCGATAACATTTACCCATATTTTCTGAATGCAATGATTTGATATACTGAGAATCATTTTCGAACATTTTTTTAAAATCATTCCACTTCCATATTAAATACATTAAGGAGAGAATTTCAGTACTAACAATATTTAAAACATTAATTTCATACCTATATATTATCATATAAAAAGATTTTAGATTATCTAATTTCTAAAAGCAAGTAATGAATTTTTAGACAATTGTGAAAGAGTTTTTAACCAATTTTTCAAAATTCAAGATGGCGGATATATGGCGGACGATTTTTTAAAGAACTGATCGGATTCGTTTGAAACTTGTTGCTCCGGGTTGTTTTGTCGAGAACGAATCTGATGGTATCTTTTTAATACTCAAAATGTCACATTGAAAATTTATTCGGAATGTCCATAAATCAATTTTTATTCAAATAACTCGAAGGTTATGGCCGATTTATATATTTATACAATGTAGAGTGAAAGTGTGAAAATGTTACATAAGTGAATTATGTTCTCGGGAGCGTTGATTGCAATTGATGAAATATGAAAACAAAATTTCTTTCATATTTTGTCAGGTTATCAGATTATCTTTCTCTCCAAATGACTTTTTTTGTGGTAAACTATGCCAATTTACACCTATAAATTGTATTTAATTTTTGTTGTTTTTTTTTGTATTTAATTCTTGACGGCTGGAAAAATTTGTTGCCAATGAATAAATAAAGGTCCGTTTTTTTGGCAGAACTATTCTCTCTCTGTAAATTTAAAAACTAACACATTACTGCGCGGTCGAGGTATTTTCAAAATTGCTACGCAATCCATAATTTCGAAGGTTTTGCAGTATATGACACTTAATAATTTTACGAGAGAGTAGAATGAAGAAAAATATAAGATTGCATTTACGATGTTGCAATTATTTATTTCATATTGTAACTTATGTTTGGGTTAAATATATTTTAAAAACACTGCGTATTAAAATTTTGATTTTTTTTTAAATAATCTACTATACTGATTCACACAGGGAAGTTCACTCACGATTGCAAACTACGATGTACTATTGATATCATAAAAAACACATTTAAAAATGTGCGGTATGTCGTGATCATGCTTGCTATGAAAAATACTTGTTTGATACGTTTTACAAATTATTCCTCATAAACGAAACGACAGGTAACAGGAAAGTACGCACTTTTTCAAAAATTAAGTAGCGCACAAGAGCGCATCATAATAAAGAGAACGTGCAATAATTACGCACTTTCCTTCGCCGGTGTCTTCGTTATGTTAATACGACGATTGTCCCTCGTCCGGTTGTATTCTGCATTAATAACCAGCCTTTTAAACTTCTTTTACGTCTTAATTTTGTAAGGAATAAATTTCATTCGTGTTCTTGCGTGCGTTGCGTAATGCAGTAAAATGATCCAGACATGCTTTGAATTGTTTGATATTGGAACCCCTTCACGATGAGACACGGATAAAGGGGTGAGAATTGGCTGGACGGAAATTTATCGTAATCGCGTAATTATAATCCCATTGCTAAATTTTCCTAAATATATAAATATACATGGACGAATTCATTTGTGTGCATGTGCATAGCTGTGGATGTGTGTACATATACACTTGTAACTTTGCATCGGCCCACCCATAACGCGCTTATGAATTATGTATACGCAAGTCGCGGCCACGTCACTTATTAACTCTAAACTTGAGGTAAAACCAAGATCGACGCTGGGTATTTACAAAAATATAATATTATTATGTGGTTCTGCGATGAATTTTAAAATTAGTCAGAGCGTAGCGCAAAAATGTCTTTTTAAATTATTAAAGAAACGTGGAACTCCTTATGCATAACTAAAGACATTTTGAGGTGGGTTTATATTTTAAAGCGAAAAAGTATGGATAATAAAGTTGGTATTTTATTTAATGAATTACATAATTACAGTTTTAATATCCAATGTTTGTACTTGTTTTGGTACTTTAAACAATACAAATGTAAAAGGAAGCAGTATTATGTTTTTTTCTGTCAAAGGTTTTGCAATATAATTGGCAATCTTAGCAATATTTTATTGTTCACATTAACCAATTTTAGCGCCTACACTTTTCTGATTTTCATTTTTTCGCAGGAAACTAGTGATGGTCTCAAAAATTAGTCAAGCAATCCATCAACTTGCATCATTTTCTCTACTGAGAAAGTATGCATTAGAAAAATGAAAATACCGCCCTGCACAGATCGTGTTATATATGCTCTGAAAATAAAAAAATATCTACATTTTAATTAAATAATTGCAGTGTTTGTAAAAATACTATTTGCCGTTATGGCAATTTTTATAAATGATAATGTTTATCATACAATATAAAGCAATACTTGAACAAACAATGAATAATGTAAATATTTATTTCGATTAATAATGAACTGGTTTACTTTAATTCTCAAAATATTAATGCAACTATAGACGTTAAAAGAAAAAGTGGGATATTACGGTACCTACAGTTATTAAATTTCCATAAAAATTACTAATGTTTTTCCTTAATATTAAAATTTATAGTAAAATTAATTACAAAACTTGTTTGTCATTTTTCAATAATATTTTTTGCAAGAGCTTAAATATTTTCTTTGATTGTTCATTTAAGAAACTGGAGTCCTACTACCATTATTGCCTTAATAAAAGTTCGGTCAGTTTCATGGAAACATATTTTTGAAAAATTAAAGAATAAGTAAAAATAAAAAATTTAAAGAAAAATTATAGAAAAATGTAGGTATCATGAGAAATTGCACCCGCGTAGATAACCACAGCATTAGAAATATATTAGCAATATATTGGCCATTGCAACTGGCAATGCATTGCCTCTATATTACTTATAATTATCCAATATATAAAGAATATAGCGCTAAACAACATCCTCGCATATATTGCCAATATATTACTAAAATTAAATTATTTTTAATTTATGAAAAAAAATTATTTTTAATTTTCCTTCAACTTTCGTTATTAATACCGGAATTTAATCATTTTAACGCTCGCAAATAAATTTAAAAAACCCACTCTACCTCGACGAGATTCGAACCCGTTACCCTCCCCCGCAAAGTTTCCTTTAAAGTTTTCAAGAAAATAGATTATTTGGCTTGAAATCTAGAGAATACTCCATTTCCATAGAACAAAAATGTCTTAAAATAGATGAAAGAGCCACCTTAAATTTGTTCAGATTTTTTAAATGAATTTATTTTAATTTCGATTTTACGAATTTCCGAAAAATTAAAAAATATATTAATACACAAGGGGCAAAACAAAGAAACCTACTTGAAGTTCGTAGATTTTGTTCACTTTTGGTTGCGAATAGACATCGATCCCGCAACATTATCGATACCAAAAAAAATCGCAATAAACACACAAAATAATTTTGTTCATTTTTTCTTTGAAGCAATTTAAATGGAATTTTGACATTGTCAATCGAAAGAGCATACTCGAAAATGCTTGGCTTGGTCATTTTCAAGTCGGTATTAATCTTATTTCCGGTTGGAAATGAAGGTCGAAAATCAACTAAAAAATGTGCATCTCCCAGACTTAATGGGTTTACTACTTTTTATATTCAACAAGACACATAATATTGTCCCGATAACTATTTTTAATATTTATATAATATTTAACTGCCTACCCCACCGTATTGATATTGGATCGTATGTGCACAATTTTTCAAATCTAGTCATGCGTTATGCAAGAACAATTACTATACAATATCTAATTTTCCAAGACAATTTTCTATATGGTTGTTATACTTGTTTTTGTTTGCGTTTTCTGTAGATTTATATGTATAGGATCATCTGGTCCGTTTATTAATAAAATAAATAAATAAAATATGGGTATAAGAGAAATACACTTTACAATTATAGAATATCTATAAAGTCAATCTGATATAAAAATAAGATATATTTATTAATAAATTTAATATTTCTTCAGAATGAGGTTTGTAGGGTACTAATAATGAAATCAAACGATACCCAAGAATAGAAATCGACGAAAATAAATTGTATTCCCTTTTTTTTTAATTAAGGACGAATATTACTAAAAATATTGCAAAATACACTGTAAAAAATGGTAATGGAAATTTACAACTTGCAGAATGGGACACAATATTGCCCATGCTACAAGTAGGACTTTTACGCAATATTATTGTAAATTTACATAGATACTGTGAATATTACTTTTTTATCTTTGTAAATGTCAACTTGTAATTGTAAATTTACAATTGAAAATGGATTTTACAGGTTACGGTAATATTACATCGTAGAGAAGTTTAAATTCTCCAAGAGAATAGTAAATTTACATCAAAATACACGGAAAATTTTAGGTTATGTACTAAAGCGCAATTATGCGGACAGGTGATATCTACATCTCTACGTTATGTGGTAAAATTTACACGTAACTCTGAACCAATTGCAGTGGCTTGTAATAATAATTTGTTATTTTAATCATTTATGAATTTAGATTTTATGATTTAATGTTTTCTTTCAACAAAAGTTTTATCGAGAAAAGATTATAGCTTTAAAAATCTCTGAAATATTAAAATACATCTTATAATGAATTTTACAATATATTCCTCTGCTTTACATTTAAAAACAAAATAAAACTAAAATATGTGGAATATTAATGTAAAAATGAATTTTACTAAACCAATGATTTTTCCCCTCTTATTATGTAAATTTACCATGCACAGAATGGGCTCGATTTTTACCCACTTATAGCGTGGGAAAAACGCGTCGCGTTGTAAATTTACCACCTTCGGTGTAGGAAATTTACAAATCGTTCTGAAATTCCTAACCTCCCTTAGGAAATTTACGACCTTTAACGTGGTAATATCACCATATTTTTAGACATGAAAATCACAATAAAGTTGTAAATTTCATTTACATTTTTTACAGTGCATGACAAACAAAAAAAAAACAGTTGGTTGAACACAGGAATGATTATCATTAAGAAATTTAATTTCTTCATAAAAACATCGATTTTATACAAAAATTTGTATAAAATTACCATGGCGGATTCATACTTATATCGCAGAAGCTGTAATATCTAAAAAGCATGGCAGATTCAATTAAAAGAGTAACAGTATTCAAAACCACTAGAATCGCTTCCTACAAAACGAGCAGATTCGTGGAATATTCTCGTACACGTTTTACGTACACTAAGGCCCGTTAAAAAGTAATAACGCAATTAAAAAAATAATAATAACAACGACAACGAAGAATCGTTAAACAAAAACTGTATCTAATTGAATTTATGTGAACACTTTACGGACGCGCGGGCAAGTTGCAACAGCACCGAACTCGCAAATTACATACCTTCGTGTATTCCAAACGGACTAATTGCACGAAGAACACCTGCAGCTCACCGCGTCGAACTCGTGTGGTCTCCATTTGTTAATAGCCCAATTAGGAAATAATAATAATACATCACTGGTACGAGGTATCTATGTGCAAAAGCCAGTAACGTTGTGGTCACGACGCATCGGTCTTCCATCATTCCAGTGAAAGCTATTTTAATTTATGTTCTTTAAAATCGACTTATCGACAAGTCTTCAGTTCTGAATAACCAGTCAATTTTCTGAACTTCATAAATAACACATTATTAGTTAAATTTGAGATCTTATAATGAAAATGGTGGAGACAACATGGCAAACTACGTATCTTGTCAACATTTTTCTTCCAATGTCAGAAAAAGGCTCCTATACAAGGAGGAACCCAATTCGGATACAGCCCCGTAAGGCATAATACCCTACCAACGTCTGGTCAGAAAGTAACTATCATCTGACAAGGTCCTGATCAACCTTTCTAGCGACAGAACAAATTTTTATCTATAGATGCCAACATACTCATGTTCAAAAATTGATTTGATCCCGGTATTGGCATGGAGTTTTTATTAGCTTCGAAAGGATCTATGTGTTACCTTCAGAACAATAGTTCCAACAAGATTTCAGCGCTGAATTATATTGTTTCATTGTTAATGGGGCAAGCGATGTATCCGCCGAAAACCCTTTCTGTTCAAATGCTTCCTTGACACAATTCCTGTTATTAATTACAGATTTGATGCTAGAGGGCAATTCCTGGAATTGAAAGATGACAACGTTAGGTTTGGTTGTATTTTCATTTCCTTGTATGTTAATAAGGATAGGAATACTGGATACCAAGGCTGTGCTGGCCAAAAAGATACCACTATTATTCATTTTGCTCTGTCTGTTATAATTTTCTTCAAAGTTTTTAATATAAAGGCAAAAGGAGGAAAAGCGTAGAGCAACCAATGATTCCAATTTTGCGTAAATGCATCAAGTATAGTTCCAGGATCCCTGTGCGTAGCACAATGTTTCTTCCATTTATTGTGACTTCTTGATTAAAAAAGGTCAATTTCTGGAATTCCATATTTACGAGAAAAAATATTCTTAAATCTATTATTTAGTTCCAATTGAGTATCAATATTTGTTACCATTAATTCTCTATCAGTTTCTTTATTTTCTTTTGCAGCACAATTTTTATGCACAATTATTTGTCCCATTTGCAAAACACTTCAATACAAACGCATTTGATCGTATCCTTTTTGAGGAAGAAGGTAAAGTTTTGATCCACCAATCAAGATCTTCTATTAATTTTTTATCTACACTTGTTTATCTAATTTAATATTATTTATAGCTAAGGCTGCATTTCTCTCAATTTCTGTTTTTTTTATATGCTCTGAACTATATTCAACACCAGGTGATATATAAACACTAATAATCCAATTAGTTTCGCATAATCAAGGATAGAAGAAAATGTTTTCTTGTTAAAACTTTTAATAATCTGAATTATTTTATTTTTCTTTCCAGGCGTGGGTTCTAGTGTATATTTCTGTGACTGGATTATAAAATGTAAATACTAACATCGGTAATCAGGTGTACATTGGTTCTTTTTGTAGTTTATTAAAAAACCAAATTCCAAAATTAAGTTCAAGCTCTCTTTTGTATTTCTGATACAATCGTCGTAACTACTAGCTATACATAATATGTCATCCAGATATATATATATATAATATAACCAGCCTTTAGTTCGCAAGCTATTCATTATTGGTTTCATAACTTTAATGCACTTAAATGGACTACTACAAAGACCAAAAAAGAGTGCGTCTTGTAAATCAATTACTTGTGTAATAAGTTGGTGTTAATAATTTTCTTGCTGTTTGTATAGTTCTCTGCCAGTACGGATTAATTGAAATGAGTCAGCAGTGACAATAAACCGGCGAATAGCTGTACCACTACTGTCATGCAGTACTGTCTGTGAGAATAAATTAATACTGTCAACAATACCATCAGTCCTGACCCAGTATGTGTAGCCAGTACTGCATTCGCTTAATAATGAGTACTCCGGAGCAAATTAGCACTGATACAATACGGGATGCCAGTAATGACATTAGTAAAAAGTAATGTTCAACCGCCGAAGTGCGTCAGCACTAATGTAGTACAGGTAACCATAGTATTATATTCGGTATCACATCGGTACTGACGGATCAAATCAGTATTAATCCAATACTGACTGACAGTAGTGTCATCGATAAGAGATAGCATCTGACTGCAGGAATACGTTACGACTGTCGCAACACTGATTACCAGTACTTTTTTCAAGGTTGAATTATTTATAATTTTACTTAGCTTAGCACCCATTTAGTACTGACGACAACACAGATTTTCAGAAGAGAGACAAATCTATCAACCAGCTCAAATCAATAATGTTTTACTGGTAGATTCAATTTGTACCGGTTATATTTTGTTTATGTTTTTCTGAGCTAAGCCAAGACTAAACAAGCATTAAATTCAATATTTCTGGATTATCAATTCTGTAGCGAAAGTCCACTACAGGCAAATATCGAATTATGAAAAAATCGGCAAAAAATTTGCGTTTTTTCACTTAAATTGAACAAAATAACAGGTAAAATATTTCCTTTTCAATTTTGAACATAAAGAATCGAAAGAGCATACCCAAAAATATTCTGGTATGGATATTGGCTAATATTTTCCTCAGTTTTTATTAATTCTACAAAGAACAAAATATTCTTAAGATGATTTTCCGTACTTATTATTTTGCTTTATTTATTATTTCCAGCAAGATTTCCGTAAACATTTCAAGTGGTTGATTAAAATGCGAAAAGTGGAGAGTCTGAATAGCCTATAATTCGCTGCGATCAAAATTAGCAAGATATGATTAACGAAATGGACGAATTGACATTTTCACATTCGGTTGAATGTCAAATAAATATTTCGCATTTTCCGTGAATACATTTCAATAATTGAAATATACGTTTGAGCTCTTATCAGATTGATTTTCTTAATAGACGTCTCGCCGATAGTAATTAGCAGAATGCAAAAAATCGATGATGACATGAGCGGATCCAGTCACAAATTATACATTAATAATTGCCAGGTAGTCCTTGCTGATTAATAATAAAATATTTAATTTTAAACAAACAAAAAATGTAACTATCTGCAGATATCATAGTTTCTATAATTATTTTATTTGTGCTTTCACTTCGTGTACAGCGAACAATTAGAAAGTCTGATTTATTTTACAATGAAAGCATTTTTAATTTTATTCACCTAAGTAAACATTTATTACAATTCCTGAAAAGTTAGAGACTTGAAGCATATTCCTCGAAACGTAATGTAAAAGTTCCCGTGGTAATTAATCAAAACTTTTTAATTTGTTCATCAGCGCGTCTTTTAGAGGATGTCCCATTCATTACCTTAGTGCACATAAAAGTATGGACATGAAATCGAAGAAAGAGAGATTGTTTTAAATACCCTGAAGCCAAGCGGAACAGCGTAAGGGCGAGCAAACATTGACACGACGCAATCATTTACGCGGGATCTCCGACGTTCCATTAGAGTCCCCGACGATAAGAATGGGTGTTTATTTAAGGGAAGACCAACCCCTACAATGTCGATCCGACACACAGAAATTGAAGTGTCCATTGGGCTATGCACATAATAAATGTTGTCTACACAAAGCTAACAAGTTATCAAAGATGTCAGGTAACTGTGGATATTTCAGTAGTTCGATTCCGATTTTTTTATTTCATTTTGTAGGTTTTCTGATTATTGCAGAATTAGTAAGCGCTGTATTTTTACTTACATTCTCTGAACCATCTAATCATAAACAAATGGCATTTTATACCCTGAAACAGCAATAAATTAAATAAACATTTTAAGATAATTCAATTATTTTCATGCGCCATCTATCGAAAACATTCCGATTCCCAAACAGCGGCTTTTTTCTATAACATTTTTCAAACAAAATGTTAAAATTCTAAATTAAGATATCAATTATATGAAAAATATGGGGAAACCGAAAATGTGTGAAAAATTTAGAAAAAAATAACAGAGAACGTGAAAGAAGTTGGAAGAAGGTTAGATTCTACCAACTGAGCATTCGACCGGCAATCGAAAGGTCCCAGGATCGTGTCCTTATGTGTACCGAATGTTGTTCCAAATTTCCTGTAATTTTTTCTAAATTTTTTAGTGTGTTCTACCTTTCTTACAAGCAGACTAAAGTTTTCACACGAGTAAGTAAAAATTTTCGGTTTTCCCATATTTTCCAGGTAATTAACATCATAATTTAGCATTTTTAACATTTTCCCATAAAGGTCACTTTTTGTTTACTCGCACGTAGTCTATAAAATTTGGAACTTAGATATATACTTCTGAAACCAGGGTACCAAAAATTGTTACTTATTCGCATGAAAACTGCAGTCTACTTGCGAAGAAGGTAGAAAACACTGAAAACTATTCGGCAAAGTGAAAAAATTGCCACTTTTAAAATATTGCAAAAAATGGCAGCCGACCTAACTGCTTGCGAAGTCAAGCACCTCAATGTTAAGCCACCTAGTGGTAAAACGTAGTTCTACCAATCAGGAAAATGAAAAAGAGGCACAACTATTTGAAATGAATTTATATGTACTGTAGAATTTAATAAATAATACACAAGTAATTCAGTGATCGGGTCCACTAAAAAATATACAAAAGCGATGTATATACGTTACAACTTTTGTTTATTTAATAAATTCTAAGGAAAGGTATGATTCACTGATGGACATTTTATAAATATTACAATTTGACTATTTTAACTTCACGGAGTAAAAGAACGCAGATAGCAACGTGAGTTCATATAAGATGCGTAATGGAACTCACAAATGAGATTAAAACGCACGTCTGCGCTCCATGTGAGTGCTATTTGTGTCCTCCAATCACATGACGATCGTCACTTACATATGAATCTTCCATTATCGAGCATTTGGCGCATGCGCAAACCACTAACTTCGTGTCGCTCAGACATTCGACCCGACACCGATTGGTTGCTGATCAAGACTATTAGTCGGCGTGATGGTCGTGCGGGCTAAGGCGTCAGGCTTAGTCCGCCCGAACTGAACGTCGCGAAGGGCCCGAGTTCGAATCCCCGTCCTGCAATTTTCTATGCTTATGTCCAGTGTGGAATAACCGGGGAACCTTGCTGGGCGAAGGTACGAATTTGGGACCGCTGCCGACCCCCGTCGGCAGTTATCGGAACCGTCAGCGTCTTATCCGCGGTCGGTACGTCGTGGGTCTTATCTCGGATAAAGAGGGGATAAGCCCCGCGTCGTACTCGCTAAGGCACAGACCGTCGAATCTGCTGGTGGTACCGATATTGGGGTAGGGGGGACTGGCTCTGGGTGGGTGTTGTGTGTGCCTATAGTTCTGTCTTGTACTGTCTGTCTCTGTCCTGTACCTCTCCACCCGAGAGCCGACCCACAAACAAACATATTCGTCATTAACGCGGTGGAAAATTTCCTGTCCTTTGTCCTTTTTGTCCTAGTCATGGTGCGCAACCAATAGGTGTCGGGTGGAATGCCTGACTGACAAGAAGTTAGAGGTTATCTCATGCGCAAATTGTTCAATAAGGCAAGACTCATATGTGAATGACGATCGTCATCTGATTGGAGGATACAAATAGAACTCACATGGAGCATAGACGTGCGCTTTAATCTCATTTGCACACTATACGAACTCAAGCTGCTATCTGTGTAGTCTTGGTGGTCAACCAATCGGTGTCGGGGGGAAAGCCTGAGCGACCAGAAGTTAGTGGTTTGCTGATGCGCAAATAGTTCAATAAGGAAAGACTCATATGTGAGATACGATCGTCATCTGATTGGAGGATACAAATAGAACTCGCACGGAGTGCAGACATGCGCTTTAATCTCAATTATGAGAGTCATTATGCATACTATATGAACTCACGTTGCTATCTGGGATTTTGTAAATTTAATCAAATGTTTTAACTGTGTGGAAATAACGAATATGACATTCAAATACTTGATTGAATTGGTCATTTCTGTCATTGTAACTTTACAAATTGACTAAAAATCAATCACAAAAGGAAAAGTTAATGCCAAGTCGTAAAACACGAACATTTTATTACCCATCTATTGACGTTCCTGTAATACCCGGAAGTTTATTGTCATCGAAAGCCGGATTTGCATGTTGTCTCTTTAAAAGGATCATTCTCGTGTAAGATCTCAGCAAAAGATCCGCACGCCTGGGAAGGATGAGACTTTAAATAAACTCCGAATTTAGGAGCTCACCGAGAAGCAGCCACAAATGGATAGACCTGCATGTTCTCGCTGAGAATATTATATGTCAATAAAGCGTTCTAAGCTGCTTACGAGGGCGTATTGTCCCCGCGACTCGCGTGCCTGAAAGAGTACCAAAGCATCCGGAGAGAGAGGGTGATAAAGATGTGAAGTGAAAGTGCGAAAGAGAAAGTAGAAAAGAGTGCACGAGTGCAAGGGAGAGAGAGTGAATATATGGAAGAGTGACAACGATGACAAAGGGGGAGAAGAGACGCGGATTTTGGTGGATTACGTTCAGATGTTTCGGTTCCATACCTCGATGATTTTCCTGTATTTTCCAAGCGTAAGAGACACCGTGTATTTTACATACGATATATATGTAAACGATCGTATTACGCATAATGTGATACGATATTACATACATAATGTATAAAAAGAAATACAATTCGAAATAAACGCAATTCCATAAACATATGTGCGTTAAACGCAAGAAATAAAAAATAAATACGATACAAATTTCGCATAAGATCATGCATATCACAATTTCGATATTTGTATTTTAGTTCATTCGAATATCAGGTTCGTTTCCGATTTATTATTAAATTATTCTGTTATATTCGTAATTCATTTATAAATTTAACAGAGGCCATCAAAATTTATACACAGAAACCAGTTTATACTTTTTCGATAACTTTCATTGTACTGAATCTAAATCTGGCAGCAGAACTATTCTATCATTTTAAGATATCCTAACTTGTTTAACCAATTTTTTTTTCCATTTTCAGTAAGATTTTCTTGCGGAACAAAATGTTTGTTCGCGCTTTGACAACAAACCAGATTAAAGTGCTATTCCCCAGGTAGGAATGAGCGCAGTAAAACCCCAGCAAGATACTAACCCAGCACTAGGAGCCTGTATGGATTAATAGAAATGAGTCCGTACTGGCAAAACACCGGCGAGCAGCTGATCCAATACCGGTACCTAGTATTGTTTGGACAATAGATCAGTACTGTCAGTAACAAACTAACAATACCGAAGTACTGGCCCAGTATGGGTAACCAGTACTTTATTCGCTATTAAACGAGTACTGATTGATGGAGCATATTAGCACTAACACAATACTGGCAGCCCGTATTAGCATCAGTAAGAAATAACATCTGACCGTTGGAGTGCTTTTCCAGTAATGGTAACCAGTACTATATTCGGTATTTAATCAGAAATATCTGACGTAGTAAATCAGTACTAATCCGATATTGACCGACAATAGAGTCATCGGTAAGAAATAACATCTAGGTGTTGGAGTGCGTTAGCACCATCTCTTTTTTAGCACCAACACCTAGGTTTTTGAAAGATTTAACATGACCTAAAGGATGGTTGCTGATCAGATACTGATAATTCAGGATTGAAAGTGATCCAGAGAAGTGTAAAACCTTGCACTTAATTGAATTTAAGTATGGGCGGTTGGTGTTAGACCACTCGCCGATACACTCCAGATCACATAAGATTTTCGTAGCATCTATTGGGGACTGTATAGTGTTGTATAATTTCAGATCATATGCGTAAAAAAAAATAAAGATGATGAAATCACATTTTTTAGATCGCTGATAATCATGATATTTAATAAAGGACCTAGGTACGACCCTTGATGTACATCGGATGGTGTCTTGCGTTATGTTAGATAAAACTGCAACCACAACAGCAATGTAACTCTCATCCCAGTTGCACGCAGTCTATCCGGCAGTCTCCTTTAATACTTCACAGTACAAATGAAATTGGTCCAGCTCTACAACATGGATTATAAATAGCTCACACGGTTTATCATCTTTTTACAGTTTAAATAAAATATATTTCTGAAGAGGGCCACAATGATGACTGAAACGTTAATTGGGTTTTATTTTACTACCACGTTCAGATTCTGATTCAAAAGGAAATCTATTTAGATACATTCACTTACGAAACTAATCATAAAAGAAGTTGTTATAGTATATCAATATGGATACCGTGATTCACTGAATCAAACGCTTTCGTAAAGTCCAGATATACCTACTACATCTACTTGTATCGCGGAATCCAGAGCATCATTAACAAATGCTGAAAAAGATAGAAAGTTGGAAACCACAGATCAACTCCTCATAAACGCATACTACTGATTCGCAATTTTGTTAAAAATATACTTTGAAATATTTTAATTCACTATACTTCTTTGGTTGGTATGTCCAAACCAGTTTTTTCCGTGCAGTTTTTAAATTAATTGGTATTTTTTTGGCGCGATTAAAAAAACCTATGCGATTCCGCCAATAAAACTATATACCAAATTAAGAGGAATATGTAATATATGGAAATATATATATGGAAATGTTGTTTTAACGTTGCACAGCAAGCACTTATGATATATCGTAGACATCGTTGACATCTCAATAATAGTTCACCAGCAATGCAATATCGTAAAATGTTTAGAATGATTCTAAATATACCAATATTTAATAATTGCGTATTGACAGAAAGTATCCCTATGTAGAATTTGTATTTAAAATTCTATAAGAATTGATTCAACGGCTCTAGGAAACTCATCGAATATGATTGAAAACGTTTTGGTTAAAAAGAAACTAGTTTTAACTAAATTCTAACGAAACGCAATCACCAAATATATACACACATGTTTTCGAAAGAACAAAAGTTAATATTTCAAAATTGTAACACTTCACAATATTAACTGCTGTATAAATTTTGAATTTAGATGATGTTTCAGATGACACTCCTTAAGATCAAATACCAAAGATTCACCACAGAGAGAGAGTTCACCAAAGACTAATCCTGTTTAAAGTAGTATCGTCTACCTGGAAACCCTTTAACGTCTAAATGCACAACTTTTAATAGTCATTTCTAATGAGCAAAGAACAACTTTTTCCAATGGTGCAATTCAATATTTAGTAAATTCTGAAAAAAAAAGTTATGCACGTTTAAGAAAAAAAGTATGACTTTTTTTATAATAGAATTGGCGTTCGTCACGATATAACAAGACTAAGGTACATTAGATATAAATTGCAATATCAGTTTTTTGACTATAGTAACTGAACGACCAGTAGCGCATAGCTGATACGCCAGTAATCACGTCACAATCATGGATAATTTTTTTTCTATTTTTGTTATAAGTTGTTAATTCGTTATTTAACATATTACTACTTACCCACGCTAAAAAGTACAAAGAACGAATATTATACATATATAATGTCTCCTAAGATCAAGATAATTCTTATTCATAAAAGTGCCCCTTTATTTACGTCATTAATAATAGAGGACCGCTTTCAAATTATACATATCGAACATCTTTAAATATGCATCATTACAGCATTTATCGTAAAATTTGTTCCGGTTCAGCTGGATGCCGTCGGGAATTGGCAAGTGTCCCAGGAGGTTGACACCTCAGTAAGCACTACTTACTACGGAATTATGCCTGTCACGTCTGTTCGTTTGTCCGATTCATTTCAAGTCGTCCATCTCCATTCTCATTCTAACACCTACACTTTATACACAGGAACCGTACCTTCGTTTCAGCCTTCTTTTCAGGCAGACCTGGCTTATGCCGTTCGGGCATGAAAACCCCAAAATTCATTTTCAATAGACCTACCCATCCTTTAACCTTTTTCAAGTGCAAATAAATATATTGTGGTTCTCCTCTCGACTGATCCTCGTGCTATTTATTATACCTTTTCTAGTTGTCTTTAACTGCAGGTGTGATATTTCCCCCTTTTACACTTACTTACGTTCAACGCAGTAATCGTGCGGCTGCTACTGACGTAATCCAACCGCAAAACGCCAGGACTTGTAACCCGATCGAAGAGTCTAAAATACTAAGTATGAGGGAAATTGTGAAACTAGATTGAGTTCAAGGAGAATTAATTTTTTAAAAATATTGTTTAATTACATTTTTGAATGATCATTTTGCCAATTATGTTTAGTTGATTTAAACAAAAATTTCTAGTTAGACATCATATTGTTATTTCGATAAATGCCATCGTTTACAGTATTAAATTACCTTTAAAACGAAATAAAAATGTATTATTTTGACCAAAATTAAGCAAGACAATTAAGGTTGAATTTGACAAAAATACGTCCCATGTATCACACAGTTTGCAAGTTAATCTGGGGACTAATATTTATTTACAATTTTACGATGTTTTAAATATAAACCGATCCACATCAAAATTTTCAAATATACTGCTACAAAGGTCGAAAACTCCCCAATCTTTCCACTTTGGTCCTTAAAACAATCCAACCTTTCCATCGTTACCATCAAAAAAGAATAGTTTTCTGGCAAAATTTGCATCAACTTCTATAATAGCAGACGAGTTTCTTTCATCAGAAAAAATAAGCTAGAAAAATTAAAAGGATGCATCCCAAAAATATCGGGGTAACCTAAAAATGTAATAATATTGCAACAACGGATTAATATTCATGTTCAGTTTTTAATTTTCAATCAAATGATTTTTTCATCATTTGTAAATACAGTTAAATTTCATAAAAACAAACCAAAATATAAAATATAGTAAGTTTGGTTATTATAATACATATTTACTGTATTTACAAATAATTAAATGGCCAAACCAGTTTGATATAACTTGTATCGAATACAAATTATAAGGAAAAAAAAACAAAATTATCAAAAAATCGATTTTTTCATTTCTTCGCTCAACATTTCGACCTATTTGGAGGTTCTCCTCAGGGGCTTATATCATAATCATAATAATCATAATATCACGTAATTAGTTTCTTTCCTCGATGAGAAAAAACAATTTTTGAAATTTCTTGTTTATTTTTAATAATCTCCTTCCATTTCTTCAATTTACATAATAAACAATTGATATTTTTTTAAAAAGATTTTTCACTGATTGTACGTAATAAACCGTAGGAAAAATCTGGTACATCCCTTTTTTGAAAACTCGTGAAAAACGAATGTAAAGCTTCACTTTTTTATTTAAGGTTGTTTAAAAATGATTTTCATTTTTTCATTAATTCTAAAATAACATATCGAATCTCATTCTGATGGATTGATTCTAATTTCATAATCCATCCTATTTTTTGCGATTTCTTAATTTATTTACAATGCGGAGTTATTTTGTTTTTTCTATTTATACCCGTTAAAAAAACGATTACGCTTAAAATAAAACAGTTTCTACATTATAACAGATTAATTAATCTCTGCCGACAACGTGTGATGTTAAAAAATCATTCTACTGTAAATAAAATACATTTAAAATTGTAAAAAATATTCAACAACGTATATATATATAACTTCCATATTCACCAAATATGCAGTTACAATAAACGTCACTTACACGTTTCTGCACATGAGTGCATCGAAAAGCAAATGCCAGAAAAAATAACAACTCGTTTAACTGTAAGTAACGAATACGGAATTCTCCATCCCAGAAGCGAAAGAACTAAATAAATTTGGTAAAAAATTGATGAACCCAGATAAGCGATAAAGAACAGAAAATAATTGAAATTGTTATGATGAATTTGAAAAATATCTTTAGGCATTTCAAAGTCATTGATGAAATATATATCTATTTTTACACATTCTACATTTGATTTAATAAAATTGATGATTCGTTAACTAAAAATGGGTTGTTTTTGCTAAACTTTTAAATTATAATGCGGAATTTACATTTTATCATATGGGTAACACTGTAAGCCTGGAAATCCTAGATATAAAAAATATATTAACAATATGTTGTTTAGATCAACGGTAATAAAAATATGACAAAATGTAATATGTCACAGAAATTTGTCGTGCAGGTTTATGGATTTCATTAATATGGAGTGCAAT
This sequence comes from Trichopria drosophilae, assembly GCA_030407085.1. Classification (NCBI taxonomy): domain Eukaryota; kingdom Metazoa; phylum Arthropoda; class Insecta; order Hymenoptera; family Diapriidae; genus Trichopria; species Trichopria drosophilae. Next base: position 195,085,197 of record CM059582.1, read on the forward strand.
AACAAAGGACCACAAACAAAATTTGTTTTGACATCACTTGAATGAGAAATAGTGGATCTTATAGATTTTTGGCCACTAAAAACGAATCCGTTATTCGATTTGGCCCATCACCTCAGGATTTTAAGATATCTGATCCGAAATATATTCAAAAATATACTTTTTGGCAATAGGTTGGATATGTGAAAAATCTGAAACGATGAGTTAACTTGGATAAAGAATTCGTTTTTAGCGAATAAAGATCTTTGGTAGCACTTCCGATTCAAATTGTGTCAAAAAAAAAAGTTTGGGGTCTTGTGTTATGTTTTCGAACAGTACCTTCAGTGATTAATTACACAGGACCGCAAAACAATTTTTTATGGGAGATAACTTGAATCAGAGGTACTGGATGTTAGATTTTTGGTCTCTGAAAATAAATTAGTTGTTCAATTCGACCGGTGACGTCAGATATTTCACATATCCTAACCTTAAATTGGCAAAAAGTATATTTTTGAATATTTTTCGGATCAATTATCTTAAAATCCTGAAGTGATGGGCCAAATCGAATAACGGATTGGTTTTCAGCGGCCAAAAATCTATAAAATCCACTATTTCTGATTCAAGTGATTTCGAAACAAATTTTTTTGTTGTCCTGTATAATCAATACGATATTGATGAATGAAAATTTTTTGTTTAACAGCTATAGCAATATGTTCAAAAAAAGGCGAGGAATAGATCTTAAATAGCCTGAGAATATTCCATTCTTCCCTTTCATTTGAAAAAAATCATTCAACAATGTTTTTCGTTTGATTTTCGGTCGAAAAACGTCAAAACATCATTTTTTATTCCATAAGTTCTCATTTTAAGTTCAACTTTCATTAATTCAATAACATTATAAGGTCACAAAAGGAGAAATTCATCAAATGTTTAATTTTTGTAATAAAAAATGATTCACACACTTAATTTTAGCTTAAAATAACTCTGCTTGATTTTTTTTGTTTCCAAAAAACAATCTTATATCAACGGCATTGCCGGAGCTGAAGATGTTATCCTACTGATTTCGGATTTCAAATAGTTTTTCCTACTCATAAAAGCTGCAACTTCCAGACTCAGTCCATATGAAATTCGAAAATTGTAACTATCTTAGACAAGCTTGAGTAACGTCATTTTAATAGATAGAAGTATAAATAGAAAATATTTGCATGCGTCTGCCTATTTTTTGCAATACTTACCAATGTTTATATAACAAAAAAATTATTTTTTTTCTGCAAAACCTGGTTATGTTTACCCTTTATCCCGTGATGAGGTTCATATCGAACCCCGTACAAGGTATTATCTAGTACATTTTATTTCGTTTTTATAATATTGACCCATGTAAATTTGTTAAAATGTAATATCAAACAGTCGAGAATTTATTTATTAGTTATTATTTATATTTGAATTTTAATACGGTAATGGAGAAGGGCTACTTTGCATATCGTCATTGTGATAAGTCGTAGTAGATTTATGTGAACTTCAAAATTTGTTTGTTGTTGTTTGATTTTTTATACATGTTTTAATAGGCTTCGAGGAAAATTGATAAAATGTAATGTTGATTAATCAAAACATAGTAATTATGATATGTAGTATATTTATAATAAAAATATTTTTTAAGCGCCATTTCATCGGAATGAGAACTATATATTTTTATTGCATGCGTGCAGTTGGCCGTGTCAAAAAGAGAAACGCATAACATTCAATTGCAATAGGAGTTCTATTTAATTATGATAAAATTTATAACTGTACACCCCTCAATTCGGCGCCGGTATATTGCAGTCGGAATGTAGACGGTAATAAAACTGAATTTATCCCTTTTTGTCCGAACCTCTGCATCAGTCATCGGTCATTTTTTTTTAATATTATACGTCTGAAATTACCTGTACAAAATTCTGTTACATTTTTTTATTATACGCAGGCGCTCAGTTCAATTTAATATGGAATTCATTCTAAAAGGAAATACAATTTTGTTTTCACAAAACGCACCGAAACGAATTATCTTATACGAAAGGTGTAGCGATCTCGCTAACAATTTTATCAGCATTTGATTGAATTTTTATTGCAGTAAAATATGTAGTATTTCGTGGAATGTGAAATAATTCAAATTGTTGCACAGATATTTTGAGATATCCAGATTAATATTTTGTATTATTTCCGGAACATTTAATCGAACGAAATTAACAAATAACTCGATTATAAACTAACCAATATTTATATCGCTGTTGTTTAGCTGAAAACGAACTGGCACTGTGAAGAATTTTTTTTTTGTGGGGGCAGAATCGAGATGCGTGGAGGATGGCGAATTATTCCGATGGCACGATCAAAGGTTGGTTGATTCTTCATTTTTTGGCCAATAATTAAAAACCAATCGACCCCATTATGTGGCTCGAGAAGTCATGCATAAAACTGCACTCCACGTTCGATTTCACAAATATCCCGTCGATATCAACAAAAAACATCGGAACATTCAGTGTCCGTTCTGCCTGATACAAAGCCGGTGTATGTTTGACCAGGTGTGTCAGACTACCATGATGATTGCTGCGGTATAAATATAATTAAAGTCAGATATACATTGAAAATCCGCGATTTTACACATGTCGGACAAACTCAACTCTGCATCCGCATGTAACTGTGGCGTACTTCATAACCATTTTATTTCATATTTAATTTTAAATTGTTTTTACTCGTAAGATTAATCCCATAAACATGCATTGATATACATCTGTATTATGTAGTTAACCTATGCTTATAGTGTATAAGTATGGGCAAATCATAGAAAACTTTAAACTTTAGGTCACAAAAGTGCAAAAGTCCCTTGTTTAGCACACTCTTGAAATTTTGATATATTGTTATATAGGTTAATATGTAATAGATGGCGCCATGAGCTTCATTCTTTCAGCAATAGTGAAACGTGTTTTTCTCACTTACCAATTAAAAGACATATTTGTCTATTGAAATAATTTGTTTTACTTTGTTTTCTTATCTTTGACTTATAGTTTTTGGGTTCGATGGTTGTATATCTGAAAATGGTGGATCCAATGTGGCATATTTAAACAAAAAAAAAAGCACTTCCATTAAAATGAAAATGACCACTTGTGGTTCTCTGAGTTCTCTGATTATAACCCTGGATTTGAATGTAAAAATTTAAATCGTGAAAACAATGATTTAAAATGTATGTTTCATTTAAATGAAGCCAAATAGTTAATATAATTTTTCGATGCTTTTGAAATATCAAGGCTTAGGGCATGATATTATCTACTTTAGACAGTATCTAGCGGCCTTTAAACCTGTTATTCGAAGATAGCAAATTGAAATAACCTTCATTGTGCACTTTTGAAGCGAGCATACATATTATTCATATTGAACTCTCAGTGTGCTCTTGAAAAAGATGATTTTTGCTGCGCTCGCAACAACGAACGAATTCTTCAATTACAATTTCTATAAATACTGTACGTTTGTTTACCATTAATTACATGGGGAACAATTATATTACATTAAGAAAACTTTAAATGATTGCAGTTTAAAAAATGGGACCTTGTGCAATGACCTGGTCCGAAGAAATACCAGTCAAAACGCTTGAATGTGTGTTTACGTTTTTAATTTCGCAGCCATAATCAACAGTTCAATAAAGTGTACAACAACAAAATGTATCAAAATTTCTGGTAATAATTACGCACAAGAAGTAAACAATTATTGAGTAGCAAAGCAATGCATTTTTTACGCACATATTGTATACAAAAAAGTTTCGAGCATGTTCATAACCAGTAATTTAATTAGAAACTGAATAAAGATAGAAATTGGAATTTGTTACTTGTATTCTAACAAATATACCTCTAAAGTCAGAGAATCAATCGTCTGCAGAGTTCAGAGTTTTTAGCAAATTTTTATAAAAAAAATTTGTTGTCAAAGTTGGTAATTATTACGTATATTTTTGCAGCATTTCTCATTTAGTTAAAAAATTGCTGCCGAACTTTTAAGAGATTCGATGCCCCTAGACTTAAACTCGGGACCCTTCCTGTGCTTTATTATTATAACGCCTTAACAACAAAGAATGTCCTCATTCATTTTTTGGAAGCAATAATATTTTGATAACTTGTCACTGTACAAAAATTATCTTAATATTTTGTTTTAAGTTTGTATGGGATTTAAAATAATACATGCAATAATTATACTCTTTATAAGTCCACTACCAAACTGTGCTCCATCAGAAAAATGGCACAATTTGCGCTGTAGAATGAGTGACTTCTCACTCTGAGAAGTATGTAGAGTAGTTTTAATCTAGGATTAAGTAGTAAAGTTTCGATTAAGTGAGTATTAAGAGTGCAAAATAAATATTTTATATCTCACATATAATATTCAAATACAAATATTACTAATTTTGTAAATGATCTAGATCTTAATTCAATTATGTTCCATCGCAGAAAAACAGATGGTTTCAAATAATTGATAGGCCTACTATTTAAGATGTTCCCGAAAGAACTGTTGTTGCTTTTAGTAGTAAAGAGCAAGGCCTTTCACAGCAGTAACAATAGATACGAAATGTGTTTTGTTTTCTTTATTACTATAGCAACAGTAGTCAATTCATTTATCTATTTTTTCTATGACTGCTCTTTAATTCTGATAGATTTGTCATTATAAGTATATTTGCTTTTCCAAGTTTTAATTTTAATGGAACCTCGATCGTTGAGAGAGTATATTTAATATATTATCTTAATATATATTGAGACTGTAAACCGTATTTTATAGTATAAATTGCACTCTATATCTGATCAATAGTATATGGACGACTAAACATCTTTCTTTCATAGGTGTCCTTAATAATTAGTGAAACTTTAATATTGTAGAATAAACTAAACTAAATATACAGGGTGTACGAAAAGTCCCGGGACGGTTGAATAACTTTCGAAAGAATAAAAATTTCAAAAATCGCCGAAACACGTGATTCGATTTTTCAAACAAGCTATCTTTTGAGGGGGGGTTTCGGCCCCCCAACCTCAAGGGGGGCGGGGGGCATGAGGGGGGCCAAAAATCTTAAATGGCAATATGGTTTGAGTGGGGGCTCATTTGAAAGGTATTTTCGAGATGAATTCAGATCACTGGTCATAGAGGGCGCTGCAATCATTTTTCGCAGAGATTTTTGACTTTTTCAGATCTTAGACGTACTAACGTTTGAAAAAATGAAAATTTCGAAGTCGCCGAATCGTGTAATTCAATATTCTTAAAAAACTTAAAAAACTTAAAATCGTGTAAAACAATATTCTTAAACGGGTGTCAACCCGTTTCTGAACGTTACATTGAAAACCTCTTTTACTTGTATCTCTCCGAAAAATGATCGCAGCGCCCTCTATGACCAGTGATCTGAATTCGTCTCGAAAATACCTTTCAAATGAGCCCCCACTCAAACCATGTTGCCATTTAAGATTTTTGGCCCCCCTCGTGCCCCCCGCCCCCCTTGAGGTTGGGGGGCCGTAACCCCCCCTCAAAAGATAGCTTGTTTGAAAAATCGAATCACGTGTTTCGGCGATTTTTGAAATTTTTATTCTTTTGAAAGTTATTCAACCGTCCCGGGACTTTTCGTACACCCTGTATAGTATCACAGCTATCTCTATTTTATTAAATTACTCTCTTACTTTCGCATTTACAATTTTAATTTTATTCTAATCTCGAACGTTGATCAAAATGAATATTTATTTATCAAGTACTTTACGTGTATACTTTACTATACTACATTATTTATAACTATTTATTCCTATAACTTGTAATTTAAAATGATTCCTGGAGTACTCTATTTTCTATTACAAAATGTTTTATATAAATTAAATTCAGATGATATGGAGTAACAAATAATAATTACTATTACAGGAATATATATATTATAGTATAACTATATTGAATATGTAAAGGGAATAATTAACTCATGATTTAGGTACTGACATTTTCGGTGTTTTAATGTTTTGTTTAAAAGTGTCTAGGGCTAAATGCATTTTCTGTATACATCTACAATTTTTAAGTCTCATGGTAACCATGTTCAAACGCAGAGTCAAGCAGTAGATTTAAAAAAATACTATCATATAGAGAATGAAATTCTACACTAGATTTGTATTTGACATTTTTTTATTCGATGTCAAGGTTACGAAAAAAAAATAAAAACTGTAAAATATTATTTCCGAAAAATCAATAGATTTTGAAACATAACTTACAGTTTCTCGTATACGAAGTGACAAATTGATTTGAAACTTGCAGGATCTAATGTGTATATTTTTCCAAAGACAACAAACACAGTTAAAAATGTTTAAGTTAGTGTTTTCGAAAAGTTATATATGTATAATTCTCAAGAATATATGAGTTATTTCAAAAGCGATTTTAAATCTTCTTCCCAAAGTCAAGGATAATGCCATAAAAACTGGTTTAAGATGCGTATGACTATAGTGTCTGACGAAGTATTGAATTTGGTCATCTCGATTATTGAAATTCTACTTTACATCGTTTGAAAAATGTCACTTTAAAGAAGAACTATAAAATCGCCACAACAGTTGTCGGAATATTCATATTGTCAAAGATAATACCACGTATCATCTTATTATCGTTGACTTTTACAATTGCGAATTAATACATTCTCCAATTTTACATAGTAATCTTAAAAACAAGTTTCAAACACATACAACTTAATATATAGGTCGAAATCTGCCATTCAATGTTGCTTAATCTTTTTATAATACCGAACAGTAGTTAAATTTCACAGGCATAAAAGTGAATAATTGGCTAGCATAATTAAATTACAAATTACTATTTAAAATTCCTTGTAGTTTTGGAAGTTTTCACATAGCAATTCTAAATAAAGTTAGTCCAGCTAATTTAAAGACTATAAGATTTTCCAACAGACAGGACAATCCACTACTTCCGTAATCTATTTCTTCTAACTAGAATAAACTCTGAGATAGGGGAGCTCGGGGTATAATGAGTAAAGTCATAATTTCTCCTATCGCAATCCACAGGCGTTCCAACAGTTGCTGTCGGTATTACTGGCATACGTAGGCCTGGACGGTGCTTAACGTGATAAACTTTCAGGATTATCTTCTAATATTGTGCGTTTAGCAAATAACTGCTATCTTATATAGAATTTTCGTATAATGCAAAATCGTAAAATAATATATTTCATTTTAAATCGCAATTATAACTTGTTTGTATATGCTTAAATATTTAAAATCCACTCGCATTCCTACTTCACGGTTCTGTTATCTTTATTCCGACACGAGTGGATAAAGACTTTATTTAATTTGAATATTTTGTGTACATTATAAATGAATTGTTTTATGTACTGTGTTTTAATTTCAGTGAATGTTTAATAAAAATATCACACATTAATCCCTTAATCAAGAAAAGCCAATACATTTCAAGTTAATTGATACTTTCTTCAAGGGCAAAGCTATAATTCAAATAAACCTAACTTAATACTATGAACCATATTGTTAATTAATAAATTAATTCCTTGCATAGAATTGCAATTACAGTTCACTTTATTTGTTTAATAACAATAAGGACTTAACGTTTCAAACTTTTGCCGATTCTGATGAGAATCGTCTATGAAAAAACACATTTTTATACAATACATACACTAGTACCTTCAAATTGTATTAAATTAAAAATTTCTCGAGAATATTGTTTGTGTAATTTCCACGATGTCAACAGAATTATACACCTACACAAAACAAATTTATAATGCTTTCATATGTTGATATACACAATAGATAGACTCATGTGCCGAAGTTTTATATTATGATTATTGTACAAAAAATGTCTTATGGAATGTTTTGAAATAGGATACAGATCCATAATAGTGATTATTGAAATTACTCAAAATTATGTGCTTTGGAGTTTTACAAACATTTGCTAACCAAGCGCAAGTGCCATTTTTTCATTTTAAAAGTGAAAGACTTGTCTTCTTGGAACGGACAGTCTAATCACAGAAAATGATTTTGTATTTTTTTTATAGAGACTTTCATACTCTATCTTTTTGTTCCAAACAATTTTTTTGTATGATTTGTATTTCTGGTCAGAAATGCAGAAAACGTATGATTTTATTTTTTTCCATTCGACCCCCAATACATAGTCTGTTATTCTATACAGATCTAAGTTATTCTATGACAAACTCAAATGAGGTTAAACTTTAAAATCGGTATTACAGTTTACAACATATAGCGAGACGAAAATAATGGACGCTTTATTGCATTTTTATATTAGACCTTTGGTTGGGTTTGAGGAATTCGTTTTTCAATATTAATTTAACTATATTTTTTTCATTATGATTTGAGATTCCTTTGCACATCAATCTGTTATCGTACAGAAAACGACCGTAATGGAATAAATGTGAGATTCTCAGGTAATTTTAAATTTGAAGAATCTCCAAATGTTACGGCCCAAATGAAGAACGAAATGTGAAGACAAAATATGCAATCATTGATTTCAGAGATGGGTTTCGATATTAACAATGTTCCATTTTACAAAAATATACAGAGACTCGGCACTGACGATCTTTACGATAGATATGACGTCGATATTGTTTACGATGAAGAAAAACTTATGTTTGACTATTCGCGAGTAGAACTCGATTTTGCACCCTGCAGAGAGATATTAGGGCGCAAATTATCGATCTCCAATGAGTGTCATTGTCACACTTCGCACACTGATAAAAAGATTTATTTATCGTAAAGAAGCCTTATTTAAATACACTGGAAGAAATCATTTATTAACAGTAAACAACTTTAGTTATTAGTTAAAATGCATCTCTTATTTTACTGTTAACAGATGTTAATTAACTATTAACTAAAGTTGTTTACTGTTAACAAACGGTTTCTTTCAGCGTATTTAAATAAGCCTTCTTTACGGCAAATAAATCTTTTTATCAGTGCACTCGTCGAAGATCAATAATTGCGCCCTAGTTACATAATATATTATTATTGATAATAAAATGCGTTTCAGAGAAATGTTCAATATAATACTCTAAATTCTCTCAAGTTGAAAATGATTTCATTATAGTGAATATTGTATGAAACGAGTGAGAATCGAGTCACTCCTCACATTTGACGTCACACTAAAGTGAAATTCCGCATTAGTAAGGCACAGGAGTGTTAGGTATTAAACCTTCACAAATCTTTTGTTATTTCAATGTATGAATCAAGTTGACGATCCCATATAGATACAAATAATTCTATATCTAATAAAGATATTTGCATGAATAGAATTATATGCAACAACATAAATTCATCCGCCAAATACTGCCATTATAGGAGAAACTCATCTACGAACTTCAATGCCAATATTCCAAAATAGTTTTTCAATACAATAAATTTGTCATGATGTTCCTTTGCATTTGACGGTTCTCTGACTTTGTTTGAAGCAATATGTAAATAAATAACTAAACAGACGAACTGATTTTATATGTAAAATTTTAGACTCGCATAATGGAGGGTTTAATATTTTAAAGAAAATATGCCTCTAGGGCTTGTTATTAGAATTATTGTAAAAATTCGTGTCGCAACAGGATGTCATTTCAACAGAGCTAATGACATCCTTGCCCCAAATAGAATTATTAATTTTAATTTAGTTAAAACTAATGTCTCTCGTATTATATTACACTCAAATGGTGGGATAAATAAAGAAAACACGATCAAGAATAAAATGTAGTAGTTCAAATGCAAAGAAACGTTAGAAATTTATTAATCGAAAAGGATTGACTACCCTGACAGAAATTTGTCCAGTTTTTTATTACACTGCCCAGTGTCTTTATACCTTTAACATATAAAATAAGTAAAATGGCCAAAATCTGGCGTGTTTTATTTACAAAACCTGCCAAATTCACTAGGCCGAAAGGCAAGAAAGAAACTAGTTCCTGTTATTTATGTTTTCTCCTTACTGATAAAGAAAATAATGACAAGTCACAAATTCCAGCTAAAAAAATAGTTTGAGAAAAAGGATCCACACTTGTATGAAACTTTTTGTATAAAAGAATCTAAATTACTTCTTGGACATTATAGTAAATCTCAGGCATTTGGTTTATTATAGGTCTCTATGGCCACAAACTGGATTTTATACAGAGTAATAAAAAACATGGCGATTTCCACGTCAAACTAGCGCAATTAACAACTTCAAATTACAAATTTTTTTAACCATATATAACCTTTACTGTATAAGTAGATTACGAAATGTTATAGCACTAGAATTGTAGTTCGATTTTCAATCTTTCGATTTACTTAATTTGTTAAAATATTAAAATAATGAGACCTGTATTGTACGGTACATCTTTTTGTAGTTTTTTAAATGTGGTTTCTGATAAAAATATTTATTTCAAGGAGTTTTTGAAGGAAGGATAAAAAAAATTCACTTAACAACTTTACACAGATTTTTTGACAGGACAAACATTCTATTCTACATGTTCCTAAGAGTGTTATAATAAACCTGAGGTTTAGTCCCTAACAGAAATTGTTAGGAAAAACATATCCTAAATCCGCGAAAATCCACTTCTAGGAATTTTTTAAATTCATTGTATAATGTACAATTTTCTAAACAAACGCGATTTTCTCAAACAGGAAGGGGAATTCAAAAAAATTATAAGATTAAAAAATTGTGTAGTTAAACATACCGTTATTTGTCCATTTTATTGTTTATAACAATTGTCTTTCTAATATAATTTAATAGAAATTGTCTTTGTTGCAATTTTTGGGGTCAAACCTTATTTTATTATTTCCGCGAGTTATATGTCAATTATCAAATCAAAATGAATCGCAAAACCAGAATACCCCAGAAATACATGTGAATTTACTTTCGTCATAGGACTATTTTTTCTGCGGGTTTTCCTGATAGGAATATACAGAATAGAGGAATTTTTGGGGGTGGCTGGATTTTTGAGGAAGTATTAGAATCTGTTCACCTGTCCAAAAAAATGGGGTTAAAATCTTTAAAAAGATTTTTTCGACCCTTCCTTTAAAAATTTATCAAAATAAACACTTTCAGCAGAAAGATCATTTCAAACTGTATACATTTTTCGTCTTATTTTCGTTTTTAAATTATCTGAATTAAAAGATTTAATATCGAATTAAGTTAAAAGTCCTATAACAATCCGTAAATTCGTTTGATGAAGTTTATCTGTAGCTCAATAAAGTTCAGTTGCACGTTTTAACAACAACAGAGTAGTAAAATGAAAAATTACAATTATTTCTAAAAAAGTTGCTAACCTCATATATGTATAAATTACATCAACAAGTTAACAACTTGTTAACTTGACGGGAAATGTCTCAAAAGCAAAGCTTTGAAAATTATGTATACGTATATGGTTTCTTTGACAAAAAGACAAATGTTGACATCAGCAATTGACAAAACAGGAATTTTCATTATTTGCAGACAATCGAATCAGTTGACATCATCTTGATAAAGGACCTACAGATTTTTAATGCTTAGTATAAAACGAACGAATTATTAGTTCAGTTACAATTTGGTATTACTTTTACCTCATATTTTTAGGAAAATTGACTATAAACTAACCTAGAAAGTGATATTCAAAATCAAATCCAATGTCACCGTTCGATTATTTGTTGAAAATTATTTTAGAATTAGCATTTATGATTATTTTTATTCAAATTTTTTGTGTCGCTTTCAGATTTGCATAGTTTTTGGGCACTTGATTCCCATGTAATCCATCTTACAGTTGAAATAAAAGCAGATTTTTCTGGTTTATTTAATGTTATTCAGTACCGAGGAAGATTCGTATTAGGGTTGAAGTTCTACGTTTACAATTTCGTACATGGCCCTTTGCTTTGACCTTTGTATATTTTATTAAAGTTGTGTTTCTCTAGTTTTTCTCTGTTTTATTGCTCTAATTTTTGTTAATTTTATATCATTTGCAACTTCTTCTTTTCACTCGCTATCGAATTGCCAAATATTAATTTATGATTAAATTATTTATAAATTTTCCTAATAAGAATTAAAAGAATACTAATTCATTAGTCAAGGTCTACTAATATCAAATTAGTCATATTTTAATATATTCTACTAATAAAATGATTTACTTAAACTTGTCTAATTTTAAAATGTCAAGAACGTGAATTCTATTAATGAATTACCATTGTGTAGTCTTTATTTATAAAACAGATTACTAATGCAATTAGTGTCTGACTTTTGACTCTTTATTAGCAGTTTTTGACTAATTCAAATTTATAGAGTAAAATATCAGAGTTCGTAACTGTAGTATATTTCAATTTTTCTTCTCGCCTCAAGTGCGTTGAATTTTGACGATTGTCTCCGGTGCATTTAATCAAATCGGAAGAAAATCATGAAAGTCGTCTCGACAATGAGCGTACCTTTCGCAGCTGGACTAGTGCCATCGTCGCAATAATCAAAGACCGAGGTCGTGAATCCATCGGAAACGTTATTCGAGAAAAGTTGGAGTCGTCGACAGTAGTTTCGCTCGGACCATTAGTGTAATTGCAATTTATTTTGTAATTACTTTAATTAGCGACTAGTCGGGCTTAAACAGGTCAGGTAAGGTAGAGGGTACGTCGGTGGGTCGCTAGTATAACGAAATGCGAGAAGAGAATAAGGAGAGGGACTAACGGGATTAAGTAATGAATTAGCCTCCAGGGATAAGGCGTAAAAACAAGCGTTCGTGTTCGTCAGGGTGGGGGTCATGAGCAGCCCAGGCCGATTAAGGTAAGTAGAATAAGTAGAGTAAGTGAGCGACTAACTAAGTGAGAACTACAATTGCACGGCATCCCTAAGAATTTTAATTCTCCAATCCTTTCTTACGGTTTTCTTTCCGAGGGACTGTACCAAATTTGGGAATTTCTTCAGGGTCGTTTATGGATGGGGTTTGGCAAGGGTCAGTGGGTGGGAAATCCATAACCGTCCGTGCCTCGTTTCATGGGGGGACATGCAACATTCAAGAATGCTTTTGCGAAGTGGCATCGCGAACTAGCCAAGGAAAACGAGGAAAGTCGGGGGAAATTGAGAGGATAGCGTGCGCGTAATTCGTGCGCTAATTCAATTATCCAGTGTTATTTGCGATCCCATGAGCTCCGGAGACCACCCTTTTCCCACAGTGAGCGATCGGAGGACGGGGATGAACGCGCGAGCTGCATTCCCCCAGAGTGGTCAGTACTGTCGTTCCGAAGCTCCTAACTACTCCGATGGGAAACCTCTATGAAAATTTCACCGTATACCCTATCCCAATTTTCTCGATCCGAGAACCCCTCAATTTACCCCCCTCGAATCCATCTTCAATTTTCTTTCGATCTTACCCCTCGACCCCATCACCGGGACCTTTCGATCAGAAAGAAACTTATCGCAATATGCCACTGAAAAGTTTTCCATATCGGGATATTACTATTGCCACTAGACGTTTCTCATCGGGCAAGGAGGAAAGCGTATCTGCGAAAATGATATATGCGAGCTCGCGTATTACGAATACATCGAAACCTTATGAGAGGCAGTAAGAATGCCGAAATAACGTGAAGATGGCCACTCGTCATACAGCAAGGGGAATCAAATTTTCAGATAGCGACCCATATCAGATTTTTCATTTTATTTCAATTTTCACAGAATTTTTTGTTTACTCGTTCAACGTCTTCTTATCAAACTACGAATCTTCGCCCCCGAGGGAAAATCTGAAAATGAATTAAATTTCATACATTGCATATGAATATAAATAAATCTGTTGTATACGACTACCATGATTAATGTTTAACTCATTACATTGCAACATCGAGTGATTTATACGTGTCTTAACCCTTATTGACCGAATTTGTCCGTTTTTCGGGTGCATCTCAAAAACACGACAAATCATAAAACGGGCACTTCAAAAACATTTCAAAATCATGACATTAAAAAACAGACATTTCAAAATACAGACATTCAAAGTACAGATATTTCAAAATACAGACACCTCCGATTGGTGCGTTCACTAAATAAATAAATGATCTCAGATCGTCGTCCTTGAAGTCTTACATAAAAGTCATTTCAATGTCAAAAATGTTTGACCAAGGAATTCATTTTGAAGGTCACTTGAAGGTCAAATGAGTTTGGATGCATCTCAAAAATCCGACAAATCACAAAACAGACACTTCAAACACCAGACATTTCCAAAAACTGAGATTCAGAAACCAGATATTTAAAAAAATAGACTTTGAAAATATGTGTGAATTTTGCAATGTCTGGTTTTCAATGTCTGGGTTTTTAATGTCGGGTTTTTAAAGTGTTTGTTTTGTAATTTGTCGGGTTTTTGAGGTGCACCCATCATTTTAGTACCCGGATTGTATATTAAGCACGTTTATAATTCAATCATTAATTACATTATCAGAATATGTACATTTTGAAATGTGTGGTTTTTGAATGCCTGTATTTTGAAATATCTAGTTTTTAAATGTCTGTTTTTTTAATTGTTGTGTTTTGTCGTATTTTTGAGGTGCAGCCCGTTTTGCCTCTCAATTTTAAGCATGGACAACATTATTATTTATATTTACAAAAATCTGAACATTTATAGGCGGGAATTTTCACCTGTGCTCTTTCAAAATTCGGCCCGAAAATTTTGAGAAACGAACACCGCTTCCTATCCTATTTTGCAAGTAAAAAAATGGCTTTTTAAGGTAATTTTTTTTTTAAATCGTATTTTCGATGCAAAAGAGGTCTTAGCGATAGCTGAAACCATGAAAACTACGGCTAAAAATATCAAAATAATACAGTTGTACACACAAAAAACTCATTTTTCACATAGAGGATTTATGCGACCATAAATTAAAAAATAGTGTAGGAAGGAGTGCTTTTTTCAAAATGTTCGTGCCGGATTCTAAAAAAGCACACTTGAAAATACCCGCCTACAAATGTTCAGATTTTTTAAGTATAAATAACAAAGTTGTCCGTGCTTAAAATTGCCTGATAAAAACGGACAAATTGGGTTAATAGGGGTTAAATTAAGAGACTATAATATACTTAAAAGTGTCATCTTTTAAAATGTGCCTTAATTCAGGCGTCTTAAATAAACGAAGTACCTCAAAAATTAAGATATTTTCTTTCTAATGATCTGGTATTTTTGCATGCGTTTCGCATGGAGATATCGAATTAAGTAGCCGAAAATCATACATTACACATGCTTTCGATAAATTTTTACTTATTGACTTTAGGACAATGACAATAAAACAAGACACCAAGAAATGCCTAACCTTTCATAACCTAACCTGATCTTAAAAGCGAAACTTCATTATAATTTGCTTTTACAAGTGCCGAGTTATTGTAATAGACACTTAAATTTCCCAACACTGAGAGAATAAAATAGTAAAATCTACTAAGTCTAAACATTATAATTATAAAATGATCGATATTAAACAAACAAAATTGTCCATTATATGGGCATAACCTTCGTTGTTAATAAACAAATTAATGTCTGTACGTTTACATTTTTCGGACGAAATTAATGCATAATTATTAGTTTAACACAATAGGTCGACCAGTCTGCATTAAATATTCATTATATCAGTGAAAAGCAAGTAATAAATGATTGGAAAATAATTTCTAAATGATTAGAGCATTCTACTTATAAACCAAATTCAGTCTAAAGTTGTATAAAATGATGAACGTCCGCGTCTATGTAGGAAGGTCTCGCTGAAGAAAAGTTGATTAAAGAGAATTTACATGCCATTTAAATTGTGAATTCTTTGAAATTTAAATCTCTCTTTAGTCTCATTTAAATTAAATGGGATGTAAAATTCGTATAAAAAATTGCACATAACGTTGTACCTGAGACTTCCACACTTTCTAATTATCCGTCCATAATTATTGTCGCTGCAAAAATAAATTAAAATTCTGAGATAATTAAGCAAAAAATATTTTGGTAATATAATTAATATTTCAAAATGATGTAAAATATTCTGCGCCTGTTTTTATTTTTTAATAGAAAATACGTATGTAAACAAATCTTAAACACGTTGACTTCTTTAGTTTTATATTTTTAGTAATTAATCAATATTTTATTCTTTGATAATATTACGTTGGATAAAATAATTCTTGCGATTTTCGTTTAATATAATGCCTGAATTTTTTCGTGAATGTAAATTTTGTACAAGTTTCAATTTATCAATAAATGATTTTTACAAAACTCAATTTGACCAACTACACTTCGCTTTCAGGATACCAGTTTCTGTATTTTTTTTTCTGTATCTACAAAATTAAAAACAGAGGATTCTCAAATAGATCAAGTAAATTTTTAAAGGGTCAAACTTTATACCAGCTGTATTGAAAAGTTGCTATAAATGTTGTTCATGAAATCATATTGAAAAAGAGCTTAGCGAGTTTTCATGCACTGATAAAAAGATTTATTTGTCATAAAGAAGGCTTATTTAAATACGCTGGAAGAAACCATTAGTTAACAGTAAACAACTTTAGTTAATAGTTAATTAACATTTGTTAAGAGTAAAATACGTGTCTTAATTATTAAGAGATGTATTTTAACTATTAACTAAAGTTGTTTACTGTTAATAAATGGTTTCTTCCAGCGTATTTAAATAAGCCTTCTTTACGACAAATAAATCTTTTTATCAGTGTGTTGTTTTGGTAGTGTAAAATGATATTGACGAGAAGTTTTTCACATTAATTTTTTCAGAGGCTGAACGAGTAGCTATGCTAGAATTTAATGAATTACATTTAAGGAAAATTGAAGTAGTAGATTCCTCTTGATAATTTATTAATGCCATAATTACTTTGAATAATACTTAGGAATAATATCTTTTATATGACAATTCAGTTAATGTTTTTGAATATCAGATTCTGATTCAGCAATCTAAAAAAACGGTTTGGATTTGAACTTTATCGGATTTGTAAATGTGGATTTAGCATAAGTACTTTGAATTTTTGTAAATGTCGTAACAATAAAATTTAACTTATAAAATCTGTTCACTTGGGCCTTAACCCCTTAACTGCCGAAAATCTTCGTCATTTCGAACTTTTCCCAGACTGCCGGAAAATGGAAATCTTCGTCATGATATAAATTAGACTAACAAATTCTGGAATTTTTGTGAATTAAAATCAAATCCATTTCTAGACAGTATAAAATATACTAAATACGATAACTTTGTCCATTTTCGTATAAAAATATACGTCCACAAAGATGGTAGTTTTCACGACTTTCGCAAAATCTTCGTCATATACCAAGTATTATTAAAATCCAAGACAATTGTTTTTTCTTTGCATTTTGGGCACTATCTTTTAAATTATGGCCGCCGTTAAGGGGTTAAATGCGTTAACTTGGTATTACAATTACGTGAAATAGAACTTCTCATAATATATTATATTCGTTAAGGTGAAGAAAATGCCTGCTAAAATGGTCCGGTTATCAAAATTTCTATCATCCTCAAAAAAAGCTGTTAAAATTACCAGAAAACTGGTAATAGTACCTTGACAAATATTAAACGCGTATTTAATCAGTTTTCTTTGTTACGCCCACTGCGTAAAAGGGGTGCATCTCAAAAACCCGACATTCAAAAACCAAACATTTCAAAAAACATACATTCAAAAACCACACCACATACAAAAAATGATCTCGGGTCGACGTCGACTGAGGTCTCACTGGAAGGTCATTTAAAAATGTTTGACCAAGGGATTAGTTTCTTAGGCCACTTGAAGGTCAAATCGGTAAATCAGTTTGACCACCGGATTATTTATTAAGCACACTTAGAATTGAACCATTAATAAATATCTGGTTTTTGAATGTCGGGTTTTTTAAGTGTCTCGTGTCTGTTTTTGAGGTGCACCGCGTAAAAGTATTAAGTACAGTACAGTAGTCCCGTCCTAGGTTATACGATTGATTCTTTCAAAATGGTGGAAGTTTGTCATGTAACTTTGACGGTATAACTTCGGACGGGGACTATTCTAGTATATTCAGCGATTAAAAAAAAATAGTCAAACCAATAAACCAATCGTTGTTACTCTGGTAATTTTAAATAGTTACACTATATATTGGAATGTAGAAAACTTGGTTCTTACTACTTTTTGTGGTTAAGGGGGTTCTAAAGTGCTCAACCGATAAGGTAGGAATTTTCACTAAAAACCGTAAATATAAAGTGACTGAAACGATTTTTCGAAATTCGGGTTCCGTAAGGGCAAGTTTAATTACTATAGATGGTATCATAGAAAATTTCAAAGTCATTAATCGAGAATTGACCGGAATTTTCGGGAATAAAAAAAAATCACTTATTTCTGAAAATTCTCGGTCAGTTCTCGATCAATATCTTTGGGGTATTGTTTATAATGTTTATAATTGCCCTTACATAGCCCAAATTTTGACAATTTTATTCAGTCATCTTGAATTTACGTTTTTTAGTGAAATTTCCTACCTTACCCACGGACCACTTCAGAACCCCCTCAAGGAACCTACTTTTTGCAGTACCAGTAAGAAACATCTAACCTATTCAGCACAAACAGATGGATCACATGATTTCAATATAATATTTGGTGCGGTTTATTATGTATTTAGTGTCGATAAAAACTTTTCGCTCTTTTATATTTTGTTTGTCATCTTAAATTTCGATTATTACGTATGACATTCATGGCGAAATTAATAATAATTAATTTATTATGTAACGTACCCGTGTGTTATAAATCATGACAAATATTAGTGGCACTTATATTATGTAAAATATGATGTTAACTAGGAAAATTCAATGAAAGCAAATGGCAAATGGATAAGAGTAAACATTCGTAACTCCAGACTTTATAATCTACAGGCTGTCTACTCTAATCACTAATACATTTAGAATAGTCTTCTTTTGGAAAATGTCTTGATTGGACCTCTTAAAAGCAAAGGGTATAAAAACATATTGAAAGTGAAGAAGACTGAATTCCTTCTTGTTTTAATTCGATATTTTGTTTTATTGAATATTAATTACTTGATAATACATTAAAAAATCTTGAACTTGATTGTTGTTTTTTCCTTTATAAATTCTGTAAAACGGAAGAGATTTCAGATTTAGCCTCATCGTGCTTATTGCCCCTTGGCAATGCATGTATAATTTGTTGTCAAACCTATCCTCATTCATAATCGGTTCGGGATATTATAATTGCAACTGTTTCTACAATGTCGGGCGTAATAAAAAAGGGTTACTATTATATAACAACAAATTTCTCAAATGTTTGAAAATCCAGACCAAAATAATTACTCGGATTTAATATGCTTGCACGAAGCCCTGGGAAATCTGATAGCAAATATTAAAAAGTTTGCTGACATTTAATAAATGTTATGACAAATAGGGGGAGAAGGGCTTTACAATTCAGAAAATGAGAATATGATACGAAATTTGAAAATAACAGCCAGATATATATCATTCTCATACACACGAATTCTCCTGTAGTAGTCATTGATTTTCCCTAAATTGACAATATTTCAATTTATTGCGTCAATTGTGGTTGTGAAATATGAATAAAGGAAAGGTAAGTTTCATGTTTAATGCTATAATATTGTTAACGACTAGTGGAAGGGCTTTTTAATAACACACACGATTTGATCGGCCACAAGAAACTATTCAAAATTTATTGCGATCAATCGGTGACGATCCGATCGCGACGCGGACTCCCTAACCCGACGATGTTCCGAAACGTACTGAAAAAAACCCGATCGACAATTTTTTACATCTTAGTTCGACTTTTCAATTTCTCGAACGTTTAAATAGACTGCAACGTCATATTATATATCGATTATACTATTCGAAATACAAATACTTTTATCGAGATCGTCACCATTTCGAAGGGCCTTTTACATAATTTACATAACAGGCCTGCTTCATTTTGAGAGGTACCGCCATTCGGGTGTGCAATGGCGTAGGGAAAACCACCTTTGTGGGAAAAAACCTACGCCGAGTACCGTAGTCGATAAAACATCGATTCCTTCCGGAACAAATATATTTTGTTTAGTTGTTTTAGTTTAAAGGTTATATTTTTTCCCATGAATGGTGCTGTTCTTCATTTGTATCATTCTTTTGGCGGATTCTTTCACTGATGATGAGTTCAACTGATGATTTCGTATCAAATTGCTGTTGGATATTTGTTACTTTCTAACCCCTTGTTTCATAGTGGTCCCTACAGGCATGAATTTGTCTGTTCATCCAGTTGATTCGAAACTTATTACTCGCAGGTTTTTGGAGTCGCTGATTACAAATTCGTTGTCTGATGTTCGAAATTCAAAATAGTGGCACCAATGTGGCACACTAAAATTTGAAATCCTCACGGATATACACTAAACTCAACACTTCGGAGTTTTGTCGGTCGCAGATTGCAAACACATTGTCAGATTTTCGAAATACAAAATGTCAGTAACAAACAAAGATATCAGGTTTTTGTCCTCCATATTGGATCCGACATTTTGAATTTCGATAACCTGAGAACGGTACCCACCGACCCCAACAAGTTATAAATGTCAAGTTTGCCATACACGTTTTCATGGAATTATTTATGAGAAGCAATTTTTTTTTTAAAAAATGGTCAGTTTTTGGTATAGTTTTAATGTGTTAAATGCATTAACTGTATAGAAAACCAGTTAAAACCTCAGACGTACTGGAGAACGATTTTTAAGGCTCAAACAATCAACGAAGAAGGTGGGGCATTTAGTCCCGTCGTGGTTCATAGCATTATTACTTTTTGTAGTTGGAGCATCCATTTCTCTCGTAACTATTTTGTCCATTGCAAACAATTCTTGGCAGTTTCATAACAAAATGAGATCTGGACATCAATTTCTATGAATAACCTAATATATATCTCATATTCTTGTATTTTAATGTAGTAAGCTCGTTATTTCTTATTTTTAAGTCTAACGACAAGTATTTTAAAAGGGAGGTGATTAACGTGAAAAAGTAAAAGGAAAACAAATAGCTCCAGCTTGCAGACGTCGGAGCAGACACGGATGATTCTCGCCGGAAACAATTTGTCCGGGCAAAATTCATGCCACGGGACACCTGAATGTGCAGGCTCGAATGTACGTGCCGTAGTTGTCTCGAATGCAAATTCGTTTTATTGTCAGGACAGTACCGTGGGAGCGAGAGAAAGACAGACGTTACAATGCTGTAAGACAGAAAAGGGAAAGGATGTTGTACCGTGTGTTGTACCATACATGTGAACTGCTGGACCCGCGTAAACGGCCACCTTCTTTCCTCGCTGCGGACTTAATTTCATTTCTCCCCTTTAATTAGCGCCCAATTGCCCTTCCGCACGCGAATTATGTCATTTCGCTCTTCCTCGCGTAGCTCTCAACCGGTAAATTTCTCTTTCCCTCAGCTCGCATTATACACGTGAACTAACAGTAAGTGAAATTCATTTTTAGGAGTCCGACGCGAGGATGGAAGATTACCCGGCGTTGACTGACCGTTATTTTTTATATCCTGTCCTAATTAATTTCTCGCGATTAAATGCCAAATTCGCTGCCTGGAAATTTCGAGCAACGTTTAACCCGAGCCATTTCGTAATACTCGATTGCGAAATGACGGTAATTTACAGGAATGTTTCTGTACAGTTATTTTTGAGCACTTCATGGCGGTACTATTTTTCTGCATGTAGGTAAATGATAAATTTTCAGGGAACAAGTTGCTATTAAAATGAAAATTACCACCGTTGAAGAAATACATTTCACTCAATAAAGGGCCTATTTCGTGCAAATTATATACCCAAAAAAAAAGATTGCTTCATATAGATTTTTTCACTTTTTTGAAATGGGCTATAATTCATGGCCAAAAATTAAAAATTTAATTTTTATAAAATTTAAAAAATCTCATTTTTTTCCTTCTTTTGTTTAAAATTATTCTTTATTTTATCATTCCCATATAATTTTAAATTTATAATATACCAAAACTTTACAATAGATCTTGTGTTTTTATTATTGATTTGGTTTTAAGTCAATGACCGTGTGTTACAATGACTTATTTCTTTTCGTATATACTGAATTACATTATCAAATGATGTTACGGGGAATTCTACAGAATTTTTCACATTTGCGTTAAAAAAAAACACTTTTTTTGAGATTGGGCGGGAAGATAAAAAAGTTGATTGATCACGAAAAAGAGATTCGAGTAAGTCTTTTTGATTGAAAATAAAGGGTTAATATAACGCGAAACGGGTTAATAGATACGTCTTTTAAAATAATGCTCCAATTTTTAGGAATGGAAAATTTTAATTTTAAAAATATTAAGTCATAGGCTCTAACACCTTGACACCTAGAAGCACTAACCTGCTAGAATAGATATTTATTGAATCATACGTATTTGCAATGGTATAGTTTCCTTTAGCAACTATTTTTAATGTTGATAATATAAATTGCAACACACTCTAAACTATCAGCAAAGTTATCAAAAGAACTAATCCTCTGAATGACAAAGGTTCTAAACTATGATTAAACTACAATAAACAATTAACTTGATTAATCATTGGGCTCTAGCCTCCTTCCTGTTTCCTTTTTATGTTAAAATATAAATGTCATGTTTTAATAGAAAGCAGGGACAAAGGCTGAGATTTCGAGAGGAGAGGTCGTAGTTCTTCTAGTAAGGGGACAAATCGTTACAGTTGTTCTCGAAATAAAACCCAATCTTCGAAAGATGCAAATAGTCCGCTTCCTGCAGATAGTATGGATAACAGTATGTTACCGATACCAGATATCACAGACCAAAAGACGAACATAGGTGAGGATGAGATAATTATCGAAGATCTCAATGAAGAAATATTGGTGGTTATTGGTAAAATAGTAGATGAAAAAAGAGTCTTCTTAGCTCCAGCTATTTCTAAAAGCATTTGCGTTCGACTCGAGGATATTTTGAAGAAAGGTCTAAAGACGAAAAAAAATGCTGATTAAGAGTAACGTTCCACCTAAAAGTTGCATGTTTTTTTATCCTTCTAAACTGAATGAGGAAATTAAAGTGTCAATAAATCATCTGTGAAAAGGGATAAACGGATTGTTGATAAACAAGCGAAGATTTCTACTTTGTTGACCTTGTTGAGCAATTCTATTGACATAGGTCAAAATAAAGCGAAATTATCTTCAATCCAAATGTCAGTGGTAAATGAACTAAGTGATGGAACTCGTATCTTGGTGGATTTACAGAGAGATAATACGCTTATTCATCGGAATTTAATTCTAGCAAATATTAATAATTCGCAAAAAGAAACAATAGAAGCATCTACAGCTGATGAATGGCTTTTCGGACAAAAATTAAAAGAATGTCGCAAAGCTGTAAAATCTATTGAGAGATCGGGAAAAGATCTTAATGTAATGCCAAGAAGTTGGTCAAATTCAACAAAAATTTTTAGGAGGACGTTTTCTGGGGGTTTATGACGAAATATTTGATATACCATAAAAATAGAGTACCGCGGCTAACTATAAACGCACATAAAATCTCGTAACTTTTTTTTATAATATCTAGGTATATGGATTCAAAAGTAGCCACTTACATATAACATTCCCAATGAGGGTGATTCACTCTTAATAACAACACGGTGCGATCTAGATTTACACTTTTTCTCAATTCATTTGTTTTATTTTTCAAGTAATTAAAATTTGATTTTGTTGCAAATTTTTACTTCTTTATTTTGGCAACATGTTTAGAAACGTAAATAATCAAATATTTTTCCTAAATATTATGTTTATTTATTAATAATGATAAACAAAGCATGCTGAAAGAAAATTGTTGTCCAATCATGACGAAATTTGTTACTGAAAAGATATTGATCAGTAAAGGTAACCAGTAGTACATTCAGTATCAAATTAGCACTGACTAACGTAGCAAATCAGTACTAGCTCAAATCGTTGTCAAAGTCGCGAATATTATACATAGAAAAATGCTGGACATCTAAGTAGTAACAGTCTGCACCTACTGCGAACAGCACACAGAGCAGCCTAGTACTACTGAAAACACTGCATTTTCCTATGTATAATCCACCGCTTTAAAGGCGTTTTTTAAAACATTCTGAGATGATAAAACAATCGAATTTTGCATTAGGTATTATTTCTGATGATACTCTACTCTAATTTGATGGTTTCGGAGGTTCTATCTTGTATACTCGTGGGCATCCTCCTTTCGACCTGAGCGAATGCTGACATTTTAAATATGTTTATGTCTTATTTTAACAATGACAATTATTAACAATATTTGCATATCGGACATAATCCCAAAGTACTAATATATGATGGCACTGTACAAGTGAAAAATGTAAAAATTTAGCATTTCCGAATGAAATAATCCAATTTTGCTAATCCCCCTTATGCTAAACACAACGGCCACTTGATCAGGACATTGTTTTTACGATTAAATGATAACTAAAATATACTAGAAAACAGTATTATGAGTTGCATTGATATGCGCTCAGTTTATTTAAAAATAAATTTTTACAATTTTTCACTTGCCCAGTGCCATGATGTATATAAATACTTTGAGATTTCGTATTATCTGCAAATGTTGTTAATAATTGTCATTGTTAAAATAAGACACAAACATATTTTTTAAATAATTCTAAAACTTTAATAACAGCAGAATTATGAGAATTAGAAAAAAGTTCTGTGGATTATCCCATATACATTTTAGGATATCATAGGTCAGACAATTTGGATTAGTAGTAACCGACATTGAATTCGGATTTAGTGACATGGATTATGTATATGTGTTCAGCCACTTTGAAATTCATAGTTTTAACGAAGAATTCGGATTCAGCGAGCCAACATACTAAAATAATGAGGAAATCGTGTTATTTAATGTTACAATTTGTTCATTTCATGAATAAAATCCCCATTGACAGGCAGCTCCTAAAACAATGCAATGGCAGTCTTTTTATGTCGAAGTCTTCTTTTATAGGGGGACTTACTGATTCAAATGCCGTATCATTGAATAAAAGTAACCGTCGAAAAATGTCGATGAAAATACTAACGAAGAGAAAAAATGTTTCTTAGAGATGTAAGAGGAGTGTAGTAATTAAAACTACTTGACCTATCCTTACGAAATTTTTACCACATATTCCGTACTACTACAGCTAATGCGCATATCGAGGTATTTTTACAATTTTAATTTTAACTCTTTTTCTATTGCAAAAAACAGCAAAAAAACCGTTTTTTTTTTCGAAAAATGTCCGCCATTTTGTCAATTTTCAAAAAATCGTTCGATATGCGCTATAGCTATTAACATACTAAATCTATCGCCGTTTAATTTTGTTGTTTCAGACCATCCATCCCAGAGATTTCATCATGGACTCACCTTTTTTTAGGAGTTTTTTTCAATTATCATATTCGTATATGAAAACTTACTAAAATGTAAAAAACAATTTTTTTATATATTTCGATAATGTATTAATACAGTGTAACAACTTTTATATCAATATTTATATTATATTAAAAAATTGTTTAAAATATTCTGAAAAATTAGGGTAGACCCCTTAATTTTTGTTGTTTTTTTTGTCGACGTTTTATCGTTTCTCCGTATTTTTTTTAAATTTTTTTTCGCCATAATATTATCCACATCAGATCTCTAGATGTTTAACAGTTTTTCGCTGATATCGCATTCTTCCGCTTTCAAATATTATTGGACGAAAAATATATGATGTTAGATTACTGATATGAATGCTAAAAAACGATAAATGTAACTAAATAGTAAAAATGTATAAGATAAATATCCGATGATTTGAATTTGGAACTATCTACTATCCGAGAAGAATAATTGTCTGAGGAATATGACATATATTAAACTTGTCTCTGATTTAAATTTTAGATTCTTATTCGATGTAAAAAATAAATGAGATTAGGCTATGATAATATATTTGCAAAAGACGCCGCGTAGAAATAAAAAAGATATTAAAAGATCTCAAAAAGATCTTTCTTAAAAATGTCCGAATTTAAGACATTTTAAGTAATTTGGTTTATTATAATCTTTTTAAGAACTTTTAAAGATCTGTTTAAGATTTTTATTTCAGAGCATGATTTTAAAATAACATGATAATTTAAAGATATTCTTAAGATCTTTTCGAGACCTTTTTAAAATCATTTTCGGGTATTAAAAAAAAATTAAACATTTTATTGTATTTATTTTATTAGTATTTCGCATTACTTAGATTAATTTTCAATTGATCAATTTTGAATTCTTATAGAAATTAAATTATCAGGTAACCGATGTCGATGCTTAGTAGATATGAAATCATCAGTTCTTGAATGTTCGTGAAATTTTATGCCCAGGTTCAAAAATTGCAACTATGCTTCTAGAAATTCAATAACTTTAGTTATAATTATAAAAAGACATTTTTTTAGAAAAATCCAGCAACTTTTGAACCCTCATGAGTATAAAATTTCAAGTTGATGAAAGGGATTACATCATTTTCCTATAAATTTAAAAAGCCAGCGTTAATTTTTATCCCCCACCCCCCTTGTTTTTTGTTTAAAACAAATTGCTATATTTATAACATTATGATCAATATTAACAACACTCCTTTAGACAAATTGTAGAGAATCATTTTCTTGAGAAAATTAATCCTAAGTAATGCGAAATACTAATAAAATGTGAAATTTTTTTTTTCACACCCGAAAATGATTTGGAAAAGGTGTCGAAAAGATCTTAGATAGATCTTTAAAAGATTTTTAAAAAATTTCCATAAACTGGAGGTTTAAACCTCTTAAAAATGACTTAAAATGTCTTAAATTCTGACATTTTTAAGAAAGACCTTTTTGAGATCTTTTATAATCTTTTTTATTTCTACGCGGGCGTTTTCTTTTATACTTTTCATTTTCATTTTTAATTATAACTTTCATTTTTCACGAATTTATAAAACTATAAAATAATATAGCGAAATGTTAAACGTTCTGAACACTTTTCTCTAGGCCCACACTAAGGTTTCCATTGACACCAGCTGGATGTAACGAGCCATTTGTCACGTGTCAAGAATACAATAGATAATTGTATTTTTGTTAACAACTCTTCATAATCGATTGGTAATTGTAATACTCTCGCACACACATTTCGGATAATTGACATTCACAGACACATTTGTCATTTGTAACATGTACACTCGCATGGGCATATATATAACGTAGGTAATATGCACATAGATCATTAGCGTTGCATCTCGATTGGGCCGGATCGAGCGCATTGTACAATCAGACTTGCGATTACCGTATATGTACGTGTGTTGGTGTTTGATTGAGATGTCACTCAACCGTGTATGTTGACTGATAGCTCCATTAACACGTTGACGCAACGTCAGTGTTTAACACGTATGTGCACATTCGTAACTGCGTATACTCGATGCGTGTGTGCACTCATCTATTGTTAGGGGCGCAATGTACGGGTATGTATCAATAATAAATTGCTCGTAATAAAGTATACTTTCTGCCAAATTATTAATGTAAGCGTAATTTGAATGTTGTGCATTATTTACGGCGTAACACTTGCGAATACTTAATTGACGCGTCGATCATTCGTTATGTGAGTATTCATTAATGATTAACGAATTATGCGGCACAATAAATTTTCGGAAGGTAAATATTAAAATTTATGCATAATTAAATCTTCATTAAATTACTTCCATGTTGCTATTTTTCTTGATATTTCGATACAACCAGACATTTTTAATATCCTGCGCATAGTCCTGTCGCTGGAAACAAATTATTGATCGATTAAAAACCAATAACTTTTTATCGAAAAATATCGATTAGTTCGATGACAGATTTTGGTATAATGATTTATCTGAATGTTTATAAGTAATATAAATAATAGAATTAGATAACGTTTGCATTGCATCTTACAATTTAAATAGGATTGGGAGTGGGGAAGGATTTGAGGAGGAAATTGCCTTAGTTAAAACACGTGATAGGCTAATTATATCCACATTGTTCTTCAGCTGATAGAGATAAGTTTAAGGTTTTGTTTTTAAATAAATGGGATTGCAATGATGGTTCTTTAAAGGAGGGGGTATGTATCGGTGGACGATGTGACGGAGTATAGGATGTTAGTTGTTGATTTTTGGACTCGCCCAAGTGAAAAAATTTATTACAAATTGTATAAAAAAAATATACAATTTACTGTATCAAGTTTTACCCCAAAAGTGATTCTATACAATTTGTATATAAAATGTGTCAAGTTTGAACAAAATTCTATATAATGAAAAATTACGTTAAATTTAAACTTAATAGAGACTTAATTAAGACTTAGAATTTCAATGCGGATATGGAAGGGATTCGAAAAGATGGAGATTACAATGGACCGATGAAGATATTTCCAAGATGAGACAAAATTTTGCTGACACTTTTATGACACGACAACGACATGAAGGAACAAACATGCATGCAGAAAAGGTCATTACACGTTTATAAAACGACTTCTGTCAATTGTTGATCCTACTGTAACTTCTGGTTTCTTTACATGAATTCTGATTTCTGCAGATTCTGCACCTTACGAATCCTCCATTCATCCAGGAAGTCATCAAATAAAATTCTTGACGCAGAAAAACATGCATGATACAGCGGAAGGAAATCAAAAGTTTCATTTTAAAATATATTCATTTTATGATTTCGTTAATTTTTCTAATATGCACATACTCGTAATATAGGTTCGATCGAAACTGTCAGAAAATTTTGCAATAACTGTTTCGTTCAACTCGATAGTTGGTAACGCGTTGCTATGGTTCATTGATTTTTAAGATGAGCGCGCATTTTCTTTCAGTTTCACTCAAACCTCCAAATAAAAACGTCAAATTGGAAAAATATTAATTATATACAGTAATTAAATTATAAAATAAATAAATTTCACAAATCAAAATAAAATGCCATTTTCCTTCGGTGTAACTAGTATGTTTTTCGGCGTATAAAATTTGGTTATCATTTCGCCCGATGAATTTCCAGAAGGTTTGGCGATTTCTTGGGTTAAAGGAGGATTTATGTTGTGTGAACGTCGTGTGGAGGATCAACTATTCAAAAAAGTGTTACATATTGATTTTCACGGTATCTTTTTAAAAATTCTTAGTGATGTTTCTTGTGTGGATGTTGATTTCTCCGTGTTTTCACCTTGTCAAAGAAATGTCAGCGAAATTGGGAATCATGTTCGGGATTTCTGTTACGGTCCATTGCAATTTTCAAGTTTTCGTATCCGTTTCAATTCCGTATTAAAATTCTAAGTCATCCGACAATGTTTTGATAGTTTGAAAATTTTGAATAAAATCATATAAAAATTGAAGAAAAAACAAACTATGGTAACTTTTCATTATATACTTTTATTCACACTTGACAATTTTTGTATACAAATTGTATAGAATCACTTTTGGGGTAAATTTGTATACAATGAATTGTATATTTTTATTATACAATTTGTAGTAAATTTTTTCACTTGGGGTGGCTCTTTTCTATACTAGATTTTTGTAAAATCCAAAGGAAAGAGAATGTTCCAAATAATTCTACGCTTGAGTTTTGTATTCCAAGGGAACTAAGACTTAGTGAGTCTTTCCCATTTTCTAATTTGTCTGCCTTGTTTCGATGGGGTATTTTTCCTTTTTTGCGGGAAATACACTGAAAGAAATAAACGATTCCTACTACCTGAGACACCCTGATAAAAATAACTTGAGTTACCTACAGTATTCACCATCGGATGATAAAGTAGTTTCCCCTAGAATATTCTGTTAAGCGTACTTTGCCATTCTACCGTCGTAATTCCAACAGAAGTCTCGCGGTACCGCCAAACTTGTATATACGTATATATATATATTCTTTTAATGTTCGGAATAATTAAAAAGATAATTACGTATAAAAGAAAATGAATTATATTTTATATTTCATCAATTAAAACCGATTTATTTATACATCGTTGTCATTTGGTAAAACATAACACACGGTGAGCTTGGACGACGTTCAACTCAAAAGTTAATGTACATCGCCGTTTTCTTTTGGAATTACTTTGAGGTGGTAGACTGATTATTTCAAGACCAAAATCAAAATAATCGGTGGAAGCAAACTGAAAATATCTTGATTTTTCCATTTTTTTTTGCGTTTTTTTAAATTTAATTTTGTAAAAAAACACAATGCGGTTTCGGATTTTATAGTGAGCAAGTAATTGAATCAGTTCATTCCGACGTCAAAACTATATGGACAAAATATAAAGTTTCCAATGATCACTCCGATTACCCGACACGACTACTTCGAGCTGTTTGTAGATATAATAGTCTTCACATGATGTAAATTTTATAATTGATTTATTTTGTGATTGTTGTAAATCAAATTTCTAAGATGAAAAGTTAAAGTCATTAAAAAAAATGAAAAAACCAATATGCTTTCAGTTTCTAGATTATTTTCATTTTGGTCTTAAAATAATCAGTCTACCACCCCAAAGTAATTCCAAAAGAAAACTGCGATGTAGATTAACTTTTTGGTTGAATTAAATTTAAAAAAACGCTAAAAAAAGGGAAAAATCAAGATAATTTCAGTGTTTCGCCCCCCCCCCCCATTATTTTTATTTTAGGCTTAAAATAAGCAGTCTACTACCCCAAAGTAATTCCAAAAGAAAACTGCGATTAGATTAACATTTGGATTGAATTAAATTTAAAAAAACGCTAAAAAAAGGAAAAATCAAGATATTTTCAGTTTCCCTCCACCGATTATTTTCAGTTTAGGCGTAAAATAATCAGCAGACCTCCCCAAAGTTATTCCAAAAGAAAACGGCGATATACTTTAACTTTTGGGTTAAACTTCGTCCAAGCTCACCGTGAACAAATTATTGTACATTGTAATAAAATACATGTTGTAAGGAATTACTAAAATTTTAAAATAAAACAATTTGAGCTATACATTTTTTCATTCACCATCTTTATTTTATAGATAATTGTGGATAATTGCAATCCTTTTAACACATCCATTTCATTTAAAAGGCATTTCTATACTTTATTACTTAAAACGTAAATTTCCCAAGTTTGTAAGAGTAATATGCATCCAGAAATGTGGTTATAAATTCATTTACATCAAGAATTACATTTTTGGTCATTGTTATAGTATACAATTTGTATCGATTAACAGCAAAATGAATGGGCAATATTATGATCAATCCGATTCGTTTCTGATATTTTACAACAAATTTAGTTTTAAAATGTGTATTAAATTATGTATTAATATGTATTTAAATACGAACTCATGGAAAATTATGACAACTGAATCTAATTTAAACTTTTTTCTCAAATGTATAAGAAGTCGTATCATCAAATGATCATTGCGTAGTCAGATTTGAGCTTTTTGCTGACATGTGAAAAAAGTGTTGTCAGAGTTAAATTTCTTATTTTTTTTTGTTACCTTTTTAAGCAACATAACTTCAACGAATTGGTTAGAAACAAATTCCTTTAAGTTTGTGAGACCAAAAAGTATTTAGATATATCATTTTATATTAAATTGTGGCATGAATAACATTTTTGGTCTAGAGTTGAACCGAACAGTTTTTATCGATACGACACTTTTACAATTAATATGATTTATTTTAAAATATATATTAAATTATGTATTAATATGTATTTAAAAACAAACTCATGGAAAATTATTACAACGGAATTGAATTGCAACTGACTTTTTTCAGCAAGATAACTTTTATATTTATATTGTATACAGTAATTGAACGTGATAGATATAACGGTTAGGATTATAAATAAGAAGTCTAAAATCTGGAAACAATGGCGTCAGAAGCCAGAGAAAAAAGTTGAACAGTGAAGGTTAAGATTCTCTGAAAACCATTTCTTGCTTTTTTATAAACAATAATTTTATTACTTATGTAGCTGATACCAGGAAAACGTGCGGAACATTATTGTTTGTTGACACTTGATATTCTTGTCAACACTACGCCTTTCTGGTACTGTTTAAATTGCTTAATAAACCTACTGTATGTACCTTGATCTTCCTCTTCACTTGTTCAAAATCAGCGTCCTAAACTTTTAAGGTTCATAAAAAATAACGGGACACGTATTTTTTTATTTTTCATGAAAACGTTGTTTAACGCAGTTATCTGAATTTTAACTTTGAAAGATGAAACTTTAAATAAGCACTAAAATAACATTGTGTCGATCGTAATTTTTTTTCTGATTATTAATGTAATTAATTTTTTTCTTGGGTATTTTCGGAGACCTTGTCTTCTTCAAAATCCCGTTTAAAATTTTTAAAAAGCTGCAAAATTAACAAAATCCCCCATTTTTTCTCTCTCAAATTTTTACCATAAATTTTTACCGATATGATGAGTAATTGCTATAAGTTTGACGCTGGCTAAACCACATTGTCAGACAGGAGAACTTTTTTTCGAAAATTTTTTTAACTTTTCTCCAGACCGGAAGTACTGGGCAATCCGTTCAAGAAGATAATATTTTTAAGTATTTTCGGGGTCACTGATTACGAATACGTGGCCAGATTTCCGAAATTCAAAATGGTGGCTTCAGTATGGCGTCCGTCTAATGAAAAAATTAATTTTTTTGTAAAATAAAAAATATTGTATTATTCTACGCAGAAATCTGTACTGTTTTTTATTGGTTAAGAAAATGTCGAAGACAAAGGTTTCCTAATGTTAGTATTTTCTGTGTGAAATTATTATACTACAGATATGGTTGTGAAATTTGATTGGTCGAGCAATAAAGTCTTAGGAATTCCAGCATCCGTGAGTTAAGCTTCTTTACTCCTCCAAAACATCACTAACTTTTTATTGTTAGTTTTTATAATAATAAATAAAGAATTAAATTTAATTAATGGTATGTTGTTATTCGCAATATTAGTTAAAATGAATCCAAACACTTAATAATTTTGTCAATAATTGAAGAATAATTGAATGTTTTGAATTTATCTAATTATATTACATTTGTATTTTTATCTTATCTTAAATTTAAGATTTAACGCATTATTAACCACTATATTACCTTAATGTCCACTATTCATGTTCGTTGGCTCCAATTAATGTCGTCGATTTTTTGGTTTTCTCGTTCGTCATGTGATGAAGATGGAAGGAGAGTTTTTATGACTTGATTGGGTTATGTTCTTGTGGACTTCAGATTTGTTATAAATGCATTTTTCACGGAAATGTAACGCAATGTAATGCGCAAAACCCAAAACAATATTATTATGACAATGCAAACGAAATAAAATTATTTAAAAAAATTATTAGCAATACTTACACAATTTTCTTTTTCTTACCTGAAAAGTTTGTATAAAATTATGCAGAAGGTCCATAATGGTGTCACTTAATAAAATTCCAGTTAGTAAGTAAAATCTGTTGATTAAAAAACAGTTTTTATAAATAAAAGTATTTAAGAAACAGAAAAAAATGTAAAACATGAATTAATAAATTAAAACAACTTTTTTTTGAAACTTTGTGTGAAAACTTACTCTGCGGAAAGAAGTTATTCTGACTAAATTTATTATTGATCTTCGAGAAAAGTTTTTTTTATGGTACCAATCTGTTTCTAAAATATTAATATTGTTGATTACTGAAACATCAAAAAAATTTCATCCAGTGTTTTTCTTACTTCCAAATGAAAAGTGATCCTATTTTCATAACCATTAATTTTTGTTAGACTAATAAAAACATTTAAAGTATTACGTAAAAAATTGGAAGGTATTATGGCAAAAATGTCATGAATATAAAGAAAATAAAAAGACAATTTAAAGGGGAATTTACTAATTAAAATATGTTCAATAAATTTCATAGTAATATTTGCTATTATAACAGGAATAGATCAAGTTACCCATATCATTGAAATGAAAAGCAATTTCCTAAATTCCGCATACAATGAATTTTAAGATATCACAAGAGATGTCCAATTTTGGATTTCCTAATTACAATCCAAAATTCATATTCCGCTATCTCGAATATTAGTCTCCCACTGTCAGAGTCCTTGTTCCATGACATGTGGACGCGTCATTCACAGGAAAGGGATGGTTATATATCATTTAGTAAATTAGAGTAATTTGATGTTCTCTTTAATTTAACGAACTATTATTAATATTTAATCAAGCAATTGTAGTAGTCGGATGATTCATCGAATGCGGCAATCTTAAATAAAAACTTTATACGTAAATATATTTTTTTCTGCTTACTTAACAAAAGGATAATTTCGATAATGAATTTTATCTGCTGTTGCTTTCTAAGTTATTAATAAATTTCAATTAATATTACAATACATTTGGAGCATTGAAAGGCAGTAAAAAAAATGTGTGAAAACATGGAACGATGAAACTTTATTAAATAGAAGTGTCGATGTATGCTGCTCACTCAACTAAATGAAATTCGTAGTGATACGTCTGCGGAGGTAAATATTCACTGATAGTTATATTGGTTTGTCAACGAGCATTCAATCGTGAACAGGGCGCAGTATAATTCGTAAAAGTAATTTCCTGAATGTTTCTCTAGTACAAGCTTAATAAAAAACAAAATTCCAATATGGTACGCCATTAAGACATGGACGGAAAATATTAATTTTATCGAATAAAATCACTGTAAATGATACTTTTATAAAATAAACAATATTATTATATTGCAAGTTATATTTTACTACACTTAATAAGTGTAATCTTTAAAGGTGAAATCGCAAATCTGTAGTGTTTATTTCTATTAGATAAAGAGTGATGCTCGTAATTGCTTTTGTTTTTTTTTTACAAATTCAACGGTTTCAATTAGTTGTTCGTATTTCAAAAACAGAAAAATATTTTCGGAAATGTTACCACCTTCTGTTGCAATTAGAGTGTACGCTTTCGTTGCACTAAAAAATACACTAATTACTGGTACAAAAAACTAACTTTCAATATTTTGATTAAACATTCCAATGATATATAAATGAAATTTATTTAAAAACAATGACAATTTGTTTTCGCCAAAAAAATTGTATTATTCTAGAGGCCGAGTAAAAGAATTTGAGCATTATTTATTTATTTATTCATTTTAAATGGGATAATCTGCAAGGATACAAAAGAGGTTATCATGTTAAAATTCGAAACGTTTGACACAATTGAAGCACTTTCGTCGCATAAAAATGATTAAAACGACAATTTTTAAATTACCATGCCATTTTAGTGGAAAAAATTATAAGGTTTTGAAAAACTATAATACTTGCGTTCCTCGTTTCGAAAGTCGTCATTTTTTTGTGTTATTTATTCCTTTATTTTTTTCGATGTTTCTTCGCAAGAATTGCTATTTTCGGCATGGAAAAGGAGTACTAATCGCGTCTTTTTGCTCAGCCCTTTCTTGTCCCGTCAAATTTTTTTCAGAAAACAAAATGGCGCCTTCAATATGGCGTTTGCATGTTGTCATTTTGCATTTTGTGGCACAAATATCGAGTATTTGACCGTGTAACAGTTGACATCATTGAGAATTGGGATGAAAAAGTAATTACTATCATTTGTACCTAATCTCATCATGATTCATTTATAACCTCAAATAAGTTAGATACAATAGGTTTTTATCGATTTTTTGTTTGATTTTCACTCAATTTTTGACTTTTCCGTATCACTACGTACGTGTGAATTTGAAAATTACTGTTTTTTATTCTTATTAATTAAATTGTGATCAGTGATTGGTTTATAACCTAAAAATGGAGCGCAGACATCTTGTGCGCATTGCTACCTGGTACTATGATGTTTGAAGATTTAATAAACGTGAATATCGGAGTAAATACATCGATCCTCCAATGCCTAATTTCAAAGTTGTTTATTCCTGATGTTAAATAGAATACATTACCTACACACCACTAATTCACAATAATTTACATCACATCCGACTCTTACCATGGGAAGTAAACGCTATTCGGAGAGTCATTTTTTTGTACTATTTTTTAGTACTTTTAAAATTTTATTTGCATTGTTTTTTATTTTTTAACAATTTTTTTTTCTTTCATTTTGATAACATTTTTTATATTGGATTTTTCCATGAAATGACAGCGGTAAATCAAGTCAATAGTAATATGGTAAATTTATCTAACTTTATGAAATGATTTGAAGCGTACTTTGCAAACATTTTTTATTACATTCTGAACAATAAGATATTCGTCTTTCACACTAGTCACCAGAATAATATCGTTTTGACTCTTCCTTTCTTATAATGTGGGTCTCCAAAAGTTTTTTAGACTTTCGTTGTGTATAATCTGTGGTAGCACTTGCAGCGAAGTTTACTCTGATATTCCCTTTTACTAAGCCTACAAACGTACCAGGTAGGAATGTACACATAATAATTGTCGTCCTGTACTCAATTTTTAGGTTATAAACCGATTATTGAGAAGTTACACGTACGAGATTTTATACGTAAACGTCGAAAATTGAATGAAAATTAAAAAAAAAGCTAAAAGTCCATTGTATACGACTAATTTGAGGTTATGAATGCATAATAGTGAGATTATGTATTCAAAAATGATAATAATTACTTTTTCAAAACACAATTCCCCATGATTTCAACCGGTACGTGGTCAAATAACTTCCAGACTCCATCTTAAAGTCGCCTATTGTTTTTTGGGCATTTTGTTTTTTGAAAAACATCCCATGGGAAAAGAACGGGCTGACAAAAAGAAGCGATTAGTATTCTTTGAAATTTTCAGCATTGACCTTTTAGATTTCAATTCCTACGAAGAAACGCCAGGATTTTTTTCATAAAAATCTATCGATTTTAACTTATTGCAAAGTTTTCTAACGACGTTTGCAATAAAAATTACAGCATTGAAAGTTTTGTCCAAGTTCCGGACTTTTGGGACGAAAAGGATTAATCTCAACGTAGAATCGTACACAGAAAAAAACAAGTCTTAAAATTGTTACATCTTAAATTCATCATCAGGTGAGGCTTAATTTAAGCCCGAAATTGGGTTAATTTTCTTAAATTCAGTCAGTGATTTATTTGGCTTAAAGTCTTACTTCTAGTGATCAAAACTGACTTTTAGACGATATTTTGGCTTAAAATAAGATTTATCGAGCTTATGGCATTGAAGTTAGACGAATCTTATTTCAAACCAAAATATCGGCTGAAAGTCAGTTTTGTTGCCTGAAAGTAAGACTTTAAGCCTAAATATTGACTGAATTTAAGAAAATTAACGCAATTTTTGGCTGAAATTAAGCCTCACCTAATGATGAATTTAAGATGTAACAATTTTAAGACTTATTTTTGTCTGTGTACAAATTGCAAATCGTCTTTATTTACATTGCAAACATTTTCAGAGTGTTCATTCGTTGATTGTTCAAGTTGAAGACTTTATAACAGTCATTGAATTTCAATCCATATTCAGTGAAGTCGAAAGTATCAAAGTATTGGGAGTTGTAAACAACGAAAAAAATAAGCCTTGAATTAAGACCATTAGTTAGCTAATTTTAAGATGTAACAAAAAGAAGCCTTCTTCGAGTTAAAAAGTAGACTTCTTGAAAAGGCTTAAAAGTAGCTAACCTTGCGACTAAAAAATGTTGTACCAAATGTTGTTAGTGGATATTTTCTGAGTATAAACTGAAAAATTAACGAGAAGTTCTTAGCATAGAATTATCTTCGTATGCCACGCAATGTTATCCAATTTTATCAATAAAATATCCCTGAAATATATTTGTAGACGAATTGTGCGGGATGTTCTTCGACATCTAGTGCGGGAGGAACAAACAAAAAAAGTTGTATTTGCGCCAATGGAAAAGTGTATGTACACAGAGCTCCACGGACGGGGCTCCTCGGCTGCAGCAAAATCATTGCCAAGCAAATGTCCTGGGATATTTGACGAATAATAACAAAATTGCGGAAAACGCGTCGAAAACATCCCCGCGCATATCGATTGGCTCAATTAAATTATTTGCATCGGGAGCCTTTCTATAGTACCTCCCGACCCCGCGCGCGGTCGGCCCTCTCGGTCGGGGTAACAAACCGTGGCAATTAACAATCAATCACAGGTGTCTCTCGCGTCATTGAAATGACGTCAAACATTGTATTTGTGTAATTGTCCGTTTATTTCCGTCTCTGGCCTGTCACCTGACAAATTGCAAACCCCCGTGGCATGCGGCCGAATCCTCCCCGCGTAGATATTCATAGTGCGCCTCGCGCATTTTCCTGTCAATTGCTAACGAATCGTCGCTGGGTTATATTAATTAGCACGGGCCCTCCGAGAGTCGTTAAAGTTAATTGCGACTGTCTACCCAGCGATCTGCATTGCACAGCAGCCGCTAAGGACCCACGATCTCGGAAAAGATTCGCGTTCCCAGCCGCTCTCGATGAATTATTAAATCGCTCAATTTATACCGAAGGAAAGGGTCGAACTGGTCGGATTTTACTTTGAATCTTTTGAGTACCATTTTCTTTCTACCTCCAATTATATTTGTTTGAAAATTTTCCCTTTAACGTTCCACTTGGCGAAAAATTGAATACGATTGATTGTTGAAATTAAAGGTGTAATGCTATAAACGTCGAGTAATATTTAAATCGACGTTTAAAAAAATTAATTCGACAATGTCATTTCAAATTTGTGGTAAATTCTCAAAAAACAGGCAACTTATTCTTGCCTAATATTATTGATAAAATGACGATTAATTGTAGATAGAACAATGAGCTTTTAATCTAATCCGTAGAAATTATCATTGATCTCGAGAGGCCATCGTTAAATTTTGATCAAAACCTTCTATAGAAGAATAAATCAAGGAGAAAGAAAGCCGTTCTTTGGTTTAAGAAGACCTTGTCGAATATGTAAGTAGTCTTTCTTCCTTTTATTTCTTCTACTCGAGTATGATATACCCTGTTTAATTTGAATAAAGCAGGATTTCATGTTTCAGTCGGGTTAATCCAGTTAGAAAATTGTACCAAATAGAAAGAGAATCGTAGCTGTGATACAGCGGAGTTAACTCGACTAAAATCCAGTCAGTTGCCTCGTGCCGACCAAAAATAAAAATAATCGGCTACATATTTTGGTTGTAATCCGAATATAAAGGGGTTTACTCGCGGTTAGTTCGACTTCTTATCGCTAGGAGTGTACACAGCTTTACTTCGTACGCGTTACAGAAACGGGTATCCACTTAGTATTTAGGAGGTTTTGTCTATTATGATATACCACGTCATCCTCTGCAAATTTCGCAGCAAAGTATAAAGTTGATTGATAAGAACTGAATCTATCATTGTGAAAGGGGCTAAAAATATTACAATAAAACGGACTGTTTCGAAAATGTTCACTTATGAGTTTTCGGTATCTGTATAAAAATGTCGGAATTGGAAAATTCAAAATGACAGATCTAACATGGAGGGATTTTTTTTATATTTTAAGTAAATCCAGTCGAAAACGTCTACTCACAGGTTTTTGAAATCTAAGATTCTGAGTATGATGTTGCAGTTGGAAAATTGGAAATAGCGGATCCAATGTGACGGTCAAAATTTGAAGGGATTATTGGAAAAAAAGTTATTTTGCGCCTCTGATAAATCTGGTATTATAATTTACTAATTGACATCATATGAAATTTGAAATAACTTAGAATTGCTCGTCTTCCGAAATCTATTTTCGATGTTTGGTAGTGCAGATTCAAATTTAATAAAATTCAAATTTTATCGACCGAATCTTTTAAAATGGGTTTCAAATATAGCTATTAGAAGCGGTCACTGTACAATAATTACACCGGACCACAAAAAAAAACGTATTTCGTGTGCAAAGTACGCAACTAAATCTCCCTTATAAGTTTTGGACCGCTGACTCAGAATTAGGGCACACAATTGGTCCTATACGTCTGAGTTCTTTTTATATTTCAGGATTAAAGTGCGAAAAATTTACATATATACTGCAAGAAAGAATTTCTTAGCTGTAAAATGGAACAAGACTAGGTTTTTCTTATAGATTTGATGCCGCTGGATCAGAATTTGGAGACAGAATTGGTCGTATACTTCTGAAATATTTAAAATCTGAGGTTTAAATTGCGATATATTGGTTTTTTCCGAAAAACTTGACAAATCTTGTGCAAGAAAAAAAATTCAACTGTACTATGAATCAAGACTAGGTAATTCTTATCGATTTTTGATTGCTGATCCGAACCCAGCGACCAGAATTTGTTCAACTTGTTTACATTTTTTTATGTTTGGAGTTAGATTGTGAAAGAACTGCTTTTTGGACATATTTACACTTTTTTTATATCCAGTGCACGGAGAGACTTTTCATACGAATATTTCTAAAATTGTGTTTCGAAAATTGCTATAAGACGTAAGAATGGAATGGAAATCGCTGTAGTGTTACATAAATTCGAATTTTTCGCACTTTAAATCTCAAATATAAAACAATTCAAACATATAGGAAAAATTCTGTGCCCGAGTTCGGATTCAGCGGCCCAAAATCTATACGAAAAACCTAGTTGCGTTTCTTGCACATGACATAATTTTTTTTGTGGTCCGGTGTTATTAGTTTACTAAAGTAGCAAAAAATAGGAAAAATGACTGATCTATTCTGTCTAAATTTTTAATTTTTTAATTACTTTCAGTTAGAATGAGAGCATTTTTAATAAATATTCCAGTTTCTCGTCATTTTGGCGAAATTTGAATCAGTTAGGATGGTCATTGTATAATAATTATTTGTTTAAAAAATAGAAAAAAAAATAGAAAAAAATCCCCTGAACGCATTTTTACCAAAATTTCACGTCCAATTTCATTGCCATATTAGATCCGTCAATTTCAATTTCGAAAATCTGTCAACGAATTCTGAATCAGGAACGTCAACAAACCATCTATACACATTTTTACAAAAACTGATTAAAGTTTTGAATTTTTGTCCGCCACTTTGAATTTCAAAAATCTGAAGACGGATTCGTGATCAGGAACCTCAAAATCCCCTCTATGTACATTAGTATACAAATTTATAAAAATTTCCAATTTTTGACGGCCATATTGGATCCGCCATTTTGAATTCTGAAAATTTCAAAAGTGATTCGTGGTCGAGGATGTAGAAAATCATCTTTTATCAATTAGTATTGAATGCATATTCGTTTACAAAAGTATTACAACTGAATAACAAAAAATTGGTTGAAATGCCGAAATTTGAAGCCGCCAATTTGAATTCTAGCAAGCGAATTACACTATCTTTTGGTGCAACCAATTACTCCACCAGATCTAAAAGTAGGAATCAATTGGACTGCAGTTTCATATAAAAAAAAGGATTTCAATTTACGAAACTACTATTTTTTTTGGTGTTTGATGTCATTCTTGTCGCCATATTGGAAAAACGACTAAAGATATTGGAAAACGGACTTCAGATTCAGAAAGAGCAGACTTGAAACCTATATGATATTGTCTTGTATAAAAATTCATTCACCCTTTCTATGAAAATTATTTAGCTAAAAAACGGCGATAATTTATGCCATTTCAAGGCGAAACGGGAATACAAAATGGCTCTTTAATTAAATAATGCTGTGCATTATCTGGTGAAAAATAAATTTAAGTATTTCAGAATTTAGTTAATTATTGAGATATGTAGTTAGAAAAATAACATATTTTCGTGAAGACATCAAATGCATAAGCAAAGAAAGTTGTTAAAATAAAAACAAAAACGGTATTTGAATAAAGAAGTTGCTATAAGATTTATATATGTAGTTCAAGTTATTGGTAAAACAATGTAACAAAATATAATGCTAGTGCACTAGAAATGTTTCTTCTTCAATATATTAAAATACTTTTAAATCAATCTTTTTTTTTAATTTAAATAAAAAATTTAAATAAAATTTTAAATAAAAAATTTGTTTTTTTCATACTCTCCTTAACAAATAAGGGTATAGATTTTGCTAAATTGCAACTTTCAGAAAAATTGGAGTGTATAGATTACAAAAAATGCTTTTAAACAGTATAAAAAATGCTTCTTATTGCCCAAATTTCAATATTTTTCGATAATTCTTGATTATCTTAATTTTATGTTAATTTTGTAAAAAATTACGATGTAAAAAATAGAGAACAAAAAGTAAAATATTTTGTTTAATATTATTCCTCACCCAAAACAGTGTCTATCTTCAGGCACAATTATTTAATATTTAAAAAATTTGAAAAGAGTTTTGTTTATTTATGTGCAGTTATTACCCGCAATAAACAATTATATAATGCAGTTGGTATACTGAAATGTAAATATAAATATAATAACATTTTTTAAAATTGCAATAATATAAAATCCTTACCAAAGGAATACGAAAAATATACTTATATATCTTTAAGGAAGAATCAGCAATTCATTTTTAAAATTATAATGTTCAAAATCTGATAGCTACAAACACATGATGTTCCTAAACATGGACGATTTAGCCAAAATGAGGATATCACGTAAATCGTCACTACACGCCATTTTTAACGTGGGAACGAGCGTCCAAGAAAAAATATTATAAGTAAAAGGCGAATTAGTTAAAAAGCGATGTAATAATCGTAATACACTTTAATGATACCAATTTCACAATTTGCAAAGTAGCCGGCAAAGGTCGTGGCAGTTAGCGAAAGCCTTCATTACCCAGCAATGAATTTTGAACGTCCAGTGCAATTTCGAGTTACGTATAACAAAACGTCACTCCCAGCCAAATTCTACGTATTAAGGAGAATTCTGCAGATGCTGCACTTGCCACTGGCGCTGATACGTGAAGGTCCTACGCGCTGGGTAACTTTCCTGCGTAATACCACGACGCAACGGTTGCATCGTTTCGTTGCTAGAATTTATTTTACGATCGAAATTACCGTAAATTACCGACCACATCAGAAAGCGAACATTCCAATAATTATCCCTGTTCTGTTTGCATTGTTCTCGGTGCGCGGGATACCCGACAATTTTCAGAAATTACCATAACAAGAGAACAAAACGGCTGAAAAATTCAGCTGCCTTAGGCATCGTGGTTCTCCTTCGTCGCCCACTCTCCTTTGACCAAGTCGAAGATGTCCGATAAGACTCCAGGGCTTTTCGATTGCGTTCACGATTTTATCGGAGAATTTGTAAGTGCGTGTAATGCACCTGCGGTACACTGGTGTTGTGTGCACGCACCGCAGGCGGGATGTTGCTCGGTGCACTGAAAGCGATTACAACCGCACCTAACACCGCGTTGTTATTGTTGCTGCGAAACGCTTAACCGCATTTTTTTATAGTACTGGCCAGTTCGATAATCAAATACGCGCGTAAAGGTGATTACGCGGCATGAATGCTGGAATTTGGAAATAATGGAATTTAACAGGAGCTCCACGATTACACGTCAAATTAGTCCACTCGAATTCACTACATGTATGGTTTCTATAATAGAAATAAAAGCAAAATTTCTCAATGATTACATTTACGCGTATCGTAATTAACGGTTGTGCTTTAAAGCGAAACGTTTCTTGTTTCAATTGGTTGATTTCAACAATGCGCAAAGTTTCAAAAATAAAAACAATAAATATCAAATTTCTATGGTCCCCTATTGCAGATTAACCAGGCAATCTATATGTATACAACACCTTATGAATACGTTTTAATCCTAAGTTACGACGGCTATTTTAAAGCATTTGCCCCTACCTGGGTCAAATATGTCCTGCCGCTTGAAAATGCTTACAGTTATGCAAATTAATAAAGTACATTTTGCATTTTCTCTGGGTCAAAAACGACCCTGGAGTCGGGATTAAGGGTTAAAAACAAATTTCATAGTAAGTTCAAGTGAAAGACTTTCTTTTGAGAATTCAGTTCAAAGACCCACCGCGTGATGGCGCAGATTTATCGCGTTGAATATTATATGTGGTAACATTGAAGCTTCCTCGCAAGTGGTCAAAAACGAATATTTCTGTTCATAAGTAATGTCAAATAAAAAAATGTATACCATTTACTGAATGCAAACTAATGAACCTACTAACTACAAACTTTTCGGTAAATATAGAAACACACTAATATGGTTGCTAAAGAAGTATTAGAAAGTATGTAGTGAGTCTATATTGAACAATTAAAAAACA
This sequence comes from Trichopria drosophilae, assembly GCA_030407085.1. NCBI lineage: Eukaryota > Metazoa > Arthropoda > Insecta > Hymenoptera > Diapriidae > Trichopria > Trichopria drosophilae. Next base: position 195,129,101 of record CM059582.1, read on the forward strand.
TTATTTGATTTCTTCCCTTCATCAATATTAACGTCTTGATCCATGTATACCTAAATATATATGCCAATGAATATACGGCAAAACTTGGCGAACTAAATTTAATTTTGTCCCAGTTTAATGTGTTTTTCCAGGGTGTTGTGCCATTTAAAAAGCACAACCAGTCTAAAAACAAAAAATTGATGTTATTAGTTTAATAACTGGATTACAGAAGAATGCATTAAAAGTACGACACATAAAAAACCGTACAATTTAAAACCCAAACTCTTAAAAAGAAATTGAATTGGTGGATGATTTTAATAATTTTGGAATAAGTCGGATTAAGTTGGATTTAGCAGGATTTGAATGAATTGAATAATTTCGGAATGGGTTGGATTCAGCTGGATTAGCAGTAATTGAATATTTTAGAATAGGTCGGATTAAGTCGGATTCTGCCGGATTAACAGTATTTGAATATTTTGGAATAGGTCGGATTAAGTCGGATTCAGCAGGATTATCAGTAATTTAATAATTTCGGAATGGGTCGAATTCATTCGGATATTATACAGCAGTATTTGAATCCATTGAATAACTTCGGAATAGGTAAGATAGACTTTTTGACGGTCGGCTTTTCGACTGTAGGCTCTTCGGGCTGTCGGTTTTTCGACTGTCAGCTTTTCGGCTATCGACTTTTCGACTGTCGGCTTTTCGGCCCTCATACGTATTTTTTGTTACTGGAAATAATTCGTGACAATTAAAAAAAATTCTATTATGATAATTGCAAGAATTCGAGAATATTTTTGAATTTTATCTATATTTGGCGTTAAAAATTGCACTTCATGAATTTATCAATTTTACAGAATATTATTTTAGCTTAAACATCCAAGTTGTCTATTTTGTAGAAATAAGGTAGTTTTATGTCTGTGATTAAATAATTCCAGTTTATTTTTATATTATTCGGAGCATTTTATTCGGATATTATAAAATATATTAATAAGGAATAATTTACTAAGGTGGTAGTTAAAAAATATTCAATATTTTGACGAATGAATAAACCGGAAAGAAACTCTGACTACAATAATGCCAAAAATATCCATGGGAGACCAAAAAGATATTAGAGTTGTTTTATCGTATTCTTCTTAAGATATGGATAATAGATTCATATTTAAAAATCTAAGAGTAATCATTTTATAGCGTGCATTAAAACTAATGACATAGAATTTATTTTAATTTATAATTTATTTAAAATTGATCGGATCCGTTTGAAACTTATTACTCGAGGGTTTTTATGATCATTGATTACGAATGATGTAAGTTTTTTGAAATTCAGATGGAATCAAATTTCTGTAACCTACTCGTGGTTGATCACGATAACTACAAATAAGTAAACTAAATATAAACCCCCGCAAACACCTATTTATAAAAATCCAACAAGTTTTAGAATTCGTCCACTTTTCGGGAATAGTCACTGCATACTAGTGAATATCTGCGATTGCTTCATCATTAAAAATGACCATTAACATAAATGCACTAAATATCTGATGAATTCACAATTTTCAGATTAAATTTGCCAAAAAAGATCGAATAAACATGTATTTAAAGTTGACCGCACTAAAAATGTTCAAACGGACGTGTCGGTCAGTTTTTTAACTTTTGCTACGCCTCGGACAATAATTGTTTCCTATCTCGTGTATCATTTATATGCAGGATTTAAGCCTGCATTAACGCAAAAGGAAATGTAGTCCGAATATTCGAAAATCCTAACGATGATAATGTGAGATTATGACTAGACAGGAAACAACGTTTATTTTTACTCTACCGCCTAAGTAGAAAATAATATTTTCAACTATTTGTTTTTGACAATGACCATAACTACAAGAATGTAATATGCCCGTATGTGGAAATATATTAAATATATAACAATTCGGGCTAAAATATGAAAAATCTCTTTGTATTGTCAGTTGGTTAATTATCTAAACCTAGGATAGGTTGCCTAATTAGAACGATAACTTACGGATATCACCTCTATACATACCTCAATTACGCAATACAAGTAGGCTATGCTTAGCTAAATCTGACTACGATGTGTATAACATGCCTACTCGGAGGATTATAATAGATCATTTCTCTCGAACTGGAAATAGTCATTCCGAAATTATTAATACATTGATTTCCATCGGTAACTGAACAATTATATTTTTAAAAATACGAACCATATTATTATTTTTAAAAAAATACATGCTTTGATGCAGGCAAGATTCTATAATAATATAATCAGAAGCATTTATTTAATTCAAATTGTTATAATCTATTTGATTAATAAACTTATTTACTGCTGAAATATTTGTTTTGACGAATCACAAATATTTAATAATTAACTGATTTCAACAAATGATAGTTTCAATTCCAAAATTGTAAATCAGAATGGTGCATTCTGGAGTTTTACTTTCTGTAGATATTTTGAACATAGTTAAGTATTTACAGAAAAGTAATTAAGGATTTTGGAGTTTCGAAATTCCATAGTTGTTTAAGCTGTCAATAATCATTCTATTAAATAATAATTAAGTTTATTCTGATGTGATTTTTACTCCAAAATCCAAATATGACCTTCAAAACCACCAACTGGGTCTAGTTTTTGAGATATTGCAGGTCAAATAGAACAAAAAGAGCCATCCAAAATTTCGCTTGTTTTCTGGACTTCATATAGTGGTTCAAAGGGGGAATGTGCTGCAAAAATTTCATTTTTAGAAAACTTGACATTTTCTGTCTCCAAAATCACATCAATATAACATCACAAACTTTTATTTCCTATATACATTTTTACCCAACATTTCAGGTCCAAAAAACACCCAAACTTTAGGGTGGCTCTTTAATTCTAGGCATTTTTGAGCAGCTTGAAAAATTCTGTTAGCAGCATTAAGAGTCAATTCTGATATAATTTGTCAAAATATTGAGTTGGGCATACATTTTGCCTAAATTGAAGGTCAACGGGATAAAAATTGAGTTTTAGAACATTTTTGTCTGCTTTCTTGCAAAGTACCCAAGACGATAACGAGTTCAAAAACGTGATTTTTTACCACTATGACTTTGAATTTAGTCAAAAACTAGGTCCACATCAATATTTTGGCATATATATTTGGATTCTGGAGCAAAATCACTTACTATTTATAGGGTAACATGAAATTCTCAAATATTTTTGGGCTGTGTTTAATAAGGAAATATCTTTAATTCTGATAATAAATGGAAGGCGATTATTATACAAAAAAATAAGTGTTGAATTTGTTACATATTAAATTCAGCAAGGTATATAGCTTCATTTAAATATAATGAACTTCATTTTGCGGAAGGAACAGAACAATTATGATAAAAATCTTGTTTTTGGTATCAGAAGCTAACTATTAGGGTATATTCAAGTATTACATTGCGTGCTCGAAAAAAATAAGTCCTTTCTGTAAATTATTTGTCTATCGTATCAAAGAGGTCACGACATTTAGTGTTTTTATTAAATCTATTATATCAACAATATTATTTGATTACTTTTAATGCATTATTCAATTAATATTTCCCAAATTAGATCGTTGAAGATCAATGAAAGTAAATAAGAAAAGTTTTAAAGCGGTTACAAATGAAATATACATAAATTTAGCTTATGTGTTATGCATATGCTTGTCCAATTCTAACTAAGCTCATTTTACTTATCTTAAATGTAGACTGGCAATGGTCTTTAATAAAGACTATTTTTCTAGTGTATTAGAGAAATGATAAAAGAACATTCTTTTTCACATGTTTCATTGCATAAAATATAATCGGAAGTATTAATTTAATTGTTAGTTTATTAGAATGATGTGTAATTTAAAATTTTAATAAGTTAAATTATATCTTGAGGGATATTGACCATCGTCTAGCCATGAATAGAGAAAACATTGTTCTAAATAATAATCAAAAACAATGTTAAAAGAGATATAAAAAGTAGAAATAGTTGTAATTTTTAATATTATTTTAATTTTAATGCAATCCAATTAAGATTTGTTACTTGGATTTAAAATTGTTTACCGAAAACAAAAATGTAATTTCAATAATATTACTCTTTAAGAGTGATATTATATTTTAAGAGTTTTCTCCAAGAAATTTAGATAGCACTTTCGAAAATGTGATTTTTATAAAATCTATATATTGATTGAAAGAAATTTTGGAAGTAGAATTGATACAAATAGTAGTAAAAAGTCTTTATCAAAGTGGTTATAATTTAAATAAACCATTTTGATGTCATCGAAAACTATTTTTTCAAAGCTAATATTTTGGATTCATAACTTTTTAAAATAATTTTGTAGACTCTGTTCCACATGTTTTAATTTACTCGAATATACTTTTGTAAAAACGTGAATTAATATTCGTTCAACAAATTTTCCATGAGTATTTGAATCCATATTTTGACCACTTATTTCCCACTACTTAGATATACTAAGATAAATTGCACATCATAATTTAAGCTACGAACAACAGTCATTTTTTAAGACGTTGCGACAACTGATAATTGTTATGTAATTCCTCATATTTATAAAATATCATTGACATATCAGCATTCATAAGTTTCATCGTAAAGAACGTCCACTAATTAAAAATACGAAGATACTGATCAGTATGTAAAGAGATAAAATGCGTGTGACATAAATAATTCAGTTCTCCAAAGAAATTGCATATCTTAATGTAGATAAAATCAATGTAACGGACCAAATAATAATTTTAATAACTTATGTTAAATAATTAAGGTAAATTATGACATCTGGCTCCGTATATGGTCAGAAATTTAGGTCACTCGGGTGAGTCGTAAAATATATATTTATATTTAATTTTAAGTTTCAATATTTTAAAAGGTTGTTAGACATAATAATTGTTAAATAGTGTTTGAATTTCAGCTAATAGACATTGTACTTGTAGGTGTGAGGTCTATTTGGCATTTCTCATTTTGGACAATTTGAGAATTACATATAAAAATAAAACTAATAATTAATTATAAGTAAACTGTAATTTATTTTTATTACACTAACAGAATCTAAGGTTTATAATTTATTAATTCTCATTAATTTGAAAAATTATAAAAATTGAGATGAATTTAAAGACGTGCAGGTGTCTACGGCAAACAAATACAAATTTGACAAATTTTAATATAAACTTATACAATATTATGGATTCTTCAATCTTTTATGAATTATTATGCAAAATAGTTATAAATCTTCATTTGTTACTTCCACAGATTCTAATTAATACTGACAAACAAAATTTTGCTACACATAGCCGATGTAGAATTTTGTCAGTAGAATACAAATCATCTGTTTTGGGAAAAAAAATCGGCTCTAGGTTTTAAGCAATATATATTTAAAATTGTACAAACCAACACATGTTGCATAAGCGATGAACTTAAACTGTATATGACCAAATTATAGCTTAAATATTGCCCTTTTAGGCCCAAAAAGTAAAACACTATGTATTGTTTACTTTACATACGTAAATTCCGCTTTCGTCCAAGGGCAATACCTTTCAATGGTTCGCAGTATACATTTTCTTAGACGCAACAGGATTCAAGATATGTTTAACACCCCGGGAGTAGAACTCGATTTTGCGCCCGACCGTGAAATCTTCGGGCCCAAATTATCCAGCTCCAAGCCCGTCGTATTACAAAAAATGGTATGCAACATGGGCGAAATTTCATAATATACTGTATTTGAACGTAAAATTACATTCAGTATTTGTCAGTTTCACCGATTACGAGTTTACAATTAGATTTCAAAAATTGAAAATGGTAGTACCTATATAATGAAGATAAAAAATGAAAATTGTTCGGAATGTCATGAAACTTGTTAATCGGGATTAGCTAGACTGCTACTTACAAATTGCAAAACAAATTTTAAAATATAACAATGAACAAATAGATTTCTGTTTTTGGGTTGCAACAGACAATGTTTGAGCTTTTATTTCATCCAGACAGCACTATTTTCTAACTTTGTTGCTTTACGCACGTTCAAAAAAATTCGAAAAATCCTACCGGCAAAATCCTATAAGAATCGGGAGTAAGTAACATTTTAGGCATAATGCAGTTGTTGAGATTTTGTAGAGCTGCATAATCAATAACAAAATATTTACCTCCATTATATTGTTAATAATGTAATTGTTAGTAATATATAAAGTTAAGATATGCGAATAAATGCATTTTTAATAAAACCATCTATGAATTTTGACTGAAGTCGAGGCTAGATTCGTAATCAGTGACCCAAAAAAAAACCGAAGTAGGAAATTTAATACAAATAGAGTTATACTTTAAATATCTGTCCTCCGTATTGGATCCGTTATATTCAATTGTCAAAAACTACATTCCAATTCGTAATGGGCGATCCAAGAAAAACCTAAGGACTCATTTTAAAATGAATTATATAGAACAAATTCATTTGTAACTCAAAAGACTAACCTATTCCAACCTATCTAAGCCTTAGTTATTTAAGCCGAACTAACCTAACCTATACTTATATTTATACGAATTTTACCGTATACAGAATGTTTTAATATTTTACACTTGATTCGTTAAAAAAATGCCAATTTATCGCCCGTGTTATACATACAAATATGACATCTATACAAATAAGAGAGACTAAATATGTATCAAATGGTAGCACATCTTTATTTCACGGACAAAAGATCACACGGGAAAATATCACTGATATTTGATCACGCGTCAAATTATGACAATGATAAAATATCACATCACAAAATACCACACATTTAAAAATGTCCTTGTGCAGCGATATTCATTTATGCATTATTAGGTGTAAGCGGAGTACTGACTGACTAGGATAGGTTCTTTTTGTGATGTCGCCATTTCAAACAAGGGTCAAATAGACTGGTACCAAAACGGCGGAGCTAAAACGGCGGCGACAAAAGACTAACATGAATTTCCGTGTGTAATGTTCAATTTTTTATTGCGCTGATTTTTTGTCGCAGTGATATTTTTAATTATGGTTATTTGTCCATGTGATATTTTGTCGTGTTTTATTTTGTCCTGTAAGTAGTTGTTACGTGAAATAAAGACGTGGAGCAGTGTTAAATATGTATAAGTAACTAAATAATGGACATGAAAAACTTGATACTATCAAGTACTATGATATTAAGGTATCCCAATGTTCTTACTTAAATTTTTCAGCAAAATTCCTAAATCTAAAAGTTTTAGAAACATTCTTGCTTTTACTCATGAATACTTTGAATCAAAGTTCTTGAAGAGGTAACCTATCCTTTGGAGGCGACACAATAGTAAGAAATTATTCATATAATTTCGGAGAGTTAGTTTAATAAACTTGAAGAGAAGGTATTCATCAGAAGACGCTATACGACGCGCAGTTTGCAGGGGAAGGAAAGGGCGATAAATACGTCGCGAAGACACTATTCTAGGGTACGGGTAGGGTTAGTTACTCGCGCCACTTCAGCTCCTTATTTGCATATCCAAAGCTAAAGTTTAACGACCGAAGAACCACGTCACGTCGACTTATTTAAGAAAGTACGTGTGAAAAATAAAATTGCAAAAAATTGTACTCGGTTATTACGACGTATTAAACTAAAGTGTATTTATTATGTCCAGCTTACTAAATTCTTTTCCTAAATGTATCAATTTTTTTGGGCTTTTTTCATTCACGCAAAAGATCCCCTAACTATCCGAAAATGACGTGCAAAACCTTTTGTGTAGAGGAAAATGTTGTAAGTGTTAACAAATATCGATTTTCCGCTGAATGACGGGTTAATGAAAATTTTATAGGATAAAAACCAACCGAGAAAACATTTCTAAATAAACGATCGAGGCACAAACGATTAATACAGTTGATTTTTTAATGAATTTTCAGCAAATTTATTAATACTATAGGAGATTTAAAAAAGCCTCAATAGAAATTTATTACATAATTATACTATATTTCACAGATCTTGATCAGTTACTAAATCAAACCCAAGTAACACGTGACGGCTATTTTTGCTGTGACAGCAAAGACACAGCTGGCACAACGTTTTCACAGCTTCATTTACAGCTTTTTAGCTATAAATGCTATTGCGCTGTAGTTTATGGCTGCGACAATGTTGCGGCGGCAACGGACAGAGTCAAATTGCAGCACAGCTATTTAGCAGTATTTTGTCGCTGTGATGACATTGCAACAGCAAAGAATTTACACAAATCACAGCACAGCCGTTTAGCTGTACTTTATTGCTGCAATGGTGTTATGACAACAAATAATAAAGCACAGATTGAAGAAAATGGCAGTATCTTTCTCGCAAGCGAGAGCTGCTGAGATTCTTAGTATATATACATGATTCAAAACAAAGCACTGATAGGCGAGGCGATGCGATGCGATGCGATCGGTGCGATATATGCGATATATGCGATAGGTGTGAGCGCGCGCGCGCGCGTGTGTGTGTGTGTGTGCGTGTGTGTGTGTGTGTGTGTGTGTGTGTGTGTGTGTGTGTATGTGTGTGCAACGGTATGATTTGTGTCATGTTAATTATGTGAGGGAATGTGTTCGAAATGTTTGCGATACTTGTATATATGTATGTGAATAAATACAAAAATAGTCGTAGTGTAAATGATAATAATGTTTTTGTTAATAATGTATTCAACGAAATATTTGTACAATTAAAAATTGTTTTTTTTTTTGTATTTACTTATTTTGATTGAGTGAAAGTGCAGTTGATTAATCAAGAAAAGTTTCGTACTTTTTCCATATATATATATATATATATATATATATATATATATATATAGCTGATAAAACGTTATTCGAGCAAAACTAGAAAGCATCGATTTAGCTGCGACAATGTTTTGGCAGCAAATGCTAAAGCCCCACAACCTTGCGGCAGCACAAAAACAGCACAGCTATTTGTCTGCGGCAGTGTTTTCAAAGCCAAAAAATGTACTGTCATTTTTGCTGCAACAACGTTTTGAAGACGTTGTCAGTGAGCTGTGACTGCTTGCTGCGGCAGCCAAGTGGCTGCGGGCTTTGCTGTGCCGCCGTTCTGGCAGAAGTTTTACAGCGAACTGTGTTACTTGGGAAGGAAAAAGTTTATACCCTTTTCTGGGTTAAACCTCGCTTATAATTATTTCAATAAAGTACTTCCATAACGAGGTCAATCCAATAATTTCTAGGACTAAAAGTTATTTGTTAGCAAAACTATATTACACGAATACTAAAAGTTTGAGAGGTAATTTATTTTCAAAAACATTCTGTCATCTACTTTAGTTTTGCAAAGGCAGTAAAGATGAAATTGCATATTAAAAAATGCTGAATTTCTTATCATTCGACAGAACAAACTAGAAATTAACACGATTACCTACCAAACAGTGATATAGTGTAAACGAATTTATTCAAAATTATATAATATTGAGATTTTCAAATACTACATAGATTAAAAAGCTTTGAGATTATGAGGTATATATCTGCATTACCAATACAAGCCTAGTTAGCGGCAGATCTGAACTAATTGCAAGTATTTAACGTGTCAACAAGCATGAACTGCAGATCCATCGTGAATAAACCAGTGTACACATGTTTGTGTATTGCTCGAATTATCTACATTGACACCTTACCTAATCTGTTCGAAATAATGTCATTCAACAGAGATAGTTAGTGCCAGTATTCAATACTGCACTATTATTGGATTCTGCATATAAATTATACTGTGCAATAACGCGGCACTTCATATTTGTATTAGTTCCTCTATTAATTTCATACTATTATCCTGATTTATAAGCGGCTTTGTGGAATTTCAAAGCAGGCTGGCACACATGTGTGCCCTTCGTCCGTGTATTTTCCAGAATAGAGGAAATTGTGTAACATCGACTTCGAGAGACATATTCTACGTTGCTAATAAAATTTCATACCCCTACCGAAACAAATTAATTACGCACTATGATTAATACAATAACAATAAGTCACTTATCCTACACGGGAAGAATTGAAAGGCCGAAGCAAGCTGAATAGTTCAAGCTAATAAAGCGATATTATCTGCATAGACTTAATGTCATTATTTACTCGATAATGGCAGAAGATGTGCGCTATGCATCCACTAACTTTACTAATTGAATCACAACATTATCATTGCATTATCTGCTGCGCACTAAACGGTAAAATAATTACCAATAATAATCTCAAGGATTACAGCAATTGAGACATTACGTCCTCTACGGCATAACTTTTGATAAATACTTGTTTGAGCTTTTTTCTAAAGATTATTGAAATTGTCTGGAGAAATAATTTAATAAGAATTTTTTTACTTTCTTAATTTTACCAAATTTTGCCTGCTGTGCAATGTATTATACAGTTCCCTTCAATCTTTTATTATAATCACTTCAAACAAATTAAAATTATATTTATTTACGTTTTAATATATATGTGTGTAATTTCGACCCATACGTTGTCTATTTCGAAGTGGTTTTTAAATGAAAACTAACGTGTAAATGTCTTTAGTTTTTAAAATAACAGATATCGAATTGTATGTGTTTTGGTATCCAAAATAGCGGCTGAATATTTTTTTTAATCATAAAAAAAATGTAATTTTAACCATGTTTTATACAATCGTTTTTTTACTTTGAAAGACAAATTTTAAAGATAAATTTTAAATATAAATTTTAAAGACAAATTTTATTCTATTTCAATTATTTGAAAAAAAATGTATTTTCTACACCATATTGAATCCGCGATTCTGAATTTTTGTAAAGTGACATCAAATTCATGGTCAGCGGCCCTAGAAATCCCCATGTAACATGTTTCACTTTAAATAAATAATTTTTTTTTTATTTCGTCTGCCATATTAGATCCAAATTCGTGATCAGCGAATTCAGAAATACTTCAATGTCTAGTTTTATACAATTCTATTGATTTTTTTAGACTTTGTAAGCATGAATGTGATATTATCAGTAAAAATTAATGTTTATCGATGTTATATGTCCACCATTTTAGAATAAATATGGCTTCGCTCAAAAGTTCATCGCCATACTCACAAAAGACGGAATCAAAATCAAACCTTTATCTTGTCGTTTCAGAACAATGACATAAAGTTTAACTGATAAAAAAGGGCACCAAGTGTTGATGTTCAGTTCTTGCTTTTAAAAAATAATCAATCTTCTTTCTGGGAAATTGAATTAATAACTTACTTCCTCGCCCTTGAAACTACCTTAGCCTAAAAGACATCTTTCATTTTAAAGTCGGAATGGCGATTAGAGACCAAAAAAAAAACCCGATTAGCGTTTTTGAAGAAAATCAAACTTATTTATGCAACACTGAAAGAAATGTTCAGAGGGTACAGTAAGAAATTTGGTTACTTCAGCCAAAAATATGGCTACTTTTATGGTAATGTGGAGTAACCATATTTCTGGCTGTATCCTCTGAACATTTCTTTCAGTGTTGCATAAACAGGTGTCATTTTCTTCGACTCAGAAATTTCTCAACTTTCTATTCCAAATGAGAAGAAATATTTACAAGACGTCTTTAATGACTAAAAAAAATAAAACTGAATGATTAGATTTTTCCATAACAATCTTATACAAGTAAGTAAGTGTTTAATACTGTATAAAAATATGTAATGATAAAGATACAGAAACAATGCTGAAACTAGTATAGTGACAGCACTGACGTACTCCGACAGTCGGGTATTATTTCTTACGCATGACACTATCTGGCAGTTGGTCAGTACTGATTTTCTCGTCTGTCAATACTCATTTAATATCGAAAACTGTGTCGAATGCTGTTTACGAATAAAGTTAAGAAGCAAGTGCCACAAATACAACTAAACAAATTTCTAATAAAATTTCGACCAATTCAATTTTTTGTGAAGATACGTATTTATTCTGAATGTCAAACAAAAATTTATTAATAGGCCATTACACTCTGAAAGATTTTTCTAACCATTATTTAGCAGATTTGTTATAAATTCATATATTGTTAGTTTTATTTTAAAACTAAAATTAAAAACCTTATTCTAAATAACTACAATGACATTGCGTTATTTTGAATAATTGCTAACGGTACACATTTCATGGTACAAGCACAAATGCAAGATTCATAATTAGCTCATAACTTAAGTCTATAAGTAAAACCAATTTTCATTTTTCCAATTCCACATTTTCTATATTTCCATTCTATTCTTAATCTATCAAAATAGGGATTTCGCCCATTTATTACTACTTCATAGTTTAGTAACATCTCATTCTAATTCCTCCTAGTCCAGAAAAATAACAAAAAAATAGAGGGTAACCTGGAACAAATTGCAACAGTACCAATATTTTCGAAACTTCGATAATTACTAAAAAAAAATAAGCTAAAACACATCCAACATCGCCGAAAATCGGAGAGAGGGAAAGATGTTTTTTGTACAAAATAGGCCTAATTTGATTTTAAAATGGCTGTAACTTCTTATTGACGCATTACAGTGCAAAATATGACAAACAAGAGATGTAGGAAATGAAAAAAATCTATGAAAAAGGCAAGTCTAATATTTTCTCTATTTATCGATATTTCTGAGATAATGGCTTGGTAAGTTGAATCTTATGTCAATGTTGGTAAAAATGAGTCTTATTATTCTCTTTTTGTAAGGTATATTCAATTTCCGATATTTTTTTGACGCTAAAAATGCTAATGTTCACAATATCCCCTCTTTAGGTTATATTTCCAAGAAAAGTGAAATTATGTCGGACAAATACACATTTGATATCACATTATATCCAATTTCCCCGCAGTTAAATAATCAATAGAAATTGACATATTTCGATAGACTGCTATGACATTAGGCCTATATATCATGGCTATCGCTAAATTTTAACTTGCAAAACTTACAACTGTAAGTTCAAAAGGACGCACTAATTTTTTTTCTTTCCTATTTATCGTTGGTTTTAACAGTAATAGGTCCGTCCTCTTATTCTTCCTACAAGTATTTTCGAAGCTTCTGTTATTCACCGATAGGTGCAAACGCGGAACCTGTTTTCAATACTGAGGATTACGTTATTCAGAAAAGTTTTTTTTCTTTGCTACAGAAAATGAATAATAAAAACAAAATAAAAACAAAAAATAAAAACCAAGAAAAACTGAACAAAAAATACAAAAAAAAAAAACAAAACAAGGAATGAACGGCCAAGCAGCCGCCACATGGCTGAAAATAGATACCGCTGATGTCTGGATAATGCCTGGCCAAGTAGTAAAACACTACAATTAAATTTTTTGTATTTGTCCAACTTAATCACACTTCTTTTAAAAATATGACCTAAAAACGGGATATCATAAGCATTATCATATTTAGCGTCAAAAATATGTCGAAAATTGTATACACTGTACAAAAAATAGAATAATAAGGCTCGTTTTGACCAACATAAGTTGCAACTTTCTGAGCCATTATCGAAAACAATGGTGACAAACAAAGAAAATATCGTTGTTATCTTTTTCATAGATTTTTTTCATTTCCTACAACTTTTTTTGGAAATATTTTGCGCTTTAATGCGTCATTATAAAGTTACAGCCATTTTAAAATAAAATTAGGCCTATTTTGTAAAAAAAAACAGGTTTCCCCTACCCCGATTTTCAACGATTTTGGATATGTTTTTTAACTCATGTTTTTAGTAATTACACGGAAAGAACTAGTCTGTAGAATCTAGAGGAATTCCAGTACTACCAACATATTTTTTTATTAAGTTTTTTGTTTGTTTTTTAAAAGTACTTTTCTTCCTTTTAGCATTTTTACTAATCTCTCATGCGTTGACACATACCGGATAGTTTCAACGATGTGTCTCTTGCAGCACGAAAGCTAACGATGTACGTAGTAACTGCGGATTTGTAACGTTTGTAATGTACCCTTGTGCTTCACAACAAAAAGAACTGCTTTCTAAGTTATCACAAATAATTACAATATCTTACTGAATCAAAAAAATAAATAAATAAATAAAATAAAATAACAAACACAAAAACAGAAAAGGGAGGAAATACCAAAAACATACAAATGCGAAAAATAATACCAAAAAAGCAAAAAATAATAAAAAATCAAAAAGCGCGAAAAAAATGGAGACAGAAGCCGCCACGTTCGTGTCTCCAGTTTCGGCTGAATTTGATTAGAAAAGTTATAATCCACATTTTAAATTTTCAATATTTGAGGTTGGATTTGTGATCAGCAACCTTAAAAACCTCCCGAGTATGTCAGTATCAGATTGATCAAGTAACTTTTAGAATTGAAGATTAGGAAAATAAATAATATAGGAATCAATGTTGCTTTCAAATGCATCTGCATGGCAAATATTTCGCTGTAAGCAACAAATCACTGAGGTATGTAAAATACTACATTAAATTTTAAGAAACAATGTAGTGAGTATTTTTACTACATTATAAAAATATACGAATATTGTATTATATTATTTGCATTGTAATATTCAAGATTTCCAACGATAATCGAAATTAAGATTTACAGAATCTATAAAAATGTTAGAATTGCATTCTATACATTTTAATGAAATGTTGCATTATTCCATTTGAAATGATTCAATTTACACAGTCGTACTGACTTCCATCCACCTACAATCGATTTTCCCCCTATACGCAAGTAGAACAAATATAACGGCGATAAAGGAAAGGATAATTCAGTGTTTTTTTGGATTCAGCCTCAGTTTCAGTACAAGTCTTTATTTCGGTAATTAATCTGTGACAAAATTAAAATTATATTCATTTTAGTTAAACAAAACTGTATTTGCTGATATTTTCATTTAAAATCATTGAAATTTGAGTTCAGTGACTATGATAACTTTAAATATTAAATCATGAAATCAACTTTCAAAGTTAAGCTATTTCTATCTTCATCAGGTTAACTTTTAACTTCGAGCTCTTAAGTTCCTCCAATCTTCACTAAGTCAATTTAAAGGTTTTAAGTTCTTCCAAACTTCCATCATATCAACCTTCAGTTACGGATGTAAATTGAACATTTTGGGGCTTTGCCAAATTGTGATAAAAATAACGTTATCGACTTATAACATTGAGCCTACATCATTGTTGAAACATTAATTTTATCTTTTTATATTTCAATATGTACAAAAACTATAGAAAAAAAGAAGATTATAACAAAAATATATATATATGTATAATTATTATATTTTTGTTTGTCCGACACTCTAATTTAAATTTCAGTTGTTGTTGCCTTAAATCGTAACATTAACGCACATTAAACCTTATGAAATTCCTAGGCAACAACCGCTAAATTTATTCATTTAGGGTTTGAATGGAAAAAAGACCTAACTCGACGCACTGCGCTTTTTCAAGAAATGATTTGAAATGTAAGAGACGGTTGCGGTGCTATGAATCTTAGGAAGTATTAAAGTTTTTTTAAGGCTAAAATAACTATGATTTGCGAAAAAAATGGCCTTAATGAAGATATTTTTCTTACTTACGTAGCTATAATTTCCTTCAGAAATATAATGTAAAATTCTGTTTAATTTCCTACTACCCATTTCTCTGAAATTTTCTAAGTTCAGGAGAACAATAAAGAAGAATTGCCAAACTTCATTTAACATTCTTAAAGAGAACATGTTTTAATATTTATAAAAAAAAATAATTTCAATAAATATTCATGCGAAGAATCTAACTTCTCTAAATATTCATGAAAGAAGCCTACGTTTGCTGAATATTCATAAAAAAAGAAGGTTACATGTCTAATCAACACAAAACAAATTCAACATTTTCAAACTCGACATTTTCAAACACAACATTTGACAAACTCAACATTTTCGAACTCAACATTTGACTAAAGCAACAAATAGTATAAATAATATAAAAAATAAAAGTGTCAAACATTACATTACAACAAGAATAAATATAAATTACAACAATTATTAAAATGTCATGTGCATCAAATACAATCATGTTACATGAACACATACCATTCAACAGCATATCTATCATCACCTAACCTATCCTAACATAACCTAACCTAACCTAACCTAACCCAAAATTCTAATTTAATGGAATATCTTCGTGGACAAGCGCACAATATTCATGAAATTCTTTAATACATTTGTATTATTGACCATTATCAACATAGATTTAAGATTTAATTTATGTTACGATTAATGCTATTGCACTTGATTTTCAAAATACAATATAATTGAATAAACTGAAAATAATGTTGAATTTCTTAAATGTTAAACTTCCTAAATGTTGAGTTTGTCGAATGTAAAGTTTGCAAATGTTGAGTTCGAATGCTGAAATTACAAATGTCAACATTTCACAATATTGATTAGACCTCTTACCAAAAAGAAACTTATTTTCAGATTAACGACCTGACTCCACATTTTTCAATTGTGATAAAATGTCTTATTATACGTAAAAAATGAATTCGTGCAACGTTGTAGATACCCGTCGGTAATGTTCGTAATGATTATGTGCACTGCTGTAAAGAGTTAAACTGTCCATCGTAGTTTTTCTTGAAATTTACTGTTCCGACTTAGGCCGTTTTTCCACGCAGTCCCTACCCGAGTAGAAATTTATTGGAGCCCTGATCAGGACCTGAACAAATTTATGCTCGGGTAAGTTATTGTTGCATCAACCTACGTTAACTTTGAAATCGTCATTAACTAAAGAATAAATAAAAATAAAGACTACATTTTATCTACTTGAATGCTGATTGTCGTTTTCATTTGCAACTCCGTATTAAGTAATCTCATAAATTCGACGCATAACCTATAAAGGACCATTTATTCCGTACAGTTTGGATGGTAATGTTGAGGTGAAAAGGCGGTTGCAAGAAAGGGCTGTTTTCCGAAACCGAGGCGCAAACAGCGTTATTATTTATCGCGTCGCGACGCACTTCCGCAGTGGCGGTGTCTTTCCGGCATAAGAGACTGCCGGGAAGTCCTTAATTCTTAGCCCCTTATCCAAAGGCATTCACGGATCGCAAGTGCGGTTAAAGCCGATGTAAGTTTTCCTGTCCCCCTGTCCCCCGTCACCCCTTCATGGTCCCTTGATTTGCGGCTAGGTTCGGAGGTTAAAGCAGTTCGCAGGTGTCGGGAAATCTCGGTACGCTTGTAACACCGGCTGTTTGTTTTACGTTTTAGGGTGACTATACGCGCTTAGGTTTGCTCCCGACGAAGAGTCTCGCTTTGGGGATTTGATTTCGCGTATAAATATTAATGCACAAACAGTTCCTCTTACTTCGAGTCGCGATTCCTCGTCGAAGGGGGAGTACGCGCTGATTGTCATTATTTAGTCACTTGTAGCCGTCGCGTAGTTTCTCAGGCAGTGAAAGAATTGCAAATTGCATGAATTCAAATGGCAGTGCACCAATTGGAAATGACGAATTTCTATGGATTATTACTGGGCCTTCTAACTCTGCAAGGATTGCATTGACGTCTACTCGCAATTTTTCAATTTATATAAGCTTTTATGACATGATTGGAGTTTTGACGATTTGTTTTGACGATTTTAATAAGTCAGATCTGAAATGATGTCTGTTTTACGTTCGAATAAAGACGTAGATCAATTTTCATGCCATGGACTCAAGACAAAAATTTAGTATCATAATATGGTGTTCAATTCCAAGTTCTGAATACTACCACACACACGGCTGGGCCTTCCCGAGCAGAAGTCTGTCCAGGTTGCCTGGAAACTGATCAGGGCCTGACCAGGAAGCAATCAGGCCTGATATTGTGCCTTATGTGTTCCGGATCAGATCCTGACCAGGCTGCAGTGTCTGAGAAGGTGTACCTTAATACTGTCGGACTAGGTCCTCGTCAGGAGACTACAACCAGCATCTTATTAGGCAAACGTAGTTGTTACCTTATTATTTGCTAATCAGGGGATTGCAAGGCAAACTTTCCCAGGTAACCGAACATAGTAAATACAAACCGCAGTACCAAAAAATAAAAAAGCCGGACGATCAAATTCCAGTTATCCTTAAATTGAAAATATTTTTGCAATTTTGGCAAATAACAGTTTTTCAGTTTGATGGCACCTCGGCAAGAATCTTGATCTTGATATGGCAATCTTGCATAGCGATCTTCAACCTATCATTGTTCTCGAATTATGTGTGGAAATATGGACGAGATCTTGTTGAAATCGAGAATTTTCTAGTCTCGTTTGCAAGCTAGGACTTCCAGACATATCCGTACTCTTCTATTTTACTAACATTTCAGTAAAATTGTCTTTTTATTATAGACGAATTGCTAAAAAAACAGAAATTACAAGTCATAGTTCGAATCGTAAAATTTCCTTTCCAATTTAATTCAGTGCAAAGTGCGCTAAAATATGCTAATTTTGTAAATAATACGTCAGTAATAAAACTATTTCAATTTTGGATTTAATTAATTTTTTCCTTTAACTATCACATTGCTAACTTACTTAGTACGCCACTTATTTTTGCACTGTTCTTCTTTGATATACATTTGATAAGGTTTTAATTTTCGACCTTTTTATAAATTATTATATTCTTAAATGGTCTTGGTGCTTTTCGGTCACATAATGAATAGAAATTAAAAATGGCTGAGTTTAATAACATTTTAAAAATTAGAAGAAAAAAAAAACAAACAAAGGTC
The DNA here is from genome assembly GCA_030407085.1 of Trichopria drosophilae. Lineage (NCBI taxonomy): Eukaryota > Metazoa > Arthropoda > Insecta > Hymenoptera > Diapriidae > Trichopria > Trichopria drosophilae. The sequence continues at coordinate 195,147,657 of CM059582.1, forward strand.
AATAATTTGGAGGGTTTTTGTAATATAAATAATAAATGAATATTTAGCAACGTTTCGACCCTGATATGAGTCCTCTTCAAGACTATGTAAGAAAACTGTGGTGATTGCGTCGTATGTGTTGATCACGTGGTTGTATGAATAAAGGAACCATTGACAAACTAAGTATGATTGTTAAGGAGATAAGATGGAATTCATTACAGAAAGGGATGGTAAACTTCCGGTAGCTTTGATATTTCAAAACGGATGTTGACGGTGTCTTTTTTTATAAAATAATTTTCGAGATGACCTCCTTTTACACAGTTTTTTCTTTTGCAAGGATTATGGTGTTGTTATAATCATAATCGTGTCCAGTTTCAAGTCTGTGGTGGGTTAGACCTGTAAATTGTTCCGAGTTTTTTGCAAACATGTTCCTCTTGTGTTCGTTGATTCGTGTTTTGAGAGGTTTGTCCCCGGAATAAATTTCCCCGGAATAAATTCCCCTGGAATAAATTTCCTCATCAAATTTCAATGAACAGTACACATAATATTAGTAATTCAACTTAATTTATTATATCTATCAATTATGTTAATGCGTGGATGATTGATGAATTCACTGGGGGGGCTTCGCCCTCTGTGTGTGTGTGTGTGTGTGTGTGTCAGACCCCCCCAAAAAAACTATCCTAACCTAACCTGTAATGAACCTCGCCCCCCCCCCAACCTGCCTAAAAAGTCGAGAAAATGGTCCGCTCTTCGTACGACCCTTCGATATGCGGGGAAATTTTTTCCAGGGGAAATTTTTTCCGGGGGAATTTTGACGGGGAAATTAATTCCGGGGAATTTTTTCCAGGGAAATAAATTCCGGTCACCAATAGTTTGACATCCAGATAATTAATTTGTGTATCTTCTTTAAGTTCTTCTTTAATATAGCTTTCTATCTATTATTTTAGGTTCCGGAATTCTATAAACGATTTAATATTATTATCAAAACATTTATGAAAAAGTGACTACAATCGACGAAATCTATGAATAATAAAGTTTCTATTAAACCCAAACGTAATAATTTAACCCATTGAGTCCCAAAACGCCAAAATGTGTAACATACGTTTGAGCTCAGGAAACTTTGTGAAAAACTTTGGGAAAATATCCAACCGTACTATTTTCGGGTACGCTCTACACGACAGAATGGTTTACAATTTTCAAAACTGTGATTTTCAATTGCTGATCAACAATTTAAACAAAGAAATGTGATTTCTGAAAAATTTTTATTTAATCAAAAATTTGAGTGGGAAGGAAATTTATTTTACTGTCGCAAATCTGCACAAAATTACACAAAACATCTAAACTTTTCAACCAGCTTTGGTTTTTTATAGTACGGTTTTTTTTAACAAAATGGCGGGCAAAAAACGAAAGCCAAACATCAAACTTTCATTTTAGTACTTGTTTTGTCGTTTTTTCAATGGAATCGTGTAAATTATTCAATTATTGGAGTAAAAATTATTTCTAAAAATAACTACAAAAAATATATGAAAAATAGTGTTTTTACGGTTTAAAAAAAATAAAAAAGAAGTCACTTGACTTCATCGACCTCCATGCGGTAAGTGTCGGGCATCGTTGTTCAAGAAAAAAAAACATAACGGCTAAGAGATGAAAATTGAAAAATGATTAGATTTACTTGATTTACTAAGATTTGTTCTGAAAATATCAAAATGCAAACCAATATTTCGAAAATCAACGATATTCAGATTATTACATTAGTTCCTGTTCAAATAATTACGAGAAACTGTGAAAAACGAATTGTTAAAATCTTAAAAACAATATTTTTCATATTTAACCCTTTTTATAGTTATTTTTAAAAAAGATACAATATTTAGGTATATTTTTATTGAAATAATTGAATAATTAATGTCAAAAACAGTAGTGAAATTGGATGTTTTAGTTTTCGTGTTTTGGTCGCCATTTTGTAAAAAAAAATCGAGCTAATATGAAAAAAAACAAAGCTGGTTGAGAAGTTCAGATGTTTTGTGCAATTTTGTGCAATTTTGCCACAGTAAAAAAAAATGCCTTCCCACTCAAATTGTTGATTAAATAAAAATGTTTCATAAAAAAATCATATTTGTTTTTAAATTGTTAATGAACAATTGAAGAATTTTAAACTATTCTATCGTGTAGAGCGTAGCGGAAAATAGTAAGGTTGGATATTTTCCAAAAGATTTTCTTGGATTTCACAAAGTTTCCTGAGCTCAAACATAAGATACAAATTTTTACTTTTTGGGTCTTAGTGGGTTAAACCAAAGTAAAGATATTTTCAACATAACCTTGAATTTTTTAGTATTTTAAAAATAATTCTTAACAATTACAAAAATCTTCTCCTGTACCCGTCACCTTTTACCATAAATGACGGGATGTTCGTGGTCAAATTTATGTTTAGGAACCGAACAATGCCTAATAGCATAATTATTATGTCCCCGGTCATAATTAAGATCATTACTGATGGTAATTCATTATGCTTAATGTCTTCCCTGCATCCGTCGTTTCATCACGAATGGCAGTCACGACGTTTCCGCCAAATACCGTTACCGTGAAATATTACCGGATTTACGCTCTATCAAGCAACCTGAACCAAGAAACGATTTAATCGAGCCTTCGAACGAGTCTCGTTAGGTTTGCTGACCTTGGTTAACATTGTGACAAGCGATGGAAGCAATTTGCTATAACCATTTTCTGAGCCGATGAATGAACTCCTGTTAATGCCTTATCATTCACAATTATCTGCAAAATATTGTCAGTAATTGAATCACGTAATGAAATTCAATTTTTTCACTCTATTGGGACGACATATATTGCCTTCGAAGGCAATTGCCCCAGGAATGTACAGTGACCCGCATCGTATTTGTACAGGTAAAAGATGTGTTGGTTTAAATAATTATAAAAGGCAAATTGCTGGTAATCAAATAAATTAAAAAAATGTCAGATTTTTTCTTTCATCAATTATAATCTATAAATAGTTTCCAAGTAATTTTAAAAAGTAATTATACAAAATTAAGATATACAATATTCATTTTTTTATAAGATTGAAATAAAATTTTAAGTCGCCAATATACGGATCATCGTTATTATATCATTTTTTAAGAAGATCTTGATATTTTTTCGGTCATTATAATTAAGTAGAAAATAATAAATATTGTAAACAATAACATTGCAAATAATTCCGTAAATGCGATATCAGTTCACACGACACTCATAACTATTATTTTAATTTCTGTAATCAGAAAAAAAGCATTTTACTATTGAGAATGTCGAAAAATATCCCTGCAGTATGACTCAAACTGTTAAAAAAAATTTTTAAAAATGCGTTTCGCACTTACAAGATCTTGTTCACTTATGTTAAACGGTCGAAAAGTTTTTTGAAAACATCTATGTGACTAGAAAACATAGATAAATTCTTGAATTATTATATCATTGTGTTAAATAACTAGATTTCTTAAGAATAAGATATGCAAATTTTGGCTTGTTTTCAGTTACAGTCATGGCGATAAACAACTCAATTATTTACTCGGTTTATTATCCAACTTTTATATACGGGGAAAATTCGTCGACACTCCAGACACAAAATAAAAGTTCTCAAATTTGATAAAAACTTTACTGAAATGTTATTATTCTTAGGGGGACTCTAAATATTAAGTATATTATTGAATTTTAAAAAATATTCGTTGAGTTGTAGAGCTTTAAAATTTTATCTTTATTTAAAATGGATTTTTTAAAAAAAAATTCTGGAATATAGAAAATGTCTGGCGCAACTTTTATGTCTATAGACTTTTTTCGTGCAGTAAACAGTTTTCATAATAAAATTGAAAAATTTTTAAATGTTATCATTGCTTTCAATAACAGTTGTTATTACACATTATTTTAAATTTCATACACATATACTCAGTATACTCCAGCGATGTCTATATGTGATTACATTCAATTTCACACGATAGAGCATCTTCAGAAATTGGTTGAAGCTGAAGAAATACATAGCATATGACTAATTTGGTATAAGAAATGAATCATGTTGAGGTTAGGTATTCGCAATTGGTAATTATCACTTTTTCATCTCTACGCCTTATGTCTTCGACCGTTACATTCTTAAATAATCGATATTTGTAAGAGGCAATTAAAAATTCTAACTTGCGTATATTGTATTGAAGAAGCGATTTGGATTTTTAGAAAAAAAACTTCCCACAGGATAAGGCCGGATGAAAAATACACGATTTGTACTCTTTGAAATTGTATTGTATGGAGCGTAAATATTCGTGTAGATTGTCTAAAAAAAAAAGATTCTAATATGTAAGGAATTGAACATAACTTTTAAAATACTCTCATGTAAATCGTAGAAATGTACGCTAAATCAATTTGTATTATTGTGTTACTGAAAGAAATAACACTGGACTACAAACCAAATTTATGTTAAGTGCAAGAAACGCAACTAGGTTTGTCTTATTTTTGGGCCGCTGAATCCGAATTCGGGCACAGAATTGGTCCTATACATCTGAGTTTTTTTATATTTGAGGTTTAAAGGACGAAAAATTGCTTTTTTTCAGGAAAAATAACACATTTAATGCAAGAAAAACATTTTAAACTGTAAATTGGAACAAGACTCGGTTTTTCTTGTAGATATGCAATATGCATGTGTCTTTCTTTCTTTCTCTTTCCCTCGCTTTCTTATTTAGACAAATGTGTGTGCCATATTAAACGAGATTATACTGAGGTTTTTCTAACACACTATACTAATTTTTCAGATTTACTGTATGCAAAATTCTTACATTCTTTTGAAATATTCTTAAAAATATTCTTACGTTTTATAAGATTTTTCAAAACAGAATTTTAGAAATATTTGTATGAAAAGGTCTGTCCGTGCACTGAATCTAAACAAAAATTAATATGTCCAAAAAGCAGTTTTTTTCACAATCTAACCTTAAACATAAAAATTTTGAATTGTGAAAAAATCATGGGCTGATTCGTAATCAGCGACCTCAAAAACCCCTACATACGAAGTTTCGTTAAGTTTAGTTGATGTGATAACGTTTGATCCAACATACTTGAATATTACAAATTTTGTTTACAATATCCGCAATTTTCAAGCCGCCATTTTCATTATAATCTACTGCACAATTTTTAAGTTTCAACAGTTTGTGCCATTTTGTGCCACTTTATTAAGCATCAAATTTATGTTTTCTTAAAAAAATATTGATTTAAACAAAAAAATGATTGATTTTTCGGCACTTTTTTACAATCCAGCCGCCATATTGGTTTTGTATGTTAATTAAAATGAAATCCGACCGCGGCATCTTAGAGCACGAACCCAAAAATATACTAAAATCCTATTCACATATTTTACAAGAATTTTCTCTGCATCTGACATTATTTCAAAGTACAGCTCTGATTTCAGCCTTTTTCGGCGTTAATGGGATAAAGAATATCATATTTTCAAATTTGATCATCAATAGACAGCCATTTTGAAATATTCCTACAGTAAAGTTATTTGCTTATTGAAACCACCTCGGAGACCGTTCTTTTTGTTTTTTCAAATAATCAACTTTAATTATAGATACATACCGTTACTTGTATTTTTGTAAGAATTTGCGAAAGTTTGAACATTTTGAGGCGTCATATTCGATCAATTTCTACACGGAGAAAAATGACTCCGCTGGATTAACTGATTCATATCAGCTAAAATTTTCGGCTGGAATTGCCGAAAATATATGCAATTTTAGGTGTTTTGATTCCGCTAATGTAGCCTTAACCCTACTCAATTCGCGCTTAGCTCTAAATTTCTGGTACATTAGCAGATTTGTTCCGTTAAATTTGCGGACTTTTTCAGTAAATTTAGCTGAAATTATCGGCTATCCCTAACGGAATACCAACAGCTGTCCCTATAAAATTGGTAGAATCTGCGGATTTTTCGGCTGATTTTGCTGATTATTTTTCTCCGTGTAATGATTAAGCATCATTTCCGGCGACTGAAAATATTAAATAAACGCACAACCAGGATAATCACCGATTTTTAATCACTGGTCATGAACTTAATGTAATGATTGTAAAGTGAAAACGGCAAATCCAGAATAAAGACTAGTTTATATATATATATATAATCTTAAATTTATCCCTTGACATATAGCACAACATTTATACAGTTTCAAAATTTAAAAAGAAATCCTTGAGTTAAGATAAAATTTGAAGAGAATGTAACCATGTATTTTCTTATTACTTTAAACAAATTACATATTGCATTTATACTTTAATTTAAGTATTGCATGCAAGATTTATAATTGTTAGAATATATTTGAATAACCACTGAATTATTTAAGGTATTATTTAATTCTCTGAATCTGTAAACTTATTTTTCATATCATTTTTTTAAGGTATTTGTATCGCCATCTAACGGAATCTTTTTAAAAGTTACTTGTTTGAATATCATTGATTTACTGGCGCTACCTGATGTTTACAAGCAGAACTTTCTCCTTTACTTGGAAGGCTTACCTCCCTCGGCAAAAAATTGCCGAAACACGAATAAAGAATTTTTTTTTAATATTACGGAAAAAAGGAGTAATCAGATGAAAAACAAAAATTAATATTAATTATAATTTTATATCGGCATCTTTCTTTTAATTCATTATTAAATTTGTTTGATATTCGATGATACTTTGATAGACATCTGATGAAAATTGTTTTGATTAAATCCGATATTACTTATCAAATTATGACATAAACTCGGCGCCGAAATTATTAGAGTTTATTTATATATTAAAATGAAGAATAGCAATTTTACGAAATAAATGCATAATGACTACAATAATTTAATATATTTTTCATATATGAAATTGTAATTTTATTAAAATAATTTTAATATTCCGATCTATTTTAATTTCAACTAACGAGATATATTTAAATATAAATTATCCACAAAGTTCGACCATCTATTGCTATATTCAAAATAATAAATTCGTCATAAATAAAACACGCCCTGAACATTCGGTGTTGATTTTTTTTATTGCAAGTCAATGGTTACAAAGTACAATATTGTTAATATAATTAAAATATTTGTTAAAATCGATAATGTCTTAGATGCTTTAATTACAGCGCTGATTTGCAATCTCCAGATGGAACTTTTGTTCTGTCACATTTAAAACCTAGGTTAATATACCATTAGTCGGCAATATATAATTTCTTTCTTGTCGAAAATAAAACTTTCAATTAGATTTTCGTAATAATCTCTTAAATTTAAACTTGCAGAAAGAAATGACTATTTACTGCATACCCGGTGACTTTCACTATTGTAGCTTTATAAAATAAAGTCACGAATTAGAATTGGTCTGTTTTTCCAGTATATTATTAATCCATTAAATCCATTTTGTAACTGCAGCTTTCGGCGATTGTATTTTGGGTGAAAAAAGGCCCTAAAAAATGTCTATGCAACCATATTTTACAAAAAAAATAAAATGAATTATTCATAACATTTTTCGAAAACGCAACAGTGAAAAATTGTATCTGATAATGTTCTAGAAAATATGGATTTTTCACTGTATTTGTTGTTATTTCGACCATTCACAGTGAAAGCGTTTCAGATGAAAGAAGAAAAGATTTTCACATGAAAAGATCATGATATGTGCATATTGGCATTTTGTAAATAAAATCGAAAAGTTCAAAGTTTTTTTATTTGAAAATAAAAGATTCTCGGAAAAAATGTTACTAAACAAAAAGTTTTTTCATATTCAAATAAAAATATTCCGACGATTGTTTCGTGTCTGAGATTCCATTTTGGGTGCTTTCACCTGTATTTTCAAAATGCCAACGTGCACATTTTAAAGTTCAAGTCTCGAGGCCACGATTTCTTTACTTTATACAGGGGAATTCTAAAACGCTTTCAATGTGTAATGAAGAGATTAGAAACAAAAAATACAGTTGAAAAATCCACGTTTTTTGTCTGTTTGTTGTTGGATTCAACCGTTCTTTTTTTCAAATAAAAGGTTTTGGAGCATGATGCTTTTACAAACAAAATTTTCCCGTCTCATACAAAATTGGCATGATTTTCTTCAATAAAATTCAGACCTATTTAAAAAAAACATTATTATCAAACGGATAACCTTTACATTTGATCGAACAAAGCACCAGAAAACGTTTATATTATTCAAAGATAACAGCCGGAAAAAACAGTATCAATAATGACGAACAAAATAATCAAACATTCGGTTGCCCGTATGCATTAAAGAGTTGTCAAACAAAATTTCAACAATTTAAGAAAATAGAAATATGAGAGTTATTTCCATTTTAAAAAAAAAATATTGCACAAATGAACATGTGCACTGCGAAAATGTTATATTAAACAGATCGGACGTTAGATCGTTTGAAAGAACTAAAAAAATATTTTTGTATTAAATGAAATACAATTGCATCAAAAGAAACAACAGCGGCTTAGCCCATCATAGGATGAAAACGGGACGTGATTTCTAGTATGAAACAATGATAGACAATGATAGCTAAAGTAAAGAATTGGAAGACACGGTATCATGTTAAAAAATGTTAACAATCTATATAATATTAACAAACAATAAACTACGATATTCGCCATTTTGTTTTCATATACAATACTTTCAGTTTGCTTACCTACTTGCTTCGAATTTAGATATCGAGTGCGTGATCTTTATAGGCTTCAGAAAGATAAAAAAAGTTATTATAATGAAAAGTAATTTTTAAAAAGAGATTCTACGAAAAAATCACTTTCCTTTTGTTCAATTTTCGATTTTTCATGGTTAAAAGTCATAGTAGAAAGAGCATCTTCGATGATATAAGATGCAATAATTTCGAAATACTTCCAAGATATCAGAATAAAAAAATAGTTCAGAATTATCTGAATATGTGTTTTACAAGATGTCGAATTCGTTAAATTATCAGGTTTTCCTGAGCTTGAGGTCGTAATAATCTTATAATAATATCAAGTTCAGGAAAACCTTATTAATTGACGCATTCGACCTCTTGTAGAACGCATTATGAAATCATTCTGAACTATTTTTTATGTGGGTTCTTGATCGCGCTCATTATATTACTAAGATTCAAACATGAATGGCAAAAATGTGGACGTTAGTAAGTTAAGACCTATGGTGACTATAACCTGAATGTGATATTATCACTTAAAATTTCAACTACCAAAGACGCAATATTATGTATTTACTAAGATGTACTAAGTTTAAAGTGCGCCGGTAACTGAAACTGATGTAAGAATATTACTCAAGGGGCGCTTTGATTTTCATTAACATTTTACAGGAAAAAGAAAAAACCTTGTAACGATAATAATATAATCGATATTGATATAGTTTAATCCTCCTGTGCACCATGATTAATATATTCGTTCAAACTACATTATTTCCATATGGGAAAAGAAAAACTGGTGCTCAGGAGGGTTAATATGTCGTGACAGTGTAAAAGATACAAATTATTGTTTTTCGGCAATTTGTAACAAATGTGGGCCGCCGCCGCGTTGCAGTAATGATAAAGGTAAAGTGAGTGTCCTAACTTAAGAATGTTACAATGTCAGATGATTTTTTGAAAATTACGAATTTTTAGTTTATACACATTGGATAAGATAGAATTTACCAGTGTGACAATCTAATATCTATAATATTCTCGAATGCAATGTAGAAACAATTTATTTGATTCAAATTGTAGAGCACTAAATCTGCAATTTCCAAAAATAACCTCAGATTAAAACATCCCTCAGGTCTCCGTTCCTACAATATTACCGACGCATTGTTGCAACTACGTGTTAAGCTGAAATTTTCCAAAATTTTTCGGAAATGTTTCTTTGAATATCTTCCATGAATTGCCACTAGAATGCTGCTTGGAAATAAAATGATTTTTACTAAATTAAGCAATCATAAAACTAATAACGAAAAGTTTAGATGAAAAAGTAGTTATATTTGGTGTAAGTTGTCAAAAGTGTGAAAAGTGTTCTCCAATAATAATTAGTGTTGTAAATAACGTAACAAAAACCAACTTAACTATAACTTAAAGTCAGAATAAACCAAGAGTTTATATGAAACCGTAAATGCCATTTTTTCTCGATGAAACTTTTTGAAGATTACTCAACCGTTATGAGAGATTCTTTTATTTCTCAACTAATTTTTTCGTCATACACGCCGTACCGAAATAAATTGCTGATTGATCGGCAGCACGTCACTACATTCCAGCTAATATCAATGTCATTATCGTCACGCGAATATATATAAAAAAGTAAAAATTACTTAAATATTCTAAACTTTCAATCAATTTCAGATCCGTTGTACTAAACACCAGCTAGTAAGCCTTATAGTACCAAATTAAACACTATTTTACTCCTCATCATAATTGGACTTGTTAGATGCTCGGGAAGTGTTGTAAACTCACATCCCAGGTAGCAAACTAGAAAAGAGTTCAGAATGATATCGAAATATGCTGTAACAGAAGTCAGATGTCCCACATTCTGAGGATTTTCTGAACATGAGTTCTATTGATGACATCTGGCTTCTTTTCGAGCTCATTTCAAAATCAGTTTGAACTCTTTTTTGTATTCTGTCTGTGATAGTTCATAACAACCTCATAATGACATTGTGTTTAGAAAATCCCTAGAAAGTGGGATATCTAACTTCTTTTAGAGCATATTTCGAAATCATTCTGAACTCCTTTTTATTTTTGGTGTCTGGGATATCTGTAGACTCTGATAAAAATAGGAATTCTTGTTTTCTTAAATTGTTGGTTCATTAATATCCTTTTGTAATAGGAAACCCTGAGACTACCCATTAAAAGAATGACTGGTTGATATATTCTCAAGGCAAGCTACGCAAGAGCCCTTCGCGATCGGATGTGATACCTCCGGAGAGTTCAGAGTCCTATTTACACAAGTTTGCAAATAGTACCTGGATATCGAAGCCAACCGAACCGAAGAATTGATAAATTAGTTATTCCGTCAGTCGTCACTGGATGGCATCGCATGTTTGATCTGAGGTCTCCGCGAAATGTCGCAGTTTGCGTTAACCTATTCGACTCCTGGCCTTCTGATGCTCACGTATGAGCATAAGTGAACAAGTGCTAATGAATTCTGGATTTGTTTAGCCTGTCGTACAAACAGACTCTTAATTTATTTTAAAAATAACTAAAAAATCATCGTTGGAGAACTTACCAAGTTTGCATACGTCATCATGAATAATTTTGATGTTATATCATTTTTGTTATCTGAAATATCTTGATTAAACGATGATTTCAAGACCAAATATTGTTAACAAGAGTAGGAAATTCGTTTAACTTAAATACATTTTCTTCTTAACTAACTTTCCATTAAAAGAAATGTATTGACACGTCAATTTCAAATTTGTTAAAGCAAAAGAGACGATATCAAGAAATTGCTGAATTTTAATGAAAAATGCTGATGCAGATCATTTAGTAATCGAATTTAAAAAACTGTTTCTCTTAATCTGCCTAATTAAGGAATTCTGCATAACTAGGTAGTCTAATACCCGTGCAGATCATCTCAACAACTTCGTCTAATCCCTTCATCCAATTATCTCACTTGCCAAAACTACGATTTCACTAAGGATGATTCCAAGATACTATCGGCTTAGCAAAGGGTCAATATTTGTCTTAGAAGTTGGCTGAAATCTCACACCTGCGATTTTGATTTGAACATGGCTTTCGTTCTCTGTGGCTTCGAACTAACAAGTCGCGTTCGCTATGTAAATATACCCAGTGCCCGTAATACGAAAACGAACATACGTTTCGTTTTTCATACGTATGGGAATGTTGGTTCCTTTCTAAGACCCTGTGACTAATTGAGGTATTCTGATTGAAGTTGCTAATTATGCTATTTTCAATCAATTTTTGTAATATTTTACAACTTTTAAACCATATTTTTAAAACCTTTTTATATCTTAATATTTTATTTATTCATTTAAACTTCAGAACATTTATTCGACATTGACCATATTAGTATTCTACGAAAATATTTTTTGTCTACGAAAGTTAGTTTTATCCTCTAATAATAAAAAGTATGCATTCTTCTTCTTAGTTGTTGTATTTCTCGAGTTTATGCGATAATGTTTACATTTTTCTTAATTTCAGACTAAGTCAACAAAAATGTGCAACAACAGGCAACTCACAGTCACTTTTGAAATAGACCACTATCGATTTTGTTAGCGATTTTTTACGGATGATTTTCAGTGAAATAAATGTTTAAAATCACTCGGTAACTAGTGAGCATTATTTTAAATTTTGGGTTTTTAAAAATCTAAAAATTCTCGAATGTCCGTAAGTAGGTTACTACTTGGCGTCTAGTAACAAATAAAAAATGGAATTACTCGTCTTGAAATGCACTTTTATATAGGTATAATGAAAATTTTCAAGTCCTCAAAATGGAAATTTTTCTCGATGTGATATAATTTTGAGCCTCGAACAAGACTAAATACCCTGCTCATTCACATAAAAAATCCGACAAATCACAAAAAAGACACTTCAAAAACCAGACATTCAAATACCACACAATTAAAAAAAAACGACATTTAAAAAAAGGCAGACATTTCCAAAACACACATTGACAAACCAGACATATTTTGTAAATCTGTTTTTTGAATGTTTGTTTTTTTGGGGCACCTCAAAATCCCAACAAATCATAAAACAGACACTTAAAAAACCCGACATTCAAAAACCAGACATTTCCAAAAAAAACCGACATTCAAAAACCACACAATTAAGAAAACCGACATTCAAAAACCCGACATTTAAAAAAAACAGACACTTAAAAAACCAGTCATTTAAAAAAACAGACATTAAACAACCAGACATTTAAAAAAACCGACATTCAAAAACCAGACATTTCCAAAACCAACATTGGCAAACCAGACATATCAAAATGCAGACTTACTTTGTAAATATGTTTTTTGAATGTTTTTTTTTTGGGTGCACCTCAAAAACCCGACAAATCACAAAACAGACACTTACAAAACCCGACATTCAAAGACCAGACATTTCAAAATACAGACATTCAAAATCCAGATATTTCAAACACACATTAACTAACCAGACATTTCAAAATACACACATTTTTTGAAATGTCTGGTTTTTTAAAGTGGGAGTTTTGAAGTGTCTGTTTTGTGATTTATCGGGTTTTTGAGGTGCACCCAAAAAATAGACATTGAAAACCAAACATTTCTAAATGCTCACACATTTTGAAAGTCTGTTTTATTAAATATCTGGTTTCTGAATTTCTATTATTTTAAATGTCTGGTTTGTGAATGTCTGTTTTTTGAGTATCGGGTTTTTGAACTGTCTATTTTGTGCTTTGTAAATAAGTCTTGTTGTTACATCTTAAATTCATCATCAGGAGAGGCTTAATTTAAGCCCGAAATTGCGATAATTTTCTTAAATTTAGTCAGCGTTTTGGCTTAAAGTCTTACTTTCAGTGAGCAAAACTGAATTTTAGACGATATTTTGGCTTCAAATAGGATTTATCGAGCTTATAGCATCTAAGTTAGACGAATATTATTTTAAACCAAAAAGTCGGCCTAAAGTCAGTTTCGTTGTCTGCAAGTAAGACGTTAACCCTAATTATTGACTGAATTTAAGAAAATTAACGCAATTTTGGGCTGAAATTAAGTCTCACCTAATGGTGAATTTTAGATGTAACAATTTTCAGACTTATTTTTTTCTGTGGGGTATTTGAGGTGCACCCTAATCTTCGACTAAAATCACAATTGTTCGCTAAATCATAACAAAGCTATTGATGAAGATAGAAAACATGTTGCGTAATAAAATCACGTCCCTATCGGTAATCGCACAGAGCGTACTTAAGTTTACTCGTACGGGAAGGTTTCAGAAGGGTCGACCTCCAGCAGGACGATTGAAAGCCCGCAAATGAATCGTTCTCCTGAATATAAGCCAGGAACTTTAATGTAAAATCGTGCTCAGCTTGATTTAAGCGCGCGCGTGCGCTCGCATTTGCAAGACGCGGGCGGTAATGGACGTATTGTCGGCCCGCCAATCGCGGATGATTGTATCTCTGAAGGCCCGCTAACTATCTCAAACTAGCCCCATTCAAACCGCGACCAGTCTCAATCTCGCGCGTGTACCAGTGAAAACGTCAGGCGTTTCGCGACATTCATTGACAATTAGGTCGCCGATAATTTGCCGACCGAATCGATAGTATACTCGTCGGGAATCACAAAACGTTTCTCTGCATGGGGTTCGAACTTTTCCTACCATGATATGCCGTGCTAAAGTAGTTAGTCTTACAATTATATACAATTCTATGTTGATTGGACTCAATTTTTATAAAATTGTACGTAATTATACAAAAGTATATTTTGACTACGAACAAGATTGGATCAAAATGCTTTTTCCAGTGACATTGCAGTAGTACTAATAGTAAAAGTAATAATAGTATCTATTATTTATTTCTGCTTTTGCACTCTGGATGGAATATATTTTTACTACCGTACAACATTGTTTTGAAAATTACGTTTATGTACCTTGGTACCTTCGTTTTTTACATTTTTGCCATTGCTATTATGTATTAACATTTTATTATAATACCATTTCTGTTAACATGTTTCCTTTCGATCAGATCAAAACTAATCACCGAGTAATTCCCTTTTTCAAGGGCGTCCTCATATTAATTTTTTTAAGTACATATTTTTGTCACAATGACACTGAGAAAAGTGTCTTTTATCAGTTACAATCCCATTTCTTTTAAACGATTTTTTATACCCCGTAAAAGAAACACTGTACTTGCTAAAATTCCATATGTGATATCCATAAAAATCTTCGTCTTTTAGCATTTACTTATTATGGAGTAAAAAATATTATATTAAATTCTCATGTTTCAAAAGAATGTTTTATTATGGCTAAAAGAATATATATATATATATTGTAGCATTTTAAAAAAAACTAGTTTTTTTATATATCACGTCTTTTAACTGATATAATATAAACACTTGAAGAAAAATTATCTAAAAAAATGTTCGAAATTCTTAGAAATCTGCCCAAAATTTTCGAGCTTTTCCAACTTTCTGTTATGCTCGTGGGACAATGCCTTATGTTTAACATCTTCAATTGGCAAAGGGTGCACATTTTTTTATACAGGTAATAAAAAAAGTCGAACGAAGATGTATCAATCTCTTGTTTGTAGCAGGTTCGTCTCTGCATACGACTCAAACATGACTAGATATCATCCGGGTTGTTGTGCTTGACTTTATCTACACACGTAGTGTTACTTTAAAAATATAAAATATCTTGCAAATGCATAGAATATTATGTAATAAATAAACATAGGAATGAATACAAACTTTTATATACAAAAAAGTCACCGTAACATTAATCCTTTTGATACACAAACAAGCCCATGAGAAATTATATCAGATGTTGACTGAAGTTATGAATCTGGCGTTTATAGGTTAGAAATGGGTTCTATACTTTACTAAACCGGCTCATTAACTAAATTATAACCTTATATCCAAAAATTACCACGTTTATACTATAAAAAGACGTGTCTTTGAACTATGAAATGGTATATTTATACCGACTACGAGATGTATTAAAAATCGTTGTCTTTTAACCTGTAAAAGAAATATTAAAGATTATTAATTCGAAGAATTCTTGTACCAACCTAATGTAACAGTTCTACGACGTATTCATAAGTTCACGAAAAAATGTAATAACGACTTGTAGGCACATTCATTATTATTTCTTACTTTTTGCGGATATATGTAAATGTAAATACTGTATAAATATGTAACAAATTTATAGACAGACCTAATATACCTGAAACCAGGTTATACAGGCATTACAAAAAAAGAAAAAAAAAAAAAGTTAAAATTAAAAATGCTGGAGCTAATATGTGGATGTCGAAAAGAAATGTTTTAACATACTATCCCTAAATCAGTAAAATGGTATGGGATGCACCCAGAAACCCTAATCAACATTTATAAAATCTTCGTAGGGTCAATGATAGATTATGGTTGCTTTACTTATTTCCTCATATTAAAAACAACAAATGGAAATACTTGAAAAACTTCCGTAACGATTAATACGATTGTCCCTAGATTATCAAAATAGCACCCCCATTAACGTCTTGCTTTCAAAGTCAAAATAAAGGATGATTGGAGAATGCATAAAGTGCTTATGCAGTAATTAATTGTACATAATACATTTACATAAAGAATTAATGATCACAAATAAAGTTAATTTGATCCGAAAAAAACTAACAACAGCAAAAAACATTTTTGAAAAAAAATTGACGTTTAATCAAAATTTGTATAATGAAAATAAAAAATCGAATAATTAAAATAATATCAAAACCCCATTACAAGATGTATGACTTAAAATATTAATCACTGACATAAATGTGAATAACTGCAATATGCAGATAACACCGACACCATCATTGGTGACATAATCTTAGGAGAAAATATCTAAATCGGTTGGAAGTGAATGTATATGTCCAAAGGAGGATGCCCACGTGATTTCTGACTCAGGGATAGAACCTCCCAAATTGATAAATTCGGTTACAGTATAATGAGAGCTAACATTTAATACCAAATTCGAATATTTTAACATGCGAGAAAGTTTAAAAAATCGTTGTTGAAGTCGCGGATAATACGTAGAAAAATTCAGTAATCTAAGTAGTAACAGTCTGTTTATACTGCCAACAAAACACTACGGAGTATTACTACTTAGATTACTGCATTTCTCTACGTATTATCCGCAACTTCAAAAACGAATTTTTAAACTTTCTCAAATGATAAAACCCTCAAATTTGGGATTAACCCCTAAACTGGTGATGACGTCTGCAGACGTCAATATCAATCGTGACATAACTGGTGATGACGTCTATAGACGTCATATCAATATCTTTGAAACGACTCAACCAATCGTCTTGAAATTTGTAATTGACGGGTTTTTGGGGTCGCTGAATTCAAATTTGAAGTTAAAATTTCAAAATTCAAAATAGCCGATCCACTATGGCGATAGAAAAAGCATAAAAGTTTTTCATTTTCCGCAATGTTTACTACTCATAGGTTTTTGGGGTCGCTGAATTTAAATTTGAGGTCAAAATTTCAAAAATCAAAATGGCCGATCCAATATGGCGAACCGAAATGAAAAATACTACTTAATTCTGCTAAAATTTGTTATCTTAGGGAGTTTTTGGGGTCGCTGATTACGAATCTGTCGTCGGTTGCTCAAAATTCAAAGTAGCTGACCTAATATATTGTGAACAAATTTAAATAATTTAAAGTGCTGTATATTGCCCAATCCGACGTCAAATTTGCTAAATTCAATATGGTAGATCCAAGATGGCACACCGAATGTGGAAAATGAATTTTGACCTTATATTAGCGACCTCAATTTCATGTATTTCATAAAATACTTTTGCCATAGTTTTGTAAGACTGCAGAATTGCACTAGTGATCTAATAGTGCACGAAATTACTATTAGTGAACACTACTAGTGCTGATCATTTGTGCGCACTAGTAGTTTTTTTTTACGAAAGAAGCTGGCAAGTGCGCATATTTTTGCGCAGCTATACCATTCTCTCTTTCTTCTGCTCAACGGAAAGAAGAGGACGGAGAGTATTTTAAACCCCAAAAACTCCCTAGTAACAAATTTCTGGTACATCAAGTAACTTTTTGCATTTTGGACCTCCATTTTGAATTTTGAAATTCTAATATCAGATTCGTAATCAGCGACCCTCAAAATCCCCTAATTAACATTGTCATCGAAATTGGACGAAAACTGGCTCGTACCAATTTTGGCATTTTCTATTTGAAAACGCCTACCAGTGAAGGGGTTAAGTGTTAACTCTTATTATACTCTAACGGAATTCAGCAGTTTCGGAAGTTCCAACTCATGGACAGAAAACTTCTATTGAGTGGGTCCACTCAATTGAAAATATTTACACTGCGGTAGAAAAAAAAAACATTCCATTTATTCTAAAAAATTAAATCTTAATTTCATAAATTTACGAACCTGTCGCTTGGTTAGTAATGGAGAAATCTAGGAATATTCGAATAGGTTTTTTCACATGACTTCGGAACCTTTTTAAAAGTAACTGTCGCAAATGTGCAATTGAAAAGCTCAGGGCAACAAATGGTCAACTCATTTTTCACTTGATTATTCGTTTAAATCTACCAATAAATATGTTTCCTACTGTTTGTTGCTCCAATTGTTTGAAGATTTAAACGTACAGTCAAGTGAAAAATGAGTTGACCGTTTGTTGTGCTGAACTCTTAAATTGCTACCTATGTTGAATGTGAACCCTCATTATTGTCTAATCCTTAGTAAATAGAAGGTGTTATTTTACGTGAAGCCTAACCTTTCTGGAATCCCCTGAAGGAAGGACCTCGTGGACGTAATCGAAAGAGGTTCGATCAAAATTTGGAAATTCTTCGAAGCGGACGATGCGGAACGCGCGATGCGTAACGAATCCGCCGAAAGCTCTGCGGCCAGAAGCTCGCTGGGTGACATCCTCCAGGATGACCGCACTCCGGGTGACGAAAATTCAATTGCTACTGCGAGTGGGCTGTTTGCGTAGCCTTATTAAGGACGTTTGACGACGTAGCCGCCGGCTTTCCGTTAACAAGCGCGCTAATATCCTGGGGCCGTGTCATCGCCGACGCTTCCGCCGCGATACACACGACGGTCACGACCGGGCCACCGAGAATCGCCAAAGCTTGAAAACCGAACAAACTCAGTTAGATAACTCGCCGACGTCTACCAACCCCCCGCGCCCCCTTAGGGGACTTTCCGTTCTCTTCCAGAAACGGTTCGGCAATTCGGTTGCTCATCGTCGCGGCTTGTTCCCCAGTTACGCGTCAGTGACGCTTTACCACAGGTCATACCTTGACCCTTGACGACTCGACCATCCTACCCTTGTTTCCACACCGTCTCGACAAACGTTTACACACATGATTCCCGACCGCCAGGAAACAGAAACAATGACAAAGTTTGGTTTTATTATCTTTAAAGTTTGACTAATTATAGATAAGTATTAATTATGCTAAAGTCAGGTATCAGCCATGGAGGCTATAAAATTTATTAACGGCTGACGAGTAATCAAAAGCCGCTAAAAAAGTGCGGATACTGTGCCATAAACATGTGAGTGATATATACACGTCACGAAATAAAAAGGACCCAAACTGTGGATGACACGCCATGATCAAAACAGGAGAATATGTTTATAAAAACTGGTTCTAGTGAGATTTTCTGGTCGTCGACTCTGACACCAGATTCCCAAAATTCAAAATAGCAGATCTAGAATATTAGAATCTTTTATTACACAGATCAACGTGATTTTGTTGTCCGAAGTGGCCCATCACATCAGGATTTTGAGATAATTGAGGTTATGTACTTAAAAACGAATTTTTTTGCTATTTTCGAGGTTACAAACAGGATGCAACAATATTTGTTGGACTTTTGTATCTTTTAGTGCTACCCTTACCCTTCAAAATCAGTTTTTATTCGATCGCCTATGATTTTTTCTAACAAAGGTACATACGGCCATTTTAAATTATGACATTGATCTCAGACATGTAGTCTAAAAAGTAGTACTAAAAGATGCAAATAGTACAGAAGGCCCAAAAAATGGTTACATCCCATGCGTAACTTAAAACATAGCAAAAAACGCGTTTTTCGAGTATATAACCTCAAATATCTCAAAATTCTGACGTTTTGGACCAATTTTGATTTCGGATTCGGATTCTACCCTCAAAATTAGGTCAGAAATGGCCCACAGCTTCGCAATAAAATCCAAAATGTCTTTTTCATGGGCCTGTGTTATACGCACACAAATTGTGGATTGAATCAAATAATTTCGTAATTAGCTAGTGAATTTCAGATTTGATATATGAAAATTGAAATCCATCCGCATTCTTATATCTTTGTATCTAAATCATCAGCCCAAAGAATGTACAATTGGGGATGAATAACCGTTTCAATACGGGAGTCCTGGTGTATTTGCGATCCCGAACTTCACAAGCGGAGGTTTACGGTAATATTTTAGGAAGATTATAGTGAAGAAATTACAAAATCTAAAGTTGTTCACAATCAACTGGTGCTAGTAATCGTTAATTTAGTACTTATGCGGAAGTAGGTAAAACATTTCAGTTACTATCAAGAGGCTACTATTTAGATGTTTGGTTAAGAGTAAACAACGTAAACTGCAACGAAGTTAATATCCGACTTTCATCTTCTTGGAACCATTGGAATGTTTCAAATGTATGCCAGCCATATCAAAATAACACAGGACCACAACAAAAATTTTTTTGGGAGTTTCTTTTAATCAGAGGTAGTGGATCTTAAAAAATTTGGATCGCTGAAAACGAATCCGTTGCCCGATTTGGCCCATCACGTCAGGTTTTCGAAATATCATATCCGAAAATTGAAATTAGCAGCTAGGATATCCTGAGCTTATATAAAGGAATCTCCTAAAAAATTTTTTTTGTGGTCCTGTGTAATCATTTTAAAATTTGGAAGTCTGGATCCGCATTCACCAACGCCAAAAACCCAAATTTTATCAAAATGGATGACTGGAAAGAGGCAGTTTATCTATAATATTTTTGCAGCACCGTCAAGAAGTTAAGAAATACCCACAATTTTAACCAAGTTTGACAGTTGTGTATATAGTACCGAGGATTTTATAGCATTCTTTGTTTTTGAGATGCGCAAAATATTTTAGGGAAAATTTTGGCTCTTAGTTTGCAAACGACCGAGGGTTTTTTGGAAATGCTAAATGCTTAAAATCAGGAAACCATTGTTATTATTCAATAAATTGTTCGTTTCTAAAATCTTGCCTAATTATTGGAAAACCTCTTTTGTTATGCCAATCTTTAAATCTGGCAAAAGGAATTCAATTGCCGACTATCGACCCATTTAAATTATTGGGGTTTTTTAGAATGTGAAATTAAAATTGTTAATTCCGAGTAACGCTAAGAGCGAGTTTTAATGGCGTTTTTAAATCTTAATTTTGAAATTATGAATTGCATTACCTGATCAATGACCTCGAAAAGCATCAAATATAGATTTTTGCCTAATTCAATGTATTTTTAAAAAATTATCCGTCATCTTGGATTCACGATTTAGAATTTTAAAATTCTACCTTCGGATTCGTAATCAGCGATCCGAAAAACGTATAAATTATACCTTTACCATATATGTCTATAGAGGGAATTTCTTCATAGATGATTGATTTTTAAAAAAACCGGTATTTCTTGGGTATATTATTGTTTGTAATTAATTAATGATGCAAAAAATGTTTAAATTTATTTTTATAGCTTTGCTAAATACCCTGGGTTTGTTGAAATTAAAGAATGAAGTATGCAGAATGATAACTTGATTTTTAAGATGAAAAAAAAACAAACGCTAGACTAGTGCAGTATCGTTCATACGTCAAATAATGATTACTAATCTGTACGAAAACTTTTTACGATTTCAATTAATTTCTCTTACCTAACGCATCCAATCGATCTGATTTCTTCCCTCGAATATTTATTATATATTTTTCATTAATTGACATTAATTTTGAGTAAATTTGATTTGCTAATCTCACATATAAAGACTTGAAAATTACCATTTTACATAAGACGCCTTGTTAGTAAGTACAAAACGCTTTTCATAATTTCTCAACACTGACGTTTCCAAATGACTTAAAATTTTCAGGGAATTCATTTTATATTCACATTAACCTTTAGTAGTTTTTTTGTCAAAATCTGTTTGTTAATTCTTAACCACATCAACCTCCTTAAACAACTGTAATTAGTAGCAGTTCGACAGTTGGGTTGTATGAACCTAAAGTTTCGTGTCATAGTGTCATTCAGAACGACTTCATTGTATTTAATTATATATCAAAATAGTTTAACAATACGATAAGATTGGTATTTGGTCGTGGATACCGAAAAGTTAACCGCAGTTTATCTTGAAACAATATTTGTTTGACCTATTGACTGGAACGAATAAAAACGATAGTAAGGCGAATTCTTTCCAAAAAAGAAATAAACTGTGCTAATTATGTTTAAATTATTACAAAGGAAGGTTGAGTTGGAATCATTTAATACATGTAAAACTTTATTTATAATTTTGAAAATTATAAAACATGATGAGAATAGAATGGACAACAAACTATGGGGTTAAATTTGAACTATTCTGTTATTCTAAATATTTCATTTCAGATTTATTCCTGACTTTAATCTTTCAAATATGCATTATTATCATGTGCATTACTAGCTTTCATTATAACCTGGTTTTACTCATTTCGTGTTCTAGTTGATAGAATGCATCCAAATAGTCCCAAAAACTAATTAAAAAAAAACATAGCATGCGTACTTATAAGTAATCTGTGAGCACCCATTTTGATTTTTTTAGACTCAAAATTTGACCTAACTCTTCGTTATGCTTGACGATATCAAGAATATGACTATAGGATAACAAGATGTTACCAAATGCGAACTAACTTTGAAACTCAAATTTTCGATGAACATTCGTTGAGAAAAAGATTACATAATATATAGAGTAAAGCATTTTCACCTCAGAGTCCGTTTTCATCGCGTTATGATAAAATTAACTCGTCAAATAAATTTAGATCGGTTTTGTACAAATGCCAATAATCTACAAAATTTTAATCGATTCAAGTTTTAATCAAAATCAAATTTTTTTAATTTCTGAATGTGCAATATTTTTATGGAGCAATACTAAATTTAAAACTATATAAATAAAAACTTTTTGTAATGCTTTATTAAATCTGAACCACTTTACTAGTAATTTATAGGGAATTTTCTAATATTAGGCATCAAGCGTCGTCGAGGCTGTCAAAAATGCGAGGAAACTTAGCGCCATAACCAGTAACTTTTTACACGTTTTTTACAGAATTTCTTTACAAAAATAGATTCCTGATCACAAGGGCTACCGGGTGAAGTAATATAGTAATTCGTTTCTTACAAAAAGAAAAAATCAAACCTGGAAAGTTGACGGCAAATTTTGAGATTTGATATTTCTTTGTCAAGTTATCAAATTCTATGCCAGACATGACACTTTCATGTTTAATTTTTGCTATTTACAAGCAACAAATTCCAACTATATTTCTTCACCCGGTAGCCCTTGCGATGAGCATCATATTTCTGTACAGAAATTTAAAAAAAAAGAATCAATCAAATTTTGAAATAAAAATTGAATATTTATGGCGCAAAGTTTTTTGACAGCTTTAGATTACTCGTCGGCCCTTAAGCTATTGGTGCTTTTTCATACATATTGATTAAGTGATTTGCATTTATTTGAAAATTTTGTCTCATCATAAAAATATAAAATCCTTAACTCAATATATTTTTCAATCCTCTTTACCTTATCATTTTGTTTCAATTTTGCTCAATGCGAAAAAAAGGTTGATTATTTTATTGAAGTATCGGCTCGAGAGTCTTAATTTTTTCAAAGTAGATCATTCTAAATAAACTTCCAATTAAGGGCTTCATCATAAACATCTTGTTGAGGTACCGTATGAAAAAATGATGTTTGCAAAATATACGAATATATTTTATAATAAAATATACTACAAGTAAAATATTGCATAATTAAAATATGCTATAAATTAAATGACTTAATTAACAATCTTATATATTACATTTCACTATACACATTTTTGTCACAGCAATTTCTTTTATAACATACTGTTTTACGTGTAAAAGAATACAAAGAATTTATTTACACCTACTTAACCTACAGAATACATTTAGAAGTTCAAGTAGCGACGTTTGGCATTAAAATCAGCCGCTGATTGCGAATACTACCTTGAGTAATTTTGTTTACGTTTATTTACGTCATTCATCACACATTCAGCACACATCGTCAGTTCATAAGTATGACGTTCACGTTCCTAATGCACTGATCGTGAACCCTTCACAGTTTCATCATTCTGCGTTACCTATGGAATAGATTTCTGTTTAATAATAATAGTTATTTATTACATTAGACTATATTTAGTTTAGAACATGTTACCGACTTCGCTTACACTAATTTCCATTAGTTCATTAATATTTAACAAGAGTTTGGTTCAATTTTTACTAATCGAATCAGTTACGTACAAATTTCAACTGAATGAATGTGTACTAATAATGTCCAAGTTTTAATATATTTCTGATAGGAATTTATAAGTATCCTTCTCATTAGTCTAATTATTAAACTTGTTAAGTGTTTCGGTGTGGGTCGAAAAGCCGACAGGTCAAAAAACCGACAGTCAAAAAGGCGGGGGTGCGGGTCGAAAAGCCGACAAATAAAAAAGCCGAAAAGTTAAAAAACCGACAGTCGAAAAGCCGACACATAAAAATATAGACACATCGTCAGGAGGACAGTCATTCTTTGAACTGTCGGTTTTTTGACTGTCGGCTTTTCGATTGTCGGTTTTTTGACTGTCGGTTTTTCGACCTATCGGCTTTTGGATTTGTCTGATTTTCGACATGCTCCCGAGGTCTTTTGATACGTCGTTTTTCTGATTTGTCGGTTTTTCGACCCGTACCTAATATCAGGAATTAGAATTTCGATGATTCATTGTTACACCTTACAGTTTTTGTTTAATTACTATTGTAAATTAGTACATTACGATGCAAGTTCGCGAAGTGGGTTATTTATGTACGATTGAAACAAATTCAAAAACTAGTTACGCTCTTTTTAACCCGTTAGAGAAACTTTTCCGGCACTGATTTGGGTGTGCGAAGTATTTTGCACACACTAAAAATAGCGTGTTGTATTGAATTTCGGGTACATTTTTTTTACGATTTATTTAATTATTGATTACTTTAAAAATAAAACCAAATTTCGAAACTTACCGTTGGAATTGTCCTGGGGTGCCTACTCGGAATGTTGCTTAGGAGTAAATTAGACGATCGTCGAACGTACATGTCATCGTAAATCTTTGGTTCGGGTAACCACCTACAGTTATTAATATAAAAATTAGTTAGTTTATGTCATATAAATAAATATTGTAAATTTATTAAAATTACATACTTATGAATAACTGGAGATAATAAATCCTTATTAATCGTAGAAGGATCCCTTCCTCCTGTGAGACACGTTGTTATTAATCCTACAACAATCACCACTACGGCTCCTAAAAAGGATATCCAGTGGTAGGATAGTCGATATAATGGAAATATGTCATCCTCACTGTAAAATAATAAAAATTTATTGTTAATTTTAAGATGCATACCTGCATATAATTCATTTGCGAATTGCACACTTATAATCGTTTTAACACTGTATGAAATTAAAAAAAAAATAAATTTCTACGGTGTCATAACATTATTATACAATTTTCAATTTCGGGATTTCAGGATCGCTGAATACAAATATGAACTCAGAATTTCAAAATTCAAAATGGTTGATCTACGGCGCACCAAATAAAACAATATTGAAACCTAATTTTTCACAACTAAATGTGTGTATCTGAACATGAATTCAAATTAATTTCAAGTGATTCATTTGTTTATAGATTCAAAATAGATAAAAACTGAAGGACTTATTTCATAACATTCTTTAATTTAATTTTTCAATGGTAACTGCAAATACCAGTCGATTAGTATGCCGGCGTCAACTTTACTAATTCGCATGATCACCACCAGACGCGACTGAAAATCTGAGGTCAGATTCGTATTCAGCGACCCCAAAAATCCTCAAGTAAAAAATTCCGATAGCATAAAGTAACTTTTTCTATTTCTGTCCACCATCTTTGATCGGCCATTTTGAATTTTGAAAATCTGAGATCAGGTTCGAAATCTGCGACCTCAAAAACCCCCCAAGTAACAAATTTCACAGGTTTCCCACGCAAGGAAAAAAAAGTTTGCTTAACCCTTTGGGCCGCAGTGGTAACCCAGGTTACCACCTTTTTAATTCACATCTCTTCTGTCTAGTTTCAATGCTTTCGAAGCAATATTCAAAAAATCTTTTTACAGTGGTAGAGGGGGCTTTTTAGTACGCAACGAAAAGGATAATAAATGCAATTACGCAAAATTATTAACAAGTATAAATAAATTTAAAAAATCGTCGATTTTTTAGAAAGAAATCGTTTTTGAACGAACTAAAAGGTAAATTAGAATGAAATTTGGTACTCGGGGGTTTTTGGGGTCGCTGATTACGAATTTGAAGTCGGTTTTGAAAAATACAAAATGGCGGATGAATTTTTAAAAATTCATCTGATTTACTTGAAACTCGTTTCTCGGGGGTTTCTGGGGTCGCCGATTATGAATCTGGTCTCGGATTTTGAATATTCAAAATGGAGGTTCCAAGATGTCCGATCGAAATATGAAAATGTACCCGATATTGATGTACTCGGGGGTTTTTGGGGTCGCTTATTACGAATCTGATCTCTGACTTTTATATTTAAAATTCCGAGTACATAGAGTATCAAGTTTTATCTCTATCAAGTAAATTTTTGCATTTATGTAGGCCATCTTGGATCCACCATTTTGAAATTACAAAATCTGACTTCATATTCGCAATCAGCCATCCCAAAAACCCCCAAGTATCAACTTTCATCAAAATCAAGTAAATTTTTTACATTTATGTCGGCCATCTTCGAGCCGCCATTTTGAATTTACAAAATCTGACTTTAGATTCGTAATCAACGACGCGGAAAACCCCCGTGTAACAATTTTCAGCTGTTTTCCGTATAAAGAAAAATGTGCGCCGCAAAGGGTTAAAAAGATAAGACTGAAAATAAGGGGTGTACCTCCTTAAAAATCCGACAAATCACAAAACAGACACTTCAAAAACCCAACATTTGAAAACCAGACATTTACAAAAACTGACATTAAAACACCAGACATTTCAAAATGTACATATTCTGAACATGTAATTAATCATTGAATTCTAAATGTGCATAATAAATAATCCGGGGGTCCAACTTTTTTGACCTTCAAGGGACCTACAAGATTAATACTATGGTCAGACAGTTTTGACCTTGAAATGACCTTCCAGTGAGACCTCAAGGACGGAGACCCGAGATCATTTTTATATGTAGTGAAAGCACCAATCGGAAGTGTCTGTATTTTGAAATTTTTAATATGTGTTTTTTTAAATGTCTCGTTTTTTAATATCTGCATTTTGAAAGGTCTAGTTTTTGTATGTCTGGTTTTTGAAGTGTTTGTTTTGTGATTTGTCGAGTTTTTGAGGTAACCCCAAAATAAGTTATGTATACTTACTTCACGAATTCAAATTGTTGAATATATTTTCGTGTGATATTTCCCTCGCAATGACCAATGGGCATCGGAAGTTTCTTGGGCATAAGTTGACCAGAGCCTATAGCAGCATTAGCGCCCAGACTTGCCCAACCGGCAATAACGAATCCTACAATGGCACCCACAAATGCACCCTATCCATTAACAAACAAAATTCGAATATTTGTAATACAAAAATGTCTCTTATTTGACTAACTACCAGTGGAATCTGAAATTAATTAAGCGATGCCGTAGCCTTTACAGTGCATTCTCTTTGATTTTGTTAGTTATAAATTATAACGTGTCCTTTTGCAGAAACTTACGTATGAAATTAGAAAAGCAGAAACAATGACAAGGATTTGTTAATTTCAAATTTTAGGACACACGTTTCTAATAAAATCCAGCGATTATTGTTCAAGGACTTACCTTAGAATTCGCCCATGGGAGAAGCATGCCAAGTGTAAACACACCGAATGACGTGCCTGCCGCAATAGCTGCTAAACTGTTTGTTGTCTGCAATTAGTAAAAATTTTAAATCGTTTTTTTAGAACGTAACAACTACTTTATTTATTATTATACTAAAATATTTATAAGTTTCATTTTATTATTCTGCTCAAGTGTAAACATGACCAAAAAAATATGGTATATTTACATTTAAAAATATTTCCTATGCAATATTTTTAAGATAAGTTTTAAATCATATCACAAACTTACAACTTCTTCTATTTATTTCACCATTATACTAAATATATTTCATAAAATTCAAACCAAAGCATACGTAATAAACGTAAATTATCATGAAAAGAAAATTGTTCATACATTTATTATTATTAATATTATTACTTACAGCGAGAATTCCTCCTAACTTTTCCACGAGAAATACGAGACTAAGTGCTACTAGTCCAAGAACAATAACGACGCTCTTGACGAAAATCGAAGCCCACTTTTCACTCGGTTTTAATTTGAAACATCCTTTCAAAAAATCTTCGAGTAGCACGACTGACGTTGAATTCAATCCGACAGATAAGGAGCTAAACTCGTATTGTACATAAAGGTAATTTTATAATTAGTATTTTAATCAACCATAAAAGAAATATTTTTAATATCAGTCATAAAATTATTTGAAACTTATTTACGAAAGTGGATTTAAAATACATAAAATAAATTTGTTTAAATAGTTACCTAAGAGCAGCACCAAAAATTCCGGATATGAATAAACCCGGTATCCCATGTAATGTCCCCGCAATTTCCATGACGTATGCTGGTAACAATTGATCGTCTGAAAAGATCAGACCTGTGGCTCGTGGATCACATTTGGGTGGTGACCACCAAGCTACCAAAACCAAGCCGCATACACAACAGAGTGAAATGAAAAGTACCGTTCCAACACTGAAGAGTACAATTGCTCTGAAAGAAATGATATTATAAATGTGTCTTTCTCAAATAATAATGAGAAAACCTAAGAATTATTCCTTATCAGGATGGTTGAAAGAAAAAACTGAAAATCACGAACAAGGTCATTTTCAGGGTCAAAAGTGACCAAAAACGAACAAAAATATATAATATTTTAGATATAAAACCTTATACCAATGAAAGTTTTACCATCATTAAAAGATTTTTGACTTGGAAACTTCTTTTGATGAAACATTGTTTCAATCAAAGATCATTTCGTTCAACATATACCTTCAGTATGTCTATGTGTAAGAAGTATAAATAGTTTACATTTTTTCAGAAAGTTGAGAAACTGAAACGATTTGTAATTCTTATCGATACTTGCTTGACTTATTATTATTTATTTCTCTAAATGTACACTTAGTATTAGTATAAAAATTTGCATCAGTACACTGAGAAAAGTGTATGTTATCAGTTACTATCCGTTGGCTTTTAAAAAGTGTATTATAGCTATTAAAAGAAATATTATAACTAGTAAAATCCCCCGTCGTTCAGCATTTGTTTTTGACAGGTTATACGAAACTGTAATAAACTCTCCCATTTTAAAAGAATGTTTTATTATGACTAAAAGAAGGCATTTTTAATATTTTAATTTGTTAGATAAATTTCCATAAACAAAAATTGCTTTTAGTTAAAGAGAAAAGGCTAAAATAAACTGACATATCGGTTAGAATAATATAAAATCTTCGTCTTTTAACAGGTAGTACAACCCCTATGCGTAAAATACTATATTTTACGGGGCATAAGAATTCTAATACTGGGTAAAAAACACTTTTCTCAGTGTATTGTAAAATAGGATAGTTTTTGGGTAGCAAAAACTTCATTAGTATAAACTATTAGCTCAAAAATATTGTATCGATTAGTTTCTTTAAAAAAAAAACTCTCTAGACCCAAAATCTTCTATCGATGTAAATAATCTTGATGGAAAGAAGTTTAAAATCTTGAATTGATGGTAAATCTCTCACCAAGAGAAGGTATTGATTTAAAAATCTTCTATCGATGATAAAACTTCAACGAACAAAAAATTTCGATGTAAAATCATTTGTTGATGAAGAAACTCTCATCTGAAGAAAATTTCTTATCAATGGTAAAAGTCTTGTCGAAAGCAGTTTCTAAATTTCGAATCTTGTGTACATGGTATAACTTTCATTGATATAACTTTTTAGGTCCAAAATCTTCTAGCAATGATGACAATTTGTTAAAAGAAAGTTTTACAACTAAAATCTTGTACCGCTGGAAAATCTGTCACTAAAATAAAGTTTTGGACCAAAAATTGTCTATATCGTTGAAGAAGATTTCATATCTAAAATTTCATGTGAATAATAGAACTCTCGCCTGACATTTTTATGAGAGGTTTGTCTTTTTCTGTTATTATTAAGTACAAAAATGTCTTACTGTTTGTTCAAATGAGAGAAAATATAAAATATCACAATAACCCCACTATCACAATTACCCAAGGCGACGCTACTTTACCGGCATTCGAGTGTGGTACATGTATATTAAATCTTTAATATTTGAGTATATTAATTTAAAATTAAGACACCATATATTCAGATTAATTTACTTGGGTTTATTATAAATGTATTAAATTTAAGAACATTTTTAACAGTCTAGTTGAGTTGTATATTATAGGAGAGATCATTACTCAAAATCTAAAAATCAAAAATCAATTTTGTTAAAAGTCATCTATAGATTAAAAGAAACATAGATATTGATGTAATATTACTAAAAGTTCACATATAAAATAAACTTTGAAAATGCATATCAATACCAAATTTAACTATGTTTAGTTAATTAGGAATTACTTTTTTTTCTTCTACTGGCATAAACAACAAAATTACGAAAAGGAATTTTAAATGAAAATCGTTTCTGAATGGATAATTGTCTTTTCAGCATTGCCATAAAAAGTTTATTATCGAACCAGTCTTGTTTCGTTGCAGTGAAACAGTAAAAATGTTTCAAAACTAAAAAAAAAACTGCCGAGAATATTCAAGAACTATATATACAAGAAGGACTAAAAACTATATCGATTGCATTAAATTAAGATTGATTTTTTTATCGAAAAAAGAAAATACTATATGTAGTGAAAAAAATATGGTTAACCAAACCATTTTGCAAAAGTAAAACACGGGATTATCAAAAATATAGTTAAATTAACTATTTCTGTAATAAACAGGATAATAATATTATTTCGTTTACTATTTTCCGATCGTTAAATATCCAGCAGAGTACATAACCTCAAATCTACTGCAATTTGGAATTAGTCACTTTTGATATTGGTAAATAGTAAAATAGGTGTCACTAAAACGAAAATAACGTCTAGTCATAACAAAATATGTTATTCTTTGATATATATTTTAAAATATTCAGAATTAAAAAATCAACATACAGTCAACAATAACTGTTGAGGTTATTAATTCTGATATTGCCATATATTACAACCATTTCTATATTTTTTAAAATGTGTTTTGATTTAGGAGTTTAATAACGAAGTTTCTAAAAATTCAAGATATTTTCTGTGTAATGAAATAAAACATATTTAATTTTTAAGTTCAGGTCGTCCCTGCGGTATTTCTTCACGTATTTCACAAAGATACATAACGTTTATTTAAGTGTTTTGTCCACAGTTTTCTAGATACTATTGAGAAGGTCTTAGTACATAAAGGTATTGCATATAAAAAATAATAAAATAATGAAACAATAGCAAACCTCACTAAATTAATTACTACCTTAAATTTGGATTATATACAATATTGTTTAAACTAACACATTCAAATGTAAATCTATTAGATTTAAGGATAGCAGAGCAATCTAAAGCTGTCAAAAAAGTGGGGAAACGTTGCGCCATAAACATCAAATTTTTAGGTGCTTTTTCAACATTTTTATACACAAATATGATCCTCATCACAAGGGCAGCCGCGTGAAGTAATATAGCCGGAATTTGTTGCTTGTATGTAGCAAAATCAAACCTGAAAGTTTCATGTCTGACGTAGAACTTGAAAACACGAAAAAGGAAAATCAAAGCCCTGAAATTTGTCGTCAAACTTGCTGGTTTGATTTTTCCTGTTTATAAACAACGAATCCTAACTATATTATTTCATCCGGTAGCCCTTGTAATCGGGAATCTATTATGAATTTCTGTAAAAAAGATTTAAAAAGTTAATGGTTATGGCGCCAAGTTTTCTATATATCCAGAGTTCTATTTAGATATGAAACGAATACAGATTATATTATATTACTACTTTAGTTGATGTTATCTGTGTAATGTGGTAAATTAATACTTACAACTTGCATGTTTTGGTGTCAACCAGTGATTGATACCTCTGCACCATTGTTTGATTGACGGAAATGTAAGCGGTGCAATAAAGCCACGATCCAAACAAAACCGACCACACTGTGTGCCTTGTATAAAGCGACGAGTCGAAGCTGAATTCAATTTAAAAAATATATAAAGCATTATGGACGTAACAGTCTAAATATTTTCTAATCTAACTAAATGACGTATTACTTTAAAAACACAATTCTCTTGGCCTCGGAGGCTCTGTGCCAAATTTCTGACACTCCGCCCATGTCGTAGATTCCTAACGATGTAACCGTCAGCATTGCAGCGACCATGATTCCAACTTGAAGTGCATCCGTCCAAACAACTGCTCTTAAACCACCCTAAAAATCGGTTAATTTGAACTTAATTTACAATATTTATTTACTACTTGATAACCAATATTATAAGTATTTTATCAAATGAATTAAAAAATGCTCCATATCATTTTTAAATATTTGACACATTCACCATTGATAACGCGGACAATTTTTAATTGCTTTATAATTACTATAAACAGTATATGCAATATCAATAATAAACATTGGATAATATTTATTAAAAGATAAATCACAACTGCGAAGCAATGCCAAGAAATAGAATTTATATAATGTTCTCGATATGTTAAATCCGTCGAAGATATAATTACTCAATCAGCTGTTCTACTGGTACTCTACATATGAATGCATTGTTTCATTATATGTATATACAATTAACATATGTGGTTAAGAATAGCAGACATAAACATTAACCATAAACATTTTCCATGCTAAAATTAATGTTCAAAATTTTCATATTTTGAAATGTTTTAATAACAAAATAAAATATTTAGCAAATAGATCCTTAGTAAGCTTTCTATTCTATTACTAAGGACTCAATTATTTCTGTAAATAACATCCCTACACTCGAAATTTCTTCAAGTGAATTTTGAGCCAAGTTTGACTTTATATAAAGTGTATCTTTCTACTTCTGTTTAGCGAAATATCAGTTTTTTATGGGGGAAACAAAACCGTCGCCTTAGAAAACGATTATTTCCAACCTAATAATTTTCGAATTAAGTTTCCATTGTCTTGAAACACTTTGAAATATTGACATTGCAGTATTGAAGTTCATAAATGAGTTTTTGAGTTATCATCACTTGTAAAATTCACTATAATGAAGTAATTCTCACCATAAGAGAATTTGGAGTGTAAAAAGCAGTTTTTACATAATATTAGTATCGTGTTAATGTTAACTATTGTACGTATCCAGATACTAACAAAACGTCTTAACCAATTAAGTCCTGAATGGACATTTTTTCACTACCATTTTCGGCGGTTGTATTTTAGGTAAAAAAGGTCCTAACAAATTTCCAAGACACCATATCTGTCGTAAAATTAAGTGAACTTTAGAATCTTTCATTAGAATTTTGGAAAAATGCAGCCGTGAAAAACTATAAAAGATTATTTCCAAAAAAAGAAACATTGTCACTTGGGGGTTTTCGCTGATCTGGAATTTGCCCTAATATTTTCAAAATTTAAAATGGAGGATCCGAAATAATCACAGTATTCGAAATATAAATCAAATTTCTAAACTTTCTTATGATTTAGGAACATTCAATAATGCGTCTTGCTTCGAATGACAGGTTCTTAATGGCTAAAACCTCACTTGCCGCTTAAATTTTAACATTATTAATTCGATTACCTCACTGATAAAGTTGACTATTGCACTATTAGTAGCACAGCTAATGATACTACTGGCACAAAATGACTACTGCAGTATTACACTACTTGTGTGTAGTTTTTCTTTACGCAGGGTAAATGTTTGGTAATCTCATACATATTTTATTTAGATAATCTTAATGCGGATTCACAATTAACGATCCCAAAAATCATTGAGTACCCAATGTTGTCACAATCAAACAATTTTTGAAATTTTTGTCCGATATATTGGATCCCCCACTTTTAATAAAAAAAATCTGTGGTCGTATTCATAGACAGCGTCTACGATAACCTACAAGTACCCAATCAAATAATTTTTGACATTTTTGTTCGACATGTTGGATCCGCCATTTTGAATTTCAATAATTTGTAGTCGGATTCATAAACAGCGATACCGAATACGGGAGTAACAAATTTCAGCTATTTCCCATGTAAAGAAAAATGTATGCTTCAAAGGGTTAATGAACCAATACTGAAAGTTTTTATAAATTTTTTTCTTTAAATATAGTATAAGAAGGGATTAACGAGTCCGATAACAAGAAATAAAAACTGAATTATACCATTCATAGGGTAGTATAGTGTATTACATTTCAAGTTTAAGTATAAATTACACGATAGAATTGCAAATATTTAGAAATAATACATAAACGTAGTATCTTCGTGACATTGAAAATATTTCTATTGGTTTGTTAGAGATGTTTTATGCATTTTAAATAAAAATAGTACTTACCAGTACAGTATAAAAGACGCATGTGAGGCAAACGATTGATCCGATTAAGTGGATATTAATACCGCTGACTGAAATAGTACCAGATACAATTAGAATCAAAATAATATCAGTTTTAAAATATAATTTAGTACATTACCTTGACTAAGAGCTAAAGCAGGTACATAAACAACGATTGACTGATAAAGGACCTGAAAAAAGATATTCATTCAGCATACAATTAACCTCAATTATTTAATATTTTGTTCATTTACTACTCTATGTACACGTTGCTTTGAACGAATTAACACCGGGAATTCCAGGTATTCGAATTCTGCTTTATAAAGGTCGATATTTTATCTCAAACCAAATTATCTAGATGCTGTTGGGGTCGATTTTTTCATTTTTCAGTTTATGATGTCAAAAAACGGTGTTTTGGTACTTTACTTATCAAAATTGAAAAATTCACAGATCTTTGTAAATCATCAGTACATGTAAATAAAACAGATATGAGCAAATTTACAGAACTTTTCATTTTAGTGAAAAAACATTTTTAATTTAAAGACTACGTTTTTCGGAGCGCGGGTCGAAAACTGACAAACGGAAAGCCGACAGTTCAAAAAATTACTATCCACTTCTAGTCTGTCGGTTTTTTTATGTATCGGCCTTTTTACTGTAGGCTTTTCCACTGTCGGCTTTTTGATTTGTCGGTTTTTCGACTGTTTTTCGTGTACGTATTTAATTAGTCAAATGAGAATTACAATCCATCCTTGTAACTCATTATTAAAGGACGGCGTTATTTATTAAATTATTAAATTTTTATTAAATTGTAATACATGTTTTAAGCGGTATAATAACAATAATTACATTTAGTTAATTATACTAATAACGATAACAATACTAAATATTAATGCATTTTTTTTACTTTGACTTTTTTATTTTTATTAGAAATAATAAGTATTATTTGATTGCCTTTTGTTCTTTATTGTTTGTTATAGGGTCAGGAATTGTACAATAGTAATATGATTTTAATGAACAATGAATACAACGGGGTTATGAATAAACGAAGTGCATGAAAGACAGTACGAAAACAAATAATGTTTTTTGTTATTTTACCAAATTACCTGATGAACTTTACTTGAGTTCGGTGTTTTAAGTTTTATTGTCCTAATTACTATAACCTATCAAATTGTTCTGTATCAGTTTCTGTTACTAGAGCTATGTGCGCTTTAAACCTAGTTGTAGTTGGGTGCAGGTCGAAAAACCGAGAAACTAAAAAAACCGACAGGTCAAAAAACCGACAGTCATGTAGACGACAGTCGTAATAGCAACATTCAAAAAGCAGACACATAAAAAAACACATCGACAAGCGCAGTCATTTTTTGAAGTGCCGATTTTTTACAGTCGGCTTTTC
Organism: Trichopria drosophilae; assembly: GCA_030407085.1. Taxonomy (NCBI): domain Eukaryota; kingdom Metazoa; phylum Arthropoda; class Insecta; order Hymenoptera; family Diapriidae; genus Trichopria; species Trichopria drosophilae. Next base: position 195,183,478 of record CM059582.1, read on the forward strand.
GATTGTCGGTTTTGACTCTCGGTTTTTTAACCTGTCGGCTTTGTGATTTGTCGGTTTTCGATCCGCATTATAACAAGTAGGACACACTTCGTCTAAAATGCATCTTTAATATTATTGAGCATAAAAAGTTGTATCTACGTAGATCACTAATTCTGCACTGCCAAAATTATTTTAATCTTTTGATATATAATATGCACTTTTGAAATAAGTAAATTAATATTATATTACGCAGTATGTATCAGCCTATGACCCTTGATGCTTGTGAGTAATATTCGACACGAAAATAAATGACATGATGACATGACTCGATACTTTGTGAATTGAAACCCTTAAAAATACCAATCATTTGTATAAAAATATGCCTGAATACTTATTGCAAGTCAGCTATATAAAATACTTGCATTCTCCGTTGTGAATATATTTCTGACGTTTCATAGTTTAAATAAGTCCGCTGCTGTCAGATCTAGTCTAATATAAGTAAATATAGTTAAGAGTAAAAATGTTTAGGCAACTTGCACGTCAATCAAAATTAAATTTGATGTAGGTAGGGTTTTTTTAATATTGTCAAACAATTAAAAAGTATGGCTTATAACCTACAAAGTTGCTACGAGAAAAAATTCTTAATAATAGAGAAAAAAGGGGGAAGTTGACCTCAACGTTTCGGATCCTACTGATCCTTGTTCAGGAGGCTGATGATTAAGGATAAAATTGTTAATGCCCTACAGTAGAATCAATCTATATACTCAATTTTATGGTTATTTTTTTCTCTTTATTGAGAATTTTGTCTCGTATTAAGAGAATCTTTGTAGGTTATAAGCTCTACTTTTTTCATCATTTGGCTTCCTAAATTGAATTCAAATTTAAAACTACGAGGATAATACATCGTTCGCCTCTATATTTAATACTATTATACTTGTTCTCTACCATATCTTTCTTTTAATATAAATAAAAACTAGCATGTCTGTATTTACATAAAAATTTAAAAGTTCGGTGGATTTACCCATATTTGTAAGTTCGGGTGATATTCAATGTTTCCGCAAGAAGACTTCATTCATGTTTATATCAATCATTTCTTTAGAATTCATTTATCAGATTATTTAACCTGCTTTATTGACGGTAAGTGGTGATAATTTCAAAAATCGATGAAAAAGTATGTGAAAAATGAAATACAATATCTTTCCAATGTTACATCTTGACTATTTCTGAATGTGTTACGTAAATTATATTCTTAAGCGCTAACTGTAAGAAACACACAAATGAAATCTTCAAAATTCATGACTTTCGAGTTGCAGTTAATATTAGGATTTATGTAATTCCGTCAACAATAGTCGTTTCAAAGCCTGCATTATTACTTTTACCGGTTTGATGAATAAATTGAGTTACATATACCTAAATAGGAGATAATTCAACGGTGTATTTTCCGAACATAATAAGGATATCTACTAGCGACTGTTTTATATCCACTAAAAAATGGATTTTACTTAAAAAAATAATTTTGCAGTTTCAGTTCTGGGTTAGGTAATATACTGCCAAAAAGAAAGATACAATTTCAGTTGATATATTAAAACAACTGTATCGACCGAAAAAAATCGACTTGTTAACAAATTCTTTAAAATGCATATAAATCAAATCCAAATATGCTTATAAACTGTAAAAAGAATCAAGTTCTTACCACATCAATGACGAATACCAATGAAACTAAGATTCTCACGCTTCGGTTGAATCTCATCTCAAGATACTGAAACATAGATTACGGAACTGTGAATGGTATCTTAAAATAATACTGATTGTTCTCTCGTTTTAAACAAACCTCATAACACGAGTTGAGCTTTAGCGTTGTAAACACAGGAAGGTAAACAGTTGCCACAACGATTCCAGCGAAGATGATTGAAATGACCGTGATCCAATATTGAGTGCCAAAATTATAAATTTCGGCTGGTGTTCCAAGAATTGTTACACCTGAGATAAAACTGAAATGGAGAAAGTAACATTAGAAGAGACTCAAAGTAAATTATTTTAGAAATTTGGATTCTAAAGAGCATAATTATCTCTGATCTATGTTCAAAACTTGCAATGTAATGAAAGCTGTGACGCAATGGATTAAAGTTAAAGAGGATAGTATGCCGATCGGAATTAAACATTTACTGATGTTGGCATTGCTTCATTAATAAAGATGACTGAGTAAATTTTAATCAGACGGCGGTGATGATCATAAGAATTTGAATCTGATTACGGAAACGTGCGCCATTACTGATAAGTTCGTTGAACTTATTTCTGAATAGTAATGAATGTTTGAATTGACGTAAGTTACTTTAGTGGAATCTTGACATAAAAACGAAAAATTACCTTACGATCAAGTAGGGTCAAATTGAAATAGTCAATAATCATAATGGGTAAACTTTAAACTTCGATTAAATATTCGTAGAATATTAAATAAGGTTTGTTTTTTGTAGCTAAATATTTCTAACCTCAATTGATATATTGTCTTTCTTTAAATTCTCAATTCTAAATTATTATGATTAGAACCGAAAATGAGTCTTATGCTAAAATTACCGAAATTTGTGTAATATTAGTAAAATATTGTGAAATTATTCTATTCGAAAATATAATGTCAGTTCTGAAGTAAGATCTGTACTAATAATACTGCCAGTTCATCCATTTCTGTTGAAGAAATGATAGTTTAATACAACGCAAATATAGTACTCTTAAAACAACATTTTTTAAGGATACTACTGAATTAGTTATTTTTAAGTATAATGACTTGAAAAGCATTTTGCATTCCACATATGGATGATTCTACTAAAAGGGATACAGAAACATGGAAACATACGATTCTTCAATTTTGCGTAAGTTATTTCATAAACTAGCATATATTAACTATCATTTCACAGATTTAAAAATAGTATATTTTACATTTCTTATTCATAAACGCGCTATTCAAAGTTGACTTAACTTTTTCACAAAAATAGCATTATACTGGTTTATTACTATTTAAAAGTATTTAACAGTATACGTAAAAAATTTCGCAGCATTAATTATAATTTATAACAAATTCTTAGATTTCACTATACAGGGTGACCCAATTAACTTGGACAGTCAAGTTTTAATTGAACCATAACCCTAACAACGACCTTTGTTTTGAAGGTTATTTGAAGAAGACTTTTACCACCATATTCGCAAAATGCCGAAAATTCTTAGTCCGAAATGATTATTTATAATTCTCTACTGTGACCTTCGGAAGGTCAAATATGGAAAGCCGCTATATTTGGTAAAATAAAGGTTTTAAAGAAAAAAGTTTCGGATAAAAGTTGTTAAGAAAAAAGGCACCATCTTCCTGCATTATTAGTTTTGACTTTGTGGTCTATTTTCAAGGTTATTTGAACGTTAACATGTGTTTTTAATGCGAACTCCAGTCTTCTGAAACCGGATTTGAGCAGAGCAAGAAAGTTGTAATATTTTCCTTCGTTTACATTAAAAATATACATTAAAAGTAATACATTAAAAAACATTTAGTAGAAATTCGTTATGTGGACATTTTCGAAATGGCTGACCTTGATTCCAATATAAAAACTAGATGCCTTCGACCCGGGGGCTGATGCTTCCGGGAATATTGCCATTTTAACACTGCCAGGAAAGAAGGCGGCAGAGGGTAGTTCTAGCATCGTTAGGTTCGAGTAGTATCTATACATATATTGTAACAATATCTTGTTCCTTAAATAGGGTGAATATGCCAATGAATGGACGGTTAAGCATTTTTCACACTTTGATCGATTGTAACTTTTGAATTCTTTTATGAAAATTTAATTATGATACCACCATTAGAATCGTTAGACTCTGCTCTTTATGACCGTGTAGTTCAACCTTTGATTTTATTTAATTATTAACCTCGTCTTCATACGTTTGTAAAAAAATCCGCTAAACCCCAATGAATAGACGGGTTAAATCAAATGGGACGTTTTAAGTACCAGTTTTCGATGGCTTTAAAACTTTGATTTGATTTTATAAAATAATAAACACTGGAAGATCAATAGTACTGTAAATATTGTTTTGAATGTTCAAAGAACATAAAAATATGTATTTTGTTGCATGTTGTGCATCATACATTCATAAGAAATAGAAATATGTAGAAAATCGTCCATTCATTGGTAGTCGTCCATTCACTCACATATTCACCCTATATTAAAATTGAAAATGAGCATCTTCAAAACTCCGACCCCGACCGCAGGTCAGCCGAAGCACTGATAAATGAGCACGTCTTGTTCACACTGATGCTTAAAAAAAACGCGGTTCAGTCGCGTTTTTGAGAGTTGGGGTTGCAGGAAATAATTTTTTTTTATATGTGGGATACTTCGGTTTCCGTTTTTTACGGTATTATAGTTGATTTTACGAAGAAATGAATAAAACCTTTTTTGTAGAGAATTCGATGTTCTATATTTTTTGTTTAAAACATTCTTTTGTACGATTTGTATTTTTTGTTAAAAAATGGAAAAAACGTGTTTTTTGAGCGTTTTTTTGTTAAACCGCCCCATAATCTAGTATGCATTGTCTCCAAAAACTAATCAGATCTAAGTTTGGCCAAGAGAAACCCAAATCCGTTTGTACTTTTTAAATTCGTCCTGTCAGTCGCGAGATATCGCGTATACAAAATGTTGCCCACGGACGGACGGACGTACAACCTAACGGACACCAATTTTTTTATTGTTGCTTTGGGTTCTTTAGGGCCTGAAACGTCGACATTTGATGAAAAACTATAGGGTAATTTTTTGGCGGGAACTGACCAAATTCAATACTTCGCCAGTAAACAAATTATGAATAATGCCAGGGGATGGGGAGCTTGCTGCAGTACTGAAAATTGCAATTATTAAGAAGACATATTTGATCATAACCACATGATTTCGAGTATAAATATTACCACTTTCCACATTTGGCCTTCTGAAGGTTAATTTAGAAAATTATAAATAACCATTTAAGACTGAGAATTTTTCGCTTTTTCCGAATATGGTGACAAAAGTAATGATTCGCATTTCAAAAAATCACTTTAACCTCAAATAACCTTGAAGACAAAGGTCATAGTCAGTGTCTAATCAGCCCCGTCATATCGAATAATTTTTGTTGCAAACAGCTTCTTACCTAATCGCGATATTTAAAAGGGTCACTCTGTATATGTCTTTAACAAAAGAAAATATTGTAATATTTATCGTTTCCCAAGACTTTTAATTCCGAAAACACTATTTTTCCGGACATGAGATTTTTACTTGACATTTGCTATGTTGCTATTTTTTAAGTCGATGATAATGAATGTGAAGCTTAATTTAAAAAATGGCGAATCCAATATAGAAGACGAGTTTTACATAACTCTATGATTTTGCTTGATTATATAATTCTTGGATTATTTGAGTTGCTGATCACGAATAAGAAATCCATCTTTCAAACATTTTGGCAGGTTCAATACAGCGAATGGTTTATCCGAAAACTGATTGCTTTTGTTTTAATCATATAACTTCGGACTTTTTGAAGTCGCTAATTATGAGTACTAATATCTATTTCATAAAATTAAGATGGAAGCATAAACACCACTCACAAATTAGAAGAATTCACTCTAAATCGCAATATTTAGAAACTTTGATGATTTATGGTATGAATTTAATCACATTGTCATAGCTGATATTGTTATGTCAAAATAACTTAATTATCTGTTAAATTTACGGACAACTCTATTAAATTAACAAATGATTGGAGCAAAATTACAGAAATTGATCAGTATTGACTTCCAATGAAATTTCCAAATTAGTTTTCTGTGTGTAGTTAAAGTAAACTACATGTAATATATGAACTTAAGTCAGTCTAGCATATTAGATCCCTGATTTTTTAATTTTGAAAACCTGACTACTGATTCTATATCGGCAACCCCGAAAACCTCCGAGGTGTAAATATCTACTGAATCAACCAAATTTTCGGACTTTCGTTCACTATATTGGATCTGACATTCCAAATTTAAAAAATGTGATAATGGATTCGTAGTCCTGAAAAATAAATTTGAATTTAATCAAATGAAGTAGCTATGAAATTTATAATAATAACAATTAATTTTCCTGAAGTTTAGTTTTTTACTTTATAATGTATCTTCAAAGTAATTCACCAATAAATAAAATTTATTTAAACAAAAAATGTTATAATTCAATATAATAATTAAAAAAAATAATTACAATTTATTTTTGAATGTGTACAATTTTTGTGTTACATCTAACACAGGCATTTGCTAATGAATAATTCATAAGCATTCTGTACATTAACGATTAAGTTGAAGAATGCATCCTGCTTCGTATCTCATTTGCACAAGGTATTTAGATTACGGAGTATGTGTAAACATTGATACAGATTTACACTAGAATCTCAGACAATGCCAATATTTGTATAATATTGGCAATACTAGCCTACTTATTTTCACAAGGTCAGGTTCGTAGATAATTTTTAATGACGCTATTGCAGTTTGCACGAGACAAATCCAAAGGATTTAATTGCATTAATTATCCTGTTGTATTTCCGGACCATATAATGACGTTAATTACCGATATCATTGATTGACTTATATGAAGGCTCGTTTCAGATAATTAAAAAGTTATTTATTCTACTCTATTTTTCTTTCTGCAAATGGCCGAGTCATGAAATGCATTTATAAGAATGAAAATATTTGTATGGCTTTATGATAAAAGTTGGTACAGCTGCAATTTTTAGATAATGATTATTAATTGTTGAACTGACGATATCTATGGGAAAGGAATGCTATTGCAAAAATTATCGTTTTCAGGGAACCTTTCGTAGTCATTTTTGTGATATTTTTTGGTGTTTTTATGTGAGTAACTCATTGTAGGGGGCTTTCTACCCCCGTGTACCATGATTCTGAGGTTTTAAAAGCTGTTTCGTCTGTTGTCTTTACCATGCCTACTTTGTGTAAAGGAAAAAAGGATAGATGATCTGTCGGAAACGACATAACAGAGCTCAATAAAGATTCAACAATTTCATGTTGCCCTATAAGTGAACCTCCATTCTGAAAGGATTTTTTTCCAGAATCCAAATATGACCTTCAAAATATCAATTGGCTCCAGTTTTTTTTTATATATTGAAGGTGAATGGGGTAAAAATTCCGCGGAAGAAAATACCGATATCCCTCCAGTAACAGTCAATTCTGATAAGATTTTTCCCTCAGAATCCAAATACGTATGCCAAAATATTGATGAGCATTTAGTTTTTGCCTAAATTGAAGGTCAGAGTGGTCATAAATCGTGTTTTTAGACATTTTTTACATATATACTATATAATGCGACGCAAAAATATGGAGAAATGCAAAACGATCGACCCAATATGTCCGACGAACTTTTTGAAATTCGAATCACGTTAAATTCGTTATCGTCTTAGGTACTTTTAAAAAAAAAACAGAAAAAATGTTCTAAAACACGATTTTGTACCAATTTGACCTTCAATTTGGGGAAAAAATAGTTCCAATTCGATATTTTGGTATCAGAATAGATTGTTGCTGGTAGGAAAACAGAATTTGATGGGAGGCGACTAAATGCTCAAAAGTTCTTAGAATCGAAGACAAATTACTGGGTTAAAAATGTTAAATTGTAATCATCATCATGAATTTACATCAATGAGTAAATGATTGATTTCAAGCCCTCGTTATTGTTTTACTCGTCCTTGTACACAGAAAAAAAATAGTTAGAACGAGAAAGGTTGTTGCTCCAACTACAAAAAGTAGTAAATATACCCCAGCGACACTTTCTAGTTGATGTTACTATTTCAGTTCAATTAACCAATAGTTATATTGCCTGTGAATGAATTATTCAATAAATTTGAATTGGATACAATAAAAAGGTAACATTTTCTTATTGAAATTGATTGCAGAAGCAACGAAAACAAATTCAGAAACGGTACACTTAAAGAATAGTAATTGATTTTTACTGAATTTTCGTGTCTTTATTTTCAGTAGACGGCAACAACGTCTTCAATTTTTAGACACTTCGGTTTTAAGATGTCTAAATCACCTTTTCAGAATAAGACACTTCTAATTGTCATACCATCCTCTATTAAAATATCCATAAAACACCTGATTTTCCAACACATAGCTGAAGTTTTATCTTTATTATGTAGTAACAGAAATCATTTAATTATCTAATTAAGATAGTTCAGTTTGGGACTACTTAGGATAGCGCAAATAGATTATTGATTTTGGTCACTAAATCTGTTCAAATAGTAAGTATTAAACAAGTTTGATAGCAAACTATTTGGTTTAACTTTATTCATTCGGTTAGAATAAGCAAAGAAATGCAGAGCTTTGTTTTGTTTGCCATATCCGAAACCACAACCAAACTTTTTCGGTTACAGGAACCGAACCAGTTTAGTTAAGGTAACTGCATCACCAGGTTGGATAGCAACATCCTGATTTTTTGGAGGAAACTGAATTACCAACCACACAAAACCAGTTCAGTTAGTTTTCCAACAGTTTAGTTCCGGTAACCAGATTTCTCTTTCATACGATCGCAACCGTTTCAAAATTTAAAAAATATTTACTTTACGATTTGCAAAATATTATGCAGTTGTATCTAATAAAGCACACTGCAATCGTAAACTAGAGTCGAAACACTTATAATAGTTTTTAATAGTACGAATCGTATTAGATTTATTCAATCACATAAAAAAAATAATTTCAATTTTTGAGATAAAAAAGTCACTGCTTGGAACTGGTACAACTAACATTTTTAAAGAAATTCTGTTTGTGCGAAGATTATTTTGTAGCGAAAGGTAATTTTCCACAATTTTAATACTCATCGTAACGATATTAATAGTATATAATTTATTTCGATTTATATAAATTTAAACAATAACACCGATAAAACATCATGCCTTTCTTTCGAATAATCACTATCTTCTTGACTCGTCTCTTTACCTATTAAAAATGTACATAAATTATAGCTAAAGAAATCAGTTTTCGGTAATTAGAAACTATTAATAAAAGATTGGGGATACAAACCAAGGAAAAAAGTTACAATAAGGAAATGGGAAAAACTGAAAAAATGGGATACAGTTAAAATAAGAAAAATTCCGCAGATACCAAAAACTACGAAGCTGCATAAACATTATCAATACTTATTTTTTACTGTCATCAATTGGTGTCATTATTTTATCAATAATTTATTTAACTTTCCGTAACTTTCTAATAGATATTCATGTTAAGTATCAACCTACCCAGAAAAATTCAATATCTATACTAAAAAAACAATTTATTTTGTACCATGATATGTAACTTTATCCTTTTTCCGAATAAATTATAAACGGTTTATAATACGTCGCAACATTTTTTTCAAATCAATTTAAAACATTACTAGTTTTATTTTGTGATGTATCAGGCTGTTTATATTTCAGCGGCTATAAACATTATCGTCATCTCAACACGAAAGCGTCAATCACCATGACGTAACAGGTTGTAAACATAATTACAAAAAAAAAAGAATATTGCAATAGTCATTTTATGTAAAATCATCACCTAGCAACCAGCGATGAGCAAACTGGAAACAGCTTCATGTTACTTCCTCCAAGCAGGTAATCTTTAGTCGAAGAATTTCTTGCTTTCCTGTAGTGCCAGATACCAGCAGATGCTGAGATGCCCAGCATCCCTGCAAACGCCAGCCAATCGACCCAGTGGAAGTAAAAACGTTTGTCTTGAACCATCCTAGATATAAAAAATAATTTTGTTAAGAATTATATTACTAACTATTCAAAATTTACAAAGATGAAATGCTTAGATAATTCTAGGCTCTGGTAGTTTCATTCGCATAAGAATCTCGCGTCAATAAATGAAAGATTCAGTGGGTCAGCAGCTAATTGAACTTCTGTGATCGCATTGTGGGCCTTGCGTGTCAACGAAGCAAAATTAAAACCACGTGTTCCGATATACGACTAGTTACGATCCTCCAGACGGTCGACAACGATAGAATAGCTAGTCTTTTCAATTAATGACCTAGGGCCGAATATTCAAATACTGGAAGCGACTTTTAATATCATTAAGAATTTTTGCCGTTCAGAAGTTAGTAAATTGCTATGGGAATTTCTCATTGCTAAGTGATTTAGTCGTTTTATTATTTCGTGCGATTTCTTTTATTAAACTTTTATTGGATGTGACTAAATTATTTACAAAGTTTAGTTACGATGTTGGCAGTTAGTTCTGATCAAGATTGATACAATTACTATGAGGATAATTGAATCAATCCCAGCTGGGAATTCATTGTAACAAATTTTCTAACCTTTTTTACAATTCAAATATTTAAAAAAAAATGTTGCATTATTATCACCATTATAATAATTGAATTTTTACAACGTAAAATTCGATTATAGTTGGTTCGCATAACCGATAAATTCATTAATTAACTTAGAATTTCTAAATTAAGATAAATTCATTAATTTATTAAAAAGCATGTGGTATGAAAAATGATGAAAGAAGAAAAATGGAGAAAAATCTTTAAAAAAAATGTCTACTGCTTATTCTTATTAATCACATTTGTTTATTTTTTAATTGGAACAAATACATAAAAAATTTGTTTTCTCAATTAAAATCGATGAACAATCATCCGAAAATCAAAATATATAATAATATGTAATTTCATTGATGAATAGTTACTACGACTATTAATTTAGTCCTCATGGTTACTACGTTCCAGTAACAATGTATGTAACTATCTCTTAGTACATTTCACTAAATAAATAATGAGAATGACTACTCGGTGATTGACTCTCTTGACATATTGTTAATGGTACTACTTTTTATCTCTCACTGCACTAAAAAATACATATTCCTAAATGTGTCTGATTCTAACTGGTATCTACAGAAATTTTAAACAGGATTCATAAAGAAATATTATCTTATAATTTCTCTTATTCCTTTATAAAATCCTACGAAATAAATCTCAGTAGAAACATATATTTTAATCGACGACCAATATTACTATTTTTACGAATCCAAATTTTCACATTTAAATAATGTTTTCTGAAAACTGTGCTTAATTGAAAACTTATTTTAAATAACCTAGTTACCTAACAATGGACAAAAGTATAGGTCATATAAAATAAAGTATGGTTTTATTAATGCAATTGCACAGAAATGTACCGTATATAATTACACTGAAGAGTACTTCGATCTATTAACTAATAACATTTGTTAAGAAGATCAATATTTATTTTGTTGTTGTGCTGTTGATTGTTTTGATGATGAGAATATAATTTTTGTTACCAGATTAAACTGAAAAGAATATTACCACAATAACATTATAAACTAATCTGATATGAAACTGATAATAAATACACATTGAACACAAAAAATTCAAATATTGATAAAAAGGCGTATAAATCCAGAAGCATCTTCTCAATACGTTATCTCATGCTGTTGTAATCACTGTAATCTTTCGTGTATAAAATCTATTTAAATATTTGTAGACAGTCTTTATAGCATTTGTAAATACTGATACACCTGATAGGAATTATGGTAAATATATGATCTGGTTTCATACATGGGCATTGTTCTAGAACTTTTAAACTTTATGTTGTCGCTCATTATGATACCATAAAAATTTTAAATATAACTTTGTAACACTACAGATCAACAAATTTTTGTTCGATTTACATGTAATAAGTGTTTATTACTAATTACAGATATGTAGAAAACAATGAGAGTAAATAAAAGTAGTGAATTTGCCTGTTTTTGGTGCGGGACACTCACTACATTTTTTCAGTTTTAACACTGAAACTTTTTGCTCTTTTTTTTTATGGTCTGTGGTTTTTTGTGGAAGTATTTGGGGATGTAAACAAATGAAAAATCCTTAACTTAATAATGTGCCTCACTGAGGAATAAAATTATATACCTTCAAACTTGGAGATAACTTTTTTTTTATAGTTGACAATTTAGCAATCAACCTTAGATAATTTTGTTCACATTGGTTTTTAAGAAAGCACACAACAGGGGTACATTACCTATATGATAAGAAGTAATTTGAGCCCTTGCCCGAATGTGTGCCACCTATACATAAAAAATGCGACCACGTCAAACTTTAAATTTCCAAGCGAAACTCACTTTGAAAAAACAAATTATTTAATGGCACATCTACGATTTAGCTTCTAAGTACTTTGGAATCATTGTGATCTTTTCTCCTATGTTATTAAAGTATTTATAAATTTTGTGTTTTTTTAACACAACAAAAAACACAATTTTTGATCATAATAAAATGATTATTCTTTACAAATCGTTTTAATTTTTTGGTATCCTTAATGTTAAATCATGTATTTGGATTTCAAATTTTAATGAAAACTGACTTTGGATTTGTAATCAGTGGCCTCAAAAACCCTAACATATCAAATTTTATAAAAATCAAAGAAATTTTGTAAAAATAGTCCGCCATATTTAATCCATTATTTTAAATTTGAACTATTAACTAGACGTTTAATTTTATATACTAGCTTCTAAAAATTAGGCCATAAGCAAAAGAACTGAATTTTTTATGTATATTAAACGTTACAAAACTACAAACTAATTTTACGAGTAACGTAACATATGTTACATTAAAAAAAAATACATTGTGTATAAATGAGTCACGCAAGGTTTTTCCCGTCATTTGATCAATTCTAAAGCCAATAAAATTAATTTCATGAATGTGCCTAAAAAAAAATGCAATTTTCTTCAACCTCAAAGTTTAAAAGTTCTAGAACAATGCCCATATAACAGTTCGTAAAGTATCTTCTATTAAATCTCTCTACATGATTTACATCGTTTTTATAAACTTCACGAAAATAAACAAACAATACAAAACTTTGTCATGACGTTAAATCATAACGCGTTAAAAACTTTGAATTCACGTTATGTGAAAATGTACCAGGTCATTATTTTAGTCCTGGTAATTAAAAAGATATAATAAATAATAATTTTTTTTTAGAAATTACCTACAGCTTTCAATGGAGTGTGAATTTATTAGCAGGGAAGGTAAGTGATATTGAAAATAATTATCATTCTATGTGTCATTCAAGAAACCAAATTAAAAAAAACCAAACCAAAACCAGGAACTCTTGGAAAAATTGACTGCATCCTTTTTTCAATGGTCGACATAAATCTTCAAATTCTGCATTTCTTATTATTTAATTCAGTACTATTCTGAGAAAAGTCCATAGTAATTTGACATATATTAAGAATCAGTTTGTACATAATATTCCTAGTATTCAATTTGAAAGTATTTTCTTTGCTGGTTATTAAAATGCTTGAGTATACTAATAAATGTCTACTTTTCAGAATTGATAGAATTAATTTTATTCTTTTTATTCCTCCTAGTGTTTAGCAAATTCATATTTAGAGAATGCACGGTGATCTTGGATGAAGTTCAACCCAAATGTTATAATTTCTGCCGGTTTATTTTTGATATTATTTTGATGATAATTTTGAGATAAAAATGGAAAAGATCGGTGGAGGGAATCTGAAATTATATCGATTTTTTAATTTGTGTTTTAGATTTTTAGACAAATTTTGATTAAAAATAGCGATTAACAAAATTTATATTGGTTTAAAATATATCTTTTAACATTAAAAAATATCCTATTTATATAACGAAATCATTATTTTGTTAAATATAATTGAGAACATTTTCAAAAATAGTTTTATACCTTATTTTTTATACAAGTCCTCTACAAGTCATTTAACGTAAATATTATGCAAAAGAAAATTAAAGTACATCACATTTTTTATTATTACTATATTATTTATTATTTTATATTAAAACTAAAAAAACAATTGTCTATCTATTGTTGTTACAGAAATATGGTCATTTAAAATTTAGTTTTAATAAAAATTTCATTCAAGGTTATTGTCATCAGCAAGTGATATTAAAGTGGTTCTATATTTTCATCTGTTTTAGGCGGAATCCATTTCAAATCATGTTATTCTCCATGAAAAATAAAAAGACACGTATTTTTTTTATTTTTCATAAAAATTTTGTTTAATGAAGTTATCTAGATTTGAACTTTTAATGGTGAAACTTTAAAAAAGCACTAAAACAACATTGTTTCGAACGTAATCTTTTTTGTTAATTAATGTAATCAATTTTTTTCTTGGGTATTATCCGAAGCCTTGTCTTCTTCAAAATCCAGTTTAAAATGTTTAAAAAGATGCAAAATTAACAAAATGAAGGATGATTTACTAAAAATAAACAAATTAGATTTTCTCGAAAACCCCCATTTTTTTCTCAAAAATTTTTACCATAAATTCTCACCAATATGATGAATAATTGTCACAAGTTTGACGCCGGCTAAACCACATTGACAGACAGGAGAATTTTTTTTCGAACTTTTATCAGGACCGGAGGCTCTGGGCAATCTACCCAAGAAGATGTTAATATGTTTAAGTATTTTCGACGTCACTGATTACGAATATGTGGTTAGATTTTCGAAATTCAAAATGGTGGTTTCAATATGGCTTTCGTCTATTTAAAAAATTGATCTTTTTGTAAAATAAAAAATACCATCTTATCCTAGACATTTATTAGTATACCCAATTACCAGCAAAGAAAATACGTTCAAATTAAATACTAAGAATATTCTGAACAAACTGCTTCGTAATATGTCAAATTACTGGACTTTTCTCAGAATATTGTAGAATTAAATAATAAGAAATGCATAATTTGAAGATTTATGTCGACCATTGAAAAAATATGTAGTCACTTTTTCCGAGACTTCCGTAGAATTTCGTTTTCTGAAATATGTTGTTAATATAATTTCAGCAGTTCTTGCTGAATGCATAGAAAATGATAATTATTTTCAATATCAAATACCTTATCTGCTAACCCATTCACATTCCATTGAAAGCTGTAGGTAATTTCTAAACAAATTTTTATTTATTATATTTTTTTAATTACCGGGACCAAAATAATGACCTGGTACGTTTTAGTTTTGACGTAATATGAATTTAACGTTTTTAACGAGTTATGATTTGACAAGTATATTTATACTTTATCTGTTGCATTTCCTATTTTTGAAAAATTGAAAATGACACATTAAATTGCAGTAAATATACTTTAATTGCTACGAAAGCTTTTAGCAATTTGTATATTTGGTGCTCATGTATAAACAAATAGATGTCATGAGAAAGTTTTGTATTGTTTGTTTATTTTCGTGAAGTTTATAAAAACGATGTAAATCATGTAGAGAGATTTAATAGAAGATACTTTACGAACTGTTATATATGAAACCAAATCATATATTTACCATAATTCCTATCAGGTGCATCAGTATTTACAAATGCTATAAAGACTGTCTACAAATATTTAAATAGATTTTATACACGAAAGATTACAGTGATTACAACAGCATGAGATAACGTATTGAGAAGATGCTTCTGGATTTATACGCCTTTTTATCAATATTTGAATTTCTTGTGTTCAATGTGTATTTATTATCAGTTTCATAATCGATGGAATTTATAATGTACAAATTTTAATATATTTTGTATTACATAATTCAATATTCAGTTTCCAATGTTTTATTCTGCCTAGAAACTCTCTTAAATGAATCGGCCATTCTTTAGTTGAAAATGAGTCCCGTTTTTGGCCAGTTTCTGTCCTTCCCATGTTAAAGATAGAGGAAAACTGGGCAATGTAACAAAGAACTGGACAGATTTCTATCAGAGTGATGTTTTCTAAATCGGAATAATCAAATGAAGCACTTTTTATTAGTTGGAAATTAAAGAACGCCATACTTCATACAATCTTCGTACAAAAATATCCAAACTGATTAATTAGAACTGAAAAGTGTAATTAATAAAAAATCTGTCTTTTATTTATTTATACAAAAAACAACTTGAAAAGAAAACATTGTTATTTCATTGAATTGTTTCAAATGACAAGTTATAATCCCCAGGACGAAGCAAATTTTTGCAAGTGATTAATACATATTTGAAAATAAATAGTTTTGTAATGCAGGCTTTAGTTTAAAATAATAAAATTAGGGAGGGCTTTTAACCTACGAAGTAATTGCTTACCGATAGAAGGTAAGCTCCACCTACTACCACGAGCAATTATGGATGGTAAATAGTCCCAACGTTTCGGACCTCTTGGGCCCCTCTTCAGGGGAAAATAAGCTTTCTGGGATTGAAATTTGAAAAGTATTTTATACATATTTGAAACTTTCTCAGTGACTTGATTTTGGCGTGTCTGACAAAGTATACGGAATTCATGATGTCTTCTTCTGCGGCAAAAAATTTATCTACTTGCAAAAATATATTTGGTATCGGGGACTGTTATTTACGGGTTACTTAAAAGTAACCGATTTTTCTGAAACTTGGCATAGTATTAAAACATCGAAAAATATTTTACACGTATTTTTTTTTATATCGGCCCATTTTACATTTTAAGGGTAGAAAAGACCATTTTTCAATTAGGGGAGAAAAATAAATATCTAAGAAGGTACTTATTAATTTTAATGAAACTTGCTACTCGGGGATTTTCGAGGCCTTTGATTATAAAACTTATTTTAGGTTTCCAAAATAACGAATCAAATATGGATGGCGAAAAATTAATAATTAATGGAATTTACTTGAAATTAGTTACTCAGTATTTATTGGGGTCGCTAACAGTGGAAAGATGTCAGATTTTCAAAACTAATAATAGCAAATTCAATATGGCACACAAAGAAATTCAAAGATTAGAATTAGTTAATTCAAATTAGCGGATCCAATATAGCTGATGAGTAAATTATAGGTGGGTAGGATTATTAAGGTTATATTTATAAATGAACAGTAACTTGAGAGTCATATATAGTCACAGAAACCTATTCATTTTTAAACAAATTTTTAAGTAAATTTGAAATTGCAATAATAAGAAAGAAGGTTTTTCATTTTATAGTTCGCATACCTTTTTAACATGAAATATTAGAACGAAACATTTTTTTCACAGGAATTAAAAAGAATTCATTTTCAGAGTGAACCATAATTGAAAAGCTACCTCAAATTTCGACCGTTTTCTGGACTTGAAATTTGATAACAAATGAAAGTTTATGATGATTGCTTATTTAAAACTTTCAGATTGAGTACACTTAAAAAAATTAGTAATATTGATCAAATAGGGGGTTACATGTTAATAGCCAAATATTAAGTAATTTTAACCATATTTTAGTTGAATTGACTAAAATGTTGTTGAATCGGCATCGCGAATGGAAGCAATAAGGTGAAGTTGCACTGACACAAATATTTGAGTGCTAATCGGCAACCACATATTTAGTCAATATTACTAATTTTTTTTGTTCAGTTGATATATTTTAATCTTGAGATATAGGTGTTCAAAGGGGGGAATTTACTGCAAAATTGCATTTTTTTAACATTTGACATCTCCGAAAATATTCAATTTACGTTACATTCGCAACAGATATTTTTTTGAATTTATTATTAATATTACTTAGAATTGTCGAAAGAATCTAAACAAATTTTTTTCCGTACCGAAAAAATCAAATTTTCAACATTTACAAAACAAAAGGTCAAATTTTGTTAATAATTTGGAAATTTGATATTTTCGATTCGGAAAAAATATCACCTACATTTTTCGTAAAATGTATATTTTCGGAGATAGAAAAAAATGTCAAATTTTCAAAAAATTATCTCAGGATTAAAATACATGTGCTAAATTTAAAAATCTGGCACGAGTATTCTATCAGAAAATGTTTCTTTTTTACCCAACATTTCAGATCCAAAAAAACAGGCTAATTTTTGACACGTTTTAGGGTCGCTCTTTACTTTAAATGTTCTTATGTTTTTATTAAAAGAAAAATCAATATATTACAAAATAAATGATAGAGTAAAACAGAAAAATCTATTATAATCAAATAAGTTGAAGTAATGCCCCAAACTTGATATCTAATGTTAGCCATGAACCGCAATTTGGGCAATTTTAATATAAATAGGCAACAAAATTTAGTGAAAAATTCGTAAGTCGTATTTTATTTATTGAGCCAATTTTTTCATTATAACAATTATTAATAACCTCTTTACAGAAAAGAAAGTCTTAAAATTATTAGGTTCTCAGCAGCATAAAGGGATTGCTTTCAGTTTGTAATAGTGTATTTATAATTATTGTTAGATGAATTAATAGTCAAGCTTAAAATCTTGTTTTTTTTTTGTTTGGAAATTTTTTACCTCCGAATTCAATTTGTTTCAATATATTGAAAATAAATTTTAAAACAACACTAAATTTTCAGACTTGTTTAACTTACATAGAACCAGCAGGAAAAATTTATGTTTAAATACCACTTAATTGTAACTTTTTATAAAAATTAAGGTAATTTTTATACTAAAATATAATTATAAGACTTATTTTTTGGTGTGTGTATTTAAAAAATGTTTTCAATTCAAAACTACGTGAATTTGAATCAAATTTCAATTGCCTTACCTGATAATTAGTTAAAAAAATTATAAGTAAACAAAATTAAAAAATAATCTCCGACTTTACAGATATGCACTTAAATTCCTTCATTGACTTCCCGCAATACATAGAATTTTATGAAGAAAAGTCATTTTGCAAATATATTTAACAATATATTTGTCACATGCTTTACTTATGGAGGCCAATTAAATTTGCTTACAAACAATTATTTAAATTTAAAACTAAAAACCGTAAAATAAATTAAATTCAAAGAATTTTTTACTTCTTAACAGTAATTCTTTAGATCATATACTTTTTAAGAATATTATTTAACTATTTAGTTACTAAATTATTTAGTAATCTCATATACCTTAATATTTTTTAAATATTGAATGCAGTGTTCTAAACCTATTTAATTCTTAAATTTATTAAAAATAACCATCAAAAGTTGTAACTGTAATTTGTGAAAATTGTCAACAAACCTAACCCATAAAAGAATGAACATATTATCATATAAACGAGAAGTTGATCAGGAAAACATCCTGGTTCCCTTTCATCATGCAAAAACGATTAGCATATTGCATGTCATCATTAGACTTTCTAATTATTTAAAAATGGTTACATTTTCGTACTCCATAATTAATCATAAACAATGAATAATTAATTTCCTTCGTGCATGCCAAACTTACTAAATTTGTCATAAATAAAGCCCCAAATTTTTTTTAAATCACTTCATTCGAAATGTCAAACAAAATCTCTGTTTCGGAACTAAGTTGCATATCAGACACATGACTGGAGGTGTGAACATCACGTAAGCCTCTTAACCTCAAAGCGCAAACAAACCAACTTTTATGAAAATCACATCGAAAATCTGCAGTGCGTGATGAATGGGAGTAAATAGTAGATAAAATGTTGTTTATCAATATACGAGACGACCGATAAGACATTGAACTCATTACGGAAATATCGCGTGTCAACTAAGTCTAGACCAAAGTTCAACTTACTATTCTCTCACTTAACGAAATAAGTTGCAAATATAGAAAAGTCGATGTATACATTTTTTACATAAAAAATTCAAACTATTGAAAATCGAAATGGAAAACGCACGTGTCTGCAATCTACGATCCCGTTGCAATTCGAGATAAGAAAAAAGCGCGCGTCGCACGTATATTCGGATACTTACTCGCTGGTGTACTTTATAAATAGTGGCGACTTGTATATTTTAGTCGACGGGTTGGACTTGGTTGGTACCACGTGACAGCAACGTGGCCAGTCTTTGCGTCGTCGAAAATTTTCTTAAGTTTCGAATTTGATTTTGTGGGGATTATCGGTCCACCCCGATGATGACCGGTAACCGGGAAAAACTCGCATGGGCAATAATTTCATTTTCCGGCCAAACGCCGCGCCATGTTCGACCACTTTGACACTTTGACACTTCGATCGTCCACTGTCGTCCACACGAGATAAACTACTTTAGAATCTAGAAATTTTTGTTGAAAATTTTTTTGATCAATCGATCTTATGAGCAATAACCGTCATCTCGTGCCGATGAGTGCGGCACTCGCACTGACGAGCGACTTTCAGTTGCAGGTTTCGAAACCAACCGACCAAGGCGCGTATTTCATATATACCCACACTTCGGACTTGTGTCGACGAATGACAACACCGATCGGAACTTCGGGCCTGAATGCATGACCGGTTTCTTCGATCGTTGAACAGCTGACCGGTATATCTCTTTTATCTATATTTTACGTGTATCTATCTTTATCTACTTACGTATATACCAACCTAGCTTTATCTACTCGTATATCAAGTCTGTTTCTACAATCTCTCTTCTTTCTCTTAAAATCGTCGTCAAATTACGTACTCCTAGCCTTCACTTCATTTCTTTTCTTTCTCATGTATTAAAAGTTCATTGAAAGGCTCATAAAGTCAATGATTCATTGTCATCGAGCTTTGAAAACTACTGACGAGGAGGAATAGTGACGAAAACACTGGACATCTGCAATTCGAACGAATCGAAATCAGTATTGATGAACTTTCAATCGTTGCGTTAGTAACAGTCAACATTGATGTGAATCAGATATGTCAAGAAGGAATTCCTGACGTTCAATATTTATAGACGTTTGGCAGCTGTCTTACGTTTGTTTCTCATTGATGATTGAAACTTTTTACAGGTTTATTCACGTCTGTAATTTAAGTTTGAGAAGACCATTTTTATTCTTTGCGCATATTGGACACAACAGAATTGACATCTTATGAATCAAATAAACATTTACATTTGGCGTTTTTAATCATTGCGACAGAACTGGGTCAAATTAAAGCACTGCAAGAAATATGTGATGAAAACAAAAGACGATGGAAATTACGAAAAAATTTTGGTAATTTGACAGCGTTTGTTGAGTTGAGTTTTCTTATGGGTCAAAATTTGTGACGTAAATATGTTCCTTCGTTGGAACGCAGTTTTTATATTACGATTTCTTCTATAATAGTGTATAGTTTTTGTAATAAACTGAACCATCAAGAGAATAATGACTTGGTGATTGTAACTCCGTTGTCAAGAGGCGCTGACCAGATCCATTATTACAAGTATTTTGGTCACTGCCCTAAATGTAGCGCTAAAATTTCTATTAGGAGAAACGGTATTCGATATAAACCTTATGTAACATATATTTGACTACTTTTAGTTCAATATTGACAAAAACAAAATAATACCGGTCAATCATGATTTCAAACAGCCTCTGCCAATCATAGTCATTTGTTTTTATCAATATATATCTCTGTCAGAATCTGATTAATCGAGACGTCCCGTTCCTGGTCTCCCAACAATACTCCTAATTGTATTATTTGCTTGGCATGCAAGGAGAGAAATAATTCAGTAATCCGTAAAATTAATTCGGTAAATTGGAGACATAAGAATATGCCATTAATATTTCTTAAATAGTAAAAACTTCGTGATAGATTTATTCATTTCTAACAAAGTTTACCGAATTAAACAGTGTTAAATACTCCTCTAAGTAGTTGAAATTATTGACTGAAAATATTCTCAATAGATTGTTAAAAAATACTGCGAAGTTTAGTAAATTGTGAGGCATTAACATAAGAAAAAATATAAATTAAGAACAAACTCTAATAAAGATTCCTGTAAAGTTATAGAGCCGACCGTATACACAAAAAATATTAGTCTTCAGCTGCCTTTTTTCTTTAAAGTGCGTCCATAGTTATAAGTTTCCATATCATACATTGTAAATATACAATATTTATACAAAATGATGTTGTAACGCATATCTTATTTTAATCTTATCACTAAATATACATTTGAAATCTTTGTACACTTATAGTAAACACTAGGTTTACTATAAGCAAACTGTAGGCACTAACGCGATACAGAGCAAGGATAATATGCTAGATTCTCAGGTATAAAGACTAGTTGATTCCATCTCCCTTACTTGCAACTAAATCACAAACGCGAATACTCCACCTATCGAAAGGAAAGTCCCGACGATCGTTAAAGTAGTTGGACGATTATCAAAATAAATCGATAGGTTCTCACCAGTCTATTGTTTTAAGTGCCATAACCATTAAAATCTCTGGATTTAATTTTTAAACTAGAGATGGTGATACATTAAACATAACTCCTCAGATTTGTACCCAAGTAACAATTTTTTTTAAATAGAGATATTTAAAAAGTATTACCTGGCATATTGGATCACATATATGTACCAACTTTTTTGTCTTAGTTTTTTTAAATTTCCGTTATATTTTTGAATGCTCTGCAAGCATATCTATACTTTTTGGACTCTTGGGAGTATAAGTTTTTAGAAATTGGTGAAAAATTGGAATAATTTATTTATTTATATTTTTATTATAAACAATCAACGTGAAAAAATGCGTATTTTTAAGAAAAAAATCGTTTTCTCAGGAGAGTCGATAGCTGAGCCTCCCTAGAAAACGATACGTGAATTTTTTCACGTATTCTTCAGGCAGTTTTATAGCACATATATTTTATTCAGAATTTTTCGCACACTAGTTAAAAAAAAAGAAATGTCGAAAAATGATGTGTTTAAAATCCTTTGAATCATACTTTTTTCTCTACATGGAAAGTAACTGAAATTTTTTACTCGGGGGCTCTTGGGATTGCTAATTATCAATGTAATCTCAGATTATCAAAATTCGAAATGGCGGACCGAAGATGGCGGACTGACATGTAAATTGTTGCTTCAACGAAATGAAACTGAATATTCGGGAATTTTCAGGATTGTAGATTACGAATATGACAACGGGTTCATGATAAACGACCCCAATATGCTATATTTTATACAAATTAGATAAATAACTTGGCCTCAGAATTGTAAGCAGCGACAAAAAAACCCTAGATACCAAATTTCAAAAAAATCAGATAATTACAAAATTTTTCCTCCATATTGGACCCCCATTTTGAATTTTGAAAATCTGACTTCAGAATCGTAATCAGCGACCGAAAAAACCCTTAGTTACCAAATTTCAGGAAAATCAATAGATATTTAAAACATTTGTCCGCCATATTCATTCCGCCATTTTGAATTTTCAGAATCTGACCTGATTCGTGCTCAGTGATCCCGAAAACATAAAGAATACCTGTGATTTAAAAAATTCGCACATCAGAAAAATGTGCCCCTCAAAGGGTTAAACTCGCGTCGAATTCGTAATGAACATCCATGAAAACCTTTGTTTAACGATTTTCAATTGAATTGCATGAAAAGAAAAATGCGCATCAAAGAATTAAGTCACAAATTTTACTAATAAATTGTACAATATTTTGTAGTATATTAATTGTAAATATGACTAATTAATATTTAAATTAGCAGACATGAGAGTCACCGGCATGGGCCCATGCACAAAAATTTCTTTTTTATTTTATTTTTTGGATGAGAAAAAGAGGAAAAAGTAAATTTTGGAAACTTTGGCGCCCTGTAGCTTTTAAACATTAACTTTTATAGTAATGGTCTACAGACATACAATGTAGAGAATTCAATTCTCTACAACTTTTGTTTGAAAAATTTCTCACTACGACTTATATTTCCCGTGAAAAATTGATCCAAAGAAATTTTGAGTTTCCCCCTTTTCCCCAAGGGGAAGGGGATCTTAACTTTTTGATATATTGTAGAAATAATGCTTATATATTCCCGTACTGTAGGAAAATTATAATATTTTAGAATATTTCGGCGACATTGGAATATCGCAGAAAGATAGCTGCAAGTACAGTCAATCTGTGATTTTTGTGGACAAAAATAACTTACTCGAGATTATTGCATAAATCGTTAGTGGTACATGGAACTAGCTTAAAATAAAAAAGTTGACATCCTTCTCCGCGGGGAAAATGGGGAAACTCAAATTTTCTTTGGATCCGATTTTTCGCGAGAACAAGTCATAGTGAAAAATGTTTCAAATAAAAGTTGTACAGAATTCAATTCTCTACATTGTATGTCTATAGGTCATTACTGTACAAGTTAATGTATACCCTACTGAAAATGTTGGTAATATCATATGGTAAATCATATGAGATTTTTAAAATATCAGACGATCCGGGAAACTTTTCATGTGATTTCTCATGTAATTATAAGAAATAATAATAATATGAGAAAATGAATTACAATCATCTGCATTCCCCTAAGATATTAAAGAAATTATAAAAATCTCATATGATTTATCATATGATTTTACGAAAATTTTCACCAGGGTAAAAGCTAGAGGGCGCCAAAGTTGCCAAAATTCACTTCGTTTTCTCATTTAAAACATCATTGTTGTGCTTTTGTGTACTAGAAAAAATTATAGAGCTCAAAAAAAACCTACAAAATTCATAAATATTAATTTTCTGTACTTTTCACTCTTTCGAAATTACAGCGTAATTTTTTAATTGATAAGTATTGCTAATCCATATAATTTGCGGGGATGGATGAGAATGAGAATTAAAGTTGCTTCGTTATGCGAAATATAAAATTCAACATATAATTTATTACATTTTTCAATATTTCATATACAGGGTGATCCTTTTGTCTATGCCAACTGGCTAATAGTAGATTCCTGAGTTGATTCTAAGTAACTTTTTCCTGTACCAAAATTGGATCTGAGGCTCAGAATTTAAGTGAAAAAACATTGAAGAAAAAAAATTACTTTTTTTGCAATAACTCGGCTTCTTTTCAAGTTATTGCAATGAATAAGGGCTTATTTTCAAGGTTTTTTTAAGCCCTACAATTCATTCCTGAGAACATTTGTCCTGCGGTGAATATTTCTGAAGTTATGGCCTCAAAAATGGGACAAAAGTCCAATTTTTGCGGTTTTTCGCATCTAACTCATCTCGCAAAATAGCTAATGAAATGTCAAACTGGAAAAAGTTGTAGAGCTTGAAAAGTCGAAGAATTCGCCACCTCATATGTTCGTTTTTAATGAAAATTGAAATTTTAAATAAAAAACTAGAATTGGTGACAAACCCACATCGTCAGTACCGAACGCGTTTTTCGTCAATTCTACAACATTAAAAGTGTTCCCGCGGACTCAATTTTCATTAAAAAGGAACATATGAGGTGGCAAATTCTTCGTCTTTTCAAGCTCTACAACTTTTTCTTTATTAATACCATTGCGACCGTCGCCCGCTACTAACTTTAAACATTCCTTGCTTTTAAACTATTATAATAGAAAATATGTTCATAACTTAATAAAAAAAACTTTCTTACGGCAAGTTTTCGGATGCTCAACAATAGGTCGATAAATTGGCCGGGGAACAAAACTCCGAAAATCAAAACCCCGAAAAGCTAAAATTTCGATATTGTGCGAGTCCAAGGTATCTTAATTTGCTTTCATTTTGCCAATTTTTTAAAGACAAAATGAAGAAAATCACGCTGGAACCATGCTATATCGAAATTTTTGCTCTTTCGGTTTGTTGATTTTCGGAATTTTATTCCTCGGCCGATAATGTAAGCAGTGGAACGTATCAAAACATGTATTTCAGAAATTCGCCGAAAAAAATTCATAACTTTTTGGTTCTGTAAGATTTTTTATATTATCTTTTTGCAATAAACGCAGAATAGGTACTCATGCGATAAATTTGGTATTTTTTCCTTTGCCAAATTTTTAAAAAATCTTAAGATGATACTTCCTAATGATGTTACTCCTTTGCTGTAATCCCATGCCCTAAGAACATTAAGTGGAACTTCGATCATCCTACCCCAGCTAGTTATATGGATTACCAGTACTTATTAACTATAGTCATATAACAGTAGCTGCAAGTGTTTATTCAAACTTTATATATTCTATTTTTTCGATTTCCATATTCAAGGGCTATAAAAAATGCTGTGATTATTTGTGACAGAATTAGAACGTAGAGTTCAAATCAAACGTAGAGTAAAGTTCAAATCTTTAATGAGTTCTGCCACAAGAAATTCTAAGTCGTAATATATCACGGCGTTTGTATTAACAAGTTGCGTTTGCGTATATACGTCGAAGCTAATTAATGATGCCTGCTTCAAATTGCGATACTACTCGTTATACTAGTACTACTACAATTCAGTCTTTTCTTAATGGGTAACATATAAGAGTACTCAATTAATTAAAAATATTCATTTGTTTCAAGGATTCTTTTTGTAGAACGAAAAAAAAATCCGATAAAATGCGCCCTATGGAACATCAATCATATATATATAGACAATTTATCGGATGATCTACTGAAACTATGTTGAACTGGAAATATTACATAAAATTTTAGATCATCTAAATCATTGTCCTTGGAAAAATCAATAGGAAATTTGTTTTGTGCCGGGTAAAAAAAATTAAAAACGAGTGATGCAGAATATTATTAAGACTATGCAGACTACCGCTCAAAAGTATGGGATCACTCCTGCAGAATTTTAGCTAAAATAAAAAGTTTATTGTTCATCGCCAAGTTGATGTAGAGAAGCAGTAAAAAATTAAATAGGAGACTTTCAGCTTTACAGTCGCAATCGTTTCATTCGCCTATCTATAATTGTCTTTGAACTATGTCATATTTATTAAATTCTAGTCTATTTTACTAAAGTCACATAGATAGCTATATTTTTTGTTCGAATTTAATAAAAAAAAATTATACTACGACAAATAGGAGCCGAGATAATGTTTTTTTTTTCTCAAAAAGCGTGCTTAATGTAATTCGCACAGCATACAACCTGTAATTTAGCCCATTAAAATATAAAGACAGACATTTGATCCGGGTAAGAAAAAATGTTTTCGAATTTCCTGGGAGTATTGATGTGATTTTTCACTATTTACTTAAAATTTTAAGGGTGTTTGGGTTAAACGGACATCAGATTCCGATTCAGAGCATTGAAACACAAAAAACATACACTTGATCTTGATCAAAATATTTTTGTCCGAATTTCCTCCCATATAATTATGTGATTTTTCACCAATGTTCTCTATTCTTTGGTAGATAGCATTTGAAATTTTCGAGTTGGGACTATACGGACTTTAAATTCAGATTCAGATCTGAAAATGACATGAAGATTGATAGGTCTCGTTAAAATTATTGACAACTTTTGTGTTTTGTGTTCCTAAGTTATTAATCAATTTTTTACCCAAACTCAACAAATATTATCGAACCATCCCCGTATTCGCGTGATATGGCCCCGACCGACCATTTTCTTTTACCAAACTCAAGTTACCACTTAGCGGCACTCTTTTTTAGTCGATAGGAGGCATGCAAAAAAGTTGATTACAGATAATGCGTTCACAAAATGTTTTATGATTGCATTATTCCTTAGCAAAAAGATATTATTTCGGATGGGACCTAAAGTTTAAAGACGACAAAATAAATTTGTATGAATAGAAACTATTTTGTGTTTAATTGACCAAATCCGGTATTTTTTGGACGTAATGTACAAAATATGCCATACATATTTCTTTATTTTTGTATTTATTTCTCGTCACAACACTAGTCATTATCTTCTGGAATCGCCATACAAATAACAAAATATAAATAATAAATCATAAATTTACATTAATATCATCTACTGCTACTGATAAATACTTGGTTTTACTTTTTTATATTTGTTAAGTAAAAGATTAAATCATGTCCTATTAAAGGTGTTGTTTCACTTTTCTAAGTTTGACACTCTACTGTATTCCCTGTGGAATTTAATCTGTTCATCTATTAAATAAATTATAGTCGAAATTCATTATGGAAGAATTGAACATTGAATAATTTTGAAAGAACGTTTCAAATTTCTTTATATGCAGATTACAGGGTTCTATTCATTCATTTGAAGGTATTTGTTTTCGTGATTTATTCATTCCTTTTCTGCATCGAATTATGTTATCATCACGTACAAACCGCTCATAGTTATTTTGCCATTTTTCAAGAATTTATATGTCTCCATTATGTTGTATGTAAAGCGATTTCTAAGAAAAACCTTAAATACGATAAAATTTTGTTTTGTATTTTATTTACATTTACGTTCGCAAAAATCTGTTATTATTTGTTAAAGACCGCATATCAGCTGTTTGTCGATACTTTCTATATATATATCATTTTTAGTTGGCATTTGTAATTTCATTTTATATAAAGACAAGATGTTCCTATTTATCATTTTTTACTATTTAAATAGTAGGTTTGGCTATCCTAATTTGTCAAGGTCACTATTTAGATATTAAAATTAATTAAAAATTTTAATAATGAATTTGAAAAGAATTTCTCTGTAGAAATTTGATAGTTTCTGCGTAGGAGTGAGCAAAATTGTATCTGATTTGGAAGCATGCAAATGAAATTGTGATATAAATGTAAAAAATATAAAATAATTGAAAAGAATGGAAAGAAAATTAAAGAACTCGTATATTTCGTAGGCATTTGCCCTAAAACCTTATTACTTCGACCCAGACTAAGTCTGGACGAAGTATTGAATTTGGTCACTTCGGGCATAAAAATTACCATATAGTTTTTCATCAAATGTCGACGTTTCGACCCCCTACCCCCCAGGGGTAGTCTTTGCCAGCTCCTCGGGCGCGGTGACCACCTACGGGGGCAAAGTTCATTTACGCCCTTGATACGAAAATAACTATTACGATATATCTAAAAGATGTCTTATAGTATCTAAAAGATATCCGTCAGAGATCTTTTCGACACTTTCAAGATATCTTTGACGAATTATATGTATATATATTGTATATATAATATCATAATAATACAGACAGTAATTAGTAAAACACAGTAAACATGTAATATGCATCGAATAGTCTATTAGAATACAAGTGCTTGAAGTAAGTGTTTTGCAACTTTTATTTATTAATACTTCGGCTGGCCTGTTGTCGGGGTCGAAGTTTTGAAAATGCTCATTTTCAATTTTCATACATATAAGAAACACTATATTGTTGTAACATATCTATCGAAGCCACTTGGACCCAAATATGATTGGACCCCCAAATATCAATATAATTTTATAATATAATTGAAAGCTGTTAGTGAACAAACGAGTCTTAAGGAATAGCCGACTCTCCACTGGGTCGAAGTTTCTGAGCGAGCGAAGCGAGCGAGGTACCACGCCAACACTAGTTTATTAGTTGGATACTATGAGCAAATGACAAATATTCATTTATTTTAAACAATGCTTCATGGTCGTAACGCAATTTTTCTATTTGGAGAAGAAAAAGGTCATTGTTCCCCAAACTTTTTGTAATTTTTTTTAACAATATAAAGTTTTTAACTGTTTTTGCATTTACCTAGAAAAATACGGGTCTAGAAAATGAGAAAAAAAAAATGTAAGATCCGAAATTCACTACAAAAAAAGTTCTACACGATGAGTTTTATGCGTAATATATCAACGGCAATACTGTAAAACAAGAATGAACGTGAGAACAGCTTTCCCGTTTTAATATCATCTCAAATATGGATTAGTTTGGTTGGTATTGATTTTTTTTTTATTTTTAAGAAGAGTTTTTCCGACAAAATATAGTATTGTTGATGTTTTTACAAGCGTTTTCCCCTCTTAATTTTACTATTTCTGGGTGAAGCCGATGGTGGGTTCTTTCTTTAATAAATGATAAAAACTTTATATTTTAAATAAAAGAAAATCCAAAAAAGATTGGTGAACAAGAGATATTTTGTATCTTCAAATAGAAAAATTGCATTCTGACGTCGAAAAATTGTTTCAAACTATATAAGTTGTTTTTTTTTTATTAATGTTTAGCTTTTTTCCAATGAAATCTGGTATATCAATTTTTCAAAAACATTTGTCTATGTATATATAAGCGAATTCTAATGTGCTCAGACGAAAAGGTAGGAATTTTTTATTGAAAACCGTAAATAAAAAATTTCTGAATCTATTTTTCACAATTCAGGCTCTGTAATGGCAATTCCAATTACTATAGACGGTGCCCTAGAAAATTCCAAAAAAATTAATTAAGAACCAACTGAGAATTTTCGGAAATAAGTGATTTTTATTTACTTCCGAAAATTCTCGGTCAGTTCTCAATTAATTTCTTTAATATTTTCTGGGACAGCGTCTATAGTCATTGAAATTGCCTTTACAGAGTCCGAAATTTTGAAAAGGTTATTGGTTCATATTCAATTCACGTAATTTAGTGAAACTGACCACCTTGCCGGTTGGTTAGAACCAAAGCGACTTTGAAGTATTTCTTAAAACAGTGAAATCAGATATATATCTAATGGATAGAGAGGTAGATGCCTCTAATTGTAGGAAAAGTCCTTTGTTACCGTCAGATAATTGCTTGGTATTTTACGTTTTTACCCATCTACAACCTTCATTTATTGATAAATTCGTTGGCTATTCAAATACTTTCATTTTTTCGATTTACAATACTGCACACACTACATCCTTATATATTCAAAACCAATTTATAACACAACACCCCTAGCACAAAATGCTATTTTCGACCACGGAGGCGTGAAATGGCCATTTTACGCCTCGTTTTACGGGCGTGTATTACGACACATGTATTAGACAGGGATTTTGCTAAATCATCATTTTTAGAAATGACTATTTCACACCTCCTAAGTCGAAAAATTATGTTCGTATCACGGGCGTAAAAGCTCATTTTACGCCCTCGATACAAAAATAACTATTTCTTCCCTGTATCGCGGGAACAAAATAGGACGTTCTCTCCTTACAGAGAAAAATAAGTTTATCTGGAAGCAATGGAAGATTTTCACACTCTGAGCGCAAATAGTACATTACGATAGAAGTGAGCGAAGTAGGTAATCTGCGCACCAGTGAAACGAGTGCGTAAATCAGCTACTTATCACGTGTATCTTACACTATTTTTTTTTACTACGCAAGAGAAACTATTCGCCCTCTGATTTGAGCGTATAAAATTTAATTACACACTGAGTTCAAAAATAATATTTTGCTTCCTATATTACGGGAGTAAAATAGCATACACTCTCGTACGTCAAACTGTCGTTGGTGTTAAAAACCCTATTTTGTTGCCTAGTTGATCAATGTACGGTTTCCCAAACCAAGGGCATCACATGTTTTCGAGATAGCTGAATACGAAACTGAAGTAAGTTTGACTCCATATCACGTCATGATTTTTAGACTGAAAAAATGATGCGGATTTTATGACACAAAATTTCATATTATGTAGACGGATTTATTGTTATCTTGGTACATAGGGGTTCTTGGGGTTGCCGATTACAAATATGAACTCAGCTTTTAAAAATAGAAAATACCGGATAGAATACGTTGGTCGAAATTTAAAAAGTTGTTGAATATATATTTTTGAACATAGTCCATTTAACTTGGGATCAAGTGGTTTCTAAGGTCACTGAATGTTTCAAAATTTTGATACAAGGAGTCCTAAGTTCATCATAGTCGGTCAATAAAAATTTGGAAAAAATTTTGTTTATAAAAAGTGATTAATTATTCTTTAAAAATGGGAAACGACCTCGTATCACTCTACTACATTTTTATGTCGGTCAAAGAATCTTTAGAAAAGTATGTGAAATGTATGTTAATTTGTACTGACGAAGTTATGAACTTCGCACTTCTTATATCAAAATACTTCGGCTTCAGATTCGGAATGTGTTAAATTTATTTTTCTCTAATTTTATTGTTGACCGAATAAATTGATTTGTAAAATTATTTTACATATAAATAAACTCATTCTAGATGTATTTTCTTAAAATTCAAAGAAAAATAAATGTTATACCTTTCAAATACGGGTTAAGTTTTTTCCAAATAATCTGTCATTTCAGTATATAAATAATCACAGTTCGTTGAAAATTACTCCAATACGAAATCGAAATATTTTGTATCGTACAAGAGAAAAAAAAACTGGATATCGTTAGCTCGTGGTATAATATGAGTGAGAATTAGCGTACAATTTTGAGGACTAATTAGTAGAACTTGAGAGAAATGCGTAAAGTGCGGAAAATATAAATTTCTCGTTTTGCAGGTCAAAAACGACACTACAAATGCCATATCACTAAACAAGTATTTCCCAAGAATTCACTAAAATGTAATTAAATTCATTAAAGCTATAATGTTTCTGTAATTCTAATATTATGCTTTTAATAGGCAGTAAAGAGCCGGAAAGAAAGTTAGTGATACTCAGAAAGAAATATTTTCATAAAAATCCTGCATATCATTTTTAAAGGAAATTATTGATTGAAAATTAGTAAACCTTTTCAAGCATAAATTCCAAAGTGTGCTGATTCTCGATAACGGAACTCGAACTAATAATTTATTCTTATAAGAACACGTCAGTATCACTACGTTATTAAACTTGGCTACTTTAACACCTGCAGCCAAGTTTCTAATTGCAGGAAACAAAAAATGGTAATTTAAACTGGTATGCAATCTAACGTTATCATAGCATCTCCATTTTCATGTAACAAACTACCTTTTATAAAGTATTTTCGAGGAAAATTCTAATGTGCCCATAAGATAAGAACGATGGGTAGATTTTTTGTTTACCTACAAAAATTATAATTTACTAAAATTTAAGGTTTTCTATGAAAAAATATTTGTCTCTGCCGTAGTTACTGAAGTGCAAAAATGATCTTACAAAATTGCGTCGGTAATCGCTATTGACGTTAAACAATGAATGTTAATAGGTATACAATAATATATTTGGTTGAACCCAACTATTTTATAAATTCTATTCTTTATAAATAGTTTTAGCTACTACTCCAGATTAAGATAGAGAAATTATCTTGACATATATTCCTTTATTAAATGTAATTTACATGCAATTGTAAATGCAGTATCAATTAGAAAAGTGCGCACGACTAACTCCAAAATAGGATATCGTCTCTATACTCCAGTTAGTGAAATTTTAGTTACTAATTCAAACTAATTTCTTTCTTTTTTTTTTACTGGGTTTGGATAGTTTTGACTAACTATATCACTATAAACAAATTGTCATTAATTATACATACATTGGTTAGATTTACTTGCCAACTTTATGCCATCTATGGCTAATCGGGCAAGGCTTAGTCATCATCCCACACAGGACGATACAAACAAGTAAACAATCACAAATACTACACATAATCGACACCGTCAACAGTTAGTCGGCGGCTATTTGTTAATTGTCATTAATCAAAATTAAATTTTTCCAGCAATAATGTCTGGTAAAATAGCATTTCATTTAGTACCTTTAATTTTTAAGTATTTTTTATGTTTGTTTATATATTTTTATATATTTTGATAAACTGTACATGAAATTGATAGCTGTACTTCACGGTCTATCATGATTTATTTAAAAATGTAAAAAAACTTCATCCAGAAATGTATTGTTCCAAAATTACATGTTTTGCAAGGTTTCGTGAATCATGTATTTTGTAACGGACTCGTTCCTCTCCTTAGGCGAGAAACAGCGTTTCTATGGCCAATTAAACTTAAAATAGTTTCGAAACATTATCAAAGAGACATTTTCTAAGGCAAAGAATGGCGAAAACTATTAAAAGAAGCCAATAAACTTTCACTGATGTTAATTACATGAAATTTGTGCCATTTGTATCTGCATTCAAAATACTGAATAAAATTGTAAAACGTTTCTCTGTCGCTGAAGTCAGACCCGATTTCGATAAATATATTATCGAATTATACAAAATGTTCAGTACTCTTGAATTTTCAGAAACATTAAAAATACATCTTATATTTTAAAGCATTATGAAACAATGTTTACAGTTCTTGCCAAACAATGAGCTGGACGTTTGGTCTGAACAAGCCGGCGAAAGTGTTCATACCAATTTTTTAAAATATTGGAATCGGTACTAAATAAATAAAATAAAAGATTAATCGTATCCACTTAAGTTAAAAAAGGCAGTTTTAGCGTTTTCCTCCGAACATATTTAACTTGACGTAATACTTTTTGTTCTGATTCAGACAATAACATTGAAATAACAAAACAGTAACATAGTAAAAACATTAAAATAAGAACTAAAAATATAACAATTAAAAAAACGCAATAACAATATAGAAATTTTAAAAAATACAAAAAAAATGAGGCTAGTTTACCACGACGTCCTCGTTGTTAGGCCTGGGGAAAGCTGAGAGTATATGTCGAATTCCATGGAAAATATCCCTTAATTCGGCACAGTTTCTTTACATTTTCAAAAGGCATGCACGCTCTTAAAACAATGATTTTTGCATTCTATAAAGTGCTTGAAACTAGAAACAAATTATGCCAATCACTGCTCATGCTTGTGACATCCTCTTTTTGCCATAGCAGTGCTGCAATCAAACTAAAATTTTATCGTAATTAACCCCCTAACGTTTTATTTCTATTTAAAATTCATGACACTTGGTATCTAGGGCTATTCGGGGTCGCTGATTACGAATCTGATGTCAGTTTTAAAATGACGGATACAATATGTCGGACGGAGATGTTTAAATCTGATCAATTTTTATGAAATTATAATATAATATAAATATTCTTTGCTCTTTGGCGATTCTTAAGTTTCAAAGAGGTAAGATTCTACGGGTTGTTGAATTTTTTTTCCTATTACCCTGTATAAACTTTAAATCTTTTGTCGTATCCGCCCAGCAATCGAGATTGGATAGGATTGGATTGAAAATTTCAATTCATTTTGAATTCATACTTTGATTCCGTAAATATGTATTCAAATGGATTGAATTCCGAAGAAAGAAATCCATCTATATTCAATTTTACCAATACAATCGGAAGTGTAATTTGCCGGATTAAATTTCAGAAAAAGTAATCCATCTGTATTCAATTTTACGAACACAATTACGAATACAATCGGAAGCAGTATAAGAATACAAATAAATACAGATTTATTCAAAGTTTATTTTTTGAAAGAAAACTTTTTTGCATTGAAATGAATACGTTTAGATAGTTTTGAATCAGTAATGTTGAAAACGGAGGCATTCAATATTTCGTTTTTAAGGAGGAAACTTTTTTTTTTATTGAAATGAATACACATGGATAGTTTCGAATCCGCAATATTGAATACGGATGTATACAAAGTTTCGTTTTTGAAAGAAAACCTTTCTTGCATTGAAATGAATACGCTTAAGTAGTTTTGAATCCATAATGTTTAATATAGATGTATTCAAAGTTTCGTTTTTGATTGAAAACTTTTTTTTGCATTGAAATGAAGACGCTCAGATAGTTCTGAATCCGCAATGTTGAATACGGATGCATTCAATATTTCGTTTTTAAAAAGGAAACTATTTTTGGATTGAAATGAATACACTTGGATAGTTCTGAATCCGTAATGTTGAATACGGAGGCATTCAATATTTCGTTTTTAAGATGGAAATTTTTTTGGATTGAAATGAATACACTTGGATAGTTTCGAATCCGTAATGTTGAATACGGATATATTCAAAGTTTTGTTTTTGAAATACAACTTTTTTTGGATTGAAATAAATACACTTGGATAGTTTTGAATCCGTAATGTTGAATACGGATGCATTCAATATTTCGTTTTTAAAAAGGAAACTTTTTTTAGATTGAAATGAATACGCTTAGATAGTTTTGAATCCATAATGTTGAAGGATGTATTTAAGATTTAATTTTTAAAAAGAAAACTTTTTTGGGATTAATATGAATTCAGAAAGTAACCTTTTTATTCGTATGAACGAATAGAATTGTATTTACGTATTAAAATGGATTCACCGTTGACCAAAGTATGGATTCAGAATTTAATAATTGAATCCAATTCTATACAACTCTATCAAAATTCGATTGCTGAGCGGTTTTTGAGTCTGTCAAGTTCGAAACCTTGTAACTTCTTTTGATTTGTTTCAAAGTATAGAGTCGTAATCAGCTACCTCGAAAACTCCCGAGTAACAAATTTCATCTATTTTCGGCGTAAAGAAAAATGTATGCTAGCTAAATGTTGCAATAAGAAAATTTGTATTTCAATCAATCTTCATCCGAAACTATTCCTCAGTTTGGATCTTCAGAATTTCATTTCAACGGATTCAAAATACGAATAGGAATAGATTTAAATGTTTAATCTAATGCCTATTATTGAATAGCTCGTTAATAAAGGTGAGATTAGTACGAAATGGATGCAAATATAAAAAGAAACCAAATTCGCTGTATATAACCTCAAAATTGCTAAGTACGTACATAACCTCACATCCTTTGTTGAGGTACCCTCTCAAGCTAAATAAAAAATAATTCTATTCTATTCTTTGTTGATTCAAGAAATTTTTGGTGACTTGTGAATTTTAAACAAATCACACAATTGGTCTAATTCGGCATAGTAACTACTATTTTGTTCAAAAATAATAATATAAAACTTAAAATTTGGGTATTTCTATCAAAATAGTAACTTTCTCCTAAGAATTAAGAAAAAATTACACCGAATTAAAATTTTTATGTGCAACATTGCACAAAGTTCATTTTATAACCGCGCTTTTCTGGATCGGGTTATTAAATAATTAAAAGAATAGTAATTAACAACAAATATATTTACAATTTAAAAGAAACTAAATAAACAATTAGCAATAAAAAGAAATGGGGCACGCTAAAAGGGACTATCTAATTAGGGGTTCGAAATTCGACGCGAAGGTGAAAATACTTTTGATATGACCGAAGTAACACTATAAAAAAAAAGGAAAGGAAAAGGGAAATTACGGGGACACAACCAAAATCTACTTACAATAATTCACAAAATCTGAAACGCACTAAACACAAATATTCCATACGCAAAATTAAAATAATAATAAACGGAAACGCAAGTTAAAATAATACTAAAACGCTAATGAAATCTCTAAATTAAAACGCAAATGAATCGCAATGGGACGCAAAATTGGAGTGAGTCAAAAGTTCGTTGACGTCCGTACTTCGGATCCAAAATTACCCCTTCTCTAATGTAATTGCATTATGTAACATTTGGGTTGGTATCGATAAGTCGGGGAAGGCGGGGGGCGGGGGCTGAGGGAGAGGAAAGGTATTTACAAAAGGGACATCGCAATAGGAGAAACAAGAACAGACAAACTTATTTATGAAACGGTTGTGCGGCAGAGGGAGGGACAAATTATATTGTTTTAAATTTTAATACTTCACAAAGACCCTGGTAGAAATTTAGCCATTTATTAGACATTTATTGTCTAATATTCTTGTTAAATGTTCAAATAATGGGCAATAAAACTAGACAATTTATAGACAAAAATGTAAGATTTTATTGGACAGTTATTAGACATTTTTATTAGACAATATTTGTCCATTTTGTATTGCAATTTATAAGGAAAATGACATTACATGTTACGATTTTGAGGTTAGAAAGTTTTGGACATTTATTAGACATTTTTATTAGACAATATTTGTCTATTTCATATTGGAATGTGTAAGAAAGATAACATTGTATTTTACGACTTTACGGTTAGAAAGTAAGAAAAATGCAATTTTCAAGACAGTATATAGTAATGCGAATAACGC
This sequence comes from Trichopria drosophilae, assembly GCA_030407085.1. NCBI lineage: Eukaryota > Metazoa > Arthropoda > Insecta > Hymenoptera > Diapriidae > Trichopria > Trichopria drosophilae. The sequence goes on from CM059582.1 coordinate 195,220,797, forward strand.
GGTAGCGTATATTCAAATATAAACTAAACATTTTGTAATTTTCAAGTACAAAAGTAGGCATCATGTTCCTGCAAACACATACATAAAAATTTCACATTTATGCTCATGTGCATTTATATGATAGTTACTGTATTGTTATATGATAGTCACTTTACTGAAAATTATAGTTAACATATTATATTACATTATGCGACGAGTGTGTTTGCTGGTATCGTAGCCTTCTGAAGCAAGAATCTTCTTCGCTTCTGTGATCGTCTTCCACTGAATTTTCACATTTCACTTCATTGGCCGCAGTAAACGTCAAAATCAGGCGTTGCTTATATTTTTTTAATTGTCTATGTTTTTTCACATAATCCTTTGAGGGATTCATAATTAAATTGAAAAAAAAACTAATTAAAAATCTTTAAAAACGAGAAATATACTATTACAAATGTTGTTGTTCGTTTATTAGATTTTCTTTGGTTAAATAAATTTAAAACATTTTTCTTGTGCAATAGTTAGATCAAAAATTGCATAAAATTTCAAGCCAAGTTTAGAATAGTTTTAATGGACATAAATGTTCCCTGATTAATACACATTTATTATATCTAAGAATTAGACAATGGGCTACTTGCATCAAAATTTTTTGTTGGTTTTTATTGGATCATTATAAAGTATGGGTTAGATTATTACATACAGAAATACATTCCTGTGTTTTTTGTGAGTTTTTATATATTTTTTGAACTCTTAAAGTTCGACTATTTTTGAAACGACCTGTTTTGCGCGCTATTGAGGCGTGACGTCACTGTTCACTCTGCAACCTAACCTTTCTGTCCCATATATACAAACAATACAAAACTCTGAAATCAGTTGAACTCCAATATTGAAAATGTCAACACAAAATACGGTTTCTGCCTAACACTGTGCTCCGGGCAAACCCTTTCACGTATATAGCAATATTTGTTTTCCCTGCATAGTTCTACGTATCCAACAGCCGAATCTCCATAATTCTCGCGTTTTGACCTACAATAAAATCATTTTTAATATTCACATTATCTTATAACGATATTATAATTAGATATATATATTATCAGAACATATCAGTATTGGATGTGACTGATGATTGAGGTTATGTCACTCTGCTTCAATGATAAGTTGACGTAAATACATTAAAATAATTTGTAAAATTAGAAGAATTAAGTATATTTTCTATTTTAAATTTAATTAAATTGTTTTAAATGTAAAGAAAATTACCTGTCAGTCTTGACTCCTCTGCTTTCAGCAACATTAAAGAACTCATTATTTTTAAAAAAATCAGTCACCATGAATATATTAATCGTCGGCAAATTGTCGGACTGAGCACGTACAAAAAATTTGTTTCCTGTCATGCTCAAAAATACAATTTTCTCCTTGACAAACGTATTGTTTCAATATTTGCAACTTTCTGTTTACCCGGGAAAAAAGTTCGAAATCTCATTCAAACCGACGATGAATATCTACGTCACGACCGTCGCGACCAATCACAAACGTTTCTGAAGATCGCATTTTTTTCAAATTTTATTAATTTTTTTGTGAAACTTCTCATTATCAAAAAAATTTTTCAATATTTTTTTCAGGTTTATGGGAGTTTATAGAAAGTCTACATATTTTTTGTGGATTTTTAAATGTTTGATGCAAGTAGCCCATTATGTAAGATTTTCTTATTTAATATATGTTTTGCTTAGAGTTGTCCAATTCTTGGCTATTTTTTAGACATTTTTATTGTATCCATTTTTTAAGCAACATATTTTCCTAATAATTAGTTTTAATCCAATAAAGATGCTTACAATTTCTACCAGGGGATTTTCAAACACTTGATATTTATTACTTACCTCCTTCCGACAAGCTTCTTACCTTTAATAATTTTCGTCACGTACCAAATCATCATAATTTATACTAAACATTTTTCACACATTCTCATCAATACAAAAAGACTATCAAAATTGATGTTTTTATATCAGTATTTTACCAAATAAATTTACAACGATATATATCATATATTACATATGTATCTATCACTCATAAATCAAATCTTCCGTTACAAAATTTGCATCTCTATAAATATTCCGTAGTCAGTTCAGAAAATGTATATGCAACAAACCATTCATTCACACGGTGAACCATTCGTGATCAAAAGTCGTATTTACTACGATCGCACACTTATTGAGCTACACCAAGGAACGCACACACCTTCCAGTGAAAAATGCAACGCGGAAAATGAAGTTACCATTCTGACCATTGTTCGACGATCCTTAAAGCTCAAGCCGGAATGTTCCTCGCCTTGATTATCACTTGCACTCCCGTAACAGTATCTGGAAAATCTACCTATACAAGACAACGGTATCGATATATTTATGTACGCTAATATGTGTACTTCCGATTTTTGCAAAATACTAAGTCTACTAATGACGGATCACAGTTTGAGATGCCTCCCTTCGCCGAATAACCATCGACATGAACGGTCAACGATGAACGTTAAGGCGAAGTTTGCTATCAACACTTGAACGAGAGTCCACCGGAACTAAAAAAACACAAATACAATAAAATCTTTCATTAACACTGTATTCATTTATTACTTACATCGCTTGGAAAATCAACGATTTCGAACTGGAAGGCAATGTCCGGCATCAAACCGCAGGCTAACCCAAAAATTACTGCGGTACTGCCCAATAAACTGTATAATAACATTTTATTATCTAAAAGTCTCTCCATGAACGGTTGACCCTAAAAATTCACAAAATTAATCCTTCAAACTAACAAATGTACCCAAATTTTTCTTACCCTGTAATTAACCGCAAACGTAGACACTTGTAGCGCCATCGACATTATATACACAGTACTATTTATTAAATTAGCAACAAATGGTTCGGCATCCTCATCGTTTTCAGATCGTGTAACATTTTTAACTTCCGACGGTGCCAAAATTGACGCCAACTTATTATCTTCTCTATAAACAAACAAAGTTTTAACCCAATCCAACATAACCTAAACAAATTAAAACTTACTTGGGTGATAAAATTGCAGCTTCCCGAACAAGGAAAAGAAGGCAGCAGAAGTGAACCACAAACTGCAGCAAAACCGTCAAAATTGTATACAAATTAAAAATATTTGGCAGTGGTCGTTGCTTCGAGAGTGTCTTCAGTGGTTTCGATCGTGATATAAAAAGAAAACACGCAGCTAACAAAATTCCTTGTAATGTTGCTTGTCCGTCGCTCAACTTAATCCCGTCTAAATACAACACTGACTGACTGTACGCTAAAACCAAAGCATTTAGTGCGAGTATTTTAAACATTTGTAACGTTGTAACTAAAGTACATCGTCCTTGTTTAATAACGTGACAAATGCATTGAATCGAAGAAAATTTGCTTGTGAACGGTGCTGCGATAGATGCGTCACCAAGTTTCACAATCATGGATTGATCTTGTTCTTCCAATTCTTTCAGTATCTTTTGAATTTTAGTTCGTGTGTGATTCATTTGTTGTTGACGAGTATTTACTCGTGGACCGTTCGCGATCGGAGGACTCACCGGCGGAGTTTCTCTTTTTTCTGGCTGTTGTTTCGAAGTAGCCGACAAAATTGCTACACCTAAACATTAAACAATTTTTAACCTCAAAAATGAAACCCTATCAAAGAGTTACGTACCGACTTGTGCATGTTTCAGCGCACCAACATCATTCGTACCATCACCGCACATCAGTGCTGTATAACCTAGTTCTTGGAGAGTTGTAATGATGTATTCCTTTTGCGTTGGAGCACATCGAGCAAACACAGCGACATGCGGCACCAACTCGTGAAGGAATTTTAGATTGTTTTCTTTCAGATATGTCAAACCCTACAAAAAAATTGTTACAATTTTCTTCTTACGATTGAAATAAATAAAAAAATTCTTTTTAAAAACCACGTTTTTATAAATTGACTAAGAAGGATAAAATCATTTTTACCATCCACACAGGTCACTAATATCATGCCGAAATAAATACGCAATTTTTCATTTTATTAGGAAATAAAATATTTGTTATTCGTATAAAAATCAAAGTTGAAAACAATTGAGAGGTGCGTGTCCTACTGTTTTCCAGGTCGCGCTTCAAGATTCCGAGGTCAAAATTGAGTTTCAGCCATCAGAAATTACAATATGGCGCCGAATATGCAAAAAATTTCCAAAAAATTGGGAATTTTTTATACTTATCAATTTTTTTCGAGTTATTAGAATATTGGAATTTTATTGAAACCTTGCATAATGGTGCATAAAATAGTTGAATTTTAAGAAAAAATTTTACTTTTATACCCTACATCATTCTAACGACTTCAAAATGGCCGCAACAATGAAAATGTCTTTGAAAAATTTGTGGACGCTCTAACTCAAAAACTACGAACTTTAAAAAAAAATGCCCAGAATGAAAAGTTCTTAAAATTCATCAAGCGATATAGTGGAATTTTTCAAAATTTTTTGATGACATTTTGAGACATTTTTTTTCAAAATTTTTTTCAAAATTGTAATTTATTTACAAAAAATTCTGAAAAAAATTAGTGTATTCTCTGATGAATTCTAAGAGTTATTTGTTCTTTGCAATTTTTTCGAAAAGTTGATAGTTTTCGAGGAAATGAATTTCAAATATTATAGTTTAGGATTTTCTCCCCCCAAAAACTTTTGGATAAAATTACAAAGAACAAAAAACTCGTAGAATTCATAAGTGAATACACGAAATTTTTTTCAGAATTTTTCATAAATAAATTATGATTTTGAAAAAAATTTGGAAAAAAAATTTCTCAAAATGTCATCACAAAAATCTGAAAAAATTCCACTATATTTCTCGATTAATTCTAAGAACTTTTCATTCTTAACATTTTTTTATAAGAGCACGTAGTTTTTGAATTAGAACGTTCAGAAATTTTTCAAAGAAATTTTCATTGTTGACGCCATTTTGAGGTCGTTACAATGATGTGGAGTATGAATATAAAATTTTTCCTTAAAATTGAAGTATTTTGTTCACCTTTGCTCAGAGTTTCAATAGAATCCAAATATTCTAATAGCTCGAAAAAAATTGATAGGAATAAATAATTCCCAATTTTTTTGAATTTTTTTAAAAGTTCGGCGCCATATTGGAATTCCTGATGGCTGAAACTCAATTTCGACCTCGGCATCTTGAAGAGCGACCTCGAAAACAATAGGATATATACCTTTCAATTGTTTTCATCTTCGATTTTGAAATGAAATACTTGATTGATAATGAAGTATAAAAATTGTCATTTCAGGCATTAATGGGTTAACCCTTTTCGTCCCAAAAGTCCCGAATTTGGACACAACTTTCAAAACTTATTTTCAAAAATTGAAATAAGACAAAATCGATAGATTTGGACCACCTCTTTCAAATGCTGTGGTCAGAAACAGCCGGAAATGACAAAGAAAAAAGTTATGATCATTTTTTCGAAAAAAATACTGGTTTTTTCGACATTTTTTCCCAATAATTGCGTTTTTTGACATTGAAAAAAGCAGTGCTGATGGTTGCAAAACATACTAATCGCGTCTTTTTGCTCAGACCATTCTTCTCCCGTCGGATTTTTGTCAAAAAACAAAATGGCCGTTTCAAAATGGCGTCTGGAAGTTGTAAGATTGAATTTTTTCGCACAAATATCGATTATTTGACCGCGTAACGGTTCAAATCACGGAGAACTGGGATGAAAAAGTAATTATTATCATTTGTGAATACCTAGTCTCATCATGATTTATTCATAACCTCAAATTAATTAGACACAATGGGTTTATACCGATTATTTCTCTAATTTTCACACAAATTTCGACGTTTCCGAAACATTACTTATGTGTGAAATTAAAAATGACCATATACCCTTATGACCTATTAATTATCGGGTTATAACCTAAAAATTTAGTACAGTTCCACTTTTTTTTTATTTTTAAAATACTTTTTTTTATCTTTTTATTTTAATTTTATTACTTTCATTTTTTTTGTATTCAAAACACGTGGAGGCAATGAGGAAATATTTGTTTTTTATTTTTGTGTTTTGTTTTGTATTTTGTAAATCAATATTGCAGATATTGAAAGTTATGTTGCACTATAACATGTGGATTGACCTGCGACCTACAAATTGAGTGAAAATCAGACAAAATATCGGTAGTAACCCATTGTCCACGACTAGTTTGAGGTTATGAATGAATCATGATAGGACTAAGTATTCACAAATTATAATAATCACTTTTTCATCCCAGTTCTCCGTGATTTGAACCGTTACACGGTCAAATAATCAATATTTGTGCGAAAAAATTCCAAATTACAACTTCCAGACGCCATTTTGAAACGGCCATTTTGTTTTTTGAAAAAAATCCGACGGGAGAAGAATGGTCTGAGCAAAAAGACGCGATTAGTACGTTTTGCAATGATCAGCACTGCCCTTTTCAATGTCAAAAAATGCAGTTATTGGGAAAAAACGTCGAAAAAATCACTATTTTTTTCGAAAAAATGATCATAACTTTTTTCTCTGTAATTTCCGGCTGATTCTAACCACGGCATTTGAAAGAAGAGGTCCAAATCTATCGATTTTGACTTATTTCAATTTTTGTTAACGTTAAAATGTATAAAAAATGGAAACAACTATATCCGACTACTTTTGAGGTCGCTCTTTCGATTGGCACTACTGAAATTTTCGAAAAATGGCGATTAACACATATTTTTTTACAAAAATGCTGAAAGAACTTGATTTTTTACCTACAATTTTTCTTTTAAATGCGTTTTTAACTATGATACCACCTTCTAATTTGTCAGAAACGTTCCCGATTGTTTTACTTAAAAATTATGCATTCACATATTTTGATTTATTTTTTTTTCATTTCAAAATGGCGTCTGAACGTTGAAAATTTTTGAAATTGAAGAAAATGCTATTATTTCGAATCTGCTACGTTTTCTTTCTAGTAAAATCGTACAATTAAGTTATTATGAGTTTTGTATGACCAAATTTGATTTCCGGAAGCAGTATTATCCCATCAAATCCAAATTTCAAGATGGCAACTGTCATGTGCTTAGTAGAAATACGTGTATTTCAAGACCTCTTTTACAACCAAAATTGGTGTGAAATTTGATAATTTAGAATATCATAGGTTTCATTCATCGCTGAACTTAACCACTTTAATGGTAATGGATCATATATGTACAAAAAAAATTATTGACAAACGTGGTAATGGATCATATGTGTACATTTTGCAATAACTTTTACAATTCTTAATGAATTTGGATGAAACTTCGTTTACCAAGATATTTTGGGTCGCTGAATCCGAATCTGTCGTCAAAATGGGAAAATTCAAAATGGCGGATCCAATATGGCGTCTGTAAATTTGCTAAATTTATTAAAATGTGCGGCGCACATTTTTTTTATAGGGAAAACAGCTGAAAATTGTTACTCGGGGGTTTTCGGGGTCGCTGATTACGAATCTGAAGTTAGATTTTGAAAATTCAAAATGGCGGATCCAAGATGGCCGACCGAATTGCGAAAAATTACCCAAACTTTATGAAACTGGGTTCTCGGGGGTTTTCGGGGCCGCTGATTATAAAACTGAAATCAAATTTTGAAAATTCAAAATGTCGGTTCCAAGATGGCCGACATAAATGTAAAAAAATTTTCTTGATTTTGATGAAAGTTGGTACTCGGGAATTTTTTTTGGTCGCTGATTACGAATTTGAAGTAAGATTTTGTAAATTCAAAATGGTGGATCCAAGATGGCCGACATAAATGTGAAATATTACTTGATTTTTTAAATGATTAATTAAATGTTAATTGATATATTTTAGGAAAAAATGGAACCCGTGTTTCGCCGTTTTTCGATATCTTAAGTACAGGGCTGTACCACTTCTGGCACTTTTTTTTTAAACAGCTACCACTGAAGTGGTTAAATGTGAAATTTTACATAGCGGGTCCGCCATATTGGATTCGCCATTTTGAATTTCCGTAAGCTAATTCAAGATTCCAATTTATCGATGACTGAAACCTATGAGATTTTTAATTAGCAACTTTCGCACCAATTTTGGTTGTAAAAGAACTCGAAATACACGTATTTCTCCTGAGAACATGCAGCCGCCATCTTGAAATTGGATTTTAAGGGATATTACAGCTTCCATAAATCAAAATAGGTCATACAAAACTCGTAATAACTTATTTTACTACCAGAAACATCCGAAATAATAGCATTTTCTTCAATTTCAAAAATACTCATCTTTCAGACGCCATTTTGAAACGATAAAAAAAATAAATTAAAATATGTGCATGTTTAATTTTGAAGTAAAACAATCGGAAACACGTTAGATGGTTATCTGAAACCGAAATCATAGATAAAAAAGCATTTAACCCGTTTCGTCCTGAAATGCTGTAAATTTGGACTTTTTTTCATCAGATACTTTCTTAGAGAAAAAAAATCACTCAGCTGTTTTTATATAACACACCTTTTGTATTTTTTCTCGAACTTTCTAAATCCGGTTTCAGATTGACCATATCTGCCGCCATTTTTTTACTATGGCGGTTTAAACATAAAAAAATTGTGAATTTTGAAAAAATTTCTTCAAATAATCGTATTTTTGACCAAGAAACCGTGTTCGGAACAAGCTAAGTCTCTGAATCTGGCGGAGTAATTAGTTACACTAAAAGATAGGATGGTTATTAATTCTCCATTCAAAATGGCGGCTTCAAAATGGCGGTTCTCAGTCAAAATTTTGTTGAAAAATTTCTGGACGATCTAACTCAAAAGCTACGAGCTTTTTAAAAAAAATTGTTGAGAATGAAAAGTTCTTAAAATTCATTGAGAAATATAGTGGAATTTTTTCAGCTTTTTTAAATGAAGTTTTGAGAAATTTTTTTTCAAAATTTTTTTCAAAATTGTAATTTATTTGCGAAAAATTCTGAACAAAATTTAGTGCATTCTCTGGTAAATTCTAAGAGTTTTTTTGTTCTTTGCAATTCTTTCCAAAAGTTGATAGTTTTCGAGGAAATGAATTTCAAATATTATAGATTTTTCTTTCTCGAAAATTATCAACTTTTGGGAAAAAATGCATAGAATAAAAAGCTCTTAGAATTCATCAGAAAATGCACTAAATTTTGTTCAGAATTTTTCGAAAAAAAAAAAATTACAATTTTTTTAAAAAATTTTGAAAAAAATTGTTCAAAAATTCATTTAAAAAATCTAAAAAAAAATCCACTATATTTCTCGGCGAATTCTAAGAATTTTTTATTCTTAGCATTTTTTAAAACAAGCTCATAATTGTTCAGTTAGAGCGTCCAGACATTTTTCAACAAAATGTTCACTGAGAACCGCCATTTTGAAGCCGCCATTTTGAATGGTGAATTAATAACCATCCTATCTTTTAGTATAACTATTTACTCCACCAGATACAGAGATTCAGCTTGATTCGAACACGGTTTCCCGTTCAAAAATACGTTTATTTGAACAAATTTTTTCAAAATTCACGATTTTTTTATGTTTAAACCGCCATAGTAAAAAATGGCGGCAGATATGATCAATCTGAAACCGGATTTAGAAAGTTCGAGAAAAAATACAATAGGTATGATTATATCAAAACCATTGAGTGACTTTCTCCACGAGAAACCACCTGATGAAAAGAAGTCAAAATTTACAGCAATAATTAATTTTTTTTATCGTTTCAAAATGGCGTCTGAAAGGTGAGTATTTTTGAAATTGATGAAAATGTTATTATTTCGGATGTTCCTAGTAGTAAAATCGTACAAATAAGTTATTACGAGTTTTGTATGACCTATTTTGATTTATGGAAGCAGTAATATCCCTTAAAATCCAATTTCAAGATGGCGGCTGCATGTTCACAGGAGAAATACGTGTATTTCGAGTTCTTTTACAACCAAAATTGGTGTAAAAGTTGCTAATTAAAAATCTCATAGGTTTCAGTCATCGCTAAATTGGAATCTTGAATTAGCTTACCGAAATTCAAAAATGGCGAACCCAATATGGCGGACCCGCTATGTAAAATTTCACATTTAACCACTTCAGTGGTAGCTGTTTACAAAAAAAAAGTGCCAGAAGTGGTACAGCCCTGTTACTTAAGATATCGAAAAACGGCGAAACACGGGTTCCATTTTTTCCTAAAATATATCAATTAACATTTAATTAATCATTTAAAAAATCAAGTAATATTTCACATTTATGTCGGCCATCTTGGATCCACCATTTTGAATTTACGAAATCTGACTTCAAATTCGTAATCAGCGACCCAAAAAATTACCGAGTACCAACTTTCATCAAAATCAAGAAAATTTTTTACATTTATGTCGGCCATCTTGGAACCGACATTTTGAATTTTCAAAATCTGATTTCAGATTTATAATCAGCGGCCCCGAAAACCCCCGAGAACCCAGTTTCATAAAGTTTGGGTAATTTTTTGCATTTCGGTCGGCCATCTTGGATCCGCCATTTTGAATTTTCAAAATCTAACTTCAGATTCGTAATCAGCGACCCCGAAAACCCCCGAGTAACAATTTTCAGCTGTTTTCCGTATAAAGAAAAATGTGCGCCGCACATTTTAATAAATTTAGCAAATTTACAGACGCCATTTTAAATTTTCCAATTTTGACGAAATTTCATCCAAATTCATTAAGAATTGTTAAAGTTATTGTAAAATGTACACATATGTTCCATTACCAGGTTTGTCAATAATTTTTTTTGTACATATATGATATAAAGAAGTCAAAATTTAGGGCATTTCAGGACGAAACCGGTTAAATAAAAATGTAGCTAAAAAATCGCGATTTTTTGTAAAAAATATGTGTTGGACGTCATGATTCCAACATTTTAGTAGCACAAATCGAAACGGCGACCTCAAAACTAGTCGGATGTAGATGTTTCCATTTAAAAAACATTTTATTTTATACATAAAACGATGCTGAAATCCATGTGCAAATTGTGGACATTTGGGACTTAAATTAAGTTTTACAATTATTTTATTTACTAATAAAATGAAAAATTTTATTTCCGCACGGTATTAGTGACCTGTGTTAGTTAAAAGTTAGTTAAAATTATTTTATCCTTTTTAGTCCATTTATAAAAACGTGGTTTTTAAAAAGAATTTATTTATTAATTATTTTCTGCTTTTTAGTTTTAATAGGTCAAATTTTCCAATCGATTTTAAACTATTACATTTATAAACAATCTGAAAAGATCAGTTTCAAAATGAAAAGAATATGCAAATGGTTTTAGATGACTCTTCTGGTGGTTTACACCGTCTATAATTGTTGAGAACCCTTTTGAGGTTTTCTAAGAATCCGCGAGCTGTTACATCACTTATATATGACACTAATTCGCTAATAAAACTTACTTCTCCGGTAATGCACAACATGTGTTGTTTCCATATTTTTTTCGTTTCATCCGAAATCAATGGTAAATTAATATCTCCGTCAACCGATTGCCACTGCCATTTAGAGTTGAGTTCCGTAAGGATTAATGTTGACGGTTTCTTTGTGAAATGTAATTCTCTACTAACGTGACAGGCCGTAAGTGGATTATCTCCAGTAATCATAACAACCTGCAAATTTTAATAATTTATATCTGTCAAAAATAGATTTTATGACAAAACTTACAGAATGCGAAGCGTTGAGAATTTCTTTAATGACACTTTTCGAATCAGTCTTCAGCGGACAACTTATAATAACGAAACCCACAAACGTAAGATCCTTTTCCAAGTCGTCCCGACTTAAGTCACGTAATTCTTGATGAGTTATCGATGCTGGAAGTTTCCGATGACCAAGTGCCAAAACTCTTGCTCCCCTTCTCGATAGCGACAAGTAAGTCGAATCATAATTATCTGGCACTGTTGAAAACTAAAAACAAACAATTAGAACTGTACCAATTTTGTTACCAGAGTAAATTTTACCATATTTTTTAATGTTTCCGGTGCTCCTTTTGCGGTAACGATATATTGCACATCTGAAGAACCGGATAATGTATAACCTGCAACTATACTCATCCGTTTCAAAGCCGAAGAGAAATGATGCCGTTGTATTATCTTTAATCCCGGCGATTTTCCCTTTTCCGGTATAACAGCGTCACCTAAATACCAACCATAATTTCAATAAAAACAATAAATGTTTATAAAATTACATACTTTTTGTCAAATTCCAATTAGCTGCTTTTAACATTGCTTTCTCGAGTGGATCGCCAACGATTCCAGTGTCTAATCTGACGAGCGAATGACAAGTTGCTAAAACTTGAACACTTTCCATCGGTGCGTCGGATAATTCCACAACCTCGGGACTGTCACTGAAATATTCATAAAGTTACTAAAATAATTAGTAAGGTATTTATTTCTGATACTTACTTAACACCTGCGACACCTTCGACAACTAAATTATCACTGGTCAATGTACCGGTTTTGTCGAAGCAACAAATATCGACCTTCCCGGCGAAAGGTATCCTAAATGGTTCGGTGCAATAAACTCCTAATTTCGATAATGCTAAAAGCGAAGTATTCACAGCCAACGATAACTCAACTGGTAACTCTGGAGGTACCACAGACGTCAATATCAGTGTACATTCCAGGAATAAATTGTATCGGTTTTTATTCGGATCTTCGATTCCTTTGATCCAAACATACGCAGCTGCGGCGATTGCAAATATGAGAAGAAATAGAATGAAACCGAAGGTTTCGAGATTATTTGCAGTCACGCGTTTTACTCCGAAAAGAATTGTTCTTAAAAGTTTTCCCTGAGATGTTGAGAAACCGGTTCGTAACACGTAAGCTATGCAACCGTTATCAGTCGCTGAAATTCAATTAAAATAAGTATTCAATAGATTTGAATTATTAAGAAATAATATAAAGTATTCACCTCGGAGTCCTGCAGAATTTTTACTTGGTGGCGTATGTTGCACAACTTTGGTTCCTCCGAATAAAATGTGAAGTTTATGTTCTCCTTCGATGTCTAAAACATCTTTTTGGTCGATATCCTCAATCGGTTCCTTCATCTGAGGAACAGATTCACCTGTAAAAAAATTTTATGTATTAAATGTGACATTAAACAAGAATTTAAAAATGTACCAGTTAACATGCTCTCGTCCACAATACATGGACCCCTAAGCAGTAGCATATCACATGGTACGTAATTATCGTCGTGAGATCGTGTTATTGATACTATGTCCCCAGGAACTAACTGATCTGTGTACATAGTCCTCCATCGTTTATTTCTGTAAACCTAAACCGAAAATTTGTATTAATTTCTCAGAAATTTGTAAGTTAAACGGACACATTTTGAGCACCAGTTTAAATGTTGATAATTTGCATATAAAAGCATTTGGAACAATACTCCCACTCTTTCTGACGTAAAATTGTATGCTCTTTCAATAAAATTTCGATAAAATGAAAAGCAAAAAAGTTATACACGTTTTTTTGTAAAAAAATATGGTTTTTTAAAATTCATTTTTTATTCTAACATCACTTTCACCTCGAAATTGCATTGGAATACCTGTCTAAAGAGAAAATATTGCGTCCATGGACCCTTAGGATTAAAACGTACCATGTTCTAATTTGAATTTCAAGATGGCGACTTCCAAAATGGCGTCTAGAAGCTCAAAAATCTTTTTAAAACTTAACAAATTTTTTTCTTAAAAACTGTAGACTTTAGAGAAAATTTGCTAAGAATAAAAAAATGTTAGAATTGGTTAAAGAAGCTTCTCAAATTTTTTCAGATTTTTTAAATGACTTTTTTAAAAATTTCGATTTTTTAAATTTTCAAAATACATTGTGATAAAATTTGAGAAGGTTCTTTAACCAATTCTAAGACATTTTTGTTCTTAGCAAATTTTCTCTAAAGTTTATAGTTTTAAAGAAAAAAGTTTTACAAAGATTTTTGAGCTTCTAGGCGCCATTTTGGAAGTTGCCATCTTGAAATTCAAATTAGAATAGTTTTAATCCTAAGGGTCCATGGACGCGATATTTTCACCTTAGACGTGTTTTCTAAACCAATTTCGAGGTGAAAGTGATGTTAGAATGAAAAATAAATGTTTAAAAAACCATGTTTTTGTTACAAAAAAAACGTATATGGACATTATTCTAGAACTTTTAAACTTTGAGGTTGAAGAAAATTTAATTTTTTTTTTTTAGGCACATTCATGAAATTAATTTTATTGGCTTTAGAACTGATCAAATGACAGGCAAAACCTTGCGTGACTCATTTATACACAATGTATTTTTTTTTTTTAATGTAACGTGTTACGTTACTCGTAAAATTAGTTTTTAGTTTTGTAACGTTTAATATACATAGAAAATTCAGTTCTTTTGCTTATGGCCTAATTTTTAGAAGCTGGTATATAAAATTAAACGTCTAGTTAATAGTTCAAATTTAAAATAATGGATTAAATATGGCGGACTATTTTTACAAAATTTCTTTGATTTTTATAAAATTTGATATGTTAGGGTTTTTGAGGCCACTGATTACAAATCCAAAGTCAGTTTTTATTAAAATTTGAAATCCAAATACATGATTTAACATTAAGGATACTAAAAAATTAAAACGATTTGTAAAGAATAATCATTTTATTATTGTTAAAAAGTGTGTTTTTTGTTGTATTAAAAAAACACAAAATTTATAAATACTTTAATAACATAGGAGAAAAGATGACAATGATTCCAAAGTACTTAGAAGCTAAATTGTAGATGTGTCATTAAATAATTTGATTTTTCAAAGTGAGTTTCGCTTGGAAATTTAAAGTTTGACGTGGTCGCATTTTTTATGTATAGGTGGCACACATTCGGGCAAAGGCTCAAATTACTTCTTATCAAATAGGTAATGTACCCCTGCTGTGTGGTTTCTTAAAAACCAATGTGACAAAAATTATCTAAGGTTGATTGCTAAATTGTCAACTATAAAAAAAAGTTATCTCGCAAGTTTGAAGGTATATAATTTTATTCCTCAGTGAGGCACATCATTAAGTTAAGGATTTTTCATTTGTTTACATCCCCAAATACTTCCACAAAAAACCACAGACCATAAAAAAAAAGGTGCAAAAAGTTTCAGTGTTAAAACTGAAAAAATGTAGTGAGTGTCGCGCACCAAAAACAGGCGAATTCACTACTTTTATTTACTCTGATTGTTTTCTACATATCTGTAATTAGTATTAAACACTTATTACATGTAAATCGAACAAAAATTTGTTGATCTGTAGTGTTACAAAGTTATATTTAAAATTTTTAAGGTATCATAATGAGCGACAACATAAAGTTTAAAAGTTCTAGAACAATGCCCATATAACTTTTTTGCTTTTCATTTTATCGAAATTTTATTTAAAGATTCCGAAAGAACATATAATTTTACGTCAGAAATAGTAGGAGTAAAATTTTTCCAAATGCTTTTATATGCAAATTATCGACGTTTAAACTGATGCTCAAAATGTGTCCGTTTAGGCCTTAACGGGTTAAAGAAATATTTACTTACGATTATGATGTAGGGTTTATTTCCCATTTTTCGAATTTCAGCCATATTGCGAAGTTGTTGCTGTACAAGGGTACATTCGAATGTAATCAACATGAAAAGTGTAAATATACTATAGTACCAGTACTGATCGAGACACCATAACGCTACGCAAAAAACTTGGAACACAAAAAACGGTGCGATTGCACGTTCCTTGAACAATTCCCAAAATTCAGGTACCACCATATCAAGCCTGCAAATATAACGAATTGAAATATACTGAAGACGACAGAATGACGAAAAGCCTACTTGTTCGCGCCGTATTTTTCTTCAGCTTCTGCAACTTCAGTTTCCCCGCTGTATCCCTTCCATTCGCTATAATATTTAATCGAATGATTGACTGGGAATTGTAGGCCACGAAACTGTTTCTTGGACGAATCCCAAATGTATTTCGTCTTTTGGAAAATGAACCATGGGTCTTCATTTTCCGGCCTATGAAGTTTGACGAGTTCTGAGCTCCCATTATTCGGAGTAGGCACAACTTTGGCAAGTGTTGCTTTGTACGGATGATTAGTCTAAAAGTGAAAGAAAGATGTAATTGTTATTTATTTATTTTAAATTTTTAACTTTAACCCATTAACGACGAAGAGTCCATAATTTTTTGTTCTATTTCAACGATTATTTTAGAAAGGAAAGCATCGAACAAATTAAACGTCAGCACATATTCTAATGTTTTTGGGGTCGCTCTTCAAGATTCCGTGGTCAAAATTAAATTTCACCCAACAGGAAATCCAATATGGCGCCAAACTTGATGAAAAATGATCAGAAAATTGGAAATATTCATTTTCAGCAATTTTTTTTCTACATTTATAACCATGCAGTGCGATTGAAACTATGCACGATGGTGCACGGAATACTGGGATTTTCAGAAAAAATTTTTTTTATTTACCATACATCAGTGTAACATGTCCAAAATGGCGGAAATGCTATAAAATTCTTTAAAAAGTAATTCTTTTTTCAAATATCTCATTATAACAATCATAATATTTATAAAATTTTGCAAAAATCACTATCTTTATGTTTTTTGGGTCGCTGAATACGAATCCGTTAACGGATTTGAAAAATTCAAAATGGCGGATGCAATATGGCGGAGGGTAAAATGTGAAAAATCTTGGATTTTATCGAGAATCACTATCTTTATGTTTCTTGGGTCGCTGATTACGAATCCGTTAACGGATTTGCAAAATTCAAAATGGCGGATGCAATATGGCGGAGGGTGAAGTGTGAAAAATCTTTAAATTTATCAAGAATCACTATCTTTATGTTTTTTGGGTCGCTGATTACGAATCCGTTAACGGATTTGCAAAATTCAAAATGGCGGATGCAATATGGCGGAGGGTGAAATGTGAAAAATCTTTAAATTTATCAAGAATCACTATCTTTATGTTTTTTGGGTCGCTGATTACGAATCCGTTAACGGATTTGCAAAATTCAAAATGGCGGATGCAATATGGCGGAGGGTAAAATGTGAAAAATCTTGAAATTTATCGAGAATCACTATCTTTGTGTTTTTTGGGTCGCTGATTACGAATCCGTTAACGGATTTGCAAAATTCAAAATGGCGGATGCAATATGGCGGATAGTAAAATTTGAAAGATCATGAAATTTGGCGGAAATCTTAACGCGCTTCATCAATAACATGTTTATTTTTTTCAGAAGAATGTTTTAACATTTCTATACAAATTCACTATTCTGAATCCTATTTTTTAGAGATTCACGTACACGGAAAGACTTTTTGTTGAGAATTTCAAAATTCTATTAGTAATTTGGAGACATATTGTTTATTATGGAACAACGTTTGGTTTTTTTTTTTTACAAGGTTTACAGTAAATTTTGGTTTTTCTTAACCATTATTATATGAATTATTACTATACTGATTGTAGAAAAAAATTAAAAATTTATTGTAATTTTTACTACAAAAAAATGAGTAGAGCTGAATAAAACATAATACATGCACCGAGAAAAATTTTATTGTTTAGATTTCTACCAAATGCATATTACCAAATCAACAGCTATATAAGAATTTCGTCTCCACACCAAGAAGATAATAAAGAAAGTATCCAAGAACCGTGAATTGATATGCTCATATGATCAGGGTGCGTTGAATCGAATATTTTAGTACTACGAATAACATTTCACTAATAGCGGCAGGAGTGTTACATTGTCGAAAAATTATATTGCAGCAGAGGAGAATATTTCTTATAGCTTATTTTTTGTGTGAGGGCGGCCGTGAACTTCCTCCGATTGCCACTAGGCGAAATACACCACTGACGGCTTCTCGCGTGTGAAATGGGATTCGCAGTGCTTATATAATCGTTACCGTTGCAACATTATCATACGACCATATTTCATACACATCCCTTGCTTTAGTAAAATTTGCTACAAATCAAAGTAATATAATTTTTTTAGGCATTATAATTTTTTTATTTTTAATTTGCTATGTCTCGAAAACGACCGAGGCGCTCTGTTTCTTCTCAAGTAGAGTACGAATTTAATTTATCAGACGATGATTATAATGAGATAACCTTGTTACCGAATGCGGATGATTCTGGTTCTGATGAGTCGGATTCTGACACTGATTCGGATGAAGAAACTTTGAATATAACAACTTATAAGAAAGCTTGTAAGTCTTATACCGAAGGTCAGGTTAAATTAGAAGGCGATCATGAATTCTGTTGGTTAGATAGTGAAAAGTTAAATTCGAAAAAGTATGAAGAAAAGATTTTATTAGATGAACCTTTGAAAAATAAAATACGGAAAAGTAAGCCTGTAGAACTATTCGAAACATTCTTCTGTACAAAAATAAAACAATATATTATTGAAGCGAGTCAAGCGAATAACATGGGATTACAAATTGAAGATTTGAATACTTTTATTGGAATAGTCATTATGACTTCATTGGTCGACTGATCCATTTTTATCATGCGAAGTAATTTCCACTGCGATGTTAAAGGATGGCGTGTACGTACAATCCTTACATTATTTCAAAAAAATATTTTGAAATTCGGTATTTGGTACACTGCGTTATCTATTGATGAGATGATGGTCAAATCGTTTGCAAGAACGCAACTGAAACAATTCATTCGCGGGAAACTTGTACGATTTGGCTTGAAATTATGGGGTCTTTGCACTGTCGATGGCTTTGTACTGTGTCTTGATTTGTATTGTGGAAAAAATTCCAATATTGGATGTAAACTGAGCAAATGCGCACTAGGTTCACGAGTAGTAATAAACTTACTAAAACCATTTTTCGAAACTGTACCTGCAGGAAAGATATCACAATACCATCTTTATTTCGATAACTATTTCACAAGTCCTGATCTGATAATACACTTGAATAAGTTTGGTTTGAAATGTACAGGCACAGTCAGAGAAAATCGAGTGAAAGAGAAAAATATAATCGATAAAAAGGCTTCAAGAGGTGAATACATGGTGAAGCATGACCGTAACAGTGGCATGAATTACATAACTGTTATGGATTCAAAACCGGTTTCAATTCTATCCACTGCTGCAGGAATAACTCCATTATTGCCGTCGAAAAGATACAGTTCAAGTGCACAGTCCAAAATTGAAATACCATTTCCGCAAGCTTTTCACCTCTATAACCAATTCATGGGAGGGGTTGATCTTCACGATAACCACTGCAATAATGTACTTCCAAGTATTCGTTCGAAAAAGTGGACATGGGTTGTTTTTGGCAGAATGATCCAAGCCTCTCTTGTAAATGCCCTCGTACTATTTAACGCTGCAAGTGGTTCAACAGTAAAATTGGGCACCAAAGATTTTGCAATTTCTATTGCTAAATGTTATATAAAAGCTGGTCAAATGAAACGAAAACCACACAAAATAACACATCACAAACAACAAAAAGTGTGTTCAAATTGTCCAATAAGAACAAGAATTTTCTGTGGCGAATGTGACTTATATTTCTGTAATTCGTGTGTCAAAAATGACCACTAAGATAATTTAAGATTTAGTGAGAGGCAAGGGGACTCACTCTAATCAAGCACCCCGAAGGAGGCAGAATTCTACCATGTCCACGTCATTGTCTCTGGATCACGCTGAGAGTAGAATAAAACATAGGAATATATATATATATATATATATATATCTATCGGCATGTTCGTTATTGAATCCGCCATTTGGGATTTCAAAAATACCATAACGCATCTGTAATCAGCAATCCAAAAAAGAATTAGGATAGTAATTTTCAGAAAACTTCGTGATTTTTCAAATTTTACTCTCCACCGTATTGCACCCACCATTTTGAATCTCGAAAATCTGATAACGGATTCGTAATCAGCGACCCAACAATCATAAAGATAGTTATTCTTGATAAATTTAAAGATTTTTCACATTTCACCCTCCGCCATATTGCATCCGCCATTTTGAATTTTGCAAATCCGTTAACGGATTCGTAATCAGCGACCCAAAAAACATAAAGATAGTGATTCTCGATAAATTCCAAGATTTTTCACATTTTACCCTCCGCCATATTGCATCCGCCATTTTGAATTTTTCAAATCCGTTAACGGATTCGTATTCAGCGACCCAAAAAACATAAAGATAGTGATTTTTGCAAAATTTTATAAATATTATGATTGTTATAATGAGATATTTGAAAAAAGAATTACTTTTTAAAGAATTTTATAGCATTTCCGCCATTTTGGACATGTTACACTGATGTATGGTAAATAAAAAAAATTTTTTCTGAAAATCCCAGTATTCCGTGCACCACCGTGCATAGTTTCAATCGCACTGCATGGTTATAAATGTAGAAAAAAAATTGCTGAAAATGAATATTTCCAATTTTCTGATCATTTTTCATCAAGTTTGGCGCCATATTGGATTTCCTGTTGGGTGAAATTTAATTTTGACCACGGAATCTTGAAGAGCGACCCCAAAAACATTAGAATATGTGCTGACGTTTAATTTGTTCGATGCTTTCCTTTCTAAAATAATCGTTGAAATAGAACAAAAAATTATGGACCCTTCGTCGTTAATGGGTTAACTTGAAGAATTTAACAAGTTTTTTGCAACTGTTGGAGAGAATCTTGCGAAGAAGATATCCAAGAGTTTTACAAAAATATTTCAAGAACCACAGCTGCAGAATTCCATTTTTCTGAAAACGGTAAATATGAGGGAGGTTGCAACTATGATTACTGATTTAGATGTCAAAAAAGCTTCAGGACCAGATGAAATCTCAGTTTCAGTTATTAAAACGTTAAAATATTATATAACAAAGCCTTTAATTCATATAATAAATCTAGTATTTGAACAGGGAATTTTTCCAAAGCAATTAAAGATAGCTACTGTTAAACCGCTACATAAGTCAGATGACAAATCGAATGTCAGTAATTATAGACCCATCTGGCTCATATCCGTAATAGCCAAAATTGTAGAAAAATGTATAAATACTAAATTTTTTTAATGGTCATAGTATTCTACAAACATGGTGGCCGCTTTTTTCTCGGAAAAAAATTCCCTGACTTTTCCCAGATTTTTCCCTGACCAATATTTTAATGATATCTATTAAAAATAAACAATACGGATAAAAATGTTTTAAAAACAGCTACACATTTTCAATAAATTCTTTATTTTTTCAATCAACAACGAGTAGTACATTCTGCGGTAATAGGTTCCACGCATGCTTAAGTCTAGGTACCGGAAAGTAATAACTATAGTTATAACGGTTAACATCTTCGCGTATTGGCCTGATATTTCATAGGTGATGTGGAACATTCCTAAACGTAAATATTCCTGAAATTTCTCTACCGACTATTATCCCGTTTATTATTTTATACATAAATAAGAGATCATGAAAATTGTGTACCGACTTAATAGAACGAAGATTAAGGCGCATACCTGGACCGGAGTAATCATGATCGAATAAGTGCATTGGACTCCCCACTTTCCGCATGGCATATCTAATAAATCGGTGTTGCACCGATTCTAACTCACTGAAATCAACATTAGTATATGGGGTCCAGATAGTTGAACAATATGTCATGTGGGGAAGTACTAAGGTTTGATACAAATACAAGATTGTTTTAATATTCTTAAAACTCTTAGTACTTCTGATGAGGAATCCAAGCATCCGATACGCTTTGGAAATAACACCATGTAGATGGTCCTTAAAACTAAAAGAACTATTGAAAACCACTCCCAAATCCTTCAATGTAGACACCGATTTCAAATTATATCCATTAATCGAATATGATAATGTTAAGGGGTAACGAATTCTATGAAACGAAATATATTTACATTTATCTAAATTTAGTGACATTTTATTGTCCACAGACCAAACAACTAAGGCATCCAAGTCCCTCTGTAAGTTGATAACATCTTGCAGACTTTGGACAGCAGTAAAAATTTTTTTTTTTTTTTTTCTTCTTCTTTACAAAGCTTTTCTTATTAACTTCTAACAATTATAATACGTGAGCTTGTGCAAAAAAAAGATCTATTGATCGTCACTGATGTTTCTAATTTTCTAATCCTCTGACAAGAAACAAAACTTAATTGAAAATTCAATTGTGGATGATAATTACTGTGACGAATCTCTCATAAATTGTGATACTTTCTCCGCAAATGCTTCTGGTTATTCTGATGTAGATGAGGATTTATTCGATTCCAGTAATCTTTCGGATTTCAAAGACGATGGCAAGACCTCATGTGACAAAGATTCTCGTGAAATACTTAAAAACATTAAAACGATTCTCTGCGTCAAAACATTGTATACATTGTTTTTGGTCATTATTTGTAGTTAGACATTGAAATGTTATAATTTTGAAAAATGCATCTTGTCAAGCATTGAATTACCTTTAAAACGAAAAAAAAAAGTGTTTTATTTCGACCAAAATTGAGCGAGATAATCGAGGTTGAATTTGAATAAAATAAGTCCCCTGTATTATGCAGTTTATACGTTAATCAGGGGACTTTTATTTATTTACAATTTTTCAGGTCGAAGTTTTTATTGTAAACCATTCCAGAGCCAAAATTGCAACTACACTGTCATAAAGGATATGGGTGATTCTCCAAAAACAGGGCATTTTCAAGAATGAAAAATTTTTTTTTAAGTTACTGTAAATTCGTTTTTTTTTAATGGATTCTTGCTTATTAGCACCAAGTTAAGTTATTGTTAAAGTAGTCACGCTACAAAATTATTTTAAAGGAAAGGGGAAGACTTTTACTATGACGCATTTTCATACGGCTATATAAACCAACAATTGCTTATTAAAAACTTAAAAAAAATAATTCTAAAGAGTTAAAAACATAATGTACATATCTGATTTAGTGCATTTTTGTGAATAATTGAAAATTATTTATTAAGTAATAATTAAAAAATTAAGAAAAACACATGAATTTTTGAAGAAGTTTTAGACAAAATAAATTTATTAAAGTTAATGTGTCGTTGGTTAGTAACTACAATGATAATATTATATTCATAATTTTAATAAATAATATTATTTCATAATAAACTTGATTCATAACGTTGTAACAAATATAAAGTTTAATTTTGTGGTTTTTTAAATTATATTTAAATAAATGTCTAAGAGGAAGAGAAATATAAATGGTATTTATGATTTGAAAAATATTTTTTGCTACGGGTTACACTTTGTTCTTGTTTCGTACCTGATATGCCAAATGTTTGGTAACGACAATGAAGGTGACGACAATGAAAATTTGTAAAAAAATCCAATTTTACATATTTTAAACAATAATAAATTAAAAAACAAAATGCCAGTTACGTTTAATCCTTTAATCTTTAAGTTTTCATCGTTTTTTAATTGCTGTTTGTATCAAAATACCAATATTAGGACGGGTGACGACAATTAATTTAATAAAAATACGTGGTATTTTTATACAGTTTTTACTTGTTCATGAGGTAAATATGCTCTCTTTTCAATTTTCTATGGAGGATTAATAAAGTGTAGTGTTTTTTCTTTGATTTTCTCATAAGTTTTAGTAAAAAAGTTAATTATTTCCAGTTCATTTATACCAGTTTACGCATTGTCGTTACCTCATAGAAATTTCTTAAGACATTAATATTTCAATAATTATAAGTATATATATTGATTTAATTAAATATTATACAGAGAGAAATTGTACAGTTTGAGCTGTACTATAGAAATATTATTTGAATAAATTAAAATAATTCGGTTTCTTAATAGCGCTAATATTTTAAAGTTTTGAACTTAGAGGTTTGGACATATCAAAAATGCTACTTTTAGTCATTAAATGTC
This sequence comes from Trichopria drosophilae, assembly GCA_030407085.1. Lineage (NCBI taxonomy): Eukaryota > Metazoa > Arthropoda > Insecta > Hymenoptera > Diapriidae > Trichopria > Trichopria drosophilae. The sequence goes on from CM059582.1 coordinate 195,244,544, forward strand.
ATTTTACACCAGTTTTTTGTAACAAAAGTATTATTTTTTTCAAATTAACATGGGCCGGGGATATTTATTTAACATTTCTATCGAAATTTAATAATTTATTGTCAAAGTTTTTGTAAGATATAACGTAAAGACACGAAAATGCCCTGTTTCCGGAGAATCACCCATATATATTAAACCCTTTTTAAGAATTTTTTCAGAGTTTTTAAAAACGGCCCTTCCTTTCTTCGAAAAATGTGAATTAAAAACTCAAAAACGATTTTTTAACCTCATCCTGTAACAATGTGTAAAATCTGATATTTTCATGAGAGAGGGCATATCGAAAAAACTACGATAAACATGTGTTACATTAACTTTCAGTCCTGATACTTTTGCGCTTAAATAAATTATACATTGCCAGAACAGAAAATTACATTTTCCTAAATATCCTCACAACTCTTACTACAGTCGATATTAAAATGCTGACTATAGACAAGAATAATTGTTTTGCATGTACTAAGAATACACAAATGATAGAACTCAAATTAAAAATTGTGTGAAAAAAAAGTTGTCGATTTGATGTGGAATGTTCCAAATATATCTCAATTTGCTATAAATATTTTTATTGAAACCAAAACTGTGTAATTTAATGACTTCGTTAAAATGAGGACATTCGCAATGCATTAATTTTAATTCAAATCTTTTGAAATTATTTGTCATAAAAACTCATTTACATTTGAACTCTTCTCTTTTGTGTGACAATGAGTGTTAGTATTACATACACATTTAAAGTTAAGTATTCGCAATATAAACGGCTGTTGGAAGCATAACAATGGTATGAATAATTAACATCTCTCTGTTGAATGGGATTTTTTAAATATATCTTGACTCTATTATAATTCTAATGAATTTCAAGTTAACGATTGCTTTGAGTACATTCATTTTAACAGCATTAGCAACTCAACATTGATTTTGTCAAGTTTACTCACAATATTAAGTAAATACAATATGACGCTGAAGATAGCAGCAGATTCATAGCAACCGATTGGAGAAATGGAGGTTACAATGATTTCAATGGACTTTCACATGATAATACAAAATAAAACTCCTGCATTTAAAATCGGCTGCTAACTTCAATATTATTATTTGATTTTATGAAGATAATATTTTCAGAATCAGTCAAAATTTGATCGCTATGTGCAGATACGCATCTTCAATAAGTAGTCAACAAATCGTTAATAAAAGAATATAAATTGTAAATAGATAAAATTTTATTTTACTTTTAATAAATATACTTGAGCATAGTAATAGTTTTTTCAAACTTAACGATAACAATAATAGAAGTTACAATATTTACAATTCGACGGGTCCTAGAAGACAAAGGTATCTCAGATTTTTTTTCAAACTAAGGTATTTCCAAATTCCGAAACAAACTACGGTTTCTCGATTTTCACGAACAAACTCGGGTAACTCAGGCGAAATTTAAAACGTTTTAATTACATTATTTTAACACTATTATTGTTAAGATCACACATAACTATTAATATACATTTATTGTAAATTAGTCTTCTCAAAATATTAATAGCCATTTTACATTGTGATCTTAACAATAATAGTGTTACAATAATACAATTAAAACATTTCGAATTTTGCCCGAGTTACCCAAGTTTGTGAAACTCGAGATACCCTAGTTTAAACAGTAATTCCGAGATACCTTAGTTTGTTTTGAAATTTAGAGATTCTTCAGTTTGAAAAAAAAATTGGAGATACCTCTATCTTCCTAGGACCCGTCGAATTGATGTATTCAATACATTACAGAAAAATTCATTGAAATTACAATATGTGATGAAAAATGGTTATTAATCGATTACGATTTGAATATTTTCATAAATTTTAGTAAAATATTTTTGTTTATGATTACTCTAGCTGTATGATTTTATTATTATTGTTTTGGAATATACCTCCCAGCAATTGGAAATGTATTGAAATACATTTGAATGCACTATTTAAACTTAGAAAAGTATTGAAAAGGATTAAAATATAATAGAATTTTTAATGCATCGCAATGCATTTAAATCCAAAAATAATCCCAGTTCACACATTTGAACAAAAAAGTATTCCATTGACCGAGAATCGATCCCTGGACTCCCGCACAAAGATATCGAGCCATAACCATTCGACTACACTTGCTGCTGTGAAATGATGCGAAATTAACGAATAGTTGAAACATGGATTATTTATGCATTTTTCTAAGTTATGTATTGAAATGGATTCATTAATTCTGGTAATTAACGGTTATTACTCATAGATTCGATGCGTAGAAATTCTATTTTTTGAAACTTTTCAGAAAACTTCTTAAAACATTAAGGGCCAACAAAAATGTTGAGTAACACAGCAAACAAAAATGTTGAGTAACACTTTCTTCCCATTGGTCCGTTAGTCCAACATGTTACTAATGCAACCAATGTCTCCCTGGAAGTTTGTTCAACTCTAAATTTCCCTCGACTCTTTTTGTCCAGGAATCGACAAGAGTGAGGTTACAGAAGTGCTGTTATTAATAAACAAGAATAATTAAATAACAACTGATTTCCACATTTGTTATAGCTACACTATACACTAGACGTATACCAAATTTCAAACGATTTTATCAACAATTGTCCAAGAAACGACGATTTATGTTTAAAAATGTAATTAAATTTACCGTTCCCAATTTTTGTAGTTTTTAATGTTTAATGTGCAAATTAATCATCGTATAAACAATTTATTTAGTACAACTGATTCGGTATATCATTTTCAATATCCCTGTACGTTGTTTTAATGAAAATATCGACTTTCAAACATTTTCATCTCGGATCGGCCATGGAAATTCTATATTCCGCTGTTCGAGCGTCGAGTGTGTTATTCGATGTAAGGCCTCAATTATAAATGGATTCATATGTATTAATACAACATATTTCTAATAACGATTATGGATTAAATTCTATTTGTATTTTTAGCAGTTTTGACAAGACTATTAATGTATTTATTTGGACTCATATTTTTGTATTAAAATATTGGTAGAGTATTTTTGGTTTCAAATGTATTCGAAAAGTTCAAACAGCGTATTGAAAAACGAATCCAAGTCAGTACATTTCAATACAATTCTGATTGCTGAAAAAAATAAGTTACTTAATGTACATCTCTTTTGTGCCTGCGCTGAGATCAGCGCATCAGCACATTTTAATAATATTTTACTTTCGTCAAATACGTTTGTTAAAAAGAGACCCTTGTCTACGAAATTTGAGGAATTTCGAAATTTATGCTGACGTTCGCTGACTGCGCTAACTTTACAATCGTTAAGAGTATTGAAAAACGAAACCAAGTCAGTACATTTCAATACAATTCTGATTACTGGGTGGTTTTTTATATTTCCAGGCACAATATTTTTATGCAATATTTAAACGCAATACCATAATATTTACACTTGTACTACACGGAAAAAAATAGAACGTCGCTCCAGCCCGATTGTCTAGCTAAAACAGCTACCCACTGTCCAGCAGATCGCAATGTAAATCGCGAGTGAAGACGTAAAATGTCAATTAAAATTCAAAATCCTCAAAATTTTTTTTTCTATAAATAGGTATACTTTCCTTATGTCATTAAGAATATTTCTACATAATTTCTAGACAATGTGGTTATTTATATTATTTTTATATGATTTTTTAAAGTCGTTAATAGTGAAAAAATCATTACTTTTTTCATTTTAAGGCTTCCGTATTGATTACCGTGTTAGATACGACAGAAATGCACTGAACCTTTTTTGTAGAGCACAAAATTTCCTACAAAAAATTCAGTAAGAGCCATAGTCTAATGTTAATAGGTACGTCACGAATAAGATAACTATCTCTGTTCTAAAATTTTAATGATTTTTTCAATAACTTCCGATGTTTTTTGATGACGTACATATTAACATTAGACTATGGCTTTCAAAGGAAATTTTTTGCTCTATAAAAAAGGTTCAGTGCATTTTTGTCCTATCTAACACGGTAATCGATATGGTAGCCTTAAAATGAAAAAAGTACTGATTTTTTTCAATATTAACGACTTTTAAAAATCATATAAAAATAATGTAAATAACCACATCATCTAGAAATTATGTAGAAATATTCTTAATGACATAAGAAAAGTATACCTATTTGTAGAAAAAAAATTTTTGAGGATTTCCAATTTTAATTGACATTTTACGTCTTCACTCGAGATTTACATCGCGATCTGCTATACAGTGGGTGCCTGTTTTAGCCAGACAATTTTCTCCGTGTATAGGAAAACGGAAATTTGTTCTTTTTTCGAAGAATAAAGTCAGAGTTATCAATTACTTCTTCCTCTATTTAATAAAATATTGCTTCAAAGTATGTAGAAAATTAGACTTATAGCACAATAAAACTTAAGATTTCTAACATTAAAAGTTATTTTCGTACACAAATTTCTTCGTTAACACAAATATTTTTGTCATTATGTAATTACACTGTAAAAAATCCTGATGAATTGTACAATTGCACTGTAATTTTCCTCTGCAAAAATTTGGTAATATTACTACATACAACGTAGGGATTTTCCCCAAAATTAACATGAATTTTACAAGGTTATGTAAATTTACTACATGAAGCGTAAGAATTTTACAGCTTGCGATTTAAAATTACCACGTTTAGCGTAGGTTCCATTTTTACCATGTTCAACGTTGTAAATTTCATCAGGATTTTTTACAGTGCATGTTTTGTGTTTTACAGGAAAAGGTAAACCTTCGGAAAAGCTACGACATCGCAACAAAAAATTGTGCCATACTAGTTTTGTGTATTTTTGCCTCCTGATTACGAATATGACAAAAAAAATCGGCGCTCTGCTACACTGAAGCCGATATCTTGAAAAAATACCTAAAAATCGTGTTTTTTTGTAGTTTTTTCCATTTATCATGAAAAATACAAATCGGATGAAAAAATGTTTCAAATAAAAATTGTAGAGCACAAAATTATCTGCAAAAAAGGTTTAGTACTTAATTTTCGTAATCTGAACAGAAAGCTCGCAAATGAGCGATGAAAGTGACCGTAATAGATCTCTGCAAGGTAAAGCGATTATGTATAAAAACAATTGTTACCCATGTTTACATGGTTAGAGGTTAGGTTAGTATAAAAGGGGGGTCTGGGGGGCGGAGCCCCCCAGCACGCAAGCACCCCGAGTTTCGAGAATTATGTTCAGAATGTACAATTGGCATTCTCCTACAGTTCGAAAGGAAATCCGTGAAAGACGAGGGTGCCTGCGTGCTGGGGGGCGGAGCCCCCCAGACCCCCCTTTTATACTACCCTAACCTTCAACCATACAAATGTGGGTCTATACAACAAACTGTTACAAGTTATTTAGTTATTTGCGGAGACTTTACCTCGCTGAAATCCATTACGGTCACTTTCATCGCTCATTTGCGAGCTTTCTGTTAAGAATACGAAAATTATGTATCAAACCTTTTTTGTTAAGAATTTTGTGCTCTACATTTTTTATTTGAAATATTTTTTCATCCGATTTATATTTTTTAAGATAAATGGAGAAAAAATCTAAAAAAAAACACAATTTTTAGGTGTTTTTTCAAGATAGCGGCTTCTGTATAGCAGAGCGCCGATTTTTTTTGTCATATTCGTAATCAGGGGGCAAAAATATACAAAACTAGTGTGATGAAATTTTTTTTCTCGATGTCGTAGCTTTTCCGAAGGTTTACCCAGGAAAATCAAACATTGTCGTTTTGAAAGAAGCACTTTACCTTGCGCAAAGCTTTTTTATTTTAATATTCTTGAATTACGTTTAACTCTTATACCGCAAACCAGGATTGTTTTCGTCCTGACTTTTTTCAGCAAACAAATTAATTTATCGCAGTTCAAAATATATGACAAAATTAAATGGTTTATAACTTTACGATTTTAAAACAAAGGTAAAGAAAACATCAAGGCAAAAACATCCCCGGTTTGCAACGAATGATTGCTACTGAAGTACTCGAACTCTTTAAAACATTACAGGACTTCTTTACGAATTCATGCTGTTAAATTTTTGTGTCGCAATCTAGACAATAGTGTCCTGCAGAACCGATTCGATTTAGATTTAATACATTAGCTTCTCGGAGGTGCTAGACATCATCGTCAAATGTAATAATTCTGTCAAGAAGATAAAATTTCAAATTTCCCGCCCATATTTGATGATGGGCCAACAAAAAAGTTTGCCACGTTACCCGAACATATTGTAGCAAAAAATGCAAATTTTTGAGGTGCTAAAATTTTTTGCTCACCGAACTGCAATTGAAGAATGTGTGCACGTGCACCGACCATTGGCAACACAGACACGTGAATATTTGCAGCACACTGATAACAGCGATGCCAACGAGACCCGCGTCGTAATAATCCTCCAGACCGTAAACGAAGACCCACAAGTAGATCCACGTCGTTTGTAGGAGGACGAACGGCAAAACGTAGCCGTTGAACAATAATTTGCGTTGATTATGAAGAGTGACTTTTTGCACCAGGTCGTCCACTCGAGGCAACGCCATGATTACGCGAAAAATGAGAAAAAACAACGGTAAAATCTAATGACGGATAGCCGTCCTCCGATTTCACTATATAAATTTACCGGTATCGACGGCAAGGTGCCGTTCGCTACCTCCGCCGCGGTAAATCACCGGCGATTTTATTCGTTTGATAAGGGATACATGGTTTATGGAGAATTATTATCCCCGTCGCGTTTATCAGGTTATTTCCTAGATATACTACAATATTCGCGATCGCGACGGAACTAAAAAACACCGAGTTTGTTCCGACTTTCGTCGCTGCGTTGATTTTGTCAACACAAAGAATATAACGTTCGCGACATCTTGCGGAGGGTTATGAAAACACCGAAGCAATGAATGTCGGCGACATCTTACGGTTATCCTTAGAAGCTCCAAATAACCAGTTTTCATTCTTTTAGTTTTTACCGACGAATGATAATTGATATTGTTGTAATCACTGTTGGGTAAAAGGAAAGAAAAACTGGTTTTCTACAAATGTGTGTGGATAACTGGTAGTTTACGTCGAAAACGTAGAAAACGTGTAGTCTACATAAAAATGGTAGAATACTGAAACATGCTCGATAACATAATCCATTCAAATGTTTACAGTACACTGTAAAAAATGCCGGTGTAAAATCACTGTGGGAATTGTAAAATTACACGTCACTTTTACAGCTCACATGGTAAAATCGTAACTCTGAGAGTGGTAAATTTACCATTCTGTTGAGTATTTTACCACAATAAATGTAAATTACTACAAAAATTGTAAAATTGTTGTTCTGAGAGTAGGTAATTTTAATTACCTACTCTGAGAGCAGTAATTTTACTTCTCTCAATATTACTATTTGGCTGAAAATCACAACCAGTATTGTAAAACTACAAACTTCCACAGTAATACCTATTTGTCGCAAAAGCGTTCACGAACTCACGAAGTATGTAATCGAGAATATATACGAAAGTTAGTTTTATAAGTTCAGAAGAGGTTAGAATACGTACTTTGTTAACAGATCTACGTGATAAGCAGAAGTCTAGACGAAAGTTTACTTTAACTTTCTTTTAAGGTGTATAAGTAAACAGGTTATTAAAATATAATTATTAAATTTTTAACTTCGCAAAATTTTGAAAAAAACTTTCAGATTTGTTAAGTCTTACGACTTTCAATTAATAAATCATTTAATTTATTATACAATTACAGTTTAAAGATGTATCATTATGTTTCTCTCCATGTGCTGTAGCTGGGTTTACAAATGTAAACTGAGATGGTTGGTGATATATCCTGGTGAAGCAACAAGGAGTAAAAACAAATGTGTGACTGAAAAAGTGTATTCTTTTTTTAGAAAATTGCAAAATATCAAAACAATTGATGTGATTGACGTATAAAGTTTATAAACATTTCTTTTATGTAAACATACAATTTCTCCAATGTTGTCTATTATACATATGTATAAGTGTTTATTTCGTTCTACAATTTAATAAATTAATAAATTAAATGCATTTATTTTGTATCCTGAAACCCTTTGAAAGTAACACATAGATAAATTAATACCATTAAAACCGCTATAAAATAATATACACTATACCTAACCTCCAATTGCAAAAGTAAATACCGAATGTAATTTTACAGCAGAAATTGCGATTTTACTGCAATAATTGTAAATTTAATCTCATTTTTGTAAATTTGCGGCACCGATTGTAAATTTTAACCTTCCGTTCGATGTCGGCTGAAAATGACATCGCGGTCGTGTAAATTTACACTTTCGGTGAACTATATAGAACAGCCTAGGAATTTTCCTACTCTCAGAGTAGGTACAATACTGATTACCTACTCTTAGCGTGGTAAATTTACGCTGGCATTTTTTACAGTGTATATCCCGTCCCAAATTATACACTCGGTTCTTTCAAAATGGCGGAAGATTTTCAAAAGTTATAGCCCCTCACCTATCTCCACTTCAGCATCTTTGTTTGTATCCATGCAAGGTGCTTCTGTGTGTGTGTCGCGAAGCGAGTGTGGCTCAGCGAAGCAATGTAGTGGGAGAAGGAGAGGAAGGGAGTTGTATAACTTTGGACAAGCCAATTGTATATCTTTGGATAAACCCGTAACTTTGGACGGTATAATTTAGGGCGGGGATTACTGTATGTTTTATGGGTTTCATTAAATTGTTTTTTTATCCATAATAAACGATAAAGATTTTTTCCTGAATTCAAGATGCCAAGGTATTTGAAATTTTAAAAGCAAATATTAAGTAATAAACCAATTAATTTTATATTCCTGTCGTAAAAAATAATTTATAAATCAATTTTATTAATTTCTACAATTACAAAAGCATTTTTCAATAACAATATAACCTACTTAATGGTGACATTAGCGAGGTTTTAAAAGTAGTTTTGATAATATTTACATCATTTGTAACTAATATTTTACGGATACCTTGTATCTTTTTGGATTTTTCAGTCTTCATTTTGATTTTTAACTAAAAAAATACACATATAATTGCGCCAGATAAATTTAAAAGTTTGATGTAGACTTCCATTTGTGTAGAAAACAGAAGATGTAGTCTACGCCATATTCGACACGTAGAAAACTGAAGTAGTTTACCTCCAGTAAACTACCAACCCAACACTGGTTGTAATACATACATTTTAATTAAAATAGTATCTTGCCGTAATGAACTGGATATTTATAAATAAAATAAATTATAAACAAAATGGCCACTTCAATTCAGTATATTTGTTTAAAAACAATACAGGCCCAACGTTTCGAGCTATCATCGAGGTCCTCATCAGAGGAGTCTATTAAAATGTTTTAAACAAATATACTGAACTGGAATGGCCATTTTGTTGATAATTTATTTTATTTATACCTACATTTTGTTAATTATTGAAATAATTTGTTAAAAAAAAGAAATGTATTTACTAGAATCGCAAATTATCAGGTTTGTACGTACAATTGCGGATTTTTTGAAGTGGTCAGTCGATAAGGTAGAGAATCTATGATGTACATAAATATTAAAAAAAAGATTTAAAAATTGAATGTATATACAAATAGAATATGTAGCTTTTACGAAGCTAAAATTTTGACAAATTTAAGTGAGATGCAGCAGAATGTCGCCTTATCGGTTGAGTACTGTAGAGTTCTGCCAGTATATAAACATATAAAGCAAAAGAAGTTAATTTACAGTTTTGAATAATTCTCTAGGCTCAATATACGTAGTTTCTATCGACTATAGAAAATGTATTAAAAACGACAAAGGAATTAAATAAATAACAATTTTGATCATAATATTACCCGTTTACTAAAGATTCCAAAAGATGTCGCAACATATGCCTCAGTGGTTATCGTGGTTCTTTAATGTCTTCGTAGTTATAGGCACAGATACAACTAGTACAGAAAAAAGTGTCACTTAACCCATTATCGCCCAAGAGGACAAAAATTTTACCAAGATTTTCGGAATATTTCTTGACATTAAAAACCATTTCAAAAAATTTTAGACTAAACATTTTCGACGTAAAATTGATCTATCTTTCTGAATCTGCTGTTAAAAAATCAATCAAAAAAAAATCAGCGTTTTTCACTGACAAATATTTTTTAATCGGCATTTTCACATTGGAAACCGTTAGGGAGATCACTGATCGGTGAAAATATCGTGTCCTCGAACCTTTAACTTTGAAATGTGCACGATGGCAGTTTGAAAATAAAGTTGGAAACTGTCAAAATGGCGACTCAAACACGAAAAGAACAGAGAAAAGCTTCTGCATTTTTTATTCGAAAATGATAGGCTTTCGTAAAAAATGTCGCTCAACAAAAAGTTCTTAGAATTTATAAAAAAATACGCTCATATTTTTTCAGAATTTTAAAAATATTTTTCTTCATTTTCAAAATAGCAAAATTTCGAAAAAATATTAAAAGTCGTTGAAAAATTGTGAAAAAATTTCGACGTTTTCTTTGATCGATTTTTGTTCCGTCACATGTTTTCACCGATCAGTGATCTCCCTAACCGTGTCCAATGTGAAAATGCCGATTAAAAAATATTTGTCAGTGAAAAACTCTGATTTTTTGGGGGAAAAACCAAGCATAACTTTTTTGGAATGGGGTCGATTGATTTTTTAATAGCGGATTCGGGAAGATCGATCAATTTTACGTCGAAAATGTTTTGTCTAAAATTTTTTGAATTGGATTTTAATGTCAAGAAATATTCCGAAAATTTTGGTGAAATTTGTGTCCTCATCGGCGTTAATGAGTTAAGTAAAGCAAGTATCCCAATAAGCAAAAAGAACATTTGAAATATTCAAAATGAATACTTTTTGAATGATTTTATGAAAGAAGAATTCTATAAGAATTCTTTGTGAATGCTTAAAAAAATAACGAATGTCCGTTTTAGTTATTAAATTAAGAGTTAGATAAGAATGCTTTTTTTAAACGCATTTAGAAAAAATGTTCTCCACAAACCATAAGTAAGTGTTCATAAAGAATTCTTTTACTGAATAAGTATAATAATAAGTATGGAATTAATTTTCAGAGCGAGAGTGAGATCCGTATTATCCGCATGTAACAATACATATGTGTAAATACATGCCGCATGTATTGTACTGTTACTACTTTTGGAGGTTCCTTATATACGAACTTCCCCAAGACTCGTGCGCATGCGAGAAACTCGGTCGGTAACTCGAATTTGTTATAAAAGAATTCTTTTATTTTACTTCTTATACACTATAAGTATAATTTCATGAGGACTTTCGAGAAGTCATAAAGTAGTCTTTTTTCGAAATCTGTGCTTTTTGGGAGGGCACTTTATGCATCGCCAAGAGGTAGAAGCTCGAATTATCCACTGATGTCGACGGACTGTTCAAGATGGCCACACATACCGTGTATCATGAATTTGTTAACAAATTCTTAAGGACTTACTATTAAATACTTTAGGACTACTTTTATGATAACTGTGAAACACTTTACCTTTGACCGATGGTATTTCAATTTATACATTTTTTCATAAAGATTACTTCTTGACTACTTTTTGAATACTTTAAGAATGACGATTTATTGCGTCCATTCGAGATTACTTAAATAAATCTTTATTTTGAAAGTGTGCTTATTGGATAGTACTATATATTAACCTTTAATCCTGATGCATGGGTGGTTGTCGACCCAGAGAAAATTCAAATTGTACTTTATAAATTGCACAACTGTAAGCATTTTCAAACGGCAGGACATATTTGACCCAGGTAGTGGGGAAAAAGGCCTTAAAATAGCCGTCGGAACTAAGGTCTAAATGTCCAGCAAATGAATGTCAATTGAAACTATGATGACACCGGTCTAAAAAAAGGGCTTCTTGGATATTATTGGGAAGCTGTGGGTTATTTCCAGCGAAACTTTGAGCGCAGAATCCGAATCTGAAGTCAGAATTGGTCCATCACGTCAGGATTTTGAGATATTTGAGGTTACGTTTTCGAAAAATGCGTTTTTGCTATGTTTGAGGTTACGTAAAGGATGCAACATTTTTTGTTCGGCCTTCTGTACTATTTGCATCTTTTAGTACCACCCTTACCTTTCAAAATGAACTTTTTTTTCATCACATACGATTTTTCCTTACAAAATTACGGCCATTTTGATGTACGAGATGTATCCCATTAATGACATGAGCATATGTTTAAAATACTTTTTTTTACACCATTCTATAGTTTTTTCACCATATAAAGTTAAATTTAGGACAAGGTCTTTTTACGCGGGATTCGCAATATTTCTTACTTTTTTAAGTTTTGACGGAAGTTTTGAATGAAATTGTATGCCCTCAACATTTCTATAAAGTAAATATTCAGGTATTTAACTACTTTTTTTCTTAATAAATATATTTCGTATGGTACTCTATATGTTTTCTGAATCGTGTTCTTCAGTATTTTTTCGGCAGGGAGATATTTTTTACTGAGTAAACTGAATATTTTATACTGAGGATGTTTGGCGTTGCCGAATACTAATTTGAAGCCATGATATTAACATTTTATAATTCAAGAAGGCGGATTCAAAATGGCTAAAAAACAATAAAGAATAAAAAAGTTTAAAAAAAAATAGTCACAATATTAAAGCGTGTTTCTAGTTATAAATGTCCAAATTTTTATGTAATTGTTTATATTTATACGGGTTTCATGACATTACATTTGACTTTGAGCTTGTTCTCCAAGGGCAATTGTGGTAAATTTGTTTATATTTATATCGTAACTTCAAATTGGCGCATCTTAGTAAAGAAAAGTCGTAATCGAATTCTACGCCTCTCATATTGAAGAGAAAGAGATGATCCAATGGGAGGAGAAATTCCTGAAAATGTTGTGACGTAAAAAAAATGAAATATTTAAAAATCCTGACGTGCTGGGTCAATTCTGACTTCGGGTTCGAATTCTACCCACAAAATTACATCGGAAATTATCCATATCTTCCCAACAACAAAACCATGTTGACCTGTGTAATGAGTGTTCGGTGTCTCAGTTTCATTTCTATACCTAATCCAATCTGCCAGAAATTCCGAATTATTTTAAATGTACGTCAATGTATTGAAAATGTATTGTTTCAATGTATCTGAATATTTATCAAATCCAATTATTAACGACGAATTTATTTGAAAATTGCCTAGTGTATTCAAATTAAGCCGTGCAATCTAGACAAATTCCTACCTTCTTGATGAAATATTGCGATTAGGTTATGTTTCATTATTAGAGACTGTTATTTGTTATTAATCGTACAATTATTCCTGAAGTTATGTATTTATCTAAATATTGGAAAAAGCGAAAAAAGTTGCTTATTTTATTTAACCGGTTAACTGGTACTTATCATATATGTACAAAACAAAGTGACATAACTGGTACTGTGTTGCATGTATGTACACATTTGAATAACTTTTGAAGATTTCAACCGATTTGAACCAAAGTTGGTATACAACTGTTTTTTGGCATGCTCTATCTGAATAATTGGTTGTTTTTTTTATTTGAAATTCTGAATCCTAACCTCAAAATGACAACCTTCTATATAGCATAAATTTCGACACCGAGGTTTTTGGTGTTGCTGATTGCGAATTTATTGTCAGTTTCGCATAATTTGTAACAACGGACATAAAATAACGTATATAGTACTCTAGAACCTCGATTTAAAGACTGAAATCAAGAATAACGACACAACATCATCTCATTGGCACGTACCAAAACCCTTAGATCTAAGTTTTTGGAGAAAACGAAAATTTAACACCCACCCTTATTTTTTACTTCTTTCCTCCACTTCAACACTCATTTTTCACCCTTTTAGAATGTTATAAAATAGAAACTGAGTTTGGAAACGGAATCACCTGTATCAAAACCTCTAGATGTAAGTTTCTAGAAAAACTAAAAATTCTATCCATACCTATTACTTGTCCACTTCTTTACTCTACTTCACCCCTTACTTTTCAACTCTTTAGGATGTTTTAAAATGAAAACTGAACATAGAAATGGAATCAGCAATATCAAACACCCCTAGATGTAAGTTTCTAGCAAAACTGAAAATTTCTCCCTCAATCCTTATTTTTCACACCTGTAGGATGTTGCAAAATGGAAACTGAGATTGGAAATGGAATCAGGAGTGCAAAAAAACCGTATAGAAATAGATTTCGCGTATTTTAGTGGATGATTCGCTTCTACCAGAATTGGCACGAAAAGCGGAAAATGCTGTACCAGTTAACCGGTTAATGGTGTCGAATTTCGATGAAAATGATTTCCATTTGATAGCTACAACTATAAATTTGTCTTACTTACAATTAAGTAAGAATAAATCCGTCCATATTCTGCTTTTTATTTGTTGCCACGGTTTCCCATTGATTCCGATGATTTTTTTTTTATTTAATTACCTCAGATCAGTACTGGTGCAGTACTGACCGTCAGTACTGCACTATTCCGGCAGTCAGCACTGAAATGCGTGATCAGCCAGTACTGGACCAGTATCCATTCGGTACTGACGGTCGGTATTGAACTCGGCAGCCAGTACTGGGTCAGTACCCCGGCGATAGTCAATTTGTACCAGGGAAAGATCGTTGATCATTTCATTCAAATAAAACTCGTCATATGTTCCTAGCCTAATAAAATTCTATTGTTCCACCAGTAAGAGTCAATTTCGATAGGATGTTTCCCGTAGAATCCAAATATGTACACCAAAATATTGAATTGGACCGACATTTTGCCCAAATTGAAGGTCAAAGGGGTAACAAATCGTTTTTATATTGAGGGAATCCTTTGGACTATACGCTTGCAGACGCGTAGATGTTTATGAAATGTACAATTCTTTTGTCGACAATTTTACTAGTCAGAATAGTAAAACCGTTTTGTAATTTCAATATATAAAAGTTTACGCATTTTCACTGAAGGATTCCCACAACACACTTGCGTTTGTCGCCATCAGGCGCGTACGTGACGCTCGTAGGCTTATTGGGCTCCATTTTGGTTCCCGTTATAGAAATGAGTTTTCACTCCCTCAAAAGCAGCTCGAATGATAAGCGTAAATTTATATGTATGTGTTTATCACGTGATTCACTTTTAATTGGTCATCAGGAATGTTTTTACTATACTCATTAGTAACATTTTATACAAAAGCACTGTAGATTTCATAAGTTGATATGTATATTTTACTACGATTATTATATCGTTTAGGAAATTCTGATATCAAAATGTATAGGTTACTCTAGTATTTACTCTGATTATTTCACGTCTGTCCTCAAATGCCTAACGAGAATAGTAATGGTTCCTATTATTTTTAGACATCTTCCTATACAATTTCTCTCAGTGTAATGCTATTGAGTCAGTTTGAGGGTTAATGGGTCAGATTACACCAGTAGAACACTCATATGTGACGTAACTATAAAAATTGGTGCTGTAAATGCAAGGCAGCAAGGAGCAAAGAAACGTGTTTTTAAATTCCCCGTCAAGCATTCCGATCTGAGGTAGGATTTGTCAAGAGAAATTTCGGCAACATTCCAATCGCTTAGCCGATGGTATAGAAGACGGACTTTCAGTCGTGGACAAACATTGAGCCCGATTTACTATAAAGCGCAAAAGGTTTTCATGGTAGAGCTGGTCCGACACTTTTCAACATGCACATGTATTATGTGTAACAATGACAGTTCATAAATAATTCATCTCCGTACATGAAATTACACGCGAGCCTAGAAAGCCTTGGGTTCATTAGCACATTATTACACTGCGTATATGATATTCGCGTTTACAATCCTATTCAAAATTGACATAAAATACACCCGACTGCGTACACGTAATTGCTGAAGCTCGCGACTGTTTTCCTGGGAACAACGTTCGAAACAATTACCATTATCACAGATCACCACATAGTACAGCCGCAGTTGCTCACGTGCGGCTGCACAGTTTACAGCTCAATTACATCCGAGAAGACCGAAAGAGATGGGATCTCGAAGAGGAAGCTATAGGAAGGAAGGGTATCTGGAGACGACCAGATCGTTCTCCAGACATGTGTCTAGTGAAAGTGTCTAGTCGTGTCAACCCCACCCTGATCATCGACGTCTTGGCCCATTCGTACACGCTTCCTCGAGCCTACCGGCAAACGAGAGTTACAAATCGCAACGGACAACGGACACGTAAACGCGTTTTGCACTTGCGGTAAAAAAAATTTTGAAAAACGAGAGTGACCTGATTTTTTTATCGAGTACTGGCGATTATCGTAACCATCGCCACGCAATGACAATTACAGCCACGTTTTTCGTGCCTGGCACGGGATCATGAAGCTTCCGTTGACAAGGTTGCATTCCAGTTGAACAAAAACTACACCGCAAGATTTTTTTTCAAAATCCCTCCAACTGCCACGATGCGAGCACTTCTACTGCATTTGCTGCTAGCCGTAAGTAACCGACCATAATGATCCTTCACGCTTTGGAGAATCTCTCTTGATCATAAATGAAAACAATGCGATTCATGGGATTCCATCATCTTGATCGGTGATTTTTGTTTTGTTTTTAAATACTATCCCACCTGTTGTCTACTTGCTCGATTCCCACTTGAAGTACATAATTGAACAATGTATGTCCTTCGGAATTACTCTGAGATTGGTGTTCATTTCGTGCTTCCTTTAAAAATAAGATAGTAATGGATTCCTATGTTAAACTTAAGTGGAACCGGCATCCGAGTCTTTTCTAGTGATAAAATGTGCGAGTGACTGGTTTATCGAAGTTGCGAAATGTTAAAATCGCTTCTAAAATGTCACTGTGTGACAACTCCTGTGTACATATAGTCCATAAACTCTACCAAAGATTTTCAGACTCTGTCTAGTAGATCATAAATGTGGATATGACATTAGAACTCAGGTATGGATGTTTTCAAAATAAAGTGCAAGTTTATGTGGATACGCTCATTTTTGTTTACAAACAGAGGCTTGGGTAAGACCAATCTAAATTAAATAATAACAATAATAACACTTTTTCTTAGTTATAGACACACCCTAAAATCAAGTGTTTTTTTTTTCTATTATTTCGATAATAGTGAAGATGTAAACAAAAAAAATTGGATCATTATCGAATAACGTCATAAAATTATAGCGGCGCAAAGCAAAATAAAATTGGTAGTCTCTATGGTAACTTTGCGAACTTAATCGGATTGAGCACTTTTTGAAAGTTTTAAATCATATAAAATCGACTTTAAATTATGGTGTTTCTCAAGTTAAGGGGTAATATACATGTAAATGATAAAAACTGTATGCGAAATCCAAACATTTTTGAGAAATTTAGTCCGCCATATTGGATCCGCCATTTTGAATTTCGCAAATCTGATTTTAGATTCAGATTCAGCGACCTCAAAACCATAGTATACCAACTTCTGTTGTAAGCCAATCATTTATGAGAAAATAATAATAAATTTCGTTACAACTCGACATGCCAATCAACCGCCATCTTGAATTTTTCAAAAATACCAATAAAACCTTAAAGTACAACAAAAAATTCCAGCGGACTCAGAATTTAGAGCAAACCTGAGCTTTTAAACTGAATGTAAATCGCGATTGATCAAAATAAAAATGTAAAATGAACACGTTTTTCCAGGAAAACGTCGCCATATTGGAAAATCTAAGAGAGAAAGAGCAAAAATAACAACGGATTTGAAAAGAGCACGAAAAAATACTTCAGGAAATATAATTCAATTAAGATTCATCTGCGAATTGGATCTGTAGTCGTATGTTGAAAAACGGGTGGAATTTATGCCGTTTTGGGACTTTACGGGTTATGAGACCTGAATAATTTTTGTTTAATTTATTAAATTTATTAAAAATATACAACACCAAAACGTTCATACATTTATACCTGCAAGTATTATAATTCCGCCCTGCAATTGAAATTTGTGTAAAATTAATTACAAATTTAACTTGATAAAAAAAATATATAACACAATATTAATTTCACAAATTTAAAACACATTTTAAATTGGAGTAGCCTTTTAAAGTGTTAATGTCTTTATTTTAGTCAACCTATAGGTATAAACGCATAAAAATGGTTTGATCTCGAAAGTTAAATTAAACATTTTGTTTTCATGTTTCATGAACCTTCCAGAATATAATTTCTAAATATAGAATAACTATAGCTTTGTTTGAAGGTTACATGATTTTTTTTAAATAATCTTTTTAAATCTGATCAATGTTATTTAGTGATTGCACTGATTAGTTCACATTGAATATGTTACGGTATACGTTTCAAAACAACGAATATAGTAGTAAAATACTTTTAACAATAGTAAACAAAAATATTTCCTCCAAATAATTTGATGCTGCATCTAAGGCTGTTAAGAAATTGAATAGCAAAATTCTTGCTGAGGCTATCGTAAATAAAGTTTATTCTAAATAATGTAAGTATGCATGCATTGTTTAAAGACTTTATGTTAGTGTCAAGAGTGTTAAGAGACATAATTATAGTATGTACCAAGCATAGTATTGAAAAGAAACCGATTGTTATTTTTATCTTGAAAGATCCTTGAATAATGCACATAAATAATATTATCTAAATTAAGAATTTAATTTACGATTTATTTTAAAGATTAAATATTAAACATTTTCTTGCAATTTCAAAAATTTGTTAAAACTTCATATTTCTAATACGAATAAGAATTGAAATTTAATGCAGGTCGAAATTCTAACATTAAATAATTTAAATTATTTATAATTTAAACTTTAAAATTTAAATTATTTAATGTTTATATTTTGAAGTATTGTTTGTGTATGTCCTTTTTTTGCTACTTCACGACTATAATCCTCAGGATCCACCTAATATAGTTACTTGAACTATCTACGCTACATAAAAAATCAGGAATATTTGCTAATGAAAAAAAAGAAATGAAAAAATGCTCATCTAAGTTGAATAGAATTTTAGTAACTCAAACACCATAAATGTTAGAAAATGTTCTTATGAATTGACTAAAAGCTTATTGCGAATACGTACGAAGCTGCCATTTTGCGAGTAAGCAATTTCTTGTTTAATCTATATCACGATTTCCGCACACGCATATTACAAGTACACACTGCAGATAAAGTAAAAAGAAATAGAAAATAATATGCAATTAAATAATTAGTCATTCATATGTCCATTTTAGTTTGCATATTATTTCCTTCATGTATCTTACTGCACTAACGAATTATGAATTGATTATATAGGATTAGTCAATCAAGTAGGAGAAATTTTCCGCCCGTACTGCAATTATTTGATCTTATTTATATAGATGTTAACTATAAATAATCTGGCATTAGACACTTGCTGACAACTGACGATTAGGCAAACTAATGCACTACATTAATACAATAAGAAAAAATGTGTATTTAAGTGCAGGACTATTAAATTAGTAATAATTGAAAATTTTTAATGATTTTAATAGCATAAAATCAAGAAACTGGAACAAATTTTAAAAAGTACTAAATGTAATTTTTTAGTTACAGCTATCGTTATAAAATATGGTATTATTCATTAAATTGGTACGAATAATATTATTTAGTATTAATGTGTTTTTCTGACAAAGATACGTGCAATATTTCGTTAGAATTATACGCTAATCTGACGATCCAATAAATTTCTGTTTGAAAATTTAGTTAATGTCTCTTTAAATTTCTTAAAATAAACATTCACTCTCTATAGATTGAAAATGGAGCGTTGCTAGTGAAATATTGGATTCTCATTCTTTAAGAGTGGATTTTCACGCCAGGCAGAACAAGTTTCCACTCGTTAAGAGTGATAATTCATTCTTGCAATAAAGTGTCTCAATTTTCACTCACTCCAAGGAATTTAAAAAAAATGGATATTAATTTCCTGAACTTACTGGAGAATATGTTATTCTGCATGGAATTAATCTTATGCAGATTTCTTCTTTTATTTATCCTAAACCCTTAGAGAATTTTATGCCTCATGATCAAAAAATCCGAAAATGTGTAGTTATATTTTATACATTTTTAAACGTCCAAAATTTGTGCCCACAAATGAATCCGAATAACTTTGGATTATGCATTATTATTGATGAGAAAAAACTTGGTGAAATAGTTATAGCTGAAAATACATTAAAAATCGTCGATTGACATTTTGGTTGGTTTATTATATATATCTTCAAAAAGGGCTACAAAACAAAAAATGTACAAGAAAAGCAAGTTTTACAAAAGTATAAAAAAGCTCCTAAGCAACAGTTAATGACAAATCGAAACAAATATTTGTGCAAAAAATTTAAAAAAACAGACGTGTTGACAAAAGCAAACTCTCTTTGATGTAAATAAATAGTTTATGTTTATATAAAGTAATGAAAGATATTGAAAATTATGAAATATAATAAAAATATATAAATGATATAATGTTTACGTACGTTGCAAAAATGAAGATATTATTTGTTCGTCAATTCCCTTTCTTTGTGTCTTTCAAAAACACGAGTTTTAAACTGAGGATAAATAAAGTCTTTTAATTAGAAAATAATAAATAGACCCTTTTATTTTATGAGACTCATGTTTAAAAATTGCAGCTTTTTCTTGAATTACATAATGAAAATCTCATTCATTGTGGTCGTTTGTGCGTTTTTGACAAATTGTTACGAGATAATATTGTTTAATAACAATTACTAATTTTTATAGATTTCAAACAATTTGCAGCATTGAGTACAGATTTTAATTTTTGTATTAAGTCGATGAAATAACGTAATTAAATCCCGGTTAACCACTAATAATTAGAGAAAGTTTACTGCATTATCTTGCACTTACTTTGCTAGTACTAGATCATACAATTTCCTAAATACCTATGTTTTGAAATGATTTTATTATTTGTTGCATTTATAGTATGCATCTACGCCCCTAAGCATCGCCTTCGGTTATAAGAATGACTTTCAATCTGGCAGATCAGAAGATTGTCGTTATGTATCAGGTTTATCACGTTGTAATACGGTAAAGTATAATTACAATATGGATTTCATTTTTTAATGCTTCTGTCTACTAATGTTATTGTGTTATGGAAGTGGTGCTGGTTAGTAATTAACCAGCAAACTCTATGCTTAACTAAAAGCACGACATTTTTGCGGTTCTACTGAAAAAGTGGAGAAACCATTTTAGGTTTTAGAAAAACTCGTTTAATAATAGTACTCGATACAATAACTTCGATCAACTAACTAATAGACGCCAGAAAACATTTTTTTTATTTTGATTTTTATGCGTATTTTGTATTTCTTATATTCGTTAAATTTCCGTTCGCTATGTACATCCACGTGCAAAGATTCTCTCGTTTTTGAGAACCCTTTTAACCTTTTAATCTTTTTTTTTCATACAAAGAGTATACATTTGAAAAGGTTTTAATTTTCGACCTATTTATAAATTAATATATTCTTAAATAGTCTTGGTATTTTTTCGTCACGTAAAGAATAAAAATGAAAAATGGTTGAGTTCAATAAAAATGTAAAAATTAGCAGAAGAAAAAAAACTAAAGTGGGTCAATAATTTGGAGGGTTTTGTAATAAAAATAATAAATAAATATTTAGCAACAAGGCACATAGCTTTGAAGAGGACTAATGTCAAAGCCGAGACATTGCTAAATATTTATTTATAATTTATATTATAAAACCCATCAAATCATTGACAGTTTTTGGTTTTTTTTCATACTCCAATTTTTAAATTTTTATTAAACTCAACCGTTTATATATTTTTATTCTTTATGCGAACGAAAAATACCAAGATTAAGAATATATTTATTACAAATAAGATTAGAAAGTGTATACGGTAAAAAAAAAGACGAAATGCTAGTTAGGATAAAAACAGTTAAAAAAATACTTTATTCCATACATGTTTAATCTTTGAAAATGTCCAATCTAGTAAAATTAAAGATACGAACTTGTTTGACACAATGTCAAAGATGTCTAGTAAATGTTCATATTTTTAAACGTGTAAAATTTGTGTCTAAAAATAAATCCGAATAACATTTTTTAATTTATTTTTGCAAAATCATTCAAATTAATAATAGTCTGGGAATATATGTTTTCTATAAATCGAAATGATAAAAATCGCATAAAAAAAAAGTAGGTTCGATAAAAATTACAAAAAAAATCCGCTTAACTTAAAAATCATACGGACGAATGGTTCAAGAACCATTTTAATCCATATTATGATTATTCTGAACAATAACTTACATGGTGATCTTATTGTTTTGTTGGGCCCTTGAATACTTATAAACAATTACGTATATAAGAAAATGAAAATAGTGTAAAAAAGTTTTAAAAATTCAGGTATGCAGATGATGTAAAAACATTTTTTGTCCTACAAAATTTGTTCAAAAGTGTATACAATGCCAAATGGGCAAAAATTCGAAATGGCGCATCTAAAATATCTATATAAATTTATTTTCGGAATTGATTTAAAATCAATTTTTTTACTTACTGGAAAGGGGGGAGGGGTAAAGATAACAAATCAATTCCTAAGAGCACTAGATTCAACAGACAATTTCTCAGAGCCAAATTAAGTTTTTCTAAGTTTTAAAATCAACTGTGGCAATATTTTTGAAAATATAATAATCTCTAGACGTACAACCTTAATTATAACAAAAAAGGGTATTTTTGCACTATTACTTTAGAATATCATTAAAAACTGACGTGTTGGGGTTCTTTTCGTAACAGATTCAGATTCAGCACTCTAGAATTATTCGGATGTATAATAAAAGTATTGGCAAGTTCTTGGTTCTAAATTTTATTGGTCAGTGTTATTGTTCATTTCAGTTAACCTAGAATTTTCTTTCGTTTTGCTTTTTATATATATGCAAAATGTCGAGAAACGAAATTGATCTTGGTGGCAATTTCATCAGCGAAGAAATTACTAAATGTCAACAGTCTGTGATCTATGAACTTCACATTACTGTTATTTTTTAAGAAAAAGTAAAACCTAGGAAATGTACATAGACATTTTACACTAAAAAATTATGCATGTTATGCAATTGAAGAATACGAATTCATTGTACTATATGTATATATTCTTATAATTATTATCATATAGGCAACTGAAACCAAATTTAACCATGTGATTTTATGTTTTGTTAATACATTCTTATAATTAATATAGAGTTGCATTTTAATACAACACCATAAGATACTAAATATTACCAGACATACTTCCCTAACAGAACCGAACCTTACAACAAGGTTTAATAAGGATATCATAACATTAATAAGCCTGATGCAACGTTATTTAACCTTTTGTAAGGTTCGGTTCTATGTGGGTTGCATTCATTTCACATCTACAGGAGAAATCTCTTTGTTGAAAAGTGTTATTAATTTAGATAGTTTATTATGCAAAAGTGCGTTTCTTTCTAATACAAATTATAACATTTGTTTTATAGATTAAGTATTGACAAATAGAAGATTAAATTGTTGTAATTCATCATATATTACATTAACAATCGTCTATTTCAAAGTCATTATTATGCAAAAGTGCGTTTCTTTCTAATACAAATTATAACATTTGTTTTATGGATTAAGTATTGAAAAATAGTAGATTAAATTGTTGTAATTCATCATATATTACATTAACAATCGTCTATTTCAAAGTCATTATCTAAGTTAAAATGTTCGTATCATTTTCAACCAAATAAGTCCACAAATTAAGAAACTAGTAAGAAACGTTTTAAAAAGGAATATGGGTTGACAGTGTTGACACGTTATACAGTTAATTAATTTGTGTTTTTTGAACTATTTTTTACGAAATACTTCAAAATTTTAAAGATAACGTTTGCCGGTGTGCACTATTTTGGTAAAAAAATAACCAAAGTGAAACCTAAATTATATCGTATGAGGGAAAATACCTTTGAAGTATTTTTTTAATGTTGTTGTGACAATTATAACCTTAAAAATGTTCTCACAGTCAAAACGTAATTGAAGTGTATATGTTAGTATATATTTACGAAATTTCAACCCATCATGCCAAGAAAGTTTCGTAACCGATATGTAAAATTGTAGTAGATACTTCACTTAATTTGAACTTTTAATCTGCCTTAAAAGTCAAAACAGCTGTAGAGAACATTTAGATTATCGTTGATAGTGAAATTCTTCACTAAATTCCCTAAATTGAACTTATAAGTTTGTATTGGCAAAGAGTAATTTTTTATTTGTAGAAGTATATAATGACACGTTCGTTGCTAACCTTCAATGTTAAAACATAATATCTATCAAGAAAGCAGTGAAAGAGCTTGTATTTGAGCTTTACAGAAGTAAAAGTATTCCTAATGAAAAAAACTAACAAATTTTATAGGTTAAAAAGCACATGCATCGTAATTCCGTGAAAGTTAAAATGCTCTATGTTTGTAAAATGACATCTTTTCAACTTTGGACGATAATCCTTCATAACACAAAATTACACGCTTACGACATGTAATGCACTCATCCACCGCTAGGAGTGGTCACGACACTTGTGACTTTATTAGAGGGACTCTATTGTGACTCTCCCCTACTCTCAATGGAGAAACGAATTTCTACTCGGTACAACAGGCAACTTTGCCGTAAATGGCTGACATAGACCGACTGATCTCTGCTCCCTCGGTACACGAGTGTCCACATCTAATGTTCTAATCGCGAATATTCTTTTGGACTCTCGCAAATTTTTTTCTAGGTTGTTACTCTTCGAGTGCTGTGCAGTAATAATTGGATACATCCAATTTGATTCTCCTCATTGGAAGCCAATTACGAATATTTTTTTTTTCAAATACTAAACAAATTTTTACTTTCATGAATCTAGACATTGTACATTATTCAAAACGAAAGAACATAACCACTAGCCAAAATTAAGTTAAAATTAAGGTGAAATTATGCCACATTTACCAAACTATCACTAATATTCGACGTCTCGTCTGTCCGTTCTCTCAAATCGGACTATAACTTATTAGGCGAAATGTCTTCCATTAGCAAATGGGGTGTATGTCAAAAAAAAAACAACAAATAACAAAGCCGACAGATGAAAAAACCGACAGTCAAAATCCCGACAGTCAAAATACTGACATTCATAATACCGACAGTCGAATAATCGACACTTCGAAGAAGAACTGACTGCCAAAAAGCCGACACATAAAAAAAAAATAGACACACCGAAGCGGGCAGTCATTTTCTGAAGTGTCGGTTTGTTTACTGCCGGTTTTTTGGCAGCCGGTTCTTCGAAGTGTCCGTTATTTTAATGACGGTATCATGGCAATTCAGTTTTTCAACTCTTGGTTTTTGTGACGCGTCGGATTTTGCTTGTGAGTTTTTTGAATGTTGGGTTTTTGAGGTGTCGGTATTTAGACTATCGGTATTATGACAATTCGGTTTTTCTACTATCGGCTTTTTGATGTGTCGCCATTTTACGTGTTGGTTTTTGGAATGTCGGTTCTTCGAAGTGTCGGTATTTATTTGACTGTCAGTATTATGACAATTCGGTTTTTCTACTGTCAGCTTTGTGACGTGTCGGCTTTTTGACGTGTCGGTTTTTTGGCTGTCGGCCTTTTGACATGTCGTCTTTAGCCTGTCAGTTTTTTGAATGTCGGTATTTTGAGTGTCGTTTTTTCGACCTGTCGGCTTCTTGATTTGTCGGTTTTTCGACCAGCACCCTTTACCTGAAAGTAAAGTCGATTCGACGTCAATCAAGTTAGGGCCGTTGGTGATTTCGACCAATTTTGCTGATTATGAAGGATACTTGCCAAAACAGCACACAAATTCTCAACACATGCATACTTAATATGAAAACTTATCACTATTTTTTGGCATAGTTTTATTTACCACTCCGTAATTAAACCTACAAATTCGACCACTACAATTTTTTAAATAAGGTAATTTACATAAATTGACAGTATCTCCGAAGTTAAATATTTCTGACAGTACATGAAATAAAATTTGAAAAATATTATTTCCAATTTCTCGCAAGAATATCATTCAAGAACATCACGACTGAAATTTTCGTCACACACGTGCGACGACTAGAAGTTCGATACAACGACGACCTGAAAATATAAGGATTTCGTGGAAACGTCGTTTTTGTTAAATCACACATGTGACGTGTGTTCGGGCGATTCTCGCATTTAAATCAATGATGCGGGAGTGAAAGTACATAATCTTTCCATCCTTTAGAAATGGATATATGATATATTCCACTGGTCTGAGCTCAAATAAAGTGGTGTACAACTTCCTTAACGTAAAAATTGATTGATTGACAGAATATGAACTATACTATCATAAGTTAATAGTCTACTACTTATAAACTAGCTTACGGGAGATATTAATTTTGATTGAAGCTAATAATAGTTATTCTGGATTTGCTGTTAATTAGAGATCTGACTCGACTTTCTCAGAGCCTGATATAGTATTCGATATTAATTATGAAAAACATACGGTCAAGTCAATGAAAGCAAGCTACTTTTTAATATCCCTATTTTTAAGTAACTGAATGGAGAGTATCCGTTAATTAAGTACATATGTGATCATATTTATATTTTCGATGCATTTTGTTATATTAAAATGTGTATGTAGTTCAATTATTATAGTTATCATAATCTAAAATATTTCAGTTTATTTCATTACGTATAGTCCTTTATTATTGAATATTTTCAAACATTTTATAGTGACACGTGTTTATTGATATTAAATAAGTGCTAAATTTTGTTACTCGAATAATAAAGAAAACGAAATAGCTCGTTTATACGCTGTCCAAAATAAACAATTTGTTTGTTTTTTTCCATAGTTATATTTTGAGTACAATATATGTCGGAGCAGGATGTTTCGGCGCGGTCGTTTTGGCGTTGGTCGTTTTGGCGCCAGGACGTTTTGGCCCCACTATTGGCGCTGGACGTGCACCACTGCTTTTTTTAATTACCTAGAAGGTTGTCTATAAATAAACCACGTAACGCCTTTTCAGGTCATTTTTGGTCAACCCCCCCCCCCTCCTCCTCCTCCAGTCTGTCTCGAATGTTGGGAACATTTGAAATGTATGTAAAATTTAAATTTTTGAGTAAAGCAGCAAAATAATAAAATTTCCCTGTGCAGCCATATTATTTTAGCCATTATTGGGGGTGGACCGAGTTCCGACTGGTCAGGTTAGGTTAGTTTCGTGACGTTGTCATTTCTCCGCATCCTCCATTTTACTATACGAATTTTGATCTAAAGTGAAAACATAAGGCGCCAAAACAGCGAGGCCAAAACGTACTGGCTCCAATTCGACCGCTCCAAAACGACCTGTGCCCAAGTACACGATATTATTCTGAAAATGTTTAACTTTTGTCAGGAATATACTGCTCCGTACCGCGTTTCGAATGTTTTCTTGCAAATAATGTGTGCAAATTTTCGGAAATTTCCTACTGAATACAGAATATAGTTTCATTCAGAAAAAAAATAGTAAATAAAAATAAAAATTGCTTTTGAAAGTGGTATTTCCATTTTTTAGATTGCCTATGAATTTCATAAGAAGGAAATATTTATCAAGAATTTATATTAACAACGTTTGGAATGATTTTGCCAGACTTCTATCGTTTTTTTTTGTAGTTCCCAATTGATTTTGCTCGCATTTACTTTCATCTCAGGTAATAATTATTAATTTCGAATTTTCAAAAATTCGTTCAGAAATTTTAACTTTATTTCAGTACTTAAAAATCTAAACAATATTTTTGACAGTTTTACATTCATTTCACTTTATGGCCGGGAACGAAGTTCCGAAAATCAAAACCCCGAAAGGCTGAAATTTCGATACTATGCGAGTCCAAGGTATGTCAATTTTTGTTTTCTTTTTGCCAAACTTTCAAAGACAAAGTTAAGAAAATCACTCTGGAGCCATGCTATATCGAAATTTTCACCTTTGGGTGTGTTGACTTTTGGAACTTTGTTCCACGGCCCACTTTAAGAAAAGAAAATTTAAATTCTCTTCACTGAATTATTTGAGTCTCAAATAAAATTCTTACTAGGTTTTGAAAAAATAAAAATAAATGTTGTGAATCCATAAATTGCATTAAAAAAAATGATTATATTAATAAATTTTTGTTCATTAGATGATATCTATTAATAAACTGACATTAATTAAATAAAGTGACCTACTACAACCTTGGAATACTTAACTTAAAACTATTTAATGTGAGAAAAATGTCATTGTATAATATCGAGGTCTTTTCTTGCAATATGAAAGAACTTAATTACATTTGAAGTGATTTCTTTAAGTTTGCGCCGAGAACGAAACCTCGATTCTATAATTTCCAAAGTTCTTTCGACAACAGTCTTCCTCATTGGGAACGGGACAAGCCTTAGTAGCAATTTTCGATTCGTTGCAGTTTCGTATTCTACTCACTAGTTCGTGTAACTTTACGAAAGTGAACGAATCATTTCCAAGGCAACACTCGATCGCAAGGTTTAATCACTGGTCACTTGGTGATTGTCTTTGTACAACGTAAACCTGACACTGATTGAAGTCAGCGATTTGTAAGGAATAATTGAATAATGCATGTATTTATGGTAGAAATGGATGTTTAAGATACAAATTGTAATGATTTTTGTTATTGCCAATTGAGATTGCTCTGCTTATGAACATATCTTTTGCATAGTTGCGGTTTATTTTAATTATTAGACGTCAACAGATTTATTAACATATCGTTTTTATAATAGATATCCCAACATTTCTATTCACTTCATATACAGAAACAATTAAATAGCTTGTTCTACATCTAAATCTGGCATAAAAAGGATTTTTAATTGATTTTACTATTTAAATAGTAAGCTTAGTTACACAAAAAATTTATTAAAAAAAATACATTTTTTCAATATTAACTACAAGTCCAAAATATAACAAAATGAAATCATCGAAATGTATTAGTCAAAGTGCATTTTTTTGATAAATTTTAGTATTCTGCATTATATTCAAAAGAAATGTAGCACTGCGATTCCCGAAACATAAATAAATTCCATGTTCACGAACTTTTGGTCTAATTCCGACTGAACAAGTAAAATTTTAAATTTTCAAAAAATCATAATTTTCAAACGAAAAACTGAAAAACCTTAGCGACTTTTTACAAAATCCATTTTAAACGTCTTGAATTGTAGTATTCATGAAAAAATTGGCAATTGCTATAAAATGTTGTTACACTTTTTGTCAGCGATAAAGAAAAAAGTTGTAAAATTCAACACTTTGAAAACTTGACAGCTAAGAAATAATAATGTTTAAAGTAAAAGTGAAAGCACCAGTTGAAAGCTTTATCTATATACTTTAAAATATATCCTTTGAGTTTTTTAAATATCGTCAAAGGGTTTCGAGATACAACGCAGTATTTGACAAGTTTGAAAATTCAGAGCGTTCACGAACTTGTGGCCGGTACTATATATCACTAATTAGTAAACTCACTTATTTGTAAAAACGAGTTATATATTGTATAAAGAATTTCTAGCCCTGCCAGGCGTAAAATGCGGCTTTACCGCCCGCAGATCGGCGCTTACAATCCTTTACGCCTCGAAAATTATATGGTTGAGATAGGAGTACCCCGCCCTCATCCCTGTTGAAAATTCGGGGTATAAATTCAAAATTGACACTCCCTCGAAAAAATCCGAATTGATTCTTACTGGAGGTACAACAGCATTTTTTTGGGTTGTGAATAGATGCTCAAAATGCATGAAAACGATTTTTTTACCGGATTGACCTTCAATATCTCAAAATCTATAGCCAATTGGATATTTTGGCGGTCATATTTAGAACAAATGTCTGGAGAAAAAATCAGACCAGAATCGACTTTTACTTAAGCGAAGCGTGAAATTTTTAAATTATTGTTGGGCTGTGTTATCAACAAATCTACCATTTTACAACTTACTGAGTTAATTATTTATCATCTTTCATCAACAAAACTGGTTCAGTTAGTTAAAAAGTGTCCGGAATATTGTTGCTAACAAACTAACGTAATTATAAATTAAGTGTAAAAAAACGGCTTATCCCCTACGATAATATATATAACTATATATACTAAACTAACGTAATTGTTTTTATCTATTAATTTTATGGTCGTATTGGATGTATTTTAAATTTATGTATTTTTATATAAACTTTTCCAATGGCAACACATCCGGAAAATATATATGTTAAGATTCACAATATTAATATTGCACTGTTTACAATATGTACTATATCATTTACAATAATCATTGTAAATATTACATTTATTCTCGTGTTTTACCGGTATATTGGTCTGAAGTTTAAAGTTTTTCGTTTCAGACACGTAACGATGAACTTTAATTACATTGCTACGGATGACCATACACTGTTCTTATTTCATGATCGGTCTCAATTATCGTCTAACATATGGTTATTAGGTAACAGCACGAGGATATCGTAACCAGCCCTGTGTTCAATATGGATGTAATGTGCGACCGACGCAGGAGCCATTTCTACCAGCTCCGCCAGGACACGTGCCCAGATGTGCGAGGCCGGGGCAGACTTTTTGCGAAAGTCCTGATCGCTATCCTCAGTAAGTTACAGTTTCTTACATTTTATTCTTTAAATCCATAGCATTTAATTTAGTAAAATTTATTTACTAAAATACCCCGACGTCTACGTAATACCATCGTAAAGTTTTTTATATATAAATTATACAAAAATTTTCAGTAAATTATGCTGGAACGAACTGTTAGACCCGAAACAAATTGCAACAGGAGCGATTTTTACGTAATAATTAATAATATTGAATTGTTTTTTATTATATTATATTATATTATATAAATATTATACAATATCAATTCAACGTTAGATTCGACTTCATCGACTACAAAAACCTTAAGCTGACGAGTTTCAAACAAATTGCATTACATTTTTCAAAAGTCATCAGCTATATTGGACCTGCCGTTTTGAATTTTGAAAAACTAACATCCGATTCGTGATCAGCGACCCCAAAAACCCCTTACTAAATTTTTTTGGGCAAATTGGATGGATTTTCAGTAAAGTCGTCCGCTATATTCGATCCGCCATTTTGAATTTTGAAAAACTAACAGCCGATTCGTAATCAACGACCCCGAAAACCCCAGAATAACGTGTTTCTAGCGAATTGCATTTGATTTTTTAAAAGTCATCAGCCATTTTGAAACTGCCATTCTGAATTTTTGAAATCTGACTTCAGATTCGTAATCAGCGACCCCAAAAACCCCCAAGTAATAATTTTTAGGCAAATTAGATTGAAATGCCCTGGGAGAATAAGCTCAAGGTCAAATTCAATGTCATGAAACCTATATAAACATAAACAACTATATAAAATATGGATATTTATAACTAAAAACACGTTTCAATATTGTGACTGTTTTCTTGATAACTATTTTATACTTTATTGTTTATGTAGCCATTCGCCTTGTTGAATTAAAAAATTGTAATATCTATACTTCAAATTCGTATTTGGCAACGCCAAATATCACCAGTACATATTTTCAAATGAAGATACCAGTAAAAAATATCTGTCTCAAAGTATTTAAAGCATATGCTCATGATATGAATGGGATGTATATATATATATATCACGTAATTTCAAAGTGGCCGTAAGAAAAATCGTAGGTGTTCGAATTAAACTTCATTTTGAAGGGTAAAGGTAGTATTAAAAGATGCAAATAGTACAGAAGGCAAAAAAAATGGTTGCATCCTGTACGTAACCTCAAACACAGCAAAATAACGTGTCTTTGGAGTACATAACCTCTTATATCTCAAAAAAAAAATCTCTTATATCTCAAAATCCTGACGTGATGGACCAATTCCGACTTCGGGTTCGGATTCTTCGCATACAATTACGTCTGAAATGACCCACAGCTTCCCAACAATATCCAAGACCCTTTTTTGTAGACCTGTGTAATTCATTTGGTGACTCACTTTGATTTTTTTATTGGTAGTTTTTATCTAATTCAGATTGAGATTTGACGGGAATCGGAGCGTAGTGCAGTTTCTTTTGTTTATAAAAATATAACTTAAGGCAGTTCTAAAGTTCTCCGCTGATAAGGTAAAAATTTGAGTTGAAAATCGAAAATTAAAAATATTTGAATTAATTTGTCGAAATTCGGGCTCTGTATTAATAAAGGCCAAAGAATTTAATTAGGAATTGAAGAAGAACTGTTTTATTTATTTCCAATACAGTTCTTAATTAACTTACTTAGCATTCTGTGAGTCCGTATATAAAAAATCGAATTACCTTTACACACAGCCGGAATTCAGACATTTTTAATTTACGTTTTTTTTAGTGTAAGAAACCCCTCAATGATATTTGAAATACTTTGTGAGCACAGAAGAATATTTGGGTGCGATTCTATACCACTAATGTTCATTTCATCCATCATTACCAATGTTTAGAGAATATTTCTTGACATTAAAATTGTTTAAAAGGTGCGTAGTAAGTTTACCAGTGCAATGTCTTAATCATTAACTTTAATGTGCTTGTTTTTTAAACTGTATAAACAACTTTATAATCTTAAATTATTGCGCACGCTTTCTTAATAATGAAACGAAATAATATAATCGCAAAGAAATCTGAAAACATTTTTTTCACTTATCTACTTTGTGTTATAAATGCATCACAGCTTGGACAGTATCCGCCTAAGCACTTCTTCAAGGTGTCGAAAATATTCAATTTTAGACTAGTTAACATTCGCAACACATGCTATATTGTAATACGAACATTTTAAATTTTAAACAAATTGGGTTGTAATATAAATTCTATATGCCATATTCAATCTAAAAAAGTTGTCTGTAGTGTCTTAATCAGAATCTTCAAGAACATGTACGTTTCAATTTGCGCCTTAATTTGTTTACGTTATTAAAAATGCTCTAATTTATCCATGTGTCTTTTGGACAGATTTTCTGGATTAAGGGTTGATCTCTAATCTTAAAACAGTTTCAATGCCAATAGAGAATAAAGCATATAATTATTTTTGTCAACTGTAGATTTCAAGATATTTTAGTCAAATTAGAGTACGCAAATTCGGTAAAGTTACTTTGGTGAAAATCTATTTTTGTATGCAGTGATTTTGTTTTTGATTAATAAGTTCTCTTGAAAATCGAAAACCTATGTGTTTTCTATACTTACTTTCTCTGACACTTTCGACCAGACGAACTTAGAATGTTGAAGCAATATATGCTCATGGGATATGTTAAATTGCAATTCACATGTACGAAAGCTTTTAAATTAAACTTTTTTATCAATGTAATATTACTCTTTTGTACTTTGTCTATTAGGGAAAAATTTCTTCAGTGGTGAATGTATTTTCATATAAGGTTGTCTTCTTAATTCGGTGTTTATCTTTAACTAAAGTAGACTCTCTCTTTAATGTGAGCTACGTTTAACTTTAAGAAGGGCGGCACATCTTGCCTCGTTCCTGGTGCAAATCGCTTAGTTTAAGTAGTTGTCACTTTAAGCATATTTTGGGTATACATATAGATTTGAGAAACTGGCTGTAATAAAACGATATGCGAATTTTCTCCTTGATGAAAAACTGAATTAATAATAATTTCCGTAGAACTTCACAAAAGAATTCTTAATTACAGAACATCATCTAAGTTCATGATTTTAACTAACCGATTGTGATTTTAACTAGAATGGTGTGAAAATTCTCGACATCGATGTAAAATGTTCCAGCAGAATAATTTCGGAAATACTGCATTTGACAACTTTAAAAAAATGCATTAAATAAAGTTGAGGATTGCCAAAAACTTAATTCAGTTTATGAAGAACTATTAATATCTCTTAAACAAAAGAAATTACTCCACACCACCTATAAATTCAGCATATAAATTGTGGCCGAAAATGAACGTGGTAATTTCGCAAATTTAATTGAGCAAGTCAATTCTTGGAAACGTCGGGAAAATTAACATCATTTTGCTCATAGAAAGCAAATAAGTAGTAGGTTAAAAACCTACCCAATTTGTAATTTATTAATAATGATTTCTATTTCAATTTGTATGAAAATACATCATTTTGAAATAAAATGAACATGTAACAAAATTTGTTTATTTGACTCAACAAAGTAAGAAATAATTACTAAATCAATTTAATTTTCACGTATACTAATTATCTTTAAATGTATGTGCTGATTCTTCATAATTTACCTACCTACAATTAAAAACTTTGATGGAATTTTATTAAAGTTCTGAGTTATTATATTTTGAATGAGTAGATTCAAATCTTAATAATAATAATTTGAATACATTGAATTATTAGCTTATTAATTATTGACTGTCAGAAAGTCAACGTTGTCCAATTACTCCCACGTGAAAAAAGGGAAATGTGTGTCAATTTTTAACGTTTTCTTTCCTTTTTTTTATTTCTTTTCTTATATAAGCACTTTTTATTTTAATTAAAGTTAATTCCAACACATTTATACAGTGTACTCATTTAGTAAATGTTAATTTTGCCTAAAGAAGTATTAAACATCGTGCTGCAATATCCCTGTAATCAGAATGTTTTATCAAGCTTTACAAGATTATTGCATCACATCGAAATCGTAAAATATCCAACAGTAAGGTGACGTAAAGATGTCATTTAAAGCATTTCGTACAGAGTCATGAAACTTCGATGTCCTTATTCACGTCTTCATAAAGTTATCTTGGAGTGATACAATTTGATGCTCACGACAATGAAAACAAATTGTCTCATAAATTTTAGTGTAAAGTCATAATCTTACTAATGTTTCGTTGTAATAAAATGATAGTCGTATCTCTACACCGCCATCTACATCATTCATTTCTAGATTTTACAATGTATTTGTTTACCTACAAACAGAATATGGTAATCAAAAATAATAAATAGTAACAAATAGTAGCCAATGTTGGACTTTTTTGCATGCAAATTTTTGTTCCTTTTTTTCCTCTAGATTTTTAGCAACTAGGAGTATTACAAGGAAACAAATTGTATGCTAGAGTCAAACACTGGTTACTTTATATTAATTTGTAGGCCAGACCCGTTGTTTTTTAAATTTTTAATTACATCGACTACAAAAAAATACCATCTATTTAGAATACGGTAGTATTCAGTAAAAGTAGATAACAGTTCAACGAACTTTAATGTTTCAGTAAATGGTCTTGTTGATTATTTACATACATCTGCAAAGAAGTTATTTAATCAAATGTAAGATACGCACAAATTATATTCGTACTACAAACATATTTTAGCAGAATGAAATTCTATTAATCATGTAAGTTAGCACAAACAGTACGACTACTTTACACATGTGATAGTATGTGTGTATGTAAATTGCGTAAACTATATATGTTTGTAATTCTCATTGATGTAATGCAAGCGGGAATTTTCGATCATCAGATTTACTTTCTCTGGTGTGCATGATGGGTAAAACCAAACGTTAAAGAGTATTACTCATGTATTATTCTTGGAATTTATCGATATTTATTTACACTCACTTATTAAATAGTAGGTTTTGTTATATTGGCTACAACACAAGAAAATAATTTAATTTTTATTTGAAGATTGTTCTTATTTTTGGGATAAAGTGCAGCTTGTGCAAAGATCATACCAAACACTAAATATAGCACATTATGAGCCGAAGATATATAACACTAACAATAACTGTAGAATTTTATTCTCTCTGAATATATCCGCATCACACCTTAAATTTTGGATCTGACCAAGCACTTATTTAGTCCTGATTAGGATACAGTTAGGTGATTTATTATCATCATTATTGATAATCATTCAATATAATTTTTTATGTTTGGTTCTTAAAAAGGTTTATGCTACCATAATAGACTAGTTATAATAAAAACGCATTCTGTATTCAGATTTTTCTTGGTCTTATGCATTCGCGATATTTATTCGTGTACCACGTGATAACGATGAAACTGATAATCCGAAAGTGAAAACTGCGTCATTTAACCCCAATCTCTGCAGTTAATTGGATTTATGTACAAATCGTTTTTAGGATGTTTACATATCGTTTTGGGCATGGAATTTATATTGTATCCAATTATTTTACACTCCTATTAAAATTTTGCTAATTCGAACAATTTTTACTAAATTTTTTCTTTTCTCTTTCTTGTATATTATCGGTCTTAACCCTTTCCGGTACATATTTATTTGATGAAGCATTTTTCATGAAACTGGGTCTTCGGGGGTTTTTGGTGTCACTGATCATGAATCTGATTTTGAAATTTCTAAATCTGAGTATAGATTTGTCAACTGCAACCTGAAAAACCCGGAGTACCAAGTTTTGTCTCGATCCAATTGAACCTTTATCAGCGATTGCATTTTTTCTATAAAAATGACGATTTTTAGTTGTTTATTTGTTTATAAATCATAATGTTAAATAAATATTGACTTAAATGCAATGTTATTCACTTCTTCAACTCTCACTTACATTGGATTAAAAAAAAGGGCACAAATGCATTATTTTATCTTTAAAAACTCAAATTTTCAACTGAGTCAACCTAATATATTAGCCACCATGCCGGAAAGGGTTGAAAAAAAGGTTGTATTTTATCAACTTATGAAAGGTTTGAGAGACACCATGATTCTTTTTTATTAAATTGAATACAACGTATTTTTTCAAATTGTTCTATTACCAATGTTTCGTTATTCATAGTTTGCAATTACTACATATTATTTCATAAAGCGAGTAATGTGACTTTAAATTGAAAGCAAGATCGTATAAAAAGGATAACTCTACTGAATGATCTTCAAAAACATGGATATTACAAAAAGGTTGCAATTGTAAAACGTGGTACAATTGCGTAACAACGTACAAACGTTGTACAGCGTACAACGTAACAACGTAATTGTGTACAACATATCAGTATTTTAGATAAAACGAACACGGTATATTCTGTACACCGAATATAACACTCATATAGTGAATTATGTTACTTTTGAGGTCTTATATTATTAAAATTGAACAAAGATTTGATTTGACCCTAATTTTGAGTATATGTTGTCAGGTTATGTTCAACGCTGTTTTTCATCGCTCGAAAACACTGAACAATAATCAAATTTTGAACAATATTATTAAATAAATTGAAGAAACTAATATAAATCATTTCTGTGCATTAGCAGATTTTCAGAATTTTGATTTTTCCTAAAAATTTGTCTCATTTTTAAAAACGTCTGTTCTTTTATTTTCCAAAAAAAGTTGAGGTCATGTGGAATAGTAAAATTCAGGCATATAATGCACATATATCGCTGCAAGTCACTTTATATATTTTATTTATGCTTCTTCACTGCGAATTAATGGCAATTCGATGAAAAAATGTTCATTAAGATATTATAAACCTCTAAAAAATGGAAATTTTACCAAAAAGAAAAATTTGCTTAAAATCCACTGAAGCAGCGATGCTTTTATTTTTGTATTTTCATGGCACAATAATTAATAGTATTTTTCTATACACATATTTACCTTTCAGATAAATTAAAACACTTCAAGAAACGACTAGAAATGTAAAGTCCGAAAAATATTATAATTTTACGATTTTTTTAAACCCTAAAAAAGGGACTAATTATTTTCTAGCTATAACGACAGTTGTGATATGTACTTCAGTTTAACATGTCAATGCAATTTTTGCAACAAAATTACCGAATACGATATGATAAATAAGCTACTTATTATCTTTATTTACGATTCATACTATGAATGCTAGCCTTTCAATGCGAATCCATTTTAAAAGATCTTGAAATGATGATCGATGAGTAACCATTTCAGCAGTCGGAAGATGCGAACATGGATTTGGCACAACTTGCATTATTTTATTTGGTTAAACGCATATACTGTGATTCTTGAAATTCTAAAGATACGGTGATTATAAAATCTAGAGCGAATTTTGTTGTAGATTTTGTAAAAATGTATTTATAATAATTATCTAAGATTTAATTATGTTTTTATTTACTAAAAAATAATTATATATTTAATACAGTGGTTTTCATATTAGATGAAAATTACAAAAGCCGAAGAAGCCTTAGTTTAATTAAAAAACTTCAATTGTCTCGTAGTAAAAAATTACGACATCGTTTCGAAACGTGCGAAAAGCTATTACTTTCCTAGTAACTAACCAAGATTCAATAAGGTGTTAAACAATACAGCTAACTTTTGAGATTTCTCCATTATTTTATGCATCCTGCAGTAACCTTCTTTACAAGGCAAATACTTGCTGACACCAATCTGAAGAAGTAATTTTCGTTTTTTTAAATGAATATTTACTTGTTTATTAAAGTTATCCTGTTACTGTCAATTCTCACTTTATATGCTACTCAATTAGTTTATTTTAAATTTTGAACATTTGTATTGATAATGTTTGCGTGTATTCAAGTAAATAGTCTTTGTATTACTCAAGTAAACATTACTTTCAGCATGGGAGTCTGAAAAAGTGGCCATCTATGAAATATTTTCTATCAGGATTCTAGTTATTTTTTGTCATTCTTTATTTGTATAGTTTACTATTTATTTGTGTAGCTTTACACTATTTGTCACTCATATACTAGCAGGAGATGTGTATTTCAAACAGATTAGTTACTGAATGATTTTATAATGACCACAAGATAAAAATGTTGTCTGGAAACAACCAGGGCCTTATGTAGTTTTCGGAAACTTTATCTAGGAAGCGTGATAGAAAAATCTGTATAGAAAGCAAACACCCTGGGTTACTTCTTGGTTATATTTTTGGAATCGAAGTTTCCTACCAAGGCTCTATATTTGCTTTTATAATTCGGGACAATTGCTATTGAAATGATCGAAAATCTAAGTTCACTTTTCTGAATATTGTTTCTTTTGATAAAATATTCTTATTCAGGCCTTATATAATGTGGACAAAGTAAGGTTAACTTCTACCTGGGCCGAAGTCACACTTAAAACGTATTATTTTTTACTTATTAATTTGACTTTAATTTTTTGTAAATAGATACAAAAACTTTCGCTTTCGGAACTGTCCAGTTCCGGATTTATTTCTGTCAATTGCTGCAGACCAAGCAAATATTGTCCAACATTAGGACGAGTTCTAAGTCATTTGTATAATAAAAATAGAAGAAGGTTGTTGGTATAAGCCCATTTTATGTCGGTTCAAAAGCAGATTTACACATAGAATAATCAAAAGATCTTTTAATCTCTACTATCTTCAACACATTATTAACTAAAAGAGAGAAAAAACACACCGGACAAACTACCAGCTAAAACGTAAATTTTCTATTAAACAATAGTATTTTGATTGATAACAATATTGGTAATATTATAGCATAATAATGAAGCAGTAAATTTTAGCATAGTGCCTAACAAATTGCTGAGGTCTTTTGCCTTGAATATACGAATGGAAAATAATAATTTCATTACACTATATAGTTAGTAACTGAATGTTACTATTTATTGTTTACGATATTTTATTCCGTGTTGTCTTAGGTATATTACTTGTAGCCACACATAAATTTAGCCGATGGGAAACAAGGCAGTGTGAAGGTGTGATGGTTTCCGGTGTTGATTTTAAAATACATGAAAGATTGAAAAGTTATCGGCAGGTGTTGTTAAATATTGAAGAGGTGTCAAAAGTATTTCTTGTAAGTAACGATCAACGTTCAAACTGTAAACAAACAAAAACCCAGAGAATGGGGGGTGCAATATGATGTTAGAGTTACGCCATAGTTTGTTTACAAATTGAACGTCCTCGACAATATCGAAAAATTATGTATTATTTATTACATACGGTCGAGAAAATAAATCGGACCGATTTTGTGCAGAAAAATTAACATCGATGAGTCACACTGCTCAGGGTGCAAGTTATATAGTCTCCCAATCGATATTGTACATGGTACCGATTTAACTTCGCACTTTTAATTGTGCATATAACACCTTAGTACTCGTTGCGTTTGGATATATTTCATCTTCTGGAAAAGTTTCTGATTTTTATTCTTCATATCGTTCTCCATTTAGAATTTCGGAACGCTGATAAGGGATCCGTAATCAGCGACCCCGAGAACCCCCGAGAAACAAGTTTTAAATTAGGTGCTAAGGAATAATTCATGACACAATGTTAAGTGCTTATCAAAATTATTTGATTTCAACAAAAATTTCATAATTTTTGGAAACGGGTCCAAAAATGTTACAAAATTGTCTATTTCTATTTGGAATTTTGAACATCATTTGATACCATCCTAGTTTTTTTAACTTAAGTTTTGTTTTGTATGATCAGCTTGTTTCAAACCTAGAAGGCACCTATATCAGAAATGTATTGATATTTGGTTCGTTGGATAAAAACTGAAGCAGTAAATTATAGAATGGAAGCACAAATCATCTTGACAATAGAAAGATTTTATTGAACATCATTTTGGGCGAATTACAATGGAATCGAATGGTTGTAAATATATTTTACTCTTTTGCTCTACTTGCTTTACACTTGCGTAAATGCGTACTCATTCACGGGGAGTCGTTTGGTTAAACGCTACGAGGCCATTGCCTCAATACGTAGACCTTTTTAACAGCCCTCAATTAGCATACAAAGAGGCGCACGACCAAGTTTTGCGAAGCAAAATAATCGTTTCTGTCTTCGGAACTGTCACCGCTTTACATCTTGGGACTATATGCTGCAATATAATAACCGTTTATAAGGATGTTTCGGCGACGTCATCGGTTAATCTCTTTCGTAAGATAGTTGTGCTGTAAGTAATTGCTCTCTTGTATTTTTTTCGTCGCCAATCGGTGCAGATTCACGTCGATCAAGGATATAAAGTGGTTGAAATTATGACAAAATGTCGCTTTGTATAACAAA
Source organism: Trichopria drosophilae (assembly GCA_030407085.1). Lineage (NCBI taxonomy): Eukaryota > Metazoa > Arthropoda > Insecta > Hymenoptera > Diapriidae > Trichopria > Trichopria drosophilae. The sequence continues at coordinate 195,285,286 of CM059582.1, forward strand.
TCACGATTTTTTAACATTCTAGTGCAAAAATTACTGTTATGAAATTACCGGTTATGTACACAACCCGTTAAGTGTGGGTCGTTCACGTGCAATAACCGGAGCCATTCAATGAAATAAATGATGTTATTTTCACATGCCCATCATAGGAATAATCACATTCCTACTTCTTAATTCTACATGTTTTTCCATCCACTAATTACAACCGCACATTTTATACCGAATGATGTGTTAATTTTCATTGAAGGGTGACTCTACAGGTATTACATACATATTCACCTATTAGTAGAAGGTCTACAAAATAATTTTTTATTTAAATTACTTCAATCACGCACAAGTGCCCGAGTAAAAATTTATTACGGCCCTGATCAGGGCCTGACCAAAAGCGTTACACCCTGATCAGGGCCTGAACAAATTTCTGCTCGGGTGGTTGTGTAATATTTAATAGAATTTTTATGATTTAACACGTATTCCGCACTTACTAACGGGGTTTGAAAACCCCGAAAAACACTTGGGAACACGATGTTATTTTTTGAACCTGAACATTTGCATTGTGCCAATGAAAACGTAACACAATCCTGTCAGATTTCAATGATGTATGCAGCAAAAAAAGAGGTGAATCTTGAGGTAGATTTTTTGACGCAAAATCTGAATCTGACATCCAAAAGACCCATCAAGTCGGAATTTTCGCAATATTAGGTTAAATAGACAAAAAACTGCCACTTTGGACATTTTTTCGAACGTTTTGTGGCTTACTAATTTTTTTTTTAAATTTCCTACACAAAAAACTGCACATAACTAATTTAATAATTGTTCAGTTGAAATTCTAAATGTTTTTGTTGGAAGAAACATACGGGGTCTATTTCAATTTTTGCTGCAAATTACCAAGCCATTGAAAGCAAGGTCCGATGATAATCCAACCATATGGAAGAGACTAATTTACTCCAACAGAAACAATGCTCGATACTTACGAAATAACAGTCACTGACAGTGTACAGAAAGGTGTTTTATACATCAGACAAAAACAATTGTGTGAGAAAATTCACATCGAAACAGACTGTGACGTCATCTATAAACAAAAAACCTTAAAAATGAACAAATATTAAATATTTTACATATATTATTTCCTACTGAATTGATCCAGAAAATATAAAAATGTCTTGACTTACAAAACTGAATTGTTCATAAAAGATTGTTTAAACAATTTAAAGAAAAATCTCAAAACTACATAACTTTTTTTTTCATAAATCGTACATCAATTTGGAAACATGTTTTGAAGCTTCAGAGTGGTACTATACGATATCGATTCGGAAAATTAAATTAAAAAATTTAATAACCCATAAAAAATTCAAAAAAAATTGTCATTTTTTGTCAATTTAACCCAATGTTGTAAAAATTCCGGGCGTGATGGGCCTATTTGGATGTCAGATTCGGATTCTCCGTCAAAAAATTTACAAGTCTCATCTTCCTTTCTTCGGCACAGACATGAAATTTTGCAGGCCTGTGTAGTTTATTACTGAACGTTGAAGTAACAAAATAACAAACATAATCGCATTTTCCAGACTTGATACAAACCCTTTTTAAGGTAGCAACATTATTAAAATACTTATTTTTTACCCGTGTGGAAAATTGTCGCATAACGCTAGAGACTGTATAATAACTATACGTAATTCTTGCAACGCTTGACTAGAACTCTGAAAACTATACCGTTTCTATCCCGAATCCATTTAATAAACCTTTTTTTCCATGTCTTGTTAAACTATGATTAATCTGCACAGAGTTTTTATAGAATTTCGATAATTTTAGTTAGGTTTGACACCGCCAGGTGCGGTCGCGACTGCAGGATCTTTATTTCTCGCCCTCGCTATAGAAGTGGGTTTTCATTTGGTCATAAGGGAACCAGTTGCCAGCTACTGTGATTGCATAAAGTACGTCTTATGCGTAAAGCTCTCTGCATAAATGTGATTTTGATACTCATGTCTGTATACTAGCATTTTATACAACTTTTGGATTAATCATTATTATAATGATTTCATCCTTAATTTGAGAACTTGAATTCTTGAAATTGAAGGTAATAAAAGGTCATTCTGAAATAGATTAAATTATTGTACAATTTGCTTCAATACAGTTTTCTTGGTTTAATGAATGCATGTACAAATACGAGATAGTTCCCGTACAGTCCAACAGTACAGTATCTATTCGATCACATAGTTACATTTTACCACACAGTTCCTTAGAGATTATCTAGATCGCGCCGTTACAACTATCTACAGTGCCCCCCCCCCCGCCCCCCATAATTGGCGGGTCCTGTCATTTTCTAACCCTCTCAATATTTTCTTAGTCAGGGAAAGAACTTTTTCCCACACTCTGCCGAGAGAACGCACATGCGCCGACCAGAAGAAATCAGTTTTACCTTTCCTACATCGCGCATGCGTGATGTCGCCACAGAATTACTGCTCCGTGAGGAGTGGTGGGGAACAGCAATCGAGGGGTAAGGCAAATATTGGGACGGACCTAGTGGCCAATATTAGGGGTAGCAATTATTGGGAATGCAAATATTGGGGGGGGGGGGGGGCTTTTGTAGTATAACTATACAGAATCGTTATACTGCTTACGTACACGATTATTTTCGACAAGAGTAAGGATAAAAAATACAATCTCCATAATACATACTGTTCAATTTCTATAGTTTTAAAATTTGTTATTATATGGTAGCATGGGGCGAGGCGACGCGGATTTTGTTTTGTTTTTCTCATAGCGAATTCCGAATCATTTAAAATTATTTCATAACGTTTTTATAAAATCTTAATGAACAGTGTAGCAAGTTATTCTACTGTAATAATTCTAGTAAGTTCGTAACGTAGTAAACTTGATTTTGGCAATTGATATATAGCGATCGGCAATTCCGACAGTTGATAGAGCGCGATATTGCCTATGATTGTTGTGGATTCCTACGAAATCCTGATTGTTTCTCGAAGGGTGGGGTACTTTTAGGGGATTGTCTAAAGTGCGAGACAAGTACTCTTTCTTTCCACATTTTGGGGTCGAAGGACAAAACGCGATCGGAGTTTATAGTGAATCAAGTGGCGGGTATCAACGGGAGGGAAGTCATTTATCAGTATGATTTTGGAGCATTAAGATTATCAATATGCTTCTAACTACCGTTTAGACGCGAATTATTTTTCAACAGTATTAGCTAGTCACAACTGTTTTTGATAAATAGAAAATCGTGCGGATAATAAAACATTCAGATTGTTAATTATTATTATTTAAATTTCTTAAACGTATTATTTTAATAGCTTATGTATATTCTTCAGTGTAATAAGATATATAACTAGACCCATATACTAGAAAATAAGCAGGGTAGGTATTTTCCATATTTATGGAATATCGAAAATGTGTAACAATCATTATTACGAAATTATTAATATATATTTAAAATATTATTCAATTTTGGTCAACGACAAATATTATATGAAAATAGATATTGTTATACAACTTGTTTATGAATCGACTACCTGTGCTTGATACCACTCAAATAAATTTTACTTAGAATTTAATATGAAAGCGAATATATTTTCATATATAAAAATCTAAGGTAAACAGAATGCTTTATGTATGTATACATAACTTAGTTTTTTGACGACAATTACTCATTTTACGTTCCTTATGTTTTTTTTTTATATTTTGTAAAAACATTCGCATTACAGAATACGAGTAATATGTAAGCAAAAAGTGTATGCAGCTGTTTCGTATTTGTCGAACAAATTTAAAAAGGCCTCTTTTTCTAAGTTCACGGCGACCAGCCCTTTGTGCAGGTTCTGCATATGTAGAAAACCAGTTTTTTGGTTATTTTTTATAAATATACATTGTAATGAATTAGAAATACTGCTGATGAATATTTGATATTACCCAATGTGTATGTTTTTATCTTCAGCTTTTACATATTATACTGATGAAGGTTTCAAATTTTAATATGTAATATGAAGTAGGTTTTATTAAGGTTTTAATATTTTACGTTCTTCAATCATTCTGTACCAACTGTACATATAATAAAAAGTTAAGCTACTTATTACTTGTAAGTTTTAGAATTTAGAGATTTCTGTCAATTTTTACAATAAATAAAAAAGAACTGTGAAATTGCCTACAAATTCTAAACAATTTATTTTTATTAAAAAAATTAGACAAATTCCTATAATCCTTCTTAATGATCCTGCACGAATGCTTTTTAATAACATTCATTTTATGAAATTATACACTCACATGATGCTAACAATGTGCCGGATCTAAAACAAGAATAACCATCCTTGTTTACGTATATTTGATAAACAGAATATCTGAAAAATATACCGCATGCTCGATCTATTTGGCCGTGCACCAGAAAGATGTCGCTTCTGTGGAATGTTACGTACTCGCAAGTATCAGAAACGTTACTGTGTGTTTGCAATTATATGCCATCTGATATTTTAATTAATGAAAATATTTAACTAGGAAAATTAGATCATAAATATCCCAAATTTTTGTACCACGTTATCATTACTTTTTTATTGCTTGCAATTTATAAAATGAACAATATTTCCTGTCATTTGTCAAAAATGTTCACTGCGTGATACCAACAAAAAGAATCATTGCATGATTTGGTATCTGAACATCCAAACATATAAAGTCTTATACATCCTAACTGTTTAAAAAGAATTTTATGTATTGCATAAAGAGTATTTAAAGTAATTAAAATGAATTTATATTTAGAACAATAAAAATAATTGTTAACTTGAATTAACAAAATAATTTCGAGAGTTTAAATTTAAAGAGTATTCTATTTTAAGTGAACCCAAATTAAAATATAAATTTACAGGTGCGTAATAAATAATTGCGAAATATGTAGCTGCTATTTACTATGAAGTTCGACTACTCGTATTCTACTATTTTAAATCAATGTCAGTATTGGTCACAATACCAGATAATCTATCATAGTCACAATTAGAAACGTGATCAATAATTGATCCACAATAATTTAGTCATCGAATTAAGTTGTCCGAATATTACACAGTAAACATAATATCAAACAGACAATCAAGTAAATCATCAAGAACTGTCTAACCTAACATAACCTAACCTTATCTTAGCAGCGAAATTTCAGCCTAATTTTCTGTACCGTTGGCGAATTATCGTAATAGACACTTATATTTCGTAAGGCTGATAGAAGAAAATAGTAAAATCTAGTAACTCTAAACGGATTAAAAATTCGTTTAGTCGAAATGACGACAAGGATAACTACCCGCATAAATTAAATTTTATGGAAAATTTCCAGTAATTTTCTGTTTGCAATCCATTTGTTTCGAATAAAATTCACCAAATTTTAATACGAGATTAAACATTTTTAAGTATTTTCATACGTCCAATGCTTTTCAAAAGTTTTTCGTCTTTCGGGTTTATCGGATGTCATAATATGTAACATTCAATTCATTGCGAAATATTGAAGTAAAAATATTAATTTTTCATTCTAAGTGATACATTTTTTTGACATAGCCTGCTTAAAATGAATGATATTTCATTCAATTTCATGTAGTTCTACATTTTATTTGCACCCCAAACTTAACTGTTTTCCATGTATACATTGAACCTAACCTCAAACTTAAAAATCCATTAAGACTGCGGGTATATTCGTTTCAAAACGTTTAATATCGTATTAAAATTTGCGAAATTTCATTCGAAAGCGAAAACAAATCGAATGTAAGCAGGAAATCCGCTGTGATGGATCGCCAAAGGACCACGCACATATTATAGGACTAAAAAGTTCCTTGTGAAAATGGATGCAATTGACATATAATGTAGTTCAAGGCATCCTGATAAAAGTTGTCGTGGGTGCAAAGCAAAAAAAATGGACAGTTTTCAAGATATCAAGCATTAAACATTAACCTTTTCCGACAAGTAGCTAGTGGAAAATTGGCAGTCACAGGCAAACATGATCACGAATCTGAACTCGGATTTTAAACATTCAAAATGGCGTATTCATGATGGCCGATCAAAATATTACCAAACAAAAAATTACCTGATCCTGATTTCTATGAGAAAAAGCAAAGTATACTTTTGTGCTCAACCTATTTGTTTATAACTGTTCATTACGTTAATGGTTATAGTTTAGCTTTATTTACATAAAAGTTTCATAAGCGAATATCTGTTGCAAGTATAACAAATAAAAAAGGTTTTATAATCGCTGATTAAAAATCGACCTTCATATTCGTAATCAGGAACGTCAAAACCCCTGAATACTCAGTTTTATCTCGGGGCATTTTTTATATTTTGATCGGCCATCATGAATCCGTCATCTTGAATTTTTAAAATTCGGGTTCAGATTCGTAATCAGCGACCTCTAAAACTTCTGTATATAAATTCTCAGGTCAATCCAATTGAACGTTTGCCCGTGACTGCCATTTTTTCACCAGGTATGCTTGCCGGAAAGGTTTAATGCTTAATATCTCAAAAACTTTTAGTTTTAATGAAATAATAAATTAATATTACTCACAGTTTAATATTTTTCCAGGCAACTAATTCGGTTTCTTGTTGATAAATGCACTGCAGACCCAAGATCAGTATTCCGGGATGAGACACGCTATGAATACTATTCTTTCAGGTAAGGTCTAGTATATAACGTATATTTATATATACCATATATATTATTGAAAAGATATAATAATTCTTTTGAATTAAAGTACAGGCTATTATCCTAAACTCAACGCAGACTGCTCAATCAAAGTCGTACAAATCTTCGGTCTTTTTTTATTTTAAAATGGATTCTATCAGTATTAAATCTTTTCAATGTAATAATGGTATATTTTCGGTCGTACATTTAAATGAGGACGGAAAATATGGAAGATATATTCAAGTATATATATAAATGTCAATTATGAATCTGGTTACTAACTTGTGTTAATAGGAGCACAGAAAATTTCAAGAAATATTAAAAAAACTACAATAGTATAGAATTTTCAATTGTCAGCGGTTTTTGTACACGAACATACATATTTCTTTCTCTTCTACATATCAGTTTATTCTGGATGATCTGGATGAAATATGAATATTTCACTGAAATTTTGTTGTTTTATTGCAGGACCATTAACGTTCTTTAGTAAAACTTTTATTATGGTAACATTTTATGTAAATATTCATACAGTTACCATATTGAAACGTAGAGGGCAGCAGTTATGTCATAAAAAACGTAAAATAAACAAATAATTACATAAAAATGTAACAGGCATATTGTGTAAAATGCACATGGTTCCATTGCGTAAGATACGTAAACATGGCTGAAGTAAGTTCTTTATTTATGCTTTGACACATTTTTATGAAAATAGTGTAAAATTTTTGCGATTTGTGATAATTATGTAATTTTCAGAATGTATATTGCAAAAATGTGTAATATCACAACGTGATTTGTCTCCTATTAGAATCTGTAAAATTACCGGCACACTGGGTAAAAAATTAATAATATTTATCAAATACGTGGTTGCCTGTTAGAAGACAAATATTAAGTAATGCCAACTACATTTTAGTTGAATTAACTAAATTTTGTTGAATCGGTATCATGATGTAGTTGGAAGCACTAATTTGTAAAGGCATTGACTAAATATTTATGTGCTAATCGGCAACCACATATTTAGTCAAAATTACTAACCTTTTTTCAATGCATATTGGAAGCTAAAAACACAAGCCAGCATAAAACTGTCTGATAATGAATGTGATCTGTAGTTAAAATGGCAAAAAGATGACTTTTCAGCATGAGTCTAATAATATGGCCAGGGGCATTATATTGTAATTCAGCATCATAGTTTATGTCCAAGTACGTCGATTTAACCATTTCATAAAAGCAAAACATGTAAAAATATTGTTATTCTACTCTGTTGTAAATAAGACATTTATACTGTTTATAAGTATCCAAATATGCAACTTTGTAGTTTCATATTACAAGAATTTTCAATAAATGTTTTTCACTTCTGCTTTATCGAAGTCCTGCAAACTTTGTCAATATCTAGGGTCAATTTACAAGCAAGTAAAGACCACTATTATGTTTGTCTTTAGATGGAACTGTACTAAATACTGTCGAAAGAATGGTACAAACTTTAGAGTCCTGTCATTTATTTCTTTAATTATTGTATTTGTAAAAAAAACTCCGGAATGACAAAATGCATACAGAAAATTGGGTATTTTAAAATTTATACGTAATATAAATGATATAATACACATTATAAATCATAATATAACTTTGTGTACTTACACCATAAAGTTATAAGAATACTTTTTAATATATCTCTCCCGTATGTTTGAGATCGTTGGAGTGTGCTTTTGACAATGCATATGTTTGAGGTTATGCTTATATAAAAATGTTGAATTTTTCAGGCCCCGTCCAACATATAACCGAGGATATGATTATCCTAGATCTTCTGTGCCTGCGGGTCTCTATCCTAGAGAGATGTACGGGTCTTCTCATCAGTCATTTGTGTACAGTCGCCCATTGAATGTAACTGGTCAACAAAGGTAATCAATTTATTATTTTACATTTAGAATAATTGATATATAATAGCAGAAATATAATAAAGTAAAATATATGCTTCTTTAATCAAAATAGCATAATGTACATGCATGTGTTAATCACGTTATTCAGTTTCACTCTTTTCTTTGACGTCACGATCGTTTTTACTAATTCTGACTGGTAAAGGGCATTGGAAATTTCAGAAGCATATCACCAAAAGTCGTGAATATTCGACCGTTATTCAAATGAATTAAAATAAATGTAGACAATATCTTGGTTGTTACGGTCACATGAATTTATTGAAAATTAAAATTAAATATTTATATTTTACAATTCTGGTTCAGGAAATTCTAAACTCAAAATATATTTAAAAAATGGAATTTTTGCAGTTCTTTGCGATAATAGTTATTTTGTCTATTTTTTATATAACCGCCCCTATAATTTATCTCAGTTTAGAATAATCTACTCTCTAAATATGTAGTAACAAAAAAAATAACTACGTGTAGATTAGTAGAATATTACTGATGAATTAGTATTTTCGTACTATTTGTCAGTAAAAAACTTATTAATTGATGGTAACCCACTTTTCGCTGTAGATAAGTCGTTTTTGATTATTTCAAGTTTAGAGAGTAGTGTAATCTAGCATAATATAATATAATGTTGTTATTCACATAATTGTAGAAAGCTATTTTTGCACGGGTATAAGATGTTTGTCAGGATAGATATTGTCTTGTGCAGAATATTCATGATACTGTAAAATCACTGTAAAATATGTACAAATTTATTCTCCATACAAAACACATCGTTTTAAAGCCTTTTGAATAAGATTCTGAGTGTTATAGTAATAATTAATTCTCTTGTATTAAAATCACACTATTATTATCAATCTGTTCCACTTCAGTGTGATTATACAAGTTACAACAAAATAATTAAAATAAGAATTTTTAAATCCTGAACGATCCCTTTTTGCATAAATCGGACAAGAGGAAATGAAGATTAACAAATCTGAATAATGGTATTTGCTTTCACCATACTTAACAAGTAAATAATAATTAATTATAATGCCTTGTGCTCATCAAAAAGATTTTAATTTCATTTTTTTCCAACATTTTAAAACACTGAAGTCAGAAATTCATCTGTACGGCTCAGAAATTTGTGCAAATATTTGTTGAAAAAAATTTGTTGTCAAAAATGAATTTTTTTGGATCAATACTGATTTATGAAGAAAATGAAAGCCGAACGTTTTAGTGATTTGAAACGCCGTGATTAACAAATTTAATGTGTGTCATATGATCTTTAAAATTATTAATTTACCACTATCTCAATTTCGCCAAAAATGGACAAACATGGAAAAACACCTATTTCGTTCCCTAGTTACACAATGTACTATTATATAATAAAATAAACTACAATAAAATAAAATTATATAATTATCATTGAAAAAAAAATGTAAAGTGGATTCCAAACAATAATAGTTATTGTCATTTTTATATATTAAATTATGTAACAATCTGAAATGTAATTCAACTTATCCAAAATAAGAAATTAAGAATTGTTTAATACTTTTTACAGTTTATAAATTAAGTCTACAATTTTTTTATTATTTATAGTATCTCGACATCAAGTGATTTAAATAATCTTCTCCAATATAAAGCAATCTTATGAGCTTTTGTTATGCATTTAGAAAACCTAAAACGAAAACATAAAATATAACGATAAATTGTCATGTTTTTTATTATTGACTAAAAAGTCATTATCACTATTCGTTACACATAAATCTAACAAACCATAAACTAAAATTTCTAAATGAAAACTGAAATATATTACGATTAAAATAAATTAAAGCAATTAAAAGTACGACAACGTAGTAAGAAATAATAACGCCGTAGTAAGAATATAAAAATTGCACATGGGACGTCCATCTTCCTAATTTAAAATAATGATCGCTGGTTATATAAAATTTGCCGTTAATTTTTCGCAGGGAAAAAAATGCAAGATCACTCGATCAAATTATATGAGAATGGCTGAGTGCAGCACACAAAATCAAATGATCGATTATGAGATGATCCTAGCAGTTATACTGCTGTGTAATTTATATATTTCATTTCTTCCCTTGATTCTAGCACGTTCTATAAGAGATCAAGTATAATTGAAAAATAATAATTTTTAATTATAATAGCGGTTTCTATGTCACTTTTTTCTATGAAGTATATCATGCTACATCTATTATGAAGATTTTTGTTTAATTATCATATATTTCATAATTTTGAACAATACTGTATGTTTCCTTCTATTTGTTTTGTATACACTGAGAAAAAATCCCTAGTTAAATTGACTATATCACATAGTTGGGAAAATATAGTTAAAACTACTATGAAAAATACTTAAATTTACCACTTTCATAGTAGATTTTACTAAAATTTTGTTACACCAACTATTTTCTCATATTTAAAAAATCAATTATGTAGAATGATTTAAATAAATATGACAAATATAGTTGAAATAATTATAATCTAGTGTAGCCCTCATTTCACACTCTGTCTCGTAGTAAATCTTTATATTTACTATTATTCATAGTTAAAGTTTGTATTTACTATAAATCCATAGTAAAAACTGCCGCACCCCGTGTGTTTTCATGCCGCCAGGTGGCGTCGTGGCGTTCACAGATTTTTTTCTTCGAGCCCGTGGCTCCCCTTTTTGAAGTGGATTTTCATTTGGTCATAAGAAGGACCGTCGGGAGTCAAGATATGATAATACATAATGCATGTAGTATATGCACGTGTATCTATAGACTAGTTACATGACATTAAAATTTGTGCGTACAATGACATTGCATAATACATTTTTTAACTGGCTAGAGTGTGACATTCACAAACTTAGCGCAGTATCGATTTTTTGTTTTTCTCTTTGTTTCCTTGTTTATCTTAAATAATGAACGAAAGGGGAAAAGTGGACTTTTCATACGCTATGATATATTATAGTTTACAAATATTTTTCAAAAGTAAATATTGACTCCTTTCCATATTTGTTATGATAATTTCTTATACAATTTCTCTCAGTGAAAGTAGTAATTTTTAATAGTTGAGTCTATTTGTCTATTATGATAAGTAACATTTTGAATCATGAAACAATAGTTAAACTTTACTATTTCAGAATAGTTCTTTTAACTGTTACCATGCCTAGTCCTCAATTCACACTGATTTATAGTAAAAAAATGATCATTTCAACTACTTTTTTTTCTGAGTGTATCTACTTCAATACATAATTTTTTTGTTTGAAAAGAGTGTAAATGCGTTTAGGTTTACAAATTATTCTAAGACGTCACGTTTTAGTTTTCCATTCTTCGCGTGTCTACTCTCTCTAAAGAAGACAGTGCATTCACGATTCTTTATTAAGTACCTAACTGACAAGTTGACGCAAGGCAATCGATAAGCGGACTTCCCCAGGAAGATACGTCAACAGACTGCAAAGTATACGAAAACACCAGACCCCATTTTTTACTAAAATTTTGAAAGCAGAAGAAAATACATTAAGCATTTTACCAAAAAAATATAAAATGTTATTAACTTTATAATGTAAAGTTACAATTCATGCACATTAGACAACAAATTATAAAATCTGTAATGATTCTTACTGTATTATTTTAGGGTATTTTAATAATTTTTAACTAATCATATTATACGTATCCAAGCCTACAATAAATCTGTTTCGTCTATCCCAATTTTCGATGTACATCATAACAAATTTTGTAAGCATTTTCATTTGACTTAAGTTTGCTTTAAAGAAACAATTTTGGACCTTTGTTCAATCGAAACTTAAAAGCTTTAAAATTATTTTTATATAAAAGTTTTTTAATATTCAAAATACTACTGATTCTTATTATTTGATTGTTGTTGTATTAAATACGATAACTTTTTTATACCACATTCAAGGATTGCATATTTTAATTCGTTTTTAATTCTGAATTTGTATGTTCGAATAACTTCGCTAGAGAGATCTTTTCTACAATGTTCTGCAAGCTTTCGTTAGATGGCGATATCATACCGCATTTAGTATTTCTTCGATCTCATAGTCTGATGTAAATTGAATTGGTAAAATTAAATGTAAAAATGTAAATGCATATGAATCGCATTTCAGTGAAGAAGAACTAGATTTTTATTAATTGTTAATGCATTAAGAATTCTAATATTTAAAAAAAAAAGAAATCATCAACAGATCTTCTGAAGATGGAGAAGGTTAGTAATAATTTTTGGTAATATAAAGTAAAAACCAAATAATTGATTATTTAAATAATTAACAAATTCCTTTCAGCAATAGGATATTGACAAATACTAAAAAATATGACGTTAATAGAACTAGAACCATTAATTAGTACTGCTTACCTATTTTTGACTAATTCAGGTTTATTATTTATATATTTATTCGGTACTATGTATTATTCAATCCAATTGTACAAAACTGAAAATAACAGAATGGGACAAATATTTACTAATACGACCTCATGGAAATTAATGAAACTATAAAAATACTTATTTAATGATAAGATGTAAATAAACTACAAAAAATCAGTTTTTTGGTAGTTTATATGTTGGTGCTTTTAAAAAACCACACTTTTAAAAAGAAATATAATTTTGTTTCAGATACGATTCAGAGTATTCCATTGAAAAAAATTCGTTTCCCTCGGATAATGTGCAACTAAAACCAAACGAACATTTTCCAGTGCATCCTAATATTCAGCCGTATACCGATGCGCAAAATTCGTTTATAAAAAGGTAAGTAAATCCTTTTTTAATAAAATGCATTTTTTATGATCTGCTGAAATTATAAATTGATATTTTAATAACTGTTAAATTTTTAGTTTATGATAAATTATTTTCATTTTTAATCAATTTTATTCGTATTAATCTATCTCTCGGAATCCTCATCTTAGGAATCTTAGATAGTTACCATAAAAATATGTATCAAAGGAACATATCGTTATATACTGCAATACCGAGACATTTTCGATGGTCTCATAAGGAGATGTTATAAATGGCACTAGATAATGTTTTAAATATTGTATTTTCAAAGTTCATATGCCGCGTGGATGGAAAAATCGCTTTTAATATGAATATTCTTTTAACCCTTTTTGTCCCAAAAGGACGCAATTTTCACCGCTGTATCTTTTGTTCGAAAAGCCCTTAAAAAAATTGAAATATATAAAAATTGGAAGTTTTGGACTTCCTACTCTTTTAAATTTTGTTTCGGGATGATTTCAAAGAAAAAAGTTACGATTTTGTCGTTTTACGATTAGACGAAGATTTTTTCGACGTTTCTTTGCAAGAATCATATTTTTTGATATTGAAAAAAGCAATACAGACATTTGCAAAAGATACCAATCGCATGTTTTCGCCCAGTACTTTCGGCACCCGTCAGAAGTAAAAAAAATGGTGGCTATAGTATGTCATCTGCATCTTGTAATTTTGGATTTTCTCGCACAAATATCGAATATATAACGGTCGGAAACATGAATAATGGGTTTATGACCTAATATTATGTATAAACTCGCATTGAGCGCTTAAATTCAAAATTGTTAATTCTTAAAGTTAAATATTATTTTATATAATACAAGAGCTATTATTATAGATTCTACATTATACAGACGTTAAATATTATACCGTAAAACTACTGATTAGCAACTATTGATATAGAGTATTGTCAGAGATTATCTCTGGTATTGTCATGGCGAAATTGCAACTGACAGACGCCACACTGTAGCCGTCATTTTGTTTTTTGAAAAAGAGTCCCGATGGTGAAGAGTGGGCTGAGCAAAAAGACGATTAATACCTTTTGCAAACGTAAGTATGTATTGCGCTTTTCAGTGTCAAAAAAGAAACGTCGAAAAAATCGGTATTTTTTACGAAAAAAATTATCATAACCTTTTTCTTTGAAATCGCTGGCTGAATCTGACCACAGGATTCCAGAGACAAGATAAACAAGAGTCGATATTTATGTTTTGTAATTTTGTTTAACGACGTTTGGAATAAAAGGTATAGCTCTAAAGATTGGTTAAACAGTTACTTTTTAAATATTCCCATTTATAATCACTGTATTCTTTTAAATTTGTTATTATTAAATTGAAACGAAACACTTGATTCATACATTTGTTGAAAATAAACAAATGTTTTTAATCACACTTTTTCCAATTTAATTCATTAATTTAATGGTAACAAATTAATTTTCTAATTGTTCTGTAAAACGTATTTTTCGATTCTACCCCTAAATATTACCAGACAAAATATTATTGGACAAAATATCATGCCAAAATATTATTTTCCAAAATATTATTTGGGCAAAATATTTAACATAATAAATAGGAGCGTCTAAACAATATTTTTGATTACAATATTATTAAATATAATATTTCAGATTATAATATTTTGTTCAAATAATATTTTGTCCGCATAAGAGATTTGGATAAAATAATTCTATTTTGACATAACAATATTTTTTATTACAATATTTCGAATAATAATATTTTGTCCAAATAATATTTCGTACAAATAATATTTTTGACTATAATATTTTGTCCTGTGATGAATTGTCCTAATAATATTTTTGCATGATATTTTGTCGAATAATATTTTGTCGAATAAAATTTTGTCCAATAATATTTAGGGGTGTTACCTATTTTTCGGTACTATAGCCGTAAAATGAAATTTTACGGATCACGTGCAACATGAATCTGCGCTGTCAAAAACATAACCCATACAGACTATATGCAATTCGCGAAATCGAATCTTTTTCAGCTTTCAGTACCAAAAGATAATGTTCGACACACGTCCATAAGACTTTACGGCCTGATGCAATCCAGCGATACTCGGACCGACTTTGCTGGTCGAAAAATTTTTAAAAATTAATGCGTAATGAAAAAGTGCATATTTAACCTTAGAGAGGCACAATTTTTCTTATTTTTTACTTTAAAGTGTGCGTTTATATAAATAAATTTAATTCCTATACATATCATAACAATATTTCGTAATGAATTTTTTAATTTCCTTTTAAATAAAGAGCATCAGGTTTAAACATGTTTTTTTCAATTCCTTTCAAATCATGAATTTGGCGTTTCATCCCTTTTGTCATGCCACCCTTCATACACCACATGCAAATTTTTTATTTCCTCACTTCAGTAATTACAAAGCTTAGGATCATATTTCGTCTTTAGCGTCGCTACAAATGAATCGAGTGTCAAATCCTCAAAATTCAAAATGAAACCTCGTAAAAATTCACACTCGGGGATGTTAGAGTGGTCACTGAAGACATATTTGTTATTAGGTTTAGAAGAATTAAAAACAGCTGATCGTATATAAAAAGTTGTCCTAACCCCTTATAATATAAGTAATAGGGGTTTCTAAATATTAATGTTTCATATTTTTTATTAGCACAATGAATTCGCCATTTTAAATTTTGAGAATCTGGTGGAAGATATTATTTAACGACCTAACAACATACATGCTGTTATCAGAAATATATAAATTGAAATCTTAAAATCCCAGCGAAAGAAATATTTTTCAAACTCAATGTCACTTGAAAGAGGAAGACTTGTACTATAACCTCTAGAGTGATTTTAGGAAACAGAAAATAGTCTCGTATAAATTTCGAATGAGTTTATGGACATAATTTTGTAATAAGAATATATTTTAAAACATATGGAAGTGAACATACTATAGAAAATGGAAATTTTAATTTGTATTGTACATTGTTATTTTACAGTACATAGATATAACCATAAACAGCATAAACTATAGAAAAAGAAATTTATCCCAGAGTATTTTCTATACTTTCTAGACGCATACGAAAATGTTAAAATACTCGAAACTTTTTGCGAAAATTAAAATGTTCTTTTTTACAATTAGCGTTACCCTTGCCGGCCAGGGTCGCCACTTTAATGTCCACTTCTGATTTTGGGGTAGTTTTCCATGTTGATTTCACAATGACAATAAAATGCGTTTACAAATTTTCATTGAAAAAATGGCGTCATCCTACAGATAAAGATCTTGAGCGAACTTTTTATGAATTACGCCAGCTTTTGAAATTTACCATCGACTTTATTCCTGATGGTTTTATAGATATATTTTTGTTAAATAAGTCTTTTTTGCAAACTTTTTTCAGATTTTTTAAATCACTCCCTGACCAGTGAAAATTTTCCAAAATGTTGAATTTTTAGACAACTTGTAAAAGGTAAAATCAATAACTCGGTTGTTACATATCGTACAGTATTAAATAAAAAACGCAATTGTTCGTGTTAAAATTTACTTTCATATATATATGAAAATTTTGCTACAATGTATTAATATCCGTTTTTTTAAATATTATATAATCAATTCAAGATTTTTTACAAATGGTGTTTTATATATTTATTTTGTTTCTGTTTTTTTTTACTTATTTTTAATTTTTAATTCTTTTTAACGTTTATGTCATTTTTATTTTTTTTATTCTCTATGTAGGGTGTGTTCGTTTTTGTTAGGTGGTCTGTTGGCGTTGAAGAACTTGGATCTTTTACTGGACTTAGAGAAGAATTTGCGTATATGGTATAAGGTATAACATCCGTAATTTATGGAAAAAAGGAAGGCAAAATTTTTTAATTGGTCGTGACAATAAAAAATAAGACACTTTTTATGCGTACGTCAGTGATTTTGTATATATGTCTTGGCCAATGTCATTGTTCATGAAACCTTCACCCTACCATATATAATAAGAGCCCTGAGTTCAAAATAAACATGTAAACCTTTGAAATCCCCGAATATCACAATTTCATTGAAAATGAAGCAAAAGGGCTATTTCAAATAAAATCAGTCAGATTTGTATATAAATCAAATACAGCATTTATCAATAATTCTCTTGAATTTCCAAATATCAAAAGCACGCCAAATTCATTAAAGAACATAGTAAATGGTAAAGTCAAAATCTAAATCTTGAGGCAGGCCCAGAAATTGTAATTACCAGAAAAAAGGAACCAGTTTTCATATTGTGCGACCTCTCAAATTGTTCGTTATTTCCAGTAGTATTTTTCTGAACTTAATACAACTCTTATTTTACCAAAATATAACAAGAACAAAATTACGAACAAGATCGGCGATGGTGGAGCTCAGAAGCTGAGTTGGCGTGGAATGCCCCATATATGACTTCAAAAATGCACTGAGAGAAATTATTTACTAATAGTTAATGTAAGCTAATTTCAAGGCTTTTCCATTAACTGTAAAGTTATAGCAGTAACAGTAAAATAAAAAACGATAGGTAACTTTCAGACGAAAATACAGCACTTTCCTCCATATCAGCAATTTTATTGTATATTAACTCGTTTATTTTAACATTCAATGAGCGTTCGTTAACTGTTAATAAAGCTTACATAAAATTCTGTCGTTTGAACCGCGTATGTCAACAATGCGTTGAAAAATTTGCAGAAAATCGAGTAACTGCGCAAGGGTATGTTTGTTTACCTCTGTTTCGGCGAAACTGTAAGCGCGTAAATAGGTCACGTAATAACCCAACACTAATATTTAAAATTCTTATATTAACTGTTAACATAACAAATTTAACCGAATCTAAGATTAGGAAAACTTCAGGGTAAAGTACCTTACCTTAAGACCAAAATCTAAATTCTGTTAGCTTTACTATGAAGCTATTGCATTAACTGTAAACAAACATTTCTCTCAGTGGCAAAAATGGTGTTTTTTGCACTTTTAGTTTTGGGTATCTTAAAACTCTGATATGATCGAGGATTTGTGCAGACAGATTTCGAACCATCTAGGTCCATACAAATGTATAGTCAGGTTTTTGGGTAAGGAGGTCGGTTTCATTTTATTGTTCTGTGTTATTAGTGTTAGTCATTACATGGCTAATAAAAAGAAATTATGTGTCGAGAAACATTAAATATAATTCCATCGATATTGTGTGAGAATAGCTATTCTAAAAATGCGCGTCACACTAGTAATTCCATGTGTGCTTTTCAGTAGGGACACAACTTACAATTTGTTGATATATATTTTATCGATGGCTCGTACGATGAACCGGACATCTCAAACGTGAGTCGAATAACCGAATATTTCAAAATTTTTGTGTCAAATCGTAACTGGTCATTTCAGAATTTGCGACCGTGAAGCAGATATGTGATAAATTTACCGCAAAGAACGAACAATTCAAGATTTTTTATAGCCATATTATTATTTATATATTATTTGTGGCCTCACGTTTCAGATGTCTGTTTCTTCATACCAAATATCGTTATATATTGCAGTATTTAAACAATGACGATTAATCAGTTTATTATCTTTATATATAATATTGAGAATTATTCATAGTAAACTGTGTTGAATTTCCATTATCATCATTATTATATATATTTCGAGTCATATTAATAAAAACGGTATTAATTTCCTTAAATGATAAATATTCTAGACTTTGATACAAATTTTTTGCACAATTGTTGTCATTTACATGAACTTTTAATACACCACGAAAGTAAAGTGTTATTCGATAACAAACTCGTTCTTTTTAGATTGATTTTAGTACATTAAAGTCTGACTGATTGCATCATCCATTTGGGCAGCCCTTGAGAGGAATATTATTGATTTTAAAACATTTCACTTTCACTATTTGAATTCATATCTTCTATATTACAGGAACTCGCATGGGGTTCGAACACGACGTCAGAATCCAATTCTTGAATTCAAGGATCGCGTGAAAAGACAAACTGACGCGAATACCGTGTCGATATGCCCGACGCGCAAAATGTTCATATCACCAAGGGCGGCGCTGAACAGTGAAGGCAATTGGATGTACATTGTCAATTTGGGGGAGCAGAGCAAGTCGCAACTTGTGAGAAGTGAAATTTGCATGTAAGTATGTTATATTAACGTCATGTTCTTTGCATCAGAAAATTTGGCTGCAGTTTTTTTATTAGTACACAAGACAAATGAAAAATAAGTAGACAACTGAAAACTGGTTCATCAGAACTTATAGTTAAACAAATATAGTAAAAGTCACCCTTGCTCAAGTTTATAAGCTATTTACTATAACATAAATAAACTATCAAAACATATTCAATAGGTGACTATTGTCATTTTTCACTTTGCTAATAATATGAATCTTAAGAAACTTTTTATGAGTTTGAATGGTGACGAGATGGAAATAGAATATAAACGGAACATAATACATCCGTTACAAAGCACCATAAACGAAGCAATAACAACAAACGTCCCCACCCCGCGTCGCTTACCACCTGAAGTAATTCGTTTCGCAATAAGAATTTACACCCTGTCACTCCCAGCTGTCACCGGATAAAAAATATTCTACAAATCTAAATATATTTCAGGCGTGATACGTGCGACGGTATATGCTCCTTACCGTCGGGTTACACGAGCAGATGCCAGCAGCAATACGTGCAGAAAAGATTGGTAGCCCTGGAGGGGAGTGGCAATCGTCTCTACACCGACATTTTCTGGTTGCCGCACGGTTGCATGTGTCAGGTCACGCTGGATTACTGAAACAGCCTGCAGCTACAGCACGCAGTCCTTCTGCGAGATTTGCCGATATGGGAAACAAATAAAGCCGAGAGAATGAACGAGCATCGTCGCTATTCCATTCCATGGACGCATTGTAACGATATCGCGCATCCGTTACGCGAATCGCAACTTTATGGTAAAACAATGTTACATATTACAATAAATCGATATCCATGGATATTTGCAGTCGGCAAAAACCGATTCTCACTGTCGTTGACCAAGTTTCATGGATCCGAAGCTCGTACCTGTTCTTTGGATGTGATCAGTTGAGAATCACACATGTTGAAATGAGTGGAGTCCTTTGTATTTATTGTTGAATAAAATTATCATAATAACAAACTTATGTCACTAGATAAGAACAACGTAACCTCTCATCCTAAACGATTGACATCAGTTTGTAGTTAGGAAACTCAGCGTAAAATAAATACAACATCCTATTGAAAAGTAAATTGCAGCCCACATAAATGGAATCGGGGCGGAAATATAGATTGCTCTTTAGAATCCTCGATGATCATTGTAGAAGGGGAGGAAATCGGAATAGTAGGAAGTGCGGGACTTAAGCGGCAGATGTCAGTGGAGCAAATCTCTTTCTCTCCCGCATCCCTCATACATGTATACCTGCGCATGGACTTTACTAAATGTTTGCCAAGTAATCGATTTGCTTCGAGCGGATGATTGCAACGGAGGTTTGGCTAATAGGTTCGGGAACACTCTAGGCCAGCTTGAGCTCTGTTATTATCGGTTTTATCAATACTCCTTGCCGGAATCGCGCAATATCCGTTAGCCAATCGGCGATCGAGCATTTATGAAGCTTTTTTCGGACGGTGAAATATTGTTGCACGAAACGTTGCTTAATCGTTGGCATCTCCCGAGCGTCCCGGATATTACGGGAATGCCGAAAGTTCGCGAACCGTGAAATAAAAGGATCTCAATTTCGCTTTCGTGAGAGGGAGATGACGGAAAAATGACGATGAAGCTGAGGGAAAGGGGGAACGAGGTCAGACACGCGCTCGATCCGTACAGTTTTACGCTTCGAGACAACGCACCCTGTTTTTCACGCGTCGATCACCTTTCCGACCTCCTACTGAGTGTCCTACCAAGTGAACCCGCGTGCATCGATACGATGAAATGTCACTCGTTTTGAATTTTTTTGCGAAAAATTATAATCATTTAAAATTCTTGGGTGCTTATAAAGAGCACTAAGTATTAATGTATCAGGATCGTGTTCTTATATCATGCATATTGTTATCTATACTTAACATCTGGTACAATTGGAATTGTGGTTAGGAAACCCATATTTTGAATTGGTTGGATTCCATCAAACACCATAAAGAGTCATGGAGAAATTGAGGTATCTTCCTGTTGGTATTAATTTTTGTCATCGTTCCGGAAAGACACTTAAGAAGATGATTAGATGCTTCTACTTCACTACCACCATATCTTTTCCAATTCGGGTAAGTCTCTCATTCCATACCAAGGCAACATTCATGGGGTCGCCTTAATCTCTAAGAGTCCAATGGAAATTAAAATTAATGTAATATTAATAACTTGATAATTCAATCATTTGCAACTCCTCGCTTGCAGCATTAGAGATCCGGTAAACTGCTGAGCAGGAACTTAGCAATTGCATGGGTTAGGGGTTTCGTCATTTTTTCTGAGCGCTTACTGCAAATATTAAACAAGGAATGAGATCAGGTGATGGATTGTTTGATTACCTGACTACAATAAGGGACTAACAAGCCATTACAGAGTAAAAAATTAAAAATACCTGACCTATAGTCTTTATCCTAGTCTTAATTCTATGACGTCAGTTTATTAGCTATCCTGAAGAGTTCCTGAAGATTCCCATGGATCTCCTTTTATTGGTCCGTTAACGTCCTCAAGGCGTCATCCATCCTAATGATGTCCTAAGGATAGAACAAAATAATAGAATCGTACATTTGGACGTTCTAAGGAGCTCGCGAAGATATGATCAGCAGGATATGTTGTATGGTTTAACGTCTTCAAGTGGACATTTGAAAAGCTCCGGAGGAAGTTTTAATCTGATCTCCAAATTATGATCTACTATAGAAATACAATAAAATAAAGGACTCTTCTGTGTTTTGTTATATATGATGGATGAGATGAAAATGACTTGGAAGAAGTGCAACTTGGATATTTTATCATTTTCTCATTTGAAGGAATGCCTCACACCAGAAAAATTTAAATTACCACGAACGAAACTAAAGAGAAACTAACGAAAATAAAGAAAATGAGTACTGTTTAAAAGCTCGCAGGAAATGCTTGCAACTTGGTATCTGGAATATTTCGTAGCTCCCATTCTCCTGCCATTCCTTCCACTTGGACTTTTTTGCCGTAAGCGCGCGCCTAAGTACAATTCTATAGATTCTCAGTGCACCCCAGTGGAACGCGCACTTGTACGTGCGTGTCGTATTCGTTGACGAGAGCATTCCTCCCCCACCTGTGCGGTGACCGAGAGAGGGCGAGGACTGAAAAACCTGGAGAAAGGGGTTGTGCTCCTAGGCACGTTCACGAGGGCATCTAGGGAGGCGTCCGAGAGAGAAAATCGCAATTGGATGAAGGGGTGACCGAGAGAGTCAGCAACGAGTGCATGCAAAACAAGGACGAAACGAAGGAAAGGGGATCGAGCAAGTAGAGGGAGATACATTCGCTGGGAGAGAACTGAAATGATTGCGAAAAATACAGAGGAAGCGAGATAGGTTATGTTGAAATACGTACTGGAAAGAAAAGTCCGAACTTGGGTAAGATCTTGACGTGAAAGAAAAAGCGCGTGAGAGGAAGAGAGACGGTATGCGCACTCACTCGCGTGTGCGCACTTATGTTGCACTTCATGCGTAATCCAAGAGGAGAGTCCACGAACGCACATATCAACCCGTACGCGACGGGGCTACTTGAAGGGCTTCCACTGTATGCGAGCACGCACGTTACCATCGCGAAAAAGAGACGGAAAATGTGGGAGGGAGGACGAAACTCTAAAGTACGTACCACTTGAGTCCTGAGATATTTTTGCTTTCGTTCTCTAATAGGACACAGCTTGGGTATAAATACATATGGAGGTGCATGCACGTACTTATCCTGCAGGTCCCTACTACGCAGCTTGCT
This sequence comes from Trichopria drosophilae, assembly GCA_030407085.1. Taxonomy (NCBI): domain Eukaryota; kingdom Metazoa; phylum Arthropoda; class Insecta; order Hymenoptera; family Diapriidae; genus Trichopria; species Trichopria drosophilae. The sequence goes on from CM059582.1 coordinate 195,308,479, forward strand.
CGAGAGGCTTTGCAAACTGGACCCGAAGCATTTTTGTTGGCTAGTACCGATATTTATTTTATTTAGGAATTTCTTAACAAGAACTCTTGGTTGTACAATTGCACTCTAAAGTTCACTCATTTCGATGGAGGATTTGGAATGGTGCTTCGCCGAGAATCACGAAGCACGGAATTGAACCAAAAAGTAATTATCTAACTCTTATAAGACGACGTAGCCATTACAATTTATATAATTTGGCAATTAAGTCGATGGACGTCGACAGGTGATACCTTGTCGAAACTTCCTTTATTTGGAATCTCATTACAAAAGCGATGACGTCCATTGTCATACGTCAACATCATTCGTACCTTTTAAACTAGATGACATAACATCATCCCTCATAGTTTATGTCCGTCATGAATCTTTAATTGTCGTCATCGTTCTGCCATTGTGGCCCTCACCAATGTTCACTGCATGCTCGTCATCGTCTAACTCGTACCGTCGTTATCAAATCTTCGTAATTTGACATTCTAATGCTCCATGACGTATTTAGTCTCAGCATCACTTGTATTTGTAAAATACGGTCATGGTGGTCCCATACATATCGATATGTACGTCTCCAACTTATATGAAGGCGCACTTGTGCGGCAGGTTTAGGGTAAAGATACTTTATATTATGATATAAAATTGTTGAATACGTGTGGGTGTGTATAAATGTAGAGATTAGAACAAATTGTGTGGTTGATGGACAACAACGAAGAGATGAGTTAGATCATGATATAGGAAATATTGCGGAAGAAGAACGATGTTGTTTGAAACATTTGTTTGCATTATTCTAACTAAAACGAAAAATATCTTCATTTGAGAGAGCATACAACGGTAGCGTATCTATTGAGATGTTATAGAAGTTCCATGAACAAATCAAGTGGCCACGGGTGTCTCAAACCAAAAGGAAGGCTTATAAAAGTGCCAGGTGAAACGTTCCACAGAACCTTATTATAGCTATTTTTTAGCGTCAAAATCCGTTTTAATTGATATTCCAGCCGTTCGTTTTGCAGTTTTATTAGTTACAGTTTTTGAAATCCTTAATATTTTATGTTTTCCGAGAATAAATGGTAGTACAAACAGTTTCATTAATCATATCCCTTACATTTTTATGATTCCCATTTTAAGTCTATTTAATCTCTAAATTCAACAATATATAAAAATTATTTAGGAGAAATACTGAATAATATCCGAGAACCCAAGTTCTTTTTGGGACAAGCCAAATGAAAACTTTGAGGTTTCTTATTATCAATTTCCATCTGGTGTTTGTAGCACATGTTCCTGTACTTTGAACTACTATAAATATGTAATGTCCAAAACAAAGAAATTTTCCATGCCAAACTGTGTGGATATTATTTTATTTAACTTCTCCAAAAAAAGTTCAAAATGTCGCATCGGAAACTTTTTCTCATGGTCACTTTTATTGCGCATAAATATGAATTATCCTGAATGTTTTTATTACTGCAACATTTTCAAAATCTTAGAACTATGATGATAGAAATAAAAGACAACGAAGATGAAAATAATAAGACGTCAGATATTTACAAACATCATAATGTCAATACAATATTCGAAATAAAATTGTAATAATAACATCTCGATGTTTTCCTTTTTTTATTTCATTTTAAATTTTCACTGCGAAAAAGCATTTTACCTTTTATTTTATATTTCGTCAGCTTCTCTCGGCTTCTTATTCACATATTGACAAAGTTTTTATTATCTACACACGCTCTTGTTGCTTCGTCTTGCGACTTCTTACGCAATATATTTTTATGCTTTAGGATTCGCTTGGCTGATTTTCTTATCTAATAAAAACTTGGTCATTTTTATTATGCGTCTTTATTTACCAGCTCTTGCAACTTTCTTCACGCATATTCCCTTTTCTTTCTGTTTAAAAATGTCTTTGCTGGCATCCCTTAAGATTCTGCTCACGCGCATCAATTTACAATTGCGTCATTTTTCCCTCAAGGAGGAAGAAAAAATAACTCCCATTTTTCTTCTCGGATTCCCCTGGCTTATAAAAATTCCTATCCATATTATAATGCAGATTAGGGATTAGCTTTTATATCGGATTCAATTGCTTACACCCATGACTATTGTAGAAGAAGATTCTAGAGTTCGTACATTTCAGTGCATATTTTTCTAAAACTTTCTGGTTTTTGATCTCTGCCTTTTTCGAAGTTATGAATCTCATGACACTCTAGAAAAATTCATAGTATATTTATGAGTAATAATCTTACATCACATGAACAGGTCTTAATTATGATAATCTATAAAACGAACTCCTAAAGATGTCTTACTGAAGATTTCTTAAAATCGTAATCTCGAAGAGATCTTATATTTGAGGTCTTAAATCTATCTGTTTTTGGACCATCTCTCTTTTAGTAAATGGATTCGCATTGTTAAGATCTGTGTTTCCAGAGACAATAGGTGGCGATTGAATCCAAAAATGAGATCGCACGATATTTACTTCATATGCAGATAGATAGATTATAAGCTGCCCTGACCAAATAAGTGCCTTTACGATATTTAGCCAGTGTTATTACAGTTTTTTTATTATTATTGCATAATTCTATTCTATTGAATGTAATCACCAATCAATATATAAATATACAAAAAAGAACTCAGGTAAAAAGTATATACATTAATAATTAAGGTACAAAAATAGAATCTATAATTTTCAGAAATTTGCTTTTCATTTATATTATTTATTTTATATATTACAGCTCTCAATATAAGACCTCTTTTCTGAGACCTCACATTTGAGAGGTCTTATACAGCTCTTAAAATCGACGCATAAGTCTTCTTAAAGATTTCTTTGAGTGCTCTTTCTTATAAATATTTAAGACATCTTACAATTTTTAAGTCTTCTTAAAGAACTCTTTAAGATATATTTTTTCTGTTTGGGGTATTGTTATCTATAGAGCAGTATAGCACAGCTGTTAAGGAACCATTTAGCCTAAACAAATTTTACAAGTGAGAACAAATTTGAGCAAATTAAGATACCCGTTTTGAAGGGGTTTGTGGTAACCAATTAATTAATTTAATAAAGAAAGATACATTATGTATGAATCTTTTTAAATCCAATTAAATACTTACGTTTCGGAAAAGGTTTATCGAAGTTGTTAATTGTAGATCTAGTTATAGAAATTAGCACTTCGAACGCGGAATATTTCGTATAATATACTACAAACGTCGCCTGTTTCAGGGGTACGCAAATATATTCGTTATTTAGTATTGTTAAGAGGATTTGTTGAATTTTAAATTTATTTAGTTATCGTACATGCTGACTCATAATTTATCGACCTATAATCCAATTTTATTGTGACGAATGTCTTTGTAAGGATTAATGTTGGAAATTCTGCTCCCTACTTTTTACACGCTAATACCTCAATATATTTAATCGTATTATTTTCAGATTTAAGATTTTTTCAAGTGTGAAAGCCCTGTTGGTTTTTGTTGAAATGTCAATTGTTTGTTCTATTTTTAAATTGCAATAAATAAATAAAAATTTAACAAACATGAAAAAGTGTGAATTCATATTCGAGGATTGTATATTATTAAGAATTAAGTATTCAGATCTAGTTGCTTGTAACAAAATTAATTAAAAAAGTATAAAATACAACAAATAATGTTATTACACTATTATTATGTAAACATTATAATTATTCAGCATAAAATATTACCCATATGAAATTCATTAGACTTCTTGAAATTAATATTTTTGTATTTATTACAATTGTAATGAAGGTGTATTAGTTAATAGTTATTAAAAATAAATTAATTACACACAAAATGTGTAATAATTTAAACCTTTTGTTTTAATGAAATTATGGAAATAGACAAAAATACTTTAGTTAACCCCCCATTTTGTTAATTCTAATGTTTGTAAGTAAATAAATAAATAAGTTTCGCAAACAATTCCAACCAGATTTTATCTGAAACAAATTTTATCCTGGACAAATACTGACCATCATTTCAATGAGTTCTATATGATTTATTATGACCAAATTATGGAGAATTAAAGGTTACATTTTTATAGGAAAACTGGTCCAAATAACTAGGATTAAATCAAAATTAAGCATTTTTGTAAAAAGAGCAGTTGGACAATCATTTTCTCATTTTGTTTGCGATAGCGTCACCAATCGGGGATGTTTCTACACAGAGTAAATCTGCAGTAGATTCTGCAAAAACTTCAATTTCTCGACACATGCACTTTATAAACAACATGCTCTAAACTTATTTTCATAATGTTTTATTTAACTAAAATATTGTATTAATTATCTTAACCCGTTTCCGCCCAAAATGCCGTAAATTTCACTACATTTTAATCGTCACTTTTCTTATAGAAACTAACGATGAATAATTCTGAATATTTAGATTCTATAGTTTTCAACCCTCTTCTTTCCGAATCCGAAGTCCGTTTTTCGCAAAGGCAAAAAAATAGAGAAAATTTCGATTTTTGGATCGGTTTTTCATGTTTTTTAATAGGTTCGCGATGACCGATCATTGCAAAGACCTGGATCCGGTGGCATAATGAGTTTGACTAAAAGTTGACATGATCAGATATGCAAAATATAAGATGGCGGATCCAAGATGGCGGATTTTTCGCCGAATTTTGTGTTTTTATAGCATTTCCGACTATATAATATAAAACCCGCGAGTAACCATTTTCATTTCGAACATGCAACGTTTTGTATTTTCCTCCGCCATTTTGAGTCCGCCATTTTGAATTATGAAAATCAAATGTCATATTCGTAATCTGCGACCCCAAAAACCACCGAGTAGTCAGTTTCATATGGATCAAGAAATTTTGTTGCATTTCAGTTGGCCATCTTGGAACCGCCATTTGGAATTTCGAGTATCGGATAGAAGATACTGTTACAAATGATTGTGTACATCAATAATAAGTGCGTACAACAATATTTATTAATAGCTTATAATAATGTCGGAAATTAAACACAATGTATTGAGAAAATTCATCAAGAATTTGGAATATTAAATAATGTCGATAAGATGTACTAAAGATATTTGCTCATGTGCACTAATTTTGATCCAACACATAGAACCAAAACATTATTTCATTTCAAGGTTCCACATTAGCGATATTTTGTTCTGTATCTTCAAAAAGTCATCTCAAAGGATACAAAGGGAGTAACAGTAAACGATACAATCACGAAAATAAAGAAGTGAAATTTCAAAACAATTATTGTGTAAGTATCATTATCAATAATTCAAGAAGGTACATGAAATCATAAAAATAATACGTTTTTTTTTTAATCAAAATACCATTTTTTCATATCTTTTTTATAGTTTTTACAAAACAATGTTGTATTTTCCCCTAAGTTGTCGTTCCATTAGAAACAACAGGCACTCAAAACTTGAATAAATGGGTGGGGGGCGAGTGGAAAAACTGACAAATCAAAAAGCCGACAGGTCAGAAATCCGACAATCACAATGCCGACAGTCGAAAAACCGACAGTCAGAAAGTCGACATTTGGTAAAGGACAGTCATTTTTTGAAATGTCGGTTTTGTGACTGTCGGCTTTTTGATTGTCGGTTTTTTGACTGTCGGTTTTTTGACCTTCGGTTTTTTGACTGTCGGTTTTTTGACTGTCGGTTTTTTTACCCGCACCCGAATAAATAAAGATGTCAGCACATGCTCACAGTTATATCAAAATATCAATGTACAGAGACCGGCTGTTGGTAGCAGTTCATCAAGAAAGATGTTATTTCGTTTCTTTTGAAAGAAGGAATATCGTTGATATTTTAATGTTGAATATTTGACCAATAACGTAAACTTAATATCGTATGTTCCCGAGTTATTTCTAATAACAGGCCTACAAGAGTAATCGAATTTGATGAATAGGAAGACCATCACCCCTGGCACATGTCTACGCATATAAGACACGAGCCCTCGAAAATAATCTATTCATTATGCAAATAAAAAAACTTAATTAAGTTGAGCGTTATTAAGTCGATGCCTGTCCATGTTTCATCATTCATCACACATAACTTGAAGGATCCGTTTCTAAATTAAGAAACGTTATTATGCACTATTGTAGGAAACCACCCTGCTATCGCCCGAAATTTAATACAAGATGTGTCGTATATTATTGGCGAAATTCATTTTTTACCTATACCATACAAGAATTCTTCGTTTTTTGGCAAAATTTACGGAAAATTCAAAGACGCTTTAGAATTTGGCAGGTCACCCTGTAGACACCGTCTATTTGCCTCTTGTCTGCGGTTCACTCACTTTTTTTCTCTGCTTCAAATCTACCTCGACATTGTGTCGGGATAAAGTCATGAGCAGTAATTATGAACGATAGTAGGGGAGAGGATATAATTGTGATTGATGGGGAGACCGGTGAGTTGCGGAGGCAGGGAGATGACTTCCTTTTAATCTCGATCCTAACCCTTTCGCCACGTCGATGCATGTTGCATGTCTGCTCGATCCGTCGATTTGCGCTTATATTTTGTAGCTAGTTGTAAAATCCTCATAAAATGAAAATACAAAAAACATTGTTAACGATACTATTCTCCAAAATTATACTTTGTCACAAAAATAAATTTAAGATTGATTTTGCGCAAATTTTAAATTACCACATTAGACATTTCTTCTGGAAACAGACTAGGCGTGATTAGGCTAGTGTCTACAGGTACTATGAAGATATAAAATCAAAATTTAGATAATTTCAGTATGGCATAATATCAGAAAAAAAGTGTGAAGCGGATATTATTGTATAATGAGAGTACTAGTATTGGAAATTTTACTATTCTGACTAGAACTTCTAGGGTAGAACCGTATTTTGATTAACCCCTTAACCCGTTTCGTCCTGAAATGGTATAAATTGTCGTCGTTTTTTAAATAAATAATTTTCATAGAAAGGGTGAATGAATTTTTATATAAGTCTATGCCTAATAGGTTTTGAGTCTGCTCTTTTTGAATCTGAAGTTCCTTTTCCAATATCTTTAGTTGTTTTTCCAATATGGCACCCAGAATAGCAAAAAACCGGAAAAAAGAGTAATTTCATCAATTGAAATCCTTTTTTTAACGGGAAACTCTAGTCCAATGGATTCCCACTTTTAGATTTGGTGAAGTAATTGGTTGTACTAAAAGATAGTGTATTGCGCTTCCTAGAATTCAATATGATGGCTTCAAAATTGTGTTAATCATTTTTCGTTATTCTGTTGTAATACTTTCGTACATGAATATGTTTTCAATACCAACTGATAAAAGATGATTTTCCACATCTTCGATCACGAATGACTTTTCAAAATCTAAAATAGCGGATCCAATATGGCGGTCAAAAATATGAAATTTTTATGTGAGGGGTTTTTGATGTTCTAGGATGCGCATTACACTATCTTTTGATACAATCAATTACTCACCTGAAGGTAGGAAATGATTGAACAAAAGTTTCATATAAAAAGAACGTTTTCAATTTAAGAAATTACTATTTTTTCGGGGTTTTAGCGATTCTTGGCACCATATTGGAAAAAGGACTAACGATATTGGAAAATGGACTTCAGGTTCAGAAAGAGCAGACTTCAAACCTGTAAGACATGGACTTAAAAATTTATTCACCCTTTCTATGAAAATTATTTAGCTAAAAAACGGTGACCATTTATGCCATTTCTAGATGAAACAGGTTAATGCCGTCATTCAGACATTCTATTTGAACTTTATATGTATACAAATTAGGCAAAAAAAGTCCCTAGCCAACCATGTTTCACAAAATTCCTGAAAAATAGTAAAAATTCGTCCGCCATATTGGTTCCGCAATTTTGAATTTTCAAAACCTGACTTTAGAATCGTCATCAGCGACCGCAAAAACATAAAGATTCCAATTTTCATTACATTCATAAAAATTAATAAAAATTCGATTGCCATATTGGATCCGCCATTTTGAATTTTCAAAATCTGACTTCAAATTCTTCATCAGCAACCTCAAAACGTCAATATCCCAATATTGACAGACATGCTACAAATAATTTTTAACATACTATTATTCAACCCTAAAGACATTCAAGGGCCATTTCTACAAACATTCAAGGGTGATTTCTACTCAAAAATGGTTTTTGGGGAAAAACAAAAAAACACGTGTTAAATCCATTTTAAAGAAGTACTTGTATACGCAGTTTCAAAAAAATCGGTGATTATCACTTCCCTAGTGTTACTTGTTAGTGCAAGAACGACTTTGAAGACACATGAATTTAAAGGCATTTTTTAGGTTACATATAAGTCATTTTCGACGTATATGTCTTCTGACTTATCTGTAGTACTAAACTGAGTTCTTACTTTAGAAGAGTAAATTTCCATCGCTTGCAGAGTGAGTTTTTAGTCCACGAAAAGTTTTTAATCATGAAGGGAGTTTACTACTTCCCTAGAGTGGTTCAAATTTCACTACACTACTGGTGCAGGCACCCTTGCACACGCACAAATATGCACATATATGTACCAGTAAACGTCTACATACTTCTTTTACTTATATACATTTATCAATTTCCCCAAATCGTGACATCATGTGCTAGAGCTGTATATATGGTATATACAATTTGATGGATCACAATTGCCCCTTGTCCCAAAGGAAAATGCTTTCAATGGGGTGTTTTCGAAAGCTTTTGACCTTTATTATGTAGAAATAAAACTCACAAAATGTTTCATCACAAAAAAACGACCTTATCGGCTCTCCTTATGCAGTATTTCTATAGGAAACTTTTATATTTCATTAATTTGGTAAATTAATAATACTATTGTGAGCCGAATATTAATACAGAATATTTGGTTCAACACCATTTATGTTTGCGGAAGAAATGAACTGAACATGGAATCGGCATTTTTGGGAACAGTGTTTTAGAAAATGTCAATACTTTGTTAAGCCTTAAAGCAATGCTGCTTCTATTATGGCCGTTGTCTTTTCCAAATTTTAAATAGTTGCTTTCATTTAAAAAAAAATTATCACCATTGTAAATATGAAGTATGAAGTGACCGAAGCTCAAGGTAATTAATTGGAAACACTTGTAAGCAATGAAGATATTTTGTTTGATTCAAAAGTTTTGTGCCACAAATGCTTTTTTAACATTTAGAAATGTTATGGATTCCTGTTTTGGGTGAGGACTAGGCCCGTTATGTTGAAGAAACAAGATTATTTGAAAATAGCTATAACTATTTGAATATTAGCATCACTCCGAAAATTCAAGCGATATTTTTTCATTTTTCGGAATTTTGCAAAAGAAAACAGAGATTATCTGGATCTGCCAAATATCTTGGCAGATTATAAAACAGGTGAGAAGGAAGAAAACTATGCACCAAAAATACTACGTTCTTTATTTTAATATCAATCACTTAAAATAGAAAAAATCAATTACAAATAAATATAAAAAAAATAATTACAAAATTACAATAACGTGAATAAATCCTGGCAAATTTGCTTTATTTGCATGGGAATGACCTGCGGAGTATCCAAAATAAGTTCCAACAGGAATTATTGTTGAAGGGATGCAACTTTGGGGTTGAACTTTTTTCCGGAACACTGTGAGGTGTTCTTTAGTTACAAATTCCATTCTTTTTCTAGAATAAAGTATTTGAGTGCTTAGAATTCATACGCAATTCAACATTCTTACAAGACATACATTAAATTTTGTTATAATCAATGTGTACCTCAAGATTATATGAAAATTTTGATGAAATAGACGGTCTACTTACTAAAACATGAAAAAATTGTCTTTCAACAAAACATTTGTTCCTAAAGAAATTTGATTTGACCCATTTTCGTCACTTCCGGTTCGGTAAACACATCCTTGATCCCGGGTCGAAGTGACCATCAGCTCGAGAGTCGGTCAAGTTTCCCTGGACACATCCCCGAATCCCGTAAACCCTTCTGGCTTAGCAAGTACATATACACTCTAGCTTGAGTTTCGCTTTACGCACTGGTCCAGCCTTCTCGGGTTTCGTTTCATCCTCGTCTTCTTCCTCATGTTATTTCTCGCCCCCTTATCATATGGACCCTCCCGCTGCGTGTCATTAGTGTCTTACCCTGTTGTCTGTACAACCTCTGCTGACCTCTGGACGAATTGTGACCGCATGCCTCGCGAAGTCATAACCGGACAATTAATTGTCACTCACCATTCATTGCCCGCAGAAATTACTTTGTTACCGAGATTATCCTTATTAAGCTTTGGGACATGAACCATGTTGTCCATTTGCGAATTGACCACGCAATTACGCACTTTATCCTGTATCCTTCTGCGTCGTTGATTGTTTTGATGTCAATTTCATGTTAAACGTTAATATTTCGATTTACAGATCATCATATTCAACAATGATAAACGCAAATTATTAAACAATTTAGAAAACCGATTAATACGGTACACAATTTCTTGTCGCCTGATTTCTGGATGATTTATTATTTTTACTTTCGGATATGATTCCAGTTTGCAAACCCTACGGAAACAAATGTTTAGTTACACCTACTTAAAAGTATAGTAAGACAAAAGTAGTATATTGTAAATAAAGTAGTAAATCCAATAAATTAATGTTATCGTTGCTAGTAATTTCATATAGTTATACTCTTTCTTACTAGTTTTTGTAGTTGAGGTAACCTACTACCTAACCTAACTAACTCCTTCTAGCAACAAAACGATGGATTTTTAATAGAATATTTGATACGGTTTACTATGTTTGTAAGGTAGATGAAAACAGCCACTAAATGAGTGCTCCAAATTCTTTTAGTATTAAAAATTTATTTACTAAAATAGAAATTTCACAAAAACTTTGTTGCTAAAAAATTATAGAACGGAAGATTATGTAGTTTATAAAATGCGAGTCCAAGGGGCGAAGCATATATTCTCTAGGTTGATGAATAGTGTTAATTCCAGTGGATCATTTTTCTAGGGTTTTCGATTATTATGCCTTGCACACCCTGATTTTTTGTGCACTTTTAATGCGATAATTACATTTTAATGACTCAATAATGCAACAAATGCAGATTCAACTACGAATGTGATTCATATATAAAAATAAAGATAAACTTTAATGCACCAATTATTGGCCAATCTCCGTGATGTAGCCAAGATATTTAAGAAATAGGTTAAAATAACATTTTTTACTTTTTAACTATCTAATTTCTCCAATACAGTTTAGTTTCATTAAAGGCAGATGAGTTGATAAAATTTAAATAAAAAATGAATCGCAACTTTGTTATGTGTAGAAAGTTATCTAACAACTAGAAGACAAATTGTAAGAATTAATGACCTTACTAGTTTTGAATTAATTATAAACATGGGAGCACCACAGGGAACTATTCCTGGGGTAGTTTTGTTTATAATCTATATCAATGGTTTTTTTAAAACTACCTTGCATTTCATACGCGGATGATAATGTTTAACTAACTCCAGGTGACACATGGAATTTATTATGAATAATACAAAAGAAGTGTACCAACGGATATGAACACAGTAATTGATAGTAAATCTCTTACGAGAGTTACGTGTTGCACATATCTTGGCGTTTACCTATAGATAGTCAACTAAGATGGGAAAAGCATGTCGAATACATTGTTAAAAGACTTAATGTTAAAACCTTATTTATACTTTTTATCGACATAACCCATTAACCCTTTTCGTCCCAAAAGTCCGGAATTTGGATAGGACTTTCAAAGCTGTAATTTTTGTTCTAACCGTCGATACAAAACATTGAAATAAGTCAAAATCGATAGATTTAGACCTCCTTTTTCAAATGCCGTGGTCAGAATCAGCTGGCAAATTTCAAAGAAAAAAGAGATGTTCTTTTTTTTTTTAAATCCTGATTTTTTTACGTTTCTTCGCAGGAATCGCGTTTTTGACATGGGAAAGGGCAATTCTGACCATTTTAAAATACACTAATAGCGTCATTTTGCTCAACCCTTTCTTCTCCCGTGGGATTTATTTCAAAAAACAAATTGGCAGCCTCAAAATGGTGTCTGCAAGTGATAATTTTACATTTTCTCGCACAAGTATCGATGATTTGACCACGTAACGGTTGAAATCATGGAGAATTGGAATGAGAAAGTCATTATTAGCATTTGTGAATAGCTAATCTCATTATAAATTCATTCATAACTTCAAATTGGTTATATACAATGGACCATAACATTTTTCTTTCTAATTTTAACTCAATTTTCGACATTTCCGTATTACCTACGTGTGAAATTGAAAATGATCAGATACGATTGTGACTTCTCAATAATCGGTTTGTAACCTAAAATTGAGTACAAGACGACAATTATGTGCGCATTCCTACCTGGTACTATGACGTTTGTAGGCTTATTGTTAATAAAAGCGAATATCAGAGTAAACTTTGCTGTAAATGATACCACAGATTATGTACAAATCATTTTATAAAGTTATATAAATTTACGATATCACTATTGACTTGATTCACCGTTGTCATTTTTTTGTCAAAATCTAATTTAAAAAATGTACTCAAAATTAATGAATTAAACAAATTGTTAAAAAATGAAAAAAATACAAACAAAATTTAAAAAGTACTAAAAAAATATTTAAAAAATGACTCTCCGAATAGCGTTTACTTCCTGCAGTAGTAGTCGGAAAACGGCAAAATATGTACTGACGGCTAAACAACGTAATGTATATCGTTCTGAATTAGTGGTGTCTAGATAATGTATTATATTTATCATCAGGAATAAACAACTTTGAAATTAAGCATTGGAGGCTCCATGTATTTACGCCGATGTTCACGTTTATTAAATCTACAAACATCATAGTACCAGGTAGCAATGCGCACAAGACGTGCTGCACTCCATTTTTAGGTTATAAACCAATCACTGATAGGTCACAATCGTATATAGTAATTTTCAATTTCACACGTATGTAATGATACGGAAAAATTCAGTGAAAATCAAACAAAAAATCGGTAAAAACCCATTGTATATAACTAATTTGAGGTTATGAATGAATAATAATGAGATTAGGTATTCATAAATGATAATAAATACTTTTTCATCCCAATTCTCCATGATTTAAACCGTTACACGCTCAAATACTCGATATTTGTGCCACAAAATGCAAAATGACAGTTTGCAGACACCATATTGAAGCCGCCATTTTGGTTTTTGAACAAAATCTGACGGGACAAGAAAGGGCTGAGCAGAAAGGCGTGATTAGTATGTTTTGCAATAGCCTACAGTACCCTTTTGAATGCCAAAAAAGCGATTCTTGCGAAGAAACATTGAAAAAATCAGTATTTTTTTTCAATAAAATTATCATAACAGTTTTCTTTGAAGTCGCCTTTCGGGACGAAAAGGGTTAAGTCGTGAATGGGCATTTTTTTTACCATATTTTCCAACGGTTATATTTTGTGTTAAAAAAGTTCTAACAAGTCTCCAAGTAGGCATATCTAAAGTAAAATGAACTGAACATTTATACTCTTTTATTAGATTTTTAAAAATTCAACCGTGAAAAACTATACACGATTATTTCCAAAAAAACATGCATTTTTCGAATGTTTTTTTTTAATATATCGTTTTTTCACATTAAAATAATTTCATCATTCTTTTTGCAGTGAAGAAACCGTGCTCTCGAGACAAGAGCTCTAAAATATGCATATTAATATTTTGATAATAAACGTGAAAGTATCTAAAATATCGGCTAAAACACGAAAAAATCAGCAAAAGGTTCAGGAATTTTTGAAAGATAAAAAGTTACAAAATTCAACATTTGGAAAATACAATATCAATGTCTGATATGAAACTCAATGCACCAATAGATATCTTTATTCCTATACTTTCACATTTTTCCTTTGTTTTTTTTTAAATATTTGAATATATGACATATTAATTGATAAATTTGAAAACTATTGGCTGGAAATATATTATGTGCGCATATGCACATTGCCACTCTAAGAACAGTCCTCTTGCTGCAAGTGGAATATATTTGCGGCAAAAGGATAATCCACTTGATATATGAGTAATCAGATTTCTTCTTGCCACAAGAGGATAATCTTTTTGAAGAGAATCCGCTGGTAGCAAAACGATTTTATATTTGCATCAAGTAGCATATCCACTCCAGAACTATGAGTTTCCAGCAAATAGATTGTCATTTTGATGCTAATAGAACAAAATAAGATTCATGTGCAGTAATTACAGAATGTAGACTTAGAAGTTCTATACAGCGTATAAAACGCAATCATGTCAAAAACCCATTGTAAAAACCCATTGATACGTCTGCATGCAGCCTTCGGATATATATTTCCTAACGAAAAATTTGTTAACCTCCAAAAACTACCCCACGTGGTACTTAATTGAAAGTATTTATTTAAATAAATTTTCAGTTTCTTTTTTTTAGCAGGTTATGTACCTCTAATTGAATTTTAGGTTAACCTCCCAATTCGACATAACTCCTTGCTCATTTTGTATAGTTGTTTATAAAGTATACAATTAAATAATATATAACATAATAAAATAATAAGAACTGACAGTTCTGATATCCACGAAATATCAAGACCTGTTTAGCTTACAATTTATTACAATAAACATTTATAAATAAAACTGTTCGAAATACATCAGGGTATACCTCGATAATGATCAGTCCTTTACATTTTGCCAAGATATATTTTATAATTCGTATAAATATATGCACATTAAAACTGTTCTCAAGTGCTAAAAATTAAATTTTTAAATGACAGTCAAACTTTTTCTTGACGTTTTGAAAATCAACGTTACTCGCAAAACTACCAAAAGGACGAAACGCATGAAGCCGGTTTAAATGGTCAGCAGAATAATTACGTACTATATTTCAAAGCAAATGATTTCCCATATATTGTTTTAAATGTAAAATTAAGAATATATACGGATCCCAAGGTTTCAAATTTAATGCACCACCATTCTTACGTCACGACATTGTAGGAATTCATGCGTGACATCATCCTGTTTCCGGATAGTGTAATTCTGGAACTTTCGGAAGGGGATACAGTTTACAATTAATCAACATAACATACATGGCATTCATGATAATGACCAGTTATACATTTTCAAGGTGACCCTGTAACAAAAAATCTAAAATAAACCCTTTAAATTTATTTTATAATTTGAAGTACATTTCGTTAAATCATAAAATTATAAATTTGTTGCTTTTTTTCCAATCTGATTACAACTACTTTTTAATTTTAAAAAATGTTTCCTGTTTTAAGTTAGTTCATAATAATAGACGTTACATTTAAAACAAAACAATGCTCAAAACTCGGTAGTAAGCAATAATATTTAGGCAAATAACAATGAATTTTGCTCACGCGAAATTTATATGTAGTTTGTTTTTTCTCTTTATTGCACTTTTTGTAAGTACTAAAATGAAATGCAATTATTGTATAAAAATATTAAAACATTCGTATTAAACATTAATAGTAATTTATTAATAAGTAGCCAGGGGATTCTAAAAATATAAATGCACCCATAAATAAGAAAAAGAAACAAACGATATCCAAGCAGGTATTCAGGAAAATAAATTATTGTTTAAAGCAAGTTAATTACACTTATGGTAAATATTTGTTTCATTAACAAAATATTGAAAATTAATGTATGTGCTTATTTATTTTTTGGTGAATGTTTATTTTCTAGAAAACTATCTTCAGTGGTTCGTGGATAATGATCCAAAGCGTCATTGCCGGGATTGGTGTCAGCTAAATGCAACTGGTATTGTGAGTAGTGTACTGCAATTACTTTAATGTAACAGTTATTGAATTGTATTCAGATATTAAGTTCTCAGATCGACGTATATTATTTTTTAATATTTGTGTCGTGGTAGTTTTAACTGAATTGCTATAAAATACTTGATTAATAACCAATTGCTTTCTCACTTAATAATAAAATCACTCATTTTGTGCGTTTTATTGTACATTTAATGTCACACGATCGTCTGTTTCAATATAATATGTATCAGTTCAATTTTTTGCACATACCGCAAAGTCCCGGTATATTTACGTCATGCTATATTTACGTGCCAGCATATGTGCCCAGTCCGTGCCGTTCTCTTTTTCCCCACCTTGCACGCTGGGACCTCAGGAAGGGCCGGCTCTGTCGTCACGAACTTAACGCGACTGAGTAAAGTGGGAGAAGCGGCGCTCCCCTTCTTTTGACAAATATAAGGAAACGGGAGGGGCCGGCAAATATACCGAGACTCTACTGCCTACAGTAACATTAAAGTATCATTTAATAAAGTGCCACCCTAAAATGTGATTTTTTTCTGGACTTCAAATTTGGAGCCAGCATGTATGCAAAATGAAAGTTTATGATGACAAAATATTCGTGTAAACTTTTTAGATTTACTTTTTCAGATGGTAGATGGCAATAAGTTGAACCGAGTAAAAGCATTTGAGGAACAAGATAAAATATTATCCATGTTATTACCTAGAATTCTGGTTAGAGATGGAGTTTATGATTGTATTCTTAGAGGTAACTATGCTGGAAGGAATTTTTCAAATAACAAATGTACAATTCCTAACGAAGTATTTTCAACCCTATACAATGTGAATTAAAATGTAATTTCTTCTTAACATTTAGCTATGAAGCAGGATGATAAATGCGCAAGAGCCGGTGTTTATACAAGATGTTCTAAATATATTGAAGAAAAATATAAACCATCAATACCGATAGATATAACATTGATTAAAAGTGCGTATACTTGATTTATACGTACACGTACTCCAGTAATTACCTAACTAACTCTTTTTCCCCCAAACCAACTTTACAAGTGAAACAAAATATTGCACTTTTTGATATAAATAATGTAATACGCTAAAATTCATGACGCAAAAACTCGGAAATGTTACTGTATAAATGTGCCAATCATACATTGAAAATGTAGCGATTTCAATAAAATGTTTTTTATTCAAACGATTTGTTTCTTTGAATATAGTCGCAACAAAATACCTATTAGAAAAAATATTCACTGTTAACTTGAAAAAATAATTCCTTGACTAAAATAAATATTTACTTAATTACACAAAATATTTCAACAAAATTATTTTGAGTAAATATTTACTTGAAACAAATAAATGTTTATTTTATAATTTCTATGGCGGAGTAAAATATTGGTTTAAAATGGTTTATTTAGGAGAATTATGATTTACTACCTTTAAGCAAATAGTTTCTATGTTTCAAGAAAATACTATATTGATTCAAGATGTTTTCTTAATGTAGGATACAACGATGCCAAGGAAATTGTTTAATTGAAGGAAATAAATCTTCTCTTAATTCAACGAAAATTTAATTGAATCAAAAACATAAATACTTGATTCAAGTAAATCAATTTCAAGTAAATATATTTCATTAAATTAAATACAATTTTAATTCAGTGCACGACTGTCAATTAAAGTCGTTTCATTGGCACATTTATACAATGATATTTCACATTCATCCAGGAAGATTTTGGATTTCACTTGATGAATTTTAGAGTGTAAATACTAAAATTAGAATCTAAAGAATGTAAAAAAGATGATTATTTGGTTATAATTGTGAATGTTTATTCAACCTTAACATTATATACATTACATAGTTAATTAGTATATCTGTATATATTATTATATATAAATTATAGTAATTGCGTATAATTGTATGTATGTATCTACAATTCTACGATGGATGTATGAAATAATATCTTCTGATAATAAATAAATTAATTTTTTCATAGTACACGGCTAAAAGTACAGTATATTTGTTCGCTCAGTTCCTCGTCTTCCCCTCCTGTCTCCTTATATTTGTCAAAAGAAGGGGAGAACCACTTCTCCCACTCTCCTCAATCGCGCTATTTCGTGATGTCACTGCAAATATAACGGGACGGAAGCAGGCAAATATAAATATAAATGCGTAAATGTAGCGAGATGCAATTATACCGGGACTCTACTGTATATTAATTAATATGTAAATATTCGATTTTAGTCGTTAGATTTATACATGTTTATAATTATGAAAAGGAAGGATGATTTTGCCTGTTAGCAAAAATTCCCACTTACGTAACACGAATTCGAACAATACCAAACATTTATCACCTCCTAGATAATCTAGATAAATATAAAACGGTGATAATATTCAGTTTAAACATTAGTTTAAAAATAAATTTGCTAATATCTGTGCAAATATCGTTCAATGTGTGTTGTACATAAAACAAACAAAACATGACTAGGCCACTAGTATTATTCGTTTGGAAAGAAAATGGGTCGAATATTTATGAAGTTCCTATTTGCTATTTTCGTGACTACTGTAAGTGTAACTTTATTGAAAGTATTAAAATTAGAAGCATATATTAAAATACAGATGTTTTATAAGCGTAATATTATTGTATTGATTTGAGGTTGGGATGTATATAAAAATGAAAACGTAAATTTATATACTACAGCTTTTGTAACATTACAGTTATTTTATATATTAAAATTTATATATTAATTTTCTTTACGTAAAATATTAATATTTATATTTTAATTTACCAGATTTATGTTTTCACACAAGGCCGATCACAACCTTATGAAGAATGCTTGAAGCAGATGAATTATACATACGGTAAATATTTACTATTCATTTAAAACATTTGTTGAAAAAGTAGATTTATTAAGAAAATAAGAACCGACATTTAATTCGGATTTTTTGTATCTTGAGATGCTGTTTTCTATATTTCAGATTTATATTTAAAATGACGGATCCAGTATGATGATCCACCTGATTTTTCGGATTATTGGTATTTTCAAATTACCTGTTAGGAAAAACCACAATAATAAAATTGGATAAAAAAGATTGCTGAAAACTATTGAATTACGATAATTTTTTGACGTACTGGATAATTTCTAATATGAAAAAAAAAATTTTTTAAGTTTAGGCTTCTTTACTTTTGAACAGTATTGTTAGGTTTTAGATATTTAAATGTGTTTATAAATAAACATTTTGAGTACATTACTTTAATAATAGCCACGAAGGACACAATAAGTAATGGCGCATATTACAGTATGATAAAGTAGTATTTTTCGATAGAAGGCCGTAAAACTCGATTTTACTGATCGCAAGAGGCCGTAAAGTCTTACGGCCCACAGTGGATCGAAGCAATGTATAAGCCGGGACATTGGGTTGGTTAAAAAAATTCGTAGAATTATGCAAATTTCGTGATAATCGATTGTTTATTAATCAATGTATTAAATGCAACGTTATTATTAATAGTGACATAATAATTTGTTTTCAACTCTCAAACCTAATGTCATGTAAATCCTTTTGAAAAGTACGTAATATCAGTCCAACATTTAAAGCTATATTTAACACCATTAAATATTGTACATGTATACAGATTTTTATATTTCATCAATAGATGTATATATAATCAACATTACGCTATAATAGATAAAAAAAAAATATTATTTTTCATAGCCGTACCCAAAAGATTAAAAACATACGAAAAAATGTAAAAATGAAAATTCAGGCGGATGCAATATTGCGGATGATGAATGAAACCGTGGGTTTCCTGTGTTTTATATGTTTTTTACGAATTTAAATTCCATTCCTGGATACCACGTTTTCGCGACAGCAGCCATGACGGTCACTAAAATGATGAATTAAAAATGATACACAGAATCCCTTGTAGATCCATTTCCTTACACTGTCTATTTTCCCTATACCTCTAACATGGTAAATAAGAATGTTATACAAGAATTGTACAAAAAATGTTTTCATTTCTACGAGGGATTATATATTTAATTTATAATTTTTATTTATAAGTTATATGTTGTACCATTGACGAGATCATCGGATCTGCGGTCGCAAAAACCCTGTAGACTGTGAGAGCCTACAAAAGCGGAAAATTTTTTAAGTTTTGTAAACATCACAAAAAGCTATTTTACGTCAATGCTTTAATGACAAATCAATGATCAAAAACAAAAATCACCTTGGTTGCCTATACTTTTGTCGACAAATAAGCATTTTTTTGTAGCTTGGCAGTAAAATTGACAGCTATCAATTATCAAATGTATAATTCAATGACAGATTAATGATCAAAAACCAAAAAGACTTTGGATTCTTATACTTTTACTGACATAGTAGATTTTTTTTAGAACTTGACAGCGAAATTGACAGCTTTCAATTATCAAATTTATAATTTAATGACAGAATAATTATCAACAACAAAAAACACATTCGTTTTGTATACTTTTATCGACAAATAAGCATTTTTTTGGGTTTGGCAGCGAAATTCACAGCTGTCAATTATCAAATTTATAACTCAGTGACAGATTAATGATCAAAACCCGAAAAGACATTAGATTTGTATACTTTTATCGTCATAGTAGAATTTGTTTAGAACTTGGCAGCGAAGTTGACAGCTGTCAATTGTCGGAATGTCAATTTGACAGCAGATTCGTGTTCAGCGATCATGAAAACTTATAAATACCGTATGTTGGTTATGAAATATCTTGCGATCTACTTATAAATCCCCAATGTCTCGTCTTCCCTATGGTTCGATCTACTGTGGTCGTGTGACCAACATTATTTTTCGGTACTGGATCATGTAAAAATTCGATTTTGCGGACTGCATTTAGTCCGTATTGGTTATGTTTTTAACAGCGCAGATTCGTGTTACACGTGATCAGTGAAATGTCATTTTACGGACTAAAAGTAGGCCGTAAAATCGGATTTTACGGCTGTAGTACCGAAAAGCAACAATAATAGCGACAATACTCAACAGTATATAAAAAATTATCGACACATCTGATTTTATTACTGAACATTTTATACGTTGCATATTTGTTTGTGTTTAGAAAATTTCAGAGAGTGGAATATTGACGATGATCCAAAACTGTACTGCCGCACTTGGTGTTATTTCGTCTACCGAGGCATTGTAAGTAAAGAGTTCTTTTAGACACCGCTAGTTCGCCATTCTTCGGCGATTATTCCGACAATATAGAACTGCTCGAAATCATGCATAGCAAATGTTTCAGTCATAAAATGCCAGTATGATATTTATGAATTTCGCTGATATTTAAAATTCTTGAATTGAATACAAAGAAGTAATATTTGTGATCAATTGTTTTAAAAAAAAAATTATAATTTCCGAAATTCTTTGAAGATAATTATATGAAACATTATTGCTTTCATCCTGATTATTTAGTCGTACTAGAAATCTTTTTAAAATATAGTAACAATGACATTTTCGACTGATTTATCTAGATGAAAAATAACACAATCGTGAAAGAAATGGCGCTTACAAGACTGATGGAGACTTATCAAAAAAATGAAGGTGTAGACGTCCTGACACAAGGAATAGATGCATGTTACATCAGAGGCAAGCCACTACTAAAATATTTAGGAGCCCAAAATTTACAGTTAACATGTTATACACTTATTTTATCAAATATTTTCTCTTTTCAGCTTTGAAAAAAAACGATACATGCTCAGTAGCTGGAGTATTTGAAAGATGTATTTCATCCATATCCGAGATGTTTAGGTTAAATATGACAGACCTTGGTCGTAAGGTAAATGTAAAATAAATAGACCCATATTTTTATAAATGAAATATTTTTAAAAAATAAGGTGACTTTTTCCATTTTATGGGAGATATTTTATCTTGGCGCATGGGCTATCTAAACGAAATCTTTAAAAGTGGTATAAATTTGTCAAAGTTGGAGCAGATGTAGATTTATTATGACTATCTCTACTGACTGCCCGGCATGTCATCAGGCGATAAAAACATTGCAGAATTCAAGAAAATGATATTCGTAAATACTCTAAACATCATTAGTGGGAAAAATGTTTTTTCAAAAAAGCCGCTCTTCGAAAATCGGAAGGATTTCGACAGATTACGCATGACAATATTTCATTCAAATGAAATTCAAATTATTTTTTTTTTATAATATTCTTCATGATACAACTTACTGATTAGAGAATCTGGGTTCTTATGTGTCGTGCAATTTTTTCGAATGTTTTGAACATGTCACCAGTGTCAACGAATTTTGTTCGAAAAAGTACTCATCAGTATTGATATAAATAAATAAATTTCGTCACCTTATTTTTTAAAAATATCTCGAAGTAAAAAGTCATCCATGAATGGCCCGCGTAATTAGAGAAGAGCATCAGCATGAACTTAAGTTATTTTCACCTTCAATGTTTCTTTTTATTTCGTCAGCCATATTTCATTATAATGATAAGTTTTATAAGTCATTATTGAAAGCAGAAACCATCGTATCACTCAAACTGTCACATCTCTCTTGCAGATAATGTATTTGACGTAACGATGAAGCCACATTTGTGAATGTCACTCATATGCAAATGAAATAATAGGCGCTGGAACACTTGTGACGTGTAAAAACAGCCGAAAAATTATGCATATATAAAGAATGTACGTAGATAATAAAGTGGTCCTTACCCTATTGCACGTGTTCGTTTTGGACTAGATGTTTCTTCCCCTGTCACAAACTATCCCTCGACCACAGTTCAATGAATGTAATTTTTACTATACCCCTACTAAAGATTGTCACACCTGAACAGCCCACTGCGGTAAATTATAATAATCTATCGGTAAGGAAAAAAGGGAAGAAGACAATGAATTTAGACAACAATATTGTATTAGAAGATAGAGAACTAGATAGAGATTGTTTAAGCTTATGAAAGATTATAAGTAAAGTACTTATATATAAGTAGAACTTTTTCTTATTGTATCTAATGGCTGAGCTTCTTCCTATATTGACAAAAATTCCTTAAACTTGTAATATTGTCTCTACCTGTGATTAATATCCCTTTACACATTTGATAATCTAATTCCTTTTAAATTTTCCACGATTTTTCCAACGTCTTTATCTGTCTGACGCTTTCGAATTATCCTTTTACACATTTTGTCGCATACTGAAGCAATCCGCACAGTGGCGCTAGTATAAACCATCCTATTTCGAATGCTCGCAAAAAAAAACGTCTGAACATTTCTGAACATAGAGAAGAAAATATAACTTAAGTAGATTATAAATTAAGGGAAGAGTACCATAAAACTTGAAAGGGAGATACGACTTACGACGGACAATTTCAGGGAGGGACTGTATAGGATTGATGTATAAAAACTGAAAAGAATAAGGCATATTAGGCACAAATTTGGAGGATTATTGAGGAGTTTCATTCCAGTAGAAGAGGAAGAGGAAATTTCCAAAGTCAATTGAAAAATCACATCCGGCTTTTCCTAGTTTCTATCGACACCAACGGAGCAGCAAGTCAGTATGTACTTCAGCGGCACTTTTTCGGCATGTCTGAACTAGAATGAGGTTAAAATAGCACGTAACAAATCCGATAACAAACATTACAGCAAAAAATACGCAAAATTGATTTTCAATAGTTTGCTGCGGTTCTTGCATTAAAACTAATTGGATAAAGTCTGAATGCGCTCTGTATTTCGATGACCAAATTTTGAGATTGACTATTTTTGGGGCCACAAAATTTAGTCCAATACATTACACATATATTCTCTTAGCCTTCATATTTTGTGCGAATCAATAGTCCCATAGCACAAATTCTTTCATCTAAACCAATACAATTTTCCTGACGAATCGAGTAGCCACGGGTAGACCCCATAAACCCCACCAATCGATATGCGAATATAGCGTCAATTTCTGGTAACACCCTACAAGTTCATTTCGCAGAATCACCCCCACCTGTTGACCTTGCGAAAGGCGCAGTGAACTTTGTCCGATGAGCTGTTTTCCGGGTTTTCACGGCCACAAACAAAGTGTAGGAGGACGGTAACGATATGGATGAACCGGTGGCGCTTAGGGAGTATTTGAGTTCGTAGTGAAAGAGAAAGATGCTGCGAAAAGCGTGGAAGGTAGATGAGAGATTGAAACCGAGGGGGAGACAAACAAAAAATAAAAAGAGACGAAAGTAGGTGGACCAGAATCGGAAAGGCCTACAGAGGAGGATTGTCCAACAAAGATAGAGCGAAAGTGTTTTGAGTGGGAGCTTGCTGAGTGAGAGGAGGAAAGAGGTGAGGAGGAGGTCATGGATCGCACGTGTTTTCACCAAGAGCGAACGCGTGGCCCAACTCTCGTCCCTCCTCCCATTTTGCTTTCCTCTGGGTCGCTAGTTTTTTTTCTTCTTCACCCTCGGCAATCCTGCGCACGCGGCAGTTCCGTATTTCGACTGTCATTCACAGCTTAACCCAAATATTCAACCGGGGAGCGTATACTGCTTTCTTTTTCCTCCTTCGAACCCTAAAACCACCTGCACTATCGAAGATCCCCCAAGGCATCGGGCCTCGCGCCACACCGTTTCGTGTATTTTACAACGATGAGGTGATGCTGAAAACGACACATCGGTCGTTCACCCCTGAAAATGTCTTCCTCCATGGTGCCCCGGTCCTTTTTAAATACCCACTTTACTCTTATCCGTGGTTCAAACCTCTTATTGTCTCCGTGGTATGAATTTTATATCAAAGCATCTTTTGATTCCTTATTTTATTAACACTTGGAACTCAAATTCCCATCATAGGATGTGACTTCGTCCAATTTGGGCATCAGGTGATGCTCTTACAACACGTATTCAGAATCAAACTGTCTGAAGTCAATACCATAACATTGAGTTGCACCTAAAAATGAATGTTAAATTATATGTCACAAACCATAAATTTGCTCCTTTTTGGTGTGCATATCTTTTCCCTTAATGAGACGTCTTTCACCATTTAATTGATTCAGGACTTTCATGAAGTGTATCCCCAAGAGATCCATGTGCCTTTCTGACGTTTGGTAATGTTACCTTGGATTGTCTCTTGGCAAATTTCTAAATGTTCGACTATAACATAGAAAACATTTTTCAATTCTGATGCATGAGCATACATGACCATCATCCTTCACAAGACAACCTGAGGAACTCTTCAAGACATCCAAGTGTATGCTTCTATCATTATGTTAATCTCATAAGACGGGATACTATCCTGAAGCAATCCAGTTCACTTTATACAAATACTCACTTTAAGCGTGATGTTAACATCCTCAATGATGTCTTCAGGAGGATGTCATGTATTGATAAACAATCTCTCGAAACTTCTAATACTAATTTCCGAATCGTAAACTATTATTTCTGTTAAATTTAGAAAATATCTTCTTTAGTTAATTGATTCTAAATCGTGTGATTTTAATACCCACAATTTCAGCTAATCGCGTGATAATAAATACCTGTGGTCTGTTCAGAATTTTGGACAAACTTTCGAATACGAAACTTGGTTAGAACTTATACTCCGACGCAAAGAATTTACTACTAATTTTTCAGGAATATTAAGCTTATTTTGTAATTCAGTTCTATGATAATTATAGTTTGCTTCAAACTTCGTCACCGATAAAATACAAAATATTAAAATTTTGTTTCAGTCCATAATTCGTTATTAAAGTCTGAATGACTCGATGCAGGATCATCCGAAGTTTTAAAACCACATTTGTAAGATATTTTTTATAGGTATCTCACGCACATGCTGTGTAAATTCTGATCCAACACATGTGCCATTCTTCCTGGTAAATTTTAAACATCATCTCGTCCCGGTGAAATTCGAAAGAATGACGAAAATCAGAGAATTACGAACGACCGAGGGCTGTTGATATTTGATATTTTTCGAGTCGTACCCCGCAACAATAGAGACTAGTTCTGTACAAACATTATTGGGTTTATTGAAATAGAACTGTAACAAAGACTTATCCTCAAGAACGCATTTTTTAGGAAATGAATGCAGTTGCCAATATGTTGTAAATTGGGGTATATTATTGACTATCTATAAATCTTGACCCAGGCAACGTACTGAAAACGAACGTTGTTCAGTTACCTCAGGTGTGATTTTTGTGCCTTTCTCATAGATAAGGTTATCTTAGAAATTAAAAGAATCAATTTTGAACTTCTGTTTCGTGGATAGGAGAAAAGGGAAAAAGGAGTGTGATGGAAAGAAATATGGAAACACAATTGTATGTCCTACATGAGTAATAAACCGAGTCTGGAAACTTGGGTTTATGATAGTTCAGATGAATGTTTGATTTCTATTTGTACAATATATTTCTAGAATTAAGTGTACTCAGCGAATAATTCCAAAACTATTCGTAAATTCGGAGTTTCTTTCGTGGTTTTTCTTAGAATTTTATGATATTCTTAATAAACGACGTGTTATAGAAAATTAGTTGAGGAAAGTGTTCCCGTACCGACTCTGTGTACTATTCCGACCCTTTGTATTTCTTAGAGCTAGCCGAGTTCTTAGCAGAAACCAATCGTAAGATTGACAATTTGGTCATAGGTTACACCTCAGCTTCTCATTTTGTACGAAAGTTACCAAGTCCGACTGTATTTACACATGTTGAATCAATTTTTTAGGTTCATTAGACACCATTTAGTAATGCTTATTTAATTACAGAAATATTAAAGGTAAATTTGTTAAATTATCTATGGCCTTCTTTTCAATGTCCATAATTAAAATTGTATCCCCTTCCTGGCTATCATTGAATGGCTGGTGACCATGTGATAAGTGTCAAAGTGGTCCAAAACCGACCCTTTTTTGTGGTGAACGGAAACCGATTACGATTTTGTTGCGTAGTCACACTAATAGTCAATCCGTCCATTTCAGCGAAAAATTCTGTTGCTATATTGGAGTTAGCGTAAATTTCTGTTATTGTAGCCAATAGAATTGGCAGTTATAGTTAAAAGTTGCCATGAGAGCATGAACTTTCATTATTGCTTGGAATTCACTAAAACAATAGAGGTTTGGTTACGAACGATAGTGGGATCGGTTTCAGACGACCATTTTTGAGATTGTTGAAAACCTCAAATGTTTCAATGCTTTCTGAATCTAACTGATCCACACCCATAAACTTCATCAGTTAGTGAGAAACATAGAAAAGTGATCTGTGTAATCCGTACAATTTTTAATTTATAACAAAATTGAGTTTTGGTATAGGTATATATATAACCATTACGATTTAGGAGATCGGTATGGGATCACTCTCCCTGCTTTGGAAACCAAGAAATGGCAATTGATAGTAAAACAAACTTCTAGTTTCTGTTGACCTGAAGATTTGAAAATTAATAATAATAAACATCACAGAAAAAAATGAGACTTTAGGTGAAATAATTAAACTCTTTTTAAAATACGTAGGATTTATAATGTCAACTATTGTCAAGGTTTGAAATTTGCTTAAAGTTTAAAACTCTAGAATGAAAGGATAATGAAAATCCATTAAATACAACATTTTACGACATACATATTTCAATATTCGAATGTCAATAATTACCTGATCAAATTTTCAGTTAACACTTTGTAATGTCATTGATATGCACGATAATGATGTAAAAGTATTTTAGGAGTCGTTATGTAGAGAAGGAATTGAAATAACAATTTTCATGTCAATCTTTCAATATCCTATGGATGTTTGGAAACCGATCAAAACTCAATTTTCAAATCCAAAACTATATTTATTTCACACGATCGATGTATAAAACACATTCACATCTTCAAAAAAAAAGGAAAAAAGACATGATAATACAGATGGGTAAATTATTTTCTTTGTGTACTCCAACTACATTAATATCCGACTAGATTAGAAAGTATTCATCGCGATGTTTAAATGCTATTTATGTATTTTATATTCAGACGTTTTTATATACGTATTCAGAGAAAAAGAATTCTGCATGCATACACAGCAGGTACATGCATGTACCATACGTTCACATTCGACGAGATCCGCAATTCTATTGTGAAGGGGAATATGCGTCTTTTCACAGTAAAATGAAAAAGAATTTAAAAAGAGAAACTTTCCTCTTGAATGAGCATACTTTTTTGTAAAGTATTTGTCGCGTACCCGCACCTATGAGATTTTTAAATTCGAATAACTTTCCTTACAATTCTATTCAAAACTTTTATAAATGCTTTATGATGATTAAAATAATATGTAAATATCCAAATATGTGATTTAAATTTACATAGTTGTAAACAATTAGTATAAGGTTGATACTTACACTGGGAGAAATGTTTGTTTACAGTTAATGTAATAGCTTCATAGTAAAGCTAACCGATTTTAGATTTTGATCTTAAGGTAAGGTACTTTATCCTGCAGTTTCTGTAATCTGAGATTCGTTTAAATTTGTTATGTTAATAGTTAAAATAATAATTTTAAATATTAATGTTGGGTCATTACGTGACCTATTTACGCGCTTACAGTTTCGCCGAAATAGAGATAAACAAACAAACACTCGCACAGTTACTCGATTTTCTGCGAATTTTTCACCGTATTGTTGACATGCGCAGTTCAAACCACATAATTTAATATAAGCTTTATTAACAGTTAACGAACGCTCATTATACGTTAAAAAATACGAGTTAATATACAATAACATTACAGGAAAGTCCTGATATTTTCGTCTCAAAGTTACCTGGTGTTTTTGACTTTACAGAGTTACTGTTATAGCTTTACAGTTGATGTAAGAGCCTTGAAATTAGCTTACATTAACTATTAAATAATTTCTCTCAGTGTGTATTCTGCGCAACATGAAGAATTTTAAATTTCAATTCATAATCGGAGAGAAAGCAATTGATTTATGCATTTCCTCAAAATTGATGGTAAATTAATTTTCTCATTTAAAAAGTTTTGTATAAATGTACCTATTACTATTGCTACTACTATTTGCTACAAAAATGTCATCCTACAAATCTTAGTTTTCATTTAGTCATCCAATTACTGCAGTGAATAGTAAATTCTCTCTAAAATGAACATCCGTGTATGAAGACCCTGAATTTTGAAATAACCTCTTTCTACAACATTCCAATTACACAGGTCTACAAAAATTTCGATGTTGTTGGGAAGCTGTGGGTCATTTCCGACATAATTGTATGCGTAGAATCCAAACTCGAAGTCAGAATTGGTCCATCACGTCAGGTTTTTGAGATATTTGAGGTCATGTACTCGAAAAACGCGTTATTTTGCTATGTTTGAGGTTACGTACAAAACGCAACAATTTTTGTTGGCCTTCTGTATTATTTGCATCTTTTGGAACTACCTTTACCCTTCAAAATGATGTTTTATTCGATCGCCTAAGATTTTTTCTTACAAAGTTACGGCCATTTTGAAATTACGAGATATATTTTCTTAACGTTATGAAGAAAACAGTCACAATACTGAAACGTGATTTTAGTTCTTAGTAGCCATATTTTATATAGTTGTTTATATTTATATAGGTTTCATGGCGTTGAATTTGACCTTGAGCTTGTTCTCTTAGAGCATTTCAAGGTAAATTTGTTTACATGTATATCGTAATTTCAAATTGGCGTATCTTGGTGAAGAAAAGTCGTAATAGAATACTGCGCATCCCATATTAAAGAAAAAGAGTAGTACCACATGATTCAACGAAAGGAAAAACTCCTAAAAATGTTTTGTCTTCTGTACATGACCTGAAAAATAGCAAAAAAACGCGTTTTTCGAGTGAATAATCTCAAATATCTCAAAATCCTGACGTGATGAGCCACTTTTGACTTCGGATTCTGATTCTACGCACAAAATTACGTCGGAAATGATCCACAGCTTCCCAACAACAAAACCATGTTGACCTATGTTATTATTTAAGGATTCGGATGTCATGCTATTAGGAAGTTTAGTGACAACGGATCCGCAAGACGGCAGCAGTAGAAGCTAGTTCTGTCATCACCGCTCACTACACTTGTAGATTACTTGTGTGCGGCTGTATGTAATTTGCAAACATCATACATAACCTCACAGCTATTTCGTGATGTCTTTTTTTAGCTTCGGTAACGATTTTTAAATACTTTTTATATAAATACAATCAAGTGTAGTGCAGAAGGGTGTACGGGTAAATGCGATTTAAATTTCCGACAAATATCGACCAATTAAAAAAAATGGCTGGAACTGCTGGAAGCCTTCAAAAAGCCTTTTTTTGCCAAAATCGGAACATGATTTATGCATTGAGCACTTTACTCCAAAGGATATCGCCACTGAAAGTTATGTAGGTATGTTTTATTTTTACAGTACTTTATTTATACCTTTCTACCAACTCAGCTTTTCTTCTAGTCACTTTCGCATCTCTTTCTTTCAACAATTCCTAAATCTGCAATATGCATATTACCGTAATCATTTTCATTCCTCATTTTCAAAGCGAACCGCTATCTAATTTCGGTCATCGATATGTAAACATACGAATGTAGCAGAGAACGGCTGTGATAGTGACACCTGGCGAATCAGTTTGTAAAGAAACTTTCCTGTCGCATTTGGACATTTTTCACACCTATACTATAGAATGCGATGCAAAAAATCAAGAATCGTCTTGGCTACTTTTCGAGAAAAACAGAAAAAACTTTCCTAATATTCTAATTTTTACTCCTTTTACCTTCAATTTGGGCACAAAGTAGGTCCAATTCGATATTTTGATATATATTTGGATTCTGCGGGAAAAATCCTGTAAGAATTGACTTACTGATCAGACGACAGCATTGTTTTAGGCTGTAAACAGATTTTTTATCCTTTTGACCTTTAATATCTCAAAAACTAGACCATTTGCTATTTTCGCGATTTTTTGATTCTGGAGTAAACATTCTATTAGAATCGACTCTTACTTATGAGGCAACAAAATCTGTATAATACATTCCTCAAAACGTGTCGTTGAAAATTAGTCTTGAATTTATTGTGAATAATCTATAATAATTGTAATAAACACCGTGCTAAGTATGGTAACCTAGTAAATATTATTAAGAATTATTAAAAATAGAACCTATATTATATTCAGACAACGTGGGTTTATGAAAGAACATCAAATAATAATGCCGCGTTGTTTACACTGAGAAAATTTTGCTTTGAAAAACTCCCATACTCGCGAGGAAATTGGGGATATCTAATTAGAAATTAGGTACTCTAATTAATTCGTGAAAATTTCTTCATTTTCAGAGTATACAGAATGAAGTAAGATATGAATGTCTGAAAAGCTTACACTTTATATTTTCAAATGTAACTAGATGAAGAATACCCCTGAAATACAGCAACCCCGTATACATCTCTTCAACTCCCTTAATTTCTTGTTATCTATCGAAATTTCTGGTCAGTGTAACTGCATATTGAGAAGTGAATTAGATACCCACTGTGAATGTCATTAAATTTTATTTCATTAGCAATAAGACTAACGGACGCCATTATGCGTAGGTAATTACCAGTGTAAAGTCTGCCTCCATTTCTGTACATAGGACACTAATATTTCAACAGCTTTTCGTTAAAGAATATATTCAAGTGCGTTTGATGGAATTACATGGTAGAATTATAATTAAATCAGGTTAGTTAACAACAATCATTAAAAAATAATTTTATATTTTTCTTCGTAGTTTATGTGCTTTAAATTGCAATATTTAAACAAAATTATTTTGCGCAAGTTCAATCTCCTCATTGGCAATATTTAATATAAATAAATAAACAGTTTGTAAATATTACATTACCATTAAATAATGCTTACGAAAATTTACACAATAAATACGTCGAAATAAATGTTTAAACTGATCATACTGATAACTATTGATAAAATTGGTATAAAATTACGGTTATAAGTATATACATTTATATATACAAGTATATATAATCCAGTTCCAAATATTTAAATTTTTTATACCCTCTAACGTATATTACTAATTTACAAATATTAACGACTACCAAAAAATTATAATGAATAACGTTGCAAAAGTAAAATTCGTAATTTTTAGCATGATATTCGTTTAGTCCCTCAAATTTTAATTTTGAGAGGACGAACCTAACCTAAAATTCAACTTAATTTTGATATGCAAACAATAAATACAATGTTTCACATTTACATAATATGATATTTCACTAATATTATTAAGGGAATTAATTGTGTCTTTTTAAACTAATCAAATATTTAAATACGAACAATTGATTAAAAGTACCTAGACTACAGAGTTGGGATGGTGCCAAAAGCAACATTTTTACTTCAGTCCAAACTATAGGTCTGGATAAAGTATTGCATTTGGTCAGTTTGACAAAAAAAAATACACTATAGTTTTTCATCAAATGTCGACGTTTCAGACCTTAAACAACTAAACAATGCAGTACAAAAATTTGTGCCCGTGATCTTGTACATACGTCCGACCGCATGTGTAATTATTTTTAGCCCACGATCTCGCCACCGGTACAACCGATTTTACAGTTCAAGCTCTTTTTGAGCTTGAAATGGCCTAACCTAGAACTGATTAGGTTGGAGTCGATCCATACTAAATTACCGGGAAATCAAAAAAAAGCTAATAAAATAGATTTTTGCGTTTCTTATAAAAAATATAAATCAAATCGAAAAATGTGTCCTACAAAAAAGATAGAGCATCAATTTCTACGCACAAAAGGTTATATAATCTTTCTTTTTATAATCAACGGATGTGCCGCAAATGACGAATAAATATGAAGCCATCACGTTTTTTGCATTTATTTTCAATAATACAAATCACATTAAAAAATATTTCAAACAAAAAAGACGGACAATCAAAATTTTCTATAAAAAAGTGATGCCTTTTAAAGACGAGTTTAAATGAAAATAATCAACTACGTATTCAGTATATGTGACTTCGACGGATTGAAAAGTGTATAACCTCTTTTTGAGCTTGTCAAGACCTAAATTTTACATGTAATTAGATTTTGGAGACAATCCGGTATTTAAAAAAAAAACAACAATTTTCTTCTACATTGTTATCAATAGTTCAACAATATATGTGTGCATCAATGATATAGTATGCACTTCAAAGCCAGAGTGACCGGTAGCCATCACAATGCAGGGGAACATTAATAACATTCATTAATTAGTGTTTTTTATATTCTAGACGACGAATGTATTGCGTACCTCATTTAATATTGAACAAAATGTATTAAAAAAAATTGAACGAGAGTTAGAACCATTTCAGACTGCTCTTAAAAAAATGATTTTCCGAACTAGTGGCCACAGTAAAATGCAATGTTTAAAGCATTACAGACAGTTTTATATAAATAGCACATAAGTAAACTCTGGTGCATTTCCATTCTCTCTCTGAGAGGAACATTTTCTGCTATACGTAATTATAAAATAATTAAAGTGTTTTTTTGAGAGATCGAATTATAAAAAATGTTTCATTTTTTCAGAATCAGGTACGCATGTTTCTGGTTTAATACCTCATGATCGTAGGCAAGTACTTACTAAAACAAAATTATTGCTCTATGAATTAATATCTCAAAAAAAATATTTTGATTTCAAGTTAGCATCTGAGGCCTATCCGGTGGAATTCGGCTTGTTTTATATCATTAGAACTCTTAGTTAAATAATTAAAAACTGTACATCCCTGCACTTTAATGCACTTAAACTGTCAAAACATGATGACATGCATCGTGTGATTTGCAAAGTTCATATCTTATATCACTAAATGTCGATTTTAGATGCTAAATAACACAATTATGTTCAAAACGTATTCAGAACAGTAGAGCTATAAACGATACTCGTAAAAAAAAGAGCTTTTTTGAGATTTTAATACTACGAAGATCTTCGTCTTTTCGGACTTTTCCCAGACTGCCGGAAAAACGCAAATCTTCGTTTTGGTATAAATTAACCTCTGGAATTTATGTAAATTAAAATCAAATCCATTTCTAGGCAGTCTAAGGTGTGCTGAATACGATGACGTTGTCCATTGTCATCATCGATGTGTCAAAACAAAAATATACGTCCACAAAGATGGTAACTTTCACGATTTTTTCAAAATCTTCGTCATGAAGTATGACATGGTGTTCACTCAATTTATGAATAAAAAGTTCAAAAAACCGCTTGAAACTTGATACTGAAGGGTTTTTGGGGTCGTAGATTACGAATCTGAAGATAGATTTTGGAAATTCTTAATGGCTGATCGAATATGGCGGACACTTTATGAAAAGTCGAATCATTCTGCTTGAAACTCGGGTTTTTTTTAGAATTTTTATTTCACCTAGATTCATTTTGGAATTTTCATCATCTGACCGCAGATTTATAATCATCGTCCCACAAAATCCGCTAGTGAAAAGATTGAAGTGATTCATTTCGATATTTAAAAATTCTTCCGCTATATTGGATCGGCCACTTTGAATTTCCAAAATCTGACTCCATATTCGAAATCAGAGACCCAAAAAATTACCTATACCAAGTATTATAAAATTCAACACAATTTTTTTTTGCATTTTGGACACTCTTTGAAATTATAGCCGTAGTTAACCCAGTTCGACCCAAAACGACAAAATTCGTCGCCGGTTTTCATCCTCTGAAATTTTATGGATATCTTTGAGATATTGTTATGAAATTTCGGTTTCCTATAGTTTTTGGGTATGCTCTTTTTAAATCTGAAGTCAGTTTTTCGATATCACTTTCCATTTTTTTTAATATGACCACTTAAATGAAAGAAAACATGGAAAATAGCGAAAACATTTTCAGTAAACTGCAATTTTTATTGCGAAGGAGTTCCGGGCTCATGTCAGGCTTTAGAATCCTGTGGCATAATGAGTTTGGCTAAACGTTGGTCAATATTAAGATTTAAATTACAAAATGACGTCCTCACAACGGCGTTATTGCTTGAGATTTTCCCTTTTATCTGCGTCTTATTAAAATATTTGTGGTATCTTGTCGTGTATTTTGATGAATATATTTTTCTAGCTTATTCTTGAGCTTGTTGAATACAAATCCGGTATTAAAGATTGGAAATTGAAAATGGCGTATCCAATATGGATAACCGCCATTTAAAAAAAATTGTCTAGTATTAAGTATACAGATGTTTTCAAATTCATATTAAATCGGATATTTTGAATTTCCAAAATTTAATAACAGGTTTGTACTGAGCCACCACAAAAACAATCTTTATATGCCTCAAGAAACATGTCAAAATACATCAAATATTTTAATAAAACGCAAGTAATAAAAAAAAGCCGTATAAAACGCGCCATTTTATAATTTATATCGTAATATTTACCAACTTTTAGTAAAACTCATTATGCCACAGGATTTTGAGGCCTGATACGATCTCCGAAATCCTTCAGAATAAAAATTGCAATTTACTGAAAAGTTTTTGCTTTTTTCCACCTTTTTTCGTTTAAGTAGCCATATTTAAAAAATGGAAAGTGATATCGAAAAACGAACTTACCCAAAAACTATAGGAAACCTGTATTTCATAACGATGTCTCAAAGATATCCATAAACTTTCGGATGACGAAAACCGGCGACAAATTTTGTCGTTTTAGGACTAAACGGGTTAAGGGGTAAATAATCCAACATCACATATATTATTTTGTTGTATTTTGTTGTATCATTTATTGATTTTAAAAATTTGATTCCAAGATGATGTTTTATGTTTATTTATTGGAAAAAATCCCAAAATATAACATTTTTCTACAAGTAACTTGATATTGGTAATAATTTTTGTTAACATAAAATTTACAATTTTCAGCGTAAAATGATGCCGATACGGGGAAAAATCGCATTACGCGTAACTTAGTATATCTTTCATTTGACCGATAATCCCTCCCTCCGTTAGAACTTTCGCAACGGAGCGTCGCGAGAAAAAGCTCCGAGGGCATTTCGCGTCGAGGGGTGGTTTTATGAACCCGGCACCAACGAGAGAGATGGATGTAGAGTGAGACCACCAACGCGCCACGTGTTCGTTGGTGAGGTGCGTAAAACTTTTGCGGGACATCGATCGAACTCCGTATTCGCGCTTCTAACATATAGATGCTGAGTCGCGTTCACTTTCCTCTGCTTGGTCGTTGGAGCTTTTCTCGAAAAGCTTTGGTTGCTGTGGATGCCTCCGTAACATGAACAAAGGTGGGAAGAAAGAACCAGAGCGAGAGGGAAAGAGACAGAGAGAGAAAGCTCGAAGAGAGATGGTGTGTAAAATGGAGGGAGAGAAAGACAGATAAAATATAAGGAACAAAGAGAATGAAAAAAACAAAGAGATAGAACGAGAGAGAAAGATCTGAGAGATTGATACAATAAGAGAGACAAAGATAATGCACAGAGGGGAGGGAGAAATAGAACAAGACAAAAGCGTAGTGAAATAATCCGCATTATGCATGGCTCAAAAATAATCAGCTTACGATTCTTTTTGTGTAGTTATCCGTGCATTGCAATTGAACTAGATGTCATCTTTTCCTAGAAAAAATATCCCGCGTGTTGGTAGAATTAATTGAAAATCGATTGCAGCTTACTTTTTGTTGTCAGTCGTATTTGTCTACGGGAGGCTTACGAGTTGTTTTCTCACAACAGTATGACGAATAAGATGCATGTAAAATCGGTGGCAGTGGAGCTTTATAAAAACGATTAATTCCGATAACTAGTCTGGCTTAAATTTTAGCCCACGATGATTTATCATTAATTGACGGTTCAGAAATAACTTTTGGGGATTGTTTTTTTTTTGTTTAATGTAAAGTAGTTGAATTTAACCCTTCAAGTCACGATTTTTTTTTTGAAAATAGAAGTTTTATATAAATTGGTATGAAGGGGCTTCGCAGGCCGATGATCACAAATCTGTTCCTGATTTGAAATAAATAATATTTAAATCAGAGGTCATCGACTTCGTCGATGGCTCCGCCCCCTGGACCCCAGAATCGCTCTGAACGCAAGAGGCGATGTTTAAAGTTGCTTTTAGTAGTCCTCCCCTTAAGTTTTCTGCCCCTAAGTTTTATACTTTCCTTAAGTTTTATGAGTTTTTCCCATATGTTTTTCCTCACGGTCTCTCCCACCACTTGGCATTTTGTTATCGTCTATAAACCACGCATGCACAGCATGCAGATGAGCACCAAAAACTCTGGTACTGGGGGTTAGGAGAAAGTAAAACTTAAATGAAAAAGCCGCCATATTTATAGCTGAAATGCCAAACTTAATGGGAGGACTACTGTATTTCGTATCTGCATTTAGTTTCAGTACCGTTTCTGTTAAACTCTCTAAAGTTGTGTACATATTAGTTCAAACTCGACAGCTAGATGCGCCATATTAGCTCTCTGAATCACCAATAACAATGCCATTGTCAAAAAGTCAACAATTAAGGAGTATATCTGTCGAATGTATTATATACTGGATTCGTGAATCAGTAGAGTCCTGGCATAATTGCGTCTCGCTTTATTTACGTCCCAGTATATTTGTCTGGTTTCTTCTGGTTGTATTTACCTGTCGCCGCTCTCTTTTTCCCCCACCTTGTGGTCTGGGCCTCACAAAGGGTCTGATGTGAGGTCATGAACATAACGCGACTGAGGTGAGTGGGAGACTTGACGCTCCCCTTCTTTTCGTAAATATAATCAGACGGGAGGGGAAGGCGAGGAACCAAGCAGACAGAGTAAATATACCCGGACTCTACTGTATACATGGGGCCGAAATGTATCCAAATCAAGAAAATCTAACCTGACTTACGTTAAGCTCACCTAACTTAACCTAACCTAACTAAACCTAATCTAAAGACACAATAAAATACTTTAACCTAACTGAACCTTGCGCAACCTAACCTAATAAAGTAATTTTACAGGGTTTGCATGCAACTCTTATATTATTTAGGTAACGGAAACTGCCATGTTAATGCAAATATCACGAATTTGAATAAAGAAAATTTATGTTCGGACCTGTATAATAACATCCACTATTATAATAATATCCACTGCAAAAAATAACTTGTCGTTATCATTGGGTATAAATTAAGATTTAAAGGAGTTTTAAATTTGTTTGATCTCAGAGCCGTATCAGTCGACCTATTAAAAATTGTCATTTTTAGATAAAAAAAACTTCAATCTCCCCTTTCTCCCCTAATATCTCCCTCCAGCCATTACTCACTATCGCTTCAACGATATAAATTAAAGGTAAATCTTCGGAAAAGTTGGATGTTCGAAACAAACAAAGGACTCTGAATTACCAATTACATGCTCTGTTTTTATGTCTAGTATTATGACGGATTATTATTTTTTAAATAAATTAATACGTAACTGAAAAATGTTTTTGATGCTCTATTCGAAGTGGTGGTCAAGATATGACGGAAGTATATAAATATTTGAATATATAAATCTGAATTTCTGTTCAATTTGCTAACATAGAACATTTTTCCCAGCAGATCGCATAATCCAAATTTGGTATAATGAACCTGCGTAAGATCGTACATTAATCCTAACCAATTCAATTTTTAATTTTTCCTTGGAGGAGTGGGGTCCTAAAACCGTGAAAAGTTCTTCAGTTTCCTTAGAATCATTACATGTTTGTACAGAAATGACTCCGTCAATGCAGAAATCACTTAAAGGAACAAATCTTAATTGAAATGAATATAAGAAAATTAAATAAATTACTAATTTATTCCAGGAAACTTGTCAATATTATTCAAATTGAAAGTTTAAACAAAATTTTATTTTCTTAAATTCGTATAGAAAATGAATTAATCATATGTCTTCATTTAATTATCAGCGAGAACAGAATATCAATATTATATATTAATTAATGAAAAATATATTCTAAAAGTTTTATCGCCCAGTATAACTGTCTGAAGATATCCTCAGCTGGTCCTCAAAAATTCAAAATTCCCATTTTTGTTCCGCAGGATATCATACACCCTAGAAACGTCATCAGAAGATCCTCAAGATGTCCGAAGGATAGTATTAGTACCTTATTAAATAAAACAGTAAAAGCCAACATTTGGATGTCCTGAGGAATGCCTATAAGGACTTCTTCAGGTAGTTGTGTTGTATTTTTTATTTAAAATCCATCACAGCGCCTAACTAAATGATCCTTCGAATATAATACTCAGACGAATTGGAACCAGATCAAATGCAGAATGAACTTCGTCATTGGCAAGAGAGTGGCTCAAAATTAGATTAATTAATTATATTATCTTCTTTTCAGCCATTAATCTAATGGTCCATAGGATTATAAACTTTGCATTCTTTAAGGTTAAACACTGGAGTCAAATTTAATTCCACAGGAGTAAACACCGAATACCTGAACTGGAGTAAGTTTTCAATCTAAGGAGTCAATTTCCACCCTATAGGAGTACATTTTCGTTCCTTTGGAGTAAATAAGTTACTCATATCTAGGGGTGTTATAAATACTATATTTGACTAAGTTACTACAACCGTTTTAGAGTGTATATTATCTGCAAATCGTGTGTACATCGGATTCTCGTGTTCTTTCATATAAAACCGCAGTCGATTATTAGGTCTTGGCTTTCTATTTTATGTTACCATATGGTTTTGGAAAAACATGGACTAATTACAGCACTAATTAAGCAGTTGCGTAGTAGAAATAAGGTAATCTTATACAGCCGAATTGAGTTAAATGAAAACACGATATTGACATCAATTTTTGTTTCAATTGTTATTTCATTTTTTATAATTCATTAGTCATTTTAATTTAATTAAGAAATATAAACACGGGGAGGTTTTGAAATGTAATATTTCCAGAAATAATAAATGTCAAATTTAAAATGTTGGGAAAAAATCCACATGCGTCCGTAATATTTTCTACGAGCTTTGCGATGTTGGATATTGCTAGAAAGTGCCACCTCCAGAAGTAAAGCAAACATTGATTAAACTGCACAGAAAATCGAAAGGCGATTCGAAAGTTAATGTTTCTTTAATTTACATATAACAATGTCTGAAAGGTATATAATTTTATTTTTTATGGATACAAAAGTCACAAGTACGATATTTTTTGTTTTTAAGAAATTTTCAGCGCGTTAAGTTTGGAAGGTATAACTTTTATCATTAAAGTTACCATCAGCTCATTTTTGTGTATCGTTTTTTAAGTATTTTTACGTATAAGTATTTTTATAAAGAAACGCAATTTTTATATTTATTATTAGATAACAAATACAAAAATAAACTAAAAATTAACAAGAAATTTGTTTCTGAATTTTTTAGAGAAAAAAACAGTTTTGAATTTTTCATTTGATCTATGGCAAATTAAAAAATTCTTTTAGTTGATTCTGCATACCAAATTTAAAAGATATTTATCAAGCGATATTTCTAGAATATTATGGGAATCAAATGCACATAGCGCATTTCCAATTAAATTTTACCAGAATGGATTTTCTAGAACATTTCGTCTGAAAGATTCTGTCAATCTCAAATTGCCTTTTAGAGGCATATTTAAACCATGAATATATAGATAATGTTTGAAAGTATTGCTGAATATTTTCTGCGAAATTTGTGGTGCTGGTAATCACTTAGAATGTGGCGTTTCCAGAATATTCGAATGCACGTACGCTGATTCAAAAGAGATGTTTCAAGATTGTTATCCTTAATATGTTCAGCAACATTTTCTCTGCAACATTATGCCAATGTTACATAACAATATATTGCAAGACATTCTTGAAATCGACAGCTTTATAATATTTGAAGAACTGTACACGCATGCACGTCTTGAACATCTGTTAATGTCAAATTTGCTGAGGTATTTTAAATGTGACATTTCTACAATATTTCGAGTATCTGACAAAGTTTCAAATGTTATGTTTCCAGAGTGTCGTCTTTAGAATGTTCTGCAATATTTGACCTGCAATGTCCTTGTAATGTCACATTTAAGATGTTTCTAGAAACTCGTAAATCGACATCTCCAGAATATTCGAAATAACGTTTTACGGATTGTTTTGAAAGAAACATGTTCATAATTTATTGTTTAACGTTTAATGCGATACATTAGGTTTTAGAAAATGTCTCGATTGTAGGAAAACACACCAAATTTCTAGAATTTACTAAACAGCAATTATGTACAATACTTCATCGAAGACGTCCCAAGCAGCACAGCGAGAAATTCTATCTCAAGCTACAGTCAAAGTGGTATTTTGGTAAAAAAACAATCAAAACCTTTTTGGGTTAAAAATATCCAAATTGTAACCTAAATTATGTTGTATAAGGGAAAATGCCGTTGAGGCACTTTTCATGGCCAAATTATGTCACTAAAAAAGTTCTCATAGTCAAAATGTACTTAGGGTATATTTGTTAGTATATATTTACTAAATGTCCACCCCTAAAAAAGTCATGAAAGTTTCGTAACCGACAACTAACAGTTTAGTTCATACTTCATTTCATTGCAACTTGTAATCTGACTTGAAAGCCAAACGGCTCTATGGAAAAATTGGATTATCGTTGATAGTGAAAGTCTTCGCTAAAATCTATAAAATTGACTTATAAATCCGTATTGACAATGTAGAAATCAAGTTATTTTTTATTCGTCAAAATATAACGATACGTTTGTTGTTACCCTTCAATGTGAAAATATAACATCTATCATGTAAGAAGTGAAAGAGATTGTGTTTGAGGCAGGAGTAAAAGGCATGCTGATAAACAAACAAACAAAAACTTTATAGGTTAAAAAGCACATCCAAACATCGTAATGAATCTTTGAAATAATTATTTCTTTTTAACTGCTGAGACGATAATCGTTTATAGTATAAAGTTACACTCGTACGGCGACATGTTATGCACTCATTCGCCGCTAGGGGCGATCACTACACTTGTG
Source organism: Trichopria drosophilae (assembly GCA_030407085.1). Lineage (NCBI taxonomy): Eukaryota > Metazoa > Arthropoda > Insecta > Hymenoptera > Diapriidae > Trichopria > Trichopria drosophilae. The sequence goes on from CM059582.1 coordinate 195,349,995, forward strand.
ACTTTCTCCTACTATCACTAAAGAAACGGGGTTCCATTAGACGTCAGACGCCGTTATGGTAGATGCCTGACAGATACCGATGATCTCTTCTCCCTCTGTACATTAGTACCCACGTTATTCTTCTCATTGTTTTGCAATAATAATGGGATATATCCAATTTGCTTTTCCTTGCAGTAGCCCACTTATCGATATTTTTTAAAAGTTACATTATTTCAATACTAAATCATAAATAAATTTTTTCGAGCTATTTATTGCAAAAATTGGCATTTTTTATCCATTTTATGACTATAGCAAGAGAAATATTCGTTTTAGGTCAAAGTGCGACAGAGATTAATTGTAGAGCTTGAAAGTGACTTTAAAATCAGTCGAATTTGGTTAAAATAACTTCAAAAAAAGGTAAGTTATTGCAAAAAGGAGTGAGTTTTTGTCTAAACTTCAATAGCTCGCCAATCGAATTGAAGGCATTGGATCCAATTTTGGTAACTGACTTTTTCCTTGAAATTTCATGTACAATACGTACCATCAATACAGTCAGCGAGTTGTGGGACACCCTGATGTATATATGGGCAAATCTCTAGAACTTTTAAACTGTGGAGTCCTGTGACACTACTTGAACGTCATTGCTTTCACACAAATGCTATATTTTTTTTATACATCAAGATATCATAAATAAAAAGCTTGATGAATTTCGAAGTCGCCCGACGTTACAGAGACGCTCTATAATTATTTATAGATAAAAAAATAATGAAATTTCATGCGTCCCTTGCATGTTTTTTTTTACTCTTATGAGTATTGTATTTGCGCCGCGTGAGTTAACCTTGTGTTTTTTGCGCGAAATGGAGGCAAACATCTCATAAAGCAATATATTCATATGAATTATATGTGCCACACATTTAATTGTACAGAGTGAGCCTACAGTACCCGTCCCTTGAATTTCGTAAATTCTAAACTTATTTAAACTTGTTTATTAATTATCCGCGCCGTCTTAGAAATCGAATATTTATTGTTTTTGGTTATTAAAAGACACAATAATAAAGTGATTGACACTTTACTCATTTGTGTGCGCCTTAAACTGTTGATGTTATACAAGTGTAAACATACATTCCAAAAACGTGCCAATTTCAGAAAATTGACTATTTTTCATGGCACATTCAAAATATCGCCAATATCAAGTTGTTGTTCGGTGTGCTGGTAAGTAAATACCTTATATAAGTATGTAAAGTGCGCGGCATTCTTATATTTTACATATTTTCAAAGTTATTGAAAGAACTATTTATAAAGTCGTAATTTAACGATGAATTAAACACTGTAAGCTTAGTAACATTGTGGTCAGAAACTAAAAGTATGTTTATTCAGATAAAATTTGGTGTTCTTTATGTGTTTAAAGAAAAACAATTCTTTATTATACTTGTTTAAGCACTGTGTTTCAAATTAGAGCTATTGTAAAACAAAATATGCATTTCGAGTCTATGTATAAGTGATAACACGGGAAAAAATGAATCATATATGGATCATATATGCACCATTCTTCAACTCTCACATAAGTGATATTTTTAAAAAATTGGGCGCAAATGCGTTATTTAATTATTAACCTTTCAAAAAATCAAAATTTCAAGCTCATCCCGGTGGTCAATATTTTGGACATTGTACCGCAAAGTTTTAATGCCGTTGAGTAAAAAGGATGCACGAGCGTACATTTTTACTTCTTATGTAGATATGAATACATATACCCAACGCCAATGTTGTGCTTGAAGTTTAAAAAAAAAATTTATTGAGAGGCTGAAATTTAAAAGTTCCAGAGATTTGCCCATATATGATTTAGTCACGTATAGTAATAAAACATGGGTTTTTAGTACGCATATTTTACAAATATCCAGTTTTCAAGACAATATCTAACTTTGAGTCAGCTAAAATATATTGTAATGGTGCAGTCAATAATTGTACTTAACATTAAAATTTTCGATGTTAGACTGGAGCGACAGATTCAAAAATGAAATCCTTTTTTTCTTGAAAACTATTGCTATAAGAACCATTGTTTTAGAATGAGCCGAAGAATACCCGCAAATTTTCTCAGAATACAAAAAATTTGAGAGTATTTTCTACCCAGTTCTAAGACATTTTTGTTGTCTCTAAAGGACTTTCTAGTTCTCTAAAATGGTCTCTAAAGTCTATAGTATTCGAGAAACAACATTTTTTAATTTTGAAAAAAAATTGTTCAATGTAGGTGCGATTTTGGATCTGACATCGAACCTTTAACATATCCTTAACCTTTAACATAACCTAACCTACATCAGTATATCTTTGAAATACAAACTGTCGAGTACACGTTTGTAAAACAATTTGGCTCATTCAAAGAATGATATTGTATCGAAAACTCCTTATTTGCAAAAAATCATGTTTTCTTGCTTACTTGTCAAAAACATGCATCAATTTTTTTATTTTCTCACCAACTAAAGACCTCCCCCGAAAACCTGGTAGGTTCGTTTTCGAAATTTATTTTCTGTGCATTTTAGCATTAATGGGTTAAGCAGATATCCGTAGTATTATTGTTTATATTTATATTTGGGTGTTTTATTATAATTAGGTTGTTTTAAAAATATTCGTTCGCCATATTCCATTTGCAATTTTGAATTTAGGAAAATTTTTCAGTTTAAATTTTTTTTTTACTGAAAAATGAAATATTTTGAGAATACTTCCTCGCCAAGTTGTCCCATCGGGTTAATTTACGGAAATTTGGGATGCGATTCGTGATTCGTGATCTAAAAACTACAAGTAAATATATATCCGGAATAAATTTGTTTATGCAGGCTTTATGATAATAATCATTAAACTATTAAAATTTGGCGGGCTGATTTATGATGTCAATCGTTACACGATAAAATATCGAAAGTAATATAAAATTTTCGGTTTTTCGTTGCCATATTGGTCGTCGTAATTTTGAAATTTGATTTTTCTGCCAATGTAAGTTATGAAGTTTCGAATCCAAAGACCAAAAATCATGGATAAAGAATTTTGATTTTTTGCGAAATTATTGCAAGTATCTTCTTTCGATCGCATTTTTAGGTCATACCATTTTGCACTGTGATAACTTTTCAGAAATAAGATCCAAAAAGTAAAAGAAAAATCGTCCGTTTTAGGACTTAATGGTCTAGTGTCAAATTTAGAAAAGGTGTTTTGAATGAAATGTTACCAAAATGTCACCTTTGAAATGTCCCACAACATTTCGTCTGAAACGTCTTATCTATTTAGAATGTTGAGAAACATTCTGATTACATCTTTAGAAAACCCGATGAAAAATCGATAAAAATTCGAGGAAACTCATATATGAAATATTTCGAAAGATGAACGCAAAATAATTCTTGGACATTTTACCATTCCAGGTGGTAATTTTTGTAACGACGTCATGTATTTCTGGGCGCGCGTCGAAAAACCGAGAAATCCAAAAGCTGATAGGTAAAAAAACTGTCAAACAAAAAAGGACAGTTCGGTTGTCGATCCGTCTACTTTTTATGTGTCGGCTTTTTGAATGTCGCCTTTATGTCTGTTGGTTTTTTATTATTCGGTTTTTTAACCCGTACCCGAATTTCTTCAAGAGATTTTGGATAGAGAAAAAATAGTACCATTGTTTTTTCCACCATTGTTTTTGGTAAAAAGGACTACAGGAAGAACAATTTTCTTGGAAATTTTACCATACTAAATAGTACTTTTGGCACGGACTTGTAGAATGAGAAAGATTACCATTCTTTCTGGTAAAAATGCCTATGAGTTGGAAGTAAAAATTACAAAAATTGCAGTTATTTTTACCATAAATTATGGCAATTTTCTCCATCCTACTAATATATTCCAGTATTACCATCCGAAATGAAATTCTTCCTGTACTTTTATTGTAATTTTGATTGTCTGAAGAGTGAAAATTTTAAAAACTTGTAGTCATTTTTATTAGAGAGAATGATGTAATGTTTTTCATACTCCAAAATTACTATTCAGAATGGTAGAATTTCCAAGTAATGAATTTTGCTGCGTGTACGATTCTAAAAAGTATTGCTTCATTTTATCTAGAATTTTAGAGGTATTTTGAATGGAATAGTTTCAGAAAATGTTAAAAATACATGTAGAATATTATAAAAATATTGGAGTTAAAATATTTCAAATAGAAAGTTTCCAAAATAAAAAATTTTAAATATTTACTTCGAACTATTTTGAAGATATTTTATAGATTTTACGTTGATAAAAGATAAAAACAATATAGCGATGGTAATAAACACCACCGTGATAATATTTTGTAGTAACTTTTTTTTTGTTTTTGTCATTCAAAATCCTGCTTTTAATTTATAGTTTACCCATTTTTTTCAACACAAACGACCAAAATTCTTAGATCGAAACGGATAATTAACGTCAACCTTTCTTACTTAAAGTCATCAAAAAAATGATTTCACTAATTTCAAATGCTTTTTTTTACAATTAAAAGTAGGTTATTTTTATAAATTACATGGACAATCGTCTTTAAAACAATAACGGACATATGACCAAATTTTGAGAAAGGAGTGTCATGGCGGGGGGTGATATGGCGAGAACAAACGCGAGAACTATCGGGAAGGAAGTAAAGGACGAAAGTTAAGCCAAACCACCGAAGGAGAAACAGAGACCAATTGAAAGCCGGCGATCGAGAGAGACGGGGAGCGACAAAACGGAACGAACGATCGAGATAGAGTGAATAAAAGTGTGTGCTCGGTGGATGGGGTGTCGGGGTGGAGGGGGGAGGGGTGCGTTTACGCACACCGGCGAACGATCAAGGCGGATCGTTGGTTCGCGCGGTGCGTGGTGCGCACCGTTACCATAGCGACCCGTGTCAGTGCCACGCATTGATCGCAGACTCCCGGTGCGTTCACTCGTGAGTGCGTAGAAACGGAGACGGCGCGACACGGTGCGTTCAAGAGAGCGGCAGCGCACGCACACGCACACCACGCACAAAAGAACCTACGCACGACGCGCGCATATTTTACGACGTCCGAGGTGCTGCTGCTGCTGCTGCTGCGCTCCTAAGGACCGAAATTCTCTTTTGATTTCATGCGAATCTGGGTTGCGGGCTACAATTACGGGAATAAAAAAAAATTTCGATTTGAAAATTTTTTTTTTTCAATTATGGATTTTTAAATTCTTTTGGAGGATATTACAATCTGAATTTTTTAGAACTATGAATTTGCAATCTTAAAATGAGATCGTAGAATTTTACTGAATATTAGTCGAGATCTACTAATGGGTGCACCTTAAAAATCAGAAAAATCACAGATCAAACACTTCAAAACCCCGACTTTCAAAAACCAGATATTTCAAAAAACAGACATTCAAAACCCAGGGGTGCACCTCAAAACCCGACAAATCATAAAACAGACACTTAAAAAACCCCGACTTTTTAAAAACCCGGACATTCAAAAACCGGGGTGCACCTCAAAAACCCGACAAATCACAAAACAGACACTTCAAAACCCCGATTTTCAAAAACCAGATATTTCAAAAACCAGACATTTCAAAGCGGACATTTCAAAACGGACATTCAAAAACCGGAGTGTACCTCGAAAACCAGACAAATCACAAAACATACACTTCAAAACCCCGACTTTCAAAAACCAGACATTTCAAAAACAGACATTCAAAACCCAGGGGTGCACCTCAAAACCCGACAAATCACAAAACAGACACTTGAAAACCCCGACTTTTAAAAATCCGGACATTCAAAAACCGGGGTGCACCTCAAAAACCCGACAAATCACAAAACAGACACTTCAAAACCCCGATTTTCAAAAACCAGATATTTCAAAAACCAGATATTTCAAAAAACAGACATTTCAAAACGGACATTCAAAAACCGGAGTGTACCTCGAAAACCAGACAAATCACAAAACATACACTTTAAAAACCCGACTTTCAAAAACCAGACATTTCAAAAACAGACATTCAAAACCCAGGGGTGCACCTCAAAACCCGACAAATCACAAAACAGACACTTGAAAACCCCGACTTTTAAAAACCCGGACATTCAAAAACCGGGGTGCACCTCCAAAACCAGGCAAATCACAAAACAGAAACTTTAAAACCCCGACTTTCAAAAACCAGACATTTCCAAAAACAGACATTTCAAAACGGACATTTCAAAACGGACATTCAAAAACCGGAGTGTACCTCGAAAACCAGACAAATCACAAAACATACACTTCAAAAACCCGACTTTCAAAAACCAGACATTTCAAAAACAGACATTCAAAACCCAGGGGTGCACCTCAAAACCCGACAAATCACAAAACAGACACTTGAAAACCCCGACTTTTAAAAACCCGGACATTCAAAAACCGGGGTGCACCTCAAAAACCCGACAAATCACAAAACAGACACTTCAAAACCCCGACTTTCAAAAACCAGACATTTCAAAACCAGGCATTCAAAAACCAGGAGTGCACCTCAAAAACCCTACAAATTACAAAACAGACACTTCAAAATCCCGACTTTTAAAAACCAGACATTTAAAAAAAAAACAGACATTCAAAACCCGGACATTTTCAAAAACAGAGATTAATAAACCAGATATTTGAAAAAACTGACCTTCAAAATGTGTTTGCATTTTGAAATGTCCGGTTTTTAATATCTGTTTTTTAACGATTGTGTTTGAAATGACTGGTTTTTGAATGTTGGGTTTTTGAAGTGCCTATTTTGTGATTTGTCGGTTTTTTTGAGGTGCACCTCTGGTTTTTTAATGTCTTTTTTTTTAAATGTCTGGTTTTTGAATGTCGGGGTTTTGAAGTGTCTGTTTTGTGATTTGCCTGGTATTCTAGGTACCCCCACCCCCTAATTGGATCAGTGAAAAGTCGTTTGTCAGAGTTAGTAGAAAACTATTAATTGAAAAATAACTTAGTAATTAATTCAATTACTTAGCGATGGGCAGAAATAGTCAAGGTATATAGGCCATTAAAAAACGTGCGTTTTCACATAAGTGAAATAATAATAATAATCGTCTTTAGTGGCATGATAAAATACATAAAAATACAAAATACGTACTATAAGTCAATTCGCGCACTGACAAAAATTTACTTGACAAATACAATTACCTTTAAAACAGTTTTCATTTCTTCAACATGAAGCATGGAGGGTAGAATATCTAAGGGTTTCGGATTTAAAAAAAACCTACCTAAAGACGTTTTGGTTTTTGCTATAAAACGAAGTTTTGGGGGTGTATCGGAAAATTACACCACATCATTTTTCGTTTTTCTATATCTAAATCTTGTGCCAGGTTTCTATTGAAATGTCAGGTCGCTGGCACACTGTGCAGTCAACAACCTCAAATCGACTATGAGTCGTAAGATCCACGTATAATTATCAAAATATTCAAAATTGACCAGATTTTCAGGTGGTACTACCACAAATATGCTTTTTTTTAAAATAAACATTTGAAGCCTCACTAGAAGCTTATATCTGCCATACAATTACATGCAGATTTTTTTGTACTATATTTATTACAGCTGACTAAAGTTACAACTTTATTTTCCATTTTTTAAGACAATTTATCGTGAGAGTATAAGTTTAAATATTACAAAGAACAATCAAATTTTCCATTTTTAATGATAGTTGTTTAATTGCTACTAATTTTTTAATTAGGATCTTACATTCTTTCTTATAGACGAAATACCATACTATACGTTTAAAGTCTTCGTCGAATTCGTTACATGCGCATTTGGAATTACTAATTATTACGATTCTTGAAAACTGTTATAGGCATATGCCAATCATGTGCGAAACAGTAAAAGGACATGAGCGTTGTTGAATTTCATGGAAATGTTTAATTTTATATAATAATAATTACAGTTTCTAAAAAGGACTTAGTAACAAAAACTAAGAAAGAAACCAAATGAAAAAAAAAAGACAAAAGATTTTCGAAACGCCTCTATCATTATGTAGATATAATTGGAAACACTATTTAGATTAAAAAATGTCAAAATGATGTAAAAATCATATATTCATTTAACAACATACATACCCTAGATAAATCTAATATTTTTATAAAATCATCTTGACATGATCTTGAAAATTATTTGAATGTCATGATCGGACGTAATATTGTACCCACTTCACAAATTCGGGTTAGATAATAAAGGATCTCTTTTGTAAAAAAGGCTTTGATCTTGACATTCAAGGATATGACATATATTGTATATACAAAGTAGCGCCAACGATGTCTTTGCGAACCGGACAAGATGATTAGAATTGTTTTACGGTATTCTTTAGGAAGCCTAGCTATTATATTCATATTTAAAAATTATCCAAACCCCTTAAAATTAACTTTAAGACCGTCGAAGCCAAGAACAGCGTTGTATGTATTTGCATGATTGTTTTTTCGTTTTTTTCAAGTCTTTAAATGGGACCATATTTTCAGACACGCATATTTATTATTGCACAGGGAGAAAATTTTTTATGCGAATTTTATCATTCCAGATGATAATTTTCGGATAGACTAGTAGAATGGAAAAAATTGCCATTTTTCCGATAAACAATACTACCACTTTCTGTAAAATTGTACTGCCTGAATAGTGCGAATTTGTAGTTATTTTTATCAGAAAAATTGCAAATTTTTTAATTCTTTAATTCTGTCCCCTAAATTACGATATTAAAATTGTAAAATTGCAAAGAAAAGTTTTCTCCGACTAAATGGTATAAAATTATTGAAGCCACCCGCTGTCGGTTTACTTCTGACATCGTCTGGAACTACTGTAATTACAACTTTTCCCGTGACTTCTTTTGTTTTTAACGGCCCAAGTTATTTCGTCAACGCACTTCTAATACTTAATACTTAATACATAATGCTAATGATTTTCCTCTTATATATTTTTTAGTTTTGGTCCATCACTTTTGTCACGGTTTTGTGTTTCGACAATCGAGGTATATTTGATAAAAAGATATTTCGAAAACTGCATGGCCATCAGATTTTTTCCCCTGTCAGTTATAATATTGTTGGGTGTGGATCGAAAAATCGACGAATCGGAAAGCCGACTGCTCAAAAAACTGACAGTCATCGTAGATAAGCTGACAGACAAAAAGCCGTCATATAAAAATAGACACATCGACAAGCAGACTATCATTTTTTGAAGTATCGGTTTTTCGATTGTCGTTTTTTTGACTGTCAGTTTTTTACCTTTCGGCTTTTTGACTTGTCGGATTTTTGACCTGTCGGCTTTTTTTTGTCGGTTTGTCGACCCCGACCTATATTGTTGTTATAAATAAACGTTTTTTGAACATTCAAAAATGCTCCGGTATTGTTGATTAAATGTAGTTTTTTTTTTAAATAAAATGTAATGTTTTAGCTCGTGCTACTTATTTTAAGGGGCATTCAAAAATATAAAACATGTTTTTAATTGATTATCAAAGTTTTTTCCTATTCAAATTGTCATTGTATCATAAATATTGTGTTTAGGCATATTTTTTTAATTTCCTAATTTTTTATAGAGGGAGCACTTTTTTATGTTATTAGTAGATTTTTACAAAGAATTTACAAAACATGTAACAAAACAAAATTATCGTAAAAATGAGTATAACTATTAGGTACGATAAGGACAATCTATTTTAAAAAAAGAATTATTCAATCGTAGAAAATAAAAATTGTAGATTGACATTTTTAAGACAATTATTTTCTATATCACTAATGTTATGTCAATCGACAATCTTTCCGCAGGCCAAAGTTTGGAACAAATTTATATATTCCTCGGTTATTTTATTTTATTAACTATTTGAGATTGTACAATCGTTAGTTTCAGAAAAATTGCAAACAATGTCATTTTAAAACTGCTTAATATAAACATTCTATTAATTTTTTATAACAATTATGTTTCACTACTTGCGTTCATTTTAATGAATTTTGAAAGTTTAGTAAAGCAGTCAAAAGTACGAAAGCTTTTGTGCACATATGTAAATCACTTTGACCTGTGAAATTTAGTCTACAAATTAATGTATGTCCATTAAAATAGGCGGCAGGACCGAAAGGGTTAAAACGACCGAAATAAATTAAAGATACAATTTATTAAGGTCTCTTCTCGATTGTCAAAGGGAATGCATTTTTAGTTCTTAAATTTAAATTCTTTGTAATATATATACGTACTTTGTTTTTGCCCTCGCCATGATTTACAAAGAATTGAAATATTATATAAAATGTTAAATTTAATTTATATAAACATGGTCGAAGTATTGTAAAACAAAAAATAGTATATTGTAATTTTGTCAGTATAGTATGAACTAAAAAAGAAATTCAAATACTACTTGTAGATGACTAGGTGCCGACATCGAATAGTTTTTTGAAAAATAATACCATTGCGAAAAGTATCATTGGATATTATGTTCCTATAGTTAAATATGCAACATATAAGTTTTCTTAGTAGAAAATTGGTTAACAAATATAATTATTCTTACTAGAACTGCCTGGGTGGAATCTCATATCCTGTTTATATTTTCTAATATTTTAATATATTATACTCGGTGCTGCAATTAACGTAATTTTCACTTTTGATGCAAAATAAAACATACATTCAGTTCAATAGGACAACAGTTGTGAATAGGAAGTCAGTAGTCTGAAATGTATGCAATAAATTAATACTAAAGGGGGTTCTAAAGTGTTTCACCGATTAGGTGGGTATTTTCACTAGAAACCACAAATAAAAAATAATTGAATCGATTTTTCGACATTCGGGCCCTGTAAAGGCAATTCTAATTACTATAAACGGTTTTCTAGAAAATACCACAGACATTAATTGAGAACCGACCGAGAACTTTCGGAAATTAATAAACAGCACTTATTTTCTAGTAAAGCGTCTATAGTAATTAGAATTGCCTTTGCAGAGCCTGATTTTTTATTATGTTATTCAGTCATCTTTAATTTACTGTTTTTTTTAGTGAAACTTCCTACCTTACCGGCGGATCACTTTGGAACCCTCTTAAAATATTCTGCTGGGCAACGCTAGAGGTTGGAGCATCCGCCGCATAGTGGTGCATAAAGTGTTTCGTTCAACACATGCAAAACATTCTTTAGGAACTCTTAAATCTTGCGTTCGTTTAAAGAACATTTTACCAAATCAATTTAAAAGAAGAATTCTTATCTGACAACTACAGCAGACATTCGTTATATTTTTCTAATTGTACAATGTCTTCTTCTTTCTAAAAAGCATTAAAGAATTATTCTTTAGGAATATGCCACAGATTCATTTTCCTGTTTAGGGTTGTTGTGTAGTAACTGGTGCGGGGGAACATTTTGTGTACGTTTACTTGTATGTTCGCAGTACATCGGTTCACATACAAATAATTATTTGTCTAACAGAAAGTAAAAGTCAATATTAAAGAAATTTTTTATATCTTTTTAAACTACGAAATGTTTTTAAATATACCAGGGACAGATCAGGGATCAAATCAGACTAGAGATCTTACTACAGGTTACGTAGTTTGTGTAGCCACCACTGGACTTTTTCAGGTTATCGAATTTCAAAATAGCGGGTGTCATCTATACATTTTTTAATTTTGCTAATGAAAGAGAAAATGTAGTCATATACTAACAAAGTAAGTGCAATTATCGAGAAAACGAGTCTCCTCTGATTTTATCGTAAATCCCACTGTCCGAGAAAAAAATCCGAATTTTCCATATTGCAATGGTAAGACGAAAACCATGGTCATTTCAATAACTTTTTCCTGTAGATTATTCAGACATCAACAAAACAAAGTACAACTTGAAGTAAAAATGTAAACAAATATATCACCTCTTCGGCGTCCTTGTCTTCCCCGGTTCTCACCACTTGGTGGTACATTTTTTAATTTTTGTAATTTTATTTTTATTTTGTACTCTTTGTGGTGCTTCTTCTGCAAAAAAATTTGTTGCCAAATTTTCTGGTTCTTGTTTTGCCCATTTTTTTCCAGCAGTATATTTGATGCGTAAGGGTTACTAACATTGTCCGTAATAATCTTCAAAAGGGCCCGACTCGGTCAACAACACAAAAAAAAACATTGCAAATAAAAATAGATGGCTCTATTGCCGCTACATAGGGACGAAATTCAATGAGATTAGAATTACCATCGAATATTTTACATCTTCGAAAAGATAAAAATATACATGAAATTATTTGTTTCTTATAATACGAAAGAAAATCACAGGAGACACTTTTTCAGGATAATTTCACTTGTTAGTTTACTATAAAAAAAATCAATAGATGGCACCCGCTATTTTGGATGCCGCCATTTTGGAATATGAAAACTTGACCACACCGTGGTAATTACTGACCCGAAACATATGCGGCTATTGAAAATCACAAACATCCATTAATATTTAATACATCGCATCCGGAATTTTGGAGCAGCCATTTTGAAATTCGAAAATTTGACGAAAGACGCGTAATTAGCTATCTGAAAAGTGTCTACATCACTAAAATCGTTGAATATTTAGTATTTTGTCGCCGCCATACTGGATACGCGATCTTGAATTTAATAAACGAACCACAGACTTGTAACCAGCAGCCTCAAAAAACTCCAAATTATAAGTTGTCCAAATAGAATGACATTTTCATTTTATTTAGTGGTGAGTGTCATTTTGGTACTTAATAAATAAAAAAGAATTCGCACGATATATTCTTTTATTAGATACACTGAATGCATATTTATGACAAATTCTGAGTCAATGGAAATATGTTTTGATAATAAAATGGTGCATTTGGGAGTTAATGGATCAAAAAAATATATATCCATTTGGTGTACTTGTTTTGCCATAGAATATCTTACTCACATCAGATGGAATATATACAATTAAGATGCTGTAGTATTGCACAAAAAAATAAAGAAATCGAACAATTAAATATTCTCATTTAACAACATCATTTTTAAATGTTATATTAGACGACATTTACTTCGTGAAATTTGGAACGTGAACGTTACAAACGCTTAACGTTTACAAACGCTTAACGGTTACAAACGCTTAGCGTTACGTTACGCTTAAAGTTACAAGATCAGCCATTTATTTTTCCGATGCAATCGGAGCTTATTAGAAAATGTCACCCTTCATATGATTTACCTGAACCGGTTCAAAAACTGTTCTTGACTAAAATACCTGATTTTTTCTCAGGACTGATTCAACCCTGAATTGCCATTATTTTCAACAATTTGTTTTTATCAACTTTTGAAACACTTACAAAAGAAACGATTCGGAGTGTGATACCGAAAAATAACAAAACAGACACTTAAAAAACCAGACATTCAAAAACTGGACATTTAAAAAAAACAGGCATTCAAAACCCAGATATTTGAAAATGCAGACATATTTTGAAAGTCTGTTTTTTTAAATGTCTGGTTTTTGAATGTCAGTTTTTTTAATTGTCTGTTTAGTGATTTGTCGGGTTTTTGTGCACCCCGATTGTTACAAAATTACCCAATTCCTTAAAAACAAATACATTTAGCTTTTCTGTTTTATTTTCTTCAAAATCATTCTTTCTTTATTTATATATATATATATATATTAAACAATATTATAAAATATAAAATATATATTTTGTTGATAAGTTATAGATATATAACTAACATATAATTTTGTGATCCCCATGTTTTAACCCTTTAACTTCCAAGTGTGTAAAGTTTTTTCATGTAGTTTGACAATATATTTAAGGATTTAAACTTCACGAGAAAAATGTGTCACTAGTCATTTCTTATTGTCCAAGATCTGCTCTTTCCAAAGGTGCATGTCAAACATTTTCAAATGTTGATATAAAAGAGTTATACACGTTTCTCTAAAAAAAAAGTCATAAATATCGTGTCAAGAATTTGCTATCAGATAGGCGTATTTTGGGAATTAAAAATTCAAAATGGCAGACGCAAAATGCCAATAAAACTATTTTTATTCATAATATTCTGTCCATATATTAAAAATCTCAAAGCTCAATGGGTTTTTATTAAACTGGTATTTAATGGTTTTGTTGAATTGGTTTTGAGATGCTGATCACGAATCTGGATCAGTTTTTAAAGATTCAACACAGCGGATCCAATGTGTTCATCAACGAACCAAAAAATTCCTATAAGTTGAGTTTTAAGTGAATCCGATCAAATTTAAACATTTTTGTTCGCCACATTGGAAGGGCCTGTTTTTTTTTCAAAAATTGACTTCAGGTTCGTGATAAGTAACTTCAATTACGATTGGTTACCAAGGTTTAAAAAAATTCATCAAGTTTTGAAATTTTAAACATACACTGCTAAAAATGTCATGAAATCTCATATATATATATATAGAATATGATGAATTAATAATGTACATGTAATGGAAGCATTTTGGAAGTTTTTTTACAGTGTATGACTAGGGTATTACAAATAAAAATTCACTTTTACCGCTATTTTAAATGCTTTTTCCCCAAAATACGCCTATCTGATGGAACATTCATTTTTAGAAGTAAGTTAATGCCATTATTCATAATGAAATTCGACAAATTAAAAATAAAGCAAAAAAATCGTGACGTTTTTAAAAAAGAGGTGTAACGTTTTCATTTCAGAATTTGAAAAATGTGGATACCCCGTTGGAAAGAGCATTTATTTGCCAATAAGAAATGACTAGTGTTAAATATTCATTTTAAAGTTTAAATGCTAAAATATAGTGTCAAACTTTAGAAAAAAATGTTGTACAATTGGGGGTTAAAGTGTTCATGAAAGTTTAAGGTTTTACCAATATATGACTAAAGTATTGCGTTTGATATATTGGATGCAACACAGACATTCATGCGATATCGTAAATTTAAGTGCAACATGAAAACAATTTTTACTTCGAAAAGATTGAACCATATGCTCTCTGTTTGAACAGTACTTATTTCGACAATAGAGAATGGGAGAAAGTAAAAATTATTGAAAGTAAAAAATGAGATAACCGATTAATCACAATGTATTGTATGTCGATTTAAACTCATTTCTTTCTCTTCTGATTTTGTACAAAAGAAACCACATCTGTTTTGTACAATATAAATTGAAGATGAAAACTTCAGCGTAACGGACAGTAACGTGTTCGAGATGTTTAATAACGCGTACGATCGATAAGATTTTAATTAATTATTATTTTTTGAAGGTAAAATTTTAAGCGAAACGAAACATAATGCCTCTCATATTGTGCTCCTTTTAATAATGCTCATAGCGACGCGGCTTCTGTACGAGTTTACTAACCGGTACTATTAAGATCCCCCTATGCTCGCAGTAAATCATTGTGCAAGACAGTAACTTGTGAATGAAAAGTTCGTGTACTAGTATAATATATACACAAAATAACAAAAGCTTCTAAATTATGATAAGTTATACTATTATCATATTTATTATATATGTAACAAGACATTTTATTATGCGCGTCGATCTAAAAAAGAATTTTAAGCTAACTCTGGTAGACTGGATTTTTTTGTTCACAAATGTAATTTTAAATTTTAATATTATTCGCGGTATTTGATCTACAGAAATTGTCGAAGATTATGAGATTCAAAATTCGATAGTTTCAAGGCTTACGGGGTGTTATATGCTTTTATTCCTCGCCAATAATGCCGACAATACCCCTTACGTCAAGGAACTCTTGGGATTCATTCGTGTCTATTCAATTTCCGGTAGTAAATATTCCACTTTCAATACCTACCTATTATTCCATTTATAATATATACAAATCGAAAAATGTTTGATTGGAACCCTATTGAATAATAAATAAGAATGCCATTCACTATTAACAAATTTCGAATGTCTGTTGGATACTTATAGTTACTTCAACAGAGGAAATTATAAGCTTAAACACGCGTAGTACTTCTTCGATTTGGGACTGCAGTAGAAAATGTAATGTCAAAATTCACTCAATATGTTATCGGTCAACACGAAATCTTAAAATAAAAGCAAAAATTTGTTATCCAATAGGCGTATTTTGGAAAGTCCACATTCAAAATGGCGATAAAACAGTATTTTTATTCGGGAGGTTCTACTGAAATTTATTGAAATAGTTTTTAACATTTTTATTTCTATTTCGAAATTTGGACTATCGAAAGGTATTTACTTATAATTAATTGGAGCTCGGATCGGGAAAGCGACACAGTCAAAAAAAGCGCCAATAGAAAAGCCTCAGAAAAAAAACCGACACGACAAAAAAAGACTGTCCGTTTGTTGATGTTTATATGTTTTTGTGAGTCGAATTAATGGTAACGAATTGTTATGGATACGGGTCAAAAACCAGACAAGGGAAAAGCCGACAATGGGAAAGCCGACAATTAAAAAAACGACACTACAAAAAATTACTGTCCGCTTGTCTTTTATTTTATGTGTCGGCGTTTTGACTGTCAAATTTATGACCGCCGGTTTTTTTACCTGTCAACTTTTTCATTTCTCGGTTTTTTGACTCACAGCCATGGTTATTCGATATCCACAACTTATAACTAATAAATATTGGACTGGTTTTGATATAGTTTACCATTTAATATAAATAAAAAAAGAATGAAGGATTTAGTTTTCCCTTCACACCAATGACTTGTTGCCTATAATGGGTCGGCTGTCGGTTGGATAAGGCCGGAATGACAAAACAAGACGTATTACAGACAACACAAGACAGAATCTGGTATCCTCTCTGAATGCAATCCACAGATTGACTTGCCCCCTTCTAGAATTGTATTTGCACTTAGGGAAAACTGCGGAAAACCCTGACTGATTCAGTTGATCACATATTTTCCACGGAGAACATTTTTCTTGGAAATTTTAGCAATTCAAATGGTAATTTAGGTACAAACCTGCAGAATGAGAAAATTAACAATTTTTCTGGTAAAAATGACTAAAGTTTGTTGTAACTTTGACAACAAAATTACCATCTGAACTGGTAAAATTTTCAAGAAAATTGTTCTGCGTGTGTTGTTAGAATTTTCTAACAATGAAGCACCGGTTCTCCATTCTAGATACCGATTGTCTGTGCCTTGAGAAATGCTGAGTTCCTCAAGGTCGTTGGTCCAAGTTTGAGCTTTCATATATCTTACCTAACTTGGAAAAGAAATGGACACTACGCCGATCTGCTATTGCTGTGGGCCCATTTAGGTCCCAAATAAGTTTTTTTAAACAAAGTCGGATACTAAACGAGGTTCAAAATTTGCTCATTTTCGACAAAAAATCGAAATTCTTATGATGAAAAGGGTAAATCTGCTCAAGAGTGTCCCGACATTCAATATTGATCTAATTTCAACTTTATAAAAAATATTAAAAACGTGTGGATAATATGAAATTATAAGTTAGAAGCAGCTCAAAAAACACTAATATTGTTATTGTTAAATATTTTGAGTAATTCTTTGCAGAAACAGAGAAGAAACTAACTGCAATTTATGAAAAGAAGGTATGTAAATCTAAAAGTTGATTAGCAAAATACTGGCAAATATTTAAACATAATAAATATATGACAGCATAAAAACCAACTTATTAAATTACCCTAAACAGTTTCATGTTCTGTCAGTATTGTGATTGACGGTTTTTCAAAAATACTTGTCAGTCTTATCTCTCATTTTTGGATGACTTAAAGAAAGCAATAACGTTTTATGCCCTTAATATGAAAAGAACTATTTAATCCCGAAAGTCCGAAATTTGAACGCCACTTTCAGCACTGTAACTTTTGTTTGAAACAATAATAATAAAAATTAGAATAAAAAAAAAAACATTGTTTTGGACCTCGTTTTTCGAATCCCGTCGGAATAAGCCGGCGATTTCTAAGAAAACAAGTTATGGAGAATTTCTTCGAAAAAAATTTTTTTTTATATATCTTCGCAAAAATTACTTTTTCGGTATTAAAGCTCTAAAATCCGATTTGCAAAATGAAATTTTACGAATCACGTGTAACATGCATCTGCGCTGTCAGAAACATAACCCATACGGACTAAATGCAGTCCGCGAAATCGAATTTTTACAGCTTTCAGTACCGAAAAATCTTGTTCGATATACGGCCGTAAGATTTTACGGCCTCATGCGATCAAATTCCAGTCCTGGGACGCTGGTATTGCATTCGAGCCGTAAAATCTGGCTTTACGGCCTTGTATCGGAAGTAGTATATTATCGCATCCTTTTGTTCAGCCCTTTTGAATGCCAAATCTCATGGTAGTTCATTGATAACCTCAAATTAGTTACATACAATGGGTTTTTACTGATGGTTTCCACTCAATTTTCAATGTTTCGCCATCATTACACGTGAAATTGATATATTAAATATTTGTGACCTATGAATAATAGGTTGATTACCTAGAATTTGAGTGCAGCATCACAATTTATTTATGAGAGCATTGAAAGTTGTTTCTATGGCGGCCATAAGCTCAATAAAAAGTGTTAATTCTCATCGTTAAACATTATGTGTATGCGCTATTCTGTATAATTTTAGGAATATTACTATAAATTCTACATTACAAGTCGTTAAATATTATACCGTAAAACAACTAATTCGCAATTATTGATGTCGCTTATTTCAATCGTAAAATTGTATCTTGCAGAGGCCATCTTGTAGCCGCCATTTTGTTGTTTGAAAAAGATACGATGAGTGCAGAAAGGGGTGATGAAAAAGACGCTACTAGACATTTTGCAAAGGTCAGTATTGCTCTTTCAATGCCAAAAATATAATTCTTGTGAAAAAATGTCGAAAAAATCAGTATTTTTCGCGAAAAAATTATTTTTACTTTTTTGTGGAAATCGCTGACTGAATCGCCGTGGAATTCCAAAGTTTAGATTATTTAATGGCGTTTGGAATCAATGTTACAAAGCTGAAAGTTGCGTCTAATTTTCGGACTTTCAGAAAGAAAGGAAAAAAGGCTTTCTTTAAGACATTCAAAAACGTTTTCGTTTTTCGTGAATAAAATATGATTCCCACAGATAATAATGACGTGATTTTTAATTAAACCCTCAAAGTATTTATAATCCCAGTCTAAAAGTTCTTCTTGATAAATATTTAATGAATGTTCAAAAATTCATATTGCGTTCGAGGTTTTCGCGATAATTTGTTTGGTTATTGCAATAATATTTGATTAAATGTCATAAAAACGGGCGAAATTACAGATTTCAGTTTGTAGCGCTGCCTTTAAAGGGTGAAGATCATTTCAAAACTACCATCCAATCATTCGAAATTAAGTATTTGAGCAACTAGCCATATACAATGGCAAGTGACAATACGCCGTTTTTTATTCTCCCGTTTAATATAACAAAATCTGTCCCCTTCTGACATTTGTAATAAAATTAATTAATTTCACGTAGTCCCTTCTAATCATTCATGTCTTTCCATATAGCATTGTTTTATATGTTAAGTAGTTCACTTTGATATGCGTTCATTCTGTCAAAAATTCATTTATTACATCTTTCACATATATGCCAGGACAATGTTTCTTGCACATATATATATCCAAGACATGAATGACAAATTAATTGATGTTAACCCTTTTATGCACAGACGTAACTATAGTAAGCCACCCGCTTCACCGTCACGTTTCCAGTCCATTACCGCATTATCCTTCTAACATGTAGTTATATAGTCTACAATTTTGTCTCTGTGATTTGGAATTTTTAAAATTCCAGCGCGGATTAGAATACAGCAACTTCTAGAACTCCTAAATACTTAAATTTTTTGTCCGACATGATATTGGGCCGATTATTTTGAAACCTGTATAACGGATTCATAATCTGTGAACTCGTAAACCCCTGTAAACCAATGTTTATTAAATTTCAATATTTAGAAAGATTAAGGTATTAATAAGGCTTAACCCATTAACGTCCAAGATAACGAGATTTGTATCTCATTTTCCAATCGAAAAATGAAAATATCATATTGCAACCATCTTAATTTTTTATTTTTCGGTATGCTCTATTGTTACAGTCAAAATTGCATTTCCTTGCCAAAATGGCACTAAAATGGTACCAAAATGGCACCAAAATGGCACCAAAATGGCACCAAACTGCCATAAATATTGAAAATTATATTATTTCCGGATTTTTTTTATCATATCCCGCATTAGAATACCTTATATTCTTATAAATATCACGTCAGAAATGATTAGGCTAGAAGATAGACTTAGTTAACAAAAATTAAATGTAAAAATGGCGGCTCAAAAACGACTGCTAAATTTCATTTTTTGTTCAAAATCATAGTCGCATATACTCAGTCGCCTGACCCGAATGAAATTACTTCAAACTTGTCTCCCGGATTTTTTTGGCGTCGCTGACTCCGAATTAGAAGTTAGTTTTCAAAAATTCAAAATTGTGGATACAACGTGGCAAACGTATTTTATGAAGTCAAACAAATTCACTACACTCTTGTACGTGGTAGTTTTTGTGGTTGGTGATTCTAGATTATGGATTTGCCATTTTGAATTTGGAAAAACTAACATCAGATTTTGACTCAGCGACTTGAAAAACCGCCGAGTACCAAGTTTGAAGTGATTTCCGTCGAGTCAATCGATTTTGAAAAAAAAAATCAACTTTAGTAGACATATTTGAGCCGCCATTTTTAAATTTAATTTTTTACAATAGTTCTATCTTCTAGTACAAACATTTCTATGAGGAGATAATTAGAGTAACTAAATTATAGTAAAATCGACTATAAAAGTGGTAAATATAACTATTTTCATAGTAGTTTTTACTATATTTTTCCAACTATGTGATGTAGTCAATTTAACTGTGGATTTTTTCTCAGTGTACGTATTTTCAGACGTTTATTCTAAAACGACATTTTTGTGTCTTAGTTGTTTTGACATAATTTTTTATAGAGCGTTTTCACACTAAAGTTATGTGCAACTATTTATATTTTGTATATTTAATCCGTAAAATTATCAAAGATGATTAATAGTTAAAGCTCTAATAGATTGCTATAGTTCATACTTCCCAGCATCACGTCACTTCTCTTAGTGTAGAATACCTGTAATAAAAAACGTCGTATGTCATAAGATCTTATGTTCCATATGATGGATGACAAGTTGCTGTCACAGAATGAGACAATTCTGAATCTAATATGCAATAAATCGGTAATATTAAATACTTAACCACAGAAATAAAGATTAATACAGATGGCGATTACTATTAAAATATAAACTGCAACTTAGATGTTCAGTCGCTAGTGCAATTTGCACATTCATGACAAACACATGCATACGCAAAACTACCAGTCCATTTCCTACTAACGTCGAGCAACTGCAGGAAGAGTACTTAATCATACAACACAATGCAATTTGTAAACCTTTTGGTCCATTGTACCCAGCGAAATCTCGTACGAGTGGGCACCTTCGATTTTCTTAATAAAGCTGACGAGTTTATTGAATTCGTGCGGTGAAAAATGCGTAACTCATTGAGCATAAATGAGGAGGAAAAAGTCTAGTCATTCGAGCCTGACTTACAAAACGTAACTCGAAAATGTTTTTTTTTTCCTTCTTATGGACGCAACTCGACACCGACACATATTCGGGTGTTCATGGATGTGTGAGTAAAGGGACTACCAAGTAGCCAGGTACATGTATACACTCGAGCATGCTGGTCAAACAACATTAACCCAGTTAGTCCCGTCAGACATCATGCAGAAACGGAGAGACGTCTTTTGTGTGAAACTGCGTATCCTGCAGCGTCCCGCAGGACTCGCGAAAGCAAAGATTTGAAAGCAAGTGGAAATCAGAGGGAGAAAAGAAAAAGTGAAAGAGACGGAAAGGGCAGCCATTGTAGTCCTGCGAAATTGGGACCGGATTCGAAGGCCGAATAAACGTTACGTCCAAGGGACCCCGAACGATTTACGACGACACATCTGTATAACCTCGAAATACATTCCCGAGCAGGATCGACGTCCGTTTGCGAATCTCATTTATCATAGCCTATTATTTCAAAATTCACTTGCACAGTTTCGAATTTTGCACTACCAAGTTTCAGCCAGTAACTTCTTTTGCAACCGGCAGGTGGCGAATGAATCTGATATCAAAATGTTAAGCAAGCATGTAAACTTATTGGTTTATATAATTTTGTAAAAATACTGCTAATATATGTAATGTTATACCAATAATCAACCTTCCCACGCAATTTTTGTCGTCCTTATTGCGTCAAGTCGAGATTCGTCGGAATGCGATTATTCGCTCGAGCTAATGGAAAGCGCAATTCCTGAGCCCGATTTTATGGGGCGTTCGGATTTTTAATGTCGGATATAAAATGCCGAATCGAAGGACTGAAAGTCGCACCGAGTGTTTAATCGCCAGAGAAAAATTTACGGAGCTACCGTTTCGTTTCTGGGCGACAGATGTTTCGTGCGAGGAAAAATGGACGGCGTTAAATGGTCAAATGTATACTTTTTCGAGGAAAACTGTTTAATTTGAAACGTTGTTTATTTAAGACGATAAACAGGTATGAATCATCCGCCGTATGGATATTTTAAATTTAAATTACGGACATTTTCAGACTTTCTAAAATGAAAGATGCTACAAATACTTTCTAAAAATATTTTATTACGAAACGATGAATTTTTATTTCGATCATATTTTTTATATCTTATTAATTCATAATTTTAATTCGTAAAATAAAAATTATTTTTTTAACGGTTTGGATGATAATTTTTATATGGAATTTTGCAATTTCGAAATATTTGTCCCCATAGAGTTTTGAAGGGTAAGAATGTTATATTCTTTTTCGGGAAAAATTTTCGTTTTAATTGTTTGGTGATCTATACAAAAATCAGTCATCGGTCAACCGACTTCCGGTTGACATTCAAAGAAATCTTCCTCCTACTTGAATTTTAGTTAGAATCAGCATCCTTAGGGTGTACGAAGTTGGGTTAGGTCAGTTTCAAGGGTTCTGCACCCCCCATTGCGCAAATCTCAATGTCTCGCATCTGCTTTTACGGTTTACGTAAGTAACCAGTGTAGGTGTTGCAGACAGGGTTACAAATAATTCCACTGCATAACTTGTGCGGTAACACAGGTTGATTGATTTGCGTGAAAAAAGAAGTATTTTATGTAGTTATATTAGTAGAAATTTGATTTAGTAAATAAGTATTAATGAAAGAACGGAAACTAATTTAATAATTCCTATTTTTTAGTAATTATGGGTAATAAACTAGTAATATATTTAATAATAATAAGATGGAAAAATAAATTCATAATAAAATTCTACTCTAGCGTTGAAATGTTGGAGTAATTTAATTTTTATTTGAATGACTGGTTTCAAAATTATTTTAATAACTCGACTACGAATGCATTAATCAAATGTAACTAAGTTATTTTAGTAACAAAGTAATAAAGAATACAATGCCTGATTTTAAATTAGTACAACTTTACTATTGAACAGTTTTTTCATTAAAAATCGTTATTAATTACATTATTCACTCCTTTATTTATAGTTTTTTACTAATTCAAATTTAGAGAGCTATATATTAATAATAAAAAATATTAAAATAAGAAGGTACTACAAGTGAGAATTTTCGCAATTAACATTATACACGGTAAAAAAATGGCTTCCAACATATATTGTAAAATTATAGAAATGGTGTAAGATTAGAATCATCTTAGTAATATTTTAAAAAAATATTGTTTTAAATATCAGATACTTTTGTTTTTGTAATATTACGCAGCATTGGCTGGGAGTTTTCAAAAGACATTTTTACCATCTTTTTGGTTAGTAATGAAACTTCCCTCTTGAACATGTTCTATTATTTGAATTCAAAGAATACTCAAGAGAAATATGTGATTTCCCACGCTAGTACATTTTTTAATTTCAATTTTGCCAAGTTGGTTTTTTACTATATAATAGATTTTAATAATATCATATAAGGCGTGTTTTGAAGTATAGTAATATGGTTTTTAACTTGTATACTCAGTTTTACTGCATACATTATATTCCCTTAGTTCTGAATTCTTAAAATGTTCAATTTTGGTAAATATGTATTTCTGACTTTCGATTATATTCAAATGTTTAATAAACTTCTCTGGTCATTGTCAATTTTTGTGGAAATGTGGAGTTCAAGATCTTTAAAATCGGTTTTGAAAAAAGTCGCTGTTTTTTTCCAGAGTTAAGATTTTTTGCAAATGTTTAGTTTTATTCGTTCAGTCAGAATTTCAAAAAGCCGATGTTTAATTAAGGCAATCAACACCAGTTGTTATTGCAAAGTATAAGTCGTGAAATTTAAATCATTTAATGGTATAGCTTCAACCTGCATAAATTCCATGTATTATTCATATAACTGCTTAATATCAAATTTAATAAGGTAAGCTTTTTTAGATGATAGTCGTTAAATTATATTCAAAGTTACTGCCCAATGATGACCTCAAAAACAGTTTATACCATATGTCAAAAGTGAATCAATAAATTTTAACGAAAAGTTTTAATTTTATTTTTATATTCATTAATTAAGGCACTCAATTCAGCAGATAAAAATGTATTCTTAATGGGGTAAATAAAGGTTAAAGGGTAAATAAGGCTTTTAATGCCCTAAACTCACAAAAATTATGTTCAAACCAAAGTTACAGATTAAGTCAATAATTTGTTTTAGTTTTTGCATTAATCGGTAAAATTTATAATCACTGAAAAGGGATTTAACCTAGACCTGATCAGGTCCTAATCAGATCAGACGTACATCCTTGATCAGGCCCTAAATACTGCATTCAGGCAAGATTAATCATCTGACCAATGTCGTATTAAAATTTCTACATTATAAGGATAGGGCTAATTCTTAACTATAAACATTGAAAAAGAAGTTATTTGACAAGTGAAACTATCATTTCATTTAAACGATTTCAAATTTAAGTAAACGGTTGACAGGTAAGTTTAAGTAAAGATGACGTGTCTTTTTAAATGAAAGTCAAATTAACATCTAAAATGTATTGCAGTAAATGCGTTTGATATTTTTTAAATGCTTTATAATAGTTACTGCAAATAGTAAAATGGAAGTTGAAGACATTGAACTAAGCTGAAAAGATCAAGAAATGAAAAGTAGTGCACATTGCACATGTTTCTTGACAGCATTTTTACAGGGTAAATATAATCATATTAAGTATAGTAGTTAGCTATTATTTATTTGTATCATCAATTCATCTTAATGCTTTCTGGTAAATACAGATCCAATTTTGTTTAAAAAAGGTTAAAAAAGCTCTTTAAAACAGCTAATCACTAAGCGATCGCGGCTTTGTTATATGACTTTACCGCCACCTACCTGTCGAAGAATTAACTATAGTTAATTGATTGCATACCGACACTGGAAAACATATTCAAATTAACTCATTTGTGCATGACAAACAAGTTTTAAATTTAAGAAATTTTTCAGTATTATAGAGCAATTTTCTATGCAAGTAAATTGCTTTTGGTAAAACTGAACTATAATCGATCATAAAACATTTTTAAATTTCCTATTAAAAAATAATGCACCCAATACTATTCCTAAAATGACTAAATAATAAATCGAGTACGTTTTGTTTCGTGGTTATGGATGTTTTGTAGAGCTCTTTCATAAGATAACTTCATAAAGACACCTGGAGTCTAAAAACAAACGCGTAAAGAATTCTTACTTTTGACTCTGAAATTATGTATCGAAAATCTTGTGCTTAAGGTCTGTAATTTATCTCATAAGAAACCATCTTGTTATTTTTAAAGCGATCCACAATTTTAAGGTCTGAGTTCCGTTCAGAGACACTAGATAGCGTTCGAATACAAACAAGAAGTATGTGCGACATTTACTTCGTATGCCGATAGATGGAATGTAATAAAAAATAAATATTTTTACGCTAGCAGGGGATATAAGAATAGTTGTTACTGTGTGATCTTGCTTCTATTGACAATTATTGATGCCCGAATCGTGATACAGCATTCAAGGCGGAAAGAAAGTACCTTAAAAATATCAACTAATTGGTAATCAAAACAAAAAATTCATAAAAATTGTTGATTCAAAGGAATTTAATTTTTATTTAAAAAACAGTTATTTTACCGTAAAACAGGTATCTATTTAGTAGTTCTTCCTGAGCGTTATTTGAGCCACTCTCAAAATCTGAAAATGTTCTTAACCCGTTAACATCCGGCAAGGCGCAAAATGTTCCATTACTTTACAGCCTTAATTTTTAATTAAAAAAAAAGTATAACATTGTTTTCATTTCTGATTTCTGAAGATCTAAATTTTAATTTTTTTAGTTTTTATTTTAGTTTTTTGGACATTTGGACGCCATTTTGTTGTCCATCATGGATTTTGATAGCTGACGATTTGAGAACGCGGTGTTTTGGATTTCTTCCATAAAATGTACCATAACTTCTTGTAAGTTAGCAATATGCAAATTTTAGCTTCGGAATCTAAAAAAGACGAATCATTTTTACATAAATACATTTTACATAAGCTTTTTCTTTCGTGAAAAATGAGATCAACAAAATGGTGTCACATTTTGCGTCCTCCTGAACGTTAATGCGTTAAAGATATCCTCTGTTGCACACATAATTATCATTGGATTGCAATATACTCTTCAGATAAACTCATACCTTATTAGAACCGGTTAACGAACATAATCAATGCCATAAAACTTCTATAATAACTTAGGTATTAAAAATTTTTAAAGAACCGCAAAATATCATTAAATCACGGAAAATTCTATTATTCTGCCAGGAGTCCTTTGCCCCCCTCAGGAAACAAATTTTTTGCGTGCGCATCTTTGGGTACATGGGGACGAAACCGTACCAGACTATACTAGCCTCGGGAGGATTTCGCCACTCGGTATCGCTCAGTAATTTTCAATTTCGTCCAGGCGAGATAATTAATTTCGGCGCGTTCATTTCGCCGCAGCAATAATCGAGCCGCTGGTGACCCGACGACGTCAGCAAGACACACAAATGACGCGTATTTACTGTGGGAAGCGTTTGTGTGCATTTACACACACGCACACGCGTGCTTACGGCACTCGTGAGCTTTCGAAATGGGCCAAATGCCGAGCATTTCCGTGGGAGCAATAATTCACAGGCCTAACTTCCTCCGCATCTGCGTCGTCGTCGACGTCGACGTCGGATTTCCCGTCGATCCTGCAACGTCGGACGTGCGCTAACGCGGCACGAGCTTACCAGAGGGACCCCCCATCACGTTTTGCCCAAAACTTCGATTTTTACGTAAGATACCGTGAATGTATGGGAGCATGTACGTGTGAACGCGGACCTCGTATATTCCGCCATTTCTGAGCTTAATCGTATGTGTCGAATGTTTATCGCGAAGCCTACACGTGCCTAAGAGAAGCTTCTGGAGCTTGGACGTCATTACGCGTTATTTATATTTATAATACGGACTAGTGTCTTAATGTCATTTTTCATACATGCATGGGATGTTATAAAAGTGACTGCAGTCGGATTGAAGGATAAAAAGTTAGGGTGTATTAAGAATTCATTTTACCACCCTTCAAAACTTTATTAAATACGCAATGTTTTGTCATGTACAGAGAGTCTTCTTTGGAAAAAGTTGCTTTTCATCATAGTAATTACACAGAAATACAGTTTGAAATTTGTCACAAATTAAATATGTTTAACCCTTTTTATCTGGAAGTCTAAAATTTGGACTTTGAACTAATGTAACTTTTAATTCAAATGCAGTTAAAAAATTAAAGCAGCGATTAATCCTCCTTCGAATACCTTTATCAAAATTAGCTAACGTAGAAAAATATAGTTTTTTTAAGACTTCTGCTCACAAATCTTATGTTGGGACATTGAAAAAACAATTCTAACCATTGCAGGAGTTACTAATCAGTATTTTTTTTATTGCATCGTAATTTACTTAAAAAAGAAATGGCAGATTGAAGATGACAACGGAAGCCAATAAAATTTGAAAAAAAAGTAATTACATTTCTATATAATCTCTAATATATTTACTTTATCGCAAAAAAAAGAATTTTCAAAAAATATTGAGCAGACTTCTGGACCATAACTAACAATTGAACTGCCAAAAATGCACATTCTAAATCTGAATTAAATGAAAACTACCAATAATATAGTAATTCAATAGATAATGAAAAGTAGGTCACCAAATAAATTAGTAATAATTTTTGCAAATAAAAAATTAAACCCTATTAATTTATTACTAATCCTACAAACTTCTAAACTAAAAAAGTCAATATCTACTTGAAGATCTGTCAGTAAAAAACGTACTAATCGATGGTGACTCACTTTTTGCTGTTAATAAGTCGTTTTTTATTAATTCAAGTTTGGAGAGCAATTAAAAAATATAAATTAAAACGACAAAATCTTATAGAAAAACTTATCTTTTTGCTCCATGTAAGTCTCTAGCACAAATATTAATTATTTTAAAAATGTGATACCTTTGCATCTCGAGTACATAAATGGTTAATTAGCACTACGTTTTTAACAAATTTGATGAACCCTGATATAATCTCATATGTCAATGAATATCTTGTAAACGACTGGTTCATATAATTTTCATGCTCATAAGATAAAGAAAATGTAAACTCCATTATGCATTCCCAGTCCTGAACTTGAACATTAAACAAGATTGTTAGGATGGTTATTTCATTTTTTAGAAAATTCTAAAATGTAACTTTAAACATGGTATATTTGTCCTGCATTTAATCTTTTAAAGGCTTAAACATATTCCACTATGGGTTGCTGCAGTGAACAACTGTGTCAGAAAAAAAAACAGATAGTAAACATCTCAATGTTCTGAATTGAGATAGTGTAGTAACGCCTTAAACTGATTCTTTTTAAAATTGAAACAATATTTTAACTTAACTTAATAAAACTAGCCTA
This sequence comes from Trichopria drosophilae, assembly GCA_030407085.1. Taxonomy (NCBI): domain Eukaryota; kingdom Metazoa; phylum Arthropoda; class Insecta; order Hymenoptera; family Diapriidae; genus Trichopria; species Trichopria drosophilae. Next base: position 195,378,741 of record CM059582.1, read on the forward strand.
TGCAACGTCCTACGCAATGCAGAATGTCAAATTAACGATATTACAACTATTTCTTTTTTTAATAAGAAATATCAACAAGTTACTATTTAGTCCTGATTAACTGTTACATTATGTTTTATAAAAATAAGTTTTACAATTCAATGTCAATGACCTACGAAAAAAGAAATTACGCACGCCAATTTTTATTTGAAGGAGGTAAATCAGCTTTTTAAAAACTTTACAAAATTATGCAATATTTAGTCGAAAATGACCATCGTTACCACCATTGTTAGGTTTGACAAATTGAAAAATAATTTAATTTACTTCAGGAGAGCAATACCGGGAGGGAGCGAGGCATTGATATGACACATTGTTATTTTCATTGTTTACATGAACAAAATCGCACCATTTTTTTATATTGTAAAGTTTAGTATATGCCTTAATTTTAGTTTGACATTGTACTTTACTGAATAAAATTGTATAAAAAATTGTACAAATTCACTAAATGTAGTATTAACACTAAAATCCTGGTCATGGTTTTAAGTATATGAGAATTTTCAGGATTTTTTTCACATTGAAAATTCTTTTTATGGAATCTCTTTTTCGTGCATATTTTTGAAAGTAAGTAAAAAAATATATTTTTTGTTTTTTGAACCACCCTAGTCTACACATAACAAAATATGTCTTATCATACACCATAAATGCACCTACATGTTGGGCTTAATTTCAGACTAAACTTAGCATTATTTTTAAATCTATCAATATAAATATGTAAATATATACGGTGACTGTTTTGTAAAAAATTATGTAAAAAATCCAACTCGTTTGTACAGATGGGTTGATCTACAAAGTAATTCAATTACTTCCTTATTTACTTACCATGTTTTGAGTAATATTCAGATTTGAAATAATACTTTTGTAATATAATACGGTCTGCTCCAAAAATAATACTTTAAGGTAAACTTAGATCAAAGCAAATGGTTATTTTTGAAGGTAATTTTAAACATAAACACTTTTTCTTGCAAAAAAATTAGCGCATATAGAACTGAAAATGACCTTAAAAAAAGCTGAGTTTAAAACATGGCAATTTTGAGACAACTTTTCAATGTATGTAAAACAGTAAGCCAATATAGAATATTTGCAGATGTAATAGCAATTAAATACAAATAATATAAAGCGTTTTCTGTCTAAATCATTTAAAAATTTATTAAGAATTGTCTCAATTTAATTCTTCGAAATGGCAATGCATTGAATACTCAAGCAGAAATTGTACAACATAAATTGTATCAAATATGCAACATTTCCCATTTTTGCATTCGCAGCAATAAATCTTATTGTACCCGAAATTATGCTTCTTAACATTTTTTGTTAATGAAGTTGAATAGAAAAATTACAACAATTTTTATTACATTGAAGAATATTTGTTAGTCCACTTTTTAGTGTCTTTTGTCGTGGTCCACAAATCTCGAGCAGTACAATAAGCTGTTATAGATTCAGAAAAAGAAACTTACAAGAACCGTACTTGTTATATTAAGTACAATCTCAAAATTTTCAAAAGTATTCTTTTATTTCACCGCTCGTAAATTTTGTAAATGTAAAATGGCAAATTGAAAATAGAATACCAAAATAAAAAACTTATTTCATCGAGCTCAACCTAAAAACATCAGAGGTTTCCGAATTCGTTGATCATAAATTTCACATTAAAATCATAATGTTTTATTCAATCAAACGAATATTAATGTAAAATTTCACAACTGATCGCTGCAAAAATCATATTCATTCCTTGTTTAATTCTATACTTTTCTAGGGAATACAAATTAAATTTTTATCGGTCCACCTTGAAGACACAATTTTTAATTATGAGGTCACATTCGTAATCATCGACTAAAAAAGTAACCTTTAGTTACATTTATTATAAAAATCTTATTTTTCTAATTTTTGTTTCTAGAATAATAATATACTGAAGAATAAATATTTTTTATCCGTTTATTACAATGGAAAATGTTATAGATTAAACAATATAAATAGTTTCGTATTAAATAATATGGCATAGAAGTAATAAATTACATGAGAGTAGAAACAAACAGAGAATGTAAGAGATATTTTTATGGAATGGCACTGTTCACATGTTTTAAAAATGACATTAAATACATTTGTTTTGTTTAAACACAGGGAACCCCCTAAATTTTCTCGTTCTACATATTAGACTCTCCATTTTGGAGTCCGTTGAAAAACAGATTTTGTATGATCATGTTCAGAAATGTCAAAAAATAAATAAAATTGTAATTGGTCGATTATCGTTATTCTTATTATGTAATAATACACAAAAATTGAACGCTCTTGTACTTGTAGTGAATGTAAGCTGTCATCTCGAAAATCTTCAAAAACACCTAATGTTGTTACAAGAAATGTCAAATATTTAATTAAGTATTTTACATATGAATTATATAGAAACTTATGGAACCAAAAAATGTTCAGTCATTTAAAAATCCAAATATACAAAAATCAAAATATGAAAATCGGGAACACATTTCTGATAGGATAGACGATGGCCAGAAACCGATATCATAGTGAAAATTGCATTTTGAAAAAAATTGAACCTTAAAAATTTTTGTAATAAAAAATGTGTTAAACGTCATTTTTTGAAAGTTTGTCCAGCACCATTCGAAAGAACGACCGTAAAAATAGTCGAAATGGATGTGTCTATTTAAAAACACCATTTTTTTTAAATAAATGAAGGCATGCTGAATTCTATATGCAAATTGTACACATTTGGTCATTGAAGGCTAAATGATATTTAATTATTATTATTTAACATAAAGTTTCCATAAAAGTCTGAAGATATATAAAGAATTCAGCTACTTTTATTTCAACTTACTGTATTTAAAATGTAATCTTTAATTAACTTAAAAAAGCTCAAATCCAGACGCATTCATATAATTATTTTTTTTTAATGTTTGTAAATGTTAATTTTTTTATTTTATTTCATGGATTATATAATTAACGGCGAGATATATCCATTTAAAAAGAACCAAATTATACTATTTCCCCCGTATTAACTCCTCTTAATCCTAAAAAAAGTAGCTACCTAGCGATTCGCGATAAATCGCCGGCTAAATAGGAACTAATCCTGCATTACGGTGCGTGTAAAGCTGAAAAAACGAAAACGTTTGCACCTTCGATACTTTCCAAACGAAGGATGAAGTTTCCGCCAGCTGCAAGTCGAAAATTCGAGCCGCCTGGACCGTAGTGCTTTTCGCGGCATAGTTTCCCGCCCCCGATTGGTCGGCATTTTATATAGGCACGCGTTCTAATACACCGTGTACCAGGTTGACCATCCAAAAAAAAAAGCAGAAAATCGTTTTTCCATATAAAGTGGCCAGCGTCGAACTTTCCTTTCATGTATCCCACCTCCTCCATTTTCCTGAGGAAACCAGAGTTTACCTCGCGTAACTTCATCTATCCCTGTCAGATCCCAATTGTTTGGAAATGAAAGGTGTTCCGGGCGCAACATCTGGAATTCGGAAACGAAAGAATCCTTTGGAAAAATGTATCAGGTCACTAATGTACGCTGGTAGACAAATATTGCTTCACTTTTGTATCCAAGTTATGTACATAATTCGGAATTTTTAGTAATCACCAGAAACCATTTCTTATTGTATTGTTTTTCATTGTTTCGACCCAAATGGACAATTTAAACCTACTTTAATGATCATGAAGAGGACATTGTAGGATGTACATATAAGTTATAAAATAAAATGAAAAAAAAATGTTTTTTATTATAGTTTTCAACAGTTGCACGATGAGCCTGAACCACTCTTAATTGCGAGTGTCTTGCGTACGGAATTTTCTAGCTAGAATTGATAATATGCAATCATACGAATAGAACATAAATAAAATTAGAATATTTTAACAGGCCCTTTAAACAAAAAATCACGATGAAGTATCAAAAAACTTGGAATTTTTAAGTTGTTTTTATTTCCGATGAAAGTTCACTTCCAATCGAAATATACTTTATGGACAATGTGTAGAAATTAAAAAGATCTACAACTTTTACATCATTTTTCACATAACCTCAACATTTTCCAGATAAATAAATAAAACCAGTTTTTCGTTTTCAATTTCTTTTCGCGCAAAAAATATTATTTCACAAAATTTCGAAAAAACTTGTCTTTTCATATCCCAAATAAGGCGTAATTTTTTCAAATAAAAATAAATTTTTTGTAAATGTTATATTAAATTAAAAACGAAAAATTAGCTCTAACTTCAACCGAAAATTTTTTAAGTTAAACTTTTAGATGTTATTGTATTGGATTTTGTTCGTTGAAATATCTATTTGCAGATGGTCATAAAAGAAATTTACAGCTCTTGCGATAGTTTTCCGCTATTAGAAAAAAAATGAAAGAACGTATTTTCATGACTTCAAGAAAGTTTGGGAGAAATATAAAGTGAAAAAAAATCACCAAGAATATCCGTGCGGATTACTTAAAGCAGTTGGTGGAATTTAATGGACTATATGTTTAGAAAAGATATAATTATTAAAATAATCAACGCTATTTATGTATGAAATTATAAGAAATAGAACGTAATTCTAATTTATGGATTATGTATGATGTATATATAAATATACAAGATTTCATGTAAATACAGTAAATTTACTGTGAATTTTAATAAATAAAGAAAATTTGAAGAAATAATTATAAAAATCACTTTTTGAAACTACTTTTTTACATATCTGACATAAAAATAATTTAATTTTTTGAATCTTTTATTAGAATTTTCAATATATTCAACCGAGAATATCTGTAAACGATAATTATTTCCAAAAAAGCATATATTTTTCGAATGATTTTTTTCTTTATATCGTGTTCTTACATGAAATAATTTCAAAATTCCTGTTTGAAGGAAAGAAATTGTGTCCTCGAGACAGGACCATTAAAATGTGCATATTATCATTTTGAAAATAAAGGTGAAAGTATCCAAAATGGCGTCTAAAATACGAAAAAATCTTTGAAAGGTTGAAGAATTTTTTATCTGAAAATGAGTTTTGGAAAAAATGTTGTCGAACAACCTCTTAGAATTGATCGAAGAATACGGTAAAATTTTGTCGGAATTTTGAAATACATTTCGAAAAATTGAATTTGAAAAAATATTAGGGTTCGATAACATGTTTTCATAAAATTATTGTGCGAAATTATATTCATCGCCGTAGAGTGTACATAATCTATGTAATATTACATTTGTATAATTTTCTTTTTTTGCTTATAATAGTTGTGTTACTCCAAATGCTTTTTAAATTTTTAAACAATATTTATGGGACTTGATCTGTTCAGATATTGGAACTGACTACCTGAACTATTTTGTATTTTCTTTTTATTTTAATTAAAATTTTGCAACAATATAATTGATTTCCATGTTGCATTCATGGGAGTAAACAAAATGTTCATACGATTATTAAATAATATATTTTCCTTTGAAACAAGACCTGAATTTCTGAATAACCACTACTAACATGGTCATTTTTTGTTGTTGAAAGTCATTTTTTAAATAGGGATAATATTTGCTAAGTTAATTAAAAAATATATAAAAAGTGTATGACATCATATGTATGCCATTTGTAAATGAGAAAATTTAATATTTATATTAAATATCAATTTGATGTGACTTATGCAGATACGTCTCGTATTATGCGATCACGCCAATTCGCCCTTCATTGATATCTACAATCTTGCAATGCTAAAGGGGTTTGTAGTGAATATTTGATTATAGCCGACCTTCTAACCTCCTAAACTAAGTAAAATTGATATTATTATGCAACACGGCTGCTGTACGATGAATCAGTATTAAGGGATAGATTTACTTAAATTTATTAAAATATTTATTTGAATGTTATCTGATCGGTATTATTATTCGGGCGAATAAAATCTACGGATAAAGAATCCATTCGTCAGAAAAATACATTTCTTTTAACGTATTGACTATTTATTTTCATATATCAGAAATTAGTACAAATGACTCAACGAAATACTTAGTTAATCAGTAGTTAAATCATTTAAGCAACATAATATGGGGAAAAGTAATAATTTAGTGATATTTTTAAATTACTTTATTTTACTGAAAAAGTAACTAAATTAATAATGTTAATTATCTAATGAAATTATGTTTTGTCAGCTTTACTTTTTCTTTCAATAGACGGTACAGATAAATTCAAGATATAAATTTCTTATTTTTTTGCTTTGAAATAATGGAAATTAAGATAATTTTCTATTGTATCAAGTAGTGAATGGAATGAAACATATCCAAATTTTTAGCTTTATTAAAATAATTTATTGCTATGTCATATATTTGGAATTAATATAAGTAACTTTAAATTTAGTATTTATATTTGAATTGATTATTAGATCAATACCTCGACATACCCAAAGGAAACTAATTAACCAAAACAAGAATAGTAATTAATCAATGTGATATGGATGAACATAAGCACCATCATAGTAAAAATATTTACTAACTCTGTGTACTCAAATTGTTTGTTATTAGTTTTGTCCTGAAAATATGAATTTTGGAAAGATAATAATATCAATAACAAACTGATGATATCAAATGATAATGTAAGATGCTAAATTTGATTGTGATCAAGTTCAATCCTAAAAGCGAGACCAACAACAGAACATTTCGAAAGTTTTACTACGAAGAACCGGTCATTTCCGAATGTGTGAAGAAAAACCGGATATTTCAAAATTTGCGACAAAGAACTGGACTTTCTATAATCTGGCTCCTAAGAACCTTTCAAGATTTTCTATAGCGATTTATTATATCGTAGCAACTTTTGAAATGCCCGGTTCTTCGTGGCAGAATTTTGAAATGTTCGGTTCTTCGTTGCACACCATGAAATGGCCGGTTTTTCGTCGCAAACTTTAAGAGCGTCGGGTTTTTAGTCGCAACTGACTAAATGTCCAGTTCTTCGTCCCAAAACCGAGTTGTCAGGTTTTTCACCATACATTTGAAATGTCCGCTTCTTCTTAACAGCTATCGATATTATATGAAGATAATTGATAATATACATGAGCAACCGATGCGAAAGATTGGTAAATGCAAAATGAGTCAAGGTCTTTTTCATTGTTGTTTATTATAAATATATTCTTCCAATTGGAAACATTGAAATTCACTGTGACACCTTGAATATTCACTGATTTTAAGTGAAAAAGGAGGCACTGTTTCAAATAGTGTCCACATTTTCACTGTTTTAAATTTCGAGAGTAAAGTTACAGAGACAATGAATTTTAATGGTCAAGAATGTCTTTTTGGTTAGAAGAAACACTGACTGAAAAATAGTAATGCTTCCCTTTGCCTCGATGTAAAGTTTAAACTTTCTTATGCGAATCATCAGCATGGATATAACTGAATCACAGAATTATTCAACCATATAAATGTATACCACATGCACTTTATAAAAATAGTACGAAGAATAGTTATTGGAAACGTCGCTTAGCGCCGTCTTCCCCTATTACAAATCAAAGCAGGAAACCATTTTTGCAATACTGTGATTTAGCATTACCATCACAAATTTGAATCTTATATTTTAGTTTTGTAGTTTAAATAATTGCTGAAAGCAAATGGGACGAAAATTACGAACTTAATATTGATCTTGATCAATTTTTAAACAATTGTTTTATGATTAAGTCGTGTATATCATAGAGCTTTCAACGCCTCAAGACAGTCTTAAAAGAGCAGAAACGAGTTCCAGATTCCGTTTTTTAACAATTTTATATGGTTAATTCGTTACAAATGTCAAGAATAACAATTTAGTTCTTGCGGACATTGGATTTGAGTTATAAAGGAATGAATTCTTCATTATTCCATGTTATTAAATTAATGATAAGCATTAAAAAGTGAATTAGGAATCTCCCCTCCGGAAAAAGTCAGTTGCAATCAAACGTTGGGCGAAGGACACAAACGAAATCAAAAAGACTGTGTCGCCGTAGGTCATTCTCCCAATAGGTCATCACTGCGGTCCCCGACGAAGCCAATAGTATTAACTGCGGGTGTTACCAGGACGATCATCCCCTATTACTACGTGCTCTCGTTCCTGGCCCTCGACTTTACATCACCGCGAACCGGCGTGTTCTTTGGTCAAGATGACTTCATTCCCGGAATTCAGGAAATTCGCAAAAATGTTAATCATAATCCATTTTTATAGAACTAAATTTCTTCTGCTAATTATCATTTTTGTTTTTCTCTGCGATTTTCATACTATTTTCTCCCACCATCGACTTATTATCTATAGCTTTTGTTTCTTCTGGATGTCTATGCGAATTGAGTGAGAGTAACAAAAAGACTGTAATTGGACCCACTTTGTCCCTTACAAATAATTATGAAAATCTGACCAGTAACGTTCTAAGTAGTACATGAGTTTGGTTGTTAGAAACAAACAATTCCATGTCGAAGTACAACACTTGGTTACGATAATATATCAATTGCTTTGTTACAGGTGAAATATTGTATTGAACCGGAGAATTTGTTGGTATTTGGAAATTCACTTCTTACCTCTAAACTTACCAGTGAATTGTAAACTTGATTATGGATATTATTTCCTATAGTCATTAACAGCTTTAATGTATACTTTAAACTAAGATGCTTTGTTAATTCGATTGTCATTTGGTATATTGTGGACCGGAAGCCGAAATCCATATTTGGTGAACTTTTCCAAATAAAATCGGTTTGACACAAAAATTTGTCTGAAACCGAATGTCTTTATGGAAAGACTAATAAGTAGAAGACAACAACAACTTAGTGATCACAAATCCACACGAAAAATTGGTTCGACACAAAATGTTACTAAGAAATAAACTGATTACTAACCGTTATGAAAAATTGTTTATTAATTAATCAACTGGTTATTTTGAATATTTGTTTTGTTACTACAACTAAATTCTTGTATGGACCTGAACTAAGCATTTGGTTGCACCAACTAACCCTTAATTTCCGTGTTGCAACCGAATTTTGATTGGCGAACATGAACTGCACAAACCTAATTATAGACAAGAACTAGTTTGTTTTTTGCTCCGACTGCAGTTAGAGGTTGTTCGATGTTTTCAGTAATATTATACCTTTAATGTCCGATTGTATACTTAAAACGTATCTATAAGGACGCGTCTGCACACGAAAAAAGAAAACCAACTGTTTAGTGTTTCCATGTCCAGCCGAGATATTGGTTATGATAATTAAAAAAATAGTTACTCTGACGAATTTCATAGTATATATGACGAAGTCATTAGTATGCAGTTTATATGTTAGTGAAACTATTTACTTGGCTGATTCAACCATTATCTTTTCTGGATCTGAGAACACTAAACGGTTGGTTGTCCTAACGAATCCTGTTCTCCCTGTATGAGAAATTTACAATTTGTACTTTTGAGTTATTTTATACTAAGTCATTGAATTTTCTTTCTAATAAGTACAATATAGTTTCGCAATGAAAAACATTTGTGTATGCTGCACAAATACTTTTTCTAATAATTGAAAGTAAAAGGTTTACTGGATGTGCTTTTTTAATGTGGAATATTTAACTGTAATAAATATTACTTAATTTAGTCAAATATATTATTTAAATATGGTATTAATTATATGCGAGGTATTCAATATATACTTACCAACATTTTTTCATTTGTCTTTCGCATTATAGTAGAGTCCCGTTATAATTGAATCTCGCTATAGTTGCATCCCTGTATATTTGCCCTCTTCCGTTCCGTTATATTTGCCTGTCACCGCTCTCTTTTTCCCCCACTTTTAGGGGTGGGCCTCAGTAAGGGCCTGCTGTGACGTCACGAACATATCGCGATTGAGGAGAGTGGGAGAAGCGGAGCTTTCCTTCTTTTGACAAACATAAGAAGAAGGGAGGGGAAGGCGAGGAATGGAGCGGGCAAATATACCGGGACTCTACTGTATTTTCTTCTATAATGAGGTAACTTCAGCTAAATAAACTTCGTACACAAATAATGCATGTATACAATATGATGGTGTTTCTTGTATTAAGGACTTTTGATGTGTTTGCAAATAAATACATGGGAATCGTAATCGATCATAAATGTCAGGTATTTTTCATCAGTGTAAATTACAATCGTACATTTTCAGTGAACATAGAAAGACAATTGAAAACGTAGTTTAGGTATAACAGGGAAGATATTCAATCATTTTACAAGAAATAATGAATCAAGCAACCTTAAAATAAATTGAACAACACTTGATAACAATAAAAATGAACAATTTAAAACTACAAATTTTATTGTAATTTTTTACATTATGGATTGAAGTACTCAAGCAATTTAAATGTACGAATTGGACTAAACAATTATAATTTTTAATATGTGTACATTTAAAGGAAAAATAAGTAATATTGACTAAATATTTGGATGTTTCATATTTCGTGAATCCAACTGCATGTAAGTTGCTCCAACTGAAACATGATACTGATTGAACTATATTAGTCAATTCAACTAAAATGTAGTTGAAAGTAGTCAACGTTTAGCTGCTAACATGCCACCGCATATTTAGTCAATATTATGGTTTTAATTCTCACACATCACGTAACCTTGTAAGGTTGAATAATATTTACGTAAGGTTGCTAACCTTGTTTAACATTATCATAAGGTTCTTTCAGCGTATTTTAACTGATTGGAGCGGCAAATTGCACTGCTATTAGTACCACGATATAATTGATTTGTATTTAAATGATGATAATTATTTTATGGTATTGGTAAAGGAATAAGATGTGTTAACAAGACCTGAATCAAATTACAAATTTTTAAATAATGTTATGACCTTTTAATTAATTACAATTAGAATAAGACAATATTGAAATAATAAACTTAGTAACATTTGCGTTTGGAGTTAATTCTTCGGCAACAACAATACAGTTATGTATGGACTTCATATAAAGGATGAATTATATATATATTAACATATACAAAAATATATGTAAAATACGTAGGTTTTCATGGGGTAAGTTAAAGAATAACATGTTCTACGTCTCGAAACAAGCCAAGCAGAAAATTATTCAGTCTAGAATCAAGCTTTGATCCGGAGGCTTGAGAACAAAATCAGGTCTTGATATGTCCACTTATCAAGACCTGGGCCAGTTTTCGAACCGGCACATGGTGTAACGCATCTTCTAATAAGGCCCCGATCAATTAAACAGGGTCTCATCAGTGCAATATAACGCTAAATATTTGCTTTTTGGAACTAATTGTCAACAATAATATAATTAAAAATATTTATTTTGTAGAACGAAGATAACCTTTTTTAATCATTTAATTCATTACAAAAAATTACAAATTAAAAGAGTAACTTATGTACTCCATTTTACAAGAAAAAGGTTCAAAGTACGCAATAAATGTTACACACGATAATATGAACAGTTCAAGAAAAACTATCATTTTTATTTATGGAAAGAAAAATGATGTAAACATTTAGTGGTTAATCATATCAGACTAAAATTGGTGTTCATTACCTAATTTAAAATAAAACGGCATTAAAAATGAAATTTTCTGGATTTCGCCGTCCTTCGGGCGTACAATCACGGACAGAAACTCTTATTTTACGACCTTAATATGAAAATTATTAATATGAAGAACAAAACTGGGAAAAATAAACAGAAATAAAATTCATAATATTTTCTTTGGGAGAGCAAAAATTGTCGTATTGTTTCCAACGATTTTGTATACAAAGTGTGTTTTTAAGTAAAATTAAAAGAAAATATACTTTTATTAAGAAATTCTTTATTGTTGTTTTCTAAAATTCAATTTATCTACTTCTTTAATATAAAAGTACTTTTGCTTGTTTACACAAAGTTTTGCTACATTCATTTGTCACCGGACCGCCCATATTACGATGTTATTAGGCGATGAAATGAAATATGTTATATCACTCTAAGGAACATACTAGAATCGGGCTATTAAAAAATGGGTAAACAAGTCTCCCTCGTAAAAGTATCGATTCTTATATTAATAAAGTAAAAAAATGATCAAAACAAAAATGAAATTTTTTACAAAGAAATTTTGTTCTTTAATTCAGTCTCATTCATCATTACAACAGAAATATTTTACAGGGAATGCCAGATGCCACGTGTTTATCGTGCATCCCGTATTTTTTGTTAAAAAATGCAGAAAATCGAACCGTGATGGGATGTCTTCATAATAGCGTTACGGAATGTGATGGATTTTATTAGCTTCGGCTCGGTTTCGTTAAGTGCACGGTAAAATATCTCATCGCTCATCGTAATGAACGGACCCTACCGAGGATGTTTACGTGATATATGGGACGTTATATGAAATGTAATAACAGATTGTGCAAAAAAGAGTAACTTTATAAAAAAGTTTTTTATTCTGTGCAATTTAACAATCGCCTTTGATAAATTGCGCAGCCATTAAACTCACATTGTTTAAATGTATCAACTATGGACAATTGTAAATTATCGTTGTTTTCATTTTCATGTATTCCAAACAGAGAAGAGACAAATACATATAAATTATGAATTTTCGGACTCAATAAAAATGAATATATGAGAATAAATGACCATTAATAGTACCATAATATCAGTCTATATTTTTTCATATTTTGTCTTCAAAATTATTTTAGTAATTATTATTTATTAAGGCAGGTGAATAATGCAAAAAGAAAAATGTTCATGGTTTTCTTAGAGAAACCGTTTGAACTGAAAGCAAGAAAGGGCTCATTTTTAGCTTGTCATTTACATAAACTGAAAACTTTAGGAAAACTTCATTCACCAAAAAAGTGCTTGATTAATAAACTTATTAATACAATATGGACTTAAAATTATCTCTTTTTGTAACGGATCCCTGTAGTTAATGAGTTCACTTCATCGATAACATACGACGTGCACAACTGAACCTGACGTGACACCGACATTAAAGACAGATGAAGAAAGTTTTGAACTTGCTCAAGAAACGTTTTAATATTTCATAATATCTATGTCTAGTTACAAAAATTGATAAATGATATTAAGAAGTGAATTTTTCGAACTATATTATTCTATATAAGGTCTTTCAAGATTTAGATAAGTTATAATAGTACATATTAATGTAACGACGGAATAGATTTTTGTTGTTTCTTTTATCGTTTCCAGTATTTGATGCAGAATTTTTGCTACCAGCACACGGAGAAAATGTTGAAGTAGATCTTACTACCATATCAGTTAAATCTACTAAACTGAATCGTCCGTTTTGGAGTGACTAAATTGGTAGTATATCTAAACGGGGATTTAGTCGCTGTGACAAGATAATAAAATGTTAAACGGACTAGCCACTTCAGTAAACTGTGAAACGAGAATTTAAACGCGGCTAAATTGAAAAACCTGCATTTAATTCGAAATAATTTAATTTATAGAAGAAAATAAGTTTAGAATGTCTTAACGCAAAAGAAGAAATATAATTGTATCACAAACTTAGTCAAAATTTACTAACAGATTTTTGTAAGAAGTTATATTAATTTCATCTCGAATCATTGCAAAATTTAGAATGAATTACAATCTGTGTTGACGCCATTTAATTCATTAAACAACAGGTTAATGCACCCGACATCAGAGAGACTTCGTTGAGATGTAACCCTTCATTAAAAGATTATACTAGTACATTTCAAACAGAAACGCACATGTTATTTTCATTAATCGCAATATTTAACATTTTGTCAAATGCCAAACAACTATTGGAATCTATGTTAAGAATTGTAAAAGAGCCGGTCCTATAGTTCACATAGAACTTGTAGAAGCTTGTTTTTTTATCTGCTTGACTTGTAGAACTTGTATTTGCCTTTTCCGGAAACTGGTTCTCGAAAATTGTATAAAAATTACAAATAATATACACCAATAGTTTTTATGTAATTATTATTTGAAAACCTACACCACATAGTATCGAAAATTGCGTGACCGAAAATGGCACTGCCAACTTGGAACGTTTGCATAATGTCAGTTTGAGGATAGTTTGGTGCAAGCACAGAAATGACTGCTTGTGCAAAAAGATTGTTAATTAAAACTCGATAAAAACTTTTATTGCTACTTTTAACATTACTTGATGCGCTGTGGATAATTTTATAAAGGATCATAATATTGTAGTATTTATTATTTACTTAAATACACGATAACAATTTTAAGGTCAGAAAATCTTTGTTCCTCGACAATCACATCTCTAAACTATCTTACACAAATGCTACTTGATATATTTAGTTATTTCTACTCAACTTTAACTGATTCAACGTAGTTTTCTCTACGCACAGTACGAAAATTTTATTTTGAAATCGCAGAATCTAAATTTTCAGTAATAACAAATTGTATGCGCATGCGCAGTTCTGAGGTATTTTTTGTTGTCTGTTCTGTATTTGTTTATATTCTCCAAAATTTCAGCTAATAAAGTAGAAATTGTCATATATCGTCGAAAATACAATCAGAGATTTTGCAATTTGTGAATTTTCAACCTCGAATCTTTTTCTTTAACCTGTCGACGGTTGTATAAAGACCCAGGACAAATGTTGAATTATCGCATTTTTAAATTACCTAGGTTTTTTTATTTCGTGAATTTTGGAGATCAAAGTATTCATATTAGATATACTAATGTCTCTATTTACGAAATTCTTTACCGATTTCTTAATTGCGTAAAATTTCGTATTAAACAAATTAAATTTCTAAAGTAAATGGTCCGCAATGTTAAGGTTAAGAATATTGAACTTTATGACAAAAAAAATCATGGAAACAGTATTGGAATATTTCTTTTTATGGTGATTCTACTGGTTCTTAAAAACTCCAAGATATACTCTACATTTAGTGAGAGAGCAATGAAGGTCACGAAGAAATTGTCTATTGAATTATCGACTAGAAAATGACAAATTAGTAATTAAAATCGAGAACTTTAACATAGGTTCTTATTGCCGGGCCTCATATGAAGTGACATATTTTTAATTGATAACTATCATAGATAAACTTAAAAAACAAGATATAGATAAATAAATTGAAGCATAAACATTCCAAATACAGTTAAAAAATTACAGACGATCGAACTAAATTCGAAAATATTAGCTGTTGAAATATACCTAATCATGTTTGACGTACAAAAACAATATGTTTCCATGCAACATTTTTGTCCAGGTTAGTGAAACATATTAACCTTCATCTTTAGCGCCACCTAAGAATCTGAAGCCCTAAAATTGTTTTCTTTGTAGAGATCTGCACTGTTATTAATTATAATAAATTACATTTACTAGGGCATATTATAAATGTTCATGTTAAAAAATGATATGACATTCGCGTGTTTTTCTAAATCTTGACGCCCTCTAAGTGACGTCACCGGGCGGGAAAATTTTTTGCGCCCGTTGACGCTCATCTTTATCACCCGGGCGGCAATCGGGCACTGTCCGCTCCATTTTCCGGGCGAAACGATGGACTTTTCGTGTTGCTATGACAATAAATTATTGTTCAGTCTCTCTACTGATTAGAGAATACCAGTAGTATAAATCCATTTTTTAAAAGATTATTTTGAGTGGTTGTTTTTCTAATTCGAGCTAATTCAATTAATTTGATAAATTTATCTTGACAGATTCGTATTTAGCGTGCAAAAGGACATGCGAAAATACCCATGTAATATCTCTGCAAAATTACTTTTATGGTGTGCTCTGTAATTAATGTTGTCTGGTGCAAAGTCCACCTTTTACTGTTTGTGATATTCGATTAGCTCCTCGTTAGAGTTCTACTGAACTTCGTTTGGTACTAAAACTATAACGGCCAGGCGACTAGAATTGATAGGGGACTAGACTAATAGATATTAACCTCTAATCGGAGTTTAAGGTTATACACCTTGAACGGACTTGTCGTTGAAAATTCGATATTGAAGTCATGCGGAATCGCGTAGTATTTTTTAACACTACTTATGTGACAATAAGTTACTCCAAAGTACAAATATTTGAATTGTTAATGGCAATAACCAATTAAGTACTACTCGAAACCATCACGTTTTATTGTAAAAAGACCCTGTCTTGTTTGGCACGTCAAAGCCAAGCTAAAGCTACACACTCTTACGTCAGCTCTAGGCTAGGCTTAACCTGCGCAAGATTATTGTTGGATACTTTAAGTCTAGTCCCTGTCTAGTTTGTACCGCAATTAGGATAACACTTGCCTGGAAGAACGTGACTATTCATTGTCTAGCGTTAGCTAGCCAGACGTTGTAGCTCTAGATCATAAATGGGAAGCCTGGATAAATTCAAAACCTGGTGACTTCATTAACACAAAATTTATTGGGTAAATGTGATTTTTTATTGATAAATAAAATATTAATAGTGTTATCGTAACATAAAATGATAGGCAACCCTTGAATTAATTTATTGCGATAAAAAGTTAGGTATAGAATTAATCATTCCACAATAACGGAACGCATGTTCCTCGTTGATTTATGCAACATCATTCGAAAAAATGACGACCAAATAATCATCATTGATGAGATATGCAAATGGCGGTCAGGCGTATGAAAAGGTTCAAATCGAACCCTTTTCTATGGACCCTCGAGCAAAAAATCTCATTAAAAATTAAAGAAAGCAACCGATTTTCTCCCCTCTCCACATGGGGAAAAGTGACCGCACGTTACATCAAACGGACAATGACGTTCAGTCAGTCAAATTGTGTTTTCTGTTTTTACGATGATCCGTTTTAATGCTTAACCGTTCCGAGCATGTCCTTATAGTATAGGAAGTTCTTCGACCCCATTTCGATGCTCCAAACGTTGACCGCCACAATAGCAATCGCCAAAAGGTAAAAGGTACTGCCGTTTCGAAGCTACATACGAATTCCCATTTACAATGTCATAAAGCAACGTCGAAAATGGACAAAGAGCGATCTTTAATGAACGCTTTCGGCAAAATGCTAATTTCCCACCTGTACGTCAAATTGCATTTTTCCACATTTTTCGAAAATCCCGTCATTACCGTAGCTATTAAGGAACCCGTCGCCGACTGTAATCTTGTCGCCCGCGCCAAAACTGCCAACTTCCTCCAACGTTAATGCCAGTCATCTTCCAGGGTGACGCATTCGTAATTGTACACCCTCTGCAATAATGAAAGATCGCGATCATTCCATCCTACTCCGTGCAGGTATACGACTCTTTCTTGTACCGCTCAAGCCGAGGACCTACCAAGCAAACCAGCGGGCGGAAACGAGAAGGAGAAAGTCCAACAACGAAGGAGATGGATTGAGACTGAGACAGAGAATGATGAAAATATGTAATGGAGTGAGAGGGAGACTTAGCTGTCGGACAATGGCTGGAAGTAAAAGGTCCGATTGGTTAGCTGCCACGCGCCAGAATACTACCCTAGAGACGGCAGATGTTTCTAACGAGCGGTGCGCAGCTTAAGAACGCCATTCCAAAGTATCGATCGCGATAAGCCAATCGTAGCTTCAAGTTAAAAGATAAGTCTTAACGACCGAAGGCTTCCGTGACTCTCGGTGAGATACTGAATCGGTCCGAACTTTCCTAATTCGAAAAGTATAGGCGGCGTGTGTTCCCGGTACGCTCCTCCACCTTTCAGTTGCTTGTCTACAGGTATTATGAATAAAGATCAGATAATTATTCTCCTCTTTCCGACAAGTCATCGCCGATGTCCCGGAGATGTCAACAGATCTCTGGAAAATGTGGCCTTACTTAACGTAATTTGATGTAACATCTTACCGACGCCTATCCCGTTTAGTGTTGACAGTGTCAATGATTTAGGTTTCTAATTCTCTGACATTTTTATGTTTTGTTAAATAATAGCCCGGCTAGTAATTTATGAAGGCCCTGATCAGGGTATGACCACAGCTTACGCGCCTGAAAAGGGTCTTAACAAATTTCTGCTCCAGAGATTTACATTCTTGAGGACGCAATTGTAATTTTATGATCTTCTCACCTTCTCTCTGTATATCTATTTACGATACGTAAACACTGTAAAAACTGACCTTTTCTTGGCTTAGGAAACGAGACCCGTACTAAAATAACGAAACATATTTATGCAAACTATGAAAAGAAAACATATTTTGTTGCACACATTAAATGTAGGCATTTTAGTAAGCCATAGGGAAAAGTTATAAAGAACGACTTAGGGCCTACAAAATTAAATTTAAAGAAAAAATTATTTTCCTCATTAATGATTCTCATCGTCAATCAAAATACTTTCTGATGAGGGATCCTAGAAATGCTAGGGATGGAAGTCGGTATATTACCTTTTTTTTTTTAAGGAAAAAATTAACTTGTAGGACCTAAGCCCTTTACTTACTTTTATTGGTGAACAAAAATAAAAAATAACACATTCTGGTTTGGAAGAATTAGATATTTTCTATTATAGATGTTTTGAAAGAAGAATACAATTCCAAACGTTAAGATATTTTTACCACAGGATGAGTTAAATACGATTTTATGATTATTACATAAAATGAAATCTAATTAATCTAATTATTTCTCATATTTTTCGATTTTAATGCCACGTTGGAATTTCTATTGACGGAAACTAAATTTTGATCTTGATTAAGATCGAAGAGCGCCCTCGAAAACATTTGCAGATATATCGAAATTGTGTGAGGCTTTCTTTACTAAATCAATCGTTTAGATAATAGTAAAACTTGTAGACTCTTATACGATAATGGATTAAATAAATAAAATGAATCACTTGTTAAGATTAATGCAGAAAAACAAGAAGCTGGTGTTGAAAACACAGTGTAATTATTCTAAAATCATCCAATAAGAATGAAAAATGATTCTTATAAAATGTCAATGAATACTTTACTATTTTATAAAGATCTTGAAATTCATAACCTCCAAATGCACCTAACATCCTTTAAAGTAAATTTTGAGACTGTCAAAGGGGTTGTACAATATTTGTTTAATATTTATGCAGGAAAAACAACAAGGGTTAAAACATGATTGAAATTATTGAAATACGATTATGAAAAATGACAATATAATTTGATTCTATCTCTTTACTATAATTTAATAAACATAATATATATGGAACTCTACAGAAATTTTAAACTTAAATTTCGCCATTATTCTCTAAAACCCTAAGTTACTTTTCATTAGGTTTAGGTGTACAATACAATCAAGCAAAAATATATCCGTATAAATTTTTTAAGGATATTTCCAAGTTTCATTGTCAGTATTCAAAGTGAATTTAAACAAATTCTGAGGAACGATTAAATAAATAACTAGCTTTTACATGTCGCATGAAACTACTACGTATGTTATCATTTAATGAAAACAGGAGATCCAAGTATGTTTAGTATCAACAAACAATACTCTCCGAGTCCTGTATCGATAATAATGATTTGACACGTGTCACCTTTTCGAGGTTATGTGGGCAAATTTTTGTCAAACAATATTTATATTATTTTACTTTTCCACTTTTATATTCCTTAAATCTTCTTTATCGTCGAACTACCTATCAAAGAAAATATGACGCCATTATGTGTCTGTTGTAAATAATATTGAAATGTTCGGACTAAAAAAATGAAGAGAATTCGCCTAATTCGTAAGAAAAATTGTACAGTTTTAGCAGCACAATTCCAAAGTTATTTATAGCGTTTTCCAGATAGATTGTATATGACCTTTGACACGATAACTTATCACAAAAATGATCGTTCAGGTATATATCATCCAACATAACTAGAGAAGTGTATTTATTCTTATTTTAGAAGAATGCTGTTATTAAAAAAGAATACAATTGAAATCATAGTAACAATTGTCTTCAATTTATACAGGTGAAAAGAAAATCAGTTCAAAGCATCTAGTTTTATATTTGTATTTTCATCATCCAAAGTGAGTGGCAATGGTTCTTGAAAATATTTTTTCATTAAATTTTTAGTTACTATCAAATAACACAATATAAAAATGCGACTAAAGTTCTCTTCGACATTATTATGTACTAAAGAAGACCATGAAGGTTCGAATTATGTCTGATACAAGCCAAATTAACTTGTAAAATTATTTTCATGAATGTACTAAATGTTACGAAGGATTATATACAACAATAATTTAGTGTACTTATAGAAAAATAATTTTTACATATTTCTAGAATTATTATATCATATAAAGGCATTCTTTTATGAATATACAGAGGCAGTTACGTTTCTTTTATTGGTTAAAAATCGACGATTTTAGGTTATTCTAATCTATATGTCCGGGTTCATCTCAGACGCAATTTTGTTTATTAAAAATCATGGAATAATTGAATAGTTAATCCAATAAGAATAGACAGAATTTCTAGCAGTGAATATTACCATACGCAATTAAAAGTTACTATTAAATTGAGTAAATATAAGTTGTAACTAATGTAACCTTAACAATCAATAACGGCAACTTAATAATTATGGAAACCATAGAACGGTTACTTTTCGTATGGGAAAAAGCCAAGTATTATCCAATAAAACATCCACCACAGAGAATTTATCTCAAAAACTACTTTTTTCAAGGTTTAATCAAATTTAAACAATTATGCGTCTTCTAATTTCAGTTAATTATTATAAGAAAATATCAAAATGTAAGCAGAAATAAGTAACGGCATATTAACTCACCCTGTCAATACTCCTCTGCATACCAAACGCGAGAATGCATCGTAGGGATGCTTCAATCAATAATTACGTCACATATTTACGATAAACACTGGTTTCCCTTATTGCATTCTCTCTCCCCATCACGCATAATTATTTCGGTTGCCTACAAAATTAAAATTGACCCTTTCTGTTTCACGTGTTGATCCGAGATAGTCCATAATATCAATATAATTGAGGAAATTCTGTAACGTCAATATTTTGCCAAAGAAATCATTTTGCGTATTTAAATTATCTTTGTTAATTAAATAATTCGTCGTTTAAAGATTGTATATTTTCAATAAAAAGAAAGTAATATAATATAAAGCTTCAATAAAAAGTCATTTCGTAAGCAATTTATTAACGGTGGTTAGAGTATGCTTTATTTATAATAATGAGTATGCAAAGTCAGGTGCCATCTAAATGTTTTTTTACTGCAGACACCAGATCATCTAAAAGGCCTTTTGGTAATAAATGTGTCTATATAACGAAGAAAATGTTATGCTAAGAAGATTATACAGACACACCAATATTAAACAGTAAAATTATAATATTTACGGTCACTATTTGAGATGTTAGTGTCAATGATACTTCCATGTACTACACTTATTCCAAACATCACGATAGTAAAATACATTTAAGAAAGCAATGAGAAGTATCTAGAGATATGGATCCATATTCTAAACTTGTAGATAATAATGGTTATCATCTTCTTTTCTCATAATTAGTTTTTAGGTTAACGATCGTATATCAAACACATTAACCAATATCAATTTTCAACAAGAAATTACAAAAATAAAAAAAAGTAAGTAAAGATGCTAAAAAACTAAAATGTTCATAGTAAAATTTATTGAAATCTTTTTAGCTAATATGAAACATATCTACGCAGAGCTACTGGTGAACAACCACACGTAGCAAATTCAAACATTTTCAGGATTATTGGATGACATTCCTGAGCCACATCATCAAAATGTATTAAAATCCAGGGAAAGGTAATTCACATTAAGGCACACATTTTTAAATGAAATACCAGTCATAGATTCCCAATTATTGGACAGAATTATTGGACCAGAATGTCCTCTTCATTCTGCTCAAATAAGTTTATTAGTACACGAAAAAAAATGGACCATTCCAGACTTTGGGACAGACTTGTAGAATGGAGAAAATTGCCATTTTTTAAAAATAATTTTTACTATCTGAATAATAAAAATTCCAAGAATAATTTTATTAGAAAAAATGGTCACAAAATTACTATCTGAGATGGGAAGATTTTCAAGAAAATTTTTCTCCGTGTATAATAATTTAAATGAAATATTGGTGAGCGAGATACGAACATTCTAATATTTGTTGTGCTTTATTTTGTTATAAACTTAGCAACTCTTATATGATAAAAACACAGGAGGATATTTTTAACAATAAAATAATTTTATTAAATCTACAGTTCACAGAATTGCTTTTGTAACCATCATTAAAATATTGTACTAAAAAGGATAATAAAAAGTATCGATTATTCCAATAAGCACATTTTCCGGTTGGGAACGGCCTAAAATCGGAAACATTAGTGTCCCCTAAAATGGCTATTGGCGCGGGTGATATTCGCATTTGTTTTCTAGGTAACTGCGATTCTTATTCGTAAACACAAGAGCGGAAGGGAAACAAACGAGTTAATGAAATAGCAGAAAATAACACGTAATAACCCAACTACAGGTTTCCTTTCATAAAAAATAAGTTCTTTTGTGTACTAAAAGTACTATTGTGTAAATATCAATATTGCAAGATCTGATACGAAAATTGCAATCGACAAAATATTCTTTCATAAAAAATATGTTCTTCTATGTGCCAAAGTACCATTGTGTAAATATCAATATTACGAAATCTGATATCAATTTTGCAATCGATAAAATATTGTTTAGATTAAATTTTGATGCTATAATTAACAATTAACATTACAAAATTTTAATTTTATAAACTTTATTTGAGTGAGCCAGAATAGTGTATAAAATACACTGGTAAACATTAATTTTCAGTTTTAGTTTACTTCTTTGTCTTGAAGGACATTTTAATATAATAATCTACAAATCTATGCTAAAGATTATATAACAAATTCCAGAAATTTTTCTTGGTAATATCTAAAAATACAAGAATTAATATAATAATTATTAAATTGTCAAACCACACCAATAAAAAAAACACAATTCGGAGAACACGAGTAGTTTCTTAATTTACGTCTGATAAACTTCATTTGAAATTTAAAAATTCATTTAAATAATACTTCTCGAATTATTTTAAAACTAACTTTTCGTTATGAAGACTCCACCAACTATTCTACCAAAGCAATGAAATAGTCATTTAAGATTGTAAACTATGTAAAATCCTGGTAATTTACATTTATTAAAATATTATTCCATGTCCATTTCAGGCACGAAGAATTAGTTTTCTATTATCTCCGTAAAGTCGTAAAAGATGTTAATCGTACGTAATTCGAACGAAAATGCGTAATTACAGGTTGAAAGTTCAAAATAATACCTATGTTTATGATTCATTTCGTATGGGCAGGTGGTAAGTTACGTCAGAGTCGGTTTCCGTTTTTACCGCTGCTTTATACTATTTCATGTTAACACTCTGCAAAATGATTTTTCAGAAAGTTGGAGTACTTTTTGAAAACATTTACCATTGCAGGCATCTAAGTCCATTCCAGAAAAAGCGACGTAATGAAATCAATAAAAGGTTGCCATGCTAGTTTTAAATAGAAAGTGAGAATAAATTAAGTCCCTATGGAGACCATTTTTTAAATTATAGTTACATAAAATATAGCATCGATATTCTGACCTTTTTGAACATTACCGAGAGTCCGGTTCAACAGTTGCACGACTGTCATTCCCTAATCACCCTACCTCAATCTTCCGTGGTGAGACGAATGTGAAGCGCTTGGTTGGACATCTGCGGTTAAAGTCCAGGTCAGTAACGAGCATATTATACCTAAATAACATGATGCTATGGATTAAATTTTCCTGTGCTGACGTCATCGTCACAGCAATATCGGAGCAAATGAGGCAAACCATTTCTTAAATTGGATCCTGTTAAGCAGACTGTTACAATGATACAACCTACAATTCTTTATCCCTCCTTACGACACCTCAATTGCAATACCTCAATCCCACTCTCTAAATATGAATCAGCGAAAACCGCTGCAAATCATTGAATTAGCGGCATACTTTGCGCTAATTTGTAGCATATATTCGCTGATTTGCAGCGGTTTTGGCTGATTCATGTTTTAAGAGTGGGATTGAGGTATTGCAATTGAGGTGTCGTAAGGAGAGATAAGCAACTTTAGGTTTTATCAGTAAAACAGTCTGTTTAACAGGATTCAATTTAAGAAATGGTTTGCCTCATTTGCTCCGCTGATTGAATTGGCGGCATACTTTGCGCTTATTTGCAGCGTATATTCGCTGATTTGCAGCGGTATTCGCTGATTCATATTTAGAGAGCAAAGGTATGTTTTATTACCCTGTAACACAGTTCCATTATTTTACAAAAATCTTGCGTAGCGATCGGTTAAGGGGGTGTCATCTCATGTATTGCTACAAGTAGATTCTGGAATTCGTCCCACTTTACAAGCCAAATGGCAATACTGTTTTCTCGATTGTCGGAATATGACATCGACGAGCATAACTGTGCATGCAGAAGCACCTTGCGCCCCAAGTTGATCGGATAATAGGGTCTTCGAAAAATCACGTGGGTTCCCTACGAAGAACCCTAAACGCGAGGGTGCCTTCCCGCCTGCCTCGACTCTTCTAGGTGTTTGGCGGAATTGGGGGGTCGAGCACCCCCAGGATCGTAGCGCGTGCCTTCCTCAATGGAGTAGCCGGCTTCTGAATGACTACGACCCGCGTTGCAGAAAGGGTAATGCTCTTTTTCATCCCAATGCCGAAACAAACGCGTTCAAGTCGCATTCAAATATCAAGCGCGGGGTAAAACGATCGTTTTCTGATTGGCTGACATTGCTCCACTGTCGTGAAAACGATATAGTTTCCCGACTGCAATATCGGGGTCGAGTCGTTTGCCCTTCAAAGGCCACAACTTGTTCGCTGAAAATAAGACACTTTACGTATTTGCAAGAAGAGAAAACATGATAAAAGCATTAATCAATGTTTTAATACACCCACATAATCATGGGTTATCTGTCAATGTCATCTGTCAATTAAATTGCGTAAAACTGCTTGTATTTATTAAATACGTTATTATTAATATATAAGACCATCAGCCACAGTTGCTGGAAAGACATTCCATCTAAATCTTAAAAGACTTTTCCATCAATCAGAAAAGTCAAAGCTCTCAGCGTGGATCGACGAAGGCGAGGCATTCGCGGATTAGCCAGAAAGTCTTTTGAGGGAGCACGACAAAATCCATTAAAATATCCCAAGGTACGTAACCTCTCGCTGAACTCCAAGAAGCTTCAGGAGCGAATGCTTCAGTGGCTTTTCGAAAATTTTTGTTAGCTGTAAGGATTTTCGTGTAGAGAACCAGGTGAACGAACATTCTATATAATATCGTAGAGAGGACAATTTTTCATTTTTCGATGCCACGAGACCCCCGACAATGGACGCGTGTCACGGCCGTTGCAGCTGCTTGCCACTGTTTGTATCGCACACATGGCGCCGTACCACGTGCAAGATCTCGACGAGAGATCAAAGCTCGCAGCTTTACCACTGTCTGCGCACCGCTGCATTACTTTTGCACGATGTCCAACCCTCCTGCATGTACATTGGTCGTTCGTAAGCGGGCAACAAGTTTTCGACTTAACCGCGAGGCGAATAAGATTTGGGATAAAGCACAAGGGATGTTTACGACCTTTCGTATCGCAAATCTTGGAATTATATATACTACTTCGAGCCAGTTTCGAAGTCGGTTTCTCGTAAAGTAGACATAAACATTGAACAAACTACATGATTGTGAATTCAGACATTCCGCTTTAAATGTGTACTGACGCAAAAATGCTCTCACGTTTGCTTCGGCTATAAAATCAGTTGCTGCGACAGAAGTTAAATGTTATTTCTAGTCTGGTTGGGGGTGTTACTTCAGTTTGATTTGGATTAGCAAGAAATCTTCGTAATTGCCTGGTGTTCAGTCATCTTATCATTTAGTCCATTCCCTCCATAATGTTCGCGCAAAATATTATGTCCCTTTCTCCCACTGCGTACTGAAAGACGTGGTCATCAACATTATTTTCAATAAAAGGGAGCTCCCATTTACAGCTCTCTATGAGGAGATGAGTGGCTAGTAACTCCCAATCATAGATTGCTGTGACCAAATTTATTTTTAAATAAAAAGTAGGTCTTGTGTACACTCCTTTACTTGGAAAACAACGTCTAGTAATTCCCATAGTACCAGTTCCTCCTTTACTTACGCGAAAAGCTTTTTATATCCAAGTCTCTGAATCAAAAATTAAACTGCAGACTGTTACTACCAAAGTTAATTTCAATTACAAACTAGATATGATGTCGATTCGATTACTGGAAGAGCAAGGACTAGTAACTCCCATCCTTATAATTTCTCTTTAAGTTCTGCGTAGACTATTGTATCACTGTGTTCTTCTCCAACAGCAAACGCAAGCTATTTTATTGCCACCAAATCTATTTTCATGTAAAAATTCATTTCTATGTATATTCTTCTAATGGAAAAGAAGGGTCTAGTAACTTCCACTGTTCTTTGCTATACTTTCGTGCAAATCATTATGTGTCTTTTTCGAACACTAAAATGGAGACTTTAACCATCAAAGCTACTTTCAAGTAAAACAAGTAAAAACATTAAATGTCACTTTCTCCCGATTTAAACTGTAGACTATTGCTACCAACATTAGATTTAATAATATAGAAGTTTTACGAGAATTCCTCCTTCCTCCCAATGTGAACTGGAAACAATTGTAACCAATGTTATTTTCAAGTGTAACGTAATTCTCATGTAGGAATCTCTACTAGTGAATTAATGTCTAGTAACTTCCATAGTTCCTTTTCCGCTTATGATTTGGTGCATAACTTTCGACCTCTTTCTCTTTCCCCCAATTCCAACTGAAGAGTGTTGCCTCTAAAACTATTTTCAATTACAAACAAGTTTTATTATTAATATCAAAAATTGTACTAGGAAACTGAGATCTAGTAATTTCGGCCGTTCTAGCTCCTTCTAAACATCCGTACCAATGTTTCTTTCTTCATCAGTAAAATGACGCTATTTTACAACCTAAGCTATTTTCAAGTAAAAACTAGTTTTTCCCCATTCATATAAAACATTATGTCCATTCCGCCTTCTCCCAATAAAGACTAATACCACTAAAGTTAGTTTCAATAATATAGTAGTTTTTATGCGCATTCCTCTATAAGGAAAGTAAGGTCCAGCATCTCCCATAGTTGTTGTTCCTTCTGTGCATACATGAAATCATTGCATCCATTTCCTATTCTCCGGAATTAAAAATACTATTGAATTACATATATTATCTTCAAAATTATTTAGTTTCCATTTGCATTTCCCCATTAGGAGATCCGCGTTTAGTAACTCCCGTTGTTGTAGTGCTCCCTATAATTGTAATTAGTAAACTGAATACTATTATCAGTAAATTTTTTTTGTCAAATAATAGTTTTTGTACACATACTTCTACCAATATACCAATGTCAAGTAATTACCTTTATTAACAAAAATTAACTACTTTTATTAACGTTTACAAAACATATGTTTTATATTTTCTATTACAAGGAAAACAATATAGAGTAATTCTCACAGTTTTAATTCCTACAACTTTCCTGCAGAATATTAGATCAAAATCTTTTTCTCCCAAAGTAAACTGAAGGTTATTGTCACCAAAGTTATTTTTAATTAAAACTTAGTTTTTATACAAATTCCCCCGGAAGGAATTCAAAGTCTACCAACTCCCATAGTTTGAAATTCTCCCGTTTTCTGTGCAAAACATCATGACCATGCCCCTTTTTCCAAATTAATCTGAACCCCTTTTTCACCACAATTAGTTAGTTTCTATGTACATCCTAGCATTAGAATTGTACGGTCTCGTAACTCCCTTAATTTTAGAAATTCTAATTTTCATGTTTATTTCTCTAGTAGGAAACCAATGAATAGTTCCATAGTTCTGGTTCCTATTACACTTCTCTAGTAGCTCCCTCGGTGCTCTCAAAAATGAATCGATTATTATTCATCCCGAACTCATTTTTAATAAAAATCTGATCGATAAGCTTATTCCGTGGATGCCTAGTAACTGGCATAGTTATCTTACGCTTATTTATTACAGCAATTCTTCACTATTGAGAGAATGCTTCTTGAAAAACTATTGAAACTAAGAAAAAACATTGAAATCTGTAAGGGTTTCAACAAAGTCCAGTATACGATTTAAAAGTAAACCGAAACCGGCAGCCTGTTTTATTAACATCACATACAATTAATTATACTCCGCATGTTACTTGAAGCCGTTACACATATTATACCATGGTAGTCCTAACAACAATAAATTTCATCTGTTCATTGCACCAAAAAAATGAATATGCAAAGTCCGGTTTCGAATTCGTAAACCGCATTAACATAATCGTAAAACACATCGACATATTAGCATACGAGCCGTATGTCGCTACTTTCACGTTATTCAAATTGAATTTTATATCGTACTTTTTACGATCTGGTAATTTGTTGCTGTATGGCAGATGATGGGCGCTAGATGGATTATTAATTAACTATTTTCTTCGGCACACGCATCTATGCTTTCATCCGAGGCGGCGGTCGTTAAGAAAATTAAATCGAATTTTTTCCATTCAACGCGAACAGCTGCAACGACATGGACCATTCGCTGCAACATCGGAAAAAAACGTGAGATCGATACATTCGAAAGGATCCGTAGGACAGATAATATCTCTTCCTTAGGCCGTGTTTGCTCTCGATATATCGTTCCACTTTCATCCTTTTCTAGTATGAGGTTCCCCTCTGTCTCTCATACTTTGCACTACTTCGTTCTTCTCCGTCTCCAGAAAGATAGATTAGCCAAAGCCAAACGTCAGGTAGACGAACGATTCCGAGACGGGAGTTCCGAAATGGCTCAGCTCAGCACCCACAGGGTTTCTCATAATGCACGAAACTAATACCAGATTTCAAAATCCCATTTCGATGTTTATTCTTGCTCAATAAACAGTTTTAAAAAGCCAGAATTTACTTCGGATATTACCCAAGTCTGATGGGAATAAATTATTGTCATTAGGTTTGGTGCAAAACCCATCTGCAAGATAACGCAATACATAAATCGAGCACGTAAAATAATATGATTCGACGAAGTAATAAAATATGCTATTATCAAAAAACGTGCAAAGTTTTCCTCCATACAAACGATAAACAAAAAGTGGATTATTAATGGTCTTCCCCTCGAGGACAGTCCAGCCTCTCGGGTTTCGTGCAGAAGTCGAATTTTGGTGGACCAAGAATGATCACTAATTCGCGTAAAAGGGAGGAAAAAAGTTTTCGACCATCGGATAAACCTCCCCGACCGATAATTCAATCCGTGCTTCATCCCCATCCTAGCGTCCGACAGGAAAACTACTGACAGTACTATCGGGCGGAGTCTTCCTTGTATCCGGCGTAAATCAAAAGTTCTGCGTACCGCCCCGTCGTCCTTCGACGTATGTTCCAAGCACTGGACCAGTACTCGGTGCAATGTCCTATATGCTTTTTCCTCTCGTAACTATACCATGCGAAATCCTGATCCCCGAAATGGGAACCCCGGGAGCGGCTCACGTAACACAATGCCCCGAGACCACTGCGGGCACAGACCCGGGACTGCCTACCTGGTCTCGATAAACTGATTTATTTCTAGCATCATTGTACCCCGACGTTGCATCTGTCGGGATTTCGAAGGAAGGTCGTCGATTCTATGCATTGACCGCGACCGGCGGCGCTCAGACGTGTAGCAAAAATCAACCATTTTGCTCTCGAAAAACTCGAACGACTTTCGAGGTAATTTTGGACCTCCAAAAGTGTTAAAAAGGAAGACGGTAATAAACAGTTTATTTCTCCATTGTCGCTTGACCGTGAAATTAGTTTTACGTTTTGAGGTTTATTTTTATGGACGTATATATTTTTCTAACGATTGTTTTGGTTATTTTACCGCAATTCGTGTTAAAACGTCATTTTAGACTATTCAAATTCGTTTGCTTTGTGCAATATTGCGTAAAATATAATTTAGTGATGGAATAGTATACAAAAGTTGGCTAAGATAACAAAATTACGGAAATGTATCTGCATTGCATTTCGTTCTTTCATTTTGCTTCTGCCCAGATATTAATCTCGTTATTATGCGTTTTCATCAAGTACTTCTGCGGAAATGTTTTTTAGGTGGGTTCTATAGAGGCCTACCAAAAATTATCTCCGTTTAATTTCTTGATCGTGAAAAACAATAATAATATTTAGGTTATAAAAGTATCAATATGATCTAAAAGTATTAGATTCTGATGAATTTCAATGAAAATATAAAAATGTTTTTCCAAGTCTTACTTCTGAAGTCGTAAACTGGTTTGCACTTTAATTTTTTCAAAACTAAATTTATGCTTAAAATATATAATTGATCTTTGAGTTACGTTATCCTACAATGAATATATCTCTTACTACAGCCCAAAAACGAGAAAAATGCCGATTTATGCCGTTTTTCACGTCTAGCTCGATTCGCTAAATAGCTGGGCAAAATCATGCTTAAAGAAGTTGTAGAGCTTGAAAAAGCTAAAAATTTGACCCTATGAGTTCGATAAAAACTGAGCAGTGTAGAAACTGATTTTAGAAACTTTTGTGGTTTAGAATTTTGGTTTTGACAGTTTTATTTATTGAATCCGAATGAAATATGTACGTTAATATCCCAATAGCATTTCGGATATGTCTTTATTTAATACAAATTTATATTTTTTAGCGTTCGCAAAAGGATTGATTTTGTGAGACGTTCTGAAATTTAAATTGAGAAATGAACATTTTCTTGTCTATTTTAGATTAAAACGTCGATGATTAAAAATTAAATAGTTGAAGCTAATGTGATTACCTGAATAGTGACCTGGACGGACTAGACAGTCAATGTTACTATTTAAATAGTAAAATCAACTAAAAAAACTTCGTTATGACAGATCCTAGGTACTATCTAGATAGTAAGAACAACTATTTTTTGGTATAATATATGGTTCAGTGTATAATAAAAACACTCGTAACTTTTAAATAATCACCTTTGGTAATTAGGAATTCATCTCGTTAGAGAATTAAATTATTATTTAGGTGAAGAGGTTGTCAAAGTAAATTTTTGTTTCGTCCTTTTACTGCTGTTTTTATTATTCCTTTCTTCCCCTCATCTGTACTGTGTTAGACGTTGCGAGTTATCGCGCTTACTATCTATTCTTTTCATCTACATCAGTTCATAACCGTCACCTGCTTATTGTCATTATCTTACTTAATGTCGTCACTATTTTGGTCATCTTCATCACATCCACATATTAACGTCGTCGTATTCACGTTTTCATCAAGTCTCCCTCTTTATGATCTTTTTATTTTTCTTTCCATATTCACTTTATATCATCTTCGATCCATCAACATCGTTATGATCTTTGCTATCTTCAACTTCTCTCTGATTACAGTCTCGATATTGTCTTATTTATTCCTAGTCGGACGAATTTGCGAACTCATAAGAAATGGTGATGTATTTTTTTATCGTATTTTTGTGTCTAAATATTATCCAACTAAATTTTCAAGGCATATTTTGAATAGTGTCTAACTTATAAAATAAAATATTAGTGTAATTTTTTAAACATCTTATCTGAATATTGTAGCTGAATAGCACAGGCCAACAAAATTTACACCCAGAAATCGGACTATACATTTTCCAAGGTTTTCGGTGCGCTGAATTCAAATTTGGCCGCAGAATTCTTCTATCACGTCAAGATTTTGAGATATCCTAACCTAAAAGTACAAAAACACTGTTTTTGCCCATATTCAGTAAGTTTTTCTGGCGGAACAAAATTATTATTTGCAATTTAGCATGAACAATATTAAGGTGCTATTTGTCAGGTTTAAAATGCTTCTTTAAGAGCTTCTTTAATAATTATGATTTTCATACATAGTATATGTGTAATTCCATGAAAATAACTAACAAATTGAGACCGACTTTCAAACTAAAAATTGTTCTATTACGTCAAAATGTTGAAATATCCTAACCTAAAACTGCAAAAAACATAGATTTTACCCATTTTCAGTAGCTTTTGTGGTGCAATACATTTTTTATATCAATTTGACAAAAACTAGATTAAAATGAATTCATCAGAAACCTAAGTATATTTTTCCAACTGTTTTCGATGTGCTGAATCAAAATCTGGTTGTATAATTGGTCTGTGGCGTCAAAAGTTTGGGACATCCTAAAAGTGCAAAAAACGAAAATCATGATCGTGTCTTGACAGAAACTTCAATAACTCATTGAAAAAAAATCGTACGAAATGACTAAAAAAGCATTTTGAAGTTGATGAAAAACGCTTTAATCTGGTTCTTGCCAAAGTGTGAACAAGCGTTTTGTTCTGCCACAAAGATTTACCGAATTTGAGCAAAAACTGTGTTTTTTTCACATTTAGGTTAGAATATCTCAAAATCCTGACGTGATGGAACAATTCTGGGGCCAGATTTAGATTGAGCATATTTACAACCTTCGAAAAAGTATAGTCTGATTTCTGGGTATGGAGATTGGCTTCATTTTGTTGGCCTGTGATAATTTACCAAATATTTACGTTCAAAGTTGCATGATACGTTATATCATAAAAATTTCAGAAGGTAAAAACGAGTTTCTCCCTAAGTTAAAACGGTAACGTGGATTAAAATTGACCATTTTAAGATAATCTGAAAGCACGACCAGCTAGTATTTTAAATCTGACAAATATTTTTCTTAAAGTGGGAATAACTGCAACTATGCATTTGCTTTTTTCGTCATGTTAATGTAACCTGTCGTCTTCTCGCAGGAACTGTATACTCAAGTTGTCACTTGACTTATACAAAAAAATATACAATTTTTAATTTCAAAAACGCGACTTTTCACATTTGTTAGTAATATAATAATCCTCTCAGTCACACCTGAAGTGTGGTGTGTAACCCCTTTTGTAGCGTAATCTCCTACATTTACTCCAAATAAGAATAAAAACCGATGAACTCTTTCATTAAGATTGAAAACTTCTAATATTCAGGAGTGTCTTTTGTTTCTTATTAGAGTAAATGTTGGAGTTTTCGCTCTAAAAAATACTACCCCCTCCAACACAACTAGTCTCAGGATCTCCAAAAACCTAAATCCGACCCTAGATACATGAGTTCAACATGCTGTACTTTTAAATAACAATGCATCGCAATAGTATTCCACTCAAGTGGAAGTTTATCAAGGCCATGATCAAGGTGTAGTACTAAGGATTATACCATGATCACGAACTTTTTGATATGGTAGATTTGACGCCAAGCGTGAACGAAAAAGTTGATGAGGTTAGGTCTTAGGTTCCGTTTTATCTCTATTGTATTGGCTGTATACACTTATCATATCGCCGAAACCATGCTTCAATTTTAGGTATACAAACAATCAAATCATCAACACAGATATTATATATCAACAACTGTCATAGATATTTACAATATTCAAAGTCCTACACTTAAAAAACGTAATGTCTTAGAATGTCTTATTTGAACAGAAAGTGTTTCATTTTAACACGCTTTTGGAGTCTACATCGCTTAAAATTAGACAGATTGTAGTTTAATTATCTGGAAATGAGACATTTTGGTGTCTAATATTCTTGAAATTAGATACTTCGAGATATTTTGTTTTTGCAATGTACGATAATAAACTGGAAGATATCCTGCGTCATATCCATGTTGGCATGCTGTTCACAATAAAAATAAGTAGATTGATATTTTTCCCTTCTAAAACTGCACTTTTACAGCATTTTTTATCTTAAAGAGTTATATTTCAAGAGGCACAAGCTAAATTTTTAGGAGTTATGATTTTTCTTGTGAAAAATGTCACTTTTGTATTTCATTTTTTATAATGGGCACCAATAATTTTTTTTATCTAGATAGCTTATCTACGCGATAAAATGACACTTGGAGAGTATCCAGTACTTTTGTTGAAATGAAATAAAGAAAACTGTATGCGCAGGACGATATTATTTTCGGATTGGGGCCTCCCACGACCCCACATGGCGCTTTGTGTTATTTTTGTATAGGTTGGCGCTTTAAGGGTTAAACAACAATATGTTATTTGACTACAGAAATACCACGAAGTGACAGGATGAACATTAGTGAACAACAGTGCACAATATTCTCATTATTACAAACTGATTTGGATTCAGCATACACAAATATTTTAGAAAATTATGCTGACATCTCTGATAATCATTTAATGCTAACCAGTGTAATGGTTACAAATATCTACCTTACATTATCACATCAAATTCGCAAGAGACACATTTTTAAAAAAGGCGTACCTGAAATCATCGAGTAAGGTGATTCACAAACAAGAACCCAGACGATGATGATGGATGCATGTGAATACCAGCACAGGTTATACACGACAATACCAAAGTGTACGATCCACAGTGTTCGGCATGAGTCATTTCGTTTTTCTTCCGGCGAAATGTCATTCTTTTAAAGCACTTATATTGCGATCATAACCCCTCCTCTACCTCAAAGAAGCAGGCTGTTGCTCAAGGTCGCTTCCTAACAACGATGTCTTGGAGGAACCGTGTCGGCCCTTAAGAGATCTCGTGTTCAAGCCCTTCGTTTTCCAAAACGAGCAAGCGACCTCGAAAGGTCAATCTAAAATGTCGTTCACCGATAAACGGCGAAAGTCTGTCCTCCACGTGTCCCTAAGCGACGTTTTGCCGTATCTTGTCCCGTGAGAGAGAAATGCAGATCGAGCATGATATTATCGATAAGCTTCGACTACTTTCGATCGAAGGGAAACTTATCTATGCGGAAACTAAGTTATCAGCGAACATGGCAGGGGGTGCCTTCGGATATGGACAGTTTTCTGCCGTTAACGCGATTCCATTTTATTACGCACGGTTCTTTGACGAGATTCCCTCCTGCATCGCCTTAGGGGAGAAGGAAGTATGATGAAAAAAATATTACCTAATAACCATCCTACGTTTCGCGTATACATTTTTATAAGGTAATGCAATAAATATCGTACGACGTCGTAATTATTCGATCTCCGATAAGTATAATGAATAGGATGCAATAATACTGTTACAGGTAATTTATTACGATGTTCAAAAATATGGCTTGCTGTTAGTACAGACGTCATTGCATTTAATGTGGTTCATATTTTGCGGACTGAACAATTACATGCAGAATATTTGTATTAATTTATAGTGCGAAAAAAACCTTTCGAAATAATAGTGTTTCATATGATTCATGAGAGATTATTATTCACGTTTATGAATAACGACTTTGTACGTAGAAAAAAATACCAGTGTATTTAGAGTCTCCAGTTGCTAACTAAGTATGAATATTTGCTCGATTAAGTGCACTCAAATTATTGGTAAAGTTCTATTACTCCTCAGTACCAATCATCTATAAAGTACACGAAGACCTTTGACATGTTTTTCAACACTTTTTCTCGAGGCAATTAAATAAAAATAAATAAAATTTTTCATTCCTTTTTTTAAGATCATATTTCGGAGGTAAAATTTTATTCAAATTTTGTTATTTTTTCAGGTGAAAATTACTTCAAATTTAAACATCAGAAATAATTATAATAAAATATTTAAATGTTGAAAAGAATATGGTCATCAGGGATTTCGTTTATTTGTTACCATATATGAAGTTTTAAGATTTCATTTCATAACTTATTGGCCCCCTGTGCAACATCAGTTACAAAAATATATCTGTGTATCTCGGAAAAATTACCAAACGTACAAAATTTGACCATATCAGAAACACTTTTTCCTTAATGCTAACAAAAGTTAAATTTCCCTGCAAGTTACTGAATATACTAGTACATATTACCAAGAGACAATGTTTTTCAACAAGTTGTATTTTAAAAAATACAAAAAAAAATTGTACGTCAAGAACAGTTCTGCTAATACGTAGAGTTCAACAATTATAGAAATCGACATAATTGTTCTGATATTACAGAAATATACAAAAAGTATAAACATATACTCCCGTTATTTTCAAAATTTGAATAAATATAAGTAAAAATTAATTAAGAAACAGATAAAATGACAATTGACCAAATTAAAATTTTTCTAAAATCTTCGACTTTTTTTATAAAACTTTGGTAATTTACTTTTAGTACAAAATAATTTTTTAAATATTTTTATACTTGACATCATACATCGCCGTAATATCGCTCGAAATCTAAATAACTGGCCAGACTAAAGGAGTATTACTTTAAACAGAATAAGTCGACATTTTTATGTCCAGCGATTTAACACCTGCTGCAGAAAAACACGAATAAAAATCTCTACGCTTAGAATTTACTGATTCTCGTTAATTCATTAACAGGTCACAACAAATCGATTAGATACAATCAATATTCAATAATATACTGCGATTAGAAGAAATCGAAATAACCCGAAATCCGAACTAATACTTTTTTTATATCAATTGTGAATGAATTTACGGTTCCGTAAATTGGCCGCTAATTATTCGATATATTACATTTCATTTCAAACTGATTGTATCTCTTTGTATGTATGGCTATAAAATATTTAAATTACGTAATTAATGCACAGGTGTTCAAACTCAAACGTCGTGTTCGGACTGTAAGGGAGAGAATAAATTCTTTCCATCTGCAGAGCGTTTCTATCCGTAAATGAAAACGTTTAATGTTGCTATGGTTGCATTTACATGAAATATAATTAGTTTGAAACTTAATTGCAATTCGTTTAGTAATGAAATATGCATTGTATCGCTTTACCTTATTAAAATATAATTTTTTTAACATGAATTAAGAATTTGTATGTTGAGGTGCAACGGGATATATTTAATTGAACCAGTACATATTAAGTATTTAGAATATGGTATAATTTTTAAAATTTATTGCATACAAAACTAATTAATTTATAATTATAAAAAAAGTTATAAATATAAGGAATGGAAATTCAAAAAATTTTTCGTTTTGCATATTTTAATTAAGATTTTTATAGCACATGACAAAATATCAGACTACAAACGTGACATGAAAAGAATTAGTTCCTTTATGCAACGGTAATTTTTAAATTTTCGACCAAATAAATAATTTATTAAATGAAATGAAATTGAGAAATGTTTATATCAGTGATCTGAAAATAATAGTTACGTAAAAGTTAATCAGATTCTATATAACAGCACATATACTTACATTTTGAATTCTATGGCAGATAAAGTCCACTTGTTAGTTAGTAGCTTGAACGGAAGCAGAAAGCAAGTATGCAGCAAAGGAAGCTTCATTAAATCTGAGCCTAAGTCGGATATCGCGACTAAATTGTTGTCTAAGTTACGGACTCCGTATAGCCGTCGAATTCGACCCAACATAATTTCACGAGCGTCTCAAGCATTTCTATGTATTTATGTATATTAGTCTTCTATCAGTACGAACCCCCTTGAAGCCACGAAACTGTTCGTAGGATAATCGACGTCTCGGAAGCATTCATATACTTTAATCCGATCAAATTTAATATATTTATTACGCAGTGACAATAATTGCGTTAGCGACTTAATTAATCAAGAATCTAATATCTATAAAGGTCTAAACGATTGTTAAATATTATTTATATAATGTTTAAAACTAAAAAAAAACTTTGGTAACTCTATTTTCACCACGTTCATAGTCGCTGATTGTTAGACATCAAAGTTTCTGACAATAGAACAATTTTATCTTTACGTGACAGTTGAGACTTGTTGCTATAGTGAAGTTTATTAAACCTCGTTTTGTTTTTACCCAGTAAGGAAAGTTTAACCAGTATTTGAATTCGACAAGGTTGCTTTTAATTGCTATCAAAGTGAAACTAAATGTTGCAACTTGTATTGGCAATATGTTTGACATGTAATTGAAACACTCTTGCAAACTTTCAAAAGGAATTCGCAAAGTCAGAACTCATAAAACTACCCTGGAAGATTCATAATCATGCAATCTTATTCTGATACGTGAAATTCCCTGATAGCAACGTGAGTTCACATAAAGTGCATAATGGAACTCACAAATGAGATTTAAGTGCTCCATGTGAGTGCTATTTGTGTCCTCCAATCTGAGGACGATCGTCACTCACATATGAGTTGTCTTATTGAACAATTTGCGCATGCGCGAACCATTAAGTTATTTCCGTACAGGCATTACGATCGGCGCTGATTGGTTGCCCATCAAGACCATTACCCAATCATTACAAGTATCAGATTTTACGCATGCGCAATCCAATCCCGTATGTTTTAAACATTCTTGAACTCTCATATGCATTCACACAAGCATTCATAAGTTAGATCTCAAACATGAGGACAACGTGAGACTCACGCCTTGCTATCTGGGTTGGTAAAAAGCTGCAAGAAAGGATGAGATACTCCAACGCTCTTATTTGAAATTGATCTCGTTGGAAATACGGTGAAAAGGCATCTTTTTTCTTTCTCAGGATAGACTTGATCATCAGCAATACAAATACCCTTCCAGAACAATGTACAATTGTTTAGAAAATTTGAAATATAACAATAGAAATATCTAAAAAAACTTCGTATTATCTGATCATTGATACGTTCCCTTTGGAGTTGAACAGCTTAAATAATAAGCTTACAGTGGAACAAAATGGTTTCAGTACGAAAGGCAGAATAGTTTGAAGTCTTTGTTCTATGCGCTCAATAGGGAATTGATTATACGCCCGAAAAGAGACGTTTCTGAATTAATAATTAAAATAGTATTCGCCAGTACTACCGGCTCTCGTTCATCCTCGACCGATGCATTCTTCTCTGACATTGGCTTAGCAACGTAATTGATGGTACTTGGTACGTTCATGCGCGTATACGAGTGTTCTATATATGTATAATCGTGCACGTGCTACTCACGGCGGAAATCGATGGACCCGTGGTGATATTAATCTGCTTCAACGTCGGAAAGATGTGCACGCGCCCGATTTATACACCGACTTTTGTATCGAGATTCAGATCGCGTACTCGCCATTTATTAAAAATGTATTTCACCACCGAAATATATATTTCCCATAAGAAATGCTGACGTTCATGCGTCCATATTCCATGGACGCTTTCATTAAGCCACACGTGAGTTCGTGTACATAGGACGAAAAAGATTAGGAGTGTATATATAAGTTTTTAACTAGACTCGTTAGAATTAGTCGTGATGTATGTTGGCATATCTCCAGAACTTCTAAACTACGGATTAAAAATATCGATTTCGTTTAAGGTATATTGTAGTCAATTGTTTGTTTGATTTCATTGTCCTGTAAATAAAAGAAAACTCGTAGAGCCCCCTCCCCTTTTCCAAACTTATCAGTCAGAGATATAATATACCATGAACGTTAACATATCCATTATAGTAAATTTTGAAAATTTATAAAAATGTTTGGAAATTGTGTTCATTATTTTTTTGTATTGGATTGCGGAGGTTTGGAGATCTTCAGTCATTTCATTAAACGTACCTCCATCAGTTTTTAACGTTTTAACTGGCTTTTAGTTATACTTATAATGCAGTTTTGTTGAAATAGTGTCAATACCTCAACAGAGATCACGTCAAACTGACAGAATCTTGATCAGGTCCTGATCAAGCAATAATAAGGCCCGACTTATTTCGCACACCTGATTACAACCTATTCAGGTTGTGCAGGATTTAATGAGGAATGTCTTATTACTCGACCAAAATATAATAAGTCAAGCGTCATCAGACTTTTTAGTTTAACGATGGCGTGTTTTAACTTTAAGAAGTGAATAAAGAATTTTTTACCAAATTTCTCTATTCCACTGCTATTTAAAATTACAAATCCTTAGAATTGGACAATTTTCATTTATAATTTTTTGACGAAAAACAAATTTTAATGATGCTTTTGATCTGATGCTTTGGAGCTATACTATACTTACCACTGTGGTAACAAAATGTAATTTGCGAAATCGAACAATAGCACCTTCTTGAAATTGTCTAGTTCTTTTCGATTCGAAATATGCGAATGTAGTCTATTTTACTGTTTTCATAACATGAAATATCTTATGTACCATCCGACAGGGGACTGGCAAGGGAAGTTGGTATAATTCTCTCATCCCGCATCTTCCACTCGAGTTGTGGATATTGCACTCGTAATTAAACCTTCTCCCTCGAAGATATACTATTTGCAATTTCGGCCGTTCCGCAGGCCATTTATTAATTATGGTATTATATTATTTTCTTTGTTATTGGTAGCTCTTTTTTCTAAAATTATGTATTTATGAAAATTAAATCTTACTGTTTCTTATAATTCTTCCGGACTTTACAAATTAATAATTTTTCTTGTTCCTTTGCAGAATTCTTTCTTATTGTTGATACCAGGAGCAGTGACCGAGGAGAAAAGTAACAACATTTGAAAGTTTTATACCAATCAGCGGAGACTGAATTTGGAGGTAGGGGAGTTCGCTGCGAGTTGGACAGTGTTGCGAGTTGGACACCCCTTGATATTTCGGAAATGTGTAATGGTAACGGCATCTACTGCACTGCGAAAGATTCATCTCGTCGATCAGATACAAATAGATTGGCTTTATTAAAAATGCTTCACTTAGTAGAAATTAGACAAAAATACTTTTGTAAATAGTAAAATCGTCACTTTTTAAAAGTTAATAAAGAAACATCCCTTTATGAGTTACAAACATACATTATACATTTGTATGTTATTATTTTTGATCGTGAGAATGCAAATGGAATTAGATACATACAATGACAACAAATATATGCTTTACCGTTTTATTTTTTTTTTATTATCTTATCAACAGACGATACATAAATTTGAATATCTATTAGCAAGAGCTGCAGATGGACTTGCCGCCATACTTCACATTTCTGTATGAAATGAAGGACCTGCAGAAATGTTCACCAACGGGCATGAGTCGATTTCCGCCAGGTTTGAAACAAAATTCTGCCGTTGCTGAGTGTTGGACACCTTTTTCGCTGCAAATAGGGCATTGTTAAAATACTTGAGACTTCATTTGTTGTCGACCATATAGCTTATTTAATTTGCTATTTAGAATACAATGTCTAATTGTATTATTTTTAAATGTTAAATACAATAAAATATTATTTCGCCTTATGATATAGCCTGATTTTTTTTACCATTGACTGCACTTGATACTTTTCAATTATTAGTGATTAGTATCCGATAAGAAAATTGGCTAGATTTTTTTTTTTTGTTCAGAAATTAAAAAAAAAAACATTTTTATAGGCGTGTATGTTTATCCGCTATCTTTTGACTGGTACTCAAAAACTTGTCGAAATCATTAACCACTAAAAATATTACAAAATAACCTTACTATATCCAACCTGAAGCGTTTATACTAGAATAATCTAAGAATCATAATTTATTGATTTTTATTAATTTGCTGAATTACAAAACTTCACTTGAATTTAATGATTTGTGGCAGCTACTGAAAACTTACTAAGAAATAAAAGAATTGAATATAAATTAATGAAATTTACTCATTAATTCTGCATAATTATATTCAGTACTATTAAACATTTTAATTAATCGATCAAAATGTTAAATAAACGCGGGTGCTTACATAACAAAAAGAGGACTTTGCGTTATGTGAGAGATGCGCAATTTTGATTAGACTATAACCTTCAACGGTATGTTCGATCCAGTTTGATAGATTTTTGAGAAAATAATTTTGTGATATGGTGGTCAGTGTGAAAAAGAATTTGGATCCTTAATTTTAAAAAAATTACAATGTATGACATACATCTTAAATGCATAATTGGTTTACGTAATTTACATTATTGGATTATGTAAAATACATAATATTACGTATTCTCTTCCATTCCGTTGATTTGTGGTTTGAATTTGTGCTGAAACAATTATCGATCATGATTGGCTTAGTGAACACTGAGAAAAATATTTATTACATTTAACTAAATAATGAGTTATCCAGTGGAAACTAATTATTTTCTAGTTTCTACAGGGGTATAAACTCCAGACGACTAAATGAAAGCTGGAACAATTAAATTGTAGTCAGTTTAAAAAAATATATAATACAGTATAAAGTTATAAAAATTACTAATTGTAATTTTTAGTAATTAACAATTAGTTAACTCAAGACGTCAAAATTATAAAATATTTTCATGTAAATGAATAACATATTTGATAGATGATATCTGAGATAACTTAACGAGAAAGAATAGTAAAATACGCTCCGTAAAAAAAGTATAATTTGAATGTATTTTTTACTTGTATTTAAAAACGCAACAATATGTACGTGTCAATCGTTTACTTCCGAAAGAAACCCAGAATCTATAAATAAATCTTAAACTCATAGCGGCATGGTGGACAGAACTACTGACCACATATTTCTTTTTACAATTTCGAGGAAAAAGAACTTTCGTGTATGGTACTAAGTCTATAATTATCATAAAATCTTCTTATCCATAGTGAATTTTCCTTAAATGGAATGATTTGTAAAAAAATTAAATTCTTTTTGGATAATCGGATGAATAAGGAAAGAGGTAAAAAATCCATATTTAACGTTTCGACCTTGTATTTAGGTCCTCTTCAGAAATGTATTGTTCTAAAATATAATATAAAATATACAATAAAAATAATGTGAAATGGTACAATTTTTTCAATGAATGATAATGGAAAGTGATCAATTTTTAAAAATTTTTCGAAAACAAATGAATTAGAATTTAAAATAGTTTATATAAGTTACAATTCTAATTATTATTAAAAATATGAAAAGTCTATTTGTAAAAATATTATATTTCCCCTTACCTTAATAAACTTATTGAAACTGCATGTAATGGTCTTGAATGGAAATAAACTTATTAAAAACTGCTAACATTTTCTTCGTCGCCTTGAATCTAAGTCCATGATTATCCATATTTAAAAAAAACATTATAAGTTCATATCTTTAACTTATTCTGGTAACTAAGTTATTAGATTAGGACTAAACGTTTTTTGAAGTCGCTGATTATGAATCTGAAATCCAATATTATGGAGGAATTTGTTCAAAATACTCGATATTGCTAGAGTATAAAATATTTTTCTCGAGTGTTTTCGGAATTTACAAACTAATTTGAGATTCATATTCAGCGACTTCAAAAACTCCAGGGTTAAACGGTTCAATCAAAATCGAGTAATTGTTCTCAAATTCGTTCACTATCTTGGATCCGACATTTTGAATGTATGAAATCGGATTTTAAATTATTAATCAGTTTTGCCAAAAACCCCGGAGTAACAAATTTCAGATAACTCAACGAAAAATGTGTGCATATATTAAATGTTTGTCTGATTTACTGGTTGTTAATTATTGGTGCAAATGATAACTTGCAAATTTAAGGTAAGTACACGAGGTTTTAAGTATCGGTTAGTACGAATGCAAATAAGAAATCAATGAAAACAATTCGATGCGAATCTTGTTTATTCGTATGTGCGTTATTTTGTATGCGTTCGCAGTTATGAATTCAAAAGCTTATCAAAGAAGTTTCTGTAAAATTATTTTCTTAAACCAACGTCATTTTGAACTGCATAAAACTGTGAATATTTACGTTTATTTATAATATATATTAAAAGCGTATAGTACGATAAAAGCGCTTAAAATAGTATCTACTTAATTAGGAATATTAGGATCGACAATAATAATTAGGACCGAAAATATATTGAATATCGAACAATCATTGAACTGTTAATATTGACTAATCGTAAGTCCACTTTTATACTGCGCATTTGACGTCGATTTATTAACATAACAACCAAAAGAAATTCAAATTGAAGTATTTTCTTGACTTTATACATATAACGGTATTATGTGAGTTCTTAATGAATTCCTGTTCTAGATATTCTATGAGTGCATGCTGTTCACATAACTTTCCATCATGTAGTTCCTGGTGATTACTTTTAGGCCAGGTGCACCAAGCTGTAGTTGACAGAAACCATCAAGTCCATTACAGTTTTCTTGTAAAAGAAGAAACGCATTTCAAACTTGAAAAACATTTTATTCATATTCCAAACAAAGGATTGTTTTAAAACGTTTTTTATATTTAAAATTTATTTAAATAAAGGAATACGACATTTTATTTTCCTTATTTTATTTACTCGTATCTACTACACTTAGAAATAATAATTATTCTTTCTTAATCTGTAATATAATATACTGTAATGTGGGCGGAAGTTTCTTATTTCCTTTTAAAATACAAAACAACTTTACTGTCCCTGTTTCGATCTTTTCCAAATAAGTATTTTCTGTATTCAGTATTCTATTATTTTTTTTCAATTGATTCTTTTTTAACCGTAATTTGGTTATACTGATTTATATTGATTATTAATCTACATCCATTTGCAATTATTGAGTCGTTTTTTTACAGATCATTTATCCTTTTTTTTACATAAAGTTGTATAGCAAAAAAAATGCAAGCGGGTTAAAAATCATAGGCATAGAGCAGTTCGATTTGCGCATAATGGATCAGTGTTCTACTACAAAGTATTTTAACGAATCTTAGTTAAAGATAAGCAAAATATTATTTGTTGTCACTCCGGAGGAAAAACTCGATTTTGCGCCCAGCAGTAAAATCTTCCATCGCAAATTATCCGGACCCACACCCATAGTTTTAAAAAATATCGTATGAAACACATACGAAATATCGATTTCC
This sequence comes from Trichopria drosophilae, assembly GCA_030407085.1. NCBI lineage: Eukaryota > Metazoa > Arthropoda > Insecta > Hymenoptera > Diapriidae > Trichopria > Trichopria drosophilae. The sequence goes on from CM059582.1 coordinate 195,423,167, forward strand.
ATCGCTTCGCTCGTGCGACAAACTTCGCACTTATTGAAAATCGATAATTTCCCCCATTGTTACATAATAAACTAGTTCATTTCTGTAAGCCAATATAAATTTATTTTGAGAACCCTATACAATAAATAATACAAACAAGCCATTTTTCCTACGTGCGGTGATAAGTTGTCTTTTATACAATTATCTGGAGTGTGCAAACAATTGCAATCACATGAATTATCAAATAAAATAAATAAATAAAATTCTATTCTCAAAAATCACAAATGAAGATATTTTTATAAACACACTTTAGGGTGTAATCGATACCCAGGAAATTTTTCTTCTCTGTACTTTTTATGTAACGTTACAGGGAGAAAAAAATTTCGTAAAAATTTTACTATTTTGATAATTTTGAAACAGAGTTGTAATAGAGAAATTTGCCATTATTTTTAGTAATAATTACTAGATTTTTTCAATTTTTACTGTCTGAATAGTCAAAATGCCAAGAACCTAAACTCATTGTTATCAGATAGAATGGCAATTTTTTATCGTGTAAGTTCAATATTGCAAAAAGAATATAAAAAATCGGCAAGGATTTTATTATATCATCGGTTAGGTTTTCTTCTTCATATTTATTCATGTTTAAACAAAATTACCTTTCAAATATTATGAAAATTCAAAATTTACCCAAGTGGTTTCGATTTAAACAATTTTTCGTTTATTTCGATAATAATATGATAATCTATTAAAAACCTTAACAAAGTTTTGATATTTCCGTAATTATGTGAAAATATTCTTTGTTTTTATTAAAACACGGTTATTCTTACATCGCGATAATTTCGTAATGAATTTTAATTATTTAAAATAATCAATTTTTATACATTCATAAATCAATTTTTAATGACAATTGAATCAATTCATTTTAAAAAATAGTACCGACTTAACAATAATTTTATTTGAAAAAAATCTTTTTTAAAATCTCTTCTTTTTTAATTTTCTTCTTTTCTAAATTCAATTCTCGAAAGCATCCCATACGTGACGGTCGTGCATCTGGCGAATAAATGACATCACATGTGTGACATTGACAAGGCCTTTACAATAAAAGAACGGTGGCAGGTAGGAAACTTAGGTTTTCTATACGATTATGTTAACATAGAGGCACTGCTCCATAGAAATATCTCTGAAATTTTTGAAAAAACTTCAGTAGCATTCAAAAAATTAAATGGTAAAATATGCAATTACTGAAAACAAACTTTTATGTTTATTTTTTTTCAAACGATGCTTCTACGTGACATCTGTTCAAATTTGCTAATAATATATTCCTCTATTACATATCGCGGAATAAATTTCCGTTCCTACCAACCATAACATTTCAGTTTGATAATTATTCAGGTCTACTACCTATAAAAAACGGTATAAAATCATTCGTTTTTTCTAACGCTAGTCCTTTCGAACAGAAAAAAGGAACGAAATAGGAGTTTCTTATTTATCTATGTTACCTGCATGCGCTCTCCGTCTGTCAGTGGTGGATTTCCGCACAATAGCTCAAGGACGAACTAAGGTAGACTTGTCTATTAGTTTTTTTAGGTATTGAAACATGTCTATAAATGCAAAAGATATAAATAAATGTGCAAGTACTATAAATGCATAACAAAGATTTTTGAAATATAATGAAATTAAAGGCAGGACATCTGTTGACAACAGGATGTAAATGAGGTTTGATTTTTTTTTCGGTCGTAATAAGTTGTAGGTAGTACAATATATTCGATTTCAAGAGTCACCGTACACGCATCTGAAAACTGACAGTCATTCAACACCTTTACTATAGGATGCATTTCAGAAAATTTTGAAACTGATATGATTTGCGGCTACACTGCAAGTGAAAGTATCCAAATATAATGTGAGGGGCACATATAAAACCTATCCGTTCTTTTTTTTTCAATTTTGAGAGTCCGGATGACACATCTGTATAAAGTGATAATTTATATTATAACAAAAAGATTTTGATTGTAGTAAATGGATCCGTTCGTGATATGTCTCTAATCCATCTGTCGCTGGATAGTAGAAATGTGTGCATCAAAATGAATTTAAATAAGAGTTATATAATATTCTCATCTCAATATAACAGAGGTCATATAAAAATAGATTGATACTATAACTAAAAATTTTACTGAACATTTTCAATATCCGATTTTCGGCTAGACGCACAGACTATAATTACTTTTAGAAATTTCACCATTTCTGTTCTTTTCATGAGACGAACTATCATTGCATGAAAATTTATTATTATATCTGTAAAACCTACACTGAGAAAAAAATTCATAGTTAAATTGAGTATATCAGATAGTAGGAAAAATATAGTTAAAATTACTATGAAAAATTGTTAAATTTACCAATTTCCTAGTCGATTTTACTACAATTTTGTTACGCCAACTATCTCCTCATAGTTAAAAAAATCAACTATGTAGAATGATTTAAATAAATATGACAAATATAGGTAAAATAACTATAATCTAGTGTAGTTCTCATTTCACACTATGTCTCTTAGTAAATCTTTATATTTACTTAATATTATTCATAGTTAAAGTTTACATTTTCTATAAATCTATAGTAAAGACTGCTGCACTCCGTGTGTTTTGATGCCACCAGGTGGCGTCGTGGCGTTCGCAGCTTTTTTTCTTCGAGCCCGTGGCTCCCGTTATTGAAGTGGATTTTCATTTGGTCGTATAAGCACGTATATCTGTAGACTAGTAACACGACATTGAAATTTGTATGTATAATGTGACATTCACAAACTTAGCCCAGTATTGATTTTTTGTTTTTCTCTTTGTTTCCTTGTTTATCTTACACAAAGAATGAAGGGAGAAAAGTGGACTTTTCATATGATATAATATATATAGTTTACAAACATTTTTAAAAAGTAAATATTGACTCCTTTCCATATTCTTATGACAATTTCTTATACAATTTCTCTCAGTGAAGGTAGTAGTTTTAAGAAATGATTATTTCAAAATAGTTGAGCCTATTTGTCTATTATGATATGTAACATTTTGAATCTTGAAACAATAGTTAAACTTTACTATTTCAGACCAGTTATTTTAACTATTACCATGCCTAGTTCTCAGGTCCCACTATGATTCATAGTAAAAATATGGTCATTTCAACAACTTTTTTTTTCTGAGTGTATTTATTTATTAATAGAACTTGATACTTTTAAAAAATTCAGTTTAATATATGGCCATGTCTAATAATTTACAGCTTTAAACAAATCGGTATATTCGCATCATAACATAAAGTAAACAATGTCCACTTCTGAATAATACACACTTTTAGCACGGTATTAGTACATTATCCGCATTAAGGTCGATTCCCATTGGGATGCTCGTACCAATCCGCCGCTTCCTCTGACGAGTTGTTTCGTCCTTGTCCGGTGTTTCGTCATCCTCGAAGATTCCGAAGCTAAAAAAAATTTGGCATTGTATAGAAATCCAAGTTTAAAAAGAAAAATCTTTAAAAATACCAATTAAACCTTCCTTTATTATTTTTTCTTAAGCGATTTTGTCAGGAGTATTGAATGGGTAGAATAAAAAGTCTAATGCGAAACGTCCGTATTAGTAAAATTAGTGTTTACTCATTTGCATCACTAACTACTATTATACGACGATAAAATGTCAGTATAAACTAACTTTATTTTCTTAAATTAAGGGACAACTTTCAATAAAAATGATTGCATTTCAAAAGTATCTTTCAAGTAACTTAGTGCTTCTAGCTCTAAAATCTAACTACGTAAACAAAACTAAGGTGCAGGTGCTAAATGCTAGCAGCTGCAAGTCAAGAATAACAGCTAATACATTTATTTATGTGTTTTTGCAGCTGAATTTGTTCGATAATGAGTTTCCAAATTATTTCATAAAATATCGGCAGCTAATTCGAGTTAGCAGTTGCAGGAAAATCTTATTTTCACCTGGATTCTTAATTGTCTGCTAAATACATTGTTTTCTATTTAAAGGGGAAACAAATATTATAATAAAAGTATAGTACTTATGAACTAAAATTATGTTGCATAGTCTAAGATCGAAAGACTTGAAAATGTTTGTGTATTATTTGACCAGCTCCATTAATAAAAAAGTAAATTATCTTCCGTGACGTAAAAAAAACAATACATTGAACGAATATGATTTAATAAAGATATTAAAATGTAAAAATGATTGTGATAACATTGTAAAATTGTAGTAAGTAGCTATTAAAATGAAAGAATTGTGTCGGATCTATTATTACAATAAATTATGTGCAAATTCGAGATATATGAAGTAAATTTTAGCATGACAATGATCAAATGTTATACCTGTAGTTAATGATTTAAACATTTAAAATAGCGAACGTTCGCAGTGTAATAACAAAATTCAAGAAGTCTAGAAACATTAGTAATTGTTTTCGGATATTATTATTGTCGAATTTCCAAATGGTAGACATAATTTTCTGACCACGTGACCTGATATTCATGTTTTTGGCCCAACCCGTTTCTCATATATAAGATGTTGGTTCAATTAAATTACCGATGGAACCTAAATAACTTAGTATCAACGATGTATGATAAAGTAAAGATCAACTTTGTGAACTTACTGTTTTATCATGTTGCTAAGTAGTCGCTACAACTTATTATGAGTCAAGCAACGTCATAATTCAACAGTTTTATAAAACACAGTAGCTCTGAAAGTCCGTAATAGTTGACGCACTTGAATATTTTATAAATGATAAATTTAATAAATAATATAACATGCATTAAGAAATTTATTGTAAATTGTGGAATTAGTGTAATTCCACATGTTGATTACCAGTGTAATTATCTATAGTTTTTTCATATTAATTCACAATCAAATGTTATGGGACTAAGATCGAAATAGTATGTACCTAAACATAAATGGTCTAGCAGGAGCAGCAAACCTTTCGCTGTATTACCGATAGGATGATTAAAAAGAGTTTATGGCACTTTTTAACGTGTAGATATTGGAATTATTAAGAATGCAAAAAAGTAAAAAATACCTTGAAATAATATTGCGGTGATTATAATAATTTCGAAAAAACTTCTTTGGTGTAATGAGGTGTTTACATATTTTACGATAGTCTGGAGGTAGGAAATAATACTAAATTTATCCCTTAATAAAATTTGCTTAAAAAAATATTGTTATGAAATCAAATCTTCACAAGCGCAGACTAAATCAATGAGACAGTCTCAGAATAACACACAGTTTGGGCGTTGTAAGCCCACAATCCTTTCTGGTGTATGGTCATGGTTGTCATCAGACATTAATATTTTTGTTCCTAGTAAAGAAGTATTGGCTTAATTGTAGTATATTAGTTATTTTTATGTTTGATATTGAGCTGCAATATTGTAGTATCTATAATTTTTATAACAAAGATTGTTCTTTAATTATTTTGTTATTATATCAGTGTTGTGTACAGTTATACGAAAGCCATTCAGATTTTGGTACAATAAAAAATAGACACCTACAAAGCAGATCTTCTTCAGGGCAATCAAGATTTTCCTGAAAAAGAACCAGGAGAGGTTATAAAATCCAGAAAAACATGTATATATATGTTTTAAATCAATCAAAAGTTGAAAATTGTTTTCTGAAAGTCGCAAAATACTACTTTGTTCCCTGTATCTCGGTACCAAAATTGTACCCGCCTTCCCTGGGTAGCAAAATAAGTATATTGAGTATTTATTTTTGTTCATTTTTTTGAAATGTGAATATTGTATAACATTTGAGCACAATATTAAATCTGGTTGTTATCTTGTTATTAAAAAGATGATATAGCATTTAGTGCTCTCGTTTGAGGAAATATATGCAACTAGGGAGAATAGGTGTTTGCCAACAAGAATGAGTTGGATGCATGATCAAAGCGAGTTGCACAATATACTATTAAAATCACAAAAGACAGATAACAAGGAAAAATCTTTCTGAATTTTAATAAACTATTTTTTCTTTCCAGAATTCGTTCATTAAGAAAAGGGACTGCAGAAAACTATTCCATCATACTAATCGCTTCTAATATCATTGGACTACACGACAAATTCGGATATTACACTGCACCGTTCTTCAAGAGACATCTGTTAGGTCATCAAATAGCTTTAGGGCACTGAAAATTACTATGTCGGTTGTAACATTTCAAACCATTGCTATTCTTAGGTTTTGCTACTTTATTATCAATTACTACTAGTGAATTTCAAGCAAGACTTTGTTTTATTTCCGTCAAATCTCTCCAAATTTTCTAAATAATTAGATAATAGTTACACATATTTATGATATGCTTTGACGATTTCCCCTTAAACTTAAATAGACTACAAATATTTGTTAAAAACTTTTTTTTCTTAAGGTCCAATTTAAAACGTTTTTATTTTCTTCGAATTTCAAGATGGTTTTACATAATTTAGAAAATTGGCCTAAATATAAAACAAACATAAAACAAAACAGGAAAAGCCAACGTTTTCAGGGTAAAAATAATGTTTTTTATGTTTTAAACAACAAATGCTGAAGACAGAATGTGTAAAAATATTGAATTTTTTTTTGCAAAATATTCATATAATGATGCCAAATTCTTAGATTACACTATAACCGACAAAACTTATTTTATGCAATTCTGCACGTTAAGTTAATGAGTGAAGTAATGATGTGAGTGAAGTGCTGCTTCAGTGAATTTGGCATTAATATATGAATATTCTACGCACAAAAATTACATAAAAAATAGTAAGCAATGTGTGCGTGACACTTTACACACTAGTTGCATAAACTACTATTCGACAACACTGATTGTTAATATTTATGGAAAACTAATTCTCTCATCAACATAGTTGAGCCGTATTATTCAAATGTTTAAAAATACGTTTATTATTTGTAATGAAATGTTTAAAAAAGCTTTGCTCTGGTTATTTACCATATGAAAAAATAGTTATTTTTGTATCAAGGGCGTAAAATGGAGTTTTACGCCTCGACAACAGAACCCGAGGGACGGCGAAGACAGCTCGAGGTTCATGAGGAAGAAGATTCTGCGCCTGAGATTCAAACATCGTTTTTTGATGCAGTCGACGTCAAATATTTTACGCCAAAATTTAGGGTTTCGTAATTTTGTTTGCCACTCAAAACACGACGTTAAATATGTAAGAACCAATTTTTTGACTTTTTTATAGATTCCTAATTACAATATCTAGACCTTAGTATTTCCTTGTCACGAAGTATTTTGTAGAAAAGTTACTTAATACATTTCAAAATTTCAACTTTTAAAAATTATTTTTTTTTTGTTTTATTGGTTTTTGAGAGTTTTTGATTGACAATCGCATTGCTACTATCAAAGTATGTTTTTGTCACTAAAAATAATGACACAATCAAAATGTGAGGTTAAATATGTTATAATTTAGTTCATTTCGCTTTTTGTGCAAAACGAGAATTTATTTGTCATAATTAGAGTATGATTTCGGAAGGATGTATTCATGCTGAAAACGGTGAATAAAAGACTGCGAATGTCAAAATAAAATTCTCTTTTGGTTTAAAGGATGTTGAAATATGACCGCAAATACAAATTGCTATCTTACCTCATTCTTTTCGAAAATACAAAGCGAATGAGAAATTCTGAGGGTACACTTTTTTGAAATAGTAACTGAAGCTTTGTACTGTTACCGTTTCATAATTTTACGAAGTAAACATTAAGAAACAAAATTAAGAAATACTATCAAAAAATTACCAAAAGATTTCAGAATATTACCAAAATATTTAAGAAAATTACTAAACTCTGTGTTGTAAAATTCTGAAAGCGTTACGATGAAAAAAACTTTGGTTACTCTTTCAGGAAATTGTTACAGGCATTTTTAACAGTGTATTAACATTTTCAATAAAAAAAAATTATTAGAATTGCAGAAATTACGTGGCGACGCTGCAGAGGATGCTGACTCGAACTATACTTTTGGTAGTAAGTGTTCTATATGTATAATGTAATTTCAATAAATTCTTGTTTACAACACATCAGATAAATATCATACCAACGAAGCATCATACGCTTTCTAAAATTGTTTGGTATTTTAATTTCATGTTTAGGACTGACTAAACTTTACATCTAATATTTACTAACAATTTTTTTGTTTTATACTAATATTGTTAAATAATTGCCTTGTGCTAAGTGCACTTAACCGACAATAAAACAATTTTTATGTGTTTGTCCTACAGCAACATTACAAGGTTAATAAAATATTAAAATAAGATTAATGTGCAATTTGTAAGAACCGCACCCCTCTTATACCGTGCAAGTTTCGCCGTCGAGTTTGTGATTAGTATACGGAAGAAACAGAATTGAAGCAAACAAAAGCTTACAAATTATTCAGAGGAGCTTTTTCCCTCTGGAAACCTAAACACATATATTGTCATACGAATCAGCCAACTTTTCTCACACATGAAGGATATCTCAGAGAAAAAAAATCTGAAAAAATGATTTTTTTGTGGAGATTACACAGCTGCAAGCGTTGAAGCGTACGGGTGTTCTAATTAACGCACTGACTATGATTTATCGTTTAAATTACAAAATTGAGCGAACAACGAGCAAATTTTACAACGCATGGTCGGATCATTAATGCAGCTCGCTCGGATGCGATCGTGAAAGCAGGATGGGTATACGTGTAACTTGATGCATCTCCTGTCATTGGGCAAAAGCAACCGTACGGCAGCGCCGTTCGTCAACCCTAGGTAGAAGAATACGCATTTATTTATATCTGCATACGCCAGGCATTGTTATGATAATGCCCAAAGGGCCCCTGACGTCAGAAGGGCTAGATATTCCGGCTATCGCGTTTTACGTCTTCGCGTGCGCGCGCGAGCATAAACACACGGATGCTTACAGCACTTGACGCGAGGATCCTTCGACACAACCAAACTCGTACCGGATTAAATATGCAGAAGGGAAATCTACCTGGGAAAAATAGAGCGAATACTTAAGTGCGTCAAGAAGAGCCATGCTTGTGTGAGCCGCTAAGCGAGCTTTACGCATACAATATGCAATTAGTGTGCCTATACGTGGCGCGTATACACGGGCTCCCAAATCTTTTTTCTCGTTTTTTTTTTGCGGATAATGGGATGCAAAGGTCCCATCCGAATCTTTTTATTTCGCAGATGAGAATCCAGCGAATATCTCGGCAGTTTTCGGTCCTCTCCCGACCAAAGTGTGAGAAATTTTCATTTTTGACGATGAGAAATTTCACTGTTGAAGCCAGATTATCGACCTTGCTGAATCGGTAATCACAGTGAGCATATGTACGTTTTTTCTTCTCTCTTTTTTTTTAAGTTTGAATAGTCCCGCATCTTGCGTGTTTAGCAAAAAAAAATCGACGCCGGAACCGTCAACACCTTAGATCAATATCGACGAGACCCTTATAATCGCGCAGACTTTTTAGTTACCAAATATCGTCAAGCTAAAATCTCTCCCCCCAGAGAGCATTGACATTACTTTTCCATCTGCCTTGAAATATTGCGGACCGTTCGATGCGGTATAAAAGAATCAATGCAATAAAATGTAGCGGGTGGTAAACGAATTTTTTTTTAAATTTATATGGGAATATTTTATGCAGCAAAATTTCGTACAATATTTCTTAAAAAATGCTTTAGCAACTTTTAAAATTTAAGTATTAAAAAATTCGTAAATTACAAAATATAACAAAAATTTATGTCATGATTAGTAGTAGTAATCAGTAGTATTAAAGTTTAGTTGTCACGGCTCCACATAACTGTGCCCGTAAAGCGGGCGGAAAGTTACCGCTTACAGACGAGACCGCAACTGCACATTCACGAGCCTTTGTGAGACACACAATATACTAATTCGTTATTGAAATGACTGCATTATATTAAATGTTTTAGTTACTACATTCCAGTTGTATAATCGTTTACAATAGGAAAAAGTTGTATCTTTCCATTGTCAAGGTTAAAATATTATCGACAATACTGTACACAATATATTGTATTGATAACAGATTTTTATCAAAAACTCAAAGTTTATTTTATTAATTAATTTGCTAATAATTTCTGCCCAATCCATGACAAATATAAAAGTAAATAAATATACAGATATGTAGAGAGGAAAAATGTATTACACTACATCAAACCACAACATCATGATTATCTAAAGCGAAAAATGTCTCTAAAGATGATTTATTTTTGAATTTTAAAAATTAAAAAATATATCCAGGCCTTATGCCGAGTAAATCACGGCCTACTTAATATTTTTAAAATTTTTTCTGGATGTATTTTTCTCAAACATCAAAAACTCCGCCGACGAGTTAAAGATAATAATTGTAAATAAAGCTAAAAAAATGTAATTTCGTAAAGACGATGAAGGTGAAATTTTTGCGAAAAATGTTCCGATTGGGAAAAGAAAAGATCTTGGTAAAGAATAAACTGAATGACAAACTCTGCAGATAAGACTCATCATTTCGGAAATTAAATTCATATCTACCCAATTCCCACCCCGTCCACAACTAATAATATTCAAAAAAATCATCTGGTAGTAATTAGTTTCAGTTTCGTCGATTTTTTACGTTTATTGTCTGTTTGTATTCTCTTCTCTATTTTTATGTCGAATTATATAATTGTGTTGGATTTTGGGTTACTGACAAATTTAGTAGACGTTTCTTACACCATCTTTACATTCATCCATTTTATTAATATACTTTTTTACCAAAACGTTGTACATTTCATTGTTTTATTTGATGAGTTTATTATTTTCTTTTTATAAAACAAAATTATTTTTATACTCTTTATTATACACTTCTCTACATTAAGAGAAATAATTGAAAAGAATACATTGAAGTAATTTTTTATTAAAGTAGACTTAAGAAAAATACTATGTCTCATAAAGTCTTAATAAAATATGTCTTAACTAATGTAAATATTTACTTGAATGTTTGACCTTTTAGTATATCATTAACTTTTTATATCTTATTTTGTTGCCTTCTTAAAAGACACAACTTTAGTTTATATAATACTACAAGACAGATTTTTTAAATTAATGCAAATTCTGAGGAAGGTCAGCAATACCAGAGTCAATAAGAAAATCCAATTTCGGAAGACTATTTATTTAAAGTTGTTTCTAGCCCACCGTGACTACTTTTCAACATGTGACCGTGTCAACATAAACTTTGCATAACATGATCGTTTCATAACAAAAAAATGTGCTTAAAAATAAAAATAATCTAACTTTATCTAAACTAACGTAATCTGACCTAACAGTATCATTCCAAAATAAACTTTTGAATAATTATATGATGAAATTGTTGGTGTATTAAAATGTGTGTGATGAGTACATACTTATGTTAAAAAGTCCGATAACCTTTTTATACAACTGCAATGAGAATATATTCCTACATAAACCAAGATTACTATGTAATTTTAATTCATGAAAAAAATCTTCAATTATCTTACACTAATTTTCCAAGAATATCCTACGCAATCTGAGAAAGTCAAATTAATTAACTTTACTTATTCTGATATTTTTCCGCTTTTGTTGTAAAACAAATTAATCAATTAATATTGTCAAAAAGCATCAATTTTAACAAAATGCGAATTATTAGTAGAAGTTAGAATTCAAGTCACGACGGAGGAAAACGGAGATAGCTAAAAATGAGGGTCAAAACAATATCACGAGTTTCTTCTAGTCCAGCAATTTCAGAACCCCAAATCCAAATGTCGAATATGGGTTGGACGAATGCAAAGATTTTAGTGAATTATAAATATAATTACATAAATTAAGGGTACTAGAGAAATGTTTAATTAAAACGAACATTATTCTGTTTTTACTCTAATAATAATCTATTAGAAGATTCAAATAGTTCAGACTTTTCAAGAATAATCAACGTTACCAACAATTTTTTTAACTGGTTATTTCAAATTGCAAAATTTCTTGTTGAAATAGCTGATTAATTTAACATTTCTTCATTTCTTAGAAACAGTAATTGAAACTGTTATACTGACACAACATCAACAAAGTTATACTGAATAAAAAAGTATTTCTTTTAACTACTCTAGACTCAACTTCACAATGGTAGTTGAATTTGTCAAGAAACATTTTTTTTCAGTGTACCTTTACAATGATTAACTGTTAAACAAAATGTTGTTAAAATGACAAATTTTCATAAACGCATGTACTGATGAAGTTACGAAATACCAGTCATAATTATTTATTCTATCAAATGAAAAAATATATTAATATGTACCGCTTCACCAAGAAATCGAATTCATTTTCGAATAACCTCAAATTTATTTCCTGTATAGGTAATATACAGCACTTAACATAGGGTCTTTATCATGGAAAATCAATTCAAATTTCTACCTCGGTTTGTAACCTATTTATTGATTCCGTATTATATTTACGAAATAATATTACAATTGTCTAAACGACTGCATCCCGAAAATACCATAATTCAGAGGGAAGAAATGAATATTTTCAAAAATATACACAGATCTGATTTTCCCCTACTTAAAAAAAAATTACATTTCATTATTATTTACAATAAAATTTTTATAATCATTTTGTTATAAGTCATTTTTGGTAATTTTGTTGATAGCGTTTTTCGGTTTTGTAAAAACTTTAACCGATCTTTCATCCTTCATTTTATGCATGACAGAGTGACTTTTTTATACTTATGGAATTCAAAATGGCTATGAATCTTTAGATATTTATTTATATTTAGACAAAACATAAAAGATATTTATAGTAGACAAACTGTAAACACTAAAGAAATCACTATTTTATAAATTAAAAGTGTCAACGTATCAATTAGAATATTTATTAATGATGAAACGAACTTACTATTTTTATTGCGTTTATATAGTAATTTTTATTACATTTTTATAAAACAATTAACACACATACATTAAATTTAGAATATACATTTTTTATTATAATAACACTTACAACAATTTGGATAAGACTTGTTCTTTTATTACAAGTTTGTTCTTTTACTACATGCACACGCCATAGGTCACTTTTATATGTTATCTCTATTATGAAGCAATTCAATTTGAACTTGTTCATCTCTCCCCTCAATGTACATACACCAATAATTGTATTTCATAACTTCATCGAACAATTTTGCAAAAATACTATTATTGACTGCAGAAAGTATTCTTCCTTTTAACTATTTTTTTACAATAGTTATATAGTAATTCTTTAATTAGTTTTCAATTACTCTGGATAGGCCAAGAGCTATATATAGTTAGAGTAACTAACGCCAAGTGTTTGGCGTATGTATTTTGTCACTATTACAACTAAACAATCAAGTTTTAAGTAGTTCATTTTACAGTTTTTGCTACAGAATTCCTTTATATAAAAAAACTATACTAATTCATTAGCCAAATCCTAACAGTTTGAAATTTGTAGTTGTATTTCAATATCTGATAGTACTAAAACGAATGATCGGATTAGTAGTTTTTTAATAATTCATATTTAAATTGTAAAATAATAATATATTATATTTATTTTTTTTTACGGAAAATCTCTTATATAATTTTGCACTGAAAAAAATGTATAAATTAAAGGTTCTATTGTTTTTTTTTTTAAAGTTACAATTTATTGTAATTTAAAAAAACAACGTTTTTTTGCCAAGAACAAGTATTTAGATTTCATGCAACTTTAATGAAAAATATATTGTTGTTTTCGTATTAAAAAAATATATAAAACGGACAAAACAGAGTCTAAAGATTAGAGTATATAAATCCATAGACGAAAGACGTGAGACATACGCTTTAACTAACCACATGTTACGAACTGGACACACGGTTAATTTCGACGATTATAAGATCGTAGATAAGGGCACGATTTGATGAAGAGCATCGCTTTAAGTGATTTATAAAACTAAGTGCAGTAATACATCGAATTTTGAAACAGATACTGACCGTTTTAACATATTAAAGGAATAAAATACAGATACTGAATTGAAAACAAGTTGCCATGAATAAATTTTCCTTTTTATTTCGTTAATACAATTCAATTAAGAGATATTCGAATTGCATGTTCTTGATGAACATATAAATAATATTTGCAACGATACAATCCTGAAAATATTATTGCTATCGTGTAATAACATTGTTAACATTAATTGAACTAAATTAGTTTATTTAGGAATAACCAACAAAAGCTTTTGTACTAAATGTCAACTAATAGGTAACGGTCATACTAAGGGTCATGCACTTTGTAAGTTTTGAAACCTTTTTAAAATATTCGGAAGCTTTAAGACATATAATAAATCATAAAAGTCATTCAAATCTCATAATAAATAAGAAATGTAAGATTTGAATGAAATTTTCGGGAAGCTTTTTAAGATCTACTCGTCGAGAGATGATACCGTCAAGTGTTTTCATGAAAATAAAAAGTCAAGTGCTCTCCACGATAGCTCAGAAACTTTCGTCATCAGTGTCTCTTGAAAACTGCTTCGGTTGAAGTTCTTGCATATGTTGTTTCCTGATTTATTATGTAAAAAAATATAAATATTTGAATAATTAATTTTGCAATTAATATGTTCTACTGGAAAATTTAGTATCGTTTTTCGACGGACTGGATCTTCTTCATGTCTCATGTCAAGTGGTCATAAAATTTAAAAGACCCCTGGACGAATTCTGACAAGTTTTTTGTTGTACTACCAGTAGCTTCCAAAAAAAAATAACAGAAGAGACGATCACAGAATGATTATGTTTATCTTAGTTAGTAGTTAAATTGACGTACCTATTTACCCAGTATTCAGAATGATTGTAGATAAAAAAATATACTAAAATACTATGCAATAAATTCAAAGAGGCATTACAAATATGGTGTAAAGGAACCTCCAATAGCTCGACTCTAAAAAATCCTATTAAAAAAATAACTACAAAAATTCTTAGTAAATTTGATTACTTCGTAACTATTTAATACGTTTCACTAGGGCCGTAAAGAAGTTAAATCAACTAAAAATGTAACATCGTTCTATTTTATTTCCTGGTTAGTTCTGGTAGTTAAACTCCGGTAGTTTTATTCCTCTACTTATAATTTTAGATCATTTAACCACTTTACGATCGTAACTGCATCTTATTAAAGTTCAACGACAAGCTATTGAGAAACTTTGAATAATTAAAAAATTGTCTTATTTAACCAGAATATTTTTCTAGTCTATTATAAATAACAAAATTTAATTATTAAATTTTATAACAATAAATTTTGACATCTTTTATAATATTTTTGACATTTACTACATAAACAATTGCATTTTTAATGAAATATTTTTGCAGAGTACATTGACAGTAAGATAATATAAGCGTTACTAATTAATCTGTAAGCAATTAGATCAAATTTACGAATGAAAATATTCTATCTGTAATTTTATCGAGAATAACATTTAATATCTTCATTAAAGCTATACTCAACTGATTTTGAGGCGTTTGCAGTTCAATTTAGTTGAGTAATTTCAAAATAACTAAATATTAATAAGGAAACAGTACAATTAACCAAGGCAAAGACAAATTGTTATCAAGCATTATAAATTTTATATTATTATTCAATGATTTTTCACGTTATACAGATTTCCATTTATAACCTAATTTGAATCTTTAAAATGTAATAAATATTTATTACAATTTGAGCGCTTCAGTAGAATCCAATATAGAAGCTTAAAAGAATTACCCTTCAATTTCCTTGAAAAAATGTAAAGAGTTAGGAACGGAAATAATTGTATCGAACCCCTTACAAGTTTTAGATTACCTAGATGACGTTACTAAGCCAAGAAAAAAGCTTGCTAAATTAAAAATTGGTCTCTTTATTAGTTCGATGAATTTCAAATATTTTGTTCCGCAATATTTCATTCGCTACTCGTACAGAATATCTAATTTCCTTAGTAATTGCTTTAGTTATGAAATATTGTTTTACATACTTGTTACACATTTCCATTTTTAAAATGGTTGTGATTATTTATTAGAACAGGCCAACACAACTAAATAAATAATAATAATATAACAAGTGAATGAAGAAAGTATTGTTGAAATATCACTATGTCTTTTCGATAATACTTGTATAATTGTTGTATAATTTTTCAGTCTCTTATAGGATATAATAATATTCTTTTACTCAGTGTAAACAAATATATGTCAGTATTAAACAATATTTTCTTTTCATTTAAACAAAATACGTTGAAGTTATTATTTTTTGTATTTTCTAATAATTAATGATTAGTCGTCAATTGTTTCACTTTATAATTGTTACTATTTGTTTCTTTTGATTTTAAGAATTTAGAATTAGCTAGATTACCTAGATCAACTAATCTTAACTTTTTTTATAAACTTATACCAAACAGATTATTTATTACATTTCGATATTCGCATTTAGATAGTTGTCATTATTTCGATTTAAAAACAAAATAAGGGTTTAGTACTGAACAGATTTTTATATTTAACGTATCCAAGACTGAAGATGTAATATAATGCGTCCCATATATAGTACAATAGAGTCTTGGGACTTCTAAATTCACAGGACTAACAATCACTGACTCGGGAATTTCAATTTTAGTGCGCATGTGTTTTGCGCAATTTTCAGTGCAGTCAATTTTGTACCACGTGACTTCGAAGTGCCGAGGCTGGTGGCTTCGAAGTCCAGAGGTCCTTAGAAGTTCCGAATTTAGAAGTCCCGAGGTTCTACTGTACATCCACCGTAGAACGTCTGCAAGGAATCCCCAGTACGTCAAAATGACCACTTTTATCGTCCTGTTAACTGGTTCACGGAATATATTGTGTTAGCAAATTCTCCATGACACAGAACATTGGAATCTCCACAAGAAAGAACCGAGTTTTTATGAATATTTGGCAAAATGAATTAAAATGTTTAGGATCGCCCTGAATTCACAAAGATTTAGTTATTGTGAGAAAATATCTTTCCATGAACGCGCACACATATGTACATAGTAACATAGAATAACCACTACGTTTTTATATTTTTAAGACATTATTTGCCAAGAGACTCAGTAGTCAAATATACAAACAAGATCTTAATTCAGAACAATCCATATACTTTTCTTTGAAAAGTTATTAGATGTATGCTGTTCGAACCCTGTTATAAACCCCTAAACACGTGACTGTCAGGGTTCTCCTTGTTTGTCGACACATTGCGAATGAAATTCACGAAAAATTGAATTTACGCTTGGAGCGAAGGTCGTTCCGCAGAAAATTAATATACAGTATTCCTTGTTACCGGCAATTACGTCACTTATTGTTCGTACGAAACGAGCAAAGCGAGTTCCCCGTAACATTCGGCGGCGCGAGTCTGAGTGGTAATCCGCAGAAGCCGACAACGCATAATGTGATTCTAAAATTTGCAGTAATTTTTTTAGTCATAAACACAGTTGGGGATCCAATCCACTGATCCACTAATGGGGATCCATCCTCCATCAATGGAGGAATCGACACATCCATGGATACGTAGACAAAAGGATCACGTTTAGGCTACGCCTCAAAACGTTCCTCGACTGTATGCGTATACCTACGTTTTCCTTTGCTTGCACATAAAAAGGCCTCGTAAAACTCCTTCGATCCTCTCCCTCGCTCTCTTTAGGCAATTGCATGCCACGAGACTCCATGTTCGTCTCTTTATACTCATTCACTCGTTTCTGCATGCGCGCTCTTGTCGCGATTTACTTCGAAGGCAGCCTTTATATCGGACTGCTGGTTCCGAGTGCGTGGAAGCAACCCTTTATTTACGAAAGCTCGCACGAGCATAGTTCAGAACGCACCTATTCACGACTTTAGAACCCATTCGGGCGAAAAACGAACCCGACATGATTGCTATTCTTGTGAATTTCGTCTGCCATTTGCACCATGTTCTTTAAAACATTTGATAAGTCCCTGAGAGGCGACGATGAATAAGAGTAAATGGAGCTTCGCGGAAGAATTCGTGTTCAATGCGCGAAACATTCTATTGAAAACCAATTTCAGTAAAAAAAAAATCAGACCTCAAAATACTAGACCTTGTATGGCAAGCTTTCTTCGATCGCTCGACCTATTGTCAGTTTACGAGCATTGGAACGCTGGATACCCCAGGTTAGGGTCAACGACATTGTTCTATCGGTTCGAAGAGCATGATCCTGGTCTTTATTCATCTAGAACAGTAATATAGGTTGGATTTCAATGACTCCGCTACTTCCCATCAATGTTTGCCTAATATTGTTTCATGAAGATTCTCTGCTGTTTTGGAATTTCCCCTCTGTAGATATTGTAAGGGGATGATACTGCGACGTGTCCCAATTACACTCTGCTGCTTGACAATGCGATAAATCAATATAAAATTTTCTGATCGAGAAACTTTTATTTTTCCGTTTCTCAGGCCGTTGCAGTAATGAGATTTTTTACAGAAACTATGAAGGATGTTGAAACTGTATTACCGTGATTTTAAGGCAATTGTTTCCTCCATCTTTTTCTGGGAGGATTTCGTGTTATGAATGTCGACATCGAGGGGGAGAGAGATGCTCCAACTGTGCCATTATTCCCTTCATTTCTCTGGACGCATATTTCATCCTTGCATGAGATTAGTTTATAGACTTCAATCGATTGTCTAACCCAACATTGTGGATCTGCGGACGCAGCTCGAACTGACATTAACGAAAGAATGATTGGTTACAGTAAGGGTGAATTTCGGCATAATAATGCCAAAAACGTGCGATTGCTTGAAAGACTATAAAACACAGGCTTGTGATAAGTCATTTCATGCTGTGTACTTGTGCACATGATAGCACTGTGGTATATTTGATTGTAATAGCTTGTGCAATAATAGCTTCTTTCATGTAATTTCCCACATTGGTTTTAGGGTTTGATGGAAATGTTATATAGTGCAAACACTGATTGTCTTTTTCATATTTATCACTAATTAGAATGACGATTTTTATACCTTCTTATTTTACGACATTGAGAAAACTCTACTACAAAAATTAAACTTTCCATTGCTAATTCTTGTTACAAACTACTCGTTGCGAAAGTAACTAATCTATAATTTCTGGACCGCTTGAAAATGAATAGTTATAAGATATATTTACATATTTTCTTCGTTCTATTTTTAACTATATTCTATTTCAAAAATGTTAAGGTCCAACGTTTTTATTTATGCATTGACATTTTCCATACATTGTTTTTGATCCAGAGGTATGACTTTTATTTAAATTTCGAATTTAGAGGCTACTCCAGTTTTAATTTAAAAGCAGGAGGAAAGTTCATGTTCTTTTAATACTATTGAATCATTAATCGCTACGATTCCTCACTTTTTCAACATTGATCGGATTCAAAGGATCGGATGAAGAATAGCACATTGAAAAGAAAATAAGGAGGTAATCAATTTTTCCATTAAAATTATTTACAATTTGAAGATTTTCGTAAAATCTACCTAACCGTCGGCCTGAACATGTTATAATAACACCAAAATGAAACATTATCTTGAAATTCTAATGCTATATTGTATAGTATTTCAAAATTGGCAAGAAAATTATAAATATAATTATATAATATATTTATAAAATTATAAATAATTTGCTACTTCTAGTCGTTGAATCGATCCGTTCTTATTTTATTTTTATTTTTCTTCTGTCAGAAAATCATTCTGGTGCTAGTTTTCACATTTGAAGATTTATTAATTTTCATCAGAACCATGATTTCGTGTATCATCTTCGTAAGAGCTGTCGATATAGATACATAATTTTACAAATAAATACACATCGTCAATGAAAAACGCGATTCAAAAGCCAAAATGAAACATACAAAAAGAATTGAATTGTAGAAATTGTAGATACGTTTTGGAGAAATGAAAAAAACTTATCTACTTTGGGTACAGAATGTATAATAGAAATGTTTTTCAACGGAAATATCACTTTTATGCAATTACAATAATACATACATGGTTTTATGCTTAAAATTAAAGGGTGTTTTCCACAGTTGTAAAGAACAGTAGTGGACTTAGTATCTTTTTCAATGTATCACGATTAAATCGAAATAAAACAAAGCATTTTATGACATAAATCTCACTTTTTATTTCCAATTTATCGGAAACAGTATAGATATTAATAAAAGGAATTGAATCTTAAGTAATTTAATAAGTGTCAAATGATAGATCTGGGCTTTTAAATTAAAAATTTAACATTATCTGAATTTCGCAAAAAATAGACGCAGTACCCTTTTTGCGCATAACAATTCAATACAGGGAAACTATAACCTCTATAGTTTTATGAACATTTACGAAAAATATGGGTTAATACGATTAGCAAAACGTCAATAAGATGTAACTTTCGAATATTCTTTAAAGAAGACGGACTCAGCCAATGAATTTGGAAATTTTCATATCAATATCAATATTTAAAAATATTAGAGGTTTGAATTATAGAACTTACAAAAATGTTAGCACTGACTAATTTTTGACAACGTTGAAAGATTGGCAAACTTCAGCAGTTTGAAAATATGATAGCTAAGGAATATTTCGAAGTAAAACTTAAAGTCCAATCAACACTTTTAATTCCGTATTTTAAAACACGTCCAATGAATTTTTGAAAAACTATCAAAAAATTCTGTAAAATGATAAATTATTTGACAACCTAAAAAATTGAAAACTTCTGGCAGGCGAGTAACATTACATTTTTTTTAGACTGTTTCAAATATCTCTGGAATAAAACATTCGTAGCTTTTTCTGAAAAAACATTTTTTTTACTACATGCTTACATTTTGCACCGTAAGATGGTCAAGATGAAATGTCTGGAATGAGTTCCTAAACGCATCGAAAAAAGGGTGAAGTTCGACATTATATAGGGTGGCGGTTGCCCTCACCATCCTACAGGTAGTCGGATTTCCTAAATAGCAGTTTTGTTGATTCAATGGTAAGGTGAGCTTATTTTCTTTTATCTTTGATACTTGGCAGTAACATTTTCTGTAAAGATACTTATATAATCGACATTTTTATATTGACAATAAAATATGCAAGGAGAATTATTATAAGTGTATCAATTTAAAGTAACCGAAAGTTATACTTTTTCTGAAAATGTGTCAAATAACTGAAATTATTATAGACATTTTAAGGAAAAATATTACATGACAGTAGTACAAAAATGTGAAAAACTCATAATAGTGCCTAAAGTATTTTCGTTCAATGCCAGTGTGAATTTAAAACCGATATATTATAGGTGACAGTTCCATTGGTACTTATTGAAGCTTGAATAATTCCATTGAAATTGTATTAAAGATATTACAAACATAAAACTAAATAATTGAAAACCGATTAATGCAAAAGTGAGATAAATATAAATGTCAACTAAAACAAAAAAATTATCAATATATTTACATTCGACTTTAATTTAAAACTTTTTTTATATTGTAGGATGCGTAAAGGGTGGTTCATATATCAAAGTACCGATTGTTTATTATAATTCTAAAAATTATTTTCTTCTAAAAATTTCCTAAATTTGCTGAAAATTCTGGTCTGGGACCGGAAGAAGAACTTTTTATATATTTTGTAAACAATGGCATATTAAACAAATCCCAAATCTCCGGATTCAGATTCTACGGATCAAAATTCTTAAGAATCACCCTTAGAATAAGTTTTCATTTTAGTTGCACTTTAATATATTATTTGCTGTGTTCAATACTAATTAATCAGCATATATAACAAAATATTTAAGTTTAGTCACTCTAGGTACCACGGACAGACTTTGCAATCTTTCTACATTTGGCAGACATGGCCATAATAAAATGTGAAAACAATTTCAGGCAAATAGCGGAAGTTCAATAACAGTACGAATAAACTACACCATCCCTCAATGGACGATACAAATAGTAATTACTAGCTCACGATCACCTAATGTACAACAGTATTTTCCGAAATCTCTTGTGGGTCGCTGTTTATTTTTGTTATAACCGAACATCGGAAAATTGTATGGTCCAGCAGAAATCGAGCTCTAATCAACCGAGTCATTTTCGTGGGGTAGCAGTCTTCAGACATAATTAGGAATCAACGTTAATTTCCTTAATTTTGATGAATTTTTCGAACAAATATTTTTTACAGCTGAGAAAAAGTAATTATTAAAACGAGTAAACACTTATTTCCTAATAATCTGGATTCTTATAAGCAAGGTAGGTTGTTACTGCAACAAATAAAGATTGCTATGTATACCCTGGTAGACTGTCCAGCTTTTTGTTAAACTACCAATTTTGCCTGTACTTTATCATGCGAATTAACGAAATTGGACAGAAACCAACCAAAACTTGACTTACTTCCTCTATGGTCGTAACGAATTTTATATATCTAAACTGAGATAGTCATTGCAAAGAAAATAAAATCAGCTTCATTTCATTCTTTCTAATTCTGTTTTCTCTTTAAACTTACATATGAATGAAATAAATGCGCTAAAGAAATACCCCCTTAAAAATGGATTTAAATGCATAATGTTACATTTAATAATAAATGTCGAAATTACCTCAACTGTACATTTTTTCCTTGTACCCTTCCATTACGTGTTATAAAATTTGTCTTCTTACCAGTTTGGTTGTTTCCATTTACAAACCATTTCTAACTTACTTTTAGTTATATTTCATATAGCGAATATTGTTAATACAAAAAATAAAATAAAATACTTTTTTAACATGAAAATCTCTTTTCGCCATATAGTAATTAAATTTAGTATACCTGGTAGAAATAACGGATTAACGGACGGATGGACATACGTACAAAATTAAGGACACAAATTTTTTTATTGCATTTTTTGTGATCTTTAGGATCTGAAACCTCCAAATGTGATAAAAAAGTGATTAAATTCAACATTTCGTCCCGGCCTAAGGTCTGGGTCGATCTATAAGAGTACAGTAAGTAACTTAGTTATCCATCGTATTAGATGGCCAGAAAACGAATCCTAGTAATACAAAAATCATGGTTCTTGTGTGAGATATTTATATTTAATTTTCGCATTTTTCAGATGAACTTTTTTCACGAAAAATATTATATTAAAGCTTCCAAAGCCGCTGATTATGAATTTGAAGTCAATTTTTAAACATTAAAATAGCAAATCCAATAGGGCGGACGAAATTGTATGAATTCACAGAATTAGTTTGAAATTTGTTTTTCGGGTGTTTTTGGGGTCGCTGTTTACAAATTTGAAGTTAGTTTGAAAATATTCAATCTGGCCTAGCCAACGAAGCCGATGATTTTTTAAAAATTCATCACAGTTGCTTGAAATTTTGTTATTCAGTTTTTTGTTTAATTTGCAATTTTTAATTTTAAAATCTAATTTCAAATTTTTAATCTTGATATAAAGAAAATACTACTAAGTATTTAGAGATCAACAAAAGAGCTTTTCCTGTAGATTATGAAACAATTAAGATTATGAAATAATCAAGAATAACTTTCTTGAAAATTTTACAATTTCAAATGGCAATTTTTGGACAGACTTGCAGAATGTGAAACGTTGCCATTTTTTCTGACATAGATTATCACTTCTTGGAATTTTTGCTATTCAGACAGTAAAATTAACAATAAAATGTACTAATTTGTACTAGGAAATATCACAATTTTTTCCACCCTACAAGTCTGTCTCAAGATTATCATCTGAAATGGTAAAATTTCCAAGAACATTTTTCTCCGTGTATCAACTAATATTTCGCACTTGAACTGCCATGATTTGTTATATTAGGTTTCGTTTTCTGGGTGTTTAATACATCTCCTGTCATAAATGTCGTCGTTATCATATCAAACCTTTTTTTAATACCTGACACCCGTGTCTTAAAGTTCGCGAATTCATCCATTCGCTTCAGTGACTTAAATTTTACTCTAAGAAATTTAGGGATTAAACTTCTTAAATGATAAAACTAGAATTGATGAATTGACAGAGTCCAGAGTTAAGATAAATGTTAAACTGTCGTGTTTTGTGAATATTTGAAAAGCAACATTTTTTGGTTTTATTGGTTCGTGACGAATCCGTTCATATTTGTATTTTCACGCGAACAATGATCCAACAATACGTGGAAATAAAAGTATTTCGATTTATAATATATGATTAACTATTAACGAACATTTGACCTCCCTTCAAAGAAACCTGACAGAAAAATTGTAAAAATAGGTCACAACGATTTTTGTATGAAAAATCATTTTAATTAAATGACATAAAATTATTGATTGGAAATTGCGATTTCCTTAATCAATTTTTTAGTCCACGTTTTGTCATTTGATTTGGCGCCCAATGGAGGACAATAACCTCGATATATGACGAAATATATATTTTATTTTATTATCTTGAAAAAAAAAGAATCTCCAATCTAGGTTTAATCTCCAAATTAATAATTTAATATAATTTAATTTATAATCTTACGATTCAAATAAATCTAAGCATACCTATTGTATTTACAATGACTTTATTCTTGTTTAATTTTAGTATTGACAAAAAAAACAATAACAGAGATCAGTATTTGTCAGCATTGAAAATTTTAAGAAACTTTCAGAAACTTTATAATTTGAAAATCGTCAGTATGCAAACTATGGTAATGCATAAATTAAAACTCATTAAACTAACTAAAAAACCTTTCTTGTATTTTAAAATATGTCATATCATTTTACTGATATCGTCAAAGAATTCTGTGATGTGACAAATTATTTGACAAACTTCAAAACACCAAAATGGTCGCGTCCCGCCAAACGTTCGTTGTTAATTTGAAGAATGACAAAAATGTTTTTGCTTGAGTAAAAGAATACTACTTATTTAAACCTAATCATCGACTAAGATAATATTCGTGACAAAACGTAAGGAAAGTAACATAAATATCCTTATGAGCAAAACTGAATAAAACTTTCAATAAAAAAATTCCATCGATGAAAAATGTCAATTTTACCAAACTTATACCATATTAAACCCAATAAACCGTAGTTTTCTTAAAATTAAATAACCAAAAAACTTACAGAATTCAAAATAAGTAATAGTTTAAGAAGCGAAATACGTCATACACTACAGAAATAGTAACAGGATTTCCCTAGAAGAACATTCATGAAACTACAAAAAATGGTTACATTTTTATGTGATTAAACACAGTGTGTTTCATTCTTTAAGAAGAGAATAATCGTTCACAATGTTGACTAAAAATGTATCTTAATTCTCCGAATCGCATATGAGAGTTCAATACTACAAATTATCAAATTTGCGTAATGTAGCAAACGTAACGGATGATACTACTGTTTACATTTCATCGGAAAAGGCAGGGACGACTGAAAAACAAGATATCTACTGAAATCTTTACAATTCCATTTGTAAAGCGGTTTCAACATAGCGTTGAATTTCTGCATATAAATTTGATCCCCAGTAGAAAGTCATGCCTGTTGTCCGGATGTTTCTGTAGTTTTTGCACCACCAGTGGACACTAACTGTTCTAAAAAACAGACGCGTTTTAATTAAGAGCATTCCACCCTCCGTAGCATTAGTAGGCTGAAAAACATTAGACATTCTCCCTGCAGATCCAACCCTCTTCTTTCGGCGAGCGTTCGTGCATAAAATTCCAAACAAACTATCGACTTTTCCAGTTTCGTCCACGAAAGCGTCGCGTCGCTGTCGTAAAGTCGTCCGAAATCCAAGGGAAGATAATTCATCGATAAGAGCGCGTGCCTAAAAATAAAAAAAAAGCAGCGAAATATAACAGGCTTGGAAGGATCGACATCGGCAAGAAGCGAGCAGGTCCGGCATCATCAGCATCCCTCGTTCAAGGGGTGGGCGACGAGGGGTTGCACCAAGATGGCGGCCACGTGCGCTTGCGTCGGTCGTTTCCTTTTGCGCCCCTCCAGGGCGTTCGCTGATTCCCTTTCTACCCGAGTCCTGGTCGTCCTGGGTTCCCGCCATGGCGGCGGGATGACACCCGAGAACCACCGAACCGACCCGAACTGTGTCGAGACCCGAAACGCGGGCAGCTGCGACTCGACGGACAAAGAATACTCTTGGAGCATACACAGTCACCGCGCGGCGAGCACACACAGCACGGCGCCAGCCCGCAACCAAAGGTACTCTTTCAGCCGCGAGCCGGGACACTTTTAACACGCGTCTCCGTGATTTCGGAGCAGTCTTCGCCGCATACCCGAGAGAACGAGAGACGTTTTTCGACTCCGTACACGTCATGAAACGGAGCAGTTAAAAAAAAAAAAAATTTTTCGAAACGTCACGGGTTTTTCCGGGACATGTTCGCGAGAGTCGCGTGTTACCCGATGGCACCGAGTTTTCCGGGGGAGCTCGCGGGTCGTGTCAGTGCAAGGAAACGTAGTGTTCGATGATCATCCATCGAGGAGTCCGAAAGAGGAGGAGAAAAACCGGTGGTGCGTCGAAAACTTTGTTCCGCGAGAGGAAATGAAGGGTGTTTGGACAGTGTTAATGATCATCGCCGAATTTTGATAAGAGAAGAAAACCGGGTTTTTGGGCCCTCGTGTTTGTTTTCGTCTTCATTGACGCTCCGTCTCATTCGAATCGTGTAAAAGTCGCGCGTGACGGTACATTGGATTATTTTGTTTCTCTGTGCCTCTTTGTTTCCACGTAGTATTACTACCCGCCGTAACATCTGATCGTGGCACCCACGCCTTTGCAATCGCGTGCAGTTTCCCTTGGTCTTTTTCCGCGGATCGAACGAGAGTCAAAGTCAAGAACACAGAGGTGGCGGCCCAGAAGAGCCACTTTCGCTTTCGTTCGACCGTAGTCTTGTTCCTTTTCTATCTCTATCTCCCTCTAGCGCATCTTGCGGTTTCGCTCCAGGTCCCTATATCTTCATCTCCCACCCTCCTCCTTTTTTTTCGACATATCTCGCTTTTTCCAGTCGGTGTACTCCCGTTTCGCATCTTCTCCTATGCATCTGCTCCTCAGTCACTGATTCCTTAGTTTTATTTTCCATACGCTCTTTTTGTCGCCTTTTACGGGTTTTTTCGTGTTCCGCTTTTTTACTTAGTCCTTTTCCTCGCTGCTCTACTTTTAGACGGCATTTATGCATTCTGATCCTTCTTATTCACCTTATTTTCTTACAACTTACAACCCCCCGCCACCCTTAACTTCTATTTTCGTGATACTTATTCTTTATCTTCAAACCACATTACGTTCTTTGCGAGACTCTATTGTTCGCATGTGCTTCGACCAAAGACATGTGGACCATATGGAGGGAAGGAGAGGAACAGAGGTTGTAAGTGAGACAACTGAAAAATGAGTGCGGGATAATATATAAATATGTAAGCGTGCAAAAAGGAGGAAGAGAGAATCAAGTTAGAGAGGTTCGGAAAGATGTGACATCTTAATCGGAGCAACGCGATGGCGGTTTCTTTTTATTGTCATGATGCAACCGGGCAGTCACTTTTCTTTCATTCTTATTCGTTTTGGACTTTTTTCATTTGCGTTCACAACGAGATAATGCAATAAGTCTCGTATTTGTTAATGGCGTCCAATTGTTGTTTAAATGCCAAAGTGGTCTAACCCAGATTTGGAGTATTATATCGGGAGTAATAACAATGGTTAGCAATAACTAAATTGTAGTCACCGATCAACTGATGTTTACGTAAAATAATGCAATAAACATATTAGTATGGATATTCAGAAACCTAATCTTAATATAGGTTATTAAGGGTTGATTGTTAGGGACCATCGTTTAGGAACTGGATAATCTAGAGTATTTGGTCAGGGATTTATGAAATCTTCAGAAATCCAAAAACTGATCTTTGTTTATGTTTCTTTTTTTATGAATACTAAAATTAAACAAGATTAAAATCGTTGTAAATACAACAGGTACGTTTAGTTTTGATTAAATCAAGAGATAATAAACAAAGATACATTTCGCGGTTACGGTCCTCCATTGGGCGCCAAATCCAGTGACAAAATGTGGACCAAAAAATTGAGTAACGGAATCGCCATTTCTGACTCAGTTCCAGTTCTGGAGGTTTACCAATTTAAATTAGGGTTTGGATGACTTTCATGTATTGTAGGTTATGTTATGTTGTTTTGTTAGACTCCAGTAGTTAGATGAATCTAATTATGTTTTCTCCTTTCTATGTCTGACTAGATATAGACTAGTATTGGATATTAATTATCCTATTTTGTTTAAAGGTTCTATTTTTCTGGCGGTATTCAGACAAAATATAATAGAGTATCCTTGGTCAGTAGTTTGGAAATATCAGAAAGCATAAATTTTATTGACTTGTGTTTCCGAACCCTATAAAACGAAAGTTAAAAAGTGACAATGACGAATATCTCCTCCAGAACCGAGAAGTTCAATGAATCAGTAATGGTTTGGATTCCGGATACTTGTTCACTTGCAGATAAGGTCTTTGAAAGGTAAACGTGATGTGCAGTAAATCTTCGTATCTTGTCCAATTTCGACTTTTCTTCCCTTTCACGGCTGGATTGAAAAAGGGAATATAGCATTCGCATCATCATTCAACTTCTTAATAATCAAACTCATCTCGGGAGCAATGGATCTTCAAAGAATTTTTCTAGAGCCGTCCTTGATGAGATGAAATCGATTTTCCGAAAACAAAGAAGGCTTTCGCAAGATATTCAAATTTATTTAAAGCACCGAACCGACATCCCGTGTAGGCGGGTAAACCCTTATTACGTTCGAAAAAGTGCCAAAGGGAATCGCAAAAAATAATATCAGACGCTCTTCCGAAAATCGAACAATCGGGGGAGCCTTCCTAGATCGTCGATACATCGCGGGCGCTAGCTCCGAATTATTCGTCTCGGCTGGTCCTGAACTTTTTGTCTGGAAGATTTTTTTCCAGCGTTTTTTCCCGCTGTTTTTTTTCTTTGTTTTTTTTTCTTCGTGTGTACAAGGGAGCCGCGAGCTGCGCGCGATTTCGGCCGGTTTCTTCCCTGGTTGGACAGACGAAACGGATCGAAACCAGCTCGAGGAGCCGCGGATCGCGAGAACAACGGGCTCCGAGAGATTTACGGGCGCGCAATGGTCCCTTGGGCCTTCGTCTCGTATACATGGTCGTCTTCTTCTTCTTTGCCTTTCAACTTCATTGCGATTATCTTACAGCACCGCGAATCGACGAGATATCGGCTCCACTTCTTTTCTCAGACGTTTTTAGCTAATTAAAGTCTTTCGTAAAAGTAAAGCTTTCGGTAATTGATATTATTACGAATGGTACTTGATTTATTTAGAATTTTTGGAAAATTTTCAAATAAATATCTTCTTTGACGTTTGTTCCACCAAGTCAGTCTTTTTAATTGAAGTTTTGATGGCGGTCAATATCCAGGGCGGTTATAAAAAAATCGGAAGTAATTTTTACTCCGACACGCGAGTGACTTCCTTAGCGTCGCTCGTAAAATTGAAGATTCCAGGAACTTTTCTATATAGGACGGTGTCTAGACCGACCAACACGATAGTTCAAACTTTGCCCTGTAATTATCGACCTGTCTCTCAAGTTTCCGGCAGGACTATTCGACGCTTATCTCTCGCGGTTCGTCGGTTTGGCAAGTCTCTAAGAGACTTTGCCGTCTCCTCTAGATCGATCGATAGTCGAATGCCCTGACTTATCGGCCACTTTTTACCGGACTCGAAGAAATTAACTTCCAGTCGAGGTGTGGTGAGAGTGGCAACACCGTGAAAGGGTTTTTATGTAGGGGTGGTGTAGGCGTGGTATATAGGGTGACTTTTTTTCGTTACTTTCTGATGGTAATCGTTTATATTTACCAGGATTTCGCATTCTTGTACAGACGAATTATCAGCTCTATTTTTCTTGCTGGATTGTATTGGTGTTGTTAAAAAGATAACATCAATAAACAATGATGTTACTAGTTTCTGTTTGTTATATGAATCGTCATGTGAAATTTTTGAAAATTTGTTGTCCAATGGATGAAGTAAACTTCAAGTTCGGGCTGGAAATATGCTGCATTTGTTTGTTATTGATGTGGTTTGATGCGTTTTTTAACTGGCCAAAGTTTCGGAATAATTCTCGAATTACTTTAATTAACAAAATTACTAAATAGTTATTTCTGTGAATGTATTAATTAATTCGGCAATAGATGATCTTCTCGACAAATGATTTGAAAATATTCCTTTGGAAATACAGTAATATAATTCAATTCAATTTTACTTAATGAATAGCATAAAATTATTACTTTGAAAAAAAAATACTTCAAATCATAGAAGAATACAGAGGAAAAAAGTTTTGGCTATGTTCAGTAAAGATTTATTTTGTTGTGCACTGAAATAGATAAAATTAAGATGCTTGAGCAGTAGTTATTTAAAAAGTCATATCGAATTATAGTAGATAGTTATTTTAAAAATAAAAAACATAATTTTCCTTTGCAATTCCTAGAAACAAACAAACGTTTTTCTTGTGTACTTTGAGAGTATCAGATGTGTATAATTTGTATTTAAATATTTGTACTATGTAACGGTGTCGTTTATACACAAAAATACTACAATAATCCAAATTTGTAGTTTAAAACATTTCTTAAAATGCATTTTGAAATATTTTAAAGAGGCCAAAAGAACTAAATATCAACTGAACATCTTGTTACATTTTAAAAAACATTACATAAATATTTCTAACAATGTTAAGAGAGTAAAATGTACACTAATTACGTTTATTTAAAAAACATAATTAGTGTACATTTTATTCTATTAATTATCCGCTTACCAAGAAACAACAAATAACATATTTATTTCAAATAGTAACGGATGAAGAAGTTATTTACTATTGAAGTTTTTCTCAACTTCAATATTTTAAATGTTAAGAGAGATTATAAATATAGGTGGATTTAAATGAATGAATTTTAATTAAATATAGCAAACAATTCGCGTAATAAATATCTCTAATAAAAGTTTACAAGAATTCCCACGTTATTTGTATAAATGCAAAATTACTTTACTTAATTTAAAAAATTAATGAAGTTCCCTTTTTGAGTAAGATAATTGTCGATTTTATTGAGTAAAAATATACTTCGGGTGAAGTAAAATCTTAATTTACCAGATTTAATAGCTTCTTAATTTATCAATGTTTTGTTGTCAATTACGGAAAAAGGCAGTAGATAATTGTTGTTAACAATGTAAGTGATAAATAATAGTAATGCCTTCTTTTCTAAAATATTGATAATGCAGTTTTTATACTAGAAAAAATAAATAATCCTCGAAAAGAATGAATTTTCAGTATTGTTGCACTTAAAATACATCTTTTTAAATAAAAATAAATACTAACTTGAATAATCTCGCGAAAAAACTTAATTCAAATTGGAAATAGTGTGTTAAAAAAAGTTTTTCTAGCAAGCAGAAACAATTCAAATAACAAACATTTATTCTTAATTCGAGTAAATCTTCATTGCGTGTGTCTTCAACTAAATGTTTACTTAAATTCAGACAATTTTTGTTAGTGTTATTTTCTACAATTATGGAGTAAATAATCACTCTTTTTAGAGTGAATGTGCAAATGTTCACTGCAGTGAATTTTGCAAATTTATTTAATTTGAATCCAACAAATTATAAATATATTTAGAAAATAATACGTAATAAACATTTACTAATTAAGTCAACAAAATAACACTTTAATAAACTTCAAAGTTTATTTCTTATGCATTGCATAAAATATCCGATTTAAACACTGAAAGTATATAGCAAAATTACAACAAAAATTATTATTGTCTTTAAATTATCATAAAAGTTTTCAAAACATTTTCCGGTATGTAACTTAATTAGGAAATGTTCATTAAAAATAATGCGATGTTAAAATTGGTTACCTTGGGTGGTCCAAACCGTCAAAATCGTAAACAAATGCAATAAAAATAACAAATAAACAAATAACTTTATAATTATCATTTCACAAACTTAAATATTCGATTATTGAAATAAAAGTAACGAAACTAATTATAATTTTAACAATTGTAAAAGTAGTTATTAATAAATATGTTTAATACTAATCTTAATTAGTTGTTAAAGTTGTAGAGTTGAATTGTTGAATGACTTTATAAATCTTTTTGAATCAGTCTTAAACTAATATTAAGGTAAACTAGACATAAGCAATTCAACGTTTTATTAACGTATTTGCTAAAAGTATATTATTAATCAATTAGTAAATACCTTTTATAATCAGAGTATTTTCCTATAAATTTTATCGTTTCACACGGGCGTATCTAAATAAGATATTCGATATTTATTTTATGCATTTTAAATATTTTTTAACGTTGAAAACACGTATCATACATGATTTACCACTAAATTCTCTTAAACTGGCAACACTGTAATTCTAAACCAAATTTACGTGTAATAAACGTATAATAATCGATACTAGTCTTACTGGCGATAAATTACATAGAAACAAAAAAAATCGACACAAATCTCCTTTGACCATGTCAGAATCTTATCCTAACCTCAAAAATATGAATTTTAAGTCATAATAACATTTTAACATCGAAAGAGTGACTTTAAAATAAGCTTTATTCTTGTGAATATCAATTCATGAGTATATTACATTTTGGAAACAGCATCAACGATTAGCATACTTAATTTCTAGATAGTCCTTAGTCAGCGCGACACCATAACAATAAAAAAATCAATAATTTTAATAAGATTACTCTAAAGCACTTAGGCACGCTTCCACCCTTGCCGGACAGTAAAAAAATGACACATCTTTGCATTTTTATCGTAATTAGCGACTAAGAAAGCACCTCTATATGCATATAAATGCGTTCTCTCGCAAAGGGTTTTAGGGCCGTTAAAAAATGTCCCCAGTTGTGTCTTCCCTTTCTCTGGAGTTATAATTTTTTGTAGCTGTCTTCATCTGGTTTGTTTCCCTCTCGCTCTGTTGCACTGTACCCTCGTGTAGGAACGAAACATGTCGGCGCGAAGAGGCCGCATTAATCTGTGGTTTAGCGAACCAATTTAAATATCAGCGGCGTACCGAACGCAATTTTATATCATTTCCGATATCGCGTTGGTGTGTGGGTGGATTTAAGAGTCTATCATCGTAACAACGGCAGGGTCCTCATCAGGCACATGCGTATATGAGATCGTGTCTCAATGATGGTGCGTTCGGATGCGTCACACGGATATATAGGTGCTGGCCTGTTATGAGACCGCGACGCACAATGCAGGACTTCTCTCACGGGAAACCATTTCCCGATATCTGAGATTTCCGCTTTCAAGCTTTTTTTTTTTTGATTGTTTGTAGAAATCTGCTTCGAAGAATGGCGCCCAACGTCCTTGTTTCCTACCGATTTATTTTTAGGCTTTCAAAACATTTGTTTCTTTTCGCTCTCTATTTTTTTTTGACTGGTTTAGGAATGTAATTCCAGATAATAATTGCGAGCAAGGATGAAAAATTAGGTATTTTACTAAAGATTTTTCTATCGTAAAAACGAAGAGGTATTAAATCACTTAATATGACAAGAGAAATACGGTCAGTTGTTTTTGTAAAATTTTCAAAAAATTAACCATTTTTTATCAGAATTTCTATAATTTTTTAATACTTTAGGAAGATACTAGTAAATTTGTTTACAAATGTTATAATATAATATAACAATAATAAACAACTTCATTGGTACATTTAATTGAGTTTAAGTAGCGTTTGCTAAGATTTTTTACAGCAGGAATTAATTTAACTTGGTATATATAGACTGTAAAGTTTTATTAACCTTATCTAGAATACTTAATGTTTATCCCTATGAAACTAGATTTTACGCCAAATTATCACTTAAAAATTTTGCTCAGAACTTTTGTAATTCAAATTTAAATTTTGTAATTTAAGGCACTCAATTTAAAAAACGATATTTATATTTGATTTATTTTGCATAATTTATTTATTAAGGTATTTATTTTTTATATCGAGAACTTTTATGCTATTAAAAAGGCTAGTAAATAACATTTGTTGATCAGTTCCTACTATAAATTTTAATTAGTAAAATCATTAATCATTTTTTTAGTCATTTTTTTTAATCCTTCAAATATTATACTAAATATCATTAAAAACTACGAAAATAAACTAAACAATAATCATGCTGTAGCATTACTTAATATGTACTTAATCATGGAAGCGTTTATCAAATTTTTCTTAATACGGTATATAAAATTTAAATAATTGATGAAATATCACTTAAAAGAAAATATGACAAATTACGTTAATCGATTTTGGAAATTATTTAGTAAATTTACGAATTCTTAATACATAATGAAATAGAATAAAGATTTTATTAAATTATTATTACTATCTTAATTTTTGCTGAATTTTGTCTATAAAAATCTAATAATATATTTGGATATTAGTTTGTTTGAAAATAAATTAATGTTTAGTTAAATGGAATATGTATACAGTAAAATGTATTAATTTTTTATTAAACGGAGTCAAGTACTAAACCTAAACTGTGTTAATTATAAATCGTATTTACTATTTAAACTTCTTGAAATGGTATTAAATATTCATGTTACTCTGTAGAAAAATGTGTCCATACCACATTTTCGGCTCTTTTCTGAAATGAAAATATGACCACCAGATGTGTAAAAATATCGGAAGCAAGTGTGTAAACAGAAACCTCGTATAGTCGTTGAATATAATCATAAATATAAGTAAATATATTTAAAAAATATTGAATGTTTCATCGAAATATTTAGCAAAATTATCAGCAATTTAATCTGTTTAACTTTTTATCCTAGTTATTAGAAAATTCCTGTTGTATAAGTTGAAAAGTAGTTTTCAAATACTCAATTTTTTAAGTGTTTTACTTTCTTAGTAAAATTCTACTAAACGTACGAAGTTACTAGTTTAAAAGCGAGTAATGATTGAAGTTGAATTTTATTTTTTATTGGTTTTTCTTGCATTATATTAGTAAAACTAACTAGTAATTTTACTTATTTGCAAAATATTTTAATTTTATTATATACAAAATTTTTACTCGTCTGGTTTTTATGCTTTGTCTCACGGAATTGTAAAAATTGAGCCCAAACGATCTTCTTGAAGTTGTTAGTCATGTGACTAAATATTTTGTTTAAAAATTTCTTGGAGTAAACATTCATTATAGAAATATTTATAGACTAAAAATTGAGCCACTCCATTAAAAGAATTATTACTCTTTAAGAGTGAATTTTCACTCCATACAGAGCGATTTTCCAATCCGTAAAGAGTGACCCATCACCCGTCATAAGTGAGTTTTCACTCGTTAATAGTGAGTTTTCATTTATGTAGCTCTTTTACTAAAATGGCCCAATTTTACTACATAAAGATGAAGTCTCACTCCAAGAAATTTGGAGATATCACTTTCAAGGAGTGAACTTTCAATTCTTTCAGAGCAGTAGTTCATATTTTTTATCTACTAAACAGGAATAATTTCCTGTAGAATACGTAAATTTACTTTAGGATTTATGAACAATTTCAACAAAAGCAATAGCAATCCATCAAAAGAGTGGCTGATTTTTCAATCAGTAATCATTGTCATTTCATTCTAATAAATTTAAAAATAAATAATAGTAAATAATTTGAAAATTTTCTCATTGTTTATATTATAGTGACTAACATTTAAAACCGTGATATTCTCGTACATATTCTCAAAATTTCTGGTAGTACAATTTCGCTTCGAAACAGTGAATGAATGTAAAGAGCGATTCTTTTATTGAACTCCAATTAGTGTGTAAATTTCCTCTTAAAGAGTTGCTCAGTTTCCATTTTTTTACTCGGTTCTTGATCGAAAATACTCAAAATATTAGAACGATAGGGAAAGTGCAGTGTAGATATTCAATCTTTTATAAGAGTGACTAATTTGCTTATATTATAATATTTAACTCCAAAATGTTTAAAATCCTTAAATATTAAAAAAGAGATTAAAATTTCGTAAAAATGAATAAAAAATGAATTTTCACACGAAGATTCCCAAAGTAAACTATTACTATTATTAGTTTTGTCGACATTTAATCACAAATTTTCAAAAATTGGCTATATCCGAAGACACTTAAAAACCCCGACATTTAAACACCAGACATTTTAAACACCAGATATTTAAAAACAAGACATTTAAAAAAACAGACATTCAAAAACCAAATATTTCAAAAAATAGACATTAAAAAACAAGACATTTAAGAACACAGATACTAAAAAGCCAAACATTTCAAAAACACACGTTAAAAAAACTATATTTAAAAAAAAAAACAGACATTTCAAAATGCAGACATATTTTGAATCTCGGTTTCTATAAATGTCTGATTTTTTAACGTAAGGTTTTTTGATGTTGGGTTTTTGAAGTGTCTGTTTTCTGATTTCTGGTTTTGAAGTGCACCAATGGTTTTGAATGTCCGTTTTTTAAAATGTCTGGTTTTTAAGGATCTGTTTTTTTAAATGTATGGTTTTTGAGATATCTGCTTTTTGAAATGTCTGGTTTTTTAATGTCTTTTTTTTTTTAATATCTGGTTTTTGGAGTGCACCCTCCGAATGGTCAAGGTGTACCCAAACGCATCGGAAATCCCGGCAGCGCATCGAAGCTCGCGGGCCTCGCGTTAATAAGGGAATTTTTTCGCATAGCCGCAGCACGTGTTCTCAAACACCCTGTATACTCACACTTAACCATCGGTCGGTATACATATATAGGGCAAGACGATAGTACAAACCGTGCGAGTGGGTGCGTGAGCGCATGCGCCCGTGCTAGTCGTGTGCGTGGGACCTTGAATCAAGTAGCCTTTGTCGCGGGCACCACGAGGCCGGCGAAAGTGTATACCCGAAGAGCTTTTTTACTCCGACGACTGCGGCGGCGGCCGGCTCTTTTTATTACTTTTTTCTAACCAACGAACCAACCGGACCGCTCGTACGGTTTTCGCGGGCGGGCCTTTCGCCATTTTTTTCGGCTCTCGCCGGTACACATAGCCGGAATTAGCGCCCCGCGCGATTATCGTGGATTTCGGCCGGCGGAAATGTCGGGCGTCGCGCTGAATATCAAACCGCTTACGGGCTTTGTTTCTTCAGCTTCTTCCTTTTTGCTCCTATAGTTGCATCGTCTTCGGCGACATTGGCAGCCCTGACCAAACCAGCAACCATTCGATAGGTTCGCTCCGTTTCTCAATGGTCATTCGGTTGTATCGATTTTTCGGTTAGCCAAATTTGAGCAACCGATAAAGACAAAGTAATCTGCAATCTGACATTTTTGTTATATTCTTGATTTTCGGTAAATTCGCAAGTTTTTTTTGACTATTTCGTCACTATTTCACTTTTACCAATATTCATTTGGTTATGACAGTATTGGGTGCACCTCAAAAACACGACAAATTACAAAACAGATACTTTAAAAACCCAACAGTAAAAAACTAGACATTTAAAAAAAAAGATTTAAAAACCAAACATTTCAAAAAACAGTGATTAAAAAACCAGACATTTCAAAAAACAGACATTAAAAATATGTGTGCATTTTGAAATGTCTGGTTTTGAATGTCTGTTTTTTTAAATGACTGGTGTTTGAATGTCTGTTTTTTGAAGTGTCTGGCTTTTAAATCTCTGTTTTTTTAAATGTCTGATTTTTGAATGTCGGGTTTTTGAAGTATCTGTTTTGTGATTTGCCAGTTTTTTTTTAGATGCGCCCGTAGTAATGACATTACATAGTAACCTACCAAAATTCAAATACCAGACATTTCAAAAAACAGAAATTAAAAACCAAACATTTAAAAAAACAGACGTTCAAAGTATGTGTCCATTTTGAAATGTTTTTTTTTTAATGACTGTTTTTTGAATGTCTCTTTTTTTAAATGTCTGGTTTTTGAATCTCTGTTTTGTGATTTGTCGGGTTTTTGAAGTGCACCCGTAGTATGGATATTGACTACACTGACAAAAATAAGTCTTAATTTAAGACCATTGATAGGCTACGTTTAAGATTTAACAAACATTAGCCCGATTAGAACAGGACAAATTTATGCACTTTACATGGACTAATTTTAAGCCACTTTAATTTTTAACAATTTTAAAACTTATTTTTTTCTGTGTTGTAACTATTGCATCTCCTTATGCATCTGTAAATACATAATTATAATTTTATTCCAAATTAATACGATTTTTTAGACGATGGATTAGATTTAATGAAACAAGATGTAAATAATCTTATAAAAATGATTTAAAAAACACATTACATAGCAACCTATTTAAATATTTATAAACAATTTTAATAATAAAAGTGTCGTTAAGCCTAAATGATTATATTTTAGAAATTTACTACTTTCACGAGTACAAAAACACAAACATTTACATCTGATACAGTTTATTTATTAACAATCATATCTGTTACGTGCGAGAATATTCGACGGTAGCACATTTAGTGAGGGTTTGTAGTAATACGTATAATTTATGATGGGACAGTCGTTTCAGTGTTTACTGACCAAAAAACAACAACAATCTATTTAAAAAAAAAGTGATATTTCAGACAAATGTATTGCAATTTTGGATTCTATTAATATTTTGGTTAAAAAACATTTTAAAATCCTTATATTTCAATTGGTTTTACTTATTTTTTTTTTTTTACATTAAGGGTACAAGTAGGATACTAACTTTTAAAGCAGTTATAAATAGTTAGTTAATAGGTATTTTTTTCGTATTATATTAAAATTGTACATAACTCTTAAAAAAGTCCTCTGAAGCTCTCTCCGCCGATAGGTTTAAAAACATAGACAATCAAAAGAAATTAACTAAAAAATTCGTTAGTAATTGTAACAATTACATTTCATTATTTAATTAAAAGTACGTTTATGCAGAAATGTTGATTTATCGTGATATAGAGAGCTGTTAAGTTCTTGTTAATTTTTTTAGATCTTTCTGGGCATTATTCACAAAGACATTTTTAAGAAATTGTCAAAAGTTTAGCTGATTTCTTTTTAGATCATTAGGTAGATGAATTCCTAATTAATAGTCGTCGTTTGTACATTCTGTTAAAATTTTTTAATATTTAACTCACTAAGAATCACAAAACTGTATTTAGGGTCTCACCAATTTATTATTGTTCTGTAATCTTTTATAGAATGGCAGAGAGTCTTTTTAATTAAAACCTGTTTTTGTTGAATTCTTTATCAAAACAAAGCCATTGGATTGACAAATGAAGAAGAATTGAAAATATCTTTTCCATTCAATGCAAAAAAGAATTTAAAAAATAAATGTATTTGTATGAAATGATTCAAGAATAGAAATGAATTGCACAATATCCAGAAACTTTATTCAACATATAAAAACTCAATTTTATCTAATATCTTCAATCTTGTTTCTCTTGCTAGAAAAGTAATGTGTCAAATAAACATTTGTCTTATTTTTTAATACTTTTGAATTCTCTTCCATTTACAGACTCTTAACTGTTCAAAACTTAAACCACCAGTTCTGTCATCACAACATAACATAAAACATAAATCAATTAAAGAATATTTAATAAAATGTTGTAAGAATTAACACAAAATAATCTTCGTGAGTTTTTATTATATTGAAAAGGATTCAAATAAATTCAGTAGAAAAAACATTTTTATCGCAGCTCAGACATCCAATGTTTTCATTAAGATACAAACGATTACATTTATTAAGAGTATACTATTACCATACAAAAGTCTAATCCGTATTATATATTCATTGTTACAATGAAAGATATTATCAAATATATTATCTCTATTTTACTATTTAAAATAACGATTTAAGCACAAACCTATCTTTGATATTTGAGGTTATGTATCATAAATTTCATGAATATTTTAGGATATTTTGCTTTTTAATCTCCAAAATTTTGGAATACCTTGAAAGTTTTCAAAATGCGGATCAAAATCCCACATTTCCAAGAGTTCCTTGACCCTAACAATTTTTTAATCTTTTGAAAAGAAATTTCATAAAGTTCCTAAAACACGTGATAGATTGCATGCATGTCACATATTTAAATACCAGAAAGTCTGCCTTACTATAAAAATAGTGATATAATTATACTACTATCAGTAATAACTCGTTGTATCTTTATTCAAGTGGTTCAATTAAATATTTCTCTGTATAGAATGAAACAAAGCAAAAATCGTATCTTGCACGTTCATTTCTGAATTCCTTGATGAAAAAAAGTAGATTCGAAAGGTCGCTATGCGGATCAGTGGCGATTCGTCGGGTCAGGGTGTTTCGCATCCTTTCCTTTTCAAAACAATACCTTCTCGTGCGCCACGAGCAATTAGACAGTTCTAGAGAAATGGCGCAGGAGCCAGGCAAAAAGTCACGTCATCCGAAATTCGGTTGCGAGCTTCTCGGAAGCGGCCAACAGATGCGTTTCTCTGGACCAGGCGAGGAATCTGCTCGCGAAAGAATCCGGCATAACGCTTTCATCGCACACTGGGTATATTGCGCGACGGAGCGTACACTATGGGTCTCTCCATCTCTCTTGGCACGCCTCTCCTCCTCTCGCAAGCGGTATTGAATTTTTGTTCGTTTGCTACGGTCGATTCAGCGAAAGTGCATAAAGGCAGCTGGGAGCATCGCCGCGAGATCGATACGTCTCACTTCGTGCGTCCGTCAAGGCTAATCGAAATGAAAATGCTGCGAGGCGTCTCAATGTACCCCGATAATTTATAAATAACGTGTTATTATTTCATGAGGGCCGTTATCGACGCCATTCTTACCGTCCCGACGAGAAAAAAGTTAATTTGGTGCTTGCAGAGCTTTTTTCCTGCGATAATAACCTATACGATTGTCATAGTTCTTCAAATAAAAGGGAGACGCTGATCTATATCAAGCACAAACTCCAATTTTTATTTCGGAGTAATACAAAGTGGCATTGTTTGAGGAGCTTTATCGTAACCTCCTACGCTCCACAGTTCCGCGACCTTTAAAGTTCGTCGGATAATAAAAAGATGACAGGAAAGGCCCTAACTGATCAATTTTACATATAAATAATCAGCTGATAACAGAGAGTTCAAAGTAAAAGTCGGGAAAATGCTGCGCGCGCAGGGGAAAGTGCCAAACGACAGTGCAAGTTTTCACCGATAGCGAAAGCTCGGGTATTCACAGCTGTAAAGCTATTACGTCGACCGAAAGGGACGAAAAGGACGAGGAGGAAGAGCACGAAACGATCTATCGAAATTCGAGCCCTACATACGAGCTTGCGAGCTTTGTAAAGTTCGTTCGCGTGTGTCATATTTCGTTCCCACGTTCCTACCGTCTATGTGTGCGTAACACACATGCGCAAAGGATTTGGTTGTATTGGAGATCCTCGCTTTCACGCACGCTGTAAGAATGTAGGCAAAAGAGAAGTCGAGCTTGCACGTACTTCACGCATACAGAGTCGCGCCGCGATCGATATTTTACTGAAACTGAGCGTCGACGCTCCGCTGCACAACGTCGGCGATGGCTCGAAACTGATTGGAAATAATATAAAATGGAAAAAAATACAATATCATTGTTTCGTGTCTGAAATGGGAATAAAGTATAATAGTCCACGTGAAAGGACAATGATAATTTTTAAAAAATTACTGTCTAACTAGATGGAGTACATCAAATAAGCTTCAGTGTCCTTCCAATACTGAAAGTTGATTTTTATATCTAAATGTACATTGCAAAAAAAAAACTTTAATTCCGATACTAATATATTTCATTCAAAGCATTTGAAGCACTTGAAGCACTATTGCTTTACATGTACTTCATTAGTTTATGAACATCCGAATCTTTTTTTATAAGCAAAGAAATAATATTCATGTTCACAACATGATTGTCTTAAAAATGAACAAATAACAGGATATTGTCTTGAAAAAATTTTGATTTAAAGCATCTATAGTTAATATCTAGCTCATAGAATATTTAACTGCTTCAGAAATAATTAACTCCAGTGGATTCAGTTTCCAAAGCTTCTTTTGCGAAGCTCTTGAATTGTAATCATATGTGGAAATTGACAAAAAGGAGATTTGGTTTAAAGCATCTTGTTTTAAAGCAACTAGAGTTATTAACTGCCTCAAAAAGAGAAAACTATTTTTTAAAGGGTTTTGAAAGCATTGTAAATTAAAACACGGAATTGAATTTCCAAATCAGTTTGGATAAACAATGAAATACATTGTGTATCCGCAATGAGTGTCTTCAAATACAATCATCAGGAATGATTGAGGCTTCGAGGGTTTTTGATTCAATGCATCTAAAGGAACTACCAAACAATAACTATTATTTTTTTCAACACTATTTGTTGTGGAAAACTACTGTACACTTCTGTAACCTTTGTTTATGTCTTCAATTTTCCATAGCTGTTCACTGATTGCCTTAAAACAAAATCATTTGCTGGACTTGATAATATGTTCAGGACATTTGCTTCAAGGCATCAGGAGCAGTTGCCTGCCTCAAAACAACTATTGGTCTTCCATAAAAGTCATGACCTTTTGTTCATTGGGGAAGGAACAAGTTGCAAACAATTATTTTTCTCTTGAATGGTTTTGAGCTTGGAAACCATTGTAAACATTTGTAACAAACCTAATTCCAAATTCTTTCCTACAAATTATTTCCATATCCGCGATGTTTGTTTACCTACCACTGTTTGTTTACCTACCTATGTTTGTTTACCTTTCCATGAAGGTCACTTTATACTCACGATTTGCGGTCTCACACGTTTCTCTCGTATTCGCTTTTACCGCGGGAACGCGTACACGTGAATGAAGCACCTACGAAGTTACAATCGCGGATATCATGGGGACCGAGTAGGTGTGCGACCGACGAACGTAATAGTAGCCTTGACGCGCGATGTCCACTCCGCTCGCAGACGGGGCAAGACCTATGGCACGTTTTACGGACTCGCGTGTGCGTTTTGTTTACTGTTGCTTGATAAACGAGACGGAGCGATAAATTACACGGGATAGCTCGATTAGAAAGATATAAACGCCAATCGTTTTCGATACCTTCGTCTTTTAGTTTTTTTAGCATGCCTATTATTTATTCAAACCTATTGATTTGTAATAAATTTGTAACTAAATACAATTTCTTTCTTCTGTTTCAGATCGTACAAATCAACCG
The DNA here is from genome assembly GCA_030407085.1 of Trichopria drosophilae. Lineage (NCBI taxonomy): Eukaryota > Metazoa > Arthropoda > Insecta > Hymenoptera > Diapriidae > Trichopria > Trichopria drosophilae. The sequence goes on from CM059582.1 coordinate 195,466,109, forward strand.
CCTTCAAACAAGCCACGTTAACCTCAAGTGATTTATATTTTCTTACGAAAAACGAGAGAAGTAATTAGTGTGTTTATATTGTCGTAAATATCTCGAAGAGCTTAGATTCAGAAGAAAAAGGAGATAAAAGCTATAATATCTATTTAGTGTACAAAGTATATCTGATACAAAAAAAAAGAAGAATAAAGCCCGCCAGTGCCAAATCTAAATAAAACGAAATAAACGTGCATAATTATTATAAAGAATAAAGAAGTTTAAAATAACAGGTGAAAAGTAAGAAGTCGAAGAGCGACAGGCAAAACCATAAACCAAAGAATTTACCATTTTTCTACTAATCAATCAGCACGCTAACGATACTTGTAATAAAACGAAAACTTACAAATCAAAAGGTCGAGAAACTTTTATAACCTTCGTTAGTTGTTCACATATTTATTGTGCACTAGCGAATTTTTATCGACTTTTGGGGAGAGGACTCTGAATGTGAATGCAACAACGTAGCTTTCAGTGATACGCAAAATCGAAACACACGAACAAGTGCATTGATCGCTTGAAGAAGATCTGCAGAATACAATATTTCCAGAGCAACGGATCTACTTCAGTTCGTAGCCTAAACCTATCGAGTACAAATTGCAGTGATAGAAGGTAACGTGAGACAAAGACGAGGAAGTAAAGTGGAGAAGTTTGGTTCGAAGCTGTGAAAAATATCAATTAGTCATTTCGATATGATATCAACAAGTGCAAAAATTTTGGCAGCGATCGCTGAGTAAAAGACTCGTCGTTTGTCAGGAGGGTTTCTTGTAGAATTTTTCAATATATCGATACAAATTTGCAGAGAAACGTCGACCTATTCGGCGCGAGGATGATCGCCAGTATGTGGCGAGGAAGATGAGCGCAGAGGTGACGAAGGAGGTCGTCGCCTCCGAGAGGGTCGGAAGCCCTCCGGCGGCGGTTGCGACCTCTCCGGGTTCGGTAGGTCCTGGTGACCCGAATCGGCACCTACCGCCTTTTAGCAGCTTTTCTTCTGACGGCACGATGGACAGCTCAACGACCCTTACTACCCTGCACTCCCAGGATATTGGTCTGGGAATCCCCACGTGGGACTACTACGAAGGCCTGACAGGACGTTTGATCGATTCGCGAGGCGAAATCATCCATGCCAGTCAGTACAGGCCATGGGAATCGAAGCACGGCGGTGGCGAAGGACTTCCCAGTTTTGCCAGTCAATTTACAGCTCCCAGCGAAGCGGAGCCTCAACTAACCGCCCTGACGCCGCTTTCACCGGCTTCAATTTCCCATTCGCCACCAGTCACTACGGCGGTGGGCCTCCCGAGTTTTCATACACTCGGTTCCCCGTTACCGACCCCGCTTCCACATCGAGGAACGGTGGGTTATCCACTGGTACCGGCACCCGTCCAGGCCAGGGAAGTGCCAGCTCTTCAGCAGCAAATACTGGACGAACGACACATTCAACTCCTTGGTTCCAGTCCCGTCCAGGCCTTCACGGCACCCCATGGCCATCCGCACACGGTACTCACAGTTGTCAAATCGGAGTACCCTCAGTTGCACCACACAAATTTCCAAAATCCTATGTCGACGGTTCTCGACTCGTCGCAAACCACCCGAGTGATCGGTATCGATGGACGCAAGAAGGAACGCAGAAAAATTCGCGCCGGCTCCATGGAATCGGAAGATGGAGGCGGTAACGCGGAAAGTTCCGGTCAAGTTGCAGCTGTCTCTTCCACCGCAAATCGCGGACCTCATCACATGGGTGGTGGAATCGGTGACACCGACGGCGAAGGTCTCAACGATAAGCCAGCTAAGAAAAAGCGCAAGAGGTGCGGCGAATGCATCGGCTGTCAACGCAAGGACAATTGTGGCGATTGCGCTCCCTGTCGAAACGACAAAAGTCATCAAATCTGCAAGATGAGGCGCTGCGAGAAACTCACCGAGAAAAAGGTAAGATAATGCATTCAATATTTAAGATTCAATTCAAATATGTCAGTGGTTACGAGAGATTCCATGGGGGTACACTTCCTAAATTAATCATTGTTCATATTCTCCTAACCACTGATATATTAGATAATAATGGTTCTATTAAAGGAAATCATTACGAACATTTCACCAATACTATGCAATGGGCGTTTTGCACGGTTGCTTTATCACTACTTATAAACCGATCATTTGGTCTTTATCTTATTGACCGACAGTGAGTTATAAGGCTATACTGTTTTTCGCACCATCGCATGACATTTTATCACTAGATTCGCTGCAATTGCTACATTTTAATCGATACTTAGAGATATGAATAAACTGTTTTTGGGATTTAGTCTGAGTGGCAACTGTGCAAAGCGACTTTTAAATCGAGCAACAATACTTATTTCTCACTCAATACTTATTAAGATGGCTTAATTATTGGTGCTATCTATAAACACTGGTACCGTTCTTCCGGTCCAGAGTTTAATCGGACTGACGGTGGAACGTACCTGCACGCTCGGTCACTATGTGCATTTCGTGTGCAATGGTCACGCGAGACGACTAAATGTCCAAATATACGAGAATATATATACGAACATGAATATGTCGGTGCATGAACACGCGAAAGTCTACATATATATTCGTGTTCGCGGGGGGCCTAGGGTGTATGGTAGCGGGTATAAACGCGAACGAACCTGCAGTGCATGGGGCTATATATAGCCTGAACTTGGCCCCGATGCCTGGATGTGCCGAGAGAATCCCGGAGGGAAATACAGAAATACAGATAACCGAGGTGGTTTATTATTGCAGTGACATTGAATAGAGGGTGGCGTCGTTGCCCTCCTCCTGGCCGCTTTTGGTATAGCGAGGGATTCGAGCGTGAATTCGTACGACGACAGTCGTCTTAAGTTAAAGTGAACACCGATTTAAACATCCATTTGACGCTTTAGTTCGTTCATTCAACTGTTGCGATAATAAAAGAAATCGACAGAGGAAAATTCGATTTAACAATTTTGAACAATCGGGTTCGAGGATAAACTTTGTTCGTTAGGGAACACCCTATAGTTTTAAGTGCGTTCTTTTTCCCGAGTGACGGGCACGCACCGCTCCTCGTGGCGGACAGTTAGAAGGGCTCGATTATTGATCGAGACCTGCCAACTCTTGGTTGTAGACGCATTTATAGACGCGGTTTTGCTGCAATTCTCATCGACGAGCTCGTTGGGGCGGTTATCGTAGGGCAAGTTCAAGGCTTGCCCCGGGTCACAATAATCGCCTATCGAACTCCGATGACCAGCCGGGAGAAACAAACGCCTTGTTTGCCGATACGTATATATATATACGTATATATAGAGGCTTAGCTGCATGGACGAGCCGGTATTGTGTGCATACGATGATAAGCGCGTAATTCGCGATAGAATAGTCGCGCGACGTACGCGACGGCACGTCGCCGATTTGCCGTCGATTAAATTGTTATAAATAATCCAGCATTATGGCAGTCAAGTATCGCCCGAACGACCCACTTCCGCGTAATTTGCATCATTGTTTGATTGGGAAATATTTGAATAGCTGTGAATTCAACTACCACTAAACTCGTTAACGCGAAAATTGCCGCCTCGAAACGCTGAATGATACTTAATCGCGTAACCGTAGTAGGACGCGCTAAAATTCGATGGAAAGGTACTGAGCACAATTTTATAAACTTTATATGGTAACAATAGATGTAATATTTCCGATGAATTTATAAAAATTTATACGAATCTGAGAAAACGAAAATTAACCTGGCATTTTTCCAAAAAGCAATCTTCATATAATTACTTAAGAATGTCATCAACGTAAATTGGTATTTTTAACGGAAGCTTCATCGACAAAACCTATGAGTCACTAGACTAAGCCTGTGAATCGTACACACGAGCTGTATTTTGTCGTGACGCGTGATGATCGGCTGAAAAGAAGCGACGCTCCCGATTCCCAGCACGAAACCGTAGCATCCACGTAAATTGGCACTTAAACGGAAAAGAAATCATGTCATGTGTAGATTGAACGATAACAAATAATATACACTCTTTACTTTTCCCAGAGAAAAGAGGCCGAATTATATTTTAACGTTACTCCAAAATAAGTAAAAGAACAGTTTTATTCCTTTCATACTACATGCGCAATTTTAGTTTATGAACTGATGGTAACAAAAAGTAATTAACTGTTTTTAAACGATATTTCCTTCATATTTTGTTAGGAAAGAAAGAAACGTTGACGTACTTTTCCATTTAACGTGCATTCAGATCGCAGACGTGTCGTTAGAAAGAGAGGGTCGAGACGTCATCTCGAATTGCCAATAATCGATAGTACAATGGCCCTTTCCAAACAAGAGGCCAAGGCGCACGAAACCCGTGGCATCATGTTCCACCTACAATATATTAAATAAAATGTAGCAAACCTTCTTATATACTCAAAATAATAAATAGTTTCTAGTAGTTTTCAGAAATTATTAAATCGAAATGGAGTTTTTGAAATGAGTAGTTCTTTTTGGTGTAAACTTTCACGATGTTCTAATGACGATTTACGACCGCTTTGGGCAAAATTTGATATCGTAAGCAAGCGGTAACCGAAAAGGGCGAATGAAAAAAACAATGAGAGGACGAGAGGGGTTCATAGCGAGAAGACGGATGATAAATAGCTGACGTTCGAAGACCGGTGTACACTGGTCCGAAGTAGCAACAACCCCCACTTTTCTAACTTAACACCCTCTTTATCTTCTGAGAAGGGTTCGACTCTTTGCTCAGCACTCTCTTCGTCTGGTTACTTTGCCTATGTACTCTTAAAAATCGTACACACCTGCTCGCTGGGCCCACCCACACATTCGTTTGATTGTTATCGCGTTTGTGCTTCTTATTTTAACCCGATTCCTCATAAATAAACGAATCGGAGTTCGTTGCTAAAAGACATCCATTGCACGACATACATTCTTTGTTTTCTTCCGCCCATATCTTGCGAGGGGAACATTAGGAATATTTGTACTTTATAAAATTTAACACCGAGTAACTATAGTCAGTTTGGGAGACGGGAACCATTATCGGATAATTTTTTCGCGCCATTTACGAACGTGCAATTTCGGTAATTTTCGGTTTGGCAAGCTAAGATTGCACTCTCGATGCATTATTCGCAAATAACGGGGTCGAGCGCTATTAAAGCGTCATGATACTGATACCACAGTATGTCGATATTGTCGATATTCCTCCAATCAATTTTGCGCGTTAAATTCAATGGCACATAAAATTACCATCATACAACATGAAAAGAGTGGTGGGCACCGTAATTGTGTTCCCTTTTTCAATAAACTGATTCGAAATTCGTGCGATCTTTCATTTCTTTTGTCAAACTCAAAAAGCTGCTTTTGATCGTTGAATGTACCGAGACATCAGTATATGGGAACATGTCCCTTTACGTCCGGCACACACGTTCCAGATCGTTTTCCACCCTTTTGCATTCTACGATTCGACCAATCCCAAGTAATCTCACAGTAGCAGACACGTGCATGGAATATGCTCGTATTACTCTCCACTTTTATATGATCTCGAAAGAATCAAATGCACTTTGCAGAAGTGCATATGCCATGATTTGGAATCAGAATCGATGAAGTCGTTTAACGAATTATCTGAGCTAAATTGCTACGACATCAATGTCTATGGGGCACGGAACAGATTCCCGTTGAAAAGTTCCTTTGCCTACAGCAGTTTCATACAAAAGAAGTAGCGTGCACATGTCAGCGTACTCGAGACTTTTTTTTCTCCATTTATGGTCGTATGCAGAGTTGATTGGCCTGTCTTGAGATAACCCTGAAGAACCCAGCATCGTGACCGCTTATCAACTAACTATCACGGCCTCAATTGAAGCTTCATTTAAATCATACCAGTTCAGAATATCCCGTAATGAATCGACCTTCAGGTAGTTTACAGACAATTCCTTTGTTGATTAGCATCATAGTATACGTCTAAAGTACGTAATGCGTTATCGATACTCCCCACTTCTTTAGTAACGGGGATGCCATTTGTATACGTTGAATGTATTTAGCATATGAAAAGGATTAATGAATGCTGCAGGTGGCTGAAATAATTAACTTTGTTTCATTTAGATTTAATAAGGTTTCGCAATTCCGTTTTTTACAAACTTTTGATTCAGTACTTGCATCTGCTCCCGCGCACAAGTGCGGTATGACTCCCCATGGAGTAACTGAATACGCGCAACTTTCTGGTCGACGGATCCTCTTTCTCATACCACTTTCATTGGCTTCACCGCTAGTTTCGATTTATCCAGAAACCGGAAACGTCAAAGCCTTTTAAAGCATAAAATAATTGCAAAACTGTCAAAAAACAAAATATACGACTGGTGAATTTTTATAAACCTTCGTCTTTCAGTTACTTTCCTGCAAAAACAAATCTTAGGCCGAGTAAATACTTTAAAAATCCTGAAATCGTTTCTGAGAAATGCGAAGCTTTACAGGATTACGTTCTAAAACGAATTTAGCAAATCGAAAATCGGTTTCACGGAAGAGAGAGTCAAGAGAAAATTTACTCGATGAGCTCTGACAGAAGTCTCGCTCCCTCGAAGTATTTGGCGACTTGAAGACGAGTCTGAGCTTTTTGCGCCGAACCTCCTCCACCTCGGGGCAAAACGTGTTTCATCCCGCGGTAAAGTAAAAGCGTTTTACCCTTCGCCGAAATCGCATGGTTTATACCTTCTTGTAGTGCACACCTTAGCGCCTTGCGAAGTGAGGGAGTATAAACTATTAGACTAGTCCCGGGGAAAGAAAAGCCGTGAACCCGAGCGGAAAAGCCGCTAGTCGATTTACAGTATGTCTGATAAATCGACGGAAAATTGAAACGATTATGCGTGATTCCTTCGGAGGCGAAAACAAAATGAAGTTTCCAGGTGTACGAGCAAATGGTCCGGTTATCTAAGATATCTTTTTCCGACGGTCCATTATCGATTTCGTTCGCAAATCCAAGAACAAAGAACGCGTTCGTTTCGGGGCCAATGACGATGTATTGTTCCTATCGAAAGTACACTTACACGAAAGTGACTCGAGGCTGCAGTCGCATAAAAGAATAAGACGAGCATACGCATGTCCCTTTTGGAATTATATATCAAGCTTAACTAACCCCTTGAATGCGCGATCTATCTGACTGATTGTACGCCGGCCAGGTCGACAAATAAAGTCCTTTTTTGTCCACGGTTGCAGTGCCAACAAGCACGCGGCTGATCCATAGTAGACAGATGGGGAATTAACATATGTATAGAGTCGAGATCTCGTGCCAGATTTTGGGTTCTCGCGTTCCGAAACGTGAGAACGTGCCATTTTGCCGAAATTCGATTCGCCGTTTGATTTTCCTCGGTATTACGCTCGTTAATGCGTGCGCATGTGCGCACTTACGCTGCACGTCGAGGGCGAACCTCATCAAGAGACGCGAATCATCGCGATGTATGTTTTTAAACGGAGTGTACCTCACGTTATACGGAGACTACATCAAATTTAAAACTTGACCTTGAATTACCTTTCTAAACTTTACAATGGATCATGAGTTAATTTTCCTAGTCTGTCAATTTCCAAAAAATCGTACTCGATTTGACATTACTGACTGTTATCTTATCATGATTAATGTAGGAAAAATTGCAATCGATGACCCAAATTGACCTAAATGTAGTCGATTAATTAAAACAACTTATTTTTCTCATTGACCGTTTGATTAGTCGACCTTCTTTTTCTTACAGGCGTAAATATTTACGTCGAGTCACATTTCGCCAGACGATGCACATTGCTTGAATTATATTTGTCACTTTCGTCGACTTCGAGCATAATCGCAGCGAATGAATGCAAGCCTCGGTTTGGGTCACTTGCTATCGCTTACTACCGCTGATATCGCAACACAAATACATGCAATAGCACTGATAGTAAACACCTTCATTGATAAACCCAATAGCGTACGACACGCGCCAGGGCACAAAGTTCGTCTCCACTCTCGTTAATTTTGAGTCAAATGGATCAGGCATCATCTTATCTCTTGCTGCAAATACGGAAAAGCTGTTCTCTGATCACAAAGATTGGGGAAATGAATTGTTGCGATAACGACTCTAATCATGGCGCTAAAGTTCATTTAGATTTGCAATGATCTATTTGCAAACTATTCATAACAATGATCAAACTCTTTGTAAAAACGTCAGCTTCTCTGAAAATATCAGCATAATAAGATAGAGACAAAGATAGAGTGTGTACACGCAGTTTCTGGCAGTAGCGGAGAAAAGCGTTTCTCAGTCGATATATCGATCCTTTCCCCACTCCTGCGTTTCCTGCCGCGCGAACAGGACTCCTCTCCTACAGGATGAGTCACAGCCTCCCCGCTATCACCAACACCAACAATCCAGCTTCTCCTTTTGCACGCACAAACGAGCTTGGCGCACGTGCACACACACATTGACGAGTCTTGTGTACGCACCCGTAGGTGTAGGTGTTACTTGCGTACTCTCTTTTCCTCTTTCTCACTCTTTCTCTTATGCTTACGCGCGCGCATCCGCTCTTCCTGCACTCCCCCTGTTTCCTTGGCCGGCGGCGCAGCCTATTTGTCGAGGACGAAAATTCTAAAGCCGGTTTTACATTATTCAACTTAGCATTCGCGTCTCCGCGCCCGGCGGAAATTCGCATTTTTCAACTACGCCAGGCAAGGAGGTTGTGCTGAAAAAAATTATTAATTATGCACACTTGGATGAATGAGGCAAAGCAGTTTCGATTAAAGATGTGAAAAGAAATAATAGAAGTTGGAAAATTGTCGGGTCACGAGTGAACTAAACTAGTGATGACTAGTATATAATAGTGAGGACATATGAGAGAGACGAAAAGGGCAAGAGATTGCAGAGCATTTCAAACCCCTAAACTAAAAAGGGAGTTTGATATTAAATACCGGTTTAAGGATATCAAAATCATATTTTTTATCTAAAAATCTGTAAAAACTGATGAGTTTTTACTTCTCTTTTTTTTGAAACTCTTGCTCTTTTCGTCTCTCTCATATGTCCTCACTATTATATAGTTGCATATTATATAGATGCATTCTACATATTGCGATTGAACTGAAAACTGTCGCAGTCGATACATGCACGTATAATATGGCGAACGTGTGTCTAATGACAAGGTATGGCTCCCCGGTGCAGCGTACAATTACCATTCAAAAATGCAAACTGCGCACCGCGTGCGTCGTAAAAGGCTAAAGAGAGACGACATGAGAGAAAGGGCAAGAGGAAGAGAGAAAAAGTAGAAATTGACACGGGAGGGGATGTGGGGGGAACAGAGCAGCATACGTGCAGCATTGACGGTAGCATTTTCAATTTACGTCCCACAATAACTATTAGTGCTTTTCTTCGTACATTTTTTTGTTCGCTAGTACTGTACGCTCACGTTTAGGGCGGTCCTCAGCGGGGCGTTTCGAATTTCTTGCGCGTAGCTACCCTAAAGATGAAAGAGCTCGGTAACTGTGTATGCTTTAACTACGAGCCAAATTACATTTTTGTTTCTAATTATGGTAATAGAGTGCAATTTCGGGATTAGGTTATATAGTATGTACAATGGGTCTTAATCGATTTTTAAACTACAAAATTAGACTCGCAGATGAGTTTATGTAAATTTCACGGTTAAAATAAGTTTTCAAGTTAGGAAAGCGAAAAGATATTAATCGTGTTATGCATTAACAATGGACGTAGCAAATCTTTAACCTGTAACCGCAGTTTATCACTAGGATTACGCGTATTACGAGAAGCCCCGAGAGTTTGTAATCTAGCTAGATTTGCTCTATCGATTTTGAGTTCAGCTGAGCGGTAGGTGTGCGTGTTCTGGTGTGATGTTCTTAGCGTGTCTGAGCCATTGTTAAATAACCGTTCAATGACTCGGTATACTACAAAAATATAAAATGGAGACATTTTACTATGTTGTGCTTTTTAATTGCGTGACGGGAAAGCTGGGACCTTGGTAGTACCAATAAACCGGAAGGGCATGCGTTCTGCTACTGGAGCACTCTCTTATATCAGACGAAATATAACATACGTCAATGACACTAGTGGATCCGAAATTAACTATAAAGGGGATATCTGTATCATATGTCTGTCTCTCGAAACCCATTTACGAATTGAATAGCTTTCTTTGCTGAATAGAATCTGACTTGAATGGTCTTGACGATTTACTGATGGGAAAATTCAGATTTTGAAGATTGTGATTCAGAATAACTGAACCAAAGTTCATTACGTTGGAAAGACTGAAGTAGTACTTCTGAAAATCAATATCAAATGTTTGAATAGGAATACAAACTCCATGGAGCGAGTCAAAATATATAAAGGAGTCTACGAAAAACACAGTTCCAATTCGAGTCACTCCTTCTAGAGAAGAACTATATGAATCGAGTGCAAAGAAGGAGTGACTCGAATTGGAACTGTGTTTTTCGTAGACTCCTTTATATATTTTGGCTCGCTCCATGGAGTTTGTATTCCTATTCAAACATTTGATATTGATTTTCAGAAGTACTACTTCAGTCTTTCCAACGTAATGAACTTTGGTTCAGTTATTCTGAATCACAATCTTCAAAATCTGAATTTTCCCATCAGTAAATCGTCAAGACCATTCAAGTCAGATTCTTCGGTTGACATGAAGAATCTTAGCTAAATCTAAAGAAAGGTGTCATTTCGTGATCTATTGCGAGAAATAGAAATCCCTAGAATCATCTGCGACAAAAGACTCATTGAGGGTCTGCGGTTGAGGATCTCTACGGGAAACATTCCACTTTTTGTGATGTTCGCCTCCAACGATAAACCCATCCAAAGCCATCGATCGCGTGAAGAAAGCCATTTCTCCCGACGCGTCGGCAAAATAAACGAGAGATTAATCGACCATTAATGACTGTTCGTCGCAGAATGCAAAGTGCGAGGATCTCAAGGACAGATCGCGGAGAACGGAAATTGACGCACTTGCCGTTACGGTAACGAGCCAGTTCGAACCGCTGCACTCAACAATACTGGGGTTGGGAGGTGGGCGGAGGGAAACATGCGGTTTCTCTGGGTGCGCACGTGCTGCTCCTCGGATATATGTTAGCCTCGAAGAGTTCTGTTCGTCCTTCGGTCCTTCCAACCTTCCTTCAACTTTTTTCTCGGATGCACTCGATGCCGCTACTGGACTCCGTACGCACACGCCCGAAGGACGAAGCAGGTATAAAGGGCTCTACAGCTGTCCGACAGCTGCTCCCTCTGTCCCGAATACATTCGGGATGAGTGATGAACCACTCGGTTGCATTACGCGTCTATGCGCTTTTATACAAATATAAGGTTATTCACAATAATAACCGATGTTCGACCACTGATCTTGCGTAATGCATAAAACATGTTTTGTAGTGGTCACAAACGCATAAAGATCCATTTTTTAATAAAAGTATAACATTTTTTGTTCCTATGCATTTGCATGAGTTTACCTGGACCTTTTCCGTAGCCCTCCTACATTGTTCGTTCTCTGCATTCAGCCAACAAGTAATATTATGATCCAGAAAAAGCGTTTTACAATAATTCAGGATTTGAAGGATGCGGCAAGTGCCATAGGCTTTCGTGTTTCAAAAATTAATCCAATAATACCTTTCCATATGAAATACGACTCCCCTAATTCATCAAGAACTTCAATCGTAGTCTGCATACTGCAAACAATCGCCGACAATAGTAATCTCATTATACGTTTGCGAGGCAATAACATTAATAATACAAAAACAAGAGTGAACCAGAAATGTGATCTGAGCATCGTGGCACGTGTGTGCTAAATGCGATAAATGTTCGCATTGTAAATACAACTAACGTACATCATACGCAGAATGCTATGTCGTAGGCGAATTTGTGATAGTACTGGCAATATGCAGGGCGAAACGTTGATGACCATAACGAAATTAGTAGCGCATCATTTCGTCCCTTTCTGCTCTTCTTCACTCATCCCCTTTGATAAATCTTGTTACATTTAGCATTTATTTACAGTCGATGGGTTGTACACTTTCGAATTTTGGCACAATCCATATCAATTTGGTTGAGAAGATGTGCCGCTTCGTAATAATTTCACTCGTCAATGGCGACCAGTTAAGGGCGAAGCTTATTTCGGCTCTGCATTTAATACTCTTTCCCTCCTGTCGTGGACGCGAGTTTAAACCAATATAATTTCCTACGTATTCAACGAATGGAGTAAAGATCGGCAGCTGAATGAGAATAATGAACGTGGTTGACGGTCTTCTCGCACCAAAGGTTCAGTGTACCATGAAAGATTGGCTGAAACCTTAGCCCGACCTGAATTAATTACATGAACCCCAGGTTAATTACTGTAAATAAAAACGTCATATGTTATGTAGCCCATTATACACAGGTCGGTACGTTTCCACGATTATTATCCGGCACAAAAGTCCGTACGATTTCTAAAATATCATGTATTCGTCATAAATCATCGTTCTGAATTTCATCATTCGTATTCCGTTTTCAACTTCCATTATTCATGCTTTCTTCCCTATTATTATCCAGTTCTGAATAGTACGGTTTACATTTGGTAAGATACACAATTTCATAACGAAAATCATTAGCGATTGTTCAGTTGACTTTACCATAAAATCTTTGTGTCGTCGTACTGATCGGCAAGACGGTTCCGGGCTTACGAGGAAGAGCACAACGATGCGAACAATAGGCTCGACAGTTCGACTGAGACAACGAGTGAATTACGCCGACAATGCTGTTGATTGCTCGATCATTATGACGTCATAAAAGCGAATCTAGTTGGTGTACCTACGGCGCTCACGATAAAGGATAATGGCTCCCAAAGCGCATACAGCCCAATTGAATGCTCAAGCTGGTTGAAGAGTGAAACGAACGCAATGTCACAACATGTTTCCTTCTCCATAAAAAAAAACGCGACATTGTCGAGATCATTTTTCTTGATTGTCAAATGTGTAACGAACGTTTCATGTGTAACGTCCATTTCTTATTGATTGTCGAATCCTTATTAAAGTCGCACACGTGATCGTCATAAATCATACTAACATCTGCTTTTTCGACGTCATATAAGAAAATTTGATATGAAAAGCCAAATATAATAGAAAGTGCTGGAAAAATACCAAAGTTATACAAAATTAGTCATTTGTGGGTAAACATTTTAGTTTTCTGACTCCCACGCACATTAGTCATGTTTTCCTTACTTAATGTCAATTTCACGCATGCGCTGCAAATGACAATATTTCTTACTCCAGTTTAATCTCTGGGTAACTTGAGTGCGCGTGCAGATAAAAAATGTTATGAAGAAATAATCCCGGGGGATACGAGGCCGGTATGCTCCCCGAAAACCCCTTGATTTATTTGTGTCTAGAGACCTCTCTCGTTATTTTGACCAAAACCTTGAAGTTAATCGATTGAATACTAAGCTTGAATAGAAATGAGATACGGAAACAGCCGAGTAATTATTACTTGGGAAAGCTGGGAAAATCGAAGTCGGAGGAATCAAAATCAATAAGCGGACAGAAGATTCTTGAATTCGGAGACGCTCTCCGGTAATTCGACCAATTAGACTCTGATAGAAGGGCGTCTAATATGTGTACGCGGTATTCGGCGCAGGAATTTGATATTTTCGGTCCCCTAGTTCCGAACGCAGCCGAAATTCGAAACTTTGTACCGACTTTGTAATTACGGCGTTTCTCTTGAATTTGCGATAACTGAATAACGGTAGCAGTCCGTTTGAAGTGACGAAAGACGAATTCGAAATGTCTTCGTAATACTTTGCAGTATTCATGACATGAATTCAATTATTCTGACTGCCACTTTAGCAATTGCATTTGCGCCACTGGCAAATGTAATAAAAATCTTTCGTAAAAACTACTCTCTAGCCAAGTAAAGACAGCAGCACGAGTTCATGTCACGCTCGGATTCGGGCACATGTGTGCTCACGGCACAATGCGTATCTCTAATTCTAGTAGCTACCCTACGCTTAGCAAACTAATCCCAATTACGAATGGCCATTAGTTTTATTCGAAAAGGAAAAACGGGTATAGTTCGGCAACGGCCCGACGCGTTAGTTTAGGCGCACCCTGTTAATCGATCGAACCCGTGCAGTTACGCATCCCGGTGATTTACGCCGTGTGCTAATTGCAATCATTTACATAAACGTAGATCAAGCGAGTCCAATTAAACACAATAGCTTCAAAGTGCTTTCTTGTTGCGATTTACAGGCCTTCGCATGAAAAATTAAAAAATTAATTCCCCGCTGAAAAAAAATACTAAACAGTCACGTTTCGAACTTACAACACCGCCCAAGCTTTTAACGTTATTGATTTTCTGCAGGAGCCATCAGCAGGGATCAGAACATAAATTGTAATGACATCTGTACGTTAATATCATGGCTTAAGATGACATATAGATACGAAGGGAGAGGAACGTCCAACGGATTGCATCGAAAACGTGGGATCGGTATATTTTGAGGATAGGTTCGGTTATCCGTGTATTTCGAAAAAATGGCATCCGAGATGGATTACTCGAGAGCATAATCTATCGAATGAGATCGATGTTGCTCTCTCACTCTCTTTCTCTCTGTCTCTCTTTCAAATTCGTACGGCGTAAGGCCTAGGAGAAACTAGATCCTTGCAGCTGCTGGCCTGAAACCGGAAGCTTTCGGCCATCTTGTTTGCACAGTTGCCATGGTTACCGCGAGAGATCCTTTCGGAAAGGACGCGACGCGCATTCGTATGCGCGCGCGACGTTGCTCGGTTTACGACCTCTGCGTATATAAAACCGACGCGCACGTGTGCGCGGACACTTTCGACGGTGAAAGCCCAATGGGGTTCCCCGTGCCTAATGTGCTACATTGTACGAAAGTTCGACGCGATTCTTCATGGGCACTGATTTTAGATTTCCGGAATTTATGGTCCCTGCGCCCAAACGTATATACCAACGCCGTTTTTCGGCGAGGGAAACGTGGCAGATGGCGGTTTTTGATTTCTATTAATCGGATTATTCTTCCAGATACGAGTCTCGCGTTTTGACGAGGTCTTGGCAACACGGGGTCGTGCAGCTAGGAGCTTTGCTAACAAGTCATGTAGACTATAACGGAACGAAAACTTGTAAACCCGATAAGGGAGGTTTCGTATTCGGCATATTTTATTTTTTGACAAAAGTGAAATCCTGTAGTTAACGGCGTGCCGAGGTCTTTTTGGCAGATGTCGGTCTCGACTTTTGGAAACAATCTGGAGCGAAACGAGAAGCACGTGTGGAGGAAATCCACTTCCTTTTACGGTGGCCCGCGCGTCAGGAAAAAAGCTACTCGGAAATCGCCGAGACCGAAAATTACGAAGCAGCTGTCTGCAGAGGCGTTCGAATGTACCGACGAGTCTAGCCGAGGTCTAGCTCGTCTTCCGCGGAAAGGCTTCGGTGATTTCTGCCATTTAACTACTGCGATTTCTTCCCTAATGATAACCTGTCGCTCAATAACGACCACGTCTAGGTCTTTAAAAAAGTGCAAACCCCTGGCGTACATTTCGTCCCACGAAATGAAAGGTTACTAGGAAAAAAATATTCGACTCGAAATAAAACTTTAAATTTATCCTACATGTCCGCAATTTCTTTATTGTACAAGTCGTTACATAAAAATTCCATGAGAAAGGTTTTTTGAGCCTGAAAATTAATTACTTTAATGTATAGGCGGGACAGACACTGCGGCAGTACAATCATTCGTCGAACAGCTGTCTGCAATTATATTGTACGCATTTTCGACCTTCGTACGTTTTCTAGTTCTTTATCCTTTAGTTTCTCCGCCTTTTTTCTATGAATTGACCGTCTGCCTACCTGCATTAGTTGCATACCCGAAAAGTCATTTTTCGTAACTAAGTATAGGTTACTGTATTTTAGATACCGTGGCGATGGTATCCCGTAATTCATCAACAGATATAACTTTATCAGAGTAGGCGATAACCGTATTACACGAAAGTCTTGGGAAGCCAGAACGGAGATGAAAGGTACCGGAATGACAGGAAAATAAAAGTTTTACGAAAGAGAATAATGCAAAGAAAAGATTCCTGAATGTCCTTCGTTCCATCCCTCTTGGAGACCGTTACGGGCTTAGGCGTCGGGCACAATGGCGAATATTTTTATAGCGATTCGCGTCGGCAGCTACATCAACACGACCGGTTTTTCACTCGCGCGCAGTTTGGCCATCTGCCGCTTCGTTACGTTGCACGTATCTGTATTTGTGTGTACGACGTAAGCAACGTGCGTATTCTTCCACACTGTCGTATACGCAATGCAGCTACGAGTGCAGTCGACGCTGCTCGACATCGTAAACGTGACACGAAATTCATCATCGCGCCGCGGCCTCGGGGTGACAAAAGCCGGGAGCTCGCAAAAAATGACAAAATTCTCGTTCCATCCAATCGAGTTGGTGCGTCTCGCACACAATAGCAATGAGCTTCAATACGGGATAGAATTGCGTCGCTTTTATATAAATACGGGAATTAATGCTGAACTGGTTTTCCAGTTGCATGCGGCATTTAAAAAAAAAACAACCAAGTACGTTTCCGCTTAAAAAATCCTGCTGTATTCGCACAATTTTGAAAATTCGCCGAAAGATTCGCCATGGTAGGGTCGCTGTACTTGGAGATACGTCTCTGTTAGGCCGCGTGTCGAAACGAGTGAGCCAATCAATCAATTCTCTGGCGCACAATTCTCGCAATGAGATCTGAGTGAATTGCATTAACCTACAGACACAGATGCGCGATTTGTACGTGACATTCGTTTGTAGGAAGCTCATAGAGCAGCGACCGGCCGATCTAGCTTTCTACTTGGACTTGGCCTACATACTTCGTATCCTCCCCTTCGATGAATACGCGGTTACCCGCGAATGTTTACCCGACGTCGTATAGGTAGATTCTACTTCAACCCTTTTACAAGGAACTTTTTGGTCGGAATAGGTAAATATTTACCATTTCGTGTTGTTTCAAGAGGGACCAAGTCGCTTATTGACAGAATCGATTCTTCTTTTGATCAATACTTTTTTACAAATTCGTCACAAAAAATATTTGTTTTGTTTTGTATTTCTGGGTGCGCATGATGAACCCGGCGATCATCATATCTGGTATTTACGCCGGTATGTAGCACTTTCCGTATGCATTAATGCATCGGCATGTACGACGGCGTCGGGCATACGTTGGTTAGATATTCGCGTGTACATATTCTGCGAGTTTCGGTTCGCCCTACGCGAGATTGCGTAGACACCCCTTGTTTATACGCATTCGGCGAATGCCGTGATTTATCCGCGCGTCGTAACATCACCACCCTTGTAATCATACGCATAACTTGGGATTATGAAATTTGCGGCCAACGACAAAGCTGTTTCGCAACCTCAGGTTTAGTTTATAAAAATTGAACAAAAAAATGGTTAGGTTTGAACTTAATTGGAATTTGAGTTTTTATCATTAATCTGAATAGACGTCATATTAGTTGTATATTCAATTTCTCGTAAGAATGAGCTACGGGTCACAACGATCTTTGTCGACGGGATTTGTCAATGAAGAAAACGGAAAAATTAAACGTTCTTTTCGTAGAAATATATCGTATAATTCGCTTTCCTATGAATTCGACCTTAAGTCGTCAGAATGCGGGTATCCAGGTTCATCGTGGGAATTTTCGAACTCGCGGAAGAAGACTGGTTCGCCTACCAGTACCCGCGTGCGCCGCACCCTTATATTGTCTCATAAAACATTTGCACCCCCATGGAATCTCTAAGAGACGGAATTTACTTAGCGATAAAGGAAGATTTAAGGATCATTATCCGGTACGAAAGAATTTATCTGTTGCTTCTTTGCGTTCCTTCGCCATCGGGCCAATGAAAGACTTTCAATCGGCAGGAATGTTTTAAATGCATACGAATGAAACCAACGTTTGATAACGATTTCGTAGCATTCCTGAAATAAAATAGCGTTTGATGAGATTTACATAAAATTCATAAAATAACTAGTTAAAATTTTATTTCATGCAATCAAGCTGTTGCTAGAGGACACAGCTTATAAACGTTTTCCTTCATTGCAATTCAATACCATCACGTGGTAGAGATTTTAGCTGCAATAACGTGTAACCCTCTGAATTCTCACGTGACAAAATCGAATTCGCCGCGAGGGTGTTCTCCCTTTTCGTCGCTGCTCCTTAGAAGCGGACTTTAATTAAAATCATTCGAATTCTCTCGAATGACGCGTAGCACCTCAAGAATTTAATTTCATATATCGTTCCTAGTACAAATACGATCGCATAATGGATTGAATATACATATATATAAATAGTTTATATATATAGAAAAAGTTTTTTGTCTTGTTTTTGTTCGTATAGGGTCATAGCGATCGGTTGCGAGTACAAGCACTATGACGTCCCGTTCATAATCAGCAGTTAACAGGTTTTATGAACCTGTAACGCGAACGACGGAAGCCGCACTCGAGCAACATGGGCGGACCATCATGCTGTCGGACCAATTTGCTTTTGACACGCGCCCGTCTCTCCCTTCCACCCCCGCTTACCCATACTTATCCTCTCGGTTCCTCTTTTTCTCTGTTGTTTTCTCTTTCCATCTCCCTATACATTATTTATCTATCTACAGAAATGATGAAAGTGAGAAAAAAAGTGCGACAGGCTGCGAAAGAAGTTGGAGGGAATAAAAACGACGATAGTATAACAAGCCATGTACCATGAGGCAATGACATAAATTGATTAGTTAGGTCGCTCGCACGGTCGCTCAGTCGCGGATAGAAAAATCCTGGGAACGAGACCCCGACAAGAGGCCCCGAGAGTTAGCGAACGAATGAACGAACGAACGAGCAAGCGAGCCAATGAAAATAAAAAGGATGTCAGATTGCCGCGGCGTCGGAAGTTACGGATTAAGTTAGGAAGTAGGCTGTTAGTGTCGCTGGAAAGAGAGACAGCCAGATTGAAAGAGAGACAGAGAGAGAGAGAGAGAACTCGAAAAAAATGTGTTGAGCCGAACTGGACGAAATCACCTTGCCTGTTAAAAGCTTGCGTGGTCCAGTTCAAAGACATTGTCATACGTTGTCAATATTATACTAACAATAAGATTTGCACAAAAAATAATTACGATATCACACAAATTAATAAAAATTGTACGTATACGTTTGTACTCAATGTCAAAGTAGAAGCCGCACGTGGCGCAAAAAGTTTCGCGTACGCTTGCGTGGACCGCGGTCATCGTTCGCGTGGCTCTCAGCCGCCTCCGCGTACCCCGAAACACGTGGCTGCCCCCAGGGGTGGCTGTACTGGGAGGCAGCAACGAGGGTGGGACCTTGACCCAAGAACCGAGTACATTCGGGTTACGCGTGGTTACGTCGCCGTCGGCATAGTTGATCACTGCGCAGGCGCGACGACGCATTTCGGCGATTCACCTTTGTGACGTGCTTTGCACACGGAGTCTCTGTAAATTTCTAGCTTATTCATTTATTTTGAGAATGTGTTCTTTATGTTTGTAATTTCTTGGAAGATGCTTTGAAGCTATTAAATTAATCTCTTGTTGATTTGACAACAAAAATGGCATCATCACTCATTGCATCGCAGTACTCGTTTGAAGGATATAGAAAATATAAAATCTTATTAAGAACCCAATTCACCCAAATATCGCAAAATTCTGTATAATCACATAATCTTGACACCTTTTGATTCTACACGCCAAAGAGGTGGCAAAACATGTTGCGCAATGGAAAGGACGAGGTCCTTTTCACGGCAGAGGGTACCAGGGTAAAACAAACCGATGCGAGGTGACATCGATGAGTCCCGTAATATTCCGTGATTACAGACCAATTAACAATATACGGGGTTCGACCCTCGCCCTCCAGCTTTTTAGGGATGTTTAGTCGGTGTTCGGGCCATGCAATCCCTCAGACAAGACGAAGGGGGTGCGATAAAATGTAAACCACCAGACGAGAGCGGTACGGACGAACGAAGCGGGACCCTCAGTTGCGGAAAGACCCTCCTCGGCGTGAAGTGCAGAGGTGCAAGGGAGTTATGTTATGACTGTTGTCGGGGTCAGGGTCACCGCCGAGGATGTGGGTTAGGGAAAACCTCCCCGCTGAGCTTCATTCGTCCATCACCCCTTTGACCATCTTGGTCTTGTACAGGTGTACGAAAATGTAAATATTCCATATCCGCAAACGATTATTATTGTGTTTGGGGTTGGTTATAGATCTGAACTGGCAAAAACTACGTTATACGTGACCAATCTTCCATCATAATCCATCATGAGTCTTATACTTTTTTCTGCCAGGACGGTCTGCACGAAGATCGTATTCTTCTGACATGCGATCGTGTTTGCCTTTGCGGATACTGCATAACCTCCAAACTTCTTTTATTTTTTGCATGGCCTCGATGTACGGGGGGTTCTTAAATATCGGGCGAACGAGATGAGTCAGTAAGAGGTATAATACGGGCGATTGTTGGCTCCTCCTCTTGGCTCGTGCCGTATAACACGAGATTTCGAATCTCGTGGGGGAGTATGGAAAGAAAAAGAAAGAGGAGTGGGGTTCCTTGGTGACTTCGAGGGGTTCCGAAAAAGGGGGACCCTCGTGCCTAATTATCTGGAAGCGTGCCACACCCTCGCACACTCGTACGAGGGTCCCCGTTCTCGAGACACCTGGTGGTCTAGACGTTTTCACGGGAGCTCGATCTGACAGAGATGATACTTGTTTACGGGTCTCCATCGCGACTCGGTCATTTCGTAAGATGACGAAATCTCTACACGTATAGTCTCTATGATTCGTCAAGGATTACTTTAATGAGCCTCGTACGTATTCTATAATGCAATAAAATACAAATAAATAAGTTAAAATTGATAACTAATTGTGAAAAAGTTTTTATTTATGACATAGGTGTGTTACTAATCATGTATGATACAGTAGTACATACTAAACGTTTCAACTGATCTAAAATGAATCTATCAGTTCTTTCAAGTAAACGTAAACCGTTTAGCTGCAGTTTAAAAATATAAGCTGGATGGGGGAAAGGTGATAAAAACTGACCTACCGTGGTGTCAATTCGGACCCCTGGTATTACGTAGTATTACTCAAGTAAAGTATGGGGGCGTCATCACTCCCCAATATTATATATTAAGATATCAAATAGCCGGGTCCCGGTCCCCTTCGAGACATCACGCCAAAGAACGGAGCCTCGTGTCGACTACCCTTTTCTGGTCGGTGAACGTACCGCTTGCCCTCAGCGGAGGAGTCTCTATAACCGAGATTCAGCTGGAGGGGACATGAATGGAATCCCTCTCGGAGGGACGATCACGGGGTTTCTGACCCTCTAAAGCCAAAGTCGGCAGTCCGCAAACCGTTCCGGTCCATGAAAATGACCTTATCGTAGAAACAATAACATATCCACGTGGTGGCAAATCCACGTGGCGTTCGATCTAGTATCTTCTTCGTTCTACTATCTTATACAACGTTTCGAAAAATCATTATTTATATAATATAAAATAAAATATTGCGAATTTTTTTTCCAAGCATATTCTTCTGCAGTATTAGCATTTATTCCACACTTTGCAACTGCCCCAGTTGCGTGAACACCTGTCGATTCCGTTTATTGCACTATATTACATAGTCAAATGTACACCTTGTATCGATTTATATCGAGCAACCCGAACCGGAAGTAACATATTTTCTCTCAGACTTATTTACATTTCTATTCTTCTTAAAACATCCTGATTCTAATTGTGCAGAATACAAAGTTTTATGTTTCTGAAAAATAACAGCGACATATATAATACTGTTAACAAATATAGCACATGAAATTTTAAAATCTTAAAGAAGCCATGTGCAAGAATTTGCCATGAACGCCTCTTCATGCCATATAATGGGATGTTGAGGTCTTCATAAACCTTTCCCAGAGCTTTATCGGTTTTCAGCGGTCGAGCGACGACAGCTTCTACGGTGGTCTGTATTTCACTAAGATAACACCAGAACAAGATATACACAGAAACACGACGGAATTTAAACATGGAGTAATTACATTTTACGATAGATATCATCTAACTTTATTTTGAAAGCTTCACTCTAGTAGTTTCCCCATGAACTCGAGTTTTTGTGTACATTACTATTAGTGAATCGAATTACGACTTAACAAATCGGAATGTTGAAGGCCGCGTTCCTCGTAACGTGGAATGCGTTATTTGCGCAACATCTATTTTTGGAAACGAATACGGAAGGAAGTCCGCAGGGGGTTGGTAGGTCGAGTCACATCCAGTGTTTCGTGTGCGCGTTATACGGGGGTTGTTTGGGTACGAAAATAAAACCTCACCCTTCGTATCTTCGAAGGCCGAAATCCGAACGCCTTGGCCGATGTTCCAAGGAAAAATACTATCTCGTACCGCGGATAAACGACTGTAAAGCGGGAAATGTCTTCAAATCGATCATGAAAATGGATTGCGCAGATTCGTATTTTACAGCTACCATTTCTCATTCGTCCTTAAATTGGACAGGTTACATTTTCCTAAACGGGTGTTTTTAAAGTATTGCTGATCTCATACATTATGGCTAGAGCCATCAGTCCTCTAATAATATTTGGTTAAAAATCATAAAAACAGAATTTCTTGTATTTGTTTATACAATGCGATGTTGCCGTCGCGACGAAAAATTGCAACCGAAAACTAGGTAGAGGGCTTGAACGATATAAACACAGGCTGTCCTCGGCGGTTTGACGGGGAAAAAGCGTACATCCTGTGTGCCTTACGGGCGTAGCCACGAGGCCGACTGGTTTCGACGCTCACATGCAGGGACGCCCTTATGTCACGGGGTTGGAACGAGGCAGCTGCAAGGCGCCCAAGCGCGACCGCCGAAGAACGCGTACTCGGAAACGTTGTAAAAATAATTATTAAAGCCGTTAGCCAGCCACTACCCGGTCGTTCGGTTTTCTCTTGCATTTACCAGCAAACCGAAAAAAAAAATTTAATTTATATGCATTTTCGTGTAAAATTGTTCATCACAACTCCGAATAGAAATAAGAGAAAGGAACATATTTTTTTGTAATCATAATAAAGTATATTTTGTGCGTTTTAACCTGAAACCTATTATTTGAAAAACGATATGTATGTCGTTGAAAACATAATAGATTTGGGATAGGAATTGTAAAGAGGCCATAAAAACCGTGTTTGTTGGAAAGTAATCAAAGTTTGAAATCGTCAAACATAAATTGCCGCAGAGAGAGGAAACACCTCGAATCGATAAGAAATTCGAATCCATCCATTCGGGGATTTCTTTTCAAAATATCATAATGGTATCGTGGCCCGCGATCGAGCGTAATACGTACGACGCGTCGAGTTTCAGGGCTTGTAATTTTACGCGGGTGCACCCACGCTCTACTACGTGTGTAGTACTAACACAGGCGGCCCATGTGTATCATGAAAATGGTTCCAGGCGTTGAGCCAACGTGTGTAACGAATGGGCAAGAGTCATCAATTTAGACCAGCGATGCGAGGATAATTTAGAATTATTATTCTTTCTTCCACGTCTCGATCAGACCTAGCTGGAACGCCCTGCATCGAATCGATTATCGCCAGGGTTAAAGTGTCCAGTGCATTCGTCAATGTTTCGATGACGATCTTCTGACACCCCGATTCGTCCAATTTTGTCGTCGAAATTTTACAAAATAGGAGACAAAGACAATGGGATCGTTTCGGCCATTCGGTTTGAGAACAACCTGTTTTTTTTTCGAACAACCGTCATTCTTCTAATGGAAGCAACGGCTCCGTGCGTCCGCTAACCATCTGTCGCGTATATACTAGTGAAATGGCGCTCGTCGAAAATTGAAGTCAGCTGAGACGCCGAACACAGTAAAGGCTTTACTTTTGCGAGACAAGATCGTCCAGTTACAGCTGTTCCCAAAACCGTTTTCGAGACGTATTCTGAAACGTTACCTGTAATCCCATCCCAGACGTTGAGCGTTCGATAAATTCTAGGGGTCAATTCGACTTTTTTGGCTTTAAAAAGCAAACTGATCATATACATTGCATGCAAGGAATGTAGAAATGGGACTTTATGTAACTTCGATCTCTAAATCTGGTCTTGCAGGTCATTTCTTAGTTTTCTTGATGCAATGAACGGTATACTTACCAAGGATAAAAATGCCTTGTAGGTTATTCCCCATGTCACTTGCATCGCGTTGTTAGGTTCGGCAGCTGCAATACGTTGTGCGCCTATACGCACCGACATAAGGTCGTATTCCGAGTGCTACTTTTAAAAAAATGACTCAGCTGCTGTCGGTCGATGCCGCCTCGGAAACGAACAAAGTTGTCATTAAATTAACTGTCTCGTTACACCGTCTGATTTTTACCTTATTACAGGTTATTTTTCGCGGTGTGTTCGTGGATGTTCATTAAGCATCCCGTCGCATGTTTTATAAATATGCAAAGTGTTCATTCCTCTATGGGAATTCCGTCCATTTCCTAAAAACTATACTCGTTGCAAAAATGAAAAAATGCTCTTTGCTCCATCGATTCAAGAGTGTTGAATTTACCGCATCAAATTGTGTATCCAGGTGGACCTCGTGTTTACAGAGCGTTAGTGGAACAAAACGTTCGGCTCGGGATAGTTATTTCCCCCGTGAGCGTTTTTCAAATGCGCTGCGAGATAAATAAATCCCTTTTATTCAGGCGCTCTGGTACACCAAACCCGTGTTTGGTTATAATACCATCTCCTGGAGCAAATGTTCGCTGTCACACTTCGTCTTTAAACAAATACAGCAGTGGCTGCTTTCTTTCCTTCTCCTATTCAGAAGTTCGGACCGCCATTATGTTTAGTCTGCGTCAAATCGGACAAGCTGCCGTTCGTATATCAGCGGTAGCCGCACAAGTAAACATTTACTATTTTGATTATCATGTTAACTTTCAAATATTTGAGTTGTAATGTCATGTACAAATTAATAACGCATGTCATGAGCATAAATCTAAGAGTACTTTCAAAAAATAAATATTAAGGAAAGGACTCTTCTCTGCAGATCCAAGAAATACATTTATGTGTTCTAACACCGCTTCAACTACCCTTCAAGGGACACATTTGTCACGAGAAACTTAATTCATGGACTTGATATGCGATTAAAAATGAAGATTACGCTATTATCGCTTTGCGTAGATTCAGCGAGACCTAATTTTGCGGGATGGCCGCAAGGGAATCAACCTCTTATCGTGGCGCGCGCATCTGCCGCGAAAAGTGAGAAACGTATTTACGAAATATTTTAATTAGCTTATCGGCCAATCGCAGTGACAGCTGCCGCATAAACACACGTTTTTAATTGGTCGTGCACGCGAATATATAGTGCACCTTAACATCTACCTACATGACTATAGAATGCCAATTGTTTTCGTAATGTCTGGGTCCCTCAACAAGACTTACTCCAAAAAATGTCCAATATATTCGAATAAAAACGTATATGTCTTATTAAGGGAATACGCTTGAACCTCTTTCAAATTAATGATTTAAAAAAAGTATTGACTTTTTCAACAAGTGATCAAAGAAAACTCGTAATACACATGACGAAGGATGGAGAACAGATTTCTTTTGAAATTCGCCGTGCGTAGAAGCTTCATTTCCGTATATTATCACATCATTAACCTCGGTAAAATCTACGCTTCACCCCGTGCGTTGCACTCCGATGTAGTCCATCGGCTTCTTCAGGCACGCGAAATTCTATTAAACGGGAAAAGGGAGCTTCGTGAAGGGGAGCTTCCGTTTGAAGGGCAAAGTGAAAATTCGTTCGCTTTTTGCATTAATTACGCCCTCATTCGCGCCCCAAGTGCAGCCCCTTCGGCAATGCATTGCCGATATTGACATTTACCTTGTTCCTCCTCTGTCGAAGATAGGTCCGCGAGGGCGAATCCTCCTCAAGAGTTGCAAGGAGGCTAAAAGGAAGTACTTTGCGCCACCCCTATCTGTCGAGCGTATACTCATTGGCTACGCGCACCTATATACACTCATTCCCCAAGAGGTGCTGCAGGTAGATCGCTAGGTAGGTAGGTAGGTAGGTTGGTAGGTCGATATGTAGATGCTCGGATGAGTAGACGGGCAGCTAGCATTGCGCGCAAAAGGGAATTAGACCATAATCGCTCACGCGTGCGAGCTCGGAAAGGGGATGACACCTCGGTGATGTTCCCTACCTCCTGATAATGCCGGAATTTCAATACTGACCAATTAACATTATTCTCTACATTTTCTTTGACAGGGGCCAAACATGATTAAATATTTAAGTAAAAATAAGAAAAAGGACAATACAATTATTATCCATTTATCGGTCTTGATGGTCTCATACCTCTTATCGTAAGACAAAAAGGACGCCGACTATTGTGCTCCTGAATTTTAGAATTCAAACGATTTCAAGCCTAAGTGCTCGTCTTTTATTCAAAGACATTCGTCTTTGGTTCTCAGCTCGAACAAAGACGCCGTTCCAAGTTCGAAAGCTCGAAATATATGATGTATACAGAGCCGCTTCACGCATGTGCCAGGAGCTCTCCTCCCACGTTTTCTAGGGGTTGTCCTGGCCGAGTTCATCGACTTTGATGGAGCCGGTAATTTAATTTTACGAACGCAACGCGTGCAAAAATAAATCAATTTTCTCTTATTTTCCGCTGCACGCTTGCGCACCTATTGTGCGTTGCCGATAAAGAATTTTCCTTTCGAAGCCGACCGCGACCCAGTAAGTGGCGACATCGTGTTGAAAATGAAAGAACTGTAAGTTGCGGGCAGCAGATAAAGTAGGACACTGCACGTAACGTCGGCATTTATCGCGACCGGTAAGGAGGTTAACGCACTTCCCGACTCCAGGAAATTTTTGGAATGATCGATATTTTGTTTTTCAAATTGAAATTGTATTGTTGCTCGATAAACACCAATATCGTTTTTGATGATCTAACTTGAAAGTATGTTTTGCAAAAAATTGTCATTTATAATTTAAGTGTTCGGCATTAATGAACTTGGGAAACAATAATTAGTAATTAAGAGAGATTTACAAAGAAAATGATTAAATGCATATTTTAAAAATTCGTCGAACTCACGCTTCGGTGGGCATAAATGGTGACGACCATGGAAGGTTATACTTTTATTACAGACTCTATTGAACTTAACAAGGCCAATTGAGATGATATAGAAGCCTTGATTTTACGATAGACAGTCGTGCCGATAACGATCGTTAAATCTACGCTCATCGTCGTTACTCCAATGACAATCGAGAAAAATATTTTTAACGATCATATTTTTTTATATTTTTCAGCATCTCTATCACCTGCAGACCGGCGACGGCTCGTTTCGAGAACGGGGAAGAGGCCGAGGCAAGGGTACAACTAGGGTGAGTATAATTTCAAATAATTTCTAAGACTCCTGATCCCTGGTTGCCGTGCATGTAATTAGCCGTGTAACACGATTCATCCCAGAGCTTTTCGTTATGCATCCCTTTCGAACGTAACGACGACAAGATCGAAAGGGCTACATTATTTATACGAGTTTCTAATTATCGCGACGGAACCAATCTCCGAGAAAGCTTTCTCTGCAGAAAGTTTCGTTAGAGACAGAAATCATTTTCCATTTAAGAGCTTTTTGGATCAGAGAATCGTTTAATTAGTGACGAGAAGACGACATCCTTTTCCGGTTCAATCGATCATCGGTGATTGATGTTCATTATTCGCGTCAGTACGGTCTGCAAGTTCTCCTGTGAAGTGAGCTTAATGAAAAAGAATACAATAGCGATCGAACAACTTTCGTAACGTTTCGTTTCATCTTGAGGCTGGCTGTACAGAGTTTGGAAACTGATATTAAACAAGGCGCTATTGATCGACATGCGCTGCGCCTGTCTGTCCGCGCTTGCACCGCCATGTTTAAAATTGTCCTATGTACACTTTAAGCCGGCGGGCACTTGCAGGCAGAGACGCTCGATGTTAAATTTTATTTTTTATTTCGAGTCGATTAATTTTTCGGCCAATTATTGACTTTTTCGTGCTACGTTTAGCATTGCCGAGAATGTGACGGATTTGAGTATGCTATTGGATGGATTTATTTTACAATTTTTTTTTCAAATTTCTGAAAATTAATGGTGGACCTAATATAGAGCATGAAAGGAACAAGACATTATATATTTTATAAACATTAATTTTAGGTCATTTTGAATTTTCAAAATTCGAAGTGATAGAAAGAGAACAAAATACGCTATCAAAATAATCAACACATAACATTCGAATTGCTTCTTTTTTAATTTGTAAATGGATCGTATTATAAACTAAAAGAACGAACCAAAGAACTAACAATTAATATCTAATATGCAGTCACGGCTTCATTTAACCATTTAATGCATATGCATGAAACAAAGAAAAAAATGTATACTAACCCAATGAAATATATGTGGATATTTCAAGTAAAAAAATTTTTTCTAAAGATATTTATTAAAATTTATGTATACATACGTAAAACAAGTAAGTAAACTAGTACGGGATTAATTCAAGTTGAAATAAATTTGTGATCTTGTGAAAAGTTGTTGAAGCAACATGACGACCAAAATAACATTTTGTGTAATTAATATTGTAAAAAGTGTTGTTATATATACGTGCAAAATTCATGCGTGTCTCTGTAATGGCCGCAATCTCGACTCCGCAATTTCACAGCGATTAACGAGATTTTAATTAGAACTTGATGACATCGTAAATAATGACCTATTAAGTCCGTACCCGATAGCTGGGGTCATTTGTCAGTAGCCGGTAAACGAAATTCGATTTTGTGCATTGCATATAATTGCGCTCTCAAATTCAGTTTTTGTTATTACAAAATCAAATTTCTGTTATAAATCATAATCATGCAAAGAAAAAAGATTAAATCTACCGAAGAAAGGTTATAGTAAAATACAATAAAGATAAAAATTATATTTATAAATTTGTCTTGTCTATTGTCAACAAAAGCTTAATTTAATTAATTGTAAACACTTGTTTTATTCTTATACATAATTATATAAATAAATGATATATTTTATGATAAAAATTCAATCAGAATTTGATTAGATTACTTTGCAATTATTTTAAACATAATCCACAGTGATAAATCTATTTCTTCTCATTAACCTGTGTAAGTGCAATATAAACGTTTACACTCAACTTAAGCAACATATACTTGCGTATATACTCTTTACGTAACTTGATAAAATCCATGAATCATCAACTCCAAAATGAGACCGTAAATCTCAGGTAATTATGGGAACGAGTTCAGATAATACTTTCGAACCATTTGAATTCTTTGTCGAAAATAAATTAGGTATATTATCTAGAGCGCAAAACAATGCGATTGTAGCGATTTATTAAATCTTATCGTGCGAGTTATATCGATATCAAACACAGTAAATTAATCGATTTCCCGGCATCACTTGGCACTATCTAATCAATGCCGTCCGATAACAATTTCCTGAGTATATCTCATCCACGAAAGCACGAAGATAATCGTTAGCCATGTAGTGGTCTAAAGGTCTTCCAAATATAGAATTCACTGGCCCTTATCGTTGCATGTTGGAATAATTTTGTGGATCCACACTGCGTTATGCAATTGTTTCAAAAAGTACTACTTTTAAAAAATACAATTTTGAATAAGTTGTAGGAACTTCCTATCTTGAATAGCCCGGAGTTGTCTCGTTATCTTCTTATCTAAAACCCGGCAATCACTTTCACAAGCAGAAATAAAAATGTACAGTTTTACCGAAATATAAGAGAATATAAAATTTGACCTAGGGTTCGGTAATGTAATTTGCATCTAAAAATTGGCATGGACAAGATTAGAGAATCATACGTTGTATGTCCGAAGATGCGTTTCAACCACTTGCGAGTGGACCCGTGATTTTGGCGCCACCTACTGGAAAATGAGGTACTAAATTGTACTGGTAAGATTAATGAATTTATTCCAAAAGATTCATAGATAATTAAACTCTCTGAAATTGATCATGATTTCTAAAATGATTCTGTTTTTTGAAAGTAATAAAATTGATCTACTTCCAAATCGACAGATGCAATGAATATTTACTGATTGGATTTTGAAGGCAATTTCCCAACAATAAACACCAAAGGGATGTTAAGGTCGATTACGCCCTGCATTTACAGAGATTTTGCGTAAATCGCGCGTGAACAGCTTTTACCACTGCGACTTCAAACAGACCTCCGTTTCGTGGTCGACCTCATGTTGCATTTGTATATATGTTCGCCACGCGCTGCAGCCGACAGCGGGTATTATAAGCAGCTTAATAGAAGGTTTAATACGTGCATTGTCGCGATCAACTGCCCTATTATTTGTCCGTAAGATTTTTATTAATCACTTTCCTAATACGTCTGTATTTACTTCGGTATTAGCATTCTCAGCGACTTAAAAATTCAACTAAACTTAATAAAATTTATAATGAAGAAATGGACGTTCCCAATCTTTAACTCCATTACCAATATTTGATCATATAAATTTTAATGAATGTTTTTACGAAAAAAGTTGGTGGAAAAATCAAGTAATATAATTTTCATGTAATATGAACATACATCATTTTGTTCATTTTAATATTCCTTTTTGGTATTCCAATAATAAATTTAATCGCGTTATTGAATTTCCCTAGGGTGAATAATAACATTATTACGGACAAACCAATTTTGATACAAAAGATGTAATTAATTCAGAAATTAATTAATATACGTAACTTTTTTATCTGTTGTTTACTCATTACACGTATAGGAATTTTAGTAATTTATTAACGTTGTGATGTAACTAATATCGCCTAGCACATTATTAATTCATGAGATAAGCGGGTTTAAAATTTTAATACCTGTTCCATTATAAATGTTTCACTGTGTTATACGTTACAACAACGTCAACCATTTTTTGTTTATTTATTTTCCGAATATTACAATATCTTTCTAAAGATATCTCCAATAAATCTTCTTGTACAGGTCTTCGAAACGATGAATGAACTCTTAAAGAAGTCTCACTTTTAACTTCTTAAGATATTTGTCTCGAAAAAGTTTTGTTATTGAGACCTTACATTTACCTCATTGTTGATCTGCTTTTTTTATACGGCGATGTAATGTTTTGAGATCTGAGTTTCTTCTATGGGCACTAAATGAATTCTTAAGTTACTTAATTATTATGCCGAACGATATTGCATAAAAGAATGAGTTCTTAAGCGATATTTAGGAGCTTCTGATTAGATTAGGTTAGATAATGTCATAGATCTCGTAAAATTGATGCAAAAATCGTCTGAAAGACCACTTTATGAACTCTTTCCAAGTGAGATTTCGTTTTGGAATAAAAAGGATTAAGATAAATTCAAGACTTTTTAAAGAACACTAGAAGTTCTCACGTTGCTGTTTAGTTATAACACGTCTCAACGTTTACTTTTCTACCAATGGCTGATATAAAACACAGACCAATAATCATTATTATGGCAGTAACATATGATGCTTAAGATTTTATGAATTTAATTAAAAATTAAATAACCCGATTTTCATCAATATTCACGGGCCATTAAGTGCGACATTTCTACGAATTTAGTTAGGGCATTGCTTTCTACCATGACGCCTGAAACCTAAATCATCATAAAATATATGAAACAGCGATAACCTTATCGAAGCGTGCTGTCCAACTTCGTAACTCTCAAGGGACAGGACTGACATCGGACTATAACGTATTATCAAAACAATTTATGGATGCGTCTACTCGACCATCTCGTTGCGTATTCCCATGGTGGTTTCGCGATAAGAAACAATGGCCATCGAAACGAGTACAGAAACGAGTGAAAAGTTACCGGAACTTGAGACTTCGCGAACGTTTCGAATGTCTACGGGCACTTTGCGATTGTTGCGATTACTCGGAAGCAAGAGGCAAATGCCTTGCTGGGAACAGAGATGAGGAGAAGAAGGCTGGCCCCGGTAGGGTGGCTTAGTTTCCTCTAAGGGGGTGACGTAGCAGCCAGTTGAGCGAAGCAAAGGGAAGGCGTTACTCAACGAGAATAACATGCTCTGCAACTTGTTGCGGCGACGTTAATATAAACGCACCACTCAGAAACCGATGCTCCTCGAATTCTCGACAATCTCTACCTTCCAGATAAAGAGAGGAGGATTCCTTTTATCGACCTCCTATAAAAAACGTGCCAACAAGTGCACATTTCTCGCCAGATGTAAGATGTTTTATGTTCAAAGTCGTTCTGTTTGCGAAGGGATGAAATTGAACATCTTCAGTAACAATCATCAGGAAATAAACAAAAAATACGGTTGACATTCTAATATCCAAATTCAAACATCATTCGTTAACCAGAAATGGTTAATGAGTCATAAAGGGTAAAAATCACTGATATATTCATCCATTTGGTTTTAAAATGATCAGCATTTAAAATCCTCCAACCCACTCGATCCATGATGGCTAATGTTTCCTTTGTAGTCGTTTTATCAGGGGGAAACAAGCATGGGGTTCATTGTGTATCGATTACGCGACACGCGTTTGAGGATTACCAAGTAGGTGGGGAATATAAAAATAAAAGATACCACCGAATACGAAAAATGCCATTCCGATTTCGTACATTCGCGACGTCTCGTTTAATGGAATATCGATTCCGCCATTATTATTAGCTCAGCGTCACCGCGGGGATTCGCGGCTAATGAAAAGACATGTAGTTGGTAGAAGGGAAATTAATGAAACATACGGTCGTCGTCCTGTAATAGAATTCTGGCAACGCCGAGATGAATTATTTCCATCTTAATCAATGTTTCGCGACGACGTAATTTTCTAACGTATCACCCGAGGCAACCGCAGGACAGATTTACTTGGGGCATGTAATCGTTTATTCCATCGTCAATATTCATAGTCTCTTGCGGTGGATTGCAAATTCATCGTAGCCTTAAACTTGGTCAGAAAGATGCAAGACCAAGATCACGATCTGTCTTAAGCATTGGTGTATCGTAGGAACGAAAATATCGCATCGTCTTAAATATAGAAGCGATTACATAATACTCGAGTCGTTGGGTCAACAGCCTAAAAACAATTAAAAAGTAGGGGAAATGAGCGAAAACAGGCGTCTTAATCGAACGGAGAATGGTGGAAGGAGAGCGGGATCGGAGCGGTGGAAAAAATGAAAAAAAAATATAGGAGCAAAGTAAAGTTTCATCGTCGTCGTTGCTCGTATCGCCATGGCGACTCGCGGGGGTGGTGGTAAGGGGGAATCGCTCATCATGGGTGGGTGGAGAACAGGGGGCGGAGTGGGAAAGAGCGGTTGGAGGGAACCGGAGTACAATTCGCGGGGGAGGGACAGAGACGGAGGCGAAGGGTGCCGAAAGGTGAGGTCGTATTCTATATACTGTAGAAATGTTTATATATCGGAGGGAATGAAAAGCAACGACCGCCTGTGATAGAGGAGTCTCTCGAAGAGCAAGACCGACAACGACCAGAGAGAGAAAATGCGATTGTTTGAAGAGGGAAATGAAAAGAGACAGAGACCATCGGAAAAGCACGAACATAGCCGATTGGGAGTGACGAAGGCGCACTCTTGACGCGTTCGAGCTCTACGGCGTTGTCGGAAACGGCCAACCGGGGGTCCGGGTTCACGAGAAACGTCGGTGCGAGGGAGACGGTCGTCTAGACCGAGAGGATCGACACCAGGAGGAGAGGGAACCTAGGTGGGGGTGGAGTGCCGACGAGACCGCATACGAATTCAGCCGCGTTTACACGACACAACGGTCTCCACGCGTTTCGGAGATATCGCGGGACTTGGTGTGCTTGATGTCGCGTGCGCACGAGGCTGCCACGACAACGAAGAAAACGACGACGACGACCAGGACGACGAGGAGGACCGGCTCGGGGACGTTAAGGGATAAACAGGCGGGAAAGTCTGAGGAGGACGAGAGCGAGGCCGACGAGGAAGACGTCTGAGTATGAGTTGGAGACGTTAGGTGATTTTTATTATAACGTCAAAACGTTGTTATATCGGGGTGTGGCGCTCACATGTTCTCTACACGCGAGAAGAAATCGAGGCGTTCGAAATAAGTGAACGATAACGGAAGTCTCCGATAACGTTACCGCGACTGTGATAACGAGAAGAATTGCCAGTCGAAGAAGGAGAAACAGTGCCCAGCGATAGAGAGAGAAATAAACAGACTTAGGAGAGGGAAAAGAAGAGGAGAAATTGAATCGTGACAAACCCGAAAGAGTTCGGCCTGGGTGTTCGAACGAGCACGATCTACGTTTCCAGAGCCTTCGGGATTGAATCTGCTCCGTTTTATTCGCATCGTTTTATCAATCGCTAATTGATAACTCCAACGACAACACGCTAAGTTCAAGGATCTTGTAAGCGAATCCGTTCGCTGTTTACGTTTTTTTACCAGTGATTTTTTAATTTATTCTTGTCCAACGCAAGAAGAGGCTAAAATCGGTGCTATATCCTAGGTTTAGTGATACAGTGAGTTTTTAATCATTCGCGACATACGCGGTACTTGTTTCTACATGGTCACTCTGTACTATTTATATTCCCGCCGTTTCCAGCAGTGTACCGTGTGAGCCGCAAGTTTAGGATCGAGAATTGATGGTAATTGACGCTTTCAAGAGGATACAGAAATATCGTGAACGGAGGACTGAGAAAAGGATTAAATAAGACACGTGACCGGCAGCCCTCCAAATTTAGTGAGTGTTTATTTCAATTCAAGCTGCTACAATCTTTGTATTAAACTTCCCTTTTTACGGGACACGCCTTTAACATTTCGAAGCGGAGTATTAATCAGGATTGAAGTATGGCCAATCACGTTCATTCTCTTATTCCGATTGGTGACCGGGCATTGGTCGTAATTACCCACTATTCCCAAGTAAAGAATTTAGCCTTAATTCAATACTGAATCGGAGTTCAGGTCATGAATGTTCAATATATATGATAAAAATATAAACAAAAAAAATTAAAAATATTGAGACACCCGGTATACTTGCTCCAAAACTTGTATTGTCTTGCTCCAATTTGTTTTTTAACAATATCGATCGTATAAGTTTATAAATAAAAGAATGATTCGCTTGCACACATGTTCTCCGTTTCGAGTTACGTTTTCTCGGTGCATCTCATATACCACCGCAGGAAGTTTCTATCAAATCATGATCGAAACCTTCAATAACAAGTATGGAATCGAAGAGAACATTGCATAATAATAGCGAGCTATATGCAAAACGACCTTGCAAGATTTTCAAGGTGTCGTACGTGTTTAGCTTTTACATTATCATGCGATCGGAGTCTCGTGCCGTAGCTATCGTAGCGAAAAATCCGTGAGCCATCGCGAATGTCGATAATTTGTCGTTTGAACGAACAGGCTCTAAAGACCAATGGCTTGAGCGTTCCTAAAAATTCGTGAGCTCTTCCATTAAGAAAAAAACATTACCCTAGAAAGTTTCGAAACGACTTTCTACTTTATTTCGGAACGAACAAAAGTTAAATTATTCCACGACTGGTTTTCATGAATTTAAATTAGCAGAGTCGTGCCCCCGTTAGCTAGGATATCCAGGTTCGTCTCTTTTTTTTTTCTTTGGGCAAATTATGTAAGCAAACATCGGCGCACGCATCGGCCTTCCATGCCGGCCGGCCAACGAGGAGGCCCTTTTTCTCTATCGAGGATCGGACACCGGGGTCTAGGTATAATATGAACACGTAAAACCGAAGTCTCGCGAATGCAACGCACGGTTGCGCAATCGGTCGTCTATCGCGGAATTCAGGTCACGAGCTGTCCTATGCTATTACCAGCAAGCCACGCCATGGAAGTCTATTTCGTTCGATCTTTAGCGTCTTAATACGTTCCAATACTCCTTAATGAACTCTCATTTTCCACCTATTGCCATGGATATCTTGCCATTGAATATCCTCATTTACTGTGTAACTGCTACACAGGTTGCCTTTGTGTTGGTCAATACTCTTATCTTGGATTGTATACATGAAAACGTCTGATACTCTAGCATATACCTGAATTACCTAAGAATATGCCTGAAGTAGCCATATTTCGAGATACATCAAGCATACGTCTTATATTTGGTTAGTCCTTAATTAAAACCTTAGTTAGCTAGATTGTATACATGAAAATATACTTGAACATCTGACGAATTCATGAATAAGCTAAGTATATACCTGAATTAGCAATATTTCAACGTGTACCAGGTATATGTTAGTCTGATACTTGGTTAGTCTTGAAAGAAAATAAATTTGGTTGGGTTGTATAATATAAATATACCTGACTAACTGGCATATACCTGAATTAGCTAAGAATATGTCTGAAGTAGCCATATTTCGAGATACATCAGACATATGTCTGATACTTGGTTGGTCCTTAAATCAAACTTTAGTTAGCTAGATTGTATACACGGAAATATACCTGACTATCTGATGTATTCATGAATTAGCTAAGGGTATGCCTGAATTAGCAATATTTCAACATATACCAGGTATATGTTAGTCTGATACTTGGTTAGTCTTGAAATAAAATAAATTTCATTGGATTGTATAATAGAAAAATACCTGACTAAATATACCTGAAGTAGCTGAGAATATGTTTGGAGGAGTCATATTTCGAAATACACCAAATACGTGTCTGATACTTGGTGGTCCTTAATTCAAACCTTAGTTAGATTGTATGTAATAAAATATACCTGACTCTCTGACGTATTCAAGAATTAACTAAGAATATGCCTAAATGAGCAATATTTCGAATTAAACTCTGAATCTTCAAAGTGAGGATTCATGAAAAAGTTATAGTTTATAACTAGAAATTAACAACTGTTTTGTAGCTTCAATATATCAAATTGAGACTAAATAACAACTGATTTTAGAGAATGCCATGTGAGAAATCAAAATAATCATAATTTTAATGTTATTAGTTCATTTCTGATATTGATATTTTTAAACAATTACAAATCATTACAAATGTTAAAAAGAAATCTATAAAAGGGAATGTAAACAAGTAAAACAATAACATATTGCTAGAATGAACAAAAAGAAGATTTATAAATATTAAACAGAAATAATTCAATCAATACGCTATAAATGTCGCAAAATATTTTCTCTCTAAATACATTTGAAAAATAACTCTTGCAGAAGTAACTCCGCTAAATGAACTTATTTTTCACTATCTAAAATTCCGTTAAACGAATAAATGTAATTATGAGTTTATAAATAATAAATATTAAAGAAAAATCCAAAGAAAACTTTCTGTCAAAAATGTCTTTGAAAATCAAAACTTTATAGATCGTATCAAGCACCATTGGAAAAATATCAACAATAACAATAACACTGTTAAAAATAACGCAAATATCGAAGTGACCTGTGATCAAAATAATGAAACAACGTTACAATATATACAGACCGAGCTTCACTGGCGAAAAGCCATTTTATTTCCCGGAAAATGCTTTCACACTATAAACTGAATTCAGTTTCCTGAAAGGCAAAATTTTATTCCATGCTAAAACAATAATGCAATAAAAAAACAGAGTATACACATAGACCAAAATAAATGAATTTATCTAACATATAAATATATCAAGAATTAAAAATGTATTTCTATTTAAAAGATGAAGATTTTCGATTTTGAATACATGTTGTCAAGGTTATTTATTTAGAGTTTATAGACTATTGTTTTCAAATTTCTATGTTTTGTTAAACTGTAGAAAAATGATAAAATCGACAGTAATTTCAGAATACTTTACTCCTAAAAATTACATTTTTTATTTTAAGAAAAAATACCACTCCTATTAGTGATTATTGCAAAAAATTTGTGTATTTCAATATTGAGATTTGTCATTAAACAGGAATAAAGTTTTCAATTTAAAATTATATTTACAGTTTTTTTTTACTGAAACGTCAAATCTGAAATTTCGACTGATATAACACATGATTATTTTGATTTATTGACATATGTAATTTATACACTTAATTAATTTGTTTTCAGAATTATTAATATATTCCATTTAAAAAAAGCCACGAATAAATTAAATACCAGATAACACAAAAGTATCGATAAAATCAATAGCCCTTAAAACCTATTAATAAAATCAGTGATAATACACATTTTTATTACATTTAAAAAATATTTGCCTCGTTAACTATAATTATCGACGTATCCAATTTCCAGTTGTAAACAAATGTTATCTCCTTATTGCGTTAAATCGATAAACGCATTTGTACAAGACAATTCACATTATACGAAGGCATAAAAGTACCTCGTTAAGTTTAATTTTCTTCTTTTTTGCCATTATTTGATCGTATATAATCAGTAGAATTCAAAAAGTCTTTGGTTTCCATTCCTATTGTTCATTTTATACATTAAGGTAAGCAATAAAAATAAGGAAAGCATTTCGATTCCATGGGATTCGTGCCGGCGATAAAACCCGAATTGTTCTCGTCGTATCGGCATACGTGACCTTATAAAATTTGACCTGAACCGAAAACGTACTTTTGCGTTTATAAATCGTCTTTGAGTGGAATGACCTATCGAAGCGAGGTTACACCGGTACTTGACCACGTGTCGACCCGCGTGGTATTGCCAATATATCGAACAGCGCCGAAAGTGACGTGAATGGGAAACGGGTAGGGGCCTAATAGGAGGACATTGTACTAGGATTGGTTCCTGTCTGGTAGGTTTCATCAGGTTCAAAGACCGATCGAGGAAGGTTCAGATGATGATTGACGCACGAAAAGAAATATCTGTTCCCTTAAGAATTCGACGACGATAGCAGCTAATTTAACGATCCGAACATACGTGATTACACCGTTTCAATAGCATAAAAGACCTCTTCTTTATGGGATTTTGTGAATTCCAAAAAGTAATTCCCGTCACCGAATGTCGAAAGGAATAGATTTATGGACCAGAATATTTTTGATCGTCGGGAATTCATATTCGGTAGAGAATTTCGAGTAAATTTGCATTTTCTGAAATTTCTTGAAAAGATAGTGTTTCATTTAAAAAAAATGCATTGTACGGCTCTTCAATGAATTTCCGAGGGATGTACCTTTGGTCGTTAAGAGCGGGTCGCTTTCATTTCCCAGCGCCATTAAAACCAGAATGTATATATGTAGTTTTTTTAATGCGCCTTCACCTCTCGTTGCTACAAAAAATTACCTGCAATATAAAAAAGAAAATTTACTGAGAAATTTAGTGTCAGTATTATATTATTTTTTTACTTATTCGAAATTAGTGTTGCAATTGTTAGGAAATTTTAGAAGCGTTGGAAATTGAGATGTACGTATTTCATAGCGCAGAAAACAGTAGGAGCTTAATGACAATCCGACGCGAATGGAACTTTTCTAAATGCTCTCATTAAGGGCCGGCTAATTGCTTCAAGTTCGACCCTCGAGCGAGTAATCGTCCGTGGGGTCCCCAAGGATCCTTTAGAATAGTCATCGACAGCCGTAAGTCTATAGCTCTTGGTTCGAGCAAACGTTCGAGCATTGTTCTCGCTGGTACATTTATGACACCGTTATCGAGCGGAGCGAGTCGCCATTATTGTTCCCTTCAGGAAAATGTACCCCGACATTAATCGCGATAAGCGTTATCACTTTCGAATTCATGAGCTTCATTTTTTTATGCTGTTCACGGAGTGTTGTTTATCATAAGTTGTGTCTTAATCTCGACTACACAATAACAAACGCCCTGACCCTTCATAAAAACGAAAACCATAATAATAAT
Organism: Trichopria drosophilae; assembly: GCA_030407085.1. NCBI lineage: Eukaryota > Metazoa > Arthropoda > Insecta > Hymenoptera > Diapriidae > Trichopria > Trichopria drosophilae. The sequence goes on from CM059582.1 coordinate 195,505,830, forward strand.
AAAGTGACAGATCTATGGTCGACTTTGGTATAGAGATAATTGATCAAGCCAACATTTATTGAAAGGTTAATAGCAATTTAGCGAAATGACTTATACTCATCTTACAAAGTTTCAATTCTATCGATCGTACTGCACATATTACGGCTGGGAACCATGCTTGTTATAAGCTGCTTTGCTCTCCTGGCGAGCTTACCATGGGACCTTGCCTATTTATAAGTCCAATATAAACGAGAGCATATGTACACTCAGGACGTAAATGGAATGTTGTACACAGTCAGAAAGTATAATATGCAAGCAACTCGTTCGTGTGTTGGTGAACGCCAAATGAGACTTGTATCGCGGATACATCTGTTCCCTTTATCAAGGTTTCATTATTCCCAAAACATCAAGTCGGATTACGAGAGGAAAGCACAAAAGTAACGAGTCCATTAATAACCAAACGAATTATGCACACTCATGCTAAAAAATTAATTGTACCATTTCCATTTTTAAATCATGGATACTTTATCCAACTACAAAATAAGTACCTCGTATATTCGGTATAATGATCGGTAATATTGATTATTTAAAATAATTATGTACTAATTGGAAATTCCTAATATTACATTTTTAAACAATTATAAAATAAAACGTGTTTAATAACGTCATTTTTATTCACCGAGTTTAACTTTGTTCACTGATATACCAGCAATTTACGAAACGACTATAGTATTGGAATTATATTTTACCTGACAACTTTGAAGTTACGGTAGAGAACTATGGAAACGGCGTCAGTCGCCACGGCCTAGATAGGTACATGTGGATATATTTAGTATTAGGGTCAGAACGGCGTATCGTTAACTCTAGCGTATTTTTTCCGCCCAGGTAATGGATATCGTAAAATGGCATATGTATGTTTTATGGTATAGTCATGCATCGATCAACCTTACAATTCATGATAAGAGAAACTACTTGGAATGACTTAAAGACATCTATTAATTACGCAAAATTTAGCTCCTAAAATTAATGTACCAGAATCCTAAAACAAATTAAACTCAGAAGCCAAACTATTCCCAAGAAATATCTGAGTGAACTGGCCAAATTACCTCTATAGTATTAAAATGTTCCGTACGAAAATACCCAACTTAATTTAGTATATTAGTCGATTAATGTAAAATATTTCACATTTCAGAGTTATCGAAAAATCGCCCGTCAAGTCAGTACACCAGATACCGCAACAGTGGGTCTGGGTAGTCCACAAGCGGCGATAGGTGGCCTTCAGCCTCCACACCCACAACAACAACCCCAGCAGCAGCAGCAATCGCAAGCGCCGCCACAGCAGCCCCAACCTCAACAAAATCAGCAAATACACGCTGATCCCATGCAGCAAGCTAAGGACAATCTAAATCCGGCCGCGGTGCAACAAACGGGAGTTCTGAGGAACGGAAATCCCGCACCACCGGTAGTTTCTATGGTAAGTTACCAATCGGATTCTATAAACTTATATTATGAAAACATTGGAGGTCCAACAGTTCGGAATCGCACAACCATCAGATAATATTATGTAGATCAATATCGGTGGTTTTGAATAATTATATAAAACGTAGTGCAGTTAATATTCAGTTACCAAGGTAAACCGAATCTAGAATTGATTATTCCATTTGGTAATGTTGAACTATTGCTGTGTTTCTTATCGGTCAGTCGACCGTAGCATATCTGCAGTATGCTCCAGTTTCTCCAGTATCGCATTTACCAGGTTGTTTTTGTGTTCCGCTTTGGCGTGTTTTCGCATATTATTACAAACCTTTAAGTCTGGTCACGCGAAAGTTATTACAATTTCTTATCTAACGAATTGTTTATTTACCCGAGTAGAAATTTGTTCAGGCCCTGTTCAAGGTGTAACGCTTTTGGTCAGGCCCTGATCAGGGCCCTAATAAATTTCTACTTTGCAAACTTTATTACCAAAAGATCTTTCACATAGAATGACCTCATCTGGTTCGTTTAAAAACTTAGCCAAGCGTCCACTTCACTTTCCGGCCGCAAGCGAGTTTCGGTGTTTCCTGTGATTCCACCTCGTCGTTTCTCTTGTTTCCGTGCGGTCGAACGAGAAGAGGATAACTCTCCTCGAGGCCACTTTTCTGATAGTTGACACCATGTCGTACGCCACTTTCTTTCCTGCACGAGAGTGAAATATCCGCAAAGTGGGGTAAAGAATCTCGAGAAAGAGAAACGGCGAGGAAGAATGCTGTTCTTTGCAATGGACTCGAGTATATCTTGATACTCGTCGAGTTGGTTCCATTCGGTTGGATCAAGTAAACGCGCCAGGTTACTGGGCGAACCAGTCTGGCGTACTGGATGTTTATATATCTATTCACCGTTCAGCGACTGTACTCGAACGTCTACATGTGTATACAACGTGTGTTCTCGTGTAAGCTTGTAAAAATCCAACGTCTGGCGAGGCCGAGGGTACGCCGTCTTCTGTTGCATGACCTTCAAGGCCATGTGAAGCCAACCGAGAAACAATACTACTCTCGCTTCTTGCTGCTCTTTCCACTCGAGGTTTCCAGTAACATAAAAGAACATCTTGAATACACCGTTCATATTTAACTCCTCAGTGGCACAAATATGCATTTTGAAAATAATGTTCAGATTTGTTCATGAAATTTTCATAAATGTTCGCAATCTCGAATCTTCGATACTCTGCTTTCGATGTGTGTCTTACAAGCTTCAATCTCCACCACCTTCCCTAGTCATGCACGGTAACAGCCTTTTTGCATCTCGCTCTCTTTCTCACTCTCTACATTCGCTCTTTCCCCATCGTTCTCGCTTCTCTTCATAGGTCGGTGGTTCCTGTTCCTGCGGGTATTGATTCGCGTTGGCGGGCGGTCACCGCCCCCGCAGCCGGCGTCTGCCAGCAGTCTACCCCTTCTTCTAAGTCCTGTACTGCCACTTCGACAACCAGCAGAATACCTGACACGTAAAGAGCGACGAAAACACAATCTCACGAAAATCGCACTGAGATATTCAAAACTGGAGAAAATGTCAAAATTCGGCATTTTTGATTATTGGAAAATTATGAAAAGATAATTCTTGTCGAAATTGAACGATATGCAGTCATGGAATTCAATTAACATCTAACTATTCAGCAACCCGCGTTAATTATTGGGAATATTAACAGATAAAGTTATTAGTACTGCCAGACTATCCATTGAAACTCGCAATTATGCAGCGAACTAAACCTCAAAATTTCGCATTCCATAGCGTTCACTACACCTCCCCAAAGCAGTGTTTCTGTTATGGCTACGTTTACATTGATGTTGAGTCGTAATGCTGCACGAGACAAATATTTCGCCAAGCTTATACGGTAATGTACGCCACTAATGTGCACTTATCGCGTATGTTGTTACTGAATGTTACCGAATGTTTCAGTTTTTTCTTCTGTTAAATTTAATTACACCTTTCAAACTTCTTAATAAGATAAAAGCTGGATTTATTTTTCAATTTTTGTTTGACAAAAAAAAAATTAGAAATAAAATATCCAGAAGACTTGGGCAGTAAAAGTGGTGTTACTGCAGACACGATTTTACGCCCATTTAGCTTCAGCGTATCTCGCATTGAAACTTTCCCATCCCACCTCGGGGTTCAACAGAATCAGAAGCCATGAAGGTATGGTATTTAACTGGAATCCCGGGCGATGTGTACCACGTTCATGCATTGATAAATGAATTTGCGTACTCCAGCGCCGATGTTGTACCGAACGGTTTACAGCGTTCGAACGAGGATCCAACGAATTGAAAGGGGTAATGAAATAAACCTATCGACATGCTGTTGATTGCCAGTGCTAATTCCTCGATAAATTCGTAACACGGGTCGATGTAGCTTTGAATGTTGGTGATATGAGGTCAGTTGCGATTATCGTTACATCGTATATACCTCTCTAGACTTTGCATAAAAAGGCTCAAATAATTTGTAAAGATTTCAGTTAAAGTTGAACTGGTCGAAGCCACTATAAAGGTGTCAGAACAGCGTCAGAAAGTCCAAAGGACATATATATAACAACGCTTTGAGCGTAATAGGAGGTCGGCAGCCTTGGTTGTTTTGAGGTAGAAGTGAACGGGGAAGACAATCCCGAGGGTTATGTTTGGGTGCTGTCGACAAAGCATCGCGTTGTATCTCACCCACCAAAGGTACCTTCGCGCGTTATCCTAGGTCACGAAGTCACAAGGACGAAAGGATTTCCACCGTGGACGAGGGTGAGGTCGAAAGAGAGAAATGCAGGAAGAGGGCGAGGGTTCGCGGTTAGGTCTTGGCGGAAAGCCCGCCTTCGATACTATCAACCTCGACCACAAACACCGATCTGCGGCCATTTTAAGGGTGAACCTCTATTTGTCGCCCCTGATCCGAAAGTGTGCATGAGGACCTTGCATCTCTCAATTTGAATTAATTGGCCAAATGCCTCTTTTGCCATTCTTCCAATAAAAGGATATTTGAATCTTGTCGTTCTCACATAATGAAAATAATACTATTCTCCATTTAAAAGTCATAAAATAAAGTACATTTTTCATTGTTTTATTCGCCAAATATATTTGAATATCAATACTCCAGGAATATTTTAACAAACCTGAGCTCACATTTGCAATATGATCGTATCGGAATTCTACATATTTATATGTATATATAAAGTCGAATATTAAATTCCTCATGCTCATATTAAACGATCGATAGCGTTTGATATCCTCAATGTAAGTCAACGGGAAAGTTAACTGCACCGTGAATTTCCGCGCGAGGTACCCAGAGGAAATTTCACTTCCTCCCTCGTCGTAGTCGTTGTCGAGGGATACGACCTGGCTCCGGAATTACCTTCGTAATTCAATGTTGCTTAATTGCATCGTGCCTCGTGTCACGTACCGGACGTAATAACCCGCAAATCGCTCTATAGTTACGGTTAGTGGATGTAACATTGAAATTGACCGTAATGTAACGTTAGTGTTTAATTAGTTTTAGAATAAAATTCATCTAAAACTCAAAATAATCTATATATTATCAAGAATAACTGCATACATATATTGCTTTTATTTTGAAAGTTCTAACAATATTGAATCTTCAGCAATATTTCAATATTTGAATGTGTTATGACATTTTATCAATTTATATTTTCGTGTTCTTTTCAGTCACCTGGAGTCATGCCATTTTACGGCGATGCGGGCTCTGGTTTCCGACCGGCAAGTGGTTTTACTAACACCGTTTGGCATCAAGGACCAGTGGGCACAGTAGCAGTGGAGGCAAATCCTACTACGTGGCCACCCCAACAGTTCATTCAACAAATAGCTGCCCCCAATCAGCTAGAAGAACTTAGGTATCACACGCAATATAGTGCTGCAACGCCGTACCATCCACAGCCAGGTATGGAATGATTTGAAAATAGCTACAAATGAAATTGATTATATAGAATAACTTCTAAAAAATGTATTATTTTCAATGATTGTAATGATTATATTTCATTAAAGCAGTAACGTACCAGCAACAGACGTTTATCACGACGGATCAGTCAGCCTTTCAGCGAGCTGGTGCAACAGGGCAGTATGCGATCACTGGGCAGCCATCACCTCTGACTCCAGTAGCGCCGCAAACTGCATCAACGACACCCCAAAGACCTCTGAATGGCCAATTCATAGACCCTGCCGCCACACCTGGTCAACCTGTAGTGTACGAAAGGCAGGAATACGTGAATGGCTATCAGCAGCAGGTAAAACATTACAAATCATTCTATCGTACACAAAACATGACTGCATTCCGTGGGCTGAAAAAAAAATGATAAATTAATTAAGTCACTGCTACAGGAAGAAGTCATAGTATAGATAGATTTATACGTATTAAGAAATTTTAGAAGAATGAAGTTAGTCCTACTTTTAAGTTACAGATCGAATGATGCTCTTTTCAGGATGTGACAATGGCACCTCCACCATCAACAACACCAAATAGTCGTAGCAGTTCAGTGCACATGGATGGTCAGCAACCACCGCAGCCTCAGCAGGCACAACAACCTCAACAGCCTCCACCAACAAGTGATACACAAGTTAAAGGTTTTGCGACAATTGCTGCAAATAATGTATCGGGAAACGAGATGCCTGGGTATCCACTTCAACCGGGCCCGCAGAGTTTACACAACTCTAACGGATATCCAGGCTACATAGAAATGGGTCAGCAACAACAACAACAAGCGCAAAATCAATGGCAGTCTCAACTTACGCAACAGCAGCAGGCAGTTTCTGATGCAAATCAGCGACACATTTGGTCCGAAACGAATACTAATGCGAAAATAGGCACTGTCAACAACGGGATGACATGGTCTGATGGGAGTTTACAACAATCACAACCACAGCAAAATTTACAAAATGCCATAAAACAATCAAATGATCAGCAGAATTTGCAAATTCAAGCACAGCAAGAGTTACCAAGGCCTGCGAGTCATATGAGTTGGGAAAATGGTAGTGTAAAAGAACCCCATACACCACAGTCATGGACAGATAATGTGGAAAGTCAATCGCAGCAGAATCAGAGTAATTGGCCTCAACATAGCCCTAGTGTGAGAGATAGTCAAAATCAAAGGTTAACGCCTTCTGCACAGCCACAAGGACAACAGCAAGCGCAACAACAAGGTTGGCCGCAACATTCACCAAAGTTACCTGAACACCAAAATGCGGTACAAAAGAATCCAAGAATGACCCCGTCTGGACAACATAACTGGTCTCAAAATAGCCCGGAAATGCAAACGCAGCAGAATTCTACATCGCAAAACCCGAGACTGACTCCATCTGGTCAGCACATGCAGCAACAACAGCAGCAACAACAACAGCAGCAACAACAGCAGCAGCAATGGCAGCAGCAAGCAAAAATAGAACAAAATCCTCGTCTAACTCCATCTAATCAAATGCCGTGGCCCGATACCCCAACTAGTCAGCCAAACTGGTCACCGAGTAGTTTGAAGAGTGATGGTAGTCAACAACCACAACAGTGGACGGATTCACAGCCGAGTCCAAGACGAACTCCAGGACATCAACCTGGAGCATGGCAAAATCCTCCAAGCCAAGAAAATAAGATGGATAGTCAGATGAGCTGGTCCCCGAAATCTGAAAATCAAGCCAATTGGGGCCAACAAAGTACAAAACAAGATTTACAGAATTCGGGAGAAAGAATGATGTGGCAACAAAATGCCGATAGCAATAAACAAAATGGTTTTACGGACAATCAAGAATCACAAGATGTATATCCGCAAACAAACCGTGTAAATTTGAATAGTCGAATTAAATCGATGATTATGAATAAAAAACAGCAACAACATACTCAACAACATCAGCAGCAGCAACAAATTTCGCAACAACAACAGCAGCATCAACAGCAACAACAGCAACAGCAGCAGCAGCACCAACAGCAGCAGCAGCAACTTCAACAGCACCAACAGCAGCATCAACAGCAGCAGCCGCATCACCAACAGCAGCAGCATCAACAACATCAACAACACCAACAACAACAATCGCATCATCAGCAGCACCATCAGCAACAGCAACAACAACAGCAACAACAGCATCAGCTACAACAGCAGCAAATGCAACATCAGCAAGTGCAGCACCAAATTAATTCAGCGGATCATCATAATCATCATCAAATGCCTCCTCATACAGGAAATACGAACGGCGCGAACGGAGAATTTTCAGCGGATGATCGGGTACGAGAATCACGAGAAAATACGGAAAAGCTACAAGAGAAGCGGTCAGAGCAATTTGTTAACCAACCGGGACTTATGTCCATGTCCCAAACTAATGAAAACATGACCGGTAATTTTTTATTGCATAGCCACCACCCTCGGGTCGATAGATTGCCCGGCGGTGGTGGCTTATGGGAGTGGACAGGAGGAGGAACGCCTACTGGCGTAACAACCACTAACACCGTACCTAGCACAGAATTACCATTAAATATTGGCAATTTCATGAATTTCACAGCTGAAAAGAAAAGTGATAAACCAGAAGAAACAAAACTGCCAGAACGAACAATTGCTTCAGATCCGACGAAAGTTCAAGAATGGAATGCAGAAAATAGCTTTAAAAGCCAAGAAAGTCATAGTATCGATGATAAATCATTTCAACAAACACTCTGCTTAGGTTCAGAAGATAGTGGAAAAGAACCAAAGAATAACCTATCACAAGAAAACATTAGTGAGCTTTCGAAAGCTGCCGAGGTACAAGAACTATGCACTGAAAATGAAGAAATAAATACATGCGAAAATGATGACGGTATGTCCGAAATGCATTGTGATTCCATTAATAAAATAAAACAAGAAATAGTTTGCCCAATATCGGAAGATGGAAAATCTAACGACTCTCATGATGAAGAGCGGACGTGTGATGATATTAAGATCGAATCAGATTGCCGGACGCAAGAGGAATACGCATTCAGAGGTGATGGTGGGCCTGCTAGAATGTCACCTGGAACAGGTTCTTGGTGCTGCCGCCGAGGAGGCACTGCACAGCCGACTCCGGAACATCTACGAGAAGGCTGTTGTCAAGGCCTTCAAACACGTGATGAAATGATTGCTGATTCTCCGGAGAAGTCAGAAGTTAAGAACGAGGATCCTACTAGCCCAAAGAGTAACGCCGCGTCATCCACAATTAAGTTGCAAGAACACTTGGAGAAATTGAAGAATAATGTCAGGACAGAAGTGCCGGACTGCAACTGCTTCCCAGCAGATAAATGTGAGTTGCAAATATCGCATATTCAGCACTACACTAACATTGAAAGAACACACTAACCACAAAACCCATATAAAAAGATAACAAATCATTTGAAAATGATTCGACATGAAGCTTTACGTGCTTCTTTCGTTTGCACCTACCCATGTGCCGTAAGTAAAATAAAATTGAACCACAAGGTCCACCTGAACCGGGCTCGTACTACTCACACCTTGGTGCAGCTGCCAGTCTTCCTGACCTTCGAAACGATCTTGAAAGGAGAACGGGACTTAAGGGAAAAGCCATTAGATTTGAAAAGGTTGTCTACACTGGTAAAGAAGGGAAAACAACACAAGGATGTCCTATGGCAAAATGGGTATGTAGCATTTTTGTTGATTGTAGAGATATATTGTTTGCCGACATAGTACTGTAATTAAATGTACACTATTCCGCGACTGTTCATAACCATATAATACTTGCAGGTTATTCGTCGTTCTGGTGAAGAAGAAAAGATTTTATCGGTAGTGAAACATCGTCAAGGACATAAATGTCAAACAGCTTGGATAGTTGTAGCCATGGTTGCTTGGGAAGGGGTTCCAAATCATGAAGCAGACAGAATATATTCCCTTCTAAGCCATAAACTCAATCGATTTGGTCTTCCAACGACGAGAAGATGCGGCACTAATGATCCTCGAACTTGCGCTTGCCAAGGTTTGGATCCCGACACATGTGGAGCTAGCTTTTCATTCGGATGTTCCTGGTCTATGTATTACAATGGGTGTAAATATGCCCGAAGTAAAACTGTTCGAAAATTCAGATTGTCAGTAAGATCAGAGGTAAGTTGTATGAATTATTGACTATTTGTTACTTCTGTTGCTACTGTTATGTAATATAATTTAAAATTTAATAAATTGATAATTCTAGGAACAAGAAGTTGAAGAAAGAATGCATGTTCTTGCTACACTTTTGTCTCCACTATATTTGAGTCTTGCCCCAGAGGCATTTAATAATCAAACACAATTCGAAAGAGAGGCTAGTGAATGTCGTCTTGGATTCAAACCTGGAAGGCCATTCTCGGGGGTCACTGCATGCATCGACTTTTGTGCCCATGCTCACAGAGATCTTCATAATATGAATAATGGGTGCACTGTGGTATGTTTCATAATTCAACGTCTACACATTTTTAACCTCCATGATATTTGGGTTTTAATCAAATGAATTTGTACAATAGGTTGTGACGCTAACTAAACATCGCAGTCTAGCCAAACCAGAAGAGGAACAACTTCATGTTTTGCCATTATATGTTATGGATGAAACAGACGAATTTGGCTCCAAAGAAGTCCAGGAAGCAAAAATAAAAGATGGTTCTATTGAAGTTTTCACGAAGTGAGTTTAAAATGATGTTACAATATAAGAAATATTAATTATGTACAATAACATCTATTAACAAACTCGGACATAATTTCAGATATCCTTGTGAAGTAAGAGTCAGATCAGTGCCCCTTCAACCATGTAGACGTCATGGAAAGAAAAGAAAGGAAGATGAACCAGATATCGCCAGTAATAAAAAAGAGATTGCTAAAAATTCTCCAGATAAATTGAGTGAACCAAGTCGACCAGGATTTCAAGATCTCTCAAGGCCAGCATTGAGAGACCCTCAACTCTCTCTAGAAATGGCATCAATGATCGAAGGAATGGAGGCACAGTTACAAAGTTCTCAAGTATCGTCTACCGTTCTCGACAGCCCCGGATCCATGTACCAAGGCTGGAGTTATCAAAGTGATCAACAGTGGAACCGAAATGGTTGGTTGGATCAACGGAAAAACAATTGGATGAACCCATGGCCTGAATATGCTTTTGGAGGTTTAGAACGAGAAATAAAAGTAGATCCGGACAGTACAAGCCTTGACGATTCACGACCAAGAAGTGCGCTATCACAAGAAGATTATAACAGGCCTGGGTCGAGAAGTCTTCCAATGTCAAATTCGCTAGAGTCACCAAGGAGTAGCTATTCACAATCACCAAGGTATTCACCAAGAGATTCTCTATCAAATACACCCAGCGAAGCAGGTTATTCTACACTTCATAGAGGTTTGTTAACTCCACATGACCAAAGAACAATGTCACCAAGAAGTTCTGGTTATCCGTCGACGCCTACTGAATTCAATATGTCATCTCCAACGCAGAGGAATTTCCAAAATAACATTGACAATAGACAAAGCAGTGTGTCACCACGAGCTGCATTTTTAAATTCCCCGTCGCATTCAGATATGATGCAACGAAGCGCGAATTCAAGAATTAATCAACACATGACACCACCTGCCTTTGATAGTTTGCAAAGAAATCAGTCACCTGGGGCTATCGGTCACCTAAGAAGTCCGACTCAAAATTCTAACGATAGCTTTGGCATTTCGGGAAGGCTTCAATCTGCAAAGACTCTTGCGGAACAAAATAAATATCTACCATACACTAGTCAAAATTGCGATGTTCAAGACCCCAAGAAGATGTCACCTTCACCTTCAAAAGCATGTACTCAACCAGGATTTGCTAAAGCACAGCAGCAATACTACTTTCAACAACCCGCACAGGCATCTAGAACTCCTGGTTATCCAAATCAAATGAATACATCCGATGCATTTACAGGATCTGCACCTTTAAATTCAAATGCGGATAATAGCCCACAGAAATTATTTTCAAGTTCGAATCCAGACTTTGCTGCAAGAACGAATACATTGCATCTTCCGTCGATATCAGATCAGTCATTTGCACAACCAAATGAAGATCCTGGAATTATAGGAAGTTTCGACTCGAAACGACCTTTCAATCATGCGAAGCCGAATACAAATAACAACTATTCTCCGACGGGCCCAGAACAGCCTACCTGTAATCGTGATTGGAATTCAGGAAACCCATGGAATTCCGATATAAAATCTCCGGAACAATTACTTGCGCATAGTCCCTCGCATCCTGGTATAGGAAGACCTCAGTTTCCTGATAATCAAAAATTACCTTCATGGAATGATAGATTTTCTCATGTTGAGCCTGTAAAGACGCAAACTTGGGAGACTCCTTCAGAGCCATCACCATTTAGAGTTCCAAAAGGAAGGCCTCCTTCAAGAACGACACCAAATCACAGTCTGCCACCAGAGCCTACCAGTCCTCAAAGTGGCTTTGCAAAAACATTCCTGAAACCCCAAGAACCAACAAAAAATGCAGTCTTCGAAACCGTAAACGGAGCAAAATGTAGCTACCCAATCGTTCCAAACCTGGGAAGAAAATCGGAATGGCCAGAAGATAAGCTCCGAGAAGGATTCCACGAGACCTCCAAACAAGAATTGATAAATCCAAGTGCTGGATCTTTAGGTTTAGCTGAAAATGATGCGAAACAAACACACGATTTGCATGCAGCTTCTGGTCTGGGTCAGCATCCTACACTTCCACAGTATGGTTACTCATCGTATTCAGTATTCGAAAAGCCTTATGCTAATACATGGGAAGGATACAACTACACACAACCATATCATCCACCGACAACTGAATATTCGTCGCAATTATATCAACAACCAAAGCGAGAGTGTTTTCCAACACCACAATATCCCTTTCAAGGAGTGCCACCATATCAGGGTTTAAATCCGGGCTGGTCCAGATGGGACAGTCCTCGATGGGATGTGTACGGGCCACCATCATATTTTCCAGTCCTTCCAGAGCCACCACCAAAAGCTGAGCCTCTTGGTGAAGTTGCGGAATATTCTGACAACGAAGAATGTTTCAAAGATTCACAAATGGGTGGTGTTGCTATTGCTTTGGGCCATGGCAGTGTCCTTTTCGAATGTGCCAAGCATGAAATGCATGCAACAACAGCACTAAAGAAACCGAATCGGTTAAGTCCAACTCGAATCAGTTTAGTATTTTACCAACACCGAAATCTAAATAGACCAAGACACGGCTGGGACGAATGGGAGGAAAAGATGCGACTGCGCAAGCTTGGTGTGACCACGACGACAACAAACCCATCTGGAGTAACATCCCAATCAAACTCTAGTACTCTTTCAAGTCCGACTGCAGCTACGGGGAGTGAACAATGTCTTCAAATTCCTCACGTGCCAAATGTGCCAAGTTCACAATTCATGTTACGATCGCCTACCTATACAACAATGACTTGGACAACACTATTTCCAATGCACCCTTGCATGATCACCGGCCCTTACCAAGAGGGTGGAGCTATTGGATGAGGATCGCCTGGACCTTTCGGTTCCAGGTAGCGATGACAGCGGCAATTGCTAGAAAAAGAGCAATTGATTACTGAAAATGCAAAACACACGTGAATGTGTCAGAAACAATGATATCAAACCCATTGGAGAAGAACTGCTTTTCAGAAGAATCAACCCTCTAACATCAAATGTAGCAATACACTTTGCATATCGTTGATGCTACTGCGACAAAAGAAAGCAAATTGCACTGCCATTTTTGTATTTCACATTTTATCGACATGAAAAAATGCATGAGCAGCATACAAAAAAAATGTAATATCTGAAATCAGGCATGATTTTCACTGAACAAAGTACTCGTAATTTTGATACAATTTCCTTCGATATGCTCGTGGGATGTTTATACGGGTTTCAACCCTCAAGGTGTGAATTACGTGGATGAACCAGTCACATCGTTCGAATCGCAAAAATGCTGCGACGCAGCGTCCGTGTAGCGCTGCAGAACATCAGTTCCGATCCAAGAAGACAGTGAGATTCCATAACTCCGGACAGGAGATATACCGAAGAGAGATATTTCTTTAATACGAAGAATTATGAAGTGATGCTGTATCATCGCATCGAGGCTAAAATAATGGTGCGATGTTTCACTGCTTCGAATTGTCGTATATAGACATTGATGCGATGCGATTTCGAAACGCGTTAGCTGTACAATTTTAGTAATAACGTTTCACGCGTAGCAGTTTCGTGTTGTTAGCACTGTAATCATATTAGCTAGTCCATGCCCAGGCGACACACGCATATTTTTTGTTCAACACGTTTTGAGTCGTATTCGATCCATTAGAAACACGCGACAATTTCATTGTCATGTCGGTAATGTAATATAATACAAGCATCCCTGATGATGCGACATGACAACGAAACTGTCGGATTGTGTTGCAAAGTTTACTTCGCGTCATTTTCGACATTCTTAATTTTGGCGGTCCAGCCACACTGCACAAAACGCGATGACACTTTTGAACCTTAGCGATAGGAAGGCGCGGTCCAAAGTAAAAGCAAACAAAAAAAAATAAGACGAAAATGATCTCAAGTCGAGTTATTAACGGTAATTTTTACCTTACTTTTAACCTTTGTACATTGCGCTTATTGCGCATTTCGTATTTATTTCTACTCGCACTTTGCACTAAACTATGCTTAACACACGAGAATACTAACCACTCGCAATGAGGCGACTGAGTACAAAGCATTTTTCCTAACAATCATAAAGTAGTGCGAGGAAATCGTGCTATACGTAGAGAGAAAGAGAGGGAGAGAAAGAGAGACAGAATGTGAGTTATGTAAGAAAGATAATGCGTGAACGATTGAGCGTGGCTCAGTTATACTAGAATAGTACTTTTACGTTTGTTAATGCGTTCGACGTTCGTTTCTTTCGTTAATTATTCTTGGAGAAAAGATACTCCGCTCTTTGTCATATAAATTTGCGCCGCGTGTAATTTCGTAAAAAGACAACACGCGCCATATTTCTCGCATGAAATAAAGAAACAAAGAGTTAAAGAACAGCGAAAGGGCGACGCTAATATCGGGAATTTTCTTTCGTTTTTATTTCCAAACGCAATACAAGCGACACCTTGCATTGTAAGAAATCCATTTGTATTATTTGATATGTGTACATACTAGGTGACATTTATTACTTCCAGATCGACTTACATTTCTTTTCGATTCTTTTTTTTATTTTTGAGTTTTTTTTTTGCTTGAAAAGAAGCAAGTTTCGTCTCGCTCTCATACGTCTAAAACGGGCATGCGATGCAAAGGATCGCGTAGTCGAGAGAGCACAATTATTTATTTATTATCGCCGACCCCGTCTCTCTTTGACACAAGAAACTTAGGAAAATTTAGACATGATTTTTAGCTTACATTCATCACATTATAATTTAGAACGATCATTATAAAATACGAAGCGGCGAAAATTGATCGTACTAAATCTTTTTATATTCGTATTTCTGATAGTGCGCGGGGGCCGTGGACGATAAAACAAAGGGCCGCACGTTGATGAAATGAATGACGCGCATTATAAGAATCATTAATATATTATCATTCATTACTATCGCATACAATAATTAATAATATAATCTAATTTAACTGATTATTTATTCATTAAGTTTTGACAATGTGTTATTGTACTACTACCTACTTTAGAGCGGGACTTTGTATATGTATAGTTGCGAGTTTGAGTTCGGTGGCCTGCTCGACGGTTTGACAGTCGTATATAACTTCATTCCCTGTGTGCGCGGACGTGAACGTCGAGTATTGAAGTCAACGAGGAAATAAAAAAAAAATTCCACGAATTAAAAAAAAAAGTACACGACGATCGCATTCGATGCACATTGATTCCGTGTAGCCCACGGCGTTACTTGCAGCTACTCTCCTACGTCTATTCCAAATTGTCTGTATGCTAAGTTCCATTATTCATTGCCCTTCAGTTTTACATTATCGAATGTATGTGTATTGTAAGGACGGACATAAATATTCCAAGTAAACAACTCACATGTTCGTTCTTCTACTGTTTTGTTCTATTTTTTTACGTGTGCCAGATCGTTAAGATAATACGTTCGGTATTTTGGAATCTCTCGTTCAAGCACGTGGAATGCAATATAAAAATTTCTAGGCGATATTTCGTGACGTTCCACGTGATTCTGACGAATTTTCTGACGTATTACCTTCTTTCGTGGCAAAAGGTACCGGAATGGCACGAAGGCGCTTTTGAAGTATTCCCCTTTTTTTTTGATGAGTCAATTTTTTTACGTAGAAATGAAAGCAACTATCGAGACGACTATTTTGTTCATGTGATCGTAGTTAACGTATCGATTAGCGATTATGGAAGTAACCGTGGTTTCGTTTTCTTAATCTTAACTTTATATTCTTCTGAGTGAAATTGAGTCTTTCATTAAACTTTTTCCAAGTCAAAGAAGTAACGTTCGTATCTTTGCCCCATCGTCGAGCGAAGTCGCAAAGAAACTTCCATACATACAAAACAAAAAAAAGAATGTACGATTTTCTTAGAAAAAAAAGATATTATAAAGAGCGGGTTGGGAAAAGGAAAACAATAAAACTCGAAATATTAACCGCGACGATGCCAAAATAGTGTTAAAGTTTAATAATTAGAAAGTAAATACTTGTAATAGTTATAGCGAGTTTATCAAAGGTAAAGTACGTAAGGGTGGAAACATTTTTAAAGTAATATTATAGAGATGGACGACGAAAGGGTGGGAGCGGAAGAGAAGAAACTAAAAAGTTACGATTGAATAAAACGAAAGAGTAAAAGGGGGGAAAAAGACAAAGTTAAGAAATGTATTTTTTCTTCCAATGCCAAAAAGATGCCATTTTGTTTTGTACGAAAAACGAATGAAAAGCCATAAAAAAAATGGAAGAAATCTAAGTAGTGAGTAGCGAAACGTATGTAAGTGTACCATGAACATTTGATGTGTATGTCTCGTGAAATTAACTTGTCCGCCTTATGATGAAACAGAAATACAATAGTTAATGAAACACAAGAAATCAAACAATACTTGTAGTCCACTACGGCAGTGTTTGACAAAGTACACCATAGAAATACAAATATATCGGGACGGTTAATCAATGCCGTCGAATCACATTCAGCGTTTTAAATAAACTTATAAAAATACATGCCCGAAAGTGCACGAATCGCGACAAAGCTCGCCATGGTTGCCTTTTTCGGTATGATCCAGTGACCCATCCGAGATTCGACAGATCGTGTGCATATGAGAGAATTACGTATACCTGTGTGTATATATATTTTTTGAAACAAAATACTTGGTATAAAATTAATGAAAATAAATTCTAAACATTTTTTTTCAAAAAAAGAAGAAATAGAAAACGTAGGTTCGATGCACTGGCATAATCCATTGGGATTTCGGGCGCATATATCCGTGAGACGTAAATTCTGACGCGAAATATACGTACAATTGAAAGGAAAGAGTAAGCAGCACTTCTAAACGTATCAATTTAACGATGAATACCAAAATTAATCGAAGTTGTTCTGTGTAATTACGAATGTTTTACTTTTTACGGAGTAAAAGCGTGAGATATATAATATATTAAAGATGATATTAAAGTGGCATAAGATGTACGAAGTAAACTGAAAATATCGTTTTGTAACTGCTGTTCATTTCGGCTCTTGGTTGCGCGAAATGAACGGCAAAACAAAAATTGAAACAGCGAAGCAATCGATAGAAAGACTCACTTTGAAGTTAATGAAGAATATATAAACAATTTGGAAGTTAAAGATTTGTCGCAATGGCACGTCAATAAATAATGTTCGGACGTTAAATCCGTTTTGTCGATTAAAATGCTCAGAGATGTACGTAATGACAAAGAAATAAAATAGAGCGTGCTCGTGCGATGAACACTTACAGCGCGTAAGATAAGGTAGGAAGTAATAATATGCGTGAATAATAAACTTAAGCGATAATACTGTCGATGTAATATTAAGGATTAGGCAAAGTAAGAATAAGTCAGATGTAATTGTCCATTGTGAATATACATAAGAGAGAAATGACAAAATACAAGAATCTTTTATGAATAATACTGTTCTTTGATTATTTCTTCCTTCTTCAAATTACCTCCCTTCGTTACTCCCTATAGGTATGTATTTTTCGTATTTTATAAGTCTTGAAGATTCATCTAATAATATTTTTATACGATCGTAGCCTAAATACGATTTTAGAAAGTAAAAGTTTGATTATATATGTTTGTTTACAAAAATGTTGCTGGACACTCTAGGTACTCGTAGGACATAAGAGATTTAAACATATTTCATTATATTCAAAACTAGTGTTGATTTTCTTATTTTTATCACACGTACAAAATTTTACTCTTAAGTTTTAACGTTAAGTAGTATTCTTAAATTGCCTAAATGTATATTGTAGGATATTTGTGGGGCTTTGAGGTCTTAATGGAATACAACAAACAACTAAGTTTACCGTTTTTATTATAACAAATGTTCTTTAAATTCGAAGTATGAAATAGATAAATAAAACAATTAAAAAATGATATGCTAACCTTAATAGAAGGTTAAATTAAATTTACCAAGTTAATTTTTTAGCAATGTGCATTTCACTCTATTCTCTAACCTACAGGTGGCATATTTTTAAAATCTTGCAAAGAAATTGCCGAAAATGAGATTAAAATGATATTCCAGGCATAGATAATGAAGTTTACTCAATTTACACAAATTAATAAGTTACAATATGTCATTAGCATTATCTCTTTTCAGCAAGAAATGAGAAAAGATTTTTTACAATTTTTAAAAAAATACTTTCCTAGTCTTTTCTTGTACTTTGTAGGTTCCCGTTGAACAAAATTGAGCAAAGATTTTATTTATTTACGCAAACATTTTTCAAATTAAAATGAAAAGATTTTTACGTACTTCATTTTCACTTTCTATGACTTTTTAATTTTATAAAACTTTGGGAAAAAAATTTGGGAGGCAAATTAATGAGTAAGAGTCGATTGTAGTAGGATTTTTTCCCATAAAATCAAAGTATGTACGCCAAAATATTGATGCGGACATAGTTTTTGACCAAATTCAAGAACAAAGGGGTCAAAAATCGTCGTTTTGTTTATTTTCCACATTTATGTTATAGAATGCACCGCAAAAAAAATCAAGAAATGCAAAACGGCAGATCCAACATGTTTGGCGAAGTTTTTGAAATTCGAATCACTTCAAACTCGTTATCGTCTTGACTGCTTTTCAAGAAATACAGAAAAGACATACAGTAAACCACGATTTTTACCCCTTTCACCTTCAGTTTGGGCAGAAAGTAGGTCCAATATTTTGACATACATATTTCGATTCTGCGGTAAAAATTGAATCAAAATTGATTCTTACTGCTAGGACTACAGCATTATTTTGAGCTGTGAATACATGCTTAAAAATGCCTGCAATAGAATTTTTTAACCTTTTGTCCTTTGACCTGCAATATATAAAAAATTTGAGCTAATTGACTATTTTGACGGTCATATTTGAATGTCGGAGCAAAAATCCTATCCGAATCGACTCTTACATATAGAGTAACAAAATTTTGTGCGGTTTTGTTGTGCTTTTTAAACTTCGACTTAAGGGCGTAATAGCGCGCCTACAAGACTACCTTTTAGCTGTAAAAATTTAACAAAAACAATAACAACTTAAAGGCTAGATGAAAAATTCAAAATGCTGATTTTTAAAAAGTTCACATGTTCAACAATCGGGATGAATTGTTATGTACGCATTTTATTGATCACAACCCGTTTCAATGGAATAAATCATGAAAAATTAAAATGAAGATTTAAAAATCATAGCATTTTTTTTCTCTATTTTGCCAAATTTTTAGTAAATAATTTTTTTTTAATGTTTTCGATGAGAATTGATAGGGCGTACTTGAAAGTAGTACACAAAAATTCTTTTTGCCAGAGAAACTGAAAATTGCTTTGTTCATTTCGTGATCATAAAGGTTAATGGAATATTTGGTAAAGACACAATCTAGCAGGGTAAAAAATATTGCTAAAAATTTAATTAATTCTAATTAATAAAAGAATTATGGATTTACGATAATAGAAATTATCATATCTAAACGTTCAAATAACGCGCTATTCCTAAACTTGTAACGATGTTTCAGATATTGTGTTATTAAAGAAAAAAGAAAATAGGATAATTGAAAAACATTGAAATTAGAACCCAAGTTTGAATACCATTAGATAAGACAATGGTTGAACTACTAAGTGATAGAAAGCCAGATATGCGGGTATGAAAACCACATAAAATAAATTTAATCTCAAAGGGTATTGTAAAGAATGAAAAGAAAGGACATTCAATTTTTGACATAAATATGCAGGCATTTATGTAAATTGATCATCTATTAGAATGTTTCTTACTGAATAGGATGGTTTAAAATAAATGAAAGGTTTACTAAAAGTAAAACTTCCAGTCACTTTTAAACACACTATAAAAAATATATACAAATAAAAAATGTTGTAGAGAAGTGCATATTGAAAATTACAATGGCACGCAACAACTTGGAAAAACTCTGAGTTCTAAACACTTTTGTTGGATTTAAACTAATTATTTAAAAATTGTGTTTTATATATGTTAGTTTAAAAATGAACATAGTAAGATCGTCTATAAAATAGTTAAAAATTTTACAATATTAAACAAAATATCACATAAATAATAGAAAATTTACAAAACTGTTAAATTAAATTGCTAAGAATAAATGAAAAAATAATATAAAGTACATGAACATTAATTATAAACAGCATATACTAATTTAGGTACAATGGTACTTTATAAATGATGAATTATGAATAAACATTAAAATAAAATAGAAATCACATGTCATGTATTATTTAAATGTTTTTATGATTTTACTATAAATTTGTGTACATAATTTCATAGATTTTTTCAAGAATATTTTATTCGCAAGGAGCACTATCAATTTGAACACGAATTATTTATACACTTCCGAAGTAAACCTTCTCTATAATAAATAACGATTCTGACTTATATAGATTTAGAGAGTGCCAAATAATCTTCAAATTTACATTTCTATTTTAGAATATAAATCTTTTCGATACCGGAGTAAGTTATAATATTTTTCGACAAATTTGATATGCACTTTCTCGACAGTAAATATTTTATACTCTGCAGACATCAACATTTATTTTTCAAATGAAAAAGTTCTGGCAACCATTGCAACTCGCTAGAAACTAGTACGACCATGCTTTGGAAAACGAAGATTCATAAATCGTACACGATCATGAATTGATAACACATTCAAACTCTAGTTAACTGCAGTGAGACCTGATATGGTTCATTGGCTTTTACGTATCGAAATGCAGTTTTGGCAACTGATTTCAGGCCTGTACCAATTTAAAATACTGTAAGTACCTCCAGTATTTTTACAAATGGGACATAAATTGATATGTAAAGGTTAATTATTCTGGGTAACTAAAATTAAAATTACTAAATATAAGATCTATTAATAAATACGTTTATTATAAGTACTCCGAATTAGAATTGGTAAACTAAAGAACTATTCTTAGAACAAAAACAATATAGTAGGTGCATTAACTATCGTAAAATAGTAAAACTATCTGTGGATACAGTTGCTGGATCTAATTATAAACGTTAATTTAATTGAAAACAAATTTTAAGATTTAGATGATTATATGATTGTATAACAAATTTTACTATTCTAACTAGAATCTAAAAGCCAAATCGGAAATTCTGATATTTTAGTAAATTCTATGTAGATAAGAATTTTTATTAAAATAATACGTATTAACATAAATGCGAGTCTGAGCTCAAAGTAAGAGCATAAAATGGTATAAAAAAATTCTATTATTGTATCAATATTTATGACAATTTAATCAATTTATTGTTATCCATCTGCATAGTATCTCCACCATTAGTCTGTTTCTCCAACCAACAAATTCCTACCAAATCGTAATTGATTTTTGTAACCAACTTTTTGTTCTGTGTACTTGCATGAACCGTACATTATCTTAAAAATATGCACATATTTTTTGGTTCATACTATTGATTTGAAACATGTTTATCTACAACTTAAAATAATTACAAAAAAACAAAATCAAACAACAATTTTATTCAATAATAAATAAATATTTGATGGACGTCTTTGAAGAGCAAGTCACGATGTTTTTGTGACCGATATTTTTAATGTTTCTAACTAGTTTTTTCTGATGACAGGAACTCATCTGCTAAATTAGAAATAATGCAAAGATTACTAGAAAAATTCAAAAATTTTTTTTGTTATATAATGATGGAAAGATTAAATTATTTTAAAATTTTTTGAAAAAATAAGGACCAAAGTGAAAAGATTCGATCGCTGGGACCCTTCGAAAAATCTTAAAATAATTCAACCTTTCTATGTTGACCATCATATAATTTTGCATTATTTTAAATTAAGCAGACGAGTTTCTGTCGTCAGAAAAAATTAGTTAAAAAAATTAAAAATATGCACCACAAAAATATCGTGACGTGTTCTTCAAAGCCATCCATCGAATAGTTAGTTATTGATTAATAATTACGAGCATAAAAATACATTTATTTGATTTGGACAGTTACGTTGTTTTCCGCGTAAAATTTGTAACAAAAATATCTCATTTCTTTTCGGCTAGAAATTTCTAAATTCTTTAGAGGAAAAAGTCTCTCTAATGGACTGAATACTCACTATCGCAAAGAGAGGCATTACTTAATTGCATTCCAAGGGAGAATACATCACTCTGGTAGAGTGTTTGGTCTTGAAACTTATATTTTACTCCTAACAGAAAAAAATAAGTTTTTGTCACACCTGCAAAAAAGCAGCGACTTTACCTGCGACATGATATACATTCGCGCCCGCTTCACGGTAAACATACTTGATTTATTTGTTTTATGTCACTGCATCAGGAAATTAAAATTCGAAAATAGTTCTCGACATGAAAGGAAGGTGACATTACAATTTAAAAAGGTTTGAAAACCAAAAAAGTAAATATAATAAACAGTGTACATAAAAATCATAAAACATATTTTATAACACTTCAGGCGGAGAACTCGATTTTGCGCCCGGCAGTGAATTTTTCCAGCGAAAATTATCGAGACTCACACCTGTCATATTAATAAATATTGAATGCATCGTGAGTAAAATATCGACGAGTGTGATGGTTCGACCTTGTTGTGTAATATTCAATTCTTATTATTTACAGAAATTATAGACAAAATTTTACGATATTGGAATTTATTATAACTATTAAAAACATATTGGAAAGCATTAGCTAATTTGACTTAGGACCTCACTTCTTGGTACTTCTTTCACAATATTTAAGTTTTTTAATTCTCGACAGCTGTCATTAACATTCAACTGAAATGCATTAGGGTTTTAAAAAATATACCTTGATGAAGTAGAAAATGATTTATTTCTATGGATTCAAATATCTAAAGTTATGCAGTATTTCTGAGTGATTAACTCTCAGCCGATCTTAGGTATAAAATCATGGAATGGAAACTAATCTGGTGTTGGGTATCGTTCAGCACTCTGTCTATTATATGACTGTCCATCATTTAAGTTTCTGTTTACGGCTCATAATTTCAATAATGTAAACAGCTTCGATATCTAGCGACGTCGTTTCATTTACGATTGCGAATAAGATAGCATCAGAGCAAAATCTAGATTGATACAGAAATACCTGCTCTCTTTCAGAAATGATGTACGTTAATGGCTGGTTAATTGGACGTATCCGAAGCGTCGAACATTCGTAACATCCATAGGTAAGGGTCTCCTCCTTTCATTCTGAAACGTGATTGAATCTATGTGTAATTATTCAGTTACGGACGTCACTTTACTGCAAACATTTTCTATTTGATGCAGTGATGTTTTTTGTTCGTCATAAATGAAATGTGTTCTTCCCATCTCTTTCTAATCGATTACTGAAATATCTTATAAGTATACGTTTACAGACGAATGCATTTGACGGCCATACAAATTTTACAAAGAATTTAAGGTAACATTTTTTAGTTTTTAGTGAATCGAATTTGTATACTGTAATTTTGTGGGAAATTATTAGTGTTCTTATTCCATCTATTAATTACTAATTAATACATATTATTGTGATACATATTATAGCGATCAAATCTCTTTGATTTCGATCACGATCTTTTTTGTATTCTCCTAGACAACGGCTACTAAAGTCTCAAAATTTTCGTGAAAAAAAAAGTTGAAAATTAATGTTTATTGCTTGATTGTAGCGTTTATAAGCAATTTTAATGAAAATTAAAATAGTACTAAATAGAAAGACTACATCATTGTAAAAAACTATTTGATATATGTTCTTATATATTTTGGGTCGCTAAACACGAATTCATCTTGAATATTTAGCCTTTAGGGCGTATTTGGCGACTGCCTTGAAAAAACCACAATTAATAAAAAAAAAGAAAAAAAAACAAGGTCAGTCTGTGAAGCAACTCTGTGTATCTGTTGCTCGTCTTTTGGCATTACTATAACGTCATTTTCTTTTGTATCATTTTGTGTTTATTTTTGTATTGCCAAAAACGACGATTATTATTATTATTATTATTATTATTATTTTTGCATAAATAAGAAAAACCAATGATTTTAGTTAACAACGTAAATATTTTCACACTGATCACAGTCCTGTAAAAAAACAGTCGTTACACGCAGACAATCAAAGGTATAAGAACAAAGTTCCTTTTTTTACTTTACTTATTAGCTCGGTAGCTTGAGGCTAACTTCAGAGATGATAGGAAGACGACTGCTATGCGTTTCAATTAGTATTATAAGGATTTGGTAAATAATAAACAAGAGTATGATACTCTCGCTAGAAATATACTGCCTGATGAAATTTCGACCACTTGCGAGAAAGGAAATATAGTAATTATTAAAAAATATGACGGGATCCATCAGTTTCATTTCCCACTTTCTTTCTAAAATGGGACT
This sequence comes from Trichopria drosophilae, assembly GCA_030407085.1. Lineage (NCBI taxonomy): Eukaryota > Metazoa > Arthropoda > Insecta > Hymenoptera > Diapriidae > Trichopria > Trichopria drosophilae. Next base: position 195,530,250 of record CM059582.1, read on the forward strand.
TGAAAAGCAAATCAACGAAAAAAACGATGTACAAGGCTGCTGATCCACTTTTATTATCGCTTATTATTTATCCAATTTTAAATTACACTCAAAATGAACGTTTTTTCGTAACTTGTGCGAAAATGGACCTTTTTTCTTATCATGTTGTGTTAGCATTCGTGTGAAATCAAGTATCGGTGACACGCGTGTCCGGTGCTTAAGTACCATATACGTATGCGCTATAAGGGCATGTTCGTGCCAATTTATCGTCTGCTTGGTACATATCCACGTGCATTGATCTCCGATGCCTCAAGGTTATCTGATACGAGACGAGAAGTCTAGTACTTATAGGACGACGAAGTGCTTCCCGACCTCCTGAAGAAAAAGTCGGTAATACGATGCACGCAGAGAAAACTGGCGGCAGGGATAAGATCAGGTGTAAATCCAAAGTACGCATATATGTAACGAGGCAGATTCGTGATTAGGGCATCGACTAAGTGCATAATTGATTATACTTACTTATCACCGACGGATAAAAATCGACGGATACTGCGGTTTATTATTTGGGAATTAACTTGATATATCATCCAAGAACCCGATACATGACGTGAGTTCAGTAAGTGCTAAAAATTATAGGCTGAGTGCATCCAACAAATGAAAATGATTAAGGAGTTTACGTCAAAATCGATGAGTACACCGATAGAAAAAGGTATTAATTTAACCACTTCATATCAGTAAAACATGTGATTATAAAAATTAGTTAAATTAATTATAATTTATGAGAAAAGCGATTAAAAGTGTTACTGAATTTGGGGAGTTTGTTATTTTGCATACGCATTTCTAAAACTTTATACACAAAACAATTACAAATATAGCGATTTACTATTTGTTCGAAGGCTGCAATTATTTACAAGGAAATATGACTTTAAATAAAACTATTGACGAATCTCAGGAACGACGTCGAAATACTGCGGCGAAACCAAATCTAATGATTTGATCTTACACGTATATTCAAACATCATAAACTTCAAACATAACCTCTTTTTTGTCAAAAATTGTTATTCGGTGATATTCTTTATAATTTTCAGTTGAGGAAATATTGAGGAATTGAAGTGCATAAGTACAAATTAAAAATACAATTAACGCCCGGAGCATTCACTCCTATTTAAAACGGGGGCGCAAAATCATATTTTGCGGCCTACTGCGACAAAAAGTTTGTTATTGATACTAAAGAATGTTTAAATCATTTATAATGTCGAGAGGTGTAATATTATTGAGTACTTTGCACTATCTATGCAATTCTACAAGTATAGTCTGAATTTTATGTTTCTTGCTGAGTACTACTTGGTTGCATAACAAATATAACTTTGATTTCGTAAAACATTATAATACAGAAAGAATTAGCACCAGAAATGTCAATAAAAATTTGTTAGAAAATAAAAAATTATGCACATAATAAAAATTAAAAATGAAAGAAATAAAAAATATATGCGTGGATCAATAAACATGTATTATACCAATAATTTCTTCATTCAACTTTCGATGCAATGCACTTTTCTGATTTTAAAAAGTCATAGTATATTTCGAATTTGAAAACAGGGTCATTAATTTCGAAAATAATAAATGGTTATTTATTAATTTTCATTAAATTTGCTGCATCGAGGTTATGTCGATATTTTTTTATTTAGGTTCTTCTAAAAGATAAACATTTTTAAGTAATGCTAATATATGCAATGCAGGCAGAAGGTATATGAAATTGAAACTAAAATTTCGACCATTATAGGTTTACGTTATTCCCACGAGTCAATAAATCTTTTTGTTGGATTATGGGTAACGCGGAATTTAGCTTAGTATGTAAATAGAACTATATAGAATAGAAATTTTTTACTCCATGTAATTTCTTTGTGTACTTTCATCCTCACTTTCTAGGGAGGTCTACATAAACTCGTCATATTTTCTCAGTATATCAAGTTTCGTTTGACAAAAGGATTCTCTATACTTATAGAGAAATCTCAAATATGAAAATTCCATATGCGATTAGCTTTTCTATAATTAGAAACTAAATTCTTATCACGGATAATTTATTTATAAATTAAATGAAATTGAAAAATGTTTTAAAAAAATTTATTAAACACCTTTATAGGAATTTTGAGATGCTTGGGAATATTGTGCAAAAGTATATTGAAGTACATAACATTTTCTAGAAACCTAAATAAAAAAATTTGTCTATCAATTGTTGCTGCAGGCACATGCTCATTTAAAGTTCAGTTTAAATGAAAAATTAAGTAAATTTATTATCTAGTCTACTTTATTTGATGTTTCTTTTTTGAGAAGTATTGTAATGCCATGTACTTGAGGAGGTTTAATTTTGAATAATATTATGTAAACAAACCGGAATTATCTCTTAAGCATTAATGTTGACCCGTCTTAAATAAGCAGTATAACGATTTTCAGATAAAGTTAAAAAAAAAGTTAATGATAACAAACTACACTCGTTGTTTTAATGAAAATATGTCCAAAAACTCGAAAAAAAAATATAATTTCAGATGCCCTCCGTCCATTGTTTTCATTTTCATTTTAAAATGACCATAAGACATTACCAAGCGATATAAAAAACATGGAAAGGGTCATTAGGTTTATCCAAGATCACCAAAGAAAGGACAATTAAAAAGTTGCTACGATACAATAAATCGCTATTGAACATTTTTAAATGACCTACGGTTCTTCATGGCAAGCTTGTTAACAATCAGGGTTTTCATCGCACACTACGAAATGGCCGGTTTTTCGTCGCAAACTTTTAAAGTGTACTTTATTCGTTGCATCTGCGGAAATGCCCGGTTCTTCATACCATCCATCGATATGATTACCTGAAAAATATCTGCTCTAAAATATTTTGAATGACCACTTATTCCACCATATCAACGTTAGCACATATGTAATATCTACGGCTCTTTATTATTTAAAATTCATTTAAACGTTTTTAAATAGAACAATTATGGAATACCAAATTGGATTTTCAAAATCTAAAATCATTATCGTAGTTCATCAACCAATTATGTAATTCTTCCCTTTATAAATCACCGATATCCTTGATTATTGACATTTTAAAAGATTCTAGAAAGTTCTTGTTTACTGTCATCGAGAATAAGACTTTTAGCTTAGGTTGTCCGAGTATTTTTCAGTATAGTAAATCTTTCCTATTGAAACTTACTAGTTTACTCAGTAATCTGACCAAATGATCCCGGCTGAAGTGTAGGACAAATCTCAAATCCATAAAAATAATCGAACAGTATATGAATCATAATGACCAACATCTAAATTTCGATCCTCGAAATCTTCGCTTCGTTATTTGAATGATAAAAATATGAATTTATTCTCTACAATTTCGATAAATAAGTAAGTGGCTGCTCCACATACTTACGATATTTGTTGTACTTACTTCTATGATGCAGCTAAACTCACTTAAATCTGATATTGTCTACCTGCACTGTTAAAACGGTCCTCTTGAGTTATGTTGCTGCAAGTCGAATCCATTTGCGGCAAATGGAAATCCAGTTACCCCAAGTGGACTAATCCTCTTGGACACATAACAAGAGGATTGCCATTTTTTGCAAGAAGATTCCGCTTGCAGCAAAATGCCGTTTTAAAAGTGTGTGTCGTTAGTCCTTAGTGGCAGTGTGGTAACTGACTAAATTATTTAAGTCATTGGTAAACTGTGAATTAAAATGTAGTATGTTTTTGTATATCCTCAGTAGTAAAAAATATTAATGTTTTTCTATTTCATTGTTGACTCAATGAACGTTTTATAAATCACAGATTCAACAATGACTATTCATATAAACAGTGAACTTTTTGTTTCAAATTAGGAGAGTAACAAATAATTACCCTGGTAGAAATATGTCCATTTTTTGTTATACTGCACAGTTTTCCAATACCTTTAACATGAGAAAAATGTAAACCGGATAAAAACTAGCCAAAAACTGGATCCATTTTCTACAAGGGTAAAAGTAGCTTAAACCGAATTGTGCTTGAAAATACAACTATCTTTTCTTTAATTATATCAGTTAGGTTATGACTCCATATTAGAGTGTCTTTAATAAACAATAAATGCTAAATTAAACTAATGGATCAAGCTGGTCTTAATACTAATTTTGGTGATCCACGATTTACCAACAATTTAAGCGATCCTTACTACAGCAAGTAAGAATTGCGGTACGTATATCTGGAAAGTGCGGAATGTCGCTCAGCATATCGGAGGTCCTACAGGTCCAGTTGCACTTGATCTGGAAGAAAATAGCTGGAAGGATGAAGCAGGTAGATAATCAAAATGCAGGAGGATCGCACTCTGCAGTTTTACATCTTTCCTCAAGAGCGTCCACCTGCAATTCTCGAACGACGAGGTGCAACAGAGCCGAGCCCACACCTCCCGTATAAGTACCAAGGAAGCAACTCGTTTATATCGCGCTTTACTTACTCTTTTTTACATTTTATAACAGTGTACATATGCTGGGAAAAATTGACCATTTTTATCCAATTAAGTCGTACGCTGTAGGACGTATTGCGACCTAAAGACTGCAATTTATGATCGCACTTTAAAGAGGCTATTAAGGCTCGATGTTTAACACTCACCAATGATAGACTTCACTCTTTTTACGTTTGATAATTAATTGCCTAGGTACAGTCTGCTATTTTTGAATTATTTTTCAATAACAGATAATCAAATTTCTTGCATGAAAATGCCACCTTATAATATTGTTTAACCCTTTCAGTCACGAATTTTTCCAGTCATCGTTTTTTTCTTAAATTTGGTATACAGAGGTTTTAGGAACCGCTCATTGCGAATCCGGCGTCAGATTTATAAAAATTCCAAGTGGCGCATCCAATATAAAACCGAAACATCGTTTCTCAGAATTCTGGTCGGCCATATTGGATCAGTCATTTTGAATTTTGTCAATATGGTATTGGATTCGTTATCAGCGCCCCAAAAACTCCTGTATACCAAACGTTTCTTTTGAAAATTATGCTTTTTTGAAAATAATTTCGTTTTTTCGAAAATTTTTCTACGAATGTAAGTTGTACGATTTTTTAATCAGAGATTTTTAACGTATTGGACCGTGATCACAGACATATTATAGCCAAAAGGTTTTGATTTATACTTTAAGAACCCCTGAATTTCTAAAAAACAGAAAATTTTAAAAACATGTTTATATTCCCATTTCTTTTGCGGTCTATAAAAATGCAGTTTTTAATAGTATAAATTACTATAATCATTAAAAACCATCACAACCATTTCGATGTTCCAAAATCCCAAATCATAAAATATAAAAAAACGATAACGAGGCTACAATGTTGGGATAGCTTCAGCTTCATTTCGGGCAATACCTGAACATTTCTTTCAGCGTGCAATACATGCTTGTGACAATAATACGACATATCAACGTCAGGAATAACATTGGCACACACCTTCGTCAATGTACGTCAAGTGTATCAACAGAAGTTACATGACTCAACTATCAGTGTAGTAATGAAACAGAATAATCTGTTTGCTTCCAGCTGCACCCACGCTTATCTCACGGTTTGTATTCCCGCACTCCTTCATTCTTCTATTCCTCTCATTATCACCTTCTGGGACATTCGCTCACTCATTCTTTCACTTTTCTCTCTTACATAGAAAGGTGCACTAGAGTACACCAGATGTAGGTGGAGACCGTTTTAATACATTGGACTGGTCCGATGTCTCACATTGTATCAATATATCCAAATTGAAAAGGTTTTGATAAAAAAACATGTTACAAAAAAGTGCCAACCACGGTGTGTATATATTATCTCCTAGTCGTCTTTGGCCTCTAATAGATTGTCCAATCATATGCATATAGAGTTTCGAGTTTTCGAGTCTTAGTGTGTCTTTCTAGAATACAATTGTATTCAATTATTTATGAGCTATTCGTATAACTCTAATAAAAACTCTCGTCGTTAACCCCGAAAATATGATTGATTGTATTGCATGAGATACTAGATTAAAGAGTTACAACAATCTAGAATTTTCGCCTAAAAGCTCCCAAAGTATCTTAAAAATAAGATACAATCTTTATAAGACGGAAAAATCACAAAGGTGTTATAAGAAAGTTTAAATGTTTTTTTTTATTTTGAACAATTTTGGATTCTTTAATTTTGAACATTTTGGAAATAAGATTATCTGTAGAAAGACATATGGATTTTTGCATGTCCCGTGATTCATATATGCTTTGAATATTTTTAGTGCATATTTTTAGTCTAAAAATGCAAGTTTTTCTTCAAATGTCCATCTTTTTTTGCAAAAAGTGACAGGAAACAAATCTCTACAAATTCCTCAAGCTTTTTATATATTCAATTTCAGTTCGAGCATAGCTTCAGATGTTTTATATTCTGAATTTTTAATATTTGGAACAAATTACCTTCGGAAAAATTATTTATTCGGGAATTATTCCAGATTCCCATAAAAATTCATCATAACTGTATTTTTGAAGACACGCAAATTTATGTCATAAATTTTGTATAGCAGCATGCGTTTCATTGAAAATCGGTTCGAAACCCCACATCATATTATCGCATAAAACGCGCTGCATTGGTTTCGCAATTTTATTGGACAGAGCTTAGAGACAATTAATAGTAAGAAATACGACTCCAGTGAAGTACTTGTAAATGAAGGCTGATTATACTTGTACAAGTTTTATGTACCTATATGCTTGAACAAGGTGTCCCCTTTTGGATATAGTATAAATTCATAGAATACGAAATCTCGTTTTATTATTGAAAATTGTAATTTACTAATATAATATCAAACAATCGCAAAGAGTCACTTGATCTACCGACTTTATTTCTGATATTCTTAAATATAATTCAAGAACATTATAGTAAGAGTTCGATGAAATGTATTTAATAATAATAATAATGCAGTGTCGCAGCTGCTTTGGAGTCTGCCGAAATTATAAATTGATGGAATCTTGTTAAAGTTATAAAACTAAAAGATAAACCGTTAAAAGTATAACACCGATTATAAAAATATTAAAAATATATTCAAGAACTTGTTAATTGTTTAAATAATGATGGTTTTAATGCAAACGGAATCAAAAAATTTTTGTTTACATTTTGCAAATTCGTGAACAACGATTTTAACCCTCCAGAAGTATAATTCGGTTTTTCGCCCTGTATTAAAACATATCATATTAATACGGGCGAAATATCGATCTCATGCAAGTGTGATTGTCACTATGGGGAATCATCATCCGATGACAAAGTCAATCGCTGAGATGTAATAATAATTCCTTTATAATAATAATAATAATAATCCCTAATTAAAGTAAGAAAGGTTTAATATTCTTTATATGATAGTAATGTCTGCATTGGCAGAGAAGCCGAAGAATACCATTTTAAATCTATCTTACAAAATAATTAAAGTTTCTAAACAACGTATGTTAAACTAAATTAATAAACGATACTTTTGTAAAACTTAATTCTATCTAACAAACTTGTCGAACTTCACTAGCGGACTATATCTGTCCTCAATGAAAAAAATCCTGATTAAATTAGTTTGTAATGAAGAGACATAATGTTGTCACTTATGTCCCTTTCGCTAACTCCAGTTAAAATGTATTAAATCAGGTAGTTCACGTCTAATCCTAAATAATTTTACTACAGTTAGATTTGCAAATTAAAAATTCGTTAAAGAATACATTTGTCGAACGATGAGCCGCATATTAGTGTTGGATATCCTTGAGGTTCAAAACTATAAATATCTCCAGAAGATCGTTTTCAATCCGACTGATGCCTTAAATTAATCCTACTTACTAAGTTATTACCCTCCCTAGCTCATTTAATTGCCGATTAGAAAATTAATGACGAATCGTATTTCGTGCAATGAGAATTCAAGTACTTTACGCCAAAGGCATAATCTCGTATTATTTGCAATCTGGGCCTATCGAGTGCTTCGGGCGCGTTCAACCGTTAACTATACCGACTATAACACGCGAAGTGCATTGAATCCCATATAGGCATGGCGTACTTGCATATACATACCAAATATTCACTTTTTCGATGTTTGGAGAGACCTCCTTATTCAATTAAGAATTAGGTCTATAGGTAATAATCATGTTCTTATTTTTCAGAGGTTACATGCGAGATTTTGAATAGCAACTACCTATACCAATTATTGATCATTATCGACGAAGAGTGATGCCGATTACGCATTTAACTTGGACGATGTAATCTGCTAACGAAATTTTATCTTTGATTTAATTTCCATCCAATTTAGATGAAATTGGATATTTGCTTTTTACTTCTACTGATTTAGTATAGGTTTCGTGAGATACTAGTACGTTAAGTGATTAGAGGCAAACATTTTATGGCGTCTGGTACGCATTCTGAATAATTAAATTATTACATTGATTGTTCATGGGAAATAAAATAATTAACGAAAAGATTAAAAATAAAAAGAAATTAGCAGGATTTTTAAATGAAAAGAATAATCATAAAATAATTCCTTATATTACTAGTAGGGGAGATAGGAGAGTTTTGATTCATAGAGAGTTGTAAGATAGCGCCATCTTATGGCATAATTGAGAAGCCTGACGTTCGCCAATTCGTGGCAGCATTGTTTTTCTAGAGTTCCTTGCAAAGATGGATTATAAGCGTCTCACCATATGATGTGATATGAAATTATTTGCAATACTTCTCAACCAATTTAGTTTCTCCTACACTGAGAGAACAAAATAGTGTAATATATTAAAAAATTACTATCTCGTGCAGTAAATGGATGAAGTATTGTCTGCAGTAGATGGTTATACTAACAGAAATACAGTTAAAATTATTAATCAAGAGTAATTTCTACTACTTTACATATAGTAAGATACATTAATATTTATTTTCACGTAAACATAACCTGCTATTATTTGAATGGCTATGCACATATATGAACATTCAGATAATATATTTAATAATAATATTTTAATTTAATTTAAAGAACATTGAAAATAAAATATACTTTTAAACACGATATTAATAACTTTTCGTGATATTCTAATGTTATTATCTAATCAATAACAAGAATTTCATAATCTGAAAATAAAATTTTAAAAATTAGGTTATTTAATAAAAGGCACATATATACAATTTAGTTTCTCTGAGAATTTATAAAACTTTTGGATGCGTCATTAGAAAGAGCGATTTTTAGTCAATAAGAAACCGATAGCGTAGAATTCTTTTCATGAAATTTAAATGCCAAAATCTACTGTCAAACTTCATGACAAAAATGTGTACACTATAGGGTTTTAAAGAAGTTTTTTAAGTGTTCGCATAATATTTATTACCGAATATGTTCTTTTATTCAACACATATAAACTTAATATTATCCTAAATAAAAAAAAAGTATTTTGTCTAAAGAGTAACAAGAAAATGAATTTCTTCTTTCTACAGCCCATGCTTGAACATTCCCAATTTTATAGATGTAATTATTAATTTTAACATTTCCAACGTCAAAGAGGAATATTAATTTTTGATATTTTGTAATCTAGTTTTCATTCAAACAATTTTTTTGTCTATAATTTCCCTGCACAAAACATTTGCTGAATTCTGTATAATATTTTTCAGTAGCCTGTAGAACGATTAAAATCGCATACACCAGAATTGTTTTAATGGACCAAATAATGGTAAAATAACTAGACAGAGTGTTAATGAATGGTGCTTACGTTTTAATGTTTTTCCAAATAATTGTATGTATAAATTAATGATGTCCTTCAATTAATTTTGACAAAAGTTGGATACGTTAATTCGAGAAAGATGTTTGCATGCATATTGAGATTATTTCGTGCAATAATAAATACAATAAACAATGTTTATCATCTGCCGGAATTAAATCACCAAATAATAATCCTAGATTACTGGAAAAAGTTTTCATCTCACTACAAGACATTTTGAGATGATTTGATTTGATTAGAATGTCTTTGGAAATGGTTAGAAGCCTTATTGAAAAACATGTTGTCTTAATAACAAAACTTCTCAAGTCTGGGATGATAACCATTAAAAACACAACGAATTTTGGCTACTCCATGCTTAGAATATATGTGACTACGTCATCTACGTATCTATAGTAAAAAATAGGAATAATTTGCATAAACAATTAGTTTCAAGATCATCTAGAATCATATTTGCAAATATAGGTGCGACAGGGAAATCCACAGGACTGCCATAATTTTGTTTGTATCAGCGTTCATTCAATTGGAAAACAGTGTTATCATACAGAAAAAACACAACATTTAAGATGTCATCTAATGGAATTAACATAATTCTTCTCGTGTAATTATATCATCTGACAATACTTTCTTTAAGGAGTTAGTTCTAAAGGAACATTTGTGAATGGGGAAACAACGTCTACAGGAATTAAAATGTAACCTTCAGGAATTTTTAAAGCATAAATTTGTGAACGAAGATCAGAGCTGTTTTTAATGTTAGAATTTGCCGTTTTAATATGTTTCAACAATTGTTGATCACTAGTCTCCTGACGAAGGATTAGTACAATCCGAAACGTTGAGGTCAACCCAGTCCCTTACTCCTTTTTTCTCTCTTATTGAGAACTATTTTCTTTTTTCTCTGTTCTTGAGAATATTTACTCGCATTGAGGATGAATTTAATATGTTCAAAGGTTTTAAGCTCTCCTTTTTAATTATTACTTTACAACATATATTATTTTATAAGACGAGGATGAGCTAATGGCTTCTATTAGTGTCGAACTAGAGTTTAAAACATTTATTGTGATTTGGAGTCGATGAAGTTCAAAAACAAAACCCGTCTCGCACCTCCATAATTTCTCCTACATAATTCCTGAAATAATTAAATAATAATGTTCAAAATTAAGATTCTTAGTGTATAAATATATAAAATTATCATAATAAAACACTTATTATTTAATTTGAAACATTGCATGAAATATCGACCCGGAAAAAAGAAATAGTTTGATTTACGATTTAAATAGAAACATCTAACTCCAATACAATTTTTAGTTAGATTTATTATTGAAACAGTAGGTGTTGCTACTTAAATTGTGGATGTCACTATTAAAAAGTAAGTTAGCTAAAAACGATGTCTTATCCTACTATCTAGTTAGTAGTCCCAACTATTTTTTTCCGTATGTTTGCAAAATCAAATTCGACCTGTACTACTCTTTCACGCATTACTTAATAAATCTTTCTCAACTCGATATGGTAATCCTTACAAGTTGAGACCTCATTAATGAGATACCGAGTGATTCTTGGTACGTTAGGTATCGTACTTTACCTTTCGACGTAGAAGACTATCCGTAAGTGAACTCGAATGCACATCAATTTCAAGATGTCCCGGTTGTGGATTCCAGATTTTAATCATTGGCACGAAAGGGTTGTTGCGTTACCAGATAGATCGACGACGACAAATCGTATACGGTTGTTTAAAATTCACTTTCCAGTAGCATGCTCACTTTACATCTTGTATGTTTTTCATCAGATATTGGCTTATCAAACGACAGAATGTAACGTTATGATTCGTTAAATAATATAAAGTATAAACGTTTCGAAGGCTTCATTTCTGGGGATTGGTATCATCAAATTAAATTAATTTCTAGTTTCAAACATTTCATTTTTTAAGCTAGAGAGTAAATGTTTGATATTAAACATGATGCGTTCCTAACATTTTGAAAATATCATTTGACATGCAAATTAAAAAGAGAATCATACACGCAATATCATCATTGGCCAATCATATTTATCGAAACACAGCCTTTCACTCCATAGGAAATACACTCCCAAGTACCCAATGATTTATGTCACTTCCTATTATTATGAACCTTTTTATGTTTGGACATGTTTACTCGTCATACTTGCACTTGCCTTTGACCACGAGATTAATAATTCGTAAAAGACAGGAAAATGTCAGTCAATAAGTAATAAAAATTTAACGACCACCAACAAATCATTCTTTCGTCAGATTCATGCGGGCATTTCTCAATATCGAATCGCCTCTTTTATAAATAAATATCCATCGCAATCTTCGTCATCTTACTTTTAAATTTACGCCCCGGATTTATCACGCGTGTAAAATGTTTTATCGTGCAATTTTATTTTCCGAACATAATCAGCCGAGACGACTATGCGCATAACGAACCCATGAAATAAGGTTTTCGGAATAACAGCGTCCGCAAATAGGCTAAGGCTATAAAGATTTCAACGTGCGGTTTCCAAGGTGCTTCTCTACTGGTTTCGCAAAGTGGAAATGGTTATCGAAGCGACGGTATTAGTGCAAGTGCTATAAGCGTAAGAGGATAATAATAAGCAGTGACGATGACTGTATATTTCCAGGTGCTTCTTGAGGTAGACGATTCAATTACCCAAGTGGCAGGTCGTCGTTTTCATAAATCGAGGGTAAACGCAGGTTCTTTTGGTTTCACACTTAGCAGTAGTTACATATCGGTATTGGTACGTGGTGAAAAACAGGGTAGCAAATAAAAAAGTATTTATGGTGAAATAACAAGTAGATAATCATTAGACAGAAAGATAGAGGAGCTGGGATGAGCAGCAAACCCAAGCAGAAAACAGGACTAATTCCCCCTTTTCGACTTTCCCTTCTGACGTGAGATTTTCTCGTTCATATCTTATTTGCCTAAAATTATGATTCCAAGTCGAATTAGGGCATTTTCCCTATTAGATCGTAGTGCAGATTAGAGGATGGACCTGACCTTGGACGTAAATTAGTAAAATTAAGATTTTTTTACTCCTTTTTGGCATAATTTTGGGCAGATCTATTTTCCTTTAGTTTCTGTTTTTCTCTTCGGTATGCATAGAGCAGGTCGTCAACTAGTTTTACATATATTCTTGTAATGTTTGAGTTGTGCAATAATTAACAGCTCTCATCAAATAATGTAGAAAAAGTAATCCAGATGCTGTCAGTTTTTTGTTTATTCGAATTTCGAATGATATGAAATTCGGATGAATGAATTTCGGAACTATAATCTTCATATTAGAATTTTATGCTGCCATGGTAAAAATATATTCCCCGCAAAAATAAACAATATTAAAAAATAATTAATAAATCATGGCAAAATTAAGTTTCATGTTTAATATGATTATTGATAACATATATTCTTTTATAGTTTGTAATTTATTTTCTCATTTAAATCTTTGAATGCCCTTTTTTTGCAGAAATGATTTCACTAAACCATTAACAACATTATATATTTTACAAAATGAATGCTTATTCTGGATGCAGTTTAGCACTCCTTACGGTTCTCCAGCATCGAATTCCCATGCTGTTTTTCGAGATGAGTTTGATGACACGCTTCTTCGTGTTGTAGGTCGCCGTGTTAAATACATTCGTTGGCCTGCAAACCGCATGCATCTACACCCTTCAGTAATTTCCGGGCTTAACCTAATTTGAGATAAGATCAAAATACCGGGTATCGATATAATGTTAGCCATGTCATAATTCAAACTGCCCGATGATTCGCGCCTTGACTTAGTAATTATATGCGCTTCTCAGGGTTATGGAATTATTATGTTGCGAGTTTTAGGGAAAGGTGTATAATTTTCCGGTACTTACAGCAAGAACTAAGTGTAAGAAAAATTTTGATGGCAGTATATAATTTTCATCCTATTGAAAGCCAACATGCATGATCTGGAGCCGTGATAATTGTTTCAAACACAAATTTAGTGGCATCGAAGATTGTTCTTGATTATTTTATATTTTCTGAGTAATTAATTAATATTTAATCAAGGAATCACTGATCGTATACTGTACATATGTAATTTTTACTAGTGTAAATTTGTATTACTTAGGATAAATTCACATTATCAGTATTTAAGTAAATATATTGGTCGACTTATTAAAGACTATTATGAGTGATTATTTGGAATTTTTAACTGATTTAGTTACTCGCATTTTTAAACAGTACAGTTTTAACATTTTATTAAGAAATTATTTATTTCGCCATGTGCTGAAAAGGTTACTTTACGACAAATACTTTGTTCAGTATACGAGAAATAATAACATTTTTATATCATGAAAACGTTAATTCGAGTTAGCACCTGAGATGGCTAGATTGACTAAATTAGTAATTTTTACTAATATATTACTGTAGTAAATAGTAGTCTTCGAAGTAAGGGTGTAAAGTTTGTGTTTACCCACAGCATTTCCACATGCGATTAGATAGGACTGGTACGTAAAGTCGAATGTTTACTCCCGATTGACGAAAACTGTTGTAAAGTTCGTTCACGTTTTTCAAGTGCATAAAGTCGGATCGTACGCATACTACAGAAATATCTCTTACATACTTCTGTGTATTCAACTTAATATTTACTAAAATTAATGAAATATTCTACGAAATTAAGAAAGAATTACAAAAACTTAATTTAATACGGAAAAACATCTTCTAAATTGAAGTAAATCTTTTAAAATTTATGGAATTTCAAACAAAGATTTGCTTAAATGCGGATAGTTTATTGACTACTCATTGTATTTGGCGATTAATCGCCATCTGATTTTTATAGCTTGCAACATTGTTGAATCTGTTAGTTGAATGTGCTAGTCCTAAAGTAGTTTATGCGTTCAATTTTTATCAGTTCTCAATGCACATCTGAGAATGAAGTTATGTATAAGTTATATTACTTTATGTGTAAATAATGTCTTTTAATACAATCCAAGTTTTGTACATATGTGCACAATATATACCAAACCAATTCAGGTTATATATCACCAGATTGAACTAATCAAGGTGAACGTGTTCCATTGCGACACTTCAGATTCTACGTTCAAAATAACATCATAGCAGAATTACAAATTGTAACAATATCTTTAAAAAATGTATTTAACCATTATATAAAACAACAAAAGTTTGCCCTATCAAGTGCATTCTTCTGCGCTCGCTACCAAATAGGACACAAAATCCCTCATAGCATTATATAAGATTTCTCAAATATTGATACGTAATATATATATATATTAAGAAAAATGACTTTGAATAACATTTATAATTGTTTTTTGAGTTTTGTCTTAAATTACACTTCTTCATCTATATAGAAATTTTGTCAATAAGACCTTAGTAATATGCAATTAAAACAAAAAATTGTATGCGAACTTTTAAAGAAAAATGTCACGAATAAAAGCGAATATTATTACAAAATATTGGCAATCTCCGATTATAGAAATAATTTAAAAATTAAGAAATTCCAAATGGCAGATCCAATAGGTTTGAATACTTTTTAAAAATTTATAAAATTTGCTTCAGATCTATCACTCTGGGTGTTATGGATCACTAATAACATACTGGAGATCAACTTTTTTAAATTAAAACAGAACATCCAAGATGCTGGAATATTTTTTTAAAGTGATCAAATTCGTTTCAAACTCACAAGTTAGATGACATGAACCAATAAGCAAAGTGGATTTTATTTTTATCGTTACCCAGGAATAATTATTTGGACGTAGTGCTTTTTGATCTTATTACGGTATTTAGGTAAGTTCAGGCAATTTTTCTGTCATTTTTACAATGTTCAGATAAAAGGTTGTACAAATCACAGCTTCAAGTTAGAAAATCTCATAAACTTTGGGAATTGGGCATTGTTTCATCATAAAAATGACCTACAAGTTTAATGAAAAAATATGTCCAATTTCCTTAATCACCTTCAACGACATTTGAAGCAAATTAGAACCACGAACAACTCTAGGGTTAATAACAAACCGAACTCGTTACGAATATTCAGAACATATACTCTTTGTATATAAATCACTTCGGTAATGATAAGTAGTTCAGTAAATTAGGGAATCGCTAAGTGCTCGTGACTTTCACGTTAAAGCCTAAAAGAGCCGGTAGTCATTCTTGAGGCCGTTTTAGTACGTTGCCCACGCAAAAAGATTCATTGACCGGTGTTGTTTTTTTTTTTATTTACCCTTCACTTTACCGATATTCACGAATACTGCATTTTCGAACCTGCAGCTTAAGATATACATTTTGATTATGAAACAATTCTTCATTTTTATGGATGAAATTTATTATGACAGTATACCTGCAGATAAGTTCTTCATGAAATTTCCAAGGTCACTCGTAATTGCTCTTTTACGAACATGAAATCGAAATGGAATACGGTACGTATTAATGTCAGGGCAAAAATCATCTGTCAAATATAAATTACACTGAAAAAATATGTTGAATAGAAATAATCCTCATCCAGATATTAACAGTTATTATACCAAATTACTTGACACTTCCATGTTATAAATTTGTTCTAATTATTAAAATAGGAAGATGTACTATCTAAGATATGAATTACCAATAGCAGGCGATGCCTGTCTTTTTTTTTTAATATGGGTAATGAAGGTTAGCGTCCATTTTTCTCCGTGTGAATGTAGTGATTTATAACATTTAGTGTCAATAGCAAAAATGAAAGATGGTGGTGAGCTTGAGAAAGAAGTAATAAAAAAATTTTAAAACTCAAAAATGTTCATTTGATCTTTTGCGTTCATAAAAATCATAATTTTTTCCCGTTTAAGTGACCAATAATAGTAACAGTAATCTGCATTTTGATGAAGTTTTCACATTGAAAACGGGTTTCAAAAGCTACTAATTCCTACTAAGTTGGCAAAGGTTTTCGGGAAAGAAATTTAAATGCGAATGCAGAAAATGAATCTTGATCGACATATTGCAACTAATTGCATCGTAGGCATTCAAAAATTCCTATACTACGTTCAAGTAGACGTCGGTAATACAAGAAATTGTTATTACCTAATAAATTAGCGCACAATGAAATTAAATTAGTCCAACCTCATCTCTCTACAGCATCCAGTTTGTTTGGAAATTAAACTAATTCTGCATCATTTTTCGAATTTGAGGCCCAATAAAGATTCCAAAAATTACTACGGAAAAAAAATGTTTTTCTACGGATATGAAAAGTAGAGTTATTTCATATATACGGTGGGACTATTTGACACAAACTAAGCATATTTTTGTTTACAAACGAAAGCTATAGTATGTGATCTTTTCGGAACTGAAATATTGACCGAAAGAATGAAAATATGAAATCTTAACTAAACATCAAAATTTTACTTAAGATTATAAAAATTGTAATTTTAACCAATTCAAGTAAACAAATACGTCATTTTAATTGGCATTACATATACTTTCAAGATACGATGATGAAAATTATATTCAAAACCAAAAAATATCGTAAAACTGTTGTCAAATTTGCAAAAATTGAATAAAAATGAAAATTACTATATACATTCGTTTGGGTGTTTGCGAGTCTTTGAGATATCGATATAAATAATATAGCGTTGAAAAAATATATCCTTCCTGTTTTCTAATGAAGAAGAAATTTTAGTTTTTTAAATATAAAATAATTTTTTAGAGGTATGTGAGAAAAAAAAACCATACCATTCTCCTCAGTTTTTTGAGGTCTACTATGTCCCGTTAAAAGTTTATTTTCACTATCACACCGTGTTATTGAATGCTTCTGCAACCTACAAAATCGACCCTGAATACATACTTTTTAATTTAAGCGTACAGAAAGCATACAGAGAGAACAAGTACAGTTAATGCACGCACTTAATACATAAAATTGAAACATGGCATTGCAAAAAATAGTCAAATTGACTGTAGCAAATACATTGAATATGGTACATGAATATGTATATTTTGCATTATTCTACAAAGAGTGATATTTCACTGCAAGTATTTTAGTATACCGGATTTATCAAAACCTGTATATCCTCAAACAAACGAATGCTGGAGTGTATTTGAATAAAAAAATAACATACTTTTAAAATTATATGATATAATTTATACCGCATTTACAGTAGTAAAAAAAGGGTTAAACTTGCTTTCAGATGTATTGGAGAGTAATGAAATTCTCTTAAATGCAAATTGGAACATTTTTAATATAATAAATATAAAAATAGTATTTTTTTCTGGTGGATTTTTTCTGGTTTTAGTAACCAGAATTCTGTGTAGTTTAATTAGAAAAATAATTGTTCGATAATATTTCTAGCTAAATCAACTATCTAAATTTCTTGGAGTGAGAATTCACTCTTTAATTAGTGAAAACCGACCAACTTTCATGAAAGAGTGAATATTCAATTCTTTAAAAGTGGAAATTCACTCTTTCACGAGAGTTGATCGATTTTTACTAACCAAATAGCGAATTCTCACTGCAAGAAATTTATAGACAACAATATCTCTGAAAACCAACCTGGTTATTTTAACCAGGAAAAATAATAATGGCCTATTTAATCATCTTTTCTGGTTATTTTAACTATTTTTTTCAGAATGTAAGAATTAAAAATTTGAATATATCAATCCATTTTAAATTGTTATACACTATTAGTCGAAATAATGACGTAAAGTTGCCCATTTTTAAAGTTTATGAACATATTAATCATATAATCTGCTACAATTTTGTGGATTTATCAAACTTTTCTCATAGTATAAGGAAGATGATACTGTTTTCATCGTATATTGAACTTGAATTTCTTTATTTCCATACACTTAAAATTGGAAAAGTACATAATGAATTGCTTAAACAAAAGGAAATATTACGCAAAGTATTATTTCGCATTTGCGAAAGACAGTACGCGCATTTATTACGGCATTCGTGACATGTAAATTGCAACCAACACGAGAAAATTTGTGCGTCGTGCATTGAAACTGTCTTAAGCTTACGCTTGAAGGACTGTGCAATAGGACACTGTCATGTTACGACTACTTGATCCGCAGTCTACGACTAGTTATGCCAGTTTGCATTAGGCGTTTCCGTCAACGTCATCGTTCTTTCACACACTATATACGTATAACCTTAATCATTTTAAGTATGCTACAGAATATTAAGGTGTATATAAATATTTTAAAAATGTCTACGGAAGATACTGATGAACTTTTGTTCACAGATCAATAAAACAGAACATTCATTTAAGTCGAATACAAATATTTCGCAAAAATTTCCTATTTCATCAATGCAAATAATATTTATTTTGTAATCTATACTAGTAGTAAACTTTCCCTTCTTAGTTTTACAAATATAAATACTTATCACTAATTATACGAGTTCTATACTAGTATTTTACTTATAAATTACTAATGTAAGATAAACTATCCCAAGAATACGCATCTAACTTGTTTTTTGCAAATAATTATTAACCTAGAAGTTAAAAGTCACGGAAAAAAGTACACATTTTAGTAATAGGCCTGATAAGTGGAAATATTATATTAAAAGTATAATAAACATAACCATATTTTTCCTTCATTAAATAAATTATTTGAGAACTATCATTCCCATACTTTGCGGCATAATGTGCCTAGGAATAGTAATGGTATACAAAAAAAATACCCTTTCCCTAAGAGTATGCAAGCTCTGTATTTACTAAAAATAAGAATAAATGAATTATTTAAGAAGAATAAGATAAAATTATTGAAGAATATTTTTTTAATGGAAAAAATAAATCATTTTTTTAATTACACTGTCCAATACTGAATTTGCATATGGCAAACGTAGTACCATTTGTGATGACGTTTTTTATTTTAACTCTTTCAGTCGTTGGTGGACGTTGGTAACCCATCAACATGCTCTTAATTTTTTAACAATTATAAACAGTTCATTAAATACTGTTGGGTTTTCTTTCATATGCCTTCATAAATTTTGTCGATGATATACGATTCACTATTTTGAATTTTGAAAATATGACATTACTTCATTCTATTTGTAATGAGCCACCTAATAAAGTTACGTGTAATTTTTATTTAAAAAATGCGTAAAATAACCTTGAAATACTATTCAGTTTCCATTTAATGTTAATAGTTTAAGTTAGAAATTGCTATTACACGTTATTACAAACGAAAAAAATCTGCACTCACTTTAATATCGACGAGGCAAAAGGTGTACATCTAGTCAATCTGTGAAAAATAGTATTATATAATTTTCCGATACACCCCAAGGCCCAAACCTCGTTTTATATAAAAAAAAAAAAAGTTTTTAAGTATGTTGGTGTGAGGAGTCATAACTGTTCTAGTTTTTATTCGATTTGAAACTTTATTTCTAATTTAAAAACTGAAAAGCATACCTTTCTGACTGCCAATGCCTTTTTTTGATGAAATGAAAGCTGACGTGATTACAGTTGAAAGTATTGACGATTTTTCGCTTTTATAATTTTTTTCAACTTTGACGTCCATTTTTCAATATCAATTAAAAAATTAAAGATTAGGCATTTTTAAACAATTTTTTTTGTTGTCAAGTTGGAAAACATTCCGATTTTTTTTGTGATTTTTTGGTTTTCCTGCAAATGTACGTTTATATCATTAATTTATACCAAATCCCCCCCACATAAGCTTCATTTTCAAATATTACAATTACGAGGGGAAATAATACAAAAACAGCATACCATATTTTTTCGGAAAAATTCTCAAAAAGAAAAATAAATAGTTCAATTTTTAGCAATATTTCGTTTGCATAACCCAAAATTTCTGTTTTAATTAAAAAAAGTAGTTTCCAAAACTTTTGATATTTAATTTTTTATTTTAATTCAAAGATACAGTTTTTATTTTCATTTCAAAGGAATGAAAAGAAAATCCCCTTCATGGGATTCATCCTAAAATTTTAAAATAAAGGGGAAAACAAATCTAAAATCCAAATATAGATAAAAGTAATTCGCTACTTTTCTCTATTTCTACCCGGCAAGTTTCATAAAAACAGTGTTGCCAGGTAGATGCACTCGCTTACCGCGATATAAAAAACAATAGAACGTTCAAAATTTCTAACAGTTTCTAAGCAACTGTATTATCTGCCAACTGTTCAACAAACTTACGGAGAAAATTACAGAAACTTTGTCATCTTTTAGCTATAAAACTAATTTTAATTCCTTCAGTGCCATTGAGATTTGAGTTATTTATATAGAACAAAGTGCTTACAAATATCTTTTGTAAATATGACGTTTACGTGTTTTCATATCCTACTGCAGAATTTGAAAATCAATTTTTCACGGATTAATGTGTAATATAAGACATTCAGATGAGCATTTTCCGGAAGTTTTATGGTGAGTTGATAAAATTAAAATTGGTCATCACATAATTCGATATTGCATTATTGTTTTATTTTAGTTTATCAGACAGTGTTGTTTTAAAGGAAACTAGACATTATCGTGAATAGGCCTGTCATTTAATTGAAAATTCGTCTGCTGATCATCCCGAAACTACATTACTTTTGTGAGTTTAATTAATTACTTATAAAACAAAGTAACTTTAATATACTTAAAATGATGGAAAGTTAATAAAGTATATGTTTATTTTAGGTCGCTATTGAGAGTGAACCAAATAAAAAGCTACAATTTTCATGGATAAAAAACAATAATATTGTTATAAACAAACAGTAAAATGAAGAAAATAAACCAAATGTTCCATTTTCGTCATTTACAAGACCTGAAAATATTTGCGTTTGGATTAGTCACAACAAGCAAAAGGTTTCTTCTCGAATGTGGACTATTAAGTATATTACTTGTGAAAAACGATAATCAAGAACGAAAAATATTCAAGGTACTGTGTTTTACCTCTTCACAATCGTGCTCGATGAGCAAATAATTTGTATGGAAACATAACCTCCTTTATGTCGAAAATTGTACATATTTCATAATTACTGCTTCAACTCGGTTAATTTCAGTAAATAATAATTTCATAATTATTATGTACTCGAACATTTTGAATGATTTTAGACATCCAAATATGAATTTCTTTTTTCGATTATGACTTTCTCTATCAGTAAAATTTTCTTTCAGTATATCCTGTGCCTTGCAAAATATAGTAGTAATATTTAAACGTGATTCACATAGTCCCTGAAACTGTTTATCATTAAAACATATATATATATATTTAAATTCCCATATTCTATTTCTATTTGGTTATATTATTTTGTTTGCTAGTAAAGGAAACTATACTTCGAAACTCGATGACTTGTTTTATTAAGAATCGAAATGACGTTAGACAGATTCTGATGTTACGAAATAAAACAAATGAATGTATACAATTTCATTGAAATTTATAACCTCACATTTAATCAGTTATTTCTATATATGCAATATATAACCACCAAAATCAGAATTTATCCAAAACTACTTATTCGGTATTCAATAAAATAAAAAAGATATATGTTCTGAAATGTCGCTTTTCACCAAATTCAATGACTGTTAAAAGTAAAGATATTGCCGAATAAAATAATAATTTTTTTATTCGTGACTGAATTAGTGATCTTGGGTAATTCCTACTGTAGGAAAGTACGACAATGTCAAAAGTTGTAAATTCAATGGCATCCTAGAGAACCTGCCATTTTTTAATACCAAATTTTTTTAATTGAAACTCAATATTGTAGCAAACTTTACTTGACTTCCATAAAAACTGATACCTATTTCAATGAATTTTGAAAGAAACTCATTATTCTAAATTATACCAAATAGGGCCAATTTTCCGCTGTATATTAATTTTGAATAGTTATAAATAAAATACACAGTCATTACCATCAACTATATTACAGTTTTGACATCGATAATAGTTTTTGAAAACCTTTATTAATGGATGTAGTAATAAAATTCATTACTATCAATGATCTTATATTTTTAATACTGACAATAATTTTTCCATATTTGTATAATTCAAACTAATGGTAACATGCATTATCAGCAAAAAAATCTTTATGTCAATGAACACTTTCTTACTTTTTTATGACCTAAGAACAGTGTCATATGTATTACCTTCGACGACTCAGCTTTAACTTAATTATTATTGTAATAAATCATAGTACACAAATATTTTTATAACCTGGTTCCGAGTAACAGGAATATTTTCATATTCTTTACACTAAGCATGGAACTTTTTACTGATCAAAGTATTGGTAACATTCATTACCATCAACGATCTTATAATTTTTACATCGACAATAATTTATTAACATTTGTATCGATCATTAAAGCAATGGTAACATTCATTACCAGAGAACGAATTTACAATTTTCACGTAACTGAACACATTTTTACAGTTTTATGAATTCAGTGTTAACGACTGGTGAAAGGCTCGAAATAAAACTCACAATATGATCGACCGCAAACTAATAATCAAATTTATTTCGATAAAACGGTGACGATCCGATCCCGACGCGGATTTCCCTAACCGATCATATACCGAAACGTACTGAAAAACCCGATCGTCACTTTTTCACATCTTCGTTCGACTTTTCAATTTATCGAACATTTAAACGGACTAAATCATATTATATTGAACTAATTAACTAAATTAATTTGATTTTTATTAGACGTGTTCACTTTTCTATGGTTATGCATAGACTAACTTGATAGCTTCAAAACCCAACAAATGACATACGTACGTGCAGACAAGAGAATGAAGGAACATGAACATATGAATATAAATATTAATTAAGTATAAAAATACAAGTTCCTTACAATATATTGATATTATAAATAATTATCGAATTACAAATAATTTTATTGAGGTCGTCACCATTTCGAAGGACCTTTAGATAATTTGCCTAACCAGGACACCTTCCTTTTGGGAAGGGAGAAAGGAGGTGTGGAATGGAGTAGGAAAAACCACCTTTGTGGGAAAAACCTACGCCAGGTACCGCAGTCGATAAAACATCGATTCTGTTCGTAACCAACCAAAAATCGGGGTAACATGCATCCTCGATTGAGAAATAATTTTGACATGAGGGGTACGTTTTACATTACATGTAGGTTATGTGATCATCTATCATACTCGTATTTCTTCTGTCAAAGTAATAAGTTTCGTGACAAGTTTACTCATCGCGTAAATAGTTATTAGAATGATTGCAGGGTTCATAATTCAGAATTTACAAACATTCTTTCCAAAAAAGCAATGCCCTGCTTCTCAATTTTTGAAAAATTATTTGCCGATCTTTTTGCTAAATTACATTCATTTTTGAGGTTAACGTTTTAAACGTTATGAAACCATTTCAAAATTGTTTAAATATGTAAATAAATAATCCATGGTTCCAATTTTTTAAAATTAATCAAATTTTTCGTGGTTTGATTTTTATCATAAACTATAATAACGCGGGCAAGACAATTTGACGACGCGTAAATTGAAATATAGTCACTCGTGAATGCTCATTATACGATGACGATGTCTGCGTCTGTATCTTATTGGAATAAATATTTTTAATCGGCCATGGCTCTGAATTGGTGCAATCTTCGGAACGTTATAAACGATCGCATTGACATTGCATAGTACTTATTAAATGTTGATTTCTCACCCGGTTGATAAAAATCTTGAATTCGATCTTCACAAATGATGATATCCGATTCAGCAAGATTCTTCTAATCTTTCTAAATGGTGTTCGTCTGATGAAAATGCGTTTGGCTGGAACGTTACCCTGGTGCCTCTGCACGACATCAACAGCAGCTCCTCCTTGATTGTGCATTCATTTATCGCATTTTGTTTAATTACTACCAGAGCCCTCAAGTCGATATATTGGAGTCTGGTATAATATTTTAATATACTTTTCAAGTTTCATATTTTGTTTAATTATTACCAAAACTCTCAGTAGGCGGATCCTGATAAGATGAAAATAAATTATTATTGTTAAAAAATACCTGGAACAATTACTTGGTAGATGCATTGGTGAATCTACTTGCTACTTTTCCGTGGTCGTTGTGCCCTCTGCTTAAAAAAGGGGATAGAAAAGGAAAGAAAAGTATTGATTTTCTGCGCGAATCCTATCACTTTGAATCCTAATTTTGTCACAGTAAGAGAATCCTTTCCATTCTTATCCTAGCTTTATACACCATGTGCAGTCTAAGTTTATCCATTTTTATCCACATGTATCCCGCTTACACTTTTATCAATATGAATCCGAAAAACGGATACAAACTGTATCCCCATCAATAAAAATTTCATTCTTATACTTTGTTAGTCTTAAAACGGATACAAATGCAATCCTTAGTAATCCTATTCCTTTCTGAGTTGCCAGCCCCTGGAATTTAATACTCTTATATCCCATGAAAGTGTACAAATTCTTTACATACTAATCCTGATCAACTTTGATTGCCTGAATACTTTTTTATTCAATTAAAGTATAAAAATCCTTTCCATATTAATACTTTAATTGAAAAGAAAAGTATTCAGGCAATAAAAGTTGATCAGGATTAGTATGTAAAGAATTTGTATACTTTCATAGGATAAAAGAGTATTAAATTTCGGGGGCTGGCAATCCAGAAAGGAATAGGGTTACTAACCCAGATAACACATGATATTCACCGTATATTCGAAATTCATACGAAAATCTCCCGTGAATATGCGTAATATTCTCAGAATATGCTCAGAATATCGTAAACAGCATATAACATTTCGTATATTCTAAACATATTCTTAGAATACCGAAAACAGAATTGTATTTATTTCAAATTTCATATATTCTCAGATAACATATGATATTCGCAGCATATTCAAAACTCATATGAAAATCTTCTTTGAATATCCGTAATATTCTCAGAATATACTCAGAATATCATAAACATCATATAATATTTTGTATATATTCTAAACATATTCTTAAAATATCGAAAAAAAATATTATATTTATTTCCAATATCGTCTATTACCCACATATCCCAAACTAAATCTAAATTTTCCATACTTGAGAATTAAAAGTAAACACACCTAATGTATATCCTGTGCATATTCTCAGAATATTATATTTATTAATTTTTAATTTTTCAAATTTTCAAAATTCATGTAGGTCTTTATCAAACTCTACCTTCTGCTGATAATCTCGAAAATCCCTGAAAAATGTATAAAAGCGAGTACAGTTTTAATATTGTGCACTGCGGGTAACACAAATATCAGTTTATGTTATAAATGGTGTTCAACAGTGGTAGATCCATGGTCGATGTCGCGCGTGTTCGCTATTTATTGTTAAGCGCCGCACGCAGTGGACCACGATTGGATGGTGACCGCATGAGAGAGCACCTTGTTAATCATCTTAACAATTTAAAAAAGTAATAAAATTAAATAAAACGATAATAAAATTAAAAATAAGAAAAAAATTAATTTTTTTATAAAAAGAGAACAACAAATTTTATAATGGATGATATTTTTAATTTGATAGGGTTAGGATACAAAAATATTCGTTGTATCTTATCCCTTTCGATCCACTCTGATTGGGATAGAAATGTATTGAATAAAATCGTGACAAAAAGAGGATACAAAAGTATTCATAAAATTCCTATCCTTTTCTATCCACTTTTTTAAGCAGGGGGCCGTTGTATTGTCCTTCAACTCGTCTTTTGTGCTGATTTGTCATCATGGAGAGACCGATCGCGATGCACGATATCTATATATCGTCACGAATAGATGAAAAATTTTTGCAAAGCACGCCCGGCGGACCAAATTTTCGAACTTCGGATTTCAGAATTGAATGCCGAATCCATGTGACTCGCGAACATCTGGGTATCTGTCAGCCATATTACTTATATTTTCTCTTGATTTTGTAATAATAGAAAAAAAAATAATAGCAAATTCCATATTGAAATCAATCAGAATAATAAAATAATGAGTTTGCACACATGTCTCTCGCGAGGTCCTTAATGGTATGAACTTTCTGCCCATTGTAATAAGTAATGCTACAGTTGATGATGTGACTGTGACAGATGTGACAGTTGCCGACAGTTGATTCTCGGGTTTCGGCACCATTTTGTTTAAGCTATGGATACTTCATCATTACCCATTATTAGTGTCCGGATTCTAGCAGCTTTATCATAAAAATAAGGTTGATATTGTGACGTAGTCACAGATCGAGCCGTTAACTCTAACCGGGGAGAGCGTTCCGGGGGAATCCTTCCCCCTATTCGCCGCTGTTCTCGCCCGCCGTACCGGGGATACGCTTCATGGAGGTTCATACCTCCCCGCCGTCGCTCCTCTAGGCAGTCGCCGTCGGGAGTTCCTCCCACACAGACGGAGCCGAGTGACGCCGGACTTTCCTCTCTTTCTCTCCGCACACGGAAGCCGAGGCGATTGGCTCGATCGAGTATCTCTCTCTCTCTCCCTAGCGGCCGCCGCGCTTCTCCCTCCTTCTCCTTCCCCGACATCAGGCCCCGAGGTGGCGCCACTCGAGGAGCATCGAAAAGACGGACGATCGCGCTTACTTGTATTTATCTTTTCATCATTTATTATTCTCTCTATGGTCTCCCCCCGTATCCCCCTACGGGCCGATGATTACGTTGGCCTAAGTAAATGTTGTCGTCCCTGGAGTAATTAATATTCAAAAATACCGGTTTGAAGTTAACAATTTGTTAAGTGGTGTGCGAGTCCGACCAGTTAAGGCAAGAGTGGTGTGCGAGTCCGACCATTGTTAACTTCAAACCTTTATAACTCAAAAAGTACTTAATAAAAAAATATTTTATTATAGTGTTTTCGAAAGCTCTCGAGATAAGCTATAAGAATATGCAATAAAATGTAGAGGGTTCTATTTAAAAAAATAAGATTGACCTTGAAATGGCCTTGAAGGACATGGTCAAGGTCAAAGTCAAGGTCATCATCTTACTCCCCGCTTGAAACCATACAACTTTGCTATTGGACATTTTCTCCTAAGTGCATTCTAACTGAAGATATTAGGGGGGTCCGATACTTTTCGATGACCCTGTATACATATATATATATTGTATGTACCAATGCAGCGACCCGAAGAATTTTCTAGAACACCCGTCCTATCGCAATGCGCGATCCCCTACCCTTCGCGGTCTGGATTATTGCAACCGTGTCGACGCGTCAGCTGCGACAGATAACTGTCGCGCGCCTCTGTAAATAAAAAAGGTTTTGGCATCTGGGGAAAATTCTTCCCCCCCCCCCTTCTTCTTTTTCTACTGTGACTTTTTTGGTGCTTTTACTTGTGCTCTCGCTCTTATTCTGCGCCTATTTTTGAGAGCTTTTGGCTATCGGTCCGCGGGGGCCTGAATTACATTTTCCTCCCTTTAAATTTTTTTTTTCTTTTTTTTTTTTTTCTTTTCTGAGCGTTGGAATGATCTTCAACTCCGACTCCATTTGGAACATGGAGCTACATCTACATATACTATCTTGATATGAATCTACATCACATTATGTTATCTTCATCACAGATGTGTCAGTCTCGAGAAACAGCCCTGCCTTAATAATGGACATTCAACTAGATTAACAGTCAAACCTAACAATACTTAATTCGGTGCAGCGAACAGAGTGCATGCACACTTAAACTTGGAAAACTATCAAGAAAATGCCCCAGGAACCCATTATTCACGGCGATTTCGTAGGTTATAGTGCCCTGGTTGGTTCTCAATTCCGGGATCTGTGCCAGCGTCACGGTTGCGCCCCCTTCCCCCTTCTCGGTCACGATTACCTCGTTGATATCTTCTTCTCACTGTCAGAGGCCTGGGGTTTTCGTCTATGGGCTGCTGGCCTTGGTTTTCTGGGGCAGTTAGTGAAAATCCGCCGTAATTGCTGCAAGTGATTCCGGAGTCGCAAGGGTCATTGAATTCATTCATTCAGTCAGTGCAGTCGAGGCACTTCAGGAGGCATTCGCCTTGTAGGCAGTCAATGCATTATGGAACTCAGGGTCATAGTCTGCGAAGCTCTGGGCCCGCTCAAGTGACATGTAGGGAGACCCCGCCAGCGAGTTCTTTGGATACATCACCGCTATGAAGGTGGCCAGCCTTCCTAAAGTCGTCGTGGCAGCATTGTCGTCGCATGGCAGTCTGTCCTGGCCTGTTAGATAAGCGCCACCAACGTGTGATCTGGACAACGTTGCCAAAACTGCTGCACGTGCCGCCACTAGCCCACGAAACTGATCTGGGATAGGGCATAGTCGTAGCAACGGGGAATATGCCAGGCGTTTTGTCGTTTCAAAACTAACTGCTATTCGATGTGTTCCCGCGGGCATGGAAGTAGACCGGAGTTTCGCATCCTCAGATAACTTCAGGTCATACAACACAGCAAGCTGCTGAGGCGTCTTTTGTCGTAGGCCGGTTACCCCAGCTCTAGCTAGCACGAACAAGGTGCTCCCCCAGTGGCCAATAGTATGGGCGCAGTCGACGAGCTCTGTAGTCACTCGGCCAGGGAACTTTGCTTCGAGATCCTTCTTTGAAAACCCCTGAACCCCCCCTTGCCCGGTATGGTGATTAGTATTCCACCACGTTGCTTTAGTGGCCACGATGACAGTAGCAGCCAAACGGAGGATATCTAAAGTGTAGCATTCAGCGGGTAGATCGTTTATACTAGCATCCACTGGGACCATACGCCAGTCACCATCAACTGCGTCTCCAACCCTTGCGGTCATACCTGTTACAACCACGGCAATAGCCCCAGCAGCGAATAGTCGTCGAACCTCTTGGCTAGCATGGTTAAATGTAGTATACGCCCAAGCTCCAGCGTAGGCTGCAGCTTGCTTAGGAGTCAGCCCCACTGCATTAGGTATCGCCAACTGCTTATCCTGTTCTAGCTGAGGATCTATACCAACGGCTAATCCGACCTCAAATGGGCCGTTGATTTGAGGGAGATCAATATTAAGGATCGACATAATCGTAAGGAACGGTCCAGACTTTAACTCCCAATCAGAATGCAGATGACTTTAATAGGATAACACCACCGTAATGGTTCGGATGAAAATTCTTCCCCCCCCCCCCTTCTTCTTTTTCTACTGTGACTTTTTTGCTGCTTTTACTTGTGCTCTCGCTCTTATTCTGCGCCTATTTTTGAGAGCTTTTGGCTATCGGTCCGCGGGGGCCTGAATTACATTTTCCTCCCTTTAAATTTTTTTTTTTTTTTTTCTTTTCTGAGCGTTGGAATGATCTTCACCTCCGACTCCATTTGGAACATGGAGCTACATCTACATATACTATCTTGATATGAATCTACATCACATTTTGTTATCTTCATCACAGATGTGTCAGTCTCGAGAAACAGCCCTGCCTTAATAATGGACATTCAACTAGATTAACAGTCAAACCTAACAATACTTAATTCGGTGCAGCGAACAGAGTGCATGCACACTTAAACTTGGAAAACTATCAAGAAAATGCACCAGGAACCCATTATTCACGGCGATTTCGTAGGTTATAGTGCCCTGGTTGGTCCTCAATTCCGGGATCTGTGCCAGTGTCACGGTTGTGCCCCCTTCCCCCTTCTCCTCGAGGTGGCGCCACTCGAGGAGCATCGAAGAGACGGACGATCGCGCTTCGAATCAGTTGGAATTATCTCGTGGCCTCTCGTGCACCACGGGAGAATCAACCGAACCGCTAGTACGCGAATAGTGCGAATCTAAAAAAGTAACGTAGTGCGACGAGGAGAGTGCCTTTTCCTTTTTGTGGATTACGGTGTCAGGTCGACCTCCGAAAACCCGGGACCCCACCAACAGGAGGCGAACGCGCTCCAGGGCCCAAACGGCTCCTCCATCCGATCTACCGGAGAAAACGACGTCCCCGGCCTACAGCGGAGGACACCATCCTTGGGAGGAGTTCACCGTGAACCTTCCAGCCGAACACCCAACTACACCCGTAAGTCGCCCATGGGGCCACCATTCTCCCGATACTCCCCCTTTTGCGAGGAATTACGTGTAGTGCGGTAGACACGTCCTCTTTGTTAGCGGTTTGCCCTTCTCCTCGTTTTTCTTTTCTTTTATATTTGAGTATTTCTCCCGTCATCAATCGTTTTTGTAACGATTCCCCTCGCGTGATTAGGGCCCGCGCCGTATGCGACAGTTAAGATAAATTTAATGTAAGTTTATCGGAAAATATATCGATTTGGAACGAATGAATGGAAGTGATAAATTTCGATCCCCTCTTTATGTTTTTGGAAAATAAAAAAGGAGGGTTACAATATAATTTCAAAGGATACTGTTTGAAATACAAAAGCGCACGAGCGTTGTATTGCCGATGCTCCATAATTATTCGTCACTGTCGCTTACCCCATGATTTCCGGGTTTCGGCACCAATTTTGACGAAACCATGCTCATTTTTCTAAATCATCAGCAAACGATTGAAAGGGTTCATTAATTAATTGAATACAAGAATGAAATTTACTAAAAGAAAGTTTATGGTCATCTTTAGTTGTAAATTTTGTTCATAATTCATCTAAATATGAAAAGTTAATGATATTAATAGGTGAAATAGGTTCAAGAACTGATCGAGCTTTACCGCGAAGAGATAGAGCTAGAATAAATGCTTTTGTATGTTCATACCAACAATATAAATATCCCGTTGATAAAATATTTAAATTGTTTGATGGATTCCCAAGAGGAAGTTCCATCAAATGTGTTAACGAATGGTGGAAGGGCTTTGAATAAAACACGCGATTTGATCGACCGAAAGAAAATGTTAATTATTTATTAGCGATCAACCGGTGACGACCCGATCGCGACGTGGACTTCCTAACCAGACGACGTCCCTAAACGTACTTCCTAACCCGACGACGTCCCTAAACGTACTTCCTAACCCGACGACGTCCCTAAACGTACTGAAAAAAACCCGATCGTCAATTTTTTACATCTTAGTTCGACTTTTCAATTTCTCGACCATTTAAATAGACTACAACGTCATATTATATATCGATTATACTATTCGAAATACAAATTCTTTTATCGAGATCGTCACCATTTCGAAGGGCCTTTTACATAATTTACCTAACAGGACTGCTTCATTTTGAGAGGTACCCCCATTCGGGTGTGCAATGGCGTAGGGAAAACCACCTCTGTGGGAAAAAACCTACGCCGGGTACCGCAGTTGATAAAACATCGATTCCGTCCGTAACAAAATGTATCGGGAATGAAATTTGAAAAAGGAGGCAGATGGGCAGAAAATGAGGAAAAAGAAGGAGGAAGAAAAGGTACGAATGCATGTGACCTTGCTGATTCCAGCAAAGTAGAAGCTTGTACAGGAGCAGGAGTAGGAACCACTGCAGGAATTGGTACCGCGGGATCAGAAGCTTGTAGCATGATGATTTCAGGAACAGCGGAAGTTGGAACATTGTCGGAATTCGCTGAATCCAAACCATCTAGAGGTGAGAAATCCGAATTCGTCCGTGGAACATAACGAGGACGACCGACGACGGTCCTTGAAGTTGAAGAGCGAAGTACACGACTTTGGGAACTCCCACGCATACTTTCGGAAAACACAGCGTTCCAAAATATATATTGGGCGGATAACGACTTCTGACCACTTCTGACACCAAATGTTTTCTATTTATTTACTTAATAACAACGCTGATGACATCTTTAATATTTGAGGTTTAATAAAAAACTGTCACGTTACAGATAACCAAAATATGACTTCAAAACAAACTGACTCTCAAAAGGAAGAGTTACGAATGTATACCAATATATATGAAAGACGGATTACGTGCGAAAAGATTTTGCAAACTCCATAATGTTAACGTGTTTTCAACATAATTATCCATTTCTTTTAAAGTAATTTGAAAGGATACTGTTACTAGTTCACCAGAACTAAAATATTTATTTAATTCGCTGTAGGTATCTCTGCGTCACAAACAAATTTAACCATTTTTTAAATACAAAAGCGCATGAGCATTCTATTGCCGGCACTTGAAACCCGGGTTGTGGCAGCATTTATTTCGAAACATCGATGCTCCACAATTATATGTCACTGTTGCCGACCCTTGATTCCCGGGTTTCGGCACCAATTTTGTTGAAACCATGTATATTTCTCCATTACTCACCATTATCTTCTGGGTTCTGGCATATCTAACAATATAAGATCGAAGTAATTTCAAACAACACTGTTACTTTATTTAAAACATAAAAGAGCACCTTCTATTCAAATTGAAACGGCAACTATTACCGACACTTGGTACCCGGGTTGCGGCACCATTTATTGCAAATCATCGATGCTCCACAATTATTTGTCACTGTTGCCGACCCTTGATACCCGGATTTCGGCTCCGTTTTGTTCATTCGATGGATACTTGATATTATTCATCATGAGATTCCGGATTCTAGCAGCTTTAGCTTGAAAATGAGGTTAAAGTAATTTCAAATGATACTGTTACTCGATCACACGAACTGCAATACTTATTGAATTCAATGTAGGTATGTCTGCGTCACAAAAAAAACCCTTTATTTAAATACAAAAGCTCACGAGCATTCTATTGCCGACACTTGGTACCCGGGTTTCGGCACCATTTTGTTCATACCATGGACATTCATCATTACCCATAATTATTTTCTGCATTCTAGCAGCTTTAGCATAAGAATGAGTTTAAAGTAATTTCAAATGATACTGTTATTCGTTCACCAGAACTGCAATACTTATTTAATTCAATGTAGGTATGTCTGCGTCACAAAAAAATAACCTTTTTTTAAATAGATAAGCGCACGAGCATTCTATTGCCGACACTTGGTACCCGGGTTTCGGCACCATTTTGTTCATACCATGAACATTCATCATTACCCATAATTAGTTTCTGGATTCTAGCAGCTTTAGCATAAAAATGAGGTTAAAGTAATTTCAAATGATACTGTTACTGGATCACCCGAACTGCAATACTTATTTAATTCAATTTAGGCATGTATACGTCACAAAAAAGAGTTAACCTTTTTCAAATACAAAAGCTCACGAGCATTCTATTGCCGACACTTCCCATATAGCACAGAAATTTTCTGTAATGTATCGGAAACATTTCCGCGAAAATTTGAAATCATTTCCGATACATAACGGATATGTCTCGGAAACGTATCGGAAATCTTTAAATGTAGTAACCATGGTCGTTTTAGCTAGTCGCAGAAACGTAACGTTCAGCGCTTTGTTACATAACAAAAATACAAAGGGGACATAACGGAAACGCAACTTGATAAAATGTGTTTTATTATAGAAATGTAACTGGAAGGTATCGTACACGTAATAGTTGTATTTATAGTTACGTTACGGAATGATAACAGAAACATAACGGACATATTTTCCCCCCTAGTTTCAGAATGTAACGGAAATATAGCGGAAACATATCGGCCACGTAACTTGGTAACGTTTCTAGGAAATAGCGGTCGTTATATTCAAAAAACGTTTCACATCTGCAATGTTTATAATACGTTTCTGTAATGTTTTCGAAACATTTCGTGTTGTAACATTTTAAAAACATTACACAAATCTATTATAAACATTGTTGACTTGA
Organism: Trichopria drosophilae; assembly: GCA_030407085.1. Classification (NCBI taxonomy): domain Eukaryota; kingdom Metazoa; phylum Arthropoda; class Insecta; order Hymenoptera; family Diapriidae; genus Trichopria; species Trichopria drosophilae. Next base: position 195,564,433 of record CM059582.1, read on the forward strand.
AACGTTTTGAAAATGTTATTGTAATGTTATATAAATTCATTAACCTATATTTCCTGTAAACGACTAATTTTTTTTTGCGTACTGTAAAAAAAAGCAGTGTATTTTCACTACGTTTATGGTTGGAAATAAATTATTTATTTAAAGTTATTTTTTTCGTGTTACCACGGTATAGTTATGTCACCAAAAATAACTTTATATTTTTAATTAAAAGTATATTAGGTTATAGAACTTTGTGGTTAATAAGAAATATAGGTTGGTGAGTTTATAAAACGTTATAAAAATATTTTCAAAATATTTCAAGGCGGCTATATTTAGTAGGTTTTTGCGTACTGTACAAAAAAATTATTGTATTTTCACTAAGTTAATGATTGAAAATAAATTAATTATAGTGACACTTATATGAAATACAAGAAAAAAGAAATATATTGAATATAAGAATTACATACCTCGATCTTTGCCAGTTTTCGTTTTTTTTTAAATTTATTTATCTTTTAAATCTGAATTCCACATCTTTTTCATCTTACAATAACCTTTTGTAAATTGTAGATTTGTAGATTTTTTGTAATTTATAGATTTTTGTAAATTGCAGGTTTATTTATTACGTTCTCTCCAAAAGTATATTAATAATTCGGATCGCAAATCTGCTAATTTAATTTTCAACAAATAATTGTAAAAAAAATCAGTGTATTTTCACTACATTTATGGTTGAAAATAAATTAATATTTAAACATACACGAAATATAAGAAAAACTAAATGTTGAATATAAGAATTACAAACCTCGATCTTTGCTAGTTTTTGTTTTCTTCCAGTCTATTTATCTTTTTCTAATATTCACTCTCCAATAATTGAATGATAATCTGGATCGCAATAAATCTGTTAATTCAATTAATTTTTTATTTGTTTACATTTTTCGTTGCCATGGCATACAAATGAAAGTATTGAAGTATTTAATAAAACTAATACGATTTTTAATAGCGTGTTTACTCTTCAATGGTTATGCACACACTAATTTTACTCTTCAAAACCCGACAATTGACATACGCCCGTGCAGACAAGAGAATGAAGGAACATGAACATATGAATATAAATACTAATTATAGTACAATACTATGGCGTATAATTTTCTGAATATGTAACAAAATTTTAATTTTATCCATACTTAAAACATCAATGTACCAAAATGTAGTGCTACTGCTACCAAAAGATATCCATCATTAGTTTCCGGATTCTATCAGCTCTTTCATAAAAATGAGGTTAAAGTAATTTCAAATCATACTGTTATTCGTTCACCAGAACTGCAATACTTATTTAATTCAATATAGGTATGTCTGCGTCCCAAAAAAAGTTAACCTTTTTCTAAATACAAAAGCGCACGAGCATTCTATTGCCGATACTTGGTACCCGGGTTTCGGTACCATTTTGTTCATACTGCACTATTTTTAAATTAATTAAGTCGTAAATTTGTATGAACAAGTTTATTGATCCTCGGTTTACAGCAAACTGTCAAAATCTAACCTACGTTTTAGTTATCAAAATGACAATCAAAACAAAAAGTAGAAAGAGGTTGATTTAAAAACGCGGGATTCTAAATTACGAATGTATTACAATACCATGGACACTCATCATTATACATCATTAGTTTCCGGATTCCATCAGCTCTAGCATAAAAATGAGGTTAAAGTAATTTCAAATGATACTGTTATTAGTTCACCTGAACTGCAGTACTTATTTAATTCACTGTAGGTATGTTTGCGTCACAAAAAAGTTAACCTTTTTTTAAATACAAAAGTACACGAGCATTCCATTGCCCACACGTGGTACCCGGGTTTCGGCACCATTTATTGCAAATCATCGATGCTCCACAATTATTTGTCACTGTTGCCGACTCTTGATTCCCGGGTTTCGGCACCATTTTTGTTGAGACCATGAACACTCATCATTATACATCATTAGTTTACGGATTCCATCAGCTCTAGCATAAAAAGAGGTTAAAGTAATTTCAAATGACACTGTTATTCGTTCACCAGAACTGCAATACTTATTTAATTCACTGCAGGTATGTCTGCGCCACAAATAAAAGTTAACCTTTTTCTAAATACAAAAGCGCACGAGCATTCTATTGCCGACACTTGGTGCCCGGGTTTCGGCACCATTTATTGCAAATCATCGTTGCTCCACAATTATTTGTCACTGTTGCCGACTCTTGATTCCCGGGTTTCGGCACCATTTTTGTTGAGACCATGGACACTCATCATTATACATCATTATTTTCCGGATTCCATCAGCTCTAGCATAACAATGAGGTTAAAGTAATTTCAAATGATACTGTTATTCGTTCACCAGAACTGCAATACTTATTTAATTCACTGCAGGTATGTCTGCGCCACAAAAAAAAAGTTAACCTTTATCTAAATACAAAAGCGCACGAGCATTCTATTGCCGACACTTGGTACCCAGGTTTCGGCACCATTTTGTTCATACCATGGACATTCATCATTATCCATCCTTAGTTTCCGGATTCTATCAGCTCTAGCATAAAAATGAGGTTAAAGTAATTTCAAATGATACTGTTATTAGTTCACCTGAACTGCAGTACTTATTTAATTCACTGTAGATATGTTTGCGTCACAAACAATGTTAACCTTTCTTTAAATACAAAAGTACACGAGCATTCTATTGCCGACACTTGGTACCCGGGTTTCGGCACCAATTATTGCAAATCATCGATGCTCCACAATTATTTTTCATTGTTGCCGACTCTTGATTCCTGGGTTTCGGCACCACTTTTGTTGAGACCATGTATACTTCTCCATTATCCACCATTATCTTCTGGGTTCTGGCAAATCTAACAATATTAGATCCAAGTAATTTCAAACAATACTATTACTTTATTTAAAACATAAAAGATCACCTTGTATATTCACATTGAAACCGTAACTATTACCGACGCTTGGTTCTCGGTTTCGACACCATTTCTTTCAAATCATGGATGCTCCAGAATTATTTGTCACTGTTGCCGATTCTCGATTCCCGGGTTTCGGCACCATTTTGTGTAAACCATGGATACTTCATCATAATCCACCATTAGCGGCTGACATCTCGCAAATCCAAAAATATAGGATCTAAGTAATTTTAAAGGTCACTGATTCTGGATTTAAAAAAGCGCACGTACGTTCATAGTGAAGGTACAACCATTGCCGACACTCGATCCCCGGGTTTCGGTACCATTTTGTTACGAGTAAAAGATTGTGAACTATCTAATTTTCAAGAATAATGTTTATTAGGTGACCCTCCTCCTAAGTTCAGTTATTTATGCTGTTCTCCGTGTCTGTTATACATATAGTCGATTGCCGACTGTTGATTCCCGGGTTTCAGCACCAATTTTGTTTCTTCACTTTCCCAATTTAGTAAAAGACTATTCGGTGCACTCGTTTCAAATATCACTCTGATAAAATGTTAAAAGCATAACAGAAGACAGAAGCCACATGACGATTTACTCCCGTAGTTGTAAACGACTGGTGGAAGGGCTTTAAATAAAACACGCGATTTGATCGAACGAAAGAGAATATTAATTATTTATTAGCGATCAACCGGTGACGATCCGATCGCGACGCGGACTCTCTAACCCTCTAACGTTCCGGAACGTTCTCTCTCTCCCGATCGTCACTTTTTCACATCTTAGTTCGATTTTTCAAACTCTCGAACATTTCAATAGACTACGTCATATTACACATCGATATTATACTATTCGAATTACAAATAAGTCACCATTTCGAAGGGCCTTTTACATAATTACCTAACAGGCCAGCTTCATTTTGAGAGGTACTCCATTCGGGTATGCAATGGCGTAGGGAAACCCACCTTTGTGGGAAAAACCTACGCCGGGTACCGCAGTCGATAAAACATGATTCTGTCCGTAACAGTAGTATTACCATGTTTCCTTTTGATTTTCTTCGGGTATTGGTATAATTTGCAAATTCCTACTTTTTCATTATTTTCCAATTCAGTGTCGAATATATCGAGAAGTTTGCTGGAAATTACTGTCGTATTTCTGGTTGTTTAATACAATCTTTAACTAAGAATGTAATATTTCTAATAACCCTATTATGTTATGTACTATTTTATAAGTATGATTTTTAAAATCACTTTTTTGATAGCATTCATATTTAATAGTAGTTTTCGATACAAGTGCGTAAAAATTTTTTCTACGAATGTGAGGTTTGAGGCCGATCTAACAGCGAGATCCACATTCACATTGGTGCAAAAAAGATTTTCGCACATGCGTCGAATAATATCTTTGGATGCAAGTGTGCGTAAAGTGCATTTAAAAAATGACAAAAATGCGTAACGCCGCACTTTACGCACACTGCATCAAAAATTCTATTTCTGCTATTCGATTACTTTTCTTAGTCTCTCGCTTCAGGCTAACGAACAAAACCGAAGAGTGGCGCGTCGAGCACCTTGTGCCTCCCACCACAATTACTTGTGAAGTTTCCCTTTCTTTTCACGTTTCGTCGTGCTGACCAGCGATAATCCGTCTAACCATACTTAAACTAGTATAGCATTAACATTTCCTTTACTTAAGTGAACTTTTAACTCATGCGTATGCATATTCATGGTATTAAAGATGTTTAACATAAATATCCCATGAAATGTACGGAATTCGGGAATCAAGGATTCAATTCAAGGAGCCTTCAGTTGAGAGGAATAGCCGGTGGTGTTTGGTTAATGGAGGCTATAATAGAGTTGTGTCTTGGATACATATCTTTAAGTGTCGAACGAATCTCAGTACGAAGACCGTTCATCAGACCTATTTCTAATTGTGGCCCTCCTGAATCTGGAACCGGGAGAGGAACTATCGCAGATTACGATGTTACGGATGTTAGGTTGGTAGTAGGTAGTGGAATCGTAGGTGATGAAATGGGTGCACTCGTGGCATTGGAGTCTCCCCAATCATATCGATCAGCATTTTGGAGATCATTATAGCATCAACCTGAGTTGGATCTTCAGAATGTCTACGTGACATTGTCACGGAACACGATGAAAATGCCTTGATTAAAGTTGTTGAAAACACTTGAAAAAGACTGTAGTTTCCAAAAATTCAACAGGAATGGACGTGGAACGACGAGTCACTTCTGACACCAATTGAAGTATCTTCTAATTACTTTTATTTTTAAATCCTTCATTTGTAAAGATTGCACAAAGACTAACTCAATCACAGCCTCTAAACGTCCGACATAACAAACGAAACGCGTGAAAACATGAAGGATTCGAATACTAAATCGAAAATATATAATTATATACACATTAAAAATCCTTACATTAGCGTCTAGAAAAACATCTATACCAGATAACTATAGTAGTTATCTACCCAAGCAGATTGAATGATGAGATAGTGAAGCCAGATTGTCCAGATTATTCCAATTTTTTCCGCTTCCTCCAAACTACCCTTCTTCTCTACATTCCTTATATCAGGCTACTCACTAAATGTATAAAGACAAAAAGTCCAGACTGGCATGCCCAGACCGACAATTCAAGAAAACTTAATGTCTACAACTGATTTATTACTTTATTCTTATTATCATATTATACTCCACTAACGAAATCCTGGTAACGCGAGACGAACGCTACTATCCTCTCTTCAACGCATAATACTTTATTCATTCATAATTTTCTCACTTTCCTTCCAAGGTTCCCTTTCCTCGGGATGTATTTGGTATCTGCGTGATCTTTCTCAATTCTTTAAAAAAATTGTACAGACTTGGCCGACCAACACTTGGAATCCGTTGTGACAGGCCTCAGAATTATGTGTGCATGCTACTCCTTGCAGAACAGAGCTATAAGGATTTCACAGTTCTGCTTCATATCATACTCTCACGGCCCTTCGTTTGCTGATAGCTCCTATTCCATGCACAAGTAGTTTGTGTAGGAGTAATTTACAACTGCGTTACTCTTCTCTGGAATTTCGTTGCAAACATATCAGCTACGTGCAGCGTCTCGTCTTGGTAATTCATTTTCATTTTCATACTTGGAGCCCTTCCGATTGTTACGTGCTCTTTTTTTTAGGACCTTCTGGAAGCCATACAATCTGTTGTAAACGTCTAATGGAAGGGCTTGAAAAATACGCGCAATTTGATCGGCCGAATAAAATAACAATTATTTATTCGGATCAATCGGTGACGATTCGCGGGCTTCCTAACCCGATAACATCCTGAAACGTACTGAAAATCTGATCGTCACTTTTCACATCTTGTGTCCAAAATCCAACGCAGATCTGGTTTTTTTTGTCAGATTCAATGGTCTTACCATTTTCTTCGTTGGGAGCACTAATATTTGGTTCATAAGAAGCAGGAGCAGGTTGCGCTCCCATTTTTCGCTGCAATAATTTAGTAGCTGCTAATATAACGGAGGGCTCTTTCTCATATTTTTTTAATGATTTTCGTCGCTCGTCTGAACAAAGTCGTTCTTGATGAACCTTCGGAATTGAGCAGTCGTTTCTTTTCGTAAAGTGTTTTTAATTTTTTGATGGCGAATCCCTGAAATAAATTGACGACAAAAAATCTTATCGCGCATTTCATCTGTACTATCTGGGTAGACATAGCGTACCAAATGTTCTAAATTATCCGAAAAAATTTGAAATGATTCTAACGAGTCTTGTTGTCGTGAATGAAATTTATGAAAATGAACTTCCGAAAACTTCTGTTCCCCGAATCGTGTATCTAATAATCTAGATGTTAATTCGAAATTCTGCATTTAAAAAGGGGGAATTTTTTGAATAATTGATCTAGCGAGGCCGCGAAGAAAGGAGAGCAAATAAGTTGCTTTATTTTCATCAGACCATCTGTTATGAGAAGCAATAACATTAAATTGTTTGAGATAAATATCCCAAGAAATATCTCCAGAAACATAATCGGGTTTTATTATATTAGGTGGAAGAAGAAATTCATGTGAAAGAGAAGCAGGGGCTGAAATATTAGCTAAATGATTTTGAGTAGGATTGTAATGTGTAGGATACTTATCGTTCCTCCCGACCGCGTCGGAATGTCCGTATTCCATACCTGAAACGCGAGACGAAAGTTGCCGATTCCGCCCGGGCGCCAGTGCGCATGCGCACTTCGTTCTCATTACTCCCTAGGGACGGAAAACGTCGCCAGCGGGAGTAATGGATGGCGTATGCCACACGGGAGGCAAGCGCGCACACCTCGCAGGAGAGCTGCCCTCGCGTCGCTCGAGCAGCAAATCTCCCGCTCAGGAATCGCGCGCTTTCCTGCCTTGAAGCATAATATACTATTAATTACTGAACGAAGTTCTGTTCGAAGATTTTTCATCAGACGCTCTTTTAATTGTCTCAATCCTTCGTGAACCAATGTCAGGAGTTTTGGAACTGCTGCCGTAGAAAAGGATATAGGTTGAAGGTTACGGACAGGAACTGATGACAACTGCGACATATTTTCGGTTAAATTCACCATCCTGGTGAGAAGTGAGGAGGGAAAAAATGAAACGATTCGGAGGCAAGGTTATTATAAATCTTTATGAATCGTCCAAACATATAAAAATTTATAAGTCAATTCTAGTCAAGGACATTTATATATTAAAATTATAGATCGGGAATCGTTAGGTGCTGAAATGAATACAAAAGTCATGATTATCTTTGGTCATTTAATTAAAAATATATTTGACACTTTGAATTTACACAATAATTGAACTCGTCATTAAATAATACTGACCACATTCATACCAACATACTCGAAGTCAAAATCGCGAATATAAAAAATAAGAGTCATAATTATAATCTTGTCATCGAGTCGTTGGTACGTGGTGTGGAGTTATTGTACATAAAATTGTTCTTTATCGTCATTCGAAATAAATTACGCGGAAATAAATTAGACAAGAACACACATTCAATTCATACATCCACACATACATATACATTAATACACATAAATAAGTTAGGGCGTTACACAATCATAATTTATATACACATATTCATTTATTTTTAATAACGAACGGAAGAGAAAGAGGCTTACGTCACTTTAGATTTTTCGGTGTCCTTCTTCCTGTTCCGGTCGTACTCCATCCGTCTTGTGATTTTGATGATTCGGCTGCTGTCACCTGGTGAACCCAAGATGGGTGTCGAACTCCCTCGCGACCACGAGGGAGAGGACCAGCAGCCTTGTATGTCCTGTGCCGAACGGAGTACCGTCGTCAATTCCTGGTGTTTTGTCAAAATGATATCCTCGCCGCCTCCATTGTATTCTTAGGATAATCGTTGCTGACTGCTGATGACTGTAGGCTCACTTTTAACCCGGAGCAGCCAGGGCCTCCGGACCGTTGTTGAGGTAGCGAGTCGTCCACCAGAAGTCCAATAGAAGAGAGAGTGTGAGGAATACTTACCAGGACTTATAATACCTCGGTAAGTATCCCTATTTCCAGTAATGTCGCGGAGTTCCTTTTTTCCTAAGAATCGGGACGGGAACTGTCAAACATTTGAATGTCATTTGCTCGACTTGATTTTGACAGCCCGCCCCTCATTTGAATTTGGAGCGCATGCGCCCCATTGCGGGGACACATGCAGCTCCAAGCTTGGAACTCGGCCCCATGTTGCCCACTTTCCATGATGCTCGCTCTGGTCCCACGTGGAATTGGGATCCAAAATGGCCGACCGGCCGGCAAAAGCGCGCATCGCGTCCTCTGTTTTGATCATTTATTTTCCGTTTTAAGCATGTCGATACAAATTTTGTAACAGCCCTCTTTTTCTCCGTCGCTCTTTCTCTTCCACGCGCGGTCGAGTTAAACGGCTCGTTACAACACAGATGGCGTAGGAGTTGCCAAGGAAGTATCCGGACGACGAGCTCCATCAGTGACAGGAGCCGAGGACTGGACTGGACGCTGGAACGCAGCGTGCGAACGGCGGACGCGCGGGAATCACCAATCGTCAAAGTTCCACGTTGACGACCACCTAACCTTACCTAACCTAACCTAACCAATCGTTGAAGCACCACGTCGACGACCAACTGCCAAGGAATCGCGACGACGACCAACCATCGCGACACCAATCACAACTTCGCGGAATCCGAGTAAAAACGAAATACCGCGGGAATCGGGTAATTACACACCGCACGTGGCAAAGATTGCGACACTTCTGACATCAATTGAAGTATTTAATAAAAATAATACGATTTTTAATAGCGTGTTTACTCTTCAATGGTTATGCACAGACTAATTTGACAGCTTCAAAACCCGACAATTGACATACGCACGTGTAGACAAGAGAGTGAAGGAACATCAACCTATGAATATAAATACTAATTATAGTATAAAAATAAAAGTTCCTTACAATATTTTCTAAACCAGATCGAGCACCACCGCGAAGGGATAAAGCTAAGAATGATGCTTTAGATTGGTCGGACCACTGATACAAATTCGCAGAAATTTCGAATTGTTTAATATACGCGTTCCAAGAGGATGTTCCGTCGTAGGTGTCCGGTACGATAAAGGGAGAAGAAAGAAAGTTAGAAAATTGAGGAAAAGTGGAAGGGATAGAAGGTACAAAAGCACCTGACCTTGTTGGACGATGACCAGAAAGTTGCTCGACTGTGGTAGCCTGTACGGACTCTGGATGTTGGCTCGAGGACCTACTAAGTGATACAGTATTACGGCGTGGAAGCGGCATGACATATGGTACTACCGGGATACTTCCTTCTGGGCTACGGAAAGTCCTCTAGAAGAAAACCTGGAAACGCGGTTGACCACGGGACCCTCGATGTGGTACACGGCGAAATACGTCGGGCAACTGCTACGAAAACCCTCAAAGAAGGCGCGCAGGGAAAACGTCAGACACTTCTGACACCAAATGTTTTAATCTACTTTAAATAAAACGCAGGAGATGTTGTTTTATGAACGTTTAATCAAAAACTGTCAAAATCTTAGGTTCTATAAACAATAACAAATCTACGTCGCTGTTCACGCAACTCAAAGCTATATAAATAAAAGAAGAGAGAGGTTTGATTGAAAGCTCGGAATTCTAAATTACGAAGGTATAACAATATTATATATTCAAATTATGCTCGAGAGTTTTAACGTATTCCACTAACGAAATCCTGGTAATTCGAGATAAACGCAACTATCCTCTCTTCAACGCATAATACTTTACGCATTCATAATTTTCTCACTTTCTTTCCAAGGTTCCCTTTTCTCGGAATGTAGTTGACATCCGCGTGATCTTTCACATTTATTTAAAAAAATTGTACAGACTTGACCGACCAATCCTTGAATCTGTTGTGACAGGCCTCAGAATTATGTGTGCATGCTACTCCTTGCAGAACAGAGCTATGAGGATTTCTCAGTTCTACTTCATACCGTACTCTCACAGTAAACAGTTGAAATGTTTCTCGGGTTGTACGGTCCTTTTACTTTTTTGGATGTTGGTATTAAATAAAACTCCACATAAAATACGTTTCGGCCTCCATATGGGCCATCTTCAGAATCTTTAATAACTTAAATAATAAAATTTAAAAAATATAAAATTCAATATTCACAATCACAAATTTACAGCTATTCAAGAAACATTGTCTCACCAAATATAAGTGGCAATTACACCGCGAAATTACATATCTTGGTGTGCGATGCATAAGTTTTAGGTCGTTTCATCTTGATTTTGTTTAAAAAAATTCTGGACGAAACAGAGAGATGTTGCATAACCCGTGTTTACGATAAACTGTCACTTTGAAACTATTACATTAGAAAATTACATAACAAAGTTTACACCGATCGACACGAGGCGTTACGAATGAAAGTCCCGCGAAATTTGAACCTTTGTCTGTAGTGGGATCCCACTTCTGACACCAATTGTGCTATTTTTAAATAAATTAGTCATAAATTTGTATGAAGAAGTTTATTGTTCCTCGGTTTACAGCAAACTGTCAAAATCTAACCTACGTTTTAGTTATCAAAATGACAAAACAAAAAGTAGAAAGAGGTTGATTTAAAAACGCGGGATTATAAATTACGAATGTATAACATTATGATGTGATCAACTGAATGCCTTCAAAACATAATTTAGAAATAGTAAATAAATTATTTCCCGAAATACATTATTTTAACCCTCTCAATTATTACAATTCCACTATAGGGTAATACGCAGTCGTTATGGTAGAACTCTCGAACCTGATGTTCACTGCATCTTTATTTTTCTTTATAAAAAAGTTCTCCAGTTGAAGTCTTATGTTGTAATTTCTTTCACTGGCAAGGATTTTTACATTATTATAATTAAAATCGTGTGATGTTTCTAGTCGATGTTTTGTTAATCCAGTGTGTTTCTCGGTGTCTTCCGTAATATTCCTTTTATGTTCTTTAATTCGAGTACCCAGTAATCTTTTCGTTTGACCTATGTATACTTTGTGACAATGTAAGCAGGGGATAAGATATACTACACAGCTTCTTCTTCCAATATCTAGTTTGTCTTTGTATGGTTTTATTTGTCCCACGTTGGTATTTGTAGGCTTATGGACAATTCTGATTTTTTCTTTTTTCAGGTTTCTTGCTAACTTTTCGCTTAGTCCTCTTACGTATGGGATACTAGTTGTTTTAATGTATTGAATGTACTCTCACAGCCCTTCGTTTGCTGATAGCTCCTATTCCATGCACAAGTAGTTTGTGTAGGAGTAATTTACAACTGCGTTACTCTTCTCTGGAATTTCGTTGCAAACATATCAGCTACGTGCAGCGTCTCGTCTTGGTAATTCATTTTCATTTTCATATCACACTTGGAGCTCTTCCGTTTGTTACGTGCTCTTTTTTTAGGAACTTCTGGAAGCCATACAATCTGTTATAAACGACTGGTGGAAGGGCTTGAAAAATACGCGCAATTTGATCGGCCGAATAAAATATCAATCATTTATTCCGATCAATGGGTGACGATTCGATCGCGACGCCGGCTTCCTATCCCGACAACATCCAGAAACGTACTGAAAACCTGACGTCACATTTCACATCTTGTGTCGACTTTTTAATTTATCGAACATTTAAACAGACTAAATCATCATATTGTAATACTTTTAAAATGAATAATTTAAGAGAGATGTCTGTTCCCCTGATGAATTCGTCTGTGCATCACGAGGACGACCGACAGTTCGTGAGGTTGGAACTCGATGAGACCGAAACACACGACTTTGTAGTAAGTTTCGACGCATTTCGTAATTCCGTAATGTCAATGAACAAGTGGGTGTGGAAAAGATCACAAGATAAGCGGAATATGAATTATTTATTCCGATCAATCGATGACGATCCGATCGCGACGCGACCTTCCTAACCCTATAACATTGGTACAAAAAAATGACGATTGTCACTTTTTCCCATCTTGTTTCGACTTTTCAATCTATCGAACATTTAAATGAACTAAATCATCATATTATATATCGATTTTATAATATTCGAATTACAAATAATTTTATCGGGACCGTCATCATTTCCGAGGGGCTTTACATAATTTTCCTAACAGGACACCTTCGTTGTAAGGGGTACTCTCATTCGGATATGCAATGGTGTAGGGAAAACCACCTTTATGGAAAAAAACCTACGCCAGGTACCTCAGTCGATAAAACATCGATTCTGTTCGTAACACATCTATTTGTTCAAGTGCATTTTTAGACAACCGAAAAACGGAAAATGTCTCCAACGGAATCAAAAAGAAAAGTTTCAAATTTGGAAGGCTATTGCTTGGGGAGCTGCCTGTGATCCGCAAATCTACGATTCGAATTTCACACGCGATTGATTACGATGAGAGTTACGCTTGCTCTCGCGCTATTTTTCGAACCAAATCAATGTGTCGAAGAAAAACTATTCGCGAACGGATGGAATTGCTAATAAATAAAAATACAACAATATATCATGACATGTATAGAAGGATATTTATTAAACCGATCGGAGACGATATTTTAAAACATTTTTTTATTTATTTAAGTATTCATTGCAGCTAAAATTTTTGAATTTAGTTTAAACGTAACCCAGGAGTTCAAGCACAACAGAGTACGTGCAGATTCTGCATTCAACCGGTTACGGTGTTTTCTGATTCACAAGTGACGCCCGAGAAAACAGTCGTTCCAAGGGTACTGATGTTGCAGGCGTCGCCAAAAAATCTTTAGCCATGCATGCCAAACGTGGAAATTCGTGTTTATGGCATTTCCACCATAGTAAAATATCTTGCCCTTCTTCAGCACATGGTGCGGCTAAATATTTGTCCAATTAGTGTTTCCAGCTTCTCACAGTTTTAGTACATTTTTTATTAGCTTGAAATATTGCACTGAAATTAAGGTCATCAAAGCTATCCTCATATAATTCTACATGAACTTAATTATCTTCACAAATATCAGTACAATATTTTGTTTTAAAAATAGTTTGAAGGATTTTCTTTACTCCAACCTGCATCTGTTCAAATCGGTTCATGCATTTGGACCTTAAAGTCATCCTTTTTGAAAGTTTCGCGTTTTTATTTAAGTAATTAAAAAGTAATTGAGTATTATCATCCTCAAAGAAATTAAAATTCAAATATTTTTTGGCGACCAAATCAACAATCAACAACCCACAATGGAAGCTGTAAGAGAAATTAATGAATATATCAATCAGTAAAATTATACATTTTTATATTTAAGCCGGTGCATATATATATATATATATGTTTAACGAATTATTTTTTGTCTTGATCTAAAAAGTACACAATCTCAGTAAATTATCTCAGGAGAAAATAAAAACCGGTAGCAGCAAAACAGTCCGAGATCTATATCTCGGCTATCATACAATTTTTCTTGTCTTGTGCATTTCATGTCTTAAACAGCAAAACGGAAACACTATACCTGTACTCTCTTTTTTTAGATCGTTAAACGACTACACGACGCACTACAAGAGTAACCAAAGGTAATCTTCTGTTGTGGGTTTGTATGCCCAGATTCCTTGTATGCCCAATTGCTGTTGTGGGTTTGTATGCCCAGAACTACTATCAAAACCAAGTGTCACCGACAACTCCAAATTTCGTAAATCTTCAGTAGTCCAGTCAGTTGCCACAGCGTCGCACAATCTTTGTGTAGTTTTGTGTAGCATACTCTGCAGCGGTATGCGAATCTCGCTCTCGGAGATATAATAATTTTCCGGTTCACATTTTTTCATCTCTTTCTAAATATATGTGTGACATGGGTATATTTTCGCTCCTTTCGATCGAGAATCTTTCACTAGGCCTTCATATGACCTTTTATAGTAATCATACTCCAAATAAAAGGCCAAAGCAGATATGGTTTTTTTGTCAGATTCAATGGTCTCACCATTTTCTTCATTAGGAGCACTAATATTTGGTTCATAAGAAGCAGGAGCAGGTTCGGCTCCCATTTTTTGCTGCAATAATTTAGCAAAAAACTAAGAAGAAACTTAATTGGGGCTAATTTTTTTTAGTAACGGACGGATGGATCTGCGCCAGAATCTAATCAGATCTAAGTTATGCCAAGACGCGTATTTTGAAAAAAAATTTATGTCAATACGCTTATCCGTTCGCGAGTTATCGCGAGACAAAAAAACGGGACGTACGGACGTATGGACGTACAAGATCACGGACACAAATTTTTTTATTGTTGATTTGGGTTCCTTAGGGTCTGAAACGTCGACATTTGATGAAAAACTATACGGTAATTATTATGCCTGAAGTGACCAAATTCAATACTTCGTCCAGACTTAGTCTGGGTCGAAGTAAAATAGGGTTTCCATTTAAAAATCGGGATTTGATCCTGAAATAACCTTCAAATTTGACCTCAAGTTCAATGTCAAGGTCACCGTTCAATGACCCCCCTTCAATCCCTAAAGCTTTTGTCTTAAACGTTTTTTGATTGAACCACCCCTCTCGGAGTTACTGCCACGGATAGACTAAAAAGCGATACCCTGTATTCTAAATGTCTGATAACATGGATCAATAATTTTTGTATAATATCTAAATGTCTTCTTCCCCCGTGACTGTCTAACCCCATTATCTCCCAATCTTTCGTAAAACATTACCCTTATTAATGGATTACTTACATAAGCAAACAATAGTGTACTAAAATATGACCTATTTGACGGAATATAAAATATAAAATCTTATCTTGAATAGTGAAGTCATATTACTGGAATTTAAAAAAAAGGAAACTGCTCGACAGGAGCACATTCTTCTATATTATGTAATACAAGTTTACCCACTTGTTTTTTACTTCATTTCTGTCTGGGTTTTTTACTTCATTTCTTTCACGTCTGTCATCTGTTCTTCAAATCAGGTCACCCCATTTTTTGAAAACTCAAGAAAAATTTAAAGTTTAACATTTACATTTAAGGCTGTGTAAATTTGATTTTTATTTTTAAATCATTGTAAACTATGAATCTAAATTTCGATCTGACAGATTCATTATAATTAAAAAACCCGTCTTGTTTTCGGTGGTTTCTCAATTTTCTGTTTAATTGAGTTTAGCTGGTTTTTCATAGCGACCACAGATTTACAGGTTTAGTTTCAAATTTTATGTACATGCAGTCGTGAAACTGAAGTAAAATATTTTACGAATGCAAGACAGTGTTCGTAAAATCATTTACGAATGTATTGAATTACTTACCTAACTTTTGGTACAATTGCTTGTAGAAATTTTGGAGGAAGATAGGTACGTATCAAAATATGATAGAAGATTCAACAATAAAATATGCGCGGTGATTTAAAGAATTATGTATACAGTTATTATTGTTTAATATTTCCCAGACGTCAATATGTGTGTAGCTACCATGAGAGCCACCTGAAGGTTGCTACACTTGTTTTTCGCATGTTCTGAGAATCGTAAAATAATTCCAGGAAATGTCATCCCTGGAGTTAAATTTCTGAAAATATAACTAAAAAATAAGACAAAATTTATTGCAGGAAATGGTTATCCCTCACTATTTATAAAACAAGTTGCCATATATAACTACTAAAATAAATATATTACCAGAGAGAGTTTTTGGTAAAGGACCGAGGATATCGATAATAATTCTTTCGAAAGGTTAATTCAGCTAATTATTCTGAATGTGGTCCAGTTTAAAAAAAAAAACTTTATATTTTTTACTCCAAATTGAGCTTCAGAATAAATTGTATCTATTAGTTGTTCTGGAACGACAATTTGGTAAATTGTTTTAATAACGTTTGGGGATTCCCATTTCTTAAAAAGACATTTTTTATTTCTAAGGAATCCCAATAGAATAGACAAGGTTTTAATTTTGTATCTAAATGAGCAATAGAATTCCAATCAGGAATAGAATTCCTTTTTATACAATCAATTCAATTTTAAAATTATGGTAAAAAAGAAGAATAATCATCTTGCTATCTGACCATCAAGCTTTTTAAAAGACAATAATCAAGTTATTGAATTGTGATCGGTCTTGATTAAAAATAGTCTACCTGAAAGATAAGATTTGAAATGTTCAACTGATTGGAAAATAGCTAAAAGCTCTTTCCTAGTAACGTAGTAGTTTTTTCAGCACAATTTAAAGTTTTACTAAAATATGCGATAACATTCGCTTCAGAATTTTGTGCATTATTATCTATGGATTGTGATTGTGAAAGCTACACCAATTCCAAAATTGGATGCATGTGTATCTAAAATAAATGGAAGATCGAAATTTGGATAGGGAAACATTGGGGAAGAGGTTAATAATAATTTAAAATGAGAAAATAAATCTTCAGTTTAGTATCTCAAACAAATTTTCAAATTATGCATAATTATTGAAAACTATTTTCCAGGGGAAAGAGAAATTGAGTGGTTCGAGGGTTATCATACAACATAAAGTCCAAAATAATGACAGATTCGAACAAAACATGATCATTTCATAACTCCCTATAAAACACTTTATTAATCAAGATTTATATTGTATAAATTACACATTAATGAACGCCATTGGTTTTATTTCACCAAATATAAGTTAATTATAAATACCCACATGGTTTTTAATAACTATGATATGCATTTGCAACAGATTTATGTGTTTCAAAAATCGCGGTTGGAACAAACCAGGGAAATGAATGTAGTAGACATTTTATAGAATTCTATAGAGAAATTCCGTGGAACGACCAATGTTTGTATCGTAATTTTAGTAATATTTTATCGGTTTGTCACAAAAAAATTAAATCGCTCAACTTTGGATTTTTCAAATTTATTTGTTTGAATTCTATCCCAGGAACATAAATCTTTTTTATGTTTGAGTTCAATAGATTAACACGAGTTGAAAAAGTTATAAATCGTTCCTCCGCAATTCACATTTGGTTTGAAATATTCGTTAATTACACAATATCCAAAACAGATATTACATATGAGGCACATAATGCTGTACATTCTTAAATGTTCTAGTACACATAAATATGCAGTTTATTTTAACTAATGTAGTATTTATATTGTTGAAGCAGTAATGTGAAATATTTAAGTGAATCATGTATTTATGTAAAATTTAAAACTATCATGTGATAATGTTAAAGCTTATATGAGTTTTATGAGTATATTTTTTATACTGGTATCTATGTGAGAATAAAATGTAAACTTACCTGTAATTCAATGTAATCACATTTACAGTTAACAATAATTTGTAAGGGTGTAAATAAAACTGAAAATGTTGACAAGTGTATTTTACTGCTAAGTTAATTTTATTTGTCGTAAATAGCAACACAAATAAACAAAATAAAAACTGATATATAACTAACTTAAAATGATTGCTTATTATCCCTCAGTTCGAAAATATTTACTTAAATAGTAAATAGAAATATATCTCTAAATGAATTTAAGGGAGTTATCTCCTTAAGCTGCCAGCCGAAAGAAGAAACCCATTACAATTTCGATTTGATTCACTGTGGTACTATTTAAGAGTTGGTACTAAGTAAGTATGGCAACGTTTTATCCCCATTTTAAGTCGTTTTAACAACTTCGATAGCTTCCAGTATATGTATGCAACCTAACCACAAAGTGTAACGTAGCCAAAACACTTCGAATAATCAGAGCTGATCCCAAAAAAAATCACGAAATTCGGCGACTGTTTTTGAAGAAAAATAAAATTCTACTATTTATTTGGAATAAATATGAAGTATACCAAATTTGATTGGTATATTTGGAAAATTGGTTCAATTTTCTGGTCATTGTTTCTCACCAAAATTGTAATGATCAATGTAAAATTAATTCTTCACCAGTGGAAAGTAACTATAAGGACATTGAACCAAATAGTCCTTTTTCGGCCCTGTCAAGAAAATTGCATAATTAATCACCTGGTCACGTGCCACTGCGTAGCATATAATTATTGTAACTAGCATTCTCGTTCGCAATTTGAAAATATCGCGTGGCGTGAACTTTAAATTGATTTAAATAAGTTAATGCATCCGTAGCGAAGTATCATTCGGAAGGATTGCAAATGCAACCAGTAATTGACACTAGAACCTGCAGAAGTGCGAGAAAAAATATGTAACCACCCTAGACCGCAATCGCGAGTTTCGTCTTGGAATGCACGAGTGCCGGGACGAATCGAAAGATAGAACCCTATGCAAGTCGTGGAACCAGTTTGTAACGATGGGTGGTGCAGCTTTAAAAAAATAAAATCTTAAGATTCTTGGCTGAATCCATTTCAAGGACGTTTATGCAGGCGCACTTTGCATCTCGCTGTTGCATCGCAGATTAATTTTCTCGTTCGATCCGAAGAGCAATTACGCATGGAAATTGTCGCGTGCATATTGAAATCTTTGGAAGTAATTTCACGCTCTGCGATTATTATCAACGACAGTTATTTTTTAAGTCGGTTGCTTTATAGATGCACGTTTCAGAAAGCGTTACAGTTTAACGAAACGCGTCCGCCGCCGTTTCTTCTTTATCATTGATGCAGCTTCGATTATTAGCACACCGATTCAGTTATACTAGTGGTATTGATGTTATTTATTAACACGAACGATTTTCTTCTTGTACAATTTTAATTTGAAAGCATCGCTCGATTTATGGAAATTTTAAACGCTATTTGTCAAACTTGAATCATTCAGATGAATTTGGTCGAGAGAGCTATCATGCGCTACACCGGGAATTTTTTTGATTAATTGGAAAATTTTAAGCTGTATAATACATTGTATTTTATTTATGGAAGTAGAGAATATTTGTCATTGGGGATGGACATTTCAATGTCAATTTCTATTACAGTCGTCTGCGTACTTGTAGGTGATAGTTAGTGTAGGTTCGTCATACCCTACTGCAGGATAAAATGGAAACGTATTGTAAATATTCATCCTTTGAAAATTACCTTTTTAGTATATTTTATAAAATGATATGCTAAAAAGAATGATGCACGTAAGTATGCGCACTAATTAATATTTATCTTCTTCATGTTCGACATTAATAGATCAAGAATGTTCTGTGCCATCCAGATTACACTGTAAGGGATTGCCGACATGCAAGATGTTTACAGAAAATATGTGCAATTTCTCCTAAAAATGGTTGGAAGTATGTAAGAATACAAATTTAAAATATACAGCAACTCCAGGAGTAAGACGGTAGATTTTTCAGTTCAATTGTTTCGTCGTGACCATGCATGCGTTTTGTTATTTTCTTTTTTTTTAATTCAATGCGAGTAAAAGTTTCCTGTACCGTCATTTTACCGTCTATTGTCGTCGCTACAAGTGGTAGAAAAAATAAATCTATGGTAGAGGTTTTTCAATAAAAACTCTGTAAAAAGGGGCGATTCTGCCCGTTGAATAATGAAATAAAAAAAAATGTGTACATTAGAGCACAGAAAGGCATTTTTGTACACTGAATTTGTATTATAGGCCATAGGGATTTTCTCGCTGGAAACTTCTCTAACTCTATTCGAAAATTTGGAAAGAATATTGCAATCATGACAAACTATTTCGAAACAGCGGAAATTTATGGGAAAGTTCAGAAATCAGGGAATTACTTCGTGGGTTCGAAAAAAAAAGCCGTTAGATGTACTTACTGTCTAAGTGGTAAGTACCCTAATTATCGGAGCGTTTTAGCGCAATAGTGAAATAGTAACATTTACGATAACATGTGCCATCTTCTACAACGATATCAGTTACCTCAATTAATAGACGAAAATAAATCATATAATCCTTACTATTTTTTATTAGTAATCTCAGTGGTAGACAATTGTACGAACTTACCTAGTGAAGTTCGATTATAATTGTACTTCGCGCCTCCTCCTCAAGATTAAATCATAGATGTTTAAAGATTTATTATGGTAATTAAATCACAAATATAAAATTGAGAATATTTTGATCATTTGTTTATTCATGACACTTTATCTGTATTTTACTCCGGCTTTTATTTGCAAATCATCATTATACACAGACAAGTAGAAAAATTATTAAAATACAGTGTATTTTGCTAAATAGACCTAAAGTGCGACCTCACACTATTAAAACGAGAAGGGGGGTCGGGGGGGGGGGGGGGAATATTTACCCCTCTCTACAGACTATCTTGCCGTGTGCGCTTGCGCATCGGCAAATATTCATACGTATATGTACCGCGTAATACGGCAGAATGAGGGTAAGAGGGGAAGCTGATCTTTCACAAGTGATAGGTAGAAATTTTCAATAGTGCGAGGGTGCCACTAGTGTAAGTTTCAATATTGTGAGGTCGCACTGTATCAAAAAAAAATATTGTTTCAGTTGTGAATCCAATATGACACCTGAATTTCATAAATTCTCGTCACTTTGGTTATTCTGATGGATTTAATTTGTGAGACTTGCTGAAAATATAGTTGAATGATCGTTATTATATTGTTTTCCGATACCGACTTGTCGGCCCATCCCTCATTTCTTTCGGGATGCCTTTTATTGTTTCGCGAATGGGGCGTTGACGCCGGCGTCATCCGCAATGTCGCTTTAATGATCGGAAGGCTGCAGACTCCACCAGCTCGTATTCTTTGAAGGACGAGGACGCGAAGTGTCGGTACATTGTCTTCGAAATGGAATTTCAGTCCCTCCCTCGTGCCCTCGATCTACGGAGTGGTTGGATTATGCGACTCGCTTTTCGCTATCGTTGCGCGATTGCATTCCGTGCTCGCTCGCGCCAGAGATCGGATCAAATCGCGGGTATATACCGCCCTTGTCGCCGATATAAATGCAATTCAGTTTCATGCAGTCGCCCCCGCGTCTAGACAGACTACGACGAAAATGGGTTTGGAACTTCATGACGTGAATTCCCTGTGCATCGGTAATAGCGATTTTCAATTTTGCTAGAATGCGACTACCGTGATTCCTTCTCCAAATATAGACGCAACATTTGTGGTACTTCCTATCAATCCACTAACAACTAAAGAAATACACCAACTAAGGGGATGGATAGTTAAGATGAATACTGAATATTGCATTAGGATTAGAAATATGAACACGATGATATTGTAAATGCAAACATGAATCGGGAAAAGCAGAAGAAATGAAACGATGCAAGGCGCAAAGCCGACAAAAAACACAATTTACAAAGATCGGATTGTCAAAAAAACTTTGATCAGTGCATCAAAGTCAATGTACTTTCTACATCGAGTAGAAGAAATTGGCGCTATTTCAGACTCCCCATGTTTATAACAGATAGTGCTGCCGTCTAAATCAATAGCAGTGTGACTGGAATGCTGCTATAATTTATCATTTTGCTTATAGGTTCCGCTTACACTTCACCTTTTCACAAAGTGAAAAGAATTTTGGAGCTTCAAGAGAATTCATTCAGTAGTATTCAATGGTTTACAGAGAAATATAAAGGTACGTATCTCTAGTCAAATTAATGTTGAGCGATCGGGAAGATATTTTCGAAGGAGAGGAAATGTTGAAGACGACTCTTGAAAATAAAGATGAACTCGGCATTGCGAATTTCGGCTGGCAACTTGTTCGATTGTCTAGACGCTTTAACTATAAATGAGTTCTAATAGCTTGTCGTACTTACATATGGAAACAATGGGACTTCTTGGATGACTTTTGTCGATCTTAATTGTGTGCTTTTCGAGAGTTAAATAACAGGAATAGACACTTCGGATTTTTATAATGAAGAACCAAATATGATAACGTTCCGATAAAGTAAAGATGTCGATATTTAAGTGGAGGCCAGCTCAGTATGCGTCTCTAAGGCTATATAGGCAAATTTCTGAAACCTTGAAATTTTAGGATATAAAAGTACAAGTCTTCCTCGTTAAGGGCCCTCGAGCGCGGGGGCGGCCGAGAGGTAAAAGCGAGGAAACCTTTGCTCCAAGTTCTAGCTTTTCAGATTGAAGTTGCAGGTAATTTTTTTTACGGAAATATTCTTTATTATTACGGCAACCGGATGAGTGATTTTAAAGAGATTTTGATGCTAGGAAGTGCTGAAAAATAAATATTGAAAATTTGAATTGTACGTCAGGTTACGGAACCTGTAATTTCACATTTGTTTTTCGGTTCAGTCCTTCGCCTTTCCTTGCAGCGTGCGTGTCATCTGCGAATATTCCTGCAGTATTTTGGAAAAATATGGATGATCTTTTTTAGGTACAGGTTCTAGGCATAATGAGGTGAGATGGCGATACCATAAGGTAAGAATTACGATAAAAAATTCAATGAGTAGTTTGAAATTCGATGCGATAGAATCACGCTTCGAGGTTAAAAATTAATTTCGAGTAACTCGGTTTTCCGCGCTTCCTATCTAATTAATCAAAGCGTGCAGTAAATTACAATAGAATAAATTTGTTTCTTTTACATTTTTTTTATTTCCTCGAGTTGAATGCATTTTATTCGGTTAGGAATGACGCCTGAAAAGGTCGCATCATATATGTTTTAGAGAAATTTTTCTTGAGTAAATATGTCTTTGAAATAAATATATGGATGAAAATTTTTTCCAACTTCAAATTCTCTATACAAACTTTGAAAACACCGGGGCATATGTGAAGCTGCTTATAAAATTTCTCATCGTAATTCGTGGAAAATGTTAGAAAATGTAAAAACACCAAATACATCCTATTATAATTTACTGATGATGATGATTAGTTAGATAAGAAGCGCGGAAAAGCAAGTTATCCAAAAATAATTTGTAACCTCAAACAAAGCGTGATTTTATCACATCGAATTTCAAAATTTCTTATTGTAATTCTTACCTTATGGTATCACCATCTCGCCTCATCATGCCTAGAACCTGTATCTAAAAAAGATCATTCATATTTTTCCAAAATACTGCAGGAATATTCGCAGATGACATGCACGCTGCAAGGAAACGCGAAGGACTGAACCGAAAAACAAATGTGAAATGACAGGTTCCGTAACCTGACGTACAATTCAAATTTTCAATATTTATTTTTCAGCACTTCGTAGCATCAAAATCTCTTTAAAATCACTCATCCGGTTGCCGTAATAATAAAGATTTAATATTTCCGTAAAAAAAAATTACCTGCAACTTCAATCTGAAAAGCTAGAACTTGGAGCAAAGGTTTCCTCGCTTTTACCTCTCGTCCGCCCCCGCGCTCGAGGGTCTTTAAGCACATTCTTGAAATTGAAATATGCAATAGCATGGGTTAATATGTATTAAATTATGCTACGTGCTTTATTTTTTAAACAATGCTGAAAATTTTGGTATATTTTTCCATTGTTTTGAAATGTGAAATTATCGGGTTTAGAACGTGATATTGGTTGAATTATCGATATTGGACAGACTCTAGGGGCCTACAAAAACATTATTCGATGTCAGCGAATTGAGGTTACCTTCATTTAGCACTTTTGAAATGAGCACACATGTTATACGCAATGTTCTTGTTCAATTCCCAAACAGAACCTAACCCTACAACAAGATTAAATAACGTTGCTGGAAGCTTATTAACATCATGACAACCTTATTTAACCTTGTCGCAAGGTTCGGTTCTGTTAGTGTTGCGGATGTGCTATTGAAAAACTATCATTTTTTGAACCAGTTACGCTGCTACTGATAAAATTAAAACTAATATTTTACTAACTTCTCTTGGAAGAACATTCTTGTATGACATCTAGATTTACTCATTTTTGCTTTCAGAAAAAGACTAGATATCATCTGTAATGATTAAAAATATGCTGCATGTCCGATCGGCGAAAAATGAAGTAAAATTGTTTTCTTGGAAAAACGTCGGACACATTTTGGAGGAACTTTTTTCAGTGTTTCGGAAGGGGGCACATAGTTTTATCACGGCCTGTTTTCTTCGTTTGTTTGTCTACTATTAAGTTTATAAATTTCAGACACCTTAAAGAAACGCTGAAAACGCTACACTAGAAATAATAAAGTAAAATGAGTGATCAGAAACTTTTTTCGCCTTTTTGGTCTATTTTTGGCTTTTAAAGGTACGAATTTCATACTTACGTCTAGGAAATGGCGCATTATGTATATTCACATATATATTTGGAGTGGAATTAACCACGTTGATGATTTTCAAAGCATAAAAATAACCTAAAAATATGCAAAATGTACACAGACACAAAATATAAAAGTTTCTGAGATTTTCCCATATACTGGCATCTCGTTTGGGATTGAAAATGAATCGTATCGGCGAGTTTAGTGGCTTATGCAATTATATAGAGCGCTTCGAAATATCACAGTATGCCACAGCAACAGTCTACATAGGACTAATGAGGTCATGAGTTTTTTCTCATTTCAAGTTCAGTGGATAGTTAATTTTTTTACAGCGCATTCGGTACAGGGAGTTATCTCGGACTCTAGTCCCGTCCATGATAAGGTTTGGTCAATTCTTAAGCCGAAAATACGTACTTCTTTGAGATATGAAATCGTGTTTCCATCTAGTACTAAATGCGGTAGTGTTGATAAATCCATTTTATTGATAACAAATTAGGAATACAATTACTTGGTATTTACTGGGGTTGCAAGCAAGTTTCACTTGTTGAGCATATTGCGGGATTGCTAAAATATCTTCGTCATCTATCAACAGAAGTTGCGATATCCATTGGGTCACATTGAACGATCCTTTAAAGATCGTCTGTGTATAGCATATGGGTGGAAAACTTACTGAAGATAAGTTATTAATGAAGATGGAAAATAAAAGTGGACCTAGGGTGGATCCTTGTGGAACTCCAGCGAATAGTTCCTTCCAGATTGAATTAGTAGGCCAATCGCCGACTTCTATCGAATGTTTGGATATAATATCAGAATAATTCCTTTATGATTTACGATGCCCAACCTGACGTAGTCCAGCACGTAAATTAGCGCTGTTTGGGTGATATATCTTTTCCGGAATATAGTTTGTTTGGGGCAATTCATTGATGCATATCCAGAAAATCTATCAGCTTGTAAAAAACAACTTTTTGTAAGAGTTTAGCAAAGAGACATAAAATTGATAATTTGCTGGAGATAAAGGAACTGGTACTTTATTAATCGGTCTGACTAAAGCTTTTTTCCACTCATCTGGGAAAACGCCAGTGTTATGGCGAAGCACTACCGAAAATTTGGCTGATTGATATTTACATGATCCAGACCTGGCAATTTTTTTTAGAACAAAATTTTCTGTCTAAAATAATGCCTAATGTCTAATGTCTAATAATAGTAAACAAAAATTACTTTCGAGCATGTGGAATTTTCATTTTTTTAATCATGCGGGTGTAAAATATAATTTTACGTCCATCTTTTCCAAACCAATGGTGCAAAAATATTTATCCAACGAAGTTGGGTCCATGAATTATATCGAGTTATAAATATTTATTTTAAAGTAGTGCCTTTGATTGAAATCAATTCGGAGATACTTTTTGGTTTATTCCACGTATTTCATCGAAAATTTTTATTTGACAAGCAAGATCAAATAAGGCCACACTTGCTCCTTCAAGATCGTTTGAAATCAGTTTATGTCTGATTCAAATTGCATTATTTTGAAATATACAATCTTCTCCAATAACGTGATTTTGGATTTAAAATAATTTATTTTATTAAATTTTTAATACACACTTTTTACGATAATTGGTAAATAATCGTTATTCTTAACCGTTTATACACGTAACATAGTCGCAATTACGTGAGCGTAATAATCTACAATCAACCGGGTAACAATTATTAATTCAGTTTGCTTTCGTAAACAGATATTTATTACACCTATGCGCACGATTATAAGCTTATCATCATACTCATAAAATATAATTTGCCATTAGATTCCAGGTAAAAACTTCCAGGAAATTCAATAGCCGGAGTTCGTTGATCAAGTATCCTGAATCTTGGCGTTCATTATACCTCCTCTTCCTATTCATTGAAACGTTAAGAAAATGCACTCGAGTAATACACTTCTTATTTGAGTATCCCAAACAGGTCCGGTCCGCAATAAAGGATTTAATGTTCTTGTTTAGTGCTCGCACGCTTAACAAATGCGATCAAGTTACAAGAGGACCAGTGGCGTGGGAGTATTATACGTTTGTATTATAAGTAGTTAAATCGAATTTCCTTGATTAAGACTCCGATTATTATTTCTCTTGCAGATGCAACGGCGTTTCCGACTATGGGGCTTGGTCGGTCTAATTGCGAAATACTTCAACGTCCGGTTGCAAATCCTACGGTTTACTTCCTTGTCAGGATGATGTCACTTCCTGGCTCTTCCCTAGAATATATCGGTACTCCTAAGAAATTTACCAGATGGCTATAGAGTGAAGGTATGAAAATAGTATATTAAACCTCCAGTAAAAGTTTGAAGGTTCTTTTATGAAGGCACGTAAGGGATAAATAATTCTTACTTAAGACTGATGTTTATACAGACAGGTTAAGGTAGTAAAATATCGATTTTTATTCACGTTAGAAAAAGGACAAGGTTTTTATGAATTTTTTTGTGTCTGCGAACGAGTATACCTTCTCAATACCAGATCCGCAGTGGTACCGATAATTCCTTTTTATACATCGAGGGACGAGTTTTTCTAGTTATCGTTTTCAGATTACAAGTGGAGTCTTGAATTCATATGCATTTAAGAAATAAGGTTGATAATGTATGGCTATATATATCACGGAGTAAAGTGACATGTTATAAAACTGGAAGAACTGTTTGACGCAAGCAGAAACTTAAGTAAAAATGTCTTTTATAATCACTTAATTCGACGTAGAACATATTATAATTTGTTATTTGTATTCTCAACCGTTCCAAAAATAAAACTTCTGAAATTGGATAAATTAAATCTGTACACGTTTTTGTTAATTTTTACACTTACTTATAAATGATAGATTTCAGGAATAACTATGGGATTTTTTTTCATGATATCGGATATTTTTTCAACTTATTTAAAGCATTCGTTAAATGCACATAAATTTTATATATCTTTTCTTGCGTTACAAATGCTCCGTCGAGTAAGATTTTATTATATATCACCAAGAAAAGTTTGATTAAATAATGCTTTAGTAGATGTAAAGTTGAACACGATCGACAATGTCAAAAATTAATTACCACGCTTATGAAACATTGCCAAACTAGAAGAAAATGTTTTTTTCTTCAATCATAGTTTGGTCAACCAAACCGCTTCAAGGCAATAAAGAAGTACACTCAATCTCGATTGTAGATAGTATAGTTTCTCATAAAATGTCATAGGTTTAGTAATTCTGAAAAGTTAATACTTTACACGCAGATAAATAATCCACCATTATCAATTTTTCGTTTACTTTGAAGATAAAAGTCCAATCCTAATATAGTCTAAACTATTATTCATTCGCAAGCAATTAGCAAGAGTCTGCAAAGACGTATATTCTCTTGTTGCTCATACTTTTTTCTCGTGCGAGAACGTGCTATTTTGCACCCGCGATATAAGGAGCAAAGTAGCATTTTGCGTTCAGAGCACAAGAGACTTATTTTGCTCCCTAAGGAGATAATTTGCTATTTTGCTCTCAATAAAGGAAACAAAATAGCAAGTTGCTCTCCCAGTACGAGGAAAATGATTTTATGCGATTTCTAATGTTAATTGTATTTGAATTTCCTTTAAACATAACCGATTTTTTAAGTGCACTTAAAAAGACTAGCACTTTGATAATAGCTATAGGAAGAAAAGCTAAGTTGAACGACCTCAGAATAATAATAGCATCTTTTGAATGGTCTGAGGAAAACTAAAAATATTACTTCTTTAAAGTGCTTATTTGGGCGAAAGGGAACACGTACAAAATTGTTGATTTGAAATAATGCATATATTTGTTAGGTGATATATTGATGCATCGATTGCTCAAAATGAGAAGAAATACATGTACAAGTTTTTTCATTTAAAAATATTTAAAATTGTGGGAGTAGTTAGATTTTAATGATTTTAACCCATTAACACCCAAAGGACAATTTTTGTTGTTTCAAATTCAATCAAGTATTTCGTGTCAAAATCGAAGTTGAGAAAAATTGAAAGGTGTATATTCTACTTATTTCAAGGTCGCTCTTTAAGTTTCCGAAGTCATAATTTAGTCTCAGTCTTCATACGTTCCGATATGGCTCCAAACTTTAAAAAAATTGGCAATTATAGACTTTTCTGTATTTGTCAAAAAACATTATGTTCAGATATCGAGGGCACGATTTAGACAGCTTTGGACTAATAACAAAATAGTATGGGAACAAAAAACTAGTTTTAAAAAAGATTCAATCAAAACATCACCTTTCTTTTGATTAATTTTCGATTTTTTCATTATTAAAATTCATTTTGAATAGTTTTAAGTACCACCGTTACAAAGAGCATCCTCAGAAACATAAGATGCAATGATTCCCCTTCGCGTTCGTCGTACGCTACGATTCACTAGAGTGAAAAAATTGAGTTCTGTGGGCGTTAATGGGTTAAGATTTACTTTCGGGATATATTTTTATTTGTAAATAGTATATTATGTAAGCAGGGCACAATTGCCAATCTTGGATGAGTAGGCAGTTTGTCGCACGAGTGAAGCCAGATATTTCGCCCGCGTTGCATATGATTTTTTTGAATAGGAGATGCGTGTGGCTCGATAATTTACACCCGAAGATTTCGCTGCAGGGCGCAAAATCGAGTTCTACTCCCGGACTGTTAAAAAGTACCGAATTACCAGGTATTCTGGTTTTAACATTATTCTAATAAAACCTTAAGAAACCTTAAAAACCTTAATAAGGAAAGATCTAAATATCAAAACTGTTACGGAAGAAGTCATCGATAGCTCTAAACAATATAAAAACAAATTGAAAAATCATCCTAATCAACTAGCAGCAAATCTTTTAAGGACCAACATTCAGACTTCACGCCTCAAGAGATGCAAAACACTATTTTAGTGAAATGTACATCGCTACAACAAATGTTAATCGCTTTCCGTCTAAATTTTCTTTGAACACATTGTAAAGGTACTGATCAATGGAGATGTACCTACATGTTTTCTTCATTTTCGTTCGTTGTTATATGTAAACAATTTACTTATTGTCTGTAATTGAGACAGATTGTAAATAAACAGGAGTTATAAAAAAAAACCAGGTATTCTGGTTTTAACATTATTCTAATAAAACGCGTGAGAAATGTATTAATGTCACTGTTTATTTTTATGTGATGTTTACAAAACTGCAAAAAATGTTAAATACAGTATATTCAGAATTCACAAAATGGTGTCGTTTCATTTTGAAATATTACAAATTGTATTTTCTTAAACCTCCCCTTAAAATTTTTTGATAATTTTTATCTTAATTATTTGACTTAACATTAGAAACATATTCCGTGGAAATAACAGACGCCAAGCAATTATACCGTAAAATAAGCTTTGATATGAGTTTGAAAAGTAAAAACAGTAAAAGTTGAACTGTATGTATATATAATTCTTCTCAAAAGTACATTAATTGTTATAATTTTCTAATAATAAATATATCTTTGCTACTTTTACTGCAGATTCTGTGCATTTAGGTTCTTTCATTTTATCATGAACAAAGTATACAAAAATTTGACTAGAAAATTGTTTATATTGAGTTTAATTGTTAAACCTTTGAAATAATTTTTAAGTCAACAAATGTTCCTTATAAATATTCGGAAAGGTGAATCAAAACGACATCAATAATATAGAAAGTTGTTTATACTTTTAATAACATTTTCTTTACGTAATCACTTTATAACTCCATTTGTTTTCGTTTTTTTAAATTTAATTTACAATTCGTTAATTTGCAATGAAAATTGTATTATATTGTAAAAATTAATGTGTTTATATATTTCTATCATATTAGTTGACATATAGGTCTGTAAATTCCAATTTTAAGAAATAAAAACAGGCCGCAAAATTGAATTTTTTCAAAGTCTATGGTACCAAAAAATTAATTTTTTGTAGCAAATAAGATCTTATATAAAAGATCTTTTGAATCCTCACAATTCTCCTGTTGTTGAGAGCCATGATCTTCAAGCAATACGTCTTCTATTGTAGCTGATTAAAGGCGGAAAAATTCATATTTTTTTGGGTTCAGATCTAACTCCTTCGCTCAATAGCTCGTGCAATGTAACCCAGAAGAAAATTGTAGAGTTTAAAAATTTCTACAATTTGACCTTTTTATTCGATTCGATTTCCCAAAAACTGAGCCGATTGAGAGCATTTTCATTTATATTCTTGAATAAAATTGCATTTTTCTACCAAAATCTCCTCCGCGAGTTTTTGTTTTTATGTTCAAAATGCCCGTGCAATGACCAGGAACAAGTCCCAGTAGAAAAATCCTATATGCCCGAACTTTTAAAACGCATTAAAGAGGGAAAAATTTTCGCGGTTTTTCGTGTATAGCTCATTTCGTTTATTAGCTAGCAAAATCTCACACTGAAAAATGTTGTAGACCTTAAAAAGACCTACAATTTTATCCCTTATTCGATTCGATTTGATTAAAATTGATCCCAGGAGAGCTTTTATCCCTATATTTTTGGACAAAAATTGATTTTTTTCATAAACCCCCCCGAGATTTTTTTATTTTTCGGCTCAAAATCTTTGTGCGGTGTAAACGAACAATTCCACGTTGAGAAACCCATATGCCCGAACTTATTAATTAAAGTTGGTTCCGACACATCATGAAGTGCTGGTTCTCACCGCACATTTGAAGATGTGTTAATTTTTGTCGACGCACGGAAAAAATAAATGGTTGTCTCAACTAATAAGTAGTTAGATTTACTATCTATCTGGTAGGCATAACTACTTATTAGTTAGGACAACCACTTATTTTTTTCCGTGCGCCACGATCCGAGAAAAGATACGAATTTGAATAGCAATTTGTTAATTAATTTTGATATCACCTTACAAACCTGTCCTGGGGTACTCAATTGCCAATCTTTTTTAAGATTTAACTATTATCATCTTACCATTGAAGCGATCCCGACAAAGGGATCGATCTCTGTGGAAAATCAATGCCGCCAAGACGCGGAGTCGACCCAGCGGGTGGATTGGCCGATTGGAAAGATCACGAATGGAGGGCTCGAGAAATTATGGCTGCTAGGAGCCATGAATGAGTGCGTTCTCCGTGTGGCAAACCCTGGATCAATGACCCGTTCGACCACCACACGCACATAATTTATAAGCACACTGTATAACTCGATCATGCCTTTGGCGCCCGTACAAGTTCAGCGTCTACGCATAATCATGGAGCACATGTTTTTAATGACAGACACATCCTTGATGATGCGACTATTAGTAGACCAACATAAAAAATCAAGTCAGCAACGTCCGCGTTTCTGCGTTTTTTGTTTTTCATAAAGATACCTAGGGAGTAAGTAGAAAAAAGTTTAATCGAATTCATTAAAATCTTATTTCGTAAAGTAGAAAATTACGGAATAAACGTTTAACGCGACTTTGGGATCTGGAACTAATTTATAAAACGTAGCGATTTAGGAGGAACGATTTGCTCATAAATTTTAACACAATTATGCTATAAATACATTGGAGGACTTAATTCAGGTTTGATTACAGTCCTTGGAGTAATTACATTTATCGCGAACCTGCCGTAGCGCGAAGCATGAAATGAAAAAGCAACAGTTCTGATAATGACGCACGTTTGCGTCATGAATTATTTTTCACTTTGTGTGCTTGTATATTACCTGATGTCTGAAATGTACTACAAGAAACGAGTCATTGTTTTACGAACATTCCAAGGAATAATTTCTGGAATATTCGAAATAAAAACACTTTTAGTTGGAATGAAGCTACTCTTATCTCGAAGAATAATGTAATCAATTAGTAGGCAGCATAGCTTTATTATTGTAACTTTTCTTCGTAATGAATCTTTTTGCTCATTACTCGTTCTATGATCGGCTTTATACGAGTGTAAGACTCGGGTCCATTCGATGAGATCCAATTACATCTTGAATGTTTGTTGTTTACAATCTTCATAATACTTGTCAAATATCCTCTTTACTTTCGTGGGCTTTCATCCATTCGAGAAAAGGGGATGTTGTGCGGTAATCAGTCCAATGAGACACTTTTCAGTATTTCCAGACAAAGTATGAATCTTGTTTGAAATACTGCAGCCTCGCTTACTCCGAGTGATGAATTTCCTTCAATTAGGGTAGAAAGTACGAGGCGCCTTGGTTGAACCGTCATTTACTACTACACGACAGTGACACGTTGGCACGCTTCCAGAGAATTCCCATTCTTGTACGGAATTGTGGAATCGGTAAAATGCATTGTGAGCTTCACTGAGATAAGTTTCAGTGGCTTTTGTTAGAATTCATAAAGAAAGTTATAAATGCGGATTTTTAATTTCCATAAAAAAAATACAATATATTTATCCGGGAAATTAGGGATTGATATAAATTTGATGAAATATGATCATACTGAACACTACTTCATACTTGATTTGCAGTTGACTCGTTTTAAATAATTGAAAATTGTATGAAAAGTGTTTATTCGACTATTGATAAAACTATACAAAGGACACACGACAACTATAAGATTTTTTGTTGATACGCAGTGGTGACATATTAATATAGATCAAAACACAAAGAAATGATGTAAAAAATTCAAAGAATAACTTTTTAAAAAACATAAGCTGATGATCCGAGATCATAATAAGTATTTCGATGTACAGTCGAACTCCTGTTAACGAATACGGTCGGGATAATACGAAATATTTAAACGATTTACTCGGCTTCAACACCTCCAACAGTGTCTCCTCCTGTATTCTGCCGACGCGTATGCTCAATACCCTCAAAATATCTAAAGGGGGTGGAAGTGGGGATACCGACGGAAGGGAAATTATTCGTTTACGGAATCGTCTGCATATTCGACAATGGAAATATTTGAAAATGGAGTATTCGTTAAAAGTGGTTCGACTGTAATTAAATATATGCGCAAAAATATGAAATTATAATAACAAAAATATGTAGAACGGTGATTATTTCGTTTCCTATATTCTAGGTTTAAATAAATACTGCATTGTCCACTAAAATGTATATTGCTTTCAATCAATTATTGAAGTAGTCAAATGTAACCAATGTATTGCAATCTGTCTAACAGAGCTATTTTATTATCTGATCGAATAATCTACAGATAAAATATAAAGATAATTATTGATAATATCTTGGTTGGGGGTGGGGATAATTTACATTCTGGGTTTTTAGAATTCGGAACATTTTATTTCGGAAGTTTTAGATTCCGGATATTTTTAACTCTGAATCTTTAATATACGGGATAAATTTCGAGAAAAATATTTTTGGGAATTTTACCCCCATTCTTTTGTCAATAAATATATTATCCGGACAAATTTATTCATATGTACATTATCGCGGCTCTTATTTTGGTAATTATCGAATTTATACGGTTTCACCCTTAACAATTGTTATCTCAAAAAATCTCAAAAAATAGGCTTTATTAGTATAGATTAAGACACGCCTTTAAAAGCTTTAAATTTAATATTTTTTTAATGGGAAAAAGACGTTATTTAATATGTGCAAAAAAATTTATTGATGTACTGAGGTTTTTAATTCGAAATATTGTTAACGTACAAAGTAAAATTTACAGTTTATGGGTTTTCTTGTAATAGCCCTGCAATAATCATACCTCCATTTTTTATGAAACGCGATTAATATTCTGTATACTTTACAAGAGAATGAGAAATCATAGACCTCAATCGAGTAATTAGTAGCAGAGGTATAGTTATAAGATTTATCTTCGTTTCAATGATAAAGTGTTGGAGTTTTTTAAATAAAAAACAGAGCATAAACAATCACATATTTTATTCAGTATGTTAAAAATGTAAACAAAATTTAATGAAAGGTTAATCAGCATCTGCGTAAAACACTAAACAGTTTAAACATAAAGATAATTTTTTGTCTAGAAAGAATCTTTTTTTTGAATGCTACAGTAATATAAGAGGAGATTTGATTAACACTCTGACCTTGCACGACATACAAAAATGGTAAAAAATATGAATCAATTTGAGTTCTTTCGATTAATGGTTATTTTTGTATCAAGGGCGTAAAATGGAGTTTTACACCTCGACAATAGAACCCGAGAGACGGCAAAGCTGAGGTTCATGAGAGTGAAAATTCTACGCATTGAGATTCAAACATTGTCTTTTGATGCAGTAGGCGTGAAATATTTTACGCCTCGATTTGCGGGCCTAAAATGCCAATTTCACGCCTCCGTGGGCGTAATAGTATATTGTGTACCTAGGGCGGAAAGAGAGGCATTACGGCGCGGGCGATACTGCAGCTCAAGCGAAGGCAAGCCGAGGCACGCCGTAGGCGAGGGATTAAGCATCGCCCAAGCGTGTAATGCATTCCCGCCCGTGGTACACACGATACTTTTTGTCACACCTGTCTATAAAAATGCCACCTTAGCGCCCGGCGGTAATGAGAACAGCGGGCTGTAAAAATTGAAAAACGCCCGTGCGCATGCGCAGTTACGTTGTCGCTGGAATGGCTCCCTTTCCGTTCTCTTAACCTACACGGAAAAGTGGTAGTTTTGTACAGGTGTGACCAATAATATATTTTATGCCCCAGAAGGCGTGAAATTGGGATTTTACACCCGCAAATAAGGGCATAAAATGAGCATTTGTAAATGCTCTTTGATATTTAGTTGTTTTTACTACATTTTAGTCGACTAAAATTGTTAAGTAAAATTAACTACAACTTTTCTCTCCGTGTACTGAAAAGTCATGGGGTAAATACATGTTATGTTTATGTTATATTAATGTAGATTATATATCAATATATAACGATATCATTTATTTCTATTTTAGTCTACAGTTTATCCGGTTGACGTAAACTTAACTTGAACGAAGTCTGAATTTGTTTGTTGTTTCTGATTCTACAATATCATATGGTCAATATCAGAACGGTCCTAATTTCTATTTGTTTATTGTTTCAAAGTCATTAAGACACATTCAGCAAGAAACCAGTGGAATGTTTTGATGTTTCATATCACAAAAATTACAATGTCACGATCTAACAATGATCGTTTATAACGTCAATCAACGCACATTCCGATCAAGGGTATTTAATCACATGGCATTTATACTCGTTATTGCTACAAAAAAAGATACGTGTTTAGTAAGTTTTCTGAATTTTTTAAATCATGATTTTGATAGTAATGACCAATTATTTTAATGACCAATGACTATTTTTTTCCATTTCAAATCGACCAGCAACCAAATTTAAAAAAGCCGATTTTTATTACTTAACATTATATTTTCTCTACCATTTTTCTCCAGTATATTTAGATTAAGGGGATCATTTATTTTGTAAATTAACAATGACGATATTAGCATTACGTTTTCCATATTTCTTCGATATAAAATATAACTAGTTTTCATGCGTAACGACTTTTGTAGCAAGCGTAGTATAATAAGTCCAGGCTTGCAATCTGACATCAACTAGTGAACCCGAGAACTTTTGATAAAAGTATACACCATAATGATTCCGCAATTTTAAATTTCGAAAATGTCACTTTAATTTTTTAATTTACTTAGATTCGACATTTTAACAGGATTAGATCACATTCTTATTACGAGACACCAAAAATACCTCCGAAAGAAATTTCTGCTAAATCCGACGACGATAACAAGTTAATTTTCAGCGACAAAAATGAAATTAAGAATTAAAATAATCCACTGGAAAAATTAAAAAAAACTATTAATATTTGTACTAAAGTATTTTGTGTAACGGGAGTTGTATTTTGGGAAAAAGCTGCAAACATTTTTGATATGTTAAAATTTTTCAAAAACACTTGAGGACTTTTGATTATTATAGAGTAGGTTTAACAAATTCCACATAAATCCCATTAATTTGCAACAATTTTGTTGTTGAATTGATATAGAATGTAATGTCTGAATGTCGTAGTTAATAATTTACTTATTTATGATGGGAATATTTCCTTTCATTATTTACTACTTAAATTATTCTAGAAACAAAATAGTACATATATTGACTAATTAGTTTTATTTAGCTTTTAACGAGTGGTTTCTTTACTTAAGAATTTGAATCTCATAATACGATTTAATTATCTTAACCCTTTGAGTCACGGTAGTAACCCACGGTACTACCTCGATTTCTTTGAATTATTTACGTTCAAGTTAACGTATTCCGATCGGTCTTTTTGCTATTTTCTGTTACCTTAGTACTTAAAGAACATATCCACATGACTAAAAATACATAATTGTTTATTGTTTACTTTATATAAATAAACAAACACACAAAAATCATGTTTTTTTGGAAAGAATTTATTTTTGACGCTATTTTGAAAGATAATGACTTGAAGTTCGGGGTATATAAGTTTTTGGGGTCCCTGATTACGAATCCTGTGTCACATTTACAAAATTCAAAATGGCGGATTCAACATGGCGGTCAGAAACATGTTAAAAATCGCCAATGATGAAAATGCGTATTAGGTCGCTGATTGCGAATCCGATTTCAGCTTTACGAAATTTAAAATAACGGATCCAAGATGTCGGTGATCGAGATATAAAAAAGCGCGAATTATGGTGAAAATGCGTATTTGGAGATTTCCGAAGTCGATAATTACGAATCCAATATCAGCTTTACGAAATTCAAAATGGCTGTGAGCAAGATGTAAAAAAGCGAGAGTTCTTTATGAAAACGCGTGTTAGGGAATTTTCAGCCTCACTGAATATGAATTTTATGTTGATTATAGATAAGATGTTATATTTTAAATTTTTGTCCGCCATATTGAATCCGCCATCTTGAATTTCGAAAAACTAACCCCGGATTCGTAATCAGCTACCTTGAAAACCCCCGAGTCGTAATTTTTGTCCCAATCGAATTATAATTTAAATTTTTGTCCGCCATATTGGATCCGCCATCTTGAATTTCGAAAAACGAACCTCGGATCCCAATCGAATTATAATTTAAATTTTTGTCCGCCATATTGGATCCGCCATCTTGAATTTCGAAAAACTAACCTGGGATTCGTAATCAGCGACCTCAAAAACCCCCGAGTAACAAATTTCAGCTAAATTCGATAAAAGGAAAAATCTGTGACTCAAAGGGTTAATTTAGTATCTTAACCGGTTTATCGGTAGGAAGAATAAATTATGTTAAGTAAATATAACTTTTTAAATTGATGAAGATGAATTTAATAATTTATTAACTTTTTAAATTACTGTAAGTTTAATCATAATGAATGCAAAAGCAAGTGTGTTTCGTATTTCGTTCATTATACTTTTACGAGAAACAACAAGTAATTAAGTCAATTCACCACAAAAATAACTGATCATTTTTTGAAAATAGTATATTACTCACCAAGGGAGGCATTCTTTTTTACTTCCCGAGGGAAGTATACGATTTTTCTTCATGACAGGGAGGAATGTTGCTGTTTTCGTCCCAGTGTGATGAAAAATTAATTGTACATTCCATCATAAAATCTCAAGAAATATTTGGAATTGTAAAGAAGCTCAT
The DNA here is from genome assembly GCA_030407085.1 of Trichopria drosophilae. NCBI lineage: Eukaryota > Metazoa > Arthropoda > Insecta > Hymenoptera > Diapriidae > Trichopria > Trichopria drosophilae. The sequence continues at coordinate 195,602,241 of CM059582.1, forward strand.
TTTCGATGAATATTTGTATATAAAAAGTTATATCATAAAAATGAACTATGATTTACGTAATTCATAAGGATTAACAAACGAACCATTAATGAAAAAAAATATCAATGCTACAAATACGACCACTGAGGAAATTGCATTCTAAAGACATAAATCCTGATACTTTCTATTTAAGTCATCTCTTTGTAACCGATCGTAGCATATATATCTGTTATTTAAGATTAAGGAAATTTTGTAACCATGCGATAAAAATAATAATAAGGTATTCATCCTGGCAGGGAAATGGATGAATTAGTATATTCTCAGTTCGATGTTTTCCATACTTGATTTGGTAATTTTACTTCCGATTATTTTATAATCAGTCCGCTCTTATGGCAGAAAAAATATTACGACTGCTGTCCTTATGGAACTTATATAAATAAAATTAACGATCATCTTCGAACAGGACATTTTCCGCAAATTAGCGCTTCCCACGATTCTGATGGGAATGACTTGGATGATTTGCATAGCACGTGATATGAAATATAATTAGATACTTCGCATAAAGATCCATTTTTTCATAATAATGACAAATTTTACTTTAATGAATTATATAAAATATGTTTTATAGAGATATATAATATTGCGAAAATATCTTAAGTCATGTTTATAAAATTTATGCTTTTCTATCTCATAAATTATAACAAAAACGTGATATGTAACTGTATTGGCTTCATGAACCAGATTTCTGGCTGTAGTACCTTCCTTATGTTTCTTTACTTTTCTGTTATTTAAAAATAAAATAAGGATAAAGTTATGCACCGTTATATTTTTGCATTTCGAAATGTCAATTTCATTAATTGTTTGAACGAGTACACAGTCATTGCTGATCATTGTTTAGTGATACTTTCGTCAAGATGCAAACTGCAGATATCCTAGATATTCATGACATGCATTTGCACACCACTCTCATTTATCGAAATTCCATACCTTCGTAATGTCATGCACTAGTTAACAATCAATGACAATCGAAGCAATCTAATGAAATGAAAATTATCTTAATATGGAAGAGTCAAATTATTGTTGATATCAATTGTGGCAATTCAGAACCATTAAAGTTATTTATTAATGCAGTAACTATTTATAGAAACATAATATACAATTAAAATGGAATTGATTTAAATAGAAAACCGGTAAGTTTGGAAAAGGAATATACAATTTTGTATTTTACAACAGTGTATTTATTTATAAAAGTATAAAATGAAATGCTACAGATTGTTCAAATTAAATATGTAGTGAGCTGGTAACAGAAACTGTAATTATATAATATTGGAAAGTTAGTGTAAACAATTTATTATTATTTTGTTCTCTTTTTGTTTTCCAGGTCTCCAAACTTGTTGTGGCATTGTGGTTAATATTTTATATATTTTATGTTTGTGGATAAGTAGATTACGATAGTAAGATCACTTATTTTTGTAAAATATTAATTTCCTTGTGGTACCGTGAACTTGGATTGTAAATATTCACTGAATGCAGAGTATTAAGTGACAACACTTTGACAAACATAGTAAAACTGCAGTACCGTCAATATGTGCTATATGATTTTCTAGGAGGATAACACTTTTGAAAGCTGGTAACACTGGTTATTTTGTATGGTGGCAAAAATATTCAGTTGAAACATGCATACATGACTCGAGGCATGCAAAATTTATGTTAATAAATGTTTTTATATTTTGATAATTGATATATTTTGTCAATTATTATTTATAAAAAACAATTGAAAAATAATTAAGGTATTGCAAATTTACATAGCGTTTAAGACATGCCGGGCTTCCTTTTTCACTGATGTTACAATAATAACTTAATGACATTTACACAAAATTAACTATTGAAATTAGGGTATTTTGTCTAAAAGTATTCACATATTTGTGAAAATTGTCAATTTTTTGAAAGAATAATTATTTAAATAATTTCTGTCTTTGTTTCCATACAATAAAATACTGCTACTGAATCCCTTAGAAACATTCTTTCAAAATTTGATTAAACAATTATTATTCAAACAAATTGAGTGACCGGAGTCAGACCGAGCGGCTAAGGTGTTTTATGAAATATCTAAATATTTCTAGACAGAATAGCCGAATTTCAGTAGTTACTTTTTTGTAAGTACTGATAGTTTTAGCATTAGAAAAAAGTACTTTAAAATACTTTAACCATTTTTTGTTATGAATAATAATTTTTTTTTTGACAAAACTGATTATTTACTAATTCTGTATTTACTTTTGATTGAAGCAATAACATTTTGGAATAATTTGATTAAACAATTATTGTTTGGAAAAATATCGTACATTTTATTGTAAAATGTGTATGTTACTGTACACGTGCTCGAAGTTTTTGACAACATTTTCACAGTCCAACGGTCGATAATGTATCAGCAATTCATCGGTATCGAGATCAACACTGAGCCTATCAACAGGGTGCTGATATTTTTAATTTTGGTGCACCTCAAAAACCCGACATTTAAAAAAATAGACACTTAAAAAACAGACATTTGCACACATATTTTGAAAGTCTGTTTTTTGAAATGTCTGATTTTTTAATTTCTGTTTTTGGTTTTTGAATTTATGTTTTTTTAAATGTCGGGTTTTTGAAATGTCTATTTTGTGATTTATCGAGTTTTTGTGGTGCAACCTTTAATTTTGATCCGATGATTTGATAGGTCCATTAACAGTCGTTAACTGCACACATCCATCTTGAGAAGCTAAAACGTAAGTAAAGGGCAATAAAGAATTTCTCCCAAAATAATGGGTTCTGTGGTGACGAATAAGAAGAAATAGCCCACGTCATGACATCGCTACTAGATTCGGAAAATGAGTTCAGTTGCGTTGATGAAATTAGGCAAGTTAATTTCCCTATCTATAAATGTCCATGCGCAACAAGATCGCGCAACGCGTAATCTATGCGTAATTAAAGTGCGTGCCGGGATACCATTCGGGAGCAAGTATGTCGTGAGGTTACGTAAGGTTATGCACTGCGTATCAAAGCTGATTTCCCGATGGATTTTACCTAGAGAATGTAATTTAGCCATGCAGGAGAGTAGGATGCCGAAAGGTAGATCCAGGACGATTTCTATCGAAAGCTGGACTGGGGACGTTAGATGCCGGCTTTAGGCGAGGCGATCTAATAGTTTAGCAATCCAAACGTGATTGTCCCGAAGCCTTGGGTTTCATGACCATTCGAAACTTCTTCTCACGGTCGTTAAATTTATTATCATTGGCCCTCACGAATTAGGGCTGTTATGACAGGATCTAGCCTTACTGCACGAATCAAATCTCCTCCGGGCACTTTTGGATCGAGATTTCAGCGAAAATAAACTGAGGTTAAAAAAAAGACTCGTCTTCGAGTTTCACTTACTTCGATATTTGTTTTATTTTGATATCTTTGAATCGTGGAACGTTTACTTTCAATTATGCAACAATAGACAATTGAAATATTTCTAATTCTCTGGAAATTTTGTTCCCCGGGAATGGGTCAGTTAAGAGTACGAACACTTATAATGTTTTGGGAATCGTACCAAATATATATTTATTCCTAGCACTAATAAAATAATTTGTACAATCACTTATGGATGGTCCTTAGTTGCTTCTTTTTCTGTTTTTCTTCTAAGTTGCAGCAGTATTACGTAATATGCCAACAGTTAATTGTTCCAAATGAAAGCTGCATTCGGTTGCTCCATTCGGTTAAAATAGTCCTCTTGAGTCCGCTTGTTACAAGCGGGATTCGCTTTCGGCAAGTAGAAATCCACCTACCTCATAATTGAAATCATGTGAGCAGGAGGATTTGCACTTGCGGCAAGACGATTTCCATTTGCGGCAAGATGATTTCGCTTGCGCTAAGAGAATTCCAATTGCGCCAAGAGGATATTTTAAAAGTGCTTAAGAAGCTGTATTTGAGTAAGTTTGACTGAGACGTTAGAAGATAATTATTTAATCAACATTATATGCACTTTTCTAAATATTCTATATTATATTCATCTGATGATAACTGGTCACCATGGATATTAATTTGTATATTACTGTTGTTACCATAACCATTTGCACGTCTTACGCATAATTATATACCATACGCCTTAACAACAACAAAATTTCGGTGGACCCTGAAACTGAAATTACAATTTACATTAAAACACAGAAGCTTAATTTCTGTTATTTCGATAATTGATAGATTTAAAAAAATCCGATAGATTTAGAAAAATAAAAGTAGCTCAATCCTAAAGTTAGGTTACATTATTTGGCAAATTTTAATTTAGTACAATCATTTTATGTTACTTACTGAAAAAGTGAGGAATCGTATTAACAAATCCAAGTAAAAAGACGTACGTTTTCGAAACACGTTTTGAACAGAATAAAATACTGATTCAGTATCCCGTAACGATGTGCACGAGAAGAAGTTTCGCGTCTAATTCATTCTTCATTGTTCGCTCTTGTTCAGCCCAAATTAATTTTATACAGCTAAGAAAATTACATTTTTAATTTAACATATTTTTAATCGAAAAAGACCAACACAAAGTTTGTTGAATTAAATTAAAAAAGATACTTGTTTTAAAACAAGATTTAATAAAAACTAACCATTTCAGCAAACAGTTTTTTACATTCAAATTTTGCACTTTTTTGAATTAGAAAAACGTTGTTGTAACTCATACAAGCTTTTACTTTGTATTAGAAAAAGTTAGGCCACAAAACTATGTTTTAAATTGAAATAAACATTTTCTTTGAGTGTAATTATGCGAAGAAGATTTATTGACGATCATTTATATCTACAATTTTTCTGACTCCTATTCTTGATCTCCATTAATCCCATCATGCAAGATCGCCTGGGGATGAGACGAAACAAGACGACTCATAAATAATGATCTGGATCTCAAAACCTGTGAAACTAGCTATCTTTATATTTATAATACGGTAATTGATAATATTTTCTTAGTTTATAGGATCCATTTGAAAATTTATACGAAAAAAATTATTTACGATTCAACTCTGATTTTGGGTCCTCTTCAGAATTTATTTTATAAATTAGTACAATCATTACATTAAAACTTTTACATTGCTTTGAATTTCAATATTCGAATTTAATTTTTTTGCTTCTGGTTTTTTTAATATCATCATATTTTATTGGGTATTGTTATTATTTCAGTTTTAGAAGAAATTATATATTTTCAATATCTTATATGGTAAAATACTATTTTAATTGATTAATTGAGAAAAATTATTTCAATATTGGCTGGACAAGAATCTAAAAAATAATATTTAATAAGTTTCACAGGAAACTTAGTAAAATATTGAAAATTAAAATTTAGTAATAGCACACCTTTCCATTTTCGAATTCTACAAAAAACAAAAGAAGTTGTATTCGACAGTACATAAGTTTATTGGAACCAAACAAACATATACTAGTATACGATAGGTACGTGTTTTTGTACATATTGACTTACAGGAATGTGACCCGTTATATTTTGAACTATGTATTTTATAATTCGATGATATTACTATTTATTTTGAAAAATTAAATTTTAGTTATCAAAATGGTAATTTTATTGTTAATGTGATTAATTTAATAAAGAAAAGTACATTTCCGGTAAATTTGATTGTTCAAACCTGATATTAACTAATTGAAATTTTTTGTTATAAAAATGTCTTTTAACTGTTTTCTTTTGTTTGCGTGTACTTCTTTAGCTAATATGTTGACATTTTGGTAATCGAAATTATGATTGAAATTTATTCTGCGTACTACTGTCGAACCTGGGTAATATTTAGTATCTTGTAAAATATTTCTTTTGTATTCATTAATTCTATCTTTTAATAATCTTCCTGTTTGTCCAATATATGCAGCATCACAGATTAAACATTTAATTTCATAAACTATTCCACTTTGATGTAAATTATCTAATTTTTCTTGTAAAAGTTTGATATTTCCTATATTGGTATTATATGGTTTATGTATTATTCTAATATTTTGATATTTAAAAATGTGATTGATTTTTTCTGATAGCCCTTTTATATATAGGACACTAATATTTTTTTTTAATTCTGTTATTTCAGTATATTGAAAGGTGTTATAAATAATGTGGATTCTCTTCTTAGAACATTTATCTATTAAATTGTCTGGATATCCATTTATTTTTAGTAATTTTTTAAGAAAATTATTAGTAAAATGTACTCTTTATTTATTGTTGAACAGATTTTGTTAAAATTATTTAACAAACATAGACAAGAATTTCAGAAAAACAAAAGTAGGTAACATGTGCATGTTAAGTTTTATCATTAACCTGTAAAGTATAGTAAAATAAGATGTATATCTTGTTTCTGAATTCATATTTAAATTCTTTAGTACCATTGCCCTTCTTTTTGAAGAACCAAGTGTAACTTAAATCCTATCTTGCAAAAAAACAACAAGCACAATTCCGTATTAGCAAACATTCAATCTTTGATCCATTGGATTTATTCAGATATAATTTAATCAATTGGTGTGATGCGAGTCTACAAAATATATTTATCGACATAAATTTTAGCTTTAAGGGGGTTCTAAAGTGGTCCAAAAAAAAAGCAAATATATAATTATTGAATTGATTTTTGAAAATTCGGGCTCTGTAAAGGCAATTCTAATTCTTATTGGTGGTTTCCTAAAAAATACCAAAGATATTGCTTGGGAACTAACCGAGAATTTTCGGAAATAAATAAAAATTACTCATTTCCGACAATTGTAGGTAAATTTTCAATTAATGTCTTTGGTATTTTCTAGGAAACTGTCTATAGTGAGTAGATTTGCTTTTACAGAGCTCGAATTTAGAAAACTCGATTCAATCATTTTTTATTTACAGTTTTTAGTAAACATTCCTACCATATCGGGCGAGCACTTTAAAACCCCCTTAATCTGTATTATTATTTCAGGAAGAGGAATTAACGTATTAATATATAGGTGGCATTTTTTTAGTAGGAATTAATGTTATATCGATAATAATGAACGTTAAATTGCTTTACATTTTGTACCTTAAAAACAAATCTCTCCATCGCATTTTACCCCTATGTGACAAAATACTATATATTTGTAAAAAAAGGTCCAAAAATAGAGTTTTACGTCTGTGGCGAACACAATATTTTTCGAATCAGAAAACTATTATTTATCCTTCTTTATACCGTAATGGCTAATATAATAATAACATATTAGCGTCAAATGGCCATTTTACGACCCACGCATTAGATAAGTATTTTTCTCTCTAAAGTTAAAATTTGTAAAAATGGGCATTGCGTCGTATGATGATTCCACGTCCCTCGTGCAGGTTTTTCTGTCCCTCCAGCGTGCAATCAACAACCGAGGTGTAAAACTGTTAGTTTACGCCCATGGTATGAAAAATACTATTACGCCTACTGCATAAAAAAATAAGGTTTGAACCTCGGGTGTTGATTTTTCGCCCTCGTGAGCGCACTGTAATCCAGGCGTGAAACTCCATTTTACACCCTGGATATAAAATGTCAATTTCACCCCTTCGTTGGTTTAAAATTTATTTTGTTAATAAAAGTAGATATAATGATATAATATAAAATAAAAGTAAACAATAACCTATCAATAGCTTAGAAGCCGTCTTATTCTTTTAAAAATATTTCCTACACCTACACTACCGTGCAAAAGTCTTTGGACACTTAATTTTTCGTATATAATAAGCAAAAAACGTAAGAAATATTTGATTTAAAGCTCTGAATATTAACGGAAGTAGGTAATAACAGCTTTTGAAATAATCTGAATATGTTTTGACTCCAGCAGTAACAATGCGCTATGTTAAATGTCGTTTTAGACTTATATACACAAAACTGTATTTTTGTGAAATATTCATTCGTTCAGAAAAGAATATGGCGACGAAAACCTTAAAGAATCTGGTGTCCAAAGACTTTTGAACGGTAGTGTACAGTTGATTTATTTATAATAATCCAGAATATATCTCTGTTGTAATGCATAGGAAATATGTATGAATTAATTTCATGCTTACTTTGTAAATTCCAATAATAAAAGAAATATCCTGAAATACTTAACCAGTATTTCTTTTATAGCAATGTGAATGACTCTAATCCATTAAAATCAAAGCTCATTCCTCACCCAGTATACTTATCACTCAATCTAAATAAGATTTGTGAATTTCCTGTATCAATTGTATTATTAGCTAATTCGTAAACACGATCTCACCCGAACAATCGTATCATTTGTTATAAATTGCGTAAAGAGTGCGTCGGGTGGCAATGCACTTTTCTCTCTGCGTAACGTATATATTTCTTTGGACGGCATGCCGTTTTCACTGATTCGTTACATGAATAATTATTATCACCTGGCCGGTTTTCTTGGTTGTGCGTGGCATATCAAAATTCTTATCTACGACCTTAAGTCGTAACTCATCGCTTCTTGTCAAACGAGTCTCTGTATCCGGCAAACCTCAGGTTTGCGCACAATGGTAATATCGTTGTCGTCATTCCAACTGGAATCGAAATATAGATAACAATGTGGAATTTAATGTTGCTTGTCTAGGTTCTTCGAGTTGTGTCATAATTCGATTCGTGTTCAAAATTAGATTACGATGGATGATAATTTTTATGCTTCAAGAAGCATGAAGTGGTTTTGAATTTATATTTTTGACGAACAAATAATTATAATATTTAAGGAGGTTTCACTAAATTTCAAATCTTATATGATGTACATTCCTTTGTTGTTTAGAAATTAGTATTACTAATTTACTCACAAAAATTTTTCATTGTTCGGCGAACTTGAATAATCATTTCAGACTAGATAAGTCATTACTTATTTGGGCGCATCTTAAAAACCCGACAAATCACAAAATAGACTGTTAAAAAATCCGACAACAAAATACAGACACCTCCGATTGATGCGTTCACTACATAAAAAAATTATTTCGAGTCACCGTTCTTAAGGCCTCAGTGCAAGGTTATTTCAAGGTCAAAACTGTTTGACCAAGGGACTAATTTTGTAGGTTACTGAAGGTGAATAGCGGATTGTTTATTAAGCACATTAAGAAGTCAATCATTAAATATATTTTCAGAATATGGATATTTTGAAATGTCTGGTTTTTGAATGTCGGGTTTTTTATGTGTCTATTTTCTTATTTGTCGGGTTTTTTTGAGGTGCACCCACTTATTTTTGATCGATACATCCGGATCCTGAGTCAGCATTTACATATTGGTTCGTTTTTTCTTCATAACCTTAAAAAACTTACGATTCCGGTGAATTTTGTGTGCTCCTGGAACGACGAGAATTAATTTTGAAATTATGACTTTGGATTACCATTTAGAAGTTAAATTTACAAACGAATTGAATAGATTTTTCAAATTCATAATGGCGGTCAAAAAATATTTAAGAAATTTATTTCATTCGCTATGGTACTTGGTTTTCTTTCGGGTAGCTAATTCCGAACTTAGTGTGAATTTTTAAAACTCAAAATGGCGATTTCGATATGGTGGAACAATTAAAACCATTTTTTTTTAATTTGCCTAAAATTTCGTACTTGGGGTTTTTTCGGTTTGATGATTGCAAATATATAGTCAAATATTTTAAATTTAGAAAAGGGGATGCAATTTGGGTGACGGTTTTTTTTTAAATTAATAAGATCCAATTCAAATTTGACACACAAGAGTTTTCGAGTTAAGTACTACCAGTGTAATCACATTAGCAATCTAGACTGCCTCGCGGTGATTGTTTCCAACGGGGTAGTTTTCGTTCGTCCTGGTGAAAAATGAATGTACCTTAGGGTGTTTAAAAAATGAACAACTGGGATACAATGAGAATCGAAAGATAAAACTACATTTTGTCTCTTCTTAAAAATTGATCAGGGGTCATTTAGAGGTCGCGCAACGCGCTTAAAGTTTTGCATTTCATTAACGCGAGAAACAATTATATTTTTTATATCTGATAGAACACGGCGAAAAATTCCGAAACGGTGCTCGTTTGAAAGCTTACTAACCTCTAAATAATTATTCTATAATACCATTTATACGCAATAGATCCTGGAATACGGTCATAACATTTTCACGCCCAGTTGTACAATATTTTTAACGAATTTTGACACTATATTTTAGCATATAATCTCCATGAGAAAATGTTTAATATAGATTTCTCTTATTGACCAAAGATCGCTCCTTCCAATATTGCTTTGGGACATTTTGTCAATTCCCAAATAATAATGTTGCCCACGCTTCTTGAAAAAAAATCTGATCTGAGCCATGTAAACAAAATCCAGAAACATTAATAGAATTGTCCAAAACTTGATAACCAGTTGTTTTTGAAGTCGCGCATCACGAATCCATCTTTCAAATTTCAAATTTCATTTGTCATTTTTCAAAAATTCAAAACAGCGTTCGAAATTGTAAAAAATTATTCGGATTTACTTGAAACTCGTTACGTAGGAGTTTTTAGGAATGCTGATCACGAATCTGAAGGCAATTTTGATCATCTGAAAATAGTAGAGTCAATATGGCGGATGGAATTTAAAAAAATAATTTCATTCACATGATATTAGTTACTGGGCTGTTTTTGGGCTAATTCGTTGGAGAACTAAAATTTCTTTCGTGGGGCAAATTTTAGTGTTAATCTGAATTTTACCAATTTTCAGAGGCCGGGGAACAAAGTTCCGAAAATCAACACACCGAAAGGCCAAAATTTCGATGTAGTATGGAAGCAGTTTAAAATACCTTGGATTCACGCAATATCGAAATTTTAGCCTTTCGGGGTTTTGATTTTCGGAACTTTGTTCCCCGGCCTTTACAGAAAATGCCTTTCCAGTAATACAGTCCTACTGGTTACAGTTTCAGTAGCTCGAGATAAATCCAGTAATTTGTTTTGCTTAAGAGTTTTCTGAAAATGAATTAAACCTTGCAAATGCTGGGCAAGTCAGAGTTTTTTTAAATGTTAGCTTAAATAAAAAAAAATGGCGATTGTTTATGATTTTGTTGTTACAAAAGTAAAATGTATATCATAAAAATTACTCTACTACATTGTGTAAGGGGGATACTTAAAATCAACAAGCTTTCCACATTTTAATGAAGCGATATTAAGAAAACCTTTCCTTAATATTAGACGGTAATACAATATCTATTTGACACCCTTGGCAAGTATCAGAGAGAAATAAACAATTAACTCCAGTGGCATCGGTCTGGCACTTCCGAACTAGGTAAGAAACATTTCTTACGTTCCTTCAGCAACCTGTTACGACTGGCGTAAATCACTGAAAGGTTATGTTCACATACCCACCGAATCGTTCGATTTCACTACGTGATTCTTAACACTCGTCAATCACCGGATAACAGCCTAGGAATTCGTTTACGACTATGCCTGTCGGTGCTTGAATAATGAAATACCGACGTAAGGTTCCCATAGCATCGTTTAAAAAAAACAAAGTTCATTCACATTATTGAATTTGATGAATGGGTTATCACTTTATCCGTGCATTGCGTGGACGCATTGCGGAACGAATCACGATTTCGCGCCTCCTTCGTGACAGAAATAGAATCCAGCAACAAGTGACCTAATTGGTATTTTAAAACGGAATACCGTCCCACTCATTAAGTAACACCTGTCGCGAACCACCTGTGGATTCTGTCTCGTATGTATTGTGTACCATACCTATATTTGCTTCTATTTATATATAGACAACGTGCGTACGCGCAACGTACTTGGCGCAACGAGAAGCAAACATGGTTGGTGAACGTACCCTTGTAGATGATCGGTGCGTGAAAAGAAAAGTGACCGAGTTGCTGTTTACTCACTCTTGATCATTTTTATCACCGTTAAGAGTTGTGCAAGCATTGCGCTTCTCAAGGATATTGTGTTATAAGCTATAGTGCATAGGTTGCCCGACGCTACTGAAGCGTCTAGGGTTTCAATGCTCTGATCAGGTTACCGGAGTTAGTTTACGTTATTCCACTTGCGGCTATATTTTGGCAGATAATAGATCGCGGTGTTCTTCCGGAAAGAATCGTTCTATTAGAAAGGAACTTTTCACGTTTATTGCCTTTTAAAGGATCTCTTATAACCTTTTTGAATTCAATATAAACCCGAACAGAAATTTGTTGCGCTCTCTGCATACCTACTGAATGAAATGGGATTGAAAATGTAGCAATAAAACAATTTAAATTGTTACGGAAATTGGGAATGTATTATATTGGGGATTCTACTGAAAGGGACTTCTACTGAAAAAAATGGTTGCGGAAGTAGTATTTTTTTATTGATGAAGTACTTTAAGGATACCTTCAAAAGTGAAAACGTAAAGTTGAACAAATCCGATTAATTTGTTACTCGAGCGTTTTCAGGATAGGTGCTTACTAATTCTTTATCAGATCTTCGAAATTCAAAATGGAGAATTGAATTTGATGAACGAAGGTTCTAAACTGTTGCTGGTTACGTAGCAATTTGTTACTCAAAGGTTTACGGAGTCGTTGATCATGAATCCGGCTCCAAATTTTCGAAATTAATAATGGCGGATCCAATATGGCAGACAAAAATACAAAATTTGTCAGGTTAAGTAGAAATTTGTTACTCGGGATTGAAATGGTCGCTATTACGAGTCCGTTGTTGTATTTTCTAAATTCAAAATTATGGATTTAATATTGTGGTCCAACATCCGAAATATTGACTGGTTATTTATTTATTAAATATAAACGAATGACAACGTCCTTAAAAATACATAAAATTTGAATACCAAATAAACAAAATAATACAAATAAATTACAGAATAATAACAATGAACACAATGCAAACAAAGAAGCTAAACATGGTATAAGTAACAATACTGAAATCAAAATAAGACCGAATCCATCTCAGAACGTGTAGGCAGTCGGATGGCTTATCGCCAATGGTAGTGCAGTTGAAATATTTTATTCTGCATGAAAAATAAGCGAATACGTGTTTTTTTGTTTTACGAATAATCGCAATTTGATTGATTTATAATTTTTTTTTTCATTTCAATCGCTTAATTTTTTTGAAAAATGAAATCATTTTTTAATAAAAAACGTTGCCATTTTCTCATAATGAGATATATATAGATAAAATTAACATTTATAATAGAAAGGGTTTCACACTTTAAAACCCATTTAATATTTTGGAAAAATATCAAAAATTCGAGAAAATAGAATGAGTTTTCGAAAAAATAAAAATATTTTTGTCTCAAAAACATCATTTTTTTTTGGCTGACATTTTTTTCTAGGCTTTTAAAACTATGTCGAAAATCCCCTCATTTCCCTACAATAGTATTTTTGTTGATAAAGAGTAAGAAAATATTTTGTCAATTGTTCACAGACCTATTTTCGAATATTTTTGTACCTAAAATGTACGTGGACACTGTACACTCTATGTGAAAGTCCGTAGGTTTTGCAATGTGTTTAAAAAAAAAAACATTTTTTGTAATTTTTTTATGTAGATAAATCTATAATGAGTACTGTCTGAAAGTAAAAGAAATGAATTTACCGTAGTTGAAAATGAACCGAATTTTTTATATTTTTCAAAAATATTAAATGGGTTTTAAAGAGTGAAATCCCTTCTATAATATATGTTAATTTGATCTGTATAGATCTCAATATGAGAAAATGGAAGCGGTTTTTATTAAAAAATTATTTCATTTTTCAAAAAAATCCATTTAGCGATTAAAATGAAAAAAAAAAACGATAAATCATTCAAATTGCGATTATTCGTAAAACAAAAAAAAACACGTATTCGGTTATTTTCCACACAGAAAAACACATTTCAACTGCACTCTGATTGGCGACATGCCATCCGACTGCCTGCATGATGTGAGGTGGATTCGTTCGTAAATAAATATAAAAAAAGTGCGAAAAAATTAAATTTAAAATTACCATATTACGATGTTATTTTTTGAACAAAAATCACAGCTAAATTAAAATACGCTAATTTATTTATTTTGCCTTTAGACTAAAAATTCGTAATATGCGTACTCACAAATCGTCCAGTTACTGGATTCTGCAAATAATGTAAATTCTTTCATTTTGTCTGTCATATTCAAACCACATCCCTGAATTTAAGATACTTGACTTCAGATAATGAGCAACTACAAGAATCCCGAAGTGAAATGATGGATGTAAAATAATTAATTTGCAAATAACTCATTCGTCACGTTGCATCCGCCATTTTTGAATTTTGATGACGGATTTTATATTCGTAATCAGCGACCTCCATAACTTCTGAATGACATATTTCAAGCAAAACTAAGCAAATTTTGTCAAACTTGTAGGTTATATTCGATTCGCCATTTTGGATTCTTCAAATTTATTTTCAGTTTCATAATCGATAGTCTCTAAAATTTCGAAGTCAGCCGATCAAAGCAAAAACCACTAATTTCCAAATAACTCATTTGTTATATTCGATCCGCCATTTTCAATTTTGGAAAACGGAGTTCATATTCGCAAAGCGACCCTAATAATCTCCGAGTGATATATTTCAAGCAAAACAAAGCAATTTTTGTCAAACTCGTCGGCAATATTCGATCCGCGATTTTGCATTTTTTAAATTTGATTTCATAGTCATAATAGGCAGCCTCAAAAATCCCGAAGAAATACGATCGAAGTAAACCCAGCAATTTCCAAATAACTCATACGTCAGATTGGAGCCACCATTTTGAAATTTTGAGAACGGATTTCATATTTGTAATCAGCTACCATAATATTCCCCGAGTGACGTTTTTCACACAAAACTAAGCAATTGTTGTAAAACTCGTTGGTTATATTGGATCGCCATTTTGTATTTTTGAAAACGGTTTTCAGATTCTTAATCAGCGACTCCAATAACTACTGAGTAACATATTTCAAACAAAACTAAGCAAATTTGTCAAACTCATCGGCCATATCTGATCCGCCATTTTTTATTGTTAAAATTTGACCTCATAATCATAATTATCAGCCTTAAAAATCCCGAAGTAAAATGCTGGAATTAAAAAGGGTTTTTCTATCCACAAAATCACGAGAAAATTTGTTAATTTTGTCGGTCGAATGCTGTATCAAATTGTAAAAAGTTAGGCCTTCATTTTATTTTTCGTAAAGCACTAATGATTCAAAACATCTATTTATATGTAAATTGCGGATGATTGAACTGTTAGAAGAACCACTAATGCTGCTACTTGCATGAAATAAGTACTTTAGTATTACACTGATAGTGTGCAGTTTTTCTTTACTCGGAGTAAAAGTTTGACAGTTTCATAAATTTTCAATTTTGATAATCTAACTCACAATCAATGATCCAAAAATCGTCAAGTACCCAATATTGTGACAATCAAATTATATTTTAAACTGTATCCACCATATTGGATCCACCATTTTGAATTTTGAAAATCTGTGGTTGGATTCTTAATCAACGACCATTAGAACCTCCGAACACCCAATATCGTTTCAATCAAATAGTTTCTGAAATTTCTCTCCGGTATTTTGAATGCACCACTTTGAATTTTAAAATTCTGGTGTCGGATTCGTAATCAGTGAACCCGAAAATCCCCGAGTAACGAGTTTCGGCTATATTCCATGTAAAAATGTAAGCTTCAATGGGTTAAAATATCCCTAATAATACTTCGTGCTCTAAAATATGAAAATAATCTTTTTCTCCCCGTGGAATTAATGAAATTCCAATACATTCCATACTTTTATGTACTTTTACCATGATATATCTGTAAGCAGAATTCAAAAAACTATCACACTGTTTAATAACATTACAGTAGATATATTTTTCTTTTACACATTCCTCTTTTAATTCGAAATACAAAAAATAGTGACGTTAAACACATTAAAAACATCAGTTCTTCTTTTCTACGGTTAAAATTAGTATTTAGTTTAGAGACTGGAATTGTAATGCATGTACTGCTGTGTTAATCGAGATACAATTTAAAATCCTGGTATATCAGAAATAGTAGTCAAATGTATTAAATACATTATCTTATTAGTTGGATGCTAGATAGACAAGATCACTGATACTTATATCAAAGAAATCTAAGGTATCTCCTGCAATGACTCTTATAAAGTCTCAAATTAAAGCCTGATATTCTTAAAATAAAGACCCGCCCGTTACTTTCTATAGTAATTACAAACACTTAACGATCGTTTAATAAAACCCACATTAAATGAACGTAAATAAGATGATTAAATATACAATTTATAAACATTCCAGTGTCACGAGCCAACGATCATGCCATAATTAAAATCGTGTTACTCAAAATGTATCCAAGTGTCTGTAATTATTGCTATTACGGGCATCGTAAACAGACACTTTACAAATGCGTTCTTTCTACTAATGAGATATAATCCTTTGAAGCATTAACAAAGTTCCGAAAGCCTACATGCGCGTTCGATTACCGACATGTCATACAACCGTAACATTTTCGAATTCTTCATATTCCTTCGTGTAAAATTTAACGTCACCATTAACATTCAGCACTCGCAATGCAAGTAACCTTTTCACTCCATATTACTCATTGAACTTTTCAAATTTCCTTTTGCAGAACTGCAAATAATTTCGTGAAATACTATGACGTCTCGTTTTCTTCATTTAACGAAGATACGTCACAGTTTGGTAGTTTCGAATGTTGACTGATCAAATTGATGGCGCTAGTTCTATAATTAATCAAAACGTCAATCATCTGTAATATCTTATACTAATATTCGAACGGGTAATTCGTAAGATACAGGTAAAACGACTCTACGTATTACTCATGCGGGGGTCAGGCTCGTTCACAACGGCGTCATTATTCATAACGCGTCTTGTAAGTGCGCGTAAACCGTCGCTAATATTCCGACATTAATAATCTGCCTGGGAAACCGGGTCATTGCGATATCGGTCCGCTTGTAATCCTCTAATGTTTTAATTCCCGTATCTTAAAGACGCAGTACCGCCGTCCAACATTTCACGAAACGGCAGAAAGCAGCACTTCCCACGTTAATTCCAATGTTTCCGATAGTACCTATAGAAAAACTAAAATAATTGGAGCAAGCTATACAGTTCTAGAACATAAGTGTTCAATTTGGTCCTGTCGACTTGCATGTCACTAACTTGGAGTAAACATTCCTCCGATTGTAGGCTGCAATCCCTTTATCGGTGCATTTATACAAGGTGTCCAAGAACTGGGTAACAATATTTCAGAAGGTGATTCTTTATGGTATTTCCAACAAAAAATTCCTCTACCGAAATGGGATCTGAGGCTCAGTTTGAGTGATTGAAATTTAGAAAAACAAAATTTCACTTATTTTAAAGACTTAAGTCTTACCATTCTTCTTTAAGAGCATTTGACCTGCGATGAATATTTCTGAAATTATGGCCTCAAAAACAGAAGAATGGTCAATTTTTGCGGTTTTTCGCATATAATTTATTTCGCCAAATAGCTAACGAAATGGACCAGTTACTTATACCCAGATCTAGTTCCAGTTTACCAATACCCAGTTCTTGGACACAATGTATATACTTTATAGAAAAGAGGAGGCACATTGAGAAATTTACCAATTTTGTCATTTATGTTGAAGTTGTTTCTAGCATGTTGAATTTATTTTGATGAATATATAACTCTTGTTTGCTATATTGGCTTCCATTTGATCCATAGTTGGCTTTTGTTGAAGACATCATTATCTACAAACGATAAGACAGCCGACAAAATCTGACCGACCATCAAAACCTAAAAGCTAAAAGAAAATATTTTTCCAAAGGTTGTTGGCGTGTTGAATCCAAAACTGATTTCAAAAAATCCCAAGCACATCAGGTTTTAGAGATATTCTAAAGCAAAACTGCTAGAACACCCTTTAGAGCAGGAATAACTGCGCATATTATTTGTAGTTTGAATGGTTGCTGAAAAGGAAAATCAAGTCTGATTTCGAACATTAAAAATATCGGATCCAAAGTGATGGGCGAATTTATCAAATTTATCCATGTAGAAATAGAAATTTAAGAATTAAACTGCAATCTGACTTTAGATTTGTGTTCACCACCTAAAACCCTTGAGCAGCCACTACTAATCAAGTCCAATGGATTTCTTAAATGTTATCCAACATATTAGATGTGACATTTTTAATTTTTGAAATCTGACTTCAGATTCTTATTCAGCAATACCTGAAAGTCAACATACGAACTTTTTAGCCGACTCTATGCATTTATGAAAAATCATCCGTGATATTGAATCCACTATTTATAATTTTTGTCTCACTTCATTTTTGTTTTCAGTGACCTAACAAATTATAAATACCATTGTATGTATCACTATATTTGTGCTTAGTTATACCTGTCCGTTAAAGGGAGATAAGGACATCAAATTAATTGCTATGCGCAATAAATTAAACATTTTTCACAAACTAATAACCTTTTTTTTTAAGTTTCTAAATAGATTTTGGAGGGTGAAAGAAGTACATTCAGAAAATGTGACGGTCTTTTTGGGAATAAAATTATTTACTTATATTATATGACCATAAATATAGCAGAAATGTGTATTTTTGGCACCTTTACATTCGAACATCTCTAAAACAGTATATACTTTGGTTTTTATAAGGTCAGATTCGGATTCAGCACTCTAAAAACAATCGCAAGTATTATCGGGTTCTTGGTACTACTTTTAGTCAGACTGTATAATAATAATACAGTTAAAATTAGAACAGTTACTTTGGGTGTATGTCCTTTTTTTTATTACGAGGTCTACCTAATTAGAACCTTCAATAAAAGTCAGTTTTCCAGAATTTTTTAAACAGTTTTGTAGTATAAATATTCATATAAAAGTTATTACATTGTATTAATACAATATCGAAATACTTAAAAACAATTTTTTTTATAAATTTTAGTAAGTTTTCATACGTGAAAATGGTAGTTCAAAAAAAGCCCTAAAAAAAAGATGTCTCCGTGCTGATGATGAAATCTCTGGGATGGATGGTCTGAAACAAAAAAATTAAACGGCGTTAGATTCAGAATATCAATAGCTAAAGCGCATATCGAGTGATTTCTGATTTTTTTTTTTGAAAATTGACAAATTGGCGGACATTTTACGACAAAAAACACGTTTTCTTAATGTTTTTGAAAAAGAAAATGATTTAAAATTAAAATTTTAAAAATACCGCGATATGCGTTGTAGCTGTAGTAGTACAGAATATGTGGTAAAAATTTTATAAAGATCGGTAGAGTAGTTTCGGAGATTTTGCCAACAAGCATCGGAAAACGTCGTTTTGAAAAAAACACAAGTTATTTTCAAAGAAAAACCGTGAAAAAATATTGCCTGTTCTTAATTCGCGATGTCTGCACCATACATTACGTCTTCCTCTTTTTCGTAACATTAATTTTCACTTTCGAAAAATGTAAAAAACAAAAATCGATTTATTGAAAATTTTAATTAGGGTAGACCCCTTAATTTCCAACGTTTCCCTATATGATTATTAGTTCATATTAAGTCGTTTTTTGAAATCTTCTTTAAGAATTATAGTATAAAAGTATATCCTGGAGCTTATCATTTTCATATTTAGAACTGATTAACTTTATGACGATTTTAAATAATTGTTTCAAACGATTTAAAACTGTATTTTGTATTAATCGGTTTGTTGCAATATCGATTAATTGCTTTTCTTACTACTAAATTGTATTCCAGCTTAGGAAACTTGAAATAACTATGAAAATAAATATAGTGTCGTGCATATCATATTGTTTTAGTTAAATTCATAATTTATTAAATAAATTAGCCATTTTATTACTAATTAATTCCTTACAAATTTTAATTACTAATCCAAACTATCACAAAATAACTTTCCAGTAGCTACTTTCTAAAGAACGTATAGTCTTAATGAAATCGGAAGTACTTTAATTTTGATATTAAAAATTGAAATGTGGGAAGTCTTCTAACCCCTACTTCACCTTTCATATCAAGGAATTACACCGTGTTATTTATATTGTGTGATGTAGTAGCTAATAGTAACAATTTTGCCGCAGGAGTAATGAATTTATTTTATTTCAGTGAGTTGTATGTTTTCTCGTATTAAAATTAGAAATTGTTACACGAATACCTTTGAACACTTAGCATAAAATTTAAGTGTACAATAAAAAACTATAAGTAT
Organism: Trichopria drosophilae; assembly: GCA_030407085.1. NCBI lineage: Eukaryota > Metazoa > Arthropoda > Insecta > Hymenoptera > Diapriidae > Trichopria > Trichopria drosophilae. The sequence goes on from CM059582.1 coordinate 195,622,331, forward strand.
AAATTGATGCATATTTAATACATGTTATATTGTAAAATGGTACTTAACGGGTAATGAACTTCCTATACAAACGAGCTTGCGAAGCAAATCGTTTTTGTAATAATATAATTAGTGTAATATTTTCAGTATATCGACTATACTTTTAATATATTTTTGAGGTAAAAATTCAGCAGTATATATAAATTTATGTTTAATATTTTTATCCATTCTTATATTTAGATTCAGTTACTTAGTACATTCTGTCTACCTGATAGGTTTCTCGTGACGGTTAGATAAACGTCAAATTTTAACAGAATTTACAAAATCCTCGAAAAATATTGTTTTCAAGAAGTTCTAGTATTTTACAGTAAATTCATTGTCTCTTATAAAGACGTTACTTAAGATGCATACCAAAAGTTTTAGACAAGGGAAACTTTAAACTTGGAAGTAATCATAATGGAGGCGTATTTCAGCATAAAGTTCAATTCTAAGTCACCCCGATCATATCAGACTTTGGAAATTTGGTTATAAGGATTTTAATCTGGAAAAGCATATTAAAAAGAAGATCTGTCAAATAAATGGTTGCAATTCAAAAACTCGACAAAGCATAAAACAGACACTTCAAAAATCCGACATTCAAAAAACAGAAATTAAAAACCAGACATTTCAAAAAACACACGTTTCAAAATGTACATATTCTGAAAATGTAATTAATGATTGACTTCTAAATACGCTTAATAAATAATCCAGGGTTGACCTTCAAGTGGCCTACAAAATGAATCCCTTGGTCAAATATTTTTGATCTTGAAATGACCTTCCCGTGAGACCTCAATGACGGTGACCTGAAATCATTATTATGTAGTGAACGTCTAGTTTTTGAATGTCGGGTTTTTGAGGTGTACCCAAATAAATTATGGCATTTTCTTTTAGGAAACTGCAGATTTTTCAGTCGACGTACGGTTATTTATTAATACCTAACATTTTGTTCTCTTATTTAATTTTAAATATCTGATGGCACTGTTTCATTTATTTCAGCATTTAACTTGAAAGAGTTTAACATTCTTCTGGAAACAAAATGCAGAAATTGTTTCAGAATATCCAGTAATTAAGATAAGAGAAAACATCTTCACTAATTAGATAACATAAATAATTTACGTTTTCTGCTCAATGTTTGATTTATGGTTCGAGAATACCTTTCAAAAGTTTGAAAAAAAAACAAAAAGAGATAAAATTTATTCGTCTCCCTTACGATCTGAATCAGGCCCTAATGATTAATTTCTTAACACGGGAACAGTTGAGACATCTGTACAAGTTTTAATTGTACATGTAATGTAACCGGTTAAACGATATGCGCCCCAAGCGTAAAGACTATGTTTTTTTTTTAGAAAAAAAGACTTTTCAAAATTAAAGTGCAAATGAAAACTGTGTTATTAAGATATGGACTTATACTCGTTTTAACGAAAATATTTTAAGAGATGGGCATTCTGTGTAAATGTTTCTTCTCGAGATACACAGCTAAAAATTCTTATACACGACTTTGCAATTAAAGATAATGGATCTTTTTTGCATTCACGCAAAAGACATAATGAATATTCCAATTCTGTTATAAGTGTCTCGAAACACGTCCTGGGGAGTACTAAAAAAAGGTCCGCGAGTCTAAGGAACCTCCGTCGAGAGCTGTCTCGGCGTTAATTGAAAATAAAAAGGCAAGATCTGTCTTTCTAAATTTAAAATATTTACAAACTCCTTAATTTGTATAACATTTTTGCATTTTAGTAAGATATTTGTCTTTACATATGTTTTAGTCAATGTTCACGGAATGTGGAGTTTAAATTAATAAAGGTATACAAGAATATAAATATTGTTAAGAATTTGATCATTATTGTGGCAAATTAGAAAGTAAATAAATGTTTTCACGAAACTGTTTAGCATGTAAAATTTAGATAAGATTACATGAAATAAACTTATAGAGGCATTTATACCAAAATTTATTACATTTTCATGTTTACTTATTTTTGTTTTACTTGTTGAAGATGTATTGTTATTAAATAACCTTATAAATTGTGATGGATTTGCTCAATTACTAACAAAAATAGTGCGCTGCTTTTTCTTACCGTGTACTGCTGTCTTTCAAATAAATTATTGTCATTAATACTTTGATGCGAAAGCATCCAATAAATTTTTCGACCGCTTGAAAATATAAATTTAATATTTGAATAGTCTTGGTATATGTCGGTCACTTTACTAAACGAAATTAAGTTAAATTGATTTTAAGTGTCTACTCGGTTTTCGATGGAAAACACATTTGACATATTAAATGTAAGAAGCCGGGATTTGTGTAATTATCGCCGACAAAATCTCTGTTTAAAACGGGCTGTATAAGTACGTATAAAATAATTATTATTCATGGATTTTGTTTCCCTCTAGCGATAATCAATTGAACTAATGTCTATTGTAAATATTTTGCGTTTCGTCCCGAGATCTCGTGATGGACTCTTCAGTAAGGCTAACACGAGAATCTCTGCCTTAGACGCAAAAATGGTTTTGTAAATAATTTGAACTTTAAATAAAACTAAACAATGAAGGAAATGTTTAGAATTATTGTAAGCAAATATGCGTAATTATTATGGTAACGGGATGTCGTTACACAGTACGCATATCCGTAATATTCCCAAAATATAAAATTAATACTTTGATGCGAAAGCATCCAATAAATTTTTCGACCGCTTGAAAATATAAATTTAATATTTGAATAGTCTCTTCGTTTAGTAAAGTGACCGACATATACCAAGACTATTCAAATATTAAAATTATTGTCATTATGAAATAATAGAAGAAACATTTTTTATTCACTTCTGATAAACGATTTACTAAGTTTACTGTAAGTAAATACATTTTCCACCAACGAAACTACTTACTTTAATTTACTATATAAAAGAATGAAATTTAGACAAAACATATGTATTTAATGATCAGTATCCCGTTTAGAGGTTGTTCCAATTTACTAATGGGACGTACAATAAACATCTTAAATATATTTGTAAAAATCAAGATATTATCGTTATTAACTATTCAAAACGTAGAACATAAATACAATTTGAATCTGGGTGTGAATACTGAACAGTTCCAGAAATTAGTTTGAATGTTCGAAAAAACTCTTTTTATTACAATGTTATTAGTCGCTGAAATCATTGTCGATCATATCCTCCAACTTTATGAAATCTCCTGCATTATCTGCGTTCTTGTCATAAAAGTTTTCGACTAATGTCTTCATTATCTAAATCTTCACCCATCTCTTCATCGATATCTCCGCAATGTCTTCATCGTAAATGTCCATCATCAATTTCCAATGAGTTCTTCTGAACCACGACTTCTACGTCTGCCATCCTGGACTACATCCTTTTGATTTATTTTTCGATGCAATATTAACTTCTTGATATCTATAAATCTAATTTGAAGCTGTGTAATATTGAATTTATAATGCCTAAATGTTCAATTCCTTTTCATGAACATTGACACTATATTTTAGTATTTGAACTCTATGACAGAACTTTTTGAACAGTTTTGTATATTTACTATGACGAACAATTCATTTCTACAGGTATTTTATGGTGATAGTTTATTTTTGTACAGTACCGGCCAAAATTTCGTGAACACTCTGAATTTTCAAACTTGTCAAATACTGCGTTGCATCTCGAAATCCTTTGACGAGATTAAAAAAACTCAAAGGATATCTTTTAAGGTACATGAATAAAGCTTTCAATAGGCGCTTTCACTTTTAGTTTGGACATTATTCTTTCTTAACTCTCAAGTTTTCAAAATGTTGCATTTTGCAACTTTTTTCCCGACTTTTAACGCTGACAAAAAGTGTAACAAAATTTGATAGCAATTGCCAATTTTTTCATGAATACTACAATTCAAGACCTTATTAAAATGGATAAACTTTTCTAATATTAGAAAATAATATTAATAACCTTCATGAAAGTTTACAAACTGCGTGGTGAGAAATATCACAGGAGACCCTAGAAAAACTCATCACCATAATGCCAAGAATCTTCGAAGTTGTGTTGAAAGCAAAAGTAGGTCACTTTGAAGAATTAAAAGTTTAAAATTTATTTATTTAGTGTTTATAGCTAACAGTTTTGTTATCCTTATTATGTCGTTTGTTTTGTCAGTTTCGTAGACTTTTATGGCGTTTTTGTTGACAGAATGGCGAAGAATCTACAAAGCAGTAGTGAAAAGTAAAAACAAAATTTAATATTTAATGAGAAGGTGTTTATGACATTAATTTTGTTATTCAAATTTCGTTGTTTTATTTCTTAGTTATATGCATTTTGTGAAAAAATATGTATTCAATATTAATTAAATCCAAATAAATGTTATTTTCTGCAAAATATGACAGATAACTGTTCATTTCTGAGTTATTTACACGATTAGATTTTGTTATATTTTGGCTTTGAGACTTGGAGTTAACATTGAAAAAGTGTATTTTTTTTTGATAAATTTTAGTATTTTCATTATATTGAGAAGAAACGTAGCATTGCGATTCCCGAAACATGAATAAATTCCGTGTTCACGAACTTTTGGCCTTTTTTCGCAAAAATTCAACAAGTAACATGTAAAATTTTCAAAAAATCATAACTCTGAAACGAAAAATCTTAGCGACTTTTTACAAAATCCATTTTAAACGACTTGAAATTGTAGTATCCATGAAAAAATTGGCAATTGCTATAAAATTTTGTTACACTTTTTGTCAGCGTTAAAAGTCGGAAGAAAAAAGTTTTTCAACATTTTCAAAACTTGACAGCTAAGAAATAATACTGCATTTCGCACAAGTAAAAATAGTATAAACAAACTTAACCAAAAACACATATTAATAATGAAAACAAAACTGGAATATACAAAATAGCATGCAATGGTTGTAATAAATATTGCATTGGACAAACTAGAAGACCATTTAAAATTGGATTTAAAGAACATTTACCCCCTAACGAAACTAATATAACGAAATCACATTTTGCAAAACATATTGCTTTTGAACAACATACATATACAAACTTTAATAGCAATCGCACCATACTACATACTTGTAATCATAGAACTCATATAAACACACTTGAAGAATATGAGATTTATTTCGCGCATACAGATGGAAATGATAATTTACTAAACAACGTTCAAATCATATTAAGGAAGTCTATAAAACGGAATTATTGACATAATTATAATTATACATTATAATTAAATACAATTAAATAATAATGTCCAAACAAAAAGTGAAAGCACCAAGTGAATGCTTTATCCATGTACTTTAAAATATATCCTTTGAGTTTTTCTTAATATTGTTCCCGGTTGAAAGGTGTTAATGAAGAATTATACAATACCTCATTTTGAATCTATAACCGTAATACGTCGTAGAAATACCTAACTAGCAAAGTTATGATCCTTTATTGAAATCGAGTTTACGGAAGATGCTAGGGTCTCGACACCCGCGCAGTGGGCGGCGGTCATATCTTTACTCCTTTACTATAGAAAGTCCTGTTATAAACTAGATCGGATTGTGCATCTCTTATGTAGCGGTCGTGAACATTACGTCTTTGGTGTTCTGCTAAGGCTAAAATCGCCTTGTTCCCTCGAGCAGGAACTACTAATCCAGTTGAATGCATTTCTTAAATTTCGTCCTTCTTATTGAATGTCACATTTATAATTTTCGAAATCTGATTTCAGATTCTTATTCAGCAACTCTGAAAGACCCAAGTACTAACTTTTACACCGACCCTCTGGATTTCTGAAAAATCGTCTGCGATATTGGATCCGCTATTTTTAATTTTTGAAATTTCATTTCGTTTATCTTGTTGATAGACAATCGCCAAAATTGCCACAGCATTCACACCATGGATCCTTGGATCTTCCGGAGAAATCGCGTGACCATTCCCCCACCCGATTCTGACGTCTGGACATCGACCCTTCTGCTAGTGCCATCTCTTTTGATCTTCCCCGAGTTTACAGGGTCTGAATCGAATACTGAAAGGTAGAAAGAGAAAAGAGGGAGACAGAGCTGATGCTTTTTTTTCTTTGTTCTTCATCATCTTCTTCCTGTTATACTCGTCTTCTTCCGGGTGTCTCAGGAGGCTCACCTCCAGACTTGGAAGAGCTAAGAAGAGAATTACATACAATTCTAAATTGGATTATATGATAGGATGGAAAAGTTTCGCGTTGTTTGTTCGAACAAGTGTCACTCGACATTACTGTCAAAATAACATGGTCTTTAAAGTTTCTGGAAAGATGTTGAACAGACATGAAATTGACTCCTCCTACGGCTTCAACAATTTGGTAAAAATCAAAACATTAATAATGTAGCAAATTATCGAACCATGTAAAATTGAATTATCATTATAAACTCCAGAAGAAAAATAGATATTATCATTGACTTTTTGAAACGATCTAAGTGAAATACTTTTTCAAATTTGAGATCCAATAGTGGAGTCAAAAAGTGAGAAATTAGTCGAATTTAATTCAACCTTGTCATTCATGGGTTTTCAGGGTCATAATATAACAATAATGGCAGATAAAATAATAAAAAATGAAACCATCCGTTTAACTTTAGGCAATTAATGTTCACGCTGATGATCAATACGTCTTCAATTCCGAAACTGAAAAAAAAGAACTTCAACTAAAGGACTCGACTCGATTTATTTATTTTTTTTACATCAAAATAAAGTCTTGAAAGAGTCTGGCACCCGTTTGGAAGTAGTCTAGCAAATAGTACGGGAAATGCTCATACGCCAGACTTATCCCATATACCTTAACCCAAACAAGGGGCATATCAACACCCATATCATAGCCATACTCTTCCCAATACTTAGCCATACTCTTTCCAATACTCAAGCCATATTGATACCGTACCGAAAATTTCTACGCGGGTGCTTCCATCGAACGTAACCTAATACTGTACATTAATAATGATAATAATTTATTTTACCGTTACATTTTTTGGATATCTGTATTTTTTGTTAATAATGACTTACAGAGACAGTCAAATGTGGCAGAGTATTATCACGCGTCGTACATTGATTTCGGATTGGTTTAACAACAATTTTAACATGCTTGTTTTGCGAACTTAGTTATTTTTAATACTGCATCACTTCTTTTGCCCCCAAAGATTTCGTAAATCGCTGTCTGCTTTCTAAAATAGCATCTTTTTCATTTCTTCTTGCCTTAAGTTAAGCTCTTAGTTTCATAAATTTAAAACAAATTTCTCTGTTTATTGTATAGAAACAATTAGATTATTGGTTTTTATTGCTATAGATTTACTGTTACTTAATAACACTATGATTTAGTGATGTTTATTCCATCAAGCATTTTTTCGTCTTACAGTTTCTCTGGTGTTTACTTTCTCGCAGAACGAATGGTATTTTGTCTACTACTGGTATAAAGCGTGGAATTTGATCCTTCAGTAAAGTGAAGACTTGGAAGATCTTCCTCATAGTTTTGAAGATGATTCGTATATCATGTTTCCTGAGAAGTATATCTGTTTTATCTGCTATTCCGCTTTGTGGGTACGATAACGCTACTTTTGTTCAAGTAATGACATTTGAAAGATAATATATAGGCATATACGGGCATTTGTATTTTCCGAGTTGCAAGTTTGTAAATAATTGAGTAACACATTTACAGCCCTTTATGTGCATCTCATATTTATTTCCAGAAAGATTACGTGTGGTTTAAACCTCATAGTTAATACGGGTATTTCCGCTATGAGTCTAGTTATGTCATCGGAATACAGTTTCATCAAATTGGATTTACATTTGAATATTACTGTTTCCTAAGAATACCGTATAAAACTCAATGAAATAAAACAAATACGATTAGCAATTCCGAATGTCCTCTTCCATGATAAAACCAAAAAATTTCTTTCTGTATCACGCGGATTACACAGAAGTGATTTAGCGGCTGGTCTAATGGAACGAATATATTTATAGAACTCTGATTTCTGGTTTCTTTGCCATTTGTCTTTAGTATTATAACAGCAACATTAAGTTATCGTAGAAAAGGGCAGTCAAACATCAATATGTATCCGAAATAATGTTGCGATTAAGATGTGGGGTAGTAGGTTTCTAATAACAGAAAATTCTTTTCTGAAGAGGGTCCAAAATAAATGACGGAAACGTAATATTTTTATTATCCCTATAAAGTATTTTATTATTGGATTAAGAAGAAAACAACTTTTATGGAGAAACGTATTCAAATCTTACGTAGATGAAAATTCATTGAGACTTGTTTATCAGTCGAAATTCACTCAAACCCGCTTAAATTCAGTTTTTGTACGATTTCAAGATTTATTTTCTGACCGATTGAAATGAATTACATTTAAAAACTCAAATCTCCATGAATTTTGTCAAGTTGATTCTTAATTTGTCAAGTAAACGTTAAATTCTCGATAACTTACCAAATAGTATGAAGATTCTTCCTCACACATTTGCAACTATATCTTTATTTCGCATTTCTTTTTTTGATTTTCGAAATGCGACATGTCTTAGATATCAGAATTACTCATAATTTTTCCTCCATTTTTCCGTAATAACAATTGGAAACTCAGTAGTAAATAGTAAAATTTTCAATAGAAGTTCACCGTATGATAAGAGCAATAAAATAATGAGCGAAAAAGTAAACATAAAAAATACAAACTTATTCGAGTTCATCCGATTGACTGGTGAGAGTTATATTTTAATTTAATTAGTAATTTATCATTAACGAACGAAAAATGGATTCCTTAAGATTTATACTGTTACTGGACCCAAAAATAAAAAATAACTGCAACCCAAGCAAAACTATCATTATTAGAAACTACAGATTTTTCATTGGTGGGGTAAAAACCGAATTTCATTTGTTAAAATCCGGCCCACCCATCTAATCATTATTACCATATCTACATGTTTTTATGGTCGCTGAAATCGAATCCGGGTCAGTCTTTCCTCATCAGGACAAGACACGGTCATGTCAAGGTCATTCTTAGAGGCAATAAAATATTCTGAGCATAACTGGTTGATCTGCGGTGATTTTGAAAATTTAAACTATATTGTTGGGACAACAAAGCAGGTATATAAACTATCCTTGCTTTCGGTATTTATGGGATAGTACAGATCGCGCAATCACCATGTCAAGGAAATATGGTGGGACAGAGCTTCTTTATACGCAGGTTCTGCAAAAAGTTTACAGGAACCATTGGTTGAGCGTAGTAAAATTCTCCTGCCATCTTTTCACATCTAACTCGGCTTAATGAAGCAATTTGTCAAAGCTATGGATAAACAAGGAAAATGTTTCGCATATATCTTCGATGAATCCCAAATACGCAAATTAATAAGAAATCAGTTTCAAAGAAGTCATAGAGAATTTTTTTGGCAATCATAAAAAGTGAAAAATACAAAGAAATTGTGGCTCGAATAGTACCGAATTATAAAGAACTGGGGCGTTTAATGAATCTCAGTTTGTACCACTTATACTCGCAGATTACTTCCCAATGAATCTAGGCAATTTTACTAACAAGAAAGGAAAAAAGAATCTATCAACACCTAAAAATAATATAAATGAGATACCAAGGACGATGGGATGTAAATATGATGGCTGATTACTATTGGACATTGAAAAGGGAAAGTGTTGAAAATAGAGTGAAGCGCAAAATGAATCCGATAGATCTTTTCAGGACAAACAGGACAGATACCAAAAAAAAAAGTGAATCCCAAAGACCGAACATAATGTTTTAGAAACCGTAAAAAATATACGTTTACAAATTTGTCTGTAAATTCTTTAAATCCTAATCCTCACTTGAAACGGGGAAATGATCTCAGATTATAATTCAGCGACCATATATTCGTTTAGCGTAGTGGTTTTCAGCGATTCAATATTTTGTTCTATTTTTTAACTTTACATTACCTTCACCGTCGCTTGGAGATCTTGGATTTGGATTCAGCGACCCTAAAAACACCTTAAAGTAGCGTTACACGAAGTTTCTATGGTTTTTTCTAGCATGACCTTGACTTGACCTTGATCTTGACCTTATGGGGACAAACTGACCACGGAATCGGTTTCAGCGACCACAAAAACATTTTAATGTCGTGTTTCAGGACGATTCTAGGCTTTTTCTATTTATGACCTTCATTTGACCTTGATCTTCACCTGATGACAAACTGACCCCGGATTCGAATTCATCGACCTTGAAACCATATAGATATGGTGGTTTCGCTTGGGGCTGTGTTATTATGTCCTGAATATTGAGAGTCGCCTTATTTTTAGATTTATGTTTAGACTCAACTGAATGTAAGTAAGATATTGTGATCTCCTTAAAAAAGATCCTAATAATAAATTTTATGGAAATTTATTGATTTAAAAAATGTTGTCCAACAAATATATTCGATCCATCATCTCGCATTCCCTCATTTACTCTATTATATTCGATCCGTCTGCTCTAATGTGTTCATATCGTTACCTAATTCGCATTCATCAATGGTGATTAATCAATGATTTTGAAAACAACCCCATGCGAATCCATCAAGGTTATCGTATACTCCGAAATCTGTGTGGATTACTATTTTGTAACAAACTTGCAATCATTTTTTCCTTAGACATTTTAAATATATTAGCGAAATATATTTTTAAAAATTAGTATAATTGTAACCACTACAGAATTTGAAAAAATAATTACATTGCAAATGTGGGATTTCGTTGATAATTTGAAATCTCATTTTCAATATTTATAATTTCAGTTGCTACATAATTGACAGATGTTTATACAATATTGCATTGAATATTAACAAAATGTATCCAAATTTATTGCAGGACTTTAGTTACATCATTGAAATTATGAAGGTAAAATTTAAAAATAATTATTTAGTACAACAAATATAATATTTTTAAGAAAACGAAAATGTAATCTATTTTTGTCAAACTTTAGTGTTTTATTATAGGTATCTCATGACGTAAATATTGCAGACAACCCCGTTCCGCTAAAGTACTAACACCATTTAACAGACAAATAAGGTATTTCAATCTGTTGATGAAATATTCTCGGCGAAGAAACGACTGATAAAAAGCCTCGAAAGAACTTCATGAGTGCGCATTAAAATAGTGAAAATTGACTATAATTACACACTGAGATAAAAGTTATATTCATGCAAGCTAAAGTGACGGTACACGTTTTAATAAACTTAACCGTTTACCGCGTTACTCGCTTTACTCGCAATTCATAAATCGCACGGGACATATTAGAACTTGGCGCCGACGACGAGAGGTTCAATTAACCAAATCGTTAGCAAAGTGTTTCAAAGTATATTCCATCAAGCTAAACTAGCAAGTAACTTTTATACCCGCGAGACTAAGCTCCTTAAGCGGTCGTAAAATTCTCGCTCCCGGGGAAAAATTGAAATAATCGCACGAGGCAAATTCGAGAAAAACAATAAAAGTCGAAATTGTGAACGAGGGATAATTCTCAGGACGTCCATGTGTGTTTTGCGAATAATCTCGGCCCGTTAAGCGAAACGTTGTCAATTGGCAGTCTTTGCTCTATATTCCTGGAAATTACAGTTCTGGCTGCTTACTGGAGTAAATATAGGCACGCATTGTGGCAGACGCCGATTAAAAGCGCATACACCGTCGGCTTGGCAATTGGACAACAGGCAGTTCTCGGGGTTTATTATAGTCATCATGTCCGATGCTACTGATGTGCATGCACTATCATCCAGAGCATTGATCGCTTACACCAGTGGTAACGGTCGGGTAGCCAACGACCATTCTTATTACTTCTAGTCGCGCTTGTCAACTTTTACGCACTCGGTTTTATTCCTTTTCGATAATGCTATTCAATTATCCGAATGGTAATGAGAGATTTATAGCGATACGAAGCCGTAAATTAATAGCTTGTTTTCTCACCGTTTTATGGCGTCCAGGCAACTATTGTTTAAGCGATTGCCAACTGCGTTGTTCGGAAAAGCGGACAGCAGCGATTACTTTAACAAGAATTATCGTTGGATTGTAAAGATAATGTTTTGCCGGGCACTAACGGGAGATAATAAGCACGTGCGTTATGTGTCGAGCACGCATGCTCGCGCATGCGCAGGATCTACGAGTGGAACTTTTACACACGAGTCCTGGATCATTCGAAATCACAAACCCGATCCAGAAAACTAGAGTCGAGTTTTTACGTGGGCGTAAATCATTTCTTTTGGTGGTTAGTTTCGAGGGAAGATAAACTGCGCTTTTCGTACTTTCATCGCGGCGAGTAGAAAACTCCGTGTGGAAATGGCCGAAGGGCGCGACGATTTAAAAAAGGCAGTTACTAAATACGGTTTAGATATATAACCCTATAAATTTGAACGTCACGACGTCGTGAGTAATATATGAACTTACAATGTAACGTCTTTCGGAAAACCAATGATTGCTGATAAGTAAGTGTAAAATCCGATGATATATTTACAGCTGATCTATATATTATATTTACTTTAATAACTTAAATTTTTTAGGCTTGTATAGAATGTTTCTAGAATGTACATCATGTCTTATTAAAATTTCACATTTGACGGCTTTCTTTTTATTTATTGCAATGCGTATTATATTTGGAAAGGCTGTCAGACTAAACTACCATTCGCTTTTAGTCATTTTTATTGTTTATACCCAGTATACATTTGAAACGTAATTTATGGTTTGGTGAAAAGGTCAAAGCTTTCCTTGAGCAAAAACGTCAAATCTTAGTTACACATCAAAGTTACTTACTGCACAATGTACTTCGACTATCCTTTCTTCCTGTTTTTAAACTCATCTGGTTATATCTTCAGATTAAGTGTATCAGATCCTTATTATTTGCTACAAGCATTTGTTAGGGTCACTTACCTTTTGGCTCATCGATTTAATTCCGATACTTATTTACTATCTTATCCTATTGGTTCCTTCCAATCTTTTTGGATATCTGCTTGTTTTCTTGCGGAAGTCACATCTATTTAATATAGTTAACTGTCTCATTCTGTGGCTAGATTTAAATCTGCATTGGTGACTTATTTGCAACAAACGTGAATTGACAGTCTTAAGTACTGTGTTTTAGTTTTACCAGTTATTACACTTTATCTGTTAGAACGGTGTCTTATAGCCCTTAAAAGATTGGGTTATAATTTCTAAAATCTTTGCGTTACAGCTTGGGATTATTCAAGGTTAGAAGAATTTTTATCAAACAATATTATGAAAGAATGTTTCAATACTACTACATTTCCACTGATTTTCTGGGTCACTTTATTCACGACCGTCAATTTGTGATCATCTTTTTTGCAATTTCGTAGTTTCAAACATAACACTTATTACAACACACAGAAATCTTCCCAAATTCTTCTCTTAATTATAAAATTTGAGGATGAAACCCATGGAGAGGGATTTCAATATTTTTGTTTAAAAAGGTAAAAAATTCATCCTTGAACTAGAAAAAAAACAGAAAAAAGAAAATGTTAACAATCTGGGTTTCTCTGTTTCATTATTTAACAGACAAATTGTCTTTTGTCAATGAAAAATTGTTCTGTTTTTTTTTTCTCTCACTCTTGAAGGTTGAGAATTTCTGTCACGAAAAGTGTGTGTTATGTCGATTTTTCTATTTATTTACACTGATAAAAATAAGTCTTGAATTAAGACCAATAGTTAAATTTAAGACATAACAAAAAGAAGCCTTGTTCGATTGAACAATGGACTTCTTCAAAAGCTTTAAAACTAGCTTACCATGCAACTAAACTGTAGTATAAAAAAATTACATATTATTTAGAATTTGGACTTAAATTTAGTAAGATTAAATTACAGTGGTTAATTTAAACCGGGAACAGACCACCAACGTCTTAATTTTCTAAAATATTGGCATACTAGACATAACTTTAATTAAATAATTCTTAAAACTTTTCGTGTCTTTGAATGTGATAAAAATTCAGCTCTGAACCATGGTCGGGTTGTTACTAAACCTGTTTCATATTGTAAGATCGTTATTGTTTATGTTGTTTATTCTTATTGTTTATTTGAATTTTTTGTTCTTTGCAATTGTTTTCAAATATTGACCATTTTTGAGAAAAACAATCCTATGCTATAATATTTGAAATTCATTTTCTCAAAAACTATATCAACTTGTAGACAAAAATGCAAACGAGAACAAACTCTTAGAATTCATGAGAGAATACAGTAAATTTTTTTCAGAAATTTTCAAAAATAAATTATAATTTTGAAAAAATTCTGAAAAAAATTTCACTAAAAAAAATCCTAAAAAGATGTCAAGATATTTGATTTAATTTCTCAATGAATTCTGAGAACTTTTCCTTGTTTCCATTTCTTTAAAAAAGATCGTAGTTTTTGAGGTAGAGCGTTGAGAAATTTTCATTGTTGCGGCCGTTCTGAGGTCGTTAGAATGATGTTGGGTATAAAATTAAAATTTTTTCTTAAATTTGAAATATTTTATTTACCTTTGTTCAGAGTTTCAATAGAGTCCCAATATTCTAATAGCGCGAAAAAATTGGTAAGAAAAAATATTTCCGAATTTTTTGACATTTTTTGAAAATTCTGCGCCATATTGGAATTCCTAATGGTTGAAATGCAATTTTGACCTCGGAATCTTGAAGAGCAACCTCAAAAACAGAACGCAGGAAAAAAAGTCTTAAAATTGTTACATCCCAAATTAAACACTGTAAAAGACTTAATTCCAGTCTAAAATTCAGCTAATTTTCTTAAATTAAGTCAATATTTGCGCTTAAAACCTTGTTTTTAGTTTTGGAAACTTACTTTTAGTCAATATTCAGGTTCGAGTTAAGAATTCTCTAGGTGTGACAAGCTCAAAAAACTGTTCTTTAAGCATACATCGCGACTAAAATAAAATTTGCTGTTTGAAAGTAAGACTTTAAGCGCAAATATTGACATAATTTAAGAAAATTAGTGCAATTTTGGGCTGAAATGAAGCCTTTTACAGTGCATAATTTGAGATGTAACAATTTTAAGACTTACTTTTTTCTGTGTCAGCGAATTTCAATTATTTTCTCAAAATAGTGAAAACAGGTATATCTTCTAAGGGCATAGAATAAGAGTTCTCTAATACGAACAAAAGTCGGTTGTGACTGATAATTTGGTGTATTATATTCTGAATGCATTTTCCAACTTTAACCCCTTCGCTGAGAGGAGATAAATTTGGAATGTGCAAAAAATGTTAAGAATTTTCTAAGCTACCAAAATTTCTAAGATTAGGTACACTTGGGTTTTCGGAATCATTGATTATGAATATGAACTCCATTTTTTTAAATTCAAAATGGCAGATCCAATATGGCGAACATATTTTTTTTGTAATCCTTGAATCCTGTTACGTGTTGAAATTATTCAAAAATAAGTTTATTTAACATTTCATGTCCTGAGTTACGAGAATATATTCACATTTACAGATAATTTAATAAACTATCATACATTACATATTTTTAATGTTTTTAACAAGTTTTTTGAACACTCCCTACTCAGAGAACGCAATTTCCACAAGCCATATTAAGAAAAATGTATGTGTGATGTAAATCTGCTTGCTTTTTGTGCTTTTTATCAATTTTTTTTAATGTACGTCTATAGAGGTACCGTCACATTCACGGGGTTAATGATTCAATCCCCGTGGTGGAATCCACTTAAACACGCTAGAATACTGCTGTACAAATGCACCCAGCCTTAAATATCTGTACGCAAGGAATTTTAAATACTCTTCATCGAATAAGTAATTTAATGTTAAATATTTTACTTGATCGCCATCATCTAAAAAATAATATGCCCTGTATTTATGCAAAACTAAGATTAATGACGTTAAATATACTGGTATCTAGTAGAAGAGCCGAGTCATATAGCTTAATATTATCATGACGTTTATAGTAAATTAATAAATCATAGTTACTGTCAGTCAGTTCAAAAAAAGCATTTTTCTTTCCAGGTTCAAACGAGGATTTCGACCTGACAGCTGCGATAAAAGGATACGTAATTACATACGCGTCACCTTTATTTTTTGAAAAACTCGTTCCTAATCTGGTTGCTCTTCTGTCAAAATTTTGAGATTTCGTTTAGGACAACTCAATCCAACTCGTTATCGTTAATGAAATAATCAGTCTAAAATATTGATTATAAATAATCGGATTTCGTATGTAAGCTGGACTAATGGGGAATGGGCGAGTGACTCCCGGGAGCCGCGACGACTGGCGTTTCGAAATTTAAGAATGAATCGCGAACCGGTCGTGCAGACCAGTTGGATTTTGAGATAAGCCAACGACTTTAATGGCAGGCGATTCGTTACTGCCTTTTTTTCAATCGGGGACAGAAGTCTCCGACGGCAATTAGCACAGATTTAACCACGGCTGCCTGCACACCAGGCGCCTACACGGCATTCCAACATTGCAAAGCGCTCGTTTTCTGCCTACGTGCGCATTATAAGAACGTAACGCTCGATTCACGCTGTGACGTATGGAAGAGAACTTAAAGTATCGGTTAATAGCGAAAAGTTCCTGAGGTGTGAGTGAAAGGTTCAGGAATGCAACATGAAGATATACAGTACAAATCAATGTTTTAAATACGTGGGTATGTATATTAACCCATTCGTCCCGAAATGTCCATTTTGGTCATCAACCTTCAACATCAGATTACATCCCAAACAGCACAACATCGTCCCAGGAGCTCCACAGGACGAAAAGCGGATATTTGGACGTCCTCAGGAGCTCCCCAGGACATCCCGCGACTGATTGTGCTGTTAGGTATTGGGTAACAAATAAGAAGTCGATTCTTGTTTATCTTAAAATTTTTATGTTTATTGAATCTTTAGGTCTCAATGAACCAAAAAAGATGTTACAAAGCTTTTTTCATTCGGTCATTTCCATGCAAATCGAGATAAAAGTGTGAAAAAATTGATTTTTTACCATTTATTGAATCCTTATTTGTCAAAAATGCGAAGTGATACAAATTTCTAGTAGGGCTTAAATGAAACCTTAAAACATGAACTTTTCGACGAAAAATTAAAAAATCACTATTGATAGTGGAGGCACTATAATCGTTGTTTTTGTAAATTTTTATAACTGGGCGTTTTAATTGTATCTGTAGTAAATTTCAGAGTCAAATTTCGAGTTGTATTTTATATAAGTGTTTATTAAATACTATAATGTAATAACTTTATCTAATATATGTATCTGCAATAATATATTCTAATAACTTTAATGTAATAATACAATGATGTTAATAAACCTATATCCTTCTTAATGTTTACCTGTATCAACAAATAAATTTTAGATTTGTAATCAGATACTTCGAAATCCCTTGGGTAACAAAATCATAAAGAAATTCAAGTAAATTACAAATATTTCGCTCGCCATATTGGATCTGCCATTTTGAATTTTTAATAGTGATTAGCAACCTCAAAAATATCCGAATAACAAGTTTCAAGCGAGTTCGCGTAATAATTTTAATTTAGTCCGCCATATTGTGTCCGCCATTTTGAATTTCTTAAGTTTAACTTTCTATTCATCATCAGCAACTACAAAAACCATAATGAGATCAGTTAAAAAAAATCTGATCATGGAAAATCGTTTTCTATCAGTTCTTTTCACCACAGCCATTTTGTTTTTGGTGCTTCATATATTAAGTTCCCCACTATTTATTTTTCAATTTTTCGTTTAAAAGTTCATGTTTTAAGCTTTCATTTAAGCCCTACTAGAAATTTGTATCACGTCGTATTTTTGACAAATAAGGATTCAAAAAATGGTAAAAACGCAATTTTTTCGCACTTTCATCTGGATTTACATGGAACTGACAGAATGAAAAAAGGTTTGTAAACTCTTTTTTTGATTTAATGAGACCCAATGATTCAATAAACATAAGAATTTCAAGAAAAAAAAGAATCGACTTTTTTTGGTTACCCTGTGTTATTATCTATTTTCACGTTCCCAAAAATATGCTACTTGAAAAACGAGACAAAAATTTGTAACCACTGATTTTCTTAAATTCAAAAAAAGGGTAGTTTTAAGAGATTTTTTAAGTGCAATTTCCAATGCGAAGTACACCATAAAATGCACTAAAATGAATAAAAACAGGGCGGTCGAGGTCCAATGTATAAACCTCTGTCTTGAGGTTATTTAATTTCTTTGATTTAAGGATCCGGAATAGGCGACTTTGAGAAAACTAGGGCCATTTAGAAGATTTTAATTTCATTGTTCAGATGTTATAACCATCATCCGATCGTTCCGGATCAATCCGATTGAGCACCTTAGGTCAGATTCCACGTTATTTGAACACAAACCATGAAATTGTAATCAAACAGCCGCCATATTGGATCCGTCATTTAATAATTTTCGATATTTTGACATCAAAATCATCATTAGCGCCTACGAAAGTATTTATATACATATACATATGCATTTCCTTCAGCTCAAAATAACTTTATGAGCGAAATCTCGATTTAGTCCTACTTTTTCTCAAAGCAGTCTCTTCAGGGGTGGTTTTGCAACCCTTAAGTGAAAGAAATGCAATGACTACATAGAATAAGTTTTTACATTGAACCAAAACCGGCCAGTTTTCATTCATTTTAGTGCATTTTGTAGTGTATTTCATATTGGAGATTGCACTTTAACAAAAACAAACGTAAAAACTACCATTTTTTGTAATTGAAGAAAATCATGGATTGGAACTTTTTTTTCGTTTTTTACATAGCATAGATTGACAAAGCGACCTCAAAACTAGTTTGTATGTTATTTGTAGTTTGTTAAGTATGTAAATGGTAAGTATGTTAATATGTTTTTTTCAATAACACGTTGCTGAAAAGTGATGATACAAATTAGTAGATTATTAATTTTCTTAACCACTTGGCCTTCAGTACTGTAAATCACCTTGCTAAAATGCTAGAGAAAGTTTAGCAATAATTAATGTTCAATTTTGAAATGATTGAGTGTTCAAATTATATTTCTAAAAAAATATTTATGAATGCGGCAACAAGAATGATTTTCTACAAATGCTTCTATATTGTAGGAGCTATGTTGCATCCAAATATACAATGAACTTGAAAGTAAATAGTTTTCGTTTTTTGCGGTGGCTTCCAAGTATTTCTATAGTTGTCAGTTTCTTCATAATTTTGACTGCAGTAATTCAAACATTTACTAATTAATTCGAACAAAAAAGGTATGAAAATAATAAGATTGGAATGCTCCCATTAACTTTCAGAAACTCACGGCATTGCATTTTCAAATAGGAAAGTAAAAATATCACAAGCGAAACAGTGGATCGTGTAAGACAAGTAGTAACAGCCGATATCTAGTGGGACCAACGTCGATGGCGTAGTGTTTCTACTTAAATTACAGCTTACTCCACGGACACGCATGATTATAATAATCATTCAACATCGGAATACAACACTATCAAATTTGTTGTGTAGTGTGGCCATCATCAGAGTGACACAGAATTTATGAATTATGGTGTTTTCATCTTCCATGCAAACTTCCGAAACTGAAGAGGAATTAAAACACCCGAATTGTTCTCAAAAAGAAAAAAAAAAGAAAAAACCATTCTTTTTAATGTTTGTAATTTAATAAAGTAATTTACGTAATAATTATGAAAATTTATTAAATGAATTGACATTTTCAAGTTTATGAAATACAGTTTCTTTATTATTTAATGGAAGGATAAATTATTACTATTTCTTTTTACTTGTATATAACAATAAAATACAAATATTGTAAAATGTTTGGTACACAAATCAATGTCTTTTAATTCGAACTCGTGAAAAACTAAATGAGTTTATTTTTGGAATAACTTTCAAAAACCTGGAAAAATGAAGGCTAATATTCTCTTCTTTAATTTCGAGCAATTCAAATGTACCAATTAGTTACATGGAAAAAAAAGGATTAGTTAGGACAACCGAGTAAATAATTTCAATAAAAAATAAATTTATTAACTAACCAATTAATTTAAAAACAATCCTACACAAATAGTTAGTGCGACTGTTTCCTTAGTTTCCCCAACACTAAGCGCAGGGTTGCCCCAACTAATCCTATTTTTTGTGTAAGAGCACATAAGTTGTAGCTATTACATCCATTGATTTTCTAGACAACATCCCGAACATAAAGTATATCGGCGAAACTGATGTATTGTTAAATTAAAACATATTGGATAGGACCAATGTATAAAAAAATTCTTTTTGGTTACATTTCATTCAGTAGTAAAATGTATTATTCGAAACTTTTTGGGCAAATAAAGAAAAATATCACTAGGAATTACCAATAAACTTTACACATTATATTTCCTGACTTAAATCGTTATTCACATTGGTAAATTTTCTATAAAATCTTTTTTATACTTCTGCACTTATTTTTACTTAAATGGAGAGAAAAGTCATTTATGTGATTAAATGTTATGTTTCTTTCATTATTAGCAATTTACTTAATTTTACAATCAATAAAGCCAAAATTATAGTTGCGATGTTACAAACTTACTTCATGATTTCACAGCAGTGTAAATTTTAATTCGATTATATTACCATATTTATGTAAAGATATCAAACTATCTTACAAAATCAAGAATCCTTTTCACCAACGTAAAATTCATGGGAAATAAAATATGTAATCAATTGAGTAAAAGCCGATGTTCGCAATACCTACATGCCTGATAAACGATACGTATAGCCTGCATAATAAACCGACAATTAAATCGTTCCAAAGATAATTCGTTCGCAGTGGTTGTAAATTTCAATAAAATCTCCGGAAATTTTGTTGCATTTCACAATGGGTTTGCAAGAAGCACTTTCTTCAATGACGACATACGTGTAAACGAAATTTATCTGCTTGCACTTTTTTTATCTTTATTGGGAATAATTACTACATTGTGAATGGCGACATGAGGTATTGGCGAACTTTCAAATTGTTATGCTTTTTTAGGTTATATTCTTATACATTTTTCATAGTTTATTATTAATAATAAAGTTTTAAAAGGATTTACTCTACGATTTCATTTGCCTCTCCATTGTTTTCATGTCACTATTGTATATGAGCACTTTACTAATAACTATTCAGTCTTTATTTATTTGTATTTGTTTTCATTGAAGCCTTGATTACGATCGAATTATATCATGACATTTCATGCAGGTAAATTAAAAATAATGAATATTGTTCATGAAAATTTCTAAATAAGTGTATATAAATTTTCCCTAATGCACAGATTTGAAATTTGCTTTCGTTATTTGCATGAAATTTATGCAAGGAAGTTGAAATTGTAATTACAGTAGATCCTCCTATAGTGTCGCTCTCTAGAAATCCTCTGATAGTGTTGCAGTAAGCTCCCCACCACTTGACCCGTCTCATATCAACAGATTGACCACAAGAGGGATTTAGACTGTAAGGAATGCGGAGAGTGGGGGTGCGACACATATAGAGGATTTGTTTCCCCTTCGGTCCTGAGGCGGTGATACTATGAGAGGGTCTACTGTAACTGTAATAACAAATTTCATTGATGGGGTTCCCAAAAAAACACCGAAATATTCTCGGTCATATAATTAAACACGGACGATAAATGTACTCGATTATAAAGTCATTATATATTTTTTGATACACGTGTCCGTAAAGTAGACATTTTACGGACTGTTTTTAGTCCATAAAGTGTGATTTTACGGACTGATCTCCGCACTTTACGAACTAAAAACAGTTGATAAAGTGCCTACTTTGCGAACAGTGTATGTAGTGTAAAAAATAGTGTTCGCTCCTGCCGTAAAATGTTACGACCACGTTTGGAGATTGTGCAATCCGTAAAATTGAACTTTACGGCCTAGGACCGAAAAGTACTATTTAAAGATTACATATTTAATTTATTCATGCAATAAGTTAAAACCCTGTTCTATTGACCCATAAGATTAACTATTTAATAATTGAAACATTTTTCAATTCTATCTTTTTCGTTATAATGGGATTTAGAACATATGATCCCCCCGTGTAAAGTTATTTTTGTTGATATCAAAATTGCTTCGTTCACGTTTTACTGCTTTTTTTACTTATTTAATTACTAAAATTCGCGAGTAAGTTTCGAATCGATCTTTTTTCGGAATACTTTTTTGGAGCAGTCTAGGGAACTCAGTCGATAACGTAGTTAATAAAGTACTGTAGAAGTTTTCAACGACACCCGGAAGGCGTATGCCCCCGCCGTATATATCGAAAGTCTATGGAGTATATTAAATAGTTAACTGGCATTTCATACATATTGTTGCATCGTCCGTACGTAAAGTTAAGACTCATCTTTCTTTTATCGACTCTTGCTTAACCTTTCTAATACAGGCTTGATATATCCGGAAAAGAGACGTTGGAGAAAACCGAGGTGTCAATTGAGCGCTGTCTCGTTCGTTAGGAATTTACGCAGGAAGCAGTTTGAATTTCTCCCTTTTACATCGTTGATATAAAAATATCATCGAAGTCAAGTGTGCTGATACCTTCTGCAGATTTTTTATTTGATTCTCATTTTTGAGCGTCAACATATCGGGGTTGACAGTTCCGACATTAGATGTAGTTACTTTTGAAGTTTAATGCAGCAGAGAAAATGAAGACACTGATTTCACTTTTGATTAAAAACTTGTTTTATTCAAATCGAAATAAATACTATTTTTTGTGCTAGATATCAGTATTCAATATAAATAAATATGTTAATTGTTGTGAAATAATTTGTTGAAATATCGTCAATCTACACCCTGATCTGCCAAACATAATAAATTCTGTTGCATTTTATTTCAATACGCCCATTTTCCTTCAATTTATAATAAAGTGACGCTTCCCTTCTTTTGGTAAATATAACGAGATGAGAGAGGAAGGCGAGGAACCGATTGTGTAAATATACCGGGACTCTACTGAAGTAAATGTTTTACAAGTAAGATTTATTAACACTTCTGCTGGCCTGCGAAAGGGGTTGCAGTTATGAAAATGTTCATTTTAAATTTTATGTTAACCTAGGCCATAGGTCATAGGTGTAAATCATTTTCAATTTTTATACATCTAGGGAACACTAGATATTTATAATATATCTATTGAAGCTACTTGAATCTAATTATGTTCGGACCTCTCCCCATCCTTCTTTTTTGTTTCAGTCAATAAACAAATATAGGCATAATTATATAATATAACTGAAAGCTGTTAGTAAACGAACGAGTATTAACCCTTAGAAGCACGGTGGTCCTACTCAGGGACCACCTTTTCTTCCGGATAATTTCATTTATAAAAATTCAATTTTGAGGTATTTAAAAATGTTATGTAAGTATTTAAATCATTAGTTTTTCTAATTAGTTTACGTAAGGTATTTGTCTACAATAATATACCAATAATATTCAAGATTCGTTTGTTGTAAAAATGTTTTTGCATTTAAAAAAAAGGGGGGTTTTCAGCTTATTTCAGTTTCGATTTTCGTGGTCATTTTTACTAAGAGGTCTTTATAGTCGCTGATGATGAATCCGGGGTCGGATTTCAAAAATTCAAAATGGCAGTACAAGAATTTTAAAGATAACATACATTTATGCCTAGAAACGTTAATTCGGAGATTTTGGGGCACCGAAATACGTATATGTAATACGTTTTGAATTTTGAAAACACTGAGATGGCAGATTCAAAATTTGTTAAAATTATTTTTGAAGATTTTTGAGATTAAGAAATACTAAAATTTAGATAAAAAATTGTACATTTTTTATACCTTTTTTGTTTTTGGCCATAAAATTGTACGGCCTCGTAACGATTGTGCAGCCTCGAACAGGCTTCAGAGGTCTTTGAACGTTCAATTTTTACTCAGGCCCTAAATTTCTAATCTTTGATCCGACATTTTGAATATTGAAAATCCGACGCCAAATTCGTAATCAGCGATCCCGATAACTCCCGTTTCATCTCGATCAAGCAACTTTTTTCTAATTTGGTCCGCCATCTTAGATCCGCCATTTTGAATTATGAAAATCTGAGGTCATATTCGTAATTAGCGACCCCGAAAACCCTCGAGTAATAAATTCCAACCGTTTTCCATGTAAAGAAAAATGTGTGCTTCAAATGGTTAAGAAATTGTCAACTCGCCATAGAGCGAAGTGAGCTAGGCACCACGCCAACACTAGTTTTATTTTGTGTTCAGTGAATCAAATGACATAGGAATAATTATACGACAGGTCGGAACAATATACTTTTTTTTGGTGGTCCTATGTTATTTTGTATGTACTGCTCAGCATTATGTTGGTTTCATTAGGATTGAAATTTTATAGAAAGGTACTGAAATCATAACAATCAGACACATAACTATATATATATAAAAAAACCTCATATAGATCACACTGATTTATATAGATCGTTTTGAATGACCATATGCCAGCATCATACATTCAGTCATGAATTGTAAATAATGATTTTTATTCCTCGGTGCAGAACACGAGTAGAAATCATCGAAGCTCATGGGTAGAAATTCTTCGATACTTGTTAAATGCTAGTCAACACTCGCGAGCCTATTTAAACGTTGAGAGTAGGAAGATCGTGGGATCGTTTTATACGGAATCCGACCTTGCGGCGTTCTTGCCTAGTAACCGCATTAAGGAAGTACTTTCATGCCCGGAAGAGAGCAAAATGCCATGACAATTGATCGGCTTAAATACACATTGTATAATTTATTGTAATTACTTCGGAAATGCGACAGTCTCATCGCTTGCAACGCATGAAAATATGTGTTTACGTCCCGATACTCGATACATGTGCTATGTTTTTTACAATGATTATTGATCGTTTCGAGTCTGAATGTTGTCAGTTATAACGAACTGAACATACGTAGAGATGATATATGAATTGCTGAGAATGAGCATAATGTTGTCAGCTAAAGACAGTTCGGATGCGTATGAATATATTGAATGGGGTTCGTGTGTTTATTTATTACGTGGTATTGAAATAAATTAGTCATATATTGCATTGTATGAAATAAATTGGTCGTTTATTCAAAATAATTGTCAATAGATGCAGTACAATGCTTTCAATTACCACTGAGAGAAATTACGGCACAATTAGAAACTTGGGATTGTAATAATAGTTGGAAGAATATTAAATTAAAGAACTCATTAATAAGATTATCTTAAAACTTACCGTTAAATCCTTCACTCCTAAAAATGTTGTACATGTTCTACACTCCTACATAAATAAAGTCTCTTTAGTCCTGGATTTTTTTATATTTTAGATTAACGTAATTTTTTGAAGACCTTTCTCGAACCTTCTAGTATTAAAGATTGTAGATCTTGTTTATCGAAGCTAATATGGGAAGCTAACATCATTTTTTTTTAAATTTACCCGCGGTATTGGATCCGCCATTTTGAATTTTCAAAATATACCATTAGATTTGTAATCAGCAACCCTCGAAAAACCCTAAATGTAGCAAGTTTTAAACAAAACGATTCGATTTTTTGAAAATTTGTCAGCCATATGGGATCCGCCATTTTGAATTTTCAAAATATATCATCATATTTGTAATCAGCGACCTCAAAAACCCCTGAGTAGCAAGTTTCAATCGATTTCATTAATTTTTAATGTAGAAATTGACCTAATAAGGTGTCATAGCTCATGACAAAGATTTTTACAAAATCGTAAAAACCTGTATCTTTTTTTTGACATCATGTTTTTGAAAAAACGACTACGGCATGTTGTTCGGTATACCTCAGACTGTTTAGAAATGGTCGAGTTTTTAAATTGTATACATTATTGACTTCTTTAGACTAATTTATAACATGACAAAGATTTGCGTTTTTGCCGCAGTCAGAGAAAAATCCTAAATGACAAAGATCTTTGTGAACAGGTTAAGATGACTGACAATGTTCTGAAAATTATAATTTTTTAAAATTTGGTTAATTTATATAGGAAAACATTTTTACCCATTGAACCTAATAAAAAGTTGTAAAGGAAGAAAATAATATTAGGCACCAGTACTCATCAACACATTCGCATAACCCATTCGGTGGCGTTAAAGGATCCGCCCGAAGGTCAAAGGTCAGAAACGGGATGCTGCGAGTTCTTCTCCTGTAGAAACCTCCTCCATCTTCTGCATCCCTGAATCTCAGCATCTCACTCCCTTTTCTTCGGCTCCTTCTAGACATCTTTTCGCTCGAGGAAAATTGCATTCTAGCCACATAGAGATCGATGTCTTCCGAAGTGTGCTCGTAATCCCACGCTAAAGTCGATATGACAACTTCTGTCAAAAAAGTCAGTTTTCTAAGGTCATGAGTCGTCGGGCAAAATAATTCGCTTATACTTTTATATCGCGAAGGCCAAGTTCAACTACGGTGGAGTTTCTTGCACACTAAAAATGAGGTCGAACGGTGATCGGTAACTCCTTATGATTATCGATATCAAGTTTACATATTGTTTATCCTTGAAATTATGAGTAAAGTATGTACATATATTTTATTATTTCACAGTATGTCACAATTTTATATTATTCAAATTTGGCGAGAACTTTTTCCCATAATTTATTGCAAAAAGGAGATGGGTGAAATAATTTTCGGGAATAAGTAATGGCAACGATTTCATGAATGGGGTCCCATAAAACGTATTCGTTTTTATTTAAGACCACATTTCGTATTATATATAATAATTTATTATTTTTCTTATTATTGTTGCTGTTGCTGTTATTATTTTTGCTCTTGCTTGAGTTGTTACAAGTAAAGAATTTATATTTCAATCCTCTGCATTAGGTTATTTTATTTGAACGTGTATAATTTTAGCGAAAAATTATACAATTCTTAATTAAAATTGTTATTAACCTTTTAACGCCTAAATGTTGAAAGTTTTTTTCATAAAGGTTGACTTTATATTTTAGCATTTAAACTACACAAGCTGACCAAGATCCGCTCTTTCTAATGGTGCATGTCAATAACTTTCAAATTCTAAAATAAAACAGTTATACACGTTTTTATAACAATTTTTTGGTTGCATTTTTTAATTAATCGAATTTTAATATGAGTAATGGCATTCGTGTATCTCTAAAAGTCACAAATGTCGTGTCAAACATGAATTTTCTATTAGAAAGGCGTATTTAGAAAAGTAAAAATTTAAAAAGGCGGATTCAAAATCGCGACAATAGTGCATTTTTATTCGTTATATGCAAGCCAATATGTTAAAAATCGCAAAGCACAATGTTTTTTTTATGAAACTGATATTCAATGGTTTTGTTAAATTAGTTTTGAGATTGTTGATCACGAGTCAGTTTTTAAATGTGCAAAACAGTGGATCAAATATAGTCATCAGCGACCCTAAATGTTCCTATTATATATGAGAAATTTCAGGTAAATCCGATCCACTTTAATATTACATTGTGCAACTAGGGAGCAAAATTCGAATGAGTCTGTAAACACCTGTTCTCCCTTGTTGCACATATTATTTTCTCATATTTCTTATAATTTCTCACGCGTGCTATTTTGCTCCCGCGATATAGGGAGAAAAATAGTATTTTAGGAATAGAGTGAGAGAAACTTACTTTGCTCCCAGCTAAATTCCTAAATTCATTTTGCTCTCTAGGGATAGAATACGCTATTTATTTACTTTATTCTATTTATTAGTAAAAATTAATACTGTTACAATACTGACTGCCAGTAAATAACGTCTGACTGTCTGAGTACTCCGGTACTGACACAGTATTGAATACCAATACTATTTTCAGTGTTAAATTATTATTGATTGCCGAAATAGGTCAATACTGGTAGAGTACTTATTGTCAGTGCTATATCATGATAGTAAATGATTATTACCCCTATTAAAAATATAGACAGCGAAATACTGACACACTACTGATTGTCAGTATGTATGTGTTCAACAGTAGCAGTACTGACAGAACGACTGTCGCAGCGCCCATTTAGTACGGACGGCAGCACTGCCTTTCGGAGTCAGGACAGTACTAACACACGAATATTGAATGGTTTTCTTATAGTTGAATAGTTAGTAGAGAGGGTTGGACAATATCTTAAAGTGATTACCGAGGTCCACAAAATAAGACTTTTTTTATTTCTTTTAGATATCAAAGGAGAATAGGATCCCAGCTTCTAAAATTGCGTCCACATCAGGATGTGAAGAAAAGTGGGGTTAATGACACCATAAAATGGGGTTTTAGGGGTTTTCAGCACGTCAGGTATCTGAGAATAATACGGATCAAAACACCCAAAACCACGTTTCAGGTTTTATCCCCACTTTTCTCTAAATCCTGACGTAATACGTAATTTTGGAACACGAAATCGTGTTTAGAGCACAACATTACATCGGAAACCATTGTGATATCTAAAAAAAAACAAGTAGACCTGTGTTATTAAATGACTTAAAAAAGTTCGATACATTCGAAATATAATAATTTAAAGTCACACGGCTAAGTTTACAAAATTGAATGGATTTACGACTTCCCGTACTTTCAAATCATACAAAGCTGCCTGTCATTCAAGGTGGAAAAAGTTTCCAACCACTCAGTCTTCATGCCCATACAATAAAGGAACGATATTATTAAACAAATTTCCGTTGCATCTGGTCTAAGAGGGATGTACTCGCAGAATTAATAAATTATCTTCATCCTAATTAGTTAAGTTCAATACATATCAGAAATATTATTTAATAGTATAATTGTTTAACTTAAATAGCGAATACTTTTTCAGAAAAACTGTTCGAAATTTCTTCATATTCCGAGTACATTGCTCTTCGATTAAACGGTATGGACATTTTTTTAACAATAATTTTATCAGTGTATATCGTGAAAATTCTTCCGCGTAAACATTTATATTGGAGCCAAAATTTTGAAGCAACAATTGAATGAAAAGCAAATAACTTCAAATGAGGGCGATAATGCTTCGAGGCGATGAAGCTGCATACCGTATCATATTGTGCAATCTTTAATTCGCTATTCATCGTGCGTACACAACGAATTTGCGAAAGGCTGCGACGACACGACGCCATCTTCGGATTTCAACTTCTGAGAAATGCGTTGCAAGCTGTTAGATTAGAAGCAAAACCGGTCAAATGGATCTCCTCGCTGAGACGGCAAATTATTCTCCCGTTTAGACCCTGATAGGAAAGAGTTACGCTGCAGACGATGACAAAATTAATGGATTACAAACCTTTTTATAGAGAGGAAAACGTGTTAATTATGATTGCCTGATTTGTTTCTTTATTACGTTGACACAGTTGATCTCGATAATTGTTATGAACTTGATCGATTTCAAGAAAGATATAGATAATTGAACTTCTATTTAATAAGTTGTTTTAAGGATGTATGTAAGCTGACATTATATTTTAAGGAATATAATCCTTTGTAGTGTATAAATGGGTTATTTTGACGAATTTAAAAACAAAAAAAAATAAAACTCTGAAAGGTTATTAACCTTTTAAGCCACGAATTTTTCAGGGCATTGCATTTTTATGAGCATTAGTAAAATGAGCATTAGTCTTTAAACAGTTGTAAGTTACGAATCCATAAACGGATTTTAACATTGCATAATGAAGGATCTATTATGGCGGACAAAATCACAACAAAATTACAACAAAATTCAATGAAAATTTACAAATTATTTTGGGATCTTCTTGGGCGCTGATTACGAATCCGTTAATGGTTTTTTTTTCTGCAAATCAAAATGACAGATCCAATGTGGAGGACCAAATTAAAAAAAAGGAATCAACATTTACAAAACCTAGTATTTAGGCATTTTAGGAATGATTTTGTTCCACATATTTCCTGAGCCATTTTGAATTTTTAAAAAGCGATAATATATTCGTAATCTGATACGCCATTTAAGGTGCAGGTCGAAAAACCGACAGTCAAAATACCGACAATTGAAAAAATGAGTGTCCACTATATCAATCTGTCTATTTGTTATGTGTAGGCTATTTGACTGTCGGCGTTATGACTGGGTTTTGTTGACCTGTCGGCTTTTTGATTTGTCGGTTTTTCGACCCACACCCACAATTTTTAATCAGAAACGTTTTGACATTTGTTTACGTTTATAAATACATTAAAAGGATAGCAAGGTAAGCAACTGAGCTAAAATTTGTTAGTTCTAGTATTATTGAACCAAACATTTATAAACATCGATAACTGTGTTACTAAATAAAACTTGATCATGAGCAAGACTGTATATATTTAAATAAAAAAAATGTTTCTAAACCAAACAATATTTGTTTCGGGATATCATTATTTATATAATATTACTATTTGCGACCATTAATTGACAAAAGTCAGCAATCACTATTTATTATTTTAATTATTTATTAAAAAATTACAAAAGTCAAGAGTTTAGAATAGTTAATACAGACACAAAGTAAATTCGGTTACGTATGACGTGAATTTTCTTTGAGAGTCGTAAAAATACATTCATTGAGAAACGAATGCCCTTGCTGCATACTTAAAATGCAAATCGTTAATTACTAAGCGATTAACGTCAACTTTTTATGCTAATCAACAACACGAAATAAACTAAAAGATTAATGTAATAAACTGCAATAGCATGTACAATTAGAATTAATGAATCACGCAGGAAATAACAACAATACAAAAAGAATAGAACACGATACGTAATCTGATCAAATGTTCTTTTTGCCACGTCTTAAATGAGAATTACGTGATAACCTTTCGACCTTATAATTCCCTGTATATATAGAAATTAGTAAGAACACTTGTCTTACGCACGAGTATGAAATATTTAATATCCCCTGTCCATAAATCATAACAAAACGCATAATATAAGCATGCGAAACTGGTTCTGTGATTTTTCAACAAGTAGATCATTTCAGCAACGAAATTAATCGGCTTATTTGGAAGACAAATTGAACCTATAGTCACAAATCAAGTAATAATCGCACTTCGTAATTCATAAATCGAATTTGAAAAATGTGTCCGTTTATTTAATGTTATTGCTGAAACAATTATTCGAGAACTAATCACTTTTTTGCCTGGTCAATAAGCGCAATTTCCGAATAGTAATAAAAAATGACTTATACTAGGGGTAATAAAACTATCACGACGAGGTTTCGTTATACTATATCGCGCACTTGCGCTTTGCGCAAGAAGGTTGCAGTTTCAGGTTTAAAAAACAATTTATGTAAATATGATTTTTCATATAATGATTTATTTCGATAACGTATAGAATAATTTATGTGGCAAGTAATTCGATAGCGCAGTGCATTTACAGAAATGGAGCTGTGAGGTAATATGGATTAGTGCATCAGAATTAAACGTCTTGGGATATTAACTATAATCTTTTGATAACAAACATTGTGTTGTTGTTTAAAGATTCGATTTTCAACTGAATAGCACAAACAAATCATGATCCACACGATCGTTCGTAATTGAAGTTGTTGTGATGAATGACATTTATTTTTTAAAACAAAGAAATTAATGTAAAGATTGTTCACAATCTTTGATTTTTACATATTGCGATGAATGAAGTAATGATTGATCAACGCATAATCGACTGTCAACATCTTGAAGAGTAGTTACTCACGTTTTATTGTTACATCCCGTGATGGATTGAACTCGTGCTGCCAACTCTCATCAATTCAAATAATTCAATAATCAATTATCCTCGTCTACAAAACGACTAACTGCTTTAATCAACAACCAGTCGATTGAATACTTTCTAAAGCCTGCGGAAAAATGGTCATTACCAATGCCATTATCAACCTTCGTAACAGTGCAATTACCGGCACCAATCCGCGGATGCAGCGGTCGGCGTTTGTCTCTAAAAATAAACGGCTTTTTGCCGATCGAATCCGCAAGGTGAATATCATTGCGTCAATTTAGAAAACGGCTCATTTACGCGCGTCATTTTAACCGTCACCTTTCGAAGGAAATCACCTTTTCTGAGCGAAGTAGGCCTTTCGTGCGTTGGAAACTCGCCGCTCCGGTCCCTTTTTCGATTTCGCACGAGCGTTTCCCGCATACGAAAGGTTGGGCGAAATCGCTTTGTCGATCGTCACCATATGCGAGTTAATCGCTTTCGCCAACTTTGGAAGTGAAGCTGCTAGGTCGATCTCGATTGCTCTCATAATCGATCGATGACTTCGGGAATCCTGAATCATTTCTAAGAGTTGTTCCTGATATAGATTTCTATCGATCCAGAAATATCTGTGTATCATCCTTTATTTGCATTCTTTATAACATTACACTTTTTTATACCAACAAAAATTTTAATGGAAATTTTGCCATCTTAGATGGTAATTTTGGATAGCTTTGTAGAATAAAGAAAATTGTCATTATTCCTGGTTACTAGATGTTTTTTAATCTTTACTGTATGAATATTAAAAATTACAAGAACATACCCAAGCAACAAAATATGGCAACCTCTTTTCAAACTTCCGAGATACTTTTTCGACCCTGGCTTATTTATCTAAAATAAAGTTCGAATTAAAACAAGTGGGACAAAAAGTAACTTAAACGACGAAATTTGGTGATACAATAAGGCAATTTGATCATTACTTTGGAGCCTAAATTTGGTAAAATGGATCTATAGCAGGTCGAAAATTGCGATATCCTAGTAATGATTCGGTGACGTCCAGAATATCCGGATGTGCGTAGGATATGCATAAAATATACCGATAAATATCTTCGACAATGGAATTCTTTTATCCTTGAGATATCCAAGCAATATCTAAATATATCACTTAGATATTTCAAGAAACTCTAGAGGATAACCCGAAGGATGTCTTTGGATCTCACATCTCAGGGATAACTTCGGATATCCCGAAAACTGACAAATTCTAGTAATACAGAAATGTTACCGGATACCGAATACATAATTTTCCATAATATGTTGAATAACATCTTTAGAGAGTATTTGAATTATTATTATGCTATTGTATGAGATGTGCAACTTAACAAAAATGTTTGTGTATTAAAATTAGTTATCTAATCCTATATATGTCCAGGCAAAGAAACAACAGAATGAAACATGTTAAAAAACGAATAGTACTTCTGGTAGACTATTTCGGAAAAAATGGAAAATTTTAAAAGAAAACACAGCACACATGAAACCCATGGTGATGTATGGAATATAGCCTTTGTTATCAAACCGGAAGCCGATCAATTGATGGAGTTTACAAAATAGTCGGCAATATTTCTAGTTTGCTCTAGAAAACAAAAATCCTTAGAAATTAAACGAAAGCTCCTGCTGCACAACTAGCATCGAATATATGAATAAGGTACACAGAAATTTATTGGAAATTGCTTTGTTATCATTTTTCAACTACATGTATTTTGCACAGAGGTTGAAAGAAAGCTGTCAAAAATCCCGCGCATACAAATCAACAACAAACGGATATATTTTTCTTAGACGAGGTAATAATTAGGTAATTATTCTTTCTTTTCGGCCTAATTCTGAACAATTGCAAATCGTTTTTTCATACAAAATACCTCAAATTATGGAGAAAAGGCTCACGAGTTCAATACAAAAAGAATATTTCGGTTACAATTTTTATCCATATACTTATGACCGAAAAACTAAAAAAACACATTTCGCATTTAAAATCCCATGTTAAATTTCAAATCGTTTGCCGAAACAGAAAATAATTTGTTACAGTCCAGGGGTTCCACTCACTTTGTGTCTCTCTATTTTCCATACTAAGGCATTTTTAGTATCGAAAAATCGACTTTTTCGACCTACTCTAGTGTCTATACATGGCGTCCCAGAATTCGAGGACCGTATTGTAAGTACATATACTACGTGAAATTTCAAGCAAAAAAAACCTCTAACTCTTTTTGCAATAACTTCTCTTTTTTTAAGTTATCTTAACAAAATTAGGCTCATTTTAAAGTCACTTTCAAGCTCTACAATTCATATCCGAGACTCTTTAACCTAAAATGAATATTTCTCTTACTATAGTCATAAAAATGGTAAAAATGCAATTTTTTTCGGTTTATCGCGTTTGAAAAAATGAACAATTTAGCCCCTAATCCAATGAGACTCGATGAAAATGGAGCTCTAATGAAGCCTCTTAATGTCGAGATTTCATGCTTGCATGGCCTTCAGAGTGTCAGAAAAACGATAGCATAACAATCTATGTTTTCTGGGCTAGTTTGAAAATCTGTTTACATCTATACTTACAGAAGCAGAATATTTAGATTTCACATAATTTATTTTTCGTCCTAGCGGGCATAAAATCCAATGTTACGCTCTCCAAAATTGCATGGTTAAGATAGGAATTTCTCACCGACCAGCCCACAAATCGGAGACATAAAATCGAATTTTATACCCGCTAGGACGAAAAATAATGGCTTCGTCGTCCCTCGGGCACGGTGATCGTCTGAGAGAAATTTTATTTTACGCCCTTAATACGAAAAGTACTGTTACTTCCGGCTGAGTATATTGCGATCGCAGTTTCATTTTTTAGAAATTCATCGAATGTCACTCCAGATTAATTTTTTTCAATTTTCAAAATCTTGACGACACTATCCGTGCATGCAACAACAATATTTTAGAGGTATTGGTAACAGATAATTCATAGTAGAATGATCATTCATGAGTTTTTGACGACTTTCCCTATAAATATCTCATTTTACAACTTGTTTTATCATTTCCTGCTACAATCCAAGCCCGAATTATTCCGACGTAAATTGGTCTGAACTCACATTAATAATACATGCATTTATTACTTCTTTCCAATTGCAAACATCTGTTAAATCAACAAAATCCTGTACATCTGGTCATCACAGTTAACATAAGTTCCACAAATGACTCGTTACAGTTTTTTGTAACGAGCGAATCCAGGAATTCGCCAATTGCACTTTCGGCGAATATGTTATATTCATAAGTAACCAGATCCGTTTAGGGTAAAGTATAAATTACGTCAATACTCAAAAAGCGATTGAGTGCGTTCTTCTTGCCCTTTTTTCGGGATGTATGTCGCCGATAAATTCACGGTCGGGGCATAAATCGGTGACCATAAGATCCCGGTCCACTCTCGAGGAATCGCTTCTTGCCCCACTCGCAGGGAACAACGTGCGTGCGACGCATCGAAATGGATGTACGAGGACCTTGACCTCGAGGTCGATCAGTGCATACTTGGACGTGTCCTCGCGATGTAACAAGTAAAAGTATACCCGAAAAGCACCCTTTCTATGCCGATGCGCGCACTGCTTTTTCAATGCCGGAATGTCAATAAGGTCAGGTCATGAATCTTCGAGATTCGCATTTATTGTTTCAAAGATGACATCATTGATGTAATGGTAGAAACTCTAAGTATTGCGCAATAACAAACATATAAATCTCACATGTCCAATAACGTCTGGAAACGCAATTTGTACAATTTTTCTCGGAACCATATTGAAAAATGTTTCGTTCACACGAAAGGAATACTAGCAAAAGCTGATTACACATTGAAATTCTCGGAAAAGGTATCACCCCGTCCGATAAATTTTCGTCGCAATTTATCGATTAGCCATAAAACACGCTTCGCTCGCGCTTATTGGCAGGCATTGCCGTGTTTACTCCTACATTTTTCTCGCGTATTGTTTTGCAAGAACACATGCCTAAAGCCTCTGCGTTCCGCTTCGGCGTCGCAATCCGATTTTTACGCGACGAACTGGTTTAGCCAGCGAGCAGTCTAAGTAAACAAAAATGAGCCTTGAAAATCGACGCTGAACGAGTCGTTTGTTCCAGGCTGCGTGTCGTAATCGCCGAATAAAACACCTTGTTCTGTAACACCTTCGGAAGCAATAAACACGACCCATGTTATTTTTTAGGCCGCTACCGCCATAAAGTCATACAGCAGCGGAGCGTAAGAGCCGCCGTTAAAATTGTCGTCTACGTCGAGTTGTATGCAAGTATCAACGGAACGAAATGCTGTCGGCCTAAGTCGGTAAGTACCACTGCTCAACGACGATAATATTTCCCCTGATTACGACCCACGCAGGTTACTAACGATTAGCAAAAAAACAGAGTTTACCTAGCTTTACTCTAGGTACTCTGGGATAACTCATCCGATTACTGGGTCTGTAATGTGCTCGACAATATTCGACCTACGTCTTCATCCTGGCATACATGCATATCCGATTTGGCGAGAATTGTGTCGAGAGCTAACGAGGAACAATTCGGTTTTAGCCTTAATTGAGGAACAAGACGATTGTCTGAAGTGTCGACGTGACATGAGGAACGATCCAGTAAGTGCCATATATCATTGTGGAATGCAGCCGCTATCCATAATCTGGCAACGACTATTAAACGTGTGGGTTGGCTATATCGTTGCTAGAACGTTTTTCGCGAGAAACAATGCAAGTCGAACGAAAGCGTATTAGAAATTATTATTACGTCTGTAGCGTGTTACGTGTTGGAGCTCCCACTTTATGGGGTGTAGTTATTAAATGGTGTATCATATTTCTAAGCTATTTAACAATGTTATATTTACATTCCAATGGTTGGGAAAGATATAGATTTGAATTCAAACGAAACAAAACGGCTCATTTTTTTACTTTATCAGGTATTTACTTCGAACCAAAATATTAAATGGATGAAATTTAAAATTACAAATTACAATTTATAATCGCGTAAGGTAAGGATACCATACCATTGCGACAGAACACACATGGCATTCCTAGCCCTAAAGGGTTTTTATTTTTTGAATTTTTTGTTTATGCAATAGGAAAGAGTTGTTATCATATAAATATAGTTAGTAAAATGGAATCTTAATGGCTACAATGACATTTAGAGTGAAGTTAATCCCGTTATTATTAAATATATTATAAATTATTGACCGACAGAAATGTAAATATTTATAAGAATACAATTATCGGTGTATACGGTCGATGGACTAAATAGAAATAAAAACAAACTACAAATGTAAACATTGGGGCTCTAATGAAAGCCATCGAAAATGTGAAAAGAAAGTTGTATAGGCCAGATTTTGTAATTTTGCCAGCTACAGAATCTTCGATTTACTGAACTGCTTATATCTAATGTATTCGCCGATATTTATTTTGTCATTAGAGGAACACAGAATCCATTGTTAATTAATTCCTTAAATTTACATATAAGCAGTTCAGTAAATCAAAGATTCTGTAGCTGGCAAAATTACTAAATCTGGCCTGTACAACCTTCGTTTCACATTTTCGATGGCTTTCATTGGAGCCCCAATGTTTACATTTGTAGTTTGTTTTTATTTTTATTTAGTCCATTGACCGTATTCACCGATAATTATATTCTTATCAATATTTAATCCCGTTATGTATAGATTATTGCTCCTTATTTACTCGTATTGTGTGCTAATATGTGCACTGAATTTCATTAATATTAACACTCCAAACGCCAACACAATTCAATTTCTTAGACATCAAATAGTGACAATTTCTTAGACATCAAAGCCGACATTTTAATAAAAATTTTGAAATTTGTAAAAATAATTGACGACTGTCTATCGTAAGTTTGATGAAAGTGCCAGTAAATGACCTTGACATTGAGTCCAAAACATATCTTCCCCATGAAGAAGGCCAATGTTTGCAGGACAAGGACTTGTTTACATGATACAACAAACAAGTCAGTCAGTGTTTCATTTTCTCTTCTGCAGTGTAGCAGTTCATAACATCAGTATAGCAGGGAATAAATTCGAATTGTAATTGAAATTGGAATATTATATCGTGTTCAAATGGAAACAAGTAACAGATGCTTCAACTCATTCAAGAAGAAGCATTTTAAATGCTTCCACTGCATTGTAATATTACAATTTGCGATTAAAAAATTACATTTTGTCGATTAAAAATTGCTCAGAAGGAAATTGTTTATTATTGTTTTTTGTGTTTTTGATGTATCGATTTTTTATTTAGATTTTTTCCCAACCTTAATTGAGGCGCCGCATCTAACAATCGAACAATCGGACTTTAGTTGGCCTCTGGATTTATTTGTCTGTAACTCAGCCATTTCTCAAAATTTGGAACAGAAAATTATACTAAATTTTTCTCATAGCATTCTGAGAATAATATTACAAACGAGAAAATATTTTAAAAATATATAACATTACTTCTTGCATTCGGTAAACAGTGGGTTATAAATGGATGTTTTCAATTGCTACTGAAGCAATAATATCATTACTAATTACAAAATACCTTAGGCAATGTTTTCTTATATTTTCAGGGTCGCAGATGACAAATCTCGCAGAACATCGATAATATTCTTTAACCAACAACAGAAATATTTTTATATTTTTAAACAGAAATCAGCAGTATCAGCAGTAACATGAAATACACTTCTTTCGAATGAAAAATATTCATTAACGAATATTTTATAGCCATGGAAAACCTAACGTAGTACAAATGATAGTTAAGTTGTTTTTAATAGTGATAGGTAAAGCCTTCATGTAGTAGTATTTTTGTCAACATTCCAAAAATTGAAATTTTATAAAATACTCCGAATAATATTTTTAACATGAAGAAATATTGCGTAATTTAAAAAATGACACCAATGTTAACAAAAATTTGTATTGATTAACTTTCATTACTAGTAATTAAATTGTACAACAATTTGAGTTAATTCCTAGCGCCGTTTTGAATTTTGTCAATCAGAGGTTCGCAATCAGCGACTTGGAAAACCTTCGAGTAGTATAAGTTTTAAGAGAATCCAGTTGGTTTTATAAAATTCGTCCACCATATTGGAGCCAACATTTTGAATTTCGAAAACTAGATATCAGATTCGTAATCAGCGACCTCGAAAACCCCCGAGTAGTACGTTTTAAGAGAATTCAGTTGATTTTGAAAAATTCATCCGCCATATTGAATCGCCATTTTTAGTTTTGAAAATCAGATAGCACATTCATCATCTGTGACCCTGAAAATATAAGAAATCATTTTTTAAGTTATGTATTAGTAATGAAACTATTGCTCTAGTAGAAATTGGAAATACCCATTTATAACCCATTGTTTACCGGAAGCAAAAAGTAATGTTATATATTTTTAAAATATTTTCTCGTTTGTATTATAATCCTCAGAATGCTATGAGAAGTATTTGCGGCCCCGTCCTAAGCTATACGATCGGTTCTTTCAAAATGGCGGAAGATTCTCCAAAGTTACTTCACTATCCCCTCTTCCGTATCTTTGTTTATATCCGTGCAATGGATGCTTCTTTGTGTGCGTGGTGTGAAGCGGATTGTGGCTCAGCGAATCAATGTGATGAGGGAAGAAGAGCTTTGGACAAGCCAAGTATATAACATTGGACGGCATAACTTAGGACGGGGACTACTGTAGTTAAAATTTCAGTTGAACATTTTGAGAAATGGCCGAGTTACAGCCAAATAAATCCAGAGGCTAACTAAAATCCCACAAGTCCGATTGTTCGGTCCGGCGCCTCAATTTAAATATTTGAAGGTGAAGCTCACGGAGGAGGGATTTTTTTGTAGTAAATGCCAGAAACTTGATTTTTAAGTAAAAGAAATAAAAATTATTAATTTTTAAATTAAAAAATTGCTGTTGATCAAGAACAATTATTCAAAATTTATATTTTTATTTATAAAGAAGCAAATTTTTATTTTTTTTGCGAAATTTAAATCCGCCAAAGGTTATCTCTCGAAAGTGTATTAATTGTTTTAAGATAGACTATTCGAGTAAGACCACACTTGGTTATGTAACATGCATGATTGAAAATCAAAATAATATTAAAAAGTCACGCATTTGGAGTAATCAACAATAATATCATGTTCGCGATATCAAAATAATAGATTTAGTAAAACACAGTCATAGATAATAATCTATTCATCCACCAATTCCTGTTTCCTTTCAAGTTTCTCGAAATAAATATAGCTTATAAGCATAAATATTATGGACTTCATGCGTAACTGAAACTAATATTTATGTAAGATGTATAATGTAATTCGTTACAACTATGTTATGCACGATGTCAATAATTATTTTTTTTAAGGTTTGTTTTAAAATTAACTATATAATATAGAAAAAAAATTGCTAAACAAGCTAGGAAATATACATTTACGACCAATAATATAAACCGAGTGAAAATTACATTGCAGTGTATTACCGTGAAGAAGATTTTATAACATCCACGAAAACGTGTATTCTCCCTTTGGAATTTTGAATATGTTTTGAAGAAATGGCCATAAAAGTCTCATCTCTTGAATAAACATCTTTAAAAAAAAACATCAAACCCAATATCCATAGCTTATACGACGAAAAACAAACGGTACACCGTTAAACGTAATGAATAGTAAATTACATAGTTACGAAGGTACGGGCGTTGCACGCAAAGTCGCATTCGTTTGTATAATTCATTAGTTATAAGATAAGGTAGGATTAGAAAGTTTCTTGCACTTGCAGGAATATCGTCTTTTAGATAGTAAGTAACAAGTTTATAGAATGTCTGTGCTGATATCAAATTGTCTTAGGATCAAACATTACGTGGCATATTCTCACATACGAGTCCGGATTGGCGAGATGAAAACTATTAGACTGAGTCGAACCAGGAAAAAAGTTTTATTTTATTGAGATTAATCTATTTTCAAAAGAAATTGTTTTTGCATTCCGAGATTGCGCTTAAGTAATCGCTTTATACGGGACTTTTATATTTAACTTTCTTTGAAGAAGAAGGTGATGTGTATGGATGGCGCTTGAGAGTCGTTATTGTAAATAACAATCACGTTTGCGATTGGCCCTGTGCAATTTTACCGAACATCAAGTTTCTTGTATGATACAATACGAAAATTCTTCAAAATTTTAATTTTTAAATTCTAATTTTCTTAACAAGTGAATGTAATTTCTTATGTTACATAATTTATATGATGTGTATACATGAATTATGAATATTTAATGACCAAATTGAATCTACTAGAATATATTAATTTACTATATGTTGTTAATGGATTTTTATATACTATAACATATTTAACTAACCCCTCGAAATGGGAGGTTAAAATGTTTTCTACGGTTATTAACCCCTTGACTTCCAATGGCATTTTGAACTTTTCACAGACTGCCAGAAAAAGGGAAATGTTTGTCATGATATAAAGTAGACTAACAAATTCTGGAATTTATGTAAAATAAAACTAAATCCATTTCTAGACAATCTAAGGTATTCTGAATATGATGGCGTTTTCCATTTTCATAATCGCTGTGTCAAAAAGAAACTATAAATCCACAAAGATGGTATTTTTAACAATTTTTGCAAAATCTTAGTCAGGAGGTATGACATTGTGTTCAATCAATTTATGCATAAAAAGATTATAAATCCGCTGGAAATTTGTTACTCGTAGGTTTTCGAGATCGCTGATTACGAAACTGCGGTCAGATTTTGGAAATTCAAAATGGCGGATCCAATAGGACGGACACTGTTTTGAAAAGTCTAATCATCCTGCTTGAAACTTGTTACTCGGGGGATTTTCGAGGTCGCTGATTATCAATATGATGATATCTTTTGAAAATTTAAAATGACGGCTACAATATGGCGGAGAAATTTTCAAAAAATGGAACCATTTTGATTGATAAATTTTCAAAATCCAATTTCAAATGTGTAATCAGCGGTCCCGAAAACCCCAGAGTAACAAATATAAAGTGAAATGGTTGGAATTTACAAAATTTGTCGGCCATTTTGAATTATCAAAATCTGACTTCAGATTGGCAATCAGCAACCCCGAATACCCCTGAGTAACAAATTTCAAGCAAAATGTTTGGAATTTGAAAAATTTGTCCGCCATTTTGAATGTTCAAAATCTGACTTCAGATTCGTTATCAGCGTCCCAAAATACACCTACACACCAAGTTAAAGTAAAATCTAACAAATTTTTTGTTTGCATTTTGGGCATTTTTTGTGAAATTCTCGTGGCAGTCAAGGGGTTAAATAGTCTGAATAATCAAGAAATTAAGAGTCTCAGACATAATTAATTAGCGTTAATTCATTGAATTTATTAGAGCGAAGACGAAGGCACTTTTATCAACGACAAATTTCTAGTTGATGTTCATAGATTTTATGCATTTTTGGTTGCGAATAGGCCTCAATTCCGTATCTTTATTGATGCGAAAAAAATTAACAAAAAACGAATCACACGATATTTTGTTAATTTTTTATTTAAAATGCTGCTGTACTTGGTGAACGTTTCTATAGTCCTACACTGAGAAAAAGGATTTTTTGTTGAAAAGAAATATCATTTAGTTAAAAAGTTGGCATGGTTGCAAAAAAGATGGCATTGTTATATTACAGGCGATTTATTTAATACTAGCATTTTATTTCTTACATCAGAATTTATTTCTTAATAGTTACGATATGTATACGTGGAACTCGGCGTACTCTGCGCAAATTCACAAATAAGACGTGGAACATGTGTTTTATACGATGTATTTGTTTATAAAATGAGCATATTTAAGACCAGGCATAAATAATACCTGTAATTTATTTCTTTTCACAATAACAACCACCGAATTGCAATGGCACTCAATCGTTCTTAACAAACCAAACAAAACATCCGTGTTGTCATTTGAGGTTATGTTACGATGCGTATCGACTCCAACCATTACATTTTGTAACTATTAAGGAATCATTACTTTATAGCTACAAACGCATAGTATACAAGCGGTTTCTTAAATGTTAAGAAATGTTTGGTTGCATTTAATAGATATTTCTTAAGATATAAAAGGCGTTGTTTGCACAACAGAAATGTTAGCTTTATATGAAATTAATAATTACTTTATATTTAAAAAATTATTCGATGCGCCCTATTTAAATACGATCAAATAGATACGATTTCTTAACTAATAAGAAGCCTTTTTTTTTAGTAAACAATCCTTTCCCTCAGTGTACATTTCATACACAAATGTGAAGTATGGCACCATCTTTTTAAGTCGATCTGCAGCTTTCGCAAAATCTTATGATTAATAAAATAGCAACAAATTTTCTAAAAGAGCAATTCCGCCCGCTAAATAATAAATAAATAAAAAAAAATTGAGCCATATTGGGTATCTTATCTCCTAACGAGAAAGAAGGTCGAAAATCAACTAAAAATGTGCATCCGCCGGACTTAATGGGTTAAGTAAAATAATTGTTCTATCAGACAATTTAAATAGTTTGAATAATTTTAATTTGATATTTTATTACTACGCTGCGGCCTCTTGTTGACGATCTTCTGGATTAAATACAATACTTTGAAAAACAGGAAAAAAAAGAAGGAACCTCTCGCTTTTTCCACCTTGCTGAGTCTATTCATGATTCTTAGATAATCTTTGAGGATTAAAAAACATTGTTTCCGATTTAAAAGAAAAAAAATAAATGAACGTAAAATAGTCATTAAAAAGCAAAAAATAATAAAATAACAATTTTTTAATTATTTGTTTATATTTGTTCGCATGTCTATATATTTTTTTGCATGTCTATAAATATTTTTTTTTGTTTCATGTTTATATTTTTTATATATATTATTTGCCTTTTTCTTTCTTG
Organism: Trichopria drosophilae; assembly: GCA_030407085.1. Lineage (NCBI taxonomy): Eukaryota > Metazoa > Arthropoda > Insecta > Hymenoptera > Diapriidae > Trichopria > Trichopria drosophilae. Next base: position 195,665,721 of record CM059582.1, read on the forward strand.
TTTAGATTTATTATAATTACCAAATCATATTCATATATCGGTCCCTTCCAAGTAACTATCAAATCGAAATTGTATTAACTTTATAATTATGAATATAACTTTTTGCTTTTTTTCTTTTACCTTTTTTGTTGTTAATTTCGTTACTAGATGAGATTATAAATGTTCCGACAAGGCGTAGCGTGTTGTGAATCAGTGCGATTACGACGCTAGGTGTTTTTGAAATGTTTAGAAATTTTCAAACTATGGCATTTTAACATCTAATGCGATTTGTAGGTATAAACGGCCAACAATAACAGTAATAATTCGCTATGTTAACGGCTTAGTTAATAACGGAAAATAGTTATTTTTAACTGTTCCAAATTTTGTTCAAATATACTTGATCGGAAATTTATTCAGGCTAAAATAAGGACCTGATCCTGTAACCTATAAATATGAATCCAGGGTAGCACGTCTTTATTTCACGGACAAATGATCACGCGAGAAAATATCACGGACATTTGATCACACGTCAAATTATCACATTGATAAAATATCACATCGACAAAATATCACACATTTAAATATTTTCTTCATTAAAAAAATCATATTCATACTTGCTCATTTTTAAATGACCTTAATTTATATTTTCATTGACAGTATTGCAAAATATCATGTATTGATGTATTATGATGTCTAAAAGATCATATTGAAAATATTGTTTAATCATGTTAAAATAATATATTGAAAATTTATAATATTTTGTTAACGATTTCCACATATGTTTACAGATTCATTTTCCGCGAACAAAATTTCCCTGTGCAGCAGCATTTAGGTTTGGTTAGGGTATTTTTTAAGACACGCATATGCTTTTACTATACGAATAAACATAGTGATATTATTGTTTATGGTTATTTGTCCATGTGATATTTTGTCGCGTGATCAATTGTCGTGTTCTATTTTATCGTGTGATTAGTTGTGATGTGAAATAAAGACGTGGAGCCGAATCCAGGTCCATCTTAGATTGCCTGATTCAGCTCTATTAGATTGTGTAACATTTGTTTTCGGTCAAGGCAGATCTGACTAATTTAGTAGTAAAATTAATTCAATTAGTTAATAATTAAAAATTGGTGAGCATGATTTAAGTCACTCTTCAAATAATGAATTTTCACTTCGGGCAAATTGCATTCCTCTATTCCTAAATATTCCAAGAAATTCGAAGAGCAAGTTAAAGGACATTCGGGATCATGGGAAAACCGTCGCCTGCTATTAATTATTAAAAGGTTTTTGAAATGCCCTAGGCGCAATAAAGAAAAACGTACGAAGTTGACATAAAAAATCAATAACATTTGTGTTTTAACAAGTCGCAAGTAACAAAGCGGTAAGTAAGTGATGAAGATTAACGGTCGCTTTATGTACATTCCGAGTGTCATGCTATCGATTATTATTAATAGCACCGACATGAAATTGGCTCAGATGCATTTCACCGGTTGAAAAAACGGGAAGCGGTAAAAAAAAATTTCGCCCGTTCCCGACATTCGGGAACTTTCTAGAAGCCAGTTCACCCGTTACAAATTGATGTAACCCGCCAACCGAACGCGAATTGCATTAAGCGTCGGCTTTGTTTGTTAATTGTCCCTGTCAGTTCCGCTGAAGTTTACATTATGTACGTAATTTCCCATCGTCTGGCAAGGCGTAAGGTCGCTTTCTTTGCAGAAATCTCGATCGTGATAGCGAAGCTGTATATCGGACTGCTAGCCCACATAATCGAATGACTCCATGGCTGGGATATCGCATGAGCGATCGGCCGCACGTAGAATGGCGACAGACGGAATTTGCGTCAGGAGTACATCAGATCATTCCGGTGTTTATATTCCTCATAGTACCAATGTGAACTGCTTGTAATCGACCCTGGCAGGTATGCATAATGCGTGCATAATACATGCATACAAGCTTATGTGCACCAAGCGCCTCTTGGACATACATGCGCATCATTAAGCGCCAGGTGGGTGGATATTGACGCGTCTCGATCCTCCATTGTTTAGAGCCAACCGAATAAAAAGGATATCATGGGTAAGGAATGTCTGATTTATAGCGCAAATGCATCGCGTCCGCGGAATAGTTAACCACCCGTTGCCTCACGTTGGAATCCTTAAAGGATTGTTACAATGGCATGTCAATTTATTAAGAATTTCAATTGATTTTATTGAGTATTCTAAATATTTTTATCTTTGAAAATGTAATATTGCTTCAGATACCGTCGATGAGTGGCAATCCATCTACGTACCAAGAACTGACATTAAACTTGCTATGCGATTTACATTTGTGTTTCATCGCTGTTGGACTGATGTTATCGGGATAGTGCGTTTCTGGATGAGGACGTTACCATCATTCGTGTCGCTTTCGTATTCATGAAAAGATCATTGTTCATTTGATTCGCAAGCCTCTTTTTTAGATGTTGTGAATAATCTTACTGGGTAGAGTATCTTGGTTTGTATTGTTGAACAATATGATTTTAAATTGAAAGTTCAAGGAAAAATTATTTTATAGGAACTAACCTTGACTGAATTGGCTGATGATGTACTAACTCTTATAATCATTGGAATAATTATCTGCAATATTGTCGATTTACAGCTTTTCACATTCCTCATGTATATCAAAATAGTTCCAGACATCATCGACGCTGAATATGGCCTACAAAAGCTTATCTGTTTCGACCAACTGATAAAACCTGCCTTCTATAGCTTTCAACTATTTTGCTTAATATAGATATTGTACATTTAAAATATTAATAATATTAAAATAATATGACATCAGTGGAATGAATATGTATAAAATCAACCATAAATACACGAAAAAGTCCTCATAAGAACTAGACTACCCACCTATTATTATTTATCACACTTCTGAAGCAAATATGACCAGCACACGCAATTTACTGTTAGAAATTCCGATAAAAATATACTAATCCTTTGCAAATAATGATAAAAACATTTACATTTATAATTCACGGCAGATACACAATGTCGCAATCGCGATAAACGTTATTGGCTTAAAAACCAAGTTGCACTAACGGTCGCGCGATAACACAGGTCTATTAGTCAGTTATTAAATCGACACAATCTGCAAATGCTTAGATTTGGTCCGTAAATTTTAAATTTTCTTCGTCTTGCTGCACTTGGTAAGAACGAGGTTAATGAAAATAAATAACCTTGTTATTGTGGAACCCCCGTGGTAAGGTACCGTCAAATCGGTGGATGATAAACGTCGCAAGGCGTAAGCGCGCGTCCTTTGATAAAAATGCATTCGCCTAACTGACCACCAATAAAAGAGAAGTGTAATATTCACGGCACGTATTTCAATCGACCTTCATTTGCTATTTTGGTCCTCGGCTTACATAAAAGATCATAACGCGAGCAATGCTATCGTTCACCTTCGGCTGATATGTTCTCCATCTTGAATCTCGGAGAACCGGTAATCTTCACTTCCAAAATTGCTTTAACGATTTTACTTATCTTTTACCGGATTGCATACGATTTTTGTGAATGAAGTATCAATTGATTCTGATTTAAAATAATTATATCATAAGAGCAAGCAAACTGATCGGCTTATTAAAAAATTGTAATGATGTAAATATAGGTAATAAGTTATATATGCAAATTTGATATTAACTACTTGAGTGACGAACAGTGGAGAACGGGTGATTCCTCGGGTCTGAATTTTCAACTGATTTTAACAGTTTTGTTTTTTAGTTGAAGCTCTTTATATTTGAAAAAGGGCTATCGGAGAGCTAAAATATTAAATTTTGACAATTCACTTTTTTAAAATTTGTACAAATGTTGAAGATATCGAAAGATTTTAGGATAGCTGGTTATAAATACGAAGTCAGATTTCCAAAATTCTGGATGGGCGAGATTTGGTAGATATAATGTGGCGGCCGAATGTTATTTTTCTTGTTTTTTTTTTCTGAAAATTGGTATCTAAGTGTTTTTTTAAATGGCCGACTACGTATTTGAAGTAAGATATTTAAAATTCAATTGGGCGAATCCAATATGACGCCAAAAGGGTCTCGCCGATTAAGCATGTTGGATCGACTCCCACCGAATTTCATAGCGCCAATTTTTTGGGCATATTTATCACTCGAAAAGGACTTTTTCTGTATAATTGCAGATCCTTATGAAGATCCTCCGATTCTTAATAATTAAAAGTCGTGGCTTTCATTTTTCCATAATAAAAAGTTGTTTAAATACCTGCAAAAATTCTAACAAATTTAAAACATACCATAGTTCATAGGAAAACTAGATTCATATATAAAAATTTTGATTTAAAAATAAAATAAAATTGACTTTTGTATAGAATTTAATAATTTTTGTTACTCAAAAGTATCATTAAAATGCAGAGACGATTTTAGCCGTATGTTTCCGGAGTTTTTGTGAGATCTGTTACATTTTTGTACAAGAATTGGTTTTTATGGCAACATGATGTGTTTCAAAAATAAATAGGTCGTGATTCCATTTTTTTGAAAAATTCAATAACGATCAATGTTCAATAAAACACCCGAATAAATGTAGTTTTTACTTACTTTAAATCTTTTGTAGGGAGAATTGTGCCCACTAAGTAAGGCTCTTAAGACGTAACGAGCTTCAATTAATAATTTATGGAACTACGTTTAAAAAAACTCGTCTTTTTTGTCCACTGTGCCGCGCGGCATTCTGGATTAAATTTACAAATTTATCAATAGTATTTTTATACTTTTACAGAGGTAACCACCAACATTTTTTTCTAGTTTTATATGATTTTTGATTGACCACAGAATATATTGAAATCTATTTAAAATAAACAAAGCTTTTAAGAATCTTAAGTACTTTGATTCATTTTAGCATCGATTTACTCTAAAACAATGAAATTTTTGAAAAATTGATGATGAACGATTACTTTAACAACTCTTTTGGATTTTTGAAGTGATTTAAAGTAATTATCAGACTTTTGTGTCAACATATTCCTCGATATTTAAAGGAAGATTTCGAGTTAAACTGAAGTTTGTAGGTAGGAGTTAATTTAATAAATCTGTCTCCGATAACCTTAAAAAAATTGATAAATTGAGTATATTTAAAATGTCGTTGGCAGTTTTTTTTTTCTTTTTGGTCGGTAAATAAATGTGTGGCATCACTGAAACAATATCAGAAAAAATATGGAGGTGGATGGAAGAACTCTTGGGTTGAAATTAGTCCAAGCTCAACGAGTTTAATTTAATCCTGCACGAGTCTTGTCACTAATCCGCATTCGGATCTTATACTCATTTTTTAATTACTTGTGGAATGTTCGAGTTTTCTGCAAAAACCGTGCGTTAATATTCATTACCTATTTTTGTACATATTCTCGAACGGCAATGTTTATTACTGCACCTTTAACCCTTTCAGTCACGAATTTTTCCAGCCATTTTCCAGGCATTTTTTTAAAATTTCGTATACTTGAGTTTTTGAGGTCGCTGATTACGAATCCGGTGTGAGATATTCAAAATTCAAAATGGCGGATCCAATATGGCCGACCAAAAATTTGAAAGATAATGGATTTGGCTAAACTTTAGTATATGGGTTATTATATTTTTATATTCTGATTCGTAATCAGTGACATCAAAAACACCTGTATACCAAATTTTAGGCAAAATCATGATTTTTCAACATTTTTGTCGGCCATATTGAATCCGCCATTTTGAAATTTGAAAATCTGACACCGGATTCGTAATCAGCAACATAAAAAACTCCGGCACACCAAATTTCAAATAATAATAGCGATTATTTCTTCCTGGTATGTATTTCTTTTGAAAATTCTGCCTTTTTTTGGGACTAATTTGTTGTTAACAATCATTATTTTAAATAATTTTGCAATATTATTTTTCGTTAACACTTATTGGAGTCTTAGGAAAATTAGGAACAAAAAACCGCATCGAAATCGATAACTATCTGTTCATGAACCTTAAGAAAACGATAGCTACTGGTGTCCGCCTGTGACTGAAAGGGTTAAATCTGCGACGCAATTATTATTATGTGAATAAACAAAAAATCGCTACCAGCTGATTTGCGAGTGGAAGATTTCTGCCAGATTTTCACATAAACATAAGTAAGCTTATATTACCATGGATGAAATTTGGTGAAGTAATATTTAGCTTGCTAACTTATTTGAAAATAACCACCAGCGATAATGCTAATATAAAATTAAACTAAATAAATTAAAGTGTCCGATTTTAAAACCTTCAAAAATCTCAAAATTAATTCATTTTCTGAAAAAAAGGCTTGACTTTTGGTGAAATGACTCTATAAAAAAGGTTGCTGGTGCAAGGATTGTATACCTGGATTTGTTAGTTCATGGCAATAATAAGCTGTCCAATTAATTTACTATTAATAATTTATTATGAAAGTCTCTTGTCAAAAACTATCATCAATTTTTATGAAAACTTTCAGTTCATACTCTGGTATGAAATTTTATATCAAGTTCTGCGAAGAGAACTGTTAATAGGTTGGTTAGAACTGTTTTCCAATGTAGAAAATTTCATATATTTTTGATGACACTGTGGTTGAATAGTGGTAATTACGTTCATCGTACATTACAACTAATAATTAATAATAACAATGCTTTATGTTGAATGAAAGAAGAAAAATAAAATTTGTTTCCAATGTTTAACTCTGATATAAGAGGCACTCTGTATAATTCTGAGTTTATGCAATTTTTTGTTGAAAAACATTTTCCTGTCATTGATGAAAATTGTTTTTTCATTTTTGGATCATTTCTGAAATTTGAAAAAAGTGGCCGAACCGGGACTTGAACTCGGTACCTTTTGGATTGCCCGTCGAACGATCTTCTAACATATCAGATTTCCTTCTACTAGTTTATCAGTCCAGGTAAATTATAGTATTATAAGTGTACTGTCTAGGTAAACATTAGCATTTATTAAAACAAAGAAATATCGACTTTTTTTATTTTCAAATTTAAGAATACTGAATTGAAACTGATTAAGATATAATTTAATATTGAATGAACATATGTTCAAGAATGTTTATTTATTGTTAATAACAACCGACACTATATGTACAATCTATACGGTCATCGTAATTACACGTCGATAGTAAATAAAATTCATTATTGACAATTAAATATACGAAATAATTTTCCACGCCTTTGCTTACGACGATTTCACAACCTCTTTAGAATTACAGAAAAATACTGTCGCCATGCAATTACATTTAAATGAAAATTTTCTTTTTCTACTAATGGCCAGACATTTTTAAGACGTTCCGAGACTTATGCAAATAGTCGAACGTTTATGCAACGTACATTTGAAAAAGCGCCCGACTTCCTATGAAATAAGAAATATATTCATAAACACGGTAATCACTCGTCGTAATTAAATATTAATATGTAAAGGCGGCAACTTCAAGCGCCAAGAAAGATATTTTCGTCGGCGTAAATGGGTAAAATATACGGCAACATTACTTTTAGTGTCACCTCGAGAAACTTTTTCGTCGCGTTCGAGTATGGAAACTCCCCATACAATTCATTAGATCGACATGATGACTGACTACAGGGTTTGGAAATGTTGATGTAATTCGGAACGTAATTTACATTAACTGACGACAATAATGTCCAGTTTTATACCTGGTTAGAGGATTAATTTCCATTGCAGTTGTTCATGAACTTTTAACAACAGGAACCTTGAACCTTGTCCTAGTTTCATTTGGTAGTTCTGTCGGATTTTGCGTCTCTTGGGCGAATCCGAGGTAAGCGAAACGTGTTACCTTATACGGGGTTAGCCTAATTTCTTGCACTTCGCCGTCTATAGGGATATCTCAAAGATTTCACAAGTGTTTGTGGTCTTTGACGAATCGACCGAATATTTATGCCTGACGTTTGTTAACATTGAAAATGGAATAAAGGTGACGAGAATCGGCAAAACTGAAAGAAGGTGAACCAAAAAGTGAGAATGTTCCTATTTGCATACAGCGCCGGAGACATTGTGCGAGATGAAAAATTCATGTTGGTCGGGAAGTCGAAGGTGGAATAATTCCATTTACGTGCTCCGCAACATGAAGGTCAAGGATGGTACCAATGACCATGGGCAAACGACCTGCCAGATGTAATTCACTAAAACTACAAGAACTTTCAATTAAATTTTCGTGATAGAGATTTTTCTTTCTACTTAACATTTAAAAATATCATATCACTTATCAAAAGCGAAAAGAATCGTCTGCATTTCGAATAAATTTAATTACATGAAAAACATATGATGTAGTTTACTAAGGCGGGATTTGTCGAACAATCAAAATCCTTACTGGACTTTTATTCATTGCAGTATAAAAATGGTCGTAAAGTGAAATAAGTTCTTTAAGGGCTACTTACCTTGTGCAGAATACATGGGTGACATCCTGTTCCCAAATGACTTCAGTTTTACAGCTCGTATCAAACAATCCAACTTTGATTGACAGCGTAACCTTCCAGGATGTAATCAACGTCTGGAAAACAAACTTTGTCTTCTGCTATAAAAAGTAAGATCCTTGAATAAATAAATGTCTTCCTATTATAAGATAACCTTTGGTACGCAAAGTACAACTTTATAGTGTAGTTTTAGTACAGGTTAACGTTTAGCTGCTAAATGTACTTCTAACAATAAGTTAAAAACATAACAGATGTTCAATTTTAATTGGAAACAAATTGATTAAAAAACAGCTTAAATAAAATACATTGTCTAAAAGTTATTTACTTAAATATGATTACATTTTAGATTACATTGGTTCGAAAACAAATTCTCCTGACTACAAATATGGTTTAGCTCGTTTGAAACTTATAGTAATTCTTCTTCATATTTATAAGAATTTATGGTAAAAATTTAAGCAAAAAAAAGGTGGTGTTTTTGAGAAAATTAAGTTTATTTAATTGCAGAAAATCGGCAACCATTTTTTTAATTTTGAAGATTTTTATAAAAACCCAAAGGATTTTTCAAGATTTCAAAATCGCCTACAAGAAAGAAAACGAATTATATTAATTAGCAAAAAAAATGCTTGCAAAACAATAATTATTTAACGGTTTCTTCATTTTTAGCGTTAAAATTTCAAATACTCATAACTGCATTAAAAATTATCCTTTTCAAATTCAGCAAAATACGTATCCCCGTATATCCCTTGAAGAATAACATATTCATTCGACAATTAAATCTAAAATTTTGACCATATTTGACTGCATGATTTGAAATGGATTAGGACTAAAAATCTGGCGTCAGATTCGGAATTACCCAACGGGCACGAAGAACCCAAATGTTTCTAAAACGTTTTTAGAATGTTCCAGAAACGTTCCTAAAACGTTATATGTCTGCAACATGGATGAAACGTTTATAAAACGTTCCGTAAAAGTTGCAGACATATAACGTTTTAGGAACGTTTCTGGAACATTCTAAAAACGTTTTAGAAACATTTGGGTTCTTCGTGCCCGTTGGGTAGTAATCTCGGAAGTCTGTATACACCAAATGTCAAATAATAATGACTATTAATACGTACTCAATACTCCCATGAATTTTTTCCCAAAAATATGCTCTTTTGATTACCGATTTAATAAAAAATAAAAAACAGTTAGTTGATTCAGGTCCGCCTGTGACTCAAAGGGTTACTACATTTTGCATTGTCTTACCGTCAATATAAATCGCATTGCTGACACTCAGAATTACTAGGAGAAGCCTAACAAACCTTAATAAACCTCTTTTCCCCATCGATGCGATGAAAGCTCCCAAAAAATAAGCTATATAGTAATATAAATAACAGCATTGAAGTATGACGTATCTGTTTCTAAGGTATAACATCACTATATGTAAATAACCATAACTACAGTTCTTTTCAACCATCAAATTTGGATGAAATTTTTTATCTGCCACACTAATCTCCGAACGAACCAGACATAAATCATACAATCCCTTTCTTGCAGCCATGTCTCAGTGATTTTCCGACGGTCTTTTTCACACCTTTGGTCTTATCAAAATAGTATTACATCCATTAATACAATCACAGTAACACCTCAGTTCGACAGGACATTTGAAAGTGATTTCCCACAAATCTCGAGCACTTAAGCGAGATTTAAATACATTTAAGGAGCCTTTCAGTCGCCCAGGATTCGCAGTTCCCACGGTATAAATAGCAAACTCCGGAAAATCGATTCGCCCGTCTAGAAACTTTTCCCTCCCGTTATACATCAAACCCATTCGTCCTACCCTTTTCGTCTCGTGCCCTAACGGAGAGTAATGTTACATGAATTCGCGGCCCTTGGCATTTCTTCAAACATATTTCCTACATCGAGGCGAATTTCCGCAAAGAAGTTTCCGATATCGATTTGTGGGTTACAACCAAAAAATGTCGACATCTTATGACATATTATCGAAGATCGAACCGAATCGATAGGTCATGCGCCCCTAGTCCTAAACGGCGATAAGAGGGAAAGATTGAACCTCATAAAAAGAGAGTAAAATTTGGAAAGGTAGGCGATGAAATATGTGAATAGTTCTCTTACATATGTCACGGCGAAAGTTTATAACACGAATTCCTTTCGCTTTGATACTTGAGTAAAGTTCCAAAAAAGGATGGTCCCGGTTTCAAGGTGTGTTCGTTTTTGTTGATCAGTAATTTGGGTGCTGTTTTATCTACCTTTAATGTCCGCGGCACCAATCAGTACCATTCCGTCCAGGAAAAGGAAATGCAACTTGCTTTCGGCGAGAGATCGGACACGATCGCTGATTAAAATTACCATCGCCATTGGCGATTATGCGTCCACATACATACCCGTCTAGATATTGTTTCCTGTCGCTGAGACCGTGACACGATTATTTATATCCATGGACCACCGAGAGGGTGGAGAAGGAAATAAATTGCTGGTAGTGCGAGTCGGCGAAAGTTTCGCTCAGCTCCTCTTCTACGTTTTCTCCTTCTGCTTGAATCATCGGTGACATTTCCCATGAAGAGTCGGACCTCATCCAATATACCGATCCTCCTTCCGGTGGATTTGTTTGTCAGAACTCATCCGCCGATGATATATCGACTTAAGATCGAGACTGTTAACCCCTTTGGCCTGGATCATTGCGTGAAATACGAAATGTCTCGAAGCGATATAAGATCTACTCTAATGGAGAGGTTTAAGAAGTATCGAGGGGCTGCTGGACTAATCGTTGGCATTTGTTTCGATCGAATGCCGGAAATGCTTTTTCGAAATCCTCGCGGAGATTAGCGTAGCGTGGTGAATGGGCATTTTTTTATGAGAGTTTGTGAATGGTGGGCTGATGGCCATTAATTATTGCGTTTTCATTGGAGTAGAAAGGTTCGTTATTTCGAATTAATGATTAATTAATCTTCCACTGTGAGTGGATAATTCCATGGATAGCGTATCTTCGATTGGATTTGATAAATTTGAATTCATTTCTATGTACCCTGATTGGGATAGCTTGATTAAAATAGAGAAATTTCACGGATTCTCGTGAAATGTTTATGTCAAATCAGTCACTGAGACACAGTAACAATCATTTATTGTCTAACAGTATTCTAAAATACATGAAATTTACAATAGAAATGTACAGTATGTATATAAATAAAAACAAGATTTTGTTGGACATTTATATTAGACTATTTTCGACTGTTATCGATAGGAACGTAGATAATGCGCACGCGTACTGCGCAGAACACGAGCGATTACTCAAAAGTACCCCCGCTTCTCTATTGAGAATAACCTGCGTCGCAGTTATACATGCGCCACCATACGGTAACGGTTCGAAACGCCATGTTTTGGAAGCTGATATTTGATCTTCCATAACTCAGTTTAAAATGGCCACATCAATAAGCGCAATGCCATTTTCGATGTTTATCGCTTTGATAGAATTTCTTTGTTTTCCTAGTTTTTATTTCATATGCATCTGATATAAGGATCATTTGCATTTAAATTTAACAATTTTTTAGTGTTACTCCATTTCTTAATTCTCCTTGATTTGTGAAAACAATTTTAGCATTTTCTGACTCCAAAATGCTTAATGGTTAAAGTATAAAGTAAAATATTTCAACGTTCAACTATATTAAAAACAAGTTATAGATAACCCATTAACGCCCAAACGGCACTTTTTTGCTTGAATTGCAATCAAGTATATATCATATCAAAATCCAAGTTGAATAAAATTGAAAGTTATTTTCAGTGTAATAATGCAACTGTCCAGACCAGATTCATAGTATCATAGTAAAAATAAAATCTATCGGATGGAAAGTTTTTTTAAATAAGATTATAGATGTCATAACGCCACTTGCTGGTAAAGTTTGGTATATCAGGCCATTAAAGTGGATGATATTATCGACTGGGTAACTCGCCAGTAAGTCTCTTGTATTGTTCATAATTCCTGGTACTTTTAAATGAATGTAATTAATATTTTACTTTATGTGTTGCAAGCTTTCCAAAATTATACCATATAAGTATAGGTATATTTTTAAATAATCACCGATCTTTCTCTAGATTATCAACTACGACAAAATTACGACGAAAATAAGTTATAAAACAGATCCAAGTAAACCTGTAAATCCTATTAAATTTTATCTTGACAAAAAGGTACTAATCATCTATGACAATACTTATATCTTATGTTTTCGAGGTCGCTGAATAAATTTAAAAATAACGACACCTAACGTCTATTTTACAAGGAGATTTGAAAACAAAATTGGTCATGAATTTTTTTTCTCTTTTTCCATATTTTTTGGAGGACAAATATTGTTTTATCATTACGAAATCTGCTAGAAAAGTGTTTCAAGAAAGCGTATTCAATATGGCGAATGTCAGAAGTAGAAATATTTGCTTCTCATCGAACGAAATTTTTAACCTGTAACTAAACAAAAAAATAACTACCAAGTTTGAAGTGATTTCGATCGTTTTCCATGAATTCGTCCTGCATATTGGTTGCGCTATTTTGAATTTTGAAAAACATATTTCAGATTCGTAATCATCAACCCAAGAAACCAACGAGTAACAAGTTTCAAACTTTTTCATTTAATTTAAAAAAAAATTGGCCGCCATATTGCATTCGCCATTTTTAATTTTTGAAACTAATTTCAAAATCGGAATCCAGCGACCTTCAAAACCTCCAGGTACCAAGTTTAAAGTAATTTCATTCTAGTCAGTCGATTGAGTACACGCGACTCTGATTTTGAACAAAAAATCGTCTTTAGTAGCCATTTTTGATCCACCATTTTGAAAATTTTTTTTTCATTGCTTCTATCTTCTAGCCCAAACATTTTTGACGCGGAATTTATACCCATCTAAGATATTCGGATACGGGTAATAATAAAAAGAATTAAAATAAGTGAAAAGAAAACCTGAAAAAATTGTGATTGTTAAATAAATGCTCGTAGTTTGTTTATTTTTTAATTTGCAGCAATTTGCGATACACCATTCGAAAGAGGGGTTGGGCAATAAAAAACGTCCATTCCAACAGTTTTTTCATTGCGTTTTAATACAAAAAATGATTGACAAACTTCATGTTAAATTTATTTACATTTGGTCCTTAATGGGTTAAGAGAAATGTGCTGAATCGGTGAGGTTAGATATCATTGTTTATTAATTTTTCTGCGTCAATTGATAAAGCAACCTCGAAAATATAAGAAATAAGCACTGTTATAGATGTATATGACATTTCGTGAATATAGTTAACAATCAAAGTCAACGTCGAAAATTGATGCACTTGGGACGATTACAAATTTTTTATCGGCGCAATTTATTAACGTATTAAAGCGAATGAATGTGTTTTATGATGTATTGTATTGCGTGGTTGTGCGAGAAAAAAGCAAATATATCAATATTCTGTTACAATAGCGCCCAACTAAAGGACTCGAAAAGAAAAACATACTTTTCGAAAATTCAGAAAAAAATTTAAAGGAATAAAGAATGGCAATTGCATGGATAAATTTAATATTATTAGACAATCAAAATCTGGAAGAATAGTAAATAAAAATGTCGTAATGTAAATTTTTCAAAAAACTCACGCGAAATTTGACTGATTTAAAAATGCCATTATTCCACGATGAGGGACGTTCGAAATTCATCGCCGAAATCGACAGCTAATAAAGCAAACGTAGTACATGAATTGAAAAAGATGCTTGTAGAAATTTAAAAATACTTACATTTTACTTATCTGAGTATTAACTTATTAACACCTTCTATACAATAGTTCAATATAAGATCAATATGTCTAAGCTTATCATTTCATATGTGCTCAAAATTTGTAAAAGTTTAATGATTCAAACATACACTTTTACAAAAAATCTGAATTCAAAAAATGACCGAAAATACAGGTTCATTCATCCTATATGGAAACCTTTCGTACCTAAAGTAAAATGATGGAAAGAAGGATTTGAGTCGAAATTATCGTGTGGTGATTTGGACATTGCCAGTTGTTGGAATAAAAACTACAAGTGCAGGCGGAGACTTCGTTAGGCAACCTTTGAGGATGCCGAGCATATAATATATTTTTACAGCCGCTCATAAAAATCTTTTTACGACTCGCCTCTTAAATCTTTCGGAAGCAACTTTTAAAAGTGCAATGACGTCGCTTCGATTATACCATTTTTTCATTTGTGAGTGACAAAGTATGATAGACAGTTTTCTGTTAGCAAACATTTAGCTCTGCGAATTTACCTTTTCGCGTTCTTAATTGATCCATAATATTTTAATTATACGGTACTTTAAGTCACTTTGTAACCCACGTGCAGCACCTACATAAATCCGTGTCATGCGTAGGAGCACTTTTGTAAACACTTAAAAGATTTCACTGTCGGTCTTTTAAATATTTGTTGATGCTGTACATTAAAGATTTTGATTTTTAGGAATGGCTTGCAACGTCATCATTTGAGTCGATCAGTAGAATTTTTTCTTATTTGAAGTTTGCTTTATTAGTATTATCGCCAATGATTAAGTTTATAAATTTAACCTTTAATTTAAAAATATACATAAATATACGAAAACTAAAATAGAACAATCAAAAATACAAATTGAATTCTTCTATATCCCAAAACATGATTAAATTTGACTAACAAATCAATAGTCCTACTGATTTATTAATAAGCATCATTTCTAATTGAATTAACGTCCAACTTTTCACTTGTCCGTTACAATGTTTTTTTTTCTAATTCAGCATTAGAGAATGTTTTAATATGCAAGCCTGGGAGAGTCTGTTAATACATACCTTTCGTAAATTTGCACGTTCTAGTAAGTGATTGAAGTAGTTACTGCTGTCAACTATCGGTTGATCCATTCCAAAAAAGATAAAGAATACAGTATGCTTAATGCACCAGAATATTTCGAGACTGACACTTGAATTTTTCATTATTTTACCTTGCACCTTTTTTTAGTAAGTTTCTTGATATTATTTTTAATAATTATGCAGTTACTTTCTGTACATGTGGTTGCTTAACCATATCCGGATATATTATTATAATACAATATAGAAAATATGTTATTAAAATGTCCTTAATGTAACATAATTTTACTAAAAATGATAGGTTTTAATTAGTTTTTGTATTAGGCCAAAATCATTAGTAACATATCCCAATTATTTAACCCATTAAGTCCCAAAAAGGCAAAATTTGTATCTTACGTTTGAGCTCAGGAAACTTTGTGAAAAAGTAAAAAAATCTTTTGGAAAATATCCAACCCTACTATTTTCGGGTACGCTCTACACGATAGAATGGTTTAAAATTTGAAAAACTTTAATTTTCAATTGTTGATTAACAATTTAATCAAAAAATATGTTTTTTTTATGAAAAATGTTTATTTAATCAAAAATTTGAGTGGGAAGGAAATTTCTTTTACTGTCGCAAATATTCGCAAAATTGCACAAAACTTCTAAACTTCTCAACCAGCTTTGGTTTTTTGTGGTACGATTTTTTTTAACAAAATGGCGGCCAAAAAATGGAAGCTAAAAAATCCAACTTTGGTTTCACTACGGCTTTTGACGTTTTTTTCATTGGAATCGTGTAAATTATTCAATTATTTCAGTAAAAATGTACTTAAATATAATTAATTTTTTTAAATTGTCAAAAATTGCATTAGTAAAGTATTTTATGAAAAGACCGCCGCCATTATTTTTAATTTACAAATGTAAAGAATTTATTATTTAAATATTTTAATTTGTATTATTATAATTAATTCGGAGCATAGATATTCGATAAAATGTTAACTTGTATAGTGCCATTGATGTTCCTATTTCTTAGCAAACACGGTGCATTAAACGTATTTATCAGAGGAACGTGGAAAAAGTAGACTTATCTAAAAAGCGGGGAAACAATGGATGTTTTAATTCTTAAACACCCACGCTTATTAATACAGATTCGCAAAGAATAATAACGTGTTATTCCGTATACCGTTTTAAGTGAAATTAGCGGAAATGTTTTATCATAATTAATTCAGAATCATTAACTACTATTTTAACGATTAGCAAGATCAAGGTAATTTCTCCTTATGATCATCAGATGATAAATACAATACTAGCAACTTTCTACTTTATAACATTTCAATTCTTTATATATAATACAACTTTTGGAGGGAAACGTCAGCAGGAGTAAAATAGTATTCTTACATATAGTTAATATTAATGGAATATTAAATTGTGAAACTGGTATCCAAATAACTATAAATAATCAATCGCACCGATTAAAAAATATATAGTTAAATTGACTATATCACATAGTTGGAAAATATAGTTAAAACTACTATGAAAAATAGTTAAATTTACCACTTTCATAGTCGATTTTACTATTATTTTGTAATACCAACTATCTCCTCATGGTTAAAAAAATCAACTCTGTAGAATGATTTAAATAAATATGACAAATATAGTTAAAATAACTATAATCTAGTGTAGTCCTCATTTCACACTATGTCTCGTAGTAAATCTTGATATTTACTATTATTCATAGTTAAAGTTTGTATTTACTATAAATCCATAGTAAAGACTGCCGCACCACGTGTGTTTTGTTGCCGCTAGGAGGCGACGCGGCGTTCGCAGCTTTTTTCTTCGAGCCCGTGGCTCCCGTTATTGAAGTGGATTTTCATTTGGTCATAAGAAGGACCGTCAAGATATGATAATACATAATTCACGTCGCATACGCACGTGTAACATAGACTAGTTACACGACATTGAAATTTGTGTGTATAATGGCATTCCATAATACATTTTTTAACTGTCTAAAGTGTGACATTTACAAACTTAGCCCAGTATTGCTTTTTTGTTTTTCTCTTTGTTTCCTTGTTTATTTTAAACAAAGAACGAAGGGAGAAAAGTGGACTTTTTATATGCTATGATATATATAGTTTACAAATATTTTTAAAAAGTAAATATTGATTCCTTTCCACATTTTTTATGACAATTTCTTACACAATTTCTCTCAGTGAAGGTAGTAATTTTTTGAAATGGAAATAGTTTAGTCTATTTATCTATTATGATAAGCGGCATTTTGAATCATGAAACAATAGTTAAACTTTACTATTTCGGAATAGGTATTTTAACTATTGCTATGCCTAGTCCTCATTTCACACTATGATTCATAGTAATAAAATGGTAATATCAACTACTTTTTTCTGAGTGTGGATCATCCAGCTATCTTAAGAAATGCATTATGTGTTTTCAAGAATAATTGTAATGAGATCAAAAAATTAATCGATTAATCGTGGACCGGAATATTTTACCCTCAGCTGTCTAAATGTGTTGTATGAAATATCAACTAATATTAAGCGAAAAGTATATGACTATCGAATAGCCGCGATCTAACTAATAAAGAGAATTCATTTCTGAAATTCTACTCTTATAAAAGTAGCAGCTATATATATATATATATATATATGAATAGTATATTACGAAAGATACTTGAATTTATCATAGAAGTAACAGCGTTTTAATATTTATTAGTCATAGTTATTACTCGTGCTTCTAATATTTATTCAGTGTATTTAGTAATTCGTTGGAGATAGGTTAGGTTAGGTGAGGTTACACCTAAATACTATAAAAATCAAATTAAAAACATATATCTTCAGTAAGTCTGCGTTTTCTTGTACTGTAGCGCCAATGTGCCTGTACTAAGCTAATGTTGGATCAGTCCTTTGACGATAGTGCCACTCCGATGGCAATGACTCCAGTAATAACTTGTAGAGAACTACATGCCACTACTAACATGCGACATTAGAGATTTGCAAGCAATGCTAAAAGCCAGTACTGATATCGTACTCCATGTCTAAAGCAGTCAGTACTATGCGTAGCTAAATCCCATCATTGGCCCAGTAATGGTCCAGTATTGGCGTTCAGTATTCAAACTTCGGCTAACAGTACTAGGTCACTACTAAGCAGGTAATTTGTCTTTCAAATATTTATACATATACGACTTTATAAAATCATGTAAAAGCAGCGAATTGTAAATAGAAATAAAAACTAAGCAGATGTAAAATAAACGTATAACAGACATTAGTCTCAATGAAAACGAAGTAAGCGTTCAATAACTCCGCATGGAATATTCGCAGTCTACTATAACCTTGAATAACCTCAATATCAAGTACGAATTATGAGTACCTATAATTTAACTGTCTCAAATCTTTATGTAAGGACGTATTCCTCATTAGATTAGGATTTAGTGCATGAAAGACATCTCGACACGATTCCCATTTTTCTGATAGAATTCAAATAGTAAATGCAAACTTATGCAATGAAGGTATGTTCGAGGAGTGGAAAAGTAAGAATAATATTTAACTTATCGTCTAATCTGAAATGCTTTTGAAGAAATTAATCTAGTTTGACCGTGACTTCAGTGCTTGGCCTAGAATACTCTAATTAAAATCCGTTACAGGCCAGGAAAGTCTTATCGAACACGCTGGCGTAATAAGGGAGCAAAACATAATAACACGAATTTTATTTTAAAAGGACGTACTTCTTACATTACTTATTACTTAACCACTTACGGTATGAACTTTTGTAATAAAAATTAAAAAATGTCAACGTAAAAAATGTCAGAAACATTACAGGTGACTGTCATCCATTTCGATACGGGATGCCTGGAGCGTTCGCGTTTAACATGTAAATCTCCAGCGTGATTAATCGATCAATATATAAAAACAATTTTCCCATCGAATCGAACAGATTAATCATTCCCCATAATCAGCAGTCGCAATGTAACACGAGATCGAACAAGATCCTTATTTAGTACGTGTCATAAATAAAAATTCGACTTCTCAATGGAGTTAGGGTTCGTCCTCTTCGCGTTCATAAAAAATAATTTTGGCTACCTTCGACCATTAATTAAGGCCCAAGGTCGGAAAAATAATCCTTGCGGTCAAAGTCCTCAACGAAAACGATGATCTCAGAAACGGGTAATATTCGTGAGTTCGTTGCACTTGCAGAAGAGGCTCAGAGGCGAAAACCCACTCTTGCGGATCTGCAGGGATTGTAACCGGCGCCAAATCTTGCAAAAAAGTTGGGCTGCAACCACCAGGAAAGGCCGAATCGGCGTATATTTAATACTCGTTCTGACTGGCTTGAAAGGAACGTGCGCATCCGCGGAAATATTGGCCGATTTGTGGCTACGCCATGTATTACAGGGATCGCTCGGTAATTGAATTCCTTCGGTTGCTGCATGCGAGCCAGAAATACCTACTAAAAAATATCCGTTTTAATTAACTGTGAAAGATAATGAACTAGTTTAACTGTTCCCATGTATATTAATTTTATACCTGATATACCCAGTGGACGAAACATTTTTCAGGATTATTGGAATATTTTACTTTGAATCCTTTTTATTATATGTACACCGATAAGAATTTTCGTAAAAATTACTGTATACTATCCCAGATCAGGTGTATAATATTCCTGTGAAAATATTTACAGAACCAGACAACAAATATTGCATAAATACATATTTGGCAAGGTCTCCTTGTAATAACTGGTAAGTGTTGTGAAATGTCTAGCAACACTGCCAAATTTGTAGGATATCGAACTTTTAATTTTGTGCAACTTAAAAAGTCCTGTAGAGTCTACGAACTTTCAATGTAGGGCATCGGAGTTATTGAGGTACTATTTGATTATACGTTAACTACAGTTGGTAGTAACATCAGAGCTTTAAAAAGGACAATAATTTAACCCTCGAATACATTTAACCCCTAGATAGTGGTAACCCACGTTACCACCTCCATTTCTTTGATATTTGCTAATTTAAATTCCAGTTAACGCATTTAGATCCGTCTTTTTGCTATTGTCTCTTACTATAGTGATAGAAGAATGTATAAAAACAGTTATTACGATATGATTGTTTATTATTTATGATTTATAAATAAACAAACATGAAAAAAGATTTTTTTTTAATTCATTATTGACGCTGTTTTTTAAGATAATCGTTTGAAATTTGGTATAATAGGGTTTTAGATATAGCTGATGACGATACCGATATTGGTTTTACAAAATTCAAAATGGCAGGCATCATGATGTAAAAATGCAACAATTTAATAAATTTCCATATTTTTTCCGCCGTATTGAATCTGCCATCTCGAATTTAAAAATCTGATTCCGGATTCGTAATCAGCGACGTCGAAAACCCCCGAGTAGCAAATTTCAAGTCAATTCAACGTAAAGGAAAATGTATGTTTCAAAGGGTTAAAGAACAGGTTTGTTGCACAAAGTTTGTTGGTTCTTCCTGAAATAATTAAAACATTTAAATTTAAATAAGTATATAAACTATTGAGTTTTATAATTTTGGCAATGAAATTAAAGAATAGTATAATACAAGATAAGACTTTCATTTTATCTAAAGTTTCATAAAATACGATTGCTTTGTCTATGATTTGAAAATAATATGGAGAGTAAAACGCTCATAACTGCTAGAACAAACTTAGTTATATTATCCTGTGCCCCATCATTTTTAGATTTCATTTTAGACTCCATAAGGTAAAGTAAATGTTACTTTTTACAACAAGATGCACAATACTTATTGGACAGCGAGGTAGTTTTTCGAGATTCCATACAAATTATAAATGAATATTTTCTCTGTTTGTCATGCTGTTTCGTTCTTAATTTCGAGTTTATTACCTCACTTTTATATACAAAATCCCTCGTCAATTTGATCCGTGAACCTTTCCCTTTAGCAAAAAGGCATTTTTCGACATTTTTATTTTTTGTTATGACCTTATAAACAAAATTCTGCAAAAATCCACAACATTCCACAAACGTGCATTTAATTTTTTTAATATTTTTCCAATGTGTATAACTTATTGTAAGATCATTATTTTGCCAAATAATGGAAAAAATTGGATAAAATAATGAAATAAATTGTAAAAATGTTGAAAAATTTTAAAAACTGTGCAAAATTTCCAAATTGTGAAAAATGTCCAGATTGTTAAACATTGATAATCGAGATCGTGAAGCAGTATTGTGATTACTATTTATTATTCAACAGATGTCGATAGATGCATATTCTGTGATCATCCCCAGAAATCACTTTTTATAAAACGCCTCAAAAAACTATTTTACCAATTGCCATTCAACGAAATATCAATAGTTAATTATGTACTCATCAGTTGATATTAATATGTGTTATATATAATTAAAATAAGAAATAAAGTTGCGAACAACTGTCAATATTGTGACATCGTAAGGTTTTACTAAACAGAAATAGGTTCGATTTATCAAATATGATATAATAAAAGTTTTTACATTTTTGACTGGTAATACATGAACCGACGTAACACATTTCTTACCAATCTTTGCGGGGTTCATTATTTTCTTTCCTACATGATGTGCATCAAAACTCGTTATAAACAATTTCAAATTCCCTAAGTATGCATTACGTCTTCAAGTGTGATTTCTGAAAGACATGCGGTGCAAGACCTCTTTAAGAGCTGGGTGCTGTGGGATGAAAATCAATAAATTATTAACTGCAGTAACTATTTCCATATTTTCCTAGTGAAAAGTTTTTTAAAAGGCGAATGTAAGATTTTGCGGATATATTCATTTAATCTTTCGATTAATAACGTTAGGAAATTTAATTTTTGTCAACACAAGGTATTGTTGTTAAATTTCATTTAATAAAAGTATTGAATGTACGTTTTTCAAGCAACTTATACATTTTTCTGGACACAAATACTTATTTGATTTAAAATTAACACATTCTATTGCCCTACAAAAAAATGAGTTTAACAATGTTTAGCATCCAATGAAATTTCATGAGCTCACCTATTCGTAAAAATTGTGATGATTCTTATATGATTTAAAATGATGATTACGAATCAGCCCAAAAATCCTTATTTCTTATATTATCTTGTTGATGTCTTATGTTAATTTTAAGATAGAAATGACAATAGTCGATGAAGGGAAAATTTAATTTTGTCCAGGTTTATGGACATATTTTTTTAAAATAACGATTAACATAATATTTATTACTTTAAGTAAGAATGTATAAATAGAGATATAATGTGCATAAACAATTTTTATGTTATTATAAATATAAATATTTATATCATTTAGTAACCAAATAATTTCGATAAATATAAATAATTGTAAACATTGAGTTTTTCTTCCTTTTTTTATAACTCCTCTGCAAGTCATTTAACATAATTATTACCCGAAGATAAATTAAGGTACATATCATTTTCTGTAAAACTAAAAAAACCTTTGGGTATAGAATTATGCTATAGTTTAAAGTCCAGTTTTAATGAAAAATTACTTCATTGCGTGTTTTTTATTTTGTTAACATCATTTAAAAATCGCAATACTGTTAAAGAAGGTTCAATTTTGAATACATATGTATAGCAGCATAAGTTAATGTTTTGAATAATTTTTGTTTCGCGAAAATGTTTCTAAATTATCTTTCAGTTTAAAACCTACAAAGAAATTATAGTAGTGAATATTATTTATAAGATTTAACAATGCATAGTAATGTAGGATTAGTAGATAAATATCAGAATGACTTCGGGAAACTTTAATTTTACGATACTATTGAGTAATAAAATCACCAAATAAACAAAAAAAAGAACAAGCAGATTTCCATTAATTTTTCATTAAAACTGATCTTTAAATCGCCATATTTCTGTAACATTAATATACCGAAAAGATTTTTTTTTCAATTTTACAAAAATTTTACAACAAATTTGATGTACTTTAATTTACTTTTGCGCAAGTAGTATTAGCGTTAAATAACCTGCAGAGGAGTAAAAAAACGATGAATAGCTCACTTTTACAACTAAAAACCTGAAAAAAGTACTATTTTCCTTAATAACTCTCGGACATTTATTTTCTTTACTCCAAGTATTTCATTTAATATTATTAAAAATGATAGTTTGAATGTTTCTGAACATTCTTGTGACTAATAATAAAATTTACCAAATTTAGATAGGGTTGCACAGGAAGCGATTTCGCTAATAATGAAAATCAGTCACTGCCTAGAATGGTATGTTTTTCGCATATACGCGATTTGGTTAGTACGATATTAAGTAGTTATATATAAGTAATATATTAAAAGAATGATATTGTACGTACTAGCATAATGATTAAAAATGTTGTATGTTAATATTCCAAATTAAGTCAGCTTAGGTATACCATGCATTTGATTTTGTAACGTCAAAGCAATGAGAATAATTGGAAGATTCATTAATACCTGTCATCAATGTAAATCTCACATGATTAAAAATCAGCAGTTCGTTGATAATGATATGCATAACCTCGTTCGGTATAATTACGTCCCACCCAGATTCTTTGCCCCGAAAAATCTAAAATAATGATGCGAAAATGTAGGTGCGAGAAAAACATGGTTTCTCATCGTTCTTTTTACTTTCGTAACACATACTATGTACTAATATCGGTTGTATTATTACAGGTAATCTCCTTAAACGAGGCTACGCTAATCATTATCTCCCATCGCCTCTTTCATAAAGTTCAAATAGATAATTTGTGCAACATTCAATAATGTTGGCAATTTATTTGTTTAAAATCAGTTATGCAATGACAATTTTTCAAACTTCAGGACATTTAATACGTTATTTATTGTGACATTTTTACTTACGACGTTAATGACACCACGCGGAAGTGCTGGGAAATTTATATAACTTCCGAAAGGCTCGATCATCAATTTTTGTGAGGATGTCGCAATAAATTAAGTATTTTGCATTTTTAATGAATTGAGTGACGCTGATTGATATATAGATATTACTATCGGATCTAAACTGTCAAATGTCCATATTATCGCGAAAATTATAGTATTTAATGCAACAAGAGATTACCATATCTTCGTCAGTGTTCAGCTGCAAAACGTCCACTATTTAACCTGCTTTCGTGACATCTTCTTTCAGTTACGCTTGAATTATCATCTACCGTTTCTTTACCTATTGGCCATACATCATTCACATAGAATATAGCAGATTTATAAGAAAAAATTACAATCATTACTGCTGAGGACTCCCAAAATAACTTGAATAATTTTACGGTAAATTAAAAACCCTTTGGGTTATATGTACACAAATAGTATTTTATTAATGGATACAACTAAAAAATAAATTTTGTATTGTTGGGAAAGTTTCTATGCTGCTCTCTCCTTTCGTAAAATTATTGACCAGTAGTTCTTTTGTTTATCATTTGTAAATATGTTATATCTCCATTTCAAACAAAAAAACAACACTGTATAAAAACTAAATGCAATAGTAAATATTTTAGTACTTCATTATCGACATTTTTCATAAACAAACTTGGTCCTAAATGTAGGTACGTTAAGACTGTTACATGAATTATTTAAATTAATAATATGTTTCTAGATTTATGGAGTGAATATTATTTCTAAAAAGGATAAATGTATAATTTTTCCCAACAAAGGAAGAAATATGAAACGGAAGAAGCAGAAGAAACATTATTAAAATATAATAAGCACCGTGCACAAAATGCTCATCATTAAGTCACAAAGATACATATAATTTTGTTGGTTTTTGAGCTTCACTCTTGATAGCAAACGGATTAACATTGATTTCAATGTGACCTAGACACAAAAAGCCAAAGTATCATTTAAATGATTTCTAATACAAAACGGTGGCTTTGAAATAAAAAATATCGAAAATTTTTATTGAAAATAATCCGTTTACGGGCGAAAACAATTTTCAGAGAAATCAGTCATCAATTAGTGTTAAAAATTTGTTTCTCCAATTAACAACAATGTTAAGTTTCTAATCCAATAATTGGACTGATTTTTTTCATAAAATTGGACATTTTTACGGGGTCAGAGCGAAAAAAACGAAAATGACGGGAATAAAGGCTGTATCATTATAAGATTCGACGTTGTATATTGTTTTAATTTCATCGTTAAAGCCTAACTCATTTCATACACACAAGCAAAATAAATTAGTTTTCAGAAATAAATAATTTGATGTTTCTTTCTTCCATGATTTGTTAATTTTCATGATATAATTGAATTGATGTCTAACTGGCAAAATAACAACAAACAGTAAGAACCAAGTTTCTACGAGCATGGTCACATTTGCCTATTACCGATAACGGACCAACGTATGATAAATTACATTGGACTGTACTGCGTGAAACTCACAATATCAGCACCGTTACAATACTTCCTTCAGAAATATTTTGAATAATATAAATAATTATTCCCTTGAAGTCAGAATGCGGAATTATGTGACACTCTCTTCTCCAACAGTTGACTGTTTGATAATTTTTTTTATCGTTTTCTTGAATTCTTTTATCATTCAACTAAATTTTAGTCCATGCATATTGCTTTTTCTGACAAATTAGAATGTGCACATATTCCACTCTTTTTTTTAGTGAATTTCAGAAACATTTTTTTTATATTCTATTTATCGTAATATTATTATTTGAATTTCTCGACCGTTTAATAAATAAGAAACATAGTAGCGAGAATGACGGTAACCATGTAAATTTGCATAAAAATCAATGAAAGATCAATAAAAATGGTATGGGTCGGCTATTTATTGTAGCCATCATCAGAAATAATAAAATGTTACGAATTATAACAATATAACAAAATTCCTAAAGATTAGGAATTACAGGTCAGAATAACATTTTACAGTATTCATTTAAATGAAAGGAAGATGAAACCTTTCTGTATCAAGCACACCTCCCAGCCACCCATTATATTTTTTTTATATTTTTATAATTTATATAATTGTATTATTCCTGTTGACGGCTACAATACATAGCCGAAAAGTAGTTGTTAGCTAAAGTTGTCAATAATGGTAATTTTCTTAGTAAACGGATCATAGTTTAACTGGGATAATAAAATGTTTAGATTAAGTTAGTTCGACCCCGGGATAATGTATGTTGACGAGAAATATTGAATAACGTTTCGAAGAATTTAATTTTTATTATTAATAACACAGGACCACAAAAAAATTTGTTTCCACACAACTTGAATCAGAAGTGGAGGATCTTGCAGATTTTTGGGCGCTGAAAACGAATTCTTTGTTCGTTAACTCAAAAAGTATATTTTTGAATATATTTAGGATCAGATATCTAAAATCCTGACGTGATGGGCCAAATCGAATAACGGATTCGTTTACAGTGGCCAAAAATCTATAAGATCCACTATTTCTGATTCAAGTGATCTCAAAACAAGTTTCTTTGAGATCCTGTGTAACATTCTTAAAAAGCAAATGCATTATTCTTGTTGAAAAAATTGGAATATGTAAAAATAATTTCTTAAGTCACTTTTGTTATTGATTCAAATTTTTGCTTCTTCGCTATTAAGAATTTTTTAAAAATTAACGGATATTAACGAATGATGGCTTATTTTTTCGAAAAAAAGATTCTCTGCAACTTTACCCTATAGGGTATATTCAGATTTCCAAAGCCAACGATAAATTATCTCTATTTGTTTTAAAAAAATAACTATTGCTTTTTACGTATTCTGAGTAATTTTGGTGATCAGACAAAGAATCTTAAAATAATTATACGGTAAAGTTAAAGAGAATCTTTTTCTCGGAAAAATAAGTCGTCATTCCTGAAAATCTCTTCATTTTTTAAAATTAACAAATTATTTTTGTAGGATTCAATTTTTTCAAGAAGAATCGTGCTTTTTCTCTTCATCAATACAATTACTCGTGAAAATGACATTCTTGGAAATGTTATTAAATATTTTTTCCTAAAATGTGATATTCTGAGGTCTAACTACCTTAAGAGAGCTAGCAATCATCAACCAGTTAGAAGAAGCTTATAACTGTTCTCCAGCTGAAATAAACTGCATGTAAAAATCTAAATAATGGTATTTGCGTTCATCCTACTTTACAAATAAATAATAATTAATTAATTATAATGACTTATGCTGAACGAAAATATGTTAATTGCATTTTTTCCAACCTTTTTACTGTTGAAGTCAGAAATTTTTGCAAATTTTTGTTGATAATATTTTTTATGAAAGATGGCATTTTTTACCTAATTTTTTTAAACATTACTGACTTAAGAAAAAAATAAAGACCGAACATTTTAGAGACTCATTGTGCTGGGACAAATTCCGGGATCTTTCTATTGCCGGTGACATGCTCTACTCTGACTTCAGGGATACTATATAATTTTGCATGTAATACTTAATGGTAAACAGGTAGTTTTTAACTGTTAAGGGAAGAGACCTGCCTCTCCTTTAGCAATAAGAACTGATGCAAAATTACTTACCTCTCCTTCCAAAATGTTTTTTGTACCATATTAGGCTGTAACTTAATACTAATTTTTCTGATCAGGGGTACAAATATTTTAAAAAAATAAAAAATTCATTTAACAGCTTATCGTTCAGTATTATGCACTTGTAACATTCGATGAACGCAAATACCATGATTTAGATTTATATCTCGCATTTTGCCGAGTGCAGCGCATGTCATCTTCAATACTAGTGTGATTTGATCATTATTAGATTATAAACGATACGATCAAAATAATTGTTGCAACTAGCAACGAAAGGGTTTCTTCTCGACCGTCCTAATTTAAAATTAAGTATAATTAATAGTATTTCTCGGTATTCCGTTACCGAATAATAGTCGTATATATATCTATATAATAACTCTATCACTTCCCCCTCTGATAGTTTTATTTAAAATTTGCACACTAAATGAAGAAACCACATACATCTAGGGCAGGGATTCCCGTGATTGCCCTACTGAAGAGTCTACACGGGTTCCTGGGACGAAATGTATATTATTTACAATAGGCACTTGTTTCTACGATAGTCGCTAGAGGGACACAAAACCCATTTATATGTAAATCAATTTAAATACAGATATGAATATTCCAAAATTAAGGTTTTGTCGCGATTATCATACAAAATCCGGCGAAGATCATCTTTTAACCATTTTCGTGTTTTTCATCGAAAACCAAAAAATTATTTTACTTTTTTATTTTTATATTATTTGTTAATTGACCCTTAATACCGAGAAATACTATTAATTATACTTAATTTTAAATTAGGACGGTCGAGAAGAAACCCTTTCGTTGCTAGTTGCAACAATTATTTTGATTTTATCATTGGATACCAAATATATATACGTACTGGATAACGATATTCCGTTACCGAATAATAGTCGTATATATATCTATATAATAACTCTATCACTTCCCCCTCTGATAGTTTTATTTAAAATTTGCACACTAAATGAAGAAACCATATATACATCTAGGGCAGGGATTCCCGTGATTGCCCTACTGAAGAGTCTACACGGGATCCTGGGACGAAATGTATATTATTTACAATAGGCACTTGTTTCTACGATAGTCGCTAGAGGGACACAAAACCCATTTATATGTAAATCAATTTAAATACAGATATGAATATTCCAAAGTTAAGGTTTTGTCGCGATTATCATACAAAATCCGGCGAAGATCATCTTTTTACCATTTTCGTGTTTTCCATCGAAAACCAAAAAATTATTTTACTTTTTTATTTTTATATTATTTGTTAATTGACCCTTAATACCGAGAAATACTATTAATTATACTTAATTATAAACGATACGACTTTGTGAGAGTATTCGACCGGCGCGGCGATCGAAAGACCTTGTCCTTCATTTTTTCATAAATTTGTAATGATCCAAAAAATTAATAAAAAAATTCCATCTTTGACAATAAATTTTTTCCAACAAAAATTTGCACAAATCTTGGAATAGTATAGATGAGTTTCTGACTTCATGGCTACAACAATTGGAAAACAAATTAAAAAAGTAGAATTAACAACTGTAGGTACTTCAGGGGCATAAAATATATGGAATAATTTAAATTTTAACTGCAGAGGATAATTTCAAAAGTGCTCTTGTGCAAAATCATTCTGATATAATGAGGAAAAACGATTTAGCCGATTTTTTCCGATTCTCATCAAATACGGATTTTCAGGCAGATGACCGATTCATATACATCTTTTTATCCAACTCCTATATCTCTGTACAACGCAAGGGTTAAAATGTAGCTAACGCTGGCTAATAAATACTCGGGAACTTTTTTGGTAACAGCATGTAGATTTTAATATGACCCTACATCAGTATGTGAAGTCGGCAATTGGGGTGCTTCAGAAAACATGAGTCATATCCTTTTTTATTGTCCTATATTGTCATGCTAATCTTGTCAGCACAAACGAATTAAGTGATTAAGTTTTTGATGCATATTTTTAAAACTACATATTCAAGCGACATTGTATTATCGAAAAAGCTTCATAATTTCGTGAATGCTTGTTTCTTTCGTAGAGATTTTCTTTCGGATAATTAAGAAGTTTTATTTAGTGAGTCAAATTTAGGTTTAAATCAACTATTACAATAAGACAATATCTTATTAATTCGGAAATGTAACTGGGGTGGTTTTAGATTTACATCAAATTTCTCTTTATAGGTTTCAGAACTATTGGATTGAATTATTTTGCTAAATTTTAAAGACTGCACTAAACAACGTTGAAATTTCGTTTGATTTCGAAAGTGATTCAATTTTTTAAAGGATAGTATTTACATATAAATGCAAAATGACGTTCATTTAACAGGAACGATTTTGATAACATTTTTTTTTATATACAAATATTTAGTTGTAAGTAAACAAATTACGTTGTTATGAGTTTTATAATACAATAATGTAATGTTATATTTTATTTCAGAATCTGACAATGAGTCTAATTACAATTCCTAAGTAATTTTAATTTATTGTCTTTACTTTCATCAAATTGATTTTGAAGTTGTTGAGACTTTTCTCTTTCGATTCTTCGATTATTTACTATGTGGAAGAAAAAATTTGAGATTTCCCATATGCGGATTTGAGGCATAAATGAGCTTGTGCTAATCGTGGATTATCTGTAATTCCCATCACAAATTTCAAATTTGAAAACACAATATGTTCAGATTGTTATAATTGGCAACCAGAACGTCCCAGATTCGAATCCTTTGACAATTTTTTTTTTATTGTGGGAATGAAAGCTTTTCAATAAAGCTGTGTTCTGGTACTGCCTTAAGAAGTATTTTTCCGTAATATCTAAGACACATAAAAGAGCACTTAAAGGGGTGCGGATCGAAAATGCGACAATCGAAAAGCTGACAGTCAAAAAGCCTGCACATAAAAATATAAACACGTCGACAAGTGAGGTGCGGGGCGAAAAACCGACAAATCAAAAAACCGACGGACATACAGCCGACAGTCGAAAAACCGCCAGTCAAAAAGCCGACAGTTAAAAAAATGACTGTCCTCCTGCCGATGGGTCCATTTTTTAATGTCTCGGCTTTTTAATTTGCAAGTTTTTTTATTTGGAATTTGAGTTTCGTCATTTCGAAAAAAAATTTTACATTCAATATAAAATTTACGGTTTATGTTGATGAACATCCGGATGCTGCACAATTTTTTTTCACAAATACGATGGTACAATCGGTAAGAAAGATGTCAAAATGTATCTTTTGATGAAAACGTTCGTAACGCTTCATTGACTCCAACATGCACTTGAAATGATTCCCGACTCTTTAGTTCCGCACGAAATGTAGAACAGTTTGGCCGCAGGACAGATATCACCCTATATGTTCTTGGTGACGGACGGATCTAATTGCCGACTAATTCGCCGCCTATACGTTGTGACGAATTGCCGTTGGTCGCGACGTTGCACATCTCTCGAACGTAATCGAGTGCGGTCGCTTTTCCTCGACCTTTCGACACGAGCCGAAGCAAATGAAATTTCTTGCCAAGGGCCGAAAAGTAGGCCGAACCTGAACGAAGATCAGTGAGCCAATTAATGTATAATAACCGAGGCTCGAGTGGCCTGCCAATTAGATGCCGATAATGAACGAACGCCCCGCGAATCGTGCACGTGCTATACTAGCAGATTCAATGAACTTCGCCTGGCCCAGATATCCGCGTGCATGTCAAACTTTAAGCATCCGTGACGGAAATAATCGCCTCGAACGAAATTCTATAGTGAGCATTGTAGTTTGAGCGTGCCCCCAAGTGATGCACCTTCCACAATATTAATGCAGTTCCCACGTTGCCGGAAAGGTCACGAGTATCGAATAATATTTTAGAGGAAATTACGACCATGTGACCCCACAGTCGTGAGAAAACTTGATGCGCGAAATTTCATTACTTATCGCGGGCAGAAAGAAGTGTATTATATGACTGCGACTATCTTTCTTGTTGTCCTCGCTTAGCGACGATAAAATTTGAACAACTTAAGTAGCGTATTTCAATACATTTGTTGGCATATAGACATGAAGAATATATTTGATGAAGATATATCTTAGATACAGTATATCTTCACTTTATTGTCCGTCACGTTGTTAGTGCCTTCACATTTTTAGTGAGATTCCCTTCACATATTTAGCGCAGATAATGTTAGTTTTTCTTCCCTCTCTCGTAAGTCCGGTATCGTGTCTATTGTGTCGGCTGAAAGGTGCGCAAGAAACGATGTGCATTTGACGGACAACAAAGTGAGAGAAAACCCCGAGTAGGACAATAAAGTGAAGTTCTACTGTAGTTAGGTACGCGTTAAAATAAGACTCTTGGACCTTCCTTTTTTCGTTTTTATTTTGTGAAACAAAAAAAGTTTTTCAGACAATTTTTTTTTGTTCAAACGAAAGTCTAAAATGAATTAATTGTTCCAGTCCTTAAATCGAAAAAAGGGGCAGACCACGTATGTTACGTGTATCCTTCACTTATTTTTACAGTATAAGACGGTAGAAATAAAACTGCCATTTCTTTGTTACGTAATACTACTCTAACCTTTCATAGAACTTATTTGTTCTCGGCAATTTACATTATTATAAATGAATATGATTCTTATGAAAATAACACTAGTATATTCTGAATGTCTTATTTTGACGTTAGACATGTTAAAAACAACTTATCTGCACTATGCTGAAATGGTCCAAAATCGGTGTAGCCTACCTACTGTACTAGAAGTCATGATCTTTGAAAGAAGATACAAAACCGAATCAAATATGAATAAAGATAGCAATATTTTGATATTGAGAACACAAAAAATATGTTTATAAAGCAAAAGTAAATATATAAAGTATTTTTTTATTATACGATGAAAAATCACGTGATAACGTCCCAGTACACAAATAGAAAAATAAAAATAAAACACATAGGCTCGGATTTTTTAAAGTAGGATTTAAAGTAGATTTTAAAAATGTTTTTAATTAGGTGCAAATACCCGATTACTAACCTTAAACAAAAGCTACAATAGTATTTGATACAATTCCTTATACCACTTATAAATACGGTAAGAAAATTGGTGATGGATATATTGAAATCGCTACACAAAAGAAAATGGTACAAAACACACTTTTGTCCAGCTTTTTTCTATTTAAATAAATTGAATTCGAACAAAAATGGAGGGCGTAACTCTGTAGATCTTTCACTCACTTCCAGATCTCCATTTCTGTAGATGTTTCTGAAGCTTTCTCGTTCTTTCCTGATCTTTCTCTCCGCCTTTCGAGATCTATTTGGATGTTACTTGATCCTTTCCGATTCGTACTTATTGTTAATTTCTCTCGAAAACTGATTTTTTAAGTTCTTGTGGATCTCTTCCACTACTGTGAACCCTATTCGATGATAAAAAATGCAAGAAAAGTTAGTTTCTTACGATTGACTTTCGAATATATATTCGAAAAGACAAAGTTTAGTGCTGTTTTTTCCAACTTACAATTCACGCGGGCAAATTTTACATTTTGAAACTGATTTTTAACTTCATCAGTTCACTCCCCAGAAAGTTTGAAGTGAGATTAGTAACGAACTGGTATCTAGTAGTGTAGAGGAATATCTATTTATGAACTATTAATAAAATCATACGTCTCGAATTTTACGGTTCTAATTATAGATAAGTTTTCTTAAATTTTTAAATAATGTACGAGATTTCGTTTTTGTAATTGTGTCTCGTTCACTGAGAAAACCGAGTGATATAAGATAATATTTGTAGTGGTTAAGTATAATCCAACTGCCACAGGCAGTATCGGATACCACAACACATTGTGGTGTTTTATATAATATTGTAGTAGTATTGTATACTCCTAGTAGTAGTATCAATAAACCATCACTAAAAGATTAAATCAATAAAAGATTTTTAGTATTAAAATGCTTTTATATTTATATTTGGAAAGAATTCGGTCAAAACGAGAAGATAGTTTATTATTTTCTTATTTAAATTTAAGTGCCCTTATTGACTAATTAAACAATTCAGATATAGCAAATTGAGAACTTCAAATACAAACTACGAAACTTCTAAAACATCTCTGCATATAGTAGAATGATAATGAACTTTAGATAAAAATCGTACATTTTAAAAGTTATTGAAAGGATCATTTTATGCGAGCAACTTATATGAATTGAACAAAATGTATTTTTTTAACGCTTATTACTTTGCTTCTGGTCGGGCTTAATGTAAGTTTCCAGAGATCCACAAAAAAATGAAACTAATGTGATCGACAGTGATTGTCACACCAATACTAATGCAAACGCGATAATACTATTAACTTAGAAATGAATGTTAAATTAGAAAATGCAAGTTCCGTAGGCTCCCTTAGTCGGAATTTTCATCCAATCGATATGAGTGACAGCTCAAATTGAAATATTTTCAATACCTACAACTTTATCAAAGGTAGATAAGTCGATCAACTTATGCTAAGTCACTTCGATTGCTGAGGTACTTATGCTACCAAGCCTCTCAATTGTGATTTTGAATTCGAATGCAGAATTAAAAATGCTGAAATAATCTAAAAATTGACGTAATCAACCCGAGTAGAAATTTATTACAATCAGAAAAATTGTAATTCCCAAAACATTGAACCATTTTATCAAAATATCGATTTTGTTGCGGTATGCTGAATTGTTTAAAATTATCGATGCAAAATTTCAGTCAAATTGGATTATAATTGAAAGAAAGCGAAAGAAAATAAAGTTGGTATAGGGGTTTTATTGATATTTTTTCCATCGTTTTCTACCAATTCTTATCCGAATTACTTGAAATTTCAAACCACATAGAAGTCGAATGGTCAATATAACTTTTTAGTGCTTTCTGAATGTCAAGGTATTAGCTTAAGACATGATATTATCGACAGTAGAAAATCGTTGGCGCCCTTTAAACCTATTATTCAAACTTAGAAAATTTATGTTACCTTCATTTTGCACTTTTGAAGAAAATGTGAATTGATGTTTTCTAATACTCTTTTGGTAATTTTATTGAAATATATTTTTATTTCTTTGTGAGCCAGTAGTGTAATTTTTCTAGTTTGCAATGATAATAATTGTACCATCCACGTTTATAATCATTCCACGAATAACGAAGCTTTTACATACTCCTCATATATACTTTATATTTTTGATGAGACCAAATGTAAATTTCCAAGATCTCCTTAAGTGGCGACTTTGAAGATGCCCTTGTTCTTAATTTTCATTATCATATTGGTAATCAGCGTACGAAAATACATGAGATACCATAATTACAAATCAATTTGGAGGCGTCTTTTTGAAAATGTAACGATGTAAAAAAACAATAGTTTCTTTTTAGTTTTTTTAACCTTTATAATGATCTGTTGACAATCTTGATGAGCACTCAGTGGTTATTTGCCCTAACTAATCGTTTTTTCCTTGCATGTTTACCGCGCTGTTTATAGGTAACATGAATATGATCCCGTCAAATTTAATTAGAGACTAGAACCAACTGCATATGAAATAAAAGCTTAAATTTAAGGTTATTTTGTTTGCGTTGGCTGCCCCAGATGTTCTAACTACAAAAACTATTAGGGTGCACTGATCCAGTTAGGTTGGAGCAAACTAACTCGTTTAAGCGCCACAGCCATTTAGTTTCGTTGAGTCAATAGCAAGTATATAATTCAAGCAATCTTAATTCTAATTCTTGAACACGAGGAGGCGAAACAACAGTACTTTAGCAGAAAACGTTTCGGTGTCACAATTGTCTCAAAGGAAGTAAGGGCTTGCAAGAGATTTGTAGTATATCTTACTTATGTGGATACCGCTGTCACAAATAAATAATTTTCCTAAGAAACATATTGTTTGCGAATCAACTCATTAGCATCATAAAAATAATCAATAGGTTACTGTAACTGTTTCCTTAGTTGCCTCAACCAATTTCTCGTATGGATTCAGCACTAAGCATGTGGTTGCCAGAGCTAATCTTTTTTTCCAAGTAAAATTGCCAATGTTTAAATTCTAAATTAACTTCATATTCAAATATGCTTAAGTTGTTATTGTTTACAAACATGTAAGGACCGTAATACCAAGAATATTTTATATATTATGAAAAAATAGAATAGCTGTATTTCGGCGAGAAATATCGAAAGGCTATTACCTACATGGCAACACCACCACTGATATAAGTAGGTTGTCTACACTATCCCAGCAACAAACCGAAGGCGAGGTCTCAAACAAATCAAAGCTGTACTGGTCGCAAAACGCAGTATGTTTTTTGACATGTTACCTAACCTTATTTCGACCCAACACTCTATCTACAAGTTTGTTTCATATATAAAATCTTCGGAAGCCATTTACACAAGACTTTACTAATTCTCTCATGAACAAGTCAGCTTATTACTTTTACTTAAAAAATATGAGTAGTAATATATGTATTTCTAGAACCAACCAACTCACATCATGAAACATATCCACGAAAAGTACTTTCGTATAGTATGTTTGCGAACCTTCAAAATAATTATCCTCTTCCTTGCAGAAGCTTACTTTCCCGATAATACTTTCTTTATACATAAGAGAAAATTAATTCTACAATATTATTTAGGTTTGTTACACAGAATTGCATTGAAAGTAAACTAAGGGGGACGGTAATATTTTCGAATAGTAACTCGGTCTTAAATTGTAGACAAAACAAACGAGCAATACCATAAATTGAATATAAATATGAAACGCTTAGAACATCTGCTAATGAGTGTCAGCGTTGCAACTTAAGGCCATAACGACTCCTACAAAGTTTCTCTCCTTGTCGTTTGTTATTTTATAGAAATCTCAGAAAAATAATTCAATTATTTTACCGACGCGTCCCAATTTTGCGTTCATTTCCAGGTCGCTGAGGCATTTATCAATACCGGTACGGAGCACACACGATGTCCGAATATGTGTTACTTCATCACACGGGTCGCAATAAGTCCACGATCCTGAACCGATCTCTGAGAATAATAGATTCAACAAAAAACGAAATCGCCTTTCTATTGCTTGAAAGACAAGCGTTGCAAACAACTTTCCCGCCCACTAACCCGTCCGCATGGCATAATTGCTAGCTGTATTCTACACGTTCAAGTAGCAGGTGAGCATGTAGGTAATATACAAGTAATGCATATACTTAGATGGGTATTATGCTTTTATGGCGAGTTTGAACTCTGTCCATGAACGAATTTGTTTTTGTCTTTAGTAAACATTCACATTTTAAGACACCTAAATGATTCAACCAAGTTTTATGTTGCAGAATATTATTGTTATTTATTGAACAATACAATGTACATTAAATTTCAACAAATCATTCCAATACAAATAATTCTAAAGTTTGGATATTAAAATCGCCACTGCATCACAAAAAGGATATATCATCAATTAATATATAAATAATCAGATTCATGCAATGCAGAAACCAAAAAGATGAGTTAGTAACTATGATATGCAAAAGTGATTATGGAATGTGATGATGAAATATGTTTGCTTAAAATTGCAGGTCAGGATGATGCATAACCATAGTAAACCATGCAATAAAAGGATAAGTCCCTTATCTCGCAAGTGAAAACGTTCATTGTTTTGGAGCCCTGTGACAACCTTGCTTGAAACCAACATTGAAACCCGCAC
Organism: Trichopria drosophilae; assembly: GCA_030407085.1. NCBI lineage: Eukaryota > Metazoa > Arthropoda > Insecta > Hymenoptera > Diapriidae > Trichopria > Trichopria drosophilae. Next base: position 195,703,033 of record CM059582.1, read on the forward strand.
TCAAAAAAGAAATCGTTGTAAATAACCTCAGCAGCTGATAAAATCCGGAATTTAATTTGATGAATAACGACACCCTCTCATACATTTCGTCGACATTTTTATCTCGTTATCGATAGGAGCTGTCTTATACTAACAGTAGCAACTGCGAAGGTCACAGAGAGGAGCGACTCCTGACCGCGAGCTTCGTCACTTTTTTCTTTCTCTCCACATTTCTCTTTCATCACTTATCCATCTTACCCTTATCGTACCTGATGTTTACCTTTTTTTTTACCAGTTTGTTCTTCACTGTAGTTATATGGTTACTTCTGCAACAAAAGCGCCACTCACATAAGAAAACGTAAACCTGCCAATAAATACGCCATTACGCTGCTACCATCTCGAGTGAATATTTATGGTTTTGTATCCTTCGAAAAAAGTTTCGCCAGATTTTCTACTTTCGACAGAATTAATGGTATGAAATTCCGTCTGCTCAATCAACTTACATAAACACGGATGCGATTGTTATCTTTGAAAAGTTAAAAAGATATTGAGGACTGAAAGGAGCACCATCTGATTCAACAAAGAAAATCCAATAAAATAAAACGGATTTTACTCAAATATTTGCTGTCATTGATGTTGTCAGAGGAAAATGATTTCTATGAATTAAGAATTGAAGCTGGCTAAAGTATCTGCAACCAATGTTTATGTTTAAAATTGGAAATATCCATCAGAAATACTTTCGAGAAGAATAAAATTCCCAGTAGACAAATTGATGATATATTTAGATTTATGGTGTTATACTTCGGTAATACTAGTTGGAAAAATATAAAAAATATACCAGTATTTCATAGACTAATGATGATTACATTTCTCCTCATACTATCGCGACTCGAAGTAACTGGTATTTATCCCTAAAACATAAAACGTTCAAGATAAATGAAGATTTGATTGGCGTACTCCGTTGAGGGTCTTGTCTAGAGTGTAATATATCGGTTACGTTTTTAGACAGAACCGACTAAAAGATAGGTTATTTATTCACAAAGTAATTTATGGCATTGTAATTATCTTCTCTCGTAAGCAAAGAAACATTTTATCTGACGATTCGGCAGTCATTAAAATCTTCATAAATGATCCACATCCTTTAGACTAGCTATTCAATTTGTGGGTAAATTCCAAGTCGTAATATATCTTAGCAACACTCTAGAAATATCACAATAATTTCTCAGCATGAACAGTAAATCATAAGAATGTTTTGACATTTCTTTTTAGGGAAATATTAATAAGTTTTGGTATCATGTCTAATCAATTTTCGTAAATGACATTTTAACATTTAAACTCAATGTATGCAAAAATCGTTTCAATTTGTTATTTAAAATTATTGGTCTCTGTATGGCATTTTTAACATCTCCAATTCTCATGTATCTCTAACATTTTGCAAAGAGTTTGAATTGTTTGACATCTTTTTTATAACCCATTGACGCTCAGACGGACGGATTTTCAGTATAAGTTTGAACATCAATAATTTGTATATAAATGCCTTTAGAAAAATTTAAGCCCTACTGTTTCTGACGTAAAATTGTATGCTCTTTCGGAATCTTTCAAAAAATGTCGATAAAATGAATCGCAAAAATATCACTTTCACCCCGAAATGGCGTTGGGAACATATCTAAGTTGAAAATATCGCGTCCATGGACCCCCAGGATTAAAATGTACTATATTTGAATTAATAAGTCAAGATGGCAGTTTTCAAAATGGCACCTAGAAGCTCAAAATTCTTTTTATAACTTAACCAGTTTTTTCTTAAAATCTATAGTTTTTAACTTAGATATAGTCTTAAGCTTTTTTTCTAAGAACAACAATACTTTCGAATGAGTCGAAGGATTTTCTCAAATTTTATCAGCACGCAATAATACACTGCTTGATTTTTCAAAAATTTTAAAAATCGAAATATTGAAAAAAATCATTTAAAAAATCTGAAAAAAATTTGAGTAGCTTCTTTAAATAGTTCTAAGATATTGTTGTTCTCAGAAAATTTTCTGTAAAGTCAATAGTTTTCATGAAAATAAGTTATTAAACTTTTCTATATTTCAAGACCAATAATTTATTTTCTTGGAAACTATTAGGCTTTAGAGAACATTTTCTTAGAATAAAAATATCTTAGAACTATTTAAAGAACCTACTCAAATTTTTAAAATAACTTTTTCCAAAATTTCTATTTTTCGAATTTTTGAAAAATCAAGCAGTGTATTATCGTATGCTGATCAAATTTGAGAGTATTCTTTGACTCATTCCAAAGCATTGTTGTTCTTAGAAAATTTTCTCTAAAGTCTATAGTTTTTAAGAAAAAAATGGTTAAGTTTAGAAAACAGCTTCTTGGCTCCATTTTGAAAACTGCCATCTTGAATTATGAATTCAAATATAGTACATTTTAATCCTGGAGGTCCATAGAAGCGATATTTTCAACTTAGATATATTCCCAACGCCATTTCGGGGTGAAAGTGATGTTTTTATGAAAAAAGTAAGCAAAAAGCATGTTTTTTAAAAGAAAAACGTGTATAACTTATTTTCGGTTCATTTTATCAAAATTTGATTGAAAGATTCTGAAAGAGCATACAATTTTACGTTAGAAACAGTAGAGCTTATACTTTTCTAAAGGCATTTATCTACAAATTATCGATGTTCAAACTAATGCTGAAAATTTGTCCGTCGAGCGTTAATGGCTTAATTTCACACTAATAATGCGATGTGAATTTCAGAATAGATATGATAAAATACTAGCGTAAGCTTCAACTACGTCAAGTGGTAGAGTAAATGTCCCATACCGACCGTTCGTACCATGTCTGCCCGTGTTTCACACAGATGTCGCTGCATTATGAATTGATAGTAGTGGGACTGAAACGCTGTCATAATGTAAACAATTTAAATTGAATACAGAACTTTTTCTTTTTCGACGTATTTAAGAGAAGTTTTCTTATATCTGTCTTGGTCAATAACCCGTTACAAAAATCTGCACAATATTTCCAATAATATAACTTTGTATCATAAAATGTCAAATAAGGTTTGTTTTGTTCTGCTAAACGGATATTATAATTAATATCAACCATATATCCAGTTCCTGGAATCTCACCATGAAATTTGTTAGCTATTACTAAATCTGGATGTTTAATATTTTGGAATTTTTATGGTAATGTCACGGCCACATAAAACACTTTTCTGCCTTTGATTCGATGGTTATCAATGAATGATCTTTAGATAATACCTATCATTTATGAAAGACACGCGATGCGTTCATCAGGTGAGAGACAAATTACCTTAAACATCGTGCACCTTTTATGAAAACCGGTATGGTTTCACCTCTCGACGCTCCAGACATCCCCGAACGAGATGCTTTTCTTCTCGCTGGAGGCAAAAACATCCGTCTTCACGGGGGTTCGATGTTCGTCATTCTTGTCTCGAAAACAGAACTTGATTTCCGCCATTTACCGTTTTTCCCTTTTACCGTTCACGCACACGCACGTCTGGAAAGATCGAGCGTGATGTCGAAAGGAAGAAAAGAAAGGAGTAGGAAGAAAGAGAGAACGAGCTCTCCCTGAACTTGACTCTACGTATTCGGTGTCGAAGTCTTATCCGTTAGTTACTCTCGCGAGAACTAAGCGAGAGGAGAAGGTCGTAAAGTGGGATCTGGTGGGCGTGCATTACTAGAAGTCAGTTGCGTGTATGTCGGATGCTGTACGCAAATATATCTGAATATGTGTAAATACATCCCGTGTTCGTTAGAGGATGATATAAGAAATTCTATTGTTCACAACAATCCATTGTCGAATGGATCTTTAGAATCAAATTAATCCCTCAAAATCTTCTGCATCCTTCACTTCAGGATGATTCTGATCTATTCAATTGAAGAAATTCTAATTCCCCATTAACTAGTCCAACAACTGGTCCAAATTTAACTAATTTGAAGAGTTAGACAATATCTTCAATTACTCAAAACTAACTATGCATGACTTCATACTGACAGATGTTGATTTTCCCTAATTACCCTTGCTATTTCCTGCCAACAACTTCATGCTTTCCAAAGGAGAACACAAGATTAGATGTTCATAATTCATTTCCGTGTATTGGACAACCAGATGACACAGTATCTTCAGCATCTTTTCACGGCGCACTTTCTATGTGGTTGTCAAAGTGCAAACGGCTGATAAGAAAACTTATCCATTTAGATGATTTATTGTAACTTCTACGTGAGATAATTAAACCCAACCATTAATATAAAGAAATCAGTGCTCATTTCATAAGTCTGAGAATTGTAAACAGATAACGACATCTTCATTTGGTTTGCACTTCTTATTAGATTGCTTGAAACTCATAGGAAGAGGTAATGAAAACAATTCTATTCAATTTCCGTGCACGCCGCGATCTAAATCAAGAAAGGCTAATTTATCTGGAACTGCTGTGTAGCAATTTACGCCATAGCAAATCTCGAATTTGCCGTTTCACCTTAATCGAAAACTACGTCGTCTATTAGTGGAATTCGAAAAAGTACGAGTGCAATTGCGCAACTTACAAATTGTTTAAGTCTTCCCGTCTATCGGCGTCGGTTAATGCGAAACTTCCGAAATATGTTTAGAACCGTGTGTTACTTTCTATGTCTTGCCTTAGGCCATCAATGGTCTCCTAACCTTAGTGATGATCGTTTTACCTCAAATTCTTAATTATTCTTACCCTAATACTACGTTTTCGTCATCATCTCCGGCTATTTCGTAACAACCTAGCAAAATATTGACATACAGGAGATAAAAAATTGAATTATTAAGAATCAGTTGGACCCTAAGTGGTTTTATCGCAGCCACCCACCAGCGACGACAAAAGCATATTAATCATTGTATTCTTGCTATATATTTATGTTCTATTAACAGTAAGAGCCGTGATTATTCCATCAATCAACACGAGTTTATCACCCGAACACGCACCAATCGAGATATTAATAATAGTCTCGTTACGAATGGATATAAATCATAGATTTCTTTTCGGCTGAGGAGACGCAAAATCAAACTCCTAATTGACTCCATTCTCCTTATTTTGCTACTACAATACTAGCTTAGGAATAGAAAGTGTCGTTATGTATCATGGACAGGTTTAAAAATATCCTGTTTTGGACCTGAATTTTTTTGGGTATTCTCAGTGCTGTTGCAGAGATATCAATATATTTCACTAATCTCTTTCTTACAAATTAGTACAAGAGTACCTCATGGAATCATCCTACAATGACGATGCAAACATCCATAGTGTACACATGCGTGAGAATGAACGGAACCCCGGAATCTCGTAACAAAGGGGTATCACTCGGGAGTGAAAGTCGCGCCATGAAAATGATACGAGGGCATTAATTCTGTACATTCGCAACAACGGACAGAAGACCCCCAAGACCTACTAGTCCCGGTATTCGCTTCCGAGTCCTCCTTCATCTTCTTATTTTGCAACTTTGCTTCCTTCTTGCTGTTTACATCGAGACCTGAACGCTGGTTGTTTGCGGCGACAATTAATCATCGTTTGCAACACCCGCATTTGCAATAAGTAAAGAGAGGAATCTAGGTACAGCAGTAGCTTCGTCATTGTACCTGAGAACGAGATAACTTAACTGTTCCTAGACTCGCATTGAAAAGCTGCGATGTGCACGTCACGGGGAAGTGGTTTCTCTTGCACGTTGGATTCTAACACTCTGAAGAGTAGCCAAGTCGTTGTCGTTTAGACTTTAGGCTATCGCAGACGAAGATTCCTTACATTTTGAGTTATTCTAATGGAAATTAGATCCTTTAGAAAAGAGCTGTTGTACCGCATAACATCGCAATTGTTGCACTGTGGGATGCACTTTGCGTGCTTCTTGGCAAGTTTTAAAAATTCTATGAAAATAAACTCATTATTACAATAGGCTGTTGAATCCAGCCCGCATGATGTGTGAAGTGAAAATGTTACGCAGTTAAAGACAGTGAATGAAATTATATAAATATGTTTGGTTAACGTATCTTAAATGTTTGTTTGTTAAGTAATTAGCGATAATATAAGACGCATTTCCGTTAGATCTTACAAGATGTCACCTAGCGAAAAATTTATTCCTGAATTATTTGCTAAATCAGAATTCGTTGGTATTTTAATTTAATTTATTTTTCATCCCAGGCAATCATCGAGAAAGTATCGATAATATCGCTAGTGCTAGATCCTAAGGCCATGAGACTATTTTCAGACTATTGTCAGACTTCAAAGACTCCATTATTTCTATGACATACAATTATCATTTTTACTTGGCTTACGCTATTTTCGAGCCTTAGATGACATCTTCGTTGAATGCCAAGGCAAAATACGCAGACGATGTCAATGGGAACATAGCGCGAAATGTCGGTTCCCGACCGGATAATTTCACCTTTTCGCTTCGTAATGAACTCGAACATATCGTATAGTATTCCGAGTTGGCTAGGGGTCAAGCATCGCGGTCCTAAGTCACGGTTTTGCCGATCGTTATCTGCCCCACGGCTACGACTTCTTCTCAGCCTCCTTTATTCCCGTTTACAACATCGTGATCTCCATCCTAGGTCGAATATCGTCCCTTACCGAGTTCCCAAGCAGTATCCTTCACGACAGGCCATAACCGGCATCTGCGATTACAGGGAAACTCAAATGAGACCATGTTTTTAAGAAGTGCCCCGATAATCTTGACGAGGATTCGACAATAAAGTCATTTTTTACTTTCATTCAGCACCAAAAGTCGAACTATTCCTACGGTAACATGCTGACCCATTCTCTCGGTCGTCAGTGATATTTATGAGAAAAAGAAAGGGTGGCATTACGAAAATAACTGACAATTATTTTAGCTACAACAAGCTTCTTTGCACACTGTTTTCAATTTCGCCAACTAATACTCAAAGTTGAATTACTTTTCTTGGCCATCTCTTCCAAGTGCGAAAGAGTTACACATCGAAGGACGAGCAGATAAGCGTTCGAGTAAGTAGTGTACGTACTTATCGTTAGTTTGTTGCCGAAGCGATCATCGTCTGAGGCGTGATTTATAGGCCCACGAGGTAAGGACTATAACACCCGATAAATGGGTCTTATCCCCAAGGGGCTTAAGAGGCCTCGCAAAGCGGCGATACTTCGGTGTACCGACGGCGGTCATTAAATTGATAAGGACCTAGCGAAAGGGACCAACAAAACGATGCTCGAAGGGGGACACACCGATACATATATATAAAGATGTCGAAGCAGCCAGGGGCCAATCGTGACTCGTCGATTTCTCGGAACTTATTCCCGGACTTGGAGACCACGAGTTATGACAATACACTCCCTTATTTACTTAAGGAAGTTGCACTCTATTCTGTATATCGCTATTTGGTCTATTGTCACTGTTTATTTATATAGCATCAAAGTTTTACTAAGAGAGCGTAGGTTAACACTTCGGGATCTCGTGTTATTGTGAGGTTCTACCTTCACTCATTTAGATCTCACCCACGTCATGTTACGCACCAAGCCAAGTGCCAGGCGTCTAGACATCAAGGAACGCATTTGAGCTACCAGCTGCATCTTCTTCATATCTTATACTCGGAATTTTAATCGAGGATGCTGCTTATTTCGAAAGTATTAGATTACTGTCCGATGATTATATTATTTTAATTATAGTAGAATTCCATTCCGATGTAACTGTGTGTTTGAATGCATAATGATTACTTGATTTCAAGTGTTTTTAATTATGTCACATTTCCCAAATCACCGTATGTTTCGGTAGGATCAAAAGTTAGGCTATACCCAAATATACAGCCTATTTATTTTCATTTGGAATTTGGTAAAGATTTAAAATGAGAATGTACGATTTGCAAATAATCTTGATCAAAAGTTATTAATGTATCTAAGCAAAAATGGTGTGTGGGAACAGATGAAAGCAGCAACCGAATATCTGGTGGAAATAAGTTTCGGCAATTCAGTTCAATAATGGATTTGTCTGAGGAAGTCGGTGGTGATTAAATTCGCATTTAACAAACGTCTAATTCTAGTGATTAAACTTCTCAAACCCAGGAAATAAATCATCTGGAATTTGACGTCAGATACAAATATCGAAATTATAAAATTGGTTTCCTTCGGCATTATCTCTTTAATTACGAATGACATAGTGGGTTGAGTATTTTAAGAGGTTGGGCAAAGTAAACAGTCTGGTTGCACCATCGATATCACGGCGCGACAATCATTGAAACAACAAAACAAATATACTTAGTAACGCTGTAAATTTCGATGATTGATATGAAATTTTTGCTCGTAGTTGCACGTGCACCAACTTTCATGGTGGGATGTTAAAAATGCGCGGGATCCCGTGGGCTGCTGAGATAAACGGCTAAACTAAAATAGTCGCGACGACTGTCGAGGCACCTGGACGTGACCATTATACAGCATACCGTGTTCCGCGACATGATCCATTATTTCTATTCCAATATTTTCCGTACGAATGAGCAGCGAAGGCTCGTGATTTATGTAATACGTACCTACTCGCCACGCGTTTTTTGCCGTCTGGGCTTTTTGTCCATGTCTCTTTTTTCTGGCGTTTACGAGCGCTATTTAGTCAGTTGCTGTTTTGTTTTTAGCTTCGAAACAAGATTGTTTCCCTCTTTGAGGAAACGCATAAGGAGGATGAGGTCGTTGCAGGCCTGTTTACATAAGGCGATCGCGAGAAATATAATGACATGGCCTCGTCCCTGGGACGGAATGTCCGCGACACGTACAACAGCGTAAGACCCGTAAAACTGGTGTTTCTTCTTCTTTTTCTGGTACGCCTGCCACTTCTTCGTTGGATTCCGCCTCGCCAGATCCACGAGGGCTTGGATGGATGTCTTTGTCGTTCCACGATTCTAGGAATGCGAAAGATTTCCAAGTCCCTCGACGACGAAATCGCGACTGACCTTTTCGAGAAAACCCTTTTTGGTTTTACGATTGCGGTCATTTCGCACGACTTTTGCCAAAAAAAGTGAGAATGGTTTAAGGTCATTGTCAAAATTGCATATTATGCTGAAGGTTGTGCTTTTTAGCAGTTAAAAGGAGCGCAGCTTATTTATCAAGAAAATATTTGTCCAAACTCAATGTTGATGGTTTATCGATTATACCATATCCTACACTTTTCATGATAAATTACAAAAGAATATTTTAAAACCACCTCAATTTTTTCATACACTCGTTAATGTCCTATTTACAAAATGTGCAAATAAGATTAGGTCATTAACTTGACTTCTTCTTCCAAACTTTAAAAACTTGGATTTAAACCACAAATTCATTCTTCGATACTCGCGACAATAACAAAAAATACACAGAACTTACTGATTACGCAATGCAATTGGTGACGTCATCTCCCACTCCCTATCTGACATTTTTAAGGGAAGAACGTACACTCTTTTGGGAAGACCTACAACTCAAAATTTCTACAGTTAGTCATTCGTGTTTAAGTTGGGTTATGTTATACCCGAATGTCTGCATTTGAATGTATAATGTTTTTGAATATCGGATTTTTTAACTATCAGGTTTTTTAACGATCCGTTTTTTTAGTGTCGGGTTTTATAATTTTCGATTTCTGAATGGCTAAATTTTTAATGTCGGGTTTTGTTATTTTCGGTCCTTAAATATCAGTATTTTTAATTGTCAGATTTTTTGTATATCTTGAGTGTTAGTTGCGCCGTTATTGGTGATGTTTGTCGTCCTTGAAAACGATATTTGATCTAGGTAACTTTATTGATGTCTTTCTGCGCACTAAGTGGTCATCGAAAAATTCATATTTGATTTGAAAAAAAAGGTTGTGTTTCGCTTGAACTTCTGGAAACAAATTCCGTATTTATATTCCCAAACTTTAATACATTCAAGGTATTTCTTTTTTATATAACAGAATTTCCAGGAATATTTATAATAATTTTCTACTTATTTGTTTCCAGTGTTTATTTACGCAATGTCACAATCGTATTATTTTATGATATATATGTCTTATATTAAATATTTAAATGACGCAACATTACAGATAATTTAAGTTATATAGCCTAGGTGGCAGTGTAGTTTAAATTAAAAAAGTAATCATACAAAGTGAAAAGAGCTATTTTTAAAATTAACCAACAATAAGAGAAAGGGAAAGCAGATTTTCATTTACATTTTATTACTTCAAATAAATAAAACTTATTTCTCGCACTCGGTGGGCACATTCTCTCCCCAGGGAGCAAAATAAATATATCGGGGAGCAAAATAAATTTCTCGCACTCTGAGAGCAAACTACTATTTTGCACCCTATATCGCGGAAGCAAAATAGCACGCTCTCGTATGATAAAATGGTATGCGCAACAATGGAGAACAGGTGTTTGCAGACTCGTACGATCTGCCGACCCTGCTGTTCTCGGGCCTCAAACTTGCTCTAGTCGACAATCACCTATTTTGCTCCCTAGTTGCACAATGTAGTATTTTCTGCAACTATGTAAATATATTGCTGAAATGTGAACCTTACAATTGTAATTTGCACGTGTTCAGCATTGACAGTGAACAACTCCTTACCGATGATAAAGAATGTAAATAAATAATGCACTTTCTTCTAAAAACTACGCAATTTTTAAAAATTGAAAAATAATATAAACTAGGTTCATTATGTTGCATTGAACATATATTGAAATAATTTTTTTTTAATGGTAGAAGATCGTGAACTATTATGTAATATACAACCACTTTATAAAAGTTCTAAATAGATAAATAGTGCAATATACGGTATTATAGGCTATGAACTCAACTCATCATGTCCTAAGATTTACACGACTTGCCACATATTAACCCGATGTCTATATCAAATAGGCCTCAATTCTAACAAATAAGTTCGACTATTATACTCCTTTAACATGAATTTCTTTCCATAAATGAACAGAATTTCTTAAATGAAGCTTGTTATCATGTAAATTTTATATTCCAAAGTAGTCACATGTGCTACTTTTATAAGATAATGTACTGTGAAGAATATTTAACGTATTTTTTTTAAAGACAAGAATGTATCGTGTTTATATTGGAAGTAAAAACTAAAATCCCAGAATACGCCCACTGCGTAAATTCGAAGCGATTGCAGGAAGATTATTTTTACCTTCAGATTCAATACTATAGTATTATATTTCTAATGCTTAAGTGAACATTTTTATGTAAGATTTAGACATTCAACTGTTTCAAACGTGAAAAATCCCGAAATCCACAATACCCAATCTAAAATGCGGCATTGTTTCAGACTTTCACTAGTAAAAATTCTGTATATAAATATAGATCTAATATTATCACACAATTTGTATGATACAATGGGTAAATAAATATATAAGTTAACAGATGTAGGTGAAATCTCAGATCACTAAACACTAAATCATAAGTTTCTTTCGGGGTTAATATTTAAAAAAAAATCGGCAGCGCACACGACATTTCAATATACAATGTAACGCAACTTTTAATTAAATAAAACATTAACCGAAGTTAATCTAAACTAACCTAAACTAATCTAAGGTAGTCCAACCACGCCATTCTAGCACCAATTTTTTATCACAAACCAAAAACCGAGTTCTTCCTATTAGGAAACATTAACCTAACTTAATCTAACATTGTCTAGGTTTTATACTAACCTAATTTAGCATCATCTAACCTAACCTCACCTTACTTAAAAACACCATTTCAACCTACACTATTCATTACAGAATAATAACAAAGTTCCTTTGAATATAAACACTAACTTAACCTAATCTAACCTAATCCGCCCTAACCTAACCCTTCCTAACCTAGCTAATTGAACCTAATATAATGTAACATTATACAGGTATTGAAATTAGTGAAAAATTTATACAAATACAATACAATTTATCATGTTGAAATGTATTAATACATTATCTTCAAATGTGTTCAAATGTGATTAAACTGTCTTGACAATTTTAGTATAAATAAAAAAATATACACGTAAGAAATTCCCCAAAAGTATAATATTAAAACTCAACTCTTAAACCTATTTCCCAATTAATATAATCGAGAATAGCAACGAAACATTGTCGTTGCTATTTAATTAACCTTGATAATAACCAGCATTTGTAACGAGCGGTATTGTATACTATATCTCTCAAGTTTTCTCGTGAAGTAAATATTATGATTGCAATCTTAATATATAGCATTGTTTCAACATTTCTATTGTAAATGAGAACAGTCTAGACTGTTTAATCTACCTATGATGTAAAACGAGTTTCATCTGCATCTGCGGACACAATCTTTATCATTGGAAACCCTTCACCACTATCTCGTTATATGAATAGAACCAAACAATTCTCAATTACGTTGAAGTTAAGATATTTGTCTTATCACGAAATAAAGCAATGAAATATTGTTCTCGCTAACTCAGGTACACTAATTATGTACTTCTATTCTTTTCCATTTTAGTCTATTAAAAAGGTATGGTTTAATACAACCAACTTGCAACAAAGTGAATGATTTAGGGAATTCATTCCACAAATTTTATGATAAATGTACACAATATCCATTTTTTGTTAATTCTGGATTTTGTTCGTAGCTATAACGGAATAAATCTTTTCTTGTCATTTAAGCAAATTATTTTTGTTATTTAATTATGACAAATTGTGATTTACATAATCCCTGCTTATTTTACTATCGTGAGTGCATTTCTGTCACAATTGTAGTCTTGCAAACTTCCAATCCAATTTTATAAACCTAACATTATCGCATTTTGGACATCGTTCAATAAAAATTCACGAATATCACTACTAAACACAATCCTGAATAAGAAATTATATTTCGCATGAAACTTGAAGATTAAATCCGGAAGGTGCTAAGATGTTTTCTAGATATCCAAATTTCTCTTTATAGAACGAACAGATATTAAGAATAAAAACGTATTATCGATACGATGTAAATTATTCGTGTTAATGTAGAAATTTAAGTTAAAAATACACAAGTATATTTTTATTATTTCATTCATCGATTATAAACCTTTCTTTGAACAAATATGAAACGTGTTATTTTTATGCACATACGTACCATATACAAAAAGTGTTCTATGAAATAAAATTGGTCGAAATTATACAAATTGCAGTTCTGTATAAGTCGAAATAATAACTCGAATCACCGATGGCGTAATTAGTCTTAGTACGATGCAATTAGCTTTAATTTTAAGAGAGTGAAGAATAAAACACTTTAAATTATATGTGGAAATTACGTTAAATTTATATAATTCAAAACTAGACACTTAGCAGTCGTTCAAAAATTGCTAATGTTTATTTCATTTCAAATACCCATTTTCATCATTGTAAATTTGATTTAGTAAAAATATACTACAATTTTACATGAAATGTGGAACATTACTATAAATTGGTGAATTTTTCATCAACTAATAGCAATAATTTTATAATAGTAAAGTTATACTTACCAAACACACTGACAAAAATTTACTTGACAAATTCAACTACCATTGAAAAGTTGAGTCGAAAGTAGTTAAAAGAAATTCTTTTTTTGTTAGTATAACTTTGTTGATGTTTTTAATTTTACTATTTTTACTTAAGTTAATATTATTTACCCAGTAAAAGAAAAAGTATTCCGAATGATTGGATATCAGGAAATGCGGCATACACTAATATAATAAAAAAGCAACTGCCAATAGCTCCATTAAAAATAATTCCACTATGAAAAATTTCGCGAAAAATTCTTAGTTGATTTGACTACATTTTAGATCTGCGCAGAGTAGTTCGATACACTTCAAGAAAATGTTCTAAGTTACAGTTAGTACCGTAAAGAAGTTAATTCAACTAAACATGTAGTTTTACTAAATTCAATTAAAAATATATCGCTCCAGGATATTGAATAGTTTTTAGTGTACTAGGTAGTTAGACTCTAAAAAATGTTTTTAAATGTAGTTGAATTATCTACCAAAATGTCGTTTCCATAACTATATTTTTTTGTTGATGTAACTCCTTTATGGTTGCAACTATAACCTATAAAATTTCGTTGAGGACCTATTGAAAAACTTTTAGTAGTCAAATCAACTAAGAATTATTTTCAGTGCAGTTAACTCTGCTAGTGTATTCTTATAAAATTACATTTTACTAATGAAATAGTAGGTTTTCAATTTTTATTTACGATTTAATAGTTTTTAACCGTTTGAAAATTAGAGAGATCTGGTTCTATTTGAATATCTAGCAGACTAGCCTTGCATAACATCATTACTTTAATGAAGTCTCTGAAAGCTGCATAAAATCTTCAGAAGCGGTACAAAGATTAAGTACTTAAGTTATTGATGGAAAAACTGAGATGAAACATCTTGATCCTTTCGCCTTATAAGATCAAGATTCTCTCTGGGTGGCATGCTTCACTACTACAATTAAAGTAAATCGTAGCAGGATTCTTTCTGGTATCAAATCACTACGCCGATCCTCACTAAGCTTAATAAATAACGGAAACGAGACTTCCCATAAACTGTAGAGGCACAAGCCTTCGTTCTCGAAATAAATGTATTTATGATACTAGTAACTCGTGCGGGCATGTACATAAGCTGCAAAGTATGCACGTTGCACAAAGCTTGCTTTATTGAGCATCAAATGTTGCAAAAAGACTTAGCGAAATATTCTGCAAGAATAGATTATCTGATGTAAGCAGGATGAACTGGGAGCAATAACACTTGAGATTTTTGATATACTTTTTGCAGGACTAAATTGAGGTTTGTTAATAGTAAGGATTTAGTTAGATCTGATATTTTATTCGATATGAGCAATAACAATTTTAGATATGCTATTCTGATATACGGCATAATTTTATGATCTATGAAAGTACTCCAGCCATATATAGGATGACAATAATGTTAAACGTTAAAGTAATATTGATCAATCGCAATACGAGAGAGAAATATCAAAACTAGATAAATATGACGAAATGACATTCGGAAAAAAAGTCATCCTTCGCTTCTTTTATTAATGTTACCATAATTCTTATTTCAAAAAAATAAGCTGAAGTACAAAGTAAATATTTTTTCACTACAAAAATAATGATTTTAACTAAAATCTTTAAATGTAAGGACAATTTGGAAATCAGTCTCGACAGTTAAACAAAGATAACTTATCAAATAGATTACTGAGTACCAATTAAGGTTCTGTGGACTTACATTTGTCGTAACTAAATCTACGTCGACTTAATTATGAGGTACATAAAATATGTGTTTTTTTTAATATAAAACATTTTTTAGACTTTTTAACATTTTTTAATCCTTTTATTTAATTTTTCTTTAATTTAACTTTTTACAAACAATTAAAATAATGTATTATTACATGTGTTTTTCATATCCTTGTTTGCAATAAGTTTCGCAATAATATGATTGACAAGTATATGGAATATATTGAACAGATCACCAATGTTATAAGCAATATTGCTCAAATTCTTATTCTTGGTGCAATTTAAAACTCTGCTCTATCTAAAAACTGTACCTGCAAGAATTGTCTACAAGATGCCAGTTACTGATTTTGCAGTTTACTAATTATTAGTATTCCCCTCAATACGAAAAAAGAATTCTCAATAAGAGAGAAAAAAAGAAAAAAATGGGAAAAAGATAACCTCAACATTTCGGAACTTACAGGAGGCTAATGGTCATTGATGAAATCGCCGACCATCAGAAATATCCGAAACTGTAAGGTTATCTTTCCCTATTTTTTAAATACTTTTTTTTTTGTTTCTCTTGTTAAGAATTCTTATGTCGAATTGAGGGAAATACACCTTCGTAAGTCATAAGCCCGCCAAATAAAAATTTAATTTTATTTCTTCAGAATTCGATATAACATATATTTTTACAATTGTTATAAATAACATAATTTTCATCAAAATATAATTTACGTATGTGTTTACGTAGGAGGACAGTATTGGTCTCATGGTCCACATTTGCAGAGTTCATCAATTGCCAAATATATGATTGCGACTCTGGAAAATAAGCACATAAAATTAATGAAAAAACAATAAATTTAAAAAAAAACATAAAATAATAAAGTAATTTTAAAAAATGTTTAAGTTAAGGTCGTTAGACTCCAGAATATTATAGGTTGACGAAAAATATTTAATAACGTTTCCAAGAACTTAATTTTCATGATTAATAATATTGTTGAAAACTGAAAGCATTATTCTTCTTGAAAAAAAATTGAAATGTGCAAAAATAATTTGTTAAGCCACTTTTGTTATTGATTCAAATTTTTTCTTCTCCGCTGTTAAGAATTTTTTTAAATGAACGGTTTTTAACGAACGAAGGCTTATTTTTGCGAGAAAAAGATTCTGTTTAACTTTACCGCATACTTTTTTTCAGATTCCTTGTCTGATCACGAAAATTACTCAAAATTTGTTAAAAGTAGTAGTTCTTTTTTAAAATAAATAGAGATAATTTATCGTTGGTTACGGAAATTCCAAAATACCTACGGTAAAGTTGTAGAGAATCTTTTCGTCGAAAAAATAAGCCATCATTCGTTAAAATCCGTTCATTTTTTAAAAATTCTTAACAACGGAGAAGAACAAATTTGAAAAAATAACAAAAGTGGCTTAATAAATTATTTTTGCACATTTCAATTTTTTTTCAAGAAGAATAATGCTTTCACTTTTCAACAATATCATTAATAATGAAAATTAAATTCTTCGAAACGTTATTAAATATTTATCATCAACATATCATATTCTGGGGTCTAACTACCTTAATAAATTCAAAAGAAGTTAAAACTAACAAAAATAAGGAAATCATTCACTTCCTGAATGTCAAAATACGGAAACTTTGACACTTCAAAGGCTAAGGGTGCATTTTCAATTTAAAAAAACTTGGTCAGCTATTGGTGGTACATCGTACTCAACTTTGTGTAATACCCTAGTAACGAGATTCAATCAAATTTCATTTTAATATACCAAATTATAATAAAGTAGTCATCAATTATGTTCCGCCATTATGAAACTTTTATAATAAATAAAAATTTGTGTGCGGTACGCTTCAACATTTCATAAAGTTACATAGATTTACCATATTACTATTAACTTGATTCACCGTTGTCATTTCTTGTAAAAATCCAATATAAAAAATGTTATCACAATGAAAAAATAAACAAAAATGAAAAAAGTATAAACAAAATATAAAAAGTACTAAAAAATAGTAAAAAAAATGACTCTCGGAATAGCGTTTACTGCCCGTGGTAAGAGTCGGACAACGGCAAAATATGCATTGACAGCTAAACAACGAGATGTAAATTGTTGTGAATTAATGGTGTGTAAGTAATGTATTCTATTTATCATCAGGAATAAACAACTTTGAATTTAGGCATTGGAGTATCGATGTATTTACTCCGATATTCACGATTATTAAATCTACAAACATCGTACTACCAGGAAGCAATGCGCACAAGATATGCAGCACTCCATTTTTCGGTTATACACCAAGCACTGATAGGTCACAATCGTATATAGTAATTTTCAATTTCACACGTACGTAATGATACGGAAAATTCAAAAATTGAGTAAAAATCAAACAAAACATCGATAAAAACCCATTGTATGTAAGTAATTTGAGGTTATGAATAAATCATGATGAGATTAGATATTCACAAATGATAATAATTACTTTTTCGTCCCAATTCTCCAAGATTTCAACCGCTATACGGTCAAATACTCGATATTTGTGCCATAAAATGCAAAATGACAACTAGCAGACGCCATATTGAAGCCGCCCTTTGATTTTTGAAAAAATCTGATGGGACAAGAAGGGGTTGCACAAAAAGACGCGATTAGTACGTTTTGCGAAAATGTCAGCATTGCCCTTTTCGACGGCGAAAAAGTGATTATTTCATTACATTTTCCTTTGAAGTCGCAGGCTGATTCTGACTACTGCATTGAAAGAAGAGGTTCAAATCTACCGATTTTGACTAATTTCAATTTTTTTCTAACGTCATTTGGAACAAAAGATACAGCGTTGAAAATAGTGTCCAAATTCCAGACTTTCGGGACAAAAAGGGTTAAGAGAACAGAAGAATCGACTGGAAAAGTGCTGAAAAATCGGTAAAAAAATCAAAATGAGATCAAAATCGGTCAGATCCAAAAATGATCCAAAAGAGGTCCAAGTTTTGAGACATTCCAGGACCAAAGTTGGACGCGTTTACAACCAAAAAACAATCTCAATTATAATTACATGAGATGAAAAAATTAACCATTTTTGGATCTTTAAATACAAAAATTGGATTAGTTTTCAATCTCATGCAATTATAATTGAGATTATTTTTTAGCTGTAAACAGTCCAAAGTTGGTCCTAGAATGTTTCAAAACTTGGATCTCTTTTGGATCATTTTTGAATCTGACCGATTTTGATCTCATTTTGATCAAAATTTGATCAACTTTTTTTTACTCGGGGAGATGCATAAGATTCTCAACGCATTTTCATTGGCCGCATGACAACGATCACGAAAAATCGGTCAATATCAGCCACCTAGTAGTACCCTACCTTTGTGAACTATTTGGGCATTACCACCAGCCACATTGATTGGGACAATAACAGCCAAAGTGGCTCGGGCAACAAAACCGATTTTTTTTAGCGTAAATATGAATTGCATCTTGAATCAAGTTCTTACTGAGTATAATTTTATTTTGTTTGCAGTAAGTCGACGCGTTACAAAACTATATAAATAAATAACATAAATGAAAAGACGTTTTATCAGCAATACTAACAAAGTCTCAACTATTACATTCAATAACATTCCAGTTAATCATTTCAAATCTCCTAATATAATTTACTACTTCAAACAGACATCAGTATGATTTGACTTTCGAAATGAAGCCGAACCGCAGGCAAAAGTCAAGAATAAGTCGATCCGCGAAACACAAGCGTGACACTTTACATTCGAGGACGACCCCACCCGTGGAGATAAATCGACCAATTAATTTTCAATTTTAATTCTCTCGCTCATCCATCGCGGAGTCAAGAAGGAGGTCTAAAGGCTAAATGCCGTGAAAAAGAAAACGTTTATCAAATTGGCTTCCTAGAAACTTCATCGTCTCAAGGTATTTCTCACGCACAGCTGCAATTTGCAACATCGATCGAAAAGCCGCAATGTAAAAGCTGCGAGTCCCAAGTGCGGATATAGCGCTCGTTAGTTAGGTTTGTTTGCCTGTGTAAGCCGTTACGGTGATATTATTTACGAGTGCATCATTTGTCAAGCACGAGGCGTTCCTGATCGGGAGGCGAATAAACTTGTCGGTTTATGCACAGTCGCGAACTTTAATGCCTAATTAAGTATGTGAATTCAAGTGCACAATGGGAATGAAAGCAGGAGGACTTTAGTCCTTGTACTGTATTATGTCTGTCGTGTCATGTTTTTAATTACATTTTGGAATCCTTCTTCCTAATTGAGAAAGTTTAATTTATATTAATATAAAATAGCTTTACTTCTTCTTCCGTGAAGGCTGGCATTGGACACATTTGATACAGGAATGCGTGTACAAATTTAAAAGGTTTACAACTTTAAATGTACACAAAAAGTGCAATTAATGAGTAAATAATTCATTAATAATGATATTGATGTTAGCGCTTTAACAACTTGAATTACAACGAATATGTGCAAGCAGTAAGATAGAGTCTTTTTAACTTAGAAATGTTTCTGCGGATCAAGTAAACGACCTTTAAGTCGTAGAATGTAATCGAAAATTACGTGAAAATAACCTAAAAATGCCATTAAAGTATCTTCACATCAATAATGTTGCCGCCATGTTTTTAGAATTTTTTCCGACAGATTGAATCCGCTATTTTGCAAAGTAACATCTCCAATAACTTGCATTCATCGTCAGTGACCTAAAAAAGGTTCAAACTCGCAAGTAAAAACTAGCCGGATTGAATTTAAGAAAATCTGTCCTATTTTTGGAACCTCCATTCTCGCATTATAAAATGCACATATATATATATATTTTTTCATTTTTATGCCCAACGTTTTTGAACCTATGGTTTTCAGAATCAGTAAACCAAACTGTTGTGCTCGTCGACAGGTGCAAAATTCGATGCATTTTGCGATTTTGTACGTTAATTTATTTTTTGTCGCAGTTGGCTGCAATATGCGATTTTGCGCCCACCTTTTAGCCATAGGAAACAATGCTGGGAGTGAATGGCCACTCATCGCATTTTGTCACCGACTGCAACAAAAAATGTTGTTCGTACCTCGGGCGCGAAATGTCATTTTGCGCCCAAGGGACGAAAAATACTATTTTCATTTTCAGTTTACAAATACCGTTTCTAATAGTATGGACTCATTTTAGTAGGACCCAAAAAATGGCTTTATTGGCCGTTCTCAATTGTTTCTTCTAACCGTTTTTGTAGTACAAAATCTAGTGATGAGTGATAGCAGACTCTGCTAATGTTTGACACTGCTTCCAAGAATTCAAAAATATTCTTTAAATGCCATATAACTAATTCCAGAAAATGCCAACAAATTTTCGCTAAAAAATCGAAAAAAAGTTTCTGCTTAGACCCGTAAGACATTCCTTCCATTATTCTAATGTTTCAAATTAATTTAATATCTAAAGAAGCTTTTCTATTGCAAATAACCTTCACGAAGGTCACGTATTTTTCTGAATTCTCAAAACTATCTGTAGGAAAGGAAGCACCTACTGAAAAGAATGTGCGAAAAATCACACAGTCTTGCGACGTTTTAATAATGAGGTTTCAATGGAACTTTACTTTTTCATTCGGCGCTTTCATTTTTCGCTCTGATGCCGCGATTTAACAGCGTGGAAATATCATAACGCGAAATTGTCTTGAGGTGACATATCTTAATCTTGTCAGTTTGCAAATAATACGGGATATGGTCTCTGCTAGTTATTAAAACCGAGATTACAATTACAATTGCGATGTGAACGAGGAAATAAAAAGCAACTCGTATCGTTTTCGAATATTGTGCAAAATCTAAAAGAGCGGAGGTGAGAGAAAGTTTAATAGTCAAATGCATCACGCGATCGGGATACTTGTTTTCTCTGTATTCCATTAATTATTACATCAATGCGCATTACTTCCGTTTCGTTTCCTTATTGACAGGAATTATGAATTGTGAAATTCTACGTAAGAAATATACTCAGTTGCAGAAGGGGATTACGAGAAAGGGGAATAACGAAACTGTGCAGAATTTGAATTTTTATTCCTTGACTTGAGTGCCATTTATATTGTTGGAAAGCTGCCGCCCATATGAAAGGAAGATTTGGAAAACTCTATACGAGGTATTGATCAAGTATCGATTTATTATGTATAATACATACCTTTCTATAATATTATTTAATTGGAAAAAATATGGTTATCCAAGGATTAACGTGGGAAGTGGAAAATATGAATGACTTGACTAAACGTATGTATGCATAATGTACTATTTAGATGATATCCATTCGCAAACGCTCAATTTAGACACTGGAATTGATCTAAACTATGATCAAAAGAGATCGGAATAGTTGACGTTTACGGATTAGTTTTTCCGAATAGAATTAGGTAGTATCATTTTAAATTCGTGGATTTCTAATATCACTTACATGAAATTTGAAAATCTCAGAGATATCCACGAATTTCTATAACCAGATTAAAAATTACAATTATCTTACTATCTTAAAGGGAACAGAAATAAAAATTCAACAATTCGCATACACAGTAATAATAATTATTATACTCCACATTTTTTTATAGCATGAATTTTCCTATAAAAACAGTTAATTTCTCCGCTATGCTGGAAGCGGCATTTTCAATTTTGGACATTCATTGTGAAATTCGTCATCAGTTACCATAAAAACCCCCACATACTTTTTTTTTTTAATTTTCGATTTAAATAGTCAGATTTGTTATCAGCTGCTTTGAAAATCTCCGAATAAGTTTCAACAAAATCGATTTTTTTATTTTAAAATTTGTCCGCAATATTGTACACGGAGAAAAATAATCAGCAAAATCAGCCGAAAAATCCGCAGATTCTACCAATTTTATCCTATAGGGACAGCTGTTGGAATTCCGTAGGGATAGCCGATAATTTCAGCTAAATTTACTGAAAAAGTCCGCAAATTTAACGGAACAAATCTGCTTATATAGCGGAAATTTAGAGCTAAGCGCGAATTGAGTAGGGTTAGGGCTACATTAGCGGAATCAAAACAGCTAAAATTGCATATATTTTCGGCAATTCCAGCCGAAAATTTTAGCTGATATGAATCAGCTAATTCAGCGGAGTCATTTTTCTCCGTGTAGTTACTATATTCATAGTTAAAGTTTGTATTTACTCTAAATCCATAGTAAAGCACTCTGTGTGTTTTGATGCCGCCAGGTGGAGACACGGCGTTCGCAGCTTTTTTTCCTCGAACCCCTGGCTCCCGTTATTGAAGTGGATTTTCATTTGGTCATAAGAAGGACCGGCTGGCGTCAAGATATGATAATACATAGTGCATGTCGTATACACACGTGTATCTATAGAATAGGTACACTACATTTAAATTTGTGTGTATAATAATGGTATTGCATAATGCATTTTTTAACTGGCTAGAGTGTGACATTCACAAACTTAGCGCAGTATTGATTTTTTCTTTTTCTCTTTGTTTCCTGGTTTATCTTAAACAAAGAACAAAGGGAGAAAAGTGGACTTTTCAAATGCTATGATACATACATTTTACAAATCTTTTAAAACGTAAATATTGACTCCTTTCCATATTTTTTATGACAATTTCTTATATAATTTCTCTCAGCGAATGTAGTAATTTTCTGAAGTGACTATTTCAAAATAGTTGAATCTATTTCCCTATTATGATAAGTGGCATTTTGAATCATGAAACAATTTAAACATTACTATCTCAAAATAGTTATTTTAACTATTACCATGCCTAGTCCTCATTTCACACTATGATTCATACGAATCCTAGATTTTCAGCATTCTAAATGGCGGATGTAAAAATTTACACTAAAATGTACATGGAGCATTTTTTTGTATTATTTTCCCCACTATTGGAGATGACATTTTCACTGTTGAATATATGTGCAAAGATTCATATACCGAAATTCTCCGAGATAGAATATCTTTTTGCATATTTTAGACCGGCATTCTGAATCGTAGAATTTTTGACGTCTTCAAAAGCATTTCTTTATTAATTCTTATTATATCAAGTATATAACTATTGTTTTATCTGAACACTATATCAGACTTATTAACCTAATAAAATGAACACCAATTTTAACGAAATTATTATTTTCAGTTTACTTAAAATCTTAATTGTATCATAAAAATACAAATATGCATGTTTATAAACCATACTTACGTTACATAAGTAATCACTTTTCAGGCTGCGAATATTCCCAAATACTAAAAGTAATTTTTTCGATTAAGCGCATATAATTGATGTTTTAAATGAGACTTAATGCTGCCGATCACGCTCCAATAAAGGTGGTTCCCTCCTGTAAATTGGAAACGTCATCAATTTTCACACGTTTGACATACAGAGGCCATTTCTTTACCCTTCATTTATCAGGCTAAGACATCGCTGTCAAAGCGGAGAATAAGGAATTTCGTGCGAGTCACGTAGAATTTCACGTGCCTCGTAACCGGGCGGGGATTCGCGGGCCGACGCAATGCCCATTGTCAATTGTATGGGTCGTGCCAAATCATGCGCGGATAATGGTACATGCGTCCTCGGACATCGGGAACCCGCGATGTCAAACGTATACAAACTGGACTTCCTTTTGCGCCGTGTGACACAATCGAGAGGAAACGCAGCTTTCGAAAGTGCATTTTTAATTGCATTGATTCGAGAAAGTAACTCGCTACAATTGCGAAAAGAACAGGAAAAAAGTGCTCCGGAGTTGCCGGATATCGACTATCTTGCGATTCCGGAGCAGTATTTTACGAAGGTGCAGTCAGTTGTAAACAATACTGCGAAGACACTCCAAATGTGACGGGATAGTGGTGAAAGACTGAAATGTGATACCTGTCCAGACTACTATTTATCATGTACCTTAACCAAATTATGTGAAGCTGTAGACACTAAGGAGACTATACTCCAAATAATAAGCTGATATTTCCTTATTTTATACGGAATAATATGTAACAAAATAAAGCTGATCTCCATACCCAAGAACAGAACTATAATTTTCCTAGAGGTTGTGATGCACTGAATCCAAAACTGTCCGCAAAATTGTTCTATCATGTCATGATTTTGAAATATCCTAACCTAAAAGTGCACAGTTTTTGTCGATTTTCGATTTCAAAAGTTTTTTCATTGACACGAGGAAAAATTACTTGGTTATGGCAATATAACTCCCTGAAAATGAATTTCTTACAATTATTTGTAAATTAGAGCAACTAATTTAACATGAGCTCAAAGCAACTATCTACTTCGTTATTCTTCATGGACTTCCGTTTCATTATTTATGAACATCCTGGACTAAGACACTTTATTGTCGGCAATTTGAATAAAAAGGCAGAGAGGAGAGCAATCTCATTCCTTAGTATGCTTTTTTACTGCGTCAATCCAGCCATTTTTGTTAGTTCCACAGTTCCTACGTAGACAATAAGTGTACACAGCTTTGGAGTATGCAATCTTGAGCAACCTCCACATTAGTACATGTTATTCCGACGTTCTTTTTTGTTTTTTGTTTTTTACGGACGACTTTTCAGCGTTGAGTTAGGAGCATAATAGCAAACGCAGCAAATAGGAGCTTTTGATGGCGTCAGCTTTTATCGTTCCGTTAATACACTTAGGTCAAGCCTAGCTTTTTGGAAGTCAAAAGGATGATAAGAGCGGACAATTAGACATTTTGAGTTTCTGAGGACGTCTTCGAGAGAGTTCGTTGGATGAGTCATGATTCCACATTTTCCTCCATTTTTCAACACAGTATGCCATTTCGATAGTTATTACTATATACAACACGAAAAGCCAATAAATGAAATACCTGGACAATCAAATCAACTGATGCTCGAGCATTAGCAAATCTAGGTGATGAAGATCCAGACATTCAAATACTGTAGATTACACAGGTCTACAAAAAAAAGGGTCTTGGATGTTGTTCGGAAGCTATGGGACATTTCGGACGTAATTATATGTGTAGAATCCAAACTCGAAGTCAGAATTGGTCCATCACGTCAGGTTTTTGAGATATTTGCGGTCATGTACTTGAAAAACGCGTTATTTTGCTATGTTTGAGGTTACGTACAGGACGCAAAAATTTTTTTGGTCTTCTGTACTATTTGCATCTATTAGCACTACATGTACCCTTCAAAGTGAGGTTTCATTCGAGCACCTACGATTTTTTCTTACAAAGTTACGGCCATTTTGAAATTACGAGATATATTCCATTAACGTTATCAAAAAAACAGTCACAATACTGAAACGTGATTTGAGTTCTTAGCATCGATATTTTACATAGTTGTTTATATGTATATAGGATTCATGAGATTGAATTTGACCTTTAGCTTGTTCTCCAAGAGCATTTCAAGGTAAATTTCTTTACATGTACATCGTAATTTCAAATTGGTGTATCTTTGTGAAGAAAAGTCGTAATGGAATTCTGCGCATCCCATATTACAGAAAAAGAATAGTGTCATATAATCCAATGAAAGGGAAAACTCCTAAAAATGTTGTGTCTTCTATACATGACCTCGAAAATAGCAAAAAAAAAACGCGTTTTTCGAGTAAATAACCTCAAATATCTCAAAATCCTGACATGGTGGGCCACTTCTGACTTCGGATTCTGATTCTATACACAAAATTACGTGGGAAATGACCCACAGCTTCCCAACAACAAAACCATGTTGACTTGTGTTATGAGCTATTCAGACAATGACAATAATTAAGTTTATGAAACATCTACTCCATGAACAGTTCTGATTAGGAAGTGGAAAGAAGTGCAATAAAATAATGTTGGGCCAACCTATTTATTCTTAGCTCCAATCGAGTAATGTTTGCCCAGCAGTAAATGGCAATAAACAAAGTCAGTTTTTGACACCTTATTTTTCTACTTCATCCATTTCACAAAATTAAAAAGCCTTTTCGAATTTAGTATACATTTTACAAGAATAGGAATAGCCATGTCAGAAGGACATTTATATTTTATTGCTTTATGAATCCCTTCAGCCTTGTACGGCAACAAATTATGAACAAATCTCATAAACAGATTTGTACTTCTCACTTGAATACTTAGTTGAAACCCTAACTTTTTACCCATATGGTCCAACTTATTTACAAATAAATTTTTGTTGATATACATGTACCACTTATAAAATCCTTCGACATTTCATGACCATTACCCTACTTTAGTAGATGGACGTCTGAATAGTTAATAGGCAAGGCATGGATGACGTGTTTACATCAGAAAAATTACAATATTTTCAGTTTCCCATCACCACCCGAACGGAAATTGGTGCATTCTGAGTGTGGACCTAGTACTGATGAGACTCCAAAACGGGTGTTGCTTATACATATCTAAACGTTGTCTTATCCTGCTCTGATCAGTTCCACTGCTACCTGATGAAGTACGATTAAGTTCCTTTCTTGACCAAGTCATGTCAAGTCTCAGTCCCTACCAAGACAATTTTTGATACAACACCCGACCAAGATATGATGAGGGAAGTGATTAAATGCTGGACCAGGCACCTGCTCATGGCATTATCTGAAAAAGCGTAACACAATATATATCAGTATCATTTGAATCGAATCAATATACCAATGACATCTTTATGGCTTCAAGTTACAAAAGCAATACACTGCAATAGAAATGGACCCTATGGGAGTTACAGCAGAACATATTATTTTGTTAGATGGACTTTGCCTCATAATCCCAATCCAGTTAGTTTGATCATACCTTGAATTTATATTCTGATCAAGGTCAAGTTCCAGCCTGAAGAAATTTATGGTCGGGTACTTATTTGAATTATCCATCAAAGATGAATGACGCTAATGAAATTATTAAATTGGTTTTATAGCTCGATATTGCAATACCTGCAATACGATACCATCCGGAAGAAAAAACTGCACGTAAGCGTGTTATCGCTGAGCGAAATCAGGATCCTACAAAATACGTAAATGATCATCATTGGAGTACAAGGCATAAAGTAAAATCGATCGCCCGAATTATTTCACCATCCAAAACAGGCGGTTATCTCCCAGCACATGTTGTTACATACGTAACGGTCCCTCGATTTCGATAAAAAGACACGACTTACCCCTTTTCAACGTAATTGCGAGACTGCGTGCGCCTTGCGCAATGGGCAAACTTTCCTCGGCAAAGTTTACACGGAGCATTGATTAAAAGTATCACAGAGTCGGAGAAGAAATTCGAGACTCGTCGAACGTGCACCTACGTAAGCACCCCGTTGATGGGAAAGGCTTCGTGCGTGCCTGTGCACGGACGGGTATACGCCTAAAAGTTGTTGTCGGTGGAACCTGACACGTGGATAATGCACCAGTTGTGTGGTGTGTCAGTGAAAGTGCCAGGCGATTAAGTCCAGATAAGAAGCACTCTCCGTGCGGTTCCTCGTGTGCGAACCATCGGACGATAAAATCACTGCCGGGGTATGCGGGTACTTTATGATCTCATACGAATCCCCTATTCATCTTCGATGTTTTCATCTCGGCGAGGGGTGCCCATTAGTTATGCGTTTTTCCATGGCGGCGCGACTGCAAAACGATGCGATGCATCGGGAGATACGTTCCATTCAAAGACAGGATGTTTCCTTTTTCTACGCACGACTTTCCAATTACGCCCGTAATTCAGTTATATCGCGGTGCTCGTTAGGATTTACGAGGGGGACAAAAGAATACGGATCGTCGTCCGAGACGGCGAAAGTGATTACATAAAGAGGTTGACGAATGCAGACGCGCTTATGATACCTTTTATGAGGCGTCCTTTTTGCGAGGTCTTCCACTGAGGCATTCCAAAAACCTTGAATCGTTCGGCGTTATACGTGTTGCCATTTGACGATGTTAATTCGCTGTCGAGGTTGCGCTCGTGTTTGCAAAGATGAAAACTCAGGTGCAAAGAATACTATGTGTGTGAATAATATTTGGTTGTGGGCTTATGCATAACGAAGGTTGGTACAAATGTTTGTACTTTTGTGACAAATGCTCTTCGCGTGCTAAATGCGGTTAAACTTTTTTTTAATGACGGGTATTAATTACACGCTGAAGAGGAGTATGAAATTTTAAATAATGGTTACACGAATAATGCTGTGTAAATATCAGCTTTATGTACATCAACGCAAAATATTTATTTCCGTGACAAATGACCAACGACGAATGCTTTCCTACTAAAATAATGTGATGATGTTACTGGTGTATTTTCTTACTTAAAAATACACCAAAGGAAACATTGATTGACAAATACCACGGTTCCAGACTGCCTTAATCGTAGCTAATTCCCTTAACTGAGTGAGAGCCAGAATGGCAAACTAGCTAACGCCAGACATCGTCATCATCGTCGTCACGATCTTCTAGGGAAATGCTATCCTAACTTTCACATTGGTCAGGAACTAGACTGGATTTGGTCTGATAATGGTGCTGTTCTAGCTAGCTTTGACGTGATGCTAGCATGTAAAGAAAGACAATATTATTTCACAATATAGAAGACAATAAAGAAAACAATTATTCTGTTGCATAGGTATTTTCCAAATAAGATGTAGTTAACAATACTCCATGGTCCGACTTGACCAGTTCGGTATCCAGTTGCTGATGGCAACTCAAGATGTATAACTTCAAACAGCGATGTGAGGTTAACTTCATCCAGTCTAACTGCTGCCCAGTTCTGATCACTTGCAGACCAGTGCTATCATAGTTTCTGTAGTTAATGATGTAGATTGAAAATCTAGTTTGGAGCAAATCCAGCATGGCTAACATTAATGAGTGAACTATGTACCAGGCTAACTCCTAATAAATTCTGATCAGCTGCTTTCATACGTCCTCCTTGCTTCAGTAGTTAAAGAAGTAAAGTAGAATCCTGGCGTCGAGCTACCACAACACCAGGAACTGATTAGGATTTCTACCTCTGTTGAAATCGTGATTTTTTAGTCCGCTTCCAAACAACACAATCCGTCCCGGAATGTCCTGAGGAGCTCCTGAGGACGTCCAAATACCGCTTTTGATCCTTCGGAGCTCCTCAGGAGCTCCTGAGGACATTCAAATATCCGCTTTTGGTCCTTGTGATTTTCTCAGGAGCCCGTGAGGACATCCTGAGACGGCTAATGCTGTTTGGGTTATTAACTTTAGATACTTTAAACACAGAGTAATTGTATACCCATACATTAAACTCCAGGAAAGTTTTTGGATGGTATTTTTCTTATTTCCTTAGATGAACTATAATTGGGTCAGTTTAGAATTTGTCTGTTGGCAGATGTTTTTCTAACTGGTTTCCTACAATACTTGAGATGACAAGAACTCTAATTTTTCTATATTTTTTATATTTCAAATTAGCATAAAATTGTAAAAATTATAAATAATAGAAGGACAGATAATAAAAATATACAAAACATAACTAGTTATACTAAAATTTATCAAATTGTTACTTGGCCAGTTAATAAAAATTGATGAAAACTCATTTGATGATTTTTTGTTTGCAATTCTGAACAATTTGCCTGATTTCTATAGTACAAACAATGGGACTACATAAAATGGACACAAAATTATCTTCTTTTTCCAATTCTACCTCTTGTTTCTTAGTTGAATCCAATAACTATTTTTACGTAAAGTGTAATGCGTATAAAATAGAATACTTTCCGTACCAAGTGCATAAAAAGTGATTGATGATCATCATATGAGGAGGAAATTCTATTCCTGTGGTGCGAACATTTTTCAATTCCGTATGAAAATTGTCATTTTTACAAATGATGACGTAGCCCGTCATTTTGTGTCTGCCAAAATGAAAGCACCATTTTTCTAATTTTGTTGTTTTTTTCTACGAATTACAAATTATTTGATATTCTTATTTCAATAATTTAAGAACATTTTTCCAAAATAAACAAAATGCAATTTTCACAATGCCATGCTAGAGAATGTGTTTTTTATGTATGTTATGCAATTAGATTATAATTTTTTTTCTATCTTATCTTTATTACAAATCTTTCTAGCAGACATAAATGTACATACGTAAACAATTACTCAAATTGAATACCATAATTAGAGGTACGTGGGTATAAAAATCTTGTTGCGTGCCATTAACCATTGTATTCACTTCATATACGTAAATGCATGTTTTTGATAATTGACAAATGTTAAACAAATTTCGCAATTATGTCATGCATTAACATTATCAGTACTCAAACAGATTTGTAAAATGAATAATTTAAATACCGAATTAACGCCATTCATTCTACAGCTACATCATATACATAGTTTCCGGAAGCTTTCACAGCGACTTCTTTTTAATTACGTTAATTGTAGAAAATAGTACTAAGTTAATTTGTAGCAACTTCGTCGTTTTCTCTTATTAAGGATTTGAAAGTGTTAAAACTGATCAGACACTGATAGCAGTTAACATTTATTTTTATTATACTTAAGTGTATATTATTTACGTAACTTGATACAGCACGTAAGCGTCAATAGCATTCTTTTCACTCACGTCGATCATTGTATGATAAAATACTCTGAAATGTTCAGAAAAGTAATTTTCTATCTCTTATAGAAGCATTCAAAGCGTGCACATTTTAGAAGAAGCATTATATTCGATTGATTGTTCGTGAAATTTAATAATTTTCGTCGAAGATAAAACTGTTATAAATTTAATAAGATTCTCCTTTCGAAAGGAACTTTTCATTTATGACAATAAGTACATTTTTCATTTCTTTAACAGGTTGCTTCTGTTGATGGAGTAAATTTGAATGTGACCTAAAAATCATATAAAACCAAATGTCACAGAAATAAAAGTTATTAAAATAAAAAAAAAAAGTTTTACGTGAGCATAAAATTGAGGGCACGAATGTCTCGAGATACGAATCAAAAGAACCACTTTATTCATCAGTGGTATAATATACTATTTTCTATGCATAATGTAAGACTTGCGCATATCGTGCAAAGTATTGAAAAGTACGAAAAATTGAACTTTTCTCACACTAGTATAAAAACTGTGATATCATATTCATTGGAGATTAAAAGTTCCATTGTGTGTACTGGTGACATAATGTACTACTTCATTAACATCCTTCACATAAAAATGGTTTTATTACATTTGTTGCACATACAAAGCGTCAACTAATAGTGTTATTAACGTTAATAATCTGCCAATGCCAAATGTAATTAATATAAGTCGATATCATCAATATATTTGTATAAACTGATAGTTCATGATGATTTCGGTAACAAAATATAATTTGCTAATCGACAAATGCATTTCTTATAATTAACGATAGTATTTTCACTACTTTCTAGATAGTAAGAGCAATCAACCTTTTTTTTCTGTATTTGTTGGTTACGGTAACCTATCACTTGTTTCTGTGTTCTTTACATATTCTTTGCATCTTCCATTTTCTTCTGACTTATATTTTCTGGTTTCGTCCAGAATCGCTTAGGAGCCATTGGTCAGCTGTCAGAGATATTGCTGAGATAAATCTGTGGGCGTATTACTAATTAAGTCAAATGTAGATCGAGCTTTACTTTACGTGTAACGCCATTAGGCTGAAACTTGAATTTATTAGTGATCAGTCCGCCCTAAAGTCACGAAAGAGAGGATTGCCCAGATGATTATTGAACATTCATTTCTAATGAAACTCTATAGATCTATATTTTGCTGCCTTAAGTTATAGTTTAATTTTAACTATATTAAAATACAACAAGAATAATAATTCAATTATTATATAACGTGGTCTGCAAAGTATTTAGGTCCTTAGAGCTACTATCACAAAGTCACCAAAATGAAACCTAACTCGGTGAATGATTTACTACTTTTTTGGTGCTAGTTTTTTTTCCTGGTGCCAATTTAGTGGCTTAATTATTTTAGCGAAAACCAGGTTTGCCAGCTCAAGATAACGCTAAATTCTTATCATTGACCTTTTCATTCGGATGCGTTTACATATGTTTTCTGGCCAATTGTTTGGATAATCATATATCTGTATACAGTGTACATTTATAATTAATTGAATTAACTGGTAAATACTTGGTTACATTCAATCAAATGTACTAAAAAAATATTGACCAATTCAATAAAATATTTATTATAATGTTATATTAGTTTATTCGAGTAATCAAAATACCTATATTTGGTTAACATTACCAAATATTTTATCAGCTTTACTAAATATTGGAACAACTTACTCAGTCCATGAAGTTACATTAATTGCCCATTTTATTAAATTGTCTAAGCTCGATGTCAATAAAGAAATAGATATTTTCTGCGAAATGGATGATCTCAATATAAAATGTTTTATCTACTTAGAATGGATATCTGCTCGGTAAAACGACTTGCTTATCTTTAAATGAATCCTCATACTGTGCGGTAATGTAACAGTAGTTAAGTGTCTGTCTATTCCGAAAATCGCCTGTTCGAATACCCCTTCCAACACAAGTTTTTCCGATGATTTAATTTAATTATTAAATTTGCGCATACATATAATTATATATTAATATAAATAGTACAATACTAATGTATATAGTTTCATAAAATATTATAGACGAAACATGCTATAATACTTGTTTGCTACTCATTTTTTCTCGGGTATCTTCATTACCAACTATAACAGACTGACAGCCATGTATGTCGTTAATTACGTGTATTATTCTAGTAATATTATCAAAAGTAATCTATAAATTATGTAGGAAAACGAAAATAATATTGTGTAAACTAATATTTACGTATGTAAAGTATTTTTGTTTTTAATCATATCCTGAAAGATCTAAGAGAGGGATGAATTCACCTCTTCCTCTTCGGAAGAGATGCTTCCTAAATCATGATTGACCTTCTCTCAGGCGAGTTCATTTAATCATTAATTGTATTTCGTGCCTTTTCCTCCAGATCAAAATTGTAATTATTTCATGCTAAATAAAGAAGATATTAGAAAAACTTATAAAACATTATTATTACTTTTTAATATAATTTAATATAATTCTATAAAACTCCATTCTAATTTTCATCATTTAAGTCACAAATATAGAATTTACTAATTGATGTGTATCGGCCAATTCAACACACCGTTTATATTTCAATTAAAAAAAATTTATTCAAACTATATATGAATAAAATTTAAAGAATATTACGAAATAATATAATAAAATATTGTTTGTGGCTAAATTACGCATAATAGTGTGCCTAAACTACCTATTCATTAAAGGTTCTTCTTAACTTCTTATTAATACTGGCATTTTTGTTAAATTAATGTCTTGCTTTAAAATCATGAATATAACTATATTTTCTTAAAAGAAATTGTTTACATAATGTTTGAGTTATAAATAATCTGGGACACTACCTCGGGAATCATTTGAAATTGATGACACAGTGCATCAGACTGAAAGGTCATTATTTTAACCTTGGGGCATTTTTATTTTGAAAATTCTTCTGGGAACTTAAACGTTAATGCATCAATATTCGTACAAGATTTGTGTGTATTTTCGAAAAAAGTGGTCCCAACTTTTTGCGACATTATAACTCCCCCACATTTACTGGCATTACACAAATATTGAATGGTTTCTTGTTCCTTGATTGAATCACAGTGGACTTTGGAAAATAAAATTTAAAGTCATTGTTGAATGGCATAAAAGAGTTTGGTAGTATCATTGCTATAAGTTCTTAAAATTGAATGGATTTCGAGATCCTTTACTTTTAAATTACATAAAACTGATGAAATTATGATGGTTATCAAATTAAATGTATTCACTAATATTTTATAATGTTGTTATAACAAATATTTTATAGAACATTAAAAACCCCTAACCTGACAAAGGTTTCATGAATTTGCCCCAGTATGCGCCAATTTGATATACAATTTGAGTATTACGGTTCTACTGGCTTATGTAACATTTCTGTGTAAAATTATTAATGATTTAACTGTTTGGCATTGTGAACGAAATTGTTTAAATACATCTTATTTGGTTTACTGTGCAATATAAAATGTTGCTTGCATAATTAACAACTACGTTCTTAATTTTTCCGTGTGTAAACATAGTTCGAATAGATATTGCCGTTTACTGCATAAAAAAATGAAATAATTGGAACTTCTAACTAGATAGTAGGATAATATACATCTCGAATCGAATTTTAGCATCCAGATATTAATCTCAATAAATTAGGTAGAGAAGGCTATTACTTAAATAGTCAAATCAACTAAAAATCCTAGTTATGCGACATCCTACTATCTAAAACCAACAAATTCTAGTTTTCCATGTGGTTATCATGAACAGCAAAAGTGTTGCAGATGCTTTTATCTTCTAACGAAAGCTCGAAAATCGATTTTTTACACGAAAACGATTGCCCAGTTTTTCAAAATAGAATTTTGTGAATTCATATAGTGAAAATATTTGTTATAAAAATGTTATACAATTTGTATACATTTGCCTCTTTTCGTCACCATTTCCAAAAAACGTTTCGGCATTTGCGGAAAGGTGTGCACTACATTGTGACGACCAACTTCTGTTCCTATATACCAGCACGGGTAGAAAAAGAATTTAAACCCATAAGATGTAAATTTTTTAATATGCTGAAGGGGACTTCAGTAGATTGACGCAGACTCAAAATCATTGGAATTTTGGAAAGATTGGACAAATTTTTAATATAGGATTTAATCATCCATCTCTCAATTAGTACCACTACATTTAAATTGAAGTTTATTTACTGAGATTAGAAATATGTTTTTAAAACATGTGATAATAATCTCGTATCACGCTGGTAGATGGGAACCGGAAGAAGATTCAAGTCTGAGAACTCCACAGTCGACTACGGATGGCTATGCGCTTTTTTTTAAAAATTCCATAGTTAGTCGAAAAGGTATAAGGTTCCCCGCTCACGTGTCTGTATGGAGTCTAGTGTTAAAGCTAGCGGGTCCTCCTTCGGTTCCAAAAGAAATGGCGGCTCGTGAAGGGGGTATCCATTCCGGAAGCCTGCTGCATTTGCAGCGACTGCAGCATTCAAGATTAATCATCTGCATTAGCGGGATTTATCGAGGGAGAATCGCAGCGCCTACCGTCGAATGAGCTTTCGACATTTCGATCCATGGCACGATTGCGATATGCGAAACCCCAGGTTCGTCGCTAAAGTTCATCGCCACTTTTTTACCTTGCCAGAGTCGATTTGTATCACCTCGAACACAAAGAGGGGACTCGTAACACGTGTTCAGCACCGAACGAATTAGGCGTCATTAGTATAAGTACTTTACTCTGATGAGCATGGTGCATGCTGGATTTCTGGAATGTTCGTTACCTCAACGGTTAGTTTGATACTATTGGGTAATTTGTTGCAATGATTTATAAACGTAGGTCTTATGTAGGTTTCATGTTTTAGTATTGTGCAATGATGGCACATTTCGTTAGATTACGCTAGTTGAAGACACGAAACAATATATTTGAAATGGAGGAGTACCTATTAAAAGGTTCTTTAAATACAGCACTTGTTACTTCGGGAGTTTTTTTATTTGTTCTGAAATATGGATAGACATAAGTCGTAGCCGTGCGAAAGAATTACATAAATTGAGTTTGGGACTAACAAATACCTGACCAGACCGCAGTGAAGCATTATTTTAGAAGTTTATCATTTACAAGCATTAGGTAGAGACAAGAAGAGAGTAGGAAAAATGAAAACACATTTAGTGTTAGAGTTAGTAGTTGGATACAGTCATGAGAACAGATCATCGCATTATCCAAAACACCCCTTACTTTCATAAAATTGGTTTGTTTTACAAGAATGGCATTCGTCCGATTTGGGTAAGACTGCGATGATGCCATATCACCAGATAAGGAAATTCTAACATTGTGAATACTTTTCTATTTCAATACCCTGAATTTCGATGAGCAATTTCGAAGGTCCATACCAACAATTTTTGGAGGTTCTAAATTCAAGTTTTCAAAAGCCATTGTAGCCTTGGTTATAGCCTTGTTATTTTCTAATTGTAGATGATGTCGTATCCACAAAACAAATCACAAATAAAATTAAACTTATCGCCGGAGGTTTTCGTACATTTATTTTGAAACAAGTTAAACTTAGCACTCCGTTTTCCAATAGTAGAGTGTATCAGGACCTTTTTTAAAGGTATACAATAAGACACCGTGCTAGCATGTTGTTTATAAATGCAAATGTTCATATTTTAAATTCTCGTATGATCAGATGTCACATGCCGTTTAAGAATAAAAAGAGCACAGATATCCCATACACTGCAGGATGCCTTCAGGGTATCCTGAAATCATTCCGAGAATACTATATCCGTCCTGGATATCCTCAGGACATCCTCTCCGGACAAAAATATTTTTCGATGATCAACGATTGAATAATTATAACTTTTACTGATTTTGCAGCATAAATAATTTGCCCTTAACCTATAAAATGTGCAGTAAACAATGTATTCTTCTACAACATCCTAAAATGGTCCTGTCCTATATCCGTCTTGGAGATCCTTAGGATGTCCCTGAATCAGCAACAAAATAATACTAGGGACTTTATCATGAAGTTATCGAAATCTGAGATTCGGTTAAATTTTTTATGTTAATAGTTAATATAAGAATTTAATTTTAATTTAAATATTAATGTTGTGATCATTACGTGACATATTTACGCGTTTACAGTTTCGTCGAAACGGAGATAAACAAACATACAGACGCGCAGTTATTCGATATTCTGCGAATTTTTCGGGGCATTGTTGACATGCGCAGTTCAAATTATAAAATATAAGAATTAATATACAATATCATTGCTAACATGTAGGAAAGTGCTGGTATTTTCATCTCAAAATTACCTGTCGTTTTTTATTTTACAGATACTGTTATAACTTTACAGTTGTAAGAGCCTTAAGGTTAGCTTACATTAACTATTACCAAATAATTCCTCCCAGTGCAGGACAGGAAGATGTCTCTTTGGGAAATAAATGTATTTTGCAAATGAGCGACGCCTATCACACTTTATAAATCTATTTTTAATATAAATTTTTTTATTTAACTTTCAAATCTTCAATTGCGAAACAGTATCTGCCTTACTTATAGTTCATGTACCTATAGCGATAGTGGCAGATTGTATTATTGTGCGAGTGGACCGAGCGAACGCGGGTTCGAATGTCCTTCAAGGGACTTTTTTGTTATATAATTTCGTACATAAAAACATTGTAAATTAAGAATATCCGTATGTATATAGATGTAAGAACTTAAATTTAAGACTGGTAGAGATTGCCGCGAGAATCTGTCCAGAATTGTCCTAGATTTTGATTGATCTGGCTAGAAACCACCTCTATAAAATGGGTAGAAATGCTACTAAAAATTACATGAATTCTGGCGTAAATCTACCGGGATGAGAGACATTGAGACAGCTCATAGTTTAACATGAGTGCGTCAAGCACCGACTACTTATCGATCGCGACTCGATTCGAGAATCTCGAACACCTCTCGATCGAACGCTCAATATGACGGCTTGCTCTCAGCTGATTCGCCTGCACATGCTGTCGCGATTGTTTACAAAGCTGTTGTAATAATCAAAGCTTCATTTCGAAAGAAAAATTGTTTACATTTACACCTGCTCATTTTGTCAAATCGAATGATTCTTACTTATTATACGAATTTAATATGATATTTTCAGCTGGCAATTGTTGCTTTATGTCACTTTAAATATATGTTAGTGGTCTAGCTAGTTTTCTTCTAGAATTCGTGTTTATTCCTACCGAGATTCTACCAAACAGATATACCCAACCGCTAGGATAATGGCTAGTTCAACCAGCCAAATTTCTACCGTGGAAAAGGTTTAATAAACATGTGTCTGTGAGCGCGAATGAGTGTCGGAGAAATTATGAACGCAGAACAAATTGCTTTTTTATTCCATACGGGGCTTTTGTTTTATTCCGGATGTTCTGCGGATGTACTGGGGATATAGTTAAGGACATTTGAATGTCCTGAGGAACTTCTCAAGATATCCTGCAACGGATAAAAGATGCTTTGATAACGGAATCTTGTCCTGAGAGAAAGGTCTTTGGGAGATCCTGTGCACTTCCCTTTGGGAAGTCCTTATGCTGCTGAGAATATTCTGCGGATGGAAAAAGCAAACATTTTTATATCCTCAGGAGTTCCTCAGAATATTCCGGGACGGTCGCTGGATAACCCGGGCATGGGAGCTTATCCTGACAATTTGCATCCATTTTTGTTCAATAAAAACGCTTTCGATGTGGTATTAAAATCCAATCATTGATTGGAAAAAAATTCTCCAGAATGAAAGAATATCAAAATAACCTTGTGGCATTTGAAAACAATGCTAAATCGTCAATATTTTTAATTTTATCCACGAATGTTTTGACTTTAAGAGGGATTATTAACATGAATCTCCTTTAACGCAACTTTTTGATCTTAAAAATAGATTTTGAGGATGTATGTGAAAATTATACCAAAATATACTTAAACATTTTTCTTAATCTGAGTTGACCTACGGCTTATACTAGATCACCAGAAAAATTCCTCCAGGTTTTTTTATTTTTTGGTACACAGTGCACTCTACCAGATACAAAAGTAGCCCAAATCCCAGGAACGTGATGGATCTCGTGTTTCGTGAAACAGGAAACGAATTCACCTGTCTGCAAATATTGACTGGAGGTGACATTCAACCCATCCAGCTAACCCTCGTTACGACAGCTAAAGTGAGCGATGTGACGAACGAGCGACGACAGGATTGGCTGATGAGAAAAGCAACTGATTCCAGCATGTATACGGGTGATTCTCTCTGACTGTTAGGTTGCGTGAGCGTAATTGTGGGCAACCTTGGCATTGGACTACTCGGTTGTGTACGTGTTTACGTGTGGGAGCGGGTCCCATTCATTTACCTAGCCAGAGAACATTGCAACCGACCACTTGATGCGTGCTTGCCGATGTTAAACTGTGCGTAGATCCCCGGAGCGCCGCGCAAGAGTGATGTAGGCAATTGGAGAGGTTGTACATAAACGCGCACGGCGAGTAAACATGGGAACGCTTGCGGAAAAGGACCGATTCCAAATGTCAAACCTGATGCGTTCCCACCTCAATGCCGCCAACGAATTAAAGGGTCTGGAGATGAATGACCCTTCCATCGGCAGTGAAGTGAGAGGTACTATATTTGCATGAGAAATGAAAGGTGGATGTGAGCTTTTACTATATGTTTATTTTCTGTTTATCATTAAAATATGGATATTGCGCACTAATTATAAATAGGGGTCATTGGCATGAACATCGTATTGAACATTGTGTGCGCGGTAGATTTAATGGAGCCCAAGGACGATTGCATGGAGATTAGACCACCAATTGGACGTAAGTTCAGTCAGAAGTAATGTGTTTGTATATAAGGAAATCGTACTTTTAACTATTGAAAAACAGTGATATAGTTATGAATACAAGTTTCTTTATGTGTCAACAAAATATATCTTTCCTTCGTGTTTTGCCCCCTAAGCACGTACGTAAATATATATCAGCATTTAGTATCTTTGTTATTGTTCAACAAAAATAACTGAACTAAACAAAGAAGAATACGATTTTTATTGTGTGACCACAGAATTTATGTTTGCTTGGTTTGTTGTTTTTATACCCGTAGCTACAATAGTAATTACGTACCTTGTTCAGATTCAAGGTCATTTGATGGTCAAGTGTAGAAAAAACCATTCGAAAATTCTGAAAAAATTTATGAATATATTTTGAAATTCGCTGAATGTGAATGCGGCTTTTAATAAACTCGATCGATTTATCATAAAGGTAATTTTAAAGGTTATGGGGATAAAAATGTTAGATAGGTTTCGAAAAATCTTAAAAGATTCATAAATCTGTTTTTGAAATCAGCAGATGTGAATTTGAGGTCAGTTACATTTCTAAAAGCTCCACCAGTTAATTTCAAATCAAAACATACAAAGAATCCTTTATTAAAATTTACAAATGGTACAGAAATAAAACAATTTTCCTATATGTAGTGTCTATGAATGTCATACATGAATTTTTACCACTACCCATACAGCACAAACCTCTAGTGGTCCCCCAGAGCTCAGTCCTGAGATATCTCCAAAAAGACCTCCTCAATGGTCTTAATTATGATAATATATAAAATGAGATCTTAAAGATGTCTTATTTAGGACTTCTTAAAATAGTAAACTCGAAGAGGTCTTATGTTTGAGGTCTTAAATCTATCTGTGTTTCTACCAGGCACCAGGTGACTATTGAATCCAAAAATGAGATCGTACGATATTTACTTCATATGCTGACCGATAGATTATAAGCTGCCCTGGTCAAATAAGTTCCTTTACGATATTTAGCCAGTGTTATAACATTTTTTGTATTATTTTTGTATGATCCCATTCTATTGAATGTATTCATTATCCAATATATAAATAAACAATTAAAAGGAACTCACGTAAGAAGTATATATTCACTGGCTTTTTTTTTATTATTTATTTTATATGTCGAAGCTCTCAAATAAGACCTCTTTTCCGAGACCTCATATTTTAGAGGTCTAATATAATAATATGAGTCTCCTTAAAAATTACTTTGAGAGCTCTTTCTGATAAATATTTAAGACATCTTACAATTTTTACAAGATGTCTTTGTGCTGTTTGATTAGGTAAATAAGGCTCGTAGAAGATGCTTCAAATGCATGTGGGGAATGTAAAATCAGCCTGGTTCAATTTATTACCAGGAAATTAGTAATAATTTTGGACAGGAAGTTCCAAAAACTCCCCTTTGGTATCTAATTAGAGAGTTAAACCGGTATAAGTTCAGAAAGTTAAATTGGAACCACATGGCAGTTGGAAGTGCTTAGCACAATTCTGATAAGGCCTTTTATAATTTAAAAAGCGGTTTTTTTTTTAATTTGCAAGGAATTAATTTTAAAATTCAGATTTTTGTATGTGACATGCAACTCTATGAAACAGAAAATAATACATGGTTATTAACATTTATATGTATATTATTAATTAATAATTTTAATAAAATTATACAAAATTACGTATTAATCCCTTATAATAAACGAAGATGGATAAGCAATTAATATTTGTACATTATGCATCTTTAATTTATTATTAATTTGTTGATTAAATATATAATTCGCGAAAAAAAGGAAATAGTTGGGTTTTCTATCTACGTTTTTTCGCCAGTTTTACTAAAATTTG
Source organism: Trichopria drosophilae (assembly GCA_030407085.1). Classification (NCBI taxonomy): domain Eukaryota; kingdom Metazoa; phylum Arthropoda; class Insecta; order Hymenoptera; family Diapriidae; genus Trichopria; species Trichopria drosophilae. The sequence continues at coordinate 195,744,297 of CM059582.1, forward strand.
TCTATCCAATTGGTCGAGGTCACTATTTAGATAGTAAAATTAACTGAAAACTATGACTGCATCCTATCCTACTATATAGTTTGCAGTTCCAAATAATTGCAGTTTCAAATTTAACAAAGTAACACCAGGGTTTTCAAAAATACATTAACTTCAATTTTATCAAAAACACTCGTTTTTTGCTCAAAATTTTACCATAAATTCTTATCAGTATGAAAAATAGTTAACATTCTTCTGTACAAGATCACCTATTAATATTAGAACTAATTTAACCGAGGAAGCATAGAGCTGTACTTCTCTGTATAAATAAAAATATAAATATGTTTAATATAATATATTTATAATAATATTATATATAAAAATAATGTTTATAAATACTAACAATGAGTACGATTTGCTTTGAAATTGTGGAATTTTCTAGTGATTCTGGCGCGGAATGAAGGGTCTACATATATTTATTTACTTCGGCGAAGCTTACATATAATTGAGATGGATCTTCACTTAGGAAAGTTCGATTGATCTATTAATTTATATTAGAACTAGTTTAACCAAGGAAGCGTACATCTGTACTTCTCTGGTTCAAGATTCTGCATATTTAAATCCCTAGCATTTTTGTATTTCGAGTAACATTATTTGCCCATTGTACTACTAAAGTATATTCCTATTAGTTTGAAAATATTCACTTGACAGTTTTCAGAGTATTTGCACTTGCGAATTGCAGAAAATAATTTGCAGAAAGTTAATATAGCGGATCAAATTTAATAAAACACATTGAAATTAAATGAAACTTAGCATTTAGTTTTTTTGCAGGTGCTTGTTACGAACTCAGGTTAAGAAATTGAAAATTCAATATGGTAAATCCAATATGACATAATATTTGAATTTAATAAACCTAAAAATCTGAGTATTTTTGAAATCAATATTATTCAACATCTGATCAATAATTCCCAAATTCGTAATATATGTAACAAGTAAATATGGGAAAAGCTAGGTAATTCCGACCTTCCTAAAGAAAATTTATTTGAATGGTCGTCTATTGGGGTTATTTTGAAAGTATATTTTATAAATGAACTTATAATGCTACTATCAATACATTTCTATGGTTATTTCTTTAAACTCGGTTGGATTTAAACAAAATCGACATTATCATTCACTACAACTTTTGGTAATTTCGACTCCTTTTATTACGAAGTTTAATTCCCGATAAATTTTCTGAAATATTTGGGATGTGAAAATGTACAATGTATAATGTAAAGGGCCAAAACTCAAAAATTTCGAATTTCACCCATGTAGTGAAATTGTACAGCTCCAGAAATTCGGGTGTCGGTCGAAAAACCGACAAATCAAAAAGCCGACGTGTCAAGAAACTATCCGTCAAAGAACCGACAATTGAAAAGCCGACAGTTAAAACACCGCGCTTCAAAAAATGCCTGTTTGCTTGTCGATTGTATATTTTTTGTGTCGGCTTCTTGACTATCTCTTTTTCGATCCGTACCAAATTTGTTTAGTTCCAAAGTCATCATTGTTTTGAAACAATAATAAAATATTAATTAATTTGTTAGTTTTTTAATTTATAAAGACACTGTTTCATTTACCACAGCATACGAGCAAGAGATAGAAAAAACAATTCCAATCGACAATTCAAAGAAGCCATAATATTTAAAGGCAAGGTAATTTTCTATTATCGTTATGATTCTTTTACTTACGCATACTAAATATTTGCAGACAGGTGTGCAATTGTATACGTAAATGAATAACTTTGCTGTTTTGTAGTAACGCCCCTAAATTTTGCTCACGCAATGCGAAAACGTTTCTGGTCACGTACGCGTTTTAAATGGTACTTTCTTTCCTATCGCTTTCGGCGTGAGAATTAAGAACAACACAAATTAGTTTCAATTTATCAAAAGGTATTCTATTTCGATTCAACGAAAAATGGAGATATCGTTTCAGTGAATTACTTATTTAATAATTTTGACTTTCTCCCGGTATGAAAAGATTACTTTTCCTAACGCTTATTACACTAATGACCATTGAGTTAATCTACATTCATTACGCACTCAAGTGTTATTTGTTACGTTTGCTAAGAAGGCAAGTGAAATGTAAGTTCATTCATTGTTATAGAAATATAAGATTAACGTTCACTTTCGTTTTAATCTTAACACGTGTTAACTATATAAATCGTACGAGCAGATTGTCTTATAGATGTGGCAAGAATATTGTAATTATACCAAAGTACTGATCTTTGAGGAGATGACATTTATTTTATTGCATTGTTGGCTACCAGAATGTTTAGAATCTTATGTTTTCTTTCCCAAAAGATTTTCATTTAAATTTATATTAGATCAGGAAGTAGAAAAGAAGAAAATATTGTTTTCGATTCATGGTCGTAAAGTAGAATTTGTGAGAGCGAAAGATCCATGAAAACCTTGATTTAATGACCAAGAAAGAATTATTAACTTACTTCATAAATCTACATAAAATACTTTAGAAAACCCAATCCCTAAAATATCACTTTAAGGGCTAAAATGAGTTTCAAAAGTTTGCATTTTACGGAAACGTTTGTAGCAAAAATGTTTTTAGCAAAAATATGCGCAGTCTTCAAATTGATACTATGTGCTTCATTTTTTAAGCAATGCTAATGAGTAGATTAGCGAAAATAATTAAAAATGGACAACATGGACATGCTTTTCTATCGAAAAAATTCTGTTAAATCTCGGCCGCTCTCTTCGAGGTTGCTGATTACAAATTAAGATAAAAATTCGACGAGTTAAAATGACCATGGCAAGAGTACTCTTTTATGTGGTGAGCTGAAACTTTCATTAGCTCATCTTTCATTTAAAGTTTGCCTTTTGAATTTGCACAGAATGTTATTCTTTAATAACAGTACTAAACACATATTTAATAATTCTTGTAGCATCTTTAAACAAAAAATAGTCTTTTTTTAGCTCTTCAGATCTGCATAAATCCTTACAAATTTTAGAAGCGCTAAAAATGCTACATTATAACGTGCAACGAAAAGTGTTGTAACACTTACATTTTATAACATTTATCACTATGGAAATTATGACTTTCATACTTATAATACGTAGACATACTTAGAGTGTATTTAACTGTAATGATACTCTTTAAAGCATAAAACTAAGCATACAAATAGCCTAATTGAATTTTTAATTATTATTTACTCTTTTGAAAGACTCTTTGAGATTATTTTTGTGTCAAAAAGTATAACAAGAAACAATATTTGGAGAGTATACCCTCATAGAAGGTGATTAGGTGTATATGACTTTCTTTGGAATCAATTATGATAGTCCTGCTCCAACGAATTAAAGTAACTTGTTCGTATAACAACAAACAGTCTTGAATTGTATTTCTACCGTCCGACACATATGTTAAGATATGCGGAAAATGTTTGAGTTTTTAACTAATTTTATTCACTTTTTTTCTTTAATTTTATTGGCATGTTTTTGAGGACTGTTTTTCAAAGCAAGTTTAAAATTTTTTTTTCTTTTCGCTTTTCCTTAAAAAATTTATTTTCTAATGTAATAATTGTTTTCACAACGTGAAATTTCTTTTTTAATATATTAAATTATAAAATATTTATTTATTTTTTTCTTTACTTTTACAGTCTGTCACTGACATTATTTTTGATTATGCCGGAACATAGCATATGTGTTTTAGATTAAAATACTCAAAGCACTCATATGCTTATGGATTTGACATTTACTCGGAAGTAATTTTCAGATCCAGGTATGGTTTTCGGTTTATTTCCAATTATAAAAATTTATTACGATTAATTGTTTATTTTGTTATGTTTGCTAAAATTTACTCAAAAACTTATTATTTTTTAGACTACAGTATTCCTCAAAAAAAAAAAAATCTTTTTTACATATTGGACATTTTTCCGAAGTCTATTTACATGTCAATGTTTGGTAAGATTATGTAAGCGTAGTTTGTAGAATTTTAAGTTCTTTGTAAATATTTTTATAACAAATTTTTTTGTATATTTATGTGCAAATATTGTTAATTTCAGTATTAAATTCTGATGAGGGCCTGAATCAATTGCCCGAAACGTATAAAAATTTGTTATTTTTCCTTTCAACCGGAGAAATAAATATTAATTTAAGTATAAGGACCGTTATTCCAAGGAACATTTTATAATATTTGGAGAGTATCTTGAATACTCTTCTGATAGAATTCAGAAATTTAGACATTTTATTGTTCTCGAAAATTTATATAAAACAGAAGAAAATTCAGGCCAGAACATTGTTCTCAATAATCCTCAACTGTTATTACTTGTCATACTTCTTGATATTTAAAGGATTCTCAGTGATGATGTTTAATTTGAAATGCTATTGAAGAATTTACTTTAATAATCATTAAAGGAAAGTATTTCAGTGTTTTCTTAAATATCTTTCAGCATTCTCTTGCATAAATCATAACTAGATGATTTTTATGCGTTCTGAATTCTCCTAAACTAACAAGAATATACTGTAGTGAATTTTACATTGAAAAATAAAAATCTCCCTTAGTTGAATAAATAACACGATATTAACCTTCATTTGCTTTTCATAATACGACTGGAACGTATTTAAAATTTAGCCAATACCTAATATAAATAAAAAATAATAAACAATTCCTAGCATCGTACTAAAACTTCAAAACTCAAATAGTGCGCATTATACGTACATTGGTCACTAAATTAACACTGAGAGTAAGATAAGACGGTGTGACAGCGATCTGATACTGTTATGTTTATAAGAATTAAATATACTTTCAACCTATTAGGGTGAAAAAAATATCCACGATCGAATAATATTGTAAAATGACCGTTAAAGTTGAAAAAAATGAACAAATGTAAAAAAATCACAAATACTTTCAACTGTAGTTTCGTCGATTTCATTTCATCAATATAAGGTTTGAATAATCTGAAAAGAGCTTTTTGGTAATCGAATTAAAAAAAAGTTTTGAATCGAATATAAATTAGGGTTGTTATGAGTGATTTTTCACACAAACCTGTCTAAAATCGGTTTTAAGGTATAAAATGAGATTTTGATGGTGTATGGGGAAATTATATCATATCATGTTGCTCAGTTTGACTAAATCTACAACTTGTACCAGGTACCAGGTCACTATAAAAGTGCCTGCCGATTTTTTTATTCTGTAACATTGTGTAATGATCATTTTACTCTATTTAACAGAAAAAATTATAAATTTATTAAATCCGGCTGTGATATGAACTGGCAAATGAATTGTTATATTCAGTTATTATAAAATAAATTAAACTCGTTAAAGATCACTTTCATAAATCCACCAGTTTCTTTACATCAATGTGATTACCAAAAATTTTTGGTAATTTTTTGACGTAGTATATATTAATGAAAATTAATAAATATTATGGATAAACTTATTAATGTACATATACAATGCAAAAGTAATCAAAACGATACAAAATAAATTCTTCCCACTCCTTCGGGTCACGACTTCTATAGCGTATCACGAATCTAATTTCAAAATTTTCGTATGTCGCAAATATAAAGCAATAACTCTATATATCGACAGAATGTTAGCTTGGTCTAATTTCAAATTATAAGATAAGATTGTTAAATGTTCCTCAGATTTAATGACCAAATTACAACATGTGAATTGCCCAGCAAAGAGCCAATATGAACCGGAAACCGGTATTTCCGTTCAAAATAAAAAATAAGGTAAATGAATTACAATACTATTGAGATGAATTTTATTCGGTTCATAAAGAGTCAAATTGAAATAAAATTGATTTAAAATTAAAAAAAAATTACCCTTTTACCTGACCTATGCAAAAAATGTAAAATAAAGTTTATTTAATCTTATAGTTAATATTATAACGAACGATTTTGGAGGTTGCTATTTAGGAATCTGATCTGAGTTTCTTAAAAGTCCAAATTGTGGACCAAGTATGACTGATTATTTTCAATTAATCAAATTTGAATGAAACTCTTCGGTATATTTGTTTTTTATGTATATATATATATTTCAATGTTAATTAGCAAAAAATACTGACTCCGAGAACATAAAAAAAGGTTCGGAAACATCTCACTCGATGCATACTCTAAGTCTAAAGTAATGTACAGGAATTATTAACATAATACACATTACGTTAAAAGTTCCTTAATGAAAACTACTATAGTACTATAGTGTTTCAATGTTAAATCAATCGATTCTAGAGTGACGCACTAAGTGTTAATTCTTTCTGGCTTTGATCATATTAGTTACTCCAAGTAATTATGCAAAATTACTTAACTGGAATATCTTTGGTTTATCACGTGAGAATATATTATAATAGGTAGAATTTGGTTCGTCTCATTAATGATGTAGCGTGAGTGGGGTTCTTTTTTTACAATTTTCTTTTGTGAAATTTTGCCCAGAAACGTACCTATAAAAGTGTTTTTTACGAACCACTGTAACAAGTCCATTAATTTAATGTACAATTAGACATCATGAACATTGATGATGTTGACTTTTTCAAAAGATTCTGATGCATTTTATGATTCACAAATCCTTGTATAATACAATTATATCGGTATGACGGTGATCTGGCTTGTTTAGAGAGACCTGGCATACCTTCTAGGTCTAGTCATATACCCTCAAAATCTAATTTTGCAATCCAAGACCAATTTAAAGTAGATTCATGTCAAAGTAGGAGGACGTCCTCATGCTGTTGAGAATATCCCAGCCGGATGTACCAAGGACGAACTGAAGGCAAAAGGTAAACATTTTGACGTCCTCAGAAGATCCTCAGAACGGAAGATTACCCTGTTCGAGGCATCCTCGGGATATCCCTTGGACGTTCTTCTGCTTTGGAGGATTGAAATTAATCGAAAAATTCCTATAATTTTAAAAGTCTACAGTTTTATATTTTTTTGTTACATCGTCTTATTTTTGTAGTTTCAGACCTACAATATTGATACTGTTGAGTATTACAAGGCCAGATGACTAAGTACGTTAATTTGCACAGTAAAACAGGACCAATATCTATAAACAAACAGAATAATGACGAAGAAGTTTGTATACACAATATACCGTCATAGACAAGTAGATAACGCATCACATAACTTGCGTTAGCTATCGGAAATTTGTATTCTACTTCGTACAGTTATCTATTAGTCTTTACATTCAATTCCCATTTTAGGTTATATAATTTATTTTAGGTTTATATCTGATGCTTAATCAAACGTACCCAACAAGCTGTATAAAGTCGTGGTTTATTGGATTCTCGAACTCTGCTTAACACTTTCAGTCACGCAATGCAGGCAGTGGGTAAATATTTACAAACTATATGCGATATATCATTTTGGAGATCGCTGAATTCGAATCTGACAACAAATTTTTAAAGTTCAGAATGGGAGATTCAATATGGTGGATCAAAAATTTGAAACGTTAGCGAATTTTTATAAAGTCAGATGTTTTTGGGGTCGTTGATTACCAATGTGGTGCCTGATTCCCAAGATTCAAAATGACCCTCAGTGTGGTATTTTGTACAAAAATCTTCAATGCAAACAGTTCTAAACGGATCGTAATAATTTTGTTTTGTAAATTCCTATAAAATTATACCAGATATCATGTCACTGCGACTTCTTTGATAAATGAGGCATTTGTCCCAGTAACTGGACGCATACGCTTTTTTTAAAATAAAAATAGCCAATCCAGCCAATTCTGCCCTGCTTGTTCTAATTTTCTTTTGTAAACGTGTATAAAAGTCTATCTGACATCACGTTACAGCAAATCTTTTGATAAAGGCGTACTTGTCCCAGACACTGGACGCGTACTGCCTTTTTTTGGACAAAAATCTTCCATCTAAACAGATCTAAACGGATCTTAATAATTTTTTTTGTAAATTCATATAAAAATATACCCGATATCACGTCATTGCAACTTTCTTGATACATGAGGCATTTGTCCCAGTAACTGGACGCATACGTTTTTTATTTTTTTAAATAGCTATTACAGACAATTCTCCACAGCTTTCAATGATTTTTTGTTGTTGTAATCGTGTATTAAAATATATCCGATATCAAGACACAGCCGACATTTGGATAAATAAGGTACTTGTCCCAGCAATTGGACGCATACGGCCTTTTTTTGGACGTTATTTCTATAAACTTTGTTCTTCAAACAACTCATTTCGGACACTTTTTTTTAATATTATTTTACATCGACTTTTCTGAACCCATATGGGAATAAATCGCGGCGGGACCTACAGTTTCTGAAGGTGGAATCCGAACCACCTGAGCTTTGACGTTATTAGACACTTATAAACAAAATACAGATGTGTCCCGATGACAAATGGCAGAGGCCGGGATCTAATCAGGGTTTCCCGCTAACGAATCCGATTCACATACATACTATTTTTTTGTCGATATGCTTATTTGTAAGAATTATAAACAATTATAGATTAACAAAATATCATTATTCAACTAACTGAACATTTCAAAGAATAGTATTTTGCATCAAATGTATGATTTGACGAGAAAAATAAGACGTAAAGGAACTATTGTGACGTCTGTGACTGAAAGGGTTAATGAAACAATGTTCATGATTTTGGCAATAAACGATCCAAATATGCCCTTCCGAAACGCTATCTATATTTATGAAGTATTTACGGCTGCTTAACATAGGTATCTGGGTGTTTCGGGTTCATGACCGCCGGAATACGGAACGACCTTGAAGGGGTCTGGAAATAAACGCGCGGTACCAAGAGATTAACACCTTTTGCAATCTTGAAAGACTTGCGGCTAAAGCGATCGGTCACCCCCTCTTCTGTAGGTCTTAAACACGAGACTTTATTGTGGGAAACCGACGCACCGGAACCCCTCTGTGTTCGTCCTACCGTGAATCGGTTCCTTTATTATAACATATCCCGATGCTTTTCGTTACGGCCTTATCCGGCCTGTCCGCGTACAGGTGGTCCGCCTGTAAGGCAGTCAGGGCGGGGAACCCCCTTCACTCCACGAGCACCGCATGGCACATGCCCGCATACGCTTATAAATATGGATGATCCATACGCGCATCTATTATGAGCAGATTACATATGCATCGCATTCTGCCGGTGTTGACACAGATTCGGTAACAGTACAGATTCTCCAGGCGGAAAACCATCGTTAATTACATATTTGAATTCGGTACAACAATTACTGCCATTTTTAATGATGTGGATACAGTAGAAATGAAGAGTGTCGAATGTTTGTGGGAACATTGTGTTAACCTAATATTACCCGATTCACAGTAATGTGACTTCCATTGGAAGAGACAAATTTAATTCCAAAGGAGTAATCCAAGGAACCCGGAGTAATTTTCAACCTAGTGGATTCAATTTCAGTGGGAAACATTTGCAGTCTTTTGGAGTAAACAACAGACTGGAAGTTGGGATGACATTAATGATATACTTGAAGGCCATCGTCAAGAAGTTTTTTTTTTAAATTCAAATTATACTCCAAAGGATTCAAATATCATTATCAGTCTGAGTTACTCTAACCATTTTCCAGTATTATTACTACCTAGAGAACAATTTGCAAATCTACGTATGGTACCACATATCCACCTGTAAAATAAACATAAGAACATTAGTTGTGGTTGTGATAAAACCTGACTATCATGTGACGATCACTGGAAAATTAAGTTACCGAAGGGTCGTTGAACAGTACATCAGTACAGATAACGATGGTTTTCCAGTATTAAAATTCTTAGGGATAATCTAAAAATGGAACACAGAGTAAGTGGTGCACGATGATATATATCTGCAAATCAACGATTATGAAGGCAATAATTGTTCTCCCGGTTCACTAAAAATACATGCTAACTTACGTAACATGGATGAAACTACATGTAATTTTATGAATTAAGTGATGCGGTGGAATATAGTTTGATTTAAGCAATAAGTCGACTATTTATGGAAACCAAATCTATTCGATTAGAAGCTTTATACGAGTTTCATTATCAGACAGAAATATTTTTAAGGACAAATTTTGAATTACATTTAAAAATATTTCCGATCGCATTTATTAAACTATAAATTCATCTAGATACAGTCAATACTATTCCATATGAGTAAAAAATAAGACAACAAACAATAAGTAAGGCCTTTTACGATTAAAGTTAATGATTCTCTTCGAATTTAGCAGTTGGGACATAGTGAGGGAATCATTTTCAATGTACTTTCATGAGTATATCTTTTTTGTTTATCATATAAAAAGTAATTTGTTTCATAAATTTGTACATCTAGGAGAGTAGTTTAATTAATAAAATAGTAGTTTTCGATACAAGGGCGTATGCGTAAAGAACTTTACAAACACACACGTGTGCCGAAATATTGTTTACGTACGGCATTTTCGTGCGTAAAGTATAATCGAGTGCGTAAAGTTTACTTTACGCACAAGTTTACTTTACGCACCGAAAAGACGTACATAAAATACTTTTCGCATTTAACTATCCTGATTTGTATAAATCATTAAGGACATCAATTTTGTTTTTTTTAGAATCGGCCAGATGCAGAATGCAATTCTACGTTGATTACAAAGTGTACCATACTGCGCCAACGCCCTCTCACGTACTAAAAACGCGTTTTCCTCTAAACCACGTTTTCTAGCTGAACTCATACACAACTCGAGCAAATCTTCATCAATCGATCTGAACTTTTTACAGTATAATTAAGCATTTATTATATATATTATTCAACTATTTTCCGACCTTATTTTGCTTCAAAATTTGAACGTTTTTTTCAAACAAAAAAAATAAATTTGTCGAAAAAATCCTACGTAGGTTGAAAGCTATTTATAAATAACAGTTTTTGGTTTTTCAGATTAAAAGTTAAGGATGTCTGCCCATGAACCCTCCTAAAGAAAAGACACCTTCAGAAAATTGAATTCAGAGCCGACATTTATCATGAAATTAGTTGATAAAATTACGTTTTGCACCTAAATACCACCTTTATAAAACCTACTTTTCAAATTTTGGAATAACCTCTTCATGCAGCAAAAAAATAATCTCGAAAATTAGATGTATTTTTTATGTGTTACTGCTGTTTACCTCCTTGATACACTTTAATGTATTGTTTTAATAAATAAAAATATTTTAGCATTTAAATTAAATCTTCAAAATCTTGGCGATATTACGCTACACGTAAGTTGCAAGATACAAGTTTCAAAATTTCATGCCAGTTAACTGTTTATGGCCAACATGTGTTCCGCATGTAACTACCGAGTCCGTTACTCTGCGAATATACTTTTTTCTTGTTTTATACGCTTTTTCGAATGTATAACGTTTAGAAGAATCATGTTACTCGAGTAGAAGGCTTTAATGAATTAAAAAGTATATTAATTCAAAAATATACACAGAATTCAACGATAAGAGTGATGATTTGTGTCGGATATAATCAAAATCAGTTTTTTACATACGATCACTAAAATCTCGCGAGTAACAAATTTCTACATGCGAATTTTCGGATTCTGGACTGCCATATGGAATCCATCATTTTTTATTTTGAAAATATAATAACGGATTCATAACCATCGACCACTAAAACCTCCGAGTGACAATTTCTATTTAATCATACAAATTTTCGGATTTTAGTTTTAGTTCGGATTCAGAAAACCCCAAAATAACATATTTCAAGTTAATCAGATAAAAGTGATGACTTGTAATACGAGGTTAAGTACATATTAATACATTTACGAAGAACTATCAAATTTATAATGATTAACACTGAGAACATTTTTCTAATCAAAAGTCACATACTGTCTGGTTCTAACAGGATGTACTTGCAATATACGCAAAAGTGCCACACTGATATTAAAAATATCCATACTGGCATTAAAAATGGTCCATACTTGCACTAGAAAGTGCTATACTGAAAGATAATTTTCAATACTATTATGGCACTTTTGCACATATTGCAAGTATATCCCGTTAGAACTAGACAGTATGTGATTTTTAACCAAAAAAATTCTCTTCTTAGTGTAATGTATCCTTAATGAAGCTCAGTAATAAAAAAAATATTACTTCAACAGTAAATGATTTAATAAAAATAGGGAGGCATTCTTTCAGTTGAATCACTCATGTATGACTATCTGACGAATTGTGCGATATTTAAAGCTGTCATATAATAATTTCTCAGGAAATTCATATTATTAACCTTCTTCTTGTTAATAAAAATAACCATTTTCCGTACGATGATGAAATTGAGAGGGTTAAGTAGTGGCCAGCAAAGTAAGGGATTACACACACTCTGTGATTTCTGTATTTTCCTAAATAAATTTAGAACATATGATAAAAGACAAAATAACACTTATGGATTTCCACTAAGCAATTGATTAAACTTACATTTTTATTTCTAAATATAACATTTTTTTATTACATTAACCATAAATTAAACGATGTTTAACCGTGACTAAACTAAGATAATCATTTAAAATGGGTATAAAAAACAACGTCAACACGTTTTTCAGGTGGAAATCGTCCCGATGCGATGTTCATCCTCATAATCAACACCCTTCTAAACATTAAGTACACCATGTTTCTTCAGGTTTGGGAAAAATATTTATTATTGTTTACAGTGACAGAGTAGTTGTCTCCAGCCAACAAAAGTCGATAGAAACGTATTAATAATAATTAAAAGATTCTTGTTTGAATTCCATTTCTAAATCTAGTCCAATCTTGGTCTATTCATGCCTTTCGCATTTCTATATCATTTTAAATTTTGAATAGATCTGTTGAATATATTTCAATTGTGCAATTTGAAATTCGGTGCATTGAAATTGACAAAATTCTGTTTGTAGCTAATCAAGTAGCTCAATTGGTCAATATTATGTACATTTAATTTCCGAATAGGTTCGAATCACTTTGTTTGAATTCATTTATGTCGATTCAATTTTAGGTAAAAAGGGAATCAACGCAATGAATTTAAAGTTGGAATCACCTATTACAAGACTATTATAGTTGTTTACAAATTGGTAATATTTATACACAAAGAAAATATATCGTTAGTGGTACCATTTTACCGTAGTAAAACACGAGATTAGAAAAAGTAGTTTAATTGAGTGTTTTTCGGTAGTAAACAAGACCATGGTGTCGTTTTGTTTACTATTTTCCTATCGTAAATAAGTAGTAGAGTACAGAATCCCGTTATTTATTGCGTAATACCACATCCAAAAGTGCCTTAAAGCTGAGTACAAAAGTGACTGAAATTAAGACACCTATTTTCAAAAAATAGTTTATAAGTAATGTTAAAAGCTGATACAGGCCAATCACTTCTAAAAAAGTGCACTAGATAAGTGTAATTGCAGGACAACATTTTATTTCCCCCTTTGTGGTTTCAGAATCGTGAGATACAGCATTGTATAAATTCTTCATTGGAAGATTTAGAGAGGCGGGGGCGTGCACGATACTTTTTAACGGTACACCCAAGGGAAAAGATGTGTACCAACGATCCTGCTGATCGTTCGCGATTACACCGATTACATACCCACCAGTATGTTACTCGATGCGTGCTTATGTAGATTTACTTTCCAACTGATACGGAATAATGCCGGAAAATTTAATGTTACGTTTATTAATCTCATACGGGTTCCGTAATTTCCATATCGGCCTGGATATCGGTGCAGAGAGAGAACTTCATAAAATGAAATATACTCATTTTTAAAGTCAGCTGATGTTGCCATGTCTGACATTTTTCTTGGTAGATTGATTATTCTATTATAGACAATAAACATCTTTAGATGGCCTATCAGTTAATACTGATTTTAAGGAACTGTAGTTGTTTAAACATCCTTTGTTTTCTTCTTTCTAATCAGAATTCTCATGCTTGTTTCATGCGAAATTTCTAAAATTTGTACAAAAAGGTCGTGAGAATGTCTACACTAGTTTCATGCTTAAAAAAACTGAAATAGTTATAAGTAAAATTCGTTTTTCATGCGAACAATATATATTCGCACTGTATTTTATCATTAGCAAATAGGCACACGTACATTTGGGGCGTGCAGAATGATTTTTTTTACTGTAGAACGATTACAGAATACACAATAAAGTAGGGTAAAGTGCGGTGTTATATGCCATGGAGTGTCGCGTGCCACTTACTTTGCATCATGTTTGATTAGTGTAATCTAAGTCATGTCAGGTTAGTTTGTAGATATACTCAGTTTTCATCAGCATCAGACGGCTTGCGCACTCATCGAATAAAGTGTAAGGAATTAGTCTGGTTTTGTAAACAATTTTCCAAGGGATGGACTATTGCCTTTAAAATCATTTATGCGATTATATACAAATACAGCATGTGGCAAGGTTATGGTGGATGTGGGTCGAAAAACCGACAGGCAAAAAACCGACAATCGAAAAGCCGACGGTCAAAAAACCGACATTTAAAAAAATGACTGACTACTCGATGAATCTACTTTTTTATATGTTACGGCTTTTTGTCTGTTGGCTTTCCGACGGTCGACTTTATGACTGCCGTTTTTATTATCTGTCGGATTTTTTATTTGTTGGATTTTTGATCTACACCCATTTTGGTGGCTATTTCGATATGTAACATGTGGGGTGTTGTGTGCCACTCCAGTTTCGACATTTTATCATGTGTCATACATTTTTTATGCATTTTATGCATTTTTCATGACGTTGAAAATTAAATAATTACAGGAATTTTTAAGTGGAACTTCATTACTTTTCTTGTAATTTTCGTTTATTTTTAGCATTATTTGTTCGCGCAAAACCCTGAAAAAAAGTAAAGAAATTCACTCCATTGAGTGCGATCGGGATGTTCATATAAAGTGCGAAAATCTGTAAACGGAATATTTCACTTGTTCTCAATGCGAAAGTGATAAATCTTCTTTTCTAATAATATGACTTACAATTATGAACTTACATTTAAATATTTTTTTTAAATTAAATGAACTGTATTTATCAAAATTGATATTTACTGCTATTTATAGTCGTTGAACACGACACCCCCCACACCTTATCAAAATCCCAAATTCGTCATTTTTTTGAGAATTATAAAACAGTTTCAAAATTTCAGAAATTAAAAAAACTGCTCTTAGAAGTTCTTCGACCATGAAATAAGCTAAAAATAAGATGTTTAACATTACAAAAATATGCATTGTTAAAAAAGTTATGATTTAAAAACCATATCCGGTACACAACACCCTAATTTACCTTTTTATAATTATACTTTGATTTCCTACTGTACAACAGATGACTATGTATAAAAAAAAGTTCTGGTAAGTAATTCAAAAATCAGGAAAATGTGATATGAAAATATTGTATCATGATTTGGCACGGTACACCCTGAAAAATACGGAAAAAAAAGAAACATCATTTTACAAACTACTAATGTTTTTAATTTCTTAACTACGCATGACAATGATCTTAGTTATTGAGGACTTTGTCATGTCAGTGTAATGAAGTCAATAATTTAGACAATTTGAAAACTGAATATTTTCTAGAAAATCTAAGGTATACTAAACTAAATACCATTTTCAAAATCATCATGCAAAAAAAAGACAGTTTTTATGATTTTGTCAAAACCTTTGACATGACATCGTTTAGGGTTAATTTCTGCATACAAAATTAATGGAATCGATTGAAACTAACTGAGAGGGTCCAGGAAAGTTTTCATATCAGGAAAACTAAAAATACAGATTTGTATCTGAAAAATCAAAGAATTTTGGGTGAAAACAGAAATTTAGAATTTTTCTATACATAACTACGAGTTTTTGTATGAGTCTATAGCAGCTGACCACAAGCAGCATTGTTATCAGGCTATAAATAACATATTGCCGTTATTTTGACAACGCAAAAGATGACATGCGATTCGTACTCCATGTTTTCAAAGTGATGAGTTAGTTTGAAAAAACTAAACAAAATGGTTTGAGTTTTTATGCAATTGTCCACTATTTTGACAAACTAACAAAATATTTTTCCTCGCATTTTGGTCACTTTGTGGAAAATTCCCGAAGCAATTAAAAACGAGTTTTTTTTAATCAGCCATTTTGAATTTTCAGTATACATCGTCAAAGTTGTAATCAACGACTTCGAAAAGTTCCACGTATCTAGTTTCAATCGATTCCATTAATATTGTATGCAGAAATTGACCCTAAACGAGGTTACATTTCGTGATCAAGGATTTGACAAAAGTGAAACGTGCTAACAATACTGTTAATACTGTTACCTTTACGGGAAGCAAATCAGGCCGAAATTATCGTTCGACGTTCCCCACCAAGGCAAGAGATTCTCTCGACCACATAAAATTGAAATTAATTTCATTCATAATATTGTAATAATTACAATTGAGTTCAAAAGTTATATGTTGAGAACTCTATAATAAATTACCATTTAGAAGTGCTATTTTAACACAAAGAGTTTTCTAAAATTTCAACTATTCTGTTGTGCATAATTTCAGTATCTTAGTTTCTCTAAAAATATTCATAAATATCTTCCTATTTTTAGTAAATGTTTCTTGTATTTGTCATACAACATTTCTGTTTTGGGTTATAAATGTCGAAATGGTTCAATGTTTCCGTTTCTGTGCTATTCATTAAAATTTAACAAAAAGTTAGAACTTTCTGAGGTTGTAGAATGTCAACAAACCAAAAAACCGACGGTCATAAATCCGATAGTCAAACAAGCGATAGAAAATAAAATAGACACATCAGCAGGCGGACAATCAATTTTTTAAGTGTCGGTTTTTTGACTGTCGGCTTTTCGAATATCGTTTCTCGATCCGCAACCAGAACGTATAGTATACTAATATATGCAATAACTTATTTGATTTGTTTTATTTGTCCCCTTTTTTGAATAAAATTTTGATTTAAAAATGCCATAGCATTTTGCTACTACAATAATTGGGTACCTAATACTATAGTAATGAAAAGAAATAGAAAAAAGCTGTCGATCATTAATCGTAAACCAGACAGTAATAAAATCACATTAGTATTTTGTAGTATTCCAATTCTAGTGCATCGAAAAATTCATAAACCGGCTGATGGCAATCACATGCTGACAAAGAACGCCCATCATTTTGTAATAACTTTCAAGTTAACTCTGTTCATTTTCGTACACATGGAACGTCTACGCAAAAGTCCAATCTTCGAGCACCGTAATAAATTAAAGTTTTCTCTCTTTGGATGAAGAGGTGTGGAATTTAATAAATTTATACGCCGTCTCTTCTGTCCCAAATGTTTTGTCGGGCCAATTTTAGCAACCGGTCCTCGATTACCCTCGATCGGTTGCAACATTAACCCCGGGCAACGAAATTATTAGTTTTATTCGACGCATAAATTTCTCACGATGCATTTACGTTTAAGGGCCGTATTACCGCTATGTCGACTTTACGCTCACAATAATGATCACATCGAAGACGACTTCTGGTGGCGTCCGAAAATAGGATTCGCTAATTTACGACCTTTGATCACATGAAAAAATCAATTTCGATATAGACCGACAAAAGTGAGACCCATTAATAAAACTGTTTTTCAGACATTGAATATTATTGTTTCTAATTATCTGAACATTAATACCTTTTATATATTGAGGTTATGTACTCGAAAAATGCATTTTTTTAGCAGTTATTGTAGTTATGTGTAGAATGTGGCAAAATTTTGTATTTATTTTTTATCAGTTGCACAATTTAGTATTACCCTCACCCTTCAAAATTAGTCAACTACCTACGATTTTACTATACGTTTTTAAGATAAATCACATAATTTCAGAAGGCGGTAACTTTGAGAAAAAATTTTAGGTACTCGAATAATAGTTCAGTTTGAATTATTAATTATGCAACTAATAAAACACACCATAAAAATTTATCTCATTCTGTACATAACCTCGAAAGTAGAAAAATGTTCATTTTTCGTGTACATAACCTAAAATATTTCAAAATCGGGATATGATGTGCGGATTCTGACTTCGGATCACGCATAAAATTACTTCTAAAAGTACAAACATCTTCTCCGCAACATACAAGACCTCCTTTTTTGTAGACCTGCGTTATATATGAAAGAATGTTTTCACGCAAGTAAATTGTGACTGAAAATAAATATTTACTTCAACGTGGATCTACTACTATAAGATAGAAATCCAATTTTTTTAAATCTAGGTAGAATGATCTTTATCTCATGGTGACATAAATGGCTATCGCAATAATTTCTATTTTATCTTATATTTGTTCATCAATTTGCCTTATCACTGAAATGTCTTAAGAGTCCTCCAGAACTATATAAACTTTAATGACAACATCGAGAATAAACAATGTCCTTCGTCACTTAGTGTTTAACGTTATCGGAATAAATCGCATTAAAGATTGAACTCTTCTTCATGAACTCATCCTACTCCAAACACATAATGAGATGGACCCTATTCGTAAAACGTATTCGCTTTATAGTATAAATACACAGTAAGAATATCCGGGTTCGATGACGATTTCTAAACAACACGGCTCTTTATTCGTTTTTGAATTAAACAAAGCGTAATTTATGCTTTAATTCGTGGTACGTTTTAGACTCAAGTTTTATTCCTCTCAGTGCCTTTCGAAACTGTTTATAAATGAAAAGACTTAATGGCGATTCGGTATTCCTCGCGGTCGAGCGTGTGTCCGACATTCCTGAAAATAAAGATACTGCACTTTGAAAGTAATAAAACTCGCGACGAATAACTGTATTCAACACCCGAGTTTAAGTGTCAACGCAGGTTTTCCCGGCTGGGTCGTTCATCTTGGACTACATGACAGAAGCCACTGTCGCCCCCCAACGGACGCTTTTGATACTATTTTAAACGACTAATTCCAAGAAATAGAAAATTCATAAATGTGTTCTTTTGAAATCAACAGATTGTTCGTGTAATTTCAGAACGACGATTTGCTCGCTTATTACGATGGCGAAGTGCGAACGAATTTATTGCCGACGCACAGGCGAAAACCATTTATGACACGTTTGTTTTGATATATTTCCCTGGAGATATATGAGAAGTAATAACCAGTTAAGACGTGGAAAGTCAAACAAGACTAGTAATTTCGAGAATACCGCATTTCCAGGTTCGTAACCAATACATTAAATTATTTATTGTAGTTTATTATTTATTGACTATGAACATTTCACTTTCCCCGTGGAAAGGGTTAATTTTTAATTATTTTTCCTATTCTAATAAATTGGATTGCAGGAAATTTATATCATCGTTAATTGACAACATGTATTAAATAAAATTATTTTATACTATTTTGCGTTTGTGTGATTTTCTACACATCTTTTTTCATCAACAAATGCCATATTATCTAAATATGAACATTCCAACTACTCGTTAGATTGAGAGTATGTCATATGAATATTTGGAGTACGTTATATTAGAGGTCGAGGTCATATAAAATCTAAAACGGTGTAAATTACAAAAACACCGAAAATTATTTTTACATTTAAAGCGATTTCTCAGCATATCTAATGTAAGTTATAGGCGGGAAACTGATTGTACTCCACACAATAAATAACCACACAAAAATTTAAAAATGGTGGAAATTGTAAAAACTTACTTTAAAATAAATATAGAAAACAATTTTCAAAATGCAGGAAAAATCAAATCAATGCATTATAGAGGAAAAAATTGGGATATATATGGTATATTCTATGCCAAATGGACCATTTTTTTGGAGGCACACTTTTTCTAGTTTTCTTGCAAGAAGTGATACAACGCAAAAATAACGATGTTTAACGATGTTATGCTTTATTTAACTTAACGCAAAATTGACCCGCAACGTTCGGCTCTCAAAGTTTAATCAAATCCCTGTTACTTTTTTACACAACTACATTTTCTTAAAAAAACCCCTAGTGGACATTTTCAAAGGAAAGTAGTTTAAAAAAATACAGAAAAATCCACCATTTTGGATCCGCTATTTTGAATTTTCCAATTCTGATATCACATGCATAATCAGAGACCCCGACATCTTATTAACTTTGAGAGATTCGTATTGCCAGGAAAACATTTTTTGAAGCAAACTAAGCACTACCCTCATATTTTTCAAGTATAAGTATTAATAACACGTTTGTTGCCATTTATGTATGATAAAAAAACGTTTTCTTGGTTAAAATCGGTCGTTTTCGAAAAAAGAAACTCGTATAAAAATCGTGACTTTTTACGAAAATTTGCCAAAAAGGTATAAGATGACATATTACGCTTTTTTTTAAAGGCTGCATCGTGTAGAGATTACCCACAATTAACAAGAAAATGTAGTGGCGTAAAACCTAACAGCGATATGATTAAAATTTGAGAGCTCAAAGTCGCGGTTCAATTTTGTGTTATCCGGGCTTTAATGGGTTAATAATTTCAGTGCATTCAGACATTTGCAGCATATTTCAGCATTTAACTAAAAATTATGATTTAAAAAAAAATTGTCCAGCAGGTTTTATGTAGTTTTTTTATATGTCTTTTCAATTTCAATACTACCATCTGCCTAAAAAACTACGTTAAATCTGTCAAAATAGATTTTGGGAAAGATGGAGTATTTTAAAAAATCGAAATAAATTCTCAAAAATACTACTTTTATTAAGAAAATGCAAATATACTGAAAAATGTGGCACCTAAAGAGAATATATATATGAGAAAAAACAGATTAAATGTGACTACTAAAAAATGAGTTCCCTAATGTAATGCGATTGGAAGTAATGTAAGGGCCAAAGATTTTGTTTTTTCAATTTTGAATGTCTCGGTCAAAAATTATCGAAAAATATTTTTGTGTTTTTGTCATTTTCAATATGAAAATCAGCACTTTTACAAACAATTATTCACGAATTGATAAATGTCCAACGTACAATGCAGAATCAGATAAACTTTAATGTCATAGAAATTTACTTGGACTAAACAAAATATCTTCATAACTACTTTACGTCTGCTGTCAGCCTGTAAAACAATTACCTAATAGAAAAAGGAGCATTATTCGAATAAACAGAATTATGACCAAGGAGCGAAGATAACAGGATAGTAAAATTCCTAGATAATCAAGCTAGATAAATGCTCTCATCGATACGCGGCTCTGGACTTATATGTTAGTCGAAAAACATTTCGCTTATGAGTAGACGTTACATTACATGCGCTAATCGAACACCAAATAGTGAGCGAGTCATCAACTAATAATAAAATGCCCAATAACAGCTTATCAGAATCTAAAATCGATGTGCTGCCTTCACGAAATTGACGTACAACATGAATTTCTATATGTTTTCCTGATTTTTAACAATGCTCAAAATTTATCAATATGTGAATAATTTCTCGTAAAAAAGTTTTGCCTGTTGAAAATGAAAAACAAGATTAAAAAATATGTCCTAAGAAGTGGCCCATTTGGTGGGTGCGCTTCCAAAACTCGACAAATCACAGAACAGACTTCAAAAACCCGACATTAAAAGCCAGACATTCAAAAGCCAGACATTTAAAAAAAAAAGATATTCAAAAACTAGACATTTTAAAATGCAGACATATTTGGAAATGTTTGGTTTTTGGATCTCTGTTTTTTGAAATGTCTGGTATTTGAATCGCAGTTTTTTGGAATGTCGGGTTTTCGAAGTGTCCGTTTTCTGTTTTGTGATTTGTCAGGTTTTTGGTGCACCCTAATTAAAAATACGCAGCATTTTGATCATAAGATGAGCCCCCAGCAGTATTAAATACAAAAATTATTCCAGTTTGACTTCTACTTGATCTCATCTCACTAAAACACCTGAAATGAAGAAACTTTAGCAAACAAGTAAGTGCTGAATTAAAAGGAGTTAATTTTTAGCCCTTTGGATTCAATAACTTACTCGTATTGCGGTGATTTAACCTTTTAACGTCCAGAATGCACGATTCCTTCATTTTGGCAAAAGTATGTGAAAAAAAAAAACACATTTCTGATGACTATTTTTTTTTTAATTTCATTTTTCATGTTGATGCCGCGATTTCTTTGACCGGAAAAGTGCATGAAAACTGCATAAAATGTTTGATATGCCGGTAGGTATTTTTTATGTCACCTTGAAATATCCTAAATGGCGGCTTATGCCAAGATATTTTTTTTTAATTATGGCAGTATGGAAATATAGCATTTTAAGCAAACTATAGAGATCAGCGGATTGTTATATGCATTTAGTTAAACTGTAAAAATAAAGTTTTAACTTAAAACCAAGTAGAGTCTCGGTTTAAGATGTAGCAAAAACAAGACCAATTAGAAAAGGACATACTTATGCTTTATACATTGGCGTAATTAAAGCCGTTTAAAATGTAATAATTTTATGACTTTTTTCACATTGTAGGAGAGACATTGTGAGCACATAATTATAAAAAATCTGTAATACTTACAACAAACCTTACATTATTAAACAAACTGCTCTAAGAAATTAGTATAACTGCTACCGAGTGTGTTGTTTTCGCAATTTTTGTGAACCAGTTGGATCTAAAAACGAGATAAGATAAGATAAATTCACACAGTTATTAGAAAATCATTCTGCAATTTATAAGTACTCTTATTGGACTGCAACGTTTTGATATTTACAATAATATACAAATAAAACTAATAAACAAATTATCCGATATTTTATTGGTGGTAAGTATATAAACTTTTCAAAAATCCTGTTACTAATAATGCATGCAAAAACAACGCAATATGGAATTAGACATTTAATAAATGTATTGTTTGTTATAGAATAAAAGCAAGTTATTAAATGAACTATAAGTAATTTCTAT
This sequence comes from Trichopria drosophilae, assembly GCA_030407085.1. NCBI lineage: Eukaryota > Metazoa > Arthropoda > Insecta > Hymenoptera > Diapriidae > Trichopria > Trichopria drosophilae. Next base: position 195,767,010 of record CM059582.1, read on the forward strand.
CCGCGGCATTTCTTGAAAGCATTCCCTTCGACTACCTTCATCGCGAAAAGTATACAAGAAATATATTACATAAAACGTAATCATCTTTAGCATATCTGTCGATGTGTAGAAAATTCACTCAAATTAAAACGGGTATATAATTACATTATTACAATATGCATTATATTATGTAATTCGATTATACATAATGGCAGTAATTATTTAATCCATTACGAAAAGTCATAGGTTGTGATATAATTCATTGAAATACAATAAGTTAAACACTATTATTCTTCAATGTTAAAAACATATTCATGTTACGCTTAATTGTTTTTAGTCAGTATAATCCCGAATTAATTTACTTATTTATTAGATAAATATTTACTTTCTTAGCATTTTTAGAGATCGCATTCGGAACGATGATTTGACAACGTTTGATACACGTATTTTAAAGGGTAAATATGATTGGCCACTTTACAGTAGTCGGTTACTTTACGTTCGTATAATTATATCGTTTAGAAATGTTTACAAATGAGTCTTTATTTTATATTTAGGTTTCATGAGACTCGATAAGTGTGCATAAGCGTAGGTAACAGAGAAATATTGATTTTTAAAGGTTTTATAATACTTTTAAAAATTTGCGGTATTTGTTTGTTTAACAAGGCCGACAGCCGTCATTTCTTGTGCTTGGGAAAACAAACTTTTTTAACACGCAAAAAATGTTTTTACTGACGTTTTATGTTGAAACGACTTCCATGAGTAATATTCTTTTATTACCATGGAAAAAAAACTTGTTATGCTTTCTTTGCTGTTAATTTTTCCAGATTCCTTATTTTAACTGGGCGACTACTGTCTGTTTGGACAGTTTTTTTTTACTTAATTTTTTAATACTATTATATAATAACAGAAACAATTATTGAGATAAATTCTTGAGAAAAATAAATCCATTCTCAAATTTTGGTTATATCATTCAACACTACTTACTAGAACTTCACAGTAAAATGAACCATAAGCTGCCGTTCACTGTCATATTTGCTCTGTCCATTAACTCTAAGATTGCCAAAACATTTTTTCGGTTTTCCATAAAAATTATGCAATTTCATAAATGAATCTTTGAAAACAACGGAATTATTTGTGTCTTGCATACTTAACAATCATCTGACAATAAAAACTAATGTTTTTAAAAAATTTTGTTATTAATTAATTAGATTAAATTGGCAATTTCTCAGCTTCAAATTATCATTATATAAAAATTTGATCACTAAAGCCTTATAGATATGCAGTTGACAACTGAGGTTTCGGCACAACAACATCAATAAGATAATACTTGCCCAAGAATGAAAGTAATTATTGTCCAAACAGAGATTAAGCAACCAATTAATTTATCCCCAAATAGTGTCTACACTAGTATTTAAAATTTATTCGAATAAGATGCTGCAAACATGTTTCGACACCAAGAAAATTAGTAACATAGTGCAACAAACCCTATGCACCTTAGGATGGTCTATGTAGAACACTTTATTAAAAACTTAGATATACCTTTAACAGATCATGAATGATGCATTCAAGGAAAACCGGTCATTTACACATTGTGGCTGTCGAATGTAACTATAACAAAAAAAAAGAGATGTGTATCAGAAAATATCTACTATGGCATTGTTTTTATGCTCACCGACAAACTTTGACGAATGAACTATAATTAATTTCTGTTCATTTTGTAATTTTAATCGACCGTTTAAAAATTAGGATTTTAATTTTTGTTATTATTGATGTTAATCGGTGAAAATAGCATCGGTCGAAAAGCATTGCTTTATTTAATTGTTAATTAATTTATCTTACCCCCTTTTGTTATGTCGGTACAATACTTTTCATTCCCCACTTTTTCTTATTTTTTTTTCTAAATAATTTTTTTACCGATAAACGTAAATAATTACACAAATTAGACGTATGTTTATAATATATAAGTGACATGTTAGTATTAATTAATAGGATAGGAGTTAAATATTCGTAGATTTCACAATGTTATCTGCTAAACAAAGGGGTGTACATACATTCTGCAACATGTATTTGATAAATCTGATATGGATGTACATGTGCCAAGACGCATTCCTGAAAACGTTGCTTAGTTCTTTTGTGTAAAACACCCGAAAATTCTAAATTTCGTGTATTCCTCTGCGAACGGCATATAAGTAGACAATTATCCTTGCTTTGCCACTGATGAAAGAAACTATTTTGTTTTGTATTCCTGGCATGCGTGGATTTTATCTTCAAAGTGTGCCTATAAAAAATGCATAGTTGTAGCACGTGCCAATTATAGAAGTGCATTATAAAAGTAGATTCCAGTGTAACTTCGTTTCTCTTCAAATATGTGTTTTATTTATTAAATCCATAATAACAAAAAAAACTCTTTTAACCGATTAAAATTTCGGTTTCGAAAGTAATTGTATTTGTGTCAATAAAAGAACTTCACTTGTAAATAGAATGTGCCCTGCACTGGAAAAGAAGCTTTTAAAAGTTAAAACCAATCACGAAATCAATGTTATGGACCAACTTTATGTCTAGGTGCCTTCATCAGGGAATTATATTAATAAAAAGTAATACGGATCATCAGATTGATGTTAAGGATTATTTGTCTTTAAGGTGTCTTTCGGGCATCTTTCGGAAATCTACATATAAGAAAGAATATTTCATTATCGCACAGTTTTTACATCACACAATATCAAACTTTCATTCTTATTGTTATAATTTATTGTTCTCTTATGTTGAAAATGTGCTCTTATTAATCTAACAGATTGGGAACTCAACTGAATAACAAAGTAAATTAAATTACTTCAAAATAAATGTATCACCATCCCCCATATCAGGATTAATCATTTTGAAATTTAAGAGTATGTTTCCATGCTATATATTAATAAAAAAATATGAAAAACTTTAACAAGAATATTAATTTATGATAGATAGAATGAAATTAAGATAAAAATTCTAAAAAGAATGGTAACTCTGAAATAATTGTTCTTAAAAAATTGAAATAGCAAAAAGTTGGTCTATAAAATATATAACCAACCAATTGTTAGATATAATATACAGAGTATTCAACAACTTTGGGAAATTAATGCACGGAGTGATTCTTGACACCGTTTCGAGCGAAAAAGTAGAGCTTGAAAAAACAAAGAATTTGATCCCTTATTACTTATATTTAGATGAAAATTGAGTATTTTAATGTTACCGAAATGACATAAAATGGATTTGGAAATTACCGTGCGCGTTTAAGGTCAATTTTTCACGACATTATAAGGCATGTCGAGCGAGTTTAATTTTCATCTCAACGTAACGCACAAAGTGTCAAATTCTTTGATTTTTCAATCTGTACAACTGCATTTTTTAGTGATTTTTGCATAACTATTGACAGCAACGAGTTAGACGAAAGAACCCGCATAAATCGACTTTTTCCGCATTTTTAGAACTATAACAAGAGATATATTCATCGTAGGCCAAAATTACATCAAAATCAATTATAGGGCTTGAAAGAAATCTTCAAAATGAGCCTTCATTCGTTGAAATAACTTAAAAACTAACGCAGTTATTGCAAAAAAAGTGATTTTTTAAAAACAAATTCTAAGACTCGCTATTCAAATTGTGCACCTCGGATTGAACTTCGGTATTAAACTTTTATGCTCAGAATGTTGTCAAGATTCATCCCCTGCAATAAGGTCCGTGAGTGATACTCTGTACAATATTCCGAAGGGAATATTCAAATGGCACTAAGCCTTTATAATAGTCCGCAACATGGATCTTGAAGTCGATATTCATTATAAAAAGTAGAATTTTTTCACGAAGATGTCCGAAAGACACCTAGAGATAAAGATGGTCCATCATAGCATTGATTAAAACGCAATTATAAATACATCTTGTCGCAAGCACATCGCAGACATAAAGTGAACTCACAGTAGTATGTGAGTTTCCAAAAAGTTCTTACAAGGTCGAAAAACTAGAATCGAATATTCGCCACCTACCGCCCGTTGTATGAATCTTCATAGAATCGCGAACTCATACACACATCAAGTTGTATAATGGTCTTATAAATGACTCATCAACTTAAATATTCGTAACATTGCAACCAACCTTTGAAGAATCATAAACGTCTATACAGCTTGAATAGTCTATTACAATGCAAAAAATGTATATGAAGTTTTAAAAACGTTTTAATGACTTGAAGTACATATTACAAGATAAATACCGATTATGAAGTTGTATAAACGTTTTTACATCAAGAAAAAGTTGTATAAGTTACTAAAACTTTTTAGTTGTACAATTTTCAATAATGGTAGTTCTAAAAATGTTTTAGCAGTTATAAAAACTTGCTTGAAACTTCGTGCTATTAGGCATGTATTTTAAGAAATTCTTAAATTATGGACAAATTCCAACATCTAATTTTTATATTCAATATAGTGCACAAATGTGCAAAATTAAAATTCTCGACCGTGCATCATTGTGATAAAATTTTACACTATGACATAATTTCCTCTATTATTGTGTTTGATATGCTTCCTCGCATATTTAACATAACTAAAATTACAAATAAATAACTATACATGCATCTAGGGCAGGATGCCCTGTGAGTGCCCTACTGAAGAGTCCATCGCACTATCGCAGGCGTCTGGGACGAAATGTATGTTTCTTTTTATAAAAATAAGTAGGCATTTTACATATATTTACGCTATCTTTGAGGAACACTAAAATTCTCGAATATGAAATACATTTTTCTGCAGTATATATACAATAGATTTATAAAATTTCAGTGGATGATAGCAATCACACTTTTCCCGGTTGTTTACCTCCAATGTTTTGATTATTCGAACCCAATCTCGGTTCAATTTTATTTATTTAGTATTTAAATTTTTTTCGTCAAAGGACCGTTTATAACCAAGAAATATTATGTTAAAATTTTATTACATCTAATTTTTATACAAGGAAAATAAATAAACTGCATTCAAAATGCACTAAAAAGCAAACAGAGTTTGCTAAACTAACCTAAGCTAAGCAACGATTAGCAAATTAAACTGTAAATTACTTATATCATTTTAAATTTAAGATACAGTTGGTTTAATAGAGAAATAATGATTCTTCTTGTTGTAATTGCATATTTATCCAGAATTTCCACGAATTTTCATTCAGTAACCCAGACAGAAAATGCGCTTAAATTCTCCATATTATATGCAGGGCCTAGGAGGACAAATCCATGTGGAAATATCGGTATAAATTGCAACTAGAGTCTGGAAATATACCAACATTTATCTCGATAAGTCAACTTCGATTGTGGATTGTTTCGATATCGATTTTTCCAGATATTTGTATATCTGAACAGTTCGAAGTCGATTGTTCCGGAAAATATGTTGTCCATATGCACACATTAAAGGTATCCTTTAAAACTATTTTAAATTATATAAATTTGAAAAATTATGTTGGATATAACATTATTCGGCCCTGAATTCAACGCCTGGGTTTCGTAGTTTACTAGTCACGTTCCATAGGCTGCCGGTGGCGTGGTGGGGCGCTAATCAAGCGGGATTCTACTGGAACAATCTTCGAATGATTTTGAATTTGTCGAGATTCGATACAAGGATTAAATCCTGGCAGGGCGTCCTCAAACTGAACCGAAATCTACATAGATTTTCGTTCGGAACTCCGGGATCCCAGAAAAAGTTTTCATTTTAGGCCTGCGGTGTTTCTAGACAAAATTTCTATCATGGATATAAAATGCTTGTAATTTGAAGAATAAAATCTGTTTTATGGAATTTAAAGTAATTTTACTTAGTCAAGTAAAGTTTACCGATCCTCATTTAAAAGCAAAATTTATTGAATAATATAAATAAATAGTATTCTAGCCTTTAAGTAATAAGTTTTTAAATGATGTTTAATCACACTTTAACGAAAAATTAGGCTAGATATTCTATAACAATACTCGCAAGAAAATTGACACCAGTAATATTAAATATAAAAATTATTTGAATTTGTTTACTTGGAAAAGATTTTAATATATCATTAGTATTGATCCAGTATTTAAAACATAAATTCCAGCTAAACTACAGAAAAATAGAATTGTTCTTTTAATTATTTTTATAAACAACGGTTACTTAACTTTTTCGGTAAATTTTACCTACGTAGAATCTACTAATTATTTTTTTCTGTGCACACTACTATAAATTCGTGTTATTTGTTTAATACTGTAATGTTATTCCTTTATATTTAATCTGAGAACTAGATCAAAAAGAAAAACAAATACGTGTGACCGGAAAATCTCCGAGTAACATATTAACCCCATACAAAAAAATGTGCATGAAAGGGTTAAAATGATTTTTATTGGATTGAAACGGGATAAAAAGGATTAGAGACTGCCAGTGTCGACCTCCATGTTCTCCAATCTCGGTATTGGAAGTATCGTCGTTGGGTGTGCAGAAATGCATTCTGGGGTTACCGTGCACCAATGTGCATCGGCATAGTGACAGAAACGTAGGTCACGCCTGAGCCTCGGGATAATGTCAGGCAGCCGTAAATTACCAGGCACAAGAATCGCCGATACGATAACGTGGGAGTGTAATCGACTCTATGCAGCAGCTCTATACGAGATGCATATGCAGGACCAATGCTTTTGCGCCTCGTGCTTGCAATCTCGGAAGGGATAAAATTGCTAGTGCAAGCGACCCGAGACTTTCCCCTCGTTTATTATTTTCTCGATTAACGAGACGGGCTCATATAATGTATATAGAGAGAAATTGAACGTTATAATGCAGGGGTCGGTCTTGTTTGAAGTGCGATTATTTAAAGTATATTGAAGGAATATGGATGTTGCGTAACTTCAAATCACTCCTGGTGATTGTTATTCCAAACGACTACGACTAACACAAGAGTCTTACATATTTTGTGCAAGATTCATAGAAGTCAGTTTTGGCAAAATTTAACAAAATATGAAGTAATTTAAGGTTAACAACAATTAATGGATTCTTCTTTTGAATTAAAATGATGCCACACTCTTGAGTTGCTTTTGTGAATTTAACAAACGACGTTTGATTTGTTACTTTATGTTTAAGTTGATCTACTTTTAGTCGTAATCAGTGTTTACGAACGCTTTAAGTAGCTATGTGAATTATAGCGACTTTTGAACTATTTAACCTGTGAACTAGATCTGACTATTTAAAATTTATAATTCAAACAGGGCCGATTTTACCGCCATTGTAGCTCATACTAGAATGGAATTAACGGGTAAAAATAACTTCAGAACCTACAATAAGCAATACACGACTACGTGACTTGAAATTTTATATGTAAAATTAGAACAAATATTACATTATTTATGTTCAAGTTCAAGTTCATTTATGTTTAAGTCATCATGGAATTTGTTTAAATTTGCTAACGGTCGACGTATTTTAGATATCATTTCTAATGTACCAAAAACTAAAGTTATCACTCCACATGAAAATGTGAAAGTAACTTCGTATTAGATATGAAAAATCGTCATTTTTATAGAAAAAATGCAGTCGTTGGCGAATGACCAATTCGATCGAGATGAAACTGGGTACTATGGTTTTTTTGGAATCGCTAATTACGAATCTGAATTCAGATTTTGAGATTTCTTATTTTTAGATTTAGAATTTACAAAATCTGAGTGTAGATTCCTAATCAGCGACCTAGATCCCCAATTTCCTGTCGATCAGGTATTTTTACATCTTTGGTTGCCCATATTTAATTCGCCATTTTGAATTTTCAAAATCTGAGTTCAGATTCGTAACCAGCGACTGCAAACATTCTCATTTTATGTAATATGGTTCGTCAGAAAAATATGTGCTGGAAAGGGTTAACAAAAAATCAGTTTGTATTTTGTGTCACAGGAGTGAGAGAATTATTATTTTGCTATTTATTTATGTATGACGTACCTGTTTATGTAACAAAATTTTCTTCACCGATGCTCCATGTTTGTAGAGATCCCACACAAGTGTTTAAATATTTTTGCATGAGTTCTTTGCTTATGGTAATTTCGGGTGAGATTGATCACTTCAATTTTTAGCTGCTTTAAAGTTACCGCATTCCCCCCAATAACTGCATAGCATATTAATGTTTTATACATTAAGTACATGTTTTATACATTAAGTTTAACCCATTAAGGCCCAAGTGAACTGATTTTTTACCTTGAATTTGATTGTTAACTGCGTTTCCAAAAATGTATGTATGCTTTAGAAACCTATCATTTCCTATGTTTCTGAGGTCGCTTCTTCAGATGCCGCTGAGAAAATGTTGAAAAACCTCATTTAACCTCACTTTTTTAAGCCAATACATAAAAAGTACCGTATTTTCATATTTTTTGTATAAATTCATATTTTTTATGGGAAACGATTCTTTTTTCTCTACAAAATCACATCAATCGGAACAGTGAACCCAATATCCAAGGAATAAGATCATGATCGAAAAATATTTTTTTCTTAAGATGGTGGATTCGAAATGGCGGCTTAATGGATTGTTCTTCTTATTGATTTGTAAATTCAAGGTTTTAAAAGTTTTGTTATGTATTCTGAAAGATAAAATATATATAGGGGTTTTTGAGGTCGTTGATCACGTTTCTGATGTCAAAATTGCAAAATACACGATGGCGGATCCAATATGGAAGACATAATCAGCTCAATTCGTTGTTTCGTATCCAATTTGCTCAGGAATTTTATTTATGGGGTTTTTAAGATCGCTGAACACGATTCTGAATTCAGAATTGCAGAGTACAAGATGGTAGACTCAATATGGCCGATATATTCATCTGAATTTGTTGTGTCTCATCCAGTTTGTTAATGAATTTCATTGTATCCGCAATTATTTTCGAGTTTGTTTTTTGTTCCAGTAAAATGGACAGGCAATTTTTATTTTATACTTATGAGTGTTTTAAGTGCGTACAATTTAGAAAATTCATAAATAAATACACTTAATAAGTTACTTATGTTCAAAGAGGTAATTGAACTACGATCTAAATCTCTTTCAGAGTAGCTGAGGTTAATTAAAAAAGGAAATAATACAATCAAATAAATTGAAACAGTATGTTATCATAAGAACATATGAAAGGATTACGACAAATGTAAGAGAATTCAATTAAGAGTTCAAGAAACCAGATCTTCCCACTTTCTGTCTATTAAATTATATTTTTGGAAAAATTGAAAAATACATAAAATAGGAAAGATTAGTTCATTACTTACGTACTATTGTTTCCATGAATTTTAATTGCACAATTGAAATGTATCGTGAAATTACTGTAATGATAATCAATCCCTTTGAGTACAGTAATAGGTAAGTTAACATGGTTACGAATCCGACTTTATATATTAGTTTGCTCGCCAATATTAATATTTTAATGTGGATAGGGAAAACATCTTACGTCCATTTCAAATTTTGTATTTCATGCCACCTCAGAAATTATTATATATTTTTTTTAATATGTTATTTGTGAACAGCTTAACTCTTTAATGTCTAAATTTTGCCTTCTATGTATAAAATAGGACAAAATTATGTTTATTTGAATAAAAACATATGCAACTACCATACATTTAATCACCTCGATTTTCAAAATAACGTATGGTGTAATTTTTGAAATTTTACTTCAGATTCGTGATCAGCCAAACAACAAATATTTGTATACTCAATAGCATACAAATAATTTTTCAAAGAAGCATATATTGGGTTTAAAAAAACATCGGTGAATATTTTAAATTCATCATGTTGAAACGTTTACCAATATGATTTACCATTTTGAAGCTTGGACATTGTGGACCAAAATTAATTTTTAAAACAAAAGTAAATTAAAAAAAATAAAACAAATTTATATTCTTTATTTTTAAAAATTACTTTCTTTTAAAGTCTTTTAAAATTTATTAATTTTTAATTGTATTAGGAGATGTTTCTAACAATCAATTCTTGTAAAATTAGTTCACCTTTCTAGTAACAAAGAAAATTAACATTGAAAATGGCTGGAAATTCTTGTCAGTTTTGAATATTTTTATGTTTAATGATTAAATACACTTTAGTTTTCGTAATGTCTAATTATTAAAATATTAGTTAATAATCCTGCATTTTGGTTCCATATTAAAATAAAAAGAAAACTGTACGAATAGAAGAGCATAGTAGATCCTAATTCGCCCTGTCACAGATTTACTCAACAGAATTATTAATTTTCGACGGACCATATAAGTATAATGTACTAAACGCATAGTTATGGAAAGACGTTCGCTTCATATAATTCCCATGACAAGCGTAGATTAGGAGATTGTTGTAATAAAATTCATCAGGGATTAGTCGTTAGATAAATTTCGGTGCTGCTTCATTTTCAGTACATCGAACTGAATATAAATTATTCACTTAGAGTAATTTATTACGTTAAAACCGAGTTTAGTTGCAGCATTTTACTAAACAGTTAGATCGCGAATAGCTCAGTCTTTAGTAATTAAATTAAATGACAAAATAAATTCCACAATGGAAAATTGTAGAATGCAGTTACGCAACGTGATAATTGAAATTCCCTTTCGTCACCTGAAAAGACTCATTTTGTTATTGCATAGAACAATTCACAAGCAAAAACTTAACGTTTACTGTTTTAACAATTTACAATGTACACAGTGAAATTAAATTCCAAAAGAAGTATGCGATAATATTGCACTTCGCGCGTTAACATCTTCCATCCTTCAGTCGCGTTTCAAGAAAATCTAGTTTTTGGAGGAGAATCTAAATTCGTTTGTATTTCTTTATAATTACAAGAAAATCTTCTATTTTTTACTTCGAATGCCAAAAAAGTACCTTCTAATCGTTAGCCCTAGAGTAAACCTAATTTGGTAGACTAACTCTGGTATCCGTGTAAATTTAATGGAAATTTTCAATGCCCAGGAAAACAATCCTATACATTGTTATACAGTTTGTACGCGTTTAAACGTCTTAAAATGATCTGCATCAAAACAAAAACGATTGAATGTGCGACTCATCATGGGTTATTAATTGTTACCAAAATCTCTGAGTTTTTCAGACTGCTTTTCATTAAAACACTATCCATTGGGATTTTCCGTGGTAAAAACATCAAGCTAGGCAGGTTTAAATGATATTTCAGACATGTTTGAATTGAAATGTAAGATTCTGTTGTAAATTTATTAGACAAGTTTTATTAGTCAATGTTTATACAGGTTTGAAAAATATTTACAAACACTAATTAGTTGGTATAGTATTTATTTATTTCTAATAAAGTCTCAAACATCTGGTATTCATCGTATTAAAACTATCCAAAAATGATGAAAAAGTTAGACCCGTGGTATGTTACAAGTGCATATTTTTATTTGCTTCTCAGGAAACATCGCATAAATCATAAATTAAATTTAATTGTTTCTCGCCGTAAATTGAGTCAATTACTGCGTGTAAAACATGTTTATTCTGTAAACACATTTTTTTTTATCAAACTATTACTTTTGTCCCCAGATTTTACCAATTCTTTTCTTTATCAGAAAACGTTATAGTGCAGAACAATTAGTATCGTAATAGATTTATTTTCCTGTGGTATGTGTAAACTACTGCATATCAAAGTAACAACAAATGAATACATTCAGCAAAAATAGTGTATTTACGTGCAGAAGTTGCATAAAGCAGTCATTCGCATTCGTCAGAACCTCGGCACTGAAAATCGCAAGTGTCATTTAATCGCAAAAATATACTACTTTATTTTTTGTCTAACCTGCACAAAAATAGCGCCGAAAAGTTACAAAGAACAAACAAATACTTCATCAAACAAGAATTATTCATAAAACAATATAAAACTATGTTTTCAGAAATTACGAACAATTTTCTAAAATGTGTTAAAAAATATTAAATAACAAATTTATGAAAATATAATTAAAAAAAACTGTTATATTCCTCGATGATCCAAAATCTCTTTATTCTTAGACTTTTCTTAAACAATCCTCGTTTCTAAGTTAGAGAATCCAAAAATTATACAAAAAAAATGATCATTGTGACGCCCTGTTGAGATTAAAATATTTTAACCGCCTTTGTCCGTACTTTCAATGGAATGCCAATATTCTGATATCTGGAAAGAAATTCATAACTCTAAATGTTTCTAAATTTGTTGCAATTATTTTCTAATTTGACACTACTTTACTTAAGGCTGAATCTCAATTTTGACGTCGGAGTCTTCAAAAGCGACTTAGAAAATATTCTTTTTCACTTTCATTTCGTTACAACATACTTGATTGAATTTGAAGTAAATTTTTTTTACGCCAATTCAGGTGCCAATAGGTTGAAATGATTCTCAGGATTTAGAAAATGCGCGCAAGAAATTTGAACCAGGATGATTTTTCATTTAATAAGAAAAGCTTTAAGAAACAGTTAACTTCTTTAAAAACCAATTTCGTTTATATTTATAAGTACAGAAATAATAAAAAATTCAGTAACATACTATTTAAGTGTGCTCCTGTTGGGATTTCAAAGTCTTTTTGTAATAGGAAAATTGGATTACGGAGATACTAAATATTCGTGAAAATTATAGTTGTAGTGTGTTGCGTTTGGGAACAACATTCTCTCATATTATAAATTTACAAAAAATGTAGAAACTTTAAAAAAAGAAAACTAACTTTTTTAAATTTCCAGTTTCAAAATATTAAAGTTTCCTTCCAATCACCTACACATTAATTATTATTCGTCCAATTATTTTTATTTATTATTAATCACTTTTATTTCATTTTGATCAAGCTCCCCGATCTGTGAACTCAAAAAAATGAAGTTTTTTATTCAAATGGGAAATTATTAATGGGGTTCCAAAATCTTCTTTGGATAAGATAGGAATCTATGTTTAAAAATATAAATGATGAGTAAGAGTAATATATAAATAATACCAAGGTTTGTCAATTTTTTTCGATTTTGAGATTCATACCCTATAATGTGTATTAATAATTTTATGGTGTTTTTTTACTTTAGATTGAATATATAGGGACAAAAAAGTAGTTACGCTTAAGGAACATTTATTAAAAGAGAAGCAAATGGAAACAGAGGATCAATGTAATAAAAAGATTTAAATTTTCTCGAAAATTCGAAACTGATATATCCTGTTTAGCTCTTGCACCCATCAAATTAAAATGTCTGAATGGTTTTTGAAATTTTGTCGAACGCTATAACTGCAATTTGAATTAGTAAAAAGACGTTCTTGAAAATTACCAAAGAAATTTATCGAGAACAGATTTTCAGGAAAGTCTCTACCATGACCTCTGTTATTATATACCAAAAACATTTGGCCGGGGAACGAAGTTCCGAAAATCGACACAGCGAAAAAGAACAATTTCGATATATCATAGCTCCAGCATGTTTTTTTTTTCATTTTGTCTTTGAAAATTTGGCAAAAAGAAAGCAAATTAAAATACCTTGGAGCCTTTCAGGGTTTTGATTTTCGAAACTTTGTTCCCCGGCCAAATATCTTAGTGACACCGAGACGTTCTTGGACGACGCGGAAATAAAAAATATACCAAATAAAAATTGAAAATATAGGATAATTTTCGTATCTTCGATGAATTATTTTTATTTATAATTAGATTAATATTAAGACATTTCTGAAATTATATCAGAAAAAAAACCTGGAAGTGGAGGAATTTTTTATTGGTAAATGATAACTCACCGTGAGTGCTAGACACAATCACAAAGAATTCTGGAAGAATGCTTTCTTTCATAACAGCATTAAAGTAGTTCCTTCAAAATATTTCAAAATTTTGTTTATTGGGTAACCACATCATTGACATCGATCCATTTATTCTCAATGTTGAGATTAAAAAATGTTACTTCTTCTGACCAAATTTTTCTGTAAAACAATTTTTACATGTTCGTTCTATTCTACACTATTTTTCAACATCCGTTTTCACCTTTGGTCATGTTCCTTCCATGCTCATTTTTTACATCCGTGAATCATCCGGTTTCTGTAACTCCTCTATCTTTACTTCTCCATCTTTACTGTTGTCTTCATCATTCCTTTCGCCAACATTACCTTCTAGTTGAGGAACTCGTGCGTGACCCTGGGATGCGTCGGAAATCGCGTACTTTGCGCCCATCGCGATAACGCTCCCCATTGTTGAAGATCTCCATGAACTTTTTGCCTTTTATTAGACATTTCGCGCTGTATGACGGGATTTTTATTGTACGTTCAAAGTTCTTCCAAGAGACACGTAACTTCGTCAGCGACGTCCTTTCGTCTCGTAAGAGTTTTTTCGACGCGGTAGCTGGTAATCTACAAGGTCGTTACAGAAATCGCTGGGTATGACGAGGTCGTTGCTGCGAGAGCATCGGTTTATGGTTTCCGTTACGCACTGAGCCATTTGTTTTATCGCTAGGTGAGAGTCGCGAAAAACGATTCCGCCTTACAAATACGAGATTCTTATCCGGAAATCTTGACATTTTAATACCAGCAATTCTAGCTGTACCATTTTATCCATTCATTGTTCGGGAAATATTGAATAACGGTTTCGACTTATTGTTACGTCTGATTCTTAACTTTTTTAATGTTATGGATGGATTGCATAATTGTATACTACTCATTTATCTGATTACATCGAAGAGAAGGAGGTAAATCGGTTGTTATTTGACTTTCAATCTTTTCCGTCTCAATATTTGTTCTAGTAGATGTTTGTATGGTTTCATTATATTAACCCATGAACTCCTGAATAATACAAACTTAAACAGATAATTTGGGTTCTCAATTTTTTTATGACATCGCTGTTAAATATTTCCCTAACAACACAAGCTGTCCAGGGATGTCCTAGGGAGCCCTTGAGGACGTACAAATGTCCGCTTTTGGTCCTCGGGATCACCTCAGGAGTTCCTGAGGACGTCCAGGGACGAGCTTGTGCTGTTTGGGTTACGGAACTACATTTTCTAGATGTTTTCAGGTGTGGTGTTTTGTCAGGGTTTTGCTATTGTTTCTGCTAGGGAGTTCAGATTACCTTTATTCTGGTAAATTGAAATAAGGGGTCATACAATTATTTTTAAAGCAAAAAAAAAACGTTTTTGTCTGGATACAATATTTTTTGACGGAGATATGTGCAGTTGAATGTGACACAGTTGGCCCTTATGTTCTATGGGTTCAAACGGTACGCAGATGCCTTCTTCTTTTAATAAACTTTTTAAATCGAAATTTGATTGTGTAAAACAGATCCTATATCAAAATTTTGCCTTGAAAACACGTTTTTCAAAAGACTCTATCTAGGTCGTAAGTTTTGAAATATCTGTTTTTCGTCGCTACTTCTTCATTGCCACATTTTCAGATATCACGATTTTTCTCGCAAATTTGACATGTCTGGCACCAGTCGATATGAAATTGTAGTATGACTATGACAAATCTTGTAAATCGATCGACGACCCATGCTTTTAACGTACCGATTCCACGCAAACTAAATCACGCATGATATAAATCTATTGATTTCTGTATATGTACATCGCTCTGCAAGTCCCAAGTCGTTGCTCATCAGCTACTTTCTAAGCACGGATACACGGGTTATTCCGCGCTAATGAAGCTATCTCTTCCGTACGATGTAAAAGTCCCTCTCAAACTTGCGTGCAAGTCATCAGCCAGGCTTAGTGGCCATGTTAATTAATAAGAGACGAGGTCACCTACATCGACAGCCGATTGCGACGAACACGGGAATACTGGAGAAATATCGGGCGTTTACTGTTCCTTCCATCAGTAAAGATGACTACTGATTTGGGCCTACAGAGGACAGAAATAAAAACGTTTTATTCTATGCCCGACGAAGAAACGGTTGTTATTTTTTAAAAATACAACCATATACATAAAACAAACAACTGGTAATTTTTTTTATACTAGTACAATTGTTTAATGGAATTCGTTATCAAATCGCA
Organism: Trichopria drosophilae; assembly: GCA_030407085.1. Lineage (NCBI taxonomy): Eukaryota > Metazoa > Arthropoda > Insecta > Hymenoptera > Diapriidae > Trichopria > Trichopria drosophilae. Next base: position 195,782,889 of record CM059582.1, read on the forward strand.
CCATTGTTATTATACTGCCATTACATATGTTATTTCCATCAGAAGGAAATAGTTTTTGATATTGTCATGTGTAATATTTATATGCAATGTTTAGGCTTTGTTTTTAACAAAATTTATTAATACAGTAGAGTCCCCATATAGTTGCGTCTCGCTCTATTTACGTCCCAGCATATTTGCTCAGTTTCGTCTCGTTATATTTATCTGTCGAAGCTCTCTTTTTCCCTCACTTTGCGCGTTGAGGCCTTAGGAAGGGCCTACTGTGACGTCACGAATTTAACGCGAGTAAGGAGAGTGGGAGAGACGGCACTCCTCTTCTTTTGACAAATACAAGTAGACGGGAAAGGAAGGCGAGGAACAGAGCGGGCAAATATACCGGGACTCTACTCTAATACATGAAATTTGACAGGCGTTTTTCACCTACAAAAATATAAACATGATCTTATTGCTAAATCTCGGGATAATTACGTATTATCTTGCCAATTACTAGACTCGATCGTGTTCATCTATTGCTTATCATCCATGTGCAGAGATATTTAAAATGCAGTATCTTCATTTGTCTAGCAGGAAATAGATAATATATATAAACCTTTCTTACTTAAGTGGTGCAAAGTGAAATATAAACATCACAACGTGTAAAAACGTTTTCATGTGACGAATGTAGATTTAGCGTGTTTACTATATTATTTATGGCACTATTTTGTAAATTAATGTGTACCTTTTTTGACGTTCTACGTTTTCAGAGAAGATTTGAAGATTTGAACTTGAGTGTACTTTTTGCGTTTATTGTAGGAAGTTATACTTATCGAAACTTGTCGGATAACATAGTACCACAAAAAAAATTGTTCGAAAATTTTATTTGACGAGACCAAGTCTATCATGTATATATGTTATCGAGATCGCTGAACTCAAAACTGAAGCCCCTTTGACACTATCACGCCAGGGTTTTTTTCTAAACGCGAAACCCATTTTGTGTGACACATATTAACGGGTGTACTTTAATATTAGATCACTAATTACGAATATAAAGTCAGATTTTCAACGTAAAAAGAACGGATCCAATAGGTTGATCCAATTTTCAACAAAATCCTGAATTTTTATGTTTATTTAGGTCGCTATATGGTAGCGGTACCTGTAAGTAGAAGCTTTTCATCCTAGTACTTAAAGTAGCTGTTCAACTTTTGCTTTAATTAAAGTAAACCTGTCCACATTTATGAAATTTTATTTTGCACAAAATTCGCAATGTGAGTTGAAAAATCGTGGCGTTATGGTGCAAAACGAACTTCAGATTTGTGTTCAGCGACCCCAAAAACATTTATTACACTTGGTGTCGACAAACGATATTTTCTGAAACAAAATTTTGTGTGATCTTGTGTTCTTATTGTTTTCTGTCCGGAGATTCTTTATGTTCGTTAAGGGAAATTATTAGTCTACGTTTTTTAACGATTTGTCCACTACGGTTTTAACCATTGTTATTTTTGAGGATTGAGGATGGTGTTAGTGAAAATTAAAAAAATCTGGAGTAATATGTTGATTTTTGGTACCAATAAAAATTTAAAGCGTTATTGTAATTCTTTCTTATTATCATTAATTGTAGAAAGGGTAATTTGTTGTTATTTTCTATTTCATGTCTTTTTCATGTTATTATATTGTATATTCATCTTCCTTTTTTTCAAGTGAAATACACTGAGGTGCATAGAGTGAAAACTAAAATCTAATATTTTCGATACTGTAAAACACAAAATTCACGAGTAAAATACATCACACACCAAATACTTTTTTATACAACCATTGTTTAACTCATTAGTTAAAGCCAAACGCACAAGGTTAGTTCAAACCAAAAGTCCCCTCACTTTCCGTTTTTTTCTGATATCATGTCAACAGTGTCTTATTTATGGTTATTTTAAGCCATAATGCTCGTAAGTCGGATAAATGAAATAAAAATAATATTTGTGCCAAGATAATCACGATGTTATTGTGAAATGAGCAATTTAATTTTTATTTGTCGCAGTAGGACGCAAAATGCGATTTTGCGCCTCGTTTTGAGGGAGCAAAACGAGATTTTGCGCCCGCATTGTAACCATAGAGATGTATGGTCGAGGTCAACGAGCGCTCATTGCATTTTGTGACCTTCTGCGACAAAAAATGTTGTTCGTCCCTCGGGCGCGAAATGTTATTTTGCGCCCTAGGAACGAAAAATACTATTTTTCGAGCAATATATTTCCCTAACTCCGGAAACTCTTTATATGAAAAATTTTGATTGCAAAAACAAAACAAAATATTGAATTGCATATTTCACAATAACATCGTAATTTGCTCGGCATAAAACACAAATATTATCTGCATTTCGGTTATTAAACATATTTTTTATTTCTAGATTTTTTAGATTTTTTGTTCACTGTAATTCGATATTTGGTGTAAAAAACGAATGCCGGCATGATTAGTATACTTATACAGTTATAGCGTGATGAAGTTTTCGCAATTATTCAAAAATGGATCATTTTCACAATTTTTTACAATGATCTGAATTTCTACATTATAATTAGACAGGAATGCATAAAAGCGACTCAAATTATGTACAAAACTAGCCTAAAAATTTCAGATTATTTGCTATATTTACAAAGATATATGGCCGTTCAAAATTACCTATCCATCACAAATTTTTCCTTCACTTTGGGATTCAGATTATATTTTTTCTGAAGAATTTGCAATGTTTAAAATATTACACATATCCTTTAATTTTTTTAATATTATTCGAATATTACGTAAGTGTGATATGTAAAATAGAATGGTTTGTTAAAATAAACGTTGCTCCTTAGGTTTTTGTTTAGTACCATGTTATTTTTGAACATTTAATGCAAAGTTTACAGGGAAGAGTACTCCAAGGTGGACACAATTTTGATTGAATACTCTAGAGCTAATATTGGTAGTTTTCGATACAAGGCAATCTTACGTTACATTATTTTTCGGTACTGAAAGCTGTAAAAATTTGATTTCGCGGACTGCATTTAGTCCGTATGGGATATGTTTTTGAGAGCGCAGATTCATGTTAAACGTGATCCGTGAAATTTCATTTTACGGACTAAAAGTAATCCGTAAAATCCGATTTTACGGCTATAGAACCGAAAAGTATATTTCGTTCCAAGTGCGTGAAATTCGACTTCCTGCACGCGTATGGATTGACTTCGCACAAGGCGTAACGAACGTTATTTTTTATAATTTTGTTTAGAATTGTTTATAAATATAAAGTGAAGCAAAATTATTTCATGGGTAGGCAATATTAAAAGGTCATATATTTTAAAAAATAACAAATATTGTGAACTATTTAGGCTACTTTAGTACTTAATTATACTCGCTTTTATTCATTCCTATGCAACTGTAATGTAGAGACTGGTAATACCAAGAAAGAAATATGTGAAAATGACCATTTTTAGGTATTATAAAAAATGTCACCAAATTTCAACTCTAAAAATACGCTAATCATCTCGGTATTAGTTATTTTACACCAAATATCGAATAATGAAACAAACAAACTAGAAATACAACATAAGCCTAATAACCTTTAAAATAAATGTAGCATATTTTCTGTATCTACTGTCATTATTTTTATTTATAGCTGAAAATAACCATAAGACATTTCTAAAATAATATAAGAAAAAAGCGGGTGGTGGGAGGACTTTTAGTTTGAGCTCGATCGTAATTCATTTGCGCTTATTATTTATGGATTATCGTTATTTACAATGACCAACGAAAAATTAAATGTAAATAAAAGTTAACCCGTTTTACTGCATTGAATTCATCGATTTATTCACAGATAATTTTGTGCTCAATTTCTAGATAAGTGTTTTAACCTCTGCCACCATGTGAGCAACGAATTAAAATTTGAAAACGCGACAGATGCACTCTCAGTGTACACTGGGGGGTCGGTACTCCTTCCCGAAATGGCCTACAGGATCGCTAATTCATCGTTGACGTCATGGAATTGAAGGTTATCGTTCTCCACGTGATGCGATCTTTCTCTAAACATCCATGGAATTCGCAATGATGAATAGACAAATCAAGTGGCATATTTTTGTGTTCATTATAGTACTTTTATTTAGTTACCAAGGAAATGCGGATCCTTCGCTCGCTAACGTGATGTGCCGCAGAACCTACACAGCTCCTGGACCAAGAAAATATTGCGACATTTGTGGTTTTATTCCTTATCAAGCGCCTTGTCAGGAGATTGATTTGAATCGTATAACTATGTGTTTCTCAAACGAGTCTCCTGCTCCAAGTTTCAATGACTATTCTTGCATATGGATAAAAGTGCGATTGTCAGGTACCGGAGAACGAGCTGTTTTACGATTTATGGGTGTACGTTACAAAACTACCTCTACGTGTGCAGACGTAGCTAAATCTTTGCGACTTAGTCAAGTAAGGGACAACAAGTTCCTCGAAGTGGAAGATATAGATTCGTCGCCGACGGGATGTTTCATATGTTTCGAGAATAAGTGCAACACGGAACGGGTTCCATATTACGACGAGTGGCAAACGGAACAATTGTCATCGGCACCATCGGTTGCCTACATTCACCAGTTTGTGACAATTATATTAGTAATTAGTTGTTATTTCATGTAATTGTTTATTGTTGTTATGTAATTCATGTAATGATGTATTAAATGTAAACACAATTGTTAGTAAAAATACTAGAATAGACAATTGGATTATTACTAACCTATTCCATGTCAAGGAATACACCAACTAACCTAAACGTACGTATAATGTTTCTCGAATTTTTAACAACATTTGAATATTCATTCGGGTGAAAAATAAAAAATCGAAAGTACGGAATTACAATATCGCGCATAGATGTTCCAGTACGTCTGATGTTTATTCGCCATTACGCCAGCTACTCGTTTCAAAAGATCGCACGATTTCATAAATCAACATGAATATCGTAGGCGTAATTGTCGTTTATTAAATCACATTTAATTAAATTCTCCCATTGTAGCTTCGGAGAGCCGCAAGCTAGAAAGTGATGGATTTCACAAAATCGTAATGAAAGTAATAAAACATGAAAATAAAATTCCAGAAACATTTCGACGATTATAAATAATTGGCGAAGCTACCGGCGTATTTCTACTTTTGTTAATCTGATTCTATCTCCGTATTCGGTCCATATTTACAAAATCTGATAACGATCAAATCTTAAATATCCGAATTGCGACTATTGCTCGGTATTGCTGTTCATTTGATGAGACTAAAATTTGCATAGATGAAAATACCTTGAACAAGTGTCCGGCATCTCATGGACATTGCGCAATCGTATATGAATAATCGCAATTTATTATTTCGCAAAGATGGAGAGTGGGCCTCATGCAAATTTTAATGATCTCATCTAAAATCCTATTTGTCAGATATCAAGAATCTCTAGCTATCTCTAAGTGACCTCTCCATCTCTCACTTGCACTTAACCCAAATCTGATGTCGCCGTCACTAGAAACTCAATGGTTAACGTCCAATGTTATTCGCGCGAGGTATGGACAGACCCTCGAATCGCGCATGACGAATGTGCCGATCGTGAAAGGGGACTTCGAAGATCTAGACGACCGTTTCTGTCTATTCTACTTGAGCGAAAACTACAAAGTTCTGAGATAATGTTAGCCACGTGACCGACAATCGACTTCTCCGCAATCTCTGGCCGTCGTTCTCTTCCAAGCGAGACCAAAATGAGACCTCAACCTCGATATTCCTTTTGTTGTTTCGCGACAAAAGGTCAACGCCGCGATTCCGCTGATGTATCGCAGTGACATCCGCCAATGTCGGAGATAAAAAATCAATTCGTTTATGAAAATCGTGATGCTCGTAGTTCCGGCATTCTGCATATCGGTCGCGGATCGGTATTCAAAGACCGTAAATCCTTCTAACAATTTTGTCCTCCTGCTCCGAAGAAAATTTATGAGAGTTTGCATGAAATTGGAGAGTTTTGGGTTAGGATGTAAATGGTGACACTATAGAGTGCCACTGATTTTACATGAAGGAAATGCCTGTGGAATGCAAAGTAGAGTCCACGTAAGAAGTTTAGCCACTGAAAATCTGGTCCATCCTTGAGAAATGTATATGTTACTTCAATTTCGTTAGATCAACAAAATGGTAGGGTTAAATACGGCGAACAGGAAATTCAGTTATGATCGAGATGAGATCGTGATGATTCTCTTCCAATATAAAGTAATTCAAAGAAGGTTTAATTGGCTGTAAAAAAAAGCTGTAGAATTAATTTCGACCATTCAATAGTTGCAGCATTTTCAATAGAAAATAAAAATGTTCAATAAATTTCACTCAGTAAGTAATAAAATGTTCTAAATATTCTGTACATTTCACGAAATATTTTGCCAAATGGACAGCTTTCAGTACTTGAGCAAGGACATTTTTTAGGTGAAACAACTATTTAATACGATTAATAAAATCCGTGGAATTAGTATAACAAGTCGTTTATATTGTTTTCTCAAAATATTTGATTCATTACATAAATTTTACAAGATAAAATAGGCCAACTCAATATTTAGTTAATTTAACTAATTTGTTCTTTCAGTACAGGCTCTGGTCCGGTTCCTTTCAGGAGTCAAACAAATTTTCTTCGCTTGACGCAAGATAATCAAAACAAAAAAGTTTTTTAAAAACTCTATTAGGCATCGATATATAATTGCTTAAATAAGAGTTTCTTGATGAATGCAAAATCATTTTACCACACTAATCAAATCATTGTAATAAATCCATTATTTATTATTTTCTTAAAAAATGCCATACACTTAAGTAAACATAGGCGTCAACAATTTGGAGAGTACACAGATCATAAACATCGTTAACATCAAAGATTGATATCCTATAGCTGACGATCTTAATGCTTTTTACGTCTTAGCAAGGTTTGATTTTCTCGCGTAGTAATTACTCGAAAAATATCACTAGCGAATGTAGAACCAGTGACTTTGAGTGCAAGTTAGCCCCGAGTAACGGCTATATACTAACTACGAAGGCCGCATGCAATAAAGTTTCTAATTTAAAATTGAAATGCCACCATGCGAATTTGCAATCGAAGGAAACGAACTAACCTAAAGAGGTTGACAAAGTTTCCATAAATCGGAGTGAAGCACTTGCGTAAACGCCGGCGCTAGATTTATCAGGTTGTTCGGCCAATTAGCCAGGTCTTATTGAGCATCTATTTTTATTATAGCAGCAGCGATTTACGCACCTATTGCGTAATTAACGGCACCTGAAAACACGTCTATGTCGCCCTATCGCATGCTAATTAACAGTCATTTTATCGAATCATTGAAAGGCGACAAACGCCTTTGCGTTTCGCACGCTTTCAATAAATGCCAGTTTTCGATTTTTAAATTCAGTTTCGTAAGGAGAGTAGTTTTCATTTAATTTTCTGAATTCGATATTTAAATAGGACAAAAACAAGTAATTACTTCGATCCAGACTAAGTCTGGACGAAGTATTGAATTTGGTCACTTCGGGCATAAAAATTACCCTACAGTTTTTCATCAAATGTCGACGTTTCAGACCCTAAGGAACTGTGCGTGATCTTGTACGTACGTACGTCAGTACGTCCGGTTTTTTTGTCTCGCGATAACTCGCGAATGGATAAGCGTATTGACATACATCTTTTTTAAAATACGCGTCTTGGTATAACTTAGAGCTGATTAGATTTTGGCGCAGATCCATCGGTCCATTACTACAAAAAAATTAGCCCCAATTAAGTTTCTTCGTAGTTTTTTGCATTTATTTTGAAAAATAAAAATTTTATTAAAAAATGTTTCAAACAAAAAAGATAGAGCATGAAATTCCCTACAAAAAATGTTGTATGCATTGTCTTCCTAAAGTTAACGATAATGCCATAAAAACTGGTTTAAAATGCCTATGACTATTGTCTGAAAAAGTATTGAATTTGGTCACCTCGGCAAAAAAATTACCCTATAGTTTTCCATAAAATTTCGACGTTTCCACCCCCTACTCCCAGGGTAGTCTTCGTCAGCCCCTCGGGCGCGGTGATCACCTATGGGTGCATAAGTTCTTTTAAGCCCTTGATACGAAAATAACTATTTCAATATATCTAAAAGATGTCTTATAGTATCTAAAAGATATCCGTCATTTTTATTATGAGGATCCTGATGTAAACAAAAACAATACAAATTTACTCAAAAATGCAATAATAATTTATTTATTAAACAAAATTAACTTATTATACAAAAAAACGATTTTTTCTCATTCCGATGACCAACATTTTCCGACTATTAAAGGTTTGGAATATTTTTAAACATTCGTTTAACTTATCTCTAATATGCAAGACTTTTGCAAGACTGCCTGGCAAGACCAATAGCTAGTCCAAAACCAAGGTCTTGAGTGCAAGAAAAGTACGAAAAACAAGATGTTCAACAAGCGTTTAACATCGCTATTATTTACAAGAACATCTGAAAGAAGGGTAGCTAAAAATGTTCAAATATAAATGTAAACAAACAAACAATGATTAAATCACATTTATATTCAATGTTTGTTTATTATTTTACTCTCTTCGTGCGGTTAGATCATTTACTTATGACGTAGTTAAAGTGACTCTTTAAGCAATATCATTTACAATTTTTTGCAATTTATTTCTCAAATGAGAGAACAAATTAGGAAGTAGTTTAATGGAAGAAAGCAACAGCCTAATATAACTAAAAAATAACGTCAAATACAAGATTTAGAACATAAATCTTATGAAACCATGTTTACATTTTACAATAAAAATAATTAGAAATTATTAATTACTTGAATTATGTATATAACGGATTACATCGGACTACAAAAAAAAATTATGTCATGTGCAAGAAACGCACCCAGTACTGTTTATATTTGCTGTTGAAAGTACGAAAACTTGCTTTTATCACGAAATTTTACACATTTACCTCAAGAAAATTTAATCTATAAAATGGAATAAGAATAGATTTTTTGTTATAGATTTTGGCCCACTAAATCTGAATTTTGGGACAGAATTGGTCCTATATGGAATTGGTGCAATACATTGTATTTATCAGAGAAACTTAAAAAATCTTGTGCAAGAAAAATCAACTGTACAATGGATCAAGGCTATAGGGTAATTCGTATGGATTTTTGGTTGCTGATCCGAATCCAGGATTCAGAATGTGTAATGTGTGAATTTTTTTGAAAAAAAAAACAATTTTTCGCACTTTAAACCTCAAATGGAAAAAAAACTCATACCTAATAGGATCAATTTTGGGCCCGAATTCGGATTCGGCGGCCCAACACCTATAAGAAAAACCTAGTTGCGTTTCTTGCACATGACAAAGGTGCTTAAGCTAAACTAAAAATGACGTTTGAAAAAATCAAAAAAATCTTTTGTTTTGAACTAAATCTAAAGATAAAAAGATATGGACTCTTATCAATTTTTTCTTCAGTTTTTTCTAATTGTGCACTAAACTTAAAGGAGTCGAAAATTGCAATTGTAGCATTAAAAATGGTAATTTTAAATCTTTTTCTTCCAGCATATTTAGAATAAATCTTTTACATTTCAGTCACTACACAGAATTTGTATAATTGAATGTTATCGATTTTAAGTACATTATTTAACACTTGAATTGCATTACAATGGAATGCTGTATTACTCAGTCGTGCAGCAATAGCATAAGTATTTCCGTAGCAACCAGATACTATTAATAATATATCAAACTTTCATGACCTCTATTTTAATCTTAATCCGCAACGACAGACGTGAAATTATAGGCTACTAACTGTAGACACGCGGGCCCGTATTGACCAGTCTATTTAAAGCATTGCTTTACCTTTGCAGATTAACATTTTTAAAGGCCAATCTTTTATAAATAGTTCAGACAGGTATATTTTAACAGATTACTGTTTATCAAAAATGCAAATGAATAATATATCACTTAGACCAAGATAGTCGAGGCGACTATCTTTACGCAGTAAAGTAAAAGTAAAAAGTACCTGAGCACACCAGACGACGCGAGATAAAAAAAGTAATTAATAACCTGCAAGTCGCCGATATTAAATGAATCTGTGTTCAAAGTGCAATGGAAACCACCCTATTGAATGGAGTTTTAAGACAGTAACAACTAAACTATTATCAAGCATTCTTTATTTGTAATGCTATAATTAAAACAACTTACTAAATCAATAGACTAAAAGTCATTAAATAATTACCTTTTTTCTCGATGACTGAATAAAAAACAAGTTAAAAATAAAACCGAGAATGTTTGCTCATTTATAGAAAACAAGATTTAAGTAATATTTTTGCTTAATTAATGGAGTAATCATTCCATTTATGAAAATGATTCTTACCATGAAAAATCACTCTTAAAAGAAAAATCCGTTAATGAGGCGGAACTATTACGTTTTAACGAACGACGCAGTAGAAACAGACGTGTTTGATATGACACTGTTTTTTAGAAAAAATGATTGCGCAAGTATTTGATCATGTGTTTGTTACGTATTAAACGATTATGGACTAGATTGACCTGAAACTTGTTGCGACTTCACATTTTTTTTTCTTTTGACGTAATTGTAATAAAATTTTCTATTTACTGACGATGTGTACCATAAAGTATTATTGTTTAGTGTTTTTAATCGCTCACAAATTTTTATATGCACTTTATTAAAATTCTATAAGCTGAACATTTTTTGTCATTAGATAGCAAAGTTTTTAGTCTATTTTGGATTCTCCAGATAGTCAACCACGGATTGTTGTTGGGTTTAAAGATCATCTGAAACAATAAAAAACGTCATTTTTAAATTGTTTTGTAATATAATATATTTATTTTAACTTGTTTACAAATCTACAGATAAGGCACTACATAAAAAGGATAATAAGTCTCCAATTTTTGTATATTCTTTTATTATTATCGACCATAGTAAACATGTAATGAATAGGTATAAAAATAAAGACATAACTATATTCACTTACACGATTTTCAACATAAATATATATAAACTGTAACTAAAAACTATAAACTACGGTAGTAATGACAAACGACAACTACGTGAAGTAATTTATTCATAAAACGACAGCAATGACGTAACATTGTTATGAATTATTTGTTACGTATTAAAGTACTGATTTTTAAACAGAAGTTATAAAACACTTACAAAATTAACAACTAATAACGGCAGTTTAATTCAAGATTTAATTTTAGTCAGTAATCCTTATAATTGTATTAACTACCTCTATTAGATATGTTCATGTTTGCAAATCATTATCAGATAATTAAGTCCCCCTTTTACATAAGAAATTACGTACGGACAAACTATAAGAAGGGAAGAACCTAAAATTAATGAAGTAAGAAATGAGAGACGCCAATGATGAAATTTAATCTCAAATGAATTGTATTTTTTTTCGATTATGTCACATTTTCGAACAATCATTGTATGATTATTTTTGTAATAAATTGTTTTATTTATGTACACTTCCTTAAAATGAATTAGAAGTATATCAAATAATTCTACTAATGGAATCAGCTACTATTTTAGAAGAGCTCTACTATTTGAAATGGCAGTTCTCAATAACTAAGTGAATTAATTATTTTTTACTACTAATTCATTTAGTAGTTTAATAGAGACTACTGATTGAATCAGTCAAATAAAAATAAAAAAAGAGAAGTTATGTTATGTGTTGCCAACATAACTGTTATCTGTATTAATCATGTAATGAATACCAATAACAGTTTAGAGTCCCAGTATAATTGCATCTCGCTATATTTTCATCCCAGCATATTTGCCCCTTTCCGTCTTGGTATATTTACCTTTCCCCGCTCTCTTTTTCCCCCACGTTGCGGGCTGCGGCCTCAGGAAGGGCCTGCTGTGACGTCACGAGCAAAGCGCGATTGAGGAGAGTGGGAGAAGCGGCGCTCCTATTCTTTTGACAAATATATGGAGACGGGAGGGGAAGGCGAGGAACCAATCGGGCAAATACACCGAGACTCTACTTTACTACTGAAATAATATTGTTTTTTGACTCCGTAATAACATGACGTCCTACAATTATTATGTTGGCTTCGATTGATGAATCTTCTCTATAAACTTGAATTAATAAAAAACGAATTATCTACAGCGAAAAGTGGGTTACCATGAATTAGTAAGTCTTTTACCGAAAAATAGAGTGAAAATACTAATTCACTAATAAAATTCTGCTAATGTACAAGTAGATATTGACTTTTTTAGTTTTGTAGTTTGTAGAATTAGTACTAAATCAATTTTCATTTTCTTATTAGTAGTTTTGAACTATTTCAGGTTTACCGAGGTCATATATTATATCTGTTATATTACAAAAAAAAGGGGTATAAAAATATTTCACACATGCGTTTACGAGTTGTACGTCTATAAGACGGTGGTATACAATACGTTTATTTTTACCGTCTTCAATATCTAATTATAATATATATATTTATTTTAATATATATTCATGCAATATTACAATGTAGTTTACATGTATGAGTAATACCGCGATATTTTCAATGCTTAGTATCTAGGGCGGAGGGACAAATTATTTCTGAAAATCAACACACCGAAAGGGCAAAAAGAAAGCAAATTAAAATACATTGGACTAACGCAATATCAAAATTTTAGCCTTTCAGAACTTTTTTGATTTTCGGAACTTTGTTTGCAGGCCAGGAAATGGCGAATTTAATGTCATTGATAAACAAGAAAAATATGTTTATATAAAGTGAATGTAGAGAAATTTCACATAGTAATTTTGGTTGATGAAGAATAATTAGTTTAGCGTGGAAAAAAAATTAAACAAAATTGTATTGACAGAGTTGTGTTGGAAACCGTATTTTTACCTGTATTTTTTTCCGGACATAAAAGAAAATGTGCTTTTTCATGAAAGGACTCCACAATTTTTCTCTAGTATCGTTTAATATTGTACTTTCGATATATGTAATTTTCAAGAAGGTGCCTATCTTTTGAAATAAAATATAAGGACAAACATAAAGGAATCTAAATTTCCATAAAAAATAAATTTGTTTATATCGAATTGTTTAAAATAAGTGCGTTTGGAATAAAAAAAAAATGCATGTTACATGTGCCTAAGTTACATGAAAATATTCAAACTACACTTTTTAAATTATGGATTTTAATTTAAGGATGATCATAATTTTTTAATCGGAAGGGCGTCACATCTAAACATACCTCTAATCCCAACGTACTGGTTAGACCGTTAGTGTAGTAAACAAGAGCCCAAAGTTCGATCCTCCATCGGGTTAACAATATTTTTCTTGTTACAGGTTGAGAGATTTATTTACCAGTATATTACAAAATGCAATTAGACCATAAAAATACTAAGATTACAGCAATTTAAAAACAAATTAAGCTGTAATAATATGTCAAATTTTTCATTTTCTGTAAATACGTTTACATAAACGTGTTATGTACCACCTACTAAGCTCTAATATATACGTTTTTTCTATAGAGATCGACACTTCGCTTGTTTAACAACCTTGCTTGTCCGACAATGTCGGACCTCGCTAGATCGACAGTGGGCGGAGATCTCTTCCCTCCCATGTATCCGCCACGCCGTACGGTGATACTCACACAAAGAAATCAGCCAATCATATTCGCGTGACATAGTAGTGGACGTGGTTAATGCAATGTCATAGCGAGGTTGTATTGTACGAAATTGAAACGTGTATAATAACGTACAGCTTACGTTCAAACAAAGGAATATCAACATGTTTTCTAAACGATCAAGAATTATACATAACTCATAGCGATTCTTATTACAGGGTTATACTATACGTTTATACCCAAATTAAACATTTATTAAAGGATCCCGTTCTTAATGGGTAGTTCGCAAATGTTTTTCTTTAAGTATTATTTCAGTAATCATTAATATACCAGTTAAAACTTTCCGTTCAAGTTGTGGAACAAAATATAGGGAAAAATATATATGACATAATTAATATATCGATGATTTAATGTTACAAAATCTGTTCTATCTTAGCTATAAACTTCATTTTGTTTAAATATAAAAACATATGAAAATAACCGAAAATGTCTATATTTTCTACTTTTACACCTGGCATTTTCGAAACATGACATGATAGAAATATTTCTAAGAATAGAAAAACAGCAGTGGGTCCGCGGTTGGTGGTAACAATTTCTAGTACTTAGAGTAGTTACTTAGTTGGTGGTCGTTTGACGGCTCGCTTGCTGTGTACAGCTAGTCTGGACGACCGACTACTGCGTGGATGACTGTTTTTTGATGGTTACAACCAGTATCATTGCCTAGAATACCAAATAAACCATCGTTCTTCTTACTTGAGAGTTACTGTCATTCTTGTGTGACCCGTTCGTTTACGATCTTACATCACACTGCGCAAGTGGAAATCGTTTTTTTTTTCCTGCCGCATTTTATGAGAGTAAATTAATGAAAATCTAAGGAATTATTATTTAATATTTATCACAGTTCAAAGATTGCCTTTTTAATTTAAAGAAATATTAATATATTGAAAAACAAGAACTCAGGAGAACGAATTAATTAATAAATGTACATATGCTGAAAGAGTTTATAGCAAATTGATATACTTTTCAACTACTTGATGCAATGCAAGTGGTTCTTCATTGTCTTTTATTATTTTTACTCACTGTCCGAAAGTATTTACATGTGCTGAAAGTATGGTTAAGGAGAAGGAAATGTCGACTACGTTTCACAAAATTGTTGCAATTTATAGCTACATATTTGTTTGAATGTAACCTTTTATTATTAATAGAAATAAAAATATAGAAATTAATATGGACAAAAATTACCTAACTAAAATTATAGATTCTTTTGGCCAAATCCATCTTAAATTTTTCAAAATTTTGTAGTAGGGTCACGGATTTTTCTGTTAATCTGAGAAGTTTTTGAAAATGCTTAGTATACACTAAAAGACATACCGCAAGGTTTCTGGCATACGTAAGGCAATATTAGGCAAAATTACGGTTAGATCGGCTTTCATGGTAGCCCGTCTTCTTTTCCCCGACACTTGTTCCTCGACACTTTTTCCCCGACACTTTCTCCTTGTAATATTTTCCTGGTAACATTTTTTCCTTAAACAATTTGTCCTCGTCACTTTTTCCCTAGCACTTTTTCTGCGATACATTTCCCCGACACTTTATTCCTTGTGATGTGTCAATAAATGTGAATAAAAGTAATCCACGCTTTTATGCATTATTAGAAGAAGGTGGAGTTCTGACTGGTTAGGTTAGTTTCAGAGCACGCATGTGCTTTTAGTCATTCGTAGGGGTTCGCAGAGTTCTGACTGGTTAGGTCAGGTTAGTTTCAGGACATGCATATGCTTTTAGGCATTCTTAGTGATAGACGGAGTCTTGTCCGGTCATCCTTTACATAAGAGAAAAGAGCCTTGGTACACTTATCCCCTCTTATTGTAAACATGTGAATAAAAGTATTCAACGCTTTTAGGTATTACTAATACTTATGCAAAAGAATGTTGTTTTGGAAGCTATGGACACATAAGGTCATAGCGTTTTCGCAAAAGAAAAATCTCAAATATTTGTCAAAATATTTAAAAAAAAATTTGTTCTGGTCTCAAGTATTATTTTCAATGCTCTTTCGTATCCCGTTTAAGATTTTGAGAAATGTTAAAAAATTGACAAAATTTTCTCAAAAACATCGTTTCTTTCTCTATGAAATTTTTTTGGCAAATAAATGGCAAAATGCCGAATATTTTCCAATACGTTTGGTTGACTCTAAAAGCCTGTGAGAGACGTAAGATTTTTATCCTTTAGATAGTATTTTTGAGAAAATTGAGTTTTCGGATTTTTTCAAAAAATGATAACAATTTTATAAATTTTCAACATTTTTCAAAATCTTAAACAGAATTTGAAAGATCAATAAAAATTATACATCAGTCAATTAAAAAAAAATATTATTCATTTTGTATGAAATGGCAGCCATGAAAAAAAAAGTTGAATTATTTTTATGTGAAAACGCTATTTTAACCCAAAGATGCATATGCTCATGACTTTTTTCCTTCAGTTTTTCGCACAACTATTATCAAAACGTCTTTATGCTTAACATTTGCATCAACTTTACACAAAAATTGGAGATCCATACGCTGAAAAGACGTATGTTCCAAAACTGCAAAAAACGGAAACTGCATAAAAAGTGTCCATACGATTTTTAAGTTATAGTAAAAAAGATATCTACATAATACTACCTAAATTATCATATTAACTGGCCGCATTTTATTACTCACAAACTTGCCAGTACACACGTTTAATTGACAAGAACTGGCCAATATTTAGACCATACTCCTACCATAATATGGCTGGTAATAGGGCCAGGTGCATTAAATGAATTTTTTGCAGTGAATTTTCCATTCCGCGACAGGGATCCATTTTTGAGGGTTAATAGATGAAACTCTGTGGGGAATGAAAAGAATTTTAACGTCTTTATTATTTAATATCAGAATTGATATGTACTTGCAGCACATGTTCATTAATTTTATTGTGATTCCTTTTAACAGAATACGAAACTATTTTAAAATATTGACATTTCCATAATATTAATAGTTTTTTACAAAAATTATCGTGGTGGGGGAAAAGCCAAGTAAAATATGGCAATTTATGGCAAAGTAAGAACGCCATTCACATGATATCTAATTTCTGTTCGCAATGTAGTAACTTAAACTTTTCCTCTTTATAATATTCCTCATAATAAATCGATAGAGTAATAAAATTTAGAAGGAACTTCAAATGGTAAAAGCTCAAGTTAAAAATGATTAAAACACTTTATAAATAATGATATTTTTCATTTAAACAAGGAAAAAAATCACAATTACTATCTTTGCTCTTTTTACGTGCAAAGTGGTAAATAAAACTCCACCATGTGGTGTAAAAAAGTTATTCAGAGTGGTTTGTAGAACACTTTTGACCTAATCCATCAATTATCTATGAACAAAGTTTTACGAAGATTTTATAGTACAGAAACTAGCGGCGAAAAAATTGAAGACAAATTTCAAATCATAAATTTTGTAGCATAAACTTTTTAATAATGGCTTTCTTGACTCCACAGCATACTTCTAGGTGATTCTTAATCATTTTTTATTGGATTGTTCATGCTAATATAAGTAAAAAGATGAAAATAAGACGAATCTTTAATTTGATAAGAATAAATATTTCATTCATATTACGTCAATTTTGTAATTTAATAAAGATTAACCCATTAAGTCCTGTATGAATATTTTTCAGGTACCGTTTTCAACGGTTGTATTTTGGGGAAAAAATAATCTAAAAAACTTTCAAGAAAGTACATTTGACGTAAAATTAACTTAGCTTTCAAATTTGTTATTAGATTTTTAACAAGCAACCGTGAAAAACTATACATGCTATTTTATTATGATACTGGTTTAACTAACTAGCATCATTTCCAGCGATTTAATAAAACTTCGATGTTTGTACTTACTGTCACTCTCGTTCGGTTTGACCTACCTTCGTTTAAGGAGTGCACTCATTGATAAGCATTGTACGAGGTTAAATGAACTAGTGTTTCGCTAACAATAAGCGAGTCGATATGCCGCGGCAAGTCTCATTTGTAATTTAAAAGGTTTATACACCTAGTTTAATACCTTCTGCGTGGCAGATGTTTGCTCGAGCGTAGAGGCATGAGTCTCTAGTATTGCAAACTTACTTTATTATTTGACCTACTCATACTTATTTTAAGAGTGTAAAAGTGTAAATGTCATGAAGGTAGATTTACATCGCTTGCTGATGCTAAAGAGAAAGTGCTTGAATTTTAGGCTTTTCAACAGAATTTGATAGTGGAAAGAGTAATCGAAAGTTGCTTATACAGTAGGACCCCTCTTATTTTAACTGCTAAAGTTTTCAAGATGGCGCCGAGCCCTGTTAATTCAATTTTCCTCTTACCCCACTCAATACACATAAAATTTGACTTTGTATAAGCTGAATATCGAGATAGGCGAAATCGCCGATATTTTGAAATATCGATATTAACATCGAGATAATTTACGTTCTGCTCGAGTGGCGGTAGGGGAATACGTGAGGGGAAACGATTAAAATAAGAGGGGTTGGACAATTCAAAGAAGAAGGGCAATTAAAATAAAAGGGGTTGGACAATTGAAGCAAGAAGGGCAATTAAAATAAGAGGGGTTTTGCTGTAATTTATTCAGCGTTGTATTATTATTATTATTTTCTATACAAAAATATGTGTTATACAATTTTGGGATCATGGTAAATCGTTACCGGAGTTTGTGGACTGTCGAAAATATAATGAGAACTATTTTTATCTCTTTGAAAAGTGACAAATGCACATAAAAAAAGGTAATTGGGGCATTCAATAGCTTAGTGCTCCATATACCAGAAATTGTTTGGGGCAACGAAGGGAATAGTTCACTAACCTTTCGATTAGTAACCAATTTTTTGAGCCAATTAATTGCTTAATAACTATAGTTTATTACGGAAAACAGTAAATTCTCACTAGCGTAGTTCAAGGTTCACTCCATAAATAACAGTGTCTAACGCCGATTTTTGATAATTACAATATCATTTCCGGATGAATTTTTTGTGCTGAAAACGACAGCGATAGGAGAATTTTTTTATAACTTCCCATTTTCAAGAAAAGTGAGGTTAAATGTATGAACATGTTCGCTTTTGGCGATAATTTTTTTGTAGAAAGAGAGAATTTAATTTTCATAATCGTAGCACCATTTCCGAACGGATTTGTAATGATGAAAACGATGACGCTAGCAGAATTTCCTATCACGTCCCAGTTTTTGAGAAATGTTTTGCTATAAAATAAATATAAAATAAATAATATGGCCAAAAACTCAAATTTTTACATGTTTAACCTCACTTTTAGCAGGAAAATTCTGCTATCGCTATCGCCTTCAGTACGAAAAATCCTTTCGGAAATCTACTGAGATTGACAAAAGTAAATTCTCTTTTGCAAAAAATACAATCGAAATTTAGCCAAAATGGCAGACTGTTGTGGATTGAGTTATAGTTAAGCCTTTCAACCAATCGTGAATAACGCAAACAAAAGTAAAATTTTGTTGGCCGATGTAATGAATTTTCATTATATGAAAATTACAGAGTAGATAATATTAATGATTATGTATAATCTGTTCTTCGATATCGTAAGGACCAGAAATAATAAAAGAAAAAATTTTTTTTTTTACAATTTCTTCCTAAAAATAAAAGTACAGTACCAAATTCCCAACACGGAGAAAAAATTTCTTGGTAATTTTGGAACACACTTGTAGAATGGAGAAAATTACCATTTTTCTGGTAAAAATGACTAGATTTTATTGTAATGTTTACTGCCTGAATAGTAAACATTCAAAGAACTTACTGTAATTTGTCTCATTCTGCAAATCTGTCCCAAAATTACTATTTAAAATAGTAAAATTTATAAGAAATTGTTGACCGCGTATGTATTAACGAAGCGTAGTTTAATGCCGTTCCATTGTATTTAAATAAACTTGAACGAGCGGGGTACTGTACATGGGTATGTACAATTTAGCAATTTGTCTGCATTAAAAAAAATTAATAACAAATCATCATTGATAACAAAACTGAGGGAGCGTATATTTAAATCAGATTAACTTACGGCCATTAATTATTACCCTCGGGCCAAGATATTGTGCGTTGCTTTCATCATCAGTGAAATTGTAAACGATTGAACGTGGATCAAGATCTAAAACCTCATTTGACCGCTCAATGATTTTCTAGTATTGATAAATCGCACTAATAGAAATCTGCTTCAATTTATTAGAAAACACATATTGTTAATTAAAACGTCTTGAAGCGAATTACAGAACAATTGATTAAGGAGTAAATGGATTTATTATCCATTCAAACGCTGTACGATTTGTTATTAATGATCGTGGAACGTGTTTGAGAAACAAAAGCATTTATTTAGCATTTTTCTGGAGTTGTACAAATAATCAATCCATTAATGTAATGTACATATATTACAAGTTGCTACTAAAAGTCATTTATAATTTCACGCTTTAAACGTTACACTTTAAACATGAAGGACTTTTATATATTTTAATAGTATAAACTTTTATGATTATTACGGCTGTACATCGACTATCTCTAAAATCTTAAATAGTTTTACAATTTTTAGTGTACAAATCTTCCACCATAATTGAAGACATAGAAAAAGGTATGCAAATAAACTTATTAAAATTGCAATTGAATATGTATACATTTATATTCCTGTATTATATTAATGATTATATTTTGGCACCATTTCACAAACATTTCTTGGACAATTAGAGAGGGATTGAGCTATTTTTTCTCCAGTAATTAATAAATCAAAATAAGCTGTCGAAATACATTTCCAAAACTATTATTAAAATCAGAATTAAGATACAGAAATTCAGATGCAGAATATACATAACTGTTGAAATGTGAGTTGTAAAAAATAATTTACTTATCAAACGGTGGCATTAATATATTAATAAGATGAATAATTGAACTAGAATTTCTTACGCATCTGTCCTCAGCATCTGGGACTGCAATTTCTCCTTGCTAAACAAAAACAAAATAACTCGGCGGCTTACGAAAAGAAAAATTAATCTCTATACTCGGGCTTGCCCCATATGCCTTAAGTAAATGCAACTGATGTGACATTTCAACGTGACGATCGTCGTGTTGGTCTATTTGGAAAATATTATTTATCAATCTCTTCCAGCAAAATGGTTATAGCTCCTTTCGCTCGTCGTTTTCCGAATGGGGCGAGCAGTGCTCGTAAAACCGCGGGCACTGACATTTTCATCACCTTCATCGACTTACTTTTATTTCTCAATTCATGATCTGTTTTTCATAAGTACATTTGGAGGAGTGTTAAAAGTGTTATTGTTATATATTATTTAATGCATGGAAAAAACTAAATGGTTGAACCAACTAAAAAATAGTAAATTCACTATAAAATGTTATGTATATAGACCTGAGAACTTTTATTAGTTGCTGCATTTATTTCTAGTTTGTTATTCTACAACCAAAAAAAATATATGGAATAACAATTTGAATCCTAGTCAATTCAGTTTCGTAACATTCTAGCCAATTAAAATAGTAATTACGACGATTTCAAATAACTAAAGTAACTATAAAAATAGTCAACTTAACTATTTTGTTGTTAACACATTACTCGCCTTAGAACACCGACAAAAACAAAAAAAAAATTGTGATGTATATATCAGTTTTTTACTTAGGTAATGAACTATTTCATTCGATGGCTACTATCGATTATTTGGTTCGATATCAATGTCTTCTCCTCGAACATTGAAACCTCAAATTTTCTACTTTTCAGATATAATTTTTAAATTTATACCTAGCTTTAAATGTTCGACCAGCCAGTTCCCAGGTTTTTAATTAAATTAACCGTTTTTCTCAACAAATTTGAACATTTTGTCAATTACGCTTGCTGGCATTTACACACAAAAACGTTTGCAAACATTGCAATAACCATGGTATAAAATTGCATTCTAATGGATAAAGACAAAATTTGGACAGGATTATTTTATTGTGTTTCAAAGTTTGTATTCTAAAATCAGAAACTAGATTACAATTCAGAACAATTTACAATCGATGGACAAAATTTCAACTATTGATGATGGTAATGATGAAAATTTTTAACGCAGTTCTTATTATTTTCAACAAAATGAGAATAGAAGTAGAGATTTTCGTTACCAACATTGCGATAATTTATATATTTTCTAACTTGAAATTATTCTTAACTTTGTAGGCAAGTTTCTAACATCAGAACGTTGGAAATTATTTTGTGCATATTCCATCTTTGTTCATCAAATGTCATTTTATGTATATCACATTCAGGTTTGTATCAACAATTTCATCGGTTTTTCATTAAAATGATATTTAACTTTGCGTAATACGTCTAAATATCATTGTTAATTTATGAACAATTTTCATATGATTTGGATTTTGATTTTGAATAAATGCTCTTGTGGAAATAATTACATACCTACTTGTATTGGAAAATTTCACACATATGATTGCATATTTAGGATTAAGACCACATGAAATGTACACATTTGTATTAGAAATGGTCACCTTTTTTTTACAAATGCCGTGGCGGTAAAATTCAGGTATTGATAAATTACGTGTGTTAAAAGTCAGGTCAATTGATGCATATAAGATTCAATATGAGGTAAACTAAAGGATATTACTGATCCTTCATGTAAACCGTTTTAATATGTAATCTATTCCATACTAAAATGCTATAAAAAAGTTGTCATCAATCTGACACAGTTAGCTAAGTCAATTTATTAAAGCAAAGATAGAATACCAAAGATAACAGATTAACTGAATGCAATTATTCATAAGACGTCCAACCTTGATCTTCAGCGTACTACTTCCGACATCATAGCATTAAACAAAATAAGAAATGATTAAACTGTTAATGATTATGGGGTCAAGGAGAGGAAAGGATGTAGTGATTCAAACGTAATCTTAAGGATTGGTTTTTGCATATGATCATCTATTTCGTATTAAAGTAACTTTAGGCTTCAACCATACATAATGCATGATCCGAGATCCTTGGAATATTATTCTGTACATCATCGATTGAGGACGTTTTGAAGATCTGAATGTAATCAAATATAGCCATATACTTATGATACTCCAGTATTAAGAGAACTATGTATAATAATGTAGAAAGAAAAATTCGTGAATTAAACGCCGAGTTTCAGGACGTAAGGATGGTGGCTTTTTGATAAAAATAATTCGAAGAATAGAATCTCCACAGTTCGGAATCAGGGAAAACTATATGAGCCATATAGTTTTCCCTGATTCCGAAACGTTGGTCAATTTTTAGAGATTCATAATGGCTGATACAACATGACCGGCAATATATGGAACAATATTGAGTAAAATACGTGACAATCAGGTCACGTTCTCTGTGTCGCCAACCACGTATCTGTTCGCATTTTTACCGAAATTCAAAATGGCACATCCAAAATTGCAGACAATACATGGAAAAATCGAACGAAACTTATGAAAATCAGAATGTGGATGCTACTGATCTGGAATCAATTGCCATTTTCTTTTAATTTTAAAATTAGAGTATCCAAAATGAAGGTCAATCTTTGCGCGTTTGTTTACGTGTAAAGGTCTATTTTGTATTATGGGAAAAAATAATATCAATGAAAGAACAAGTAAAATTAGAAATTAAAAGTTAAAAACAAAAGTTAAAAATAATTGACAAATCACTGTAATAGAAATAAAAAATGTTAAAACCAATAAAAGCTAAATAAATATAAAAAATAGGACAAACGTAAAAATGCCAAAAATGTTTAAAAAAAATATATATACTCTCCCATTGATAGTCCCTAGCGTGTGAAAAAGAAGAGTTTGTGGAATTTTATCAATAAAAAACTTGTGCCATATTGGAGCCAAATACTGATTTCTAAATTTTCTATGTAGAATATTATGTGTAAACTGGAAAATTAGTAGTGTCAAAGACTACAATGCTTAAACTTAATCACCTTATATTAATTAAGACAATAACATTTCTGTTAATCTCTCGTTTGCCTATCAACTGCTAACATTGTCTACACTGAGAAAATTTTCTATGGAAAAATTCCCATAATCTCTGGTATCGGCGGGATCTACTCTGAAAATGAAGAAATTTTCTACATTTTCCTGAATTAATTAGAATACCTGTACCCATATTTCCTCATGGGACTTTCTTCATGGAAATGCAGGAATTGTCGGCATTTTCCGAGTATATTGCTCTAACTCCAGACAGTATGGGGAATTTTGTGAGGAAAACATTCTGAGTGACGTTTCTGAACATTATTTACAACAAACATAATTGAGATGATGCAAATAATCTCTCTATATTACCCTCTAAGTATTCACCTTAAGTCCTAATAATTCACAGAAATGAAAAATGGGCTATCCAAAACTTGACACAAACCAAAATTGAGAATATTATTAAACCTCCTATGCAAGACTTTTTTCTAACAAGTAATTTCCAACTACATACAATTTTAATTGTTCCACAAAGTTTTTAGACACCCTAATAATTATCTTAAATTTATATTCATATAAAAATATACTACTAGTTTATGATAATCAATTTTATTATAACCCATAATCTTTGCCATTCATTTTCTCAGCTATTTTCGTCGATACCCAATATGTGACTATATTAAAATGTTTTAGGGATAAAAAATCATCCTAAGCACACCATTGAACGTTATGGCACATTGGACGATATGTGGGAATTTTCATGGAGCACATTCGCCACAGCAAATGAGGTTAGCAGCTACACAACCCAATGGACGCCCACGATCGGCCACTTTTACGTGGGACAGCTATAAATCATACGAAACGGCCAACGATATAGCAATAGGTAGTAAAGTGATTAACATGCGGTGTTCGGAAATCAATGCAAATCAATGCTTCAACTCGGTGACACGGAAACCTGGAAAGTTTCCCGGGATTTAAATGTTCTTACACCGTTCTTGCGATCGCCTATTATAAGACACGCAATTGAGATTTTACGATCGATGCAATACGTATTATATTATGATAATGTTTGAAACGGAGGAAATGGACGTCTGCAATTCTGTGATGGAAATTTTTAACACTGGTAGGTTTTGTGCTCACGTAGAAAAACAAACAGAAAACACTATTTTGTTTAGTAAGCTTTGGCAATACTTTTCGAAATTGGATAAGACAAATTTAATTTCTGGTTATTGATACTTTCAGAAAGTATTTATCTGTCATAGGCATAAAGTTTTAAGCGAATTCGTTTACTTTTTCCACATCCGTCCGCCGTATTGGATCCTTCATTTGGGATTTCTAAAATCCGATATCAGATTTATAATCAGCTACCAGTCTAAATCACGAGTTACGAGTTTCAATCGATTTCATTCAATTTTTCAAAAATCGTCCGCCTTATTGGATCAGCCACTATGAATGGTGAAAACCTATTATTAGCTTCGTAATGAGCAACTCAAAAACTCCGTTGACCAATAAATTTTAGCGCGAAACAAAATTTTTTACTTTGAAAAAATGCAATTAGAAGTGCCTAAATCAATTAAAAATTTAACAATAATAGGATAAACATAATAACACATTTTCATAATAATTAGAGATGGATGTTACAAAATTCTATTTTTGTCGATTAACATAGTATATTATGTAGCATGGAACTAAAACTGTAATTCTGGTCCGGGCATGGTGTTCCTGGTACGAGGCGCAGACGAGCTTTGAGTGCTTTATGGTATACGGACGATAAAGTAAGGTTATATGTCTATGCGCATACGCATAGATACATAATGTGTACATTATCGTCCTCGGACTATAAAGTAGCCGTCCCTCCATAATAACTAATTTCAGGTCCTTAAAACATGCACATAATTCCGACGAAACTATACTCCTGTTACATAAAAATTATTTTTTGGTCAAAATAAAATTTTACAATTTTGTTATATTACCATTAAATTTCTCGTCAAGGATAACTAAAGAAATAATTTTCCGCACGTTTTAAACGACTGATATATTCAGATAAATGCACATTTCAGACGAAATGGAAAAATTGTTCACTGCACGGGGATCGAACTCACGACCTATGACTTCGTAATCCAGTGCGTTACCGCCGCATGTATTAAAAATCACTGACATATTGAATTCACTAAAAAGATGGGAATGAAATTTGCAACATTCAAATGTAAGTACCGATAATAAAACTTGTTTACATTCTAGTAGTACATAGAACAATTAGTTCAGTAAAATCTATGAAAAATAGGTAAGTAAAAATCGCATTCCTTCAGAAAAGAATAAAAGACTGATATAAATAACAGTTTTTCATGTTCTGTAAACAGAAAGTTCAGAACGAGTACAAACCGACAACAAATGTAAGCTAAATTTTCACCTTGTTGATTCTTCCTAAAATATTATTAGCCTGCATGAAACTGCAAAGTGTTCAAGTTATTATCGTTAACGAGTTGAGACACATTTCCTTTCAATTTACAAAATTGTTGTTTAATTATACATATATTTACCATGTTTTCATGATTTCTCAGACTGATTTAATCCCACCCCACAACTCGATGACTTCATTAGAGACCGCTACTAAAACACTGCTGTACTAACAACACAATTGGATGTGTAATCATCGCTCCCCTCTAGGCATATACACTGATGAGCTTATGGAACCATTAATGTTTGTGTTCTTCCAAGACTGCATATACCTACGAATAGCAATTTAGTCTCGTAGCAAAATATAATTATTACTAATATTTATTACCTACTTTTGATTGTTGTCCATTATAGTTTTATCCACAAAATAACGTAACATAACGTAATTGGATCTGCAGGGAAAAAACTTTGTGGTGTTTCAAACAAATCTGACGTTAATATTTTCTGGCTTATTCCTGTAAGTATTAGATAGTTAAATTTATTATTATTATTTATTACATGCTTGTTATTTGAGTAACAGTTCGGTAATCAATATGTAAATAATAAAATAAGAACATATCAAAATACTGTATTCACTCAGGTATTTCATCAGCATCAATAAGTGAATATCACAATCATCGATACAATACAATCATCAATGCATATTTTCGATTCGTTTTTCATTTAAAGAAAAGAAATTTCCAAAAGTGATACAAGATAATAAGAAGGTAGGGTCAAGCTGTGAAGCAACTTTAGCTGTCGTACCGTTTGTTCTTTATTAACTGAGTACAATAAGGACATTATTTTTATACACGGAGAGAAATAAATCTTACTGGATACCATAGTCATGGTACCGGATAACGTCTGATGGTATCCAGTTTTCTCTCTGTGTAAGAAGGGTACATAAAATAATTCAATTTTAATTTGGCCGCTTAATAGAAACTAACATTTATGATTAAAACAAAAACAAATTTCCGTATCCTCCATCTGTTCCATGAAAATATTCTTAGATGTGGTATCTTATACGATACAATCGAATTCTATATTGTGCACGGAAAAAGCGAGTTGGTTGGAACAACCAACTTCGAATTAGTTGTAGAATCGTTGGTTATTACAGCTATTTACTTAGTTCATAGATCTAATGCAATAACCTGGCCTTAGTTCCTTTACCATTTACAGTTAGTTAGACAACGTAGTTCATGTAACAAATTTCTTAAAATAACCAATTTATTTGGTATCCTTTGTTTGCTTTGTTCGCTCTTACCGTCTGTGCGCAATCGGGTCCCCAGTTTATCTACATAAATTGGAAATTCATAAAATTATTATTGGCATATCTGATCATCCATTTGGATAAAATTCGAGTTACGATCTCCAGTTGCAACCGTGTGTTTTCGTATTTCATTTGGTGTGGATTCAAATTCAAGACGGACCTATAGAAGCTGCTTCAATTATGAAAACTAAGGGCTGCAGTTATCTCGTTATTGATTGTTTTAAGCTTGATTGGTAAAATTTTCTTTAAGCCGCGAGACAGATGCAAATTAAATAACAATTATCATCTTCTTTGAGATAAATATGCGTTAAAAATAAACGCCATAAACAATAACGTCCTTACAAGACGAAACATGATCAGTAGCAACCGTCAATGGCTCTGAGCAGATTTTTTATCACATCCAACCAGACGAGAAGTTTTTAAATCATTTTTAAATCGAGAAATGTCTTCTTAACATATGTTTATTAAAGTTATTTTTTGGTTGTTGATCACGAATCTGATGTTAAAACGAAAAAAATTCAAGATGGCAGAGAAATTGTTTCAAATATTTCTATTTTTACATAAATTTGTATACAGGTGTTTTTGAGATCGTAAATCTGTTTTTCGAAATTCAAAATGGTGGATGCTGTTTGGAAGACAAATTTATACAATCTTTAAATTTCTAAAAATTTGTATTGGGGATTTTTGGAGTCATCGATGATAAACCTGACATTACAAAATTGTAATAATAATTTATATGGATTAAGCAACACTTGTTATTGAGATTCTTTGAGACTTTTGAGAGTTTTATATGAGATGTGGAATATCATTTCTGAAGTACATTAGATTCAAAGTTAGAGACAGATCGACAATTGGACAACTTATTCCTGATCAGCAACCACAATTGAGTTTTGTAAGCCAATTTTTGTGCAATACAAACATTTTGAAAGCATACATCCTACATATTAAATCCTCCATTTTGAATTTCAGAAAACGGCTGATTTCGATTGATATCGATTGAATTTAATATGACTCGTGATCACTAATCTTTCAAAGTCTGTATAATTTCTGTGTGAAATTTGCTCTATTTAAATAAGTTTTAACCCTCCTGCGCACAAAGCCGAGTATACTCGTCCAAACGAAACGTGCCTGTATGCATGAGGACGAGTATACTCGGCCTAACGTTCTTCTTAATAACTTTTGATCAAAGTAACTTTAAGATGCGAATGAAAATGCAAATTGAAGCTTAAGGTTTACAGATTATGATATAAATAATTGCAAGCCTGAATTTTAAATATTTATAAGTAAATAATACTATAACTTATTGACAAATTTCGAATAAAAATGATCAGTTTTTTAAATTTTAACCCTCTGTGCCACGAACTTTTCTTTTCATCTGATTGACTCAAAACTTGTTATTCGGAGATTTTTGGGATCGCTGATTACGAAATCCGTTAAAAGATTTTCGAAATTGAAAATAGCGGATCCAATATGGCTGACTAAACTTCAAATTCTTGGCTGATTTACACGATCCGCCATTTTGGATTTTGGAAGTCTGACTCCAAATTCGTAATCAGGGACCCAAAAAACCTCTATATACCAATTTATAAGAAAATCCGACTTCGTGAAAAACTCATGAGTTTGCAAAGCGCTTTTCCGGGGAAAACTCGTGCGCAGGAGGGTTAAGAAACAAGACGTCAATGTAAGCCGTTATGCATAAAAAGTTAAAAAATAGGATCAAATTATGGCTTGAAGTCGCCATATTAGGTTTCGCCATTTCGAAATTTATTTTTACGGTCGTACGTTTACAACTAAATGGTCCGCGGCGAAAATGTTTTGCTTTCTAATAATCTCCATTTTTTATGTAAATTTGTTGAAACAAATAAAAATATGTGTAAAACAATTCAATTTTTTATTGAAAACCCCAAAGTATCATTTTGGATCGCTATTTTGAGGTCAGAATGGGAAAGTACGATGAATTTTACATCAACAAATTTTTGTAAAACCAGAGTTTCAACGCTGACAATAATATGTCAGAATTAGCAGCAGCAAAGTACGAACAAATTTCGTCCATTTGGGACTTAAACCCGAGCAGAAATTTATTAAGGCCCTCATCAGGCGGCTAACGCAGAGCCTTATTAAACTTCTACCCGGAACTGGGTTAAAATAATATAAAATTAAGGTCATGTAATGCTCCAGGTCAGTTAATACTTTCATATAGGTCAGGATCCAACAAAGTCAAAATCGAAGATTGATGGGTACAAAACAGCAGACGTCACTTATATCAATGTAATTCTAATTACAATGGAATCGCGGTATAATTGCGTCGCGCTGTATTTACGTCCCAGCAAATCTTTCCGGTGCCGTCTCGTTGTATTTACATGTCGCCGCTCACTTCTTCCCCACCTTGCGAGCTGGGACCTCTGGAAGGGCCTGCTGTGACGTCAAAAACGTAACGCGACTGAGGGAAGTGGGTGAAGCTTCCCTTCTTTTGACAAATATAGGGAGACAGGAGGGGAAAACGAGAAACCGAGCACGCAAATATACCAGGAATCTACTGTAATTACTGTTTAAAAATATGTAGTACGAATAACAACAGAAAATGATGCGTTCAAAATGGCGATACCTGTAGAATGGAAAAATTCTGTTGTAATTGATTACCCAGAAAAAAGAGGAATAAAGATTACTGCGGATCATGAAATATCGTCGATAAAATTTTGAAATTCAAAATCGCTGATTCGAAATCAGACAAACCTTGTTATGTAGGAATGGGATGGGGCTGCTGGTAACTGATTAGAAAAGCACGGTCAGAATAAAAAAGAATCTACAATGACGTATACAAAATGTCTGACATGGAATCCTACCCCGTTTCTCGTTAATGGATGTGTACCAAAATATTTATATAGGATATTTATTGGTCCTCGATTTCAAAATGGTCTGTATAAGATGAAAATATAGGATTCCAAAGGGCGCAATCAGATGTATCTTTTTGCTTATCACTGAGATGTCTGAAATAAGATTTTTTAACTAGATTAATTTGTATAAATATCGAAGTTAGAAAGGTATATATTCTACTATTTTGGAGATTGCTCCCCTTTCATTGCTACTCTCATAGTTTATCCAGCTTCAAAAAATGTTCGTTTTTTAGCAAAAATATTAAAAAACACTTGTTTTCTGCGTATATGTTTTTATTGTCGTCTTTTCATGATACCGTATTGCAGATTGCCTAAAATGTATTTAGATCGTGAATCCGACATTGGCACTAAATAGTTTGATAGGTAGATTCATTAAATTCATAAATTCGTATAAAAAATAATGCAGTCAGCAAAGATAACAATTCATTAAAAATTTTGATATTAATAATCAATAAAAAGCTTCGATTCGGAAGAAATTATTAGCCTGGGAACTTTCAAGCCCGTAGATTACGAATCAGAACTCGGAATTATAAAGTTCAAAATGACGGATCCAATATAGAGGATGAAAATGCGAATATTAGCATTCATTTAAATGCAACTACTTACCATAGGGGTTTTCATGGCGTTGAATACTAATCAAAACTTGTTATTCTAAAATTCAAGATGGCGAATGCAATACGCCAGCTGAAGATGCAAGAAATCGCGATTACTACTGTGGATCTGAATCTTGAATTACAAAATACAAAGCAACGTATCCAGCACTGCAGAGGCAATATGAAAAATATGTTCAGTTCCGATAAAATTTAATGAAAGCTTGTTTTATCCGCAAAAAGTGTGTTCCGTTTTATAGACATGTTATTGAATTATTCTGAAAGAAGATAAAACTTCCGCTTCGAAATATCGGTGCTAAAATTATTCCCGCGGCGTTTATATATAAATGAATACTTCCAAAACCGATGCTGACATCCTTCCTGGCATTAATGGGTTAATGTGTAAAATCTTAGAGCATATTCGACACGTATTTTACTGAGCGTATCTCAATTGCGTAGTTTATTGGACCTACGGTGAATTCCAGTACGAACCAATTCCTGAAAAGTGGAGATAACGCTAGGCGTTGGAGAGCAATAATAATTGCAATAAAATGATTAAATAAAAGTCGAGCGGTGGCAAGTATTTTCAATCTTACCTCCGAAAAGTCCCTTCCGGGCTTCCGTTGACACTGTAAAGGAGATCGCGATTTCTCCCGTCCCGTACAATTAATAATCAGATTTAATTACGGTAGCGATTTGCGCACAATCGCTGCAGCTAATAACAGGACTAGCTGGCACGGTGCGGGTATTAACTTGGATAGATGAAAAATTTCAAAGGCCTTGGAGCGCATTAAACGGATTTCGCGCCTCCGCTTTAGAAATTCTCGCATACGCTAAATCGTTCGAGATCACGATAATCGGACTCGGGGGCGGGTGCACCAGAGAGTGTACCGGTGCAACGGGGAAATTGTGCGAAACTCGCACTCGTATACGGAGAACTCGGTTAAGTACGAGCTGTCAAGTCGCGTCTCTCGAAGGAGGGAATCAGCGTTTCCCTTTTTCTCCCATTCGATGGAAATTTATGGAATGCGCGAGATCTACAGATGCGAATCGAGACCGTGAATGCTTATCGAATCGGCACGATCTACGAACCCTTTCTGCAGCGTGTCTTTTCCATTTGTACGATTTTCATGAAAACACGGGGAGTCGTCGGTTCCAGGAACGTCGACTCGATTGCTCTTACGAGGTCTTACTTATATGGACGACATCGATCTGCGTCTCTGAAATGGGATTCGTTGGAAATTTGCAAGTGCCAGATTGCACACCTGAGTAATGCATCTGGTACGTGACAAAAATTCTACGACATAATTTTAAATTAGATTTCAGATTTTACGGGCATTTTTAATTGGATTTTTTCTGTCAGTCCTAAGTGGCTTTCACTCTGTGTGTGGACGTTGAGAATCGATGTCGGTTACATCTTTCGCAATTTATATGTGTGTCAATGCGTTTAATTCTATTCCTACACTCTTTGCAGAGTATCGAAATTCGACCAACTTACGCGTCTCCAGAGCTTTCTACTGCAGAAATCAGTGTTAAGTCCAGAATGGAAATGCGTCAGATGATCACATGTAGAAAAACAAGTCATTTTTAACTAAACGGATTTCGTTTATTCATGTAAAGTTTACTTACAAAAACATTCTTACAGAAAAAACGTGTATTTTCATTGGAGACGTTTTATTCATCACTTTTAGGACGCTTTCGAATGTCTGAAACATCCTTTAATACCTTCTTGCGCAATTTATGAACTACGATTCATTATTATCATTATATTTCTACGATGATTGGAATTTAGGAGGTAACTAAACATGAATATGCAGCTTGGTGAATTTGGAGTTTTAGGATCTGTAAATTGATTAAAACCTCATGTCTACCTATTACCTATTGTTGGATACGTTTCTTTTAATTTAGTGGATGTTCCCCAATCGCTGAGAGTTTGCCGAAAGACATCATCCAAAATACTCCAAAGGGTTGGGGAATTGGAATTTCTAAACATGGATGGATGACATCTGAGACGATTTACGAGTACATGACCGACGTATTTTATGCATGGCTCGTTCAGCAGGGAATTGCATTTCCAATTATTTTTTCGTTAGACAACCATGCTTCGAATATAATAAGCTCCTTTCCTTGAATTCTACTTTGAGGCACAGATCGAGCTAACAGGACTATTAGCTCGTTCTACGCATATAACTTAGCCCCTTGATGTTGCTTATTTTTACCCTTTAAAACAAATGTGGAACAAATCTGCTAGGCGATGGAAAAATCATAAAGGTATATGCTGCCAGTCTTGAAATTAATTGTTCGTTGTATTCTTTGATGCATTCTTTATTTCAGAGTTTACAAGCTAGAGAACCTGATATTTAAAAAATGAAGCACTTCGAAATGTTGGATTCTGAGAGCCCCATTGCCGTTGAATTTAAAAATAACAAAAATTGAAATGACAAAACCGGAATAATGGGAAGTCACAGGCTACTTATGATCTAGGATAACCATATTTCTTTCCGTATAGGGATCCCAAAACTCCCAAAACGGCATATTCATGTTCAGTGTCCTCCTAAACCTCGATCTCTTTCACGAATCTTTTATTGCTGTTAGAAGATATCCAAAGTCTGGGCTCAATTTCTTCTAGAAAAGATACCTATAATCAAGGTGCCATTAAATTATTTTCTTAAAGACATTCTAAAATTTCTTAAAAGTGAGGACTAAAATGACTCAAATCAAGACACACGTTTTTGCACTATAAATGTTTTTGTAAATAAATTACATTACAGCAACAAACACAAACCTTTCAGATAAACACCTTTTACTAAATTTACTATATTATTTGATATAGATTTTTTTGCTACTGATATAGAGTTTTTACTATGACGCATCTCCATTCTGGACTTAACACTGATTTCGACAGGCCACTGATGAAGAATGTCTTACTATATAGACGTCGTACAAGAAAATAGTTTCGAACATCTTTCCATTGTTTAATTTGTTTAAATTACTGGTTAAAAATCTTGTATGCAGTCTATATAAAATTAACGCAACAATAACGCTACTGAAACTAGACAACCGATCGGAAAGGAGCATGTATGTGGTAGATACTAGTCTACAAAGGAATAAAAGAGAAATGAAAACCCGACGAGGAAAGAAACAAAACACGAAACTATTAATTCCAAAACACTGGCGAAAGCCATTGTATTAGAAAACAAAACAAGGATATTTTTTCTTGAAAATATGTATTAGGAATTTGATATCGAGATATTTAAATTTTAGAATTTAAGTGGGCGGATCCATGAAAAGCATTGACAATATTGAAACAGTTATAAATAACAAATGTTGTATTTTTATAAAATACTGTATATAACATTATATATATATATATATTAGGGTGGAGTAAATCGAAAAAGTTTTTTTGTAACACTTATTTTTTGGTAGTTTTTGATGCACTAAGAACGAAAATGACCATAAAAAAATTCTAAAAAAATGTTTCACATTCGCCCCGACGTCCCAAAGATGCTGTTTTTGGGGTGTTTTTTTCGATTATCTGTAACTCCGTCATTTTTTTTTAATTTTTTTTTTTTTTTGAAAAGGTGCCCACATTATTCATCTATTAAATCCATATAATAGAAATTTTTATTTTTTTTTTATTATGCCTTTAAAAAATCGATATATATGTCGATTTTTCAAAAAATTGAATATTTCGATATTTTTCATTTATAACAAGTCAAATATCGGCAGAATCGAAGTGTGGCTATGATTTTTCGAGGTATTTTGTGCTCCTAAACATGAAAATGATCGTAAAATTTAACTAAGTGTCTTCTCTTAGTCGTTATTTTTTAAAAAGTTCTAAAAATGTAACCTGATTCTATTAAAAGCAATTTTAAGGGCTTACTACGGTCAAAAATTGTGAAAGTTTTAATTTTTTTATTCGAAAGTACAATATTTCAAGAATCTTCTGTAAAATCTCGCGTCAATCCGAGCAAAACTAACACAGACATGATTTTTTGAACTGTCCAACTCGGAGACCTATAATATGAATAAAACGATAACTCGCCAGAGGTCACCCTAGTCAACAGCCCATAAATTTCAGAAAGCTCACGGATCCATATTGAATTGGCGATCCAAAGCTGTGGGATCTTTTATTTTTACAGAATATTCTTGAAATGTTGTACTTTCGAATAAAAAATTAAAACTTTCACAATTTTTGACCGTAGTAAGCCCTTAAAATAGCTTTTAATAGAATCAGGTTACATTTTTAGAACTTTTTAAAAAATGACGACTAAGAGAAGACATTTAGTTAAATTTTACGCTCATTTTCATATTTAGGAGCACAAAATACGTCGAAAAATCATAGCCACACTTCGATTCTGCCGATATTTGATTTGTTATAAATGAAAAATATCGAAATATTCAATTTTTTGAAAAATCGACATATATATCGATTTTTTAGAGGCATAATAAAAAAAATAAAAATTTCTATTATATGGATTTAATAGATGGATAATGTGGGCACCTTTTTCAAAAAAAAAAAAAAAAATTTTTTTAAAAATGACGGAGTTACAGATAATCGAAAAAAAACACCCCAAAAACGGCATCTTTGGGACGTCGGGGCGAATGTGAAACATTTTTTTAGAATTTTTTATGGTCATTTTCGTTCTTAGCGCATCAAAAACTACCAAAAAATAAGTGTTACAAAAAAACTTTTCCGATTCATTCCACCCTAATATATATATATATATATGGGAGAGGCACTAGTTTTGAGACGGTACTAGTTGTGAGACAGGCAATTATTCTCACCACGAAATGTAAACAATTTGATTTGTTTACGTGTAATCTTTTCTTTTGATGCGAGGCAGTTACTGCAAGAACACCGAGGCTGTTAATTATATTTCTTATATCAGTTCTTAGCACAGCGTACAAAATCGTTTCAGATATCTAATTTTAGATTTGTGCCAAAACAATATTTTACGAATTAAATTAATTGAAGAAGGTAAGTGCAGTCCATTTTCTATTATTGTTTCGTTCGTACTTCATGATGCCACATTGCATTTTGTTAATTTGCAGCTACAATTTTTTTTTGTCATTTTCCAAATATCGTCAAATTTTAGTTATGAGAAACTGCATGTCACTACTTGTGAGACACTTTTCAAAAACCCGACAAATCACAAAATAGACACTTCCAAAACCCGACATTCAAAGACCAGACATTTCAAAATGCAGACATTCAAAAACCAGACCTTACAACGAAAACAAATATTCAAAAACCACACTAAATAAAAAAATTATCTAGTGTCACCATCCTTGAGGACTCACTACAAGGTGATTTCGAGGTCAGAAATGTTTGACCAAGGGATTCATTTTGTAGGTTACTTGAAGGCAAAACTGTTTGACCCCTGGATTATTTATTAGGCACACATAGAATTCAATCATTAATTACATTTTCAAAATATGTACACCCAATATTTGGCCCATCATGTTAAAAACAACAGCAATAGTTCGGTATCGCTGTTGGATACCATTTTTCGTGATAACGTTTTATGTATAAAACTTTTGTGTACTAGACTCAACTCCCCATTATTTTACAGTTTTCAAGATATCCACTGATGGAGATTTTCTGGTTGAAGGTCAATAACAAAAATGGTTCTGTTTTCTGTCATACTTTTGTAAGTTAAGCGGTCTTTTAAAAAAATCAAATAAAATTTAGGAGCAGACAAATATTAGAAGTTTTGACACATTTAAAAGAAATTTTTGAACACCTTCGCGCAATTCCCAAAACGAATTACGCATTTCGAAATGTGATACGTATTTATTATAGTATCAAATACTATTAGTAATGGTAATTAGACGTAATGAATAATTAATGGCAATATGTAGTCCATTCTTTTGAAAAAATTCTACGACATCAAAAGTTAATTAATGAAACATCGCTTAAGCACGTAATAATTACATAACTAAGACAAACATTCATTTGCATGAGACGATGCCTTTCCATTTTCTCTCGCAAAAATAATTCTTTTTTACACTTTTACCTCAATTTATTGGTGTTCTCGCAGTAAAAGTTACTTTTATGTAATTCTTCATTTTGATATATATTTTTACATTCTTTTTTGTCATGCTTACATATTCAAAAAGTATTTTTGATGATATGAGATCAGCTTCTACATATAATTGAAACATGATATACAAATGTTTTACATAATTACTACCTGCTTTTGTTTACTTTCATTTTTTAATTCTGCCTTTCTAGAGAGTTTAAATAATTAACATAACTGTAATACACAAAAAAATTGCAGATAATTTTATAACATGGGGAGTAATTTTTTTGTAGAATGTCATTTGAGTGTTATTCTACAGCACACATTTATCAAGGATGCTAGAGAACTGCTCGTCATGTATTACGGAGGTCAAAAGTCAGAAGCCTTCATTGCGAATTCTTCAATGCGAAGAATTCATTTGACAAGGATTTACTCGTGTACAATTCGAAGATATATATTAGTAAGATATATTAAATGTTCAAAAAGTACTGAAAATTTGAAATTTTTGCATTTGTGGTAATGGGCATGACTGACACTGAAGTGAAATAAATAATAAATTTTTAAGACTGTTAGTT
This sequence comes from Trichopria drosophilae, assembly GCA_030407085.1. NCBI lineage: Eukaryota > Metazoa > Arthropoda > Insecta > Hymenoptera > Diapriidae > Trichopria > Trichopria drosophilae. The sequence continues at coordinate 195,820,194 of CM059582.1, forward strand.
TGGTATCTTTAGTACTCGTGATGAAGCAAAGGGTATTTCAAATGTTTATTCATTATGTAACATTTATTACTGTTAATAATTTGCAATTATTCTTGTTAAATTCTGTGTTATCATTACGATGGTCTTCGCCAACCTCTAAAGTCATGCGCTTACTTACTTACATTGAATATCAATGAAAATATATTTTTTCTAATAATAGGTACGCTTAAAAAAAGTTTTCTCCAAAGTTACAAAAAATAGATAAAACCCCGACAGAAATCTCATTAAAAGTGACTAGAGGACTTTTACGTTGCACGGAAAATAATGGTACAAAAAACTTCTGATTGGTATTACCTAAATTGTCGGGCAGAAACTAGACAAAAAGTATTTAGTTTGTTCGTGTTAAATATTCCAGTAATTTTTTTGCAGGAACAGTTCACAATTCATATAAAAGTGGTACTGAAAAACAATTCCTGATTTTGGTATATTTTGTATAGAAAATGATTACATTGTATTGCTCAGAAACAGAAAAGTATACAAGTTTATTAGCTAAAAACTAGCAAATACGTCGACTGAAGTTCTACTAGGACTGCTGTACATTAAATAGCATTTTTACAGTGAATTTTCCAATTTGATGTGTACGTTAAATTTCAGGTCTGACATTAAAAGTCGTTTAATATCTGTTGCATAATCGAAAGTAAATACCTGTACCGTAACGAAAAATTGTCTTTAACTGATGATACGTATTTTTATTTGTAGCTAGTCCCAATATCAAAGAAACAAAGCATTTTATAAATATCCGATAAACATATATTTTTTTACATTTAATTTCACAGTACACAGAGTTTAGCAGTAAATATTATTAATTTTTAAATTTGTATCATATCAAGTTTTAAAATTTCGAACGAGAGTATTTAAAATAATAACATTATTTTTATAAATAATTATTTATTATCGTTTATAATTATTTATAATTCGTTCAATACTTATTCTCATTTATTACTGTACAGTTTTGACCGCCTATCTAGTTTAATGTCTTGCATTAAACATATTAATCTGTTCATACTAATATCAAATCGGTAACTTATGGTATCAACATTCAAAACTAACCTAGTCTTGACTAAGTTTCGAGTGTAAGATGCATATACACTGCTACAAAAAATTGAATAAGAAACTTCAATTAAATCGCGAACTAATAAATGAACAACCTGAATATCCTTCAAGGATGTAAAGAGAAACGTTAGAGCAGATTGGTTTTTAGATACATCTAAAGTAAAATGGCCAAGGACTGTTAAAAAAACTACCAGCATTTTTTATTAAAGACTTGAATATTGATGGCCGTGCTAGAAAGTAATCGAACAGTTGACGTCTAGTCATACTGTCAAACAAGTATATAAATAACACTGGTCAACCAGTTTGATGTTACAGAGATGAAAATAGCTAATCTTTGTTAATTTTGAGTCACTGAATCCGAATCCGATAGTGAACATTTTGTTATTAGCTCTTGTTTCTATGTAATATGGGGATGAAGTTGCAAAAAACTTTATTTTCTCCATTGTTTGAGGAAGTATATCTTTCAATAGAAACACGATAAAGGCTTCACTGACAGCTTAAGGTAGTTAGACCTCAGAATATCATATGTTGACGAAAAATATTTAATAACGTTTCGAAGAATTTAATTTTCATTATTAATGATATTGTTGAAAAGTGAATGCATTATTCTTCATGAAACAAAAATTGAAGTGTGCAAAAATAATTTGTTAAGGAACTTTTGTTATTTTTTCAAATTTTTTCTTCTCCGCTGTTAAGAATTTTTTAAAAATGAACGGATTTTAACGAATGATGGCTTATTTTTTCTAGAAAAAGATTTTCTACAACTTTACCGAAAGTATTTTGAAATTTCCGAAGCCAACGATAAATTATCTCTATTTATTTTTAAAAAGAACTGCTACTTTTAACGATTTTTTAGTAATTTTCGTGATCAGACGAAGAATCTTTAAAAAATGATGACGTAAAGTTAAAGAAAATCTTTTTCTCGAGAAAATAAGCCGTCATTCGTTAAAATCCGTTCATTTTTAAAAAATTCTTAACAGCGGAGAAGAAAAAATTTGAATCAATTACAAAAGTGACTTAACAAATTATTTTTGCACAATTCAATTTTTTTTCATGAAGAATAATGCATTCACTTTTCAACAATATTATTAATAATGAAAATTAAATTCTTGGAAACGTTATTAAATATTTTTCTTCAACATATGATATTCTGGGGTCTAACCACCTTAAAACGAAGCTTATGACAAAAAGAAAACTGTTATACGACCTAGTAAAACATTATTTTCTTTGTTTTTATGCGCAAAATGTTGTCTCACTTAAACTACCTGTTACTCCTGCTCATTTTCGCCGCGCTGCCGACCAAAATTCTAGCGAGTGGGTGACTGTCTGAAATGGAATGTTACAAATACAAAGATGCATTTTTATGTAATATAAGATCATAAGATGTTTTTAAGGCTGCAGATTACGATTACGATGTTAAAATTAAGATTTTTCGGACGACAGGTATCAAAATTACCAGCATGAAGCAACAAAATGCATTTATTTTTGAAATCTCAAATAAATTATGACTTTCGGTAATGAACATTGAATTTTAATTATTAAAATGCAATTAAAATGATATCGGAATTTTAAAATACAGTTAATCAATAGATTTAATTAATAGAGATTTCCTCAACTTCGGGGTTAAATCATGCAAACCATAAAAATGCAGAAAATGAAATGATGGATAATGGATACCTACCATCAGGAACGAATGACATCGATTTTGAGTGTGAAATGAATTCAAATTCCCCACAATTGATATCTCAAAACAGGCTAAATAATTTGGTTAGGGATTTGGGACTTTCAAAAAGTAAATTTGAATGACTGGTTTTCAGATTTCAAGAGTGGAATTTACTTGAAAAAGGTGTAAAAGTAACTATATTTCGTAATCGCCATACCGATTTTGAAGAGAATCAATTGCGTGATTGTTGTAATGTGCAGGGCCTCATGTCGGCGATGGGTATTGAGTATCAAATTGAGTTTATTTAAAGATTTGTCGAAATTAAGCCTCAAAACAGTTTTACTACACAATGGGAATGAGATACCATCCATTCCAATAGATCAAGCAACCCACATGAAAGAGACTTATGAAAATATAAAAACCTGTCTAATAATTAAATGTATTTTAATATACTTACATCATTTTAATTGCATTTTAATAATTAAAATTCAATGTTCATTACGGAAAGTCATAATTTTTTTAATATTTCAAAAATAAATGCATTTTTTACCTACGTATTGGTGATTTTGATAGCTGTCGTCCGATAAATTTTAATTTTAACATGGGAATCGTAATCTACAACCTTAAAAACATATTATGAAACATTTATATTGAAGGAAAATACTCTTTCGATGAGAAAACAATGTTTTATTCAATAGTATAACCGATTTGTTGCTATTTTTTACATTTAAATCGCTATATTTAATTTTCTCATTACGATAGCTTAAGTTTGATATCACCATTGAAAAGCGCAACCTTAAAAATAGTACAATACATATCTTTCAATTTTGTTGATGTTCGATTTTCATACGAAATACTTAATTGAAATTGAAGTCTCCTTCCTTGCGTTAATAGGTTAATTTTTTGTTTCAACAACGTTCTTTTTTTCGTTTTTCAACTTTCTTTCTCTATTAATAAGTTTTGTTTTCCTTCCTCTATAAAATATTATAGAATTAAAAGAATTTTGAAATACCTAAACATCTAAATAAGTCATTTTTTGTCCACCAAATCTATATTTTATCGGGTAATGTCCATCCATTTTCAACTAACGAGTAATGTTGACATGGAGGATTGTTCTACGAAATGTATTTGTTGACGATGCCTTATCAAACTTATTTTTACAATTAATTTAGATATGGATTTTTTAAATTAAGATAAAACACTGGATAACTATTAGGTTTTTATATGAAAAGAAAAAACAAAACAATATAAAATATCCCTCTAGCCCTTAAAACTTGAACTATTGTGAAAATTGTTTCGCACCAGGATGTCATTTTTGTTCTCTTCAGCAGGGCTAATGACATCCTTGCCCTGGACGCGATAGTTAACGTTACTTTTGAAAAAAATTAATGAACTTAAAGGCTGGGATAAACATTTAAGACAAATTGAATCACGTTCTTAACTTTATACAGTTCTCATTGAGTTCAGTAAGATAAAACACATCTAAAATTAAGATTTATGCTTAATACAGGATTGACAATCAATTTTCTAGGTGTACTATTCGTTTGCAATACACTTAAGTATATTATTGCTCTAGAATTCGTTTAATTGCAGTTAACAAAGTAAATAAAAATACCGAATTCGGTTTTTACAATAAATTAAATTAAAAATATCATTTCCACGCAAGCTTTCACGGGTATCACAGCATTGTGTTTGCGCATGACATAAAAGTGCACTTCTCCGTTGCGGGAACGCACATGCTGATATGATCTCAAGTAAGGTGAAATCCCCGTTTTTCTACCCTATCTCTATGTAGAAAATAGCCGGAATTCGCGAAATCTCGGTATGATAATAGCGACCGGGAATGATCGTCTAGCGATTCGACACGGGAGAATCCTTAGTATGCGGTTATTATTACCATTTTGCACGTCCGGGTGTGCATCTCTACAACGCGCCGATGACTAACCCGGTGGACTCATGTTACAAAATTATGTAGGTACTAACACATTTGCATATTTATTGTGAGATGGATAAAAACGAAAAATCTTCGTTAAAAAGAAGGATCTAAATATCCAAAAGAAAGGAGGAAAAACTAAATGTTGATTATTGTGCTATTTGACGTCGTTATTTCGTCGTTTTCACTTCTACCTCTTGTGTACATATGCAAAGACATTTAAAATAACGAAAGTATGCAAAACGATTCTGTTGAATAAGAGGCGAATTTGCTGAGAACAAAGACGGAAGACCAGCGCGTGTCCATTTTTCGGCTCTGGGGTCAAACGCCGAGAAATTATTATTCGCTTCTCTCCCACGTTCCCTATTACTAAGAGATGCTCATTTTCGCGTTTTCCTCTGTTTTAGGTGACGGCGTGTGAGAGAATTCCTTCCCTTTTTTACTTGCGAGTATAAGGCAAAAAGTGCCTTACGGGGAAACAGCTGATTTGCGGGAGACTCGACGGTTTCGCTGAATTTTACGTGTACACCGATCCGTGACATTACGTGCGTATTTCGCAGGCATGAGGCATATTAAGAATAATATTTCGTTCTAAAGAGGTGCGTGTCAGTTTAAATTTCTTACTTCCGCCTTAAAAATAGTTTGTGGGTGAATTAAGAGAATTCTTTTGGAGTAAGAAAATTTTCTCAAAATGTTTACTGAAAACACATTTTCAAACTTTCCTATTTAATATTTTGTGTTTGCTTTTAATAATTCATAACCATGAATTCAGCGTTTATATCTCATATGAAACAGATATGAAAAAAATCGAAAAACATGGATTTGCCTTTTTAAAGGTCGCTCTTTCGAATGGCGGTATTGAGAAAATTTGGTAAAAATTTGCATTTTCGGTAGTTTCTTGGGTTAATGGGCTAATGGTACGCTATGTTGGTATTAGTATGAAGTATTATAGTCTTTTTAAGATTTTCAACTTACTTCGTCCGCCATATTAAATCCGTCATTTTTAATTTCCCAAATTCGACATCCAATTAGTGATTAGTGACGCAAATTACTTTTAATAAATAAATTTTCAGTAAGAATTAATCAAATTAATTCGGTAAATAGGGCAAAATAAAAAATGTCATTATATTTTTGGTTTCAAGCCACCATATTGGGTATCGCCATTTTGAAATTGCATTTTTGCTCTCATACATTTTGAAGTTTAGGGTCCGAGGCCGAGAAATGTTCACTTTATGACCTTCTCATTTCGGCGCGAAATTATTCATCGAGAAAAAACTTAGGGTGTAAAAAAATCCGACTTTTTCTAAATAATCAATTGTATATTTTTGGATCTGATTTTTCCAGTCCAGAACTTTGTCAACATTCATAACCTATCAGAAGTTAGAGGTGAAAAGTTCAAGACAAATTCATCCTTTTGGGAGTTAATTTGCTAAATTTCGTTCCAAAACGACAAAATTTGTCACCAGTTCTCATCCTCCGTAAGTTTATGGATAACTTTTGAGATATTGTTATGAAATGAAGGTTTCCTATAGGTTTTGGGTATGCCATTTTGACCTATGTATGAACTTTTGACCTATTTGTGTTTTATTGAAATATTTCTTGAATTTTGTCGTGTATTTTGATGAATATGTTCGTGTAGATTGTTTTTGAGATCGCTTAATACAAATCCCTTATTAAGTTTTGGAGATTGAAAATGGCGGATGCAATATGGCTGACAGTAAATAAAATAAAAATTATAATGTTATTTGGTATGTAGTATATAGAGGTTTTCGAAGTCGTTGATCACTATTCTGCTATCAAATTTTAAAAATTCAAAATGGCAGATCCAAAGTGGCTGACCGGAAATTAAAAAAATTGTAATGTTGTCTGATATTTGTTATAAAGGATTTTTTCAGGTTGCTGACAACGAATTTGCTGTCAAATTTTGAAATTTCCAAATGGTATATTCAAAATGGCGAATGTGGTTTGAAATACTTTAGTATTGTATTTAAAATTATGTTGAAATTTTTAACGACTGCCTGCCGGAGATAAAAATACGTCGCCTGACTCTAAGCGTGGAAGTCAACGGTATAAGAAAGTATTTTTTTTTTATGTGGTTTTTAGTTTTTTCTTACATTTTGTATGTTATTATTTTTATTTTATTTTCTCATTTTTCTTTCTTTATCTTGCGAACGCTTGTTCGGCTACTTTGTATGTTCTTTAGTAAAACAAGCTTTACAATAAAACTTGGTGTAAGTTATGCAAAATTTCATCGTCCTCAAAGAACAGTTAGTTCGAGTACATTTATCTGTGGCTCTTGATTCACATTTATGCAATTGCAAATCATCAAGATTAGTTTTTGTCAGGTAAACCTTATGTACTTGTCTGCACATTTCTTTATTAGTAATTTCATTACCTTTAGTACAACACAGGTTCCACAGAATTCTGTTCCACAGAATTGTTGCATTTCTGATGAAATTTTATTCAATTTCGGTCAGACATACTGTATCCGCCACTTTAAATTTTCAAAGTTTGATAACAGATTCGTTGTAAGCAATATCGAAAAGCTCTTTATACCAAATGTCTGATAACATTACCATTTTTTAAAATTTCGGTCAGCCGTATTGCATCGGCCATTTTGAATTTCAAAAATTTATTAAGGGATTTGTATATGGCAACCTTAAAAACAATCTATACGAATATATTCATCAAAACACATGAAAAAATTTAAGAAATATTTCAATAAAACACAAACACCCAAAAATTCTATATTCATAGCGCCATTTTCAGGGCGCCATTTTGTAATTTAAATCGCAATATTGACCAACTCTTAGTAAAACTTATTATACCACAGGATTCTGAGGCCTGATACGATTCCGAAACACCTTCGCAGTAAAATTGCCGTTTACTGAAAAAGTTTTCGTTTTTGTTTTCGTTTAAGTAACCATATATTTAAAAAATGGAAAGTGAATTGTGAATTGTGAAAAGTGATATCGAAAACGGACTTCAGATTCGAAATAAGCATATATAAAAACTACAGGAAACCTACAACAATATCTCAAAGGTATCAATAAACTTACGGAGGAAGAAAATCAGCGACAAATTTTGTCATTTTGGGACGAAACTGGCAAACCAATTAACTCCCAAAAAAACGAATTTTTCTGGAACTTCGCAGCTGTGACTTCTCATGGGTTGTGGAAGTTGAAAAAATGCTGGACTTGTCATTTCTAACGTGAAATTGATTATACTTTCCGATTCTAACCTTAACATTTAACAAAAAATACGATCTAAAAACATACACTCGATTATTTATTTTAAAAAAAGTCAGATTTTTATACAACCTAATTTTATTCTCGATCCACCATTTCGCGCGGAAATTGGATGAGGCGGTCATTATAAAGTTAACATTTCTTGGCCCGGACCCTAAACTTCATTATATGTAAGAGTAAAAATTAAATTTCAAAATTGCGATACCTAATATAGCGGCTTGAAGCCGAAAATTTAATGACATTATCGATTTTGTCATGTTTAACAAGTTAAATTGATTAAATATTACTGAAAATTTGTTTATTAAAAGTCATTTGTGTCGCTAATCACTAATTGGATGTCGAATTTGGGAAATTAAAAATGGCGGATCTAATATGGTGGATAAGGTAAGGTAACAAATATTACCGTTTCAATGTTCATTAATTTTATTAAATAAATTTTTCAATGCACCTGTATATACGACTAAAGTATTCCATATCCGCGTGTGACTTCATTCAAAACTATGTGAATTTCCATAAAACTTTTTTAATAGATTTATATATATTCGGAAACTGGGAAATACTCTTAGACAGGTGACACAAGCGCACGGACAAACGCATCAACATTTAATTATAATATGTTAATTTTCTACTACATTGCTAAAAACATGGAACAAACTTTCACTTTTTAACAGTAATATGAAGAAATGTAGAAAAAAGGAAATGGCGTTAGCTTCCAGCTTTGCCAGTAGCAAAATATGAAATTTTTCAATGGCTGAAAGTAACATCGTAATAGCATGATTCCTACTTTATAATGTACAATAAAAATAATTACATACTAGTATCCAATATTACAATTATTATGAAAGTTCATTTATCATTAAATAAACTTTTTTTTCTGCATTATGCGGAAATTATTATTTATTCGACGAATTAAAAACAAACCATTTTGAACTTTATTAATCATATATTACATAATTCCGACTGGTCAAACAGAATCTGTAAAATACAATGATTAAGATCTGACAAATTCAATTATCGATTGGTAGCAGACATTAACCCATTAGGTTCAGAGATACATATTCTTTTGTTTAGATTGGTAGCTTCATTCTCAGAAAACTGAATTAATATTGTTAGTGACCTACACTTACAATTAGAAAAAAAAAGTAGAAATTAGGACTAGGCAGGGTAATAGTTAAAATAACTATTCTGAAATAGTAAAGTTTAACTATTGTTTCATGATTCAAAATGCTACTTATCATAATATACACACTTAACTATTTTGAAATAGTCATTTCAGAAAATTACTATCTTCACTGAGAGAAATTGTATAAGAAATTGTTATAAAATATATGGAAAGCAGTCAATATTTACTTTTTACAAATATTTGTCAACTATATACATATATCATAGCATATGAAAAGTCTATGAATTTTTTCTCAGTGTAGTCTACTATTTTCGGGTATATTCTTTTAAAGTAGTCAAAATTGAAGTTAATTGTCTCCTAAAGCAAAATGGCGAATTTTAAGTAAGAAACCGAGGAATATATTAAATATCATTCAAATTAAAAATATAATGGAAATACTTTCAATTTTTAATCAAAGCTGCACAGAATTGTCCAAGATTAGAAGAAGATTTTTGTTTTCCATCTAAAATCACCCTAACCTCTAAAAAATTGGTCCCGCGTAAAGGTTAACGTGAAATATCAATTAGTAGAATTTTACAAATTCATTTTAAGATAGCAATACTGCACTAGCGCTAAAACTGTAGTAATAGCTATAAATTTCGCTAAGGCAAATTTGATTATGTAAAATAGTCGGTATAACTGTACCTTTTTTTTCACGTATGACATATTCGTCAAAGCACTTATTTCTATCAGTTATTGAATAAGTAATTTGAACTAGTTATAGCTATCAAAAAGAGTTTTAGCTGAATTTACTGATTTCTTAGTTTGATTAACAATTCCCTTTCTCCGCGTGTGATCAGACCGTTAAGTTATCATCGTTTATCTTCCGGAACCTGATACCTGGTACGATTAACATCTAACACCAAAAATCATAACATAAACTTTAAATAAAAATGACATACCTGCATTTTCAGCTCATTTTCGCCTCAATAAGCGAAAAGATCCCGGATTACAGTGATTACCCATAATATAACATTTTATAAACGGTTACGTATGATATTACTTTTCCAGAAAGCATAAATTTAATTCAATTGAATACTATTGTTATCTTGCCCATACGTTTTCATGTGCGACGTATCACCAAATTATAGTAATTTGCAATATAGTTACCTTTTCTATGAGGTTATATTGTACTCGATTATCTGTTACGAGGCACGTAGAGATGCTTTCATTCTGATCGGAATTCTAACTACACGGTTATGTAAAAGTGCATAAATAATTTTAAATAACTTGGATGTACAGATACGTAAATTCAAAGCGCGCGCGAGATAGTTTATACGTAATAATATTGTTTAAAAATTAATTAAAAACACGTTTCTTTAAATTCAATAATAAAAATGAACTTTAGGTATGTCAACGCATGTAAATTCTTCGAAATTAAACGTTTCTTAACGAACCGTTAATAATACACACCTCCAGCTGTTTTCGAATCGTGCACAGAACCCAGGACCGAATTATTAACTACATGCATATCTTAGTAAAGATCTCTTCGTTGACGCGTTACTGTTAGTTTTTGGCATACTTCTGCAAATCTATCTAACCGGGTAATAACTAGAAACTTTCTCGTCAGACATTAACTTTAATGTCAATCTTGTACAAGATAACCCAAATCGGAATATACATCAATTTCGCAACTGCTCAGTTCCTGAATAATTAGTAACCAGATTCGTAAAATTACAATTTAAGCAGTCAAACTGGCAAAGTTCTTAATACCGGGGAGAAACCCGTCTAGATTTTCACTTAAGGTTACATCAACAATAGTCGCTGTTATGGCGCCTAAATTACTTTACTTATCAAGTTTAGATTTGTTCAATAAATTATGTCACATTTAGAATATATCGTTATGCAACCTGAATAATTATGGTTTAAATTGTTCAATTATTTTTCGAATTTATCTGCAATACCTACCGGTTTTCAAAGTTTAATACGAAGTGAAAATTGTGTATCAATTTATTATGAATTGTTTTCTTAAATATTTCGTTAAATTAATATTAATGTGAGGGTACAATGAAAAATGATGTTAACCAGTATTGTTTAGAGGAATTCAGTAGGTGATGGCAAATAATTTGTATTTTGATAATTGACATATGTTATCGACATTAGTACTATATGCAATTCAAACTCTATTTCTAAATTTTCGATATAATATTCATTCCAAGAATACCAGAGATTATAAAGTCAATGATACTATGTCATAACTAGGAATGAGGAGTGCATCTCAAAAACCCGACAAATCACGATCCGACACTTCAAAAACCGGGTACACCTGAAAAACCAGACAAATCACAAAACAGACACTTCAAAAACCCGATTTTCAAAATCCAGATACTAACATAATATATTCTGTTATTAAAAAATTGCATATAACAGAATATATTATGGAACTGATTCGGTTCAAAATGGACCAAAATGTTCAACTTTTCAAATCTAAACGTTTCATACTCGACGAATTACAGATTTTGGTACATTTTGAACCATATCATATCTAATAGGATGCTGTCCGCTGAAACCACATAAGTTGAATTTTATTGGCTTTCGATAAGAAAGTGACCCTCTTCTGATCGTCATCTAATACAGATAAAAATATTAAATTGAAATAAATTAAACTAAAACAGATTAAAATATGTAACGGAAAGGGACTTCATGAGAATGCAATTTTGATCTAATTCCCAACAATTGTCGAAAAACTTCACATCTTAATATGTTTTTAAAAAAGTTATCTTATTTTGATCATTTTTCGATTCATATTTTTCTGCAAAATTTGATCAAATTTAGATCAAATTTTTGTACTCTGGGATTATAACCATTGTAGATTTTTTATATGTGAACGTTGTAGTATACCATGAAACTTACAGACGAACATAACACAATGAAAAAAACACGCTATTACAATAATAGAAAGTTGTTTTATTAAAAATTTTTGATAATCATCTTAAAAATATGATTTTTTTTTATTTGGAGTGCAGAACAATAACTGATTCACTTATTCCCCTGATAATAAGCGAAAATATAATACATCATATAACTACAGTTTCAGGTAAACCCATGTGGAATGAACTCTTTGGTAGATCTTTTACCTTGTTTTTGCAGTAGAACTTTATGTAAATAGAAAATAAAAAAATCTGTCAAAAACGATAGAATCATAGCAGATAGGTGTAGAAATTCAACGATTCATACTTTACCGTTTAGTAATAATTTACATACTACAAATTATTTCTAGAAAAATGTATTGAACTCGAAAATGTTGAGTAACATTGAGGTCGTGGATTCATAAAACATAAACTTTCAGTAGTCCCGAACTTTTTCTTCGGAAGCATAAAAACTAATCGCAGGATACTGCAAGATAACCGGGAGATTAAGATCATTACAATATAATATTAACTGTTTATATCAGCATTCTACATCTTCATACGTAGGAAATGGCCTAAACGAGAAAAACTACAGGAAGAAATTACATATAAATCGCGCCGAAACAAAACTACAACTTGTACCGTAGAGAAATGTAGTCGGTTGCGCTAATAACATTACATACCAGATGTTAATTCAATTAAAATTTTTCGCCAACATATCGCACAAACCCGTTTCATGTGCGGAAGCGTACGCTCGAAAATATACGATGCATAGAATCTGGAGTACTAAACTCAAGTAAATATGACTTCATTCAATTGAATGTGCAAAAAGAACCGTAAATAGGTGCAATTACAATGCACCCGATATCCTTACAGGTCACGTGCTGTCTTACGATAAATCCAGAATACAATTTTTAAGTTCAATAGCAGAGACTACGGAAACGGAACAGTTTATAAATCTCCTGTCGGATAGTGTTTCTACTTGGAAAACACAAAGTAACTAACTGCACGTGGCACGAAGTCTGCCATAAAGCAAGGACTTAATTTCCAGCGTTTGATAATAACTCTTCCTACAATCGATTACGGTAAAGAGGTCATTGGTAAGCATATCGTTTGCCCGTTGCTGTCTCAATTATGCAAAAGAATGCTAAGTCACTTACACCGGAAAGTTGTATACGCAAAATTTGGCAATTTTGAAAATTTATAATATTTATGTCTTGAAAACTTTTTATTTTTTAATGTAGTGATATGCAGATTAATAGGGAAGTTTATAAATATTTTTTTAAATTATACTTTTAATCTTTCAATTTTCGTTGCCATTTTTATTATGTTTTACAATTCTCATTACATTAAATTTAAATAGCTCAAGAAATGCAATACTTTACATAAAACTCAAAAGTACATGCACTAATATAATTAAAAAGCAACCGTCAATAGCGGCACTAAAAAATAATTCCCAGAAAAATTCTTAGTTGATTTGACTACTTTTTAACTACACAGCGTAGTTCTATATACTTCAAACAAAATTTTCTAAGTTGCAGTTACTACCGTAAAGAAGTTAAATCAACTAAAAATGTAGCTCCGCTAAATTCAATTAAAAATATATCGCTCCAGCACGTTAAATAGTATTTAGTGTACCCACTAGATATTTAGACTCTAAAAAATGTTTTTAAATGCAGTAGGATTCACTGCCAAAATGCCGTTTCCATAACTATGTTTTTTGTTGATTCAAATCTTTTATGGTTGTAACTATAACCTATAAAATTCCGATGAGGACCTATTGAAATATTTTCAGCGGTTAAAAAGTAGTCAAATCAACTAAGAATTTTTTCAGTGCAATATTCTAATAGTGTTCTAATAATAGTAAATAGTAATTTAATGAATATTTTTCGTTGATGCGCTAATAAATCCATGTTTTTATTGAAATTCATTGCTGCATTCTTCAACTGCTCGTCGTAATTCAAATAGTTTTTTGGAACAAATTTTCGTTTATTAAAATCATAATTGCATATCGAAAACGATACTTAGATATACCAAAAAGTGGCGCAATATGGCACAAAGTTATATTGAGCTTTAAAATGCACTTTATTGCATACAATAGATTCAAAATGGCCATTAGATCTCAAAAATTTTGTACACGGCCGGAAATATTCAAATTTCATCCAATATACGAAACTCAGTGTTTGAGGTTTTTTGGGATCGCTGAGTATGAATCGATTTGAAATTCCTCAAATTATGGCATTCTGACAGATCCAACATGGCGTTTTTTTAGGAATCAAAAGTTTTTTCAAAATGAACGAAACAGTTCGGATAGTTCCTGAAATTTGTGCTATACTAACATCGCAGCTAGATTTTTATCCGCCATTTAGGATTTTGAAAAACAACAAATGAATTCGTAATGATCGATTTGAAAAATCGACAATTATCGAGTTTCGTACAAATGGAAAAAATGTTGGATGCCTAATTGTCCTTCATATTAGATCCGCCATTTGGGATTTTGAAAAAGAATAAACTAATTCGCAATCGTACATCACCAAATCGTCAATTACACAGTCCGACACTGATTTAAGTATCATTTCCGAAGTATTTTTTCGTGCTGAAAACGATGGCGCCATCAGAATTTTGCTATCACTTCACATTATGAAGAAAAATGAGGTTAAATGTGTCAAAAATAGCATTTTTGGCCGTATTTCGGTTTACTTCGTAGCAGAAGAGAATTCATTTTTTACATGCGAAGTATCATTTCCGACTTATTTTTCCTTGCTGAAAATGGTGGCGCTAGCAGAAAGTTGCTATGACGTCACACTTTGGACTAAAATGTGGTTAAAGTTAACCTCATTTTTTTAATTATATCAAACGACATTCATTTCTCTTTTCTAGCTCTTCAACATTAATTATGTCGCACAAGGGAAAATGCTGTTTAAGGTATTTTTCAGGGGTTATTGCAACCAAATATGGCCTTGAAAATATTCTGATAGTCAAAAAGTATTCCAAAGATATTTGTTAGTATATATTTACCAAGTTTCGACCCATCAGACAGCCATGAAAGTTTTGTAACCGATATCTAACATTATAGAACATATTTCACTTAATTTAAACTTGTAATCTGTCTCGAATAGCAAACGGCTGGGTGGAAAAATTCGGTTATGGTTGATAGTGAAAGTCTTCGCAAAATTCCTTAAAGTCCGTATTGATAGAAAGTCGAGATCAAGTAATATTTATTTGTCCAAGAATACAATATCACGTTCGTTACTTATCATGTAAGCAGTGAAAAGACTTGTTTTTAAGCTTAACGAGTAAAATTGGAGCTGAAAAAAAAACTTTATAGGTTTAAAAGCACACCCAGGCATCGCTATGCCGTGAAAGTTGAAATGCCTTAAATTGATAAATAATGACCTCTTTTCAACTGTTTAGACATAATCTTTGATAGCATAAAATTACATGCGTGTGACGACGACATGCTATGCACTCATCCGCCGCCAGGGGCGGTCACGACACTCGTGACGCTTCCCTACTCTCACTAGAGAAACGGATTTCCATTCGGTACATCTGACGACTTTGCCGTAAATACCTGACAGAGACTGACTGAACTCCGCTTCCTCGCTACATGAGTGTCCACATATAATGTTGACCTACGGTCTGGTCGAAGTAATAATAAACATTTTACTTTCATGATTCTAGAAATTATACATTATTCAAAACAAAGAACATAACCGCTGATCAAAATTAAGTTAAAATTAGGTTGAAGTTAGGTTGTATTTCCAACATATCACTAATATTTAATCTCTCGTAGGCCATCCTCCCCAATCCCACTATGACTTATATTAATCGAAAATTCCTGCATTACCACGTTCCGACTTTAAACCCGTGTGTTTATTCCCCACTTACTTGAAATTGAAGTACATTCGACGTTAATTAAATTAGGGCCGTTGGTAATTTCGACGAATTAAGTGAAGTCACCAAATTCACGTAATTTCGATCAATTTTGCTGCTTGGGTATTTATTTGTTTTATAAAAAGTTAATAGGTTTTAAAATACTTTAGTTTTTAAATTACTTTAAAATGACTGAAATACACTTCAGAACCAATTGTTGAAAATTGTTGAAAATGGTCGATTTTAGCTATACTTTATATTCTATTCTTCGGAATTGTTGCCCAGTTCCAAACCGATTTCGTGAAAATTTCCTGTATAATATACCATATAAAAGATTTGAACTTAAAACATCAAAAGTGACTACAAAATTATAATATTTTAAGTTAAGAGTGGGTGATACAGAAAAAGAACTATAAAACGCCTTAAAATGAGTTCTCAATTTCTAATCAGAAAGAGCTCATAACAAATGTTCAAGAGAACTCCCTATTGTAAGATGTTTAAAGATATGTTAAATAACAGGCCTAAGAAAGTTCTGTTATTTAAGAGTTTTCACTTTCGCAATAGCAGTAAACGTTTAATTAAACATAAACTTATTTAATATCGAGTCTAGCGTTTAATTATTACAATTAAGTATTTCAATTAACTAAATGTAATTTATATCTTTTTTAATATTATATCGACTGTAATTTGTAATAACATGGGCTGCTGTTACGAGAAGAATAGACTTCGTACAATACTAATAAAAATACTTCCACGCTTCCGTAAAAGTCGTAAAGAGTAGCAGACTTCATATTTATACATTATATTTATCAGACAAGAAAGCAATACATTAGTAAACAATGCTAGAATTTGTTTTTATATTTTAGGATTTTCAAGTAAAAAATTATAAGATATCTTAAATACTTATCAAAAAGAGTTTTAAAGTGATTTTCAAGAAGATTTATGCACACTGAAAACAAAATTTCCTAATTTCAAGTAAATATTTACTTGAATAGTCGCAACAAAATATTTACTTAAAATAAGGAAATATTTTGATAGATTATCATAATTCAGACATTTTCAGGAGGTCTTTTTGAAGATATCTTTGGACTGAGCTCTGGACGACCCCTTTAAGAGGTATGTGCTGTATTGGATACTTTTCTGTTTTAAATTTTTAAGAAATTGTACATAATAAACGAAAAATTGTTAGTTAAATTAAATAAAACGTATTTACAATAAAACAGCTGTTTACAACATATTATGCAGTCATAATTAATTCAGTGATCATGCAGTGAATATGTCGGAATTCATCGTTGCAACACGAACAAATTCAAACACACAATGAGTCAATAAAATATTATTCTCGCATCATATTGAAAGAATGAATACACTTTCTTACAAAATATAAAAAAGAGAATTTACCGAAATAAATAAAAATCATCTATTTTCAAAAACTAAATGCAAATTATAATTATCACACAGATACATCAAGAGTATTTTTTTATTGGTTCGAACCACTTCATTGGACATAATAGAACTCCTTCAATATACTCAACCATGATTTCTAAATAATTGATTTAAAAAATCTTTTTAAGAGACGGTATCATTGAATTACTTGATATTTATACAACTATTCAAGAAGTATTGACGAGAAGACGCATTAGCTCTTTGGGAATTGATATTGAAGAAGTTTGTGATGATTACACTAAGAAAAGTGTATTTTACATAGAATTCTTTTATCCCGAAATCTCATATCCCGTAAAACATTTTTACGTATCGCGGGCAGTCCATGTCAAATCGGCAAATTTTCTTTAAAATGTCTCAGACTCTTCATTATTTAATATAAATTTACTCAAAAAATTACAAAAAAAAAAATGGTCAAATTAAATTAATGGACATGCTACTCGTTAGAAAAACCAATGGCTTCTTAGTCACTGATTGGTCAAAAATAGAAACATGGTCAGGAAGATTGGACTTCATAAAGGAATCAAAAGACAAAAAAAAATACACTTGTATCATTTGCACCTCCATTCATTTATAAATTGTTATGGTGTAAACTTCCGCAGTCTGGTTAGAAATCGGAATCGAAGTTTTATGAAGTCTAACATTCCAAAGTATAAATTATGTTTCATGTATTTCTTAACCAAAAATATATAGTAGTTCGCAAAATGCTACAAATTAAAAAATGTTCTGAATGTAATGACAAAATTATCATTTGTTGTTTACAGGGACCTAGAATACTGGTGGGAAATAATATTGAACTAAATAACCACTTGCTGATGTAAAGAGAAGAACTTTTAAATTATTTTGCAATCATAAAAAGCCTATCACAAAAAATATATAATTTAAATTACTATGGTAAAGGGTAAATTACAAAAAAAAGAAACTATTATTAGGGATGGAAGAATTTTATTATAAATATATAATACACCTTGGCCAATCATAGCTCAAAAACTACATGCTGAAATTTTGTTTTGTGTATCAATTTAAGAAACATGATCTTTAATTTAGAATTATTTATTTAAATAAAAAACTACCATTTTTTTAAATTACAAATTTAATTAACATTTTTCAAAAAATACCCCTATAATGTTGTGATATATAGTCCAATGGTACCTGATAAATCGTGTCTAAAATCATCATTTTTCAAAAAGTATCATTTCGTAATCTGTAATATTATTCAATAGGTCTTTTGTGACATCCAATGTTCAAATTAAGTGATCAGGAGGAGGTTTAGTGGGTGGAGAAGTCAAATGTTAGAAAAACAGGGGAGGCATTAAATGTATAGCAATAGTCATTGGTATACGACATGGATGCAGAAAAGCAGAAAACATGACAAACAGGTTTCATGAGTGTCGTTGATCGGACGAAAGGCATTGGAGCGTGTGGTATATCACGCATTCGCCGGAACTTTAATGTAAATGTCATCTAACAAAATATAAATCTCCATCTACATCAATAAGTTGTGCTTTGAATTTTTCAAAAAATTAAATCAGCGTAATAAAATTCTTCTGGTACTCTGCCTACAGATATTCCGAGCAAAGTGGGAATAGATCTATTAGGAATGTTGTTGGCACGCATACGTGTGAGATCAATTTATTAAATTACTGATAAATTGGATTCTTGGAAAAAGCATTGAACTCACTGTGCTTAGATATTTTATCGATTTTCTATTTGTCCATGATATTTTATAATATCGACTTAGACTTCAAATGTATAGAATAACAGAAAAAATATATTGGCCAATTAGGAATGGGTCAAGCATCGCTGAAGTCCAATTACCAATTAAAACAATTGTGTTTGTATATTAGAAACTTTTAAACTTTATGTCTTACAGTAAATAAAAAAGTTTTCTGACAGGCACATGTATGAAATTTATACAGGTTATTACTTAGGTCAATATGTAACGAATTAGGTAAATGTGCTTTTATTTTTCATACAACGCTGAAGAGATTTTCAATCACTTTTGATTAATTTTTCATTTTATCGAACAAACATTTTTGATATGCTTCAATTTTGTTAAAAATGTAGATATTCAAAGAATTTGAGATGTAAATAAGTAAACTTTTTCAATACGACGTGGCAGATCATAACCTAAAATGTTTTACCAACTGGCAAAAATCTGACGTGTGGATTAGAGCCGCAATATGCAACCTTAGAAATTATAAGAAGACCACAAGAAACATACATAGTTCTATCAGGGTATAAATTCTTAGTTTTTTGGTATATTATTATTATAGAAATTTCACGTGTATTAAAGAAACACTGAAATTTTTACAGGATCCGACATAACGTGAAATTAGTGTAGGATGGTACTAATTGAAATGATGTTGTAAAGAGATCTAGATCTTATGTTTGATATTTATTTCTACTTAACTTGTTACATAGCCAATAATATAAAATAAACAGATTTAGTGGTCTTTTGAGATCTAATTAGATTTGACGTGAAAAGAAAATACTTATTTTCCCTGATTAAATTAAATTCGATTAATTAACTAAGTCATATGTACCGTTTGGTGCTAAAAGTTAATTCAAGTCCGTCAAGGTAGAAAGTAATTCACATCATTTACGCAAAATGTTAGTAACGCTTAGCTTTCAGCAATTGCTGAATTTGTTTATGCTTTACGCGTTCACAAGTTTCTCGATTTATTGAGTGTATTTCAGACGTTTTATGATTGCTCGGAATTTATTTGAGTTTGTTCTTTTTTTTTTGTATCTGATAAGGTTGTAAGCAGCCGATCTTTTGAAAGTTTTGAGTTTACACGGTATCTAATGGACAATATTTCGTTAGACAGTGTTCAAGAAATTTACACTCGTTCTTAAGGTCATCTAATATATTTCGTACGATAGCTCGTTTGATAAAATTTATATACTGGTTATGAAAGTCAAGTAAAGATAATTATTAATTACAAAATGCAAATGTAATGCACATCATCTCTTTCATGATGCTCTTTCGCTTTATTTGTTTCTTTTTGTTATTACACGGAGAAAAATGACTCCGCTGGATTAGCTGATTCATATCAGCTAAAATTTTCGGCTGGAATTGCCGAAAATATATGCAATTTTAGCTGTTTTGATTCCGCTAATGTAGCCTTAACCCTACTCAATTCGCGCTTAGCTTTAAATTTCCGCCACATTAGCAGATTTGTTCCGTTAAATTTGCGGACTTTTTCAGTAAATTTAGCTGAAATTATCGGCTATCCCTACGGAATTCCAACAGCTGTCCCTATAGGATAAAATTGGTAGAATCTGCGGATTTTTCGGCTGATTTTGCTGATTATTTTTCTCCGTGTAAGGGCTCGAAATATGTTGAGGTAATATGCATTTTGAAAAAAGAACACAAAATGTATGTAATTATAAAATACATTTTAAAATATATTACAAATATTGTTACAATTTATCAGTTATTTATTGGATTATTTAATTATTGATTTATTAAAGGGGTAAAATACCATTGGTTCAGAACACCAGTTTCATATTAAAACGGGTAAACATAATTTGCTGCACAGTATTTTTTTTAAATGTCAATTTCGCTTCTAAAATATTTATAAAGCACTGAAATTAATTTGTGTTGATAAAAGAACAAAGTAAAATATCGAGCAAAATAACAGATAACAGTAGAATTATAATAACGTCATTTGATTTTTAATAACCACAGCGTTAAACTTACAACAATACGTTTTACACTCTAAACTTGAATTAATAAAAAAACGACTTATCTATAGCGAAAAGTTGGTTACCATCAATTAGTAAAATTTTTACTGACAAATAGTACGAAAATAGAAATTTAGTAAAATTCGACTAATCAGCAAGTAGATATTGACGTTTTTAGTTCAGAAGCTTGAAAAATTAGTAATAAATTAGCAGGTTTTAACTTTTTATTAGAACAAATGATTACTAAATCATTTGGTGATTCACTTTTCAATTTCTTATTGGTAGTTTTTAATTAATTCAGATTTAGAGAGTATGTTTATAAATTTTATCATATGAAACTAACGACAGATTTGGAATAATTCAATATATTTTAAATCGTTTCATTTGGTAGATAAACATGGTCTATGTTTTCTTTATTATCCAGCATTTCTAATAAATTATATGCAAATACAAATTAATATTTACGTTCAACTTTCAAATAAGTTTTTACTCTAATTTTCAAAATTTTGTCAGTTTATAATAATATGATTTTTCTTTCATTACAAAGAGCGTTATGATTATCTAATTAGTTAATTATATTCTATTAATAGAATATCAGAAATGTTCTAAAATCAGAATTGTTCTTGTTGCCTTGAAGAAACTATACATTCAAATAATTGCACTCTATGAAATTTTATTAATTAAAAACTACTAATGAAAAGTCGAATAATAATTTAATTAATAATTATTTTTTGTAATAAATAAATGAATAATAAAAATTAGATAAGTCAGAGTGTTAGAATAATAATAATAAAGAAAACAATACAACACTTTATCGTTACTATAATTACTTACCAAATATTCACAGGAGGAATAGTATGTCTGATTTTTTAGAGACATTTGAAAAAATTGCCAATCATTATGAATTTTCGTTTGTCTACATAGAGAACAATTTTCTTTGAAATTTTATCATATGAGGTGATTATTTGTAGACAAACCTAGAAAATGAATAAAATTTACAAATTACATATACTGCCTGAATAGTACAAATTCTAAGACGATATGCAATCAGAATTTTTCTATAACGTAAGGTCTTGCAATTATTATAAAAGCTCTGGTCGTTCAGAAAAACTGTTTTTACGAAGTTAAATATTTTTTTTTGTTCACATTTTTTTTTGTGTATTTTAATCAACTATGTTGTTTATACACTAAATGAATGGGAATTCGATGGAAACTTTTAATCTTCGAAATTTGTTATCTATTATCTTGAATTGTGAAACGTATAATTCGGAGTTTGGAACTTAAACGCCCAATTTTACAAATTTTTGTAAGGATTATTTGATATTGCAACTGTTATTACCACTCCCTTTAAGGACCAAATGTACAAAAATTAGACACGAAGTTTGTCAGTATTTTTTAGTATTTAAATTCAATAAAAAAAATTGTGGTATATGCGTTTCCAATTGCTCGAACCCCGCTCTTTCGAATGGTGGATGGTAAAATACTGTCAATTTTAAAATGAACGAATTACAGACCATTTTTTAACAAAAATCATGAGATTTTAAAAGTTTTTTTTCATTTATC
The DNA here is from genome assembly GCA_030407085.1 of Trichopria drosophilae. Lineage (NCBI taxonomy): Eukaryota > Metazoa > Arthropoda > Insecta > Hymenoptera > Diapriidae > Trichopria > Trichopria drosophilae. The sequence continues at coordinate 195,842,710 of CM059582.1, forward strand.
GTTTTTTTATCACTTATAGCATTACTATGTCTCAGTTTGGTATAAATAACGTGACAAAAATGTCTAAGCTTCAAAATGGTTATATATGTTTTTATAAAATTCGAAATGGCGGTCCCGAAAATGGCATCCTAAATGAAATTTTCTTCAAAAATTTGAGAACGCTCTGACACAAAAATTATGAACTTTATAAAAAAAATGATAAGAGTAATAAGTTAGAATTCATCGACGAATACACTGGAATATTGCCAGATTTTTTTTATGATATTTTGAAAAAATTTTTAAAATTTACCAAAAACTCTGAAAAAATTCTAGTATACTCTTTGATGAATTCTAAGCATTTTTTGTTCTTTACAATTTTTTCTAACAGTTGATAATTTCCGATGGAAAAAATATAAAATATATATAAATACGCAACATTCGAGATTTATTTCTTCGAAAACTATCGACTTTAGGAAAAAAATGCTAAGAACAAAAAATGCTTAGAATTAATTAAAAAAATGTACTCGAATTTTTTCAGAATTTTTGGAAAAAAACAATTAAAAATTTTTTCAAAATATCATAAAAAAATCTGACAAAATTCCAGTGTATTCGTCGATAAATTCTAACAACTTTTTACTCTTATTATTTTTTTTTATAAAGTTCATCATTTTTGTGTCAGAGCGTTCTCAAATTTTTCAAGAAAATTTCATTTAGGACGCCATTTTCGGGACCGCCATTTCGAATTTTATAAAAACATATATCACCATTTTGAAGCTTAGACATTTTTGTCACGTTATTTATACCGAACTGAGGCATAGTAATGCTATAAGTGATAAAAAAAAAGATAAATGAAAAAAAACTTTTAAAATCTCATGATTTTTGTTAAAAAATGGTCTGTAATTCGTTCATTTTAAAACTGACAGTATTTTACCATCCACCATTCGAAAGAGCGGGGTTCGAGCAATTGGAAACGTATATACCACAATTTTTTTCATTGAATTTAAATACTAAAAAATACTGACAAACTTCGTGTCAAATTTTTGTACATTTTGGTCCTTAAAGGGTTAATCGAGTTTTATTTCATCTGTATCATAAAAATAATTTTTTTAAACAAAAAATGTTTCCTATTTTTCGCTCTACAACCAATCCGGAATATTAAAAAAAACAAAGAGTGAAATAGAAAGAGAAGTCTTGTTTTGTCTTCACATTAAAATTAAAAGTATAAAAAATGGATCGGAATTTATATTTTTAAAGTTATCACGATTTTTATGTTATGTTAGGTTGCGGATGCCAACGCCTTATATAAGATGTAAAGTTTCATTTAATTTAAGGAATCCTTCTTTATAAAAATATTTACATGAAAAACTGTGATAAACTATTATGATACGGAACCAGACTAAATTCACCCTTTCTATAAAAGTTATTTAGCTGAAAAACGGCGGTAATTTATGCCATTTCTAGACGTTAAGCAAATTACAATTTTTTTTGGATACCTTTTGATGCACATTATCATATGTAAAAAGTTCGAATAACATTATAAGATAAAAATATTAGAAGAAGATATTAGTAGAAGTATAACTTACTTTTTAAAAAATCTGAAACTTCATAAACCTTATTTTTATTAGAAAAACTTTCTAAAAGCCAAAATTTTTGCAGCCAAACTGGAATGTATAGCATGTAGTCTATTCCTTATTACCAATTCAATCGAATTTAATCAATTATGCCTTAGAAGCTGTTGAAATCAGTATAACATCAGAGTCCCTCCTGTAAAAAGTGGTATTTTTTGTTTGGCACACCATTTAATCTCGAATATCATTTATGTAATCTCTATTCCTTAATATTTTCGGTGCATATTCATTTGGTTGGCTAGGTAGATGCTATTTGAAAAATTCTAAAAATTTAACATCAATATAGATACACATAAATCGTATTATTTTTTTCCTAAATGAAAAGAGATGACAAAACAAGAGCCGGAAGGTACAAACCGAAAGATAACTAATTGAATAATTTCACAGTTTATTATTAGTACTGTAATTAATTGATTAAAATTAAACTATTTTATGAGAATTAATGAACAATTAGGCTATTATTTACGGAATTTGACAAATAAATGTAATTTAATTATGATTGAAAATGCTTGATATATTTCCTATCAATATCTACTGTTTTTAGCCACTCAGAATAATTTTATTTAGTTAAATTTAGGTCAAATATGCAATTTTACAACAAAAAATCTATAAAAAGTTCGTATTTTTTGCTGCTATCGAAGATTAACTATACCAGAAAAGAATTTTTTCGATACTGTACCTTTTGAAGATTTTGGGAATTTGCTAACATAAACAATTTCATATTAGTCTATTGATTGCTACGAAATATTCTCATGTTCATCAACCTACAATAACGATTCTTCAAATATTTCTTAATAGACGTCCTTATTCGTGTGAATTCTGGACGCTCTTTCAATTATTACCAGTAAAATAGAGACCAAAGTAAACATAATAAAATCACCCATGCAGTTATGCTCTGACCTATTATTATAATTGGCATCATTCGTTGAGAAAAGCACATTAATTTCCTCGATGAGAACGATGATTACAGCTATTAATTAAGACTAAGAATCTTCTAATAAAGAGCCATTTTTATTAATCGGCATGTTGTTGCACGTTCATGCATCAACAACCTTTATAGCAATGTCGTGAAAAACGGGATAGACCCTAGGGGATCTTAAACACAGTTCCGTCATGCCATCCTATTGTCGACTGTGTCCAAATTCCCCGTCAACCTCGAAATTCCAAACCCTCTCGACTTCGAAAATCACTGGGTGAGAGAAAGATGCGGAAACATTGCTAGTAAGTAGAAGGGAATCCCCCACGAGAGTCTCCTCGATCGACCCCACGAAAATCCCACCCACACGTTCGCGTACATCGCTCGTATCTTTCACATGGAAACAGCTGTCGTACTCACACTAGTTATTCCTTTTTATCCTATTGACTGCCTGATACATCCATCTCATTTCTTCTCCCTTTCTCTCGTCCCTCTTGAGAAGTTGCCATCGAAAGGAGCTACGAGAAATGTGGCAAATTTCCCTTCTTCGCCCCACCCTCATAGAACTTTGCAAATTATACGGCTGTAGTTGAAAATGCGATTATTTAAGCACAATTAAGCTCTACTTTGGTCTAACTAAGTATGGAGGAGGAGAAACGTTTCATCATTTTTTTTACGTATATTCTTGGACTGTCATTTTTGGAATAGACTATTGTATTCGACGTTTATTATTAAGTTTAAAATCGCTGCCAACTGTCCAGAATATAATTTGGTCCGGATAATCAATTACACCAACTTTTCAAATCCCCTAATGACTTCCATGAGAGGTTTCTCATCCGAGTTTTTGCAACTACTTTCATTCGTGGCTTCATCGCGTGACCATTTTGTGATATTTCGGCTCACTTTCAGCCTCCTGTCGTTTTCTGCTTTGTGTTCGTGAATCTTCGACCTTGAAATAATATTCAATCGCTAACATGGATTTTTAGGAGTCTGGAGTATGATCTTAAGGTCCAAAGTATTTTCGGTTAGACATCGTGGAAAATAAAAAATTTTGCACATTTTTATCGTCTCGTGGAATGGAATATCCTTCCATCAAAATTTATCAAACCACCATTGGAGGATTTCTCTGAAACGGAGATTTTTTTACCAAAAATCCAGCACCGAATATTTCTGTGGGGTTCCCCTCGTGAATGCACAAACCCGTCCAGAGATCAGATCGCTGGATCTTCCGTGGCCAAAGTGCAAGAACGGTCAGCCCCACCGTCGCCGTCCCTCACACCGTCCCGTCGTCACGGACACATTCACCAAGAACTCCCTCTTCTGGATGCGATAGTGTGACGTGCGTGTGAGGAACCCCACCACTGAAATGCACAGCGTGGTGGAGCCGGCACTGCGTCAGAAGCAGCATTCAGCCGCAGTTTCTCGTAGGACCGGCCTTCCGACGCCCTCAGTACGAAGCCGACGACCGGGCCGTCCGCACCTGTCGTCCGAGCCGATCTAGAGCAACCGTCGAAGACGCGGAGATCCTCCAAAAAAAAAAATAAAAGAAATCCGTCCATTGTCCATCGTGTCCGTCCCAAAAAGATTTTTCCAGAAACTTGGACCACCGGTGGTCCAAAACCACCATCGTTTTTTTGGGGATATTTGTGACTAGTGTGTGAACCCGTGCACTTGATGGATGATGATGCGCTTTGCTCCCTAGGATTCCTTCGTTATTGTTGTGCGTTCTCCGATTTCGTGACTCTCGCATTTTCGTTTCTTCGCTACTTTCTGCCCGGCGGAAAACAGTGAAGTAACAATTTTCGGTACCGAGGTGTGTGATCACGTGTTGTACGATGCCCTGTGTTGGGTGACTTTTGGATATATTGCCGATGTTCAGTGATCTTCTCGATTCACCGGACGCGCTCTTCGACGGTTTTTAGAAGACTTCCGGATCGGGGAAGGACGTTACGGGCAACGCAGCGGATCGTTCAGCTCTGGTGAGTCCCGCCTTGGATTTTTATTCGAGATTAAAGCCGAGACGCGCCGCTCAAAACGGGTTTCGACTCGGGGGAGGCGTTTGTGTGGTAAATAATCGAAGATGCGAACTGTCGGTGTCTTATTTTACGATCCCGATCGTTAACTCGGTCTGGAAGAAACAGGGCCGGTTTCTTTTCTCCTCAGCCCGTTGAAGGGATCCTGCAGTTTCTTCGAAACGAAAGATCGATAATAGATGGATGATAAAGTAGATTCGAAACGTAAGCGGAAGGATTTGCATTGCGACGGAAGCGTGCAAGCTACTAAGTGATCACAATTCTACACGTGATGTAAACCAAGTTTATGTCATATCCAATCAGTTCCGCTACTGACAAAAGATCGTAAACTTCCTCGAAGAAAAAAGTTTGTTGACTGCACCTTATTTTTGTCCTATACATTGATGAAGACGTGTTTGTTCCATAAATAAACGTACAGTGACGAATGGTTCGGATCAAAAGAAAAAAACTGAACACATGTTTGATGACAACAATCTATCACTATTAATATTCGTCTTATGTTCCCATTTCCCCAGCTTCTTCTTGTATTGACTCGTACATTTGTCGACATTAACGCGCACATCAGGGATTGAAGTGATCGATTAATCCCGTTGGTGTCTAGAGGAGAATCGATCCATTCGTCAGATCGAACATGTTGGTAGGTCTCAACGCTGCTTTCGATGAGATTCAGAAGCCGTAACGAAGGTCAAACTTTGCAAAGCGGACACAACTTTGCATCACCTTGTAAAGAATTATGTATTCAAATGTCGATCATTTCGGTTATTCCACGGGAGGTGATGTTGATTTCCTTCGAGAGGTTTTGGAGTTATTGAATGTAAATATTATCCATTGTAGATTTGAGATAAGACCCATTCGAGAATAGCAGTACCCTGATATCAGGACCAAAAATACTTTGCAAATTAGTTGAAGGTTAAACGTTCTCCAAGAAATTGAAGCTAATTTTGGTATTATATAAATATTTCAATTCGATAAACGGAAATGAGCATGATAAAGGATCGGACCAAAACTCCACATCCGTCGTTCTGTTCTGTCACGCCTTCGATTGTCAGCTGATATTACCCGCATAAAGTGCACATCCTACTAAGAACAAGGACTTCTCGTATCGGGATTCATCGTTCGTTTCTAATTAGCAGATGCACGCGCTGGTTGCACGTCGTATATTTTGTCCGGTACTGAAATGAGCATAGGTTGGAGAAATCGAACTTTGATCAATGGTGCGGTTTCTCATGTATTACGGCGAGGCTTTTACGAACGGGTGAAGATAGTTTAGATACTGCCAATAACCACGAAGATTCTAAGTAAAAGCCAATTACAAAAATACCAATACTTATGTAAATTGGAAAATAGATATACTCCAGGAACGATTAATCGAGGAATTCCTCGCATAATAAACTACACGATAGTTTCAGTTATTTTTAGTTTTGATTTATTAATGATCTATAGAAAATCTACTGTTACTCGCTCCGGAAACTACACTCCGATACAATTCGCGAAGTCGAGATTTTTAAGTTCCCCAACTTTCAAAAGTAAAAGTGGTGTCAAGTTCGGAAGGAAATAATTGTGTGCATAGAATTGAATCGTTTTAGTTTATTGCTTATTAATATTCGATGCAGTGCCATTAAAGCTGCAATGTAAACATTTCTAATGATGTGATTAATATAGAAGTTTTTAAAAACGTTGACGATTAAATGAAATGTTATACGGTGCGTCTAGTGAAAATGAAATGAAAATTTCCTAAACTCCAATTTTAACGATGGTATTTTCTGTATAATACTGTAGAAGTAGTTCTATATGTTACTGTATAGATACGTTTTATGACGCAATGGAAATCGTACTTTTTTTTATTGCTGATACGAATAGGTTTGTTATTTTGCATACTAGAAATTTTAATAAAACACAGGGAACGACATGTAAATCCTTAATCTTTATATCCCTTTAATTTGAGTATTATATTCCTTCAATAATAGCACCTAAACTTCCTACATCGATTATTTCCTGTTGACATAATATTATTTTTCTATAGAAATTGTATACATACAAGTGCATAAGAGTTTTTTCTACGAATGTGAAGGATGCGTATTCTTTCAAAAAAAAGTGTGCGCATGCGTTAAAGAATATTTTTTGTTACGTAAGTGTGCGTACAGTGTAGCTGAAAAAATACATAAATCATACTTTATGCACACTGCCACAAACAATATTTTGTTTACTGCATTTGAATTTTTAATTTTTTTAAAAATGTCATCATATTATTGAAGGAATATAATATGTTTCAAAGAGTAAATGCTTAAACACCCAAATGTTTCAACAATGAAAATGTTCATTGCGTTTTATTGTGATTCTGTGAACTGAAAAGAGAAAATAAAAAAAACGATTTTATGTCGGCAGCAAAACAAAAAACCCTACAGATAGGATTTTCATAAAACGTGTCTATAAAATTTCAAAGAAAAGCACAGACGTTAAAATTGGAGGTGATGGAAATTTTCATTTAATTTTCACTAGATGCACCGAGGTTATTTAAACACTCTTCTCTGAGCATGTCGGATGTTATTGAATGTCAAAACACGTTTTTGAGATTTGACAGATTAACGGGAAAAAAGTTTTTTATATTGACTTTCAAATTAATCAAATGCTCTACTAGAGTTTTTTTTAAATAAAGAAACAACTTAGACATTTTCAGTTTTTTGTTAAGTACGCAGGATTTGTTTTGACGTTTTCTTACTATGTACTTTTCTTGCATGCAAAAATGTAACAGCACAATCGTACATAGCAGTAAAAAGATTTACGGTATCTTGTAAAATTCTCGGTTATATGAATTCCAATTCAAAATTTTGTCAAAATATCCTTAATGCTTTTTATTCTTCCTCTGTTAAGAATAAAATTAACTGCCATTTAGACATATTTTTATATTCACTTTTTAAATCGATTAAGCATAGTAGTTTTATTGGATCTTGGGTTATTTTTTTGCATTTATGGTACTAAATTCAGAAATTTTCAATTAGTTTGAAACATTGAAATGCGCAATGGTTTAAAAAATTGTAAAAGTCGAATAAAAAAAGTGTTCTTCATACGTGATATTACAATTTGTTTACTAGTAGATTATACTGTTTTCTATTATCTATACTCAAAAAACAAATTATTTTATATTAAATACCAATACTTGTGTAAATTGGAAAATAGACATACTCCAGGGACGTATATCTATTTTCCAATTTACATAAGTATTGGTATTTAATATAAAATAAATGAAAATAATAAATACCATTTAGAATACTAGAGTACATTTTCGTTTTTTTATTACATTTGTTTTTCTTTGTAGTTTTATTAGATAAAAATGTTTCAACTAAATAAAAATTAAAAAAAAACGATTATATTGTAACTAAGGTTTTCAAAATGTTTAAGAATCTTGTAATATTAATGAAAGAATCTAAAAATTTCACTTCTATGTTACAAAAAATTTTTTATTATAATAATTTTTTGTATTTTTAGAATATATTTAATAAACTATGTGACTCATAAACTACATTACTTCTAATTCACAAAATATTACTATGAAAATACTTTCCATTCCTAAGTAAATTATTCTAAAAATATCCGGAATTATTCTATTCATATTTCATAATATTACTTAGATAAGGTGTGAATTAGCAAATATATTACTTTCAACTGGAAGAAATGACTTTTAAAATATTTTGTACATTCAACGACCTTTACAATGTCTCTAATTAAACATGCTAAAGATATTTTTTACTTTATACCAAATGCGAAGACCAAATTTAGTCCTCATTTTTCAATGAGATATCATGTTTAGTGGATATATCTACTCTCTAAATTGGAATTAGTAGAAAACTACTAATTCGTAAACGAAAAGTAGGATACAACATATAATTATAGTAATCATGTTTACTAATAAAATGTGAAAAACTACTATTTCATTAGTCAAATACTATTTTTTATTAATAGCAGATCTAACACTTAGATCAGTTTAATTCTAGTATTATATTAGCGGTGACTTATTATTTAGCAAAAAATTAACTAATTTATGATAACCAATCGTAGTATTTTTTTTACTAATTAAGATTTAGAGAGTCCAAAATTCGTAGTTAAAAGGAAAATACCACATTTCTTTCATTTAAGTTCTGAACTTGATGCTGTGTCATAAATTGGAATATAATAATGGTTTTTAGTAATATTTTGTCTTCGAACAAAATTAGTAAGAACGAAATGTTTTAACTATTATCCCTAAAAACTACTTTTTTTGTTCGACCAACCTTGTTTTTGAATTTACTATTTTTAATTAATTGAATATTTAGTCATTACATTTAGTAAAATATGTAGTTAAACAAAGTTACTCAAATTAACTTTTCGATTCCATTCAGTTGACTTCATTCTTCGTTACTTTAACTGATGAAATTTAGTTGAAGGCCTATCGAATTTACTCACGATAGTTAAATAGTCAAGTTTATTAAAAATGCTTTTCTACTACTATTATTAAATTTATATAAGTTAATTTACATACGTGTAGTCGTTAGTCACTATTCAATTAAACTATCAATATTTAGTGTTACCGATTACTACTTATCTCTAATTATTTAGGATAGTAAAATTCTGAGTTTTCAAACATGAACAAACTTTTCTCTGGGGAGTCTCAGAAAAATAAATATTTAAATTATATAAGAAATCTTTTTTATAGAAGTGCAAAATTTAACAATGACTTTAGAACATCTATGTTAATGTACTTATATATTTCACAATGTTTCGATTATTATTCTGACTAACTGTTCTGAAGACGATTTCTAATCGTAAACTTTGAAACTAATTGAAACAACACATGCATGTAAGCAAATAAGTTTCATGTTCGTAATTCATGGTAGGAAGTTATATGACAAATCCAATGACGAATACTAAATTTATCTACTGCATATTATGTAGACAATTGAGGAAAGTTATTTTCATTTAACCTTTCATTTTTACTTCCTATTTTATATGTTTATTTTAAATCTTAACATTTTGCATAATAAATGTAGAATGGCATTGCGTTTACTAAATAGTATTGAAGTTTAAAAACTTTGTAAATATGACATTCCGCTTTTAATTTACAATTTACTGCAGTAATTTTTTATTATAAATGCTGTATTAAGAATAACTCGTTACTTATCTTCAGAATCAAATAATTTAAGAACTTCTAAGATTCATATTAATTAAATACATATTTAATAAAAGTAAGACTGCTGACAAAAACGTTGCAGATTTTTTATTATTTTTGCTTACGTCTTATAGTAAAAATCAGTTATAAAAACAACATTTAATGAAACTGTAAGAACTGCTAAAATTATACCATAATATTATATAAATAGTATCAGTAACTACAATAACTACATTCAAATACTTTCTTCGCGAGGAATAACTATGAAAGTTTTCGATACACTTAATAGTTGCTAATATACTCATGATTTCAAGAGTAATTTACATAGTTATAAGAATTAAAGTACTAATAATAGTTATATATAACTGGAAGATTTAATAAATATTATCATAATACCAATTTATGTCAGTTACAAAAACAAAAATAGTAGGAACAACTAAATATTTGATTAAATTAACTAAAAAACTATATTTATTATATTGATAATCAATATTTAGGACATTTTAATTAATAATTATTCCAGTCCATAAAAAACCGTTTTGAAGAGAAAGAATAGTAAATCGTTTATTCATGTCAATATGTAATAAGTTAAATGTGCTAAGTAATAATTGAAAATAGACAAATATTTATTACTATAACTTTATTGGTAACAATGTCAAATTTATGCATTTTATTTAGAATTATTTGTAATCATTTAATTATCATAATCATATTATATTGTAAACTACTATAAGTAGGGATATTTTCCAATACTTTTTCTACCTCAATATTGCTGCTGATAATTAAGTTACTAGAAGTCTGCAGACTTAATCTGATATCTATACATTATTTATAAATATTTCCATTCCTACTATAAATTTTTCCTTAATACTCTTCGAATAATAGCCTACGTGCATGATAAAAAATATCTGGAATTTGGATAAAAACGTAATATAATAAACAGTCAACCATTCAACTATTAGTTAAGATTACATTAAACCGTAGTTCTAAATTTCACAAAAGATATCGATAATGTGTTTAAACTTTTACGAAAATGTATTTTTTAATAACGTTTTAAGGTAATATCTTCTGAAATAAGTTATGTAACTTCCGAATATGAAATTGGAATTGCGCTAACTTATCTTATTCTAACCATATACTAATTAGTTTCCATAGTGAACGATTTCAGTTAGATCCTCCAAAATTATGGAAATAAACGACTTCGAGTTAAATTTCTTTGTTTTGTTTTATTTGATTTAATTTTACACTTCACTTCAACAATTTTAGAGTGCAACCAAACCATGCGGTTGGACGACCCCAAATTCTGTTGTCATAAAACTAAATTCCTCTAAATTTAACGGATTCCCGATGGGATACAAATCGATTCCATCTACTTTCCCTAACCTCCAATTGATTTGTTGCACTAAAACACTGGGACCTTGTACCTTGTAAAACATCGGAATAAATTACGTCACACGGTAATTTTGTGGAAATGCCGTAACTTTCTTGTCCAGACAGCAAATAAACGGGTAACTGGCCACGTAGCAGTCTCCGAAGACTGCATCGCTCTTGAATGCACCTCTTACTTGCTCTTGTACTAACTTGTCCTTGCTCTTACTTCCTCGCATTCGAGAGAATCGCTCTGGATTTTACTGCTAGAGACATCTGCATAATCAGGGGGCCATTAAAGACCCGTAATGGATAAGGTGTCGTTAACGTGACTACGGGTGCCCGTCGCAAGATCCGCGACGTTTCGTGATTGTTATTACCGTATTGCTTGTCACGGAGGAATTCGAATCATTAGTATATGGGGAAGTTATTCTATAACCGTGAAATTAACTCGCCATTTGTAAGAAGCACACTCTTACCCAATGATTCATATTCGGCGAAGGTGGTGCGGATCGAATCCTATTCCGCTTCGTTTAAATTTTTTTGCTCTTACGATGATTCCTGATAATATGGCCGAAACGTCATTTACATTCTCATTGTGTCAGCTGACGTGTCTTGTAATTATGAAAATGAAAGTATCGAATCCATTCGGAACTACGTTTCTTTTCACCAAAGAAATGGCTTGAAAAACAACTACAAAAAGTAACAAGATTCGGCAACGATTAAGTATGGCAATTGGGTATTAGTTGCCATAAAATGGTTGGGTTATATTTCATACGTAGGAATTTCAATGTAAATAAGTGATCAAAATTGACCAAGAAGACAAAAAATGAGTTCTAAAAGAATAGTTCATGTTTTTTGAAATCCAGGATATTAAAAGCTAAACTAAACTTTTACTAAACTGTCCTAAAAATGTGTTTCTTTATAGCATTAAATGTGTTTATAAATATTGAAATAGACAATACTTTAATCAAGAACAGTTTAAATCATTTTTATGCGAACATTCCGTCAATTCATAAAGAAAATACAATGAAATTCTTATCTGGCTTCATTGCAGTTCACGATCTCATTTAGTGTATAAAGCGGGGTATTTTCTTGATTGCTATTATCTAACGAATTTATCTGAATAGGGGCAACGTTCTGAAATTTACTTTAGTGACATTTCATATATACGAAACGAGTAATTCACATCCTGGTCAGTATTTATATGAATATAACAAAAGATATGTTTAGTAAGACTTTTACTATAAGTAACTTAAATTACTAGCATTATTGAAAATTTAATGTGTCTATTCAACAATTTATTTTGAAACACGAATAATTTTGTTATTCATATGTATACTACCCGTCAAAAGTTTAGGTTTAGTGGGTTTATAATCGGATTATTTTGGCTACAAAATAATACAACAAAAACCTGGAAAGATAATGTTTATCGGTGAAACCTTTTCAGAAGGACTTGAGAGGCCTAAAAAAAGCTTAACTGGAAGTTTACGGCTAAAAATGTAAAAATTACATTTTTGGCAATTAGTTGGCTTCTATTAAAGATATGTTAATACATAAGTACTCATTTTGCAGCTTTTCTCATTCTCTGCAAGTTGTCCTTTGTATTTATTAATAAACTCTGTCGAAATAAGTGCTCTATGCGAAAATGTTAACGACAATACTAACAATAGGAGTGATGATAATGACAATGATTATACTCAAAAGAAAAGTGATAAACAAAATAACCGTTTAAATATAAAAATCTTGCAAAATATATTTTTCCAAATAATATTTTTGCTTAAAAACGTTATTCAAAACCTATATAAAACGTGATTAAAATTTGATCAGGTTAAAATACCTTTAAAAAAATATTGTTATGTATATATAAAAAGTAATGTTACCTTAATTATGAAGTAAAAACTAGACTTTATCTGAAATATTCTGAGTAATTATATCTAGAAACAGCTTCAATTTATCTACTTAAATAAAAAGGATTCTGAATACTATTCATTAAATTGTTACATTTTTAATAAAAACCTGTTTACATTAATTACCTACACTTGGTACATTTATAAATTAATTTGATATGTTTCAAGCTATAAAAGAGATGTATTTCTTAAAACCAAATATAGTTGTAGTAATTATATTTCGACCGATTAAAGTAGTGAATGTTTATATTTGCTCCTACTAGCATTTGTACAAATTATCTTTGCAAATTAGAAAATATTCATGAACTGAGATCAAATAATGTAGCACAAAATTCATAATAGCTTTACAAAAATATGCTTCTTATAGTTTTATTGAAATTGATTAAGATAAAAGCTAAACTTAGCTAAATTATTGTGAGTATACTAACGAGTGAAGTTTCGAAATATATCATACAAATTACCGGAATATCGTCAAATCATCAAAACTTCTGATACGCAATGAAATGTAATTTATGTTAGACGAAATATATTACAAAATACACTTATGACATAAAAATGCTCATTAAAATGATCATTAAAATAGTGTGAAATAGTATACGTAAAAGGAAATAATATTGAAAATATTCCATAACTTACAAAAAAAAGTAAAAAAAATCAAAAATTAGCAGTTTACCTCTACGTGTATGCGATCTTTACGGTTATTTTCCATATTTACTATACATTTTGGACAGTTTTATTAAGTGCTTTATTTTTTCTAATATCGGTAGTAAAACTGTCAAAACTCATTATGTTTACAACAAACAAATTTTTATACTAAAAGCGCATGTAAAACTTTAATTTTTTTAAAACAAATTTTTGGAAATCTTGGAAAGATTTGGAAGAAAATTTGGAATATAGTCCAATTTTATGAAATGACATATTCAACGATGCAAAGTCTCTTATATTATCTATGGTCTGTTCAAATCTGATAGTTTTACAAAGTTTATTCGAAATACAATGCATTAACTATTCCGCACCAAGGACAATAATTATTAATGAGTTAAATGGTGTGTTTCAAACCTGCCTACAAATTTTTAGTTATTATTGCTAAATAACGTCGTATAATGACAGTAGTCGTCGCAAAAAACTAATTAATTTTTTCCACCAAATCTTTTCTTGTACATGCTTATCTTAAACAATTTATTTTACAAACTTTATCATTAATAACAAGCATTTCGATTTCAAATCATCGCTTATTACCTATATTACACATCAGGTTTAAAAATCCGTCGATTTAAAATTACAAACATTTATACATGCCGAAAAATTGTACTAAAAACAGGAAATAGTAATTATACTACGCGGGCTTTGACAAACTTAAAGTAGCGATTAAAATTCGAAATATTCGAAATGAAAATGTTCATGAACCGGTATACTTTTAGTACTGCTTGGAGAATATTTACTTGGTTCATAATTTACTATTTAGTTATTATTAATTAATTCTAATGATCTGCAAACGTTCCCAAAAATAAAAAATCAGTATTCTTTATTTTTATGCTTTCGTCCAAAACAATACAAAATAAACCAGAACACTTTTTTGTACAGCTTCGTACAAAATTTCTTACAAAAAAGTCACTCAATACTTTAGTCTGAAGGTAATGAATGTTATAGTCTAATGGGATATCTAAGAGTAACAAGAGAATATGCCTTATATTTAATAGATGTTTTAAAATGTTAATGTAATAATATAAAATATAAATATTAGACTGCAATCCACCCAGATTTTTTTTTAGGAAATTTTTTTTATGCAGTGTGCGTTAAGTACGGATTTACTCATTTTTTACATTATTTAAATGCATTTTACGCATACTTGAATCAAAATATATTGTTTGATACATGTGCGAAAATGTTTTTTGTACCAATGTTAATGGCTATCTCGCTTTCAGCTCGGCCCCCAACTATCACATTCGGAAAAAAAACTCGTATCGAAAACTACTATTATAATTTACAAAAAAGGTTCTGTGTATATTGCAGTTTGCACACACTGGTGCGGAAGCAAAAAAGTATCAAAAGTATCGATTTTTACACTTTTGACAACAATTGCAGCCCTCTCAATTGTCTAGAAAATATAAACAAATACTCTGCAAGGTTCAATAAAAATGTACCCGTCATAAAAATTGTCTTTTATACGTTTCTAATTTTAATCTCTATTTCAATTTTGTTATAGTCAATTCAGTACCTCTCTCTGGGTTCCATAGAATTTACTTAATAAAATAAAATATTTTTGCGTGTAGTGCAGGGAAAAAATGGTCTGGATTCTTCCCAAAAACCCGGTTTGTGACAATCACAGACCTAGAAGTTTGTGTTAAACAAACCAAACTTATATGTGACACAAGAAAGTTTGTGTTACAAACAAAAGAAGGTTGTGACGATCCAAATCTGCGAGGTTGTGATTATCACAGACCTGGTTTTTGGGAAGAACCCAGACAATTTTTTATTACAGATATTAATGTTGCAAATGTAACATTATTAAGTAACACTAATTAAAAAATTTAGATAATTACAAGCATCAAATTTTCAAAATAAATATGCTCCATTCATGACAATAAATAACAATTTATTTGACAGAGTACGTTATGGAAGAAACAATATACAAAACCAAAATGAAAACATCACCGATAAAATTTCTAAAGCAAAACATAAAATTCGAAAAAAGACATTGCCTAGATATTACGCATTATATAACAATACATTCTTGTCGCAACAAAACGTTTCCTATCAAATAATGCATAAGAATCGAATTGTATTAGTGTCGCATGTCTTTTTTTGTATTTCTTTCACGGAAACGTAATTTTTTGTTGTTCGGTACAAATCAGAAACAAAGTTCAGTGTCGTAACGGGAGCCGACTTTTACAGCCCGTGATGTGTCTATCGTTATCCTTCAACGAGACACGCTTTCTTTTTGAAAATAAAAATCAACACTGGTAACTAGAAATCGAAAGTGTCTAACACTATAATCATTAGCCTAATCCGTGAATGATTCAGTAGACTTTCAATTTTACACGGACAGCACCGAGTGGCGAACGATTGCGTTTATGTCAATATTCACTTCGATAAACACTGTCGTAATTGATTGGTGTTAAAAAGTAATTTACTTCGTTTATTAGTGTTTTTTAACTGACCAAAATGGTGGAACTAATGATTTTCTTCTGTTAACGTCACATACATCCTTAGAAATGATTCATCTAGATGTAATTGACGGTGTACGAACATCACTCAGGAGAAGTGCATTCTATTATCAGGAATTGTGTACAAATTTTTCCAGAATTCGGAATTTTTATTAAAGTAGTGTCCCAGATTTTTTAAACAAATATAACATATTAGGTAATAATGAAAGATATAAAAAAAACTATAATTTTAAAGATCAAAAAATTAGAATTGTTTTCAAACCCACCTATACCAACATAGGAGGGTATGTATTACTAATAAATCCTTATTAATAAGATATTTTACAAATGTCTTTCAATAAAAAACGTCATTTATGAAATTAAATGTAAAGATTGTAGGGGAGTTTATATTGAAGAAAAGGTAGATTACTTAAAACAAAAACAAAGAAAATTTAAAAAATATTTATGGAGATGAAGAAAAGCATACAGGATTAACAACTCATAGAATTAATAATAACCATAGTTTTAAAAATGTTAACATCTTAGAATTGAGAGAAATCGACATAAACGCAAACACATGGAAAATTATTTTACTAAACAAAATTGAAATTCAGTTAACATTAGGTTTGAAAAGTCGAATTTAGCAGAAACTTATTTCTGGATACTAAATTTCAAACATATAGAGAACAATAGATTTATATGAATTTACACCCTTTCATATTGTTTTTTCATATATTTCTTATAATACGAAAACTTTTTAGTCTCCGTTTCAACTTCATATCATTGTATTAAGTTTTAAATGAAAAGTAATTATAATACAATTAATAACTATATCGTTAATTTTAAATAACATTTAGTTTGAAATATTAACATCTTACTAAATACAGTGTTATTCAACTTTTTTCTAAATTACTTTAAGTGAACTTGATCCAGCTTGATATATATTCATAGACCTTCGTGAATGTACAGATTTTTAACATCTTTTTAGAGGTAAGATGTTAGTTATTGTTAAAAGTATTTTAAATAACGTTATTAAAAAGTATTTTACTTGTAATATAATCTTTATTATTTGTACATTTTTTTATATGATTATGTTTGTGGTTTTTAACCAAAACCTATTTAAGCTATTTTTTGTTAAACTTTTTGTATTAGTATTTTTTGTTAAAATTGGGACAAATATATTTCTGATGAGGCATACAATGATAACCGAAACGTCAAACTTGGTATTATTCATCCCCACGTCTTATTCAGATTTAAAAAGAAAATCTTCATAAATATTTTCACTTATGAAATTACTCAGAAAAGAAGTTATTTTATATAACATATTGGGTAATAAATTAAAATGTCATAGATTTGACTCAACATCTTTGCTTAGTTGATACTATAGAGTAAGAGACAAAAGATTTAATGAAAAATAAAAATAATTGACGTTGGGCTGAATGATTTGCGCCCGAATATTTCAATGCAGGGCGCAAAATCGATTTCTACTCCCGGAGCGTTAAAATAGTACATTATGCGTAAAGTGCTGCATATAGCGATTTGGCTAGGATATTTTCATACTGCTCTATCTATCGAAAGTAAGAATGAAGTCTTTATAAAATAAAAATTGAACCACTTTAAGGAAATAATGAATTTTCTACAGTTATCGGACTCCACAATGAGTCACTTTTTCATCAATGAAAAAAATCAATGTATTTCAAAGTGGTTTAATTTTCACTCCATAAAAAGTGAGATCTCAGTCCAAGAAATTTAGAGAAACAACAGAGCGTAAAATTGTTGTTAATAAACTTTTTCTTCATGTTGAACCTGTAATTGCTTGACCACTTTTTACAATATAAGTTTATTTCAAAAAACTAAACATTTTTTATTTCTAAATCATTAGTTTGTAAAACCTAGAAATTAAATAAACGTTAATGACACGTTCGTAATTAAAACAAAACCTAAAACTTGAAATTAACAGATTATCCTCTGAAAATTTTTTTTCTCGTCTACAAATCGCTTCATTTGGGTAAATATGTACTTTAGAATCAGTCGAAGGCGGTCATTGTAAACAGTTTTTCTTGGCCATAAGCGAAACATTGTAATTCCATTGATTACGTCGTTAAGTACGAGCTTACACTCGGAATCATACGTTAAATATTGATTCAACGTGAAGTGACAATTCTGCCCAGTCCGAGGTTCATCGTGTACGATTAGTTACAGTTCAGAACGTAGTTACTGCTGCATGAAGAAAATTACTATTTACACCGTTGGTTATACGTGACTTTCTGTATTTTCCATCTTGTATTATAAGACCATCTTAACCTTATTCTAGAAGTAAGACGTGTTTATAAAACGTTCATGGTAGAATTAGTTTCTATAGTACCGATTCGAAGATTACATTATCTATACCATAATAATGGAGTCGTGTAGATGTGAGATCATTTTTTTAATATTTACTCTAAAGAAATAATCATATTGATTCCATTGAATATTTCAACAGTTTGTCGCATCTTTATTTTCCTATATTCAACTTTAATAAAATACAATAAATTACCGACTTTTTATCAATTCTTGACCAAATCACATGTCAAAATTAGATCCAGTCTAAAATTTAAATGTAATTTTTGTACATTTTCATTTCCAATATTTTGAATAATATGTTTAATATTAACTCGAACTTTAAAAGGATAAACTTGTCTTGGTTTTATTCTGCATACTCTGCTACCCTTCGCAAACGTCGCTTCAAAAGATTTTAGCCGTATTTAGGTAACATGTATTCTTCTTAAAACATATTTTTTGTTCGTCTAGTCGACGGAAACTAACCGCATTGAATCTGAGAGATTCCCAGATCTTAAACATGTGCGTATCAGCGGTTCAAATGGTAAACATATGAACACGTTTTAAAGAAGAAAACTGATTCTTTTTATATTTTTTAATTAAGAATTGATTTTCTTTAGTCTTTAATACCTCAGTAAATTTAATATTTACAAATCTAAAGAAGAGCTTATTAATCACGATTTGTTAAGTTAAAGTAGTCAATTTTCTTCTTTTTTGTGACAATATTCAATTTTATAAAAAAGTAATGGAAGGAACTTGTGACAAAAAATATTTTTAATTAATAATTAACTCATGCGTTTTAATCAGGCATTTTATGGGTATTATTTTTGTAGAAAAGAAGAATAATTTTAATTTTTGTTAATTTAAAACTAAAGCTGATCCACTCTTATGACGCGAAGCGGCGAAATCAGTTCCGCACGTGGCAATCTACAGCCTTAGTGACCTGACAGAGAAAGTCCCAAATATTTGTTATAGCAGTTTAAATTGATGGAGACTTCATTATACAATGGAAAGATATTTTGAGAACCTCTTCTTAAATCCTTAAATTTAATTTCCTTTTCATTTCACTTTGTGTCATTAGTCATTGATTCCGTAGAGCATCAGAAACTCAAGCTAGTTCCGCTGTTGAACTATCATATTATTGTTTACATTTATACTGTTGTCCTGGTAGAGATGGTCACGAGAATCTGCCCAGAATTATCCCAGATTTTTATGATCTGGCTAGAAACTAGCAAATCCTACTAAAAATGACATTCTGGCGTAAATCTACCGAGACGTGAGGCATTGAGACAGCTAATATAGTTTAACACGAGTACGACAAGCTCTACAAATTATCGACCTCGGCTCGATTCGAGAATCTCGAATACCTCTCGATCGAACATTCAATATGGCGGCTCGCTCTCAGCTGATTCGTCTGCACATCCTGTCGCGATTGTTTACAAATCTGTTGTAAGCTTCATTTTAAAAGATAAATTGTTTGCATTTACACCTGCTCATTTTGTCGAATCGATTGATCCTTACCTATTATACAAATTTAATATGATATTTTCAGTTTGTAATTATTGATTTGTGTTACTCTAAATACATGTGAGTGGTCTATAGCAGGTTTTCATCTAGAATTCCTGTATATTTCTACCGAGATTCTACCGAACTGTAGGATAATGGCTAGTTCAACCAGCCAAATCTCTACCAGGATGAGATATTTTTTAAAACCGTTACTTATCATTCTTATCATAACATCTTCATAGTCATAACAAGGAAGTAATTTCGTTATACGTTGAATAAATTGTCGAGTGTTTGCCAAAATGATAATTAATAACCATCCCATTATCAACTCGAGCATAGATTGTATCATATTTTCATTTATGTAGAAGCATCATACGCACCGGTGTTTTATTACTTCCCGCAATATCGAGCATCTCACATTATCTAGCGGTCGATTCCATTAACACTCGATTATAAACACCCATCTCGCAATTTGTGCCAATAGCGATAGGATCGCGATAATTGAATCGAAGTATGCGATTCAGTAGAAGACGAACAATCAGACGGCGCATGAATAGCCAGAAGTACATCAATCAAACGTTTTTTTCGCTATTTATTAATATCAATACTCTCGGATCTCCCCGGTACAAACAAAATCGACTATCCAGAAAGTTAAAAAAAATAAATAACGAAGAGACTATGCGGAATATCGCCTTGATGTATCTTGAAAATGAGCTGTCCGTCAGTTACTTTCGCGTTAATTCGTGCGTGAACGTCCCGAGAACGGCCTTGCTTGCGGTCGGTTAATAACTCATAACACCGCCCGAGGAAAGAAAGAAGCTACCATTTTGAGTGGTTGACTAAAAAGTAGCATTCGTTTCCGTCTGTTGGCTAGCACGATGACGGATGGCGGCTTGAGAAGAGAGTTACCGAACGTCCCAACCAGCTTCCAGCCAGGAACGAGGCTAATGGGAGAACTCGATCGTTCGACTTTTCGATTCGAAGTCGTAATTTCTCCTACGCTCGGAAAAGGCCCCGACAGAGATCGAGGAACTGACAGAGAGGGAAAAGGAACGAGTTCGACCGCAGCCCACATAATCGGTAAAGGACATTATAGGGCTAGATATGGTCAAGACGGTCTCGAGACTGGTGAGATAGGAGAACGCGGCTTAGTCATCGATTCGCTAAACTCGAGTACGACTTATTGGCGTTGATCTATCGATCCTTGGATACAATCGACGGGTGGCCGGAAAAAAGCATCGTCAACGGCGCCAACACGATTCCACCAATTGGATCTCCAGCAAATTGCTGTACAAATTGCTTATTTTATGTTTATTTACCGTAGGAGGGCGCTCCGTTGGCTGAAAAGCACTTCTTCAAATGTATCGACAAAAAGCGGATGAAAAAAGTGCTTGGTTGATCTATAGATCCGTTTTTATGTCATCAGAACTCGTTAAACCTTTTTTTAAGCATTCCAGGCTTTTAAATTATTGAGCATGACATTTTTATAACAATTGATGGGAAAGTTTCTTTATCCTAATGTACTTAATTTCAATACTGTTTATGGCTGTTGAATTGAGTAAATGGAAAAACATCAATTGGTTAGGATTATTGACCAGAGATCCAGTCCAGAATTGTTTTGCATCACCGATAACAGGTGTACCAAAAAATAAAAACTGTAGGCACTTTTTTCGCGACCTGGCGCAAGTTTTAGATCAAGTCACACTAGGAAAAATTGTATGGTATAATTTTCTCAGACATCCACGAAATCTAATTTTATGACCAAGAAAACGGGTTTAGGTAACTTTTTTTCATTTGCAGGCTGAACAGCTGACCTTTTCGATTATCCATACCTTATTTTGATGAAGTGGAAATATACGAGACTACAGTTGAAAATATTGACCATTTTTCGTTGTTTTCCATTGTTTTCAACTTTGACAATTTTTTGGGATATTTTTTCATCCTGGACAGTTTTTTATAATTAATGTTTTGAAATTAAATTTAATACGACGTCAAACGCGCTGTTGTTTTCATAAACAAATGATAGCAAAGTATCTTTGAAGTATACGTTTGAAAAGAGGTCGTGATACACTCTACCATTTGCAATTTTAGTGCCAAGTTTAAATGTTTTTATTGTAACTGATGCTACAATGTTTTTTAAAACTTTGTTAATTTAGCACTTCTAAAAATTGCTGTTATTAACCAGAATTCATGTGTTCATCAACATTCAGGGTATCAAAATAGAAAAATGTTCACGGTGTTCGAATTTTCTTATCTTCTCCAGTGATATGATATCATCAGCCTTAAGTTAAATCGGAGTTCTGCCATTTCTATAAAACAAATTATGTGGTATTACTATCTACGAATTTAATTTTTTTCGATTAATGAACCGTATTAAAGTCAACCCCAGTACAAGAAAATTAATTCAAATGTCAAGAATACGAATGCAGAAACGTAATTTTGAATTCTTTTCTATTCGTGTCATTGTTAAGAAATTTAAATGTTTATACCGCTGAATTCGAATTTTTGGCATATAAATTCACTTTCATTTTCTGGACCCATATGATTGTGAAAGAAGATAAGGATATTAGAACACTTTTCGATTTCAATTTCTTAAATTTCTATGAAGACTCCACACCTGCGAAATCTGATTCATACCAGCGATTTTTAGAGGTGGTGTGCTCAAATTTAGCATTGCAACCATCAATAATAGCCTTATTATTTTATAATTATTAATTATGTTACTTATCACCAAATAAATTAAAATGAATTGCAAATGTCGGAATCATTTTTAAACAAGTTCATTTAGTTCTAAAATTTCAAATGATAGAGTTTTTTATCATGAAAGTCCCCCTAATTATCAGAAAAGACCCACTTTTTAAACGTGCAGTAAAGACACCATTATAACCCGGTTTCTAACTGCACCGACAATTGTTGAAATTTACGACATGAGTAAAATAAATGAGTACCTAAATTTAGCGAAGACTTCCTATATTTTAAAACACACAAAACGCTGTCAATTTTAATTCGTTTTCATTCAACAATAGTGCATTCTTCGAGGAATTAAATTTACTTTCAGAACAATTCAAACCATCATCCAACAAATCTCCAAGATCAAATAATATCGAAACATTGTCTTCCATGTTGAAAAAATTAAAAAGAACAACAATATCGCCAATTCTTTCAGTATGTAGCTTTATTAGTTGTCAATTCATTAAACGAGCTACAGATAAACAGAAATGCATGCTTCCAAGCATTCAAATTTAAAAAAAAAGCTGTAAATTGGAGAAAAATTGGAGCAGTTGTGGATGACAGATTATTAGGGAACATTATACCATATTTCTTAGTTTGACTAAACCTTAAACTTGTGCTAGATATCTATAAAAATGCTATATCGCTATAACACAGGTAATAAGAAGCTATTTATTGCTGCAGCCTGTATGTCATCTGAAGATAAATGCACTAAGTAAGGAACAACCAAACCAAGTCTTTCTCTATGCAAGTGCAAATGTTTCATACTTTAGACCGCAAGTGGGTACCCATTTACGGAATATATGAATTGTTTGAGATGGACCATCAATTGGTCGTTACATTCTCTCAATATAATTTTATGAACCAATCGGAAAGAAAGGATTGGTTGGGCATAGCAACTGCTTAGTGCTCTTCGATCAAGACGAGAAATTGGTTAGGTAAACTAAGGTCATTTTTCTACTAAACAATTGATTACTAACAAAATGAATAGATTTTTACCAATTTATTTCTTCGTAAAATTATTCGCTTGGCTTCTCCAGCGAATTTCTCATATGGGACTAAGCAAAACAAAAAATTTCTGTACGTCAAGTAAATCAGAAAGTTTGGATGAGCGCATTGTAAGCATTTAAAGATACGTCAATAGTGAATTATGTCTACGCTTTGTAATTTAGATTTCGTATCTTACTATGCTCTTGATTTGGTATAATTTTGTTTATAGAAAGTTTTAAAATGTTCGATAATAATAAATGTTTGTTATGAGAGTGCTAAACTTTTTTACTAATTTCCTTTAGCTGCAAAAGAGACAATAATTTTCAAGATTGACCTATTTATAGTAGACACATAACCTCAGGAGTCCTAGAATAGCTTCCGACTAAAATAATTCAATGCAGTGAGTATTTTATTATTTAGACATTTGTTACTTCACACAATAAATTACATATATTTGGATACATAGTCGGAATATAATCATATTGTTTCTAGTATTTTTTCGCATTGGATCTTACTGTTCGATTAGAGCAACCATAAAATCTCCAAGCGAGTAATTGTTGTTAGCTGCAAACTAGTTGTTAAACAAACAGAAAGAAATTTTGTTGAAAGTAAAATATAAAATAGTCACTAGAACGCTTTCCTCTGATTCGCAGATAATAAATTGGTTAATTCAACTGTAAAATATAGTTTTATGAGCAAAGAAGTTATATGCATTAGCCTATTAAGACTTTTCACTTATTTCCACTAACCAATTTTTTGTTTTTTTTATAATAGTTGCCATTTATACCTCCCAACTATGATCATTTCGCAAACAAAGGAAATAGCTGCCTTATTAAATAATCCTCTCCGCACAGTTACACTAACTATTCCTTTGAATGGAATTTAGATTTCTAGTCCAAACTAGATTTTTCGTTATAAATATAAATATGACATGTGAACTAGACTAATCTTGTACGTTTCCTTATGTCATAAAATTTGCAAAAATAATTCCAAGACGTGAAAAATTAAAACAAAAATATAAAATTAACTTACGTCAAATATATGTCTCCAAAATGATTAAAGTGCTATCGCACTATTACGTCATTATACTAATGAAACCTACCACTTTATCATCAAATTACGTACGAAAGTCCATGTGTGAGGACTCCGCCTCTCAATTTTCCCAGAATCGGCAGGAAGATTAGTCGACTCATGTGTTTAATTTGGCAGAACGTCCGTCTATTTTATTTCACAGTAAGTGAAATAACTCGTGCCTTAGTCGGATCTCATTTCTTTTCAACGTTACTAATAAAGTGTATAAAATCGAATTTAGCCTTATTGTCCAATTTGTGTCAAATCCAAGTAACCCCAGTGATGAACACTTGTACTTTAGTACCAAGCTAAAAAGACATTTACTGCAAGGTTGTACAATATTATATAATACAATTTACCTTATACAGGCATAATTAACGAGATATTTATTCCTTTTGAAGTGAGAAACATAAATTTTATCTGCTAATTAAGTCACTATCGGAAGCTCTCTGAGCCTTTAGTGGCAACTTTTCTAAGTCCGCTTTTTTTGACGTGATGTCATACGTTCCTTTTAGGACCATTTTTCTAAGAGTTACATTTTATATCCATAGGTCACTAGGGTTGTGACTAAATTGCAATTTATTTTCAATCCAATTTACGATATCTGCTTGCCATCAACACCACCCAGTGATAATTTCCTCGCTTAATTTTAATGACGTAATTAAACGCTGCAATTATTCCTTAAAAGATCATATGAATTCGCTTATAATCATAAATCAAGAGCTTGAATTAATGTCGTTATCGCGTCTAGGGAAACGTTTCTCACGCAACATTTTGCTTTTGACAATGAGCAAAAAAAATGGTGTTCCGGTGTTCGTTTCACACGGTGTGTTCGTTTTGTCGGATTTTGTTGCAATCGCAACGTCACCAGCCTCCTCTTACGCTTTATCCATTCTCACAGAGAATGTTGCACCTGTATGCACTTTTATTTGTTCCAGCAATAAAGTGCGCAAATCGCGAGTACGCCAACGTATCTCTAGGCGTCGCTTCCTGCGGGAGATTGAGGGACGTGAAGGAAATCATTACGTCACTGTAATTAAAGAAGGAATTTCGTTATTATGTGTGACGCAAAGTTCCACCTAATTCCAGTCTTCAGAAATTCTAGACATCGGCATGTCTGGACAGTAGCCAAAAGTGGAGCTACTAATTGAAGAATGTATGAATTTTTAGATTTTAGCCGCGAGTAACAAAAAATAACACTTTTTTTCACAATACATCCGTTTTACTTTCTAAGATATAAGTCTAAGAAATCAGTATTTATTTTGTTTCTCAAGTAACTAATGTAATCTGCGTAACAATAAGGGGTAATGGAATAATATGTTACCAAGGAATACTTGGTAAGAGTATCCACAAGGTGGATGATATTTTTCACTCCAGAGATTTCGGGAATCACTGAGTAGGTATTTTATGTTAGTTCTGGACAGTGTTTTTTTTTTAAACATCCGATACCTTCAAATTTAAAAGATGTTTAGAAGACATCAATTTTTGTTATAGTTAATACTTAATTTAACTTTTTGAAACTTGCCCATATACGACAGATGAACCAGTTCGTTCTCACGAGCTCTAGCACATGCGTTAATTATATCAGAAAGCAGTGTATCACTTAATTATATCCCTCAGGAAGTATCGATTATCTCCACGTAAAAAGATCGGATTTTAGAAATGCTACTCGCCGCGTCCCGGATCGAATGGTGCCGCTTTTGAAAAACACAACTTCCAGTTTCATCGAGTCGAAAGTTTCAATTAAAACCACCGCCCGAACTCACGCGAGCGAACCAATCATCCATGTGTGGAGGATAACAGTGGTCGGCATTGGTTGGCTTCTTGCAGTTTCTCTCTTTCGAGAAAGATAAATCAAGTATCATATGCATACGTCTACAATTGCATCGACATGGGACTGGGAAGTTATAAAACGAAGACAAAAAGCAGATGGGTATGGAGTACAGGTTTTTAATAGCATTCGTTTTTGCGCTGACGCGTCAATTATTTGTTTCCTAATTGAGTAACGTCAGGAAAATCGAATCGATTAGTGTCAATCCAGGACAAAGTAATTAACGTTCGATGTAGGTCATGGGGAGGAAATTAAATTTCGACTTACGTTTGTTTTAATTCATGAGATAAAAACATTTCAAACAGTTATATAAACTTCAAAACTATCTGCAACTGGTACATCATATTACTTTGCAAACTCCAAAGGTTGTTCGGTTGGTTGAACCACGATTCAGGTTATTAGAGCCATGTGATGATGCGTAAATACGTTTGGTTGGAAAAGTTAAACCACAACATGAACTAAATGACTGCGTTGTATATTTAAAATTGCGTGCATTATTCCATATGAGTGGTTCTTAGTATTATAAGCCGACTATTGTATTCTACCAACTGATTTATTTCACTCTGAAAACCGCACAGGTCGTTACAGCCGAAACGAAAGGGTCATGATCGAATAGTTCGGATATCAGGACTGAACAGTTCGGTTACCCGATCGAATGGTTTGGTTGTCACGATTGAATCGTTTGGTTCCTCGACCGAATGGTTTGGTTGTCACGACTGAATCGTTCGATTGTCATGAGCGAAGAGTTTGCTTACCATGACGAATAGTACGGTTGCCACGACCGAATGGTTCGGTTGTCACGTCCGAATCGTTCGGTTGCAACAATGTACAGACAGATTTGTTGTAGTATGTAGAAGTAACATTATGTTTCCAACCAAACACTTTTAAGTACCACAACCAATCAAACCCTTTTTGAGCAAAAGCACAAGACAAAAGTTCTATAGAACAATGATAAAATATATTCCCTGTGCCCTGGACGTCTTTGATTGTCCGTCGTCATTGCAGGAAGTGACGTACGCGCGTGCACGTACCAAAGACGAACGTACCTCTACGTGCGTAAGGTCGACGATTCATGTTTTATTATCGCGAGCAGCGGAAAGCAATCACACGGTACTTCCTCTTCCATAGTCACGTGCGTGTAAACAGCATCGCGGAACGTTAGTCAGCCCTGAGTCGATTTGGTCGATTATTTCGGTTCGGTTATACCAGGTAGTTTGTTTTATTTTTTTTCCTATCGGGATCCATGGGTCGGTGTCTTTTATCGTATTTCAGAATGCATGGGTAACCCGCGGCTACGCACCGTTGGCATAGGTAATTGGCCTTTATTGTGGTAATGAATAAAAAATTTGCATGCTTGTTAGTCAAATTACTTTTAACCATTATTTTTTGTCAAGGGTTAATTCTCATTCTGATTTGTAATTAATTAACATGGCATATTAATGGGTACTGTATACCTAAAGATATATGTACCTACTATACATGAAAAATTAATCTCAGCTAATGGTTTTATAGGATTTCTTATTTGGGATATGAATCGTAATCTATTGATTTTCAAAATTGTATTATTTTGATGATCTGTTTGTTAAATAAACAGCATAACTATTGTGAACCATCATTATATTATCTTAAATTATATATATTAAACACCTTTCAGTTAATTTTAGTTGAAATTTATTACACAATTGAATTACAAATGATCATCCAACAAATTTTATTTTTATTTTGTAGTTACAATTCGTGTTTTCATTTTTACGTTTTGCGGTAACGAATATTATGGCGAACTGGATCATCTGAAATAAAAAATATTGATTGATTCAGTTAACTAACAGTGTAAACGAGTGTTTGATCGGAGGAGTCAAAAATATATGCATATTTTTTTAAATTACGTACAATAGCACGTTGATGATTCGATTTTTGCTAAAAATGGTCGTTTCATATTTCCGTCAATTCTGTTCAGAACAATTTAAAATTTAAAGGACGTATGCATAGTAATACTGATGCAACAACAAAATCGATTATTTTCAAAGTTACCAGTGGAGTCATCAAAAGTGAACCGACATAAGACTTGCAATAATGGTTTATTGTTGTGATATAATCATGCATTGAAGTATTACAATTAGATTCAGCTGGGTCATTCAAATAAAAACTGCCAATTCATTGCCTAAAGAATGACGTAGAATGAAACACGAATCGAATGCATACTGCTCCAAAGATTATTCCTGATCATAATAACCCTTTGTAATTTTTTTTTACATTTCTCAAGAAAATTTTAATAAAATA
Organism: Trichopria drosophilae; assembly: GCA_030407085.1. Classification (NCBI taxonomy): domain Eukaryota; kingdom Metazoa; phylum Arthropoda; class Insecta; order Hymenoptera; family Diapriidae; genus Trichopria; species Trichopria drosophilae. The sequence goes on from CM059582.1 coordinate 195,871,560, forward strand.
TTACTTAAAAAAATATGTTTCATTATGATCATGATGTCAAATATTCATATATTAACAATCTTACTAAATAATAAAAAGTGAAATAAAAATGTATCAGAACTGAAACAACAACAAAAAAGTAAATAAAATTCAATTAACACAACTTACACTAAAACTACCTATCAATTAATGAAATTCTTATTTTAAAACAAATTAATCCGGACCAATAAATCTAACTAAACAATAATTAATGGAAAAAGAACATTTGTATGATTATGAATATTTCAACAATTAGCCAAAATAATATTGAAAAAAAATCCAATATAAAAGAATATACCTGTATCACTCTCACATCATGCCAGAATATACAATTATAGTTTCTATGTGTCAGTAAAAAAACAATGCCAACATTACGTGTCTTATTACCTCATCGAAACCGACGACTAAAAAACCCCACTGTCAGTTTCACTCCCACAAAGAAGTTGGAATAAAAATGCTTCCGGTATCACCGCAGGAAACATCAAGGTATGAGTAAATTTCGTATGCAGGCTCCATAAACGTATATGAAAATGCATTTACTTGCTTGCCAAGTTTCCTACATGAATTATTCCTTGTGTACACAATGTTTTCTGTATACACTCCATTCTGACATCCAAAAGGGAATTGTTTTTCAAATGATTTCCTTCCTCAAAAACATGTTTATAAATAATCTATACTAAATGTTTGAATTCTAACTATACAAAAACAAATTATTACAATTATGACTGAAGTGATTGTTTAAACAAACAATGCAACGATTTAATACTGATTAAAAATTACTTCAAATAACTGCTTAATTTTGCTTGCACATCTGAATTAGAAAAAATTACCAGTTTTAGATCATTTTTCCGGTCTAAACGACGTATGTCAATGGTCCAAGAAACTGTTTTTATTTTCTAGTAAGGTTCATATACTTAATGTTGTGCTTGAGACACCTCTGGTTAATATCCGAGTGACGCCTCCTTGAGGTCGTTCATCTCCCGAAACGTTCTTATCCGAAAGCAGTGCTATAATTATTGAGCTAGACCATTCTTCCTGCATAATATATGAGTCTAAAATAGTGAACTGACTATCGATCGACTCCAATCTTTGGACCCCAAAAATTACCCATTAAAAAATACTCAAGATAATTAATTTTTTTTAATTCTAGTGAACCAAAACTGAACCAGATTTGTTAGTATCATTCTCAAATTGGTGTCCAGTCCGCAATTATTCTTTTCCACTAATTGGACATAATCCAACAAGCAACATTGTGCAAATCTCGGGACAAAAATATGTTCCTCCTTTTTTTGGTTTCTATCTAAGAATCTTCGGTGAAAGCTTTTTCATCTTTTCACCTTTGGCGCATCGCGAGGGCGTTTGCACCGAGGCTATGTCATTAATGTACGCAACGAGGAGCCGGCAGCATGCAATTATTTCCATTCAAAATGGCGCCCAACGGCGCTCCGCGTAGTCCCACTTTTAAAATCCGGTTTCGCGCTCTATGAAAAGTAAGAGTAAAGTCGCCGGTCGGTTGTTTACTTTGCTTTTCATCACGACGCCTCCGAAACGCGACATACTGGAAAAATGCGTCTGGGACACTTTTGTGTGCACTTTCTATGTCGTTTAGTCGTTTGGACTATTTTTAGTGTCGCGGCTAGACAGCTGAAAGTTGTCGCGGATTCGGGACGTTGCCTCCTCTGATTGTGAAAATGCGCCACGGATTTGATGTTCCGTGGACTTTAACTTTCAATCCTAGTTATGAATTTCGTGCTTGTGTACACGCGCTGCGCTTTAGAAGGGAAAAGCTTTGACGTATCTCTAGGTGACTTTTTATTCTCTAATGATGCGTTTCGTTAGCGATCGGATCGATAATATCGATTTAACTCTCCGACCAATGATCCTAATCAAGGAACATTTCTTTTGATCGTGTGAATCGATGACTTTCTAGGATCATTAATTGTCGTTTTCTTCTATAGTTCATCCGCGACCAATAAAAATGTGGACGAGGTCGATATGCATATAATTGTATATTTGTCTAACTTATGGAGAATGTAAATAAGAACATTAATGTGAAAGTAAGTTAGGAGCTAATATGGAGATTAATAGGACAATGAAGTGGGAAATGTGTCACATTGACTATTTTCAGTTTCATTTCCTTTGTAATTTTTATGAAAAGAGTTACGAAAATCGGACAGTTTGTATGGGAGGTTTATTGACACGGATCTAGGTAACATCTAAATTTAAGAAGACATTGTGAAATACTTGATAGTCAGTTCTAGCAATGTACCAACACAATGCTGACTTTGGTAATCTATAATCTCAATATTCAGTCTTGTTAACAATTTATTAGTTTTTCTTGATCCCCACGCACAATTACTAATGGTCAGCTCCTTTCGGTATAGTTTCTAACAAATTTAATTTTCACTTCTATTTAGCCAAACCGGAATACTTACCATCTATTCAGTTACTGAATGACTAGTTTCATAGATCTATTTACTGATCTATTTGCTGTTTTCTGACTAGCTTACAGTTATTTACTAAGTTTCACACAAAGACCAATTGCCTCTTCGTCAGGAAGACGATCGGAATACACCGTAGGTCCTCGGGTTATCTTATTATTTGGAAAGTATTCCGTTGAAAACCTTGCAACACAGTCATAGATAAGACATTGCATTGCGGGTGCGAACACAATGATAAGAACAGGTTTTCGAGACCTTACGGAACTCCGAGTTCGTCCTACTTTTTTCAGGACTTAATCGATCAACCACGCCACGAGACAATCAAGATGTCAAGGTGCTATCTTTTATAAGTATATTAGCGCGCAATAGGCTTATCGCTAAATTTATGTAACCTGTCGAGGAATAATGGAACGAAATTATTTCGAACTTGTTCCGATAAAGGCTTTTGAACATGTGAGGATTAGGATGAGATGGGAGCGATTTCTGGTACTAACACGAACTGTATTTTGTCGCGTGATTCAGGAACGACACACTATTCTAATCTGCAATTGAAACTGGATAGGAAATGCTTATTCTGGTTCTGAATAACTGGAAATGGAATAGTGGTTGTAACAAATAATTAGAAAATAACAACACGGAAGAATTTAAAGATATCAATTTACAAATTGTTTAATGTTTTTCTGTTGAAATACCTTGAACTTCATAAAAACTCCTGTAGGTACAAGTGCGCAATGTACATTTCTATCGGTTACTGAGTAACAAAGCAGAAACAGTTAATAATAAGAGTTTAGAGACTGACCTCTAACAAGGTCGTACCTAACTTTTTTATTTAAATGCTGCTACATAAGTTAGTACAAGAATGAGTCAATTTTATGGAGAGAGACTAACTGTAGATTTGTAACACATATCGCTAGAAAAACATAATTCCATCGGAAGTTAACGATCAGTCAATCGGAAGTACTATTAGCGAGTTAAACAACTTTTCTCATTACCACTGAATGTTATGAATGATTATTCTATTTAAATGGGTTCTCCATATGTCTGCTGATAACGGCAGAACTTCTCAAGTGATTTACTTTCTGCAGAGGACTGGTTTAAGACACCTATGTCACCACCATATCCACCACCATAAATTTGTATACGTGGTAGTGGTGACAGCCTCAAATAAGGTAGGAAAGCCAAAAAACGATAGCGTAGGTTGGACCGCACATCCTTTCCCGTGGTATAGAGCACTGAGGTGATTCACGCTCCTCGTCTGCACGCGACACAGGATATCCTTGAAGCCTCCTAACGGTCTCCAGGATTGCGCCCCGTCTGATCTCTCTTACGGGAACTCCGATAACGTTTTCCTACACGTATACCTGAAAGTCGTACATCTCGTTCAACCAAGATCGCCTTATTTCTCGCATTCCGTTACCAAATCGAATTATCTTATATCAAATAGTCATGGATCAGCTGTGATTTCGGTTGAGGACCATTCTCTATTTCGAATCACCCATGTGGTTGTAGCTATTGGACACAATGGCGCCACGTGCACGGTTCAAGTGGATATGCTTAGCGCTGCGGGTCACTAAATCCAAACTGTCCGTCCACCAGATCCATAACTCACAGACTCGACCCTCAGGGCTTCCACTGAAAGCTGTTGAAACATTTTTCCCAGAGGATCTATGATGAAGTCGTTAACTAGGAGGGTCACCGAAGTTAATCACTTTCTCCGAGTTCGCAAATTTATTTTTGTCAATTTTTTATGATTTTGTACATTTTGTTTGCGCACTAAATCTCTTTAGTCATAAGATTTTTAGTAGAATTTGACTGATTTCTTAGTAGAAGCATATTAATTAATTAGTAGTTTTTTCTTTTAATTAGTAACCGACTATTAACTGTTCCATTTGTAGCTTATTTGTTTTTTTCAATGTAAAATTTCGAAGATGTAGTTGCAATTCAAATTTATTGATGTCACCCTTTCTACGAATTTTTAGAAAGCATGTGCTTATTCCCATCAACGTCGACGTCATATATTAAAAATCGAAGCAACCTAACTACATTATAATTTTAATATGTAGTTTTTATACAATATAGGATTTCGATGTAAGAAAGTCGATCACAGAAAATTCATATCTGTGAAATCCACAAGTTACTTGTTTATCGAAATGTTAAAATCTTTAAAGATTTATGTGTCACTTATATTTACCAAAGTGACATATTGTTTTGAATGTTTCTTTTTTACATATTTTTCTTCTCGAAGGAATAGCTTTCATACTTCAACTACTAATTATACATGATTAATAAAAAAAATCAATGAAATGATTCGAGGATACTGAATCCAAAGCGAATCTTAATTAATTGCAATTATATAAAAAACGCATTTAAAGGAAACAGCTGTCAAAGTAGAAAATCGTCGTTAACGGAAGGAAACGGGAAAGAAGGAACTAGATAACACTGAGAAATGATTGATTATATACGCAAAATTTCTTATCTTCCGATAGGTACAATTTTATTAGAATTATCAACTTTTATTTCATTTCGTTTACTTTCTACTAAATGCAATAAAATATATTAACTTGTAAAAATGTTTCAACTTTTCTGAAGTCAAGATTATTAGAATCAAAATATCAGGTTCTTAACATTGAGGGAAGTTTGGATATTTTATTATTTGCGACCAGGACTTTAACCCTTTAAGGATAGTGGGAGAGACAGATTTTGAACACAATTTTCAACAATTGTATTTCTTTATGATTAGGTCAGCCAACAAGTTTGATATAACTATTTATTATGGCATCAAGCTTGCTTTTTAGATCCGGAAATCCGAATTGTAACAAAATGAAAATCCAAAAAACATAACGTAGCATTTTCTATTAATTTCTATTAATCATAAAGAAATATGGTGTTGAAAATTAGGTTCTAAAGGTGCATAAACAAAACTCATCAACCCTCCCACTATTTTTAAGATTGCTCTTTCAATGGGCATGAGTTAAAATGCCGAAAAATTTCGAAAACGCTTAAAACTTTTAGATTTAATTTTAAAAAACATGATTTTTTAATTCAATTTTTGTATCAAATATTATTTCTGCAGTGCCTGCTCTTTTAGCAGGAAAACTTTTAAAATCATGTAATTGGAGCTGGAACTTGAATGTGATCAAACGAATCCAAAATGATTTATATTTTTTACATTTTTTAATTGAAGTACTGTAAGTTATATGAAAAATTGTTGTAGAAGAAGAAATGTTTAAATACACGTTTAAAAAAAACGTAAATATGTAAGAAATTTCTTGAACCATATTGTAGTTTTACAAAAAAATTCAAGATCCAAGCAATCCAAATACGCCACAAAAAATGATGAAAAAGATATATATATATATATAGGCTTATTTTGTAGATCATTCTTAAATATTTTTTTCTGCAGAAGTTTTCTAAAAGATAGATTTTTGTGATCAAAAACATAGATGTGAGATTATGTAATAAAAGTACTAGAAATTTGTTATATAAAAGTACTACATAACTTTTCTTTCGTGTTAAAAATGTTGGAAAAAAATACTACTTAGACTAAAAAGAAAGTAAAACAAAAGCTTCTGGATAAGCATTAACCACCTTGTGTTCGGGATTGAAAACTCTTTTTATAATTAAAAAATTCTTAAAATATTGCCAGTTCATGTTTATAACATTACGTTACAAAAATTAATTATTTAAATTGCTTAGCTGAAGCTAATCGGTATGTTCATACAAAAAATTACGAAATTATTTATTTTCACTAATTTTATACATATATGACTTCTTTTATCACCACTAGTGAACTTCATTAAAACATAGATACATAAAAAAATTGTTCTAAACGAAGAAATATGTGTACATTTTTCAAAATTGTTAGAAATGTTTTTGGATCTTCTGGACCTCAAAAACAAATAGATATTTAAAAAATTGCGTTTTTTCTAATAAGATTTAAAAATTTATCTGATTTTTCTGCTTTTTCGTAATTTTAGCCTATAACGATCGAAAGAGCATACTCAGATTATTCAGATACGACCTTTTCTCCAATTTTTGTTGACTAGCATTCTAATGAAGAAAGAAATAGTCGCGGTAAAGGGTTAAATAAAATAATTCAACATTTCTATTAAAATTAAAATTATTTCTTTAATACTTCGTTTGTAGTGTATTTCTCATGTATCTGTTATTTGAGAGACAATGTGAAGTTCTTTTATTTATTACCGAAAAAAATGATGACATACAAATCGAATTTCTCAAAAAGATTCCTGAATGTGTGAAGCATGAAATCTTCCAAGATCTTTTTCTAACCTGAAAACAACTAAAGAAACAGAAATTAATGACTGTTTACATCATCTTAACATCGCAAATTATAAGTCTAAATTCTAATTAATATCATGAATGTTAAAAAAGACCTAAAAAAGTGGAGAAATTAAAAAAAATTGTTATTGAATGTTCATTTTTATTTGTTAAAAATTTTATTGTCAATAGATAACAAGAAATGAAGATTGAATTGATGTTTGTTTACAAAAGTTATTTCAATTTAAAAAAAAATGTTACCCCCGACGCTAATATTTCTCTAATTTTTTGTGGTCGTTCGGCTTTTTCTGACCTACCGTGTTATTAAAGGATTACCTAATATTTTTTGGAGGATTCTTAATGATTATTTAACTACTGAAGAGAACAGGTTTCAATAGTTTTTGTGCAATGCTACGGAATTTACTTTCAGATAAACGATTCACTTTTTCCCATTTGTTTTGAATTGCTTCAAACATATTTTCGCATTCTTCTATCAAATTACGTAAATATAAAATTTAATTCTCAACTCTGTTATTTACATTTATTTAAATTTAATAAAAAATGTTCGATATTTAAACAAAATCAAAAACAAAAAGTTAGACTTGTACTTATTTAAAAATTACTACACTTCATAGAGCAAATTCTCGAGATCTCAAAAATAATTAACCTCATAAGATATAAAATCAACGACAAATAAATGATATTTTCTCTTCGATGAAACGCGTCTGTATATGTTTTCGACCAAATATTAGACAAATATTTTCACTAGTTTAATCGTATCTCGGAATCTCCAACACGATTTGCTTGCATTATATTACACACACTTTTTAACGGTGATCGACTAAAAATGACTAATCGAATTCTTGGCCCATTTGACAAAAACATTGATTACATTGTCGGATGGGGTTAAAGTTCGTGAGCCATACTGCAGAGCGTTACTAATAAGTTCGTGACCTAGCTCGCTGGACTAACGGTAATGCATTTTAGCGGGAACAATTATCGTCAACATAACGACTAGTACAATAAATGTGATTGTTTTCGTCATAAATTTTCTCATCGTCGTAGTTCGTTTTTATCGGCCGTTGAGATGCTTTAAAATACCGTTAAAACTATGACTTTAGAGTTGTTGGCGTAATGTTGATGTCATTCGATGTCATATCCAAGAACAAAATATCTGGAAGAATAACTAAAAGATGGTGTCACAGAACGTCAATTTTTTGAAAATTTTATTATGATATTATTTTTCATTCCAAACAACATTTTGAAAGCATTTACTCATTTCTATCGTACATTATTGATTATGTTTTTTCTAAATTTCTGGGAGTCAATGGAGTAAAATTGAGCCACTCTGATAAAGGAGTAAATCGCCATTCTTGAAATGTGAATTTCCATTCTTGTTCACCATAAAAAATTGAAGATTTCATTAAATAATAATGTTTTCAATAAATTTGGGTAGTCGACATCAACATTTGCTAATAATAATATTTATAACCATCATGTAAATTATTTAAATTCCCATTAATTGTTGAATAAAAATATTTGTCAACACTTGGATTAATTTCGAAATTTTCGTTCAATTACATACATTTTTCTCAATTTACAGAAACCTATTAATTTTCTTACGCATGTTATTTATCGTCGTAATTTCATTCTTTTCATACTAATGTACTCATTACTCCAAAATTATCTGGGAACATTTTAATCAACACACGGCGTTTATCTCTAAATGGCAGTCATAATTGACTGCGACCCGTGTCGAACAAGTACCGAAAATACAAGAATCTCCAAAACAGGAATGATCCTCGTTATTTACTCAAAGATAAAACTTCCTGCATGCATAACTTTCGGAGCAAGCGTGATGTCACCAGTAAAATATTGCTCGGGATCGAAGATCAGAATTGAGTAACAGTACTTGAGTACAAGTAAAAAATAATATATACACGCATTTTTTCGTTCTGAACATGACATGGTGTATTTATTCATATTATCAAGAGTACTTTGTACCTCGAAGCTACAATTTCTTGCCTCGTCAGGTACTCGTCGTCTGAGAGATGTTACGAAAGAGCGAAATTTTGTGTATTTTTTCAGGTCTTTGGAATCTTCGTGGTTTGTGGATGTTAATTTTCCTTCAGGTGCGTTGATACAAGTCGGGTGGCAAATAAACCTGCGCATTGGTCAATATCTTTGAGGGGTCGTGCGAATCGTGAATGGGACAACTTTCTCGCTTGTCGCATTTGCATTTAACCTTGAGACGTGCATAAGTCACGCATTGCTCGTCTTTGCCTGCGGTAGCGAAACTGTTAACTGCCTTTGTAATTGTCGATGCGTAACCATGATTTCAAGTTTAATTAGACGATGTTCAATTTATTTTTGTTTGGTAAGATAAATAACAAGCTTCGAGTTTATTCAGGGAGAAAAATTCCCACTTCATCAAAAAAATTAAGTGTGAGCGGCATGCAACCGCAAATTATGACAGATTTTGCTATCAAGCAATTACTAAAATGTATGAATTGAAACTAAACACAAGCAAATTAATCAAATCTTTCTGTTGTTCTATTTGGAAATGCTGCATCTCGCATTTTTGAAAAAGAGAAAACTGTATGCTAGATGGTAACATCAACCATTATCAGTAACATCACACTTACGACAACATCAATCGGGTGAATGGTTAATTATTAGCTATTCAATTATCGTTAAAAAACGAATTGATTCGCCCGTAAATAGCGTTAATCAAATCTCGTATTATTTTCTAATTTATTTCCTTTAACAAGCTAAGAGGCACGGTTGTAGACAAGGAATAGATACAGGTTTTGCTCGATGTTCTCTTCGACTATTTGAATGACATGCACGATTGCGAAGATGTAACCTTTTTCACGTGTTTAACAATTACACACTATAATGGATGTTTCGAACTCTTCCCAGTTACAGGTTCCATTGCTATCTAATTAGAAGCTTTATAAATTATCTTTTCGTAAAAGTACCGACCGTAAAGTTAGTCGAAAAATGTTACAATTTACATGCACAGATATTAATGGTTTTGTCTGTCGAGATGGCTTACAACACACAATTTTAAATTCCTTTCAAAATCCGGTTGAAGACATGTCTTAAATTAAATGTAAGACTCTTATTCATTTTTTAATTTTATGTGTCATGTAGTATTCCTTCATTAGCACATGGCATAATACCGAGGTGTGATATACGTCTTCACTTGCAAATATTCAGTAGATGTGCATATTTGAATTGAATAATTTACGACTTTGTAATAGGGAATCAGTCATGCTTTAATATGATTTTATTTTGTTTTTCAATTTCCTTCAGATGGTACTTTTAAAAATCAGTTTATATAACATAAATAATCTATATTAATATTTGCTAAATCATTTTTAAAATATGTTTGCAAATAAGTGCTCTATCGATCTCTTCCGATGTATATATCATCAATGAATCAGTTGTTATTACAATATTCCTTCTAAACTCAATAAACAATTCGACAACTGTGTTTGTTGAATCATGTCATATGACACGTATGCTCAGTATTAGATTGGTTTAGTTTCCGTTGATGATTGCATAACCCTGAAACAAGTTTATTAAAAATTTGAGCATATCATATGACAAAAGTCACGTCAACTATTTGTTAACTACTCTTCATGTAGAATTTAGATATTAAAACCTCGGTAATATTTTGTAACATGTCACACGAAAGAAGATGTACCAACTGCTATGATTGCATCAGAGATAGATAAGCTATCTCTCAAAATTACCGATAAATAGTGAAAATTACATCCTCTTCCTGTGATTTCCAACGATGTTTATTCTAACAAATACTAGAAAGAAGTCTTCAACGTATTGATACAGGAACGATGATAAATTATTATAATATTCGTTAATGACCGAGTCCTATGCAATTATAATGTGAAACGTCGCTCAGGACTGGAGACTCGTCATAAATTTTACTACTAAGACGTATTCTTGGAGAACTCAAATCGCGTCCGTATTATCCGAGCCATTATTTATACGTCTCATGCGTAATTTTCCCTCGAACGCGTAAGATTGCGTTTAACCACGTGCAGACTTCCTGAAAACCTCTCTAGAGGATTCAACACGGTTTCCAAGCAGGGATAATAATTTAATCCCATCTGACCTCGCGAGTAATTTCTCCCGCGTGCCGCGAAAGTGCTAATCAGTCTTGACCGCGCGATAGTGCCGTGTGCGGTAGGTGGTAAAACGGTACTTGGCAAAACGTGAAAAAGGTTACGCAGTATTTCAAAATTAATCCATTTAAGATTTTTCTAAAATCTTTTGAAACGTGAGTTAAGAAGATTTTGAAAAACTGGTAATTAGCACTAGTGATCTGCAGCATCCACGGAAGCGGGCGGAAATAATACCTTAACGACCTGTACTGGGTGATTCTCAGGACACTTTTGCGATGGCCACGTTACTTCGTGCCGTCTCCTGGTCTGCGCGATGAATCGCCGATTAAAGCGCAGGCCACGACCTCGCATTAGTTAGCGAGATCTCCAGTCCTCCATAGGTTCCTCAGAATGCCTTCCTGGAACCACTTTTAGCACTCATCTCGTATCTTCTCTCGCGCCTCTGTTTCATTATTTCGATTATAACATGTTTATAACCTATTTATTTTAATGATTTAATGGATGCAATTATTCTCAGTGCTAAACTTATAGTTATTATCGCATGAAACGCTAAAATTCTTCTCGGAATTGTCACTTGTAATCAATGTATTGATGTATGATTTATTTACTGTTAGATATTCCTTGAACTTGTATTATACTGCGCTGAAGTACTCGAAGAATACTTGACGCTACTTTGTTGTAAGTTCTTTGAATCTCAGAAACCGTTGTGATATATGCTGATGTTGATCCGAACTGATGATTAACCATTCTTCAGGAAAAGTGCTTATAGATGTATACATTTGATACGCAAACACGGATTCTATCCATTATAACTGAGGACTTCCTTTAGCATCCTATAGGATGAATATTAAAGGTCATCAAAAGCTCTGCTTATTTAATTTTCAAAATATAAATATGAATCAGTTTGACATCCAGAAATTTTCTTCGAAATTTGTGGACATGTTTCATTATATCAATGTTAAAACTGACCTCCTCGCCGTGTATCATTTATCTTCATCGATGTTCATTGGTTGGAATACGCGATAATCAGAGGAATCGGATTCGGATTAAACCGTTTGAAGTATGTTTTGATGGGTTTTGCGATATCAGGTCAAACCATCGAACACCTAGTGTACCTTATATTTAATTGCATCGAACCCCTTTGTCTTTAAATGATGAGACCAAATGCATCAATAATTTCCTATCCTGATTGGCTGTAACTATTTCGTGCTGTTTCAGCATCTTATAATGCAATCCCCAAGCAGCACCAGGGAAATCCACATGATTTTCTAAACACAATATGAAACAGAAATTGCTTACAATTTTGACTGAGCAGCAACTCGATTGTTAACAAGTAAACGCACGTCGTTCAACATCTTTCAGAATCAGCTCATAATATCCATTGGTTGGAATAAGCGATAATCAGAGGGATTGTATTCGCATTAAACCGTTTGAAGTATATTTTGATGGGTTTGCGATATAAAGTCAAACCATCGAACACCTAGTGTACCTTATATTTAATTGCATCAAACCCTTTTGTCCTTTAATGATGAGACCAAATCCATCACAATTTCCTATCCTGGTAGGCTGTAACTATTTCATGCTGTTTCAGCATCACATAATGTAATCCTCGAGCAGTACCAGGAAATCCTCATGATTTTCTAAACACAATATGAAACAGAAATTGCTTACAATTTTGACTGAGCAGCAACTTAATTATTTGCAAGCAAACATACATCGTTCAACATCTTTCGGAATTAGCTCATAAGACATCCAAGTTCCTTACTTGTTTAGCCATTCCAATTATCCCACAAATGTTTGCTGGACTTCATCAGACACCTTAAATTCTAAATCTGCTTCAAAACATTCGCTAAGCCTCAATACCAGATTTAGTTTACATTTAATTTAACAACCACTCTCTTTTACATCCGTTAATTCGATTGTTCAATTTTATCTCTACAAAATATACATATTAATTAATGGTTTCATTGCCTCTAAAGTCTTTATCAAGAATGGCAATAATAACTCTTACTGTAGTAATGTCGGTCACTTGAATTGAGCAATGTCGCTCGTGTTGAGTCATATATTCTAATTTGTCGTACGGAACTATCAGTAATTCGCTAATAGTACATACTAATGTAAAATTAGATAATGCTCCACCTCATTCTTGCAACGTTTCGTGCGCTTAAAACATTATCCCTAAAATAGTCATCCTATTAAAGTTCCCAAGATAGCGACATGAGACTGAACAAAAGCATACAATACTTTTTATAATTCTTCCCACGTCAATTTTCAATAAGAAACAAACACAGATGTGCACAAATGTCTCTTAAATCACTTTCCATTAATTCTGTCCATTAATCAACGTTTACTAATTAACGACACAAAAGCCATTGCCATGTATCCCAGCGAAAGAATAATTTACAAAAAACTAGCACTTAATCAAGTAATAGTCGGTTTAAACCTACCGCATTGCACATTGGTGCTTTTTATTCAATTCTCACATAATTGTAAGAAATGGTAAAGTCAATAAACGGTTTACGAACATAAAAGTTATGTTGCAGTAAACGTACAATTATGTTACAGGTGTCGAGTTTTTAGTGAGTTGTAAAGCATAGTAATGATCGAAATAAAACCAAGAGGCGATTACATGTGGCTTCAAGTCACTTTAAAAGTGTTTATTGGACGCGATTAATGAGAATCGATACATTCGAATGTTTCCAATACGACCATATGTTCAATTCGACCGTGTTGTTCCAGACATTCGTGACGTCTATTATTGTTTACACTGCTCTTATAGTGGAACGTGATATTTCCGATAAAGTGATATAATTTTACGCCGAACATGATATGGGAATCATTTATGTCACTCTGCGTTCTTTAAAACATATCTCATGTAAAAATACATTCCATACAGAATAGTTCTAAGCTTGTTAGCAATAAGCAACACTTTTATTGAGACCTGTATTATATTTGTATATTTCATTTTTGTTTCAGGTGAGTTCTGGTCATCATCCCACAGGATGAAGTTCTAGTAACATAGTGGCAAGTGAAGGCCGTTAACGTATGTGTTTTAGCGCATTGATATTAATCACAGAAAGAAAGTCATTGTAAAGTACATTTCAATGTTTTCGTTACCCTATCGAGTGTGAAATTTCGCCTTTAATTTCCTCCTTCGATCTTTATCAACTGATAAAAATCTTTTCTCAATTGGGAATTCTCGAGTCATAAATCGCAATTCACGGTTTGCGATAGCCGCGTGTGAAAACTGAATGCACGAATTAACAAGTCTACGTATATTTGCACCAATTTCTTAACAATCGAAGTCGATAAAAGTCTCAGGTTCTAGCAGGAAAGTATTATGGAATTGGATAGTCGAGATCTATGTCTGGTGGTGCGACAGTATCTAGTATTCCCTCGAGCGTGGGATCGAATCGACCGGAATCATCGCCCGATCAGAGCCCCATCGTCAGTCATTCCCTAGATACATTTATAGACAAACATCGTACAATAGTGCGAAAATGTACCTGTTTCTACAAGTCATAACGCAATTTTTTTCTTCATTATTCCATACTCCACGCACTTGGCAAATTCAGCCAAAATTGTCGCTTTTCCTGTCGGCGTTTCGCAAAAATTACTTCATCAGACTCCCAAGATCAATATTAAAAATACTTATACATTCGCTTTCGAAAATTTAGTATTTATAGCGCTGCATCCATATGTCGGCCGTATGCAAATGTAATTTCATAACCCGATACTTTAGCCCACTCCATCCAACGTCGAGTTATCTCATGCCAGCATCAAATCGACGGAGTCTCGGTGCGACACCTACCGTGCATATGTACATAGGTGTGTCAACACTTTTTTGCGCGACATTATCTCGACTATTAAGGTCTGCAATGACAGTAATGATCTTACGTTCGTGACCGCCGTTTTGACGCGATCCATTAGAAGCAGTGCCGATAACGGAATTTCCGATCGCCCATGAATTATGTGACTAATAGGTTCATTTTACAGTGGCAAAAAACATTCAAAAGACAGATGTAAGCGTTTTAAAGCGACGTATTAAATTAATCGTTGCGATTAACTATGATCCGAAATAAGTATCCCGCCAAAACTTTGAGTTTCAGGGCTTTTGTTAGATTATAAACCTGTTAAACGAAACGTAAGTTATCTATGACTTATATGAGACAGGGGCGGCGACGAAGTTTTATCTCACTGATATATTTATCTGGAATATAGACGTCCCATATTCTATATACTTTAAACTAAGTACACCTAGATTTCTACCCGACCGATATCCCACTACGTTACATGTCATTCAAATCAACCTTTATTGACAGTAAAGTGCTGCCGCAAGCTACTTATCTCCAATTTATCAAATAAATGATAATGGGTTGTAAGTACTGGCTGTAAAAATGCAAAAATAATGTTCCCATCACTCTATTCTCAAACACATTAACTACACGCATTAGTAAACCATTTTACTCTATAATATCTTCACTTTTCCCTTTCAGACTTTCATAGTGCAAAATTGAAGTTCTAAATTTTAAAAACTTTTGATTGATTAATATCATGATGAACACGACTTAACAACCCACGAGTTTCAATTCTCAGTAATAAACTACACTCGAAGCCAGAATTACCATAATACAGTACACTTATATTTCAATCGCGAATCCAAAGTGGATTCGAAAATGTTCCATACCGGTTGGCCGCTACACTTTTTATAGATTTATCGTCGACAATAATGATCATCAAACCGAGCGATCACGAAGTCGCGACATTATATCTGTCAAGTGAATTCCAACGTGCTATTGCAGTTATTAGGTGTTAGGGTGCAATTGAATCGTGCCTTAAGAATCAGATCGTTGGATGTGGTTTCGAATCTCCCATCTGAGCAATACATGGTCATTATTTTATGCGAGCATGAAATTTTGCTTGCCTAGTGTCAAGGATAACACAAGAAAACGGGAGGAGCAGTGAAACTCGGAGAATGATTGAAAACACTTTCTCGCGAAAAGGAAACAAGGCGTTTCCTTTCGGACCAGAAATCGTGTAAGAAATAGTTCGATGATAAATTGATATCAAATTTTAAATTCATTATGGAAAAATATAAAATTTGAGTAATCAATAAAAAAGTTTGAATGCTTTGAGAGGGGAAACTTGTTGAGCATCCGATGCTATACAAATTTCTCCACGAGAATATCGCTCACGTTGAACCTGCGAACCCATCCGAAATCTGAAGACGTTCTCGTATACCTGCTCGATCGGAATTCGCCGAGGTCATGCTGGGACTATCGTGCAACGCATCGTCAGGTTTCATAATTGCCAAAATGACTTTTATATAATTCTCAAATAAAATTTCGAGTTATTGATTAATAATTTGACTTTCAAATTAGCTTCTAACGATTTACGAAATTGAAATGTCAAAATGTCGTTTTAATCAATTTTAGATAAATTTTAGAGAGGAGCTATTTCTGTTCTATTTCCAAGTCGTAAAAGTAAGATACCAATACCGCAAGCCTAGAAACGATTTCTTTACCGAAACTTAACAGTACTGCGGATGCGTTTCTGGAGCGCATATGTTGGAAATTAAGCCATTTTATTTCCCGTGAAGCATTAAAATCCTGAAACTGGATAACTTGACGTTTTAACTGCGGTGCGTTCCCTTGGCGAGTCGAAATCACAGACGTAATAGAGGTCTGTTCGTATAGTTTCGTGCGGTGAGAACTTAAAGCCAAGACGTTCGCGAGCATCCGCAGCAGCTCCTCGATACTAGAAACCTGAATCACAAGGGTTCTCAACCAAGAACTTTTACCCAGACTTTGGCTCGACCGATAATAACTTGTCCTTTTGTAATTTCTCCGAAAAAGGACGTTGATCAAGATGATCTTATTTCATGCTAGATAGATAGCCAGCTCCTCGACTACTTTCCAATCAGAATTAATAACCAACTTTTACCAATCTTCGGGATTCAGCAGAATTTTTTTGTCCACGTTTCATTGATATTGCAGAATACAAAAAAGTTCTGGTTGCTTGGATGCACGTGACGGTGGCTCGCGAAACTTCTTCATTCAAAAAGCGAGTCTATCCTTGTAGGGACCTCACGCAGTTCGCTTTGCGTAACGAATAAACGCTCTACGTACGCGCGACCTTTTTTGGCCGGACAACTCGTGGATAATAACAATGTACCTGCTATGTCCATTCAACGTTCGGATTTTGCACTGGGAGTACAATTGGTGCTTGGCGCTAAAGGTATCGGGAGGACATGCGTGTTCTTTTGTCCGAGAACAATAGGCTTTGACCAAACCAAGTTTTCTTCTGGAAAATAGCGGTGCAATAAGCGTCCGTCTGGTACTTCGATGTTTAACTGATGTTTCTAATTTACAAAAGACGTGAAACTAACGCTGTTTTCTGTAATATATGGGAAAATGAAGAGTCATTTCTGCTGCTTTCAGAGTGGGAATAATAATTTGCTGATGTAACAAACTTATTGTTGCCCTAGAAACAGTAATTATTACTAAACCAAGACTGATGGTATCCATTGTTATTAAAAAATATGTATATTATATGAATAAGTTCTATACCCGCATGGACAAATATATATCCCGAAGATATATCCTAAAATATAAATACACAGAGAGAAAAGAAATAGTTAACGGAACCTTTTTGTAATAGTAAAACGCATAAGTTGTTGCATTAACTATTTCCATGGTAAACGGTACAATAAAATTGTTCCATTTACTATTTTCCGATGGTTAAATGGTTTTGGTACATAACCTCAAATAGCGACTCTAACCTTACATATAGTTAATTCTATTACTTAACAGGTTAAAATCGATTTTACTATTTTTTCGTGGTTCCATTAACAATTTTTTTCTCTCTGTGTAGCAAATGTACGAGATGTATTTTTTACACTAAAAGAAATAACGCAAGGTTCCTGACATACGGATGGGTAAATCAGCTATATGAAAGCCGCTATAATCATAATTATTGCTGATATAGTCATACGTATGCCAGGAACCTTGCCTTATTTCTTTCAGTGTATGTAGTGTTTTGGCCCAATTTATATGTATCTAAGCACATACACTCTTATATCCGAAGGATATATCCTGGATATTTCTGATATAAACCTGATAATAAATATTATAACGAGAATTTGAAGATACGTGTTTAACGTATACACGGAGAACAATTTTTTTATCTCAGATGGAAATTTTGGGGCAGAGTGGTAGAATGGAAAAACTTGTCATTTTTCCTAGTAAAAATTAGTAGGTTTTATTGTTACTTTTACTGTCTTGTGAATAGTAAAAATCCCAAGAACTGATCGTCATTTTTTACAGAAAAAATGGCAACGTTTCACATTCTGCAATTCTGTCCCAACAATACCATTTGAAATTGTAAAATTTCCACGAATGTTTTGGTGGTATTTGGAAAATAAATGGTATACATCCCAAAATATCGGAAATAATAGCACAAACCGCCTCGAATAGCTGCAAAAGAGCTACGGTGAACAAAATATAGCTAATTTATACTT
This sequence comes from Trichopria drosophilae, assembly GCA_030407085.1. Taxonomy (NCBI): domain Eukaryota; kingdom Metazoa; phylum Arthropoda; class Insecta; order Hymenoptera; family Diapriidae; genus Trichopria; species Trichopria drosophilae. The sequence continues at coordinate 195,889,967 of CM059582.1, forward strand.
CAAAAACGTCACCGTATGTAGTGACCTTGGGATATACATTTTTTTCCGTGCGGGTAGACAAATATTTAATCGATAAAATGCAATATTTATATTGGAATTAAATAATTACACTGATTATTATTGCTGATATTTAGTTAAAACAGGTGATTATTTAATTACGTCACATAAAAATGGAGTTTTTAAGAAAGTGAGTGGTATCATACGAGTATGAAGTAGGCCAAACAGAAAAAGCATTTCTTCTCATGAACAGTATTGGCAACTGAGCTACCACGTGAATGTATAAAAGTAGCAATATTACTATCTAATTTGTATTAATTTATGATTAAAAGATGGTAACTTAACCCATTAATTCTTGAAATTATACTTTTGCTCCAATTTCAAACAAGTATTTGGTATTACAATGAAAAAAATGAAAGTTTGCGGATTTGGAAGGACATTTTTGAAGATTCCCAGGTATATTGACTTTCAGCTATCAGGAATTCTAATATGCAGTAAAAAATGTTAAAAATGGAAAAAAAATAAAAATATTCAGGCTTATTAATTGTGTTTCAACCATCAGAATATTGAGATTCTATTGAAACTATGAATAAAGTCGGATAAAATATTTGAATTTTAAGAAAAAATGTTACTTTTATACCCTAACTTCATTGCAACACCATCAACGTTACAAAAAAATTTCTTTCAACATTTTCTGTATGAAGAACTGTGAACTTTTGAAAAATACTAACAATAAAAAATTCTTAGAAATCATCATGAAATATACTGGAATCTTTTAAAATTTGTTAAATGATATTTTCGAACATTTCTTATTTCAATTTTTGTAACAAATATTTAAAATGTTATGAAAAATTCTGTCAAACATTTATTATGAATTTTATTATTAATTTAAATTTATGAATTTTATTAATTACTATTATTAATTATATTATTTTGTTAATTATTAAATGTAGTTTTTTAAGGAAATGAATTTCAAATATTATAGTTTAGGATTTTTTTCTTCGAGAACTATAAACTACAAAAATTGCAAATAATAAAAAATGCTTAGAATTCATCAAAGAATAATGCAAAATTTTAGTAATTTCTTTAAAAAGGGTATAAAAATATTGTTTAATAACATTGCAACAAATATTGAAAAAAGGTACAGTATATTTCTCTATGATTTTTAAGAATTTTTCGTTCTCGACATTTATTTTTAAAAAGCTCGTAATTTCAGGGTTCAAGCATTTAGATATTTTTTAACAAAAATATTCACGGTGACGCCATTTTGATGTCGTTCCAATGAACTAGGGTATAAAAGTAAAATTGTTTTTATAAAATTCAAATATTTTATTATTGGATGCTCAATTTTGACATCAGATTAATTTTATTGAACTTTCATTTTGATACAAAATCCTACTTGATTGTAATTGAAGTTAAATACATATCATTTCGGATGGTAAATAGTTAATGAGCAAAAATATGTCCTCAATACAACGATAAGATGCTTTTCATCTGTTGAAATACAACTTGAAAATATGAAAAAGATCACTAAGATATATTTTATCATTACAATAGAACACAGACTATGATTTTATAACAGACATTGAAAAAAGGTTTCGATTTCGAAAAAGTGTAATCACCTACTAACGTTTGTGGAGAAGAATGTCTAAATTACATAATATTATACATCTTAAAAATTTGTTTAACAGGTAATTCATATAAAAATGAATGCACATATAATAAATTATATGCAATAAATTTAAATAATTATGTTGACACCTTTTAGACATCTTTTCAAAATGTTGTATACCTTTTTCAATAACTGCATCTGAAAGATATACAGATTGCAAAATAGTGTTAATGGAACCATGAAGAAATGTTAAAAACGACATTAATATATGTAAATAGTAGAATTAACAGCGTGTCATAGTTGATATTTGAGGTTATGCACGAACGATTTATGAACTGGGAAATTGCTGTATTAAAGCATTTTGCTAGTATAAAATGGTTGCATTAACTATTTTCTTTCTTTCTATGTATCTTTTAGCTTTCCATCTTAAATTTGGATACTTGATGACAAATGATTCCTTCCCAACGGTCACGAAGAACCCAAATGTTTCTAAAACGTTTTTAGAATGTTCCAGAAACGTTCCCAAAACGTTATATGTTTGCAACATGGATGAAACGTTTATAAAACGTTCCGTAAAAGTTGCAGACATATAACGTTTTAGGAACATTTGGGTTCTTCGTGCCCGTTGGGTTCTTATTATCTGGATGACATCCCATTAGCTCCGTTTTACGATGTGTCAACTGAAAATAGAAAAAATACAAAATTGCAAACAAAAAATATGGGATTTACTACCTGCAGTCAAAGATTTGTAATTTTTAATGTTTTAATAATAAGTCAAATTCCGAAGAATTTTTTAAATTCCATCCTTTTAGTAAATTATATCTCCATAGGTTGCTGATAACATGTATAAAATAGTGATAGATAATTGAACATAAGGATTTGCAAAAAGTTCAAAATGACGAATCCCATATGGAAGATAAATTTTGAATAAATTGATTGTTTTTTATACAAAATTCCACCGTTTTCATACGATTGAATTTGAATATAAAAAGGACATAAAATATTTTAAAAATGTTATTACAAAATATACAACCACAGAAGATTATGTTTTGATAAGAAGTATACATTTTTATTATCTATTCTGTATATTTATTCAATCATATATATTTATTTGATGTAGGGTCAGCTTTAGAGTGGTATCATGTAAACAAATTCAAAGAAGTAAGAAAATTAAAGGAACGAGTCACGAAACTAAACAAAAATAATCCAATAGTACAAGTATATAAGAGGATCGGACTGCTGATAAACTTTTATTTTTAAATAACTAAAAAATAATTTTGAAATGATTAATGCTATACAATTAATATATTTGTTCACCATATTGAATTCGATATTTTGAATTTTTAAAAACTGAATTAATATTCGTGATAAACTTCCACAAAATCCCGTAAGAAGTCACTGTATAGAAAATCGAATTCTTTATATGAAATTGTGCGTAATTTTAGATCCACCATTTTGTACTATTTTATCATTATGAATTTTCGCCATAGAGGGCCAAGCTCTACTGAAACATTTTCATCCTCGATTTAATTTTGAATATTTACTGAATTTCTCGTATAGTTAGAAAAGATATATCATATCTTCATATATCATATTTTCTACAAAATTCTCGGATAACAATTACAGAATTTATCTATGACGAATTCTTCTAATCAGAGAAAAGTTGTTTTAAACTACTCCGAAAAGTTTCAGAATTATCTTACAGCAAAATATTATGTTATTAAAATCTGGATAATTGTTATTAGAAGTATTTAATAAAGAAACCAAGAAATAATATTATGTAACCAAAAAACCAACCCCTAAAGGATAATCTAGATTTTTATCGGCTGTGATGTATCCCGCGAAGAATAGAGTAGCAAACACAAAGAAAATAAGATTATCTATGGTATGGCTCTGTTTTTCTTACGGATTTAAAGGATTTGCAGGGATAATCGTTCCGGCGACCACTGAAAAACCGCAAAAGGCTTCCATATATTGTTGTATTAGCTTACCCTAAGAAATGTACCTTGAAATAAGTTTAAAGAAATAAGATTACGCTGTTGTCTATGCTACTGGGTAGATTACACTGAAAAAAGTTTAAAATGCAAGGAAAATGTAGAAATAGGGACGAATCGGAAATATGATTTAGTTGCATTACTTTAAGTACTTTGAAGAAAATGAAACGTAACTAAATGGAAAACCGAGAGTTTACAAAAACTGCAGATAATGTTTTGTTATTTATATTATTCAAAACTAAATTAAATAATTTAAAAAGAATTATATAAACTTATTATGGTTACAAATTTCGTATTATGCTTTCTCCAATCTATATCTTCTAGAAGTTAGGACTTCTGCTGTTGTTTACATTATCAGCTGAGCTACTAACTATTGTCTATTGTTGTAGGGTAACATTTCTGTGGATCTTATAAATTCATACTAGTATCCCTATCACTAAGGATACATGTAATTTTATACAATTATGACGACAACAAACCTCAGCAGTCGGGACAACCGAAGTAATACCCATAAGTACTCAATGCCTGAACATGTTTATGCACTCAGCAAAATATTTAGTAAATTTAACTAAATGGAAAGTTACCAAGTAGGAACTAAATCTTCAGTAGTTTTTAGCCTATATTTCATTAATCTGAATGAAATTTAGTTAATCCAACATTTGTTTAGTTATTTGAACTATATGAAGCTACAAAAACAACAAAATAATTAACCCACAATGGGTAAATCATCATTTACTTACATCTTTTCCACAATATGACGATTAATACTTAATTTTAATATTTGATTACCAACAAGCAATTGATAAAAGCTTTGATGAAAGCCTTGATAAATAAACGTGTTTACTTATCCCAACTATGTAACATCCAAAAGATAAAAAAAGAAGTGGGACATCTGACTTCTATTAGAGTACATTTCAAAATCATTCTGAACTGTTTTTTATTTTGATGTCTAGGATATAATATCTTCGCTGTAGTATCAGTACTACTTATTGCAATACGTAATATCTTATTTAAAAAGCTCTTAATTCTCGTAACAAATAGTTCAGTCGGTAATATTTAGAAGAAGTTTCAAAACACTTTTTTGAAAGTTCAATAAAAATACTGACAATGTACCGTTATGTTTGTTTTCTCAAAAGTTCTTTTCTAAACCATGACTAGATTTCATTAAGAATGTAGATTCAGTTAACTAATTAATAATTGATTAATTTGTCTACACTTTCACGAACACTACTCACTGTATAAACTTCAAGAGCTGTGTCCAAATTTGTGCAGAAAAGTTAAGATTTAGCAGTAGTATTGTAGTAATTGGTTTTTTTAAAAATTCGAACATTTTTACTATCGATATAAATACAGGCCACACAAAGTCATTTTCTACAGCAAACAAGATAGAATAACAGTAAAAAAAATAGCTATTTGCTAACTGTCCAAACTGTCTGATATCAAGCACGTAAAATATTAAAAGTTACAATATTTTTTGCCACTTCAAGTTCATGTCTAATTAAAAATAACTTATTATGTACTAAAAGGCATTGACGGATATAAAAAATATTTACTCGACTAAACATCTTTCTTTTAAAGAACTAAATATTTTCTTCGATAAAGGATTTTTAATTAAATAAAAGATTCTTGAATGAGAAAATTATTCCTTGACTCTTGTAATTAATTTTACGTTTTATATTTCTGTACGATTTCTAATTCTTTTTCAGTAGTATCATTTGTATCTTTTTCTAGTCTTAACCGACCTAAAACGTCTAACTTTTTCTATGCTATTTGAAATATCGCTTTCTGTAGGGTTTTCTTTCAGAAAATAGTACAATAGACAAAAAAACTTGTTGAGACATCGATCAAATGTGAGATTGATGAGCCTGGGAGAGTAAAATATGAAATTAATGCTAAATTTCTGTATTAACAAAGATTAGGAAGTACTTTACCCAATTATATTTATTCAAGTATAATTTTTCAGTAAAGAGAAAATATTGAAGGAATGAAATTGGCTAATAACAATAAAAATATAAAAATAGCTATAAATAATGAAAAGATACATGATTTTAATTTGATTGAATATGAGAAGAAAGCAATCTATAGAAACAATTTAATTATGTTTAAAAAGAATGATCTAAAACTGTCTAAACTTTTTCCAACGAAGTTATTGTAACTCAAAGAAACTTGTTCGTGTAGTTCAATAATTTTTCTCTAATAAAAAAAAAGTGTTTACAAAATTTCGAAATATATTGCAAAATTGCGGCAGATAATCTCGAATAGTTCAACACTATTATTATGTCATACAATGTTTTGTGATTTAGTAATTTTTAGTTTCGTTGCAGTCCCGGGTTCGAAGCCGCCTTGGTCAACTTTTTTCGATTAAGTTTCGTGTTTAACAAATCTCATTTCATCTGAAATTAATGCTTGAAATTATGCATGACAATGTCCACAAACGTTTCCCCCTGGAAGGTACCCGAAATAGAAAGTATAAAAACCTAAAAGAGATAGAACTGACTTTTTATGACAAATGATAATTTATCTCAGAAGAAACTTGAGAAATATACTAGTGCTAATGGATTTGGACGTTGCGCCCAATGAAATGATCAAAAAAATTAGCAGTTAGCGATTTGTACATCAAATTCTTCTCCCTTTTTTATAAAGAATTAACTTCCTAGAAAATAATTTCTGAACAAAAAATAGCAGGATGTTTCTTTGCACGAAGTTAGCCGACATTGACCGAGGTAGATGAATATCGCTACTTTTGATTTCACCGAGAGCACGAAGATTGTGACGCACTATCGGACAACAATTGAGTCAATCTCATTTCCGATCGATCGATCGCATGGAAAGACGGAGGCTCGTCTCGATCATGCGCATGCGGCGACTTTCCTTCCTGTATTTAGGCACGCGCCTCCTCACCAACGAGAAAGACAAGCGGACGAGCGGTCGCGTGTTGGCTGTGACAGATAGAAAGTTCCTCCATCCCATCCCAGGACAATGCCGCGGACAACAATGTCTCGGTGGATCGACGAAAGTGCGAACGCAGATTTCCACCGGGCAAGGATACTTTGCCGATTTTTCCATCAAAGAGCTTTCTTTCACCCATGTGCGACTTTTTGTTTAAAAAATCAAACGGAATCGAAAGCCTGTCAGTTTTGCTTTCGCCGAGGTATGTTTTGTTACCAGGATGAGTGGATGTCAATGACTAGTGTTTTTCCACCAATTGGAAAAAAGTCCCGAGTGCAAATTAGATGCAGACGAAAAGGATTGATGCGAGAAAATGGGTTAAGAATGTATTCGGTGACGTTGGCTATTTTTAAGCACTTCTTATCCTGGTAGACGAACATACCCAGTGAAATCTGACGCGAGAAATTCAATTTTGTAAAGAAGTGCCATTTTAACCAAGTGCTCGCTGGGAAAAAGACACGTCGTTCATTTTATCTCATGAGCTCTTACTGTATTTTGTCACGAACGGTGGAATGCTCGGCCCAATTTTCGTCTTTACGGAATATCGGCAACTTCCGCGCCAGCTCGTCACATTTTTATTGGATTGCACGGATTGACGAAATTAACCCTTCGCGGCGATCTTTTCGGTGGATCTCTTTGATGCCGTGATTGAGACGTTCCTCGAGGGCAAAAATTTGAAAGAAGTCAGAAAACGCTCTTACGAATTGAGATGCTTTTTGCGGATGGAGTGCAAGAATGAAAAGTGGAACGAACGTCCAGATTCAGAACACGCTTGGACTATTTTCAAAAAGTTGTCGACAGTAGGTTGCAAACATCTTTCGCTTCCGTTATAAGCTTGGACCAAGTCCAAGAACTTTAGTTACAAAATTGTAAAAAGTATGGCAGATATGTTTCGGTATTTTATACGATCTTATGAACCCAGGCGTCACTGTTTTTCACATCCACCGATGATAATTACGTCACATAAATCATAAAGTGTATTATTAATACATTATCAATCTATAAATTGGAAAAATATTTTCTTTGAGAACCATAACTTGATCATTAACATTTAATTGAATAAATACAAGTTGAAATCGATCAGCATTCCATCTCATCGCGACTCGCGTGAGGTCCACGCGAGATCGATTTCTTCCTAAGTGCTTTATATGTCGTGAAACGAATCGATCATTCTCGATCGAGAAGAATGTAACGACCCTTAGAAGCTTAAGACTTTCGCAATCTGCTATTGGCAATGAAGGAAAACGTTACCGCCAATAATAAGTCAAAGATTAAATTTCGAAAGTCCTTTTTTCAAACGAAGCAATGAAATGTTTGACAATACTTATTGGAAACTGTTGTTTAATATAGTAAAGATTCTTCGGCACTTCTGATAGCGTATTTTATATACCTCGGATAATGTACGACATAAAAGTGAAATATGAAGATATAAACGGCAATAAATACTGTTATATAAGTAAATAATGTAATCTGAGAATGGATAAAGCAATTAATTAATGCACGAACGAACTGATAAATAACTTTCTAATCGATGGAACGGAGTATAAGCTTACATTTATAAATATTTTTGTTTGGATATGTGCAAGAGGATAATTAATTGCAAATATTAGCGTGTGACGGAGTGCTTTTATTTAGTTAAATTTGATGATTTATTGTCATCGTTTATTTTTGTTTCTCCAATAACATCAATTTTTTTACCATTTATACAATGTTTGTATTTGCGCGGGATGAACAATATTTCGATACTCATATGAATAATACATTATTAGTTTGCAAGGTAACTGATGTTATTGTACTTCTATTAAGTGAATTACCATCGTACTGGTCTCTTCTGTTTTATTACATTGGACTGCTAGCATTCTTGACTTCCATCTAGCACCTGTTATTTCAATTGCGAATTCGCGTTTGTTTGCTCTTATCTGGGAAGAGTGGCCGAGCCCTCGAGAATATAGCTTCGGGACGATATACCGTTGCTGGACTAGTAAAGCTTACGGCCGTTTAATTTCCGGCAGTACAAAATGACAATTCTAAGATTGCAAGGCATAAAACGACCACCGAATGTGGTACTAAAGTACAAAAGTTCACGTTTGTTAACTACTTCTTTGATACCTTGCCCTTTGCAAATTCTGTTTCGACGACTCGTTGACATCCATGATGATGGGAACGGTGTATGATGTTATTATGATGACTTGGAACATGATGTTGGTGTACCAATGAAGATTGTTATATGTCAATGATCGAGAGGATGATGAACCCTTATTGAACGATGATCACGGTTTCACAGGAAGTCAGAAGTCTTCAAATATTTGAGTAACTTCCGTCTGGAAACTTTTGTAAACGTCACCAGCAACGTAAGTATACCTGTACATACTAAAATTTTTTGGTGCGTGCATACGTAACTGAGGTATACGACGACTACCAAGAGATAACGGTAAAGTGCGACGCCTCTTGCAAATTGCCCAGCCACATACATGAGGGCCTACATGCCACACTGTGCATTCGCTAGTTCTCAGGAAGATATCTCCTCGTGTTCCGTTCCAGAGAATGAACCTCCACAAAATGCCCGGCAAAAACTTCCCGCAGCGAGATCGCTCCGAAGACCATGAACGGAGTCGGGCATTCAATTAGAATGCTGCCGGATCTTAACTGGCGTCGAAAAAGCGGGGGAAGTTAATAAAAAACGGTAACGAGGGTCTTTCTTTCGCTACGGCTGACCGTGTGTTTTGAACGACGACGGGAATTAGACACCTCGGATGATTCACATTTTCCGAGCGACCTAGATCGCACGGAACAGGTCCAAGTCAACTTTTAGAAATAAGATTTCTTCCGCGACCCTTCTCCATGACGTTCGCAGATTATGCCAATTTTTAATTGGATTTCTTTAAATGGGTCCTTTGGATAGACCTCGTAATTATTGATGGAGAACTGCAAGCAATTAATTGCTGATAAATGCACGTGCTCGGATTAATGACATGTTTTCTTTTTAAATGCAACAATCTAAGAATATTAAATAGGAGTAACTTTGTAATTGAGAGCAGTTTAGCTTATTTTGGTTCAAAGTGTACTTTTAAATAAACGATACTATAAGGATACAGCTAAATCGACTTTTTGTGTCGTCTTAAAAGAAAGCACTAACAATGTACATGAAAGGATGTTACAAAGAGAACTAATCTGTTTGAAAACTATTGACCATTACATTTCTGATGATCCTGATCGGACCATGACCAGAGCCGTTTCAAAATTTCTATTAGAATTGTAACTGCCTTGAAGCATGTATTCAAAATGGGAAATCCAAAATGACAGACGAAGTATTGGTTTCTGAAAGTCTGAAGTCATGTTTAAATTAACACTCCTCCCAAAACCAAAAATTTACATCGGTCGACAAACTAAATATTCGAATTTTCCTTGAGGGAAGAATCAGGAATTCTTCATGCAGATATTTTATATTGTCTCATATACGTTTCTATTAGTTGCGTGTTATTTTTATCCAGTGCAGAAATTGGATAGCATGGAAGATGAACGTTTTGTGAGCGACCTAGATTGCACAGAATATGTGGAGGTCGACTTAGAAATGTAGCTTTAAAGTGCAATACGTTATTCAATTTTATATCTGTTGCCTCTATGTTTCTCTCTTTGAGATCATGTTACATTTCAGAATGCATCTAATATGTTCAATGATCCATTTGTATTTCTCCTTGAACATACTTGGTTATTTAGATATTGACACTGGATTAGTTCACCGAATTCCTTTCAGTATATTCACTAAATTAATTTCTTTTCATTTTGTATTTACAAAAATTTGCCAATGTTTATTTGGAATATATCTATACTCAGTCTGAATTGATTTCTCATTTTGGATATTGGAATAAGAGAAGGGGTTACGCCTTCTATCTAAATAATCTATTACAACTGGACGGACAATTGTTATAACGAAGATTTATTATCCAATAAAATTTCGATTTTCTCTCTTGCTTCTTCTAGGAAAATGAAATGAGGAACTTAGACTCACTTGTCCATCCGGTTGGCACTTGAACTAAATACTTCGCGACTTTATTTATAGACTGCTGCGTATTCTAGTCTGCCATGTATAAAATACTATTATAAACTTTTATTATTAAAAATTGTCAGTAAAGGAACAGTATTTTTCAATTATTGTTCAACTGCAATTGTATTATCCACAATTAAAAGAAACAAAGTTATAATATTTCCTCTCATTGTGGTGGGATAAAATGTATTAGTTCTCTCATGTTAGTATCGATAAAAATCACAATTAACATACTGGTGTCGCTAATTGAGATACAGTTACCCCATTACTGTGTCCGGTGTAGTTTCGATTTCCCAACAATTGCCAGCAACGCCATTATCGAAGTTATTATTACAAGTCGAACAAACGAGCGCGATCATTAAAGTCCCACGTGCCGAATGCATATCAGGACGTTTACGAACCATTTAGGAATTCACATGATTTTCACAACCGCGAACAATGGTACTGACACGAGACAATTAAAATTCTTCCTAATGCGTCTCTCCGAGAAATGTGATTTGCTGCCAAGCGTGGAGGAACGATGTTCTCGTGTGTAAACGACACAGTACGTACGACACTGGAGTACTCGATAATAGCCCTAGGCTAGAGAAGCATCCAAGAGAGAAATTTTATTGTAGCTACAAAACTCTATTCGTACCGTTGCGTAGCCGCGAGTACTCTTTGGCCAGTGTTGGTAACAGAGACGCAATAAGTACCCGGTGCTCTACGTGTCTCGAGGGGTACCAGAGCACTGCCACTTCGAGATAGCAATTCGATGCTCTTCTCTTCATTCTTCTCAGCATTCTCAATCCTCTTCCGCAAACCTCCTTGTTCCCCTTGCAAAGCTGTCATGAGAGAAAAATACGGTAATGCAAGGCTGGAAGAATCAGGGATGGGATGAGATGAAAGGATAGTCGTTTGCGAGCGATAATTAACTGATCTCAAAGAATCAAGCAATTTTGTTTAAAAAAAAGTAAATCTCTGAACATAAGACATGAAAAGCAAAAACTAGATACAGAAGAAATGTTCAATTTCAAACACAAAACAAAAATAATCGTAAATGATGATGTAAAATAATACGTCCCAGGATTGCACACCATGAGCATAGCCTTTAATATTCTTCATCAACTCCACAAATACCTGTTATCGGAAATTGCCATTGGAAATATAGGCGGATGATTGTGAATATAAATAATGCGTCAGAGTATGAGTCAATCACATGACAACTCTTTGCCATTCAGCTCCAGACAATTTAATAATAAAAACACCATGTTTATTGTTTGATATCTCCAGTTAAGGTCCAAGAATGGAATCTCTTATCTAGTGGATATCTAAAACTGATCTAGTTTGAAATTAATTTGGGACTGTGTTACTACATGATCTTTAAGGAGGGGTGGCCGCAAAACTCTTCTACGCACCAACAATTCCATACTGAGAACTCAATCAAATACCAACTGAACAGATCGCTAAATAAATAGGGTAACCATTACTGATTGCGGAAGCTGATGCCCAAGTTCATCATGCGTCAACACCAAATTTAATAATAAAAACACGATGTGTATTGGTGAAAATTACCAGATTGTTAAGGTCCAAAAGTGGAATCTCTTATCTATTAGATAGTTCAAGCGGATATGATTTGACATTACACTAGTGACAGTGCTACTGTACAGTTGTGGTGGCCCTAAAACTCTTCTATACCCTTACATCATGAGCTCCAGAGGACGTCCTGGGATTAGCTTGTGTTGTTTGGGTATAGCAACTATTCCAGAGTAACTGAGATGGGACTTCTTCTAGGCCACTGTGTCAAAATCTCTATTGCTATATGGATCGCTGAAAATGATCAAGGAATTACGGTTCAATAGCTTGGTTGACCATTAGAACCATCTTTCAGAACTTGAGATATTTTGAAACGATCGAGGAAGATCAAAGATGTATCGGACATGAACTTAGAACAAATTACGGGTATACATCCATAAAAAGTTAGAGAATCGTTATCAGCAGCACAAGTGGTTGTACTGGGATTTTCGACTGCATAAAAGCAGTTATTCAAACTACACTTTTTATTGTTATTTTTGCCGATGGCGTCGATTTTCCACTTGGACGTCCAAGACTTAACGTGGAAGACTTGGCTAATATCACCCCATGATCGGCCACACCCGCAAGGTACCCGCAGCACGTGGCGTGCGCACTATATGACGCGAACCACGATGTTCTTCGATACGAGATGTTTCCTCTTTTGTATTTTACTCTCGCTTCTAGCCCTTCGCATTATATTTTTAGCTTCGCTATCTCGTCAGGAGCGAAGAGCGAACTGGATGCACCTGGCGCATGGTGGCCCGCGGCGAGTCGAACGGGCGCGTATATAGCAGGAATGAAAATCTTGCAGGTTCATCGCATGTTGCAATTACAGGCAAGTGGCTGCGTTTCTTTTGTTACGTCGGCAACTTTTTACGGGCGTCCGCGCCCGTGACTGACTCGCGAAGATGGATCCCCACAGTCTTTAGGGAAATCCTACCGGCGCTTTGTAACGGGCCGAATCATTTGTTGATTTGTTGCTTTATCGAAATTGAATCTTCTTTTTGCAACGCGTCGACGAGCGTTTAACGGGAACACCACGTCCGTTTTTCTGCGCCGTACGTATCGGTGAAAAAGTTTTCTGCCTCTCAACCATGGACGTTTTTCTCGCTTTGGGTTCGCATGAATTTTAATTGCAACGGTTGAAACGTGCCGATTCATTCATGCACTGGATCGGACGAACCATGGCGAAGAACAATACGAATCAAGAAAATGATAGCTTGGAGTAATTGATATGTCGTTTCGCGAATGTAATTTGATTCATTGAAGCGCGTTACTGATAAACCTCTATTGTTGTGCTGATACATTTACCTGATGGAGGAATAAAGTGATTGAATATTTGGACTGAGTAGTTCATACTTGATTATGACTTTACAACGATATAACCATGTTGTTAACATTAATAATTTCCTATTGTGCATTATCTTTATTTGCGACAGTAGCACGCGACATGTTTCCTCCCATTTTAAACTGTTGCTCCTAATCTATAACTGGACGATTAGTGCCATTCCATTCACTATGTTCCACCATACGGTCGCGGGACTATCAATCACGCGAGTAGTCGGCAAAATTCAAATAACCCATGCTGAGCATATCCATTCATTAACATCCATGCAGTAATTCTAAATCAATCAATAACTAAATCACGGACTTAAAAGTGTGATGGCTTTTTAAACACCCCAACAAATGGACTACTCTTTCCCTTTAATGACATTTACCATTTTTCAGCAGTCTTGTTTATTGATATTTTCGTCAGATAGTTATGTAAGTTCAAAATTATAAAAAAGTAACCCACAGTGACAATCGATTCCAGTAGAAATCTTACTTGTAAGTACGAATGTACGCTAATCGCAATCGACGGGCGCAAAACCGCGTTGAGATCGGGGAAATCGCTTGTTCCTAGCAGCTGCTACCGACTGCTTATTTACCAGGGTGTTCAGCGATGTTCGAGGTCTAACGACGACATTAACGTCTCTCTTTTCCGCTGTTTCAATTTCTAACTGTAACGTTTAATACGGGATGTCGAGATGTTATCCACTACCCGGTGCTTACTCGTGTAATCCGCGTTAATCGAAGATGAAATTTAAGTCCGGCCTGGCCTACTTAACCTTCGGTCTTAAATTTTGTCTGTTCTTAAACGTTCCAACTTTTGCGCTAAAATAAATTTAACTTGAAGTTAATTACACTAAGGATTTTTAGACGTAATTTTTATAATACCAAAAGTAATCAAAGGCGATTGAAACTGGATTCGTGTACTTACTCTTTCTGTTATAATTTCCTTTATTTGTTCTGCTTTTGCAGACGGAGTAATTAAAATGAGAATGATTTATATACTCATTTTCCTTATCTACTCATTTCAAACCTCGATAGTGATGTCACAATTCGCGAAATCAATATATTAATTAAATACGCCCGATTGAACTAGGGAATGAATGAGACTGTGAGACCGAACCCAAAAAGAGAAAGTTTCCAGAAGATCGCTCCTTATTCAAAATTAATGACGCGCGAAATTTTCACATCGCGGAAGTCGCGACCAGATTTAATGCCTTCAGATTAACGTCGATAACGGAATTGTACGCGGCAATTTAATTTCTGCATCGCGAAATCTACTGACGTCTGTATGCAAATGCCATACTGATTGTTTTTTGCTCCTGGGTTTCAGCTCGGGTCCAACCCGTTATTGGTCAATCGTGAGTCAGCGATCACGCAAGGTTATAGATATGTGCAATGTTACGCTTTTTTGCGAGCTTTTTTCGAACGGCACGCCTAAGAGTTCAGCCAAAAGTGTTCGGATGTGTAAATCACCGACAAGTTTCTCTTTCTAAAGTCCGAAAGGAAAATTGTACGGTTTAATTGATCGCGTTAAAACTGATTTCCTGCATGGTGAAATCTCGAATCGTTTCATTTTTTAAATACTTTTTCCAGCACGATTTATTTTTATGGGATTGTTAGCTCATGAATACAATGTTATAGTCTAGTTTTTTCATAATTAATTCTTTTTTCTCCTCCATTGAATGCAACTTAATTAAACTAAATAAACATCATTAACGCGTCAATTAATCTCGTCCACGACCCGTTTCTTGAACTGGAAAGCCAAATAGTTTCGTCGAAAACGCAAAGAAAGAAGAGACTTCCGGCTACATCGACGACATCAAGAATGTATTCATTTTCTGTCGACTCGAACGCAAGCCCCTCACGTAATTTCGCGGGGCTTTTCGCATTTTATTCGATGGAGAAATCCTTCCGGTCGACGGATCCTTTTGATCCGGGTCGTGCCGAGAAACTTCGGCATTCTCTCGAAAGCCTTCGCAATTTCGGAAACTTTCCCGCAGGGGACTATAAGCTTGTGTGAGTACACAAGCGGTGATAGAAAAATCGGTAAAAAAAATTGTCTCTTCGCGCCGGATAATCGCGACAATAAACAAGATGCCTTCCGCTCAAGCTGTAGAAAATGAACTTTCCAATCTTGCGTTCATACACGAAGAACAGGAGGCCATTCGATATCACACGGCTTGCGCGGTAATGAGACTAATAAGACGATATCTTGGCGACCTACGACTAAAGCACCTCGGCGAAAAGAGAAATTCGAAACCGAAATCGCCAGCTTTTTACAATGATCGAATTTCCCATAGGTTCGATTTCTATGATGTTGTTCGGTCTCATATTGTTAGGGCGTTTGGATCAGTTGTAAAAGGGATGAATCTTACCTAACCATGTGGTAATGTCGAGTTTCGGTTATGTAAGCTCCATGAAGGTGGAATAATTCGACCTTATTTATTGACGATGCTAACGGACATCAAGGCCAAAATGGATTCAAAGCTTAACCGATTTTGTTTTGATTCCAGATGAGTAGTCGAAAGGATGTAACAATCGATTAGATACAATGTTTTTATTAGGATGTAGTGACATTGGTTTTAATGGAATTTTGTAATTTTGAATTTTGTGACCAAAAAAACTACAATACATCATTACACATAATCGCGAAATCTTGAATTAACGTTTCAGCAGCTGAACGTCGCACGACCTTGGCGCAGAAAAAGCGCCACCGACCGCGTATGTACACCTTTCTCGCGAGATTTCCAATGTTGAGTAAATCGGTCCCATATTTCACTCGACCGTACCGTTTTTTGCGATTATTCGCGATGATAACTCAATTGTATGGAGAATGCTAGGTGGCGCGCTAAAACAAATGGAGAGATTCCGGTATTATGTGCTCGATTAATCACCCGATTTCGTTCCTAACTTACTATATATCACTGGCGTACGGCCGACATTGGCCTTTCATTCAACGAGGATTTTATTAATGGAACACGTAATGGACTTTTAATCATTTGATATTTATGTAATTAATGCGAGAGGAAAATCGCAAGCAGCTTTACGACACGATTATTAAATACTTGATCAAGGAACTGTAATTTTATTAATGTTAGACCACGCTGTGCGATCTTGATTCGATCTAATGATATTTTCATTATCGTGATGCAAAACATACATTTATTAAGTTTAATAATATTCGCGTCAATACTTCGTTTTCTTTTCAAACCACTTGTCTCTTATCAATTTAAAAGTGGAAATTATTAATTTAGCTCGTTTGAAAAGTGGTGTTTTTTTGTGTGGTCGTTAAAGTAAAAGTAGTGTGATATTGTATCACTGTTCCAATTTCTTAGTTTAACTTAGTTCATTATCTTATGAAATATTTTATTTGGTAAAACTTCGGGAAAACGTAGCCATCTTAAAAAAAAGTAAAGTATGGTTCCTTATATATTATTGCCATCTGATTAATAAAAATACAAACAAAAAATATGCATTACAACATTTGTTGTTTGGTTTGGTTTTTTCTAGCTTAACCTTCAACCGAAGTATGGATGATACTCAAACCCATGTGATTCTTGAGTCTCTGTAATTACTAAAAATGCTGATGTACCATATAGAAGGTAATACGAAAATGAGGACAAGCTTTTGAGAATTTTGTGCTCCACATTTTCTGTTTGAAACACTTTATTGCCAAATGCATATTTTTTAAAATAAATACAAAAAACTAAAGAAATTCCTTTTTTGCTATTTTTTCAAGATGGCGACTTCAATTTGCTCGATCCCCAATTTTGATCATCATATTCGTAATCATTATTCAATATTTTGTTTTCTTTTTCGGGGTAGCCAAGTCTTTCCGAAGATTTTTCTTTATCCACAAAAGTGATTTACTTTTAACTTCATAAATAGTACTGCATGAAATTAAAGAACACTGCTTTTTACTTTTAGAACCTTAACAATGCAAAACTGGTTTTATCAGTTGGGATAGAATAATACTTAACACAAGTTCTAAATTAAACTAAAATTCATTACTTTGACTCTAAACCTGAGATTAGATAGTTCTTTATTACTATGTTAAATTATTAGAAATTTCATTATAAAGTTATTGTGAACTACTTAGAAACCAGCTCAAGGGGTTATTCTTCAATCCATAAACAAGTTAGTCAATTATTGCTTAATTAAACACTATAATGAGTAACTAGTGGATACTTGAATTTTAAGCGTGTAATAAAATATTTTAATTAATTAATAAAAATATATTACTACAATTGCAGTGTAAATTATTGCAAAGAATTTAAATTCTAACGAGAAAAAGGCTGACTACTTACTAAATGTATATCTTTTATATGAACACAATTAAATACATAATTATAAACATCATCGTTAAAATAGCAAATCGACTTACATATTTTGCGATCTTTAAGCTAAACACAGTATACGTAAAGAGTGTTCACGTACTTGCATTATCATTAGCTTTAATTGCTAACCTTCATTTAAATTCTAAAATACCACGTATGAGATTCTATTGCAAGTCACTATAATTAATCGCTTATAAATAGAATGTAGCATATTAGTACATTGAATAATAGTTAATCGAATGTATTTATCATAAACATAATTATTATTGCAACATTTAAAAGTTATTGAAGTTTCATTCCTGTCAAACTTAAACGGTAATTTACTAATTCGTTAAGTATTAAAAACCCTATAAATAAGTTTCTCTTTCAAAGTTTAAAATTTTAAATCACCAACCAGTGTATTTAATTTCGAGGAAAGAATCGACCATGAAAAGCTTTACTTTCTTATAATTATATAAAATCGTTCCGTTTCAATTTGAAGTATAGCAAATTCATCGGTAAATTTCACTTGCCGACTGGAAATAAATAAATATATATCTCTGCAATTTCCCACGTATGGGAAGCAGCGAACGTGCAACGGCTGTTGCAATCTTGGTTCATTTCGCGAATCCATCATTCGGGTGTCGCTCGAGATCGCAATCGATAAATCCTTTCGTCGATTCATCAATGACTTTTCATCCAATAAATTTTTTTATTTTAATTGTTCTTAAGAACCTTTTGGAGTATCACTATACATTTTTGTACACAAAATTTGTACACTCAAATGATGTAACCTCCCAGCATCTTTTTACTGTGCTGATCGACATGACTCGATAATGTACAGATACTGCACTGTCAATTAAGAATTTATCAATCTGTCACAGAAAACAGTTGCTAAATTTCGTAGTTCTCTACTTCAATATTCTTTGTTTGATAAGAAGTTTCTTGCAGAAATTCCTGATATCCAAATCCAAGACTTTAATCGTGACAACCAAACATCAAGGTCCATGATTAATAATGGAAAAATGACTTTTCCCACAATGCAGTCCCTATTTTTATTTGTATTTGTATTTTTAATGCAGTCCAAGGTAAAACGGAAAAGACCAGGAAGGTTAGTGGATATGAGGAAAAGAAGCCGCGGAACCCTTGGCGTCACGTTCGGCTGTCAGTGCAATTTATGTCAGCAGGCATATTATGCCGACCATCAAGGAAAACCGCGAGTCGTCCCCGACTTAGACGTCGTCGTACTTCCAGCACAATTGACATCCTTTTAGCCAAGCGCGGCATTGCTCTCGACTGTCATTAGAGAAACGACCCACGGTGACCTCGCAACGCGATATCCTTTCCGTCTTAAGTTACACTCGGGATTCGATGCCATTTTTTTATTTATCACACTCCCTACGATCCTGAAGCTTTTGTGAAATTGCCAAGAAAATCGCAGGCGGCACGCCACCTGGAAACTGGGAAGAAAGCGATGTGCGCGAACCAGTAGGACGAGTTTTATCTCGAGGAAACTCGCGTGTGGGAAAGTCAATATTGTTAGAATTATGTACGGCGATTACTTTGTGATATGAATATAAGAGTACTGAGAAAGTTATTAGAGTGTTTGATGACTTACTAGTTCCGTAGGGATACTGAAGGCGAGCTCTAAGTGGATTATTTTGTTGGAAAGTTTTTAGCATACATTGTCTGAAAAGGAGTCATTTGCATGCTTCGTGGAGCATATTTTATTTTAATGTAATTGCGTTGGCATCGTTTTTACAATGTGCAGGAATTATGGTAATAGCATGTGATGTATGGATTTCTATTTTTTACTTTTTCCTCTTTTCAGTATAATAATACTCTCCCAAGTTATTCGTGGGAAGTGTTACCTATTAACTTAATTTTATACATTTACACCTTACATTGTCATATATGCCTTACATTTTTAAAACGTTTAGATCTTCCTGTGCCAGAAATGTACAAAGGTAGTAGAAAAATTTTGCAGTTCCCACATACTGACCTGTTTTTAGTCTGATTCAATAGTATTATTGAATTTCATCCAATCAGGTTGTAAAATGAACGTTGCGACATTTTCTTAAAGATAGAAATACACATTAAAAATCTAATCTTCTTAAAGCACTATGGCACATAGCATTCGCACTTGGACTTGGCATGGGCGAGAATCGCGATATCTGCACCCCGAGGCTGGCTCAGAATTGTTGTGGCTTATCGGAATGAACTATCTAGGTGCTGGATAGGCTTGTCCCTGTTACGCAGGTCCCCCGTAATGGATGAATGCCAGCTGCCGGCCCGAGAGATGTAATCCTGGGTGGTCCAGCTCGGGATATATGAACGCGTTGCTAGGACGATCCTGCTAGCGGCGTTATATTCATATCGCATCCATACTTCTACCTGCAGAAAATAATATAGCGGACGATCCATTATATATAAGCGGTCCTCGGGTGATGTTTTGGATTTTTCCAATCCACGGGGATGCTGACTGGATAGATCTCGATCGAACGTACACCGGCTTTTGCCACCCGCAAAGAGCCATATTACAAGTCTTCCAATGAAAATCAGTTTCATGAGCACTAATTGTGGTTTGTGCTAAAAACAAAAAGTATCATCTATTGTTGTTGTAGCGAAAATATCAAAGATGATGTAGCTACTTCGCGCAAAGAATATAAAAGAATCCTGTCTTTAAAAACTGATAAGTTCATAATGGCGCCCAATGAATGGATCAGCTGTGGCATAAACACTTTCGTAAAAAGTATTTTGTCATAGTTAAAGAATGCGAAATAGTAATTCCTATCATTCTTTCTTTACCAGCATTATAATTATGAGTTTCATACAGTGTGATTTCACTTTTCCTACATAAATGATTTGTAGAAGTAAGAGAGACTAAAAGATCTATTGGATATCTGGTAGATTACTGACCGCTTCGGATAGGATGTCACTAGACAAGATAAAAGGAAGATGATCTGTCACGCCTTTCCAATGAAACGTCACTCAGATCTACAGAATCTCTTCACAGGTATTGTAAATTCTTCTGATCTGTCATAAAACCGTTTCCTTTTCACCGAACATATACTTCACATGACCCCGTACTATGAGAACTGCATCCACTATAGAAATTTACAGTCCATTAAGCTACCGAAAAAGCATCGTCATGCCGAACCAAAACATTTGAAATAATAAAAGTCACGACATTATGACGAATTTTGATGGGAAATCAGATTCTCGCCAGACTCAGCGGAGTATATGTTTCTCCAACAATATATTGTAATTGGTTCCCTCCAATCTTGATATCCCGACGGTATAATTGACATGTTTCTATAGCCTGACGATAGGAAAAGTACACACACGTCTGAAAGTCGTTCAGTACGCTTTTAGGAAACCCGATGACAGTCGTTGATAAGCACTCGGACGGTTTATTTTTTTAATCGATGATACAGTTAGGAGCAAGTGGTATTTATTACCAATATTATGAACTCATATAACCTTCTCAAGTTCCTTATTTACATTTCCAAGTAGCCAAATCATCGCGTCCCGTTTTTTTTTTGTTCTTTCTTTGGAAATTCCATTTCGACATAGCTTTCATTAACGTGACGTTTGTCGTCGCTTTGTACATACCTCGATTTTATGCACGTCATAATCAAGTTTATATTATTTACATATATCATATGATATTCATTGGCCTTATAATTTAATATTAGAAAATATTGATATTTATAATTGATCTGTCACTTGTATTTGGCACTTACCGAAGTAAAAAATATATTAATCAGGACTGATACAAGTAAGTTGTATTAACAACTACCACAAGCTATCAATCAATTCCTTATGTTCATGTGAATATATCATGCACAGAAAGCGAGAACGAATATTAATCAAATTTTACCTTCCTGATGTCGCGATGAAAAAAACTCCAGTGTTTTCGTTTTCATAGAAAGTTCGAACGTCTCTCGAAAGTGCCGGGGAAACTGTTTCGGCCAAACTAGAACGGTATATCGGAGTTCGTGTCCCCTATCTTTGGAGAAAAAAAATATCTCACACGCGGAATTTGCCTTTGAACACGAATCCGACCTATCGATCTCGACGGACCAATCCGGTCCAATTCTTTCCGCATCGCGGAACCCCAGTAAAGCGAAATCCGATCGACGAAAAATGTAGCTACTTCAACTAACAACATTCAACTGGCATTTTTAACAAATTTTTCAGAATTGCGTATAACCCAATATAATCCGAACGAGTTTTTCCCACCTTCACGCAAATCTTGATTTCGTCCTCTCCCGAGGCGTTCACGAAATAATTATCGGCGCGAGTCACTCGTGCGTTAAACGGGTTGTCACGGACGGTTTTGATTTCGATCGAATTAAGCCTCGAAAAAGAATCGCCGTTGTAAAAAAGCAAGAAGATCGATAGCGATCGATCGAGTTCGATCGCGCACGAATCGAGCACCAAGGATCGTATACCTTTCTCGAGGATCTTTTATGACCGCGTTCGCTCTACTTTTTGCCCGCGAGGGACTATTGCCCACCTGCATACGCTCTATATACACCGTAGAAAACAATGACAATCGAAATCCTCTTATCTCGAGTCAGTCGGATGTACGTGCATAGTTACCGTTCGACGATTTCCATTGTGCTGCCGCGAGTTCTTCGACGATGGAAAAGACGAGATCTTTCTTCCGGGTGTATACGAGACCCTTTTAGGCGCCGCCATCAATAATCGACTCGTTACGGGGCAAGAAGCGATCGGCACGAGTTCAACCGATATTTTGCCTGGACTGACACTCGGGTTGTACTAAATACACAAAATGCACATTTTACTCCATAATAAATAAAAGAACAAATCATAACTCGTAATTAAATTAGTGTATCTTGCACTATGAAAGCTTTACGATCCGTAATGAATGTAAATAACTAATTTATTAGTCACCGCTCACGATACACATAATTATTTAGTCGGGCTTCTAACGTATGACATTTTAATATGCGGATTTCGTTCCATATGAAAGAATACAAATTGACACCCATGCAATTATTGCGTTTAATGAATGGGCAGTATTAATCGAATTCCGTTTTGTTTGATATACTAAGCAAATATTTCATTGATATAATCAACGAATCTGACTTATTTTGAAAAAGTCAAACTTTCTTTTATGACGACTTATGTCGTTTCAACCACATTAAAATTTTAACTCTCGGGATAAAGAGTCTTACCAACACTGATATACTTAAAACAAATTTTCATGGTCACCATCAAGAGTATTATTTCCTGAATAGGCATGTTGCATAATTATGCTAAATAATGCAGCAGGTGGTCGTTGGCAGTGAATTTTCAGCAAATGCCGAATTCTTCATGCAGAATTTTTGATATGCATAGAATAGAAGATGACGAACTATAGAAGCATTGGCCGTAACTGTACCGAGATGAAAACTATGTTAAGAGATTTAATAACAGTATAGAAACAAATACCGAGGTTCTGAAATAACGTCTCGTTAAAAGTATTTACGATTTGCGTAAAGTACTCAGCCTATTAAAGCTTTTCAAAAGGAGGATTTAATTGCAAACAGTGATGAAAAGAAAAGATCAAAGAGGCTGACTCTGGGCCTTGGTAATGGCAGCGAAAGTCGCGAGATGACCGAGTAATTAATACCCGTGTGTACTTTATATTATATGTGCTCATCGACAAATTATTCTCTATAATGCTTTTCAAGTGTTTTCTCATAAGACTTTCGAATAACGGGCCACGATGTTGTTTCGCGTTGAATTTAACGAAGTGGCTTTTTCAGGTATGATTTACAATGAAGGAGATTATAGGATCGAAGCCCGAAATGCCACATTACTGATTTACCGGCCGTTGCCTAAAAATTGAGATTTTATATCCACTGACTACGATAACCTATGTCGCTTCGAGTAATGCATTTAAATCGGCTCATTGTGAAAACTGTGTATTCAAACGGCAATGTGCAGAGGTGTTGTTTGGATTTTCTTCAAACCGATAAATGTATATGGTACCGCGCATGATAATCATCGCTTACTTTTTAGTACATAATAGTAGCATCTGAAGGTCATCTGTTGACTGAATTCCAAACACCATCGTGCAAGGCTTCCTATTTGTTCTAATCATTGAATCCTATCATAACAGTAAACAACTCATAGCCAAACTTTACTATTTTTGGAAGAATTCGTAATTGAGCAGTGCTTGCTACAATAAGAAAAATCAAAACTGGATTTGGTAAAGAAATACCTCTTCATTACTGACACCGCAACAAACTTATATCAAACTAATATTGACTAAAATCGGACATGTTACATTAAGACACCAAGTGGAATTAAAAACTATTCAAGATTTTAAATTATTTGAATCATTTCCATATTTTAAATTAATCACTGCTATATATGCTTGTGAATTATAGAACTGTGCATTGTTGGTTGCGGCTTGGGTCAACCTGACCCATTTCTGCTCTGATATTAAAGGACTTCATCACCATCATTCTTTTTATGTTCTTTTTGGGTCTGTAGTAATTAATCAGGAACCGCTGTTCCTTGAATGTAACAATGAACTTCACTCGTCAGCTGTTTATCCAATCAAGATTCAACTTGATCAGCTGACCATTTCTCTAGTTCACTCAATGGGTTGTCATTGCAAACTTCTTTCGAAAATGCAAGTTGGAAGCGCTCTAAATTAAAGGGGATCACACGATTGGACGAAAAGCATTTTTACATCTTTCATTTTACGTCCCGTTTCTAATTCAGCATCAACCTAATATGAATCTCCTTAATTGAGATCGTTAGCATTTTGGAAGGCCTTACGAAGATATCCACCTGACAGGTTACCCTAATTTTGAGACGGACCCAGTAAGGACTTTTATGGAAAAAACCGCGGTAAATATCGCAGTAAATAAACACCGTCAACTTTTTGCCGATTCCTTTCAGTTTCTCCAATGCAAACTTTCCTCCAGGGACAGATGGATATACAAATCCCGAATTCTTAAAATTCCGCTGTACCAAAAATGAATATAAAAAACTCGGATGCTCAAAAACTCGATGTCCAAATTCCCAAAATGTAAAAACTTGCAAAATCAGTCGAATTTTTGAAATGTCGCGTTTATGGAACAACGGCATTTTGAATTGTCGGCATTATGGGACCCACTCCATTGGAGTCGATTGTGGTATTGATTCCATGATAGTTATATTTATTTCGATAATTTGAAACCATTTCTTTTTTAACAAAAGACAGAACCGAACTCCTCAACTTGAGTGTTGACACTCTGATAAATCAAACTATTTCTTTTGATAGATGGTGGGCATCAAAATACAACTCCAGAAACAGGACTGGTATGAATGACAGCTCTATCTGATTATTTAGCGTATTTCTCTGAACATTTTATCAGTAAAGATCAACAAAATTACTTAGTCAGTATTCACCTACTCCAAAAGATATAAGTTAGTAATAACGTCATCCGGTCATTTAACTAACTTGCCCTGTGATAATTATTTAATTATCCGTCAAACAAAATTTACCAATACCGTCTCCGAAATAGATATTCATTTTTCGACTTCCATTGTATAAATTAGGAGTAATTTCGTATAAATAACTCGTTTGTTCTATTAGACCTAGTCGAACATCTCATTACTAGGAAATAAATCGTAAAAAAGCCCACCATCTGCAATCTCAGCCGAACTAGATTTTGCGGTCGTAATTACCTCCGGAGTGGTATGGAGAAGCGAAAAAGTGACCGAAACTCCACAGAAAGTCCGGTCCAGAACGGAGCCTTCCGGCGTTTCGTGGAACTCGGATGCTCCCTCAATGAAACGAGATGAGAGAAGAAGGCGAACGTTATCGTCGATGGAAATAGAAAGGGTCGAGGGAATTCGATTGCCACACCAGGTCCATTCGCTCTTAAGGGTCAGGGACGAGGTCCTCCGGAGGTGCCCAGGACCCGATGAGAACTACGAGGACGACGGCGACCGGGTACGACGAAAGAAAGATGAGTCACGCGAGGACGGGAAGTCCTTTTTCCGCCACGGCTTCCGCCATCCGGCATGAGGTGAAATCGCAACGATCTTCCGACTTTGCACACAAAAAAGGAGCCGCGTCACTCCAAGTCTTTAATGAAGCGACGTATCTTGCTCGAAAATCGAAGAACTTAAGGCGTTAATTAGGAAAGTTTATTTATTGGCTGCGATGTATTGCGGATTCTTGAGTAATCGATAATCTGCATGCGAACGTAACGTGAGCTGCAGAATCAAGGAATAATGTCGATGCAGAGTGTTTTGCAAGCACTGCTCAAGACGTTTGCTGGTAAAGTTTCTGCTGAAACATTTTCAAAACTTTGGTCACGCTCAGCATGATCAGCGATAGGGTTTTGAAAAAAATGCTTTCAAGCTTTTCATACTTTCTTCTGAGTTTTTGTTCGATTTGGTTCTTTTCGACTTTTCAGATTATAACTATTAGAAACAGCAAATTAACTGAATTCTTGGAAATGCCGCGCCCTTAAATGCAATGTACATATTCTTCAATTACCTTGGTTGACAAGACCAAAGAACACATTGCGTTCAGCACATCATTATCCATCTTCTTTCTGGACGTAAGCAGTGTTTTACCTTGTAATAAGCACATCTTGTGAACTGCAACTAAACATTATTTCGCTCCTCCCTTTTCCTGGTACTTTATTTGTATCCTCAAGATCTTGGAATCAATCAAATGGTTTGTAAATTCTGGGTGTTTCTCTATGGATTTACAAATCCTTCATTCAGTTTTATACAAGGTTGTACAAATATTTTAATATGCGGATAAGTAGTCGTTATTTCTACTACTCACTCTCGTCGTTATACTCTTATTAGATGTTACAATGACAGTCTAATCAGTGTCTGCAGGTAATTATTTCATGTCAGGAAGAGCTAACTGAACAAGCACTTTCCCTGGAAGCTAAAACGCTCGGGTGGTTTCTGTAGTTCTATTGTTTTATGATTTCGTGAACTGAAGTTCAAAATAGTACATTTCTAGGTAATTGGAGTTTATTCCAGATTTCACTCATCTGTTTTCTGTCCAAAGTAGCAGGTGAGTTCACAGTTATAAAATTTCCCAAAAAGTTTTGCAGTTTTGAAACTTTGTTGCTTTATGTCTGTAATCACCTTTATAGGATCAATTTCTGCATGCGATTTCTTATTGAATTATTTATTATTAATAATGTCAAGTTTGAGATCGCATAGAGATAACAAATTTTAAAAGTTATTGTATAATCTATAAATTGAAAGTAATAGGTCTGGCAGAAACGAAGATGTCATAATAACTAATAAATCATTAATGCGTAATGTAATAGAGAAATTAATTAATGCCAGTAATCCGATCATTACTTAGATTTACGTAGCTAATTCTTAATTTTACTACCTGCTCCAGTTATTAACCGTAATGGATTACCATTTACCGATTTCTTATGAACAGTCAGTTATTAGTAGTAGTAGTAGTAGTAGTAGTAGTCAGTTATTAAATCAGTTCATTCTTGTTAAATTCTTCGCTAAAAAAGAAATAAAAGTTTAAAAAGTGGATATATTTTACATAAACTATTAATGCTTATACATTCATTGATGAATAATAAATATTTTAGTTTGGAAATAAAATATTTCGTGATGCAACTCACATCTTAAACTACATTTTTGTAAAAATACAATATTGTTATAAATTCAAGAGCATTCCGAAGAAATCGATTCCACTGAATTCTTTGACAAGTATCGAAGGTCGCCGGGTGCAGCGCACTTATTCAAACTGCATTAAGATGTTTGCGGGATTCAGCCATTTACAGCTTTTGAAACCAGTTAGTTAAACCAGTAGTTTTCAAGGTACTTCATAACCACGCCCTAGGATGTAACGTATTTTATATAAAACTGTTATAATTCAAATAAACTTTATACTTTATTTATGCAGTTTCAAAGTTACCTGACTTAAATTATTTTCATGCAAATGTAATGGTATTATGACCTGAAATGAATTAAAACGCGGATTACATCTGGAATTCCACTTGTCAACACTACTTCGCAACGGTGCATATGCTCACAAATGCTGATCTATCGGTGACTTTAATGCCAGCTGTTTCTAAATTAAGCTATTATGGAATAAAACGTGAGAAATCGAAATAGTTTCGTTTTCCTCAACTGTGAAATATTTTTGTTAAAATATTTTTGTGAAAAATGTAGTTTCTTGATCTAACAAACATTACTTAAATCTAAAACATTAAGAGTTTGTAACTACACAAGAATTAACCCTTTAAACCCAAAATGTGCATAATTTTCACATAAGAAGTGTAGTTTAATTATTATTTTAACTTCTTATAACTTGTCAGAAACGTGTTCCCAATTATTTGAATTCATAAATATACATTCACATATTTTGATTTATTTAATTTTTCACTTCAAAATGGCGTACGTATGTTAAAGCGCCCGAACATTTGTTTTTCGTAAATGTTAGCAGCATCATTCAAAAGAGCGATCTCAAAACTAGTCGGATATGGAAGTCTCCATTTTTAAAAAATATATATTATATACGTAAAAGGATACTGAAAACCATATGAAAATTTTGCAAATTTAGTCTTTTAAGGTTAAAACAATACGAAATATTTCAACGATTCTGCATTTCTATGCGAATTTAATAACATTACCGTAAAACAAAGTATATATTTATACAATTTAATTTGTAATATATCAAATATAAATTACCAAAGATTCATGATAGCAATAATCAAGTAGTACTTTTCCTTTGTAGATCGATATTATTTTCTCACAATTTATCATAAATTGTCAAGTACAAACCTATTTATCTTTAAACATTTTTCTGGACTTTCGAACTTGTATTCGAATTGAGACGTTTACTTTTCCATGCTCTCTCGCATGAGAAATATCACAAAATATGCTCTCTCTTCGATTTCTTCCGCTCTAACTCCATTTAACAATTTCATTTATCATTTCGGAATTATTTACAATCATTGAAGAACGTCATCATATGTAATAATTTCTACTAATTATCGTATTAAAAGAAATAATTAAAATGGATAGTGCTAAACTTTTATTATAAATCATTTCTGAAACTGATTGCAGTTCCTGAAACTGACTGAGTACGCTAAGTTCTTTTGTAGATGTATTTCATAAAAATGTGAATTTGTATTTGCGATATTAAGGAGTAAAAAATGTGGACGAATTTTACATATGAAACAGGTGACGTGTAGCTTATAGTGAATCTGCAATTTCCTTTACAAATGACAATATCAATAAAAAATAATTTTTATTTTTCAAGACAATCTGACTAGTTCTTGCAAAAACGAACAAAAGGTTTGACTCATTTTTCGACCGATGTGCAATTTAATTAACCCGTAGGAGGGTTAATATTTTTAGCTCTAACTTTAGGAGAAAGAAAATATTAGTATTTAAAATAATATTAAGGAATTTTCTAATTATCATTGTGCGGAGTGTCATTTACGAAAAATTATATGCCTATAGAATATCGATGACAAAAATAGCCAGATTTTTTTGAGACTGCAATTTAACACGTTTAAAATCAACCTTTGAAAATGTGTTTTTGTTTTAAATTTATAATTTATAATAATTTTAGACGTTGAGTAAGAATTCTTTGAGAAAAGGTCGCGTAAGTTCGTGACATACAGTTTAATTAACTGTATCGTGAAGCACAATGATGCAGTTCTTTCTAACGTTATATGAAATACTACAATTTATTTAAAAATATATTTTTTCATTGTTAAAAGTATTTCAAACGTCGATAATTTACTGAACTGAAATCGTGCAAATAACTGAATTAAATATTAACCTGTAAAATTTTGCAAATTACGACATTCATTTAGATTTGATTGAATACATACGTTAATAATTAACGTTTACAATTATTGTTCATTACAAAACTGAAATGCACGGAACATATAAATAAAAAAAATAGATTCAAATGGGGCATTTCCACGCGAAACCACGAAAAATTTTGTTCGTAATTTTTTTCTTTGTGCTATATCATAAGATAAGGAAGCACTTAAAATTTCAGCCAAAAATAAATTTTTTTGCAATAGTTACGATGCTTTAAAAACGTTATTTTTGCTTGTAAAAAAAAAGAAGTTCCTATATTCTATACTAATTTGTAAGTATTGATATTTCATTTTAAAGAGATTAAAGCATTTCTAAACTTCAAAATGAAGAAAATAAAAGGCGTATTCGTCAAAACAAACTTTTTTTCGAAAAACGTCAATATTTCGAAAACAACATCTGACATTTTTATACTGAATTGGCATGATAAAGACCTATATTTGTAGAAATTGTCATCTAGTTCTTTGCAGTAGTTTTTTTAAAGAACGTATTCAAATTATCAAACTTTTTTTTACTATTTTGTAAATTTATTTCGGAAAAGTTATCCTTGGGCACTTAATTTACTATTATGAAGACAATGAGTGGGTACTTTCTATTAACAAAAATTTACAAAACTATTCAAGTAAACGCCCGAAAATGGCAAAATTTTTGTCTCAAAAATTTTAACTGAAAGCTTATTTCATAATATAGAACTAAGAAAAAAATCACGAAAATATGTGACATCGATTTTTTTAACTGCAGGATTCACATGGAATCGATCGATAATAAAATAAAGTTGTATTATATAGATATTTAATAATTAAATTTTAGTCTTTTGTTACTATTTTACTTTTATTACTATTTTGCTGTACAAAATAATTTTTGTTGAGTTTATCTGTACTTAAGTAACTATTTTTGTTATGGAAATCACATTGTCTTATTTCTAAATTATATCAAAATAATCGATATCTTTGTCAAGTTAATGCTTACTTCGATTATTAATCGATCATCTCAGCTTCTGAATTAGAATTCAAGTTAGCGATGAGAATGTATCTTTTCTGATAAATTTTAGCCCTTTATCAATGAATTCAAGAAATAAAATGGAAATTAAAAAAAAAAATGTAACTATAGAAATAAATAAAACACGACTTTTTCCAAAAACGACTTTACAGGCTTTGATGTGTACTATCCATAAAAAATTGTTAATTGTCATGAAAGTTTGCTTAAATTTTTGTCAGTGTCATAAATAAGAAGAAAGAGCACTGGGAATTAAAAGTGTTATCTCAAAATATCTCACATCAAATGCTATGAAAACTAAATGAATTTCCGTAATTAGAATACTTTTAGAAGCTCTGGTTATAGTACCCTGATATCGTTTAGTTTTATATAATTAAGTAATAACGAGAACCAAATGGGTGTGGTGCATATATATAAATCCCTTTCGAACCAAAAAATTCAATTTAAGTCAGAAAAGCTTTTCTAATCTACAGACGTTTATCTAAAGACTTTTAGTAAGATGCTTATCAAAGAATATACTTAATTAATCGCCAGCAACTAAACCTCCACTTTGCGTAATTTAATACATTATTACCTTAACTGCAAAAACCGTAATCCCCCGAACACGGATTGCACCGTACATGGTTTATGGATTTACGAGAGTATCTTTCCCACTATCAATAAATCTAAAAACAAATTTGCGTTCAGTACCCTTATCATCAAGACGGGTATATGTTTTATGAAAAGGAGCTCAAAACTTTGTTTCTCGAAAATTGCTTACTCCGAAAGAGTTCTCCACCTCATTACTGATTTTGGAGACGAAACAAAAGGGAAAGTTGGATCGCTAATAAAGACCTAGATGATTCCTTGGCGATTGCCCAAAACTCCGAAAGTTCCTCAGAGGAATTCAACGTATTTTCCCTTCCGCCCTATTGTGATGCGGATATCCGAGGGAGTGTCCAACCATCCATGTCGGATAGCGATGGGGTGTGAATCAATTAGCCGGCGCCAAAAGAGGTGCTGTACGATAAAGAGGGACGTGACATTGCCGTCTGAACGTTCCGCTGCTGAAGGAAGGTAATTTATAGGGGGGATTTTGGATGGAAACGTTGTTGGAATAACGACCGTATGTTATTCCGTAAATGAGCGCCGTGATGTTAAACATGTACACTAGCAAGATTTTCATTAGTGTTAAGTCAGAGTCTTCAAGATAGGGGACTCGTATCTTATAACGTCTTCATTGTCAAACATAAGATGATTTTTTCGCATTTCGATAAGAATTCGTTTATCGACAAGTCTTTAGGAAGTTTTTTTATGATATGATCAAACAACATTATAGCTTTTCTCACTCTATATGTAATGGTCAATTTCCTGACAACTTCTTGCACTAAATTTTATCAATTTATAACACCAGTTCTTTACTTTATTGATGCAGCATTTGTTATTGTATTTTCGTGATGTTTAGGGTTTTGGGTCTGAAGTTTGTAAGCGCAAAAATATAATTTTCGAGTACATAACTCCAAATAATGGGACGATTCTAACAGCAACTTCGGATTCTATATCCAAAATTACTTCAGAAATTACCCATGTACACGCAGCTATATCCCAGACCTGTTTTTTGTAAAACAAAATTTACAAGAATCTTGCATTGAGTTTTGGTCTGGGTCTAGGTCTTGTAAAAGAGTCTTACAAACGGTCTTGGTCTTATCAGTGGATCTTGATGAAGATGAAGATGAAAATAGCCAAGAACAAATATGCAATAACAAAACCTTGACGTGTTTTATAAATACCAAATAGTTCTTTAATATGTTTGACAGATTTGAAATTATGAGCCATAAAATCAAAAATAAACATGAAAATGCAAATTCATTTAAAAAAAACGATTATCAAAGCACAACTAAACTTATCCACATAAAAACCTATACCAACAAGGTAACATTTTGCCGAAACATCCAAAAATGTCTGAGTATTAAGAGAAAACTTATAAACGAGTGCACTTATTTCCAACAAAAAATTGGTGAGTGATGTTAACGTCGTAACTGTTTTTCTGTTGCAGAATTCGTGATGCCGCCGCATAATCGCGGAAACCATTAGCGAAGGCCGAAAAAAAATGGCCTCGATTTTGAGCGACAGCACGGGCACCGGAGGTTCAGGCCCCTCTCGGTGTCTTCTGCTCCTGCAGAGGTCCTTGGCAATCCAGTTGACAAGAGGTCCGCCGCCTCAGGTTCTCAATTCCAATCAACATGACAATTCCAAAGAACATCCAGCCGACGAAATGTGGATGTACGACAAGGGCTACAATCTCTTCCAGGTTTGTTAATAAATATAAGTTTTTTTTAAACGCATAACATTATATGTTACGGTGGAATGATGTCGTTGGTTTTGCATTACTTTAAAACATCAAGACCACCTTACCAATCTTTTCATTTTAATTACTTTTTAAATTAGGTTAGGTTAGGTATAAAAGGACACTCTGATCAGAAAACCCAATTCTAGTTTAAACTAGCTGTATCTCCAAAGATGTATAGGGATGGATAAAGCCGATAAGCGATGATGGCAAATAGGATAGACAATTATAATGCTAGGATAGTTTGATCACAGCAGAAAGTCCGCATCTTTCATAATAATGTAATTATATACAATACCTACGGCTAACTAAATCATATTGTTGGACCCCACTTCGTTTAAAATTGATACCAAGGTGTATCCAGCAGATTAAAAGTTCCCAAGTACAAATAGAAATCTGGAATAGATCAGGCCCAAATCAGGTTGCCTCAATCATACACCTGGGTCTTAGCAGAAATACAACACTCCATCCGATCAGGATCTGGTTAGGATTTGGTTAGGATCAAGCTACCTGTAATAGGAATTAGAAAAATTTCTTTCAGGCATCATTTAAGTTTTTGGGAGTTACATTTGCAGGATTGCAATATCCGATCAGAAAACCTAATCTGAACGAAAAAGTGAAAAAAAAACACCAGATGAATTGTCCAACCGTAACCAAGGAAATCCTTTTTGTCTCATTTTCAAGCAATATAGTTGCGCATACCTAGTTTTCAATTACATTGAGATATGCCTATTCTTCCAAAGAAAAACCTTTGCAAATAGCGCTTAATTTAATTAACAGCATACGCTCCATAGCCCACACGCGATCATGGAATTCCTGCGTGGAGATAGTGGCGTTGCGGTGATCCCGTTGAATAATGGAAAGGCTATCGCGTTAACACGGATACAAAGTGCAAGAAAATTGCTTTTCCACTTGCCGACACCTCGGAAAAGCGCTAATACCTGCAACGTCGGCGTATTTCATTCGCCAACCGAACGCAACGGGGATGGCGCGTGTTACGGCTTGGCGACCAAGCCCCGTTAAACTGGAGTAAACCGGGCGCTGATTAGCCGCACCGTTACGCGCTTGCGTCGGAATACAATAAATTACACCGGGGCGATCCTGATGGCAAAAGCGAGCGCAACCGAACGCAGCCACGGTTGTACGGTGGTAAACTGCGGAAACTCGTTTGCTCCACTCGAACCTGCTCCAGGGCTTTAAATCTCGCGTCTGCGGCTTGTCTCCGCACGTCTCCACCTCGGCTTAAACCGCCTCTTCTTCCTTTTACCCGTCGCCGTTTACTGCCGGAGCAACATCCAGAAACGCGAGTCGTGGCCTCCACCTCCTTGGCGTTGCACTCGTAAAACGAGAAGTGGAGATTCGCTCGCATATAATTACGGCTTTACGGCTCCTTCTCGAGGCGCTAGGCCGCTACCTTGAAACGCGCGAAAAAACTCGATGCAATTCCTTCGTTTATACCCTGTTATAACGACACTTTGCAAGGCTTTATTCTTTGAGGATGATAAACACTCTGGAGAAGTGGAGGATTTGTCCGGGATTGAAAAGAAGTTTGGTCTCGAAAAGTTCGAAAGTTACGATAAACTTTTTTCTCCCCAACTCTGAAAGTCTCCAACACGAACGTTAAATTGCCAAATTTTGTGGAGGATATATTAAAAAGTTAACGGTTTTGGTGTTTTCCAAACTTGAATTAGAGTAATTAGAAGCTAACAAGTACAACCCACATAGAAATAAAATCTCCAGAATATCCCAAGAATATCAGTAACCTTACAATTGAAATATTGGAATTACAATATCTCCAGAATATTCTGATAATGTCTCAAACAAAATGTTGGAAATGAGATATTCTGATAACATTTCATTTGAAACATTTGTATTTCATATGTATAATTCTCAGAACATCCTAGCGATGTGTTATTCGAAATGTCTCACAACATGTCAAACTTGATGTCCCCCGAATGTTGCTCAGAAAATATTACAGAACATTGCAGATGAGACATTCTGAGAATATTTCATTCGAGATATTCTATATGTATTATTCTTAGAATATTCTGGAGATGTCTCATTTGAAATGTCTCACTATATCTCAAATTTAACATCGCTAGAATGTTTTGCGAGAATCGTTGCAGAACATTGCAGATGAGACATTCTGAGAATATTTCATTCCAGATATTCTATATGTATTATTCTTAGAATATTCTGGAGATACCTCGCCTGAAATGTCTTACCATAATCAATATGCGTTCTACGTTTGAGTATAAGTTACTAATGTTCACGCGGTAATAATACATATGCGAGCGTAGCGTAGTGGTTAAGACGTCAGGGTAGTATACGGAAGACCCGGGTTCGATTCTCGGTCGGGGTAAATTATTTTTTAAGCTTTCTTTATGACCGAAATGTCTTCAGATTATCAAAAAATATCTGTAGAACATCTCCAGAATGTATATGTTGTATTGCAGAATAAACTCAGAACGTCTCTACAATGTCTCTAGAATATTGCAGATGTCACCAGCATATCAAAAAATCGGACATAAGGCGTTCTGGTGATGTCTCTAATATGTCCCTGAGAACATTTCTAGAATATTAATGTCTCAAAAGTAATATTCTGGAAATGTCATCGGGATGTTTCTGTTCTATGTGGGAAAGAATAGCTTCGGATAGGTTTTGGAAACAGTGGGAATGGATACAACCATTTATACTAACCATAATTATATAGGACGCAACAAGAACAGAGGAATACTTTATGATGTCAGTTTAATTTCGTGGAAATGGGTACAACCATTGAGTAAGATGGGAATAAGCAGGAACGATCTTTGGATGAATCTCCATGTTTCATAGTGAATTTCAGTTTGAAATATTAATTGCTTGACAACCTTCTCAGTGTCTATTAATTGGTATCTTAGTCGCATTCTGTCGTCCAAATTGAGAGGAGTTCAAGACAGATCTGTGAAGATGTTAGGGTCTAGCTCAGGACGGGACTTGCCAAGAAGATCTGGAGGATTTCATCATTAAAAAGAATCTTATCCTCGATAGTTGAAAAATGATGATAACCTTTCTATCTATAAGTCTTTAACACAGCTGATGCGGATTTCTTAAATGTTATAGAGAATTGTGTATTTTTCGATTCATCTCAATTCACGACAATTTTCAAAGCAATGTTTTCTCTAAGTTTCCAGAGAAATTAGAGTCTAACTAATGGCAGTTTTTATTCAGGAGAAGTGGAGGAGTTATCAGAGATTGAAATGCACTTAGATCTGCACAAATTGGAGCGTGTAGGGACCTGATGATTTTTATGTTATTCAAATATCCGAATTGGAGAATACTTTATAATAGTAATTCAGAACTTTAGACAAAAAAGGAATTGCTTCAGATTCAGTTTGAACGCCATGACAGTAGATCTGATCATTCTTGATGAACTTCCCAAAGGATGTAAACATATTCCCAAAGGATATAAAATAAGGATGCAATAAATGTAACAGAGGATCATTCAATGACTCTCAGTGATTTAAGAACTAGGATTCACCCGAAGGCCATTCACACATTCATCGCATTCTATATAGGGAATAGTTTTCACAAAAAACACAGATGGTTGGTACATTTCGATCACCAAATATTAGTGTTACCAGAGAGATATTGATGAATAAAAAAACTTCAAACATAAAATTTCAGTTATTACGTGAGAGCATGTAATTGTGAGTCGGCAGGACAGGGGTTGTCAGCACCAGTTCTTCTTGAGACTGATACACGTCCATAACGGTCACCTATTTGTCCAGAGCTCGACACGCAAATACGAGTTGGTCTACATCGAACATAAAGATACCGTAGAGACATTATATTTACTGGTTTCAATCACTTTACTCCAGGATGACATGGTGACCTTCGATAATTTCGAGTCCTAAGTGTTCGATATTAGATATGGAAAATTAATCTGTGCTCTCTCCAAAAATTATATAAACTGAATCATTCCGGACCGGTTTACCAGGAATGCATCGGCAGCACAAGAAGTACTGAAGGTGGCACGGTGCTGGATTAAAAAAGAAACGCACCCACGGTCTTTGACTGTTCAAACGGCCTTCGATTCTGCAGAAGCAATGTACTTAAGATTGTAGCAGGGAATTCGTGCATGGGAAGCTGTATAGCAAACCAGTCCTTACTTTGAATATAAGATAGCCATTCATACTTTGCATGAGATGCATAAGGAGCGAATAGGTCTTTTATATTACACAGTATTCTAGTATTGAGAATGGTCAATAACTTTCAATTGTGCAAAGAAATAATGTGAGGGGGCTGAATGGAATAGCTATAGTAAATAACTCGTTTCTCAGGATCCAATAAAAATGTGTATGAAACGAATGACTATTTTACATTATCCGCCATCGTATAAATGTAGAGTGGGCAATAATCTTGGAATATGAAAATTGAGTTCAATAAACTCTGGGTTGTTAAATAAATTTTATTTCTATTGGTTTTGTATTCATTGTTTACATCCTTTATTATGTTTGAACCTATATATTGTCTGAAAAAAGTATTCATATTTTACGTTCGAAGGAAAGAAAATAGTAAATATATACGGTGTCCAAAAAGTTTTTATAACATAGTAGAAACTTTTGGCGCTGGACCTAATGGTGACCTTGGTTTTGACCAATTTCAAGGTCAGATCCGTTTTTTATATGGGAAGTCCCTTTTTTTAATTTAGTCAAGTACAATATTTTCGATAACTTTTTAAAATATTTCGTTAACCGCACTCCTTTTGGTCCAGTAATTTAGATAATGTACTGAACAAAATAATAATAAAAACTAAAATATACCAACTAAATTATTCCACATTGAGCTCTTCAAGACAGATTATTACTATTCTTATTATTAACAACTTATTATTAAAGCACCATTGTGTTTGAAGACTGATTTCTTCAATCGACTAGTTAATGAAATGACGTATGATAGTTCAAACCTATAATTTTAAAATTATTAAATCAAACACGATCAGGAAAACCAGCAGTTCTGTACAATACCAACAGGAATAAATCTTGTATATTTTGCCGAGTAATGACTTAATGACACCTCCATGAAATTTTCGCACGCATAAATGTAAAAAGGAAGAGAATTAT
Source organism: Trichopria drosophilae (assembly GCA_030407085.1). Classification (NCBI taxonomy): domain Eukaryota; kingdom Metazoa; phylum Arthropoda; class Insecta; order Hymenoptera; family Diapriidae; genus Trichopria; species Trichopria drosophilae. The sequence continues at coordinate 195,928,046 of CM059582.1, forward strand.
GATTATTATTATCAACAACTTCAATACGCACCTTTATTGAAATGTAAATACGAGCTCGTTGACTTTCTCCGAACATAATATTTTTAAATCAATGACATCGTAGCTGAAGTGTATTAAAGCCGCAAAAAATAGAATCAAGATCATTTGTGAGCTGTTACCGTGGGTTTGTCAAAAATAACTCCTTTATGGGCTTTACGTATTTATTTTTTTAACATAGCCATCGACTTCTGTTGACATTCCGTGATGACGTTCTATAAACACTGCATTCATCTCGGCTGGAAGTGATTTAGAAATCCGCTCAAGTGGTTTAATTTTTCTAACGACCTGCTTTCGTTTATTTCTTCTATTTTGCGTGACTCTTTTAAAGGGAGCACAAAGATTTTTTTGAATGGAATTGTGTCTTAGCTTTTATATTCTATACTCTTATTTCGTCAATTATTTAAATAGTGTCTAGAAAGTAATCAATTGTTTTTTTTTTAATACAGAAATGTCACGAAAATATGATGAAAAGTGATATTTCGTTTATTAATTTATTTATAAAAAATAGTAATAACTTCTAATCATTCTGTGATAAAAAAGTATGTGATATATAGTACAGGATAATATAGTAAGAATAATTGTTTATGTACTTGAGAACATTTATCCTTACAATTGCATCATAAGCATTGAATTCAAACGCGTTAAAAAAATAGTGTCCATTGGTTCTCCATTTTGAAAATGTCCAGTTTTGTAGAGAATTTGTCAAGGATTATGGTAACATTTTTGTTCAAGGATGTAACTCGTGGTATTGACCTTCAAAATTACATTTAATACTATTTTTGTCCGTAAAAAATTAAATTTTTTATTTTTCGCAATTCGATAACTTGTTAGTGAAAGTACACGTTCTGAGCTTTAAAATGAGCACCGTCGTAAGTCTGCACGACAAAAACAACCATAGTTATGAGTATTTGAACCTGAGAGTTTTTTACGGTTTGACCTTTTTACATCTTTTTAACTGATTCTAACCTTTAAAATATACCTCAACAAAAAATTGTTTGATGTATTCATTTTGTCCAAAGAATGAATGGTAAAAATGGCGTCGAAATTCGTGACCTCGAGTCCTAAAAGTATCTTGGTTGAGTTGGAATGGCTTTTCACGACTTTAAAATTTTCAAAACATGTTAGAAGTATTCAAATGATTTCTATGGAAGAGATAAATGAAGAGATACAAGTAAATCGCGTTTGGTACATTTTTTTGATAAACTGACTTATTTTAACAGACAATAAAAAATAAAAAATGTTCTATTATGTACACAAATCAGTTTTGTCTCTTGCCAACGATTTTCCATATATGGAACTTCCGCTCAATTTCTCGGGCTTGCAAGATTTCGTACGCTCCTGGCGGGTATATTTATTTTTCTTATTCTGAAATGTCTGGGCAGGATAAACAGCTTGAAGAGAAAAAGGAAATTCCTTGAATCTGCAAGGTCTCAGTTTATTTTCGGTGTGCACAGTATATGAACCTTTCAGTTCGTGCATTTTTTTTTGTCGAAGAGAGCGATAAGGTCCCCGCGTTATTTTAACTCGCATCATACCCGTATAAGCGCGACTTGGAATATAAGCTGCATGAATGTTCGAGGACTGCACCTGTCAAAAGGAACAGAATTGGGGCACACCTTTCGAGGGCACTTTGTTCCGATGTTGGGAGAACCCTTGAATGCACCGACCATCCTGACCTCCCACTACCTTTCAAACTTCGTCTTTTTCTATTTTCCGGTCTCTTTTTCTGCATTTCGTGGTAAGACCGAGTCTAGACTGTCTTTTTCCTTTTTTTTTTAATTTCGGCCATCCTCCTCGTCCTCTTTCTCACTTGCTTCGTCCGACTCTCTAAAAACTGATACGGCAAAGTGGTTTTTGAACTACGAGCTTGCTGAATCGTTGAATATTCAACAATGGAGCGCCTTCAGATCTTCTGGTTGTGGCCCGCTAAAAAATGCCGATAAGACGCTTCTTCGTCGACGATATTACCGATGCAGCTGGTGAAGCATGTTAGAATGAAAATTTGCCTAATTTTAACAAAGGTAGACTATCTTTTGTGTGAGACTTTCAGAGTTCGTAGAGACTTAACCGCATTGTCAAGAACAACGTAAAATGTAGACGTAAAATGGCCATTATGCCGGGTGAATTACCAAAAAATATCCTTACTTAAAGTTTTAAACAAGCAACTAGTATATATTAAAAAAACAGCAAATGTCTATTACTATCTCAGCTAGTTCGAAGGGTTTATTCTAACGAAAGTTGTAGACCTCATGAGAATAATTGTATTATATTGTAGATTTTCTGAAGAAGCTAATTTCACGTTCTGTCACGAGAAGGAATGATAATTTTTGCTTAGTATAACTTAAAACACGATTGGCTAAGTTAGGCAAGTGCTACTAGAAGGTTTATAAGACTGGAGTAGCAATAGCGATCTTCTAGTTAAGATCTAGATATTAGATTAATATTAGTTGAAGTAATCTTCAAAAACATCTTCACAATCACCGCACTAAAGTAGACAAGAAAGATTTAACACATGAATCTTAATTACAAAGAGTTTCATATATCAAAATGGTATACGATTTTCAAAAATTTACAAAAAAAAAAAGAATCTCAAATCCATAAATTTACGTTCAGTGCCGAATTGTCTCGAACGCAAGATTGTATCTTGGGTGCGATTGTAAGAAGCGATAATTGCATCGAGTGCCGACAAGTAACTGGACCAATACCGCAGTACAATATTGTAGAAGCATGCGCAACCTCGGCTATAAATACGGTAGTTTACTACGTTGGAACTATAATTGAGACAATTACGCCGTTCGACTAATTGTCTTATCTGCGCTACTCGAGACCTTATCAAGCTTTTTAACCATGGGTACTGCCACTTTTTCGATGGCGTATACACATTACGTCTACCAGACTGCTCGTAAAGAAGAAAAGAGCTTTATTAACTTTCAACAGTAACGTGGCTTGTGGTATAAAATGGAATGAGAAGTTGGAATTCTAACCTTGTTTCGATCGGAGAAAATTATTTTCTGAACATGCCGTAATTTCACTATCGTAATAGCTGATATCGCGGTACTGATCAGGAGTTACATTCGATCAAAATGCATATTTTCGAGAAATTTGCTACGGATTCAATTATTTAGTTAGGTTATGTTCAAACGCAGAATCTTTACTTTCTTATTTTTTATTAAGATAAAGCGTCTTTATACACACGCAAACTATTGAAGTTAAATTTAATTCTGGAATAAAAATCGAATGGTTAAATCCTGAGTCCGTTTTGTGATGTTGCTCTATGGGGTCCAAAGTGTCATCCGAATTTTGAGAATTATCATTTTAATTACTATATATCGCATGGTAAAAATACTGAAGAAATTAAAAGAGAATTCACCGTGAACTACGGGAAATAAGTAAGAATCATATATTTCCGATAATGCTCGGTCAGTTCCCAATCGATTTCTATAAAAGAAATAGGTACGTATTCGGTACGTAATAATTAGAATTAAACGCCAGTAATCAAGATATTCAACAAAATATTAAAAGTTCATAAAACCACACTCCTAAAATAGTAAAAGTGAGAAGCTAATAAGTGGTGGCGCTACAAGTCAGTTTTGGAGGGTTAACATGGTCTGATCGAAGGGTTTACTTTTCCTTGTTAACTGTACTTTTACAAAAACACTCTCTTAAGTTTCTCAGTGTACTACTTGACGGAATCTCTTATCACTTGCGAGATGCTGCGACCACAGCGCATCTATTGAGTATTTGGAACACTACCTCCAAGGTCGTCGGTATTTACCGGGGTTAATAGTTCCGACACACAGAGTTGTCTCGATGGTTACATTTCGGCTGCGATCGGTACCGGGAGAATGAAATATTACTATAAATTGTATTCATATAAACTATAATGTAATTGTGTCTTTTATCAAAATAAGTATTCTTATATCCTGTAAAAGACAGTATATTACGTATAGAGACACCCGTTCTTTTACCTGATAAAAAATTACGATATTTGATTATTCTAAACTATCAATTTATTTTAAACTTATTCTATTCAACTAAAAACTATTTTCTTTCCTAAAAATCATATAACGATTGAAATTATTAAAAACGTTCTTCAATCGTAATGAAACATTGCTTTAAAACAGGAGATTTACACTTTAACAATGTTTCTTCTAAAAAATGAGGATTTTACAGGTTATAATACATTGTTATAAATGTGCGTTGCTATCCTTTTTCTTTTAAAACGATGACTTATAGCCGTGCTCTGAAATACATATAATAAAAATTTAATGTCACTAAAAGTTATTTAGAATGATTTCCAGGACCTTTGTAGATATTTAAAGACAATATAGTCCTTCCTCCGTAATTGTTCTCCAGGTTCCTTCTCCCATGTTCACCGTAAGAAGAAAGGCACACTCGCGCATGCGCACCTATATTATATTAACTGTTTTACACATTTACACAAAGGGGAAGTAGGGCCGGAAACGGGAGACAAGCCATTATAGGGGCATGAGAGGAAACTCGGTTCCTACCGGACAGCAATTACGGAGGGAGGACTGTATTTTGAAAATCTATTTACATGGCCAATTTGAAAAAAAAATGAGTTTGAATGAAATAATGATTATTAAATATACAACGCAATAACAAATTAAGAAATAAATTTGATTTCCTCAGATAAATACAAATATTACACAAACGTATATAAATGTTTTATTTTAAATATAAATACATTCAGTTATAAAATTGACCGTGGAATAAATTGAAAAAATGTTATAATATTTTTTAAATCAAATGTATGTATTTTTATGATCCTAATTATACAATAATTAAATATTTGATAGATGTCTTTGACGAATAAATCACGATGTTTTTGTGATGCATACTGTTAATGTTTCCTGCTTAGTTGGTATATAATTCGACCGACAATTGAAAGGTCCCGGGTTCCACTCCCGACCGGCGCGTGAATCTTTTCCTTCTAGTTCTAATTTTTTTCGAAAAAAATGGTGTATTTTTATAGTAAAATTTGTAGTATTTCGTTTAGAGTGGATGAGTTTCTGTCGTTATAAAAAATTTATAAAAAACCTTATAAAAAATTGTATGCACTTTTGGTGTTATTAGTATTTCCAATAATAATAACAAAGAAAAGCTAGCACTAATGACATTTCCAAATTTCCCGAAAGCATTTACATAACTCATAAGAATTTCAAAAGAGTTATGAAATATTAGAAATACCATTAACACCAATAGTGCATACAATTTTTCATCGTATGGCACCGTTTTGTGACCTTACACTTTAATATTGCATTACATATTAAATAGTTATTCGTGCATTCGTAAGTAAGTAAATCGATTTTAAATTGTATGCTTAAATATTCGTAATTTACCTAGAAATCTTTCTCAAAAAAATGTTTAGTGATATATTTTAATTTAAATTTACCCTAGATCACTTCAATTTACATCGTTTCAAAAGACAAAGGATAGTAACTAGTAAAAGTCACTCAGTGTAAAATAGGTGATTAACATCCTGCCAATTCTTAAAATTACCGCAAAAAAGGGGGTCCCAATTTAAAAAGCTTTTGTCTCCACTTTTAAGAGGGCTCTATAGTGGTCAGCCGTGAGGTTAGAAATTTCACTAAAAAACGTAAATAAAAGATAAGTGAATAATATTTTTTAAATTCAGGCTTTGTCAGGACAATTCTAAGCACTATAAACAGTTTCCTAAAAAATACCATTGAGAACTGACCGAGAATTTTCGGAAATAAGTGGTTATTATTTATTTCCAAAAATATTTTGACAAATATATGGAAACGACAGTGGAAGGCGAGGAATCGAGCGGACAAATATACCGGGACTCTACTGTAAATATTATTGTGCAATATTAGTTCCAATCGTGTTCCTTAGTTGTACATGAACTCTATTGCAGATGATCTGATTATGGTACGATTTCATCACATCGAATACTACTTATAAAAACCTAGTAATAGTTCGGAATTTTCTCACTCAATAGTTCCGATTAATATCTTTCCATAAGTAATTGCAGGGATTCCAACTTCATGAAAATGTTAAAGACATTAACGAAATTAATCGTTTTTATCTCCATATATGTTTCAAATTACATATCTTTAAAAATGTTTATGCATTTTAATGCACTTACATACATTTGTTTTATTAATGCAGTAACAAGCGACGACCGCAAAGTGCAGTAAGGAGGCCCGAGAGGAAATCAGGACCGGTTCAGCAGGAAGCTTGTTGAGCTTGCATAGTTCATGTTGAAATTTTATTTCAGCATCGAGTTTCTCACGCCCACATAGAAAATATACGTAAGAAGCTAATCTTCGCACTGATAAGTTTCTTTTCGAGCATGCGCACCATTATCTTCCGGTGTCCTGTAAGTGCATTCGCGTAACCGAGTTTTTTACTCGCCGGAGTACTCGCCTCTAAGCACGCGTATAATCGTAGATTACTTTTTTTTTAATTTACACCAAACCAACGAGATCGCGCCATCGGTTGGATAACGAATCTGTAATTAATAAATTATGCGAACGCATTGTAAGAAACGATTTACGATTCATGTAGATCTATAAACTGATTTATGCATTCGCGCGCGCACACCGATACGGCAATTAAAATAATGCATTTCGGAAGTACTAATGGTAGTAATTATTGTTACACGATCCGTTTATTTTATAATTATATTCGATTTACAATTATTTTACGTTTAGTTCCATTTACCGCTATGGAATTATTAATTGATTTCAAGTACACTTGACTTGCGGTTAATTGCGGTGCATATTGTAAACCGATATCGCTCTGTGTAAATTTGATACGTAACTGAAAATATGTGGTAAATATATATCAATTTTCCAGATTACTTCAAAATAAATGGATTTATACATATATTTCTAGGTGGAGAATCGATGTTTAAATTAAAGTGAGTGTCGAGTTTTCACGCCTATGATTAAACATTTATCGGTACTCGCCATCGAGCGATACGCGCACGTGCTCCATCATTTTTGAAACGCGAGTTAATGTTTTCTTAATTAATTCCGGAGCGAACTTGCTTTTTCTTTTATATGCAAAGTAATTTTATAAATATAGAATGAATCATGCGAGGAGGTATAGTGCAAGTAGTTCGGACAGTTCAAGAGTTATTTATAACTCATGACATTTCTGGGGGAATGAGAGAATTTGCTAAATTTCTTCTTCACCCTCCAGGGCGTAAAAGCACAATTTGCGCCCTCCAAAATTACATGCCAGAGATCCGTCTAGCCATCCTACTTTAAAATTCCGGAAATAAATTCGTATTTTACACCCGCACGGGCAAAAAATATTATTCGTATTACGGGCGCAAAACTTTATTTTACGCCCTCAATACAAAAAGTATTATTATTCATATTCAGTTCGTTTTCCATCTCAATTTCCGATTGAATTTAAAGATTTTGTAAGTAGATTTATCGACCTTTTATAATGTTTCGATAATATTTAGGTTACTTTAACGATTTCAAACTAAATTAAATTATTTTTGGATAAACCCTCTGAGAAAAATATATGAAACGTACAAAAAAATGAACAAAAAAGTAGACTCAAACTTTGATACAAAATTTGTAATCATGAAAATGGTCCATTTATTATTTTGAAAATAATTGTGTTGAAAATAATAATCTCTATAACATAAAGTAAAAAAAAAACAAGTTGTATTTAAAATCTGATCTCAAGGGATTCTCTTGATGACAAGCGAAAAACTCGAATGTTGGCAAGACGAATCAACCCTCCCAAATCGCTACGGGGGTTGCCAGGAGAAAAACTGGATTTAGTACACACTATTCGTAGTAAACCTAGTCGAAGGTTCGCCTCTGCAATCAGATAAAGACAACAACTTGTTCAGAGCAGAAGATCGATAATACGTTAACGAGAAAGGTCTTATCTAAGATATAAAGCAAGCTTCGACACAATCCTGAGGAAACCTCTTGTTTTGTTCTCCTGTGGATTTAAGAGAATCGATTTTCTAGTCGAATCCGGAAATGCGGCATGCTCATGTATAAGATAAAGATGTAAGTTTGCATTATTAACGTCGTGTACCCATCACTTTGAAAAATATCAGAGCTCAGATTAAAATGTTGAAGTACAAGTCTAAGACAACAAAATTCGAAAATTATAGAAACTTTTATTTGTGAATTTATTAATAGTACAACTGACATTTTAGAATAAATTTATAACATGTTAAGTATATAAAGTATTAAGACCATAAAGCAATTACAATCTTATTGAACTCCTAGTAGGCCATCATGCCAATGTTTTGTCTTAATCATCGAAGGGGTCAACTAAATGATTGACAGCAATTAAACTATTTATGGGTTCAATTGTTACTTACTTAGAGTAAAGCACAAAGTTCGTTTCAATATTGACAAACCGATCATACTTGATTCATACAGGAATTTTTTAAGACTATTGAAGCAATAAAACGTTATTAAATTACTTCCTTATCTGTACCTTTTAGAATTTATGAATTCATTGTTCTCCATGATAATTGAAAGATTTTCGAGATTCAGAAAAATGATCTAAATCGCATATTAACATTCCTAGGCATAAAAAGTGTGCGAAGGAAATGATGCATCGTATTTTTCCAAGGTTCCTTTTTCAATTCGCTTCCGTATATTCTGATGCATGTGAACGATTTTTTACGAAATATTTTGTTCGCTGCATTATCTCTATAGGAACGTGTTTATAGTAAGGACGAACTTAAGTCATGACTACAGCCTTGACCAAGGCAATTTAGCTAGATATCAGATATGCATCGATGTGGTCGTAATTGACTTCCCATTCATTATGTAATGTGTTATTAAATGTCATTATAAAATTATAATAATGAATTATAATAAGAATTTACGTCGTAATATGTATTTATTACGTTTTTTTATTGATCGTTAATTAATATAATATAATTTGTAATAAATTAACATTATTTTATATTAATGTAAATTTAATATATTTTACATTTATGTATTTTTAACGCATTTTCAATAATTTTATATTGCTAATGAATTGTTGCTATTTAAATTCTAGCAAATTTTACTATACTTTTTTTTATCATTTTCTACTCATGCCACGTTTTTCTATATTATGTTTTATGAATTAAAATTAGTTTTCATTCAATTTACACGTTCTTCTTTGTAATTTTATATTCATAGGAAGTTACAAAATGAAAATTAAAATCATTGTGACTTTATTAATATTTAATAAACAGACTCTAAAAATGGCATTTTTAAAATAAAAAAAACATTATTTAGAAAACTTTCCCATAACACCCTACGGAAGTTTACAAAATCTGAGTTTAAAATCAGCAACCCCTAAACTTTTCGAGTAGTAAATCCCAGCTTTTTTCCGTATAAAGAAAAATGTTTACTAACCAAGGAAAATTGTTGTATTTTCAAATTCACAGTGATTTCAATTAATATCTTGTAAAGTGACAATTCATTCATTGATTCCAATTCTGAACTTTTCTGTTTCGAATTGCGAGAGTGTCTATCCATGAATTCCTATATCTACAATAGTAAAATATATTTTTTTTGTGTTGGAAAATGTACATTACTTATCAACAGAATTGATATTATTGTATCTGATAAAATATTTTTATTGAATTTTTGATATTCAAAATTATCAGATAAAACCACCTTAAAAAAGTCACTGAATTTTTCGTCGATGTATTCAGTGAATGTTTAGTGAATTAATTAAGGATGTCAGAAATATTTTCCTTAAAAATTATTTAACTTTCTCTAATTATTACCGAAATATTACAAAAGTTGACGATTTCCGTAACTACGTGTTTCAAAAATTCTTTAATAATACCGCAAAAACCATATCATTTTTCGGGTGCACCCCAAAAGCCCGAGAAATCAGAAAACAGACACTTCCAAAACCCAATACTAACCAGTAATTTAAAAAAAAAACATACATTGAAAAATCCGACATTTCAAAAAGCAGACATTCAAAACACAAATATTTAAAAAAAAAGATATTAAAAAACAGGACATTTAAAAACCCGAAATATTTTGACAGTCTGTTTTTTTAAATGTCTGGTTTTTTAATCTCTGTTTTGTTATATGTCTCGTTTTTGACAGTCTGGATTTTTAATGTGCTGCTATATTCGTTTTTAAACATCTTCTGAAATTGGAAAATAGACTCTTGTAATGATATACTTATTAAACCATTGATTTATTTAATTAAGTAGTAGCCAAATTTGAAGTATTATTTCATGATTTTACATACTTACATATATGTCAGATATCGCGTAAAAAAGCTTTATTTTAACTATTTACCACGCCTAGTCCTCTTTTCATACTATGATTCATAGTAAAAAAATGGTCATTTCAACGTGAGTGTATTTTTTTTTCAGCAGAGATGGCATCTCAACATTAAGTTTACCATTTAAAAAAAATCCTCACGTCATATGCTATCTCGACTTAACAATTAGCTGACTAAAAAACGTCTGCTTTTTCGTATCCACGTGTATCGTAAAATCACCGCGAAGTACATTCAAAATTAAAAAAAGTTTTCTGACACCTGAACTTCACAAGAAACGTGTAAACTTTTCCGTGGTAATTGTGTTAGCGCGTGCGGATAGTCGTTGTGTAGTACATAAACCGTATCCCCGTCGATAATGATGGCGTATACTACGACGCAAGTCGTGCGCAAATTAAGCGTTATTAAATGCACTTTTCATGCGTACATAATTGCTCGTCCGTAAGTTCTCAAGGAGCTACTTACCAGTCCAAAGATTAGCGTATAGGACTTGCGAATAACTTTTTTACCTCTCTTCCCTGTTAAGAGACTTTTCTTATCTTTATGCATACTCAAAGTGGAAGGTCCTGCTTGGAAACTACTCGCAAAATATACTTTACAAAACTAGACCATTTTATTACATGAAGTGCAAATTTTAAATAAAGCGTAATGGAACAAGCATCCACGACTTCTTATGGCAATATCAACGCATTTCAACAAATAGTTTTCTACACTTCAAATAATATTATGGCACGATAACTGATAATTTATATTATTGAGTTGAAATCAACACAAGCATTGCTACTTTACCGTGAAGAAAGTTTTGCAATTTACTATTTTACTACGTGCAATTTTAATAAAATCTCATAAAAGGACAGTTTTACAGTATTTATTCTAACACATAGAGTTTATATTTATTTTTAATGAAATTCCAAAGTAGAAGTACACGATACTTTCTTATAAGTTGGAAGGTTAAGTAGCATAGAATTAAAAAATGTTTTGATTACTCGATATAGTTAAATAGTGTTATAATAACTACAAATAACGGAGGCTGCTTTGCTGCACAGTGCAACAAATGATGTGAAGATCTGTTTGCATCAACGTTCTTGTTTAAAATACCTGAAAAATTAATATTATTTGCAATGGAATCGTCGTTTTTTATCTGTAGAAATGCATATTTGCCATTCATAGCTGTGATTGGAGAATTTAGTTCAAAGGTTCAGAAATATCGATGATACACCTTGTAGCAACTGAAAATATTTGAAGTATAACTTCACATAGAAGTATAACTCAGTTTCATAAAGTGTAGTAAATGTATTTGAATCTTTTGAAGTATTTTTTACTTTTAAAGTATTTTGAATCCCTTGAGGAAAAAATATTAATATACCTCTAATTAGGAGTAGATTATTCATGTCAAAGAACTGCAATTTTACTCGTTTAGATTGGAAATAGAGTCTAATAAGTTCAGATGTTCAGTTCTGCTATAGAATTCCAATGTTTTAGTGCCCACTCCTGCTATCAGAAGCCTTAAATATGAGAAACTTATCAACAATGTCGGGTGGTGGTTGACAAATCGACAAATAACGAAAACTGACAGGTCAGAAAACCGACAGTTCAAAATCTACAATCCAAAGGGTGTCAGCCAAAAAACTGATATTTGAGGTTATGTTCCAAAAAATGCCATTTTTGGTAACTTTTGAGGTTAGGTACAGAAGACCTAAATTTTATAGGGGTTTCCTTCTCTTTCTACTTAATTTGAGAGTAGCAGAGTTCAATTAAGACTTTTCTTCATCAGTTTACGGAAATTTGAGATTATGAGCTATATATAAAAAGAAAAAATTCCCTGAAATACCCTTGGGGGTCAAGCTCAAGGTCAAATTTAAGATCACGATACCTGTATAAATATAAACTATATACTGTACATCATTTGTTTATTTATAAGTGAAAACATGTTTCGATATTGGCAACGGTTTTTGAAATTGTTTTTAAACGCATTTTGGATCCGTCTTTCTAATATCTCGACTTCCAATTTGTAATCGACAATTTCAAACATCCCTGAGTACAAATTTTCAAAAGAAAAATGTCTTCATAAAATATTTTAATATAGATTATGAACACAAATAAATCTTCGATATCAAAATAATTAGGAAAAAAATATAAAATAAAACAAAAACATTTCAAAACTACGTAGTTTTACACAGGAAAGTATATCGAGTAAGTCCGTAATATTACGATTACTTTCTAGAATAACTGGAAATTAGTAAAATCGGTGTTAACGATGTCTTTACTAGACCGCAAAATATCGGTTCAAGTATATTAATTGATGGAACTTAGGTTATTGTTGCGTGCGAAATTTACTAAACTTGTCTCCTTACATTAATCGTTATTTCCTACAGGACAATTAAATATACGTTAAAATAGCGGGATTATAAAAAATGATGAAACGAAAGATTTACAATTATAACGGTAATTAAATTAATTGGACTGCATTCATTACAATAAAAACATTAAAGAATGTATCATTTGATATGTCCATTCCGCTCTTTAAACAATTTCTTGTTAGAAAAGAATTCTGTATGTTCAATAAAAATATATATGGTTTCCACAACAATACCTAATGAAAATTAATATCTTTGTGCACTTATGCAGACGAATTATAAAATATTCGGTGATTAAAATTGAAAATAAAATTCTCGTATTTAAAAATACAAATATGAGAATTTAAGACGATCATCAATAAAATAAAGGAAATCGATGCAACCTTCGCAAATCTCATTAACCACTGCTAATATTTCATATAAATTAATATGAAATCACACTCCATAAATTTATCATTGGGTATATCTTGATCTTATAGGAAAGTACCAACGTGAAATCGACTAATTCGCACCGACAAAGTGTTCCTGCCGTGTGAAATAAAAGTTGGAAAAAACCCAAAGATTCTTTTTTTACGTCCGCGATTAAAATAATGCCGTTTTGAAGTCGGAAGCGTTTCACCCACTATTTTAGAGTGATTATCCCCGACTACATGGGGCGGGCGGGAAGTGTCGGTTTGCGCCTGGCATTAGCACATTGTTCTACACAATCTTATCGTTAAATCATTCCTTCGCACCAGCAAAAATTTGCGGCAGTTCACACCGGATTGAACCTATTTTTCTGTTGATTACATGTGTATTCTTCAGAATGTGAATATTTAACAGTTTTTACGGCTTCTTTATGCTTCGTGTAAACAGTTGTTTTCTAGTAAAAAAATCAAAAGAATATTCAAGAAAAAGAAGAAGCAAAATTACTTGTTTAACGTAACCTATTCAATTTTTTTTTATATTTTTGTTTTGCATTCATTCAAAATTATTCTTAAATCATTTCTATTTTGAATTGTTTATATATAATTTTACTTATGTGAATTGATGTCAATTAATTGTCAAATTCTTCTTCATTTTTTTACTGCAGATATGTAGAAAATTATGATTGAAAAGTCAATAATTAACTTACAACATTTATTTAAAATCTTTCATTGTTTTAAGCTATGATTGTTTTACACAAGAATGTCTAAATAATGTACCGAATACTTAATTTAATTAGATACTTTAGTCATCATTTCTAATTAAAAACTAATAGATTTGACAATTTTGACACTATTTAGAAAAATAGAAAATTAGCTATATGCGGAAAGAAATAAATCTTCATAAATTCTAATTACATTATAATGAGTAACAGCAGGAACATTTTTCGCAAGATTTATGTTCATTATTAAATAGAATTCAGTATAAATCATTACGTATAAACTCCCACCTGAGAAAATAAACTTTGAAAAGCAATAGAATACTTATTTATGACCATTTTATATAAATTCTCTCACTTCGGTTTAATTTGAAGATATATCATTTAGCTAATTAATCGGTTATATTAACCGGTATTTCGAATTTCTCTGATTTAATCGGCGAGTATGTATTTTCTCCTGACAGACTAGCACTTACATATGCCATTGGCAGAAACAGCACTTTACCAGTAAGGAAATAGTTTATCCATTTTGAGTTTCAAGAAATTGAATTAAGCAAATATATTTTGACACCTAGTTTTTGAAACTTTAACTTTATCTATGATTATGCATAATTTATCAATTAGTTTGATAATTGTATTAAAGATAAGTTCAGAACTTCGGCATATTTATTTTTATGGCGGTTCTTTTCCGTCATTTTAGAACTGTCAAAAGAGCCTTGCGCTGCATAGAAACATTTATATAGAAAAATCATTTCCTTAAACTGCGGTGATGACTTTTTCACTTATTATGATTAATATTACATAGGACATTTGTTTTTACAAGAGATTTTCTTGGATAGTTCTTCTATTGCAGAACTATTCTTCAGAATGGTTCATGGAATTATTCAATTATTATAAATATAGTATCAAAATATACTACTAACAAATTATTTTCAACTTCTACATCGTTAAGGTAATAAATTTTGTATAGTAACCGATTTGAATAATTGAAAATTGATCCTATATAAACAAATAATTTATCTCAATATTGATATATTAAAATTAATTGATATTCGCTACGATTTATACCGCAGGCCACAGAGACTGAGCTTGAGTTTTATTAGTTTTATTAGTAAGTAGATTTATCTATACTTCGACAAATTATTTAGAAGACCTGAACAAATTAGTTATTTTCTCACACAGTTTCTCCAAACTTTGACTAAATAATGCAATAATATGGTGCTGCAAACTGCGTAATTCAATTATTTCCATGACCCCAAAATTATCCTAAAGAATGTAGAAAATAAATCTCAATAAAAAATGAAATATTAAATGTTTAAGATTTATTTTTAAAAAATTGCTAACTAGAAATATCGTAACATTACAAATTAAATAGCCGATTTAAAAAATTGACAACCGGCTTCGTTTTATGGAATTATTCAGAGAAATTGTCATAAATGACTGATAGAAAGAATTATTCCATTAAATTTAACAGATGCATTATCTGGAGGAATTAGTAGAATGGGATGTACGAAATTATTATCTGTATGTTTAAGGAAATATTGAGTTATTCCAAGAGAGATTCAGAAATAAGTATGCAAAGGCAGAATTACTGAAAAAACTGATTAAATAAATTATACAAATTAATTGCCTAATGGAATAATTCTAACGAATTTTATTAAATTATTATTCTATCAATAGAAGAAATTTGTTGAATCAAATGGATTGACGCAAGAAATCATTATAACGAATTTTACGCGAGAATTGTAAACAATTTGCAGAATGGATTGTCTAACGGAATAATTCAAAAGAATTTTTTAAAAGAATTGTTCTGAGGATTAGATAGAAGAAATGGGCTGAAGAAATAGTTCAAATGGATTACCTCAATGAATCATTTTAAGGAATTTTACACGAGAATCGGTGTAAGGATTTCACAGAAGCAATTGTTTGACAGAATAATTCTAAAGAATATTATAAAAGAATAGTTCAAAAGTAGAGACAGAAGACATTTGTTGAAGGAATAGTTTAAAAGTGTTGCCAAAGTTAATAATTTTAAAGAATAGTAGGCGGGAATAGTTTTAAAAAATTTACAGAAGGAATTGTTTGACGGAATGATTCTAAAGAATTTTATAAAATAACTGTTCTGAGTAATAGATATAATTGGTTGCAGAATTTTAGCAAAGAATTGTTCTGAAAAAATTAACAATAGACTTGGTTGAATGAATTGTTCGAATGTCTGGCCTAAGGGAATCATTCTAAGGAATTTTTCTAAAAAAGTATTATTCTAAATAATTAATAGAAGAAACTCTCCAAAGGAATATATTAAAGGATTTATTCACATGAATTGTCTGAGGAAATAATTCTAAAGAATTTTTCAAAAAGAATTCTTTGAAGGAATTGTCAGAAGAATTTATATTTTATCCGATTAAAGTAATGAAAAATATATATTTGACGGGAATTAATCAACGGAATTGTATACATAAATTAATATTAGAAATTATTTCAGAAAATCCATCGAAGGGAATTATGAAAATGAATTATCCGCTAAAGTTTTCCCAATGAATGTATCTGAGAAAATTTGTCACAAATGCGCTTTAGAGGAATTGACAGAGGATATAATTCTAAAGAATGATTCAACGGAATTATCCTAAAGAATTTGAGGCCATTGCCCAAAGAAAACTGCAGAGGAATTATTGAATTAAACTATATATATGAAAGGAATAGTTCTGAGGAATTTACCGAAGAATTTACTCCATATCCCACGAAACTAACAAAACAAAATATCCGATGGGAATTATCAACCGAATTGCGCAAATCTATATTTAGTAGAAATTATTTGAAGGAATTGACTGTGGGAAATGACGAAAAGTTTCCTGAATTAATGTATCTGAGGAAATTTATCAAAAATACTGTTTTGAAGGATTATCAAAGAATATTATCCTAAAGAATTATTCAAAGGAATTGTTCTGAAGAATTTGCGTAAAATTATGATACGAGGGAATTGCCAAAAAAAAAGTTCAGAAGGAATAATTAAATTGAACTATTCAAGAAAATGAACTAAAGTAATAGTTTTAAGGAATTTTTTAAAAGAATTGTACTAAAAACTAACGCAATGAACTATTCGAAGGAATTGATTGAAGGAATTGTCCTAAAGAATTTGAGTAGAATTATTTGGGGGCATCGCTGCTCTAGGTAATCGACAGATTGAGTTGTTAATAGGAACTATTTAAAAGAATCGTTTGTTTATAGGAATTCTATAAGGGAATTATTCTAAAGTGTTATCCAAATGTGCTGCTCTGTGGACGTTGGCGTACGGAGTTACGCGGAGAAATGGTCTAAAGAAATTATGAGATGAAATCATCCATTATCTCTTCAAAGGTAATCAAGAATTATTTGAAGAAATTTTTCAAATGAATTCTACATGATTTTCAGAAATAATGATCCAAACGTAATTTTCCTCGAAACTGTTTGAAGAAATTATCCGATGGAATGATCCAGGAGGATGACCCAATGTAATTGTCTGAGGCAGATGGTCAAAGAAATGAATCACATGAATTCTAGGAAGGAATCATTTGAAGAAATTGTTTGGAATAACTAAATGAATTAATGTTTCTCAGAAGAAATAGTTGGTCCGAAGAATTGACAAACGGAATTATTCGAAGGAATTGCCTAAAGGAATTAACCAGTGGAATTGTCGAACAGAATTGGCAGATGGTCTTTACCAATAGAACTCACGAGTGAAGTATAGCAAATTGTTCAAAGTGACGTTGAAAAAACACATTTCAAGGATTACTCAATACAATTGCCATAAGGAATAATCCGCAGGAATAGTTCTAAGGGAACTCTCTGAACGAAGTATTCCAAACAGATGTTTGAATATTACAAAGCGTTAGTCAAAAGAATGCTGCGAAAAATTTATTTGTATAGAGGAATAGTAAATTCGATTATTTTCCAGGAATCATTGGAATCAATTGTTCTTGATCGATTGGTCCACCATTCTAGAAAACGACTGAGAAAAGACATTTCAGAGAATGATGTTGACAATTCGTTTAACCGTACAATTTCACTGAACGATCTCGACAAATTGCGAAAACCAACCGAACCAATCCGTCAATCAATTTTCCGAATGGATCGATTCGCATCGTTCCTCGACAAAATGAAATCCACCTCTGTCGTTTTACACATCGCCGTTTAAAATGCGAATGCAACACGTCAGTTTTCTCTAACTCAAGGTCCTCCGCCTGTCGCGTCATTACCGCGGACAGAGACATTACTCCTCGACTTTCCCCTGAACCCATCTATGTAGATTTCTGCGGCGATCGTCAGAAAACCGCAGCCGCCGGCGTACATAGGCAAGGCCCGGCTCTCCACCTACAACGATCTATATATACGCCGGGCCGTCCGTGGACTTGCGTCGAAGATACTGCTGGTACCAGTTTTGTCAGACTTTCACTCTGATATCTTACCGCGCCGGACCGAAGAACATCGATATTTGCCAGATAATAAACATCGTGAAACTAAAGCCAACGTGTATAAATAGTTGTACGGGCGGCCAACGGCCGCCTCGGATCACCACGCCTCTTGTGGTATACGGCGTGCACGCTCCGCCGACGATTCCGGAGATCGTTCAAAACGACTTTCCGCTATCCACAGTTGATTAAATGAATGATCTCACTATAAATTTCTATGGTAGATTGGGCCCCCGGTCTAACTGCGCCGACCCACACGACACTGCCTCCGGGCCCAAGTTCCTGCGGGTGCAATCGCCGAGATCGGTTGCTGGTAATTGTCCGTCATTGGAAAAATTCTTATTTATAATCGTCATGAGGTTTCACTGATTTCAAACAATCTTAGTCTTTCCAAAAGATGTGGTAGCAAACTTGAAAGATTGGATTAAACAGAAGCCAGCTACTTTTTTTACAAAATCTGCAGATTTCTGTTACATCTATAATGGAACAGGGAAAGCATTCGTTAGGATTCATACTCTGCTCTAAGTAAAACACACTAGAAATTTCCTTTATTTTTATTGGAAGTTTTCTATATGCGTAACAGTTATTTTCCACTACAATATGACTAATTAATTGTATAAATTATTCAAAACAATGTTAATTTTGTTTCATATACGTACTAACAAAATGACAGATAAAAACGCATCCTAATGATGTAAATTATCTCTGAGATGCTAGATGGCGTTGAAAACCACAAATAAAATTGCCCAAAACTTAGATGATGTATCGCAGTGAACATTGACTATTCTGAATAAATAGGATAGAAATCCACAATTTTAATAATCCTTGTCCCATTTGATCTCTATCCCTAACACTTATATTAACAAACTGCATGACGGAAATAATTGCGTTCATTACACTTTTCTAATATGTTCCCGTGGAGGAACTTTATAACACTTTTCGAATTAAAAATATCCGATATTCTTCGGTTTGCAAAAGGTTTTGTTTCCAGAAGAAGGGAACATGAGTGCTGTATAATATCATACTTACGGTGGACTCAAAATAAATGTTTAAATAATATTGTTGTGATCGGATCATATTCATATGATTGATTTCAATCGAATTATTGGACTAAATTCAGGTGCGCCTCACAAAACCCGACAAGTCCCATAACGGACACTTCAAAATACAAACATTAAAAAAAATAGAGATTCAAAATACAGACATTAAAAAAGCAGACATTTCAAATTAAAGACAAATTATCTTTGTCACCGTCCTTGAAGTCTCACTAGAAGGTCCGTTCAAGGTCAAAAATGTTTGACAAAGGGGTTAACTATGTATGCCACTTGAAGGTCCAATCAGTTTGACTCTCAATTTATTTATTAAGCTCATTTAGAAGTCAATCATTAATTACATTTTCAGAATATGTACATTTTGAAATGTGTGGATTTTTGAATAGCTGCTATGTGATTTTTTGGTTTTTTGAGGTGCACCCAATGATTGACTTCCAAATATGCTTAGTAAATAATCCGGGGGTCAAACTGAATTGACCTTCAACGGACCTACAATGTTGACCTCTTAGTCAAACATTTTTGATCTTGAGATGACCTTCCAATGAGACCTCATGGACGGTGACCCAGATAATTTGTCTGTAATTTGAAATGTCTGGTTTTTGAATCTGTTTTTTTTAAATGTCTGGTTTTTGAATGTCATGTTTTTGAAGTGTCTGTTTTGTGATTTGTCGAGGTTTTAAGGTGCACCCCTAAAGGTTTATTGCAAAACATTTGGTTTGTGTAATGTAAGTTATGTTTTACAAAATTAGAAAGAATGACTATATTTAGAGTTCGTGGAAAAATAAACTGTAATAAAAATAACCATGCTTTTTTGAAATCAAGAATATAAAAAAGTTGTTATGTGTTTTACTAAACTGGTACAAGCAAAGGGCTAATCTACTTCTAATAAGTAAAACATTTCTTGAAAAAGTCAGTTCTTTCTGTCATACTTCTGTAATGACCCTGATAATCTTGATTTAAAAATGTAACATTAAGAAAAAGAGTCAAGACAAGAAAGTGCATATAACACAAAAAATAGAAAATTCCTCAAAAGAGGCAGTTCTTTAAAATACCTTCAGAGTGCATGCTATTTGCAAAATCCAGTGATCTGACGAAATAAAAAAAATTAAAAAATAGTGAAACAGCTGCAAAACCACGAAACCAATACACCGCAACCGATTGTGCACGCAGAAAAATAGTAAGTAAATTCTACCTAACCCAACGCGTAGGAAGTAGTGGTTACTGTACGGCCTCTGACAAACTTAAAATAGCGGTTAAAATTCGAAATCAAAAAAGAGATTTTTATGAATCGTTACACTTTAATCACACCTTATTTGTTTATAATTTCTAGACGATTTTTAAAATTCTTCTACTTCTGTATCGAAAACAGTGCAAAATACATAAAAATTGCATGGAACCTTTTTAATGGAACATATTGTATTTTTATTTTTATATTTTGTGGTAAATAACATTGTAACTGACTGGATATGAAACAAAAAGTAACGATGGATTTAGTTAAATAATAGTGTAAACTAGTCTTTTATCGATGGCTTTAAAAAAATATATATTTTAAAAAAATTAACGGACAGTCGAATTTGGTTAGTGTTTAACTAAACTAAGGTTTAACTAAGAGAACTATGGTTATTATGCATTATAATAACGATCTTTTATCACTGAAAAAGAAACTCGAACTATCAAACAATACAATTTTGTGTAATTTTTTTTTCTTTTTTTTTTCTTTTTTTTTTAATTTTTCTTTTAATTTTTCTTTCTAATTTCCGTCTTAAAAATGTAATTTCATGAAAAACGCGTCCAAAATTTCAGTTTCGGTTTGTTTATTCTTTTCATAACTAAATTTTGTTCAGATGATCTTGAAATTTCAAGCATTCTTTAAGATAATGATACAAAAAATCCATTTCTTTCAGTTACAAGAGTGGTCAACCATTTTAACGATATTATGCAATTGAACAAAATATTCTTGTGTGCGAACCTTTTATCAGTTTTAGGTATATCAGTCGTTGAAATACAAAAAAAATTATTTTGTTTCAGTAGCATGTGCGAACTGCATTTAATGTGTGTTTATAGGAACATGAAAAACATCAGTAGTTGTACAGAAATGTGAATACGAGATACTAAAATATTTAATCGATTGAAACCAAAACATTTTTAGTGCCATCTCCTCTTGTCCAGAAGCATTCAAAAGCTTCAGTATTTTGATTTTAATTCTATTGTAGAATTACTTGATTCAGCGTGAGATAATATTTTGGAAAATTATAACTGACGCTATCGTAAATCTAAATACACAAAAATGCATTAATGACATTTTCATTTTCATAAAATATATTCATCACATTCCGATGACATTGATTTTTCTAGCTATTGAAATCTAAAAGGAGAAAGTTACATACAATATTGGAAACAGTCCAGTTTAATTATTACATGATTAATATATCGATTACCGTAAATTCTATATGCATAATAATTTATAAATTCGTCGATACCTCGAATATTAATTATGGCACGTGTACGTAATGTAAACACGATTTCCAACTCGACACGTACGAAGAGGTTAACTCGGGTCTCTTGGGTTAAAATCAGATAAAGTGTCATTTATCAGGGAATATTTATGACGTCGTACTGTTCGCACTCTGTGTAAATAAAAACTCATCGAGTGCATGTACTATCGCATTGCGCAGTAAACATCGTAATGAAAGTATGAATAAATGTAAATGAAAACATCATTTAAAAATTCCTTTTTACGCATCGTAATATACATATGTTAATCCCTTATCTCAATCTAGTGATTTTTAGTTTGTTTAATTTAAAACCGATTATTATAGAATTGATTATTAGTCAACTCATATCTAGAATAATCTGTACTTCAGCCATTTTATGATTTTTTTTCTGAAAAAACATTGACGCAGCACTGTAATGTCTGCTCAGAAACTGTTTTTTTTTTGTTTTTCTCAAAGAAGTAAAAAGTTACTTCTTTGGATGTAAAATCATCTAATCAATTGAAATTTCACTGCAACAATTTCTGTAAGCAGAAACATTGATAGCTATTACCTTACTTTTATTGCCATCGAAGATTTCCATTTATGTTCCTTTTTTTATTTACAAGTGAGTAATTCATCAATTTAAACGCTTACAGACATTCCTTATATCACAATTTTAATTAAATCAGAAATAGTCTAAATTCAATTATAATTCAATTTAACCTCTTTACATCTACAAGCAATACTTTAACACGAAAGACGCTTTCATTCCCTACAGAAATACAGTTTACTCGGCCAACTTTTTCTTGTAGGTACTCCCGTTTAGTGCTCAATTTGTCATGAATCTTACGTGAGATACAAATGATCTTTCACGGGCACGTATTTAGATCGATAGCATAGATCGATAAAACGTAATTAGCGGTAATTTTAATTCTCCATAGGTAGTAATTTCTATTACCAAAGCCTATGCCGACTCCCTTTAATACAAGACGTGAGTTTTCCTCCGTACCGATCACCAGCTGTCCGATTCGTGACCGATCTTGGCAAGCTGAACCAGTCCAGGAAATGCATTGGGAAATCACTTGCTGAAGCAACAGAATTAGCATATAAATTATGCTTATCATAATTCACATACCCAGAGCCGTCTCTAGTGCATGTTTTGTATGTTCAGGGGATTCTAGAGCGGCCCTGAAGGCTTTTGGTACCATTCCTGGACGTTGACTGATGTGGGTAAATTCGAATTTGAAGAAATGCACTCGATTATTTATGTTCGTTGTATCAATTATGCTTGTGAATTATGGAGAGAACTGCAAGTGGTTAATTGATATGTCTGTTCTCGCGTTGTTCTCTACAGAGATTAATGCACTTTTACGTATGATCGGCTTTGCAACCATTGTGAGAATCAGAAAAATTGAGCAATTTTGTTAGGTGTTGGTCTACTTTGATTTTATGCAACTTCAATAAAATATTACTAAGTGTGACAGTGATTAAGGGTTCTTATATTTTCGTCGTAGCTGTCAGCATTTAACCTACTTTAAATTATTGTTTGAGATTGAATTGGCAATTTAATAGTGTTCGATATCGATACGAGACCGAGATCTCTTTGTTAAAAATATCGACGATACCGAGACCAAGAACAAGTATTCCAAAAATTATTAGGTTTATTTTTATTTTCGTATGAAAGGAGGTTTTTAGGATCATTTTATGTAAATTTTTCGTATTTATGATAAAGTTTTTTGTAGAGATATTTCTAGACCTAGGTAGGGTAGTCTCGTTTTGTGGAGGCGAGACTGAACACGAGAATTTAACAAAGTGGTTTAACCTTCTTGCTTATAGCTTTTATTTAAAAACATAACGTTATTTCTTACTAGCTAAAGTAAATAAAACACAATAATTGTGTGATGACACTCAGGTAATAATATTTAAAATTTTTTAAATTTTTAATAAAAATTAAAATTGTCGATAGTGAGTCAAATTTTTTATTTCGAATTTTTTACTCATCAGGATCAAAAATTTTAATTTTTATTAAAAATGTTTTGAATGTTAGGTACGTCTTACTGTTTTCTATCTACATCAAGAAACATTTTATTGCTTTGCGTAACGGAAATTGAAATTAGCGGATAGGATATCTCGAAAACCTGACGTGATGGCCCAAATCGGGCCACGGATTCGTTTTCAGCGACTCAAAATCTATAAGACCCACTACCTCTGATTAAAAGAAACTCCCAAAAAATTTTTTTTGTGGTCCTGCAAAAAATGATTTTCTTAATTGGTACCAATAATTGTTTGGCATTTATTACATAATCATCACGATCAATTCTGTCACAGAAATCATGAAAAGGTCGATTTCACCTAGTTGTTACAAAAAATGATCGTCTATCCAACTCAAAAGAATGTTTTGAAATAAACAATTACTAGACAAAGAAAATATAAATAATAATACGAAATATTTATTTATAAGAATTATTCAAAAGTTGTATCGAAAAGAATTATTTAACTGTTATACCTATAAAATGGTTTTTATTAAATATCCAAACAGATTTTCAAAATGATTCCTTCCATTGTCACTAACTTCAGGAATCTCTTCTTAAGAGTTTTAAATACGAGCTGTATCATTAATGTAAAATTCTTGAAATTTTCAATCTTGTTTCAGTTCAGAATTTTTAACTTTTGACGAATTTTCCCTGGAGTGTATAAAAATAAAAAATATTGAAGAGAATGAGTGAAGTCTGTGAGAGGTTGTGAAGTTCGTTGAAAGTGAAAAGATTCGCTCGAGGAAATTTCGAGAGTAGCTCTCCGTTTTTCCCAACATACAGATTCCAATTAACAAAAACTGTAATTAAATCTGGGATGAAAATCAATTAATAAACTTAATCACTGTCCATCGCATTTATATGGCTTGTGATTTATTCGAACGCAATCTAAATCGCATGATTAATCGCCCGGAGTTGTTTTATGGCAACGCGATGATTCTCGTTAAAAATCGAGCTACAAATTAGCATGTTATTTATTGCATTCAACATTACGATCTCTAAACATTCGAACTAAAAATTAATTAACCGCAAAGTTAATAATTATTCTTGCTGTGCTAATAAATACTCCCATAACATATATGATTCATATGCATAAAATATGAATTTTACGATCGCTAGTTTGTTCTTTGATCTTAGTACATGCAAAACTCAAAATACGTTTACTTATGTTCGATTTGTTGGTATCAGTAGGAGATTTGAAAAAACGAATATGTTTTAATCGGTGTTATTACGAAATGCTATTAAAAAGTGGATCGTAAATAAATACTAATGGTTATTCCAGTAGATGAAAATTCATCGAATAAAACGTAATCGTCCTGATCTTTGATTTACGTCGTCTTATACCTACGTGCATAATTTTAAGTGTTGGTGTCAATTGAATTAAAAACATAAAATGCACATAACAGAAATAATCGTTACAATGATTCATGTTTTATAGAAGAATAAACTATCTATCTTTAGTCGTTAAATATAAATTGTGTAAGATTCTGTTTTGTGGTGTATAATTACAACAATGTAATTATTTATCTGTAAGGAAATAATTTAACCGGTAAGAGATTCATTATTTACTTTTAACAATTATATCTATTTAACATTCAGCTACATCGTTACTAAATTGAAAACAAATAGGAACATCGTCTGCTTGTAGTTTTAAGTAATGACTAGAGATGGATATTCTTAGTAATACTTATTCAAATGAAGTATACATTTAGTATTGACCAACATTTGACAGTAGTTACACGGACAAAAGGACATATTTAGGTAGCATAACTAATTGATATTCACCGCAGCTAGTTTGCTGTTAAAAAGTTTAATGAAATATATTTAAAATTAAAAAGTTTACTAAATCTCCTTTGCTGCTCATATTCAGTTAAAAAAAATTTTTACTAAAAAATGTCCAAAATAAGGAAATTGGTCTATAGCTCGTCACTTTTTGAGTAGCAGCTCCTAACATTTTAATACCTCTATAACTCGTAGCTTCATTTGACATAATTATTTACTGAAAGTTAATATTTAATTCCTAAACTAAGTATATTTTTATAGCAAAAACATAATTATTCTTCGTTACTATATTTTTTAATTTATATCGCAAACAATTATCTGTGCATAGAAAAATTAAAATGATATAAGCAATTTTTTATTTACATAATGAAATGCAAATATTTTATAAATAATAAAACGAAGGTCGAGATTAAGTAATGCTCAAACCGATAATTTAAAATCCATTTCGTCGTCACTTTGTTTAACCAGTTGGTTTCGCAATTTTTCAAAAACTTAACAATTTAATCCCAACAGCCATTAACGAAAATGATCAGCTCCTCGTTGCGAATGCCAGGTCTTATTGCTTATTTGTCTTGAACGTTTACAATAAATTTTACGATCGTTCGGGCTCATAAACAGCAGTCGTCCTTTCGAATACGGCCTTTAAAATTGAAAACGCCTTTCGTTGAATGCCTCGTAACCAGGCAACAAAAAAGCATTCTTAGATTATTTGTTTTCAATGTATTATTGACACGAACTGCAATTTTTGAACTGACATGGTAAATTTCGAATTTTATGCAACGTTTATAATTGTATACATGTTTGAAATTCAATGAAACTGAAAATTCTTCTCAAGATTTGTTTAGTAAATTATTAAAAAATTATTAAATGACAATTATTGCATATAAAAAAAATAAAAAAGTCGACTTGTCGAAAATGGTATTAAAAGACAAATTTTATAGATTTTGCTGTGCTTTCGCCTGACACATAAAATTACTAAACTAAAAAGTTGATGATTAATTCGACCGACTGTATAAAAAATAGTCGAGGAGACTAATGTCTTTCGGTAATAAATAATTATTTAATAAATATCTTAAATAAAAATATTTTTCTGTTATTATTTTTGATATAAATGTGAGTTCAATATAATCAATGTCAATCATATAAAAGCTGAATATAACTATAACTATATGCAAACACAATTGTCAAAAACAGCAGGCAGTTAATTTTTTTACAAATCTTCATACACGTACGAAAATTTTCTTATAAATTTTACCATTTCTGATGGTAATTTTGGGACACACTTGTGGAATGGAGAAAATTGCCAATATTGCTGGTAAAAGTGACTAGTTTTTACTGTAATTTTAACTGTCTCAATAGTAATTATTCCAAGAACTTATGGTAATTTTTATCAGAAACATGGAAATTTTTCTCATTCTGCAAGTCTATCCGGAATTACCATTTGAAATGATAAAATTTCGAAGAAATTTTGTCGCCCTGTATAAGAAAATGTTTGGATTTCCAAACAATGAACCATAACAAAAAGAGCAACAAATTTTTATAGCAATCCGAGCGGTTTTTACCAAACTCGTCCATCATATTGCATCCATCACTTTGAATTTTTGAAATTTGATTGCAGATTTGAAATGAGCAATGAAAAAAACATCAGAATAAATATTTTTAAGGGAATCCGAGTGATTTTTATGGGAACTGTCATTTTGCATTTTCAAAACTTGACTAAACTGTAAACAGCAACATTACAAATACTTCGGACCATTGAAGTTTTCATTACGTATGGCTGTGGATTTAATTAAGTTAAAATCTATTAGAGGCATTTTTTCGATGTAAGTTTGTAGTCAGGTTTCAGCTCTAAACTTGTTTGAAAATGCGCAAAAAATATTTTTGACGCTCAACCCCGTTTTACTCGAAAATGTGACGTAATTGATTATTTTTTGCCCTAGGACGCAAAATGTAACACAACATTTATCCCTAAATTATTTTGGACTTAAAAGCTACCTCTCTTTCAAATTCCAAAGCAAAAATTTGGTTACTGGTATCTCAACCAAAGTTATGGCATATTTCATAGAAGAAAAAACAATTTTTTAAGAAAAATAAAATGCTAGTTATTAATTTCGTATAGAAATCGAGTTTAATTTACCACGAAAATCTTAAACATCGCTTCCGTGTGTCGTAAGCTACCAAAATCGATAGTAACATAGTGAGACATTCAAGATAATGGACTTGCAAATGGCGACTTTAAAACTGAAAGAGAATCTTTAAAACTGTTAGACATTAAAAAACATCAAAACTTAAAATTATTTTCGTGGAACTGGGAACACAGGTATTTTCGGAGGTACTAAATACGAATTAATTAAAAAAAAATACACCTGCCATTTTTAAGTTTCTAAAACGTGCATCAGATTCGTTTTCAGATACCTTGAAAACCCCTTGTAACGAATTTCAGGCAGATCCAATGTATTTGGGAAAGTATGTCACCATACTGGAACCGCTGTTTTTAATTTTCAAAAACTGATGTTACATTTGCATTGACCATAGCAATATATGTTTTTTATGACTGATTTAATGGGTAAGTGCCTTGTACATTCTTGTTTGGTACTTGGACGCCATTTTCTAGTCTATTATCTTCAGTTCACTATAAGCAACCATGAAATTTGATAACTAACGATTCGCGATATTTTGGATTTTCATGACAAATCCCATTCGATTTCCGTGTGAAAATTGCGATTAGAGATTGGTTTTTCATAAAAAAAAGTGTTTTCTTGCATAAAATGCGCCATAATGGAGTTTCAGTTAACAATAACTAAATTTTACATTTTGCGACCGGTCAAAAACCCTACAATCGAAAAGCCGACAATCAAAAAACCGACACTTCAAAGAATGATTGTCCGCTTGTGAATGTGTCTATTTTTTTATGTGTCGACTTTTCTACTAGTGTCTTTATGACTTTCGGCTTTTTTACCCTTCGACTTTCAATTTGTCGGTTTTTCGCCCTGCACCCTGTCCTCCTGGACTAAAGGGTTAAAAGACCTCCGACCCATTTTTTCTACATTTTTCCCCGGAGTTATGTTTAAAAACGTATTTTTTATTTTCTTATCATTTTCAATACTAAGAAAGATAGAACAGAATATTGTCCATAAAAAATACGCTTTTTTGGAAAACAACTCAAAATCAGGTCAAAATTAAAAGACATCAAGAATAAAGAAAAACAGGTGACTTATTTGAAGCATTATCCATGTCTGAGAAGACAAAAATTAAGATACTAACAATGTAGGTATTATCGGACATATGACGTAATTTTCTTCTGACCTATACACCTACATTTTTAAATATAAGCCACAAGTTCATTGCCGACTGGCAAACATTTTCACGTGGGCATTCAAAGAACCGCCCGGCCATTGGCCACACCATAGACCTTTCTCTCAATTTACTTTCATATATAAATTTTTGTCGAGCCAAGTTTCGATGATATGTGCTTTCCGTGTGGGAAACGGGCATTTTCTCGCCGTTTTCATGCCCTTTGATACGCCGATTATTTTAATGAGAGTCATCGCGTCTGCATCATTTAGGACTCAAATTTTTCAAATTATCGTGTTTCACGGTTATGACTTACAAGAAATTATTTGGTGTGTTATCAGCTAACATTTAATAAAATTACTATTTTATATGGAAATCATAATATAAGTTATTAAATATTGTTTATAATATATGTAGCAATTATACATTTTATTCAGTTTTTACTTTTAACGAATTGTATATACTTTATTTTGTGAAAAAAGACTTTATTAAGTGAAAAAAGAAAATGAATATTAACTTTGTTTATTATACGTTCAAAATACTTATGAAGGAAAATAATCATTTATGATTGTACTGGGAATTTTTGGCGTTTTTATGTTAGTTAACACAAAGTTAATGCCATATTTAATTAAATATATTTTCCTACGTTGTGTTAATATGAAATCGTTGTGGGAATTACAGGAAGATTATTTAATTTTATTAATTTATGTATTTTATGTTAGTATATCATATTTAAGAGTGACTAAAAACGTTTTTAGACCCCTATTATTAAATTAACTTGCAGTAACTAAACATTAACTTTTCATGTCTATATTTATGTGTTGATTCTTTTACTTTCTTAAGTATCCAAAAATTTCCCAATAGACTGAAGTAAAAAATTTAATATCATTGAGTACCCAATGTCGTACAATAATAAAAAAGTCTAGAGACTATCAATTAACATAACTGTTATGAGTTTTACAATAAGATAATAAAAATATTTATAACAATCATATAATATATATTGATAAAATTTGATAAACTACGAATAATAAAGTAGATAAAACTCGACAGAAAAAATTGTTGTTTTCATTCCATATAATTAAATAATGATGGACTCATTTATCCTAGATTTATGCAATTATCGTGTTACACGTAATATTTATTAATTTATTATTAAACTACTCATTGATAACAATTAAATTATCCCCTGTTCCCCAATGCATTCTTTAATGGCAGAATCGTGAGTTTGCGAAAAGACAATTTTAGTGAAAGCGAAAAGAATTTTACGATGATTCGGCAAAATTATTAATTAATCACCACTCTTCATAATTAAGAAGAGGCTTATTAAGATCTTAATAGTTCGTGTTTAATGAAATGAAAAATTGACGCAAAAGATATACTAACGTCTAACTAACCTATTGGTACGCATATAAACATTATATGAATATTGCAATTAGTTACGAACTAAGAATAATTCCAGGGAAATATCAACTAACTTATTGGAAAGTATTTTATAAAATAAACGTATTTTCGTAATTTTCTTATGTCTTGGCATCAGTTCATTTCCATAAAAAAGAACCATCCATCTTAAGGCTTCTTCATCGTCCAATTTCCGGACTGAAGAGATGCTCTGCCATACAATTTAAATTACTGCCCTGTTATTTCGAATAATCCTTGGACTACTTCAAATGCTTTATGGACAATTGACAATTTTGACTACTGTGTTATAAATATGTTGTTGATAGTTTTGTTAAATTCGTATTTTATTCTTCAAATTTCCACAAAACTTCAACAGTAAATAACAAGGAAATAATTTTATTGAAAATTACGATATGCCCAAAATACCTATTGAATAAAATTGATTCTGTTTGTTTAAAAATATGTAACTTACTTTATTTTATGTGATGCCTTCCTCATACATGAAATTCTCAATTCTTTTGATGAAAAGTTTTTGGACAATTGTAAAAGTACAAGAGAATAATTCGAATCAGAAACAATTTATAGTTGTAGAAAACTTACATTATTTATTTATTACATACAAAACAAATAGGAAA
Source organism: Trichopria drosophilae (assembly GCA_030407085.1). Taxonomy (NCBI): domain Eukaryota; kingdom Metazoa; phylum Arthropoda; class Insecta; order Hymenoptera; family Diapriidae; genus Trichopria; species Trichopria drosophilae. Next base: position 195,958,962 of record CM059582.1, read on the forward strand.
ATCCATAGAAATCATAAATTTCAAATAAAGTCATACTATAAAATTATACTTTAGTCTCGTAAAAAATTGATGTCAAAATATAAACAGAAATGAAATGTGCCCAAAATACTCATTCATTCGAAATTAACTATATTCAACACGTTATTTACTGAACTTCTCATTATCAAGTATCTCTCCATTTCTCGATATTTAAATGTACACAACTTCAATTCTACCCAAAATACACCCATAGAATAATTCATTCCTTCAGTTGTATTTAAAAACGCAGGAGTTTTAAATGGAAGGAAATCCAAAAGAAATAAGTCGATATAATTTAGTCCATGTTAAATTAAGCTGCGATATATTTTGAGATATTTTGGACAATCCACGATCTCTCATATGACACGACAATAAGGATAAAACGCTACCGCTTCTAACCTCTTCGCTGCGGATGACAAAGATCTTTGTCATTTAGGACTTTTCTCTGACTGCGGCAAAAACGCAAATCTTTGTCATGACATAAATTAGTCTAATGAAGTCAATAATATATCCAATTGAAAAACTTGACCATTTCTAGCCAGCCTAAGGTATACCGAACAACATGCTGTTGTCCTTTTTCAAAAACATGTTGTCAAAAAAAAAGATACAAGTTCTTAAAATATGTTGTTTTTACGATTTTGTAAAAATCTTTGTCATGAGCTATGTCACCGTATTAGGTCAATTTCTGCATTAAAAATTAATGAAATCGTTTGAAACTATGCTACTCAGGGGTTTTTGAGGTCGCCGATTACAAATCTGATGATATATTTTAAAAATTCAAAATGGCGGATCCAATACCGCGGGTTAATGTTAGCCTTCTCCCGTTAGCTTCGATATACAATATGTTCTTACACTTTACTACGGTGGTTCGAGAAAGGTCTTCAAAGTGCAATTTTTTTCTGTTTTTATATATTTTTTTTTAAATTGCTTTTAAAATAAAAACTGTAACATATTGAACTCTAGAAATCAGTGTTTTTTGCCACATGTAACACGATAACTCAGGAGTACATAACAAAATTTTGAAATTTACACGGAATAATCTGGATAGATAATAAACTCTGTAAAATATCTATAAAAAGTAAAAATATCGATTTGTAGCTGCAGAATCGAAGAAATTTTTGATAAAAATACAAAATTCGGTATAAATATTCTATAAATAATCACGAGAGTGTTTCTATTGCCAACCTGCCACGAACATCATTATTGACATATGAATAACAAACTGCCGTAATATTGTACATGCAAAAACTGATATAAGTTTCGTAATCAGTTCGAATTTTGATTAAGACCTCCGCCATATTGAATCCGCCATTTTGAATTTTCCAAAAATGTAACTTCAGATTCGTAATCAGCGACCCCGAAAACCTCTGAGTAACAAGTGTCAGGCGAAATGATTGGTATTTAGAAAATTTTCCCGCAATATTGAATCCGCCATTTTAAATTTTCGAAATCTGACTTCAAATTCGTAATTGGCGTCCCAAGAAACCCCTATACACCAAGTTACGGTAAAATCTAACTAAATTTGTTTTCTCGCATTTTGGGCACTTTTTGTGAAATTCTCGCCGCAGCGAAGGGGTTAAACGACTCGCCAAATTCGACGGATAGTATATCAAGTATAATATAATACCTCCCAAAACTCCACTTTTCTTTTTATTACACTCTATATTTTTTGTTTAAACATGTATAAAATGTGTCCAAAATATTCATCTTGTATGTTGAATTTCGAATATTGTAATTATTCGAAATAAACTATATTCTTGGTGTAATTCATCGAAAATATAACATCTTGTATCTGTGGATATCTTTACGTATCAGTGATACGTATACCACATTAAATATGCCCAAAATACTGACGTTATCGAAATAACGCAACACTAGTTCTAAATACTGAGGTATTCAGAAACCTGAAATTTGTTATGTCCAAAATACGTACATACTGCATTTCAATCCAAAAAAAAAAACTAAATTCATGATGCAATTTACTGACAATGCGTAAAATATGCCCAGAATAGTAAACTTATCGAAATAAAGCAAGTAACTTGTCCAAAATATGAGCGAAATGGTTTGAAATCTGCTTGGAATGTTGATTGGTTGTGCCCAAAATATTTATTTGTTAGTTCTATTAAAAAAATAATTTTTTTTTAAGAATGTTCACTTAAAATGTACACAAATGGACTGATAACAGAATAAATACAAATTATACTGAAGAACTAGTCCAAAATGATTTTGAGCGTATGGAATTCCGATCTCGTTGAATGACTCAAGCTCGATGATGATCGGTATACAGCGCCCACGTAACAGTTTGCCATTTTGCCGATAAAACGAGACGTGAATGACTGAGGGAAGTGCAAGAAATAAGTGAAATTGCGATTACATTCTTGTCCGCTTCCAGCACGCGTATTTGCGTGCCGATTCGGCCGGCGAGTCGCAATCAGTTTTACAATCACGCTCCCTTTTTCCACTCTCCCGCGTTTCTTCTCACTTTCTTCGTTCGATAAACTTTTTTATCACGCGAGCTGCAAGTGCCAATCGCGACGCCGATAATATTGCTGATCTTAACTCGAAATTGCTACATTTCTATTAGCATTTTTTAAATCGACCTCTGATAAAGCCGTCTCACCGAATAATTGCTTAATTCATTGCGAGTATTATTCAATGATTAACTACAAAACGGGTTTATGATTGACGAAGCGAAAATTGTTCATTTTTTTCGTGATCGCAATATAAAATCATTCCTGGTTATACAACCGTTATGATCATTTTGTCGATCAATTTTTTAGGTTAGGGGAGTAAAATGTTCGCATTTCACTGCATTTTTCTATTGAATTATTCACTACCTGGTAAAGAATTCATAATGAAATTAAAAAATTGAAGAAACTTTGGTGCCCAAAATATTCTATCAATTAGTATTAACCCATTAACGCCTGAAATGACAATTTTTATACTTCATTTTCAATCAAGTATTTCGTATCAAAATCAAAGTTGAAAACAATTGAGAGGTGCGTATCCTACTGTTTTCGAGGTCGCTCTTCAAGATCCCGAGGTCAAAATTGAGTTTCAGCCATCAGAAATTCCAATATGGCGCCGAATATGCAAAAAATTTCCAAAAAATTGGGAATTTTTTATACTTATCAATTTTTTTCGAGCTATTAGAATATTGGGATTCTATTGAAACTCTGAACAAAAGTGAAGAAAATACTTTAATTTTAAGGAAAAATTTTACTTTTATACCCTACATCATTCTAACGACCTCAAAATGGCGTCAACAATGATAATGTCTTTGAGAAATTTCTGGACGCTCTAACATATAAACTACGAACTTAAAAAAAAAATGCCCACAATAAAAAGTTCTTAAAATTCATCAAGCGATATAGTGGAATTTTTTCAAAATTTGTTGATGACATTTTGAGACATTTTTTTCAAAATTGTAATTTATTTACAAAAAAAAACTGAAAAAAATTTAGTGTATTATCTGATGAATTCTAAGAGTTATTTGTTCTTTGTAATTTTTTTCAAAAAGTTGATAGTTTTCGAGGAAATGAATTTCAAATATTATAGTTTAAGATTTTTTCCCCGCAAAAAGTATTAACTTTTGGAAAAAATAGCAAAGAACAAAAAACTCGTAGAATTCATAAGTGAATACCCCAAATTTTTTTCAGAATTTTTCATAAATAAATTATGATTTTGAAAAAATGTTGAAAAAATTTTGAAAAAAGATTTCTAAAAATGTCATCACAAAAATCTGAAAAAAATCCACTATATTTCTCGATTAATTCTAAGAACTTTTCATTTTTAGCATTTTTTTATAACAGCATGTAGTTTTTGAGTTAGAACGTTCAGTAATTTTTCAAAGAAAACCATTTTGAGGTCGTTACAATGATGTGGGGTATAGTAAAATTTTTCCTTAAAATTGAAGTATTTTGTTCGCCTTTGTTCAGAGTTTCAATAGAATCCCAATATTCTAATAGCTCGAAAAAAATTGATAGGAATAAATAATTCCCAATTTTTTGGAATGTTTTTAAAAGTTCGGCGCCATATTGAAATTCCTGATGGCTGAAACTCAATTTCGACCTCAGAATCTTGAAGAGCGACCTCGAAAACAATAGGATATGTACCTTTCAATTGTTTTCAACTTCGATTTTGATATGAAATACTTGATTGATAATGAAGTATAAAAAATGCCATTTCAGGCGTTAATGGGTTAATCAAACTAGTATACCCAGAAACCCATGACATCACATCATTTAATATTGTCCATTATCAATTACTAACTTCACCATTGTCTTCCTTTATTTATCGAAAAGCTTATTAGAAAAAAGCCCAACATACATGTATGTTCTTGCCTTGTTACAATTTTCATGTTTTCTTTTCACTTTATGTCTTATTTGTAATAATATTTTCGTCATTGGTCGTAAAAGTATTAGATAAAAAATGATGCCCAAAATGCATTATATTCCAGGTGAAATATTACAATAAACATGCTATGGTAGCTTTTATTAACGTTAAATATCTCTTACATTGACCCCATGGATTTCGAAGAAAACCAATGCAAACATAAACACAACAGTAATGTGTCCAAAAGATGTGCAAAGAACTAAAATAATTTAATAATAATGTAATTAATTCCACACAACTTTATTTATCCTTTTTAAGATAGAGTTCATCACTCATCATAAGCGTACTCGAAGCGTCTAAAATAGTGTCCAAAATACAATATATTCCAATTAATATGATATTGAACTATGTATTCCAGTTTTAATCTCATTAAATATCTTTTAACCTCAAGAACTTGAATATTAAAAACAGAATATTGTTGTATCCAAAATATATATGAAATATACAATAGTTTAATATTACCCAAAATAATTGAATAGACAACTGTATTTTTTGTTTATAATATAATTTACGTCATTGATAATCAAAGTGTTCTAATTGTAAACATAAAATTATGCCCAAAATACAATATATGCCAAGTAATAGACTAAATAACAATAAACATGGCAGTTTACATTTATTTCGATTAAACGTCTTCTAGATAAGCCAATACAACAATATTGTGTCCAAAATATCTGTCAAACATACAGCAATAATTTAATATTAATCAAAAGAATTCAACACATATTTATGTTCCTCTCTTGTAATATCATTTTGGTCACTCTTCATAAAAGTATGCAAACTGTACATGACAAGAGATGCCCAAAATACAATACGTTCTAATAAGTTTCCAATATGATAATTAACATTTACTATATAAGACTTGTGAACCTCGCAGAATTCCAATGTTAACTACCAATATAACACTACTTTGCTCAAAATAGCTAGAAAACGTACATCAATAATATGAAGATTATCAAAATTTGTACATGTAATCAGCAGAGAATGTTGTCAAACCCATGTATACATTTAATTTAATATTTTGCCATAATGCCCTCGAAAACAATATGGCGTTGATGTCAGGACAATCGTCATGTCGCTCACGTCTTTTAGTCGGATTTCATCGGAAAGGGAAAATTTCCTCCGAGTTCACGTACACCAGAATCGATCTGTAGAGACATTTCGGTTTCCTCCGCACGTCCAGGACCGTAGCCTTGGCAATAACCCCTCCCAAAAAAAAATCGCACATGCCCCATTGCGATGTTGGGCGTTACACATATATCTTTCCATTAAGTCCCGGCAGCTGTGTACTTTCGAAGCTGTTTTAAATGAAGTCTAGATGAGAAATGTCCTGTCAGAAACAACGAGTGCACCAGTCCTTAGGGCGCGGTTCGCAAAGTGCCGCTGACCTGTTTCTTCGATTATAGAACCAATACCGCCATGACGGACGTGTAATAATTGCCAATAAAATGTCTCCTTGCTTAGCAATATCTTACCAACCGTGCTTGAAATTAAGACGCATTCTAGACAGGTTTACCAGGTAAAAACCGCTGTGCATGATTTTATCTCGTCATATTTAATCATTTATCGATTGCTCTAGAAGTGCGGTAATAGGAGCGCGTGTCTTATAATTCGTGTGGAAATGTTCAATGATGTATGATCGAGTTGAATTTCTCGCATTGCTTCGAAGGAATTCTGAAATTACTTTATTGAAAATATCATTTTTTAATAAAGGCTCTAATATGCCCAAAATGTGCTTAACTTCCTCCACGAATAGAGTAATAACTCTTAAATTAATAACGCAAATAAATTCGTATCAATCATACTTTACTGGGTGTCTTATTTTACAATGATCACTCAAATATCTTTAAAGCAATAAGAATTATGTCCAAAATATGTGTATTCAACAATTTTTTCCCTCGCACCTAAGTTCTAAATAAATAAATTCTTCATATGGTTTGCCAAAAGTATATTTTCAACTATATATCCTTTTCTTCATACGTTGACCACATTAACTCGTTTCCGCCCAAAATGCCGTAAATTTCACTACATTTTAATATTTTCTTATAGAAACTAACGACGAATGATTCTGAATATTTAGATTCTATAGTTTTCAACCCTCCTCTTTCCGAGTTCGAAGTCAGTTTTTCGCTGGGAGCAGCCATTTTTTAAGACTTCTATAATTGCGAACTATCTAATATAAAACCCCCGGGTAACCATTTTCATTTCGGACATGCAACGTTTTGTATTTTCGTCCGCCATTTTGGGTCCGCCATTTTGAATTATGAAAATCAAATGTTATATTCGTAATCTGCGACCCCGAAAACCACCGAGTAGTCAGTTTCATCTAAATCAAGAAATTTGTTTGCATTTCAGTCGGCCATCTTAGAACCGCCATTTTGAATTTCGAGTATTGGATAGAAGATGCTGTTAGAAATGATTGCATATATCAATAATAAGTTTACAACAATATTTATAAATAGCTAATGATGTCGAAAATGCTATAAAAACACAAAATTCGGCGAAAAATCCACTATCTTGGATCCGCCATCTTATATTTTGCATATCTGATCATGTCAACTTTTAGTCAAACTCATTATGCCACCAGATCCAGGTCTTTGGAAAGATCGGTCAGCGCGAACCAATTGAAAAACATGAAAAACCGATCGAAAAATGGAAATTTTCTCTATTTTTTTGCCTTTTCGCCGCCATATTTAAAAAACGGCTGCTCCTAGCGAAAAACGGACTTCGGATTCGGAAAGAAGTGGGTTGAAAACGATAAAATCTAAATATTCAGAGTTATTTATCGTAAGGTTCTATAAGAAAAGTGACGATTAAAATGTAGTGCAATTTACGGTATTTTGGGCGGAAACGGGTTAATTCTGCCCAAAATATGAATGTAACAATTTCTTCCATCACATGCATTTGGAAACTCTAGTACTTTGGACGGAAACCAATAACAGATGAAAAATAGAGAGTATCCTCATTGTCTACCCGTAATAAATTAACTTTAATATATTTTAGCGATATTTTGGACAAATATGAAAGTACCTATATAACGCTATAAATGCGTTAGAAACTTCGTTCACTCTGCCGGAAATCATTGATCGGTCTGGAAATGCCTCTATAATCACTTTTATCTTCGCTTCCACACAATTAAACGGCTCACCGCGACAGCTTTATCAGCACGGTGGTCTGCCCATTCGTCTGCACAAACTCCTGAAATCGTCGCTTGGCTTTTTAGAACGGAATGCATCGACGGCATTGCAGAAATAGCACTATCGTACACATGGCACGCGGCGAATGGTATTCCTTCCGTCGCGGTATTCCAAAACTTATGTTCCTTTGTTACGGGCGTTGAAAGAGAACCAAAATGTAAGGAAGACAAAATAAAAAACGCTGACACCGAATAGCAAGATAAATCGGTCTGCATATTTTATCTCGAGAGTATGGATTTTATAGGTACTAATTGCTGTTATTGAAATAAATTTTTCTTAATGAGGTGCAAAAAGCATATTATAGAGATTTTATTTTTTTTATCGAGTCCAAAATAAACACCTCTGCATGATTACTTACACATAATGTCAACTTACCTTATAAAACTTTTCGTAATACAAAATTTCCATGTCGTAATACGTTTGAATGATACAAATCCCTGCCCAAAATGTTACATTTTGCACTATGAAATATGTCAGAACGCAATATATTTTATTTCAATTAAACATGAACTTTGCTAAACTTAGATCTCTTCATACTGCAGTTACCATCAAAACAGCTGTGCCCAAAATGTCTATAAATCTTATATAAACCCTGCCCAAAATGTTATTTTTTAAAAACCACTCTTGTGCTTATTTAGTTTCGAATTGCCTTATTGCTTGAACCAATGTAATGTTTTGTACAATTGTTGGTCCTATAATTGGACAAAACTTTTATTTCCTATGTGTCCAAAATTCTCAGTTAAAGACGTTAAATTATTGATATTGCTTTTAAAATGTAGTACACAGTAGATTAGTTCTTTATTTTTGAAGTGTGATGAAAAAACTAAACATTATTCGTACCCAAAATACTCATTGTTTCTAACTGATAAAGACAATCTAAGAATAAATTTTACTAATTAATTGTTCAGTAAACAATGTTTACAATATTATTATTAAATTTATCTACAAATACTTTTCAACATGAAAATTTATTTTGGAACCTTTAACGATGTTGTTTACCTTATCTTTCACACTCGATTAGATTTTAAGTAAATGGGGCTTCATAAACCTTATATTTACAGAAAATAAAGAATTTAATAAACGCCTGGAATAAATAAAAAATAATTGAATCAGAATAAATGAATAAACACAATAAAAGAAGATATAAAAAATCATTTCAGCCGTTTAACCTCGCTTCAGAAAGAGAAGTGCTCGTTTATGGGTAGAGTCTGGTCGCCTGCGTTTTACTCTTATAAATCTTACGAGGGCGTAGGGATTGAAAACGAGAAAAGGGAGTATAGTGGCTTCCTTAACTGACGAAAAGGGCGAGGGTAAAGTCAACGGCGACGTTAAACCGCCTCGAAGCGATAAACACTAACCGGGTGCCGTCTTATAATTCACGAGAGAATAGTTTCGTACTTATTGTATGTCTGTTTGTGACGTGACACTTTGGTTGAATTTATACTTATTGTTTACTGTCAAAATACCCAAAACACTTAAATCAAAGATTCTTAATTTACAAAGTAAACAAATATCTTTTCTATCATTTTTAAACCCTCCTTCATTCGAAATAATTACGGCATTAAACACCCAAAAATTACCCAAAACATCTGCGGCCCAAAATGGAGTTTGACCTGTCATATGTTGAATGCTTAAGATCGAGAGACGGATTTCATTGTCTTTATTGAATGGAAGATTTAGAAATTTAAATATTACATTTGTTTTTTTATACTAATAACCAAAATTTTGTTTCAGGGATTCTTGGAAGCGAATTCAAGATGCTGGTGGAACGTCGCCCTGGTCGACGCTACTCGTCAGCTGAGGTACAAGGGTCACGTAGCTCCTGGCGTACTCATGGTTGGTGGACCACCTTGCGCCCTTGAAGTTTTAAGGGCTGCTTGGTCACGAAACGTTCTGCGACCACCTGCCGACCATGTTATCAGCTGTCTTGGTAAGTTCAAATAACGTAAAGAAAATATAATTCTCTGGCCCCGAAAGAACTTAAAGAATGCCCAAAATACATGTTTTTAGCATTGTTACACTTTTTATGTTCATCCTAAACTTTATTTTTCATTTATGATGCTTTAATCAAGCTTAATAAAAGTTATGATGCCCAAAATATACATTTTTAATCACCATCAATATTTCAATACACAATAAATGTATTTTTATTTATTAAAACATAAGCCTTTTGGATTTAGCTGAACTTAGATGTTTTCGTACTAAAGTTTTCGTGCATTTGTGTCCAAAACATTTATTCTTAATAAGTGGACAAGAAATTCAAACCCACCTATGAACACGTTTATTTTAATATTTTCTAATACTTCCTGTGAAAAATGGCGTCTTGTCTGGGATGTATCAAATGTTAGTTATGTGTCTTGTCCAAAATAATTGTGTTGAATAAATAAAGATACATAACCCCTTGATTATGTATAATGAGTTCTCCGAAGGCTAAAAATTAAAATGAATTTGAAATTTCCGATGTAATGTGCCCAAAATATTCGTTTTGATGCATTCTTTTGGTGAAATTTGATACTATTTGTTGTTTTATATTTATTATTTAATTCGATTACACAGACATAAATTTTGCAAAAATCAATCTGTTCATTATTGCAACGAATCAATATTTAATATCCAAAATAGCAATTACTAATGGGCTTTTTCATAAATAATTTATTTCCTTCGTTTGTCTTATTTGTCCCTTTATCAAAAAAGATAGAAATGAAGCAATTCGATTATTCGGTATAACCGTTAAAGTTATTTTGGACGGCTTATGTGATCGAGAATCTAACAAGTAGAAGAAGCAATTACGGATCCCACAAAAGACACGCATTATTCCTAGCAGTCATCAGATTTTACAACACTTTTAAAATAGAATCCAAGCATCTCTTGAAACAATTAATTCTGAATAAAACTCTGCGCTCGATACAATGGACAGCAACGTGGTGACACCTCGATAAATTTAAGACTTAACACAAGGATGCAACGAGGATATAAGGTTCAGGGGCACGTAGGAACAACGGACTGACGAAAAGCCATAACTCAATGTCAATAAGTGCGCGATAGGGCGGGTGGAAATAAGATGCAGGGTCGTACATTTGCAGACACCCTGTGCACATTCCGAGCACATTAGCATTGAACCTGCATGTGGGAGATTCAGAGGTGCACACTGGGAATTGCACTGCTACCTGATAAGACCGAGAAGTTCCACGTTGGGATTCTAACGTGGGTTGTCCCGGTCGTGAACCCTTTCTATTTCTACCCATACAAATAAGTACCTCATGCAAACCACGGATGCGTTTAAGTACCATTAGTGGTCGATGAGTCCATAACTATAAGATAAGTACCGATAAGGAATAATCGCGTGCTAACTTTGTAGCTGAGACTGTCACTGTAATTAATTGAACGGAATAATTTTTGGAGAATACATATGTATTTTGGGTATTAGGATATTATAGACAAATATAGAAATTTCGTGTTTTTTGGTCGTGGGTCCTTCACCAGGAGTAGAAAAGTGTTTTTTTATTATTTTTATTATTATAGAAGCGTACCTTGACCATTGACAGATCTACATGGCCTAGTAGCTAATACAAGTAATAGAAGTCATTCTTCATTTTGTTAGACAATTATTTTGGTATTAAGATCATTTAGAATGGGTGTTTTGTCTTGGACGGTTGTAATATTAGCTATCTTCAGTGGAAGGGATTGCCTCTTGGACAAAGAATGAGTATTTTGGTCATATTTCTTCATTTAGCCATATTCATAATTTGTTTGCCTATAAAAAAAAATATTTGGAACGGAATTGGACAATAAAATGGCTATAAATTCAATTCAGAACAACTATCCCTTAGACTTCAAACAATCCTGCAAGAAAATTAATATAAATACCGCGAAGTTGAGCCATAAAAATCACTCAATAAAAGATTTCCCTGTGTGGGCTGGCCTTTTAACATGAATATCTTCTATGGGATTTTGGGCACTCGCCATATAAGCTTTCAATTCGAACACACACCTCGATTTCTTAAAAATTGCTTCAGCCTATTAGATATTACAAAAAATGAATAATAAAGCACCTAAAATTTTGGAAATTAAAGTTTACATAAAAAGCAAATGATTTTGGATATAATTAATAACTTTTCAAGACAAATATTACGTGAATAGAATTTTCTAGCTTCAATTAGATAAAAAATTAAACAGTGTCCAAAATGAAACTCTGATTCATCAGTAATGAACATGGAAATACGTTGCGAATTGAATTGCGAAAAATCAGGTTTCCGAAAGTGCGACACGGAATACAACATTGCGAGGCGTTCGCTCCCGCCTGCATTTCGCTCCCTATTTAAATAAATTAGAGTGATCATTTCCCTAGAAACTGCTCGCGAAATATCCCAAGAGTCAAACGCGTAATGAAGCCAAATAATGACTTTCCCGCCGACTCGCGTGCCCGAGTTTCGTACCGAATGGGTATGACCCGCTTTCCCACACGGGGCCCAGAATTTCGTTATTCTTTCGTGAAATCCACTAAATGAAATCCAGTAAAACGTCTTCATGAAGCTATGATACCCTTGCATGACGTTGCACATGAGGTCATCAATATGGGAACAACCCTTTCTCTATTACGAGATATTAGCATTTATATGGAGCATGGATCTTTTCGACAGTTTTGGGAGTACCTGCGGACTTGTTAGACTGACGGGCGAAACGTGCTGAGACTGAAGTATCGAAAATTTGGTTAGGTGTCTTAGTTTTGATAAGAATGCCAACTTGCTTTTTTCATTTTATTCGTAACCAAGAGATGGGAAATTTAGTAGACACACTAAAGAAGATCATCGTCTTTGCATATGAAGATTTCCTATTAACCTTGACGATTAATTATTATTGGAACGGATTTAAGGGTAATGAAGATAATGAAATTCAAGATGACCTTTAATTTAAATCTTCATTATCTGCAATCTTTCTAAATTTGAATATATCAAAATAATTTTGATAGAACTCTGCCAATTATCGATTGGTTCATCTAATAGGTGTTTCTTCTTTTTCAATTTTTGTTTCGTATTATATTGTTATTACTCATGTCTTTAAACTTTTCCTGTAATTTTTTTCAGTTTGATTTTTATCTTCGTCTATTTTAATATTTTTATTTCTTATGTAAACATTACGCACCTTTCATTCGTCCCATTCCTTTATTTTTTCAGCACTACTTTATTTCTTCCCTAATAATTTTCTTCTGTAATAAGATTCTGTAATTGTTTCTTCAGTTTCTTCGATGTGTAACTATTTCCTCATATTTCTTCCGGCATTCTTAAAATTCGATTCTTTAAATTATTCTTCGTAAACTTTCGTTCCTAGCTTTTTTTAATTTCCTAAGATGCTTATTAATTTTGCGTTGTTTATGGTTGATGTTTTTTCTTCCTATGTTTCTTTGTTTATATTTGTATGGATATTAGTTAATTTTTTTTTCAAAAACTGGTCCCTTTCTTCAGTATTATCTTTTGATCATGTACATTCATCCTTAACTTAACCTTGTTTCTTATTTTGTTTAATCCGTTGTTTTTTTTTTTACTTTTCTGTTTATTTTCGTTCTCCTTTTATTCTATAATTTATGTATTCTGCTTCTTCTTCTTCTTCATTATTACTTCATTTTCTTTGCAGTATTCTTTACATTTGTTTCTTGATTTTTAAATATTTCTTCATATACCTAATGCTATAGATATAATAATCTTGATGTCTTAGTTTTCTTCAAATTTTGATATTTCGCCACATCGTAATTTGTTCTTCATTTTTTGGGTTCTTTTCGACTTTATTCCCCTTGGCTTTACATTCTTTGTTATTTTCGCTGACTTTTCTTTTTGTATTTTATATTTTTGCAATTCTTTGACTATTTTTTAACTGCCCGTTTTCTTTTTTAAAAATGTGTTTCTTCTTTTATTCTATTTACTTCAATATTTTTCTATTTTTTCCGACTACTTCGATATTTTTCCACAGCTTCATTTAATGTTTTTAAGTTACTAACTTAGTTACTAGTGTTTACTTTTGACATCTACTTTATCTATCTTCCTCCTTTTTTGTTTCTTCAATTTCTGTAATTTCTGCATATGATCTTTTTGTTTAAAATTCTACCTTGTTCTCGTCTTCCAACTTGTGGATGTCATATGTTGCAAATCTTTCACTTTTATAATTCTTTGAGTTTTTTTTAATTTTATATTTTATTCTATTTTCGTCCTCCAATGTTTTGTAATTTTTTATTTACTTTCTTCGCATCTTGACATCGTCTTCATTTTTTTTTTGTCAATTTCGATTTGACCATCTTCTCCTTTATATGTTTATTCCTTATTTCTTTATCTTTCTTTTATATTTTATATTTGCATTAAATTTCGTTTTTTTTCTTTCATTTCTTTCTTCTTCATGTTCTTCTTTTTCTTCGTAGCTTCTTATATTGTTTTTCCTGATTTTTTAAAATGTTTTTCGTATAATAATGCCTAATAATATTATATTATGATAATTCTAATGGCTTAGTTTTCTTCAAATTTTCATCTTCCGTGAAACTTCTTCTTTAATTTTTGTGTTCCTTTTGGCAATTTCTGTCATTTCCTCAACACTTTTTGTTATTGTTATGCACTTTTCTTTTGTTTTCTCGTATTTCTGCTATACCTTCCGTGTTTGTTACCTGCACCTTTTGTTTCTTAACATTTTATTTCTTCTTTTTTCTAATTATTTCAATCCTCTTTTTCTTTTCCTATTCATTAAATGTTTTTCCATAGCTTTATTTAATATTTGATTGCTGTTGTCTTATAGTTTCGGATTTTTAGATTTGTTATTTAAGCTGTACTTTTCTTTTACCCGTATTTTTAATCTCTTTATTTTTTTGATATTTCAGAACTTTCATGTTGTTTACAATTACGCTTCGACGTATTGAGTAATTTCTTCTTCACTGTCTTTATTTCTTCATCTTCTTTTTAATTATGTTTTATTGAAATTTCTTCCTTCCTGGATTTGTAATTTTTCATTTCTTCCTTCATGTCTTCACTTTATATTTCTTCGTTCATCCTAGATTTATCTTTTTTCTTCATCTTTATATGTTTGTTCTTGTTTATATGTTTATTTCTCTAGCTTTCTTTTGTATTTGATTATATTTTGTGTTTTTTCCTATAATATCTTCATTCTTTAGATTATCATTTTTTTTCGTTGTTTGCTATTTTGTTTATTTATTTTTTATCTAACACTCGGTCTTCTTAGTCTGCATTAAATCATGGATTTAATGTTATGTCCTTTTTTACATTTTGCCTGTAAGTTTCACAAAAATTATTTACTTATACCTCTGAAGAACTTTTTTAATATTCTCGTTCATCACTGTCAATGCATGCAAAACTGCCAATGCTTTTATTCGCTTACGAGATGTCACTGAATAATTAATGCACTCACGTAATGGGTAAAAGCGAAAATCACAATACAACTAATTATTTTCCTAAAAAATCGAGATATTTCAGTACCATATGCCCTTACGGACGTACCGTCGATTTCCCCTGTCGTTGAAGGAGTTACGGTCGCCTTGATTTACACCTGACGGGTTCCTGACACCGCCTGACAGTTTCGTCGGTCGTATTTAATCACCGGACGACGTGTGCCGATTATACCTCGTTTATTATCTCTATGCTTTCCTCTTTCTCTCTCATTGTCTCGCAATTTTTTTTGAGACGTACTGGATGGCTTCGCTTTTCCTCCTTTATCTGTTTAAAGGATCGTGAATTTTACTTACGCTCCGACAGAATCATAAACCGACGTCGTCGGTAACGAACCTCCTGAGTGATTTCCGGACGTCTTTTTATTACGGCGATTTATTAGCCAAGCTGCGTACCTTCGCAAAAAAATGCTTTTCGTGCAAAAATCAAAATATCTAAGGGTCCAGAAAATTTATCTCGTTTGTTATTTAACCACAGTGATAGACTGTCATAAACGCTGCAGAATAAGTATACGCTCTTTAAATTTAAGTATTAGTAAATACATGGCATCGAGGATTTATTGATTTGAATAAAGAATATTATACTATTTTCAGTGAATGAAAATGTAATAAATCGTTGTACTTGATTGGTAATAAGATGTAATAAAAATGTGCATAACTCTTTCATAAAATACTCTGAAAGTAATATAATATGGTCATAAATTTTATGTGTTTTTATATATTTAACATTATATAAATTCCACTCATAATAGTTGATTAAATTCACATAATTTTAAGAAAATATCTTGGTGGCAGAATTCATTCAATACAGAGTAATAATTAATGAAATTCCGCTATGAAAATATTTAAATCTTACCTAATTGGACTATTCCAAGAGTAGTATACTTTTTGCATCAAGGGCGCAAAATGCATTTTTACACCAGAACGGCGACTAGACGTTACGTCAGTATTTAAGCCGCAGATTCTCAGCCAGTCATGTAAATATTATATTTTGATTCAGAAGAGGTGAAATAAGGATTAATTAAGAAAATGTATATTATAATACATGCCCCATAAAATGTCATTTTACGTCCTGAAAACGAGGCGCAAATTATTATTTTGTATCTACCGAACTGGAAAAATGGTAATGATAAAACACAAATAATTTCCACCATACTTTCTCATTTTTATTCGATGTAAAACGCAATTTGTAAAATCAATGCATTAATAAAATTCACAAAAATCCACAAATATTTCCAATAATCCTCTCAACTTCTATCCAACTTCATGGAAAAATGTTTTCCGTACATAAATCATCAATCCCAGATATTTTTAAAATCAACAATTGTTAATTTTAATCCAACAACCGAGTCGATTAAATATTATTTCATTAAAAAAATCGGATTTAATTTACATCGTTTCATGGTTTGCAATTGTGAGAGGCGAAATACTGCGCCGGTCCGTACATAAAATTTACCGCAAAATACTTGGGATAATTACATTTAATGCTGCGTACTTCATAGTTAAACCGAAGCTAATCTTATTAATAATAGCATTGTTAACCGACTGCTACACCCACACATTCTCCTGTTATATTCGTTAGCATTAGAAATTTCCAGTTTCACCATTGACGAATCCGTAACTTGACAATCCGCTTAGCTAAATACTCTTGACTTGCACTTGCTTTCTCTGTTTATTAATAAATAATGTATGGGGTTTACTAGCAAATTTCAATTGCTGTAATGATACTTTCAGTATAATTTGCGAATAAACAATACGTTAATATGGACAATTTCTACGTTAAAGAAATTTATAATAATCAGAGACTTTCATATATATTTTTGTAGGTCATCAAATATATCTATTAGCTCTTTTTTTTAAATCGATAAAACAATTTGTTTATGCTTTATATAACAAAAATACTTATTTATTTCATTTTTAGTTTTTAAAATTTGGTGATTATTATTTTCAGAAATTACTTTTTTCTAAGAGCGATATCAATTGGCCATTTGCTACTATTTAAATAATTGAAATTTCGCTTGTATTATTTTCAAGAATTAGTGAGAATGATTCTTATAGATTTTTACGCTGAAAATGAATTTGTCTATAAAATGCTCCAGTAGTTTGGAATCTTTCAAACTGTGGATCAATTAATAAAAAAAAAAATAGTTATTTTAGTTATTTTTGTTAACTTTTAAGGGAACCAAATTTTGCTTTGTATTTTCGATAATTGCATCGTATAATACTATTACTTAGCTTTAAAATCCACTTTTCTAAATCGTTCTATGAAAGAATAGAATTCTGCACTGAAAGTTTTTCATCCAAACCTACATTTTATCGCGTTGTACTATTTAAATTCCCTATTATTCGATCTACTTGGTGTTTGTCAGGCCGCTAATTAATTACAAACTTTAATTACGAAAATTTAAATTGCCGTATAAAAGTATTTTTCAAATTCCAAAAGACGTAATTGTAGGTCAGTAATTTGCAGTTCGTTATCAGCTCAAAAATCTACCAGAATTACCCCCACCTACTCTTGAAACTGATAATTAATCTTGAAATAAATAATACAAAAACGCCCAAATATCCTAAATTATTATGAATGTAATTATTTCTTACATTGTTGTAAAACATTACTTCCCGATCTCAATCGATATTTATTGTAATGGTAAGAAAAAATGTACACTAAAATGAAAATATTGTGATAATGATTAATCTGACACAATAATTTCATACAAAAATAAGAAATTCTTACAATAAAAGCAACATTTCGGTATTATCAATACTTTTTACCTTATATTTCTGATTTTAAATTTCGAAAACGCTACAAAAATGATATAAAGATCGGAATTTAAAATATAATTAATTAAAATATATTGTCGATAATTAACATTTAGTATTAAAACACCTCGTGTGTAAAACAAAATCACTTCAGAATTTTGAATAAATTAATTTATTTATTTCTCTTCTCTAATCACTAAAAATGTGTCTATTTCCGAATTTACACTAATTTTACTAATATATAAGTGATACAAAGGCGAAGAAAGTAATTAAACAAATAACAATCAAACAAACAAAACAAAGCTTGATAATCGTTGATGTTATTTTTTCTTATTTAATCGCTGTGATAATTTTAGTAACTTTATTTTTCTTTCTTATGGCGTATAAGTCATCTGTTTTTCTTTTGTTCTCCAAATCTGAATTAGCTGAATTAGCTAATAACTACTAATCCACAATGAAAAGTGGGTTACTATAAATAAGTTATACTCTACTAGAAAATAATTATTAATACAATTCTGGTAATAAAGTAGAAATTGACAATTTTAATTTAACAGTTTTTAGAATTAGTAATTAAAGGATTAGTTTTTCATTATTTATTAGTGAAAATTATTTCTAATTGAATAAGTAACCCACTTTTTGTTTTTCAATAATTAATTTTCAAATTCATTCAAATTATGAGAGTGGCTTAATACTTAACTTTTTTAGGATTTCTTTTACTACATTTACTGGATGCATTTCTTTTTGTTTTTATATCAATCATTTTTACGTTCTCTTCTGGTTATTTGTTTTTAGTAATTATTGTAATCTTGTTTGTTTAATGAGGATGCGTAAGAATTTTGCAAAACATACAAACAATTATATCTATAAATTACATTTTTTAGTTAAAACTAACGACAACTTTTCTGTTTTTCAGTGAAATATCAAATATTGTCTTTATTTTATTATAGCAACCTATTTTTGTTTATAATTATTTTTTTATCTATGATCTTTTAGTCGCAGAAAGATAAAAATACTTAATTTGAATTTTCTAATAGCAGTGTATGTCGACCACGTGCCCCAGAGACTGAAAAATACTTTCGTGAAATTTTTGGTCGACAAAATCCGAATTCTACAAATCAAAATTTCCAAGTATAGGCTCTGGTTTTCTAGATATTTTACTCAATTAATAGCGATTTTTACCTATAATTCAAGTTATGCAGCATCGATTTTTTTCTTTGCTTGAAAATCATTGCTTTTGCACGTTTAGGTTAGAATATCTCGGAAACCATATTGACAGATTGTCATTTCATATTCGGATTCTGTTTATTACAAACCGTAGGAAAAATATACTGTATCTGGTTTCAAAAAGTCACGAGCTCAATACCAAAATTTAACCCTTTGATGCACGGTGTCCTTTCCGTGGGACACCTGTTTGTAATTCTTTTTTTTTATTTGTCAGTAGATTAAAATTGAAATTTAGTGTACACTTTTTTTCCGAACTTCGATAACATATTTTTAAATGTAAACAAATTAATATTTACAATTAATTACTGTGTTAAATTGTTTATATTGATGAACAATCTATTAACATTACGTGCTTTTTTAAAAAAAATGTATGCTGCAAAGAAACCGTCGTTGAAATAAAACGAAACTGGATACTCGGGGGTTTTCGAGGTCGCTGATTGCGAATCTGGCCATAGATTATCAAAATTCAAAATAGCGGATTCAATATGGCCGACCGAAATGTAAACATTTACTTGATCGAGGTGAAAGGAGGTATTCGGAGGTTTTCAAGCGAATTCAACATGATGATGCGAAATGTAAAAAGTTATTGGACCGACATCAAAATGAATACTGAATTATGTTACATTTCCAAGATAAAATTTAGCAGATTCAACAAGAGGTCAGGAATGCTGAAATTTCATAATTCGTCTTTTACGACCTCGAGAATTGTTACATTTTGTCTGTCATATTGAATCCGT
Source organism: Trichopria drosophilae (assembly GCA_030407085.1). Classification (NCBI taxonomy): domain Eukaryota; kingdom Metazoa; phylum Arthropoda; class Insecta; order Hymenoptera; family Diapriidae; genus Trichopria; species Trichopria drosophilae. Next base: position 195,978,731 of record CM059582.1, read on the forward strand.
CATTTTGTACTTTGAAAATCTAAGGTTAGATTCGTAATCTACTATCCCGAAAACTTTCGAGTACCTATTTTCATCTCGTTGAAATAAATTTATGCATTTCAGTCGGCCATATTGGATCCGCCATCTTGAGTTTTGAAAATCGGAGACCACATTCGTAATGAGCAACCTCGAAAACGACCAAGTACCTATTTTCACCTCGATCAAATAAATTTTTTAATTTTTGTTGGCCATGTTAGATCCGCCATCTTGAATTTTGAAAATCTGAGATCAGATTCATGATCAGCAACCCCGAAAAGCTCCGAGTAACAAGTTTCAGCTATTTTCCATGCAAATAAAAATTCATGCTTCAAAGGGATAAGTTGAAAAATGTTTCCGGTCAATTTCTTAAGAAAATGACAATTTATTAAAATTATTTTATTTTTCAATAAAAGTACTTCATTTTATGAAAAAATTGCCTGTAGTATCATTTAAATGCGATAATTAGACAAATAAATATCGCAATTTTAAGAAATTCAGTAATCGTGACGACACGGCCGTCATTTTGAAAATATTCAAAAAATGTTGTACCAGAATATTTTTCACATCTATATACCTATCAAATATGTCATTTTCGTTCTACTCCTCCACATGAACAACAATTTTGATGTTTTTGACACGGAATGACCCACCAGTCAATTTCTATATATGTAATTTTCTATTATTTCAGTGAACGTACATCTAATATTAGTTTAATAAAATGACCTAGAAAGAAAAAGAAAACTAAAATAAATACAATATCTTGCACTGCAACAAAATGTGTCACTTGTTTATGAAACTGGAGATGTTTTGTCTATAAACAATTGAATCGGATCGATTTAAATAACAATTTAACCCCAATGGATTTCAATAATGTTATATGAATTTGGATTACAACTAATTAAAATAGAATAAAATTAAAAAGAAAAAAAAACTGTTCTTCACGCCAATACGGAGTACGTCGTACGTGCAAGATACAAATTGTCGCGCAATCGCTTAACCGAGGAATTGATGGAGTGAAATGCGTTACGCCGCACATTTCCATGCGCGACAAAGAGAAAGGGACGGATGCAGCATCTGTCGGCAGCCGCTAGAATGAGACGACCAATAGCTCCGGTAGAAAATGTAGTCTGCGCTGTCACCGTTAGTGCCATTTCGTTGATTTATCTGCAGTTTCGACGAAGACACTATCGTATTTAAATGCCGCCAAGTGGTTTCATTCTAGAGTAGAGATTTGTAGAATTAAATAGCTAACTGAATCAAGACGTATCGAAAGTGGCACGAAGGTATGTTTTCATCCAATAATTCACCATAATCCGACTCGCATATGAAAGCCGATAAAAATTCGATTTGTTAAAAAAAAAAATGACGATTGTGATGAAAATCGACGTTGTGCATTAAATTTGCAAAGGCCGCAGATTACGAATGTTTATTGGATTATGCCCTTTCATTGGGTATCGAAGACATTCAAGACGACGTATTTTATGTGGTGTTGATTAAAACGCAGACAACGTTACGCAATCGAAACACGTCTGGGAGATAAATTCCGATATATTTATAAAGAAAAATATATGGCGGCTGCGATTGTGTTGTAAAAGATATGTGCGAATTCATTCGACTAGGAACGGAAAGTTACGACGGTTTGGCAAAATCATGTAAAAATAGATATTCGAAATAAATGACACGAATATTCAATTACAAGAGAAGAAATTGTGAATTATACTATTCAAATACGAAAAAAATAAAAAATATAAAGTGGGTCACAAATTTCACATCTTTTATGTCCTTAATTTTATTTAAAAATATTAAATTTAGATGTATTAATAAAAAGGCGACAAATGAAGTAAGTAAAACTACAAGGATTAGTGAAGTTTTTGAATGTATTATATTACAATAGCACCTGTCCTAAGTTATACCGCCAGTTCTTTTAAAAATTTGTCTAAAATTATAGCCCCTCACTATCTCCCATGCCGTAACTCTGTTTATATCCGTGAAATGAGTGCTTTTGTGTGTGAGTGTGGCGATACGAGTGTGGGTCAGCGAAACAGTGTGTTGGGGGAAGGAGAAAAAGAGAGAGAGAGAGAGAGAGAGAGAGAACTTTGGACAAACCAAGCGTACAATTTTGAGGGTATAACTTAAAAAAAGGTATACTTAAAAGATTAAATATCGACGTGAAATGGATAAATCGAAGAAAAATAAAAGACAAACATCAATCAATCAAATGAAGTAAATGGCCCGATTTAAAATCACATTGGGCCTAGACATAAAATAAAGGGTGCACCTCAAAAGAATTTTTGTTCCCCGTGAAAGTCAAATTGGGTTTTGTTTAATTTTTTGGAGAAAGTTACTGGTATTTTAAAGGAAAACATCCGAATATCTTAATATACGATTAATGTGCCTCAATTATTGTCGTTTATTTATTTTGGGGGCACCTCCAAAAACCCGAAAAATCACACAACAGACACTTCAAAAACCCGACATTCAAAAACCAACATTTATATCTAAGATCACGACATTTTTGTTTTTTTTAATGTCTAGTTTTTGAAATGTCTGGTTTTTGAAGCGCCTGTTTTGTGATTTGTCGGGTTTTTGAGGTGCACCCAAAATAAATAAACGACAATAATAATTGAGACAAATTATTCGTATATTAAGATATCCGGATGTTTTCATTCAAAACACCGAATCCAGTAGCTTTCTCCAAAAAAGTAAACAAAACCCAATTTCACTTTCACGAGGAACAAAAATTCTTTTCGAGCAATCCTACTCCCTTCACCTACACGGAGGGAAATTTCGCGGAGGCCTAGCAACGAACTGCACATTTATCTTCGAAACTACAGCAAAGGTCCATCGTTAAAAAAATCTGGAAACCTTGTTCCCGTAATCTCTGGCGTTAAAAAGCAACACCTGGTTTTTTTTTTGGTGGTAGTTCGGTGCGTGCCAGTCCGACACATGTCCAATGTAATAAACTCGTTCAGTCTTTATCAGATTCGTCGAGCGATGTTGATAACGGCCTTTAGAACCGGGGTATTACCGAGGGCACGAATGTCTTGTCTCTGTGAACATTAGAGAGCAAGTCGCGTCAACTAACTACGAAGTCGTAAATCAGTGCGACTATTGCGTATAATGCGACCTACGCGGCAGTAGCCGTAGTCCAGAGCGATTGATTAAGCCTGCTAGTCGGTAGGTAAAATCGTACTGTGAACAACCGACGCGTTTCTACATACGTAATGCTCAAATGCTGCCCGTTATCTGTGAATTGGTGCGAATACGACATATTCTTGTCAAAAGAAACTACTTGTAGATGTGTGTTGTCGATTCTAGTCTATCTCTATGAAACCGTTGCTAGAAAGTGAATTTTCGAATTTTCATTGGCTGTAATGTCATTTCGTACGAGTCGTGTTGTTCGTGTCCACTAATCATTGTTACGCATGTAGAAGTCATAAAATGGCGTAAAATGCACAATTTTTACAAAACATTTTTATCCACATTATAGACGTTCTGATTACTTTACGGAATTAACATTTCAAATTTGAATACATGGTTACAATCCTAATTTTTCCTGTTAGTTAAACCAGCCGTTCGTCTTTAAATTTTAAAATTACTCGAGGAAGACGAAACACTGAAGAAATGAAGTAAAGTTCTTAAGACAATAATGCTTTAAGGGTTCCGAAGGAATCAACCATTGTCAATTTCTATAGCATGGAACATACTATAGAAATTAGTACAAACACACGGAATGTATGTAGTCTACTTTGCAAATGTTTTCATTACAAGCTCTCTCACTTCCCGCTAGGTGGCGAAACCATAATACTACATAATCGCAATTGATTGAGGACTAATTTTTAAAAATTGCTATCTAGAGAGTTTTTGGATCGCAGATAACGATTTTGAAGTTAATATTACAAATTTTTAAATGGCGAACCCAATATGGTGGACTAAAGTTTAAAAATTAGGGATTTTTCATGAAAATGCAAGTCTTTAATTTTTGGAGTTACTGATAATATCTGATGTTAAAATATCATAATCCAAAATGGCTGATTCAATATGTTGAATTTCTAATCAAAATCGTACTGTTTTGAAATTTCTATTGCAGAATAGTAATTTTTCAATTTTTTTCAGATTTCTTATACAATTCTTCTCAATGTAGCAATGTGAAAAACTTGTGAATTTTTTAAAAATTAAACCCGCATATTGGATTTGTTATTTTGAATTTTGAACGATTCTGCTCTTATATAGCAATTTTTATGAAACGATACTTCTTAACAATGTAATCCACCATATTGGATCCGCCATTTTGAGTTTTTAAAGATTAACTTCAGATTTCTTAACAGCGCCCCTCAAGTAACTAAATAGAGGCAAATTCAATGATTTTTCACATTTTTGTCGGCCATATTGGATCTGCCATTTTCAATTTTGAAATTTTAACATCAGGTTCGTATTCAGTGGCTCAAAAATCCGTAATGTACCAACTCCTTGTTAAATCGAGCAAGAGGAAATATGTGCGTATTTGGAAACTACTTTTCCGGCGAAAACTCGTGCTCAGGAGGGTTAAGAAACATGTTATTATATAATCATTTAAAAATTAATATTGTAATTGAAGTAACATTATTATTTTCAACTCCTTCACGAAAAAATTGTTCATACTAAAGTTTACTGTTCTCTTTAGTCATTTATGAATTGACTTTCATAATACGAAAATTTAAGTTTAGTTGTAATAAAAACTACTATAAATTTTGCTATTTATGTTATTGACGACGCAACGATCCATCGTCACATCTTCTCAAATGTACAAACTGAACGTCGTAACAAAATATCTATACAGACTGCAGGATTCAACTATCAGTAATGGACAAGTCAAAAAACAGACAGTCATAAAGCCGATGGTCAAAAAGCCGACACGTAAAAAATACACACAAGGACAATCATTTTCTGAAGTTTTTCTATTGTCGGTTTTTGACTGTCGGTTTATTGACGTGTTGGCTTTTTAATTTGTTGTTCTTCGACCCGCACCCGTATTTAAACTATTAATTGAATGGAATTATTATATTTACACATAACCGTACATTTAGAACAAAATTAACTATAACAAATGTAACTTTTAGCAGTGTAGGTATTGAATGACAGAAAACTCTTTGGTACAATTTCAGGGTGCACCTCAAAAACCCGACAAATCACGAAATAGACTCTTCAAAAACCAGACATTTCAAAAAACAGACATTCAAAAACCATACCAAATACAAAAAATAATCTTGGGTCAACGTCCTTGATGTTTCACTGGAAAGTCATTCAAAAATATTTGAAGGGATTCATTTTTTAGGTCACCAGAAGGTCAAATCAGTGTGAACCCCGGATTGTTTATTAAGCACACTTAGAATGGATTCATTTATAAATGTCTGTTTCTTTAATGTCTGTATTTTGAAATGTCTGATTTTTTAATGTCAGGTTTTTTAAGTATCTGTTTTGTGATATGTCGAGTTTTTGAGGCGCACCCCAATTTCATATATAAAATGTATTCTTTTTATCATAGAACATTACATTGCAATACTGCAATTGTTATAGTTTTATCGATTTAGGTCAGAAATGCTCACGGGACCCTTTTGTGTAAAATTCGTCAAGTGCTTTCAAAGTTCGGAACGAGTGGCAAATTCCTGTTTTGGAGTTCACTAAGATTATACTGAATTTATAAAGGAATTTTGTCGTGTATCCTATTACTGTAATATAAATCGCAAAAAGCACTAGATAGTTTAGTCAGCAAGCCATAGAAATGGTACATTCCGATTTCCAAAAGACGTGGTCAAAATATAAACTACAAAAAAAAGCATAGCCATTAGAATCTGTTGAAATCGGTAATAGAATATAATAATCAACGCAATTCAGGATTCGTGCCAATAAATGCATTTATTAAATGTTTATATTCAAGTATTCAATAAATTTATCTTTGTCATGTCTTTATTATATAGTGATAATGCGTTATTTATTCTAGTATAATTGTCTTTGTATAAATCATTCACCAAAATTTGATTAGAACATTACGCAACAGAAATTATGAATTACCACTGTTCCAAGAAGATCTCAGGGGATAATTTTAATTTTTCTATAAAACTTGTTTTGAAGAATAAAAAAAATGAACAAAAAAAGAAGGTTCCAGACAAAAATTCCATCATATTTGTTCACTATAGGGCTTGAAATATCTGATTACTTTATATTAAAAAAGTGAGCATAAACTATTTATAGATTTAAGGTTCCTTTTATTTTTATTTAGAAAGTGTTCAAAACCCCCCATGAACGATATCATCAATGACTGATTAAAACCGAAAAGACACACAAATGAATAAAATATTACAATGCAACCAATAGGTCATGTCGTTGACATGCGTTCTATTTGACATGAGTAGAAATTTTATTGGATCAGCTCATACGGGAACTGTGGTCCATGTATGGATTTTATTGTTGGCAAGAATAATGGAGGCGAGTGATATATACTAACATAATTACGAAGGATTGTTACGTGATGCACGCGAGTTTTCCGACACCACGACCTTGTCTTACTTTTTAAGGAAAATATAATACAGAGAAGTCATTGTAAGATCTGCATATGCGATTTGGAAAGACTTCAATACAGCAAGTGGAAGCAAAAGTTGATTTTTTTTTAAATATAATAAGTTTTTATCTGTTTCACATCTATTTAATACGAGACATCACAATATCAATTAAGAATTTCAATTTATCTGATTTCGGCTGTATGGAATTTAAAAACTTTAATAAGCTAGGATCAATAACAGTTGACTTACTAATTTTATTGAACCTCTAATTAGTCGTAACCCGTTATAAACAGAAACAATAAAGAATATATTATATCTTTTTATTTATTTTTTTCAAATCTGCAAAGCTTTTTAACAATAGTGTAGAAAAATGTAATTATTCGATTTCGTATTAAAAAAGTAATACGGTCCTCTCTCCATAATTGATGTCCGGTACAGGCGGAATTTCCCCTCATATCCCCATAACTCCCCTACATGGACCTATCTCCCCTCCATGTGTGAACGAGTTAATAGAACATATCCGGACATTTTTCTTTTTACGGTGAACCTGGACAACAATAGCGCAATATTTTGGGCCTAGCTCTAAAAGAATTAGGACGAAACAATTACGGAGGAAGGACTGTATTGTTTCCAAAAAAAGTGCCCTTAGGTACCAGTTAGGTTAATTATGCTTTTTAAACTTTTGAGATTAAATTTTTTGTTACAGGTAATTTTATTATCGTTCGCAAAAGAAAATTATTAAAAATTTGAATAATTTCTTGAAAAATGTCAAGTTACATTAATTCTTTAACAAACAATTTAAAGCTTGTAATCTACATTCCTTTTATGTCTCATGGTCAATCACTAGCAAAGTAATGGTTAATCACCGAACGAAGGTGAACAATTAGTGTTTTTTCTGTGAGGTGAACACTTTTTTAATCTCTTTCAATTTCAAATACTCGGTTTCTCATTATTTTCCAATGAATTACATAATTTACATTGCCTTCTATAATTAAGGAGTTAGAATTTATGTAAATATGTCACCTTCTTGCTTAAGTTGTCAATCAGTGTACCATTTACCCCTATGATTTTAGAGTTTTAGGACTGGACATATATTGGGATTATTTGTCATCCATTAAAATTTTTAGTTAAACTATAGATTACACAAATCATGATATCGAATTAAAGTAATAAGTATTCGACACAAATTAGTTTCATTAAAAACCAATTTGATAAATATCAAAATAACAAAAAAATGATGAGAAAAACATGAATTTTGCAAACGAATCATAAATTGAAACGAATTGAAATATTGAAAATTAACAAAACAAACCGAGTCTCTAAACCCGCTGTGACTCGATAAGATCTATCCAAAGTAATGAAACGTTTCCTACTTTCATGTCTGTGTGCTTCAAAGTTGCACTTATTCCAAAAGGAATGAAACGACTGAAATCTGTTACGAATGTATGAAAATAAGCAAATGAAGGAAACGAATTATACTAGTTGAAAAATAACTACACATAATAAAAAGATGAGAATAAAATTAATTAAAAACAAGCCAAGTGCGAATAACTGGAATATTAAATCAAACAAATAAATTGATCTTTTTGTAATAATCACATGAACAAATTACTCGAGCGATTTAAATCCATCAACCATCATGTAAATTCATATTTCTCGTGCAGTTTCTCCTAAGTTGCACCAGTTAAAAATAAAAGTATGTTATTAACCTAATAACGTAATTAATTTCCATAAATATTTGCCAATATTCCCACATAGCGTTACCGTATCTCTATTATCCAGGGCAAATCTTCGTAACGATACTTGCTTTCATCGTTTCGCAATATAAACATAATCACGCAGTGGAGGCTTACAGTTAGCGAAATTAATAACAATGCCGCAAATGCAACTGGTGCCATTTCGAAAGTCCAATTACAATGGGTACCCATTAACGTACTTGTGTTGGGCGTATTGCGAAAAAATGCCAGATAAAACATATTAATCGACCGACCCGCCCAAGGAACAATCCCCGTATCCGGAAGACGCATAATACGAGGCGTGGATAATCATTATTCCATCGAAGCACAGCTTCCGCAATTCAGACTCTCGAGAAGTACACGCATGATTTGTAGCTGTCCTCAAGGCGTCGCAAGATTATATATCTGTATATCTAAATTTCTGATAATCTTTAAAGCAAAAGAAAATAATTTGATTATCTTTTCCATGGAACTTTTTTTGCAAATATCTAACTTTATCGGATTTTTGCATTTTCCTGGACTTGGTCCGGTTTGAAGTACCTTAAAGGCATATGAAGCGATCACTACTGATAAGTCAGAGAGTTTTAAAGTAAAAGATATTTATGGTGACCTTCCTGAATTCACCAGCACTGTAGGAACGGTTATCCAATCTACCCTAAGTAATAATACATTATGAGACAAGTCTATTCCTATTTATAAGTGCATATACTATTTATTCAAATGCTTCAAAATATCTTCAATAATTATGAATTGTTTATTTGTTATACCGCTAGATGACGTTCAGCCATCGAAGCGCAATATCAAAACCAAAAGCAGAATCTGACAATACTTATATTACAATATTTACCCCTCACCTATTTTTTTGAACTCGTTTTATACAATTTTCAAATACATATTTACCATGTCACAATTGGTCATCATGTCATAAGGTCGTTTTGTTCATTTTAGTACCTTTTGTCGAATTAAAACTAAAATAAGGATATCAAATCTATAGAGGATATTTATATTTGGTTTTTAATAAGTATAGATATGATATTGATAACACAGGTGTATAAAAAAGGAGGTCTTGGATGTTGTTAAGAAACTCTGGGCCATTTCGGAGATAATTTTGTTTGTGGAATCCGAATCCGAAGTCACAATTGGTTCATCATGTCAGGATTTTGAGATATTTGAGGTTATGTAAATAAAGTCCACCAGTGTTTAATTTAAATATGGATCTGAAAATTTTATAAAACAAATTCAAAAAAATTAGATGAGATAAGTACCTACTGAAAGATTCTATGTGCTTTTGGTTTTGATATCATGTTTCGATGGCTGAGCGCCATCTAGCGGAATAACGAATAAACAATTCGTATTTATCGAACATTTTTTTAGTTGTACTGATTCATAAAAAAAGTATTTTCGATTAACTACCCTATATTATATAAATTACATAGATTAATTATTTACAATTTTTTAACGATTTTGTTTACAATGTGATGACAGAATAATCTTCTTTAAATTTGTGAATTATAGACACGATAGTGCCAATATATTGGATTAAACGCTTTAATATAAAAGGAATAAAACATTTCAAAAGTAAATATTTGACAAACATTAATTATAACCTGAAAACTCTATTTATATGCGTAAATTATAAATTATAACAGAGTGGAATTCATAAAAAATATCCAAACAAACAAGCAATTGAATAAGCTAATAAATAATGTTTTCAAGCGCACGCAGACGATATTAACGATTGCACGTACAGGAAACTCGTCTGGTATCGCATTCAATCGAATATTTTACTCCGGCTATTCAACTACGTTTTATTATCTAAAACGTGCTAAGGACGCGTGTACCAAACGCGAACCGTATTTCATTCAAAACCAGACGAATTTTATGGCCGATAGACCGGAATCGCGATACGAATTCCGCATTTTCTCCAGGAACTTTCTTCCGCTTTTATTGTTAACTAAACTTTTCCGATTTATTTCTTGAATCTTCTTTAGTTTCACTTATTTGTTTTGAACCGAATGCCGGACTTACCAATGACTAAAACTGCCTAAATTAATTTTGCGTTGATTATGAGGCGATGGTTATGAGGCGAAGTAACTTTTATTTTTTAACGGATTTTCGATATTGAGAGAGAGAGAGAGAGAGAGAGAGAGAGAGAGAGAGAGAGAGAGAGCGTCTCGGTTAATAGCGTCAATTTCTAACTTAAAATAGGCAAATTAAATCGAAACTGAATATATTTTAAAATTCAAATCTATATTAAAGCTGACCAATTCCATTTCAAATCATGCAATGAAAATAAAGAGATACGGAATTTTGTTTTGCAATCAAAAAAGTTACGGCCTACACAAAAATTTCGCTGGTGATTTCATTTTCGCCCGAAACAAGTAGGAAATTATATTCAAATCTCTCTAATACCGTTAAAAATCGATATTTTAACATTCTGTTTTTTCTTAAATTTAGTAGTGTTTTGAATGTTCTTTTCTGGTCATTTTGAAATTTTACAAAATTTTGAAAATTAACAAAATGGCGGCCACATTTTGAAAAATAGAAATACTTCATTATCTGAAAAACATTTTTCAAAATTGAAAACAGAATTTTTTTGTTTAAATCGGCATTTATCAGGTTGCAGCAACGTCATCTTTCAAATAGTAAAATAAAAGGGAAATTTGGATCATGTCTATTAGCCATAGAAACTTTCAAATATTATTATTAATAAACCATTTTCCTTTTTATATTGTCTAATTATGATTAAAAAACTAGCATTTTGAGAAATGATTTTTTGTAAGAAAATCAAGTTTTTCTTTTTTTTTTCAAAAAATGACTGCCATTTTGTTAATTTTCAAAATTTTATAAAATTTCAAAGTGGCCATGAAAGAATATTTAAAACAGTACTAAATTAAGAAAACAGAATGTTAAAATATCGATTTTTAACGGAAATAGAGTGATTTGAAAATAATTTCCTACCTGTTTCGTACAAAAATGAAATCACCAGCGAAATGTTTGTGTAGGCCGTAACTTTGCAAAAAAATTTTTGTTTGCAAAACAAATTTTGATACAATATGCTTGATTGTAATTGAAGCAGAAAAAGTGTCCTTTGAGCGTTAATGGGTTAAAGCAGCAGGTCAGTAGTTAGTCGCCCTTTAAGGAATGTCAGATTTTATTTGTAAGTAATAACATAAAAATATATCCTACGATATGGAGGTTTGTATTAGATAATGCTAAAAAGATACTAATTTATTTCATTAATAGTGAAAAGCAACTACTGGAGAGAATTTTTTTAAATAAACACTGGCAATTACTCGTGCTTTAGTTGAATTTTGGAATTAATATGACTAAAAGTAATTCTTAATTACATTAACTTAATAAGATTATTGAAAAGTTTGTCACGCTTATCTGCAATGTTCGGTATTACTATTTTAAAGTAGTTAAACACAGAAGTTCATTTTTTTCAGTCTATATTTACGAACCAATTTTCGAATGTTCAAACCTATTTTTTTCTTTTAACATAATATTATAGATAAATTATGTGTTTATTTTTTCCTCATATATATTTTTAAACAGTTGAACTTTGAAATAGGAACCGCAATCTATTAAATATGGGATATTTTGAACATAGATGCTAATCGAAGTAAAAATGTGAAGGCCCTTGTTAAATACAAATGATAAAAAATCAATTATTTATATTTCTAAGCAATGAGACCATGAGCACTGACGATGGTAAGTTTCGAAATCGAATTTATTGACGAAAAAGCAATGTGGATATGTAATGGTGAATCTATCAACAGCTGATCAAAGATGCTGGTTATGTAGGCAGCTGGTACAAGATTACAGAAGGAACAGCTGTTCAGCATTCCATATTCAATCATAATATAATTCCTATTACGTGTATTTTAAAAAAATGTTTTTGACTTAAGGGGACCGAATACTGAATTTTCAGCCATTTTAGATATATTTTTGTACACAATGTTGAGTAAGAAATCATATCAAAAATAAAAAAGAACTTTTTTTCATTATTTTTTTCAATTCAATATTTTTTGATAATTATTTTTATGTTTTATTTCTCAAACTCTCCTTAACAATAAAAGTTTTGTGAAATTTTAACTTTGAGAAAATTCGGAGTGTCTTAAAGAAAAAACGTTTTCAAAAAGTACAAAAATGCTTCTATACCTTTACAACATTTTTCTATTTCGCGTTGTTTCTCATTAAAAATATTATCAAAATAAAATATTAAATTTTTGTTTAATTATTACTTAATACACCTGAAAATTTAGGTGTAAAGAATAGAAACTAGCGACTTTTTTTGTTTTCTACGATTGGAACACGTGCACTGTAAAAAATGGTTTAAAATTGTTACGTCTTAAATTAAACTAATGTATAAGGCATAAGTACGTCATTTTCTAATTGGTCTTGTTTTTGTTAGATCTTAAGTTAAGGGTCTCTTCGGCCTTAAATTGTAACTTTTTTTGGAGTTCGGGTCGAAAAACCTACAAATCGCAAAGCCGGCAGCTCAAAAAACCAACAGTGAAAAAGCCGACACATTAAAAAATATACACATCGCTGAAAAATATTTTCTATTAATTGTCGTATTTTCTTTCTAAAAAGAAGATGAGTTTTCTTTCAAAAAAATCCATGATACTTAACAAAACCTTTCTTCATTATTTTACGAGTTATATTTTTAACACATTAATTCCTATATTAGTAATTTTTAGTCATAAATATAATAGTTACAAAAGATATTTAATAAATATCTTCGTCTTCAAATAATTTTTACACACTACACCCTAAAACTTGCTCAATCTGTAAAAGTTAGTAGAGATATGAATATTATGGAGTATACTTTAAATCCAATGGAATAAATAAATAATATCACTCACTATTATAAGTAGATTATTTACTCTGATGAACTGCAAATTTACTTCTTTAGATAAACAATTATCTTCCAGTTCGATTTTTTCTCCTTTCGTATTAAATTCTACAACTCCACCAAATTTTTGAACATATTTTTTCAAGTAATGAGCAGTTCTCAGCGTATAAGAACTTTAGAAATTGATAAAAAAAAAAAGTAACTGATGTCATAAATTTCATTAAAAAATTTTAATTAAATAACTTTTTTTCGTACACCACGAATTATACATTCCGCCGATTAACATGGACATACCAAGTAATATCATGATAATATCCATGAAACTTAGTTCAAACAGCTGCCATGAAAAACTTCCATTTTCTCATTACACAATAGGGAAATAGCCAGTAGAATGTGAGACCAATCATCTCGTTGCTTATTTCGTTACAGACCATTCATTTATGCTCGATTTTATGCGCTACTATTCCGGACACGCACACCCACCAAATTTCGTTGCATTTATTCCACGATGGTATTTCATGAAGCTGAAAGTACACAATGAATTGCACCACGTGCACCGGTTTTCAGCGTGAGAGGCTGACCTTACGATAAGGTAAAGCATGCCTAAGGTCTCAATCGTAACACGCCCCAGCACCCTTCCGAAGCATTCATTCCTTAATTTTGGTGCCCAAGGGCGACATTTCCGATGTGATTGGGTACACCATTGCGCAGGCACGAACTTGATTGCCCCATCACGCAAGAATCGTCGATTACGATAAATATCGGGTTCCAAGCATTATTCAATACCCGATTGATACGGGTGAAGACCGTTAACCCGAATTGTTCAATTTTGGGATTTTTTAAAACAAATTTACAAATTTCGAAAAGAAAATGTACTAATCAAGCGATATATAAAATTAATTTGGGCACGACATAACCTCAACGGTCACTAGAATAGTTTTACAGTAAAAAAACTTAAAACCACGTGATTTTTAGGATTTTTTTTAAAGACTATTGCGTGGAATGTTTTAAATTCGCTCCAGAGGATAAAAAAAGTAGCCCACTGCTACAATGATAATGACCTTCTCTGTAGCTGAAATCGAAATGCCGGATAGTTCATTAAACTAGTAGAATAATACTCATACCATGATCCTGGACAAAAAAATTGAATATAACAAAATTGGAGTTTTTAAATAGAGGATAGATAGTCCAACTTAGGAAGGTGAACATTGTGAACAATGGCTAACAATAGATGGGCTCCTCTGTATTTCAATTTAGTTCTTTTCGATATTTTGGTGTCTTGGGAATTTTATTATCACGATTTCGATCTGTTCTTTGTGTTGAGAAAGTTCAAGAGAAAACGTGATCATTTTCGTTCTGCCAAAATTACATTCTATGAGTTCATGGTATAGAGATACATGTAAAATGACTGCTTGTGAGGATTGCCATAACTAAAATATTTAAGATATATGCATTCTGGTAAAAAAACTGAAAAGAAAGTGGCCTCTTTTTCAACTTGAATGCGGTTAAAATTTCTAAAAATATGAGCGGGAAGCAATACAAGGAATTCGAGCTATAAAATAACAAAAGGTTGAACCATTTTTTTATCAATGCCCAAAAAAAAACAAAAATATGTTGTACTGTCTATGGGACCGCCCAATACCAATCGTTAGAAATCACGCATTTTAGTGTTAAATGCTGATAAAATACATCATACGAGTAATATCAAGTGAAGACGGTAGTAGTCTCATGTATTTTGTTGTGCTGAACATGATTTTGATGAAAAAAATGGCGATTAAAAAGATAAATAGAGATCGTAAGTAGTAACAGGCAGTTGCGGCATTTTTTAATGTTATCTTATTTCGCTTAAAAGATAGCAATTTGCTTGTAGGTATTGTGAATGTCTTTCAATTGAGCTAGAATCTTTATAAATTCTTCTTCCCCCTCTTCAGTAAAGTTTTCAGTAACTTTTGCGAGGCTTAATTAAAACAGCGTATTTTTGATGGGCCCCAAATTAGCAAATTATTTCAGGACAATGTTTTTGTAACGAAAATTATTGATGTGGAAAAAGTTAGGTGGATTAGTTTTAAAGATGTTGTAACTATTTTTTTTTATTTAACCCTAGTATTTTGTCCATCACTTCTAATATTAAAATGTTGATGTCATATTTATATTTATTCATATTGTAGATTGTAGATTGTGATTCGCTTAGTTTATTTAAGTCCCGATTAGGTGCTCATTTGTTATCGCTCGGTACTTATAGATTTTTGTATTTCAGATGGGCTTGTCATTGTCAGTCCTTTCTTGTAATGGGCCTATGCCCGTCTAATTTTCAATAAATACAAAATAGAAAAAAATAAAATATTTGGAACATAAATGTTCGCTCCATGAATTCCAGTGTTCTCTTTGTCCACACTGCTATGGAGAACATAGTAGAATTCACTTTCTGCACCTTTCTTAATTTTTTAATCAGTTTTTTCGTTGTAGCATCGAAATTACCCTATGAACCATCACTTCTTTCTTCAAAATCCTGCTCAGCACAACAAAATACATGAGCCTCCTATGGTCTCAAGTGGATATTAATCATATCCTTTTTTGTAAGCCTTTAAAACCAAACAAACGTGAATTTTAACCTTTTTTTGTTTGAGATTATGTTTGAAATTACCTACCTCTATTTTTTAATGCAGATTAATGTTCAGAGATTCAAAATACATCGTAATAGTTGGGTCCCACACCCAGTACAACACTTTTGTTTTTTGTGGGCCTGCATTATCAATAATCAACCATATTCAATATAATAATAATGTAAAATAAAAAGATACACAGATTATGAAAAGTTAATAGCCATAATAAAAACCAAACTTTTCTGAAATTAAGAATATCGTAATTTTCTCAAAAACTGTTATAAAAAATGAATTTTTTTCTTCGTAACATGAAAATTATAAGAAATAATGCATTACAAAATTTTTTACAATTTATCAAAAAAAATTACATATCTGTGAAAGTTTATTAAGAATCCTAAATAGTAGTACTTTTTTTTAGATGTTTTGAAAAATATTTTGTTATTTAACATTTTAAAACTACATCGAAGGCTTTTTTCGAACTCGAAGATATACTCAAAATAACAAAATTGTAAAATTTCAAAAGTTATTCATTTTATACTAATCAAACAAATATTTGCCTAAAATACAGATATTTTTTAGTGTATATTTTTGTAATCTAAAATCAATAGTTTTAAATTAACTATATTCGGATATTCGGTAATCTTCATATCGAAACGTATTAATAAATGCCAATGACAATTCCAATAAAGTAAACAGATATTAAGGAAATATTACAATATGAAATTAAAAATTTGCATCCCTCAATTTTTCATTCATCCCTTTCACGTTTTATGCTTTAGAAAATTCATGAAGAAGTAGAATTTGACAAAATTCACAATACGTAGGAACAATCAGAAGAACCTTTTTTATATTTACCTCTAGAAACCTATAATTAATAAGAATTTTATTTAATTTCATAACAAACAATATTATTTCACTTTTAGCAATTGATTAAATTTAATAGTAAATAATATAAAATGAAATATAAGCCTACTCTTTTGTGAATCAATACTAATTACACCAATTTATTTCTTTGTTTTAGGTAAGTTCCAGTATTCTCTAAATGTTTAGTCCAAAAATTTGTGTGTCTACATAACGTAAGTTACTTTTAATTTATAGTTAGAAAAGACTTTTAAACAAACGATAATTTTACGTTATTCATTAATGAGTTACAATGAGGCGTATATTCAAATTCATGGAAATAATTAACCATTCGTAAGGCAAAAATAAGACAGACATTTACTATGATGCTAAAGTATTCTAATAAAATAGTACATTGTGCAACTATGGAGCAAAATAGATGAAAGAAGACGAAAGAAGTAGACACCTATTTCCCCTTGTTTCGCATATTTTCTTATATAAGAACGTGCTATTTTGCTTCTGCGATATGGCGAGCAAAATAGTATTTTGAGCTCGGAATGCTAGAAACTTATTTTGTTCCCTAGGGATAACAAATGCTATTTTGCACCTTGGGATATGTAGCGAATACAATAGCATTTTGCTCTCACAGTATGAGAAAAGATTTTCTAAAACAAATTATAGAAACAAAGCTTTTTGCTGAATTTTTTACCCTTCTGAAAAATATTTTCTCGACTTTCTGTCGAAATTAAGGGAAAATTCAGTATTTTTTTATGACGGTCTCAGTCGGTAATTGAGAAGAAGAAATTCAATATTGGTAAATTTTCCATTCTTTCCATTCAAAATTATACCAATTTGTTTTAATATTCATATAGATTAGAGAGATTTTTCCAATAACGAAAGTCAAAATTACGAAAATTTAAGTGAGTTTTACACAAAATAATACAAACTTTGATATAATGAAAATCCCTATGATTTTTGTTTCCATTCCTGCATATATTAGTTCTATAATTTTGTATCTTATATTTCTACCAAGCAGGACCTTCTGTATATAAGTTTACAATGACAAAAATATGTTAACTCAGATGTTTTCGACTATAAGTATCATGATGATAATATTTCTGCCTTAGAATTTACTACAAAATGTTACCAAAATGTTCGTGGTATACATTGGAATTTTTATTCGTTTGAGAACTTTAAAGGTCTTGATATCCTTTGTTTTTCATTGTTTTTCAATTGAAATATAAACTACAATGTTCGTGTTGTTCTTAACATGATTATAGTCCAAAACCGTGAGAGCATTCATAAAATGTACAATTACGAAGCCGGTAATTTGCATGGATTCAGTTGCATTCACAGCCTCAAAGCGTAATAAAGTAACGAAAACTACACATGATTTGACATAGTTATCATGTGAGATTCCTCAAAGAAAATGTATGAAACAAAAACATACATAAAATGAGCCTTTTTCTTAAATTCCGTGAAGATAAATAAACGAAAGCCAATGGATTCAGTAGTGGCACACTGAAGGCCAATAAAACTATAAAAAACAAACAGATGAATAACATAATTAAATAATATTATAGATCAAATGAAACACGAAAACTTCATAAATGAAAAAAAATCTCCTGGATAAATAGTAAACAAAATAAAAAAATAATATCTATCAATAAAATAAAAGATATAAACTAATGCCAACAAAAAAACAGTTGCTTTCTTGGATCGGTCCTTCCAAACAAAACAAAAAGGAAATAAAGATCCTATAATCAGGTTTGTTTTACTGACCAAATAAAAAACAAATATCTTTTGACCACTACAAAAAAGTTACAAGCCAAATTCTAAGATTAGTGACAATTTTCCAAGTTAGTTATTCAATTAAAAATCAACTCTTGTGTTTTAATTCAAAATCTGATCTTGTGTTTTAATTCAAAATAGTGTTGTCAGAAGTGATTTCAAAGTATTTAGAATCTTCACTACTTTATATTTTTTCATAAATTTTTATTTTTATTGACAAAATTTTAGTCTAATCACTTTGCACTTTCACTCAGAAAGTGAATGTTTAATGATAAAACTTTTTCAGGAAATCTGCAGAGGCCTAAGAAAATTTGAAGTCAATGTTTCAGCTGCGTATTTTTTTAGCATCATAATAAATTACGTAAAAATTCCGCTTTTTATAATTACTCGTCTTTTATCAAATATATTTTAGTGTATTAGTTCTGATTTTGAAGCTTTTGTCATTCGCTACAAGTTATCTCAATGAACAATAGTAATTAGATCAATTTCCGAATTCTTATCTAAAGAAAAACTAACAAAATTTTGTAATTTAAAATATTTTTCGGTAATTTTTTAATACTCTGAAAAATACTAATGAAAGATTACTTCAACGGTAAAGAATTACCTACAATTTCAACCATCATTCACTAATGTTGATTAAAAAAGATATAGAATACCGCCAAATTTGAAATTCTTCGCGACCAGCGTTAATCGGATGCGGATAAAAAAACCGATAAATCGAAAAGCCAACAGTAAAAAACCGACCCTTGCAAAAATGACTGTCCGCTTGTGGATCCGTCTATTTATCCGTCATTTTATGTGCCAGTTTTTCGACTGTTGGTTTTACGACTGTCGGTTTTTTGATCTACCGGATGTTTGGTTTGTCGGTTTTTCGACTTGCAGCCGCGGACAGTCATTTTTGAAGTGTCTTTTTACTGTCGGCTTTTTGATTTGTAGGTTTTTCGACCAGAATCCAAATGGTTCTATGGGCAAACGTTGACTTTCCAAGTTAGGGCTATTTGTTAGCCAAAATGACTGGACTATTTCACCTATGAAGTATTTTCAGTAATATAGATAGCGAAGAAATTTCAACATAAAATATATTAGGCAAACGTTTCTCTTCTTTCCGCATCGATCAACAAAATTAACAGCGATATTCTGAAAAGTCGAGAAAATGTGCTTATACTTTAAACATTTTTTCTGATTAAAAACCTTGCGAGCCTTTTAATTTTAGTCAGTTTTTGATATAGACGCAACATTTTTTTTTTTATTTTTTTTTAATATCAACAATTATAAATACAATAAACATTTATGGGGCAGGATTAGTACTATCTAGTATAAAACTTTTTCATTCTGTATAAAAATGAAGTTTGAAAAAAGATTTTTTTTGAAAATTGTCTAAATTGAGAAACTACACGAAAAACGACGTATTTTATGGAGAATGACGTATATTTTATGTCTAAGCAACAAAACATTTTTCGTTTTCAAATCTAATAGCATCAAAAACTATTCATTTAACATTATTAAAATGTTCTTGAAAATAATAGATTGACCACACCATCAAACCATTAAGTAATTAATTGAGAAAGTACATTGGAAAGCATGAGAAATTTGTAGTTGAATAGTCCCACACTAGAATTATTCCTTTAAACTACAAGGTGTAACAGTACGTTTAAATTGATAAAAGTACATATTTCGTACCATCCGTTTAATATAAGGTGATTGTTAAGTACTACCTAATCAAAAATCAAAATCCAATGCTTTCACGTATACGCACACAACGAAACTGTAGTTTCTAACACATGCGATGTTTATGAATAAATTAACGAGGTTCATTTTATCGTTCTATTGAGAAAAGATTTAAAATTTTTCCTTGGAAATTGTATAATATATGCATATAAAGATTAATGAGTTATTTTTAAAATGATCACCCATTTTTACGTTGATAAAAATTGTACGACATTTTCATTTGGATATTAATGCATTGGTTAAACCCGATTCATAATCAATTTTAAATTCAATCTGTTATAAGTTAAAAGTCATGAGAATGTGATTCAAGACTAAAGTTATATGAATGTTGGATACAAAAAGTAATTTTCGGATCACATTAAATTAAACTTATTTTCAAAAAATTGTCACAGTCTGGGATCGAACCTAGTCAATTCTAATAGGAATTCAATTATTTCACCATTTGGTACAGTAACTCTGTGTACACATGAAAAAATAATGAAAACGTTACAACATAAAATAACAATAAATGATTTTATAAAATATGTTTTTACAAAGAGTATTTTTATGAAACAAAAACAATTTTATAGTGTTATAAATCACCCGTTAACTACATTTTCTTAAAATTAATATATGTTTTATTTCTTATTAATTTTAAAGTACAATTTCATGAACTACATAAAATCTATTGTGTAAAATTAATTAACGTAATTGTTGTTTCATAAATAAAATTTATGGGAACCCAAAAACCTTTTCGGTCTTAAACTTTTTCAATTTATGTGCGGAATCGCCTCAGAAAAACGACCTATTTTAGTACTTTTTTACATCATTAATTCGAATACAAAGTTGAATACATTTTTATCAAATTTTTCTTACTTGTATCATAATTCAGTAAACAGAAGAGTAAATACATATTTTTTAGATGAAATATATATTTTTCAGTAATTATAATACTTCAGACCAAAAAACGCTTATATAAACATTAAAGGCAGTGCGAAGATATTTAACTATAAGTAATTGTTTCTACATTTCAGTGCATTAAAAGATATTAACTTTGGTTTTTAGCCATCTTTCGTTTGTTTAACGTTTTAAGGACGAAAGGGGCAATTTTTTAATACAAAGTTCAGCGTTTATTGGATAATGTTACGGTCAAGAAAAAAATCTGCACGCAATGTGTCTCATGTGCCAAAGTTTGCTCTTTCAGATTCTGTCAAAAGAATTGGTCCAAAACTTCTTTTCAAAAGATATAGCTGTTTTTTTCTAAAAAATCACGAATATTTCAAATGTTTATTTTTCGTCAATTTGCAATTTAAACCGGAAACAGCAACGCCGAGTACATAAAATTACCAAATATCATGTTTAAAATGTGTGAGCTTCAAAATGGTACCTGCCACTTTTAAAAATTCCAAAATGGTGACTTGTAAATGGCGTTCGAAGAGCTGATTTTTCATATTATTTCTTTGTTACTTAACCGATAGAGGTTTCTACATCAGTAATTGCTCGATGACTCCAAATTTATGGGTTTGGGATCGCTGATTATACATATGTGATATCATATTTTCGAAATTCATTTAATATGTACTTAACATTTATATCAGCGAGCCCAAAAAGCCTTTGAAGAAACTCCGTTAAAATTTAAGAAATGCGCTCTTTTGAATTTTGAAAATGAGATATCATATTTGTAGTCAACATTCTCAAAAATATAATTTTGTAATTACGGAGCAATTGCCGATTTGGAAACTATAGGTTGGATATCTATCGGTTTGCTAACAAAGAAATAATATACAAAATACAGCTTTTTGAGAGCCATTTACAAGTCGTAATTTTGACATTTTGAAAATTTTCAGGTCCCATTTTGTAGCCGAAACATTTTGAACACGAATGAATTTTCTCTGTGTAAATGTTAGATTTAAGAAAAATCTATTTGAAACATTTTTTAGCCAAAAAAAAACTTTTTTTTAGAGATTGGGCCAATTCTTTTATCAGAATCTTAAAGAGCAAACTTTTATCATCCAAAGAAGCGCTAAAGAATGCGTTAAAAAACTGGCCGTCCCGCCCTTAAAAGGTTCAACATTTGAAAATGTCATAAAGTATAAAAATTATTTTTTTTTTAAGTTTCTTCTGAGGATACGAAACAGCATTAGTTTTAATAACTACAAACACAGAAACGTCACAAATCCTCAATTCTAAACAATCGTCTATTGCAGCATATTCCCTTTCATAACTATTATACTGTCATACATTTGTCTCCAAAAGATGCAAGCCGAATGTGGCGTCTGCGTTTTCAGCAGATGAGTCTACGATGTAATTACAAAAGCCTCGTTCGGTTCGAAGGTCACTAATTATTCGTGTAAGTCAAGCATAACTGTCGATTAATTGAAACTCCACCATGTGTGTAATTACATAATATTCAGACCGGTAGCACCTGCAACTATGCGTGTCTTACCTATATATATGTAACCAATGGTGTGTATGCGCCATTACCCGGTAACCTTAAAACCGAGACCTTTTCCCGATTGATGCGCGATATTTTTTCACGTGTTTAAATTGCGTAATTACGGTGAATCCCGCAAGTACCGTTCAGTCCAAGAAAACGTTTACTTACTAAACGTTTACGTACAACTCCACCTGCGTATATGAAACGAGAGTATTAACGATTTGTTTTTTTTTTTTCTTAAAAAGTAACGGTGTGGTAAAATTATTATGTTCTGCATTAAGTGATTAAAAAAACGTTTAAAACGTAATTATACAGTGTAAAACACGAAGCTTAGACTAAAAGAAATTTTGTTTAATGCAAAGACGTTTTAAGAACAAAAATTTGCACAAATCTCTGAACTGTAGAGACAATTATTTATCATATTTGTATTTAATATTATTTTGTTAATACTCTTTACTATCCTAGTAAAGTATATTTTTCTTCGTGTCCATACCACAGACTTTTTTACTGCAGGAAGAAAAAAGCTTAAGTAATTCAGTCAAAAATCGATTGACGCCACTTTTTTATGGGACGTTGATTAACTAGATCACCGATCTTAATTATACGGTTAATTAATAGCGCAAAGTTAATTAAGATGTTAACAAAGTTCCCTTTTTAAACTGTCAAATTGATATCGCTGGTACTTGGGGTGATTGGTTGTTCAATGCAAGGGCCTTTATGGGAACTGATTGAATGAGTAACTGATAATTGCACCGGCATATAAATTAATTCCGGACCTCCCTCAGGCACGCCCACCGGAGACGCGCAGTATCGTCTAATCGGCTTCGGTACGTGACCATAATGTACCCGCAGTACCTCCAGGCGCTAGGAGATTGCGAGAGGTGATCAACTTTCGTTTCCTTATACAATCCTCCACATTATGTCCCATATATTTAATTAGTCGATTTTTTTATAAATTTTCAATTTTGATTTTTTTAGTTATTAAATCGAAAAATATTTCCTTGCTGGCTTTATCCTCCCAAAAGAACTCCAGCACATCAGTATCTATAGATATTCAAAATGCAAAACATATTTTGAGGACCTGTAATGTCTGAAACTACTGTTTTCCCCTTCAAAATCAATTTTCAAACGTAAATAGTACTTTATTACCCCGGGCGCAATTCGCGATTTCGCGCCCTAGGGCGAAACACTTTTAGACATCGTGCCGATCATTTTGAAAATTAAAATATATGTCGTCAAATATCGAAGAAGGTAATAACAGACAGGTAGTCAGGAAGTAGTTAAGGCATTCTTGAACAAGCGAGGAAATTGACAAAAATTTGTTGGACCAGTCCAAGAGTGATCCATGTTATATTTTTGAGACTACAGTAAAGTATCGGTGTAATTGCGTCTCGATATATTTACGTCCAGGCATATTTGCCAGGTTCCATCTACAGTAAGATCTCCCTTAATGGGCTTTCTCTTTAAGGGCACATTCTCTTGAGCGGCCAGATGCCGTTCTCATTTTGGGCGAACGCGTGCCTTCCCGACCCCCCACTCATGGGTATATGTAACATCGCGCATGCGCGTAGTAGACTAGCCCAGCGGTAAACGCCGCAGTAGGAGAGGAACGATACCATCCCTCGCACGGCCCATTAAGAGGTTCAGCCGAGAACCGACACATCCCATCAAGGGAGATTTCAGTGTAGTTATATTTACCTGCCCCGCTCTCTTTTTCCCCCACCTTGCGGGTTGGGGCCTCAGAAAGGTAAAATGTGACGTCATGAACATAACGCGACTGATGAGAGTGGGAAAAGCGAGGCCCCCCCTTCTTTGGTAAATATCACATGACGAGAGGCCAGTCGAGGAACGGAGTGGGCAAATATACTGGGACTCTACTGTATATCTAAGATTAAAAAATCTCCCCTTAAATGGATTTGAACCATTCTCATCTAATCTTCTAAGACTTTGTAATTATAATAAAACGGTGAAATAAAAGTCTGGATATGAAAGGTATATGGGACCATTTTTTAATATTAACAATCCCCTAAAAAATACGTTTATAAACTCCATTAAATTTGACAGATTTCCTGATCAAATCTATAACATAACATTTCTCGTTGAAAGTATATTATAACCTCGACAAAATTGATTATAATCCGCAGAAATTGATAATGGAGATGAAGGAGAACTTTCTGATATAAGCACGCCTCATGTCCATTTATTTCACACCCAAGAATTTCCGTCGATTTAACCAACCGTTCATCCAAACTCCACCATTCATCAACTCCGAAGATCTATTACCCGAGACGAACTAGAATCACGTGCTGTTTTTCTGCCTATTTAAAATTTCCTCCCGCATGTAGATGAAAATACCCTCGAGGGGGTATTTGTCCGCGATAGTTGGGTCTTGATGCAAGGAATCGGGCCGCTCTATTTACTCCTCTCGAGCGCTTCGCCCGCAGCAAAAGACAAAGGAGCCTCAAATACCCTGTGCAACAAAAAAAAAAACGTTAAATCACAAAGTAACGTGTCGTCACCTTCGAAGTTGCGCTTTCACTTCACCCAATTACGAATCTACCGCAGCAGCTGAACAGCCGGCGGGTCGCATTGCAACGGCAAGGTTCGAAATCGACATGGCGGATCTTCTCACAGACTGCGACGAGGATCGCGTCCCCTGGTCCGTGTTCCTCGTTTCGAATGTCGTGCATATGCCGGTGAGGGCAAAAATCACCGATTTTCAAACCGATAGCGATAACTCGAGGAGCCTTTCAGCGATAGGAGGCGAAACACCCGTCATTACGTTCGCGCGATCGATCATGGAATCACTTCAGTTCCGGCAGCGTACTTATCGCTACGCGCTAAGAAAAATGGAAAAAGTCCCAATCAAAAGCAACCAGCGAAAGTTTTGATTACTACCGACAACTAGTAAGAGCGCGAATAGATTCATTATTGTAATACTTCGTTGTCAAAATTGTAACAAATTGTTCTCCAGAAAGATTTTGGAACTGATTGTTATGTGCATATATTTTCCAAGCGAGTCGAAAATGAGGAAGAAGTAAAGACAGCCCAGAATAAGCGAATAATTATGGAGAGAAACTTTCCTCGTATAATAGGAACTATTACGAGAGAGGAATGACTAGTTACTAAACCGTGGAAAACAATTTTCCCCTCCAAACACTGCAATGATGTTCAGAAGACCATTTGCCAAGCAAATTTTGTTTCTTTGACTAAGAAATCACATGGAATGGAAGTGTACGTAATAGAGAAAGAACCGAAAACAGTATACAATAGGACCTCCGAAATTGACTGTCGTCCGTTCCAACGACCCCCAAAATTGACTGCAAGTTGCGAAAAGGAGGGAAGGGGAGGGGATCTCCACTTTACGTAATCTTGACCTTACATTCTTAACCTCGAGTTGTCAAAATTTTGACTAGTTTCAATCAATTGCTCATTTTTCGTTAAAGTTAGTGAAAAGTGACTGCAATAATTATTTCATTTTTAACTATTGTCTTTTTTTAAATGTTTAAATTTCTAGACCGTGTCATTAAAAATTTTGTTTATAAGTTAGTCGTGTTTAAAAGAGGTCACCATAATATATAAATAATTTAATTAAAGTTTCGGCTCTTGATTGTAGCCCTCTTCAGAATAGATTTTTAAATAATGAAATAAATAAATAAATAAATAAGTACAAGAAACAACGTAAAAAATTCATGTTGAACTGAGTCAAGCAAGATTCATTTGATTGTATATGAAAGGCATATATGTTTATGTCTTTTTTTCCATATACACCAACCAACCAGGATCCGTGTGAGATATTGTGTTAACTGATGATCAAATGAACCACGAATATTGTCTTTTTATAGATAATCAAACTGTTTCAGCGAAGAGTGGGGGAAAGAATTTCCCCTATGGCAGCTAATGTCGAAGGCTTTCGCCGAGACAATTAGGGAAATCGGTCAATTTTGAGGGCGTCAATTTCGCAGGTCCTAGTGTATACCTCATAAAAGTTAAAGGTATCATGAAACAGAACTTAGCTGTAAGTCAAGAGAGTTTAAAAAAGAAGCTCTTGAAGAGGTCTGACAATTGATATAAAATATTATCCTCAATGAGATCCTATTTTTTATGTAAGTTTGTTCTGGAGATACTAGGTGGTGCTCGAATTCAAAAATTAACTCACGAAACATTTACTTCGTGTGCCGAATAAAGAACGATACTAGTTAAATTTGCATTAGTCAAGAACTACTAATGAAAGAGCGAAAAGTCGGCCGTCAATGTGTATATTTATAATCATTTTTACTAATAAAGAGTAAAAAATGTCTAATTCATTAGTGAAATTTAACTAATTCAGTTTACTAATTAGATATTAAAAAATGCAATGACTAATGTAAAATTAATCGAAATTGATTAATGAATTAGAAGCTTTTTACTTTTTATTAGTAAAAATCATTATTAATTCAATTAGTCGCAGACTTTGCATTTCTTTTTAGTAGTTTTTAACTAATTCACAATTTATATAAGAAGGACGAATTGCTGGTTTGTAGAGGAGCAAACGATGTCACACGTTTTTAGCAGTATGAGTAATCTCATAATAATTCGTGTTTTCATAATAATTCCCTACTCGATCATTATAAATAACTATAGTTGTATGAAATTTAATTTTCAATTAAATTATTACATTTATAATGGGAATGAAAGTTCATAAATATCATCCTTTCTAAGACGTCATATTTGAGAAATCTTGTAAAGTTCCTAAAATCGACGGATGAATCTTGTTAAAGATCACTTAAAGAGCACTTTCTAAGCAGCATTTAAGATTTGTTAAGTATTTTAAGTCATCTTAAAGCGCTCTTAAAGATGAATTTTTCTTATTTACGGTAGGAAGGTTCGGTTGTGCATTTCTGTGTAGTGTTGACAGAATCTGTCAAATGTCAAGTATTCATCATGAACGCGAATGCAAAATACACAAACATCCCTGCTTTATGGTGCAATAACTAATTTATTTACTTGTAACTCGACATAAAAGTTGTATTGAACATTTTTAAAAGCGCCAGGGATCGAAGTAAATCAGTCGAGAATTTAAGTGCAATAGATATTTTTTTTTAAAAATAATTTACTATGCGTTCTACAAACATTACATCCATATTTCCAGAACATTCAAATGTATTATTTAATATTTAACAATCCTTGGACGTAATACTATTATCGTCGTAGTATAGGCGTAAAGTACATCATTACTAAGCAATATGTCAAAATCTCAACTTAATGGTATATTTTATGCTTGGCGTACAATCCAGAGTATTCTATGTAATTCGTAAATCAATTTCAAATATTCAATGGATAACACGGTGTGACAAAATAAAAAAGTCTAAATATACTTTTAACGAGACACAGTAGACCTTGTAAGGGACGAAAAACTCAGAAGAATGATATGGTTATTTTTCTTCGTACACCCCAAAAAATCAAATTTTATACTTATAAAACGTTTTTTTAAAAAGTATCTCACAGCTCTTCTAATTTTTAATCGATATTAAAGTTGTTTTCTCTATTAGGAAATAGGACAGATATGTCTTTGCAATGCTATGTTAATTACATCGATGTCTTAAAGATTCACAAAGATCTAAACGAATATATCTTAGAAAATTTCATTATTATTGAATTTTTTCGTCTTTGACAACAATTTTACGATATTATTTGAGCCAGAATATTATTTTATTTACCATATCTTGAAAGTATATGTAATTCTGATTAAAATGGTCTATTTGTTTACTTGAATTGGTTAAAATTTGACTTAGATTACTGAATTTTTCAATTTTTGGAATTTGAAGCAAAATTTGAATGCAGTGAAACTATGAATCGTTACAATATCATGCACAACATCACACAATAACAAAAATAGAAGATGGTAAGGTTGAGGAACAAGTAAATAAAAAATGTCGAAATTAAAAAATGTTTACTTGATCTTTTGTGTTTATAAAAATCATCATTTGTTTCCCGTTTCGTGACCAACAGTAATATGCAAACATATTGATGAAGCTTTTACCTTGAAAACGGGTTTCGAAAGCTACTAATTCCTGATGGAATCTTTAACCCTCTTCATCACTGACTTGGCCAAGATTTTCGGGAAAGAAATTTAAATAATGCGAATGCAGAAAATTAATCTTGATCGACATCTTGCAGCTCATTGCATCGTGGGAATTAAAAAATTCATGTACTATATTCACGTCGTTGGGCCTTGTTATTACCCAAAAAATTATTGTACAATGAAATAAAACTAGTTCAAATTCATCTTTCTACAACATCTGGTTTGTTTGGAAATTCCTTATGCTGCATCATCTTTTGAATTTGCGACCCAACAAAGACTCTTAAAATTAGTACAGAAAAACTTTTTCAACAGTTATGAAGGGTAGAGGTGTTTCATGTATACAGTGGGACTATTTGACACAAGCTAAGCACGTTTTTATTTACAAACAGAGGTTACAATATGTCATCTTTCTCGGAATTGAAATATTGGCCAAAAGAATGAAAATATGAAATATTAACTAAACACCCAAATTTTGCTTAAAAATTAAAAAAATTGTAAGATCCAGAGATCTCAGTCAAATGTTAACCAATGCAAGCAAACAAATATGCCATTTTAATCGGAATTACAAATACTTTCAAGATATGGTAAAGAAAGTTATATTCGAAACAAAATAATGTCGTGAAATTTTCGTCAAAGTTGAAAAAATTGAATACAAACCAAAATTTCTAAAATATATTCGTATGTATCTTTGTGAGTTTTATTTAAGACATCGATGTAAATAACATATAATTGCAAAAATAATCCTTCCTGTTCCGTAATAAAGAAAAAATGTTAAAATCGAGTAAAAATTGATGAAGCTGCGAATTACTTTTTAAACAAATTTTAAATAAAACGTTTTTAGGTATAAAATGAGTTTTGAATGTTCTCGAAATCGAATATTGCTCAGGAATATCCTAAATGTTCCAAGCAATATTTCAGAAAAGTGAAAGGAATAACTGCATGTTCTAGGGATCAATTTAATAAAAAGCCTGAAAAACGTAGTGTGCTGAAAGCTGTCAAAGTAAGCAAATCTTAATTTTTGTGTACATTTGTGATGATTTTAATCCATTTTCCTAATCCAAATCATTTTCGAAATGGTCACTTTATTAAATTATTGGCAATGTGAACATTTTAAAATGTCTGAAAACTATCGAAGTAAGCAAATCTTAATTTTTGTGTACATTTGTGATGCTTTTAATACATTTTCCTATTCCAAATCATATTCAAAATAGACATTTTATTAAATTTGTTTGAAAATGTTCCTAACTCACGTGAATTAATGTAGTTTCTTCGCCAGGAGTTAATTAAGATCCACAGCGTTTCGGAAAGATAAGAAAAGCGCACATAAAGCCTAGTCGGGCCTAAGTTAAAACTACAAACTAAATCGAATCTTTTGGTATCCCAACGATCTCAGCATTCAAAAAGAAATGCAGGATAATATTGTAGGTTAGTCTGCAACGCAACGTATAGTCGCGATTCGCCCTTTTGCTACAAGTTAGTAATATTCACTAATCTATGCAATTTGTATTGTAACTGGTTGTCGGCTATTAAGACGTATTATTATTATTATTACTATTGTAATGAAAAAACGTAAAGACATCAACTAGTACTAGTTTCGATTACTGGTAATAGTACACATGTAAGTTTTTAGGCTAACTTCTGATGCAGGTGTACTTCTGGTTCATAATATAGAAACTAAATTACAAGTGGGGTTGGCTACCTAATTTGTCGAGGTCATTATTTAGACAGTAAAATTAACTACAAACAATGGCTGTGTTTTGTCCTTCTATCTAGTTAGTAGTTCCAACTACTTCATTTTTTGTTGTAACGAACCAAAATTGAAATACGCCAAAATAAAATACTTCAAACGTCACGAAACGAATATTAATTGCAACCAGCCATAATTTGCTGATTAAATTTTGTTGAATTAAGTCAAAATTGTCCACTTTCACTCAATCAAAAGAATATTTTCATCTCAATCGAAGCCACGTCATTTATTCCCCTAACCAATTCGACTAAAAGAACCAAAGAAAACATGACAACCAACCTTGTTTCCCATATATGATTGATCCTTTATCCAATCAAGAATATGTATTTTAGTTTCATAACGAACGTGAAAAGCATTCTTTACGAAATTCCTGAACTAAGATACGCGAAAACAAAATCGAGTCTGCATAATCAAGCACCGAAATTGAAATCTTGGTGCAAGAGAAAATGAGAGCACGAGGAGAACGGTGCAAGATTACAGAGACGAACTTACACTCGGACTCTTCCGCGATATCACGATTTCAGATCCCACCACCCTCTGGACGTCGAGTTGCGAAATAATGCCCTATTACGATTTTTTATTAAGGCTGATCTTCTAAAGTGACGTAACTTGAATTTCGAACCTACCGAAGGTGATTCTTAAAATAATTTATTGGATTCTCGTTGCTTTCCCCGACGTGAATTATTATTAAAATTATCATTTCGAAATTACCATCGTGAAATACTGACCGCGATGTAACGACTTTATAAATTCTTCAATTCCACGCGTACGTCTCTTAAATGAAAAATTGCTTGCGTTTGAGTTTGTGGAGCAATTTTTAAACGTGTGGGAAAATCAATTTACTGAAGAATACAGGTGTTCCTCTTGCCTTGGTCAGATACGTTTCAATTACTTTTTTGACTTTTTTTTATTACGATGTTGCGACAGAAAACATTGTCCAAAATCGTGTTACATTATGTTGGAGAACACTTTTCACCGGACATACACGTGACTCCCAAAACACCATGAAACATGATGTCTATCCTGAGTAAAAAATGTGTCGCATGTGTAAAGTATCGTTAAACGATAGAAATCGAAAAGTATTGCTAGTATAGGGAAAGTATTTCATAAAGTAGTCCACGTTTTTCTCCTTTTTTACCTAGAATGCAACGTCAATAATAGCCGAATGGTTTGATCCACCTCTGACAATACAGGGACCTGGGTTCGAATCCTAATGAAGGCAACTTATTTTTTTATTTCATTTTTGATTACATGCACTTTATAAATAAATAAAATAGTCTGGAATTCACATTACTTAAGTTCCTTCACTGATTAAAATTTTTTTATAATTTTATATCTGCAATACTTGAGCGATACATTCGATACATTTGTAGTTGAACGATACATCCAGGAGAGTATAGCCCAAGATTTGATGGAATACTATTGGGAGACTTTTTTTACCCGGTGTTATTCAATGTAGAGCAAATTTATATGTCGGTCACCGAAATAATAAGTGCTGGCATAACCTATAATCGTGCTAGTCACTCATTTTCTAAGTGCCAATATAAAAACCGACATTTTTCGACACAAAAATGTTCAAAAATTAAATTAGGTACGTCTTACATGTTCCGGTTGACGAAACAGAAAGGAATGGCAAGAAACGTATACACAAACTGAAATGCACACCGTAGAAAAATGTTTCCCGACGAAACTCGCACTTTTTCCAAACACGCCTCGGCTTTCATGGGAATTAGATCGTTCCGGATCGCACCCCCGTCACGTTTCGTATTTCAGTCACCTTCGACTCGTTGTTCCACCTCACGCGAAATGCCCGGCCTTTCGGACGGCCTAGGAATTAATTAAGTTTCGATTTTCTGCAATTTACTCGGAGCCTAAGCCGTTTTAAACGTATTGTTTAGCGCCGAGATCCAGCCTCTTACCTGCGGAGCGAGGCACCTTTCGTAATGCACTTTTCGCGCACACCTCGCTCACACCGCAGAGTTTTTAAAACGAAACATCAGATTTAATTGACTCGCTGGATTATCTGGTTGTGATGTTTGTTTATCATGGCGGGAACTATTGCCGGCGATGTCTTGAAATCGGAGACGGGATTCTGGCCGTGTGTTTCGTGTCGGGCTCTTACGTTTTCATTTAGGATCTCGGTCAGGAATGTGTAATACAATACGACTGCTCTATAATTGTTTCGTTAAATTACCATTTTTTCTTTCATTGAAGTAAAGCAATGAAAAAAAAACTTTATAAAAACAAGAGAAGTACTGGTTACTTTCATGAATGCCCAAAAATAGGGCGTGGGTCGAAAAACCGACAAATCGAAAAGCCGACAGGTCAAAAAACCGACAGTCAAAAAGCCGACACATAAAGAAATAGACGCATCGACAGGCGGGTAGTCAATTTTTGAAGAGTATTTTTACTGTCGGCTTTTTGGCAGTCGGTTCATCGAAATATCGGTTATTTGAATATGGGTATCATGAAATTTCGGTTTTCAACTGTCGATTTTTTGAAGCATCGCCTTTTTGCCTGTCGGGTTTTTGAATATTGGTTTCTTGATTGTATCAGTCTTTTTCACTATCGGTATTATGAAATTCGGTTTTTCTACTATCGGCTTTTGGACGTATCGTCGTTTTGCCTGCCTGTTTCTTGAGTTTCGGTTTTTTGACTGTCGATATTATGAAAATTCGGTTTTTCTACTGCCGGCATTTTGGAGTGTCAGTTTTTTGCCTGTCGGCTTTTTGAATGTCAGTATTTTGACTGTCACTTTTTCGACCAGTCGGCTTCTTGATTTGTCGGGTTTTCGACCCGCACCCCAAAAATATGCAAAATAAACAATGCCGCTAAAAAAATTGGAAACATTCTTTGTCATAAATTCGACTTAAAACATCCATATTTCAGAAATGCCTCGTTGGATTTCAAAAAATTCAACAGCTTTTGAAAGATCAAATAAAAAACTAACTGTATGTACGATGGAGAATATTTTTTTTTAATTTATCAGCTCGATTGTTTTTCCATTTCCAATTTTTCAATTTTCAGGAATTTTTTATTTTCAATCAATCAGCTGTAACTTTTTTAAGAATAGATAAAACCTAAAAATTCCAACCCCATTTAACAGTAGAGATAATTTCCTAAACGATGTCTCTAACTAATTCTGTATTACCGAAAAATTCTTCGCATTCAAGCATGGACGATTTAAACAATATGTTTCACATGTACATTAACATTTTGTATTATTTGAAACTTTTAGTATATATATTTACAGTTTTGATTCAAGGGGATCGTCCATCCTTTATCGTAATTAGGAATTTTCATTATTTAAACCCACTGTTGATTCATTTTTCTGAAAAATATTAATATACCTATAAGACAAAATATAAAACAATTTTTTTTGATTGACCATGTTTCAATGCGGAGAAAGTAAACATACAAAATTTACCAGAGGTATTTTTTAGAACATTTTCTTTATTTTTTAATGGCGTTAAAATTGTTAGCTTTTATCAATTTGTTTGTAAATTACAGCTTCTTATCAAAAATGAAAAATTGGTAAAAATTACACATTGTTTGTTGATAAAATAATCAAGCTAAATATAAATTTAAAATATTCTCCATGACATAAAGAGAAGTCTTTTCTCTGATATTTCGAATGCTGTTTGATTTTTTTCAAATCCATCGAGGCTTTTCTGAGATATGAAGGTTTGAAGTTGCATGTCCAAAAATGAAAGTGTTAATTTTTTTAGCGACAGCGAATATTAACCCTTTGCGGCATACATTTTACATATTGACAAATTATTTTTAGAAAAATGATTGTTCTAACGTTTTTGGGGTCAATGATTTGGAATTTGAAGTCGACTTTCCAAAATTCAAAATAGCGGACGAATTTTTCAAAATGCATCGGATTCGTTTGAAACTCGTTAGTATAAGTACGAATCCGACGTTAGTTTAACTAAATTCAAAATGGCTGATTCAGTACGACCGACGGTGACAAACGCCATCCGTAGAACAAACTTTGATGACTAAGAACCCAATGTCAGTTTCTGAACATTCAAAATGGTGGATGCAATATGAAGAACGAATTTTTGAAAATCACTTGTCATTCATTAGAAACTATTTACAACCTGGTTTTTATACATTAAAAATGCCGAATCTATTATGTCAGACAAAAATTATGAACTCCACTACCGTTTACCCGTTACAACTCTCACGAAGTGGAAAATGGTGAATCAAATATACGTTACAAACAGTTTGAAAATTTGCAAATTGAAGGAAATTTGTTACTCGAGAGTTTTCAGGAATGCTGCTGATATTGCGAACTCAATCTGCATTTGACATAGTTAACATCGGATTCACAGACAGCAACACCGAAAACCCCCAATTAACAAATTTTATTCAAATGAAAGTAATTTCAATATCTATGATTTTGAATTTGGCGTAATTAATGTCGTATTTATAGCCAGCGACCCCGAAAACCTCCAAATAATAAATTTATTCAAATGAAGGTATTTTTAATATTTTTGTCCGCCATATTGGATCTACCATTTTGAATATGGCAAAACTAACGTCTAATTCGTAATCATCGACCCCAAAACCCTTACAAATAAACCTACACTAATAAACACTTGTATATTTGCGCAAAAATTCAATTATTTGGGGAAAAACATCGTTTTTTCAAATTTATTGGTTAATTACAATTGTATTAATAACTTTAAACGAGAAAATAAATTTTTTTACAGTTATTTACTTTATGTATAAGACATGGAAAAAGATCTCTTTCCAGTGCCTTTTATATTCAGTGAGAATGTAATGTAATATGAATAAATCTAGATAGAGAAAAGTTAAACGTGAAGTAAATTATAATTTAAATCATAGTACATCGTGCGACTAGGGAGCAAAGTAGGTGTTTGATGCCAAGGTCCTCAATTCGTACCAATCTGAAAATACCTATTCTCCCTCGTTGCTTGTATTATTTTTTCATACGAAAGCGTGCTATTTTGTGAGAAACTTAATTTGCTCCCGAATATAACTATTTGGCTTCCTAGGGAGAGAAAGTGTTATTTTTGCTCCCTTTCTATTTTTATGTTTATATTTTACTGCTTAAGTAAAGGTATATATAAAAAAAATGTCGTAAAAAATGACAGTTGAAAATTTCATTCTGGCAGCTCAATGAAATACGATAAAAAAAATCTCATCATCCATGAATTCAATTGTTATTCATCATACGGTATTTATTTTATAATGCCACTTATAAAGAAATTATTTGTCTATTTACTCAATTATTTATTTACACATTGCACCATAATGTACCGAAAAATACCAAGAAATATCAGTACTTATTTATTCACAATCATCGAGAATTTCGGAAATAATGATAAAAAGATATTAACGAAAAATGCAAAATTATCAAATCAACTATTTATTGCATATACACTACAAATGTCAGTTATGTTTACTTTTTCACACTCATGAAATAGTTGTAGGACATTATTTATTTTATCTCGTCATCAAAACAACAATTCTTCAAAATTTTATTTCACTTTTTATTTTAAACCAAAAATAGTACATAATAAATTACAATATTCCATATAAAATCATGTTTGCTTACATACATTAATGTTACGTTTTGTATAAAATAGAAAATTCTAATAACAATGAAAAATGATTGAATAAAATCTAATTTGTACAGTTTTAATTGAACCTTCGCTCACTTTGACCCGCAATAAACAGGTTGCACAGTCATAGGTTATTACTCCTAATGGGTATATAAATACGTATGGAAATTGTCAATAGCCGGGGATTAAATTATTTTTTTTGTAGCGATAGTGAAAAATTTGGATATCCTTCCGAATCATACTTCCGAAAAGTGAACACATATAATTATTATTGTACCTGTTGTTCCCGACGTATTTTGATGCGCTAATTACAAATATCATAAATAAAATTGCCGATAAGGTCATTTGCAAGGTCTAAACTAGAAAAAAGTACTTTGTTATTCTTATTGTTTTTGTTTTGAAAAAGACACCTCCAAATTTTAATGTAACCATTGTTTCCGACCTGTTGTGATGTTCTGATTACGATTTTCATTATGATAATTATCGACAAGGTCATTTTCAAGGTCAACGCTAGAAAATACGTGTTTCTTTGTTTTTATTGCTTATATTTTCAAAAATGCACCTGGAATTTTTATTGTAACTATGGTTTCTGAAGTATTTAGGTACACAGATTACGAATATCATAAAAGATATGGCGACGAGGTAATTTTCAAGATTACTGATAAAGATTTTGGAAAATTACATTTTTTCATGGAAGAACAATCAATGTGGATTGTAATATCATTAATGCAAATTAGAAGAATAAACATGTACACAAGAAAATAAAAATATATTTCAAATAACAACGTTTTAGAAAACATCGATAAATATGAGATAAATAAATATATTTGTAAATAATCATAATGACGCCTTTCAAAATATTTAATTTTCCTGGATTTGTAATTTAATTAGTTTTCCTTTTCTTTGTTCTAGTCAATTTTATCTTAACTTTCTTTTTAGTTACTTTTGCCGTCTTTCTTACTGAATCATCTCTGCCATAATCTAGCTTCATATAATACTTTGAAATTTATTAGGAAATACTGATATTGTAGCTTGAAAATATATGCGATTGCAGCCGTAAATCCAATGAAAAATTAAATTTAGTTCCCGAAAAACGATGGTGACAGAATTTCAAAGTTGTGTAGAATTCCCCAGATGTTTATCGCCAACAAACGAATATTCTGCTGTTCACTGGTCTTTTAATTTTTGCAGAAAATACAAAATAGAGATTCACCTGTGGAGAAGAAATATTTCTTATGAATTTCATTGATCCATCAAGATATTTTTACCCTTACCCATAGCCTACCAGCATATTTTAATACCCTCTACTTCTTCGAGAGATGCATTTCGTGGTTTTATTGTGAAACCTTCTTTGTAGTTACATGGACCAACAAGAAGACAAAGGAAAGTAAAGGAATTCTTAAAAAAGAATTTTCAAATTAAAATTGAATTTTCCAATAAAATTACCAAAATTAAAATACCCAGCCGAAATTTATTTCAATAAATTCTATTATTTATTTATTCACAATACTGAAAATAATAAAGTCAATAAAGCTGAAGCAAACAAAGAAAGGCCAAGAACAAACGAAAGTAGACACGACAGTAATCAAATATCGTTACTTCGAGTCAGCTAATTTTTTATCAGCTCTCTAAAAAATTCAGCATTCTACAGGAATGTCAATCCGTCTGAAATGTCACAAGCTGGTCGAAGTAAGCGGTTTCATATTCCTGGGACATTTTGCCAAGCGTTTTCTGCCGACTCTTGGTCTAAGTTTTCTTAGGTCAAGTGACAACCTTGAGGGTCGTCTTTGACGTTGCACGGCGATACTTCTTTTTCACCGACAAGGCTGGTCTCCAAGTGCATTTCGATGTTACTCGGCTGCAGCAAAGACAAACTACATATATACACTTCTCTTTCGAGAGTTCTTGCTCCTTTACGTTGCAATTGTGGCGCGGGAAGCGGAGCAAGGCAGAAGAGCACGCTTCCTCTTTTCTAGACTTACCTGAAATTAAAAGTTGCGACTGGGAATTAACTTTGAACAAAAAAAATTAAGTGTGAGAACCAAGGAAATCATTGATGCTGAAGCGTTGCGAGGTAGAAGAAAGAGGTTCTTCGTAATTAACGCAACACTCCAAATGATTTAAGGAAAAAGTGGGTATTAGAACCATTATCAGTTAAAAAAATAAGAGTTTAAAAAAAAATTATAACTAAATTTTTCAACAAAAAATGTCCTAAATATAAATCGAAATTGAACAATACATCTAATTGATTCCAAGCGCCAAACTTTCACTTTTTTAAATTTATGGACATGAGAAACAATAAAAAAACAAGAGACAAACAATGAAAGATTAATATTCGACCTACCAGTACGTAATAAATGAAACGGAAAGTATCGACTCGTAAAATTCACAATTTTTTAATATTTCTTCCCGTGTCTGACTATCCCGTCTACATTTTCCATCATCTATTGGAACCATTGCCAACATACCTTGCAGAAATAATTCCAGATTCAGAAATTCTCAGAGCAAGAGCATTGAGAGTTCCTCCACATATAGATGTAGGTTCACAGCATTTGGCAGAATGCGCTGCCCTCAAGTGAGCGTTCCGGATTCTTGGAATTTTAGCCAAACGAGTTTGTCCGGTCCTGAGAGCACCGATACGATCCTCTTTCGATAAACACGCGAGTGGCTTCGAATTTGCATAAAATTTCGTCGAATTCGTTCTTCAACCAAGTCAATATTCGCTTAAGGAACATTTATATTCAAATTTTTCATTTTCGAGTATTTCTAATAAGAGGCTTACCAAGCCTGGCTTATCTGAAAAGTATCTAAATCGGAAAAGTTGGCAAACAGAAACATTTTTCTTGTCCCATTCAACACTGCAAACACAATGACATCAAACAGCCATAGGTCGGAAAGATAATTTTCAATATTTTGTAGCAAATGAATTATTGAAAGCAGAATTATGATTGAAGAAATATCAATGATAGGTCAATGATCTCCCATTGAATCATTCTTTTATGAAGCATATTAACCAAGAAGTAATTATTTTAACCTCTAATAATACTGACATCAATGTGATAGAAGACTGACTTCAGTAATGATGATGTTTGAATCATGAGCACGCAACTAATTAAGACAATGATAATATTAACGGACAGATAGTCATTACGTAAATATAGAGTAACTATCACATGGTTGTTCTATTCTTATGTAATGTCCTAATCTTGGTGTCACATTTTCAAAATTCATATTTGAGTATATTTTTCTTCCGTGTCCTAAAAAATTACTCTTAAGTTGGTCTTTATAGATATCTAAGAAAAAAAAATGCTCACTAATAAGCTTTTACTCGTGGACGAAGTTTGATGGCGAGAAATTTAAAAAGACGGTCTTAAATAGCAATTCAGGGCTTTCAGAAATTTTGCGTTTCTGTAGAAGAAATTGAGTTCCAATTAATATAACCAGATTTCTGGCCAGAGCCCTAAATGTGACTCTAAACTTTCTACTAGGATTATCACAAACTGAAGACAATTAATATAAATACTGATTGTTCAATAGAGTTTTAAATTCACGAGTTTGAAAAATTTATAGAGCGTAGTTGTATTTTTAAAATATATCTGACATCTTGAAGGTAAAACTCTACAGTCAGATTGATATTTAGCGCTGACAATTCTTTATAGTAACAAATTTCAAGTGATTTTAAAACCAATGACAACAAAATAATTTCTGGACCAGTGATCAACGGTGAACAGCAAATGGAAAAAATTAAAGGATGAAGATTAAATTAAAGTTGTAGACTTTCTTTATATCTTCATTCTTCTTCATCTCTGATCAACATTCTTAATTTCCAACAGTAAACTTTACTAATAAATGGGATTCTATCTTCTAGTCAGAAACATGATCTGAGGATCATAACATCAATGATAACATCTCAAACTTTAATGATGTACAGTCGAACGCTCTTCTACTAGATCCAGAATGATTGATTTGTTTCTTTGGTGATGACACACCAGCCTAATGGAGACTTTAGACTTTTCTGGCCTATCATGAGCATTACCCTCGATCCTTATTCTTGTCTGGATGACAAAATTCCATTGTTGCACTGACAATAAAAAGCAGCTTCCCCAGCAATCATAATGCGACATTGGTCGAACTTCCGGTCGGTCGGGCGTTATTTCTAATTGTTTAAGGCGCGCCTTGACGATTACGTCGCGTGCCAAACGACTGTCCGTTATTAAACATCAAACCGCAACACGACGACCTCCTGTAATCGGGGGCGGGGCACCTTTAAGTATGCGTTTCGCAAAAAGCAAGTAAACTCTTGAGTTGCGTTGCCATATGTAGGCTAATGTCAAGAAAGCATGACAGGCCGCAAACGCTTGCGATGATTGATGATAACGTCGCGGCCGAACGCTCACTCCCGCGTGGGTACACAAACCGCCAGATGCAAAAGCGATGATAATTCGTCAAGATCGCATTGTAAAACACTCGGTGAAATCGCTCACCCACCATCAACCGCTTCGGGATGAAAACTTTGCGCGATATCTCTGGAAATCCAAGCGTATTCATAATCGAATCCAGAGAGTTTTTAATTGATTTAATGACAAATCAAATTGAAAAGGCCTCCCGCGCAAACGCAATTACCCGCCGGTGTTATTACACCGCAATTTCTCGGGCGTGCGTATTCGACAGGCTGCATTTCTCTGAAGTATGTTGATAATTCGTTCATCGACCTTTTTTTATGCGTTTCTATTATTACGAAAAGGTAATTGCAGGTATCGTAATCGATGCACAATCGTTGCTAATTTCGTAAAGATCAGTTTGGTTTGGCCACTGTGATGCATCTGGTAAAAGTACGCCCGATAATAAATGGCGATGAATGAAGTACTTTCTCGTTTCTATTCGAGAGGCCTCTTCTGCGCTCGAGAAATTTTTAATTCGAGAGCGCGATAGATGAGCTCCCGAATCGGGTAATTGCGTAACTTTGTGGAATAAAAAATGAATTAACGTGATTGATCGACCTCGTACTCTCAACTTTCATGGCGGGATTTTACGAAACGTCGTGCGCTTGATTTTCGATGATTGATTAACGCCAGATGGCGGATAGGTATGATGCACTGCATCGGGAACGATTCAACCTACAGTGGGCGATTCGTGATTCAATTTTTATGCTTTTGAATATGCAAACGTGCAAAGAAAGTTGAGAGAAATGGGGTAAAGGGGTAACCGGTGCAACAGAATAAATTAATAAATTTAAATAATAAAGTTACTAATGAAGCCCTTAAGTCCTATATGGGCAAGTTTTTACTGGGGTTTGTATGGGCTGTATTTTCTGTAAGAAGTATTTGTTATTACATTTTTTTAAAAATGTAACCTAGAAAAACTTTGAAAAAGCATGAATATTTTTTTAGATCATTTTTTCCTATTGAAATCATTTCAAAATTCCTATTTGATGTACAAAAATCATGTCGAGACGTCAAGTTTGAAATGCGCAAAGCAACCTTTGGGCCAAAGCTTTTGGGTTTCAAAATGGTGGATTCAATATGGTAGACGAATGTTATGCTATATGAAATACATTTAATTCGCCCAAAACTAATTTGGAGTTTTTACGGTAGCTTATGACGAGTTCGATGATGAATTTCAAAATTTAATATGGCGAATGCATTAGTCACCGAATTTCAAAATACACAAACTCGGTTGGTTCAAAACCGGTTCCTTCTAAGGTATAAGGGTTGATAATTATGAATTCGACGTAAGATTAAAAATTCAAAATGGCGGATCCAATATGGCGGAACCAATATGACATGCGATAGTTTAAAGATCGCTTTTAATTCATTGGAAACTACTATCTTGTGAGTATATACTATAGCCAATTACGAATTCAATGTAGATTTCCAAAATTGAAAATGGTAGATCCAATATAGTACTCGAATTTAAAAAAACATTGATAGGATTCGTTCCTCAGAAGGTTTAAAGGTTGGAAATTATGAATCCAACATCATTTTCTCAAGTACAAAATGGTGACACCGATATGGCATAAGAATACTTTAAGATCACTTGTAATTCTCAAAACATAATCATTTTTGAGTTTTCACAGCAACTAATTACGTAGTTAAATAGCATTGCTATTTAAAATTCAAAATGGCGGATCCAATTTTACGGCGAAATGTAAGAAACATTCATGATATCCCTTTGAAACTTTTTCCGCGCAAGGTTTTATCGTTGATTAATACGAATCGTACATAATTTTCTCAATATTCAAAATGGCGGCTTCAAGATGGCATAAGAATAATTTAAGATGGCTTGTAATTCCTAAAACATAATCTCTTTTGAATTTTCACAGTAACTAATTGCGAAGTTGAATAGCAATGTTATTTAAAATTCAAAATGGCGGATTTAATATTACAAATGAATTTGAAAAACATTAAAGAGACTCCTTTAAACATTATTCTGCGCAAGGCTTTATCGATGATAAATACGAATCGGATATAATTTTCAATAAAATTCAAAATGGCGGCTTCAAGATCGCATAATAATAATTTAAGATGACTTGTAATTCCTAAGGCATAATCTCTTTTGAATTTTAACAGTAACTAATTACGAATTGAATAGTAATATTATTTAAAATTCAAAATGGCGGATACAACTTATTGAATGATTTTTAAGAAACATGAATAGGATTGGTTTGAAGCTAGTTTCATGGCATTGTTTTAGGTTATTAACTACTATTCGAATGTTAGATTTTACAATTCAAAATGTCGGATTCAATATAACAGACGAATTTTAAAAAACTTTATTATGTTTATTTCAAACTTTTTTAGTTGAAATTAAGGTTTTTTGTCTGAAAATTGAAATATTTCTGTAGCACTAAAAATAACTCAAATTCTGCACCAATTTCTCAATATGACGAGGCCGATGAAGGGGGCGAACATTTGAATAAATTGGTTCCAAAATGTTCCGCAAGGATTCTATTAATATTGCGAGGTCCATTTTAATAATTGAAAATATTTCATATTGTAAGTACAACATTGTATTATAATATACTGATTTAGATATACACAACACTAAGTATGGGACTATAACAAAAATTAAATGAACTTTAAATACGTGTATGTGATAATCATAAAATAAACTGCATTTTCCTCCTTTTCGAATGGATAACTTTTCTACAAGATGTTAAATCGACACATAAGAAAATAGTGATAAGAATTCATAATACGCATAAATCTAATGTTTGTAAATATTTGTACTATTATCTTATCATAATATTAAAAATATGACCTAGTAGAATTTTATAAGATATTAATCAATGTATTTTCTTCTTATGTTTTAGGTAAGTTCCTGAATCTAATGAATATTTACTGAGTAATTGAATGCGGATTGCGTGAGTTATTTCTTAAGTCAACACATTATTAATTATAAGATAGTAACGATTCTAACATAGTCATTTGCATAATTAAATCCTGTATTAAATTAGCAGGGGAGAGGCACCTGTTGTGCAGCTGGTTTTGTTTATTGCCCATAACTTTTGATCGGATAATTCAATTTTAATAATCGAGCTACCATTGCAAAGCTAACATCAACACCTAAATTTTTGCGTTTTCAAATATAATTATTCCCTGTAACACATAGAAAGATTGATCAATTTTAGAAAGATAGCTGTTTGCGAATTAAAAAATTGACCTCGGTTGTGCAGAACTTCAAAAAATTCTCTCAAATGTTCAAAATATTTAGTGAAACCCATGGAAATTCAAAATTTATGATATTTTAATATTATTCAAAAAGTCGGTACATGAACGTAATAGGGAATACTATCGGAATCGAAACCGCGTATTTTGTTTAATTTTCTAATACAAAACATTTCGTGTTTATTGGAATTTTGTTGACATACTTTGCATTTACCGAATTTCAATGACTTTTCGTTTAATGTGACCTAAGAATTGCTTCACTGTAACCATAATGATGATATTTAAGATTAACAATGTCAAAAGAATGATTTTCTTAATGATTGCATCAGTAACATTAGAAAAGTTCTACTCTCTAAAGCTGAATTAATAAAATTTTACTAATTGTAAGTCAAATTCTACTAATTGAAAAAGAGAAAAGTGGGTTACCAATAAATAGTAGAAATTTACTAATTACATTAGTCAAAATTTGTTACTAAACGAATTAGTAAATCTGAAATACTAAATAAATTAGTAGAAATTGATTATTTCGTATCCCTTTAACTGTTACCGTACGAATTTGTTAAAAATGATCAATCTTCGGTTACTGTACTACACGGACTAACAGAGGGTAACTTTCTAGCTGTAATGAATTAGTACATTAATTTAGTAATGTAATGGATTAATCATCATTTTGGAATCTATGAATCTGTAAAACACAAATCATTAATCATTAACCTAACTTTTAGAATAAAACTTTGGGTAATACCTCTAAATTCAATACTATACCAAATCGAAGTTAGAATTATGGTTTTTGAAAATTTAGCACGTTAAATTTTGAAAAATTATAACGCGTTTTAATTTTATTACGCTACATGTCGTTAAAAACGCCCAGAGAAAAAAACGAACAAAATTTATAAAAATATTGTGCCCAGCAAGAAAACTTACATTATTAAACATTCTAACCTTAATTATACACAAAATACTTACGACTTGTTTACGACGATTAACCATTCGTTTCCAGATCTTGATGGATAACAAATAATCGTTATTCTGCGACGAATATGTGATACCGCGAGGTTTCAAAGTA
Organism: Trichopria drosophilae; assembly: GCA_030407085.1. NCBI lineage: Eukaryota > Metazoa > Arthropoda > Insecta > Hymenoptera > Diapriidae > Trichopria > Trichopria drosophilae. The sequence continues at coordinate 196,023,404 of CM059582.1, forward strand.
CAATCTATTGTTGATATGCACTTTCCTTACATTACGACATTGAACAAAGAAACACGCGGATTTTCGACTAATTCAAACAGTGAATTTGTTTACTATTTCAAATGGTGAAATGATATTACTTATAAAATAGTGATATCATTTTACTATTTGCTATTAGTGAAAACAATATGCCAGATTTTACTAATTCATTAAATGATATTGGAAAATTTGACTAATATAGTACTAATAAATTAGTCAAATATTCTGCTACTTATCGAAATAGTAAAAATTCTACTAATTCAGATTTAGAGAGTATAATTTTTACAAGAGAATATTTTTTCTTATATACGGACCAGACAAACTGTGTAAAAGGAAAATTTTCACTAAATTCATTAAAAATCCATTAAAAAATGTTAAGAAATGTAACAAAACTTTGTACACTTCAATGGATTTTAATAAATCTAAAATGAGAGATGCAAATCTTCACGTACCAGAGAATATACACAATTATACATTTGAAATTACCTCAGAATGATTTTCAATTACGCGGAGTAAATTCACTTTCAGCGCCAGTCATTATCCAGCTCAAATTAAATTATCATTGAAATGAAAGTTCCTGTATTTCAACTTCTTAGAGTCTCGTGAGATAGAAAATTGCTTTAAAAATAACTACAAAACTTTGGGATGCGAATATTATTTAGATGCAGCATTAAAAAATTTGTATTGGCAACATTCAGACAAATATTATATTGACAAATGAAACAAATTTGTTTAACCCAGTAAGTTTTGTGTATAGATTGTAAATATTTACAATTAAAAACTGCATTTTCATATTCATTAAGTAAAATCTGTGTTGGTGTACACGCGGAAAATTTTGCTTACAAATTTCCACACTGTGTTGTAGGTTAGGATATGCTCGAATTTTTTAAAGCAGAAACCCCAATTTTTAGAAAGAGAACATGTCATTTCCGGAACGGTAGTTTATAATTTTTAAAGTCATCTTAAATCTGTCAAAAATTGAGGTTTCCACGTAAAAAAAGAAACTTTGACATTCAAACTACCTTGAAAATTGACCCCCCCAAGGTCAAAGTTATTAATATAATTAGATGGCCTCCTTTGTCAAAAACAAAATTTGTCTGAACATTAATAAACCATCAAAAATAGCATAAAATAGCTTTTATGTTTATTTTTCGTATTTGACATTGATTTGACTTCTTTTAGGTTATTCCACAACGGTTTAAACCACTATTTCGGACATGAAATTTCCTTCTGTTTCCGAATCCAGCGGCAAAAATTGGGTTTCCTATTACAATAAATAACTTTGACCTTCAAATGACCTTGAAAATAAACCCAAAGGTTAAAGTTATCATTACCCGCCCCTTTATCCTGAATAAATTTTGTCTACTCATTTTTCTTTTTCGACTTATTTATTACCAGTAAAACTCACTTTTAATTAAAAAATTTAATTTTCCAGTTTGAAACTTTACTTCAGACCCCTTTGTAAACAGAACATATCGTGCAGTTTACAAATCAATCATTTTTGCGGTCGTACAAAATGTTTCACGTCCAATTGCGTTTCAATCAATTCAAATGAATGTTTACATAAAACATAATGAATATGTAAAACATACCGTGCATTTACGCAGTATGCGTTTGGTTAACGAGCTTTTTTTATTTGTCACGGTTCCACTTCTCTGATTGAATCTACATGAGCAACGATGCGTGTTGCGGAAAATGTTCAGGAGCGACTTTTGCAGGCTACGTGTGTACTTTGATTCAGAAATCGAAATGCATCAGGGTTTATATCCCGCACGTAATTCGCGACGCGTTTGCGTAAACTTAATTTCACCCTTCGCCGATTCGAACTGATTTCCAGTTAAAATCCTGCTTTGCAACGCAATTGTCGCGAAATCTCCCCTTGGGACGCGAAAATCTGGCTCCGAAATGTCTGACGTGAGATTTTACGAAAGCTTTCGCTACTGATAAAATCAATTGCAGTTGAATTTTCGTGGCATTTCTATTGTTTTAATTCAATATATACGTTGCAGTACACTGAAAAATATATTTTATGTGCCAATGTGTTCCAGCGACGTCAGAGGACAAATAAAGTACTTTATTTTCCCTAGAAGAGAAAAAATATGACAACCATTTATTGTAAAGATTTAAAAAAGTAACTGAACTCACCGAATGGTGCGTAGACAAACCCGTTACAAAAAGATCAATTTCTATCCTTTGGTGTATAATAGTTCCTAAAAAATTTTATTTTTTATGAGATTCCACAGGATGGCTCATTTTATTCGACGAACAAAGGGGATGGCCTGACTGTAATAATAACATTAACCTTGTGATCAATTTTCAAGGTCATTTGAAGGTCAAAGTTATTTTTTTAAATAGGAACCCTAATGTTTGACTCCGGATTATAAATATTTACAGCAACCTCAACCCATTTAAAAAAAAAAACGTTGATCTTCAGGCGACTTTGAAAATTGACTCTAGTAATATACTAATACAATAGTTTAATGCCTGAGATGGTACTTCAGGAAAATTTTGTAGTTGGGGCACTGACTTTATTGATAAGTCAGCTACTCTAATTGTATCAGTCCAAAGTTATCATTAAGTAATCATAAAAAGTTCATTCTGCCAAAGATGACCATTGAACCTAATAAAAATGACTACGTACGCAGCTAATGTAGGAGTAATTCGCAACATAGCAAGCTATTTTGGGTCCTGCACCAAAAACTGACATGATGAATAGACTCGTATAGTTTTTCGGTTCAAACTAAAGATTTGTGACATCAAATTTGTCTCCCGTAGTTTAAAAATTTAACCTTACACAATTTCAAAAGCAATTCATCGCAGAAGACGTTATTACAGTTATCTTCGTTATTGGTGCAGTGTTTTCGCGAAAACACTTCAATTTCGCAAGTGCCAAATGAATCTTTATAATCGTACGAAATTGCCCGATAAATATTACGTTTAAGAGCCGTTAATCCGGCGCATCGAAAGCGCGAGTCGGTTTTCACCTGGCGGCGCTATTATCTTCAGGCAATATATAGGTGGAGGTAGGTCAGGCATTCTTCATTGACGAGCGTGACCCAGGACGGAACGCGAGTGGTTACAATATGGTCCCTCCCCGTGGTTTTTCGATGACCGATAACCGATTTCTCTCCTCGTGCAACAATGGACGTGCGTGGGCAGTGCAGTTCATAAATTCGAGGGATCTTGGTAACAGTTGGGCAACCCGGCCCGCAAAGGTCAACCGAGCACGAAAGCGATCGTTTAGACTTTTCAATGTTACGTAACGATCAACGGCCCCAGATTTGTTTGCAAATGAAATTCAGGGCAGAGATTTTCATACACGGAATACTTTCTGTGAAAATTATGGAACGTTTTGATATTGAGGACATTAGAATATGTCTAACATTTTTTATTAATCGTTCAAGAGTTTTGATTCTTATTGGCTACAAATAAATTTCAAACAAATTGAACAAATACAAAATCAACCTACGATCAACCAAAGGCAGGACAAATTCAATAAGTAACAAATTAAACACAACGAAAACACGAAAAATAAATTCAACAAGACAAAAATATCAGAATCTTAATATTCTCTTAAGGTTAAAAACGAAAGTTTTTCTTTTTTTCAGTTCAACACATTTTCAGTTCCTTTCTTCAGGTCTGACGGTCGGCCATGTTGGATCGTCTGTCAAACGGTGACTCAAAAAGACGGTTTGTTAATATACGGTAAAATGTTAAACAATAAAAACCAAAAAAATACTCATTACTCAGAGAAAGTCGAAAAATGCATGCAATTTCCTTTCAAATTATGCAAATTCTTTCGTATTAAACCTTTAATTTCAATTTCCTCACGACGTCGAAATAACGGTGTTGTTCTTAATGAGATGAAGCAACGATTAAAAAAGAATCTTTGCTCGGGTCTGCGAAACCTTTTTCGAAATCGTGTAACAAAATTGTCGCTTTTCTTGTCTGAAATCGTGTCGATCTTTGTCGATCGGTGGCGGTTTTACCCGACGTCGAGACGCGGTTGCTGCCGTATCTCAACGATCTTCTTATTATCGCCGCAAGAGATTCGGGAACTTGCAAAAATTACGCGTTGTGCCTTAGCCTTGGCTCTTTTACCTTCTCCTGCACTTTTGAGAAAGTGAATCGATCCATTTCTTATTTTCTCCACTGTCTTATCCTTCCCCGATGGTTCCCTACGTTTCGAAAAGCAGATCCCTTACATAAGACGGGTTTAAGAATCTTTCTAATAGTTGGTCGAAACTGATTAAAAACGGAGACTACAATTTGGCGTATATAAAAAAACGAGTTGTTGTCACGGTTTGTGATCATGCACAGGATAATTTCCTTTCCAAAACATTTTCGAATAAGTCTGACCGTTCCAACGGATATGCTTCGAAATGAATCCGAAAGATTTGTAAAAAATCAAACTCGGTAGATTTCTTCGACCGAGATAACATCTGTTATCACTGGTAGGAGGCGAAATTGGAAAAGCAACATGGCGAGCGACGTATTACACGGAAATGCATCTTACTAGACAAGCGAAAATGAATTAAGCGTTCGCGTTCCTTTTAGCGGACTAGGCAAACATACAGCTTTTGAAAGGGAGAGGAGAAGAACGAAACAAGTACGTTTCTAGCCGGGGTCGAGTCGGACATCAGATATACAAGGCTACTCGCCGTGGCTACGCCCTTATCGGACGTATACGACGTCGGCGCCTCCACCGGAGTGTTGTATATGCCGGGACGGAATCGAGGTTGAGAGCCGATTCTCATGGCCCCGGCTTGACTTTTCCGATTGATCGCGAAAAATTGCCACTCGACACCAGCGGCCATGGCCGATTTTAATTGGGCCACAATCTGCCTACGCTCAAGTATCACCTCAAGTTCATGCTCTGAATGCAGTAGCCGATGATAAATCGTCAAAAATTACATAAAAAATTACTCACCACAAAATGACAATAACCCAAAAACAATTAAAAATGGAGATCGGTAGTTCCTATCCTAGAAAACAATACTATGACAAGATGACTTAGAAGTTATAAACCTAAACCTTTCAATAATTCATTGTCGTAAGGTTAAAAAACGTTAGAACCCTAAATTGTAGGTTGTTCGCCATATTGGATTCGTGATTTTTAATTTTTTTAAACTGATGTGAAAATCGTATTCAATAATCTGAAAAAGCCCCAAATATTAAAATTGTACCCTGGTAGAAAAAGAAACCAGTTTTTGGCCAGTTTTCTAGTCTCCATTACTTACAGAACAGAGACCAAACAAATGGCCAGAAACTGGTCGTATTTTCTACCAGGGTAGTTGCATCCGATGAATAAAAAAAAATATGTCCGCCATATTGGATCCGACAATTTTAATTTTTTTAAACTGATATCAGATTTGTGTTCAACGACCCTAAATTATCATTTCATAAAAATTGAAGTTAATTTTTGTTTCCAAAACACCTTATAAATTCTTTTGCGGTACTACAGCCGTAAAATTGGATTTTACGGCCTATTTTTAGTCCGTAAAATAAAGGTTAAAATTTCATTTTACGGATCACGTGTAACGCGAATCAGCGCTTTCAAAAATATAACCCATACGGATTAAATGCAGTCCGCGAAATCGAATTTTCACAGCTTTCAGTACCGGAAAATAACGTTCGACACACGGCCGTAAGACTTTACGGCCTTGTATCGAGAAATACTATTTTTATCCTTGAATACCATTTTAATGCCCATAATCGGGGAAGCAATATTTTGACCTTTCATGACACGCTCCACTCGGTTTCTATGTTAAAATAGTAATTTTTTGGGGGTAAAAATACGTTTCTTGCAGAAAATGTGTCGTAATTTTGTGTTAGTTAACAATAGCCAAATTTTTGCATCAGAACAATTTTTAAACTTTTTCATTCGACAAATGAGAGATGTCGTTTTGTACACCATTTTGTATTCTTTCACTCCTGGAGCATAATATTATTTTGCTCTCAATATACCGGGAGCAAAATAGTACACTCACGTATGAGACAATAGTATTCGCAACAAAGCAGAATAGGTCTTTGTTGACTCATGGGAATTGTCGCCCTTGCTTCGGCCCGTCGTCAAACTCGCCCTAGTCAGCAAACACATATTTTGCGCCCTAGTCGCGCAATATATTATTATGAGGTTTGTTTTACAGTATTCCTTATTGTAAAAGTGACATCGTGCCAAATTTTGACCTCTTTTGTGGTTCTATTAACCTTTTTTTCTTTCGATGTAGTATCGACGATATTAGTAATGATTAGATTAGTGAAGCTAGAAAAATTGAGAGGAGTAAAAATAGAATGCGAGAAACGGATATCTTTAATACCCTGACTAGAACTTCGGGAATAGTCCCATATTTCTGTCGATATGAACTATTATTTCAGTAAATAATCCTATTCTTAGTAAAATTCAATACAGGTTAGAAAAAAGTACTAGTAAAGAGAAATTTCCTATACTATTTCTTTAAGTCTATAAAAATATATTATACATTCTCTTCATAATGTCAACGATACATCCATAAAAGAAGATTAACATGGACATAATCGTCATGGCGTGTGCAGTTCCCACCTGCAACATCGTTTCGTGCTCAAGGACATACTTGAGGTAATTACATGACCCAATTTTCACTGGGGTTAAATTATTATCCATACTGACTGATTGTTCAATTATAAATGAGTGATCCACGAGGGTAGATTATTGGTTTATCGTTCTTTTGAGATATCCTAAAAATATTTATTTCGAGAATGCCAAGAATTTCTTGACTATTTCAATAATATTTATGAAATATAAAAACCACAGATTATAATTTGTTTCGATAGTTTTAAGATGACTCCAAAAATACTGTGACAAACTTATGACGTCTTGGATGTAACTATACAAATTTTGAGACGCCGTTTGGGTGATTCGAACACACCGATGTGCTAACTCAGCAGAGACATTCGCTAAGACAAAATTAATACATTGAATCTTTTTTTTATTAAATAACTTTTTTTGTCATAATTCAAACACTCATTACAAGAATCTTATAGACTCGTGCAATGGATTTCCTCCCCCATATTTATGGCATAACATTTATTACTATCTTTAATATATAATTAGAGCAAAACATTTCAGAAAATGTCTTGAAATGTAGTACTGATATCTATGTAAAAAATTATTTAAGGAATTCTATACTACAACTCGGTAAGAATTTTTTTAACGATATATACGACATAAAAAAAAGGAAACTAAATAAAGAAATAAAGTTTCTTTAGTTCGTTTTTTATAAAAAAGCCTTTTTTGCTACAGAAATGATAACTCCTTGAAACCATAATATTAATTTTATCAGACCTTATTTTACTGGTAATTGTTCAAAGAATATCACAATTATTCTAATTTTAAAATTCTTTAGAAAAAAATACAGTAAAATGAAGACGATATTTTTATTCTTTCTGGTTTTCAATACCATTTCTATCATGAATTATGTTTTTTTCAATTCTAGCTTCAATCATAAGATTTTCAGCGGATAAAGCAATCTTTTTTTTATGGTACATTAGAAAGTAAGAATAGGTGTTTTTACATGTACTGTTTTGTGCAATTGGGCATGGTTCTTTTTAACCAATTGACCTATAATTTTTGGTAGTTAAATTTTTCATCGAAAGGAACAAATTTGAGGAGTGGAAGAAATGAAATTTAATTTGAACGCTATGGCCAAAGCAGTTTCATTTTTTGCAATCATCCATAAGAAGAATCGAAACATTCAGCTGTAATTTGTTCTTTTTTACAGACATTTCTAAAAATTAGAATTGCATTGGTCATACAATCAAATGCTAACTAAAACATTTCAACACGGTTCATTGCATTTATAAATCATATGTAGAAAGAGACAAGTTGTTCAGACATTGCAACTTTAAAAGCGATTTTTCCCCAGTTTCCTTCTACAGAACAAATTAAGTTTTTGTGTAAATATCACCTTTAATGTGCTTTTGTAAATATATTACAAAAGTTATACTTATATTAATATTAAATTATATCATCGACCTTGGGCTTTGAAAATTAACGTCTATCATGCATTGAAAGTCTTAGAAAATTGTTAGTTGATGCCATCTCTTCTACTGATTTTGTCTTTCATATTTCTTGTGTTGTATATATTTGTAACTAATGTAGAATTTTCCCCCCAACTATCAAAAGCAGAATCGAAAATACATAAAACTGACTATATACAAAGATATAAAACTTAAGAAATGTTTTGAAAATAGCCAAGACATTAATAATGACTCTTTTATAAGTTAATATTAATATTTTAACGATATACGTTTCAAGTGAAGGATTTTTTATCATTTGTTTCTTCTCACTTCTTTTTTAAATCCATTTCGGTTCAAATTTTGTTAGTATTAGAAATATTAAAATTGAAAAGATTAATGAAATAAGTCCGCAGTTGAATTATTGCAAATTATTTTTACCTTGCCTTGAAGAGCCAACCGCTAATTTATTATATTCGGAAATATCGAGGGTGACTAATTATCGAAAATTAGTGTGCGCAAGTCGCCTATTAACCACAATAACTTACGTGTGAATGTCCAAATTTGGAATAGGATTTTTACCCGAAATAGGCTTAGGTTAGGTTAGGAAAATTTCCGTGAAAATTTTTCATTTCACGGAAAAACGAAATATTTCCATTCTTAAATAGTAGGCTTAGCTAGCTAATTTGTCGAGATCACTAGATAGTAAACGTAACTAAAGACGATGGCTGTGTCTTATTTGTACACTTAGTAGTTGCCACTATTTCATTGTTTTCATGTGGTAATTTAATATTCCGTCTTTTGCGATGCTTTTTTATAGTTAATTACTTTTTATCAATTTTGCAACAGCTTTTATTAAGTCTACTTCTGTAGTTTCTGTTTTTCATGATGTTTGAAATTTAGGAATACTGAGATGTTAAGAATGTTAGTATATAATGTATTTTCATATTTTATTGTATTATGTTCCGTTATTTAATACTATAAAATACCAAACCTGATAAATAGACGTCAGTGTTTAAAAAAACAGTTAACATGAAAAAACCTTACGCAATAAAAATGTGTTTTCTGAAAGTTCTAAATCGTTTATGCAAGTTTCTTTTGCAATAGAATATTGTCCAAACTTTGAAGATAGCCTAAAATGTATCTAAAATTATTACAAACGAGTCGATAAAAATAAATTAATTAACGTATTAGATCTGCTTTTATCAAAACAAATTCTTATTTGTTACTCCCTGTCAATTATTTTACAATTTCGAAATGAAAATTATTATAATGTTGTTTTTGGTGTTTGAGACTACATTACGAATGTTTGGTTACATCCCTCGTATTCAAATAATTGGATCAATCCCAATAAATGCATTTAACCCAACTAAGAAATAAAAAGTCGAAAATTTATCATTTTGACAAAACATATTAATCCTTTTCACCCCGACATGTGAAAAGAAGATACATTAACTACAGCTCAGCTTCCCCAGTAAAAAGATTTTTTTTTCAATCTCTGAATGATATCACCTCTATTATCTTCAGGGGTACTCTATCGATTCCCGTCGAAAAAAATGACAAAAAAACGATTCATTTCCCTAAAAAAATTGCATAATATAATAAAACCTTAATTTTTTTAAAAATTTTCTAAATTTTCTCCACTGAAATGATTTATAATCTAATTAAATACTAGATATTATATATATTTTAAAAACTAAAATTTTGTCTTTCATGGAATGAAAGGGGTTAACATTTTTATTAAAACTACAAATGCAATATCGAGTTTCACAACTAAAGTTGGAGTTCATATGTAGAATAACAACTTAAAATGGTTTTTAAAATAAATACTTATGCTGATTGTAATTGCAAATGTAAAATATTAAAAACAGTTTGCATCCGGAATTACTTGATTTTTATCAAATCTAAATATAGAAGCTATGTATGCAAACTTCCTCGATTCTTTAAGATTTCTCAGCAACTACTTCTCTGCGGCTTGAGATTTAAAATACTACTCTGACACCATGCAAATCTTCTGTTGGATTCTTGGACGGACAATCTGGAATAATTTCCGCTGTCGGCAGATGCTTCGACTTTTACGATCTCGTATGTTGTCCGATATACTTGAATAATATTTAAGACAAAAAGTGCCTCGCCTTCCTTTTTTATATAAATCAGATATATAAGGCCATTATTTTTTATTAATTTATAGAACGAAATTCGAATTCAAAATGGCGGATCCCATATGGCGGTCAAACATTTGAAATTTGTATAAATTTTTATACAAATGTGCATAGAGGGGTTTTGACGGTTCCTGATCGCGAATCGGTTGTCAGATTTTTTAAATTCAAAATGGCGGACACTAATTCAAAACTTTTATCAATTTTTGTAAAAATGAGTATAGGTGGTTTTTTGAGGTTCCTGGTTCAGAATTCGTTGACACATTTTCGAAATTGAAAATGACGGATCTAATATAGAGGCTGAAACTGAAATTTTTGTAAAAAATGCATTTAGGGGCTTTTTTGAGATCCTAGACTACGAATTTTGTCGTTAAATTTTTAGAATTCTAAATTTGAAATTTACATCGATTGATTCGAAAATGTATATATGGGGGTTTCTGAGTTCTCCGAATAAGGAATTCGTTAGTGGATCTTTTGTATCCATTTTGGGTCGAATCACGAATTCGTTGTCAGAGGTTCGAAAGGCAGAGGTTTGAATTCTGAAAATTTTAAAAGTGATTCGTGATCGAGGATGTGAGAAGTTCTTTTTTGTCAATTGGTATTAAATGCATGTTCGTTTACAAAAGAGTTACAAAAAAATCCGCCATTTTGAAGCCGCCAATTTGAATTCTAACATGCGCATTACATTATGTTGTGGTACAATCAATTACCCCACCAGATCTAAAAGAAGGAATCGATTGGACTACAGTGTCATATAAAAAGAAGTATTTCAATTTAAGAAACTATTATTTTTTTCCAGTCTTTTGCCATTCTGGGCGCCATATTGAAAAAACGAGTAACGATATTGGAAAATGGACTTCAGACTCAGAAAATGCAGTCTTGGACCTATCCAATATGGACTTGTATAAAAATTCATTCACCCTTTCTATAAAAATTATTTGGTTAAAAAACGGCGACAATTTATGCAATTTCAGGACGAAACGGGTTAATGAAATAAATAACTTTGGTTATTGAAGAATATAATGGAGCATTGTGATCACGAATAATAGAGTATGATGGTAGCTTATGTTAACGGGTAATAATGGTAAAAGACGATTGACCGTGATGAAGAAGATGAAAGGCAATGATAAACGATGATGACTGATAGCGATGGATAACGGAAGACATTGAAAGTGTTTGTATCGGGAAATTACATGTAGAGGCAACATATGCAAATGATTAGCGATAACAACCAGCAGTACTATCTTTATCGTTGTCAGCCTTCATCATCTTCATGATTAGCTGTTATCATTGTGTTCTTATTATTTTATATCCTGAGTTTATTATAATTTCGTGCTATAGATCATTCTAAATGTTATTTATAAAAATGTTAGTACAAAGGACCAAAAATAGATTGAAAATTATATCTAATAATAAAAACTGCGATAAATAATGCTCTTAGTGCTGATTGTATAAAATTGTAATAACGCAGATTCTATTTATGGATTATTTCTTACTTTCACAGAATTTAGTGTAGGGGTTACAATATGATTTCAGCTTCTCATGGTATTAAAATAACTACACTGTGGTAGTATATTCAAAATTCAAAATTGTTTGCTGAAGTTAATAAGAGAGTGGTAAACTTAACCCTAATCGGCCCAAGTGTACTGCTTGTTGACGTTCACTTTGATTATTAACTGTATTCCAAATGAGCCGCCGAAAACTAAAGCACCTCATTTTTAGGAGCATTTCACGGCAGCTCAAATATAATGTAATTACTGGTCAGTACTTATATCTCATGTTTTCGAGGTCGCTCTATCGATTGCTGTTAAAACAATTTTTAAAAAGTGACACCTAACCTGTATTTTTAAAGAAATTTGGGGGAAATACCGATTTTTCAGTACTTTTCTTCACTTTTTCTATATTTTTAGACAGAAAATATTTTTCTATATTTACTAAATCTATCAGAAAAGTGTTCCCGATGTTTAAGGAATAAAACCGTACCTAAACAATTTTTTGTTCAATTCGGCGTTTCAAAATGGCCGCTAACGAAATAATTTGCCTTGGATTTATAAATGACAGTACTTACAACTATTCTGTTATGTTTCCAAGGTCAGAATAGCTTTTTAGGGGGTTTTTGGGGTTGCTGCATACGTCTGATTGCCAAAATTGCAAATTTTAAGATGGCGGATCCAATATGGCAAATGTCTGAAGCAAAAACCATTGTTTCTTATCGAATAGGTCAGAAAATACTTATATAAGGGGTTTCGGGATCGCTGAATACAATTGGACATTTCGAAATATTAGTTTTGAGCTGTATGGTCTCTAATCCGTTCATCAGTGAAGTCAAATTTCATCTAAGATGAATTTTTTTCACTGTTTCGTTTAGAGCCAATTCATCTGTATAATTTCTTATCCGTAAATTGAAGCACTAATAGAAATGACAAAACATTCCAAAGTACAAAAAATAAAATTAGATTCTCAGTTTTGCCTTCCTCCACAATTTTAAAATTGAGCCGAACACCCCCTTATGAATACTTATTCAATAAAAAACAATGATTTCCGCTTCCAACATCCGCCATGTTGGATCCTCTTTTTTGAATTTTGTATTTTTGACAATGAGCTCGTATTCAGCGACCCTGAAAATCCCCTAAAATGACGTTCTTACCTTAGAAGCACGGGAAAGTAAATACAGAAATTCGTAAATCTAGAAAAAATGATTTTGTAAGCGGCCATTTTAAAACTTCCAGTTCGGAAAAACATTTTTCTTAGATATAATCATATTTAAGTATAAGTACAAACATGTATGATGTGACAAAAATGTTTTCACAATTACCAATAAAAATTACTTATTAATTAAATCGTATTAGTTTAAATATTTAACATTATAATAAATTTTAAAAATTTTAAATCACGAAATAAAATCGACGGTTGTAAAACATATTTATCAGTTACATACTTTTTCCATGGAATAATTGTGTAATTACGATAAATTATTGTTATTCGTCCAATACAGTAATGAAAATGTAGTTCTTTATACAACTTATAAATCTAATGACCGATTTCTGTTAGTTTAAATTGGAATTTTATTGGATTAAATGAAATTTAATTACATGGATGAAACATTTTATCTCTTCAATTAAATATTTAGTTCGCTCGGATTGCTCTACCGGCAGAATTCTTCATTCTTTTTCGCATAAAGATTAATTACTTTGACGCACTTTACTGCTGTAATAAAATATTCATTTCGATTCAAACATTTTTCTATTCTTAAATTCAGTCTTTTAACGTAAGTCATTTATATTCTAAAGCACAAAAATAATTCTATATGATCTAAAAGTAGTAAAACTTGGCAAAAAAGGAATCTAATGATTTGATAAAATATATTTTTATAAATATGAGGTATAGTTACTTCTTATCTTAAGAAACGTTATTTTGTAATTTGTTTTTTAAATAAAAAATGATTCTCAAGAAAAATTGGTTGATCTCATTTAATATCGATGACAAAATACCTTAAAAAAACTATTTTTCGGTACTATAGCCGTAAAATCCGATTTTACGGCCTATTTTTAGTACTCGTATGCTGGTATCGCATTCGGATCGTAAAATCTGGTTTTACGGCCTTGTCTCGAAAAATACTATTTAACAATTCGTAACCAACATTTTTTGTCGCAGCAGACCGTAAAATGCGATTTTGTATCCGCGTCTCAACCATAAGAATTAATGCTGAATATTGCGACAAAAAATGTTGTTCATACCTATAGAGCAAAACATTTCGCATCCACCGTCGTGAAATGTCATTTTACGTCCTAGGGACGAAAAATAGTATTTGTGCTTTTTTTCGCCGAATTTAAAGAAAATTACGTATGGATTTAACGATATGTCGATGCCTCCCGTTAAGATAAAATTTCTGTATAATTATTACCTGTTAGTGTTAATTAGATGAAATTCTAGTGCAAGTTTCAAAACGATTATGTAGTGAATCTATTTTGAAAATTTAATCCACTTACAATTAATTTTTAAAATCATTTGAAATTGGTATTGAATTTTCAAAAAAAACTGTTAATTGTTTTGTAATTTTTTACGACATGTGTTAATGGTTCGATTTATTTTTACTAAGCAAGAATTAAAAAAATAAGAAATAATTTTGCTTTTTTATCTCTAAAGGTGCAATTTACTAAAAATTGTTCTAATTTTACCGGAATCAAATTATTAAAGGAATATTTAGGTAGTTTTAGGAGGAAACCCATGGGAGAATTTTCAAAAAATATAAAAATTTGTTTATTTAAAGAGTTTCAAGAGTCATAAGAAGTCTGATCATTCCCGCGATGATGAGTACTCTCCATCCTCTCATGGCCGTCGCTGTAATTACGACATTTTCGCCCTAGGTAATTAATGTACTATTCTTTAGTCCAAAAAATTAAGGGAAATAGGTTTATGTTTTGGACATATAAAAAAATGACAAATTCTACTAAATCGTCATTTTAAGAGTAATTAATCCAAAAGAATGATATTTTATATTACTAAATAAGGAATGTCTTATTTGTAGCTATGGATATTTTTTAAATTAGTTATTCAGTGCTAACAATAAAATTGTCGATATTAAGATATTATAATGATGCATAATAGAAATCTAAAAAAAAATTTGAATATCTAAATTTAAGATTCTTCAAAAACTTCTGGAGATCTCATTCTCAAATAAAAGTAAACATTCAACATTAGGAAGTACACGCACATACTTGTTTAATTAAAAGTTCTTCGTCAGAAATTCCATCACGCTACCACAAACAGTTGCAAATATTAAAATGTAAATCATTGGATTTCGCCACCGCCTTTTTAACACAGTCTTCAGAGTTGTAGACTTTAACGATCATCCCATTTACAGGCGGTGGCGTTCTTTAAAAAAACCGCAGCGCACGCGACCGCACAGTTGATTTTCACAATATTGTGGCTGGACTTACGCGATTTTTTCCGGGATTCCACCTGCTATCGTCAAGATCGATGCTTTCGTATACACGGCCACGCAACGTGAAAGTAAGCGCAATTTCCTTTTACGACAAGGTGGTTGACCGCCGGCCCTGAGTAAAACTTTGTTGCACTCTTTTTCAAAATCGAGCCGGAAATCCTGGGGCTAATTTATTTTCTTTTCATTAACGTGACCGCCCATCGCGGGTCACTTATTCCATGTCACATTGCGGCCTGGAGTTTGCACGTGCAGCTTCTTTTCATCATTTTTGTGCTGAGGAATTTAGTGGCTTCTTACGTGTATCTTAATCAACACTGGTGATAGAGACAATGCTTATTTTACTTCATAAGTCGGATTTTATGACTGCTGTTTTTATTTTGTCCGATAAAAGTTTATTATCGTCCAAAATTATTTTTATTTATGCAAATGGGATTATTTCTTAATGCAGGATTTTATGATACTAATCATTACACAATTTAAATTCAGAAAAAATAACGGGTCGTCCTGGTGTCTTCAATGTTTTTCAAAGTTCCCTTTATTTTTTCTGAATTTTATATAGATTTTCGGTTTCTTCATATTTTTTATATATTTAACATCAACAATTAGCATTTTTAACATTTTTCTATGACATTGTTTAAAAAAAAACGGTCTGTTTGGGAATCGAAATTATTTCGACAGAGGGCGCTTGAAACCGTCGCTACTGCAGGTCATAAGCCCGCCAAATTTAAAATGTATTTATTTGTTTTTCCATCAGCAAATACTGACATAATTGTTCATCTGTACAAAAACATGACCTTAAATATAGGACCAGAATTGAACATTGAGATATTTCAGTTCATGTGAAAAGTTTTAAAAGAAGTATTTTTTTAATCAATCGACCTAATCCTGGAAAAAATTAAATTCAAGAAACATCCTATTGGTCACAGGAATAAAAATATAATGACCATATAATTTTTGAAAAATATTCCATAACGCAATAGAAACATCAATCTTCCTTCTGCGACTTTCAGTTATAGAATTCTTGTATATATTTGTGAAATATTACTAGTAATAGAGGAACATGTCTGGAATAGAAGAATAAAGCCATTTGCAATAAATAGAATCGAACCAGGAGGAAAAGCAATGGGCAAAGACGCTGATGTTTACGTAAACATACGGCATAAAGTTTCTCGTCCTGACAATTCAATTCCTCTTACCCCGTAGCCTTTGATCGTCGATTACAGGGGGAGCCTTCCTACTCTCTGTTTGCTTATTGTGATTTGTGAGAAACGCGTAAAGCTTCCTACGGTGGATTTTCATTCACACCCGACGGGTCGTTGGCTGCGGATCTATGTATAGACGTTGCGTACGACGAGTTTCATTGATAGTCCTTAGCTCGGGAAAATACCTTCCGCAAAACGGTACATCTGACTCATACTCGGTTTGCACCATTAAGACATAAAGATGTTTCTAGATGCATAATTGTTTTTTATTTTTATGGTTATTTGTGTCATTAATTTTAATTTCTGCTTTGATGAAGTCTGGTAACATCAATAATGTAATAGTTCATCTTTTAAAAATTATTCAAAGGTCTTAGATTCGATAAAAAGTACAAATGGACAATAATAGTACTTTTCGTATCTAGGGCGCCAAATGTCATTTTACTTTCCCGTCAATTAATGTCGTCATCGCTTTTTGTCACATAGTGGATAAAATGTGATGAAGAGTAATTTTGCGCTGGGGAGCCAGATCTTATCTTGCGACCAACAAACAGGGCGCAAACTAATTTTTTGCGACCTAGAGTGACAAAAATACTGATTACTTCATTCCTCTTTTTTTTGTTTATCAAATTTAATAAGAAACGTAAGAGAGTATTCAGTTACAATTAAGAATGAAATACCCGAATTCGAATCCCAGAGAAGATATATTTTTTTTCATATTTTGCTTTGTTTATCACATTGTTTTCATTTTATGATCAACCTCCTTCTGCTGCATTGGCGAGATCTTTCCATAAATTGTATTATTTTTGGCAGACGTATCGGAGGATTTTGAATTTAAAAAATCTAAGAACAAACTCGTAATCAGCGATGGAGCAACCCTGGTAGAAATTTGGCTGGTTGAACTAGCCATTATCCTAGCAGCTGGGAATATCTGTTCGGTAGAATCTCGGTAGAAATATGCACGAATTCTAGATGAAAACCCGCTAGACCAGTAACATGTGTTTAAAGTGACATAAAGCAATATTACAAACTTAAATTTTATATCAAATTTGTATAATAGGTAAGAATCAATCGATTTGATAAAACGAGCAGTTGTAAATGTAAGCAATTTTTTCTTTCGAAACGAAGATTTGATCTTTACAGCAGCTTTGTAAACAATCGCGACAGCATGTGCGCGCGAATCAGCTGAGAGCCAGCCGCCATATTGGGAGTTCGATCGAGAGGTATTCGAGATTCTCGAATCTAGCCGAGGTCGATAAGTTGTAGGAGCTTGTCGCACTCATGTATATATTAGCTATGTCAATGTCTCGCGTCTCAGTAGATTTACGCCAGAATTCATGTCATTTTTTGTAGGATTTCTACCCATATTACGAGCTGGTTTCTAGCCAGATCATCAAAATCTAGGATAATTCTGAGCAGATTCTCGTGACCATCTCTACCAGGGAAATTTACCCAATGTAGGGGACTTTTTGTCGAATTTTTTGTACCAATGAATTTCTAACCTCAAATCAGCTAATTCACCATAGGGATTTTTGCAAAAACTGCCTTTGGCTACGTTCAAACGGTCATATATTAGTTTAACGCATACGGTAGAACGGCTTTTAGTCGTTCGACGAGCTATGCGATCGCCGTGCAAATGAACCACCATCAGCGTTTAGGGAAGTGGGAGCACGCGGCGGTGTTGGAGATAGTGCAAAGGATGCCGACCCACGCGTGAACTCCTCGTAAATATCGTAGCTCACGACTCACGTACAAAAGGTGGTGTATACCAGAGATTCCGCGTCGGTACTCATAAACTTTGCTTTCCCGTTGAAAGCATAAGTCCTTCGAGTCATAAGCATGTACCTACGAAGAGGCTGGCGCGTAAAACGTATTTATGACGAAGCGGACGCTCCAACGAGAGCAAAAACATACCAATCCACAGAACACTTTAGAAATCCGTCGAACGATCATAATGGTCCAAGATCGAAATCGCAGAAATTGTTATTAAAGAATGGTTTATTCAATCGATGCTCCAATGTTTTTGAAAAATGACTCCAGAAAGAGTGAAGCGTGCGTAATTCTGTTCAAAGAGCAAATTTGGACTGTTTTTTTTTATTGAGCATTTGAAGCCGTTTAGTGACTTATTCAGCATAACAGAAATTTAAAAGATACAGTATAGTGTGATATGATTTCTTATTGCTTAAGGTTACATTCTTTTAGAAACTTACAGAGTAGAGAGCTAGCCCTACTGGTAGATTGTACAATGATGGATTCTAAACTTAAAGGTAACTTATAATTAAGGCGTTTTAGTCTGTTAATTAGTGTTTTTCTTTGATCGTTGTAGAGGGGGCAGGTTTATATGTGATTTGCATCTTGACAATCATTGTTACATTGGTACTTCGGAGTATTTATGATTCATATTCGCGCTAGAGAGGCACCAAGGCTATAATGGTTAGCCCTAACACGGTTAAGGGTTACAATACTTTCTCAGGTCATATTTCTGAACGCAAACCACGGTTTCGATTTGTTAATATAAAAATTCTTAAAGTACTCTTTTCCTTTGACATGACCTTGACTGTTTTATGTAATCCCGATAACCGAAAGAGCGGCAATTTATACTTTTTAAGAGCAAATTTGGACTGTTTTTTTTTCAATGTTCATTCTATGTAGAGTGACAGTTCACTCCAAGCAATTACGGGAACCGATCAGACCCAACCAAATTTTTCACGTTCTGTATGCATATAATGATTAATTTAATAGGAACCACACAACACTTACTAATACTTTACGTTTCTATGTTAGAACGTACCTACCTCAAAATTATGACAATTACAAATATCCGCAGAAATTAGGACATCCGCAGTAATACCCACAGTTACCCTAATTATGCTGACACTTGTAGGCACAGCAAGATTTAGCATGTTGTTTCCAGATTTTCAAAACCTGATGGAAAAGACAATCTAGTTTCGGAAAAATGGCTGGAACGAATTCTTGAACTTTAGCGTACACAATTGCGTTTCAGCATCTCAACGTTCATTTCCGCATATTTCCGTTAATGAGGAATAAAACCGTTGAAAAGATACGCCCTGCGGCCTATTCGGAGCGGAAAATTTGCGTGCGCAGCACATCGTACGAGTTTTAAACATCCATCATCAAAAATTGTACGCAATTACACGTACCTCAATGACCCAAACTCGTCGTGCACGTAGTTGCTAATCCGAAATGACAGCTTATACAAAGTTGCCTTCGCGTTACGTCTCGATTCCGACTATGAATACCAGCACTTAGACCTCAGCAGTTAGAAAAAAAGTTCGTCGGAACTGCAATATTGAAGCATAATCGTTAGCGGATAACGGTATGAACGAAAGTAAGCACTTATTTCAGCGTGTTCTTCGAAAGGGTAAACTTTACGAGACCTTAAATGACGATGGACTGAAGAACCGATCATTGACGGTAGCGAATACCTGATGGTTTGACCTCTTGATATTTAAGGACTCAATTTATAGTGGATTCTCATGATGAATTCGACAGGTGGTTTATATGTATTTCCTAGTTATTCACTTCGTGATTGGAAAATTGATGAGCTTTTATGTAGACATATGTCACACTCCAAATTCTCTTATCCCATTAACGCCCAAAAAAATGTTCTTCATTCAACTTCAAGCCATATTGTGATTAACTAAAAATATCACATTTCCATGGGATCTATGTTTGTAATGTACTTTACTTATTGCTTTGGATCAACTCCGAAAACCCCCGAATAACAGAATTTTTAACATCTAACTTTAAATTGGAAATCAACGGCCCCAAAAAGCTCCTAATAACAAGATTTAGGCGATTTCACTGACAATTTTGTAATTTTTAAAATATAGAAGTTGTCTTTAAGATGTTGCAATGGATTTGACGTCATATTGAGTTCGCCATTTCGAAAGTGCACAAATTTTATTTTATTTTGGTTGACAGCATAATTATATATGTGCACTTTTTCGAGATGATTAAAGCGATTAAACTTAAGAAAAAGACATTTCTTTAGTTTTTTTAAGCTTAAAACCGCCATATTTAATTTTAGACTGGGTAAAATTTTTTGTTTACTTCCGAATCGAGATAAGAAAAGTCAGAACCTAAAGAAACAGTACCACAAAAAAAATGTGATATTTTTACTTAATCATAACATGACTCGAAAGTGAACGAAGAAAATTTAGGGTGATGGGTGATGGGTTAGGGTGAAAATTACTTCATTGTAGGGAATTTCACCTTAAATGAATGAGAATTGGTCCACCCTTTTAATGCCAAATTCGGCTTGATATTATAGTCAAAGCCCACTCTAATGACACTGGAATGGTTAGGTTTTTAGTAAATTGATAAAATCTAAAAATAACGCCATTGCAAAGTATAGAGACCATTTTGGAAAAGATGTTTTTGAGAAATTTGTACTCATTATTTTCTCTGATCTTTCAAATGGCATTTGATTTTTTCAAATCCATCGAGCCGTTTTTGTATTTTTTTGCGGCAACAGTGTACATATAAATTGTTTAGTATCATGTGATCTGAATAATGTAATGACACTAGGAATCAGCGCATAGGAAATATTATGTATTTTATTAAAGGGTGCAATTTCAACTTTAGTCCCTGAGATTTAATGTAATAAAAAGCAAATTTCAAGCAGCTGCGTTAAAAATAATATTGTTTCTTAAAATTTCGATATGGGAATTATTGTTAATGACTTAACAACACTTCTTTTCATTAAGATTATTAATAATCTGCATAGAAATATTAAATTCGACGGGATAACCAATTAGTTAATCGTTCTACCAGTTGTTAGTTACTGCAACAATTGTTATTTAACTTACACATGCTCCTTTAAATTTCAAAATAAAACTATATATCCCCATTAATCACTGTATCAACTTTGATTATTATTCGGTTGCATTCAAACTATGTAGGAAGAATAAAATGAGATTAAAATCAAACCTATTAATGGCAGTATAATTTGATCTGACAGAAACTTTTGCACTTTGATCTGTAGTTAATGAAGTTGCTCCGTTTTCAAAAACAGTACATAATCAAATAAAAATGATTCAGTGCATTTCAGCTGTTAAATATTTCAATGTGTTATGGCATATTAAAAACTTTCTGATATACATTTAAAGGTAAATGGTATAATATAAAGGACAACTAAAAATGCCTCTATTTTTATTAGGTGGGATATTCATTTTGATTCCTACTAGAGTTAATTAATCACAATTAAATAAAAAATCAATGATACGACGTGTTTTTTTAGATCTTAAATTGTTTAAAACAGCAGATAAAAACAGTCTTTTTTATCTGTTCACATCTGATAAATTTTGATCAAAATCGGATATAAGTTATTTTTACTCGAGCACGTGACAAAAGAGGTTATCCATGACTTAGAAGAATATAATTACCTGAATATGTAACCTTCATGAGGAGTAAACGTAGAATTACCAATTGTAAATTTCGAATGAATATTAAGTTAAGAAATTTCTGAAAAGTTAAGGAAACTCTGGAAAATTAAGAAACATCTTTCCAGCTCTGATTCTTTGATGTCATTATTATTTGAATAACTTGGTTTCTTTGTATAGAGAACATTAAGTGACTTTTCTTTTATGTTAATAGCTAAAAGATAAGTAAAAAATATCTTAAAAACTTGGGGTATCTTTTGAATTTTTACGGTTAACAAATTTAAGAATTCTGGAGATATTAGAAATTAGAGCATTGTCAGAATTTTTACTCAATTGCTACAGAAAAGATTTGAAGATTTCTTGAGAAATGAATAAAATTGTTCTTAAGCATTTGTTAGCGAAAACAGAGGTTTTTGCGAGGTTACAAAGAATTAGTTCTCCTCAAAATTTTGGATTCTAGCCAGAATATTCTGTTTTTCTATTTCCTAATTTTGTCGGTTTACTGGTAACCTAAATGGCTGGAATAGATTCCTGCATAGAGAGAAAAAAGAGATTAATGGAACCATAGACAAAAAGTAGAAATGGTTGCAACATCTAATAATAGTAGAATTAACACCATGACAGGTTATCGTCGGTATAAGATTCAGAATATGGTAAAATATACCATACATCAAACATTTTTGATATGACAAGAGATTATTTTCGTTTAAGCAGTTTTATTCTATTCATGTTACTATTAAAGAATATTTAAAGGGATGAATTAATTGTAAAACTTCAGTAGATTTGATGTTATATACTCTGCTGCATAATTAACGATCGGAAAATAGTAAATGGAAAGATATACTCTTATTAACGACAGAAATAGTTGATTCAACTATTTCTTATCATCCCGTTTTGTAAAAGGGTTCGATTAACTATAGCATCTCTCTGTGCATTTCATATTGAATATGAGCAAATTTCTATTTCGCCCAGAATATTAAACACGACTCCCCTTATATATTCATATTTTACCCACATCCATTCAATTAAAAAGGAGAATTTCAGAGGAAATATTGTTATGTACGTTCCTATTTCACGTCTTATTTATTTTGTTAAATAAAATCGCCGAACAAAACAACTAAAAAAGACAGAAGTAATTTACTCTGCTTTGTTCATTAAGTCATGAACTCATTTTATATGTTACAATTAATTTGTTATCTAAATTATCTAAATTATTGTTATCAAAATTAGATTTTGTTATCTAAAATATTTATGTAAACTAAATGAAAGATTTAAAAATGTTGATTTTATCGAATTGATCGAAAAAATGTTAAATGTAGTTCGACTAATTCCGCATTAATAGTTTTGGTTTCATATGCTGTCTGAAAGTTAAGGTAGGGGAAGAATTCATTGATTGAATTCATTCATTTATTCTATATGAAACACACAAACTTTACATTATTCATGTTTCATTTTATAGTATTAATACAAGCAGATTTTTTCCTTTTTCTATTCAATGTTAATGTTGCCCAGTACGTGAGCTCGAAACGAACTTCAATTCTTTAATTTTATATTTGACTCTCCACTTTGACATTTGCATTTTTTATGAAACCCATCTTCTTTTGAGATTCGCCCTTTTTATCGGTTTCGTATAGATTACCGTCGTCTAAGTCTTTTTTAAGGCTATTTCTTCCCCTTTTTTATTTTCAACTGACCAATAAATCCAAGCTAATAAAATTTATAATTTTCGAACGATCGATTACTTTCACCATATATCAAATTAGAGTAAACTAAAAAAGATACAATAAAATTAGTATTTGCATAAATTTAACTACTAATTTTCAACATATACGTTAAAATAAGTAAAAATATTAAAATTAACTACTTGAAAGGGAGTTGCGCAAGTAAATCAAAAGTTTTACTACTTTCTCGTCATCCACGCAAATGTAGTTTAGTTTATCAACTAACTTTATCATATATATGGTAGCAATATAATAAAGATGTATTATGTCTATATAAACAATTTACTATTAATACATTAAAGAGAATAAATTAGGAATTAGTATAGTTTATAAGATTAAGAGCTTTGATATCACTTTTCTAATAAATAATTAATACGTTGCTAAATAATGTGAGTCGAAGTTCAAAAAGCTTTTGTTTTAAAAAGATATTACAATAATGACTCCCAATTTTTAGTTAAGAATTGGATTGTCCAATCTTGGTTATGTGAATTTGGCCTGCCATATTAACTCTTCGACGTATAGTGCTAACCCACTTTACTACCCTGACTTCTTTATTTTTGCTAATTTAAATTCCAATTAATGCATTTAGATCGGTCTTTTTGTCATTATCTTATAATAGAAATTTATAGTATTTTAGGGTTTTACGGTCGCTGATTACGAATTCGATGACGGTTTTACAGAATTTAAAATGGACGTCTCAAGACAATCTCCTCATGACATGAAAATGCAACAAAATGTTGTGAAACTGCATATACAAGGCTATATTTTATTTTTGCAGTTTTTCACTTGACTGACTGACGAATCTTCCGAAATTTTTATTTTGAAAATCTGAAAACAGATATCAGCGTTACCAATAATCTCCTAGTGATAAATTTTAAGTCGCTACATAGGGTTAAACGATAACAAAATTTTACACTTGACCTAATAATTATATTGTAAATTCGAATGATTTGCAGTATTTATGAAAATGTAATTTTGAGATGAATTGTTACACTGATACTTTGATTAACTTATTCTGCACTGAGATTTTTGAAAAAGTGATAGATCCAGAATGTTTCCGAATTGATGTGATTTCAATTTAGTGAATTTTCGTTATGTAGTCACTGTTGTTTGTATGTTTTTTCTAAACCCCTGCAATTCTTTATATTAACATTGTTAAATATAAGTACTATTATTTGTTATAATTAAATAACATGTTATTATAGTCAATTTTTTCTAACAGTTATGTTCTTTGTTACAGGTAAGTTCCGGCAGAAAATATAATAGTTCTATAACAAGATGCGGTATCGTAAGTTTTAAAAAAATGTCTCTACTTTTTAAATTCATTAACAAACTAATCGTTATTTTGTACATATTTCGAAAGAAACTGATAATATTGCAAATCATAGATACGAAATTGGTAAAGGAATGTAAAAATGTAGTAAGAATATTTTTTCGCTTATTGAGAAAAGATTATCAAAACTTTACCATCGGTAATATGAGGACAAACCTTTATTATGCAAAAATATGTTACAGGAAAGAAAAGTTGGTTTTATTATTAAAATAGTAGGATTCAAATCTATTAATTTTTTAGTTAGTGTTATTATTTAATATAATAGTAAATTTGTCGAGATCTATATTTAAATCGTAAAATGAACAAAAAATAATGGATGTATCTCATCCTACTATCTAGTTAGTAGTTGCAACTATTCCTTTTCTTCCGTTTACATTTTTTGGTAACAATAGCAATATTAAATAGTAATATTAAATACTTCAATATTTGAAGGAATGATAATAAAAGTTTTAAAAAATGTGGACCTATTTTTTTTTATCAAATTGATGGTCAAAGAGATAAAAAATCATGTTTTTGGACACATCTGTATTATATATTTAAAATACGACGCAAAAAATTGAAGAAATGCAAAATGACGGATCGCAACGCAATATGTCCGACGAACTTTTTGAAATTCGAATCACTTTAAACTAGTGATCGTGTTGGTTACTAGTCAAGAAAAACAGACGAAAATGTCCTAAAACACGATTTTTTGCCCTTTTGAACTTCATTTTGGGCCTAAAGTGGGTCCAATTCAATATTTGGATTCAGCCCTATCAGAATTAACTCTTACTAGTAGGATAATAGAATTTTTTGGGTGTGAATAGATACTCAAATAATAATTGACCCTTGTGACCTAGAATATTTCAAAAACTAAAGCCCAATGAATATTATGGAGGTCATATTTGGATTCTGGAGCAAAGATCCTATCAGAGAGTAGTTAGTATTTTTTAACGACTCGTCTAAATTTTAACCTAACCTGATCTAAACGTAAGATTAGGTTAGGGTACCAAAACAACTTTTTGCTTAAAGGAAAGTCTGAACTTGACTTTGATGAGGTACACATTTTTTAAGGTTAAAAAATTAGCAAATCTATTGACTGAAAGGTAAAATTATTAATATTTAATGAATTACATTGCACGAATACTAAATATTCTAAAGATAGATAAAACCCCTGACGATCTAAGTCACATAAGATCGTTAGATATTGAACCATATAACGCAATCTAATTACAACCATAAAAGCCACATAAAATGGAATTACTTTATGTATCGAATTAGGTCAGTTACTCCATCTAACGAAAGACTAATTAAAACTTCCCTCTTCGACATTTGTTTGTCGACTCGTTTGCTGACTTATTCATTTCCTTAAACTTAAAACAGTTAACATGAAACCAAACAGTGAAATTTAATCCGTCGGAACGGCCGTATAAAGACATGTTCGGATTTCCGGTTTTCCGGCTTTTCTGTCGTCGTTTCGCATACTGTAATCAGGACAACGAGCAGGAAATGTACAAAACTAAATAAACAAACCGTGAAAACCTAAAATTTCTTGCACATCGCTCTTTAAAAATAGAATACCTGTAATTATATCCAGATACGTTATACTTGTGTTGAAAGCTGAGTACCAATATCTCATATTAATATTTACAAATCTCGGAAACCTTTCAATTTAATGTCAATACTTAAGCATTTGTGTTTTATTTTGACGGTTATAGAAATTTATGAATGATTCGACTTCCGTATTAAATTGATACCTCTCAATTTAATTTCGAGCCACATACCATCGGTCTGACATTCTCAAAGTCTTTGAAAATCATAGGTATGCACTTATTATCTTGCATTGCACAAAACTACAGATTTGAAAGGTGGAAGAAAGTACTTATAAAATATACCGATATTCCTTCTAAAATAAACAGTTTTTCAGTAGTTTCTTATTAAATGTATGTACAGCATATCATTACCTACATAAAATACATCGCACAAGTATCTACATGCAACAGAAGTTAGTAAAAGGTAGTTTCTTACCTACTCGTAAGTGGTTTAAAAACCGATCATTTTCTTATAACATTACGGCCATTCTAGATCACGTGTGCTTCTTACAAACTTTCCTGATAATGTTTTTATCTTTTGGAATTAATCATTGTAGCAACTATTATAACCTTTTTAAATAGAAAATAACTTAATAAAAGTGACATATCGTCAAAAATAATTGCATAATACTGAAAAACAAACAATTTCTAATTCAAATCAATTAGTTTGTTTCATTTTGGTCCGCTATTTTCGATCCGCCATTTTGAATTTTGAAAATCTGAGGTCAGATTCATAATTAGTAACCTCAAAAACCCTCTAGTGAGAAATGTCAATTATTTTACACGAAGAAAAATGTATGCTTCAAAGGATTACAATTTTTTTTAGTATTTACCCTTTTTTATAACTGAAATATTAAAAATTCTAAAAATATTTTTGTTGTAAAACTGAATGCTTTTATAAAATACAAAAATGTACGCAGATATGAAAAAACTGACACAGAAAGATAATATGTATATATATCACCGCCCATAAAAGGTTTAAACTTGTGGCTTATGAAAATCATTAGCTAAATGTTTCTAAAACGATTAAATGTTTTTGCGTAGCATTTAACTGACCTGTTCTATCAATTATCCTGTATATCCCATAAATTCCATTTCGGTGTTTCACACCACGTAACATCCTTCACATGCACGTAAGAGCTATTCATCAATTGTGCTATGATGCTCCAGGTTCCTTAAATCTATTGTCTACAACCATCAACGTCTTTACTAAGAAAGTTTGAGACCTTTGTAAATTAGCCAAAGGATTTTTCCTTGATCCTTACGTAATGTTCATTTGCATGGTTCGAAGTAACAAAATACTCTCAGCCGTTAACATGGCGGGATATCGGAAGCCAGAAATCTCACATAAATCTGACAGCGGAGGACTCCAGGTCATATTGGACTTGGAATATATCACGTTGAAGTCAACCCCACTAAAAAAACAAAAAGAAAAAGAAAACGACAAGGAAAAAGAATGGGAAAAAGAAAAGGAAAAAGAATGGGAAAAAGAAAAAGAAAAAGAAAAAGAAAAAGAAAAAGAAAAAGAAAACGAAAAAGAAAAAGAAAACGAAAAAGAAAAAGAAAAAGAAAAAGAAAACGAAAAAGAAAAAGAAAAGGAGAAAAGAAAAGAAAAAGAAGCAGAAAAGGAGAAAAGAAAAGAAAAAGGAAAAAGAAACAGAAAAGGAGAAAAGAAAAGAAAAAGGAAAAAGAAACAGAAAAGGAAAAGGAAAAGGAAAAAGAAAAAGGAAAAATAAAAATAAAAAGAAACCCATGTGGTCATCATCATTTACGAATTGAAGCTTTTTCAATTCTCGAACTACCTTTTAGTCAACACCACTATGATTTTTATTTTAGCTAAGTATCAAACCACTCCATTTTATGGGACGATATTGTTTTAAAAAGCACAGATTTCACCCACATTTTTCCTGTCCCGTAAATCACGGACGCCCAACTTGCATTTTTCCATTAGGATCTCTTCCACAACATTTTCAGATGTGATACGAATCCTGAGAAACCCAAAGTTGTTCTCCGTTAATCAGTTCATCGGTGAACTTGCGTTTACGCGATGTTATCCACAGAATGGCTGATTAGCGTTTTTTATCTCAGTATTCTAAAGGATTGACTGAGAGAGAGCGTGTTTCGGAAAGTAGGTGATAAATAATTGGAACAACGTGGAAAATTGTCTAGGAATAACATGAAAAAAGTTTGAGTAATGTATGTTTTAACTATTTTTATTCGTTAAATAGGATCGTAAATATACCGATGCCATGGAAAAGTTAGATACCTACTTCGTTAATATTGGATACATCGAATCGATTGGTATTTGAAGGAAATAATGCTTGTCTATAACATACAAATTTAGAGAAAATATAGGAGAGACTACAGTTTTTTTTCCATTGTTTTCAACTTTGGTAATGATTTTACGATATTATTTCCTCCTGTAGAATTTTTCTTATTCA
Source organism: Trichopria drosophilae (assembly GCA_030407085.1). Classification (NCBI taxonomy): domain Eukaryota; kingdom Metazoa; phylum Arthropoda; class Insecta; order Hymenoptera; family Diapriidae; genus Trichopria; species Trichopria drosophilae. The sequence goes on from CM059582.1 coordinate 196,052,191, forward strand.
TTTTTTGCAAATAAATTTAATGCCTGGTCAAAATTGGTTGGTCCAAAATAGATGAAAATTGACAGAATTATGTGAGTTTGAAAATTATAGGAATATTTATCTAAAATATATCTATGCCGTTGCATGTGACCCCTGATCACACTATAATTTCAAATGTCAACATTTGGCGTCATATTTATAAACGAAATGCTAGCGAGGTGTGTTTACTGAAAGAGGGCTAGATACACTTTTATCGTCTGAATTTTTAGTGCTATAAGTTTAACTTGTATAAAAATAAATGCACAGTAATCGCAATAAGTTGTGTTTTATTTGTGATTTGTTTTGTAGATCTGCGGCTTTGTCTAAAATTATAAATTAACATGACTGTAACTAGTGCTACAATGGTTTTTTAAAACTTGAATTTATCACCTCTAAAAATTGTTGGTATGATATTGATGATTTTTGGTATATGTATACTGGTCTAAGAGAGAATGTATCAAAATGAAAGGATAGAAAGAAAAAATAAAACGTGTGTAAAGGGTGTAGGGAAAAGTATTTTAATATAGGTATAAAAATATGAGGGTCGAAATGGAATGTACAAATATGTCTTCAAGTTTCGAGAAATATATTTTAATGGCTTATTTGATTACTATATTTTGGCCCTCACGCACTGTTATATATTAAAATCCTTTATCCTCCGCACGTTTTTTTCCCTGTCCTTCTTTTCTTACAAATTCTCTCCATTAGACCAATATATAAAACCACCAATGTAAAATTTAACGGTCAATGTAACAAAAACCTTTCTTAGTGTATTGTTAGAATGAACCAGAATTCGAATGTTCATTGAAATGGAAAAGTGTTCACAGTATTTGAAATTCCTTATCTTCTAGCAGTATGGCATCATCAAAAGGAGAATAAAAAAGTACAAGTAAAGAAAAAGAGAAAGAGAAAGGAAAAATAAAAATAAAATCGACAAAGAAAAATGAAAGTGGAAAATGAAACCGAAAAAGAAATATGAAAAGGAAAAAAATAAAAAAGTATACGTAAAGAAAAAGAGAAAGAGAAAGGAAAAATAAAAATAAAACCGAAAAAGAAAAACAAAAATGAAAAAATGAAAAAGAAAAAAAAAGAAAAACAATTTTACGATTTTCGATTCTACATAAATTTTGTATCGAATGTATCAGAATATGGAAATCTCAATAATTACATTTGCAATAATTATTCAAGTCTCTTTCCAGCCTTTGTTTTTGCATTTTTAATTTGCAACTTGCAGTAAGTTTCTTAGTATCATAGAAAGTATACCTTAGTCCAAAATGAATCATTTCAACTTCTCTCAAAGAGACAAATAAGATTTGTAATATTTGACATTCAAATAGATATATTATATCAATGTCTCATATTTTCGCCTCAATATTTGATACTTGATACACTGTATGTACAAATCTTCATATACAGTCATGCGATCGTGGAGTATTACATTACACTTTTTGCTGTTTTATCCTTGGAAACTAGAATATCAATTCCACACAAGTAAAAAATATTATTACTACGCTTGAAATTAATGCAAAATATGTAAAAGGTCGGTTACTATCTCGCAAATCTTAGTGCTTTTAAAATTCTAGTACAAATATAAAAATATAATGCAAAATTATTTTCAAAAACTCAATATTTACAGTCAGTTATCCAATCCTCTTCTATTAAATGTTTTATTCAATTTTATTGTTAATCATGTTCTATTTTAAAACCTTTTTTGTTAATTTTCCCAACATTCGTTAACAAATTTAATTTTTACACTACATAAACAAAAATCAAAAAGTAAAAGCAAATATGGAAATTTTGTCGCCTGGGTTTTTACTTGATTTTATGAATGAATTGAAAAATCAAAAACTACAAGAAATGTGATATAAATCAAAACAAGTTTTCATGAAAAATTTCAATAACTTTTTTCTAAAAAATATTAACTTTAATTAAATTTACAAATTGTTTAAACACTGCACAGCGTGGTACTCATGCATAATCATTGTATTATACTCAACATACAAATGACACGCAGAATTACAATAGAAAATGAAGGTATTTCGTCAAAGAACAAAGTACACCGGGTAATTAATGAAATTAACGAAATTCATAAATAAAATATAATTCGTAGAGTATTACGACTCGAGTCACCAGTTTTACTGTCGAGCATGAATCATTGCAGTCTCTATGAATGAGCCGTCGGTGTCTCCTACAGTCTCATCATGAAACTACACGACAATATTACACAATATGTCCAATAACAATGCAAAGAATGTATTTGTATATAATAGGTTTTGTTCGTCAATGAACAATCCACCAGAAAAGAAATAAAATTACCCTAAATTATCACTGTAAACTCGTCAAGTCACGAACAATTTCAAATTAACCTAATGCAATTTCTAGACGTTTCGATGACTCATTAATGACTCCATCGATCGATTTATTAAAAAAAAATTTCTCGTAAAACACCGGAAGAAAGTAAAAGCGCGGGAAGCAGTGAAAAGGAGAGTAGCCTTCGATTTCTAAAGTTCCGATACCATGCGAACTTTGACATCCGGTCAAGTGTGCCAATTTTATACGCACATTTAAAGATATAATTATTATCATCACAAATACCTTCGATTAATTTTTTGTGTCGATTAATTATAGCCTGTGTATCATTCTCATGCTACTCACCGCGTCAAAAAGACTTGTAATTATACAGAACTGTGCACACAAGTTATTTAAGATTACATTAACTTAGATAATGCATGTAGATCTCATAATATCGATTAGAAATGTATTATACCTCATCAAATATAATGCGCGAGACCTCACGCAGTCAAGTAGAAAATCAGTGATTGGAGCAAAGAAAGTAACTCCCATGGAGCCATTAAAGTGAATTTACGGAGGCTTAAAAATCGACTGCAATTTAATTGCCCCTAATGGATCTTTCAATAGACGTTCGTACTTGAAACAAGACTCGCGACCTTCGGTTTCTAAAGCTTTTATAGGATGTGAAGTTTATTGTAGAATTAAAAGACCTTTAAATAAAATTGAGAAATCTGCAACAAAACTTAAGAAGTAATATTTGGAGAACATGAATTAGGATCAGGCAAAAACTGCATACTCTAGGTTACTAGAAAATCATTAATCGGATTCCATCTTGTATTATGCATTTCAACTACAGAGGGCGTTATGTAACACTTGATAGGTTGTTATGTAAGTACCATTTGACCCTCGGAGCTTCCCAGATAGAATCCTATGCAAGTTACGTTGAATTCCGTAGTATCCTGATGGTTCCTCCATAATGGTTGCTACATGAGAATTTCTAATAGGGCGACAAGTAACAGAACAAGACTAAGATTGCAGAGTCTACTTGTTTTCCATTTCTATGTGCCAATCAGTCTTTCTAAAAAATCGAACCTGGAGATGTTGCTGTCGAAGGTCCGCTTCGCCTTCTTTTCTCTACTGTCGTGGGCGAATCTCGCGAATGCCTCTCACTGCGACGTAGGCCGCGTCACGTACATAATGATATAAAGGCCCGACTAGTGATAGAAAGGCCCGAGGTTGCTATTGCTAATAATAGCCAGAGTGCATGCACCAATCGGCAGGTGCACCCGAAGAAAAATTACTGGTGCAACAATGCGTCAGTTTCGACCTCCATCATGGAATCCAGAATGCCGGCTTTGCTCTGATCGCTTGTCGTCCAGTTACAAATCCGACAAAACGCCGTTTGAATGAAGGCTCCATGGATCGCATGTGGGACTGCCATAAGGTATACTATATAGATTAATATCTGAAAGAACACGAATATGCACAGAGTCATTCGCGACTGTACACGATGTAAGATTCAACGTGCCGCCAACGTGAAGAACACTTAACATTTATGCATTCGAGTATCCGGTGATGATGACATTGAGCAGACAATATCGTTATTGTTGCCGATTGTATCATCATGAAGAAATTTGGATAAACTCATGGAGAACTTTAAGATCTAAACGAGTTATATGCATGAAAGATTCGAAGAAAGACCGAAGATTCACTTTTAGCTGATCTACATTTTATTTTCGAATAATCTTTTACAGACACGACATAGAGGCAATTGAGAAACATGGCTTCCATTCATTCTCAATTTTCACGCTCTTACCGCCAAATAGAACATCTCTTCAGAAATATTCATTTATTTACGAGACTAAAGAGCATTCTGTGTTTTAAGAATTGATGAACCGATTGGGAAAAAACAGGAAAGCAACTTTAAGTTCTATTTCTAGTTTGAAACATAATTGAAGGTTGTTGGAAGAAATCTCATTCAGTAGTAAATACACCTATTGTTTTGATGTCTTCACAATACCGGTAACAAGATTGTCAGAATAATTCAAGATATTGCGATTGAGGTTGCAGAAAATCCCTGTCAACGGTTGGAATACAATGCTCTCCATTCCGCTCAAACATCTCTCGATTCTAAACTATTTTCATCCTCCTATTTTATGATTGTACCGAGAAATTCCACCGATTGTCTGCATTTATATGCTAATTTCTCTAGCATTGTCGTCACTGGCGGAAATATGTATAATTACATACGGTCATGCGTGTATTATGTGTGACCGATGAATGAATATGCAATTATCTTACAAATTAGGCGATTGTCCCAGATCACACGAAGAAAACATTTTGACCCTTGTTAGTCGTCTTTTGAACATTTTTATTTTAGTATAATTTTATTGTGGTTGCCAAGTTTCAGAGAAAAATCCAACAGTGATTTAATTTTCTTAGATTTCTTCATCAGTAACTAATCGTTACGTTGAAGACTAGCTTCGGGTTAACTACGCAATGCCATTAACAGGTAATCTTAACTATAGCTCAGAACACTTGTAGATAATTCTATAAACATATTTTTCTTACGGGGTCTCAGTGACCCTCTTTACTGACGTTTGATATGCCGATTGTGATAACACATATAAGAACCAGACTTATATCATAAACGTGACTTTATTGCTACATTCGTAAACGTTATGGGAGGCAAAACAGGTTCACTTATTACTTCTATCCTTCGTGATTTCTACTTAAGATCAGTTTTTCTTGTATGAAATAGTAAAAACGATGTTATTCTTCAAAAACTAGGCATTTTCCGAATTCTTCTTAATATCTGGAAATTATAGTTTTGTTATTTAATTGGCGAATAATCAGCAGAATTAGACATGAATTAAATTGGTTTCCATATCTTCGGTTCCTTGAGTCTCAAAAAACCACACGAAAAGATTTTAAATTTCGCGTAATTGGAAGCTATTTCTGATAATTAAAAATTCCAACATTTCAAGGACACAATCATAAAAACTGATGGGACCAGAAAAATACTGCATCTCTTCATGGAATCAATAAGAAACTAAATTCTATAAGTATACAAAAATTAGGAATTGTTTTTAATGAGTTTTAATGTTAATAATTTCTATTAAAGATGACATCTTGAAATTGAGTCAGGTGATGGCTTCCCTCGACGACATCTGAAACAAAATAAACCGATTGATTATACGTACGAAAAGGTTTTTACTTAAAGGAATTACCCATGGATCACAAATTTATTCATAGACTATACATAGGACTAGAAACATATTTGTAACGATCTAAAGAAGGCACCATTTTCTTAAAACAACAGTTTTTAATCAGTTATGCATACCCTTAATAACCACAAATATGGAAAGAAATAGTCTATTTGAAATTCAGATAGTGGAGACTCCGAAGCTTAGTAGATGTTTTAGTTGAAGGATTTTATTTGGTGCGCAATACCGATGGTTTGGCTGATTTGATTTCCCTAACTATTAATTCAGACTTATTATGTTGACATCAACAACGATATTCCACGATTAGTAAAAAAAGGAGGGATGGTCAGAACCAAATTTGACAGCCATTTTAAAACCACACCACAAATAATACATATTACTAAAATGGAATCCTATCAAGAATGTAGTAAAATTTCATATATAATTTCTCTCAGTGTATCCTTTATTCTTTTATTACCATTTCAAATGAACAAGAAGAAAATATGTGAATAAATTACAAACCAAAGTTCATTCTTATGACGTAATTGCAAACAAGGTTTGAAAAAATAGTTTCTAGTACTGTCGCCTTACAGAATGACTCCTAGCGATGCATTAGTTAGCGTTCAAAAACAAGTTTCCGTATGTTCCATACATCACCCTGGATAAAAATGCAGCAAACGGAACCTAGTCACAATATCGGTCTATAAACAAGCTCGAAGGCAGTTTGCTCGGTTCGACAATGCTTACCACGCGCGTTAATCTCGACCTCCGCGTGTGGCCATGCAGTGAAACCTATCTAGGTAGTCAAACCCCATTGGCTGCATGGGTACAATCAACCTAGCAATTGTTGAGCGTTGCTAATCGTTTGTCACTATATTCCTATGTTTAGTCGAGTGATGCCTATATACAGGTGACTGAAATTGTGTAGACTGCTAATTAACGCCAGTATCGATCATTATCGCAGTGTCGCAATTATCATTCCCATGCGAGCTAACTTTCCAGCGATTGTCTTGGCTACTGAAATTATAGGACTGTCTTCATCGCGTCGTCAAATAAAGGCTTAATCGCGGATTTCGTCGCGTTACGAGTATTTCAATTCCTGTGATGGAAATGCAATCGGCATTGTTCTCTAAGTGAAGTGTTCCGTTATTCAAATGGGAAACCGGTATTGATGGATTAATTATCAACTTCCAATAATGAACTGATCAGTTTCTCCAACGGCTTTAATAGACATGTTTAACGCTACAGTTGTAGTTTTTCAAAAATTTACTGATTTTTCAAGAATTGATTGATTTCTGGTGTAGTCCTAAATATACGCTTAGTGTACTAATAAAGGTGGTCGCACAGTAAATAATTACCATAGGGTTCGTGTGAAAACTGAACGCGAATGAATAATTACTTATTTATTTAAAGTACTTATCGCTTAACGACTCATTATTATCGCATTATCGGACGGTTAAAATAGTTATACGTTATTTTTACCGAAATTTCCACGAACGCTCCGGTGGTAAATTACAAAAATTACCCAATTTCCAGTTCGTCAAACAAGAAAGTTAATGACGCGTAATTGGAACTCGCGAAAAATTGCTGGTTTCGCCGGATTTAGTCCACAATGTGGAATTATCAAGAACCGGCTCTCGCTCTAGATCGGCTATGGTGAGAATATCGTCCTTTGTGTCGAAGTAAACTGAAACGAGACACAGGGGGAATCTGTTGGAATCAATGAAATCATTGGGTCGAACGTCCCGGTGGGCAGCGACACCATGTCGGACGATGCTACGGCAGAAAGACAGGGAGACGGCGAATTACCTATATATACATCGACGTCCAGGAATCGCGACGGGAATTTGCATAGGACATCGATTCGGAGGTCACCTTGTTACGTGGTGACGTTCCCGAGTGCTGTCTCTGTCCTTCTCTGGCGTTTCCTATAGTCGACCTATAAAGAGACGGTGGTTGATGCATCTCCCATGATAAGGCCTGTGTGATGCAGTACCGACTGTGCGCTTTCGAGACGTCTACGTGCCGGAAAAGGCAATGCCCGACGAACCCAACCTTTCTCTTCGTCTTCTTCTCGGCTGGTCACTCTCTTTCGCGCCTTTAACGTTATCGCCGCACGCGAGGTAGAAAGGAAGATCAGCATTCATCACTCTATTCCCTCTCGCTGATTCCTTCAGTGAAACCATTTTTTGAAAATTTTAGAAACTTAAATTCCCACCAGAAAAATTGTCTCCCTTTATACCTCCGTATGGCACCTATTTTCCTCCAATTTTGTAATAACTGTTCTCTAGAATGACATCCTAAGTGACTGATAAAGCATAACACTAACAAAATAATGGAATCCAAAAATGTGGGCTAGAACCTGGGTAAGTTACCTACTACGGGATTTCCCTTAGGATTCTGATTAAATTTCAGTAAAGTTCATCGTTTGGGAATGTCTATAAGGAATTCCAAAATTTTGACGATGAGCTACAATAGCTCTATAGATTAGGGCTCCACAAATAAGGAAATCCTAAATGACACTCAAATAGTAAAATCGCAAAATTCCGAGTTCCTACATACATTCCTGTTCGTATCTATCTAAATACCATCAGGAACAAACCTTCCCAAGCAGAAATGAAATTAAAAACCCGAGTTCCTCGACAATTGACGCGACCTCCGAGCACGTTTCATCCTTCTCATACCTCGTTACGTGTAATAATTACCAAGCGCACCCAAATTACGGAATTACGGAAGATGGGGAACAAATAACGAACGCCTGTCACTTATGATTTCCAGTAATTTCATATTTTCCATTTCGACGATTGGTTTCTTATTAATTCAAACGCAATTATCCATTCGCCGACGGGAGATATTTCCTTCCGGCAGCCGGGAAATCGTTCGTAGAAATTAAGGAGGAAAAGTAATGGGACCCGCGGACACGTTGCGTGGGCGTGTGTGCAATTAAACGTTCGCGTTCACGGGAAGCACCATGCGTTTTTAGTGAACTCCGACATCACACGTTCGTATGCACAAACGCGGATGCATGGTGGTTACGACACATTCTGATTGCATACTTTCCCGTAGTCTCGCAATTAGGGCGCTGCATTGCGCGTCAAACTCAAATTCCAGATATTTCGCTACGAAGGAGCCTTAGACTTTTACGGGAGTGTGCTACAATGTCTGCCAATAACGTTTCTAATTTCCAAAAAGTGGAAAATGTCGATGCTTACGACATACTTGTCTGCGCCGTATAATTTTCGCAATTTTAAAAGTTCACCGTCCACGGGAAATCAATCTCGAGGTCTCTGGGTTTCAAGATTAAGTGGTCGATTCGATCCTTCGAGGTCTACGGGAAATCCTTGATCTTTTCAGATGACTGCAGGCTGATCATAACAAAAATAATTCGTGACCGACACTGATTTTTAGAAAAGGCAATTCAATAAGTAGTTACATGAAGTCCTCTGGCTATTGAATTTGACGCCTGATGTGAAGGTGAAGAGGTCATTGTAATTCGATAATCACTTTAGCGATATGGTGGAATACTTACAAGAATACGTTAACCAGGCGCGCATTCCAATTTTATTGCATAAACGCATTCCCGTTGTCTGCTGAAAGAATCTCGAAATGTTCAAGTATTGTACATGGCAAATTTACGTGTAGGGTCAATTCTTTCCCTTCTCCCTTTATGATATTGATACCCTTAAATCTATATGATAACCTAACCGAAGCTATGGAGCATTCAATACTCCACAATCACGGCATTGATTCTCTCTAGATTGGCACTGTGATTTTTCCTGGTTGTACTTTGGAAACGAGGACAAGATTAGCATCCAGCAGATCCTTCAAAAGTCGATACATGATGTATTACTATCCATCGTATCATATGATTTATTTCGATATGAAAATTTTTAAAATCCTTAGCATAATAGATAAACCTACCATCGATTCATGCAACATCAAGATAATGTGTAGTGAAGAGAAGTCCATAATTAACGTGCACATTTATTAGCCATCCACAGCCTAATGTTTAGTTAATCCATTACCTCCAAACACTTTCGTCTGGTCGGATCGTCCACTCGACGGCGAGTTTCCATACGTGTCAGTGAAACCGCGACTAGTCCATTGTTTGACCAATGACCCAGACACACCAAGCATGTTTGCCAATATCATAATTGGGCCAGATATGTAAGTAAACGCACGTGCGCTCTCAGTCTTAGAATGTAGGACAGCTTTTTAATTAACATTTCCCATTGTGTTATTTACGCGGGATAATTGAATGAAACGGCTATTATGTAAAAATGGCACGGGTCTCGTAGGAAACGATTTCTTCACGGTATTTTTTGTCATCCAGCATCGTGTACGGACATGCGGTACAAGCCGCTGTTTCTCGATCTTCCCGATCCTTGCAAATCCGAGATTTCCATCGCGATGTTAACGAAGATCTTTTTTTCCATTGCCAAGATAGGATCGAAAAAGAGATCGGAATAGAAGAAGGTAGATCGAACCGGGCCTCTCCCACGCGTCCATTACCGGTCTTGGTTAACCCGCTTAAAGTGCTCGTCGGTATTTACGTTCGAGGCACATAAATCGAAACGAAAGTACCAGATCCAATGTCGACACGCGTGCGTTTACGCATTTTACTAATGCTTTCGGTAGTTGCGTGCGATAACGTTGCATTATTGCCACCGTCACAGGAAGCAATTCGTCCGACGGTCTTGTTTGTAACTGCCAATCGAGATTTGGAAAGCTGCTATTTCGCGCGAAAGTCACGATATTTGCCGTTTAGCGGTATTTCTACTACTTGGAGATATCTATTTTAATGAAAGAGTCTTCACGATAACGCGGCGCTAAAGCACTTTATTACACGCAAAAAGATGGATATATATAATCCAACCGGTAGTATTAGGTGGAAAATCTGTTCAGCCTAAATGATCGGATTAATTTATTTCATCAATGTTAAAATCCCAAAATAAACTAGTCGAGATTTCAAGGGAAACGCGTTTCCATTCCATGGCTCGAACAAATATCAAGGACAACGTCATTCAAATTGCGTTTATATTTCTTTCTGGATATTGCATGAAGAGAAGAAATTCATCGTTACGATCGGGAAACGAGTTCGATTAAAATGGAATTATTAATTCGTTTCAAGTTTCTAGGTTATCGGTGCATTTAGTACATTTGATTATTGACGTTTTGCATATGTTGTAATTTGCCAATGGTGCTGATAAGATGTTAATATTGATGGATGCTACTTACGTGATGGAGTTGCTTTTCAACCTGTTCATCTATACTCAATGATCAATTGCAGATAGTTTATACCGTCGTAATTGTTAGTACCCGAATAATTTTCAGATTTGTACCTGATGACAATTTTATTGGTGATACGTAAAATTCTGTGATGCGCATGGAGTTGCCGGACATCAATTTCTTTTTAAATCTAGATTAATTTTTTTTAATTGAGTACCACTTTTCAGTTATTTTATCACAGTTAATTTCCTAATATGCATTCAACTTGTGTCAGGTCATTAAGGTCTTTGTAATTTTGCATGATAAAGACATTCAGTACGTCAATAAATTTACGAATGCCATACTAACATTTTATATCAGTCCGATAATGGCGATAAAGGATACGTGTAGATTGTATTCATACGTAAAAATTACGCGACATACTAACTTTCCTGCATTCTTGAATTTAAATAAAAGCATTGGAATGATTGCATTAGATTTATAGATGTCCTTGGTATTTTAAAATTTTGTTGTTACAACTTCTAGTTGCGACTGGATTTTATGTTTATGCAGATTTTTCACATCTGAAGGTACACGTAAAATCTCGACGTAAGAAATTTATTTCCATTGAAAATGTATGATAAATTTTAAGCATTACTTATTGACAACAAATACTCTATTCACAATAATTAATCGAGAGGTGAAAGTTTCATTAAACAGACTTTGTAATTTATAAAATTATGTAATATAATAATTTCTTATTTTTCTACATCGTGAAACGTCTTATGTGTGAATAATCAAATTTAAATTATGCAATTCAGTGTTCATAAATCAAATGTCTAGACGAATGAATTAATAGCGGACGCAAACAACAGTAAATTTTTGTGTACTTCAACATTCTTGTGTTTATTGAATCTTTCAGCTCAGTAAACAAGAAAAGACAATTGTTACGATTTTTTTGTGTATGTGCTCCTATCGTAATCAGAAATATTGGTGACATGACGGATTTAACATTGTACAATTACAGAAAACGGCGGGATCACCCACGAGGCGCAAAACGTCATTTTGCGCCCTTGACACGAAAACTACTATTACGGGACTATAATCATCGGAGTTACATAAGTGGACCTATGATACATATAATGATTATTTTCCTTGTATAGTATAAATTGATGAGACCGGAAATAGAGTTTGAAACCTAAATTCAAGGATTGGTTGAAATAGAAATAAAAATGCAAAAATTACAGAATAAGAAAAATGACAATCATAAATTGTATAGATTTTTGTGTTGTCAGTCGTTCCAGTTTTACGTACGTGCTTTAATATTGCACGAGATTTAATGAAGGCGGTTGATTTTATAACAGAGGAAGGGAGATCGTAAGGGGCTTGGAAAAACGCAGCCCCCGCAGCGGACAAAGCAGCCATGCTGTTGGAAGTCATAATTCAACACGGGGCTATGGCCGATAAATACTTCCATGCCGAGTGCAAAGGGTTTTCTGTTCTATTTCCTATTCATTGCGCTATTACCTCACGTGTCGTATTTCATGCTTATAGAGACAAGCGCGTATGTCAGTACAGCTCGAAAGAGCTCTGGGTTCGCGAAAAACATAAAGGCATAAAATATCTTCGCGATGTACTGGGTGGTGCGAATGGTCTCGAAAACGCACTGCGGAATTCCGTTCGACATGAAACAAAATTCCTAAAGCTTGCGAATATTTCATTGTCTTAAGGAAACGCATAATTCTTGGATGCAAATTTACACTGATGTTTACGGCGTACCTGTGGCTTCTAATGTTTTCGAGATGTTTCGACGAATTCTTTGAAAAAATTGTTAGGCAATGATACCGGTCGGTGTTTTTAATGTACAGTTTTGTCAATGACCTTTTGGAAAAGCATTTGGTCATTTGAAATTCTTCTCCAACAATTTTAGTGTGTATGAGGTGGATTGACAATACACTACTTATTGTATTGAATGTCTATCGCTTGGTCCAGCAATTAATCGGTAAGAGATATGTAATAACGCATACCAAGATTGTTGAACCTGAAGGTTCAGTTTGCTTCATCTGTGGTTGGTTAAACTGAACCAGACCAGATAAACATATTTGTTGGTAGGATGGTCCATCCAACAATTACCAAGAATAAAGACGACACGTCTTTTGCATATCGCTTTCGCAAAAAAATTCTATCCGACCATCCCGTGAATTTAATCCTGTGTGGGATTGTAGGAAAACAAATGGTCGCTCTCCAAACACAATAACCTCGTAGGGAAACTGCATTGCGATATTGCTCGCGTCCACGAGGATGCGCACAGTCGTTTGTTTCACCCTGTATATGGCACTGGCCTCGTCGTAAAGTCCGGAACGGTAGGTATAGGTTTAATGCACATACGCACCTGTCCATTCGAGTTACCTCCCCTCAATCCCTCCATTCCCTCAATCCTCAACATCTTTCATACCGATTCTGGCTCCTCGCATCACAGAGTTTCCTTAAAGGGAATGGTGGGTGGACATCGACCGAGATGTGTAGCTTTTCCTCCCTTTTCCGTGGCTGTCGTGACAATTTCGTCGAAACCGGAAATCTCGAGAAAACTCGATCCGCTTTCCTGTGCGAGAAATCACTTTGACGCCGCTACTTATGGCGAATAGTAGGAGTCCGCCTTTTAGTTCAGTCGCGTGGCGTCCGCGAACAGGATCCGCCGACTAATGACGATTTATGGCCATTGAAACTGAAAAATTCATGACCTACTTGTCCCCCTGATTAGATCGACACTCCCGCGAGGAGTTCTTTGCGCGCTCTTTTTCTCTACACTTTACTTTTTTGTGCTGTGCGTCGCGACGCGTTAAAAGACAGAAAACGTCAGTGAAATTTTCAGCGACGAAAGCAAAGAGCGATTGATGGGGAGCGAAAATGACCAGAATGTTACGAGCGCTAACAAAAAATGTTACTTCACGACCAGAGTGGCGTGAGCAGAAAAAGAACTACCAGCTAATAATGCCGGCGTTTATAATGTAATCTTGTCTGCTTCAGCATCCAGGCACTAGTTTACGGGGCGTTTACATTAGCGTTGTACAGCTACTTTCTTTTCCGTGGATGGTTGTCATTAAAATTTAAGTAGTTTTCAATTAACTTAAACCGATAAGTAGTATAGACAGTGCGTCAATCAGACTTTAACAAAACTGGAATTGCAATTTTTCGGATCATTGCTTTCAATACATAACTAAGTCTGTAAACAAAGGAAACTATCTAATGATCATTATATCCCGGTGAACATTTAAGACTGTTCAGGACTAAAGTTGGTCAAGTTCGCCAATAAAAGAAAATTGTTATTTTATAATTGAATGTAAGTAGATATTTTATAAACGTCCTCCTAATAGAAAACCCGGATTAAGACTTCGTGGTGCCTTAGGCACTAGTAACTAAAAGGCCCCCATTCCCTTCCCTAACTCCCTCACCAACAACAATCGTAATATATATGCAACTGTGTACTCTCCGTTTATTAATTTGTATTGTTGAGTTTCAATTAGTTTTGTTTCTGACACGATTTATAAATTAAACAAAGTCATTGAAATGCAAGCTCCATTACCCCGTCAAGGTGGTAACCCGCCGTAGATGAACTTTGATTTTGTTTTTCTCAATCATTTTTTTATTTGCATATTTCTGCATTCTTTTAAGATTTTTATTAGTTTTCTACATTTTTCTCTAAAAACTGAATCTGTCCTTTTACCAAAGGTTTGGTATACATGTTAAAGAGTGAAACTTTGAAGATGATTATCTCGAGTATCCTCTGGTCAGGCTTTTGGAAATTTTAATCATGAATAATTGATATCAACGTCACTAATATTTGGTACAAAAATGAAAGACATCAGAAAATTATTTTATGAAACTACCTCCTTAAATGGAAGTTTTTAATGAAAGACACACAAAAAGAGGTTGAAGAACATTATTATAATATTCCTTTAAATAATCTCGATGAAAGCTTGTTTTTTTTAATAAAACCCTGTAGAAAGTAACATGATTGAATGAATAATTCTACAAGAATTAAAATAAATATTAAAAACTGTTCCATATTATCATCGTTTTCTTGACATTTATGTTTCTAGATATGTTTGCATTTCCGATCTTCTATAGGGTATATTTTCCGTAATATTATATTTGTTTTATAGTTTAGTATGTTAATATATTTGGTTGTAATAATAATACAGTCGACGACTACTTTCTCATCAGAAGATCTGTTGGTATCGAAATGTTAATGTCAATGTATATAGAAATCTTTTGGATATGATTGTCTCTGTAAATGTTTATTGGTTGAGATGTTCGGTTTCTCTATATCAAACCTCATTTATTGGAATCATTCTAAACACTTAATCTTTTTGCGTAATTATTTTTTAATTTTCAAAATTTTGGTGCCCCCCTTTAGGTGGGGCCCTAGGCACGTGCCTTGTGTGACTAATGTGTAATTCGGCTCTGAGAAAACTCATTGTGCTAGAAAGGTTACGTTTGACAACAGTACATACCCCTTAAAGAGGTCTTCCAGAGTTCTTTCCAAAAATGTCTCCAAGAAGAAGGTCTTAAAGAGCTTTTGCTTGAAATATGCCGAAAAAACGAACTCTTAAACCTTTAAGTAACAAATGTGTTTTAACGCGTGGATTTTTGGAACAAACACATCCGAGTAGTTTTGAAATGGTTCTTTCGAAACACGCTTGTAAAATTTTCAAAAAATGAAGTTTAACCCATTTTTTTCAAAGAAACTTAAAAAATCGATTTTTGAGGTACAATTTTTCTTTTCATGCAGTTTCTGGTCATCTTCTAACCTTGCAGAAACATGTTCCAGGTTGTTTTAATTAAAATATATACATTCATATATTCCAATTTTTGTCGATTTGCATTTTTAAATGCCTCCGAAGCGCCTAAAATTTTTCGAAAATGGGGAATTTTACATTTTTAGGTTTCTATAGAGTTCACATGTATAAAATAATTTAGTTAACTAAAAAAAATGTTTTATTACAGATTAAGAAAGGATTGTAATCTTTCATTACAATTTGATTTAGGTTTTGGACATCACCGAATATCAATACAAAAACAGTTTTATTACAGATTAAAAAAGGATTGTAATCTTTCATTAGAATTTTATTTTAGGTTTTGGACATCACCGAATATTTATACAAAAACAGTTTTTCGAAATTCAAAATGGTGGACATAATATTGCGAACGGGACATGTGAAATGTTGCCTTATACATGAAACAAAAATGCTTCGTTTTTCCAACTTTCGGTTCTCATTTGCTTCTTTTCTAATTTTTTTATGTCATACTTATCAAATCTGCCAAAATTAAGTAAATAATAGATGAGTATTCGAGAGTTCAATGAAATGTATACAGAATTTTTGTCATAATATGTTCTTTGTCTTTCAAAATTCAAAGTTACCCGATTCTTATCCCGCGGAGGTAGACGATGTGGGGAATTATCAGGCACCATTTTGGAAATCTGGAGCAACTCTAATGTTGTATTAACAGAAATGTCAGTTAAATAAATTATTTTATGCGTATGAACTATTTAGAAACCTTCAAAACCTGAAAATTCTTAAAACTCCCCTTTTTCGAAGAGTTTTTTTTCTTTCGGCGTCATTTAAAATTCCAAATCGACAAAAATCAAAATATGTGAATGTATACTTTTAAAATAAAAGAATAGGGAATACATTTCTGATAGGTTAAACAGTAGGCAGTAACTGGCATCATTGTGAAAATTGCGTTTAAAAAGAGATTGTACCTGAAACGTTTTTTTACACCTCGTTTTTTCGGAACTGTTGAAAGAAAAATGTGTATCGTCATTTTTCGAAAATTTAAACAGCTCCATTCGAAGGAATGATCTCCAATCTAGTTTTCAGAATTAAGTTTCTTGTAGGACCATCAGATGGCGTTTGAACCTAAAATGGAACTTGCTCTAAGGAATTTAATTTGAGATTAAATGTGTTGTGTAGTGAAGGCCGAATGTTAGTGAATAGTAAAGATCTTGTAGATGTATAGCAACCCAGAAGAATTCTTATAGATAGCTTCAGAATTCTGGCTCGTCATATAGAACACTAGATATTTTTAAATTAGCAAACTGGTTCACTCATTCAAATACGAAATGAATAAATAGTAACTTGCTTTTTTGACATATAAGACCTAAAGTATCTCAGAGGTGCATAACACTTTTTGAATATTTTCGCCCACCTCAAGAGCTAAAATAATACTCTTATCTGCAAAAGCAAAATAGCTATGGCTTTTAGGTATTTTAGTAAATACATTTTTTTAATGCAGTACGACTTTACATTTCGCCTTTAAAAAAACACGTCTTAGATGTGTTATCAACCCCTCCCACAAATTCAAGAATACCAAATTTCACACAAATTCGATCCATTTTAAAAAATATTAGATCCGCGAGTTTTAAAAATCTAGGGTCAGATTCGTAATCTGTGACTCTGAAAAGTTCAAATAATAAATTAGAGAAAATTGTTAAAATTTTAAGATATATTGACAAAATTGAAGACATCATTTACTGATAAAAGATTAGTATTACAAACTCGAGGGGTTGTAACGGAAAACAATTCTTCTGCATCTGTTTAATTTATGCTGCTGTATAAGATCGAATCATTTTCTACAATATTTGAGCCCTCAATGGGTCAACATAAGAAGAACCATAAAACACCAAGAATGTTGTATTGTTTATATTAAAAATTTCATTTTGTTGACCATTTTGTTCATAAATATCTCGAAAACCTCTTAAACATTCCTAATAAATAAAACAAGTAAATTTTCGTTGGTTGTTTTTTTTTAAATAAACTTTTTTTTCAATTGCAAATTCGATTAAAAGCCCAATTTGTTATCTGTTTCTGATACCCAAAAACATTTTACACAATGAAATAATCAATATATTTATACGCGAAAAATTGTATCTAACACTGCATTTTATAACAAAGAAATATTTCTTCATTTAATATAAATTGATGAAACTGTTTTCGAGATATTCGTTTTTAAACAAAAGCGGTCAAATAAATTAAATTGTTAATATAAACGATACATTTTTTTGCACAATCCTTTCATACACTACTTTTTTATATCAAACACTATACGAAAAAATAATTTATAACGAAGGAGAAGACATCATGTTCGTTTATTGCCCCAACCACAAATGCTTACTTAGCATCGGCATTCAAAATGTCCATTCTGAAAACCTCATGGTTTATGACGAAATGTTGATTTTGAGCACAGAAATAAAATGTCGATTATCCTATAAGTCCGGAATAAAATGGAATTATATAAAGAAAAAATGTAAATATTAGTCAAGAAATTATATTTAGAAACATTTGTGCACAAATAATGCCTGATAATAAATGCAATTTCGTGTCAGCAGATCCATAGTGCGAGATTCTAACTGAAGGGACGTGTCACCTAAGCAGATTAAAATGAAAGGGAACGCGAGGGTGAATGAGAAGGGATTTAGGGTGATCGTTCTTGCATCACAAAAGGGCGCGCATTATTGTACATTCGTTGTATCGACGGCATTTTCATTTATTTCACCACCGCAACCAATCTATAACACGCCATCTGGACCCTGCTGGTTAATTTCTCAAATGTATTCTCGCTATATGTGCACCAAAATCATGTAGCGCCGATAAGAGCTCAGGCGATTATGTTGGGTGCAATTCATATTGGTCATAAAGTTGGGAAATTTTTACGTCGACAGATCGCATTGAAAGATGTATGACTTTGTGACAACTTTGCGGATTAGATTTGGTCGGTTTACCATTCGATAGATTAGAAATGTTACTTTTGGGAATTGCTACATTCGAAATCATTACTTTGAGTGAAATTGTATAGGAAAATGTTTAAAAAATAGCAGGACAAATTACTATTCTCGATAGGCATTTAAGGACAGACGTAAAATAATCGGAATAAATACTATATTTTGATATTGTTCCGTAATAGAATTTCCTAACCCAAAATAGTAAAATATAAATAGAAAATGTTACTAGTGAGAGGTATAGCATTCTACTTTTTTGCCACATGGAGTATAAACAATCTAATGTCGAATCAAACTTTTCGATTGTTTTTTGTATTATCTAAATAACTTAGATGAAAACAAAAGTCTCGAATGATTTTTACAATATTTATTTTATTCTGAAACATTTGAAAACATTATTGAAAAATTCCATATTATTTTACAATCATTTACTTTCATTAGGTTATAAAATGTATGTAGTTACATTATGTTTCCAGAGATGTCGCTGTGATAGACTTTTCTTAAACTTCGCGCAAGTGGTTGATGAAGGATTTCGGAAAGTCCGTTGTACGGTTACATATTTAAATGCATGGTAGCCGAAAAGGTACAAATTTAACTTATAAATTCTGTCGAGTATTCTACACAGAAATCTCAAAGTATTAAGACCAACTACTAATTGCTAAAAAGATGACACGATTTTATAAATACGAAGTCTCCTTTTTCTGCTATCCAGACTACAATACAATTTCGAGTACTTAGAATAAAATAAAGCAACTAGAAAAATACCCATGCATATTTTATTTCACAAACGAGTCACCGAATTAAACTACTGAATCTTTTATTGAATTATTAAAAATAAAGGAACATCACCGTAAATTGCATCGCTGAATTTTTATAGGGTGAGATTATGCCTTTATAGCACTACGCCACGTCATTTCAGCGGCAATAAAGGAAACGTGAAATGAGAAGTGAGAAACGCGATGATGCGATCTCCCGGGATACGGCAACCTTTTCAGAATTCTTGTTTCATAACAGTATAATGTATAATATGTTGCGGAAAAATAAAAATTTTGTTGCACCATTTTCGTTCAACATGTTTAATATACAAACATATGAAATATAGTCATGTTTTGATTTATTTACATATTTTATTCTTGAATTGCTTATGATTTTTTATTTCATTAAAAAAAGATTGTTAATATTAAACATTTCTAACCCAAGAATTAAAATCACAATAGTTGATGTGCATAAAGCGAATGCGAATGCTCATTTGAGATATCAGTTTTTTCAAAATACGCTAGGTGGCGTACAAATCCATAAACAACGTCGTGGAGCGTCATGTCATTAGACAATCTAACGTTCATTTCAGAGGTTTGTCACTTCACGCTTGGACAATATGTAGCCATCTGTTCATTACATCGATTCTTGGATGTTTTCGTTTTATATATATTCAAACATTTTTAGGATACATTTGTAATTCGCTTTCCACGTAAACAATTTTGTATACCATTACTTCCGCCAGTAGTCCAAAGACTTAAACAATTTCTCACACCGCGAAAGTCGGAGGAAATTTATTTCTTATTCAATTACGTTTAATTTCCTTTTGTATCAATTTCAGGCAAATGTGGGACCCAACGTCCATTCATTAAAAGGCACCACAGGCCGTTTCGCATGCATTAATAATGATAGCGAGCTACTAATACAACTTACTTATTCAAATACTTCGTTAACGCGCCCGGAAAATGTCGGAAAGTAATTAAAGCAAGTACATATAAATTCCAACAAAAAGGCTAAATACATCACGAAATGTGTCCGTGAGGTCGCAGAGCAATGTGAAAGTCCGCATAAACATAATTGACGTATGATTCTACTTTTTCATTAAACGTATCGATTGCACCTAATAGCCCTAACTAATATACGAAGCGAAAAAAACGCGACATCAAGATGTAATTTCAACTGTAAGTCAGAAAGGCAAAGTCTAAATTGTTCGAATGCTTCTCTTTCCCTTTCGAAATATAGCAATTAAACGTACTGTGTGTAAATCTTGGGAAAAAGAGCAAATATTTCACGTCCACGTGGAGAGTAATGTGAAAGTTTACGCAGTGGTCGAACAAAGCATCCTAAGTGTCTTTCAACTTCATTAAATTAGCTGCCTAATGCGAGTTCCTTGTAAAACAAATTTACTTTTCAAGGGTACTGGTACAATCGATTAAGATGTGTTATTTTCCATAGAGGTAACTTTTGATTTTAATTTCGAATCCAGAATTACTGGACATCTATTCAAAGTATCGAATTACGAGGAGAATTTGTCTCCAAAACATCATATTGAGAGAAATCCAACTAACGTCTCAATTAATTATTACAAATTTACAGCGTGCGAATTGTTAGCACTGGACTGTTAATTACACGAAAGGCGGCAAATAAGAAACTTTCACCTCTTCAATTATTTCACCCGCTACTAGACCACCGATAAGTCGAGTCTAGATACAGTATTGGGATTACGTATTTCGACGCCCTACAAATTTGCGACGAAGATAGATTAGGACCGGTTTGATAAAAAGCTGCATACCTTTCGGTTTGACCTTTCCATGAAAATTTACTGCTGGGAACCCTGATGACTGCTGCGATTTGAGTGGTTACAAGTTGTAAATACTGGACATGCGAGTAGTTTACAACCGAACGTAGATAGTATTACGGACTTCCAGTAGTAACTCCTTGTGATGGAAGCTATAAATAGAGTCCTTCCATCGCGGGTAGGTGAGAACTATTAGAACCTGAAGTAGCAACTGCTGAGTATCCTATACCAGGGATCCACGACACTGTAGTTCAGTGAACCTGACGACAAAATATTTTTTATTCCAGCAAATTGGTTACCGCATACTTGTCGTTTCAAGGGAGTTTCAACATTTCTTGACATGAAAAGTTTCTTGCTGAAAAAATTGAGGGTTGATGAGAAATCTTATCGATGATGAAAAATTCCAGCAAATTTCTTGTGGCCACTTTTTATGTTTTGAACTTGGCTCCATGTATATTGATTTAAAGAACACCCCACGAGGGGTCCAAATTGAATCGGTTGGAAATTCATAATGATTATTGATATTTATAAGATCCAAGATATCCAAAACCGGTTAACCTATAACTTTATATTGTCGCGTATTATGGTTTAAGAAGAGAAACTACATTAGAAAGCTCCTTTAACATTTTTTAAAACTACTTAAATTACTACAATATTTGTTTCTACTTAATGTATCATATTTTATTTTACGTTCAACTGTTTGCAAGCTTTCTTGTTGTTAATACCGAGATTAGTGACGAAAATATATAAAAAAAATGACCATGGAATAATCTGGCGAATATCTAAAACCGGAAATGATTGTGTTTGTTTGTGTAATCTATAATACTAACAACTGATAATTGTGATGTATGTAACGTCAAATTATTTGTTTGTTAGAAGAGACAGACACCATATATTTTAATTAAAATATGCATTGTTTACTAAATCAAATTATGTACTATTTTATAATCGAAGGGCTGGATGCAACAACTGCCTCTAAGCTGGAACCGCCGATGGGGCAGTAGATAATGGCCAAAAATTCTCTATAAGTCGGTATTTTTTTCATTTCGATTATTGAATTTCGATATTTTGGCCTTTATGTACTGGCCCATCGACGTTTCGAGCTTAGAGGCAGTTGTTGCATCTGGCTCATCAATTTTTCTTGGAGACAATAAAAATGTAAACCGTCATATATTCTTGGAGTATTCCCAGTCAGCTAAAAGACGTCTTAAATACTGCTTAAAGAGTTCTTAAAGTAAAATTTAAGTAGACTTTCGTTAAGCTTCTAAAATAGGAGTCTAATGAAAGATATATTAACTTATACTTAAGAGCTTTGACACTCACTATAAAATAAATATGCAATTAAAAATTTTATTTCTGAGAATTAGAGTGCCAGTGTTTTAAATTAATTATTACAATTAATGAATCCTTTTAATTGATATCTTATGGACTCGTGGCCGGCATTTGACAGGTCCCAGGTTCGAATCCCGGTGCATCAAGTTCGGCCCTCGTTTTTTTTTAAATGAAGAACGGAAAAAAATCAGTATTTAATTTTGTAATTATTCATCACTATATTCGTGAACTTTTAGACTTCAGATGACTTCATCTTACTTGATCATGAGACGATTTACATATACTATTCGTTACTTATAAATAGTATCATGATAATTGACATCTTATTTTCATAACTTAACGGGATATTAATAGATGTTTTAAAAGCAATGTATCACTATCGACTTAACCAGAGCTACTGAAGATCTATCGATCATTCTTAGAAATATTCAAACAATCGAATCGGTAGTTGCTAGTAATTGAATTCAACCGCGATAACTCCGTTAACGGTTAGCCAAAGGTGTTGACAAATATTTTCAAACAATACTGTACGCACACGCTCGGATGCCTCGATGGTACCGATAAGAGATTCCAAAGTCACCGTGCGGGAAGCGCAAAAAGGACTATCTCCTAGTAAAATCGGGCGGATAAATCACATGGGAGCGTCTAGCGCTAGCTAGGAGCTAGGCGATATCGATCGCTATCGATACTTTGCCAACGCGGAAAACATACCCTCGCGCATATATACTGCGCACAGAGTCTATGTATATAAATACCTCTGAAACTGAGCTTAGCGCGTTTAAGCCTCGAGGCGTTCTCACAGATCTCGTTAGCACCTGTGCGGAAGCCCATATACAATAGGTCTTAGGCGTGAATATCGCAATTTTACGATAAATATAAAATGCGCTAACAATTTAATTGAATTTCGAAGTGTTGGATCGATTACGATACATTAGCGCTATTTTTCATCGATCGCTGATATATTTGCCTTAATGACTTTATTTAATACACGCGTTTAATTTCGATTATCTATCTATTACTTTGTAGACTACACGATAAAATGAACAAGACTTGTAATAGGTGTCTACTAGTGGAACGATTAAATTATCTATAACTTAATCCTTTCATATCATCCATTTCTATGACTGAATGTATGTTCTGTCAACTTCAGCATATTCGAGAGAAAAGTAACTTTTTGAACAAATCAATGTTCAAAACGTTCGATGTCAACGAAGATTTCTTGAGTTTTTGGAATAATGACCTTGCTGAATATTTTAGAATATTCTGACGCATTATAAAGTAAACTTTAAGATAGTCTTTGTGGTACTTAATATGTAATTTTTAACCTAACCTTAACCTAGATTTTATCAGTGTTTGTTTTTAATTGTTTTAAAATGTACTACACAACACTCTTCAAATTTGAATATAGTAAAATCTCACTCTAAATATCTTCATACCACCAACACTCTCCCATTAGTAACAGTTACTCCAGTTATTTGACATATAAATGTGAAGTCTTACAATAACGCGCATGCTCTCGAAGAGAAGGCACGTTTTAGGGAGGGGATAAACGAACCTCCCTCCTCTTTCCGCGTTAATAGTATGAGATTCTACTGGGAGTTAAACGTGATTTGCAATAAGTTACACATCGTTTAACTGTTGATTATGTATTAATGTAAAAGTCCACCGTCTTGTTATAACTAGAAATACCAAAATCGTACAAAGAGGCACTTGACACTAATGTTACCAATATTTTTGCTAACTTCTGTCACTAACAAATCAAGACTCCTTAAAAATGAATTTCTTTCTGTTAACAGGCGACATCGAAGATTGTCTCGTCGCGCCGGTCGCTCAGGGGCAATTCACCCCATTGCCGGAAGCTTTGTGCTGGGCGATATTGGAACTTACGTCCCAGAGGCAGGCAGCTACTTTAGACACACTAAGATCAGCCTTGAGAAATGCCTTTCCTACGATGCAAGGTCCGAGCAGGGATCTCGTCTACGACGCCCTGGCCAAGCTCATGCAGGAGAGGAAGATCTACCACACGTCCCAGGGGTACTTCGTTGTCACCCCGGAAACGAGGCGACTGAGGCGCGATTCCGGAAGTTCCAGAAGGAATTCTAGAGAACTGTCGGGCTCCAGAGGACAAGGAGGGATGTTGATGAGCAACGACGAAGCGATGGCGTTGGTACATGGCGAGATGCTCACTCTCAGGGACGGGGACGTTACGCATCAGGCGGTCCAAACCAATCTTGCTGATGTCATTTGTGGAGGTTGGTATAATTAAAGTAATTGTTGTATAGTGTAGGAAAGGGTGATTCTATATCGACCAATTAAATCGTAATCGCTACGCGGGTACTAACAATCAACTCTTTTGCTTAGTTTAAAGTCGCACAATAAACAGACATCTTACTTCTCCACTTTTTCGATGGTTGATGAGGTTTATGAACGCGGTTTTAGGAAATTCAGAAAACAATGATAAAAATGTAGTTTTTGATAGGTTCCAAAATAATAGTCCGAAACCGACCTCCATTTTTTTATCGAATTCTAAGAAGTAGCGAAAGTTAAACAATGAATTATGCACTACTAACTGAAGTCTCTTGTATCTCAGAAACAAACTCCAATGTTGTCAAATTACAATCAGACGTGACAAACTTCGGATAAGTGTGTGAGAAACCTATTACTAAATTGCCCACATTATGACAACGTTCCAGTCACACTGATAACCAATCAGACGGCTGCGCCATCTATTATAAGCACGGGGAAGTCAGTAGGCTGCGACTGGTGAACATGGAAACACTTTACTTTAAACTTTATCAATTTTAGTGTTGATGATGGCCATAATTGAGCACTATGATACTGAAATGCTTGATGATAATCGTAATAACAACGATGACAATTAGAATAGTCCTAAACTGAAATATAATTGAAAGTATCTTTATAATGACTGACATGAAAGAGGTTGTTGATTACCATTTTGAAGGCAGATTAAGTAATAGACAATTTTGGATCTAACGTGACCTCTAAAAATGTTGAGAAATGTAAAAATCGACTTATTTCTTTAAACTTTTTGCGGTGTACGTATATAGTGTTTGATTTCGAAAATTCAAAATTTTATATCCATTCTAGTTGCCAAATTTGAGTATTTCCCTTAACGTTTTTCTAAATAAAACAACTATTATAAAGTTTTATGAGTGTAGCTTCATATTTTATCCATGTTCATTCATAATACACATATACTCAATTTATCAGAGTATAAATAAGTGTTCATTAGGTTGTCTCAAAAATGCACAGGAAAATGAAATTTTTAGAATTTTCGTGTTGCCGCTCCGAGAATGGTAAAAGATGTAAAAAAAGATACCCGTAATTTTTCTTTTTCCAATTTGATAATATTTAATGGCGCCACCGAACCACTGAAGTTTCCCAAGTATTCTGCATGGGAAATAAACTTATTTTCATAGATTGAATAAAAAGTCATTAAAACTGTCCGTTTTATTAATGTGCAAACCACATTTCTGTTCAGAAATCTTCAAAATTTGAGATTCTGACAATTATTTAGTAAAAAAATTATGTTAGATATGTTTTTTAGGGTAGCAGAGAACGAAATACATTTAAAAAATTTCCTTTAATGTTTAAAATTAATTAATTATTTATACAAATTTAATTTCGAAGTATTTAAAAATACTGCGTGGTTTTTCTAGTAACTGAAGTAGTTAATGACAATATTGCACCACTAATATCTACATTTAATTTGTTGTAAAATTGTTGTAAATAAACAAATATCAAAGAAAGCAGTTCTTTGAAAAAAAGCGTTTTCCGACTTATTTCAGGTTCATGCTCAATTTCATGTCGATCAAGCAACTTTTTACATTTCGGTCCGACAACTTGGATCCGCCATTTTTAATGTTGAATTTAGAAAGAAAAAGGTGTGCTTCAAAGAATTAACAATTTATTGTTGTTGTTTATTTATTTATTCATAATATAAATTCGCAGTTTTTTCTGAATTTTACAACTTTTTTATCTTTTCTGTTTACCTTGTTAAAATTTTTTACCTTTCTATTTACCATACCCATTGAAAATGAATTATCAAAATGTAAGAATAGAAGTTTAAAACAAATTGTTTTTAATAAATTACAACATTTTTTTCACATAACAATTTGTGTTAAAAGTGCTCCATAACTCTTAAGTTTCAGAAACACATGTACACGGAGAAAAATGACTCCGCTGGATTAGCTGATTCATATCAGCTAAAATTTTCGGCTGGAATTGCCGAAAATATCTGCAATTTTAGCTGTTTTGATTCCGCTAATGTAGCCTTAACCCTACTCAATTCGCGCTTAGATCTAAATTTCCGCTACATTAGCAGATTTGTTCCGCTAAATTTGCGGACTTTTTCAGTAAATTTAGCTGAAATTATCGGCTATTCCTAACGCAATTCCAACAGCTATCCCTATAGGATAAAATTGGCAGAATCTGCGGATTTTTCGGCTGATTTAGCCGGTTATTTTTCTCCGTGTAATTATAACGTACATAACTCACGTACATAAACTTATTATGTGTGACTGTTCTGATAAATATTGTTTTTAACTCCGTGTGCGAAATTCAATTTCGCGGACTATTTTTAGTGCGCGAAGTAACCCATTTGCGCACTGCACTTCGCGCACTCAAATCAGTGCGCGAACAATTTCTCTCACGGAGTCAAAAAAAAATAGAATACGATAAACGTGCGCCGTAGGTGACTTTCGCACTCGTTAATACTCGTAATATAATAATTGTTTACTCGTTGCATCTTTTGTTATGAAATTTTCCGGAAAGTTTATTTCAAAGAAATAGTACTTTTCAGTCCTAGGCCGTAAAGTTCAATTTTATGGCCGAGGAGCGAATACTATTTTTTGATATGCTATTCGCAAAAGTAGGCACTTCACGGACTGTTTTTAGTCCGTAAAGTGCGAAAATCAGTTCGTAAAATCACACTTTACGGACTAAAAGGAGTCCGTAAAGTGTCTACTTTACGGACACGTGTATCAAAAATAATATTTTGGTATTTCTTTAAAATTTAATATTATTCACGAATGTTGTCATACATTCTATCAAATAATATAGATTAGTTTAGCTTTTTCTTAAATCTTTTATTCTAGTTATATTTTATTAAAGATTAAATTTGATAAATCCACCGTATTGGATACGCAAATATAAAATTTTGAAAATCTGCTGTTTGAAAGAGTATCTAAATATCAACAATAATTTGTTTAAATATTTATAAAATCTAGTACAGCATCAGTAACAAAACATTTCTTCATAGAAAAATAAATCTATGTACGCAAAAAAAAAAATTAAATTGTTAGAAATAAAAAAGAAAAAAATACGGGTGTCTTTTTTTTGCACCTTTTACATTTCTGGGGCGGCCACTTAAAGATTTTTTTGGTCCACTCTAGTGTTCATAATCAATAACACTAAAAAAATATCGAAAATTATAAAAGTTCATTATACCACCGTCAAAAAATATATACTGATCATCCTACATCATACATATGAAATATTATTTAACGTTATATACTTTAAAATAACAAATACTATTTATCCTAGTACTAGAACGCCTTTCTGTCAACCCCCGCACAATAAGTCAGCCGTTATTGTACCCTCGACCATTTGCGCAAATTAAATATTGGGAAAGGCGGAGTACTCCTAGAAAGAAGAATACTTCGTCGGGCCGCAGGGCACCGGTTATTCTTCTTGGTTATTTTTTTTTTTACCGGTTGACTCCAGTGTTGTAAAGTGCCGCAGCAAGATTTTTCACTGACCATTGTGGCCATGGCCAGCCGTGAAACCTGCAGAGGCAATGCGGCGTTGCGCTCGCACTTTATAGTGAGGCGTGTCCCACCGTCTAAAATATTGGCAGCCATTTTTACTCCTCTCGGTTCTTTAGGGTGATGCTGGGGTTCTACTATTTTATTTATTTGGCCTTGTCCGTCTGGTCAGCTCTCGGGCCCTTTTTGCCAGGTACGACTGGCATAGCGGCTAAGATGCGCTTCGCTATAATCGTGGTGTTAGCTGGAGTAATGCAGTAATGAGGATGAGAATTCGCCGAAAATTAGCCCAAAACACATCGAGAACACTGGCTTTCACGTCATATTTGGTGTCGAATACTTTCGCGGACTTCCCGTAGCCTCTTGATGTAATTTCAAATTATGTACCAAAAAAATTTACAAAATGAACATCACAGCGGCATTGACAAAAGAACTGAATTCTTATCACATTACATCCAGTTTTTTTTCTTTTTTGCGTTTGCTACAAATGGTTTCGATATTTTTTAAATTAATAACACTACACATCCATTAGTTCAGTAAGTATTTTTTTATTATAAATTTTGGCATTGTGATGGACCCTTACCTTACTTTAATATTTCTCAATATTTTCCGGACTATGTTATAAGTACGCAATGCCAATGTAAGAAAGAGGAAACAAGACTGTCTTATCTTGATCTGTATAATGATTATGAATAATTTTGAGAAATTACCCGGAAATCGCACTGGAAATGCGGAAAAATGAATGGATGAATATGAAAAAGTATCCGATATTTAGGAAGCACGTTTATCCTGAAACAAAAAGAAGTATTTGAAGAGCATGAACGGCAATCTGAATATTAGGCACACCAATAGTGGAATTAATCCGTAAGCAAGATTACTCATTCACTTAAGAGCCAACTGCAATGCGTAAAAGTGGAAGATTATACAAGCAATGGCATAGACGAGGTTCGAGTTCATCATAAAACTGTAGGTCCATCCAGGGTAACAAAAAAAAATACGACGAAAATACAAACAACTGGACAACAAAACAAATAACTCGGTCGCAAGAAAGTTGTGGATTCAAGTAATTAACTCCCATAGGAACCAGAAATATATATATATATATAAATTCTTGAAACTTACTTGACACATCGCGAGGATAAACGGAAGTATTACCTAATTTTTTATCTTCTAAAGGAGATCAGTGATAAAATTCGAAAATAGATAAGAAATAATATCACTTAAAACGCCAGGGGAGATGGGTCACAATGCTGGAGAGGAAAGAATAATATAAAAGGATCCACTTTTTATCAGATCTAGCGTTAAAACCCATCAACATATTGCATAATTCCTAACTGGAAATGAAAGTTTGAAAACTAAACTGACCCAATTCTAATTAAAGGAAAACTGATCATGCACGAACGAAAATAAGGAAACCCCTAAGTATACTATACTTAAAAAACAAGTACAATTTGTAGAACCTCGACGGTAAGTCTCACCAATTAATGAGTCCACCCTAAATAAACAAAGAAAAACAAACACAAATATGAAGAGACCTCAACAAAGAACTACTCATTCCCGAAAAAATTAGGGAGTTGGGTAGTATAACTAGTGCACGCCTTAATAGTAGGCTGTTATTATACGATAGAGGCAAATATGAAAAGGGAGAGATATTAAAATGGAGTATATTTAGATACAGAAACCTAAATTTTGAAGGCTGACCAGAAAATCAGGCCAGATCTAGTTCAACCATGCCATGTTCATGGAGATAACTTGGATCATGTCGTCTGACGCGATACGATTAATAATTACTATGGGAAACTCCCAAAAAAATTTTGTTGTGGTCCTGTGTAATCTATTCGAACTATGCAAATATTATCTAAGTTGCCATTATCAACATATTTTCTCTTCGATTAAGAAAGAAATAAAAAAAGAATGAAATAAAAAAAAAAGAAAGAAATTAAATCCTTATGGTTTTTAAAGATATTAAGGTTTTTTATTATTGCTTGTATTTATCTCCTACAACAAACATGATGAAATAGTATCTCCTCAAGTACCTCTATAAATTAGCCTCGGGAATTTCGAATTTATCTCGAAATACAAAGGACCACACGCACGTTTCCTTTGTCAGCATAGTCGAATGAATTACTGGCGATATATTCCAGAAAGTTAGAGATAACTCTGTGCAAAAATTGATTCCAGCCACTTGTGACGAAGCTACGCTTTTCCACTTAACCTTTTGACAATAACTCGCTTGGACTAAAAATTTGACCGTATCTTTCTGGTGTTTCTTTTCACGCGCATCATATAATAAGTTGCGTAGGGCACTATATTTTTCTTAGGCCGACAGACGAGACGAGTTCGTTTATGTTGTCGTCGGCCTTGGCAGTTGTGCCGCCCGCCGTCGAACGATTATAGCCGCGCATGCTGCACAAATGCGTTTCTTGACGCATTCCCGGGTTCTTTGTCCAGGAATGACCTTCGCGGTTAGAAAAGTTCATCGTAATTAAACTCAATTAAAAGTCATGTCCCTTTCGGGAATAATTGAAACTGGACTCTTTTACAATGTTGAACACTCGTACGATGTTTTCTTTTGCGATTAACATGCTTGTTAAAGGATGCTCGATGTAATCATCTGAGTTTTTGGATTGGTTTTGTTGCTGCAACATGGTTGCTGAATAAAGATCAAGGGATCTCAATTATGCTTGCGGGAAAATATAAAGGAATCGTATGGCTTCATGTACTTATATAATATCTTTCGGTAATTGATCAGTTTAGTATGGACCACTCGTTACGAAGCTTCATGCAGAAGTTATCTAATTAGTGATTTCTGTACTAATTATAGAAATTCGTGCATACTGTCTAAAGTAATCTGACATGGATTTCGCGTTTATGGTACGAACTCGTTTATTTCCTGCACCATTTCTTACTAGGACATAATGATTATACACTACTCCACCAATTTGGTAAGATTTAACTATGTAATCAAAAGAGTTATAAAAACAAAACTGGTTTAATTGGAATCTCTAAGTAGATTTGATAAGACATCTAACAGCTCAGTTGAATCTACGAAGAGATGTTTCTGGACCTTTTCATTCTTTGTTTCACTATGACTTACATTTCATATTTTTGCTATATATGTCCCTCCATTTAGTTATGTTTTCCCTTATTCTTTCCAATTCCTTTTCCTTCCCGTGGAACACAGCGCGTACGTGGAAAAAATAAAGGACGTGGTGTGAATAAATATAACTTAAAGGAAGGAGTCGCCATCTTGCTTACCCAAAGTATATAAATTAAAGAGTAGATCATGGAGGTTGTAGGAAGGACTTAAAATCAGGACCAAAATTTGACATTATCATTCAACATTTATTATGAGCATCACGGACACTACACTATTACCACTCTCTAACCAACTGTTTGAACTCCCAAAACTGGCAAAATCAATCATGTCAACTAAAGAAGAAAAATTTTCATCTAAAGTATCCGTGGCAATCATGACACCTTGGAATATGATGATTCGTCACTTGACTGTTTAACAAAATTTGGGATTTAGGCATCATGATGAATGAAGTAGGAAATCATTATGGCTACTGATAAGTAACAAATTCTAACTATTAGTAAGGGGTAATGGAGACAGCTCTATCCACATCTGAAATTATTCATCGATAGCTCCCATCAACAATCGCGTTCACCACCGACACCCATCAATATCCTGGTTTTTTAAATCATCATCATTCATCGTATTCCGTCTAATGGACGCCATGAATGCCAAGTGAATATATCTTCACCGCTAAATTTTGTTGTTACGGGAAATAATAAGTTATATTGATAGTTTTTTATAATAATTGTTGCTCAAGTTAGACCTACCACCCTACAGAATAATTTATGTATAATATAAATTGTTAGATTTTGAGATAAAAACATATCTTTGAAATGAAAAGGATAAGACAAATTTACTCTAACAGTTCACGCGCGTGTTACGAAATCATTTAGCAAAGGTTAGAGTCATCATGTACAAAGTACCGCGATAAACGTCTCGCACAGGAATCCGTCATGTAGCGGCTGGTGTAGCCATTTCAAAGATAGCCGTGTCTATAGAACGTTTAGCAAAGGATCTAGCAGGGCATAAGCTATTGGTCACGACATTGTTCACCGTTACGTGCCAAACAGATATCGGACCTCGATGCTGAGGATCGCTATGACTACTGCTTATATAGAATTTTCCCATATCTTCCTCGTATTCATGATCGCCGCTCGATCTCCTCCCACCTTTTCCACCTTTATCGTCGTAACGCGCCTATAACATTATTCTCACGCTGGTAATTCACGGCCATTGCAATTATCGTGATGTGCGTATTTTATGCGAAGGAAAGTAGGCCTCAAGTATGGCGATTAGAGTTGGCCTATTTCATAAACCCCCGGTTCAAACGATGCCTCGAATCTTATGTCGGAGGTTGACGGAAAATTAATCGCGTTTTAACCGAACCACGATTTATGACACGCATCGCCCAGTCATGATTTATTTCGTCATTTTCGCGACATTGTTTGCCGTCATTGTGTTCAATATATCGCGTAGAGCTTTTGTCTTTTGTTGGTACATGACTCATTGGTTTAGCAATAAATAACGAGCAAAAAATAGTTAGGTTTGGCTAAAACAGTGTGGTTATTGTTCACGTGATAGGATTAACTATACATTAGAACTAAATAGGTCTGGTTAGAGTAATGAAATTATTAAAATAATTACATAGAACAATGATTATTGCTAATGAGGAATAAAGATCGACCATTAAGTTATTAGTACTGAAAAAATGCAATCGTTATCTCTTAGGTGTAAACTTGCAATTAGGTTTATTTATCAATCCCAACATTTTTAGACGTTACCTTAAACTATGCTAATTTTGATATTATATATTACAGGCAATCCAAACGACAAAGTTCTGTTCGCGCGATGTCGATCAGTACCCGGACGACTGGAGAGGAGGCATTCCCTTCGCCTCTGGGGCTCTGCAAGACGTCTTCACCGAAGTGGAAGTTCGAGGTCTCTACCCAGGAGGCCGGAAAGAAGCGATACTTCCTCTAGCGCTGAGTACGCCAGCACAGACAGTGCGCCCCACAGTCCAACGAGTGAGTGCCCTTTGGGGAAGGGATTGGTGATGGGTGATATTTTTTATTTTTGCAATGGTGCTTGGGTGAGCAACACATGCATATGAACCAATGGCTTTTTTATCACACACTTTCATATCATTGAATCATCTTTTTTGGCCAGGTTTATTGACTTTGCTAAAGGTTCATGGCCTAATAATAATGTTTATGAGAAAACATTTAGTTTCTTATTTATAGCTTGAGACCTTAAAAACTAGTTGAACACTTCTAAAAGTTCTGGTATTATTTTAGTTATCTGTCTTCGTAAATTGACCTTCCTAAAATAAATGTCGAATGATATACAATAAATATTCTGCAATTTTTTAAAATAATATTTTAATTTTCTTATAATGATACTGAGTAAAGTTTATTACTTGCAACGTCCCTACTCACGATCTATATTATTGCAAGAGATACATTATCTCCAAACGACAAGTGATTTAAAATGTAGCTCGTTAGTGGTCCTTTAAGATTTAGAACTGTTACAATTTATTAGACGTTCATAGTCACCCCTAGCTACAACAAGCCCTTCCCCATTCATTCTAAAAAAAGACTCGGTAACCAATCATCCGTCTCAAGGTTTCACTGGCATTTTTTCAGAAAAAATAGGTCTCTTGTCTCGACTCTTCCGACGCAGTACACGAAGGAAAGCTTCGCCTCTGATGGGAACTTTCAGCGCCCAATATCCACCAACGGAGTGGTTCAATCCACGGGTCGTTCATCTGCACAGTGTTGCCACGCAGACGAGAGCGGCCAGTCCTTCCGTAAGTTACGCTTTTAAAAGAAGCCACATATCTACAGCAAATATTCACATAGGATTGGTTATTCCTAATGAAGCAGTTTAAAAATATTATAAAAGTAATTGATTTGAATTAAAAATTCTGGAATTCTGCATTTCCAAATTTAAACAATCGAAACCGTGGAAATGTAATCGTTTCTAATAGTCAAATCTCTTATGGAACATTCAATTTTAGATGACAGAAGGACTGGATCAATCTCAGGCCAGTTTTCAAGTTTGGGATGACTCAAGTTCCGTTCGTTCGGCTACCCTACCGCGAAGGCACCGACGTGAGCCTAGCGGCGATTCCTCCAGTCTTCTAGCAAACTCTACGCCACGAAGTTCCAGAAGGCACAGATCGCCTTGCTCAACTCTTCCAAGATCAAAGTGTTCGAGTTTGAGCCGCTGCACCTCTAGAGCTTCAGTTATACCGTCCGGAAACGTCCAAGACCAATATCAAAATCGGAGTCCCGCTCAAAATGGGAAAACTTCTACAAACTCATCTCCTAGCCGGAGCGGAGGGAGTTCTGGATCAGTTCGTGTCCCAAATGGAAGCCCAACGAAAACTGGAACATTGGGTAGATTAACTTCACGACATTCATCCAGAAGGCCGAGCCACGATTTGGCTGGAAGCGGTAGCAAATCAGCCAACGGTTCACCGCAACATAAGGTACTTAAAAGTTAATATGTAGAATTTATAACAAATCTGTTAAAACGTTTGCTAATTATAATTATTTCTATTCAACAGATCCTTCAAAAATCCTCGTCGAGTCAGTCGACTCATTCGAGTGGCAAGTCCACTTCCAGCGGACGTCAATCGGCCTCTCCCCTAAAAACTTCGAACTTTTCCACCACCTCATCTCCGCTAAAAGTCATCCAGCAAGGAGCTCTAACTCCATTACAGGAAGCTCAGAATTCCATCACATTGCAAGTTTCAACCAACTTGAGTCCAGCAAGTACACCACAAGAGCAAAGATCCGTTCAGAGCAGTGTCACTTTAGCTTCGAATGCTACGAGTACCACTACAATCTCTGGATCCCCCGGCACAAAGATCTATGTACATCAAAACAATTCACCAATGCGCTCCGTTATTACTTTTGAAAACAACAGCACGGTTAAAAACAACGCTGACAAACAAAGCTTGATAAATGAGAAGCAAGAAAAGGAGCTGGTTAGCGAAAAGACCTATAAAATGAAAGAAGAAGAAAAACTGTTTAAAAATATAAAAACTGACGAATGGAAGCCGATCAAGGTAGAAAGACCATCATCTCTTTATGCTATGAGGGACACAAAACCCGTGTTGTCGGAGTCCGATAAAGAAAATAAACCCAAAATTGAAGAAGAGATTTCAAATAAGCTGAAGTTGACGAATCGTTTGAATAATAGTCAAGCCCACTTGATTGACGGATCAAGCAACAATCAGGATAAGAATACCTTATCCAATTCCAATGACCATACTGTGTCTTCGGTACAATCGACTAAGAACACAAACGACGCGATGAACAACTCCCGAAAACTTAGTTTGTCACTGTCCAAGGATGCACTGAGCTTCAGGAATCTTTTACGGCCTGGTTCAAAAAGCAATATTGCATCAAATCCGCCTTCCCCAACCAAATCCTTCGATGGGTTCGGAGGCTCATTCAATAATGTCTACATCGAAAACCTTGAAAGTATGAAACAACGCGCTCCTCAAGGCTCCGAACCTAACCTCGAGAAGACCGTTAGTCGCGGAGATTTGTATTCCTATCCTAGTCTCAGCGATATGCAAGTGCAATTCACGAGTTTGGCTGCCCAGAAGATCCTTAAAGGTTGCCCCATTAACAGCGTCGATACGTTGGTCGAGGTGAACATGGCTGCCGCCGAAAAACCCAATAATTGCGATGTCACTGTCCATACCGATTTTGGCCTAGTTTGAGCATTGAGATTTATATATTTCTAGAAGTTTATAAGAAAGATCAGTTTTGTAAAAAGAAAAGGTTTGCCATTCACTGTCTTTCCGAAGCGATTGTAGGCGAGTTGATTTATCCCATAGGAATCGTTACTCGCGATCGATCAGCGTTCATGGATCGCGTGCGAGGCATTGACGTGTTTCGTTGGGTACTATTGTAATATACGATTGTTAGCATTCGTGTTTAAAGCATGTATAAAATAAACCCCATTTTGTTAATATATTTTGTATAATCGTGAGTCAGTGCATTTTATAGGATCTACAATCGAGCTTGACCATTGTCAGGCAATTAGTTCGATGATTGGGGAACCGAACCTGCCGCATTTGCTCGGGAACGACATTTTGCTTTTAATTGTCCAGTTAACGAAGTGCAGCAGTCGAAAGAATTAAGTGATCCAATAAAGGAAACTTGATTGAGAGGCATTTTTATTTTAATCCCTGCTATGGGCACACGTGCCTAGATACATTTACATACTCTACATTGCAAGCAATCGTATATATAGAAAGTCGTATTTTTAATACAGACATAAAAAACGGGCATTGCGTTATATCAATTTGGAAACAGAACTTTTTCGGCTCACTTTCGTTTGCAAATCCCCAACTTGTAAACGGTCGCGGAATTAAGTGATTTGGAAAACTTCTGTCAATGATGAAAATCATTCGTCAAAACTTAAAAACAAAAATGAATATGCAAATGCCTTTCGATTAATTTTCTTCGCGAGGCGCTGAATGAAAACAAAGAAAACAAGAAACATTTTGGGTCAGTGATGACATAAGGATATTTTTGAAACTGTGTTCTCCCTCCCAAGTTTTGCGTTGCTTTACTCCGCGAAAGCGACTAGTCAAAGCATTGTTTCGTCAACGTCAAGCAAGTATTTAAATTGGAACTCATCCTCGTCCCCGTTCGGATTCTGCAGTGGCCCCTCCCCCATTCGGTAAAAAGGAAACCGGCATAAATAAATTTTAGTAAAAGGATCGAATTTATACGAACGCGGTCTCTGGGACTTTTGCCCGACGTACTTGTAGAATATCGACGAGCAATGAATTGAAACAATTCGTTACGCGAGCATTATAATTTGACATGTAACGATAAGTGCCAAAACTGTAGAACTTAATAAGCGTCCTTAAAAACGGTCCGCACAACGAATTCAAGTCGACGACCGCCAGCTAAAAAGCTAAATTCCACGGTATGATCGTGGTTAATAATATTAAACATATTAGTAGGCGTAGTCGTAAAAAGGTTTTAGGATAAGACAACGCATTCGAGTAAGGGAAGGGCTGGACACCGATTCGTTTCTACAAAATACGAATACTATACGTAATTTTGATAGACTGTATTTACACTAGCATCCGTGAATTTCGTAGTGACGGCATCTTCGGATTTATCCGTAGAGTTTTCTACCGAAATAATACAGAAATTGTTGTTGAAATGACAAGAATTATCCGGCGATCATTTCGCGACGGCAAAATAAGGGTAACAGATATTTAAAGTTATACGATTTGAGTTTGATCAAATTTTTCATCTAAAAATTTTGTTGCCGATTGTCATGTTTTGCAACGCGTAGAGAAGTCAAAATTAGTTATGTACGACGATAAACCGAGAGCGTTCAAAGGCATCGTTTTGATAACCGGATTAATGAAAATATACAACCCTAGTCCTACCTTAAGAACGCGAGATTACGAGCTTTGTACATTCTTAACTTGCAAAAAGAATTAACGACCGACGATAGTGTTTGCGCCTGTTAATTTTCCGTTTCAGATGCAAGCGATAGAACCACAGCCTCTTTTTCATCAAAACTAACTTGTAGTATATATTATTGTATAATGTTACTGTCTTATTATTATGGATATAACAAAGAAATCATATTAATAAAAGACGAATGTAATATTTTATCGATGTATTGAATAAAACACCTATCCTACCTTCTTTTCATGTTTTATCCTACTCTGCTTTATTCTTAAACCATTTTCGACATTTATATCAAAATGAGTCCTTCGCAGGAAGTTAAGGCTCATTTAAGGCTCCAAGTATCCGGTATACTGATAGATCCAGTAGCAATGATAAGGTCGCGTGGTCTTTCCAGCTTTCCCGGATACCGGTATACTGGTGGATTACTCATTGATACTGGGCCTAAAATAGTTACAGATTCTATTAATATAAGGAAACATGAATCCTAAAATGAGGCAAATTCCAGTGACGGACACATTTTGATAAGATTATTCTAAAGTGGTGTTCCATACTCGTTTGTCAGACTTTTTCGTTGCTACTCGGCCTGTAAGTACCACTGGACCTTCCAGTGCATCCAGTACTTGGAGCCTTAATCGAGACTTTTCATAGGAAGTCTCGAAAATAGTTTTTTGGAGAGGCGCTTTCAGCTTACGGTAATGCTAGCAAGACCACTCATTATTTCGTTGAAATAAAGAGCAATAATTGATATATGCGGCAATAAATGAGCCTTTAATAAGCCTTAAGAGATGCATTATTATTTATAATAGGCAATATCTATTATTATTTGACATGTGGTATGTACAGCGGTTTTCAAGGTTGTTATTTATGTATTTGGTGATTTTCAAAAATTCCAAATGATGTATGCCATATGACCGACTCCAGTTACAGTTTCTTAGTATTTCGGGCTTGCTTGTGCCTAAACTATACATTTTAGAGCAGGGCTCTCCCGGACTTTTTGTAGGAAACTTCCTGCTCTTTAACAATGTCCTTTCAGTTTTGCTTTATCTTGCAGCGTTTTCGACACAGAAACGGTAGAATGAAAAACAACGAGTTTTCAGAACGTGACAGTGGACGCGGGATGCCTTGTTCATCATTCTATCGCTTCCGTATTGAAAACGCTGCAAGATGTAGCAAAAGTCTGGGAGAGCCCTAGTCTAAAATTTATAGTTTAGGCACAAGTAAGCCCGAAACATAAAATTGTGGAGATACATAGCCGGCTGGATAGTAACCAGAACATTCCAGAGAGCACTCAGTACACTTTGCTTCTTTCCGTGCAGCACTCTTCGAAATCTATTTTAATAGTTTTAGGCTGAATAAATACCGACAAAACAAAAAGATCATCTTGATACGATAAAAATTGACGAAGTGCACATTCAATGACAAATGTTGTTGTGATGATTTTTTGCGTAGTGTATTATTAGTTGCGTTTACGTAGGTGAGGTATAAACCCATAATTTGATGAAATTTTATGCTTCAAATTTTTAAAAAAGTATTTCACAATCATTAAAAAAAAGCTATCAAAGACACCTCGATTTTACAAAGCACAAAAGATTTTGCATTTAAGAAATTAAAAAGGGTGCACCGTGGTTAAAAATCGCTTTGAAAAATAAAAATTGGTTTTTTTATATATTTATTATTATAAATTATTATTGTAAATATTTTTTTCAAAAATTTCAGACTTTTTCACGATAGTGTACCAAATTTCATCCAATTCCGAAAAAATTCCGAAGAGCTATAATTTTTCAACAAAAAAAATGTTTTCATCATGTTTAAATTTCATGTGACCGCCATTTTGAAAATTTACAGAATATCGGAAAATCGTTTTACCACATTCATATGTATCCTAAGTACTAACTTTTCTCACATTTTCAACAAAATCGGAAGTGTCATGTCAAATCTTGATCGATTTCACAAAGAATGACTCGTGTATTAAAAAGCATTCGTGAATTATTCTCCAAGGATTCAAATAGTAAATTCAGAAGAATTCAAAATAATTCCAAATCTGAATCTCTTTGAGTGGATTTTCCTTTGCCGGGTACTACTCTCAACATAGGTAATTACAGTCGACCCTCTCAATAGAGCCGCTCTCTATAGTTCCACTTCCCCACAACAGAACTTAAGAGAAGCCCTTGAAGAAATTTTTAAGGAACTAGTAATTTTAGTTAGAAATTGAATTTTTCGACAATCGAATATCCGAAACAAATCCAAAAACAATTATCATAACAGGTAACTATAGGCGTTCAGGTTACACCAACATTTGGATCAGAGTAGTAATTTTCAACTCTCCAGTAATTTTAATTAGTAGTTTACATCGGGCCTTTTTATAGTCTAGTGGAATGTCTTTCAATACTGATTTATTAAAGATATCGCTAAACGTATTAGATAATAGCGATTACAAAAATACTGGAAAACTAGAAAATTTCGACAACAAAGGAATCTCCGTGTGGCGAGTTCGTAAAGGTGCATTTGCATGAGCGACTTTTCTAGTGATTTTTACTTACTATACATCACATACCGGGTTGCGAAAGGGAGAACTGGACATAGGGAAGCCAATGTTAACGTGTGCGCGCTTGTGATTGGTCAATTCCGGGCACCTGGATGCTTAAGATCTATCGCCATTGGTTGCAACAGACTGCTAGTGAATTTCAATGCCGTTGCTCTACGCGTATTCACGACATGTATTTGAATAAATTTGATCATGAAAAATGTTAATTAATCTAATTTAAACATAATTGGAAGGAATATTTAAACTATTTTTTAAACTATTTTTAAACTATTTTCTAGGTAAGAATTTAAAAAAAAATTGTTAGGTTAGATTGCTTTTATGTCATGTTTCTCATTGCTGCTCCAACTCCCATGTCATTTTTTTTAATTAAGACGTTAATTTACTACAGTAAATAAGAAAATATCTTTACGAAAATCATCAATGACATCGATCAATAATACCATCTTGGGACGTGTAGACATATCAGATAAGTTGTTATTCATTTCACTAAATACATATTCCATTTTTTTTTAACTTTGCTTAATAAACTCCGGAAGCCCTGTTATTCTTTTTTCGTTACTTTGTTTTCTTGAATATCTTCGGCTTGTCTGAAATGTCGGCGTCTGAAGGTACATGTACTTTTACATTCATGCTTAATACATTTCGGAAGGCCTACTGACACTAATTAGCGAACTGAACATTTTCCAGGTGTCATTAATGGTCCTGAAATAATGAAAAGAGCAAACAAAGTAACGTGTATCAAATAAAAAGAAATAATTTTATGAAGTTGAAAACTTCCCTGGTAAAAATGAAACGTACTCTTAAAATGTCCAAATTCACTCCTGTACACAAGAAAACATTTTCGGCCGTGTCTAGTGTCGGAGTAAGGCTGTTTTGGCCGTGCGGCTATAAATGGCGATTAAAATCGTTAAAAAGAAAGTGTGTATAAATATATACACCTTTGTTATATTATTAAGAACATTTGTGTATAATTTTTAGACGTTTAAGTTATTTATTGATTAGCTTTATGGTTTGCAAACGTTGTCAAAAGTAAACAAATCTGTATTTTAAAGCTTCCGTATCGAAAATGGTGCAAGATACGACAAAAATGTACTGAACCTTTTTTGTAGTGCATTCAATTCTCTAGAAAAAAGTCCCGCAGAGTTCTTGTCTAAACTTAGTAGGTTAGCCATGAGCAACGCTTGAATTTGCGTCAAATATCAGGGATTAGAGAACGGTTATGGTCAACTTTTATGTTAAAGTTTCTAGTCTAAAGTTAATAGATTAGTCGCTAGAAACTTTAACATAAAAGTTGACCATAACCGTTCTCTAATCCCTGATATTTGACGCAAATTCAAGCGTTGCTCATGGCTAACCTACTAAGTTTAGACAAGAACTCTGCGGGACTTTTTTCTAGAGAATTGAATGCTCTACAAAAAAGGATCAGTACATTTTTGGCGTATCTTGCACCATTTTCGATACGGAAGCTTTAAAATGAACAAAGTACAGATTTGTTTACTTTTAACAACTTTTGCAAATCATAAAGTTAATCAATAAATAACTTAAACGTCTAAAAATTATACACAAATGTTCTTAATAATATAACAAAAGTGTATATATTTAAAGAAACTT
This sequence comes from Trichopria drosophilae, assembly GCA_030407085.1. Taxonomy (NCBI): domain Eukaryota; kingdom Metazoa; phylum Arthropoda; class Insecta; order Hymenoptera; family Diapriidae; genus Trichopria; species Trichopria drosophilae. The sequence continues at coordinate 196,094,060 of CM059582.1, forward strand.
TCTTTTTAACGATTTCGAGTTTTAATCGCCATTTATAGCCGCACGGCCAAAACAGCCTTTGCAAATCATAAAGTTAATCAATAAATAACTTAAACGTCTAAAAATTATACACAAATGTTCTTAATAATATAACAAAGGTGTATATATTTATAGAAACTTTCTTTTTAACGATTTCGAGTTTTAATCGTCATTTATAGCCGCACGGCCAAAACAGCCTTACTCCGACACTAGACACGGCCGAAAATGTTTTCTTGTGTACTCTCGGCAAGCGAAAGGGAACTCAAAAGTACTTAGGGAATGTTAATAGGGAAGGTTAAAAGTACCGAGCGTACAGGAGTGAATTTGGACATTTTAAGAGTACTCGCGTACACCTCATGGAACGTACTTCCGGTTGAATGAAAGGTACGCGTAGATTTATAAGAGTACACTTTTGATAGTCATATTTAAGTGTACCATATTCTTATTAAAAATGAAATAAGGCGTACAAGAATATACTATAATGAAGCGTTATTCGAGATGACATATCGATCGTTCATTTTTTTAATCGGATGTAAGTGTACACCTCTTATTAAGAATTAATTAATGCATTTTTATGCTAAATAAAGCCAGAGATTAGTAGGCTATACGACATTTATATAAAATTTACAAGGTACTTGTTTCAAATTCTCATGTGATTCTCATTAGAATCCTACCTAAAATTTTTCGCAGGGTAAAAATTGACAACATCCTAACCTTCAAATGTGTACTTTTATTTTACGAAATTAGCTGCTTCTCGAATAATTCGTATGATGTAAATCATGAGTTTGATGCAAAATTTTAAATTAATTTGAAATTTCATTACATATCAGTCTACCGACTATACATGTTTGCAAATTTAGGTTAAACGGTATTTACACTGTATACAACTTTGATGGTGTAAACACTGTAAACTGTATCGAGATCATCGAGATGTTCGAGAGGTGGTGGGGGAAGGCCTGAGGGGAAACGATTCAAATAAGAGTGGTTGGACAATTTAAATAAGAAGGGCAATTGAAATAAGAGGGGTTCTACCCAGCAATCGGAAATGCATTGAAATGTATTGAAAATTTTGAATGCATTACAATACATTTGAATGCGCTATTTGATCTTAAAAGTATTGAAAAGGATTGAAATGCATTAAAAATGTTAATGCATGGCAATATATTTAAATCCAAAAATAATTCCAGTTCATACATTTAATGAAAAATTTTTTTTTTCTAAATTACGCAATATCTTGAAAACGGTACGAGTTACGTGAAATTTGACGAAATTGACATAAATCAGGGGTACCTTGGTGCGATGATTCGAAGCCACTGTACATGATTCGAGAATTTTCGAAATTATCGATTTCTAATATTATGAAATTTTTGAATTGTGTATGTCAGCTGAATCATCGCACATCATGGCAAAATTTCATCAGATTTCACGTATCTCATACCGTTTACGAGATATTGCGTAAATTTGAAAATAAGTGTCAGTTAGGTGTATAAGTGTACAAATACATTTCATTTAAGTGTACAACACTTTTTGGACTCTTGTGTATTGAACGCTTAAATAAAGTGTACCATTTCCGACAGAGCACTGCTAAATGTAATTGGAAATTGGTTTAACATAAACATTTCACATTCCAAATCCTGAATGAAAAGTCATTTGTCGCTTTTATTTTCGAAAATAACTTTTTTGTAATTGAAATGAATAATTACGAAATGAACATAATTTTAATATTTTTCACTTCAAAGCGGAAGTTATTTTTTTTATAGATAGATTTAATTTGTATTAAAATAAAGAATCATTAAGAATTTGTATTCAAATGAATTCACCACACTTTAATTTTTGTATTGATTTATTTTAAATTCATTTGGATTAAAGCAGGCATTATTTTGCTCAGTCATGTATTGAAATGGATTCATTAATTCCGGTAATTAACTGTTATTATTTATGGATTCGATTGTATTAAAAAATTATCATTTCAATCTTAATTTGTATTCAGATGGATTCATGACTTTTGCCTTTTTCGAGTATTTTTAGTAGTTTCGGCAACGATATTATTTATGTATTCATTTGGATTCATTTGGATTCATTTGTATTCATATTTTTGTATTAAAATAATAGTGAAATATTTTTAGATTCGAATGTATTCGAAAATTTCAAATAGCATATTCAAAAGCGAAAAAGTAATTCAAGTCAATACATTTCAATACAATTTCGATTGCTAGGTACTGTATATCTGGATTGTAGAAAACATAAGATGTAGTCTACTCGGTATTCGACATGTCGAAAACTCACGTAGTTTCCTCCAGTAAACTACACACTGATTAACTTGAGCGACTAGCGAGTGACTTTTACTTACTTTACATGTGTATCATTTGTGACGCTTTGTTACTAGAGGAACCCAACTATGTTGAGCTGTCAGCGTGATCGCTCTATGTACACATTCCAATGCATTTGCCGGCATTATGTGTACACGTTTGCGTCGTAAATCTAATCCTTAAACGTTATAGAAGCATCGGAAAATCAAAAACGGAAACAATAATTTGATAGAGGGCACTTATGATGCCGGATATAATAACAACATTGATTTTAACAATAATAGAGACCGCTTGTGTCATTCGCGGGAATAGAATTATAAATTCGAACAGTATATAAACATTTGTACATTCGAAGCACGAAAGTAAACAGTTGTAATGTTTTTTATAATATATATTTTTACGCATTAACGTATTTACGGTTCGGTATACATTTCGTCCTTTTGATTGTGTACGCTTTACCGAAGCGGCAAAATGGCGGACGAGAACGAAGATCAGTGGCTTTACGGCGATACTGGTGAATGCAAAGAAGATTCTTCACAAAATCCTGACGATTTTCAGCAAAACGATGAACAATACGATGATCAGAATGAGTCGGGTTTGCAAGACGAATCTTTGGCTGAAGAGCAACAGAACGGGCCATCCACGGTAAATGACATAACCTAAAAATACAATGTTTTTCTTATAATTATAACATACAACCACAAAATTATTAACAAATAAGATAACAACCTTATTTTTGTCTAACCCAGCAATCGAAATTGTATTGACTTGGATTAATTTTTCGCTTTTGAATACGCTATTTGAAATTTTTGAATACATTCGAATCCAAAGATATTTTACAATTATTTTAATACAAAAATATGAATTCAAATGAATACATAAATAATATCGTTGCCAAAACTACTAAAAATACTCGAAAAAGGCAAAAGTCGTGAATCCATCTGAATACAAATGAAGATTGAAATGATAATTTTTTAATACAATCGAATCCATAAATAACAGTTAATTACCGGAATTAATGAATCCATTTCAATACATGACTGAGCAAAATAATGCTTGCTTTAATCCAAATGAATTTAAAATAAATCGATACAAAAATTAAAGTGTGGAGAATTCATTTGAATACAAATTCCCTAGTAGAGTCATCTTCATTACAAGGGGGGACGAAGATTCTGTAATGACAATCTTAAAGTAAAATTATCGCAGTCTGGTTGAAGATTCTTCACACAAAATTCTTCATGTAAACTTAATACAGTCGTATTGAAGATCTGCAGCAGAAGCTTATTTCATTTTTATATACTCTGCATAGAAGTACCTGAATACAGACTGAACGCAGATTCTTATGTTTGGTAAAATCGTACATGATTCGCATGCAGATAAAAAGAAGAATCTACTAGCAGAATGTTAGTTTACCTGTAGACCAGCATATGAAATAAACTTCAACCGGATGTCATTTCATCAGTTACTTACAGGAATTTCTTGAAAATTTAGCAATTTATAATACTGTTATACACAGGAACGTCTAGAATTACGAATTAATAAATTAAAAATTATTTAATCGATTTTTCAAAATTCAGACTAGAATACGGCAATTCTAGGCTATATATATATACCTATATGATCTCTTAAAATATAGCAAAGAAATTTATTAAGAATTTACCCTAATAGTTGATTTTTCCTCATTTCACAAGTTTTTGGAATGTTTTGTTAAAAAAAAAAAAATTAGGTTTTCTTGGTTCTAATGTGAATTATTAACCTCGTCTACAGTTAATAATCTCATAGAAAGTAATCATTTTTCTCTCAGCCGGGGATATTTTTCTTATCAAAGAAACTTCCTGAAAAATCCATTCATCAGTGGCGCAGGAAACGGAGACTGCATTCAATAGACGTTTCGATTGCTTCGTGAAGATTCCTACTGCAGATTATTAACTTACGCTGTATTAAGATATAAGTTCATATTCCGAAAGAAAATAATGATGAAGATTCTTCTCTCAACCTGCGATTTATATTTATCAAAGAAACTTCCTTCAGAAAACAAAGTGAGTGTAAAGCAGATTCTACAGTCACTTGAAACTCTCAATTGTTTAGGAAGGATCTTACGGCAGATCAATGCGCAAATTCGGACATACTCCATCTGTAGTCTTTAGCAGATCTTCTCTGAGTCTGATTGCAGAATTCACTCATTTCTCTACTAGGGTTCTTAATGATTCTTCGTTTTAATACAAATGAATCTATAAAAAAAAAATAACTTCCGCTTTGAAGTGAAAAAATCTTAAAATTATGTTCATTTCGTAATTATTCACTTCAATTACAAAAAAGTTATTTTCGAAAATAAAAGCCACAAAGGACTTTTCATTCAAAATTTGGAATGTGAAATGTTTATTTTAAACCAATTTCCAATTACATTAAGCAGTGCTCCGTCGGAAATGGTACACTTTATTTAAGCGTTCGATACACAAGAGTGTTGTACACTTAAATGAAATGTATTTGTACACTTATTGGACACCTAACTGACACTTATTTTCAAATTTACGTAATATCTTGTAAACGGTATGAGATACGTGAAATCTGATGAAATTTTGCCACGATGTGCGATGATTCAGCTGACATACACAATTCAAAAATTTCATAATTTTAGAAATCGAAAATTTCGAAAATCCTCTGATTTATGTCAATTTCATCAAATTTCACGTATCTCGTACCATTTTCAAGATATTGCGTAATTTAGAAAAAAAATTACAATATTTATTTTACCAACAAAAATATCCACTATCTACATGCATTCGTTCTTTTCAAAAGTCGATAAGCAAATTATTACAAAAATGTAAAATATGGTAATAAATTTAGCAGATTATTTTTATGTATACAATTCATAAACGCTACACGTTTCAACTATTTCCCGCTAAACATGTAACATAAATGAAACGTTACCTTTATAAAGAAGCCTTCTACGATTGAGTATACGAGCTCTCGTTCGCATGGTAATATGTATGCGAGCATAGCGTAGTGGTTAAGACGTCAGTGTTGTAACCGGTAGACCTGGGTTCGATCCTCGGTTGGGATGGATTTTTCTTAGATTCAGAGATTTATTTGCGTGCAAAATTATAAACCTACATTCTTTCATAACATATCTAACGATACATAAATAATAATAAAATTCGATTATTTTCCATGGTGGCCACCGTCAGGGAAAACCAGGAAATCAGGGAAATGTCAGGGAATTTCAAAATTGTTCAGGGAATCAGGGAAAAGTCAGGGAATTTCAAAATTGGTCAGGGAAAAAGTAAATTGTAGACAAATCTTTAAAAAGTGAAAAACATTATTTAACAAAAAATCGCACAATTTCATATTCAGAAAAATGCTTTATTTATCGTGTTTCACATAAAATTCTTTTAAATGATTTTAAATGCTTTCTCACAAATTTAAACAAATATTGACGTTTTTTTATCAATAACATATTTCAGTTTTGAACGTTTTCGACCGATTTCACCAAAAACCAACAATTTTGAGAAAAAAAATAATCTTAAATAAAATATATTTGTGGTACTGCTCAGTTTTAAACGTTCTGGTACATTGCAACAAAAATAAACACGTTTAACAATAACACATTTCGGTATTGAATATATTCTAACAGATTTGAATAAAATTTACTAGTTTAACAAAAATAAATGCAAACAATTTTATATTTAAAGATATTTATCTTTCTATAAAGATACTTTACAGAATATTTCAAAAATATTTGCCATACTAATTCTCTATTTAAACAAATATTTGTATAAATAAAACCTTTTGAAAATGATAGAAAACTTTCATACATTTTTTTAAATCTTCAAAAATCTTTGAAATTGCATAAAAAGGCTAAAAATCGTAGAAAAATTTTTAAAATGTTGAAAACAGCACAAAATTCCCAAATTTTGAGAATATTAATTTGTTTAAATGATTATTTTACCATTTCTATTTTAAGTAGTTGATATTTGTCCAATAGTATTTGAAAAATATAAAATTTATGGCAATTTTTTGTTATTGTCAACATTCGTAAGAATTTTAACAATACTTTGAATATACTGTCCAAAATTACCTAAATTCTAAAATTTATCAACATTTATAATTATTGCGTAACATATTACCGCAGAACTTGACATTTTATAACAAATTTTGACAAAGAACCCCCAACAAATTTTCTACTATTATTTTGAATTAAACACGAAAAAATCCGCAGGAACATGAGTTTTTTTTCTGGATTTTTATAGATAATATGTTTTAGAATATACTACTCGTTGTTGATTGAAAAAATAAAGAATTTATTGAAAATGTGAAGCTGTTTTTAAAACATTTTTATCCGTATTGTTTATTTTTAATAGATATCATTAAAATATTGGTCAGGGAAAAATCTGGGAAAAGTCAGGGAATTTTTTTCCGAGAAAAAAGCGGCCACCATGTTTTCATTAAATGTATGAACTGGGATTATTTTTGGATTTAAATATATTGCCATGCATTAAAATTTTTAATACATTTCAATCCTTTTCAATACTTTTAAGATCAAATAGCGCATTCAAATCTATTGTAATGCATTCAAAATTTTCAATACATATCAATGCATTTCATGTTTCGTTGTCAGACTTTAGAAAATTCCAACTACCAAGACGATGGTAGAGATATGTTAGAAGATGATTCCCAAGAAGAAATTCCGCAAGATTTCACAGAAACTAAAGAAAATGGTACTAAACCTACATCGAGTCAAGAAGATGGCGAAGCAGGATCAGACTCCGAATCCGACGACGACGTTAATGTCGTTATTGGCGACATCAAATCAACCCCCGCATACAGTAGTTTAAATATTAAAAGAGGAGGTTTGTTAACATCTTCCGGTGTGGTCCCCGATAAATTGAAACAACAGCCAGGAAAATTCAGTATCGATGAATTCGAAACGATTGGAACGATCAATGGTATGTCCGCACATGAATTCAACTTGGATCAGTTAGAAGATAAACCTTGGCGGCAGCCAGGAGCAGATATCACAGATTTTTTTAATTACGGTTTCAACGAAGAAACCTGGCGAGCATATTGCGAACGGCAAAAGAGAATGAGAAACGAATCAGGAGTAGGATTAGTACTGAATGCCGGCGGAGATAGAAACGTCTTAACAAACGCTGGTCCGGGACCTCGAATACTTCCAGTAACAATAACTAATTATAATAGCAAATATTCTGGCATAATGGGACCGAAGCGAGCGGGACCTCCGCCAGGACGTAAAATGGCAGGAACCATAGACGTCATTGGCAGTACAGGTCTTGCATCACGAAGAAATCAGGATAAATCTCCGCCGAAAGAAAATGTCATACAGGTTATGACAGCCGACAGACGAGAGTATTCTCGAAAACCTCCATTCCCAGATGTAACTGTGCCACCACCAATGCCAGTGATGCCAGTTCCGCCACCTACGATTCCTTTCGATGTTCCGCCACCAGGGTATCCGGCAGAACCTCCACCGTTTTACATGCCGGAACCAGATCCGTATTATAACAGTTACGAACCAACACAAGATCGACAATGGACTGGTGATAATGTTAGTATTTGTACGAGTTTAATATTTTTTGTTAAAATATCTATCTTGTATATAATACATGACTTGTGTGGTATTTCCTTGCAGTGTCATATTAATGGTTTACAATTAAATGCCTCAAAGTCAACATTTATGCACTTTACTAAATCTAATATTGATTGGATCGATTTACAATAGGACCTCTCTTATTCTAATTACAGTAGGACCTCTCTTATTCGAACCTCTCTTATTCTAATTGCCTTTCTTATTCTAATTGTCCAGCCTCTCTTATTCTAATCGTTCCCCCACTATCACACGAAAAGTCAACGAAAAATATTGTCCACAAATCAGAAGCTCGCAAGCAAAGTAAGTGGGGGTAAGGGGAAAATTAGAATAAGAGAGGTCGGCGCCATTTTGAAAAACTTTACTACAATAGGACCTCTCGTATTCTAATTAGTAAAGTTTTTCAAGATGGCGCCGACCTCTCTTATTCTAATTTTCCCCTTACCCCCACTTACTTTGCTTGCGAGCTTGTGATTCGTGAACAATATTTTTCGTTGACTTTTGGTGTGATAGTGGGGGAACGATTAGAATAAGAGAGGCTGGTCAATTAGAATAAGAGAGGTTCGAATAAGAGAGGTCCTACTGTAGTTCGTTCTGTGACAATTAGGGACTTAGGTGTCACTTTTGATAATATATATATATGGGCATTGTTCTAGAACTTTTAAACTTTATGTTGTCGCTCATTATGATACCATAAAAATTTTAAAAATAACTTTGTAACACTACAGATCAACAAATTTTTGTTCGATTTACATGTAATAAGTGTTTATTACTAATTACAGATATGTAGAAAACAATGAGAGTAAATAAAAGTAGTGAATTTGCCTGTTTTTGGTGCGCGACACTCACTACATTTTTTCAGTTTTAACACTGAAACTTTTTGCACCTTTTTTTTTATGGTCTGTGGTTTTTTGTGGAAGTTTTTGGGGATGTAAACAAATGAAAAATCCTTAACTTAATGATGTGCCTCACTGAGGAATAAAATTATATACCTTCAAACTTGCGAGATAACTTTTTTTTATAGTTGACAATTTAGCAATCAACCTTAGATAATTTTTTTCACACTGGTTTCTAAGAAACCACACAACAGGGGTACATTACCTATATGATAAGAAGTAATTTGAGCCTTTGCCCGAATGTGTGCCACCTATACATAAAAAATGCGACCACGTCAAACTTTAAATTTCCAAGCGAAACTCACTTTGAAAAATCAAATTATTTAATGGCACATCTACAATTTAGCTTCTAAGTACTTTGGAATCATTGTCATCTTTTCTCCTATGTTATTAAAGTATTTATAAATTTTGTGTTTTTTTAATACAACAAAAAACACAATTTTTGACAATAATAAAATGATTATTCTTTACAAATCGTTTTAATTTTTTAGTATCCTTAATGTTAAATCATGTATTTGGATTTCAAATTTTAATGAAAACTGACTTTGGATTTGTAATCAGTGGCCTCAAAAACCCTAACATATCAAATTTTATAAAAATCAAAGAAATTTTGTAAAAATAGTCCGCCATATTTAATCCATTATTTTAAATTTGAACTATTAACTAGACGTTTAATTTTATATACTAGCTTCTAAAAATTAGGCCATAAGCAAAAGAACTGAATTTTTTATGTATATTAAACGTTACAAAACTAAAAACTAATTTTACGAGTAACGTAACATATGTTACATTAAAAAAAAAAATACATTGTGTCTAAATGAGTCACGCAAGGTTTTTCCTGTCATTTGATCAATTCTAAAGCCAATAAAATTAATTTCATGAATGTGCCTAAAAAAAAAAATGCAATTTTCTTCAACCTCAAAGTTTAAAAGTTCTAGAACAATGCCCATATATATAATATAATATATTTAACATGAATAAAAATCTTACAGTATTTTTTACAATTTCATAAATCTTTTAGGTCTGTAGTAACATACATAAATACATTAGTCCTTCCCTTATTCTAATTTGTCCAGTCAGCCAAGATGGCGGCATTCTTCCCTTATTCTAATTTTCCCCTCTCCCCCACTACTTCGATTTGCTGTCACACTTTTGTCTCTTTTTCTTTTGTTGCACATGCGCCGTTATTTGTATTTAGAAAATCCACGCGTCAACAGATGTCAGTGGGGAGAACGCGTGAGGGGAAATATTAGAATAGAAGAAGAGAAAAAATTAGAATACGGGAAGATATTAGAATAAGGGAAGGAGTACTGTATATTAGGGTGATTCAAAATAAAAAGGAATGGAATATGGATACGGCTGTAGATTTATTCGAAAGTACATAAAAGAAGAATTTTGACCCCTTACAAAACGCGATTGGTTAAATTTTAGAGGTGGCTGAAAGCGCCGGAAGTTTCACAATTTTAATTAAAAATAACTTCTGCGACAAACTTAATATATCGTAAAAGGTTTTTAAGGTCAACGATCACGAATCTGTAGTCAGATTTCCAAATTCAAAATGGCGGACTCAAAATGGCGGAAGAATTTTTGAAAAGCTATTATTTTTTTATAAAATTTGTTCTATAATGTTTTTTAGGGTCGCAGATTATGAATCTGAAGTCAGATTTTGAAAATTCAAAATGGCGGAAGAATTCTTGAAAAGCAATCCTATTTTTATAAAATTTAGTATACAATGGTTTTTGGGGTCGCAGATTATGAATCTGAAGTCAGATTTTTAAAATTCAAAATGGCGGACTCAAAATGGCGGAAGAATTTTTGAAAAGCAATCCTATTTTTATAAAATTTATTATACAATGGTTTTTGGGGTCGCAGATTATGAATCTGAAGTGAGATTTTAAAAATTCAAAATATCGGACTCAAAATGGCGGAAGAATTTTTGAGAAGCAATCCAATTTTTATAATATTTGGTATCCAATGGTTTTTGGGGTAGCAGATTATGAAGAGGCCGGAGCATAATAAGAACTTTACCTTTTTTTCTATTCTCTCATTCGTTATAATTAACTCGAAAAATTTAAAATCGAGCGACCCTAAAAACCATTGTATACTAAATTTTATAAAAATAGGATTGCTTTTCAAAAATTCTACCGCCATTTTGAATTTTCAAAATCTGACTTCAGATTCATAATCTGCGACCCCAAAAAACATTGTACAACAAATTTTATTAAAAAAAAGAATAGCTTTTCAAAAATTCTTTCGCCATTTTGAGTCCGCCATTTTGAATTTGAAAATCTGACTACAGATTCGTGATCGTGATTATGATATTTTACGAGATTACTTTTGCGATTACGTAAAAAATGTATACAACCTTTTTTGTAAAGAATTTTCCGATCTACAACTTTTGTTTGAAACATTTTTTCATCCGATTTTTACTTTTCGAAATAAGTCCAAAAAACTGAAAAAAAAACGCATTTTTGGCTGTTTTTTTAAATGTAGCTGCCAAAATACGGCCGAGCGCCAATTTCTATTGTCATATTCATTTTCGGGAGGCAAAAATACATCAAATGTACCTTGTCGATTTTTCGATTTCCAATAGGCTGCTCATCCGAAGGTTTACCACAGTATGTTATACATATCGGATACATCGTCGACTTTCTGAGGTTCAATGTAAATCGAGCATATTTCATTTCTCTACGATAAATAGAATCACTCGTCTGTGGAATAATCTGCCTGAGGAAATAAGATCTGCTCGACCTTTATCACTTTTTATACTTTGATTTATAAGTATGAATATTATGAATGAATATTATATGATTGTATCAAGTGACCATTATTGTTATTTTCTTTTTTGTAACAAGGGCATTTATGTCCGTTAATATACTAATAAATAAATAAATATCTATCAAACATTGTTTACAGACATGGCAATCTGCGAATTTGTCTATACCATTAACTGGAAATGATCGAAAAGATTCTGGACCGAAACCGATACCAACAATGGTACCCCCGATACAAATGCCACCGATGATGAGAGATGGTAGAGATCGTGATCGGGATCGAGATCGTGATCGTGACAGAGACAGGGATCGTGATAGGGATTACGATATGGGTCGTGATCGTGACGGAGAAAGTCATCGAGAACGTGGAAGAGGAAGAGACAAAGAGTCAGATATGAAAGAAAGAGAAGTTGATGCTTCGAAAGATGAAGATCGTGAACGTGAACGGTCGCGTACTCAGTACAGACATAAAGAAAGGTATTTTTTAAACAGTTTTTACTCACATATTCTTAAAAGCATAATTCTTAATTGTTGATAATTTAATTTTTAGGCATCGACATCGTTCAAGGTCGAGATCTCGCAGACACAAATCAAGGTCGAGAAGTCCAAGTCGTCGCAAAAAGAAATCTCGTCGATCTGAACGAGAGAGGTCTAAGGAAGAAAGCGAATAAGATTTTTAAGAATTTCTACAGCACTCCATGTCAAGAATGACATGTTTATATTTTTAAGTTGTATCCGTTTACTTAACGGTTGAATGGCGCAAACATTTTAAGCGCTGGCAGGTGTATATATTTATCCAGTACATTAAATACGTAATCTCGAAGTTTATTTATCGTATTACTGAATTTTAAATGTAATTTTCTATTTGAAGCATTAAATAAAATGCATGTATAATAGTATTCTTGTCTTTGTATTCTTGTTCCTACATCCAAGACTCGTAAACACCCAGCCTCTCTTATTCTAATCGTTCCCCCACAAGTCTTCTCCCACTATCACACGAAAAGTCAACGACAAATATGGTCCACGAATCACAAGCTCGCAAGCAAAATAAGTGGGGGTAAGGGGAAAATTAGAATAAGAAAGGTCGGCGCCATCTTGAAAAACTTGACTAATTAGAATACGAGAGGTCCTACTGTACCTTGCACGGATATAGAGTTACGGAAGTGAGGATAGCGAGGGGCTATAACTTTGGGGAATCTTCCGCCATTTTGAAAGAGCCAATCGTATAACTTAGGACGGGGACTATTCTAGAGGAAGGAAAACCTACAACATAAGAGAAGGACTACTGTACACACATGTAAGTGCGCATGCGCTATGAAAGAGAGGGAAAAGGTAAACAGAAAATGTGAGTAGTGGAGGAAAGGGGATTAAAATAAGAGAAGGCCGCCATCTTGCCTGTACGACAAAAATAAGAGAACTAATGCGTAACGATTCATCTCCTTTAAGGTTAAAAACGATTGTTATAAACATCTTATACTTATACTTATACAAATCTTTTTATTGCACCATTGAATTCCTCGGGAAATTTCTTACATAGCCCGATAACTTTAGGAATTTAAACGGAAAAAAATGGAAGAAGAAATTTTTCGCAGATAGGTTCCAAATATGTCCTAGAATATAGAATCACGTTTTTAGACCAAAATTTAATATGGCGTCATTCCCAAAATGTGGAATCTTTAATTTTTTCACATTTTCTCAATTTGCAGCCGTATTTTTCATTTTTCCTAAAAATGGTAAAAACAAATTTACGCAGAATTAAATTCTCTATCTGTTTTGTGCAAACAACTTTTGTGTAAAAGAATTATTTATTACTAATAATAAGCATAGAAGATAAAAAATTTGGACATTGAACCAGTTTTTTCAAATTTTCGACCATTTTTATTAAAAATAAGTTATACATTTAAATGGCGAAGTTGTAGAGGACAAAATTACGTACAAGTTTCGTATAAAATATTTTTTTTTACGACAAATGTATCACGAACAGGAAGACGCTGAACACAACATTTTTTATGTTACTTTAATTTTATAAGGTCACTGTAATTTCTGCCGACGTTTTCTTCGGCATGGCTATCATTTGATTCGGAAGACAAGTGGAAATCATCTTCTTCGTCGTCGTGGAGTTCATTAGGAGCATTCGTGCATAAATTCATACTACAAATGTCGCAAAGTATTGTGCATTTCAGGCCAGCTTTTCTGCAGCCGCGGTGTTTTTTTCCAACCCCATTCTGTGGGTTCAAAGTCTTCTCCCAGCCATTTTTGAATTTGATGGAATACTCGGAAAGAATGCTGATTTGCAGAGGATTCCGACGGTGGTAATTTCGACATGTTTTTTCTGTTTTTAGCCGCAGACTGCATGAAACCTGTTTGGGACACTTGTGGCTCTTCGTGGGAAATCGATGAAGTTTCAAAAACAGAAATTTTTAGGTATGATTCAGAAAAACCAAGGTTATGCAGGATATCAATCAAAGTTCGGGAATCAAACTTCTTAAAAATGAATGCACCAATTCCTAACAGCACCGGTGATGTAAAAGATCGAGGACGAACTGCCGAAATAATCGCATGTGCAATGCTTACACACTTCCGCTCAAATAGGTGTAATGAGTCTTTCTTATATTTTAAGAGCATCTCTCTCAAAAGTACTTGAAGGGTTTCGGGGACTTGACGTTCAGCATCCTCTAAAAAATTGTCAGGAGGAGGATATGAATTCATTTCGTAAACTTGTGCCCGAATATCTTCGACAATGGCAGCTGCCTCTCGTACAACTCTTAATCTTTCTTTATTGGGATCACATTCTTGGGATTCGTACCACGCTTTCGCAAGTAATTTGTGTCCACTCAAATTCCTGAAGCAAACAATGGGAGCAATGTTTTTGTTTTCAAAGATAAGTACATCGTTCCCATACTTTGACAGTAGCCGTTGTTTAATCGTTTTTATGTTGGGCTGATAATTACTTTTTATTTGTTTCATCAGATGCGAAAATGTAAACTGACATTCGTCAGAATTATTTTCAATATATTCAAATATATCATTCATTGCATCATCAACTTCACTCGAAGACGGTCGACCTCTTACATTTTGGGATTGTTTTTTATAAACAATATTACAGCACTTGACGTGATAACGTGCCTTAACTTTCATCAAATCGGGAACATCATTTAAACGTGCTAGTATTTCACACGCAACGTCATCGTTTCTATCACTCAACTTTTCATAAATAGTTTCACGTATAATATTCGAGGACACTACCCAGCCAGCAGATTTTTCAGAAAGTCCTCAAAATGAGGTCCTAATCTTGATATCTTTAAGATTTGCAAACATGATATCATAATGTGATCAGAAAGATATCTATTTTAAGGATCATCCTCATAAAGATGCCTTCAAAACATCATATTTATGAGATGAGAATTTAATCATAATGATATCATAATGTGGTCAGAAAATACTTCCCGGTCTTCCGAGCGATTTGAGCGCGCCACCTGTACCTCGATAGTGCTTCTCCCCACCGACCAGAAACTTTCCCGCTTAAATATAAACATAACCTCATTTACATAAGTGCGTTACAGAGGTTATATACAAGTATTCTGTGCGGTACAGACTACAGTGTGTCGTATTGTCATTACAGAATACAGTGGCTTTAAAACTACAAATTTTAAGTTGTTGTTGGTGAAATTTTGATCGAATAAAGGTTTTAGATCTGAAATCTTTTGTCGTTGGAGAAACTTTAATCGAATGAATTCTGAAGTCTTGTGTCGTTAGTGATATTTTAATTGAGCTCACGGTCGAAGAAATAAAGAAAATGTACAGTAGAATAAAATAGAATTTAAAATAGAATTAAAGTTTCACCAACGACAGCAGATTTCAAATCTAAAAGCTTCTTTCGTTTTAATTTCACCAACGACTGCCGATTCCGAATCTATAATCTTTATTCGATTAAGGTTTCACCAACAACAGAAGATTTTAGATTTCGAATTCACTCCTGTTAAAAGAATATATTATACATATATTATATACATATTCTGGATGCTGGAGTCACTTTCACTTGCTTTGCGATGAAATCACTGTCAGCTTCTTTACCGCAAATGAAACATAATTTCTCGAAATTAAAAGTTTCGTTTACGGATTCTTCGTATGAAGGCGAGGGTGCACGCTCCGAACTACGCGCGCTTCGCCGACGAGCAGCCAAAATCAGTTTTTCTTTTGTAGAATTACGCCAGCAAGCCGAATGAATAGTCACGGAATTTAATTCTTTCAGTTTCTCTTCGTGCTCTTTTTCACCTCTTTCAACACTCGCTAACAACAACTTTTTCATGCCCTTTTCCTTCACACTTGAAACTTCACCAATATCACATGATATTCCACATATAAAACAATCTGCCATGGTCGAAATTTCGTTCTCAAGTTACTGCGACAAATGCTAGAGAAGGACTGAATGTGGAAGAAATCCGAAATTCCTTCTATTGTCCCGACCCTCAGGTATAATGTACAGTGCCGCATTAAGCAACTTTCTCCTCTGGCATGTCTTTAACGTGCTCTCGGCCGTTTTGCTTTCGTCGTACGAAAAAATGTTTTATACGAAACTTGTGCGGAATTTTGTCCTCTACAACTTTGCTATGTAAATATAAAACTTATTTTTTATAAAAATGGTCGAAAATTTGAAAAAACTGGTTCAATGTCCACATTTTTTATCTTCTGTGCTTATTATTAGTAATAAATAATTATTTTACACAAAAGTTGTTTACACAAAACAGATAGAGAATTTAATTCTACGTAAATTTGTTTCTTACCATTTTTAGCGAAAAATGAAAAATACGGCTGCAAATTGAGAAAATGTGAAAAAATTAAAGATTCTACATCTTGGCAATGACGCCATATTAAATTTTGGTCTAAAAACGTGATTCTATATTCTTGTACATATTTAGAACCTACTACCTGCGTCAAAATATTTCTTCTTCCATTTTTTTCCCTTTTCGGCTTAAATTTTGTCTAAAATTACCGGGCTATAAAAGAAACATATTTTTCCAGAATGTCGATTTTATTTGTTCTATGTCAAATAAAAAAAGATGCAGATGTCTTGTGTTTATCGGTATCATAGTAATGAAATGCTAATGTGCCTTTAATATATTATACATATATTATATACATATATAATAAATAATCATTATACTCGTAATTAGTTACATATTTACAAACGATATTTGGTAATGATTCACTTGCCCAATTAAATAGTTCTTGTGGTGTCCGAATAGGCTTATCAATCATTTGGAGACTAGCCCTTCCAGGTAAAGGTTTTAACGTCCCACCCAATCCATCCAAAGGTCCAAACAAATTGCTATACAAACATTACTAGTATTAATAGTAATAAAAGTAATAATGTAATTATAATTAGGGATAACGAAATATTGATTTTATATAATTGACGAAATTTCTAATGAAATATATTTAATGTATCATTAACATAATAACGTTAATAAATTAAAACACGATCCCGTTCGGTAATTGTCGGCTCTGTTATTAGGAATATTTGTGGTCGTTGCGTCTTTAGTACTGTATTCTTTACCTAGAAATCTTTGAAGTTTACATAATGACACTGCTGCAGTTTATATTTTTCAGAGCTGTTTAATAGAATTATTAAAAATACATTTAGTGGGAACTGAAAAAAGGATTGATAAACCTATTCGGACACCACACGAACTATTTAATTGGGCAAGTGAATCATTACCAAATATCGTTTGTAAATATGTAACTAATTACGAGTATAATGATGCCCAGATTACATTGATTAAGTGCTTTTTACAAGCTAAAACTATTAAGGGCCATTAGCATGTCATACTCTGATACCGATAAAAACAAGACAGCTGCATCTTTTTTTATAGAACAAATAAAATCGCCATTCTGGAAAAATATGTTTCTTATAGAAAATTTCCGGAGGAATTCAATGGTGCAATAATAAAATTTGTATACTGCCGGCCTCGAGCAGTAAATGGACTTTCTAATATTCAATTGTTTACAACAATCGCTTTTTATAAATAATTTTTAAAACTATGCATATGGGAATAAAGACAATTGCATTACCTTTAAAATGAGCCCCGTCTGAAATTAATCGGATAAATAGAACCGGAGTTATGGCAATTCAAAAAAGTGAAGAATTTTGGCGAGTATTACAAATTTCAAACCGCCATATTTTCGAAAATATTAATTTTAAAAAATCCAGAAATTCAAAACAGGCTCATCTGGCTTATATACAATAAAAAAACACAGCGTCGATAGCATAAATTTTAAAAAACCTTTTACCATTAAGCAATATTTTGAGATCGAGGCAGTTACATTTATCTATCAGGAGTTGAAAACAAAACATTGTCAAATAAAACTCGCTGTAAGTCTATCAAATTGCCAAAGATTGCTAAAAGAGTAGGTGAAAAAAGTTTTAATTATGTAGCAACGAAATTTTGTAATATGTTGCCAACTGAACTGAAAACATTGCCTTTCAATAAAAATCCGATTAAATTTAAAATATCTAAATGGTTTATAAATCGCTTATTAAACGGGTCTTAAACGTTTGTAATTATTATTATATTGTGTACTATTACTGTGATACGAGATTATTTTTTTTAGACTATTTATATTGGGTTTTGTTATGTTTTGCTATTGTTATTTAATCCTTTATTTTTTATTTTTATCATATTAATTTTTGTTTGTTATACAATTCAATTTCAATATTTTTGTCTGATTTTTAGTTGAATCAAAGTTAAAAACAATTGAGAGGTACGTATCCAACTGTTTTCGAGGTCGCTCTTTAAGATTCCGAGGTCAACATTGATTTTCAGCCATCAGAAATTCCAATATGGTGCCGAATATGAAAAAAATTTCCAAAAAATTGGGAATTTTTTATTCTTGTCAATTTTTTTCGAACTACTAGAATATTGGAATTTTATTGAAACCTTGCATAATGGTGCATAAAATAGTTGAATTTTAAGAAAAAAATTTACTTTTATACCCTACATCATTCTAACGACCTCAAAATGGCGTCAACAATGAAAATTTCTTTGAGAAATTTCTGGATGCTCTAACTCAAAAACTACGAACTTTAAAAAAAAAATGCCTAGAACGAAAAGTTCTTAAAATTTATTAAGCGATATAGTGGAATTTTTTCAAAATTTTTTGATGAGATTTTGAGAAATTTTTTTTCAAAATTGTAATTTGTTTACAAAAATTTCTGAAAAACATTTAGTGTATTCTCTGATGAATTCTAAGAATTTTCGAAAAATTGATAGTTTTCGAGGAAATGAATTTCAAATATTATAGTTTAGGATTTTTTCCTCCCAAAAACTATCAACTTTTGAAAAAAATTGCAAAGACTAAAAAACTCGTAGACTTCATAAGTGAATACACCAAATTTTTTTCTGAATTTTTCACAAATAAATTATAATTTTTTAAAAAATTTTTCAAAATGTCATCACAAAAATCTGAAAAAAATCCACTATATCGCTTACTGAATTTTAAGAACGTTTCATTGTAGGCATTTTTTTTAAAAGTTCGTAATTTTTGAGTTAGAGCGTCCAGAAATTTCTCGAAGAAATTTTCATTGTTGACGCCATTTTGAGGTCGTTAGACTGATGTAGGGTATAAAGTAAAATTTTTCCTTAAAATTTAAGTATTTTGTTCACCTTTGTTCAGTTTCAATAGAATCCCAATATTTTAATAGCTCGAAAAAAATTGATAGGAATAAATAATTCCCAATTTTTTGGAAATTTTTGTCATATTCGGCGCCATATTGGAATTTCTGATGGCTGAAACTCAATTTTGACCTCGGAATCTTGAAAAGCGACCTCGAAAACAATAGGATATATACCTTTCAATTGTTTTCAACTTCGTTTTTGATTCGAAATACTTGATTGAAAATGAAGTATAAAAAATGCTATTTCAGGCGTTAATGGTTTAAAATAGACACCTTAAGGAACAACAAAATGGGTGTAAAACAACATTTTTTCATACTAAATTCGCTTCAAGCGGACTTTAATGCGTTTTTCGACCGTCTGGCAGCACTGTGGCGCCGGCAGAAATTATAGGGAGTGTAGTGCATTCGAATTCAAGCAACGTCGTGGGGATTCGTCCGACCAATCAGCGCCGAGTTCTATTGCGCATGTCCGAGAACCATTGGTTCCCGGTTCAGAACCAATCAGGCACAAACAGCTGGTTTGTTTGCACGTGTGTATACTCGTAAAGTTTTACTTCGGACTATCGGAGAATTCATTCAGTGTTCGTTCGTGCAACGAGGTGGATGGTGTTGCGAAGTGTAAAAATGGCGGACGAAAATGAGGATCAGTGGCTTTACGGTGATACTATGGTGGAAGTAATATCTTCCACCATGGATGACAGTAACGCACCGAAAGATGATTCTGTACAAAATGCTGATAAAATTCAGCAGAATGATCAAAGTTTGTCGGGTCTTCAAGATGAATCTCAAGATCTGGATCTACAGAATGGTGCAAATACGGTATGTACATAACCTATAAATTCGACAATTTCTTTTTTAAATTACATGAATTATGAAGGAAGATGTTAAAATATCAGAAAATGTCATTTTATATTTATTTATACAAAGTTTTCTGATATATTTCATTCTTTACTTCATAATAAACTTCAGCATCTCATTTCTTGACAATCGTATTCAAAATTATTTGTTTTACTTTTAGGTTATAGACGGGTCTCATTGTGAAGAAAATGGGACAAGTATTCAAGAAAACGGCTCCCAAGAAGATGAAAATTCTGTACCATTACAGAATGACAATCAAGAAAATGGTGATAAACCACCATCAAGTCAAGAAGACGGAGAAGCAGCGACAGATTCCGATTCTGACGACGACGTATTCGTCGTCATCGGTGACGTTAAATCCTCGTCATCAGCCTACAGCAGTTTAAACATAAAAAGAGGTGGCCTACTAACCTCTGCCAGTGGCGTACCAGATAAATTGAAACAACAGCCAGGAAAATTCAGTATTGACGAGTTTGAAACGATTGGTACAATTAATGGCATCTCCGCACTCGACTTTAACTTGGATCAATTAGAAGATAAACCTTGGAAACAACCAGGAGCAGATATTACAGATTTCTTTAATTACGGGTTTAACGAAGATACCTGGAGAGCTTATTGTGAACGGCAGAAGAGAATGCGAAGCGAATCTGGAGTAGGACTGGTATTAAATGCTGGCGTAGATCGAGGCGGATCGTTAACTGCTTCAGGACTTCGTATACCTCCGATAGCTATTACGAATTATAATAGCAAATATTCGGGCATAATGGGACCTAAACGAGCTGGACCGCCACCAGGACGGAAAATGGCAGGAACCATAGATGTCATTGGTAGTTCGGGTCTTGCCTCGCGAAGGAATCTAGATAAATCTCCACCGAAGGAGAATGTGATACCAGTGATGACGGCTGAGAGACGAGAATATTCTCGAAAACCGCCGTTTCCAGATATGTCAGTGCCCCCGCCGTTGCCTGTGATGACAGTTCCGCCACCTACTGTTCCGTTTGATGTTCCACCGCCTGGATATCCGGTAGAACCTCCGCCGTTTTATGTGCCAGAACCAGATCCGTATTATAATAGTTACGAACCAACTCAAGATCGACAATGGACTGGCGATAATGTAAGTATTATAAATCTAACTGACATTATTTTTAAAATCTTTAATGTTAAAACTGTTTTGATGATAAAACTGATTTTTGGGTAGTAGACTGTATATGGGTGATTCTCAATTCAAAAATAACTTTTTTCAAGGGAATTCCGCCAATTTTCAAATTTTTGTCCGCCATTTTTAATTTCTGAAAACTAACATCATATTCGTATTTAGCGATCCCGAATACCTCCGAGTAACTTTTTTCAAGCAAATTCCGTCAATTTTCAAATTTTTATCCGCCATTTTGAATTTTTGAAAACTAACATCAGATTTGTATTTAGCGATCTCGAAACCCCCCGAATAACTTTTTTCAAGCGAATTTCGTCAATTTTCAAATTTTTGTCCGCCATATTGGATCCGCCATTTAAAATTTTTGAAAACTAACATAAGATTCGCATTTAGCGATCCCGAAACCTCCCGAGTAACTTTTTTCAAGCGAATTCCGTCAATTTTCAAATTTTTGTCCGCCATATTGGATTCGCCATTTTGAATTTTTGAAAACTAACATCAGATTCGTATTTAGCGATCCCGAAACCCCCCGAGTAACTTTTTTCAAGCGAATTCCGTCAATTTTCAAATTTTTGTCCGCCATATTGGATCCGCCATTACGAATTTTTGAAAACTAACATCAGATTCGTATTTAGCGACCCCGAACACCTTCGAGTAACTTTTTTCAAGCGAATTCCGTCAATTTTCAAATTTTTGTCCGCCATATTGGATTCGCCATTTTGAATTTTTGAAAACTAACATAAGATTCGTATTTAGCGACCCCGAACACCTCCGAGTAACTTTTTTCAAGCGAATTCCGTCAATTTTCAAATTTTTGTCCGCCATATTGGATCCGCCATTACGAATTTTTGAAAACTAACATAAGATTCGCATTTAGCGATCCCGAAACCTCCCGAGTAACTTTTTTCAAGCGAATTCCGTCAATTTTCAAATTTATGTCCGCCATATTGGATCCGCCATTTCGAATTTTTGAAAACTAACATCAGATTCGTATTTAGCGATCCCGAAACCCCCCGAGTAACTTTTTTCAAGCGAATTCCGTCAATTTTCACATTTTTGTCCGCCATATTGGATCCGCCATTTTGAATTTTTGAAAAATAACACGAAATTTGTATTTAGCGACTCCGAAAACCCCCGAGTACCTGTTTTCAATCGAATTCCGTCAATTTTCAAATTTTTGTCTGCCATATTGGATCCACCATTTTGAATTTTTGAAAACTAACATCAAATTCGTATTTAGCGATCCCGAAAACCCCCGAGTACCTGTTTTCAAGCGAATTCCGTCAATTTTCAAATTTTTGTCAGCCATATTGGATCCACCATTTAAATTTTTTGAAAACTAACATCAAATTTGTATTTAACGATCCCGAAACCCCCGAGTAATTTTTTTCAAGCGAATTCCGTCAATTTTCAAATTTTTGTCTGCCATATTGGATCCACCATTTTGAATTTTTGAAAACTAACATCAGATTCGTATTTAGCGATTCCGAAACCCCCCGAGTAACTTTTTTCAGGCGAATTCCGTCAATTTTCAAATTTTTGTCCGCCATTTTAAATTTTTGAAAACTAACAACAGATTCGTATTTAGCGATCCCGAAACCCCCGAGTAACTTTTTTCAAGCGAATTCCGTGAATTTTTAAATTTTGTCCGCCGTATTGGATCCGCCATTTTGAATTTGTGAAAACTAACAGATTCATATTTAGCGACCCCGAATACTTCTGAGTAACTTTTTTCAAGCGAATTCCGTCAATTTTCACATTTTTGTCCGCCATATTGGATCCGCCATTTTGAATTTTTGAAAACTAACATAAGGTTCGTATTTGGCGACCCCGAATAGCTCCGAGTAACTTTTTTCAAGCGAATTCCGTCAATTTTCAAATTTTTGTCCGCCATTTTGAATTTTTGAAAACTAACATAAGATTCGTATTTAGCGATCCCGAAACCCCCCGAGTAACTTTTTTCAAGCGAATTCCGTCAATTTTCAAATTTCTGTCCGCCATTTTGAATTTCTGAAAACTAAAATCACATTCGTATTTAGTGATCCCGAATACCTCCGAGTAACTTTTTTCTAGCAAATTCCGTCAATTTACAAATTTTTGTCCGCCATATTGGATCCGCCATTTACAATTTTTGAAAACTAACATCAGACTCGTATTTAGCGATCCCGAAACTCCCCGAGTAACTTTTTTCAAGCGAATTCCGTCAATTTTCAAATTTTTATCCGCCATTTTGGATTTTTGAAAACTAACATCAGATTCGTATTTTGCGATCCCGAAACTTCCCGAGTAACTTTTTTCAAGCGAATTCCGTCTATTTTAAATTTTTTGTCCGCCATATTGGACTCCAACCCGTACTGAAGGGTTTTCGAGGTCGCTGATTACGAATTTGAACTAAAAATTTGCAAATTCAAAATGGCGAATCCAATATGGTGGCCGAAAATGAAAAAAATTACTTGATTGTCATGAAATTTGTTACTCGGGGGGTTTTCGATGTTGCTGATTGCGAATGTGAATCCGCCATCTTGAATTTTGAAATTTCAAGCTTGAATTCGTAATTAGCAACCCCGAAAACCCCCAGAGTAACAAGTTTCGTTACTATCGAGTAACTTTTTCATTTTTTTTTCATTTTCGGCCGCCATATTGCATACGCCATTTTCAATTTTTAAATTTTTACTTCAGATTCGAATTCAGCGACCCCAATTCCGCGCACTATTGCGTCAATGCCAAAGAAAGGGTTAACCCCCATGGCGGATCCAATATGGCGGACAAAAATTTAAAAATTGACGGAATTCGCTTGAAAAAAGTTACTTGGGGGGTTTCGGGATCGCTAAATACGAATCTGATGTTAGTTTTCAAAAATTCAAAATGGCGGATCCAATATGGTGGATAAAAAATTGAATGACTACTTAATTCGTTTGAAAAGAATTAAAAATACGAATTGAAATGAATTCAAGTGAATTAAAATGAATTAAAAAGTGGATTCAATTAATAATTTTCATGCATTTTAATTCATTTTAATTCACTTGAATTCATTTCAATCGTATTTTTAACTTTCTATTCGTTTTTGTTTACTGGGAAACAGTTAAATAACATTGGCGACAAATTTCAGTATACTTTTCAGGAGAATCACCCATATAATAACTGATTTTAAATTAAATATTTCACATTGGTATATGTATTTATTGTCCCTTTTGACTTGACTGCTTGATTACGTGTGTTTACAATAACGTTCATACTATTAGTTTTCGCATGTCCCTACCATTTCCCGTGCATGCGTAATAAAAAATTTAAAATAATGTCATTCAAGTGTGGCCGCAACTTTCGTTAATTATGATTTATATGTATATCGCTAAACAAAAACTCTTTAATGTTACAGTCGTGGCAGTCGGCTAATTTATCAATTCCGTTAACTGGACACAATCGTAATGATCATGGACCTAAACATATTCCTACGATGGTACCACCGATGCAAGGGCCGCCAATGATGAGAGACGGAAGGGAACGTGATAGGGATCGAGAACGCGACAGGGACCGTGATCGTGATCGCGAAAGAGAAAGAGAAAGAGAAAGAGATCGTGATCGTGATAGGGATTATGAGATGGGTCGCGAACGTGATGGCGACGGTCACAGAGAGCGAGGAAGGGGAAGAGATAGAGATGTCGAAATGAAGGATCGATCTGTAGAACCAGCGAAAGATGAAGAACGAGAACGAGACAGGTCATCAAGAAATCAGTACCGACACAAAGAAAGGTATATATTTTTTTAAACACTGGAGATTTGGTGGTTACGTAATGATAATATTTTTTCTGAAATAATCTTACGATATTTTTTCTATTGTAGGCACCGTCACCGTTCCAGAACTCGTCGACACAAATCCAGATCAAAGAGTCCAAGTCGTCGGAAAAAGAAGTCTCGACGAGCAGAACGCGAAAGATCAGAAGAAACCGAATAAGATTCGACGAAATCTTAGTTTTGGCTTTGTTTTGATAAAAACAAAAAACATAGGAGAAAATAAAAACTGTTATTGTTTAATAAAGCTCAGACTTTATTGCAAATTGAAATGTTCAAAGTATATGTCATATCAGCTCGAGCAGCTGATAGCCTTTAGGAAATTTAAATCGAGCATAGGTTCGGACAATAAAGTTTATCGCCTTATTTCTTGTACGGTTATGGCTTTATCTCAAGTAAAAGCTTACAATCGACAGTAGAAGTGAATAATTTCACTTGATTAACGATAAGTACGAATTTCAAATCCAGTGCAATCTTTTGAAATTTAATGTTTCAACCGATATAAAACTCGACGATTTTTTTTGGCAGATGTTTACTTGAATAATGTATATATATTTATACAGTATTTCAAACTTGTTTTCTCGACATTTGTTCGTTATGTGCGGAAAAAAGAATTGTAAATAATTTTCTATTTGAAGCATGTAATAAAATGTACATAGTACAGTATTAACATTTCTTTGTATTATTGTGGTTTTTACTCCATTATTTATCCCAACTGATTGTATTTAGGAAATATGTTCGACTGTGAGAGAAACATCTTGTGTTTTCGAGATGGTTCTATCGATTATCAATGATTAGTAGATACATTTTACAATTCGTGATGTAAAACTACTGGTAATATCCCAGTAAACGAAAAGGGATTAAGGGCTTTTATCTTTTATTCTTTTATTGAACATTCGGGATTGGCAATTTTCCAATTCCTTTATAGGAATTCACGCGTGAGACATGTGAATTCCGTTGAATTCTGATACGCAACTTTTTATTCCGCGCATTTCCATTGAATTCCCTAACCTAAAATAATATGGATTCGTTGGAACTGTCAGGAATTAAAATTGTAATTTTTCATTCCGCGCAATTCCATTCAATTCCCTAACCTAACCTATAATGTTTACATCAATATTCTCAGGGATTCCTTGGAATTCGTGGGAATTGCAAATTTAACTTTTCTATTCCAGTGAATTCCATCCAATACAGTAAAACCCCTCTTACTTGAACACTCGCTTTCTTGAACACCCCGTCTATTTGAACAAAATAACCTCGTTTATTTGAACGATTTCTACTTCCCCTTACCCCCACTACTCGCTCTTACGCGGATAAAAATTCTAATGCGCGTGCGCTAATCACGACGGACGGGTATATTGCGCGAGGAGTGGGGACAACTGTAAGCGTTCAAATAAACGGGGTCGGAGGGGAAATGCTGGCTCGACCCTGTTCAAGTAAGAGGGGTTTTACTGTACCTTCAGTAAAGGGATTCAACGGAATTCAAAATTCCAATCCCTTTCCGTTTGCTGGGATGCAGAGGTATTAATTTCTTCAATATTCGAAATTTCCGAAAATATTGTTTGTCGGAGAAAAATGACTCATTACAGCTGCTATACTTGGGGTAAGTTTCTTCAGTTCCTAAATATTTCATACACAAACGTGAAGTATGGCGCCATCTAGGGAAGACGAACTGCAGTTCTCCACCCGTTAAATAACAATAAAAAACAAATAACAAAAATATTGAGCCAAGTGCGTTCAATAGGCTAAAAAGCATAAACTCTCTTCGGCTCTCTAATAATTGTTGAAATGGTTACATGTCTAATCAACACAAAACAAACTCAACATTTTCGAACTCAACATTTGACTAAATCAACAAATAATATAAATAATATAAAAAAAATAGTCATTATTAAAATCTCATATGCATTAATTACAATCATGTTACATTAACACATTCCATTCAACAGCATTAGCATATATATCACCTAACCTATACTTACATAACCTAACCTAATCTAAACTAAACTAACCTAACCTAACCGAAATTTGACGATTATTAACATACAATAGAACCCCTCTTATTTCAATTGCCCCTCTTCTTTGAATTGTCTACCCCCTCTTATTTGAATCGTTTCCCCTCAGGTCTTCCCCACCATCCTCGATACAGTTTAGTGTGTACACCATCAAAGTTCCCAGCAAACGAAAATGGATTAAAATAAATTGAAAATTTGAATTTTTTTGAATCCGGATTCTTAATTCCGTGTAAAGAATTTAAATAAATTAGAATGTTCAGGGTTAAATAATTTTCTATTCATACTGGGTAATTGAAGCGTATAATCATTTTGCATTGAAAAAGATTCAAAATATCAATTAATCTCTATCAATGAAGTGAACATAACCTTAAAATGGCAGCAAACGAATATGGATTGGAATACATTGAAATCTTGAATTCTTTCGAATTCTGATTTTCCGTTCTTTCATAAAAGAGTTGGGGAAAGTCGTCAGTTGATAAGGTAGTAATCTACGCTCAAAAATCTATATTAAAAATGACTGAATCGATTTTTAAAAATTTGGGTTCCGCACAGGTAATTATAATCACTGTACCAAAAAGTACCAAAGAAATTAATTGAGAATTGACCGAGCATTTTCGGATATAAATGATTTTTACTTATTTCCGAAATTATTTGGTCAATTCTCAATTAATTTCTTTGCTATGTTTTTTAAGAGATCTTAAGAGTAGATTACTATCTTATCAAGTGCCGATTTTAAAACCCCCTTAAAATAAACTTAAAAAGCAGGGTTTAATTTAAAATAAAGGAAAGTGGGTCATAAATAATTGAAAAATTATCATACAATTAAACCTAACTTTCTAACGAAACCCAGAAAAAACATTTTCTCATAATATTAATATTTTTAAATAATTGGTTATTTATCATATTTTATGTGTTATGCGTATTAAAGTGATAATCGCCTACTTAGAAAAAAGTTATATCCATTATTTAATAACAAAGAATAATTAAAATGACGAAGCTCACATTATTAAATATTAAAAGAATTGTCGTGAATAGATTCTCGTATCGAGGAATTCCCTTCCACACATTTCATTCGGTATTGATTTCAATACATACAAAAATCGGCAATTCCGCACACTAAACTGAAATGAATTCCTCTACAATATTTCTGCTAATAATTGGATTATATACAGGAGAAGATTGCCTATTCTGTTAAAATAATAAAAAGTAATCTGATTTTGAAAGAAATACACAATTATTGAAAGATTGTCTTTCCAATTCTACGTTCTGAATTCAAATAAATTGACATAACCTCTCATTTTACGAAGGATTCAATTGAATCTCAAATAACATTGGCGAATTCTATTTATTGGAATTGAAATCAATATAGACTACAACTTCCATCTTGTAATTGATTTCACTGAATACAAATCGAAGCAGGGCAAACCATGTACAGGAATACAAACGAATTCAGAATTGAAATAGATTTGCTAAAATCAACAATCCGGATTGGCGAGTAAAAATTTCAATTAATTTCAATAAATTTCTATCCATTTTCGTTTACTGGGTATATTACGATCAACCTATGATACAATTTGAATCCATATAGTAGCATCGCAATTGCGAGTATATAAAAACAGATAAAATATGTATTTAAAAAGACTTCATTTTATTGCAATTTAGGGATATAATTCCCCTTCTTTGTCGCTTACTTTCACATCCTAAAATATTTTTTAAAAATGATTTTATTTTGATCATTTTATCAAAATATTTTTTACCCAGATTAAGATAATTTCCATAGTAACTTTTGGTACTGGATCACATGATGACCTTGATTTTGACCACGTTGATGATCTTAAAAGTTATTTCAAGGTCACTTTCGTTTTTTAAATGGTAATACCCTTTTTGACCTCGGTAATCGGAATAGAAGAAAATGTTAAATTTGTTTTATGAAAAAAACTGTTTGTTGGAACTTTGGAAAAATGTCTGAAAATAGTTTAAAAATAGAAGTTATCGTCTCATAAAGCCACTTAATTTCACCGACTAAAACATTACAATTTAACTGCTTCTCAGTGGCTCCTTTTTATGGTAATCAATGACTTTTTAAAAAACAAACCGCCACTGCCTGCCCTATTGAAAAAATCCATGTCTATTCCATATGGATTTTCAATGTGGATTTCCATATGGATTTTCCACATAGATTCCATATGGATTTATGTGGATTCCATGTGGATTCGTCTGGATTCCACACGGATTTTTGATGTGGATTCAATATGGATTTTGATGTGGATTCCATGTGGATTTTTGATGTAGATCCTTTATGAAACGTTACATTTGTAACGGTTTATCGACATTTATAGCGTACTAAAAGCAACGTTAGTGTTGTAACTTTTTTTATAATAAATTAAACAAATTATATAATAAACTTGCACTGATCGAGTTCAAATTTTTACATAGCTCTTATGGAAAAAGTGCAAAAGAAGAAAGCGCTAGTAGTAACCCGAGTAAAATAAATATCTCGTCAAGTCTCGTGAATATGTCTCCTGAAAGTATCGCTAAACTGCATTCGCGATACTTTAAGCGATACTTGATGCCTCATGGATCGAAAAGTATCGCACAAATATTTCAGATATAAAATAAACTTAAA
This sequence comes from Trichopria drosophilae, assembly GCA_030407085.1. Taxonomy (NCBI): domain Eukaryota; kingdom Metazoa; phylum Arthropoda; class Insecta; order Hymenoptera; family Diapriidae; genus Trichopria; species Trichopria drosophilae. The sequence continues at coordinate 196,123,778 of CM059582.1, forward strand.
AAATAAATCAATTAAAAACATTTCATAATTTAAATTTTAAACTATTATTTTACAATGTTTATATAATCGCAAATAAAATTAAAAAATCTATTTGTCCCGGCTTGGATTCGATCCTGGAACCTTTCTCAAAGCCGGTACCTAACCACTCGGCCAACTTTGATATTACATACTCGATAAAAAATGACAAATATTTGAAACAGAATACAATCAACTGTTTCAACTATCTGTCATTTTGTAAAAACAATGTCAAAGTTGACCGAATGGTTAAGTGTTCGAGAGTCGAAGTTCCAGGGTTCGAATCCGAGTGAGAACAAACACGTTTTTTTTTTTAATTTATTTGAGGTTAAATAAACATTATGAAATAATTCCTTCAAATTTACATTATTAAATGTTTTTAATTTATTTATTTTTATTTTTTATCTGCAATATATTAGATATGTTATTACGGAATATAGTTTTGTAATTTTGCTCCCAAATAAATTTATAAACTTGCGAATAATTTATCCTGACCGAGGATCGAACCCGGGTCTTCCGTTTACATACTATACGCTGACGCCATAACCACTACGGTACGCTCGCATATATATTGCTATATGAACAAAATTAACTTATACTTGAACGCAGAAGGCATATTGATAAATGCGGGTTTAGTTCAAACAAAAACTTAAGCTATTCTTTATAGACGTGAATAGTTACTTACAAAATAGTAAACGCAAACATTTCCCGCTAAACACGGAACATTCATGAAACATTGCAATTTTGCAACACTTCTGCTATTGTGAAACATTTAAGAGAAACGTTTGTAAACTATTTCAGTACCGTTTCAGAAATTACACTTTATTTTTAACATTCAGGTACTATTTTTGAAGTAGGATGATTACATCCAGGTGGTCTCGACCAGGTAGTTTTGGCCAGGTCGAGACTGCCTGGATTTTTTCAGTAGGGTGTCTAAGAAAGGGAATAGATGAACAAATAATAACAATTCTGAATTTATTTGTTTTCTCGAAGGCTTTTGACGTTGTTGATGTAAACATCCTACTTTAAAAATTAAAATAACAAGAAGTCTCCGTCTCTACATTGAGGCTACATTGCCTCCTACCTAAGAAGACGCACTCAGAGGCAGTCGGGAAAGGTCTGGAAATACCTGAAAATACGTGAGAGAAAAGAGGTTTTTGCGGAAGCCCCTAAAGGACCTCTTCTTTTCTCTATATTTGTTAACGATAGACCCACAGTTCTGCATCACTCTTTCAATCTTCGTGAAATGTTAAAGAAATGTTGGGTCGGTCCTCAATTTGGACCTCTTTTTTATTGAACATTTTCTTGGATTACAAGTTATGACATTTGATGCAATCAAATTTTTTCAGGCTCACGAGAATCTGGCATAACTCGAGACAAAATTATAAAGTAATTTTGAAAATAAATTAGATAATTAGATAAAAAAAATATTTATTCATTTTAATGTTCAGCATACGTTTTTATTTATTTATTTTTCTTTAATTTTATAATTAGGTTGCTGAGAGCAAATACTATCAGTTGAATTGGTTCAAATCTACTGTACCTTAGAAAACTAATTTAATCTGCTTTGAATAACATTCAAAACATTAAAGCGTATACTGCAATTAGAGAAAAATACCCCAATTTGTCATCATTGTATCTCCATCAATTTCACATAAAAATGACCCTATAGCCTGGTCTCGAGTTATGCCAGAATTTCAAAAGCCTGAAAAATGATTGAAACAAATCGCATAGCTTTAAATAAGAGATGATGCTAATGAAAAAAAAAGTCCAAATTCAACACGATTCGACTTTTCGAACACTTCCAAAGCAAGGTCTCAGAGGCTTACATCATGAATTTTTGTATGCACATTTCTTATCGATTAATTATTTAAGGCTAAATTCATTACTTGACCTTGCAGTAACGGATTTTCCATTATATATAGAGATAATAGATTTCAGCCACCGATAGTCGAAGGTAGATAAAAATATTTTCTACGGAGAATGTTTTCTTTCATTTTTGCTTTGATATAGATCTTTTAAATTATAATCAATATTTAAAAATTCAAAATCAAAATATATATTTATATCATATTATAAATAATGTTAATTAAAAATAATTAAATTTAAGAAATTATAATTGAAATGTAATGACTGAATAAAATCAATTTAATGTATTTCTGTATTTCATTGACTGAGCTTATTACAAAATTAAATTTAAATTAAGGTGTATGTATTAGACTTTCGAGGTGTCTCATACATATCAACATGCTTGCCATTTCAAACTGTACATTCTTGTATTTATCTTATTAAGCATAATATTTGTATAGAAACTATACCTTACTTTCATAGTTAAGAAACCTGGTTAATTCAATAATTTATTACTTCTGTATTGACAGAGATTACTCTGGTACTGTGCATGATATCATTTACTAATATAACTGAATTTCTGTTGCTAGTTTAACAAGGATTCCTTGTTATTTCAAACATTATACATACTCTTAAGGACGCAAATTTCCTATTTTTATAACAGCGAAGTTCTCTAGCTGTCTTAAGAAGGAATCCTTGTTATTTTAATAAGGATTGAGTTAATAAGGGGAAATAGTTGTTACCCAGCGTTTTATTTTTTTTCAGTGTAATAACAACATAATAATTAATATAAACGTTATTAGTTAACCCGTTTCGTCCCAAAATGATAAAATTTATCGCCGGTCTTTGTCCTCCGTAAGTTTATGGATATCTTTGAGATATTGTTATGAAGTTTAGGTTTCTTATAGTTTTTGGGTATGCTCTTCTAATCTGAAGTCCGTTTTTCGATATCACTTTCCGTTTTTCAAATATGGCCACTTCAATGAAAGAAAACGTGGAAAAAAGCAAAAACTTTTTCAGTTAACAGCAATTTTTATTGCGAAGGAATTCCGAGATCGTGTCAGGCCTCAGATTCCTGTGGCATAATGAGTTTTACTAAAAATTGGTTAGTACTACGATATATATTATAAAATGGAAAATGATATCGAAAAATGGACTTCAGATTCGAAAAGAACATACCCAAAAACTATAGGAAACCTTAATTCCATAATAATATCTCAAAGATATCCATAAACTTACGAAGGATGAAAACCGGCGACGAATTTTGTCGTTTTGGGAGGAAACGGGTTAAAAGTAAAAATATAATGTAAAACTTTCACAAAATATATCAAAGGCTGAGTTACAATATTATATCGATTAAAAAACATAAAAACTCTGTTATAGTGAAGGTAGTTAGACCCCGTGATATGTATGTTTAGGAAAAATATTTAATACCGTTTCCAAGAAATTAATTTTCATTATTAATGATGTTGTTGACGAAAGCATTACTGTTTTTAAAACAAATTGAATCCTCCAAAAATAATTAGTTTAACAACTTTGATTAATGAATAATTCTTTTGGCCAGTTGAGAATGTTTTAAAAATAAATGGATTTTATAGAATAACAGCTTATTTTGTTGAGAAAATCATTTTTTTAACTTTACCGTATGATCTTTGAAAATTTCTGAAACTAACGTCAAACATTTCTATTTATTAAAAAAAAAAAAGATATTATTTTTCACAACTCGTGAGAAATGTCAGTGATCAGGTAAATAAAGGGCCTATAGCCGGATTAGAATGGCAAAATTGTCCCAGCTCCTTTTAGGTAGGAAAAATTGCAGTATGTTTGTCATCCCAAATGTGTATTTTCCTGAAACTTTCAAATCTTTATCTGTTTAACTGATTCCGCAACGTTAAAAATGGTCTGTTTCGGTTTTTATTTTTTTTCTCGAAAACCATATAACTTAAACATTTGAAAAAAATCAGAAAAAAGTACTTATAAAAATGCACATAACAATATTGTTTTTTTTTATTTAATAGCCTATACACAACGAGAAAAAAATATTTAAATTTTCAAAATTAATTTTCACTAGCTAAATGTGGAGTTGGCACCGCCATTTTTTTCTCAAAATTGCATCTCCCCAATCTGCATTTTGTCAATTTTTTTCGAATTTTCGTAAAAAACATCATTAATTCTAGATTTTAATGTCTAGGACAAGCTTCAGAAGCCTTTATTTTATTCTCATTTTAAACATATTTTAAAACATTTCTGTTTCCTTGAAATTCAATACAGCACGAAAAATGAATAATGAATTCACTTAATTCCTTATTAATTATTTATATAATTAAGAAACCGTATCTATAAAATTGTTAATCTTCATGAAACTTTAATAGTATTAAAAAATGGGTTTTATATAAATTAAAAAAAAAAATTCATCACCAAAAATTATAAATTTAAATTGCAAAATTATTGGATAGTAGACATTATATTTTGTAATTATTTGAAATAATTTTCACAATTTATATTTATTCAGTTAATTTGCACATTCGCAGGAGTAGCGCAATACACCTCGATGTCCTGTTGTGTTCGAATCATAATGAATATAACATTTATAAGTTTTCTTATTTACGTGTCTGGATCAAACTAAAACCGAGTCCATATGAGACTATGTCTATATTTATTGACTACAATTTTTTTATATACATTTTTAAACTATATAAACAATTAATAAGGAATTAAACAAATTCATTATTCATTTTGCCTGCTTTATCCAATTCCTTATAATTTTGGAATTACAGGTCGTATAAAATAGTATGAATTCGAATAAGAATCTTGAATAATCAATACGACACTAGAAAGAAACAGAATGCAAAATATCGATTTAAAAACCATTTATTTCAGTACCTGGTTATTATATTATTGAAATTCATTCAATTTCATTGGTTTTCGGATTTTTTAATGATTTTGTATTAATAAAAGGTTGTACATTTTATATATTAATTTTTCTAATTATTTATTATTGCATTATGGTACATGTTGTCACATAGGAAGGAAATATTATTGCTAACACCTAAATTGTAGTAACTTTCTAGTACCATGGTGTTTTTCAAGGTGTAACTCTAGCAGAACACCTGACAAAGTTGGAATAATTTATATTTATTAATTAACATCTTTTAGATTAGATTAAACTATCTTAAGAGGGTACCATTAAATAGTAATCAAAGCTAAAAAATGTAAATTAAAAAGTTCCTACTCATTTTTTTAAAATTCGGGTTCCTTAAAAGCAATTCTAACCATTCTTTACTATCTTACTCAAAAGAATCAAAAACAATTAAAGAGAATTGGCCGAGAATTTTCTGCAATACATGATTTTTCGATATTGGACAAAATTTTCGGTCAATGCTAGACAAATTTCTTTGATTTTTTTAAAGAGAGCATACAAAATTGTTAGAATTGCCTTTATGAAACTGAAATTTTGAAAATTCGATTCAGTAAAATTTCGATTTTTTCATTACTACTTTCTTCTTTTGATTTAAAAATTACAAAAATTTGGGTGAACAAAAAACAGATTTTTTTTAAATAACGGATGGATTTAAAGAAATTTGATTTAAAAAACAAATTTTTTGCATGTTTTATTTCAACACCAGTGGCTTCCGCGTAAAAAGTTATTCAAGAACAAATTTCTTTGACCCATTAAAATTCGCTAAATTAATTTAAACATTCAAAGAAAGTTTGGTGACTGTTCAAAAAGGTATTTCCGAAATAATTACGCATGGATTTTAAAAAATTCCATTTCTTTTCGAGGAAAAAATTATTTTGGGTCAATAAATTTTTTTACAATTTTTATTACACTATTTTTTAATTCCTCGTTAAAAATTACTAAAGAACCAACTTTTTTGTATTTTTTGAACGATTTGTTTTTTTTTTCAATTCAAAATCATTAAATTTGTTGTCCTGTAATTAACTATCCATTCAAATTCATTCGCGGCGAATATAATTATTTTTGCATCAAAATTCATTCAACTTGCAATTGTTCTATTCGCCCTTTTCAATTGAAATTCATTCAACAAAATCATTTCTTCATTCCACTATTTTCCCATACAAAATCATTAAATCGAAGAACTTTTTATGAGCTATTAACCATTCAAAATCTTTGAAACACATTTTCTCACTGAAATTCATTGCAGAAGCTAAGAAAACGAATTCAGCAGTGATGCAGTCAATGAATTTCAATGGATCTTCAATGAATTTTCGTTTGTTGGGAAACGTCATCAATAGCCGTTTTTATTTGACATTTGGTGTTTTCGACTCCGGTGCCAGATTTTCAAAATTCAAAGTGGTGGATCGAACTCTAATATGATCGACCGAAGATGCAGTCTCTCAGACGTCCCTTTAATTTTACCATACTCTTGCAGATCGACTGGAATTCACGTGATTTCCAAGAATTTGCTCACGTTTCCGACAACGAATCAAATATCTTAAAACCACCAAATTCTAATTTTGTAACATTTTTTTTATGAACTCGAAAGTGATGATATAGATAAAGTATTAGTAAACACGCACCATTGTCTCCGTTGAAAAGAGTTAACAGTTTTTTATGAAGTGCATTTTTCTATTTACGAAAAGAACTTTTTGTAACAACGTGGATTTTCCACGTGGAATTCCACTTGGATTTTCCATGTGGATTCTATGTGGATTTTTGTGGAGTTTTATGGAATTATGTGGATTTTCCACGTAGATTCTATGTGGAATTAAACGTGGAAAATCCACAAAGAATCAACGTGGAATTCTACGTGGAAAATCCAAAAATCCAGATAGAATCCATATGGAAAATCCACGTGGAATTTCGTGTGGATTTTTCAATAGGGACATGAGTGTATAAAAGTATACTTTACACCCTTGTTATGTAATCTACTATTAATGCATTATATAAAACATTTGAATTTTAAAAAATCTGACAACAGATTCATAGTTAGTGGCTTATAAACTTCTCAGGAACTTAGTGTTATATACATTAAATAATTTTTCGCATTATAGTCCACCATATTAAATTTCGAAAATCTGACAGCATAGCAGTCATCAGCGATCGCTAACATCAACCACAAAAAAACAACCAAATTTCAATAAAATCGAACAATTTTTCATATTTTATCCGCCATTTTGTATTTTCACTTACGACGTGTCCTAAAAATTGTGCATGCGCATGATTTTCACATCAGAACGATAGCTTGAATATATGGTCAAAAGGAAAACATTGTGCCACAAAATAAATGTCCTTTTGTTGTTTGAGGTTAAACGGTCTAAGGATTTGCGTTATTAGTACCTTAGCCGCCGCTAGGAGCGTTCCTGGCTCTCGTAGTTTTATTTTGCTCTCATTTTGGAAGTGTGTTTCTATTTTGTATATTACACTGTTAAAAAAGATTGTGTGAAATTACTACTCTGAGAGTAGGTAATCTGTATAACCTAGTCTAAGAGTAGTAAAATCTCTAGAAAGTTGTAAATATTACAGCAAAGATGTAAATTTACAGCGATTGTCAACAGACTTTAAATTGCAGGTTAGAATTTACAATTAATGTAGTAAAATTACTGTGTTTATAGTAAAATCACGCCATTATAGTGAAATTACAGTGCTGTAATAAAATTACAATATCGGTGAATTTTTAGGTTAAGTACACAGTAGTACATTATAGTAACTATGATAGAACCCATTCTGGATGGCTCGACAAATCTCACAATATTACATTTATACAATATTACAATTATAATGAAAATAAATCCATCAAACTTAACCTCAATATACTTGTAAAGAAACTTCATTTTATTTGGTCAAATCCCTACTCGAAAAGGAGGATAGAAAAGCATAGAAAAGTATAGAAATTCTGCGTGATTCGTATGCTTTTGAATCCTATTTTTGGCACATAATGTAAATCTATCAATTCTTATCATATCTGAATACTTCAAGTAAAGCCAATGTTAATATTTTTCTATCCATTAGGTAAAATCACTAAATTTCTATCCCAATCGTGTATAGAGAATCAATCCAAATGTATCTCATTACATTATGTATCCTAAAAATTTATAGAAATTCTATCAAAACGAATCAAAATGTGATTTTTATATTTTTACGGTCCAGGTCGACCGCTCCGTAGTTTTTGGTGTCTAAGTATTCCGCTCCGTAGTTTTTGACGTCTAGGTCGACCGCTCCGTAGTTTTCGGTGTCTAGATATTCCGTACCGTAGGTTTTCGACGTCCAGGTCGACCGCTCTGTAGTTTTCGGTGTCTAAGTATTCCGCACCGTAGTTTTTCACCGTCCAGGCGAAAAACTATGGGGCGGAACATCTGGACAACGTAAACTATAAAGCGGACCACCTAGATATCGAAAACTATGGAGCGGTCGACCTAGACGGCGAAAAACTATGGTGCGGAACACCTGGACAACGAAAACTATGGAACAGACCACTTGAAGAACAAAACACTACGCGCGTGCGCATGTGTGTGTATCCCAGCAATTGTTGTTTTACTATCAAGATTTCGCTTATGTCTTGCCATTTTCGAGATATTTGAGAATTTTAAAAATTTTCAGTTTTGCTAATTTTCAAAATTCGTTCGTATATACGCATTAACCGACTCAATGGGATCCTCCCTTTTGATAGCCTCCAAAATTTTGTCATATTTTGCTTATCTTTGGCCGTTTTTAAGATAATTAAGAATTTTTAAAAATTTTGATGTGTAACAGAAATATCATATTACGTTACTGATACAGTGATCGACAGTGGTAGACCTGTGGTCGGTGTCGCGCACGATCGTTGTTTCTAGTCAATTATTCTTGGTGGGGAACACTACTTGGATAGGTGACCGCTTGAGAACAACTTTCTTAAGATAATTAAATCAACTAAAAAAAGTTAAAACATATTTGAATTAAATAAAAAATAATAATAAAATTAAAAATAAAAAAAATTTTTTTTGTATACAATGAGGAAAAAATTTATAAACAAAAAATTAAAATTTGCTATGCTTCTTTTTTCTTACTGAAGGAATGAACGAACGTAGTATAGAAAAATATCGAAACAAATCCTATCAATTTCTATCCACTTTAGTTAGGATAGAAAAATATAGAATTAATTCGTGCCAAAAATAGGATAGGAAAATATTGGAAAAAATCCTATACTTTTCTATCCTCCTTTTCGAGTAGGGATAAATATGTAGCATATGATATATCGGTGATTCCGCGGAAACTGTGATATTTTTTACTCGATATTATCAAATCAACAAATGAAATAAAAAATGTATGTTCTCCATTTTTTAGTTTTTTTGTGGCATATATATGGTGTGTTATGTGTATGTAATGTACGTCAACTCCAATTTTTTAACTTTTTTAACTCACATTTTTTAACTAACATTTTTTAACTTATTAAATACAACTTTACGGCAGTAATGACTTCGGCGGTACTGACAAACTATGTTTGAGGTTGTTTTATGGAGCAATCACTGTGTACATAACTTTTTCCGCATTCATTCTTGAAGTAACCAGTAATTAACATATGTACGCTTCGGGAACTACACCTAAACAATTTGTCACTTAAGCACTTTTTACAAGTGGTACTGACCACAATTTGCACTGACGAATTATAAATAAAGTCATAGAAATATATCGTAAATATTGGAAAACTTACAGATTTTTAGAATTGTGAATAAAATCGTAGACAAATTTCAAATTGTTCTACTCAAGATAATTAAAGAAAGAGAAGTAGAATGTGAATGATAATCATTTACCTATCTATAGACAAATATTTTAAGACCAATAACGTTTATTTAGAAACTATATTCTGCACTCAATTCATAATTGAACGAAAAAAATCGGAGAAAGACACACTGGTGGTGCTGACATTTTACTTATATTTTAGTCTGCAGAACGATGATAATAATTTTTTTATTCATCGTTTTCACGTGTACAGATTAAAGTGATTGCCTTTTAATACGTTACAGGAGACTACATTTATTCTACATACGTATTATTCTATTTTTTTACACAAGACCTGAAGTATCACAGTTTCCGCGGAATCACCCATATATATACCTCTGCACACGTTTGATGAGATAAAAAATATCTTCACATAACAAATAACCGAAATCTTTACGAGAAATTCAAACAAGTATATAAACATCAATGATGGCTGCCCGGGTCATGCGCGGAATGGAAAATATTACTAGAGAAATTGTATTTTTAACATTGTCAGATGTAAGTTCACATTCAAACACTAATTTCAAAAAGTGTAAAATTACTGCTCTCAGAAGTGGTAATTTATATAACCTACTCTCAGTGTGACAATTTCACAATATTTGTAGTGCTATTACAGTTTTGGTGTAAAAATACTAGTGATATTGTACTTTTACACCATTCAGAGTGGTAACTCGGGTGTGTAATTTCACACTTGTGTTGTGATTTTACGAAACCATTTTTTACAGTGTACATGACGTATACATATGTCGGAGTCGTTCCTTTCATAAATTGAAAACTATACCAAATTTTGAGGTCTATGACCGCTTAACCCATTAAGGACGGGAGACGCACATATTTACGTTGATGTTCGACCTTCATTTACAACAGGAAATAAGATTAATATTGACTTGAAAGCGACCAACCCTACCATTTTTGAGTATGCTCTTTCGATTGGCGCGGCCACAATTGCATTTAAATTGCTTTAAAAACCAATATGGCGCATTTAAAAACAAAATTTCGTGTGTTTCGTTTTTTTCGTATTAATAATGTTGCTGTATCGATGCCGTTCTGCAACCAAAAGTGGACAACTAGGAATTTTGTTGTTTTACCCCGAATCAACCTAACCTCTTCAAAACGTCAATATCTCGAAAAAATAAACCTTATTCTATCAAGTTGGACTGAATACGTAAAAAGATATTGCAGCAAGTTCAAAATGGATACTCATTGGTTTTCCGGATCTTTGATGGCAAATTCCTTACTAAATTTTGTAAATTCAAGATGAAAGACTTCGACCAAGTTAATAAATAGGTGTAACCAATACAGTCCGACCTCCGTAACTGATCAAAACGAAATAACCTCCATAATTGTTAACGTCAAAAACTCCGTAATTGCAACACTGGTTCCCCCACATGACCGTCTAACCTTTTCAGGGAAGAAAAACCTTATTGGCTGATGGCATTGATTGGTTCACCCACACATGTATACATCATGTGTACATAGCCTACATTATTTGATATGTTCGTAAAGTGAGGGGAAGTGCATTGAATATGGAGACGGGTGGGAAGTTATCAATTATGGAGTTTCAACTTCTCCTCCGGTTCCGGCATGTTATCGATTAGGGAGGTCGGACTGTACTGTAAATACACTGTAGAAATCTACCACCAGATGCGCTCACGGATCAGGCACGTATTTTTCGTTCCCATTATAAAAATGGTATTCTTTTATGTAAGAAGTCGATGGATACGATTAGATCACATATTATTTGCGTCAAATCAAGTCATCTTTACGTAATTAATCAGCAATATTGGATCCGCCATTTTTAATTACGAAAATTTTATATTAGATTTGGAATCAGCGACGCCAAAAACACCCGAGTACTGATTTTCAGGTAAATCCAGACACTTTTTCAAAATTGATCAGACATATTGGATCCGCCATTTTGAATTTCCGAAAACTGACACCGACCTTGACTTTCTTCTTCCAAATTTGTTGAATCCAGACTTTTCCTAGTAATTTTTCAGACTTACGTCGTTTTTTCGCTTGTTGTTCTCTTCTTAACCCTTTCAGTCACGAATTTTTCCAGCCACGGCATTTTTTTTAAATTTCGTATACTTGAGTTTTTGAGGTCACTGATTACGAATTTGGTGTCAGATTTTAAAAATTCAAAACATTTGAAAGATAATGAATTTGGCTAATATTTGGTATTTTTTTCGTTTTTTTTTTTACATCAAAAACCCCTATATATCAAATATTAGACAAAATCAGAATTTTTCAAAATTTTTGTCGGCCATATTAGCTCCGCCATTTTGAATTTTGAAAATCTGACACCCGTAATCAGCGATATTAAAAACTCCGTCATACCAAATTTCAAATAATAATAGCGATTAGTTCTTCCTGGCATGAATTTCTTTTGAAAATTATGCCTTTTTCTGGTAGCATTTTATTATTAACAATAATTATTTTAAATAATTTTGCAATATTATTTTTTTTTAACACTTTTTTTTATATATCAGAGTGATTTCCGACGTATTTTTGTACACTGAACACGAATCTGAAGACGAAAAATGTCTATCACGTCATGATTTTGAGAAAAGTGAGGACAAAAACACCAAAAAACGTGTTTTTGGGTGTCTTTACTCCTAATTTTCTCAGAAGCCTGACGTGCAACAGATCTGAATTTGTGCTCAAATTAAAGCTTGATTCTTCCCCTACAAAAATCATAAACGATAGTTTTAAAAAAAATTTCATAGTTTCGAAAAAAAAAATGGTTTTAACCTTGCTATTCCTAGTGACTATGATGAAAATGCAAATTATTTAACTACATTGAGCAGAGCTCATACAAACCACTACTTGACTGTTTTCGGGGTTGGTGTTTAAGAATCCAGTGTCGCTTTTATAAAATTCAAAATGGCGGACGTAAAAATAAAAAATTTAAATTAACCTGATCAAAATCAGTACTCGGGGTTTTTTTGAGTCGCTGATGACGAATCCAATGTTAGTTTGACAAAATTTAAAATAGCGAATCCAAAATGGCGGCCGCAAATTAAAAAATATACTTAGGATCTTAAAATCACCGCTTCATTTTTTTTTTTTTCGCCATTAGTAATACCAGCGGTTATTCGATTTTGTTTGCATTTTCATCATAATCATTAGAAATAGCAAGGTTAAAACCATTTTTTTTTTCAAAACTACGAAATTTTTTAAAAAACTATCTTATGATTTAGGGGAAGAACCAAGCTTTAATTTAAGCACAAATTCAAGCCTGTAGCACGTCAGGTTTCAGAGAAAATTAGGGGTAAAAACACCCAAAAACGCGTTTTTTGGTGTCTTTATCCCCACTTTTCTCTAAATCATGACGTGATAGGCATTTTTCAACTTCAGATTCGTGTTCAACACACAAAAATACGTCGAAAATCACTCTCATATTTAACCCTTTGAGGGATTTTTCCTTTTATCGAATTTAGCCGAAATTTGTTACTCGGGGGTTTTTGTGGTCGCTGATTACGAAACCGAGGTTAGTTTTTCGAAATTCAAGATGGCGGATCCAATATGGCGGACAAAAATTTACAATATAATTCCTGATGAATTTTGAAACTTTAGCATCTTATCTGTAATCAACATAAAATTCATATTCAGCAAGACTGGAAATTCCCTAACACGCGTTTTCATAAAAAAACTTTCGCTTTTTTACATTTTGCTCACAGCCATTTTGAATTTTGTAAAGCTGATATTGAATTCGTAATTATCGACTTCGGAAATCCCCAAATACGCATTTTCATAACAATTCGCGCTTTTTTTACATCTCGATCACCACCATCTTGAATCAGCCATCTTGGATCCGTCATTTTAAATTTCGTAAAGCTGACATCGTATTCGCAATCAGCGACCCCGAAAACCCTCTAATACGCATTTTCATCAAAATTGGCGATTTTTTACATGTTTCTGACCGCCATTTTGAATTTTGTAAATCTGACACAGGATTCGTAATCAGCGACCCTAAAAACCTATTAACTTTCAAAATAGCGTCAAAAATGAATTCTTTCCAAAAAACATGTTTTTTTTTTGTGTTTGTTTATTTATATAAAGTAAACAATAAACAATTATGTATTTTTAGTCATGTGGATATGTTCTTTAAGTACTAAGGTAACAGAAAATAGCAAAAAGACCGATCGGAATACGTTAACTTGAACGTAAATAATTAAAATTCAAAGAAATCGAGGTAGTACCGTGGGTTACTACCGTGACTCGAAGGGTTAAAAAAAAAAAATCCGTGCAGACCTGTGTTATCTGTTCATAAACCTTAAAAAATCAATAGCATCTAGGTGTCCGCCTGTGGCTGAAAGGGTCAAACGTTTTCATATCGATCTTCTATCATATCGATCTATTCTAAGGGACATTTTAAGGAATTTAAGAAAACGAGTTGTGCCATTCAGTGTATGGTTTTATATCATAATGTTATTACAGAAATGGTATTTCATAATAATTAAAAGTAATAGTAGTTTATTGATAAATCACTCTTGGGTGAAGCGATCGATCGACGACTGCAATCGACGTATCGATCGACGCGGCGCATGCGGTTTGCTTCTGTTTGTTCAATTATTCTCCGTTTTGTGTCGAATCTTTTTCATTTACCGTCGTCTTCATACATAATGGAAAAAAATGTTACATTTGTACAACCATCATATACATGTTACATTTAGACTATCATTAATTCATTACCATCATTTTAAAATGTGTCTTTTATGTATTCGTGTACGCGTGTCTGTGTCAATGTTTTCGTGTCTTTTGCGTGCGTGTGTCTACATATGAATGAGAAATGCTGCTAAAACGAAAAGCGAATCACCGTCGTAGCTCTCTGCGTAAAAACTTTCAAATATTCCAAAAATTTCACTAAAAATTTACTCCGCGCAAAGTAGCGAACTTGGGCGATCCGCGTCGAATTGAAAGTGGCGCAGATGACAATAAATAAGTCCTAAGACGGTGTGTGTCTCGATTGCGTACAAAAAAGAAACCAACGAAAAAAAAAAAAAAAAGGTAACGAACTTAAGCGACGAAAGCGAATACGTGTAATTATCGTAACGATTACTCAATAACTGCATCTACGTCGTAAATATGCCGACACTGGGGCACGAACAAATATTATTCATAACTATACTGAAGTATGTATAACTCGATTAATTGATTATTTATAACTTTTATTTAGTAATTATCCAAGTGGCGACTCTCCGGACGTTTTCGGTCCGTCAGTCCCTACACGACTCTAAGTATTAACACGATAGAGACTCGATAAAACCTTTCCTAGTCTTTTTGCGTGTAAAATGCAGTTTTTTTTTTTTCATAAGGTTTGCTTTTTTGCTCTTTACGAATAGACTCGCTCGTTCGTTCCCTTTCCTTCTCCTTTGGATCGTTGCGCTCCTCGCCTTACCCTTCGATCGAGCGTTTCTAAAAAAATCTTACCATTTTTTCCACACCTTTAAATAAAAATATTGGATAGACCTTTCGGTCGTTTCGGTATTAAATAAGATAAAACAAATAATTTTTTTTTTGTTCGAAATATGTGGTAAATTCGTGTACAAAATTTACATACAAAATTCAAAGTTGATTACAATATTTTTTTATAATTAAGACAGAAATTTTACAATATAGGTCAATATTACATTATTGAATTACATAAACACGAAAATGTTCGATCGTAGAGTAACGCAAGGACGGTCGGAAACGATCAGCCGCTAGGAAACAGACCCTTCGGATTCTTCGTCAACATTTCGACGAAAAAAGAATCCTCTCACTTCCATTCTTTCTCACTCATTGTCAAACCATTAACGAGCCCTTATTTAAATGCGGCGAGAAGATGAAGAGCTGAAGATAAATATTTTCAAGGATCAAATCCAGTGTGTAATCGAATTATTTCCACCGCAACGAACCTTCGAAAGGCCTATGAAAACAATTAACGCAAAGTCCAAACCGGGACTTAAATTCTTCAAATCTTTTACTAGTATGTAACTAAAACGAAATAAACCCTGAATTCTCGCGTTGAAACAAAAATGTAATTTTTTTTTTCACCGCGTAAAAAAATCGACCTTCTGAAGCTGAAGGGTGGATGAAGTATTTTTGGGCGCCATATTTAATGAACCGTTTGTTTTTTTTTTGTGTTACAATGTATCTAATCGCTTCTGCTCCGCCCGTTGTATAAAACGTCGAAAATGATCCTCTTTTTTTTCGTGACTATTCTGCCATCTCTACACTCTATACACTAATATACAAGTTATGTAATTTATATTTTTCTCTGCATGATCGTCCGTCCCACTTATCTAGATTTTTTTTTTAATATGGAATACATATTTAAAACGAATCCTGTATCTCCTAAAAGCCGGCCCGCGCGTACGTTAATTCGTAATTAGCCCCAAAAAATTCGAGAAAGTTTCATTTCTTTTTTTCTTGATCCTGAAAGACGATGAATTTCTTGTTTGATGACATTTACAAATGCTTATGTACACGTTTTTATTCCGTTTCTTATTTTCTTCTCTCGAAATTTAGAAATGCAAAGAATTAAAGCTTCGTCGCGTGATTTTATGTACAAACATCAGTTTCTTTTGGCATTCGGTCAAAAAAAAAAATCTTTCCCTTAGCCGTTTTTCGAATGCGCATGCGCGCGAGCCGGTGTTCTGCATGTATCTTTCCGAACAAAAGGCGAGGTGGGTCGATGTAGCGCTTCGATGCGGATCGCGTGTCGAAATTTTGAAATTACTATACATTTGAAACGAAAAGATTGTGAAAAAACTTTTAGTACGTGAAATCTCCGCATTGCGGCGCTACCAGTCCACCATTCTCGCAAGCGTTCGAGACTCTTCGCTTGTAATAAAAACGGGCCCCTAAATGTTTAGTGTGTTCGAAGGGATGTGTGTGACTTAAATGGGAGAATAGCGCGCTACTGTACATCAGTCTTAATATCAGGGCGCACCATTCCCATTCTTTATCAATTTCTTTTTCAAGATTTTCTCGGCATCCGTTCTCTATCCACGATCGACTACACCAGCGCCATGGCAGTTGAGATACGGTGGTGGAGGTGTATGAATACGGTGTACCATTCGTGTTTTCTGTGTGTCTACAAGTGGGAGGGTTTTTCCTTTTTTTTTTCTTTTTGCAGATCTTTTCATATATATATAATACAATCAGCGTGTAGTAGTAAAATCATATACAATTGTTACAATATTTAAATAGTACTTATTACATATATATCATACCGATTAGGTTTGCTTTTAAGATTTAGATATACATATACAGGTATATATATATTTATATATATATGCATATATACGCATATAAATATATACAAGTATGCGTGCGTTTTTTTTTAAACGGCGTAAAAACGTCGTACGTACACATCACTATATATATATTTATATATATAATAATCAATATTTATAGGGTTACTTAATCGCGTTTCTATAATATGCCTCGCGTAAGAGCCTTCCTTTTCGCGTAATTCAACCGCGCGCGATTAGCGCGTCTCCAGCGATTATCAAAGCCTCGTTTTTTTCCCCCAACGACTTTTGTCGGGAATACGACTTGTCGTTTTCGCATTCGACGGCTTTTTCACGGCGGCCATTTTTTTTCCACATGCGTAATCTTTTACAAAATGACAGATGTTTTCCCTCGATTTTTTTCACAAGTAAAGAATTCTCAGATTTTTGTGCAAATATTTCCTCGTCGGCGCATGGTCATTTTCTTGGAATAAACAGAATGGAAAAGAAAAAAGTAAAAGATTCGAGATGAAATTGGGAATGCGAAGTACGCGCGTCGCCGTTCCCTCGAATTCTAAACGATAGTTCAATTTTCCACCGCCAGGAGCGCGACAAATTCCAATGTTTCTCGTGAGCCTAAACGCAACCGAAGTTCGCCATATAAAATAATGACATTCCTTTCTTTCTTTCTTTCTTTTTTTTTTTTTTGCTCGACCCGTTTTTATACACGCCATTTCTCTCACACTCGTTCGCTCGTGCTATATAAAAAATTTACACTATTTATACTCAAACCGTTTAAGAATTTGTCTCGAGAATCTTAATAAATAGACGAAGGTTGGGAAACTAATCGATTTTCCTTCGCGTCATTCCGCTCGAAGGAAAGAAAAAAACACAGTCATTGTAATTAAAACCGCATCCGTTCTTAAATCCATTTGTTTTTTTTTTGTTCTGCTAAACCATTCGAGCGTAATTTCTGGCGTTGCTTACGTGTTTTATATGTATAGTGTATGCTTTTATATATATTTATATTCCTATTGATTAGTAGCGATAATAACCAAAAAAAGGGAGGCAAACAAGTATGTATAAGTAATTAGAATACATATATATATATATATATAGGGCGATATAATGATTTAAGAGTAATATAAACATTATAGTTGAAAAGACGTGAGATTTTGCTTTTCGCGTCCGTAATGAACTCGCTTCATTTGCTTCTCGCTTTTTTTGCTCGCTTCGATAATGTCGGAGGGGTAAATGAGAATGACTCTCCGTTTTACAAATGTGTGAGATGAGGTTAGGAAAAAAAACCCAGGAAAGAAGAACGAGAAAAAGAACGCGGAAATTTTTAAGGAAAAATAAAAAGAAGTTTTTTTTCTTCCGGAATTAAAAAACTGCCTTCGAACAATTCCGACATCCGCGATGGAAGATGGAATGTGTATGTCGGAAAATGTCTCTTTCCCCTTGCTTTCCATGGGCGCATTAACGATTTCGTCGTCGAAAAAGAGACTCGTAGAAAAATTCTCGCGTTTTTTTTTTCTGCCACCGTCGAAAAAATCATAAGTACTGGTTCGCATCATTTTTTTTGCCGTACGCGTACCTCGTCAGTCGGAAATAAGTAATTCTCGTGCGAAGAAAGAGTAAGAGAGAGAAAAGTTACCTAGGAATTTGTCAATTTGTTTAATAAATCGTTATTTACAATATCTTACAAAGAAAGCTGCTACATTTCCTCTTCTTCGTTTCTTTCCTCTTTGTTCCATTTTGTACAGAATATCGCGACGGTGTGTGCTCTCTCGAGTTGCCTCTTTTCTTTCGTTTATTTAACATCTACATTAACAAAATATTATACATTGTACAAGGGGACTGCAACTCGACATTTCTGTTCTCTGTCTTTTCGACGGGGCTCTTTTTCGCCATTATCTCTGTACTTTCTTTCTGTTTTACCCTTCATTCGCCCGACGTCGATACTAAAATAAACAAAAAGAAACTTGACAATTTTTTTTTTAAAATGTAAAATAAAAAAGGAAACTAAGGAAGGACTCGACCTCGGGCTGAAACGGATACGCTGCCTGTCCCTTGCGTCGGTAAAACTAAGAAAAAAAAAAAGAAGAAAGTTACGTTTTTTTCGAGAGTTCTCTTTATCGACGACAGAATCGATTTCATTTCCGAGTAGGAACGTGATGGTGGATAAAAATGACCCCAGACATTTTACTGGTTCCTTTTTTTTCCCCGTGATGGCGGCTTCGTGAACGGGTGGGGGGCAGAAGAGGGGTGGGGGGATCGATGAAGAGAGAGGGAACTTGATGCACGGAGGAAGCTAATTTACACGCGCATTGGGTATGCGGGTTGATTTGTCGATTAAAAAAAAAAACAAGATAGAAAAAAAAAACCCATGAATAAACAAAAAAATTAGGAGAAAAATGAAAAAAACGCTTTTACCATTTGTACAATATACAATTGAGTTTCAATGACGTTCGAACGCGCCACGAACGATGTGGCCGCGCATGTACGGGAAGATTATACGTAGTGTGTTTTTTCATCGTGTGTGTTTGTGTGGTGAGGTGAAAAAAATTGGAATAAAAAATTTTGCGTTTTATCCGGAATTATTATACAGTTAAACGTGAAAGACGTCGTGTGAGATGTAAACTGTATGCGAATCGTGCACGGCTGCGTCGAAACGTAACTCATAGTTTATAAATTTAAGTAATTAGTAATTATTATAATACACAATATTCACAGAGTCCGTTAAAAAAAGGCGCAGGTTTAGGATTAAGGGGGTGGGGGGCGGTGCAAAGGGGGGGAGGAAAATTCAAGGAGAAAAAAAAATAAGAAATGACGGAGAGAAATAGGATTTTTTTCTTTCTGGTGAATAGTAAAACTTTCCGTTCAATTTGAGGCTCCTCGGTTTATGTCTCGGTGGGGGAAGGGGGGGAGTAAAGGGGGCGCGTCGGTCGCATCTATACACATTTCATTATTTATATCACAATTTACAAAATTCGAGAGACTTTCTCTTTCGTTTGCGAAGGCGATATTTGTGGTTTTGGGGGAAAATAAAAAGGAA
Source organism: Trichopria drosophilae (assembly GCA_030407085.1). Classification (NCBI taxonomy): domain Eukaryota; kingdom Metazoa; phylum Arthropoda; class Insecta; order Hymenoptera; family Diapriidae; genus Trichopria; species Trichopria drosophilae. The sequence continues at coordinate 196,143,642 of CM059582.1, forward strand.
GGCAGGAACTCTCTCGCGTGATATGAAAGAAAAAAAGAAAACAAAAATGCTCTCCCGTAGTTTCTCCCTCGAACGCGCGCGTGCGGAATTTCGGAGAAAAAAAAAACATTAAACTGAAAATTCCGTCTAAATGATTCTTCTACTTCCGGTCACTCTCCAGCTTTTCTTTTCATTGTCGTGTGAGGACTTCCTAAGGTTGTCATTATTACTTTTTTTTTTGTGTTTTTTTTTTGGAATTTTTTCTTTTTTGGATGTACTGACCACCCATAAAAGCAGTCCGGTAAGCGTTTTTCTACCACTCTTGCGGTCATTTTCGCCGCTAACTCGTGTTATACTGAGGCACGTACAATTTCTCGATTTTAACTAGAAACTACCAAATAAAAAAAAATTGAAAACGAAGATGGACGATGGCTAAAAAACTGCATAGGCGTTAAGTCGTCGCTCTGCGATATCCTTTAAGCGAGCGTTTTCTTTCGCGTCGACCCACGCGGACGATAAAACGCGAGTTCTCCTACAAGTTCCGTATACAAGATAAATGCACGCTACCATGGTCTCGTCTAACCCCTACCTAACTGCGCATCATAGTTAATCGCTATTATAATCGCGCCGTTAGCCAATATTGCTATCGCGCGAAGTCGGGTAATAATATTGAAGGCGGGGGGTGGAACACCTCGGAACTGCGAATATCTCCGCGATGGATCGCGCGACCTCCTCCATTTTCTTTTTCCTACAAATTTCCCAAAAAACCTCCGAATGCTCGAAAAAAATTCTTTCGAGTATCCATCCGGAAACAATGTTAAATCTACGTAGAAGCTTGGCACTGTCTCGTGCGCGTCTGATTGGATGTTAAATTGTACCGTCTATTAGTTCGTTCGAAAAACTCGCTTCTACTTGTCAAAATGTCACGAACTAAGACGAGCCTCCGGCTAGTCGATATTATTCAGCGATACTTTTATGCTTCCCTACAATTTTCCGTACGATGTTTACTAAAAACTTCCTATTAATCTCTACTGTATGGCTTTAAAATTCCCATCGTGCCGAAGCTTTCCGAACGAGCTCTAGATTTTCGGACTCTTCTAAGTGGAAGGCTTGGTAAAAATCCAATGAAAAAAGCTTCCTTGAAAAACGCTTCCCAAGGAAATTCGAATAAAAAATTGTGTGACGCGAATCTGAGCGCCAGCACGATGGTCGGGGGGCAAACCGGTAGGTCTAAATAGTAGCTTTCTTCGCGCCAAGATTGTTTTTTTTTTGTTTTATGCGCGCTTATTGTTGTGTACGGCTGCTGATTGCTGGTTTCGCTTATAAAACTTGGGTGGATTGTTGAGCGGGAGTTGTCACGGAGCTGGTGGTGGAAACCGGGGGACCAATTGGTCCGAGATCGCTGCCGCCGCTCGACGCGTTCGATGACGGCGTCACTCCCATCGCCGAGGCGGTTTTCATGAAGAACTTCTCCAGCTTCACAATTATGTGCTTCCCGTAAGTGTACTTGCGAAGTCCGGCTAGGTGTGGCCGGATCTTGTGCATCAGCACCTTGCGTTGGGCCGGCTCGGCCACGTCGATCATCTTCTGAACCACGTAATTTGCGTATTGATCTTTCATCATCACGTTCAAGGCGCTAAAATAGACGAGAAATGTTTTTGTTACTTGCGAATGCAAAATAGTTAAAATGTTAATGTTTTAAAAATAAGTTTGAGTAACTTTAGTATATTGTTGTACTCAATAGGAAAATAATTTTTAATTATAATTGACGACACCTTTTCTGCTATTTCTAACAATTTTTATATATTTTAGTACTTTTTAACACGTGTATTTTCAATGCCCTTTCGAAACATACCTGATTTCACTATTTTGAGACAGAAAACTGAAATTCGTTCGTAAATGAATAAAAAATTGTTTTTGACAAAACCACATAATATATTTCGACGGAAAAAATCTCAATTTAACAAGAAAAATTAAATTAAGTAGAAAAAAAACTAAAAACAAAAATGTTGGAAACTGTTTTTTTCTTTTATTTTATTAATCCATTAAGTTCCAAATTTCTTCCTTGTTTCTTCATACTACAAATACCAAAAATAAATATCGATACACCATATCCGACGTAAAATTGTATGCTTCTTCAAAATATGACGTCGGAATTCTTCTAAAGTCAATGCTTAAAAAGTTATAAACAATTTCTTCGAAAAAATGCGTTATTTTTTAATCACAAAAATTTTAGATTTAACATTTTTATATGAAAAAGATGGTATACGCAACCGATTCAACATGGAAAAGTGTTTTCAAAACCTATATTTTAAAATGTACGTAGTACAATTTTGAAAATAAACTTGAAAGTATCTGAAACTGACGGCTCAACTTTTGACGATTTTTACGTATCTTTCACTTTCATTTTCAAAATTCTACTACGTACATTCGAAAATATAGGCTTCGAAAACACTTTTCCACGTGGGATTGGGTGCGTGTACCATCTGTTTCTTACAAAAATATTAAATCTAAATTTTTTTTCTGTAAAAAATAACGCATTTTTTCGAAAAAATTGTTTATAACTTTTTAAGCACTGACTTTTAGACAAATTCCATGGCCATATTCTAAAAATGCATGAAATTGTACGTCCGATATGGTGCATCGATATTTTTTTTGTATCTCAGCCATCATTTTGCACAATTTTACCTTTATTTTTCAAATTGTGCTACGTACATTTTAAAATATAGGCTTCGAAAATATTTCTCTATATAGAATCGGATGCATATACTACCGGTTTTTTATTAAAATTTTAGAATCAAATTTTTTTCAGTAAAAAATAACGAATTTTTTGGAGAAAAAATGGTTTATAACTTTTTAAGCGCTGACTTTAGACAAATTCCGTGGATATCTTCTTTAGTATTCGTAGCATGACAAAAAATGTAAGACAATTCAGTAAAAATTAACGAAATTTGGGACTTGACGGATTGATCAGAAAAACTGCGGTTTTTTGTTTAAATTAAGTATTTTTCCGACGAAATATGGTATATCGATGCTTTTTAGATTATTTTCCACCAATTTTAATATTTGAGAGTTTAGCCAACAATAGGAGGATTTATTTTGAATAAATGATAAAAACGTTATATTTTAAGTCAAAAAACAAACAGAGAATGGGGATTTTTTTCATCTAAAATAGAAAAGTTTCGTTTTTACCGTGAAAAAAAAATTAAATCAAGTATTTCTTTTCGTTAATTCCAAATTTTTCCGACATTATGTTGATTTCTTAAAAACATCTTTCTACTTAATTTTAAAAGAATTTCAATTTTCTCCTAAAAAAGTTGTCTCTTCTGTATATAACCTCAAAAATAGCAAAAAAGCGTTTTCCGAGTACATAACCTCAAATATTTCAAAATTCTAACGTGATGGGCTACTTCTGACTTCGAATTCTGATTCTACGCACAAAATGATGTCGAAAATGACCCACAGCTTCCCAAAAACAAAACCATGTTGATCTTGTATAATATTGTTATAATATTGTTTTCATTCCATAACGACTAAAATGTGTGTTTTTCTTTTCATTATCAAAAGAAAATAAATTGCCTTTCGTACATATAATTAAAAAAAAAAGACTAACGAGATGCGGTGTATTTTCTAAAAAAACTCTACTAATTTGAGATAAATAAAGTTTCGTAAAATTACACTTATTAACAGTAATTACACGATTATTAAACCACAAAAACATCCTTTTTCTCATTTTAATAAATTATTATGTTAGATATACGTACAAAATATTATTTTTTTTGAAATTATTAAGAAATTAACATCAGCTCTCCTTTTCAATTTGAAAATTTAATCAATCACGTTTCATGTTTTAATAACATCATTAAAAATATTAAAATTTCTCCTGTATTCTTGTCAAACATTGAAATTGTAATTTTTATTGTCTACATTTATATTTTTTATTACTTTTTTAAAATTGTTTTTAATGAAATCTAAGGCTGTCAATTTTTCTATGAACTAAATCAAGAAAATCAACTTAATAATCCTTAATAGATGTTTTTACTATTTTGGTTTAATTCTTTTTTAAATTACCACGAGAGAAAAGTATAGAATTAAAACAAACAAAAGTATAATCTACGATAGAAAATAGCAAAATAGTACAGCAAACTTACTTATCGTTAAAGCCACAGACTTCTTCGATGAGCACAGCGCGTTCTTGCCGAGTGGCGTGAGTCACGCACTTTTCCACGACGTTGCTAGCGAATTTGTGTTGTGACAAAGCTAGAACTTTGCCTCTAACGCTGCTGATGAGTTGAGCTTTATCCTCTGGCTTACCGTGTTCTGAAATTAGAATAATAAAATATTAGTTACCTACTACACATTTTTCAAAATTCTTGAGCTTACTTAAAAACAAAAATAGTAAGTAAATTTATTACCAATGAAATTGTTTTACGACAAAAAATTTAGTGAAATAAATATATCAATAAAGTGAAATTAAAAAATATAACAGATTTTTTTGTCTGTTTTGTTTCATTTCGTCATTATAAGTTCTGTGGAAGGTTTTTAACTTATAAAATTGTTTAAAAGATTTTCAAAACGTTCATATTATTAAATTGTTACATAATTTTTGAGGTTAAATGTATAAACTAGTGGAAAATACGATAAATACAAGCATATAAAATATAAACTTGTCGATTCTTACATAAATTAAATGGTAAACATTAATTAATCAATACATTTCTAAAGATATTTATGACCTAACCTCTAAAATAAAACGAATAAATGTTTCAATGGACGGATTAATATTGTAGTTTAATCTCGTCATATTGGAATTAGTTCCCTTTGAAGCTACACGCAAAGCAACAGATTAAGTGATAGCTCATTGCTGTTAAAAAAAAATTAAATCTGGATAAATCTCTCGATAAATTTAGAATATCTTTCCGACGCAGTTTTGAAAAATAAAGATTCCTAAAATAACATTTAAAGCATTGCGTTATATTATATACAAACTGTGAACAATTTTTTTGACTGATTAAAAAAAATTGTCGAAAAAAATTGAATTTTTTAAAATCCATACATAATTACTTAGAAAATATATTTTCGTGATTTCTTACGTAATTTTTTTTACGTGGAATTCATTGGCGTTAGTATAAAAAATGTAAACATTTATTTTTACCCAGAAAAAAAACTTTTTACGAACAAAAAACGGAATTGTTTAAAAATCCATACGTGTAAACATATAAACGTTGATTTTTACCCAGAAAAAAAAAACTTTCTACGAACAAAAAAGCGAATTTTTCAAAATCCATGCGTAATTACTTAGTAAAATATATTTTCATGATGTCTTTCGTAATTTTTTTCGTTGAATTCATTAGTGTTAATATAAAAAATGTAAACATTTATTTTTACCCGTAAAAAACAACTTTTTACGAACAAAAAATGGAATTTTTTAAAAATCCATACGTGTAAACATGTAAACATTTATTGTTACCCAGAAAAAAAAATTTTTACGTACAAAAAATCGAATTTTTTAAAATCCATACATAATTACTTAGAAAATATGTTTTCATGATTTCTTTCGTAATGTTTTACGTGGAATTCATTGGCGTTAGTATAAAAAATGTAAACATTAATTTTTACCCATAAAAAAAATCTTTTCACGAACAAAAAATGGATTTTTTTAAAATCCATACGCAATTACCTAGAAAATATGTTTTCATGATTTCTTTCGTAATTTTTTACGTGGAATTAATTGTTCCTCCAATAAAAAATGTAAACATTTGTTTTGACCCACAAAAAAATAATTTTTTACGTACAAAAAATGGATTTTTTGAAAATCCATACGTAATTACTTAGAAAATATGTTTTCATGATTTCTTTCGTAATTTTTTGTTTGAAAATTTGATTTTATGTTTACCCTGATTTTTTTGGCCTTTTTAAAATTCATTTCGAACAATTTTATAGCAGTTTTCAAAAAGGCACATTTGTAGTTTTAAGTGAATTTTAAGTTAAAAAAGATTGTTTATACTTTTTATTCTTGCATCACTCTATTCCTCGTCAAAAATCCCTAAAGAAATCATTTTTTCAACTTTTTTAATGTTTATTTTACAGAATTGATTTTGTGCGTGTACTTTTACCTTAAAAAAAGATAATCCTATTGATTTTTCATTTTTTATTAGTATTTCACAGATTTTTTCAGAAAACTTTGTAAGTCTGTAATATTCTTTACCATTATTCATAAATATATTAAAATGTTTGTTAACGATCATACTAGCGTTATAACTAAATAAATCCTAAAAAATCACGTTTTTTTATAATAAATGTAAACTCTGTTCAAACTACACGACAAAAATGTTCTTAAAATTGCGGATTACGAATTCATTTATTTTTTCACGATTCGAAATGTCGAATCCAACATGGCTGCCTAAAATAACATATTCTTGTTTTCATGTTCCTCACTTCGTCATGTATTTTAATTTCTTAATACTAAATTTTAAAAATGTCTAATCCTATTAAGATCGTTGCTTACCTAGCACGTGTTGAATGACATAATTTCCGTATTGATCTTGAATCAATTGATCAGTAGCTGCGTGGAGTTCTTGCAAGATCCCTTGGGTTTGTTCTGGTGTGCAGTGCTCCAAAATGCGCTGAATCACGCGGCAGCCGTATGGATGCGTGCTGAGTGAATGCACCTGACCGGCGAATGCGCCGATGACGAACTGCAGTGCTCGGGGTTCGACGCACTCGATGCACTTTTGTACGACGTGATTGCCGTTCTGATCCTTGACGCATTTCAGGACGTGACCGTCGAGCTCGCGCACGATCTCCTGCTGCTGCTCCGGTCCAATCGATTCTAAAGCTTTCTGGATGACCCTGCATCCATACATCTGTAGGGCTAATGCCAATACGTGCCCGCGTACCTAAGATGCAAAGTAATCGTTTAAAACAACAATCAACATTGAAGCAATGACAGTTAAAAAGTAAACGTTCGCGAATAGGAATAATTTTCTATAGTATTAGTACTTTCCAAGTTTTTTTATTTTTTTAATGTTCATAAGAAAATGTTTCCTTTTCGTCCGTTATCAGAGTGCTGTCTGTAATCATCGTACATCATTTGACACGCAAATTATCATCATTTAACGTCCGTATTAGTGACAATCATAAAAAATGGAAATAAAATTTATCTACAAACCTTCTGTGCAAGAGTTGATTTCTGATCGGGTGTTCCGAATTCAAAGAACTTTTGAATGACATAATTGCCAAAAACATCAGTCATTAGAGAATATGCCGAAGCAAGAATTTCCTGAAAGACGAGCTGTTTCTCATTAGCCGAAGCGCGCTCCAATTTCTGTTGGATGAATCGCGAACCGTGCTGATCTTGGCTGAACTCGACGATATGGTTCGCCAAGTCGCGTAATTGAAGATTCGGAAATCTGCAAAACAAAAACCATTGTAATTAAATATTTATCACTTACGACGTAATTAAAATGTCCTTGACAATTTACGAACCTGTTGTTCCTAAAGTCCTCCAGAAGGCGAGATCGTCCTCCCGTGCTTTTATCACTGACGCCAGCTGTTCCGCCTCTGCCGGGTTTACCGACCAGGTTAGGGAACAAGGAGCTGCTGGAACCGAAAACTCCATTGGTCGTAAGGGCGGGAACCGCGCTTGTTCGGAATTTGGCTTCGGCACCAGGAGCTGCTGATACTCGACTTGCTCCGCCAACTAAACCACCGAGCGAACCCCCGATAGATGGCGGGGGTGTCAAAGATAGTCCAAGTGGACTGGGAGATGCTGTTACTGTTCCTGGAATAAACAAAAAAACCAAAGATAAGATTTGTAATCTATTGAGCAGAAATTTACTGATAGTGTTTACATGTTAGTTAAATTTGAGTTCAATTTAACTAATCTTTAGTAGTTACAACTAAAATTTAATGGTTAATTACTCATTTTAAGTTTCTCAGACCCAATTGTTTATAAATTTAAAAAAAAACTTGTTAAAAACTTGTAAAAAATTAAGTTACTATTTATTTATAAAAAAGAGTATAAAGAGAAAGTACAAACATGCTTAGAACATTTTCATTGCTGGAACGTAATATCATGAATGAAATTGTTACTCTTTATCTTTGTTTCATTCCCAATATTTTGCAATTATTTGTAGACTTTCAGGTTTGTTCCCGATATATTATTTTCCAAAATATATTTCTCCGCTGAATTTTTACAGTCAAAGATTTAGCAATAATGACTTTATGTACTAAAGTGTTTATATTTTTTTTATCTCGTGTCCATTAAACTTCAAAGTGAATAAAAAACTCAAGCCCAACAGTCCGACCTCTTATTGGTTCCCTGTAGGAGCTTTTTATTTGAAAATAAAGAATATAAAGTATAATAAAAAGTTAAAATAAAAATATAAATTAAAAAACACCTATCCAAAACAAAATTTACCAAATCTGATTAAGAAAGAACAGAAATTAATATTCTAATATGATATGAATGTTACTAGACTGAAATTAAAATATTTTATCCGGCCATTTTTACAAAAACCAGAAAAAGTATTAAAAAAAACGTAGAATTTTTTAGTTTTTTGTATTTCCAGCGAAAGTTGACCTCCAACCTTAAAATAATGTAAGGAGAAATTGTAGATATTAAAAAGATGTCTATTCAGCTAAATTTACTGTAAATTTTAATAATTTTAATAAATAATAGTAAATTGGAAGAAAAATATAAATCACTTTTGTAAAATACGTTTTTTCATTTTTGTTAGTTTTTCAAAATTAAATAAATAGCGAATAGTAATAGATTAATATTTAACGACAAACAAAAAACGTCGAAATATCGAGTTTCTTCTAAAATACTTCAGTCCATAAATTTTGGTCAATATTATGAATCCGACGTATTGAATTTTTAAATTCAGATTCACAATAATCAACATCAAAACCCTAATAAATTAGAACACGACATAAACGCAAGAGTTATAGTACAGTTTTGTCATTTACGTAGTATTTATTTAATTTTAAAGAAAATTAGCCGAAGATTTGAAACGACTTGTGACTTCGAAGCCTGAGGATCTATCGCTAGGTTTATCTGGAACTAATTGGGCTACAATGCGAACATTGAAAATCGTTAATGTCGTCTAGTTAGTTCCAAATACGCGGAGAGATAGAGCCACTGCGAACAGTTCCTTAGGGTCCTCAGGCTTTGAAATCAGGTGACAAATTTCAATAATTATTATCCGAATAATTACAACGTAAATAACAAAACGGTGTCGTAACTGTTGTGTTTACATGTCAATTGATCGTTTAATATAACATTTAGAAACCAAGCAAGTTTTCTATTACTTAGTCATTAAAGTTGTTAACAGTAAAATAGTCGTCATAGGCATACTATCCACAATAAAAATTAGTACAATATAGAATGTAAGAATTTTTATTATCAATTTACAATTTTGTGTAAATTTACGATTTAAAAATTTGAATTATAAAAGTAACATCCTATTCAACTACATCTTCTCCACATGTTCAATCCTACGATTACCAGATGTTGCCACCGCCATTCTCTCCTATTTTTTTTCTTTGTGTGTATAAAAATAAGTTTAAAAGCATCTCATCCTTACCAAGTGCTCCATAGCTCTGCGGCCATTTGGCACGGCTGTATTCCAGACTGGGGCTAAACGCTGAGGTGTTCCTATCGAAGGAGTCCCGTCTTCCCGTGGACGAGGCTCCGAGACCCAGACCTGAGGATAGAAAAAAGGGGCAAAACGCAAAAATTAGATAAGTGTACGATACGCGAATCGATCGACGGGCCCTTCGGGTAAAATGATGAAGGCAAAATCAAAAATAAAAATGAAAAGATTCGAGAGACAGGGAGACTATTACCAGTGTATAGTGCTTAATGGCATGCGATTACGAGTTAGTGAAACACAGACGACGATTAAGACACGTCACATGGCGGAAAAGGTTAGTTTTATCCAGCGGATGTAGTGACGGGGAAGCACATATATATATACACATATGCATGCATACACGTACACGTCGAAATAGCCTCTCATTACCGTCGGGTATCATGCGACTTTTTTTTTTATGTTCACCGACGGAAGTGGAAGTCTATGGTTGACGAAAAAGAAAAGAGTAGAACGAGTCAGAGCAGAAGAATAAGAATTGCGCATCGAGTTTCTCTTGTGCTCGTCCTATTCTTTCTTTTTTTGTCTTTTTGTACCTTACACCCTCCTCTCCCTCTCTCTCTCTCTCTCTCATTGTCTATTTGGTGTATGCACTACACCTGTAACTGTACCTGTGCTCTGCAGCTGAGCGGGCGAACCGAGCGCTCCTAGAGGAGAGCCACCGTAACCTAGGGCCGCTAGACTAGCGGCCAATCCTGTACCTTGTTGTTGCGCCTGCTGAACGGCGACCGCTTGCGCTTGGGCAACCACTGCAGCTGCACTGCACGCTGCCAGACCTGCACCAAAAGCCCGCAACCCAACACGCGTTCTTAGTTATTAAATTAATTCAGGCACTCGCCACCACCCTCGCACCTGCTACGCATTATTAGCCTAGGCATACGTGTTTACCACTGTCGAGTTATTGTACGGCCGCATTGCGATCCTGGCGGAGGATCTTGGAACTAGTCGAATTGTGCTGTTGTATCATTGCCATGTATAGCAGCGGTTTATGGCACATTAATCTACATTTATTATTACTATTTCATTTGTTTTAGCTATCACTGATGAAAAGTATTCATTGTTTTATTTTTAAATTACGTCATTATTGAAAACACATTGACGTATAAGGTTTCAACTCTTTCAGTCACTACAACCACTATATTGGCAATTCTTTTTTTCATGGTGTCGTTCTAAATCAAACTTTTGATTTTCATTACTTCTTGGTCTCTAAGGATGTAGTCAAAAATATTTTGTTTACAATTTACAATCACAATTAATTTTGAATTTGTTTGTTGTAAAGAACTGTAATTTAAATCAAAAGTTTCAAAATAGCGGATCAAAAATTGTTCTAATACCAAATTCGTTTTCAATATCTTTTAACAATTTCCAGTAATATATGTATGAGTTTGCTGATGTTTTTAAATGTTAACAGGACATTTTTCCTCAGAATTTTAAAAATCTAATATTAAATATATATGCAGTGATCCCAAAAAACATTTATGCTGCACAGTTCGTACATTATTAGTGTTTAATTGCGTGACTGAAAGGGTTAAACGATGTTAAACAAATTTGAATATTTTAAACTATTGCTTTTTAAATCTTATACAATAATTATGTCTTTATGACTGATTTAAAATAGTTAAAAAATTAGTTAAAACACAAATTTCATCAAATTAAAAAAACACGATTTTTAAAAAATAAAAGTCAATATTTTTTGGAAAAAGTTATAAATTACTGTCATTTCATTTTAGATTGCAAAATTTGTAATTCATTAAGATAGTTTCATAACAATCATTTATATAAAAAGAATTTTCATTTTTTTCATGCAAATTGAAACAGCTCAATTCTTTAAATCCAAGTTTTCTCCGACAGAATCGCGTATGGAAAAATATTGTCCTAAAAATTCCATTTTCTATTTAATTAAGCTTTTTTTAAGATGTTTTTATAAAAAGCCAAGTTTTTTCACTCAATGAGCACTAAAAATGAAAAAAATATAGAAAAGACGTGTATTTACGCTAAATCTATGCGAAAAAAAATATTTAATGAATGTTTTGATAGTAATAAGTTATCAAAATAAATTAATAAAATGAGTCATCTTCAGGGACTCTTGTGATTGGTCGTGACGTTACTCTTTGGACTCAAGTAATTTTGTTCGTTTTTTATTAAAGCCTATTAAACCAATTTAACCACCAGTTAAACCAACTTAACCAACATTTAAACAAGTTTAAACACCAATTAAATCAGTCTGAACCGGATTAAACCTTATTAAAACAGTTTAACCATCAGTTACACCAGTCTGAACCGGATTAAATTCTATTAAACCAGTTTAAGCAGCAGTCAAACCAGTTGAAACCGGATTACACTTCATTAAACCAGTTTAACCACTAGTTGGACCAGTTTAACAACCAATTAAACCAGTTTGTACGGGATTTAACCAATTTAGCCACCAGTTAAACCGTTTGGATCCGGATTAAACCCAATGAAACCAATTTAACCACCAGTTAAACTATTTTGATCCGGATTAATCCCGATAAAACCAGTTTAACCAAAAATTAGACCAATTTAAACCGGATTAAAGACTATTAAACCAGCTTAACCATCAGTTACAGCAGTTTGTACCAGAATAAACCAATTTAACCATCAGTTAAACCTGTTTGAACAGGATTAAACCAGTTTAACCACAAATTAAACGAGTTTGTACTGGATTAAACCATATAAAACCAATTTAACCACCAGTTAAACCAGTTAGAACGGGATTACACTCTATCAAACCAGTTTAACCACCAATTAGACCAGTTTAACCACCGATGAAACCGGTTTGTGTCATATCAAACCTTATTAAACCAATTTAACCACCAGTTAAACCAGTTTAACCACCAATTAAACCAGTCTGTGCCGGATTAAACCCTACTAAACCAATTTAACCACCAGTTAAACCAGTTTGAACAGGATTAACCCCTATTAAACCAGTTGAATCAGCAGTTAGACCAGTTTAACTACCAATTAAACCAGTATGTACCGTATTAAACTCTATTTAACCAATTTCACCACCAATTCAACCATTTTGTACCGAATTATAATACTGTCATTTTGAGTGACCAATCACAAAATCTATTTGTATGTTTTAATAATGACGTCATTTATCTTGATAACTTTTTGTAAATATTTTTAATTCAGTGAACAATACATGTATTTTTTCCTTTTTTTTTCACTTTTGATACAAGTAGCGTCCTCTACACACAATTAAAATGAACAACTAGAAAAGTATTTTAATTATTTTTTCTGTACTTCATAAAATTATGATGACATCAGGTACAAAACGCTAACGATCTTTACCTCTTTTTAGTACAATATTTTTCCATGCATCAGCGTTAACGTCGATCACTTTGAATACGAATCTGGACATCTGACATGACAATTCTGACTCATCACAAGACAATATACAAATAAACAAAAACTATTCCATTGGGACCCACATTATTTGCATCAGACGTCCAGATACTTATTACAAATATTATTTATTGTTTTATTTTTGTTGATTTTCATTTGTCATTTTTAATCACATGGTTAATGCCAGACTCATACATGTACACGTTATATTTACATGAGTGGCCACGAAACGAGTATCTATATATATAAGGCACGGGGAGGGAAACTGCTCTGTCCTTGCCTGCACCTTGCTGCGGTAAAGTTCTGCTCGCGAGGTAATCCCTTCCTAAGGGATTACCGCAAAATGCCGTGTGAATATTTCAAATAACATTTTATGTCGCGGAGCACGCGGGAATAAATCATTGCGTTCTTGAACGTCGCGCAGCGAAACCCGTACTAAGGTCTCCATCTAAACTAACTTACCAGTCGTCAATTTAGTATGGAAATTTCATTTCTTTACTCAAATTTAATCCTTACTTCATTATTGTTGTCTATGACAAGTTTTGAAGATCAAGTAAAAAATAGTTAAATTAAGTGTCTACGTTAAATGATTCGTCATCTTCAATTCCTTTTAAGCATCATTTATTATGGCAGAACCGTTAACGCTGCATGTGCAAGCGAGGACATAGAATTCCGTATGTTTGTCGATTTCAACAAAAGGAGCTTCCAAGCAGAACTTGTGTACAAATTACTCTTAATCCGAATAAAATAACAAGAGCTGCAAGCGAGTCATCACCAGTTTTAAAGGGCTTCTAAGCCGACCTCGACGATGAAGTAATTCAATAGTTCGAAAAAAAATGTATAACAAATCATCGAAACTAAGTCAAATTACAATTATTACACTTTAAACGTCACAAATCGTCAGTATTTAAGTCAAAAAACATTTTCAAAAATTACATTGAAAGCATAATTATTTCACCGCCTGAATAATGACAAACATTAAGGACTTCACAAAAGCACAATGAAAGTTCTGCTGTGGAGTCTCCGAAATTTTATGGATAATCAGTCTCCGCTACCAACTACGTGTAATCTGTATTCGAAATTCCTGAAAAGAAAAAATAATGAAGACGACACACGTGAAATGTACAGTTTGGGTAAGCCCGTAGCACGTGTACGACATGTAATAGTTGAACGATCTCGTTAGACATTCTTTGCACGAGTACATACCCACACAAACACACATCGGGATCGCCATTGTACACGTAACAATTTGTAACGACATATCAATCAGTCGACAAAACTATATATACAAGTACAACAACATTAACGAATGCAAATATACAAATTTCGGTGCGTACGAGTTTCTTTTGTAATCGACAAGCGAAGCGGGGGGACCAGTTATCAATTTAATGATGCGTTTTATTCATATTTACAGTATTGTTTCATTTCGTTAATAAATTCACAAATATTTCTGTTTTTCAATTTTTATTTGTAAATATTCTTGATATAGTCATGATTAAGGACTTTTTCTAAAAACAAATTGAAAAAAATACATAATTTTTGTTTCTTTACTTTCTAAATTGTAAATGTCTCAGATGTTCTATGGCAAAACTACAATTTTTGAAATACTTATGTAATTCTGGTCAAAATTAACAATTTGTAATTTCCATACAGGTCAACAATGTTTTGTTACTGGGAAGCTTTTTTGAATTCATTTTTTAAATTTCGAATTCAAATCATATCAGGATTTTAAGACATTTGAGGTTATGTATGTACTAAAAAGTCAATTTTTTGTTATATTTTTAGGTTACGTACACAAAGCAACCATTTTCTGTCTTTTAAGTTTCTATTAGATAATTTATCTTGAAAATTGGAAATATAGATTTTTTTGGATTTGCGAAGTACAAATCTATGATCACAGGGAAAAACCAGGTAACTGCATTGAAGAAATTGAGAAAACATCGCGAACAAGATGGATTTTTTATTTAAAAAAAATAAAATTCTCATAGTCTTAAATGCAAATGTGAAACTATAAAGGTGTTTTTCTCGAGTTTTCCAAAAGTTACCTGGTTTTTCCTTGCAACCACAGAAATATGACGTAAAAAAATCAGAATTTTCAAAATGGCTGATTCACAGTTATTGGGGTAAAATTCATCATTTAAAAATATCGGATCTTCGTGAGGAAAATTCGTAATTCGGAAAAGACACAAGTCTCAATCGATGTATGAGACTTATTTTCTAATTGAGTACAAAAAATTGAAATAAAAATGCCAAACGTACTTATTTTACTATTTGTTAGGATGATTTTTAGATTGGCGTAATAAAAATTTCAAAACAAAATACCCGGGTTTCTTAATTTCTGATCCTTGTTTCCATCAATAAAGTAGCAAATTCGATTCCAATTGGTACCAAAAAATGGCGCACAAAATCATTTGTTCATCGAAGCAACCTAACCTTTTTAAAACATCACCATATCGAAAAAATAAACCTTATTTGATCAAGTATATGAACATTATTGATGAAATCCATATCTCTAACAGTATAATTATCCGTAGAAAGCCGGTACACGAATTTTCGGTGTCTCTAATCACAAATTTAGATTTTGATTTTTCAATTTCAAGATGGCGGATTCAATACGGTATTCCAAAATTCATAAAAACTTAAAAATCGCGACAAAGTGTTATACGGTCTTTTCGCGAGGTTCCTCTCGATTCTAAGGTTAGATTATTCATATTCAAGATGGCGGTTCTAATACGGCCGACAAAATTTCATGAAATTACTCATAAACCCTTGACATATCAATTTCTTCAATAATGTTCATAATTGATCAAGTAAAGTTTATTTTTTCCACATGTAGACGTTAGGTTAACATTATTTTGAAGAGGTTAGGTTAAACCAGAACATTTTTGTTGAATGTTATAGATTTTTTTTGCTTTTGGTTATGGTTTATTGTATATATCCATCAATTTTCTTCCTAGAAAATAAAATCACAACAAAACATCAACATTTTTTTATTTTTTGATTTAAAATGTTGCCATTTTGTTTTTTCGGGCTATTAAATAGAGATTCTGACTCTATGTATACAATAGGTATATTTGGTATATTATTTTCATTTTTTGCTGTAGAAATTAGTTTCAAACGTGAATTGTGCTTTTTTTGAACTTATTAGGTTAATGGCATCCTGTACATAACCTCAAAAATAAAACAAAAACAGTTTTCGTGTACATAACCTCAACAATAAAACAAAAACAGTTTCCATATACATAACCTCAAATATCTTAAAATTATGATACATAACCTGAAATATCTTGAAATTATGATACAATGGACCAATTCTGTCCCTGAGTTCAAATTGTACACATAAAATTACTGGATTTCATTCATCCAAGATTTGTTTTTTTTTAGGACCTGTATTACGATCACATTATTCTAATTAATCAACTTTTTTCCTATTTTGATATAATATCCGCATTGTTAATAATTTATATTTACAGAGTGTAGGAAATTGACGATTAGATAAGAAATATCTTACATCCATATCGACAAAAACAAACCATTAATTTTTAAATTAATTTACTCTTTTTAAGTTTAATTACGAGTAACATGTATAAAAGAAACGATTTTAGTAAATCTACACTTTTTTTTGTAAATATTAACTTCAGGGTTTATTCTATAATAGATACTTCATTCTTGAAACTTGAGGATAATTACCATAAAATACTTTTTTATTTTTAAGTAGTCAAACATTTTTTTAAAAATATCAGTACAGAATTTATCAAATCAGTCATTTATTTATGAGTTATTAAAAAACTATACTACTACTGGCAAATAGTAATATTTTATTGGTAAACTTAATTCTTTTTTTAACCCTTTTTTTCCAGTAGTACTGTCGAAGCCATTATTTATTACCCCGATGACTTCCTCAAAATAAATCGAAACACACAAACAAATAAACAACAAAAATATTTCCTAACAAAAACTGAAAAACGAAAAATGAACAAACTGAAACTTTCCACGGTAAATTGTGAATTTTGGGGATTTAAAAAGCATTTCGGACGTGTTTGTACACTCGATCCCCCATTAATTTAAAACCTCGTGACCGCCAGGTCGGCTTGGCAAAGTTAGTACTGGGCGGTTCATCGCCATCGTCGACTGTCGACTTGCTGGGAGGCAATTTTCGTAACTTCGTGAAACGAGTTAACTGCGAGACGTTAACTTAGTGGAGGATTGGCGCTCTTAATTTCCCAATTCCGTCGCTATAATTATTTATCCCATTAATATTATTCAACTAATCGAGGGAATTCTGCAAATGGGGCTTCTCTCCCTGGCCATTTCGCTACGAAATACAAAAGAAAGGCGCAAAAAACTCCAAAAAAGCTTGTATGTACACGATTAATCGCGAGGCAAGAAGAAAAATTATATCGAAAAATCTTGTATAGTGAATTTTTCAGTAAGAATTCATGAATATATGAAAAAATTACATTTTTCATAACAAATAATGAAAATCTTTATGGAACTATTCTAACTGTTCTAAAATTCGTCCGCCATATTGGAATTTTACAATTTCTTTACAAATTCATAAGTAATAAAAAATAAAAATAAAATAAATATAAAAAATAAAGAAAATATATTATCAAAGAGGTTAGGTTCATTCGTCCACCATTTCTAATTGGCCATTTTGAATTACGAATCATATAATGAAAGTCATCAACAACTCAACATTTTTTTAATTAAAAATGGCGGATTCAATACGGCGGACGAACTCAACAAATTTCAGTGATTTGTTACGATATGAAATGTACAACATTTTGTGATATCCTCAATTCTAGAATAACTAAAAAATTGTTTGTCAATAAATTGAAAAAAAAAAATGGTCTCGGGACTTTTCGACAATTGGAATTACACGTCGATGGTAGCTTCCCCGATCGATTATTTTCGAGATGCCCGACAAGATATTGGAGACGGGTGTTAGACGCACCTGGTGGAAAGTGGCTGTTATTGTTGTTAATTTATGGAAGAATGGTGAACTGTTGACTTACCTAAGCATTCGGCACCGGGTGTTGCGTTGCTGTGCGACGTCGGGGTCGGCTGCGAGTAGAGACTCGGGGGTGGAGGGGCCGGAGGGCCCGGTGGTGGCTGAGACGGGGCCCGGTTCACGATCACCGGACTGACCAATCGCATTGGAGCCGCTGCGGAGCCAAGGCCCCGGACGCCACCCATAACGATGGACCCATTCTGATCGTAGTACGCCGGTATGACCTGGTATTGCCCTTGGACCTGCAAACATTATGATTTAACGTTAGTGCTGCCAACATATTCATGCCTGATTACACGCCGGCAATTAATCATACCAGGCGTATGAAGAGCCGCGGCGAAAAATCTAGGCGCTCGACAAATAACCATAAATCCCCGACTTAATTTACTGTATTGCATATCTCTTGTTATTACCAGTTTTATTTATTTATATTGGACTTTTACCCGCGATTTATTATTAATGGTTGCGCTATATTACGCGAATTCACGCGGTGTATATATCGGAGGCAATATAAGATGGTGGGTTTTTTTTATGCGGTTGAATGTAAATCGAGTATAGCCGGTGTCGACGGCAATTGAGGTGAATTTTCAATTTTCAAAGACGATAAATTGCTATCTCCTACCGATTGAGATACTGTTGCCAATTTTGCTACGTGATTCGAGTTGCAATTTAGATCTAGTATTTACGGGCGAGTTTTATAGGTATTATTTATATTTTCTTACTAGGAACAAGCAACTGGTGTATTGAATGTATTCTATCGTCTTATATATATCAAGTCCAGGAATAAGAACTAGTTTTTAGATATTTCATTTGCATAGTACCGTTCGTACTTTCCGTTTGTGTTATTTATATTATATTTCATTGTTACCCATAAATTAAATAATTTATTATTATTGACTCGTCCATATAAATAAACACTTTTATTACGAAAAATCAATAAAAAAAAAGTTACTGTAAAAAGTTATTCATGTCTTAGTCTTAGGCAAATGATTAATTATAAAATGATGAGTGTCTTATTTCTAAGCATAAGTGGCTTATTTCTAGTCGTGACTTATTCTAAGACAGATAAGTCACACATGTCTTAGTCAAGTGAATATTTATAGATGAGTGTCTTATTCCTAGACTTAAGTGGCTTATTTTGGAGTAAGGATTATTTTAATGGCATCAAAATGAAGCTGAAGCTAGCCCCCTATTCTAGCCCCTACTTTTCTCACCCCTAACTGTAAATACTAACTTAGATTCAATCATTCTATTCATAATTGGCTACAAAAATTGTAAAAAATTGTCAAAAGTATCAGCTTTCATAAAATAGTAATGAGGATATTGGAATTAAAGACAGTTAATACAAAATGGCGGATAAAATACAGTTATTACGTTTAAAATAATGAAAAAAAGTAAGATAGTGTTTTGAGGTTAGTATATATGAATCAAAATGAAGCTGAAGCTAGCCCCCTATTCTAGCCCCTACTTCTCTCGCCCCTAATTTTATAACTGGTTAATTAATTTCAGCATCGTTAAGGTCGCTTCGGATTCATGTTCTGCATTTATTTTAGCATATCTATGAATTTTCTGGACCTCGAACTGATATGCGTTTGTATATTATTAAGGCTATCGAACGGGAGTAGAGGCTGGAATAGGGGGCTAGTTTCAGATTCTGCTTCATTGAATCAAACTATCCGAAACTTAAGAAGATACATTCAAAATGGAAGAATTTTCTCGTGATTACAAACGCACCCAAAAAGAAAATAATCTCTCAAATCGACTTCTAGCGTTTGTGACAAGTTTAGTATCTTTTTTCCTTCTACCAGAAAAGTTTCGTGGTACATCATCTTATCATTCTACCCATACCAAACAATAAAAATTACAAAAACACTCACCGTTTGCGCGATATTGTTAGCGGTGTCTTGAGCAGCAGCTGCAGCAGCAGCCGACGATGGTGTCAGGGGTCTACCCGGTTGACGTGGGGCAGCCGCCTGAGGCGGTGCTTGGGGCAGCAACCCGGCTGGTCCGTAGACCCACGGGCCGTAGTATGGCGGTACCACGGGTGGTGCTCCTGTGATCAGACCCACGTAGGGCTCCTGACCACTGATCACTGTATAGGGCGCCGCCGGGAAGTTCTGCTGTTGCTGCTGTTGTTGTTGCTGCACCTGCGACGCAGCCAGATATTGCTGTTGCTGCTGTTGTTGCTGCTGCTGCTGTTGGAGAAGCTGAAGTTGTTGCTGCTGAGTCGCTCCTTGCGGCTGGCTTCGGAACAATTGCTGCAAAAGAAAAAACGCAACCGATTAGTATTGTTTTTTTTATATATTAATTTTGAAATTTCGAAAAATCGGACCTTAGAAACCGGAATAGAATGCTAATTATGCGTGGGAGTGTCCGTGGAATCACGCAAAATGCGCCACGGGTCGAGTAATTTCTAGACGCCTTGTCGGCAGTGGCTTTCTCCTTTTTGCACTAGGATATGTGTATATGGAGAGCTTTCTTTCGGGGAACATAATATATGGAGCATAGTAACTGGAGGCTTGGCGTGAGAGCGTTTAAATGGTTTGCACGATTTTACCGAATGAACAAGTGTCCAATGTTTCCGTCACTATTCTCTCGTACCCTGAATTCGCACTCGGAATTTGCTTCTTCGAAAATTTAATAATGTTCAATTTTATCGAGAAAACTAAATATAATAATCTTGAAGTTAGATTTAGAAGTCATACTTAAAATAAAAAAATATTTTAAAGCTATTATTTACAAAAATTTCGTAATTTTTAGTGTTCTAGATCTAATTCGAAATAATTGGTTCTGACCACTCAGATCAACACTGTAATAAGGCTTATCAGGGTCGAGAGGTCACGATACATTTTATTTGCATTAGCCTAAAAAAGGAGATTTTAGAAAGCTCTTAATCTCCGATCTAGTTAATGCAGATAAAACCAAAGAGATGTTTATCGGTTAAATATCCGAGTTCACGTTACGTTGCGAGTTACATCAATGACTTTCTAGTTCATGGTCGATACGCAGAATGAATACAGTAAAGTGTATTAATAATGAGGAAGGCATTATTTTAGTTATCATTTTTATATCTGCTGATTGTTTGCCACCAGAAATATTCACATAAATCAAGCTTTTTGACATCGATTAAAACTATTTCATTTCATCACCATTTCTCAATCGTACAGTTCATGAAATTTTGGACTAAAGATTATTTTAGTAACACCACCCAAGTATATTCTATTAGAGTATTCTAAGATATAAGTGTCTTATTCTGAGAGATGGGTGTCTTATTCCTGGACATGAGTGTCTTATTAGAAGATTTTAAGACAGATAAGACCAAAAAGTATGTGGGTTATTATAAAATATAAGTGTCTTATGCAAGAACATAAGTGCCTTATTCCTAGACACGAGTGTGTTATTCCTATACATAAGTGTCATTAAAAGATGGATAAGCCATACATATCTTACTCTTAAACAAGTGACTTATTATAAAACGACGAGTCTTATTCCTAGACAAGTATCTTACTCGAAGAATCTAAATGTCTTATAAGACAAATCAGGCTCACTCAAAGATGTAAACATGTGCGTCTTATTTCTAGACAGAAGTATATGTGTCTTATTTCCAGACATAAACGTATGAATCTTGTTCTAAGACATTAATTTGTTGTTCCTAGACACAAGTGTCGTATACTTAGACGGATAAGACACACATGTCTTGGTCTTAGGCAAGTGATTAATTATAAAATGATGAGTGTCTTATTTCTAGATCTGAGTGCCTTATTTCTTCTAGTCCTAAGTGGCTTATTTCACGGCATGACTTATTTTAAGACAGATAAGACATACATGCCTTATTCAAGTGATTGTTTATAGATGA
Organism: Trichopria drosophilae; assembly: GCA_030407085.1. Lineage (NCBI taxonomy): Eukaryota > Metazoa > Arthropoda > Insecta > Hymenoptera > Diapriidae > Trichopria > Trichopria drosophilae. The sequence continues at coordinate 196,165,516 of CM059582.1, forward strand.
GTGTCTTATTCCTAGGCCTAAGTGGTTTATTTTGGAGTAAAGATTATTTTAATAGCATCAAAATTTGGATCCACATCGACCTTCTTCAACCACTTCTACCCCAAAAACACCCCAAAATACCACTGGACTCTAAATTCAAATTCCTCCTATCTCCCCTACATACCACGAAAGAAAAACCATCCCCCATGAAATTCCCTATTGGTCCCTACAGATTCCATGTTGACGTAAGGAATCAAAGTTGACGCACAAGTGACGGATCGATAAAAGTCGAGGTTGAGCGGCAATGCTTCGAGAGTTAAAGTCGAGGTTAAAACCTCGCTCGAGTTCTCGCTTCTCAGCACGACGGCGACGATGTGCTGCTCCGTAGAGTTCAATGAACTCCTCCGGACGTTCACCGGCTCCGAGGCGTTCGCCTTTGCGTTCGAGTTTACCGGCGCACGCTCGCCTCGTTACGTACGTGCGCCTCCGGAGTGCCCAATCCTGGTGCATGTGCACATCCTCCCGTCTATGTCCCTAACCGGGGGATGATCGTCGTCGCGACTCCGGAAAATGAACCATAGGGAAAACCCTACGTGGATTCCATCTACGACTTTTCTCGTGAATGGAAGAAAAAAGGTGTACGACGACGCAAGAATTGCCTCCAATTTAAAATGGATCTCTCGTTCATGATAAATGCCAAAGGATAAATTGAGCTATAAATACAGTAAGCGAGTTGCCGAGTAATCGCGATTATATATCGGGGGTATTTCAATTACGTAAGCTCGATTACGCGAGTGGCGTTCCCTTATCGGCGATCCTCTTTGAAACCGCTGTAATTATTCAATGAGCGCAAGCAGAGCGAGCCAACGGATGCGCAAATTGAAACGGTGAACCACTTTTTTTTTTGTACGAATTGCCGCCACCTACGAAAGAATGTAAACCGGAAGTTACTTTGTTCGTTACCGGCGCACCGAGTCGCACTTTCGCATTGCGATCCTCGGACGAAAAAAAATGTACTCTTCTCGAGTTTCCTACGTCGATCATTTCCTTAGACCCACGACGCTTTTCGAAAATTTGCCGCCGATAGAAAGCACTTTCGTTTCTGGGTCACTGCCTTTGCGATATTAAAAAGCGAATCGAGACGGACGACGAGTGGAGGACTAACATGCCGGCGTCCTGTGGGTGACGTAACTCGTCACGACTTCCACTTCAAATTTTCGCCAAGTGAATTCCCTTTTCGAGTTATTTACCAGACACAAACGCGAAATTACAGTGCGCGCTGTTGAAATTGTCAGCGCACGTCGGAGACGCCGGTGTAATGCGATTTAATGTCACCTTGAGCGCGTGCAGACTGAAAATTACGCGAGACTTACAGAAATAAAAAGCAGAGAACACGACCGAGCACCGGCTAGAGATAGACAGATAGGGCCCCGGAGAAGGACAAAGCGAGATGGACAAAAAAAAAACACACACACACACAGAGCAAAAAAAGAGGATCCCTTGCTCGGCACGAGAGATTCGACCTTGGATTCGGTCACGAACCGGAAGAGAACGGCTTGGATGGTTGGCTTTCTTGCAGGGGGCGGCGGGCGAGGGGCGGGTAGGAGGAGGGAGGCTATTGTCTATTACACGAGCACCATGCGATGCCGTGGTAGAGCTCGGGGCGAAGAAGCAACAGCTCGAGACGTGCTTGTTCACAGCCCTCTGGATCAACGATGCGTTTCGGTTATCAACCTCCTTGCTTCAGGAAACGATCTTGACATTTGCGATTGGAAACGAATCCTGAATCCATAGTGGGTAAAACTACATTTTCAGTATCTTTGGCACAAAAACTACGACAAGTTGAATACTAAATACAAGTATCTTTAATTAGAGTATTCTAAGATACAAGTGCCTTATTCTGAGAGATGGGTGTCTTATTCATGGACATGAGTGTCTTATTAGAAGATGGATAAAACACATGTCAGAGTTTTAGACAAGCGTCTTACTGTACGACCGAAAAGTATGAGGGTTACTCTAAAATATAAGTGTCTTCTGACTGAAAATAAGTGCCTTATTCCGAGACATGAGTGTGATTATTCCTATGCATAAGTGTCTTATTAGAAGATGGATAAGACACAAATGTCATACTCTTAAACAAGTGACTTATTATAAAACATCGAGTGTCTTATTCACAGACACAAGCGTCTTATAAGACAAATCTGGCACACTCGAAGAAGTAAACATGTGCGTCTTATTTCCAGGTATAAACACGTGAATCTTGTTCTAAGACATTAATTTGTTGTTCCCAGACAAAAGTATTCTTAGACTGATAAGACACACATGTCTTAGTCAAGTGATTATTTATAGATAAGTGTCTTATTCCTAGACCTAAGTGCCTTATTTCTAGCCATAAGAGGCTTATTTCTAGTCATAAGTGGCTTATTTCTAGTCATGACTTATTCCAAGACGGACAACACATATATGTCTTATTCTTAGGCAAGTGAGTTTTTATAAAACGATGAGTGTCTTATTCCTAGACCTTAGGGCCTTATTTCTAGTCATAAGTGTCTTATGTCTGGTTATAAGTGTCATATTCTAAGACAGATAAAACACACATGTTTTACTCGTAGACATGTGTCTTACTCTATGACTTAAACCTGTGCTTTATTATAAAACATAAGTGTCTTATTCCTAGACACAAGTATCTTATAGTAAGGCTCAAGTGTCTTATTCGAAGAATCTAATTGTCTTATACGACAGATCAGACACACCCTAATACATAAATATATACGTCGGACATAAACACAAGTGTCTTATTCTGAGACATGAGTGTCTTATTCTAAGAATCTAAGTGTTTTATTGCAAGACCGATAAGACGCACATGTCTTATTCTAAGATGTTTAAGCCAAAAATAAGAAGGTATTTACGGCATTTTAGATTTCGAAGTCTCTTACAATAAGACAGTTGTTACAGTGTAAACTTATTGTCATGACTTATTTTTTGGATTTATTTTTTGACTTTATTTCATAAGTTACTATAAAAGAAAAATTAAAAATGAATAGTTAATTCCTTATGTGATTTAATAAACAATAATATGTTTACAGAAGTTATTGATAAAATAACTGACATGTACCCATCAATGTCGACAAAATACAAATACACATACAATTTCTTTGATTTTCTGCATGCTCAGAATTCAATCTGTCGTATTATATCAATACGGGGCGTTCGGACCACCCGCACTATCCATTCGCAAACTAGTGAAGTGACTATTTTTAAAAAGCAAAAACAGTTTCTTTATAATTGGGTTGAGCTTTATGGAATGGTAATATTTTGAACTTCCGGTTTCGTCTAAAAACGTGAAGTCCACTTTTTTGAGGAAATATTTTATTTTAGATTTGGATTTATTGCAAAAAGTTGTGAATTTATATTTCGTATATCCATTGACTTATTTTAAAAGAATTATTATTTTTCTTTTTATTATTTATGCAGATCTCTACAATGAGTAGATAGTGAAAATCGATTAAATATCATAAAAAGACTACCGCAAATTATTCCAAGTTAAAAAGTCAATTAACCGCTTAGAAACGGGCTCCTAATTATTAACTAATCTTCTAATTAGAATTGCCTACAGAAGTACCTTAAAGTAATAATTTTAATATTTCCGGTTTACGATATTAAAGAAAGTTTTATCGGGAAAGTTTTATTAAACTAGCTTAGTTACAACTTCAAAATCGATGTAGTATTAAGGCACACGTCACTTAAGAATGACAACGAGAAACAATTTCAATATAATTCTCAAACTTTTTAGTTTCAATTGATTTAAAAGACGTAAATGTAATAAATAAGTTAAGTTTACTAGTAAACACAATCGTTGTTAATTGTACATATTTTCTCACGGAAACTTGCTACTTTTACATTAGTACCTTCTAACCTATATTTAGTGCCTGCAAACGATACAATATAAAACATAAATAATCTCTATTTCTTTACTAAATTTCTTCGATGGACTACGAATTTAACCCTATGGTGTAAGACCTTATTGTCTTTGATTTAAACTTTTTTAGGGAGAAAACATCTGTCAGTCTCCTTTGTTATTGCGCTTTTGTGATTCCCAAGACAGTGCTACTGTGCTAAATTAAGGATAGTTATTAAATCTTACCTACTCCACGTAAACTTTTGACATCTTTCCTAACCTACAAATCAGTCTTGAATTTTAAATAATTATTTTCTTGCGGTAAACTGTCGTCATATTTAACTATCGAACAACCGCAAAGAAATGAAATCTCATTAAAGAGTAGAAACTTGCAAAGTTACGCCTTGTTTGTCCTATTTTTATAATCTTTCATCTGGGTTGAAACCTTTCATTATCTAGTGGATGAGTGTAAATATTTATGTTAAGGTTAACTTTAAATTAAGATTAAACATTTGTTGAACGTAATAATGGATTTTGTACTTGCTACTAATCTAATAAGTCTTTACTTATATGTTGACATTTTTTATATTGCCCTTAAACATTATTAGAAATCATTATTCACTTTTTCTAAATTTACAATTAATTTCTCGTTCGGTATTTCAAAAAAAAAACCTAAATAAAATATACACTAAAAGTTCCCGACATTTCTCCAGAATTAAAAATAAAACAAAGCCCAACATACATTTCCAACTAATCCCATTTAAAAAGTTTCACATCCGCCAAAACCTAAAGCGTAATTTTATGCATACCTACTTTTAAGCGTATTAGCCAACCGGAAGCCGCGACTTGCATTAGTTAATAGCGAATTTAATTAATGTAAGTATATATAAAATTTGAAAAAAAAAAACGGAGTACATTATCGTATTAAGTGAATATTATGTCGAATTGCATACCGAGAAAAGGATTGCGTAAAATACTCGCAATGTAATCTTTTAAAAACGCTCTTTTGTAAAAGAGCATGTAAATATGTACCATTAGAAGTAAATGTCTTGGCAATTTCCAACTCGCTTTAAAAAAAATGATTATACGGGATTATGTAACACGCATAATTACATGGGCCTAACCTGTAGATCCAAATTCTGTAGGTATCGTCACCTGATGAGTCTAGACCAGACTAAGTCTGACCTTCCGGGTTCGTTGAACTCGGCAGCTGTCATTTTAGCTTCATCACACACAATCGAATTTCAGAGGACCAAAACCTTCCCAAGGTTACTTTCTTTTTTGATCAGGAACTTGCACTTTCTTTGTATTGTAATCTACTTTTTATTATATCAAGATATTGGCTATTCTTAATAATAAATCATTTTCTTATTTCATTTCTTAATCGTAACTTTATTAATATTTTAAAAATGTTGTTTACGCAAACGCCAAAAAAAGTTCTTTTTATAAAGTTAGTAGAATGAAATTAATCCAAGGACCAATTTTTACTCCAATGTAATTATTAAGTAGTCTTAATAATTAGTAACTTTTTTTTGTCTAAAAATATCTTGAACAGCAAGTTTTTTAATAAATTAAATTTTTTTTCATTTTTAAATCAATTTAAACAAAAAAATCTTGATGACGTTCGACCTCGGCTTCATCATTGTATCTTATTTCCAAAACATTCCGAAAAAGCGATAAAAATTAAGAAAAATTAGAGCAAATTAATTACTTAAAAATTTCTTTCTTCACAATTCAGCACCTTTACTAACGTCTTGTATTTTACGTTTCTTACGTTTTTTCCCACACTACCTGTAGATTTCACACTGGACATTTGTTTTATTCCGCAGGTGTGATGTCCGGACATGAATAGTCAAAATCGCAGATTAATTTTTACTGATGAGAAACAAAAAACAATGAGCGGTAAAAATAACAATTATACAATCTTAAACCAACTTCAGTTTTTTTTGGCTTCTCATTTGCACATTTTCCCAAGTAACATTTGCCGGAAATATATATCCTTGGTGACAAATAAGTAACATTTACACCTGATACTAAGTCTCGAATCCAGAGATATAATTTTAGTTCTATACGTTTCGTAATTTACTTCTATTTCTAAGCCCTAATTACTCCGATTTCCTTTTGAATGCTCGTTAGTACGGCGAAAGAAATTGTACTGAAAATTATGCTGTTTTAACTAGGACTTTGTGGGTAAACTAGCATTTATGTTAAAATTTAATAGTATTTTAGTAAATATCCTTCTTAGTTTTTTATCTGACTTATATTCTATAATTATTTCCATAAAAATAAAACGAAAATATAATAGTTTAATACATTAATGCCCAAACAACAAAATTGTTAATTCCTTTTATTTTATTTATTGTGCTAATTGTTCTCGATTTTTGTGTTCATTTTCAATATCTTTTTAACAGAATCCGTTTTTAAAATAGATCAATAGTAATTTCAATAAAATAAAGCAAAAAATGTGGTATATTTTCAAATAAAATTCATCCTACGATTATTCAAAACAGAATTTAGAATTAAGATGGTTTTTAGTTTTTATACCACCATAGTATATTTTAAAATATTGAAAAATGACTGAAATTACCAAGCTGAAAACAAAATTTCCTAATTTCAAGTAAATATTTACTTGAATACTCGCAACAAAATATTTATTTATATTTTTTTTCTTTCATAATAGAAAAATAGTTCATTAATTCAACTAGATATTAATAGATATTTATCCATCAAGTAAATATTTATTTAAATTAAGAAAATATTTCCTTATTTTAAGTAAATATTTTGTTGCGGCTATTCAAGTAAACATTTACTTGAAATTAGGAAAATTTTTTGTTCAGCGCAGAAAATGGCCGACAGAGCATGATACAAATATAATTAAATAAACGTTTATTGTTATATTAAATATTAGATATTTTATAATATTATTATCGAGTTCGTGTTTTTTTTTTGTCAACATAGTTTTTTTAATATGACGTCTGAAATTAAAAAATACAGAAAAAAGAGAAAAACTTTTTTACAAATCTTTTGCTCTCTTCCGATAATAATTAATCCCGATTGAGCTGTTCTAATGGATCTAGTGCACTAATTGGACGTAAAAATAACTGAAATTTTTTTATTTCTGAAATTTAACATGGCGGACTCGTAACAGCGGAAAGTCGATCCTTTTCGGACATAAATTCAAAGTTACTGAAGAAATCGGTTTAGTTGTGTGGAAGTCTAATTCAGTGACATCAGTAATCATGAAAATTAACACCATAGAAACAGCCATTTTCAATGTTCAAAATCTGAGATCAGATTCGCAATGCGCTACCTTGTAATATTGTGAAATCTTTGCCAGTACGAACAAAGAAACTAGAAAATGAAGATTTTTTAACGATATTTCATTTTATAGCGCCGCCATATTGGAATATATAAAAAAAAATTTCTTTGGTGTACATTTTCATCGATGTCTACTGACGTCACTGTATTAGATTTTTCACAGATCTAAGCCGAATCCATTAATAACTTTCAATTTATGTCAATAAAATGTCAACCTTTCGCTGTTATGCTTCCGCCATATTGAATTTCATAAATGTAAAAATTTCAGTCACTTAAATGTCCAATTAGTCCACCAGATCCAAATGAGCAGCTCAATCAGCATTGATTGTCGGAAAATAGTATAAAAAAGAGTTATAAAACAGTTTTTCGCTTTTTTTCCATATTTTTCAACTTCAAAACGTCATATTAAAAAAACAACGCGGCATGTTGACAAAAATAAAACACGAACACTTGTATTATACAACTTACCATACTTTCTAGTATAAATTACTTCATTTTTGTAACATTTACAATATGTATAGTAACAATTCCACATACGTATAGTAAAATTTACAAAAACTATAGTAATTTTTGCCAGAAATTATAGTAAATGTTCGAATAATGGCGTTTTCCCTCAACTTAAGGTACAATTTCCAAATAAATTTTATCCCATGTACATTTTAATGGCAATATTACAATAAGACAATGTATTTTCCCGAAATCATTTTTATTTGACGAGTAAAAATGAGTTGTACATAAGTTTGTCGCTTTTTTCCATATTTTTCAACTTCAAAACGTCATATTAAAAACACGACGCGACACGTTTACAAAAATAAAACACGAAAACTTGTATTATACAACTTACCATACTTTCTGGTACAAATTACTAGATTTATTGTAACATTTACTATGAGTATAGTAAAATTTCCACATACGTATAGTGAAATTTACAAAAACTATAGTAATTTTTGCCAGAAATTATGGCAAATTTTCAAATAAGGTAAAATTTCCAAATAAATTTTACCCCATGTTCACTTTAATGGCACAATTACAATGTATTTTCTCGAAATCATCTTTATTTCACGACTAAATCCTCCTAAATCCACACAATATGGTAATTTTTGCCATAATAGATTCCTCAGTGTTCATTTTTCTCTGATCGTAATGAGACGGCATTACCCAAGTCCAGTGACATCAACTATAGGGTTCATTCTCGTGGCATGAACATTTTCCAGTCCCCTCGGTCTCGGATAACGCAACAATTTGCATCACCGACGGATGAAATGGATGATCGAGGATCAGAGGAAAAGCGATCGTCCTTCGTAGACGATAAATAAGCGAGATTCCATTTTCCTCTGGAGATAGAGACGAAAGAAGGGAGCGGGTCTGTATACAGTCGTGTAAGGCTTCCGCAGGTTTTTTAATCCGCCGTTGGAATACGAGTACTATTGATTCCGCTATCGCTTAAGACTAAAAGCCAAGCGACTGTATACGGTGATTCAATCGATGCCCTAACGTAATTTTCCTATTTAGCCGGAATCAGACTAAGCGGATCTGCCGAGAGTAAATAAATCCATTTGTTGAAAACCATGTTCTTGTTTTTCGTTATGTACCTTAAGGGAGTTCCAAAGTCGGGTTATCCGAAATTTTTGGTAAAATTCAATTCTCTACCTGTAGGCGCACACACGTTCCGAAATGAATAATTCAACGCCTCCGAAATTCGGAATAAAAGTGCGCGTATCACGATACCGTTAAAAAAAAAAAGGTGGCGGAGTCGCTAACTGGACTCGAATTAGCATTCGCCGGATCTGACGCTGCTTCGAGTAAACAAAAAAAAAATCCAACGTTTTACATTGACGCTGTCATAATACGCCCTAATGGAAGCTCGACTCCCCTCGAACTATTAGTTTACGAAAAAATAAATCGCAGCATGAATTCTAACTCAATTTCTAATAATAAAAATTTGTATTAATTTCTTTCTTAAGTTTAGTAATTGTTGACTAATTGAGTTTATGTAAATACAACCAACAAACTTAAAAGCTCAGAGAAATGTGGATGATTTAAGCCTCGAAACGTCATTAAAGCCATTACTCGACGCACGCGTTACGCATGCATGATTATGCGTTTCTCGGTGCCTTCCGAATAACTTTTCATGCGTAATAAATTACCCGGGTACTAGAACTACTTCCTTCAAGAATCACTTCCTCTCGTCTGCGCCATCTTTAAAAAAACGTTTCAATTTCATAAAGAAGAAAAAGGTTAAAAAACGCCGCGTACCCACAATATTTTTTTGAGAATCACGATACAAGAATAGTGTCGAAAAGTGCATTTTCACGTTTCAGACTCATTAGGAAACACGAAAGAAAAATGCATCGTCACGTTACCCCAATTTCGCCGATTCCGGAAGTAGCAAAAAAACGAGACATTTAAGAAGTCACGGATTTTAATAAACATTTTACGCCTACCGTATTTTTCGAAAATGTTGCATCGTCGAATGTCGTTAATAATAGAACGGCTTTCTACCCGAAATACTCGTGTATCAAAATAAACAAGCAACTATATTAGTAAATTCGTTATTGAATTTGCGTTTGCCGGTGCTGGTCGAAACATCCGAGGGTGGGATCAATGTGTGCACGTTATGATTTTAAATTATAAATTGTAACTCGGTACATCATGTTGTCATTAACGTATCGGATTCCATTAAAGACACGATTCAATTTTGTAATCCGAAAGCAGAGTCATTATTATGAAATGGTATTGATTAAATGGTGATAATTAAATTATTCGCGACATCGATGTCAAAATCTGTATTTTCGATAGATTCTGCTGGAAAAATGAGTGCACTCTACAAATGTAATGAATGAAGATCTACTTTACTGGTTTCCGATTTATTTGATGAATCTTAAAAAGTGTTTGTTAATTAATGAAAAAAATAGAATGATGAAGTTTTTCTTAGTTATTTATTTCCGTATTTATATAATATTTAACGAATATTCAAAGTTTAATCTTATGAATTTGAATCAACTAAAACGAAACATGTGCATATTTGTCGAAATTATTTCTGCAAATTTGCCTCAATATTGGTAAAACAGATTTTTGCTGGTTTTCTCTTTCTTTGATGTATTTTATTGTTTAATAACAGTTTTGCTATTATTATTAACTAATATGACACATACGTCGTATTTTGAATGTCAGATTCGTTAATTTCGAGTTTTTTTTCAAATTACGACTTTTTTATTTTTTATTTTTTTGAAGATAACGTTAAATCGTATTAAAAATGGTGAATTTCAAAACATTTTTAAACTTTTGAACTAAATTTAACAATAGAATTACTTTTCAAGATCTCTATTGCTTATTTCACAGGTTAAAATTCATAATTTATGAAATATTTCGAGTTAATTCTTATCTTAACTAACAAATCAAGTATGAGATGGACAAATCTTATGAATTATGAATTTGGTTCTGAAAAAATAATAAAATATCTTTAAATTAATTTAATACCTCTGGAAAAATGGTAAGAATAAAAATATAATAAAGTAGTTGGTTAAAATAACCAAAAATTCCAAATTTACTTAATAAGGAAACCTAATACTGAATTTTCAAATATAATGATTGACAAAAATTAAAATTTTTGTTTCTGACACATTGTTAGATGTGAAATCAAAAAGATTTTTCACAATATTTTTAAAATAAAAAATTTTTTTTAAGGTACAAAATATGTCTTCTTCCACAAATTTTTATTACAATACAGTCAATATTTTTTTGTAATTCTTTTTTCGTTCGGTTTCTCAATCTCCTTATCAATTAAAGTTATGCATTTTGTCAAAATTGATTGTATTTAATATATAACCTAAAAATTAACGTTTTCAACGTAATATTTATTGAAATTCATTTACTAAATGGTTATTATAGCTGGTAAATAACAAAAGATTGTTATCGAGTAATTAAACGTCAAGAAAACACTTATTTTTTTGTTTAAATATTCGGTACATATATCGAGATTTTACGATCTGTACAAACATTTAAATCACGTATTATACATTGAAACATGTATTTTACATTTCGTTTACGCTCAAATGTCATCATCCCCTTCATTATTGCGTAATATAATATTTCATTAATCCGTTATTGACACAATTTTCACATATATTAATTGTAATATTTTTGTCATTCTCAATAAAATGAAATCTTATCCAAAAAATATAATTCAAATTTAAAAACATTTCGTTACTTAAAATTCCGAAATATTTCTGACGTATGGTAACAAAATACAAAAATATTGGTGCATTTAACTTAGCAAGACCACGAGATAGGGGTAAATACCATTTCCAAGATATTAATTTTCGTTATTACTGATATTGTTGACCAGATAAAGCATTACTGTTCTTAAAAAAATTAAAATCTGCAAAAATAATTTTTTAAACAACTTGTATTAATTACCCAAAGTTTCTTATTTTGAACAGTTAAGAATTTTTTAAAAAAGAATGAATTTTAAAGAGAGACAGCTTATTTTTTTTGCGTTACTGAATCTATATTTCCGTTCGATTTTTGCAAATTTTAGAAACTAACAACTCTATTTATTAACAAAAAAATAATAAATTTTCACAATTTCTGAATAATAATAGTAAAAGATAAGTCGTCATTCGTTAAAATCCATTTAGTTTTAAAAAACTTTTAACTGGCGATAAGAAGAAATTTTTAATCATTAATGAGAGTTTAACAAATTATTTTTGCAAGGCTTATAAATAATAATACTTTCTCCCTTCAACAATGCAATTATTAATGAAAATTAAATGCTTTGAAACGTTATTAAATATACTTTATACCTTTTTTAAAAGTATTTTTGAAAATTTTTCGTAATTTTCTAAAAATTTGTTAAAAAATATAAATGTAAACAATGTATGAAACCCGTATCATAGTTAAAAATGCATTTGAAAAAAAAATTGTAGTTAAAAAACCATGTTTTTTTCAGTATTTTGGTAAAAAAAATGTGTTGAACGTCATTTTTCGAAAAATTCTCAAACCTAATCGGCTATAGACGTCTCCATTTTTTTTAAATTTTTATTTTATACATAGAACGATGCTGAAAAATCCATGTGCAAATTTTGCTCATTTGGGACTTAAAGGGTTAACTAATTCAAATTTATAGTACATAAATGACACTTTATTGCAGACAATCTAATAAAAAATGGTAACATTTTAGCCTCTTGAAAAATACCATTTTTTCTGTTTCTACACAGAAAAAAATAATTAATAGATTCTACCCAGAACTTCAGTAGAATTTACCAAAAAATTTGAGTAACAGTTGTTAATACAAATAATTAAAAGAACAATCCTAATTCTCTGCAGTTTATCTGGAATTTATCTTTTAAATGCTTGATTAACTCTAATTATGTATTAAAATCTTTTCCAAGTAAACAAATTCAGATAATTTTTATATTCAATGTAACTGCTGTCGATTTTCTTGCGAGCGCTGTTGTAGACTATTTAGCATAGTTTTTCGTTCATTTCTGATTAAACTTCAATTAAAAACTTATTACTTAAAGGCTAGAGTACTATTTATTTATATTTTTCAATGAATTTTGCTTTTAAATGAGACTTGGTAAATTTAGCATAACTAATATTGTCAATGTTTGTCTTCTCGTTATAAGTGTATAAAAAATATTTTCAATTGTTTACATATATTTTTTACAATTATTACTTATTTTTTTCATATTTTTTGTATATGGGCATTGTTCTAGAACTTTTAAACGTTATGTTGTCGCTCATTATGATACCATAAAAATTTTAAATATAACTTTGTAACACTACAGATCAACAAATGTTTGTTCGATTTACATGTAATAAGCGTTTATTACTAATTACAGATATGTAGAAAACAATGAGAGTAAATAAAAGTAGTGAATTTGCCTATTTTTGGTGCGCGACACTCACTACATTTTTTCAGTTTTAACGCTGAAACTTTTTGCACCTTTTTTTTAATGGTCTGTGGTTTTTTGTGGAAGTATTTGGGGATGTAAACAAATGAAAAATCCTTAACTTAATGATGTGCCTCACTGAGGAATAAAATTATATACCTTCAAACTTGCGAGATAACTTTTTTTTATAGTTGACAATTTAGCAATCAACCTTAGATAATTTTTGTCACATTGGTTTTTAAGAAACCACACAACAGGGGCAACATTGCCTATATGATAAGAAGTAATTTGAGCCTTTGCCCGAATGTGTGCCACCTATACATAAAAAATGCGACCACGTCAAACTTTAAATTTCCAAGCGAAACTCACTTGGAAAAATCAAATTATTTAATGACACATCTACAATTTAGCTTCTAAGTACTTTGGAATCATTGTCATCTTTTCTTCTTTGTTATTAAAGTATTTATAACTTTTGTGTTTTTTTAATACAACAAAAAACACAATTTTTGACAATAATAAAATGATTATTCTTTACAAATCGTTTTAATTTTTTGGTATCCTTAATGTTAAATCATGTATTTGGATTTCAAATTTTAATGAAAACTGACTTTGGATTTGTAATCAGTGGCCTCAAAAACCCTAACATATCAAATTTTATAAAAATCAAAGAAATTTTGTAAAAATAGCCCGCCATATTTAATCCATTATTTTAAATTTGAACTATTAACTAGACGTTTAATTTTATATAATAGCTTCTAAAAATTAGGCCATAAGCAAAAGAACTGAATTTTTTATGTATATTAAACGTTACAAAACTAAAAACTAATTTTACGAGTAACGTAACATATGTTACATTAAAAAAAAAAATACATTGTGTATAAATGAGTCACGCAAGGTTTTTCCTGTCATTTGATCAATTCTAAAGCCAATAAAATTAATTTCATGAATGTGCCTAAAAAAAAATGCAATTTTCTTCAACCTCAAAGTTTAAAAGTTCTAGAACAATGCCCATATGTATAATTTATTTTATAATGTCACCTAATATTTTTTTATGTATAATTTTTTAAAATTTGTATGATAATTTTTGTTAATATTATGTTTTGATAATGTATATAAAACTTTTTTTTTGTATTATTTTACAGAATAAATTTCTGATGAGGGCTACGAAAAGCTAGCCGAAACGTAATTTTTGAAGTTTTTTGTTTATTTATTTCCATTTTCCGTGATGATGACCAAGAAATACATGTTTTATTGAACATATTTATTTAAAATATATCGGAAAAAGAAGCTTTATGAACAGTGTTTTTTACACAATTTTTAATTAGCATAAGTAAGTTTGGCAAATTCTAGTCATGATTTTTTTCTATTTCTACGCCAATGTTCATTTATTTGTTACCCCAGTTACTTTTTATTTTTTGTTTAGTTTTAGATTTTTCAACTGGACCCCTCGCAAAATCCATCATAGACATCGTGGGTACCATTCGTGATCGACGCCATTACCAATCATGTTATTCGTGTCCGTTCTCGCGTGACGCCGGTGGGTCCATTGGCACAATGCTCCGACGAGTGGCTGCTGTTATCTCATCGAGCCGAGTTTACAATAACGAGTTATGAAACATGCGTAATCCGAGTCTGGCCGAAGAAACGGCCGAACCAAGGATCGTTCCGAGCGAGAGGTGATTTGCCGGGTTCAAAAGACTCGGGATCAAAAATACAACACGACTGGACGAATCGCGATGGCGACTCCGTTACTTAACCGCAACCGAGCACCGTTAGCTCACCTGGCTGCGTGCACGGAATACGGGGCTACTAACTCCCAGGAACGAGTTAAGCCGTACGTCCATCCAAGGGGAATTTTAAAAGCCATACGATTATTTTCAAATTACCGACGCTTCTCCTCCAGGCACTCGCCATTCTTTTTTTTTTCCTAGGCTGGTAAACGCCAATAGGAAACAGACCGGTCCTATTCCAGACCATTTTTCCTCTTCATTTTCCGATTGGAAAGACCACACCGACCGCCTATACGAGATTCCGTATTCTTGGCAATCCTTTTTTTATCGCCTCTCAACAACTAGAAAAGTTACGAAACCATCAAACGAGCCGGTCAAGTTTATATTTCGTAAAAATCGCTCAGTTTCGCATAATACAATCTTCCCTCGGTTCAATGACGTGACGGAAATACCAAGGTAAATCGTGTTTCGAACATCTGCCGCAATTCGTTTCACGTAATGATCTCAAAATCTCACGTCGCGCAATCGCCTCGCGCATTTTGAGTCGTTGAACAGAAATCGCAGGTTCAATTCTGTCGCATGTAAATATTAACTCATCCGGTTCCAATGCTCTCTGAAGCAATTCGTTATTAAGGCAACGCATCGTGCTACGTATCCAGAATTATTCATAGGACAATATCAGCTCTCCCGACATTGCAATCGACCACAATATCGCGGCAAAAAAAATGCGAGATCATTGGGACTGTAAGTCATTTCTTCCCGCGAAAAGCGTCAATTTTCTGAATTAACGAGCGGAATCTCAGAAAAAGTCTGGTGCAAACCATAAATCAAGCGTCAATGAGAGGAAATGACTCTCCTGGATGCTCTAATTATGTTCTTCGTCTCATCAGGACTCGTTAAACTAACTTTCGAAATTATTTCGTGGCAGAATGGCGAGTACCGCTGTAAAAATACGCTGCGAATATAATTTTTCGGCAATCGAAAGGTCCCGGGTTCAAGTCCCGGCCCACCACATTCCTCGAGTTCGTTTTTTATTTTTAAAAATAAAAATATTGTTTTTAAAAAATCATTAAAAATGTACATTCTTACTAACATACCTAAAGAATTAAAATTTTTAGTTTCATTATATATATCTTCAGGTATTTTCCATTTCTTTTTTTGTCTAAATCATAGTTTTTGAGATACTGATGTTTAATAAATATCACTAATCAGTAATTTTTTGAATTGTTATTATATTTTACTCGTATTTTTATTACTTTATAATAATTAGTCTAACTTTTACATAAACTAACCATATTTCAGTTTAAAAAAATTTTGAAACTTAATACCATAACATTGCTCACTTCTTATCGAATGTCTGGTCTGTATATTTTCAAAAATGTGTAGGAAATGTAAATTAACTTAACGCTTATTAAATTTTTGTTAGAATCTTTTTTAGTTAATGTAATTCTTAGTTTACTATCTAATTAACGACAGCTACCTGTGGGGTTAGTTGAACATTGTAATAAAAAGGTTTGTTTGCTTACAATCTTTCAGTAATTGTGCTAAGCAAAAGTGCGACTTGTATCGCTATTAACTTACATAATATATAATAAGTTAGTAAGACTAATAATTAGATAGTAAAATATGACACAGCCATCATTTTTGTTGTTAATTTCACCATGTAAATAATGATTTCGACAAACTAGATAGTCGAGAGTACTATTCAAATAGTACAACCAACTAAAAAACGTACTTTTACCAAAAAGCACTATTTAGATAGTAAAATCAGCTATTCATTTTTATTCCACAATACTATTGTTTTGGTAACAAACCGTCATTCATAAGATTTACTAAATTAATTCGCGAGAATAATCATTTTCTTGTAGTATCCAAGCAGAAATCTTGAAAATTTTACAATTTCAAATCATAATTTTGGGACAAACTTTCAGAATGAAAAGAAACCGCCATTTCTTTCTGATAAAAATGAACATTTACTATTCAGACAGTAAATATTACAATAAAATCTAGTCATTTTTACCAGAAAAAATAGCAATTTCCTCCAAATCTGTTTCAAAATTACAATTTGAAGTAGTAAAATTCGCAAGAACATGGTTTTTCTGTATATAAATGACAATTTTTTCCGTGTACTCGTACATCGTTTACAAACTCTAGAAAATAAGTAATTTTTATCCGCCATATTGGATCCGTCGTTTAAAATTTGTTAAATGTAAATTCAGAGTAATACTTAAAGACCCTGGACACTAACAAATATTAAGTTTTATCAAGATCCGATCATTTTTTACTACTTATTACACTAGGCTAATATTTTACAAAGCATTAATCTGTGTTTTATAGTCGCTATTTTATATTCGCCATCTGCAATTTTCCTATATGTTTTATGAATATTTACATCTGAGAAATTAGGGATATGACACTTTAGCTACTTAATACAATCTCTTTTCTATTTGTCATTAAAATATTTTTTTAAAATATCTTTTTTATTAAAAAAAGTTATGTTTTTTGTGAATAATTATGTAACTTTATTTATGTTTATTACAAATTAACATTAATAACAAAATCTGAAATACTAATACTAAAATATTCTAGATCAGTTTATGATCTATATAAACATACTCTCTAAATTGTCTTATAGTGAAAATTACTTCATTATAGTGAATTTCACCGTCAACGACCGAGAATGAGACTATCCTTTCAAAGTCAAAATTGACTTCATATTAAAGTGAAATTCCATACTAACGAAGGCACTGAAATAGTTAGTTATGAACCTAATGGTTACGCAATTTACGTAAATATTTAATTAATTAATAAGATTTTGAAAATACAAAACAGTGGATTCAAAATGGCTGCCCAAAATGTACAACGCTACTTGATCCAGATAAAACTGCGTACTGGAGGATTTTTTAAGTCGCTCATTATGAATCTGGACTAGGATGTTGTAACTGTCTAAATTTCAAAAACTGAAATTACAAACTCTGACTTCGTAATCAGCGACCTCAAATCCCACTAGTATCCATTTTTATCATAATCAGGTAATGTTGAATCCGCGAGTTTGAATATTCAAAATCTGAGTTAAAATTTCTAATCAGTGTCCTCTAAAACCCTAAGAACTCAGTTTTGTCTCGATCCAATTGAACATTTGCCAACGACTGTATTTTTTCTATAAAAATGACGATTTTTAACTGTTAATTTGTTGATAAATCATCATATTAAATAAATATTAACTTAAATTTTAAAAATCACGGATATTACAGTTTTTATTTATGATTTTTAAAATTAAATACAATAAAAACGGTTCAGGATTATATATAAAATCAACTGTTGACATAAATGTTAAAAAATTCTTTATAGCTTACAAAAATTGGATTACTTATTTTGTCCGTCATTATTCAGATAGTAAAATTAACTAAAAACGATGGCTGTTATCCTACTATCTAGTTAGTACTTCCGACTATTTGTTTTCGCGTAACTAATATTTTTGCATCGGATTATTGTAGAAAAGTTGGAAATAAATTTTTTAATTCGAAAAATATAAATTAAATTTTTAAATTAAGTGTAAAATAAATAAGTACTAAAAATCACTGTACGACATCTGATAAGTTCTGACTTATTTCACATAACAAAAGTACACGAGATTCCTCATTCGAAGAGTCTTAAATTTGTGTCTTGTACTTTAGTTTTTCGGACTCTTTGATGCTACACGCGTTACAAAGGTTACGTCTCCCTGGGATTTATTTCCTTGCTGCGAGCATGCCCCTTTCGAAAACCAGCTACAAATAAGATAAGTACCATAAATTCATACGTTTCGACCAGTCAAATTTTACATTAAGTTAACAAATACTTTCTATAACTAATTTCATACAAAAATATTTTCCTTTTAAAAATTGCACGTCTGCTAAAAAAAAAGGAAATTCACTTGGCAGCGATACAGTCACGTGGCCGATCTCGGGAAAATTAAGGTTACATTAACCTATTAATACCCTCAACGCATATTTTCAATATAAAATAAATTTCGAAAAAAATAAAAACTATCAGATTCTCCCATTTTCAAGGCTGTTCTTTCGAATGATCGTAAGAAAATTTTTAAAAAATTGAAATTTATATATGATTTTGATATATCTAGTAGAAAAACATGATTTTTTAGGAAACATTTTTTTACAAATATCGAGTTTTCGATACAATATCTTACTTTGAGTGAGATAAAATATATTGCAAGGGTGCACTCGATAGTTGTACTTAAAATATACACTGATATATATTTCAAATTTTCGATGTCAGAATCAAAATGGCCACGGCATTTACAAATTTTTTCAAAATTTAGCCATCCTTTTTCTTGAAAACTATGAACTTTAGAGAAAATTTTATAAGAACAATCATGTTCTAGAATAAGTCGAAGAATACCCTCGAAGTTTTTCAGAATGTATTGTTACAATTTTTTATTTTTGAAAAATTCGAAATTTTGAAAAAAGTAATTTAAAAATCGACAAAAATTTAAGAGTATTCTTTAACCAATTCTAAGACTTTTTGCTTTAAGGGAAATTTTCTCTAAACTCTGTAGTTTTCAAGAAAATTAATTATTAGTCTTGAAATCCATAAAAGTTTAATAATCCTTTTTTTGAAAATTATAGACTGACGCAAATATCCATAGAACGAAAACGTCATAGATTTGGTTAAAAGAATACTCTTTTCTAATTTTAAATGCCTTTTTTCAAAATTTCTATTTTTCGACAACTTTTATGGAAGACTAATAATTAATTTTCTTGAAAACTACAGAATTTAGAGAAAATTTCCTTAAAGCAAAAAGTCTTAGAATTGGTTAAAGAATACTCTTAAATTTTTGTAGATTTTTTAAACGACTTTTTTCATAATTTCGACTTTTCGAATTTTTCAAACGTAAAAAATAATGACAATACATTCTAAGAAAATTCGAGGGTATTTTTTTAACTTATTCTAGAACATAATTGTTATTATAAAATTTTCTTGCAAGTCCATAGTTTTCAAGAAAAAAAAATGGTTAAATTTTGAAAAGGAATTTGTAAATGCAGTGGCAATTTTGAAACTGATATCGAAAATTTCAAATACATACCAGTGTATCTTTTAAGTACACCTATCGAGTGCATCCTTGCAATACATTTTATCTCACTCAAAGCAAGATATTATATCGAAAACTCGATATTTGTAAAAAAAGTGTCCTAAAAAATCATGTTTTTCTACTATATATGTCAAAATCATACATAAATTTCAATTTTTATAATTTCTTACTACCGAAAGAGCGACCTTGAAAATGGTATAATCTGCTGGTTTTTTTTTCGAAATCTATTTCATGTTGAAAATAAATATTGAAATTGCAGTAAACTTTCTGTTGATTAATCGGTTAATCGCTAGTCGAATGTCAAGGTTTACATCAGTTCTGTCAAAAATCAAGACACATCGTAATAGAAAGGAGGAGCGTCCGGTGCATCGAACCTAGTGCATGTCTCGTTCTCTTTGTTGGAATCGCTAGTGCATTTAGTAATCGCAATAAAATCAGTAATTATCCTTAGGCGAGATGCACCTCCTAGATTGGACAATTTTCCCTGTGGAGGGTCGACGGGGCGTATACCACGAGGGTGTCTAATGTCGAATGTAGGAAGCCGCCCAGTTAGACGATATAGAGATCGTATTTCACCGGGGGTTCGGCCTCGTGGAGGAGAACTTTGGGAAAGGAATGTATATGAGCGACGTCTTAGGTGTATCGAACCGACGAGGTCGAAACTCCTTGAATCATCCAGGAACGTATCTTCCTGGATGTGTGCGAGTGTATGTCGAGGAATGACCGAGGGACAACATGGGGAACCGGTTTCTCAGACCTTTGATACGGGTGGTTCACCGCGATCGGGAACATGCCGATGCGTAACAACTCGTAATGCCCGAGGATTACGAAATACGCACACGCACGCACTAAAAAGAACGGTCCGATTCGCAAGTCGCGTGCTTGCTAAAAAAACTGTTAGAAACGAGCCACCTTCAAAAATTTCACATTTTTTAAATTTTTTTAAAAACTACAAATGATTTGTAAATTTACCTAACCTAACATTGCAAACTATACAAACTAAAATAACAAAAAGTACAAAAACTAGACGATAAAACCCCTTTCATCTTTAAATTGGACATATTTTTGAAATTTTTGTAAATAAAAATACTGTTCTTTAACCCTTTTCATGCCAAAAAGCCACAATTATTTTGTGGTTTTCGAGTGAATATTTATCTGTGTAATGATAAGCAAACAAATTTCAAAACTCTATTTTCTCACATCCTTTTGTCCGTACTTTTCAAATCTGCTATTAGTTTTTTCTTTGACGATTAATTTTTTCAAAATGGCGGCTAATTTACAAAAATACATGATTTTTTAATTTTTTAAATTTGTTTAACGTCCTTGCTAATAATGTTCCCGTTGTTGGATCGGTACAAGCGTTTGGATCCTGTGGAATAATAACTAGAACTAAAATTTAAGCTACGCAGAATGTCAAAATTCAAAATGGCCGATGCAATACGGCGACTTTTACACGCATTTTACCACGTTTTTATTTTACTTTTTTTTTCATTTTATTTGATGTTTAGTCCATGACATTTACTTTTTCAATAGATTTATTATATTTATCTAAGTTTGATATCGATTATAAAAGAAAATAGAATATTTTCCACTATTTGTAATTCCATATCATCTTGTAATATTATTTTCTTGCATAATCGATATTAAACTGAGATATGCATAACGAATCTATATTATAATAAAAATATAACATTTTCAGCCATTTTGAATTACATATCATCTTGTATTGCTATTTCCGAGCATAATCAGTATCAGACTGAGATAAATATAACAAAACTATTAAAAAAGTAGGCATCAGGGACTAAAAACATACAAAAAAAATGAAAAAACATTAAAAATGCGCGTAAAAGCCGCCATATTGGATCGGCCATTTTGAATTCTGACATTCTGCGCCGCTTAAATTTTAGATATGGTGATTATTCCACACGATCTGGACACTTGTGCCGATCCGACAACGGGAACATTATTAGTAGTACGTTAAACAAATAAAAAAATTTTAAATATCATGTTTTTTTTTGGAAATTAGCAGCCATTTTGGAAAAATCAAATGTCATAGAACGAAACTAATAACAGAATTGAAAAGTACGGACAAAAATACGTCAGAAAATATGGTTTTGAATTTTTTTTGCTTGTCATTACACAGATAAATTACAAAATAAGAGTTAAGATTACAAAAAAAAAACACAATTTTCAAACTATATTCCGAAATTTTGATACGAAATATTGATTGAAAATGAAGTATAAAAAATGCCATTTTAGGCGTTAATGGGTTAATACTTCCATTCATTTTTTAGGGGTTTTGGGTCAAAGTTTTTGAAGTCGTCTGTCAAGTTTGACTAATTCAACATGAGAAAAGAAATTTCCATTTTTTAAGCGAATTCGTGATTTCTAACCTCAAAAATCTTTCCGTATTGAATGTCAACTAAAATGTCGATTTTTCAAAATGGAACATCGATTTTTCTTTAATTTTGAGAATGTTGACGTTTGAAGTTTGACTTTTTGATGTCTATAAAATAAAATTTTAGATAGTAAAAGTTTTACTCCTTCTTGGAAGGAATATAGTTAGAAAATTCTGTTTTTTGTACATAAATTCATTAATAACAATGATTATTTATATTTTTTAAGCAATACGTATGAGAGATTTTTATTTACAAAAATTGTAATAAAATATTTAAATGAACACAAATATATCAATACTTTTGTCTGTAATAATGCGTTATGCCTAAATTGCGCGACGAAGTAAACTGATTCGCGTACTTTGATGCTATTCTGCTTTGTATCGGCTTTTCCTTCTTCTCGGTCTTCCTCTCGCGGCCTTTTCTCTCAGGTGCAGCATAAGCAACAATCAACAATGGACGCCAGGCAAGTTCCTATCTGTGAGTTCCCGAACAGCATTTCCCGTTAAACGGTAACCCAGTTGTTACATTCAATTGAATAAACATCTCTCTCATCCCTTTGTCTCCTCCCCCACCTCCTCTGTCTCACACTCTGCCTTTTCTTTCCTCCTTCCTATTTTACCTCGTGTCGATCATGTCGACCAGTCATTCAAATTAATTCCATTTTTTTTTTATTATTTTCTACAACAAAATACAAATTTATTTGAAAATTACCAAAGTGTTTGAGGACATCGGAAAATGTCGGAAAACATCCTCGAATAGATACTTTTCGTAAAATAATTACTGAAAGGCAGATATAGTAACGTATTTCTTGAAAAAATTCACCCATTTTTAAATTTTTGAACAAAAAAATTATTTTTCTGACCCCAACTAAAATATGTTGTAATTTTAAACATTTTTTAAATTAGTTTTTGCAGTAAATTGTACTTAATCTGTGGCATTAATTTTTCAGATGAACCTTCAATAAAAATTTGTTCGTAAATCTAATTTGCATAGCAAAAATCATGAAAAATCGATAAAAATTATGATTTTTCGCAGTTTTACTTCTTTGAAACAAAAAAAATTGGAAATATCAAAAAATGTTTGAAACGAAAGTTACAGATCTGCACACAATACATGTTTTATATTTAAAACATTTTTCGGAATTTTCAAAATTTCACGAAATAAACCAGGAAAATGCTGAAAAATCCGAATTTTTATGAATTTTTCGCGTTTTTCTTCATGTAAATCGCATTTTTGCCAAGTTATGTTATGATTTTCAATTTTTGCAAATCAAAATACGCAGAACGCCATAGCTGTAATAACAAATTATTGGGAACCCTCACAAATTTTTCATGGTTATTAAAAAAATTATACAATTAATTGCCATTTTTCTCTGTTTCTATCACACCTATATAAAAAATGTACAAAATATTAAAGGTGTATTTTAAGAAGATCTATAACTTTGGCTGATCTATTATGGAAGACAAAAATTCTAACGTCTTACAAAGTTAAAAATGGCGAACATTTTACAAAGGACTATTTAAAAAAAAATTTTTATTCGAGGTTTTTTTACTTTTATTGCGATGCCATTTATTGATACGATTAATACATTATTGCTAACCTTCAAATTTCCGAAACGCCCTATAATAATGGACATAAGACACAAAAATTGCTGCAAATGGCTAATACAACATGACGTTATAGGCGAGGTCGCAGAATGGACTTAATATTTTCCGAGAACAGACACGGGCGCACCCTCCTGGGGTACCCAATAATAAAATCCCCGTCATTTGGCTAAAAGCAACCATCGGCACCCACCCTTCGGTGGTGTATATCTTTCCCGTATCAAGGTGCGGTTCGAACTTTTATCACGCGACTCCACGCCCATACATTTTGTCCTGCGATGCTCGTCCGGCATCAGCAAGGGGAATACCGGGAGCTTGTAAACGAAAAATACGTTCCAAAGGGAGAGGGATGAGGGAAAACGTGATTGAGACGGCACCTTAGAAATAAATAGAGTGGTGTAATGAAAGTGCCCGGGAGAAAGAGATTGATTGGTTCATTGATCGAACCAACGTGTCCTGAAACTTTTTGTAATTGTTTTTTTATCACCCAGAGAAAAATATGGTACCAGGTAAAATAATGATGGTGGTAGTTACCACCTTTTTCTAAAAATCTTGTAGGGAAATTTCACATTCCGAAATTTAAAAAACGGTCTTGAAATAATAATAAACTACTACAAAACCACAGAATTTCAAAAAGGCGTCTGCCGTTTTGGATCCTCCATTTTAAATGTTGAAATGTAGAAACGGATTCCTAATAAGTGACCCAGAAAACTCCTTAATTTTAATAATTTGTCATTTCTTTGCAATTCTTAGTTATCAAAATTAAAACTTTTCGTCATAAGTTTCTTTCACAAAAATTTTGGAACTGACAATTTTGGTCAATGAAAATCTTTTCAACTATTCAGCAACATTTATAACAAAAAATTTTATTGCAAATCCAATCTACATGGTGAAATTCTTGAAAAATCGATAAAAATTATGATTTTTCCTCGGATTTTTCGCAGTTTTTCTTCTTTTTTTCTTTTAAAATTGAAAATATCGAAAAATGTTTCAAACAAAAGTTGTAGATCTGCACACAATACATGTTTTATATTGAAAACATTTTTCGGAATTTTCAATATTTGACGAAATAAACTAGGAAAATACTGAAAAATCCGAATTTTTATAAATATTTCGCGTTTTTCTCCATGTAAATCGCATTTTTGCCAAGTTATGTTGTGATTTTTGAGTTTTGCAAATCAAAATACACAGAACGCCATAGCTGTAATAACAAATTATTGGGAACCCTCACAAATTTTTCATGGTTATTAAAAAAATTATACAATTAATTGCCATTTTTCTCTGTTTCTATCACACCTATATAAAAATTTTTTTTTCAAAAGTTTTTTTTTCAATTTTTCACCATCTAAACGGTATTCTATATGGGATATTTATCCATTTTTAAAAAAATATACAATAAAAATGTCCTAATAATAAAATTTCCAAAAATTTATTCCCTAATTTGTATTATTATTCTAAAAATATTATTCTTTCTTAAAAATCCTTCATTCTCTTTAAAATGTTCATAGCTTGACACTTGTATCGAAGCGGCAAATGACATTTATTAATTTCCGCAGTCAGAATGGAATAATTCCCAATTTTTTTTTTGGTCCATTAGCGAGAAATATAAATGAATTTGTCGAGAGCAGTTGGCTTTCGATCCTTTCACTCTTTAACAAATCTTTCAATGAGGCGTGTAATAAATTTCACTTCCTCCGGTTCCTCGGGTCCGTTCGTAAGTTTCTCGAATGGTTTTTCACAGCTTGGAACTGCTAAAACGTAACTCCTCGTCGGGTTCTCCGAGATTACTCGTCTGGATATTCACTGTTTTAAGTCTTTTATGCATATTAAATTACACTTTTTTCCCCTACTTTTTTTATTCCTTTAAACTTTTATCAATATTGTGGCTTATTTTGCTTTTTTTTCTCTCTTTTGAGTCTTTTTACGAGAGTATATACTGCGATTAGCGATAATGCATAAGCCTTATGCAGACGTGGATGGCGATCATCTGGTTCTCATAAACGCATCACGAGTACACGCTCTCTTGCTTCGGGCTTAGTGAATATCCCGACCCGAGCGTGGAATACGAATGTCGGGTAACAATGTCGGGTATTGGAATTTCGCGTCCTGATACTGGGGGGGGGGGGGGGGGGGGCTCCTTTATTTCCGAATGAATGGCGGGGAGGCTCAAGAAACGCGCCTATCCGATCGTCCATAATGCGGAAAGCCGGCGCGATTACAACTTATTGTTCGATATTGCCTGACAATCGCTTTGATGCCGCTCTTACCGTATGACGTCTTCGTCACTTTTTACTACCCCCATTATTGCGGAAATGCGACCGAGAAAATCAAGGTAATTTATTGTCAACTTGAAAAATACCGAGTTTTCTCTAGTGTCGCAACGAGGAAAATGATATAGCGAGCGATTTGCCAATTTCCCTCGTCTTTTCCTAAACCCTGCCACCAAAGATCCCATTTCAAGTAGTTTGAGTTACGCGATGCAGCGTAAAGTGACAGCGATGGCGAAGAACGCTTGATTTTACGTCGGCTGAATTGGAAACATCCGGCTCTTAATATTAACGACGAGGATAAAACTAACGAACGCCTCCGCTAGTACCAGATCCGCTCGAGTATACACCTGAGCTAATTCCAATATCGTTAGAACACATTCCGAAACCACCCCAGCAAAAAACGAAACAATAAAAATGTCATTCGACGCTAGATGGCGCTGAAATCCAAAAGTGAAGTTGCGAAAGGGTTCATACAGAAGCAACACTTACCCAACTTCTTTTTTGGATTAGTACGCCGCCTAGCGTCCTTCGAAGGAACTCACTAATGCAGAAGGCCTATCAGTTTTTCTTTCCGGATACCGACAAAGAAAAAGCACGTGACAAATGGGAAAATCCGAGAGACAATGCGAATACCCGCGAGCTAAAAGAAAAAAAGCTAGCGGAGAAATCGAAAGATCGTGGCATTGCAATTGTCAAATAAGATTCCGAATTAAGATGACGGAAAGATTTCAATTTTGATTAAAACTCGAGTCGAGAAAAATAAATTAAAATTCACCGTCTCGTTTGCGTGGTGATCTTTTATCGTCGGGAATCGGAGATTTGTACCTTTTTTCTGATCCCTTGAAACGTAACAGTTTCGTTTGCGACGTCGAAACAAATAAAATAAAATGCACGTGCACCGGGTCGCTCGAAATCTTTTCATCTTTTCACCATTAGTTTTTATGCCTATCGTTTTTTGTATCTTACCCTCACTACCCTTCTCTGTTTAACATAGCTATAAACTCCGCGTCGGAGTAAAAAAATATGCGAAACGCGGTCCTGAGGTAACGTTGGAGAAATTCGCCTCCAGACACTGACCTCTTTACCTTTCCTTGCTTATTCCCTTTGTTCTTTTAGACGTCGTGCATATTTCTTTCCGTCTTACATTTAAAACGTGCGCAGTGCTCGAATCAATCCCGCCAACACGGGGAATTGTTCATTCTCCAACTACACTGAATAAATGTCGTATTAATTTAATCATTTTTTCCCCTTTCCATCGTCATTTTCAACAAAGGGAACGTTACGTATTCTCAGCGAAAGAAAAAAAAAAAAAAATCACAGATCGAAAAAATAGCTTAACAACCTGGAACCAGGAAGCCACAAATAAAAAAAAGCAATGGGAGTCGAGTTCTCATCAGAAATTCTCGCGCTAAAAGATGCCAACTTACGAAACGTATTGTGCGAAACAGGAGCGCGTGCGAAAATCAATTTCTTCGTGTTGGCGAAACACGACACCGAGGTATTGGTGTGGGGACTGATTAAAGACAAACTATGGCGCGTGTATTCTTCTTGGGTAGGTGTTTGTCGTGTCCTTGGATGGGTGGGCAAGAAAAACAGCCTGTCGTCTCGCAATTAACGCGTCAACAAATAATTGAAACGTTGAGTAAAACCGTATATATTTTTGTGTTAAAAAAGGGCCATAATGACTACTCAAAAAAATAGTTCACTCTTAGTTAAAACTCCGCAGTTAATTACGTCGAAAATAGATTGCTCATATCACGAAGTGTAAAATTAGAATTTTCTTACCCTTTCCTATGAAACAAAAAAAGTATAACCTGTTCTACGACCGCAAAGAACTATCAAGTAATCGACCCATAGCAAATAGTTATGCAAACGCTGCGCGCCCGCAAAAACGACCATCTTGTTCAAATATTCATTGTTTTACGTATATGCTTGTGTATAATTTGCTATCTTAAAATCTCCCATTATTTCTCGTCCGTCAAGACTTCCTTGTGAATCGATTTATACTGGCAGATGTTGTATTTTCAGTTCACGAGTATTATATTCGTAAATGTTGTTCCATATTCAACCCTTTGTCGACAAACTTTTTTTTTAAACATCAGATTCATATTCGACATGTTTTGAGATTACAACGACAGATAACATTCGTTTTTTATTCTGTAAAGAATCGGAAACGCGTTTTTGAAAGGTTAGAAAGTGATCAATAACTGGTCTCATTGTAAATTGCATTAAAACAAAAAAAATTGTTACTAAAAAATAACGTTCTTCCACTATTTTTTAAGAAAAATGTAAAATTAAACCAGTTACATTCGAAAGAAGGACCTCAGAACTAGTCGGAAATGAATGATTCCCTTTATTTTTTTTTTTTTATTTTTTTTAATGCGGAAATCAATGTTCAAATTCTGCCCATTGGGTCGTTAAAGGATTAAGTAAATAGAAACTATTATTCTACGGCCTAGTTGTATAATTACCCTGCACTTAATGACGCATTGTGTTGCATCAAAATCGAAAAGCTCGTTAAAAAAGATGTAGATACACAAACAAAAACGACGCTTTAAACTTAGTCAGCATGCAATCTCTCGAGCGTTCGATAAACAATATCAGATAAGTCCGGATCAAAAGCCGTCTATAACTCTTGGAAACGGCCCAAACTATCGCATTATCGCCGAAGACTCCCGTTTTATGAAAAAAAAAAAAAAAAACGAAGGGTACTTAGGAAATTTCGATGTCTTTCATCGACCGACATCGGCGTCAGGCCGGGTAGCCCATTTCTCATCGTGTCGTAAAAATAGTACGGAAAACGTCGCATATTAATATCGCGTTTTCCCTCCAACGGCCTTTATATACCCGATAGCACGAAATGAGCCCTCCTTCGAAACTTCGCACCCTCTCACTCCATTTTCCTCCCTCTTGGCTGAACAAATTTCCGCTAGGCGCAAACGTAATCTACGGATCGTGACAGCTCGCACGCGATCGCCAGGGAAGAAATACGACTGGGCCGGTAAAGTAGCTGGAAGGTGGAGGGAATGGAACAAGGCGCATCCTGGAATGGTGGCTAGCTACCTCGGAAAAACGAAAAAAAAAAAAAAAAAAGACCCAAAGGAACGTCGGTGGAAAAGCCGACGTACCAGCGACCTGCTGGAGGAGGCAAAGGGTCAGGCATCGTCGAGAGGATCTTGGGGGAGAAAGAAAAGCGACAAGACGAAAAGCTTCTGGGGTCAAGGGTTTCAGAAGCAGACCTAACGAAAGAGCCACTATACCGCTGTGGTACATATACACATGTCGTAGCTCTCCTATCTCTCTCTCTTGAGCTGCGTCGTACGTTGCCGGTCCAATTTGTTTTATTGGGTCGACTTTTACACGTAGGCCAAGAGACGGGAGCGTCGCTCGCCAAGTATTTTATTAGCCACCGTCTTCTATCGCGGCTAAATGCGTTGTTTGCCTTTACTTTGCCGAGAATCTCGTCGAAACCAACCCCACCTGGGTGATATACGCGTGGGTGTGACGTATGTAACGACCTGTCAATCCGTCGGCTCTTAAAACTGGCTATAGCTAAAGCGATCGGCTAATGACTGTACCGAGCCGGAGATTTCCGCGTCGGCCCTATCTTATTAAGCGAAGAAAACAACGTCGACGTTTACAGCGCCGCTGTTTTACGAGCCGTAAATGACTGGTGAACCGACCCTCGATGGAATGAACAAATTTTTTTCCCTACCTTCTCCATAGCAAAAGTACTGACATTATCTGAGAAATCGACATGACTCGATGAAAGGGATATAGGACGTCGGCGATATAATGTCCGACGAAGACATTCGTGTCAGGCACTAGGTCACGTCGGAAGGGGCTAAATATACCGTTTGTTGCTGGTACGCAATGTCAATCAATTGTTTCGACTTACCGAGAAATGGTAGTCGATGAAATTATGACATTACTTTTTCAATTATACTAGTTGTTGAAAGTTCCGTAACTTTGCATGCACAAAGCTTACTATAAGTACTGTGGATTATTCTTCAAGTCTTTTCGAATGAGGTTGTTTAATCTCGTACTTTAGCGATTTTGCTGTAGCATGTGGTATTCCCATCGTATTACTTCACACAAGGCGGAATATTTCTTGATTTATGGATGACGTTAAAAACCAGCGTGGTCCAGCATTCCTCTCGCAATGACTTTCATTTTTTAAACGCTTTCAGTAAAGATAACCTACGTAACAATACCCTGAATGTCCTTTTGTTACTCAACAATTTTTAATTTTGATTTTTCAGCATAGATTGCCCTATCAATTTACGACTTAAGAACTTCCTTAAGACAGAAACGCTTGCAAACATCTTCTCATCATTATCAACGAAAAATACAACCTTCTACAACCTCGATGACCACAAACGAAACTAAAAAATATTTCGAAAATCCGCGAAATTCATTAAAGCGTAAAATCCGAGAAAGCTTCCGACCAGCTCGTAAATCCTTCCGATGTGGAATCTCCGAGACGGGTAGGAAGGAAAAATAAAAAAAAAAGAAGACGCGTGAAACGGGACGAAATTCCATTCGATATTCGTGAGAGCGGGAAAAACTTGATGGAAAGGCGTCGGGTGTATCATCCATTTTCCGTTAAATTATCGCGCCAAGTCGTCGCGGAAATGAGAAAAGACGACCGGGGGGAAACCGAATGAAATCGACGCCATGTTGGCGTGCGATGACGACGAGTCCCTTGACGAGCGTTCAGCCGACTAATATGTACACGCTGCTCGATTTTAATATTCCCCATGGGGTGTATAACGCGACAATGTCGATAGAACGACGACTCCGGGTCAAGTCGACTCTTTATGCAACGCCGCAGCCTTTGTTGGACGCACACTCTCTCCCCGTCCTCGTATTCTCGTACATAGGTGACATAAATTCCCTGCGAAGGAATATGAAACTCGTATTACTAGAAAATACGTGTCTCCGAAAATTTTAGCGACCGTTGGTAATGCAGAGTACTTTGTATGAAAAAATGAACGCAAAAAACTGATTTCCTAAATGTCCCTGCAGCACCTCTCACTAGCTGGCTCAGTTAACTTCTCTCGTCTGCCATTATTGGGCTTTTGAATATGAAATTATTGTGAAAAACTTTTGAATGTCAAAATCTTGACCTCCATTTTGTAAATGCAGAATACCAGTAATCAGTAAATCATATCATTATAAATTGTCCTACCGACTGCTTCAACACTATAAAACGTATCAATTGGTCACAACACTGTCAAACATTTGGACACAAACAAAGGAAGAGAAGGAGAAAGAGCAGGAAAGGAGAGAGGTAAAGGGAAAGAGAGAGACAGATGAAAAGTGAGAGAGAAAGGTAGAGAGAGGGAGAGAAATATGAAAAGAGGGAGGGAAATGGAGATAGGGAAATAAATAGAGAAAGGGAAATAAAGAGAGAGACGGAGGAGAGAACGATGAAAAGAGAGGAAAAAGAAGATAGAAAAGGGGAGAGAGAGGAAGAAAGAGAGAGAGGGGGGAGTAAAAAGATGCCATAGAGAGAAGGAAGGAAAGGGAAAGAGAGAAAGAGAAGGAGAGGGAAAAAGCGAGAGAGAGAGAGAGGACAGGAGAGAGGGGAAGATAAAGAAAGGGAGAGGGAGGGACTGAGCGAGATAGAACGGGAGAGAAAAATAAGAAATTTTCTATGATTTTTAGTGATGCAACTCTGCACGATTTTTGAAAACTCCAAAAACCAATTTTTTTGGGCCAACAGCCAAATTGCCGATACATTTGCATTTTATGCAATATACTCCTGAATTATAATTGATTTACCACCTGAATAGAATGTAAATAAATCGTCACTCCAACAAAAGAAAAAATAAAGCGTGAACTAACCGCTAAACTAATTACTTAACAGATTCTCGAGGCGTATATTTGCACGTCCAGCCGTATCGTCGTGTATACGATAATTACATTATCGATATATCACGCAGGCATTTTTACATGGGGGAATCGACGTTAATCGCGATTTAACGCGCATTCCTGCCAACGTACGCGCGTCATTAGTTAGTCGAGTTTATCTATTCGCGTACTAAGAACAACGTAAGCGCATACCGAGGATTCGCGTGTAACGCTCTGTCGGTGATGTTGGGGGGATACGACTTTAAGATGTTGGCTGTATATATATATATATATATATTGGGCATTTTTCCACCTTCGTCAAACAGCGGGTTACATAAAATGTGCCGACGCGTGTCCTAAAAAAAAATTTCCAGTTATACTCACTGGAAACCTAAGCTGTTTTAGCCGCAAACGTCTACGTAGTAACGGACGTAACTTTGTGATTAACATACCAAATAACTGACAAAAATGTTTATTTTTGGAATTTCTGTATAATTTAAATATTCTATCATGCTTTTTATATACTCTAAGTAGCAAACTTTGAACGTGTGGTCATTTTTCCAGATGTTTCCGGTAATTTTTCATATAGATGTGATTACTTCATAATATGACATTATAAGAGAAATTACATAAATTGGGTACATCCGTATCTAAGTTTTTTAATAGTGCCATAAAATATAAGTTAGATAAAGAAATTATTCCTTCGAGCGATAGGTGGCGCTAAAATCCAAATCTGAAGTTGCATACAGATTCGTGGAAGTGACTTCCTGGAATCTGGACATTCATTAAGAAGAAAACTTACTATAAGTATTAACTAATATGACAGTGTGATCTTAGTACAACGTATTAGATATTAAGCGTCGTCGTTTTTGGATCATATGACAAGTAGTCCAAAATCCTCCGTAGATAAGGTAGTAATCTGTACGTAAAAATACTCAAACGGTTTCTCAAAATTCCGGCACTATAACAGCAATTCCAAACACTACAAAGTATCACCTAAAAAATACCAAAGAATTTTATCCAAAATTTTTGTAAATAGATGATTTTCGTTTATTTACCTCTCGTAAACAGCAATTCTTTCCTAATTCCTTTACTGATTAAAATTTCCTTTCCTGATTACTTATCTACTATTTCTGTACTTTTCTCTTTTTCAAAAAGTAGAAATTGACAATTCTACTATTTCAAATTTACCGAGCCGACCCAACAACCAAGTCTTCATTGTTGAATGCCGAGAAATCACGAGGGGTGTTTGTACGTATCGGCGCTTGATACCTTCTCGCATTCCCTCATTTCCCCATGCCTGCAATCTTCAGTCGTAGCCCAATCCACTCTCGTACGCGCCCTTATAACCCGCCGCCACCTTTTCCTTCGATGCAAGTCGGCCGGCGTATACTATTCGATCGATAGGAACAACGGCTTTACACGCGCCGGCATCGCCCCTCGGCCTGACGGTTTCACGTGCCGATGGTGAAGCTTAAGTTTCGATTTTCCATTTTGTCGGAAACCCTTTTGGGCCATCGACCGGCTTCGGTCCGAAATGACGTCCGAGAGCCGGTCGCGGATGATTGCCGCCAGCTTGCTTTGCCACCGCCACCACCACCGGGACACGGGGTAACCCAAAGAATTCAGATTGAAACGTGACCCACTTCGGAAAAGTCGTTTTGGAAATGGTAATGTCTACCACGTAGATTCCCTCGAAAAGAATGCGTAATGCAATGCGGCTGATGCCTTCAAAGGTCCGATAGTGGTAATGGAAAATTCTTTGATTTCCTTTTCTTTTCTCAAACGGTGGATAACTTTATAAAGATTTCAGAGAATATAATAAGTTTCGGCACGTCATAATGCCATTGGAAATTATTCAAATAGTTTGTCATAAGCAAAGAAACTAGAATAATCGGTATCGTCAGCGACTGACGTAGAATCCTAGTAGTAGACCTATGCGGATTCTAAACCAGTTTACGGATAAGGTAGGAATTTACCGTAAAACTAATATTTTTAAATTTTTTTTTAACAAATCTCTACTTTATGATTCCAGAGACATCATCAACTCATAACAGTATACGAAATTAGGATTTAAAGATGGAGATTTCTGAATAACATGAATTTTTTAAGTTTTGACATTACCAATTTCTGACTTATTGTGTATATTCCTACTTTATCGGCAGATATTAAAAATATTGTCAAATACATTGATATTGTGCTCAATTCCAAACTTCCTTCATTCCCATCAAGATATCCTTTGTATTAACTTTTTCGAAGATAACATTTTTATGGTACCGCGGTGGAAAGTAAAAAAAATGAAACAATAGCTTGGCATGTCTGAGGCAAGTTTCGCGGCTTTCTGCCGAAAACAACTTTTCATTACGTCGATAATAAACGGGGTGATTTCGAGTTGTAATGGAAAACTAAATTTGCCGAGAATTCTATTTTTATGTATCTCCTTATATATTCGGAAGGTCGTGGTGCATATGCATAACGATTTTATTGCAATGATTAATTGCATCACGGGCATATTTATGTCGGAATTCATCGAACGAAGGTAAAGGACGTCGGATTACCGTTACCATTACAAAAATGGCTACAACCTTTTCGCCATCCATTAACGAAAGTAGAAATAAGGTTCCTGGCAGTCAACTTATTCGTTCTTGGAAAAATACAAGTTATTAAATGGACGACCGAGAAAACCCGTAAGGCACTGTTTTGTAATGCAAATAAAAGTCAGTATTTCCCTTCCGTTGCGTTACGTCACATTTTACAAATTTCCGCTCAGCATGCACCATCTAACCTCGACTGAATGCCCATGTGTTCACTTTTGTTTTACTTTATTTCTCGACTAGCAACGTAGCGCCTCGTAAAACGATCGTAAAGGAATTAGCCGACAGTTAATTTATTTCACCACTAAAATCTAAAGAAAGGAAGACGACGTTTAATTAAAAAAGCCGATATGGAGGAGAATAGGTAACGCCTTGTTCCTTTTACGAAAATTCTGGCACCGTAACCTCGTTTCGATTTTTACCACCCTACGAGGAGAAATGCCGGACATTTTGCACATATTATCACGCGAAAAATCGATCGCAATGAACCATTATTTCAAGGACGGGACTTTTTCTTCCGCTGCGCCACGATGGAAAATAAAACAATGGCCGCGTGAAAACTTCCGGCAACTGAATGTCGAATTTCCCAGTTTACACCGTGGAATGTTTTCTTTTTTTCGCAAAAAAAAATTGACAGTGCTCAACTTTGACGAATAAATCGAATTTCCGAAGATATCGACATTTCACAGTGACAGACGCGA
Source organism: Trichopria drosophilae (assembly GCA_030407085.1). Classification (NCBI taxonomy): domain Eukaryota; kingdom Metazoa; phylum Arthropoda; class Insecta; order Hymenoptera; family Diapriidae; genus Trichopria; species Trichopria drosophilae. The sequence continues at coordinate 196,200,854 of CM059582.1, forward strand.
TTCCGCAGTAACATTTTAATAAAAGGAACCTATTTTCTTTTCATACGTGTATTATATGTCGAAAATTAAAAAAAAAAACTACAATTACTGCACTTCAAGGTTTTGAGTCGCGACCAATCCGATCGCACCCATCGTTCTCATTCACGACTGCCAATTATTGTAATGGAACGCGATTTTCGTTCCTATTTGTTTGATAAGAAACCTGGTCAAAGTCGAAAACGCATGCAAAATGTCGTAAACGTTCAAACCTAATTATCAATCCTTGACAAATTAACTCAAGATTTTGTATTTTCATTATTCAATTTCTTTTTATTACCTACTTCTCATTATTCTCTTAACCTTTTTTATCTATTGTTATTTAGTAACATTTTTTGTCTTTAAAATTGCCTGGATTTTTTTTAATTTCTCTTGTACTTGGCCTTTTCGTAAATTATTTCTTGCATCGTACTTCTATATTCTTTTTATATACTCTTCGTTTTACTTTTCCTACTAGTTCGTTCTCGTTATTTCCACTGAATTTATGTTCTACAATTTCCTGCTATTTTATCAGTTTTTATTTTTCTAGTTTTAACTCTTTACTATCGTTTATTTATCGATTACCGCATTTTTTTTGTCATTGTTCTTCTGCCTCATTTCTTTCTGTACTTTATCCATTTTTACCTCCACTTATACGTCTTCCATTATTTTTCTTTTCCTTTTTAATTACGTTTCCTTTGTACCACATGCATTGTTTTTTCTTTGCTCAATATTAATTTCAGTTTATCAGTAGTGCATCTCTATTGTTCATATTATTTTCTGTTTAATGTAAATTCTATTTATTTTTACAATATTTTTAATCAGAGAATTTGAACATTCAAAATGGCTGATTAATGAGGAATAAATGTACTATTCCTACGAAGTTCAATAATTGAGTGTCACGGAAGAAGAACCAGTTAAACGCTCGAAGCCAGTAATAACAGACGGAGCCAGACAAATACGAATTTGACAAAATGGCGAACCCAAAATGGCGGACCAAATTCTTAACAAGTTACTCTATTGCCTTGAATCTGGGTACTCGGGGGTTTTCGGGGTCGCCGATTACGAATATGTCCTCGTATTTTCAAAATTCAAAATGGCGGATCGAATATATTGCCATATTACGTCCGTCATTTTGATTTTCGAATAGTTGGCGCTGCATTCGTTATACCAAAATCCTACAAGATACAATATTTCATGAAAATCTCGAAATTTTCAAAAATCACCTCACCAAATATTAGGATTTGCAGAACGGACATCATCCTGGGGATTGATCTGAAGAAACAACAAAGAGTCACGCGTGCTCACTCGGACGTCACTACGTGAAACAAGTTCTTATCGGACAACAGTGCGACTATCTCATCTCCAAGTCGCTTGTTATGAAAGTTCGATTAGGAAGTTAAAATTCGCGCAGCGAAGCCGCCTGGCGCATACGGAAACTCCCCCGAAAGTTTCAGATTCCCTCTGCGTTGGGGGAGACACGGATTCGTTGAGGGATTGAGGGGGTTGGGGGATGACGAGGAGGGGGCGACGGGTACAAGTTGTACAGGGACGCGCGAGCTTCAAGAGTCCTGCCTGAGAAACTCTAATATAATATTTTGCCCCGGAGTCTGGGTTCGCAGACTTTGGCAGAGCCCGGCTGTTACGGCTTGGCAAGTTTATTAAACAGAGATAACTTTCAATCGAGCTTTCAGCAACGGGTATATCCGCCGGCAAAACTTCTCGACAAAATCTGACATTGGCGAAGGATAAGATTAAGCCGATATCAATGTACACGTTGTTCAACGCAACCGCCATCGTACGTTCCTCGAGGCTTCATTATTGTCCTTTTGCAAACTTCCGCCTCGAAAAAATAAAAAAATGACGAATGACGATGAATGTTTAGTAAATTTTGACGAAAATTTGGGTAAATTTAATTGAAATAGCTGAATAAACGGTTTTCGCTTAAAAATATAAATATATTGTTTAATTTCAACAAATTTATGGCATCTTTGTATTAAATAATGACCACAGTATTGTAGTTGCAAAAATTGTTGTATAATTCTATGATGATTTCGAGATAAACGCTTATAATCTTCACTTAGTTCTCTCAAATCGGAATCATCAATAGATTTGTTTGATATTTAGAATTTACCTTTAGTTTTTAGTATATTTATAAAATAATGTTATGTCATTTAGTTAAGTGCACGAATTAATACGATATTTAGTGCATCTCCAACTAGAAGTACCATATTTTCATTCGTAACCTATAACATAATTAAGACGGTTCTAAAGTACTCTGCTGATGGTGGGAATGTACGTTAAAAATTGAAAATTAAAAATGTCTAAATCAATTTTTCAAAATGTTAATTCTCTTTGTATAATTCTAATTACTACACACGGCCGATTAACGAATGCCAAAGAAATTAATTAGGAATTGAACGAGAACTACTAGAAATAAATGATTTTTATTTATTTTCAATAACTCCCCGTTAATTCTTAATTAATTTCTTTGGCATTCGTTAATTGGTTATGTATAGTAATGAAAATTATCCTTATAGAGTCTGAATTTTAAAAAATTGATTCAGACCTTTTTTTAGTGTAAATTCTTACTTTATCGGTGGACTACTTTAGAACCTTCTTAAATATAATTTTTAACTACTTTCCGATATGTTTTATGTCAAATTCTATAATCATAATACTTAAATACAGTCTTGAACGCATAAATTATTAATATTATAAAAATAATTAGTCTTTTATAAGATATTTACGTATATTAATTATGAAAGTTCTTAGATTGTCAAAAATTCAGTTATGCAATTACGTTAATGTATTTTCTACGTCAATAATCATTTAAATGATTTGACAGATTAGTTTAAAACACCATAGAAATTAGACAATAATCGGATGTTTTCTCAAATTTGATGAAAATGTCAGTTATGCCTTTTTAATCGACTTTTGGGCATTTTTTTTACTGAAGACACGTTATAATTAATGACTACAGTATTACCTAGTACACGGAGAACAATTTTCCTTGAAATTTTACCATTTCAAATGATAATTTTGGGATAAACCTGCAGAATGAGGAAAATTACCATTTTTTTTCTGATAAAAGTTCTTGGAATGTTTACTATTTATTCAGTAACGATTATAAATCTGGTAATTATGATCAGAAATAATGAAAATAAAAAAATTCTACTAGATTGCTTACGCAATTACCATTTTTAAGTATAAAAACTATATTATATAAAAAAATACAATTTACTTTTTAAATATGAATTGAAAACTACTAATTAAAAACCGAAAGATGGTTACTAATTAAATTAACAAACATTGTTATCAATAAATAACGAAACACTTAATTTATTGCTGATTTTAAAATCTACTAAACACAAATATTAAATTTTTACTTTCAGATTAATCAAATTTAATTAATAAATTCAAATTTTTTTCTATTTTCTACAAATAAAATGACTATTAGATTTAGATCCACATTTATAGAATATAAACATGTCTAAATTTTTTGACAGTAATATTTGATGCCATTTTAAGACATTAATTTCAGATAATTTATCAAAATAAATCTTACTAATTTCGTCATTTTTGTACTTAGTAAGTAAACATGTAAAATGTAACTTGAAATTTTAAAACTTTATAAAACTACTACGTAGAATATACTCATCTTTCTTATTAGTAAAAACTTTGTTCAAGTTTATTGAAAAATATAAATTTACTAACAAAAAAACTAAACATTTATAATTTCCACTTCTAAAGTCCCTGATTTTTAGAGTCATTTTTCAGATTTTCTGAAATGAAAATATCCAATTGTGTCATATGGAATCAAAATCAAGTCATGACATTTAATTAATATATAATGAAAGAACGAAAAAAATGTCGAATTCTATTAATCACAATTTATAATTATCCGTAGCAAAGGTAAATATGAAGGGCGTGTTCAGACAGGTCATTATCCATGTCTGAGTACTTACAGTGTTCATGGAACACGGTAACAAGATTCTACAAGTTTAAACTTAACTCATTAACGTCAAAAAGAATCTTTTCCTGTGATAATGCAACATTCTGTACTAAATGACGTTGAAATGTATGACAACATGACTTTTCACCATTTTATTTCCAATTTTTCCTTGATATCAAATTACCTAAAACATAAGCAAATCTTAGATTCAATTCCGTATGTGTCGTGTATCGTTATTAGAATTGCTCTACCAAGATAGCATCCTAATCTATAATATTGTTCAAAAATATAAGTAAATTCAATTTTAACACGTTAAATATAATAGAGTCCCGGTATATTTACCCATCCGGTTCCTTGCCTTCCCCTCCCGTCTTGTTATATTTACCAAAAGAAGGGGATCGTCACTTCTCCCGCTTCTCTCATGTTCGTGACGTCACAGGCCCTTCATGAGGCCCCAGCCCGCAAAGTGGGGGAAAAGAGAGCGGCAACTGGTAAATATAACGATACGGTACTGGGCAAATATGCTAGGACGTAAATATAGTGAGATGCAATTATGCCGGGACTCTACTGTATTAGGTATATCATACAACACTAAATTAAAATACATAAAAATAAAGTAATAATATAAATTTACCCTACAAAAATGTATATTACCATTTATAATACGTATCATAATAATTAAAACACATATTGTAAATATTACAATACGTATAGTCTAATTTGCTATACGTTATTGTACACGGAGACCAATTGTATAGCAAATTTTACTATTTCAAATACGAATTTTGTAAGACTGGATAGAAATTACTATAAATTCTTAGAATTTTTACTATTTAAACAACAAAAATGACAAAAAATCAAGTCATTTTTACCAGAAGTAATTACTAATTACTATCTAGAATGGTAAAATTTTCCAAAAAAATTATCCTCGTAACTACTGCAATAAATATAGTAAATCTCTATTGTCTAGTCATATTTACGAAACCTAAAACCACAACATTCCCCAAAAATTAAAAAATTTTCCAGAATGGCGGAATCACGTACTGTCGATTGGATTTTCGCGGTCGACGTTTGCGGTCGTAGGATTTTTTCGTCCATTGTAACTTTGCGTTTTCCGGTACTACCTGGAACGAGCGAAGACACGGCTGACCGCAACATCTAGTCCCTGGCAAGCCACTTTTTTTTTTTTTATTTTCAAGTAGGAAAACTCGTTCGACTGCCGCCGGTCTGACTTGCACTCGAAAGACGAGAAAAAGAAGCGAAACGATGCAAAAAGTCGAGGGGTGGGACGCTGCAGCCGCCAAGTAACGGTCGATCTAGCTTTTACGATCGGAGATGTACCGTTCGGTACGGAGGAAAATCCATTTCGAACGATTCGTAGAATCGTGCGAACGCTCGCTCCGTGAGAGCTAGTTCTGTACTAGCTAGCTAGCTTCCGGCCCAACGAGAGGTCTAGGTGACCGATTAAGGGTGAATGCTACTAATTTTAGTTCCCGGGTTCTTAGCGATCCTAATTAGCGGTGTTGCGGCTGTCGAACATCAATCGGATGTTCGGTGGTTTTTCGTAAAAAAAAAACCGGAAGAAAATCCATCAATCCTAACCTAACCTTTTGTCAGTATTGATTACAAGAGTAAATATAACTTCGACCATTTTTTTTTTGGTGTAAACAATAATTAGTCATGTTTTTTACATATTTACACCAATACACTGACGTTTTTAACACACAAATCTGTAGTCGCTTAGTTGTACTAAAAAAATGTACCATGAAACTTGCTACGTCGCAAATAACCAGTGGCTGACCGAATTTGACTTTACCTACTTAACCATTATCGTCCACGATGACGAGATTTTTAGTTCATTTTCAAAACTCTGTAGCAAATCGAAAAATGGAAATATCATAATGAAACCAACTTACTTTACTAGTTTTAGGTATGCTCTATCGATTTACGGAATCAAAATTGTGATTCCTTATCGCAGATAAATAATATGACGGATTTTATCTGAAAAAGTACCGAAAACTCGGAAAATTTTTATTTTCGACAATTTTTTACACATAGATAATAGATGGCGATCCATTCCAAACTATGGATGAACATGAACAAATAAGTTGCAGTGTAAGAGTTTTTTTTTATTGAGCTCCATTCAGTTTATCCTAATAAAAATGGGGGGGGGGGAGGAAGGGAGGAAAAGTGTGAAAATTTCTAAAAATAAATGATTTTCATAAATATTTCTGAAATAAATAGACATTAATCTAAATTTTTGTCTCAAAATGTAAAATTTCAGTTTATTAAATATTCATGGTCACTTTTTAATATGTTTGACGATTTTAATAAATTGTCACCTTTATTTTAATCAGTTTACTCAGTATTTCTAAGAAAATTTTAGATACAGCGATTAAAATATCATTTACTGAAGACTCAAATTTAAACAAAATAAATACAGTAATTTAAGTCAGTAGAATACTAACTTACCGACTGACCATTCTACAACTCTCATTGGTACCCTACTATTATTTTTTCGAATTTAAATAATACAAATTCCGAATTTCTTTTACTTTTACACTCTTCCAACAAAGTCCAACAAGATTTTCATCTGCTCATGGTAATAACAGAAACTAAACAGAAAAAAACTAAACGAGTAATCATTTAATTAAAATTAGTTAAATAACAACCTGGCTATCTGATTGACTAATAAAAAACGCTGACTTGACTCGTTTATCCCACGTCTAACTTTTATTCTAATTTGTAATTAAATCAGCAATAATGATAATTAAAAACCACATGAAATCATTAACTTGAAGCCCATTTATGATGAGAATATGTGTAACGGTTATATCAAAATGCAAGAAACACGTCGTTAACTGTACGTGTGATATTCTGCTGTATAATGAAATTGTAATCAAATAGGAAATTTGTGCAGGGAAATACTTGAAAATTAATTTCACCGTTTCTAAGCATTTCGTGGAGATGCGTACTATCTAATGAGAGAATTTATCCCACGGCTGATAAATATTTAAATTATTTTAAGTGGTTCTAAACTGTAAAAATTTGCTTTAACTAAAACTTTAGCTATGAAAAATTTGAATAAATTAAAAAACAGCTTCAAGATTGCGAAACAAAGATCTTTTCGCCCGTAGGAGCGGGCGGAAAACTGTCATTTTCTTCGTCAGACATTTCCTTGTTGTAAATTGATAAATTATGTCCAGCAAATCTCAATGAAATTTGTACAATTTAACTTCAGCCTCGTAACGGTTTACCTTCAAATGTCTATGAAACGGAGTATGATGAAACTTTATCGTCCGCTGCTTCCGGCTAATTCCGAAATGAGTAACTTCCAACGCTCGTATCCCGCCGAGGCGTTATCAATTTAATATTGAAATGCAAACTGACATAAATGATGCAGAGATTTAGCCGTTATCAGACAATGGGCACATCTGATGCATTTAATGCTCCGACTTCTTCTTAGCTAATCGTAATAAGGTACTTAATATTGTTGCAACTGCTTTAAAAGTGGTTTCTTTCGTCATCGAGTCTAATTGTGGCCATTTCGCTGACAAACTGAAATTGGCTAACCGCGCTCTAGCCAAGTGTAACGATAAAAAGAATGAACATCCTTTGTTTGCTTAAACATGACTGATGGACGTTATAATAATGTTAGCTTTAAAATGATCAAAAGAATTAAATAAAAATCGTAAGCACTTTTTCACATCCTTTGTACCTGGCTATTTTTAATTAATCCGTTATATTTTTTTTATGTGCATTATTTTCTTTATGTTTTACATTTTAATGTTCATCTAGTACGGTAGTACTTTCGCGATTGCTCTTTTTGTTTTATTCTTTTTTGTCTCATCTTCATTGCGACTTGCTCATGAATAAAGATAACGCGAAGTAATGTGCTTGAAAATTAATTATTGTTATTCAATTTTTGCGAAATGCATTTCTTGACTACCGATGGCTTTCTATTTGTGCGAAACGATAAATTTATTCCACGTGTCTAAATGTCGACGGGCTGAATTGTCGCTCCATTCACGACTCCTAAGCGTAGTAACGGTTTCATAAAAGACGTGAACATATGCCCGTATAAAGTTCAAAACATCGCATAAACTACTTCGGGTTACAAAAGGCAAGATAACGTAGGGGCATTTGTACCTTCGATTTATGCAACTTGATCCATATAAGCAGAGTTTGTTTCTATGAATTCCTTATGTTTCGCCTTGCTAAAATGTAGAATGTATCTATTATTTGTTAAAAATGTCTACTATTTTGAATTTCGAAAAGTGGAGTCTCAGAATCTACCTCATCAATATTTAATAATACCGTAAAATATCGAAGCCAACATAACGAATGCTTTAAGAGCTCTTTCTAACTAACATTCAAAAGTTCATAATTCTCCTGAAACAGTTCTCCAAGAGCTCTTATTACTCTTTAGAAACATTTCGAACGCCACTTAATCTCTCAAGTAAAATTGACGTTTAATCTACCATTCAAGCCATACGTTTTTGCACCTCATATTTTTTAGACGTCCAACAAAGCAGAGGAACGTTCAAGTCTACCGGAAACCTGCGGAGCTGCAGCAATTAGCCACACAGCGAGAAACGTTACACTTTATTGTTGCCGACTTCGGAAAATGGCACTTAAAAAAAAAGTAAGCTTTGAATGTATTTCGTTGTTCATAAGGTTTTAGGAATTCTAATATGGCGTCAAGTTTCTAGAAAATTGCCGAAAAATTTCAAAATATTTAATCTTATGACTTTTTTTCGAGTTATTAGAATATTATGTTATATTATTAGTATTATGAGAGAAATGTGGATAAAATGCTTGAAATTTAAGAAAAAATTATTCTTTTGCCCTACTTCATTATAACGAGCTGAAAATGGCGTCACAGTAGTAATGTCGGGTACATGTCAAAAATCCGAAACAATGAAAAATCGACAGTTAAAAAGTTGTTAAAAATTACAGCTTTCTGGCTTTTTGACACTCATTGTTTTTTTCAGTGTCGGCTTTTTAAATATCGATTTTTCAATGTTTCGGGTTTTTGGAATTAGGTTTTTTGAGGCGCACTCATAATTTCTGTTGAAAAATGTCTGGAAGCTGTAACTAAGAAAAATTAGCTTCGTTACAAACATTCTAGAAGTAAATAATTCTTAGAAATCATCGAGGAATATACTGGAATTTTGTCAGACTTTTTAACTGATATTTTCATAAATTTTGTGTTTAAATATTTTAACAAATTCTTAAAAGATGATGAAAAATTCTGAAAAAATATTCAGTATATTCTTTAAAGAATTTTAAGCATTTTTTTCAGTGCAATTTGTGAATTTATGTCAAAAAAGCGTCAACATTTCGCTGTTATGTGGCCGCCATATTGAATTTCACAAATGTAAAAATTTCAATAATTTATACGTCGAATTAGTACACCAGATCCAAAGAGGCAGCTTAAAAGAGTTCTAAAATGCTTGACCGATAAGGTAGTCAGTTTTTCAATAAAAACCGTAAATAAAAAATGGCTGAATCGATTTTTCAAAATTCGGGTTTTGTAAGAGCAATTTTAATTACTATAGCAGGTATTCTAGAAAATTCCAAGAAAATTAATTGAAAACTGGCCCAGAATTTCGCAAATAAATAAAAAACACTGATTTCCAAAAATTCTCGGCCAGTTTTGAATTAATTTCCTTGGAATTTTCTAAGATACCTTCTATTTTTATCCAGAAAACTGAAAATAATTTTCGATTACTTTATTGTTTTTTTTTGCAAGCTACGAATTTTGCATTTTCAATTATTTATAACAAAAAAACTGCCAATTTTTTTTACTTTTTTTACTAAGATTTTTTGTTCATAATCCTATGAACTACAAAACTACAAAGTTTAGTAAAATTCTACCAAGAGCAATTTTTAATGTATTTGGTGCGGGGTTTTTTCTCCGTGTAGCGGCCAATGGCCGGTGTCTCGGACTATCCTCGCACGTGCACCTTAATCGTGGTAATCTGCAGCGTGCTTGCTCTTGCCGGTTGCTGACCAGGGCGCGCACCAGTCGACGTCCGATGCAGCCAGCGTCTTTCCGCCAAGGCTGTCTTATCTTAAAGGTGCGCAGTCCGCGTAACGCACTGTTGCACTTATGTCGGTCGTTAACTACTAGCCGGTGGTAGCGTAATAGGCAGCGCGTCAGAAAAACGTCACGCTAAGGCTATTTTTACCGGAGGGATCCCTCGGTGTGCGGCCGTACCCCGTGCGTGAGCACTACCCGCAATATATTAAGTAATTCCACGGTATTAAAAACATATAATTGGAGCTACGGGGTGATGCATTATTTAAATCGAAAAAAAAAAAAAAAATGAATGTAGTCCCAGTGCGGAGCTAATCGTTAAGATAGTCGAATAAAGTAATGCGCGACTATAATTCCCATTGAGCGAGGCGCGCTAATCGCATCGCGAGATCGGAGATTCGCCGATTGGCGACAACGAAACGCCACCATTTTAATGTAAACCTTCATAATTATGAAATAATGCCAATGTTTAAATGAAAGCCCAATGATAAAGGTATGCCGGGAAAATGTAATTACCTTCAAGTATTAAAACTTGGTATGCACCGAAGATGTTAGGCGTTAATATTCATGAGGCTCGAAATCCAAGTCTTTAAATCTCTTCATTCCCGGCAAATTTTTATTTTGCAAAATTACACGGGTAATGATATTCCAATGTTCCTGTTTCTTACGTGCGAGAATTTTACTGATCATTGATAAAAAAAAATTGTTTATTATGTACTTTGATCGTTTATTTATGATAAGCGTGTTGAAAATGAAAGAAAAATTCAATATTTAACCCATTAGCACATGACGTAATCCACGTTGCGTCGGATCTAACTTCAATTACAAATTTTTTTACAGTAGAATTTTTTGAAACAAAAAAATTTTACAAAAATTTAGGTAAAAATACTAAAATCCCAAATGGTTTTGTTTTTTTTATACAAATTTTTGATAAAAATTAAGCACAGAAAAACTTTTTTACCTATATTTTTGACAAAAATTTTCTTTAGAAAACCCCCAGACGAATTTTTTGTTTTAGGCTCGACAATTCCAGCTCGCTTCATACCTGGTAACGGAAAGACAAAGACACGCGTAAAAAATTCTAGCGCTACATTAACGTTCGTAGTTTTGAACTGTGTAAATTTTTCCAAAATCTGTTTGCGCAGAAAACTTCTTCAGCTCTTTCTCTACAATGCCACAATTTCAATTTTTCATTTTCAAAAACTTCGCTCGACACCCCACGCGTTTGAAAATAACAAGTCATAAATACCGTTGCACCGTATTTAAATACGCCTGTATTAAAAACTAATAGAAGGTAAAATGTTTTAACCTCCCATTCGTTTTTGTATTTCTATATTGTATATGTAGTTAAAATTTCAAGTCGTTTCATTTTATGGTTCTCGAGTAATCATGATTTATGATACAAAAGTTGTGAATTGGCGGCCGATGAAATTTTTCACTTTTTAATTATTTCCTAAAAAAGTTGAAGTCGAATTAAAAAATGTTAAATTAACCATTGTTCTGTTTGAAATTCTCTTTATGGTGGTATTTTTGTCAATTTGATTTTTGAAAGTCGATTTTATTCGACTTCTGTCTGTTATTACTGGCTTCGAGCGCTTAACCGATTCTTCTTCTTTGACACTCGATTCGTTCTCGGAATCACTGCCTGAGAATCTGACAAAATGGCGAACCCAAAATGGCGGACCAAATTTTTAACAAGTTACTCTATTGCCTTGAATCCGGGTACTCGGGGGTTTTCGGGGTCGCTGATTACGAATATGTCCTCGGATTTTCAAAATTCAAAATGGCGGATCGAGTATATTACTATATTACATCCGTCATTTATAACTTCGAAGAATTTGTCTGATATTAGCGACTCAATTTTCCTCTCACATAAAAAAACAACCATTTCCACCATTTTTTTAAATTTTTATAGCGTTTCAGGAATATACGTTAGTTTTTCTTAAGTCTCCATCGTCTTTTTCGCCGAGTATTCGGGTCGAAAACTGGAATCAAGTTGCAAACGAGAAATATCGCCGGGGCGAAATTAACCGTCGACTTGGTAAAGTGAAATATCGCTGTTAAAAAATGTGCACAACTTAGTCATTTAGCGAAACTTGGGAGTTCCGGCGTATTCAACGGAAGAGCTGGTTCCCGTCGGGGCGGACGACCGATGCGAGGCAAAACCGCGAAACGGAAGTCGCCCTGATAAGGGAGATCGCGATTCGCTGAGCGAGGAACATTTTTCCACGTGACGTCATAGCCTCCTTCAGCCAAGCGCAATAATTTCGTTCGGAGCCATAATATGTTAAAAAAAAAAGCTTGGATCTTTTTTCATCCACCGGTGGTGCTTGCGTACACAAATATTGCTTTTACGTATTGGATTATGTAGACGACGCGTAATTCGACGATCCCGACATCTCGCTCGCACTTCAATTTACTTAGCGGTAAAATGAGGGGTAAAAAAAAGTGTCAGCGTTTCGTCAACCTGCATGCGACAGCACCCAGTAGCCGCTTTCTAAACATGCACGGACATTCCGTTAAACAGTCGCAGCGGGTATTTCCGTTCTCGTTTTTGCACGACGTGTCTGTTTTCTAAGGATAATCGTAACGACGCATTTTACAATTGCTGAATATTCATTACTAAAGTCCTGATAGTTCGGAATTTTTTTTTGCGGCGTGAAAACAAAAAGCTGAAATTGATGAACAAAATAAACGCGAAACTTGTATTCCATTTTCCAGAGTTGACATTTGGTAAAAATTCTACTTTCTCGGATATTCTTGAACCTGATATGCATTTGATTTCTCTCAACTTAACTAGATTCTAAGTTAATGCATGGCTAATACTTTCATCGATAAGTTTTTGTGTTTCTTGAATTTTTCATAATGGAATTCTTTTCTAGGCGTGTTTCTGACTAAATCCACTTTTAAATGAAAACTAAGTAGCGAAAATTCCTGAATTGTAACTAAATAATTATTGAAAGTTATTAACTAATGAAGTATAGTATACTGCTGTTTAAGTTTATAGTAGCAGAATTCAGTTCTACTATTTAAATAGGAGGTTAGTAACATTTAGTAGAATACTAACAATCCTTACTAGAATACATTTGAATAATTAAGTGTATTGTAACTATTAACATTTATTGTAACTATTCGAGAATTTCATATAATAAAATCTTGAATGATTTTACTAACTCCTTAGCCACATCGAAGCATTTAAATAATTTAACCCAAAACGTCCGGAAAATGTACAATTCTGAATTAATTTTTGAGATGTTTTTTCTGCAGAAAAATTTTAATGTAAATTTCAAACAGTTCTACTATTTTTTAGGGTGATTTTTCGATTAGCACAGACAGAATTATATTTTAATAACTCCGAAAACCAAGCTGGCGCATTTTAAATATAAAATGAAGAAAATTTTGCTTATAAAAAATATTTTTTTTCCCGATTTAATGGACAAAGAAAATGGACTTCAAGGGAAAAAGAATGGAGGATCAAGTAATCAAAATTAACTAATAAACTTTAGAATCTATTTCGTGAAATGCACCAGAAAATGACGACAAAATACAAAAATAAATAAATGAAAAAAAAAAAACAGATTTTTCGACTTTTGTTTTCATTTTTCGCTATTTTGAATTAAAGATTCCATCAGAATTTCTGAAGGATACAAAAAATCGCGTAAAAATGTCAGTTTTAATGTAATGACATTTATTTTGAAAAATTCAAGATGGCGGACTCAAAATGTCCTCTTAGCTTACATTTTTAATGCCTGAAAAGGTAGAAAAGGTACAAAAATACCTGAAATTTCTTACTCGGGGAATTCTTGAGATCGTTTACACAAAAATTTGATTTTTTTCATGTAAGAAATTAAAATTGGTATATTCTTTAAATCAAATACTTTAGTCGTTATTTTAAAATATAGTCAAATATGACCAGAAAAAAACGAAAAAAAGGTTTACAATTTTGTTTGTCGTTTTTTGTTTAATAAATGACTATACGTAGTTTATTTAGTTTTGAATTTACCAATTTTCTAATACACCATTTTAAAGTTTGGTATTAAAAAAAGAGTTATTACTATTTTAACTACTAAAAATTCTACTAATTCAGAATTTTTTTACTAAATTAGTCATTTTATACTACAATATTTATCATCAAACTTTACTAAATTCCTTTGACTAATCATTACCATCACTTTAAGAACCAAATTACTGCAAGTTCCTAAGGCGTCACGTCATCATTTGATACATTTGACGACTTCAGGCATTTTTTTTTTTTTAAAATGAATAAAAAACCGATGGCGTGTTAGCAAAGTTATAATATTCGTCGTTTCAGAGAAGACTAAGTGTATCCTGCCGTGTGAATGTGAGCTGCATGCACCGTTAATAATTGCTGGCACCTCGAGACGCTCCGTAGTAACCACTCTGCGATTTCCAATGTGCTTTTCAAATTCCGGTATTTTAGCATCTTAAATGTTCCTTCATGCTTTCAAAAGCCTGCTTTCACGAAGCTAAATGCTAAGAAACCAGCAAATTAATAATTTCCTAGTTTCTGCATCAAGTAAATGAAATCAAGAAATGCTTCATTCGTTAACGCCATTTTGTTCTTTTGGAATCATTAGCAATAAACATATCGATTTTTGGTCTTACTTTCTTTATCATCAAGAGTTCCTTTGACTAAGTCGTAAAAATGTTAAATTCCTTGAATTACGTGGAAAGCTGCGTGCAAATAAAGGTCCATTTGGAGATGTACTTGTCTTCATTTACGGGACAGAAAAGCAATTAATCCGAGACGGCTAAGATCTTAGATTTCAAGTTCATTGCCCGATTTTTCAAAGCTCAATAGAATAACTGTTTCGCAATTCAAAAATTAAATCCTGAATCAATTCTTATGCTAATATTTTACTATTTCAGTTTCTATTGTATTTTGTACTAAATTTCATGTTATTTTTTTATTATTTTTTAATCGAAACTATTTTTGTTCGTCGACCATTTCTTTTCATCGATATTAAAACATTTCTCAACCTAACTGAAATGTTCTATACGCCTGATGTATTAAAATTTGTTAAGTCCTGTAGTACTCACTAGGCCCGCTAGTGTCTCACATTCTCGCAAGTAGAAGTATTTCTTTAAATTCTTTTATTGATCATCCAAACTAGTGATTCTATAAGATAAGCCATAAATCATATTTACAAATAACAAACCGTAATTTACCTTCACAGCAGCTTTTGGAAAAATGTCAACAAAGATATTGAAGATTTAAAAAAATGTACTGTTTTTTCTGCAACTAATCAAAAAATGCATTTTTCACAATAATTTCTGAAATTCCAGCCTTCTAGTAAACTTGACCATTGGAGAGTCAAGTTCAGGAAATCAAGAAACCGGAGGACACCAGGCCAACGAACGTTACAAGCATTGCCTGGCTCCTGCTAATAAAAACATTGCTCATTTCCCGAGCGCTTGGTAAAGCCGCTTTAAGTGGCAATTTACGTGACGGGAAAAGGCGACTTAATCTCCGCCATCTTGGCCTGCGCACATTTCCAAATTCGTCGCCAGTTAATAAATCACTGGGTCCCAATCGTTCACGGCTGAATTGCAAACGTTTATATTGTCGTTCGATAAATAACGAAGGTATAAATCAATTAGTACCGTCGGTCGTTAAGGACGGAGATGCCACGTAATATATACCAGACGTATTCTACCAGTATTGCTACTGTCTACTGGTTTGGCGTCTTACGTGTGCGATACGAGACCGTTGTTTCTTGGTCGCTGCAACTATTCAGCAGTAATGCGAGACGTAGGTAATAGGAAACGCGCCGGTTGCAATCGCGTATTATACGTCGCGTAATCTACGTCGCGGAATCGAAAGATGGTCGACGTAAAGTTGCCCCTTTTTGGATTGAAATCCCTCACCCGTTGGACTGCATGTCGTCGTTTCAGTCACGGAATACGTTTCAAGGACAGTAACGAATTCTCGAGACGTCGTGAAGCAATTATTATAACGTGCCGTGGGAAAAACGTCAGGTTATTCGAGCTCTGATAAAGTTTGCGCAAAGTGTACCTACTAGTCGCACCGACCACTTAATCTGATTTACCGTGGGCTCGTGTAATCGCAATTTGTACTTTCTGAGGCAATGTCTTCTAAGATTCCTCTTGTACCAACCAAATGTTACCAATTAATGAAAAAATTTTAAATCTACATGAACCTAAGGTGTATTTCATATTTTTTTGCTGATTTTGCTGATAGTAAATGCAGATCTCGAGTCAGACATGCACTCGTTTGTTTCTCTAAACAATACGAGTATTCAAAGGTGGAGTTATGAGAAGGAATGCTTCAAGTTGTAGATTTGTGCCATTTCGTAATTTTTTGGTAAACAGATGCATTGTCAGAAGTAATCTTTATTTTATTGAAATTTATGGGTGTATTTTTCTTTTTTATAATGAAATAATAAAATGAAAGTCTTTTTAGTCACGAATTTTAGGAATCTTTAGAAATAATGTGATTAATTAAAATTAAAAAAATAATAACACTAATAAAATTTTCGTTCAGGATCTGATTAAATTCTTTTTAGTTTATTGCTTTAATGTTTAGTATAAGCTCTTGATAAAACAGTGTCATTAAACAATTTTCATATGCAACTTCCGAAAATTGTCACCAGGTGCGCTGGAGCATGAAATTCTCGCAAGTAGTCGAAAAAGAAATTTTTCTCCTTGCTGCAAAAAATCCTACATTCTTAAAATCAACTGGAAAAACGCCACACCAAAAAAACTACAATTTCTTTTAAAAAACCTGATAAATTTCTAGATTAAAATCTCTCGATAATCTCTCCACTTTATTAAAATATTTCTGGCCATAAAGTGCGATTAGCAGTCCGAATTTATTACCCTGACTAATTCCCTTTTATCAAATAGCATTTGACGGCGCTAAGTCAACTTTCGAAAGTTGTCGAGTTCAAAGGAAGAAAAACTGTGGCAAACAAAGTGCATTTTTCACCCCGGTATTGCCACATATCAATTTCATAACTGTTCAATTCGAAATGGCGAGCGCCGTTATTTGTCAGCACATTGGGAACAATACGTCTCATATTTCCAACGCTAATTGCCAGACGAACATGGTAATATGCAGCGATTTTTTTTTAACTCTGCATAGTCGAATGGAAAGTGCAATTTGCGTGTATCGCCGTAGACATGTTTACAATGTCAATATGCAACACTATCTTTCAACGTGTTTCTGCGCTTCGCTGAGCGTAATATACATAATTACCTGTAAAGACTGTTTATTCAGCGTTAAGTGTTAGAAACTTAATACTGACACGTATTGAACACCAGTCTTTTTTGCTGGAAATAGTTCATGAACTGTATACCGTGCCTTTGAAAGAAAATTTTGCAAAACCAATAAAACCATTGCAAAAAAATAGTAAACAGTAAATTATACGTTAATTTGTAATTTGTAAGCAGACTCTAAATGCTAAATTTCTGTTGGATATTAAACTAGTAGAAGCAAGCGCTGTATCCGCATTTCCCTCGAGAACAAACAATCAATTTTCAGATAATTAATGTACATTATGAAAAACCGCAAGTCTACATCGAAAAATTGTTCAATAATATTGCATCCTGTTGGAACGTGTTCGCGTAATTATTTCGTAATTTGTTCGCATCCTGGAGGATGTGCAATGTCGGGACAATTCTTATCTCGACTCCAAGTACATGCAATAACGCTTCATATATAATATGAGAACATTTTCCCATATTACACAAAGCAAGACTGGGGGAAAAAATTATACGAGTGTCTCCTGTTCTATTGTACACATTGAAAATAAAAAATAAATCATTGGATTAGTTCGAACAAACGTTTTGATTTTTAGTTTTCTTTTTGGCTTATTTACTGCTGATCGTTATCTTTGTTAGACTTTTTTTGTCAATAATAAGCCTCAAAAAACCAAAAATAACAAAAATATATTCGAAGTTTTAATTTGAAAATCTTATCCTTCTTATTTGTAGCATTCTATTCTGGCTTTAAAATTTAATACTAAATTAAAATCATGCATTACTTATCCCAAACCAAATGGAGTTCTTGTATTGGTCTCTTACCTGAAACACAAAAAAAAGATACAAATTAAATACAATCCATTTTACTTAATATATTTCATCCCCTCTTTTAGTAACATAATGAGTTATTTTAAAAATCCCGTTACTGTTTAACGACCTAATTCAACGTTTTATTGTGCACTTTTAATCATATACGTACAATTTGTTAAATGCATCCATATAAATTACACTAGTTAATTAAAATTGCCTTAAGAGCAGAATAAAAGTTTTTATATGACGTATTTTACTACAATGCTCATTGGATCGATACTAAAAATGAAACTAAAATGATAAAGTGCTGCCGTCATTCATTATTGCTAAATATTTAGATGCGGCATTAAAAAGGCGGACATTAAATTTGCGCTATATAATGCGCCACGTTTGCAAGACGTCATCAGGTGCCATCGTTAAAGATATTACTCGATTTTGCGTTTCCTCGTAAAATCCGCAATGTATAGCAACACCCAGAGCAAAATATAGGACAGATCCACCCAATATATACTTTTAGCATTTTGAATACCATGGATGAAATAATTTTAAATTAATTACGAACAAGTATCTGTTATTATCAGTAGTTTATTTTTAATGTAATTTTTTTATATTTTGAAAATAAATATATCACAAAAATAGAGTAAAATATTCCATATTAAATTATTGCCTTGATGAATATACTAGACAGAAAAAAATAATTAGTAGATTCTACACAGAACTTAAGTAAAATTTACCTGAAAAAGTTGAGTAACCTTTGGTAATACAAATAATTAAAACAATCCCAATTTTCTGCAGTTTATTTGGAATTTATCTTTGAAATTCTTGATAAACGCCAATATATTATGCAATAGTTAACGATCCCGGCAATAAGTAACCATTCGGGAAATGTTAGGTTAGGTTAGCCCAGGATATGTTAAATTAAATAAAGTTAGGTTAGGTTAGTTTAAATGGTACTTAATTAGACTACGCTAAGCGGTTATTTAATTTAATATTAATTTAATGTGTTCGAATTGTTTTTTAGTACAAATTTTCTTTACAGCAACATTTCGTTTGGAAAATATAATTCTAAACATTAAACATAAACATTATTAATAAGTAAGGCTTCAAAGCGTCAATAAAATATTCTATAAGTAGAATATAACGACATATTTAATTTCCTTAACTAAATAATATTTCAGTTTCAGTAGCAAAGAGTTCATAAAGCGCGTATTTCCTTTTGTCGTGGGTACCTCAATTTTTCAAGTCTTTAGTGTGTCAAGTGGTACCTTGTAATAAGACATTACTACCTGAAAATTATTACTTTAAGCGGACAGAGGTTTAAGGAGGTTATGCAGTCTAACCAGGGGAACAGATTAGCATATTTTGCTCAATTTTTCAGGAAGACAATGGAAGCGTTGAAATTCGCGAAAAAAGATCTTGTATTGCAAAAAAAATCACTTATCTTACACGTAGAAAAACTTTTTTTAAATTTGACCAGTCCGATGTTAATTTTAGGACGTATTTGTAGAATGAGAAAAAGTGCCATTTTTCTGATAAAAATTACCATATTCTTGGAATTTTTACAATTCAGGCAAGAAAAATTGCAAAAATCTAGTAATTTTTACCGGAAATAGTGATATGTTTTTCCAATCTGCAATTTAGTCCCAAAATTACCTCTGAAATGGCAAAAATTACTGTTCTTCGAATTTTTACATTTCAGACAATAAAAATTGCAAAAATCTAGTAATTTTTACCAGAAATAATGCCCTTTTTCTCCAATCTACAAATTTGTACAAAAATCACCGCAATGATAAAATATCCAAAACATTTTTTCTCAAAGTACTATTTTCGGGTGTATGTTTTTTTTGCAATTCCCGGAGTCACAACTGCGCTTTCATGCCTTAAGAAACCAATCGGGGGGATTATAATGCAAAAAGTACCGAAAAATTAAAAAACGTTGAAATCGAAAAACACGCGAAGTTGTTGTAAGTAATCGCTGTAACTTTGCTACAAAAGGTGTTCATTTTCTGAAAATGGCTGCGAATTTTCCTGAAACCTCCACAATTAAGATAAAACCATTTTCAGAAAATGAACACTCCCAATTGTTTAGAAAAAAACCATTAAAACCGAAAAATACTCGTAATTGTTATAAATAATCGCTGTAACTTTGCAACAAAAGGTGTTCATTTTCTAAATATTGCTAGAAACATGCCTGACACACCCAGAAGTATGATAAATATAATTCCAGAAAATAAACTTCTCGAATTGCCAGTGAAAAACGCTAGCGGCCGATTGGACAGGGTTCAAACGGCTCTGGCGAATCGGCCGCAAACTTCAGGGTCTTTTTGGTATCGGGGCTCGTAGATAAACTAATCTTTCCAAGTTTTTTGGCATTAATGAGTCAATACAATGATTCCAAATCCATATTATTAAGAAATCATGTGAATGTCTGAACACCAAAAGACAAAAGTGCCTCAAAAAGAAAATACACAATTAGAGCATACTTTCAGCGAGTCCAAAGTACACAAAACATTGGTTCACTCCAAATGACCCATCACGCCCCTGTCGTCACGTAATTTTCGAGCATGTCCTTCAACAAAAGAACGTGTCAAAACACACCAGAGATGATCCAACCGGAAATCAATTGACGGGGTGAAACGACCGGCGAAGCCCTTAGTTTCCCATCGGTAATTCGCAAACAATGGTGTGGAAGTGAAAACGTCGAAAGGTGCCCAGCAACGTGCGCGAGCTTCTTGGGCGTTTATAAGGGCACTCGATGACTCGACACTTCTAAAGACAAACCGGTAAATTGGTCACGAAAGGATAAGCTCATTCATTGCGAAATAAAGGCTTCGCTTCGGGCTTATCCTGCCGAGGCGAATGCAAAGAAGGATCAAAGCCGCATTCACGACGTGCCCGTCAACAATCGCGTTTCTTCCTCCCCGAGCTTTGAGGAAGTAAATACCAGGAGGCGACGTCTATGCACACCGAGGTCGTGCCAGGATTGCCCCCCGACTATTGCTAGATTGTTTCGTGCGCCTTTGTAGTGGATAATTACGGAGGGAGCCGAGTCACGCCTTGAGTGGTGCCCTGGGAGAACCGTGCTGTAGGTCGGTGTCGATTCGACAACTGCCTTTCAGATCGAGATTTCTGGCCGTGCACTTCTTCCTCAAGTAACGACTCGTTATCCCACTGGGAGCGTTTTCGCGATCTCGTATATTTTTTCAAAAATAACAAAAATCATAAAATTGTTGCCTCTTAAATCTGCACGGTTCAATTTCTGTTTCGAAACTATTGACATCAGCAGACAATTTTTTCCCTATGAGCATATTACCCAGAGTAAAGTGCCCTTCGTACACTAACGACATTTATACTCGTTCCACCTTGTCTTTTCATCTCTTCAAAGAAGCTCATCAATGAGCTCTCTATCGCGACGAGACGTATGCATCGTGCCCTAAGATTCGCGCATGTTAAAATCTAAACGTTTCTCAAGTGTGAAAAGTAACGAGTTCCCTCTTTAATGGCACGTAATGGCCTGTGAGTTCGACCAAACATCCGGCAGGCTTGAATCTAAGTACACGTCTGTTGTGAATAATTACGGAAAGTACCTAGGCTCGGCGACTTCTAGCCGTAAAACCCGAAAGACAACTGTGCCGGACATTATTTCACAAAGTATGATAATTGTGCCTCGGAAAGAATCACAAATTATATAAAATGGTGGAGCTTCAGTTTTAAATGAAACATTGCGCAGCCGCACTGTCGAAACCGAAATTGCAATACGGAAGTGAGCTAAGCGCTATTGCGACTTGGCTAAAATGAGTATAACTTCCCGCCATTTTGTTACGAGGATAATAAAATGGTACCTACAATTACTCTCGTGTACGAGACTTTATTACAAGCAGATAACAGGCATTCATGTCCTGGTACAAAATTGAATACCTCCATGCTTTCATTCCTACATTTTCTTACTGAATGCTTTGAACTTTTTAAATAACATTTACTAAACTCAAAAGTTTTGAAGATATCTGATGTTCATATTTATATAAAATGTCTGGACGCAGTAACAAAAATTATATGACGCAATAAACGTATATTTATATCGATTTTTTTCCTTTTAAGAACGTTTAAAAATCATTGCAATTAATTATAAGCAACTAAATCGTCTAAAAATTATGATTAAATACTTTTAAAGGTTCAATAAAAGTGAATTTGTTCATAAAAATGTTCTTTTTAATGATTTCGTATTTTAATCTCCATTTTAAAATTGTCAGAGTCCGCGCTGTAACTATTACTTCCCGGGTGCAATACACGCAACTTGAAATTTTTCTGCGTGTTACCTGACATTACTAAAATATAAAAAAAAAGATTTGAATTTTGCAATTACTACAATATATAATTAATTAAAATTTGATAAATTTAAAATAGTTCGTTCAACAATACACGGAAAAAAATAATTCAGTAAAAATCCTCGAACTCGTTCGCATTGGGAAAAGTTTTCCGGAAACCAGGTGATTATTGGTAAATGTTTATAAACAAATCGATTCGGAAATTCGTGGAATGTAAATACTCCAGTTCAAGTTCGGAAGAATGACGCGCAAGGGGCGTGAAAATCCCGGAACTATTCGTAAATATTCCGCGTGCGGGCTCTAGTTTCTCTATCATCCTTATTTATAGTTAAAAATAAAAACGAGACAGTGGTCGTGCGTGCTAAAGTGTATGATTACCGTTCAGCGGACCCGGGTTCGATTCTCCGTCGGAGGCAGATTTTTTTTTATACACGTTTCTTCTTTCTTTTTTAAATTGTTTCAAATTTTTCTGGAACTTACAGTTAATATTCTTATATAATTCCGGAATGGTTCTTGACAAGTTCTCAGACATTTACTATTATTTGAATCGTATGATTTCTGCAAATTTTCTCAAATCCTCAACATCTGAACGAGTTCAGGAATTTTTCACTGGATTATTTTTTCCGTGTAAACGGAGAAATGTTTAAGACAGAAGTCGTATCATAGGAGACAACTGCTATATGAAAGCTAGAAATCTGTTTTATATTGGCTTTCCGCACTGTGTTTCTCTTAGTTTACTACGACTACTCCCAATGGCCCTAGAGTAATATTTATATTATGATTTGGAATGAGAATTCGCTTCCAATCCGAGCCACTGTTGCCTTTAACATTTGGCGCTATTGTACTACAGTAGGAAATACCAATGTTCTCTTAAAGTTCTCTCAGTGTAGTTGGCTAATCATCTTTACAATCTAGTTCGTTATGTTATGATATCTATTTTTCGAAACGCTACTTTTCATATAATTAAAACAACTATTCTTTTTTTCCTTGCAGTAAAATTTCGACTTAAATTTTTATCCCAACGCAACTTAGTCTACCTCAAACCTCACCTTAATTGAACGAGTATTAAACGCGACGACTTTCTGCATCGGACCTTGTCGTGAACGCTCGAGTCGCGATTGGCCCCTCGTCCCGGAAACGTTCGATAAGCGATTTGAATAATGGCTTCATTGTCGCTTTCGAACACTGTCGTCTTGAGAAGCGCTTGGGAGTGTCTCATTCAGTGACTGAGTTTGCTTACGTAACGCAAAAAAAAGGTGGAAATGCCAAAGGTATTTCTTCCATCGAGTGCGCGGCGTGCGTGAGTAGTCAGGCCTGAGTAGGTCACGGTCGCGTAGTGCCAAGCGGTTACCGACCCAGTATTATGCATTCGATACGAATCACCTCTAGACTCGTGTAAAGCTTTATTAACTAGTAACGACACTCTTCGTCCATAGTTGCCCGGCCGGTGATCGTTTAATAAAGGAACAAAGGGTTGCGATCCGGCAAATGAGCGCAAGAAAGAGTTACGTCCCCGCAATTTGCGGCCATCGAAAACTCATTAGTTAAATTGGAACAAAACCTTACGATCCTCTAATTGTTTTGCGAAACCGACAAAGGGCCGTTTGTCGTGGAAATGCCATCACTCGAAATATCATCTAATAAGCATTGTTCGGAACGGTGAGTGGACCGTTGTACGCGTTAAAAAGTCCTCGCGTAAATTACGAGACTGAAGATCTTTCGCCACGCCGACGTCTAGTTCTGCCCGGGAAAAATACGTTTACAATGAACTAAAACCTCGTGTATTAATAGCGACTAAATTACTACTGCAGTTGTAACAATAGGAACAAAGTAAAACTACGCAACACGCCTTTGTTAATCCATCACCTGAACTGGATTAATGATTGATGTGTTAATGAACCTATTAGGTCCTACCTAAAACCCACATATTTAGTCATTTACGACGCTGCGATATATAGAACATAGATCAATATCGTTTATTTTTATTCGTTTATTAATAACCTTGAACAATTTCTTGCACCAATGATGTCTAAATTGATTCGAGTGAACATTGAATCACTGCAGTGAATGTATGAATTGCCGCTCTGAAATAGTTGATGTTCACTCCATGTAGAGTGAGTTTTCATTATGTATAGGGTGAGATCTTAACTCGTTAAGAGTGAAAATTCATTATTTCACTAGTGAGGATTAAGTTTCATTCCAGAAAGAGTGAATTGTCACTCCCAGCAATTTAAAAAGTGGACATGGTTTCAATATAACTCTAATTGAACACCGTATTTTGGAGCTTGACCTCGAAAACAAAATTGTCCAAAGCTTGTAATTCCAGTAGTAAAGTAAAATCTTATTTAAATGGTAACCAACTTATTTAAGTAGTAACAACAACGCAAAGGGTTATCTTTATCGCATTCTCTTTAAATACTTGTCCGTAACTAATTTGTCCTAACTAACATGTCCTGAAATCAACCGCTTAAACCTCTCTTAAGCCTTATTTTTGTGTAAACTCATAATGAATTCTTAAAATTTTCATGTCGAATAGTTCTTATATTTGTGATGTTAAAATAATATTCTATTAATTCAGTATTTATCAATAACACGGTTAAAAAACTCCAACGATGTGAATCTTCAACTACCGAAATTTATCGCCCAATACATTATATTGATGCAAATTCCACATTTTTAGCATTTTATTCCGGTTTAAATTAAATTAAAATTGAATAAAAGATTGTGCATTACTTATCCCAAACCGAGCATTTTCCAAAAAGTTCCTGCATTTGTCTCTTACCTGAAACACAAAGAAAGATACAAATTAAATACATTTCATTCATTTCTGTTTTTAATTGATGTCATTTTATTAAAATATTTTTTATAGACGTTTTTTCATACCATCTTCTACAGTATTTCTATACTCGAATCTTAAAAAATAACCAGGATAATATATTTTATCATTATTGCTTTATTTTTACTAATAAACAGCCTAAAATGTAAAAATAACAAACGTTTGTTGGACTCTAACGATGCAACCTTAAAGTACACAAGTCACTTTTCACTGTTTTATCTATATTTGACCTTCAGGTAACCTTCTTACCTAATATATTTTAAATGTCCTCCCCTTCTGATGAAACGTTCCGTTTACTTTAACCTTGACGATCACGAATCAGTTATGTCAGGTTAGTTTAAGATATTTTAGTATTTTATATTTATTTGACCTTCAAGTAACCTTCCAATATTATCTACATATACTCTTCCTGAAGAAACGTTAACTTTACTTTGACCTTCAAAATGATCACGACTTAAGTTACGTTCGTTTAGGATGTTTTGGTATTTTACTTAGATTTGACCTTGAAGTACCCTTCTAAATAACTCTTCCATTTACTTTAACCTTCAAAATGCTGATAAATTACTTATGTTAGGTTAGTTTGGTAGTTAGTACTCGACATTTTTATATTTTCCACGTATGATTTTAGTCCTCTTACTCAACTAGCATCCTAAGCTAACTATGCTTTCCATCCAAAATCACGTCGTCGTGAATCAGTCTCTCAGAGGAATGTATGTTGCGTCGTCACCATTTAACGCGTAGAAACCACCTAATCATCGATTTCTATGTGACACTCGCGTTTATCGCGACGCCGTCAAAGTAGCATGAGACCGTAACAGTCGTCAACCGCGTATAGCAAGGGGAGTCGGCCTCATATACACGCGACCGACATCGACGTCAGCCAGTTTTCAGGATGATCAATGGCGCGCCAGACAATGCTCCGAGCGCTTCTATTCTCTAGAAAGCACCAGCTGCTGCCCCGCACCATTCGCCAAGGCGCGAAACCTGCCACTTGTCTGCACCTGAATCTCGGGCTTCCGCCAACCATGAGGACGGGGAGATGCGTGCTTCCGTCGATGCTGGAGAGAGACGTATTAAAAAAAAAAGGAACGAACCGTGAACACAGAGACGTTGCGGCTAGAATAGAGGAACGCGCTTTCAAACGCGACAATCGAACCCACGCGCGTCTTGTTTTCCATATCTCTCACTCTCTGAATTCATCTCACTCTCCTCTTCTATTTATAAAGGATTTCAGTTCATGGAGTCTCCGCGCGTCGAATGAGGCTTATCAGTGGCAGCTATTTTAATTACAACGTTTAATTACGCCCGACGAAACTTCGCTTCAGTCAACCGCAGAGTTTCGAATTCGATACGTTTGTGAATCCCGCTTTACAATTGACTATCGGGGTGGAGAAGCGGATTTTTGTTTCGATCCTACCTTTCGAATAGTTGACGTAGAAACTGAATCCTGTACTATTAACGCTTTGCTTCGTTTTCATATAATAACCGATGAAACTTATGACTCGTGGAATACTGATGGAACATTCAACAAAAACATTTTTCATATTTTTTTGTGTCCTAATTCAATATGGCGGACAAAAAAAAGCATTTCTTATTCTCTATTTTTATCAGTGTTCTCAAAAACTGTACTAGATTTAAGTAATTGTCTGTAAATACATAGTCAATAAGTATTATAAAAATGAATTTCTTTTTTTTTTTAATAGTTTGGAATAAGGATAACCTTCTAAACAAAAGAGTAGCCTAGCTGTGTTTTTCACTCGAAAAACATCCTAAGGGAACTAAAAGTCTTGATGTTTTTTTTTTAAATTTCTTCTTGTACCGTCTCCAAAAACAAAAAAAAAACTGCTTTTTACTGCAAATTCTTGACAGAACTAAATGTTTCAACCTTGAAAATTCTCTGGTTATTTTTTCCGTTTCCTTTGTGATGTTTTTTTTCTTTTTTTTTTTCTTTTACACCTTTTAATTATTTCGTACCTACACAACCTCATCATCTATTAAAGCATTTTACGATTTCCTTTTCATTTGTAACTTTAAATAAACGCAATTAATTTGCGATGAATATTCGCCGTAACGATCCTTGGCGAGCGATTAATTTGTTACACGCAGCAATTTGTATGCATGGGAAACATTCCAATAATCTTAGTACTGCTCGAAAGAAAAGTCAATATTTCCAGTCTCACATATTCGACCCGAGAAAAGTGAAGGGTTAGTGCGCCACAATGCGATAAAACTACATCGTCATTTTCCATCTATCAAAAACCACGTCAGCATTGATAACATCGCCATTGCCGCGAGCAATATTACTCCTTAGAAAATCATTTGTTTAACGACCGCCATTTTCATGATTTACGACTTTTGCTAAGAGTGCTTTCGCGAAATGACAATGTCACTTGATATTTCGTGTCAGCAAAGTATCAATTTCATTACATTACACTTAACGTCACTTTCAGATGTTAATAGAGTCATTTCGGCTTTAATGGCGTTTTTTACCACAGAAATTATGGTGCTAACTGACACAAAATCTTTATTTGATTTATTGGTATTGTAAAAAATCGTAATGATTTAAATGAGCGGCGTGGATACAAAACTCATTTCCTCTCTAGGTCGCTTTAGTTTTATGGTATCAGACATTTGCGGTATTCGTTAAAAACTTTGCTTCGTGCTTTCTTAGGATTTATCGCTGAAATGATCCACTCTAGATTAATAACGAGGAGAAAGAAAATAGGAAAAGGCTCAACAATCAAAGAATGTGTGTGTATGCCACATAGAAATGCGAGTGTCGTAGACGGACAAAGTATTGGAAAAAATCCGAAAACGTTTTATTATTTTCCCTTTGAGCACTGGATGTTAAACAAAATCCTTCATATGGTAAAAAATAAGTATTTATTTATTTAATTCAAATCTATAATTATTTTTTAGACAAATTTAATGATTTCGGTCAATTAAACGTGTACTTCAGATAAATAAATAAATGTCAAAGTGAAAAAAATATTTATTTAATAATTTATATTTTTCTTTCCTGCCTATCAACCTCTACGGTATTCTACTTATTTATTGAGAAATACACCACGCATAAAGAAGAACATAAAGAAGCACGCTTCAATAATGGAAAAAAAAGAATTGGCTTATATACTAACTGAAGTTACTTTTGTCTTACGAAAATATTGACTTCTATTCGAAGCCACCTAGTGGCTCATCTCGAAACTTGTCACCAACTCGCAAACTTCAGTTAAGTATTTCATTCGAAAATCGAAGCTGAATAAAATTAAAGGTATGTATTTTATTGTTTTTAAGGTCGCTGTTTTCAATGGCCTTGTCAAAATTGAGCTATCATAACCACAAAATTAAATCCAGCGAAAAATGTGAAAAATTGATTTCAGATTCATTTTTAATTTCAAATAAATCGGTTTCATACATTGAAATAATTTATTTAAAACCTCCATCATCAAAATGAATCTTTATTTAATTTAAGTACATTTTTACTTGTTTTTAGTAATTTTCTTTTTTGTACGTATAGTCTTGAGGATCTATTGAACCATACAAAAATTACTCAAACTTCCTGCAAATAATTTTCATTTTTCCAGAATCACATAGATTTCTCGTAACAACTTGTTACTTCGCAGCCCCGGAGACTGTTCTTACGAGCCTAGTCAATTCTTTAGTACCGAGACTCCGTAGGATATTGATAAAGAGTCGTGTTTAGGTACTGTTATATTACAGTTCGACTTCCGCATAACGGCACAGCGGCCGTAAAGTGCGGCGCAGCCGCGTAATCGACGGGAACGTAAAATACGCAGGTACGCGAATAATTTAATCGCGTCGGCGCCATCTCTCCTTCCATTATACCCGGTAATTAACTACTAAAAACAACGGTCTGCGACGCCTAATCCAATCCTGGTTCGATCCTTCAAAAGCTGACAATGCGCGAATTAACAATTATGCCACTGCGTCACCAAATTTTTTTTTTCGGCGCTTCGCCGCGGGACATCCCCAATTTGGGCGCCAATTTATCAACGCGCGGCCCGTCGCAATTTTTGACCCGCGGATCTCTGTATTTCTGCGGCATTTCCAATCGCTTTCCAATTTCGATTTTGTTGCCGCCTTTGACATCGAATTTAATCATAAACCCGAATGAATACCTTTTGTAATTATCGCACGGGGTTGCGCACGCTTGCGCGCCTATTGATTAATACCTGTCCGCTAGTATCGCAACTAATTAACGCACTCCGCACTCCAGTTCCGTTCGTTGTCCCGGTATCTTAATTCGGTGTACTGGCATCGTGTATGCGTATTAGCCTATGCACATTTGCGCCGATAGAAATTTCGGTCCAAAACCCCCCCTCTCTCCCTCCCAACTAATAAACTCGCTAAAACCTAGCGAACGGGCGTCGGGCACGTAAAGAAAACCGCAACGCGATTAGCGCGCGTGGCCGTATTATCCTTGGCAATTATTAGCGTTACATTAAATTATCGAGCCGCCGTCGTTATGCGCGCAGCTCGCGGTACATAAATAGACCGTAATATAATAGACAACCGATGTAGAACGGAAGGTCGTATCTCGGCTTTGCAACCGAGTCGAACCCTCGGTGAACATCGGCTAAATCAGCCGTGTTCGTTCCCTGGTTCATCCACATCGCTAACGCTGCTGCGAAAACGAGTTTCCGGGTTTCCTGTACACGTTTTGCAGAAAGAACGAGGGAGCGAGTCCAAGACGTGGTGCAACGGTACCCGGAACCCCACCACCTTACAGCCTTGCACTCTGTTGTCGTCTGGATTCGGGGTAAAGCCGACAATCGGCTACGGCAAAGAATCCAGAAGAAAAGAAAAAAGTACAAAAAAAAATGAGGCGAGGTAGGAAAAGAAAGAACTCTCCAAAGCCGCCGCGCACACCTTTAATACACTAGTCGGCTTCTTTGGACTTAACTCGACTCTGTGTCTATTGCGGTGACTAGTAAAATAACCGCTTACGTATTTAGTACAATTGACTAACTATCAAAAACGGTTTAACTTTCAGTATTTTCTTTACATTTTTTAAACGTATTGATATTAAGAACCTCACTTTATCCCAAAACCCATAAAAGTAACATATCCTTAGTGTTTTCGCGCCGTCATTCCGACATTTTTTACTTTCAGGGGTTCATTAATGCAGTGCAATATACCACGTATCATCGGGGAAACTCTTCGACTTAACCCACGCTTAGAAACGAGTACTGGCGTATCGAAATGACCCTTTAGCAACAAAGAGTACTTAACGTCGGGACGGAATTAACGCCCCTGGCGACAGGCGACACTAACGTAACGACCGATAAACTTGAACTTGATGCTGGCCGTGTTAGAGTATCGTGTAACTTTCTGTTGCGAAACGCCCGTTAAATCATTTTCTCGATTAGACTAGCGATAAGGAGTCGACATTTCCGGGGTGGAAATCCCCTGGGTTAACATCTACTTATTCCTCTTCAAAAAACCCGATGATGGCGATTGTATGCCAGCAATTAGCCGAACAATTAAGAGTCGTTTCCTCCCTTCCGAATCTTTAATCCATTGTTGCACGACGACCTCGAGCTGAAACGGATCTCGGTGAATTAACGCGGTAAAAGTGCGTCGTTACTAGCGGGTAATTGCACCGACTGGCGTGTAACTAAGTTACGCCGCGATTGTGCAATCCGACATGCAGATCTCGGTTGTCAACCTGGCTGGAATGCGCTCCGATGAGATTGCTCAACTGCATCGGACGTCCCTGCTGATCGACAGTCTTACGTTCTTGCAAAATAAATTGTGACATATTGATACACAACAAACCAAAAAAAAAGCATTGCGATACGCAATATCAAATTCGAAATCAAACGCCGCGGTTACACGCTGAATAAGCGCGCAAACGTTACGCGATTTTACTATACGTACCAACGAACTTAGACGCGTCGACTACCGTAAGAGAGGTATTTCCAATAACGGATAGTAAATCAATGTTACTAAACTGCACCGAGGCGAATGCGACATGGTAGAAATTAATCAATTCGTTTGCTTCATTGTTACTCGCTCTGTCCATCATTTAATGCAATCCGTATGATTAATATTAATTTCGCGATTCGTATTATTTTGCGCGTAATTCAATAGCAGCGTTTTAATTAAATTACGGAAAGTTGATTCAATCTGAATGTATCATATGACGCAACCCACTTTCTCCTATAATTGGGATAACACATTTTCTGTTTGTTTTGAATTTTTATTTTTCTCAATTTCAAAACTCCACAAGTCGGTCAACTTTTTTTTTTAAATCCGTATAAAACGCCATGACTAAAGTAAATTTCGCAATTATCGTCTAACACTGATAAACGTGGAGACTAATGAGAAACGTCATTGTTAAATGACCGAATTTCGTTGCAGAATGAGCAACCTTCAGTTATTAATCATCCTTGAGGCGATAACAAGAAGTAGGCATGTACTCGTATTAGTCGACATTTCTATCCAGTTATTTGATGAAAACGTCGCTCGGACCGTACCTGTTTACTCTCGACACAATTGATTGATTGTCGTCGACTAAATATAACTATCGATATTCAACAGTAATAATAAACGAAACATCATTTGCTTAATGGAATCCTCAGCGATGCATAAAAATAAAATATCTATATAACAATATATAAATATAATTATTAGATATCAAAGTATCGTTAGTAACATAATAAAAAACGACGCATAATAATATATAGTTTTGTTGAAAGCCTAGTAAAACTAAAGTTTTTTTGAATTGTAGCATATTAGAGATTTTTTCTTGATTAGAGAAAGTCGAAGATCGAAGTATTACCATTTTCGGTACTTTTTTCATAAAAATTTCAGTAATTTTCTTTTAAATTCAAAATTTGAACTTAATGTAGGCGAAGAAATATGCCTACATTAAAAATATTAATGACAATTATTAAGGGGCTAGATGCCCTACCATCAAATACTTTCGAAAGTGTTAGGATTTCGTTTGGATTAGCATATAAATGTTATCATCATGATCACCGTCATCATAATGCTCACCATTGTTGTCATTTATCATCATCGCCAGATATCACGTGAGGTATGATTATTATCGACTGACATCTTCCATAATATCTACTCGTCATTGTCATCGTCATCATCATCATCATCATCGTCATCGTTATCGTCATCAGGTTCGACATAGTCATTATCCACGTTACCAATATTGTCATGATGCATCATCAATATTGTCACGATACAGCATCAATATTGTCATGACACATCGTCAATATTGCCATGATACATCATCAATATTGTCATGATACATCGTCAATATTGTCAGGATACATCAATATTGTCATGATACGTCATCAATATTATCATGACCCATCATCATAATCATCATCAAATTTTAAAATCATTATCGGCTGACATCTTCAACAATATCTTCCTCCTTAGCATCACGCTCATTACGACAACTACAGTCATCACCATTCGACATCATAACCCCCGCTCATCCGTGTCGACCTACATCATCATCGACGTCATTATTATAAAGATGACCATCCTTATATACATCATTGACATTCGAAATCATTGATGGAATATTGCGATTGCTGTAATCATTATAGTAATTGTTACTATTCGATATCATCGCCATAAACATAATTATTATCATTATATTTAACATCTGACATGATCATCGTCATTGCAATTGTCACCATCATTCGACATCGCCATCATTGTCCTTGTCATAGTCCTCCTTTACAACATTTCTAACATCTAACATTGTCATCGACATCGCCATCGTCAATGTCATTTCTAACATCCGACATGATCATTATTATCATCATCAACACCGTCTTGATCAACGTCATTTCTAACATCAGGCATAATTTACATTATCATCGCCATATTTCGTCAGCAGTTGTTACCACGTGTAACCCTGTTGGAAACAAAACGTCAAAATAACGCCGTCCTCTCGTAGCCTCTTATATTTTCCGCGGCCCGTTCCCCTCTCGCTCAAGTGCCAGACACAAGGGACTGAGCGCACACACACACACACACACAGACAAAAAAAGCATTTTTATTCGCCGACGACACCTCGACGGGATTTTCGTTGTGTGTTTGCCGCACTTGTCGTACCTAACATATTTTAATGAGCAGTGCGCGCTAGCGCTAAGTGCACACTCTGCCGGAATTAAACGCGTCGTCGCTAGCGCATGCTGCTCGGTTATGCTGGATCCGGCTCTATATGCGGACGTGTAACTTTGCGCGATGCGTCGGTGGCGTTAGAGAAATCACGGAGGAGCCGGCGCGATGTGCGTCGAGAAAAGCCGGGGCGCAACCGACTGCTCGCCTGCGATAATTAAATTTTCAGCGTCGAAGGAAGAAGCGCACGGGGAAAAAGCTCGGATGCGGCACCACCGTCGTCACTACCGACCACTACACACGGGCACCGACGCTCCGGTGTATAAACCGAGGGAAATAAAACGCGCGAGAAAAAAAGTTCGACAGAAATGTTTTACGAGAGAGAGAGAGCGCGCTTCGAGTCGTGATGCCAATTTCGACTACGGGTGAAACACCGCTATGCTCTCTGCTAACCGTTTTATACCCTCGTTCCTAACAATGCTGCTTATTTACGCCTGCTTTTTTATTTCCCCAAGGCCACGAGAAAAATCACTCCAATCCAGTGAAATTAATTACAATAAACATCAGCAATTCGCAATACGGTAATTTGATGGATTGTTCTATACTCATTAATAGCAAATTATGGCATTCACTAGAAATATCTTTCCACACTTTTGAACAAGATGTGTATAAATGTAGAGTAAAATTACAAAAAATTGTTGAAATTTGTATTACTTTTATAATTTTACAGCATTTATTTGTTTAAAACCAATTTGATGTCGGATCATGGTGATTTCGAACGATATTGGCGAAATGTAGTCAAATGATGACAATCATGTCAGATGATGATGTTAGCTTAGGTAAATATAATTATGTCACATGACGTAAGATTATGAGAGGACAATGCCGTCGGATGATAATGATCATGCCAGATGTCGATGATGTCCGGTAATGACAATCCTGTCGAATGACGATGATTGCGGTAAATACAATGATGTCAGAAGAGGTAAGCCTGACAATCGTGTCAGATCATAAATATGTCATGTGATAACAATGACGTTAACTAATGATGATTATGTCGGTTGATGATCGTGATCCATTCCCATTGTGATGATGATAACATTAGATGACGACAGTGATGCATTATGATAACGTTAACATCAGGTAATTCCAACGCCGTTAGATGATACTGATGTCAGATGATGCTAATTTTCGTGATCGATTTCCACGGTTGTGATGATGACAATAGATGACAATCATGCATGATGATGACGATGCCAGGTAAATACAATGATATCAAATAACGTACGGTGAAGATATCTGATGATGGTAATGATGTCAGGTAATAACAATGATATCATATGATAATGATCGTGTCGAAAGATTATCGTAATCCAATACCATAGTGATGATAAAAATAACATTAGATGACAGTGATGTATGATGATATCAGAGATTGTCAGTGATGTATGATAATGATCATGGCAGTTGGTGATGCTGAAGTCAGATAATGACAATGATGTATGATAATGATCATGACTGTTGGTGATGCTAACGTCAGATAATGACAATGATGTCATATTATGTCAGATGATGTCAGTGATCAATTCCCATGGTGCTGATGACGATGACATTGATGTATATTATGATGACGTCTGGTGGTGATAATGATATTGGATACTGCTGATGATGTCAGATGCTGACAATGATGTCATGTTGTAAAGACAAGGTCACAGGTGATGATAACGGGAGATGATGACAATGATGATCTTAGATGATGACAGTGATGTTGGTATGATGATGATCATGCAACGTCAGTCGGACAATAATAATGATGTTCATAAGGTGTAGGGTGATGATGATGACAATGTCAAATGGTGACTGTACTGACATCAAACGCTGATAATGATGT
Organism: Trichopria drosophilae; assembly: GCA_030407085.1. Lineage (NCBI taxonomy): Eukaryota > Metazoa > Arthropoda > Insecta > Hymenoptera > Diapriidae > Trichopria > Trichopria drosophilae. Next base: position 196,236,089 of record CM059582.1, read on the forward strand.
CATCTGATAATATCTTCAAACTGTGATAACGATGTAAGATGTTATATAAGTCGATTTATAACATTGCTAATAATTTTACCGCCTTCAACATAATTTCATCATAAAAACGAGACAAATTATTTTGTCGACGAATAAGAACCACCTTATTTCCTCGTTGCCTCAAGAAAAATTAACTCCGGTACTTTACGCTTGGCTCCTTCAATCCTAAGCTAATTTCCTTCAAATTTATTGTTCTGGACGAATTAAACGTCCACATCAGCTGATGCGCGCGGCACTTGAGAACATGAAATCCGTACAAAATTTAATCTCCAACACTTGGCGGTACTGCGTGGTCATCTCATTCGCCGTGAACATTCTTAAAACATACAAACACTAATAGCCATCATTTATCTTCTCAGCGGAATATTTATTATTCGTGCATTATTCTATTCCTTCTTTTCTTCGCCTCCATTTTTCATTTGGCTATGGTCTCATTTTGCCCTGTTTCTTCGCTAATAGACCGTTATTAACACCCTCCTACTAATCACCCTATGAAAAGTTAATTAATAGCATTATCGTGAAACATGCGCCACTTGTGTGAGAAAAAAAAAGACGCGCGTGGAAGCAGTTGTAAAAAAGATACGAGGCTTCTAACAACAAGTACGAAAAATTGTCGGAGGTCAATATTTCACTCGGCATTCCGGAACGCGGCCAAGCTTTTTTCGCCCGAGTCACTGTGTACACAACATCTGTTCTTCTACCTGATATGAAATGCAGTGAAATATTCCATTTTGATGGGATCTTGCGCGAATATCAGTTTCAATTGAATTGGATGCAACGGTAAATATTATTATGTCCGATTATATCATCGGAAAACTCGGCCTCGTAAATATTTATTATATTAATTCAAAGTACGCGAAGCAAACAAAATAAATCGTGAAAAATTACCTTCATAAAAATTGAAAGTTATGTGGTGCACTCGTATATGCGCAACAAACTACGATAATTTATATTTTCTACTGTCAGTTCAAATATTTTCTCTTTAGTATGTAAATTAACTTATATCGTAACAATTTCCAGTATGGAATTATCAAAATTTCATAAATTACAAAACCTTTACAATCGAAAATTAACATCAACCGTCGATTTTCATTTGGATGTCAAGTTTAACTTAGCGACGTTCCACTGGCTGTAACCTCGAAAGTAAAACACGAAACTGGAATGTTAAATTAAAATACAAATATCGCTGCTAACCGGTTCTAGGAAGTAATTTTTGTCTATATCCGATGTAGTTCATCCAATGGTAAATGCATCGGAAATCGAATTGGTCAGCTTTTTCTAACCTAAATTTCTCGATATCATGAATTTTTTAGATACATATCTTTCTTTTCCCTATTTAATGATTTTTGGACTATAAGTGTACCTGTCATTACTATTTCAAGTTTATTGGAGTAGAAAATTCATATTTTCGGAAATGGAAGCAACAAAAACCATCTTGTGGCTTTAGCAAAGACATCTTTTGGTACATCATCTTTCTTGGTTCCTCCAGAAGGAAGTTTAACTTTAAGCCGTATTTCTCTCTTAAATGCCCTTAATAAAAGCAAAAGTTTCCTTAAATATTAAACCTCCGGTCGTTCCATCGTCCCCAACACACGTAACGCTCTAAACAAAGCCGAAACGTTCTCCTAAAAGCGGAAACTTCCGTTCCTACCGCCTATCGGCCACGTATTATAAAATTAACGTGCTTTCGACGACGCGGTTTGCAAATGTTGAGAAGACCGCGTACGTGGAAACGTGGGTATAGTTTTACTCCGCGATAATAGCGGGACAGGGGGAGGGGGAAGGAAACCCGGCTTACGTTACCGTAACGACGACACCAAAATAAAATTCGTCGACGTCATATTGTACGCCACGCGATGCATTACGCTTGGAAATTTTTCCTTTTTTTTTTTCAAAACTACCACCCGAGGAGTTTCGCGAAGCTGTCCCATCATTTTCCCGGCTCTCTTCCTCCGTCTAATTATTACGAGCGTGCACTCGCGGGTCTCAACCTGCGAGTGTGAGAAAACCGGCGTGAACGTTGCCGTGAAATTGCAAAGTGTAAGATCCCGGACGAAACCGCAGTGCGAGAGACGTTCGGCATCCGCGAGACAATGCAACTGCGATGCAATAACAGGCGATGGCGCGCGATGAGGCCGCCCTAAGGATACGGAGCCGGCACCGCTTCATCTCGATAAAGTATCTTACAACGTCGTGTGTATCCGTCGCGTCGATGCTCGAAAGCACAATGCGAGATATCAAAGTGCAACAATACAAAAAATAGACGTCTGAAATTCGCACGACCTGATTAGAAAAAACACATGGTGATTTAGAACCTTCTGTACAACCCGTAACAAAGTTTTATTTCAAAGGGGTTTAAATTGTCGATCGATGGAGGACTATTTGAGAAATGGACTTGTCCTTGAAATGTCCTTGTGTTTTGATCAGACAATGTTGACTGATAATCTTGACGTTTGATGATGATCTTGTCAGGTAATGACACGTGATAATGATGATGATGGCAATGATGTCTGATAGTGAGTGTGATTGATGATGACAATGATGTCTGATAATGCGTGTGGTTGATGATGACAATGATGCCTGATAATGAGTGGAGTTCATGATGACAATGATGTCTGATGAGTGCGGTTGATGATGATCATGGCATATGATGACGGTAAGAATGATTTATGATGATGATGTATGATAATGTTGTCGAATTATGAAGAGATGTTATGACAATGATGTCGGATAATAATCATCCTGATGATCAAACCAACGTAACTACACGTATCTCTTAAAATTACAAGAGTGAACGATACTAGAGGTTTTTATTTAAAACGGATTTTATGACCGTGAAGAGTAGAATTTGAATGATCGAAATCCTTAAAATGACCTTGGCCTTTGGTAATACAAGGACATTTATTTCGTTTGGTAATAATCATTCCAAATGATGATGTTTGATGATGCTCGTGTGACGTTATGATGATCATGTCAAAAGATGATGTTAACAATGATTTCTGATGTATGATAATAAAGTGCAATGACGTTGATGATGACATATGACAATGATGTCCGACAATAATGATCATGATGATGAACAAGTCAACGTAACTATCTTTTAAAATTATAGAAGTATTTATTTATAAAGGTCGATTTCACGATCGTCAAGAGCATAATTTGAAAGATTGACTTGTCCTTGTGCTTGTGTCAGACGATGACAGTTACATAAACTGATAATCATGCCAAATGATGATGACGTTTAATGATGACCATATGACGTTGTGATGATCATGTAACGTGGTGATGATCTTGTCAAAAGATGATAACAATGATTTAGGATGTATTATAATTAAGTCCAATGATGATGACGACATATGACGATGATGTCAGATAATAATGATCCCGATGATGATGAAGTCAATGTAACAATCTCTTTAAATGACAGGATTTAACCAAAATTAAAGGTTTTTATTTACAACGGAAGATTTTACGATCGTGTACCATTTGAAAGGTGAACTTGACCTTGAAATTACCTTGCGCTGTCGTCAACCTATGACAGTTATGTCGAATAATAATGATCATGCCAAACTATGATGATGACATAAGATGACCATATAACATGCTAATAATGACAATGCTGTGTAATGCTAATGTATGATGATGATGACGTCAAAGGACACTGATATCAAATAATAATGATCATGACGACGACGATGTCATCGTAACTAGTCTCTTGAAGTTACAAAAGTGCACCAAAATTAGAGTTTTTTATTCAAAACGTACAATGAGATACATTGGAAAAAATGGACGTGTCCTTGGAATGACCTTGACTTACACACCAATTGGCTAAATTCACATTTTACTAATTAATTTTTCGATTCGAAATTGATTTTTTAAATGATATCATCGTATGTAATGTTATTCCTAATAAATAATTCCCATAGGGAATTAAAAAATACTCATCAAAGCTTATGTGCCCTTAAGACACCCAGCCCTATTTCGAGCGATTCGCATTAAGTAATAACCTAAATGACTTTTACGTCCTATTCCTTAGGTATTTTTGCAATTTCTCGTATCGCCTTGATTCGGGGGAACAATTGCACATACTCGGGATTGCCGCGTATAAAAAGGTACGACAGAATCCGTCGTGACGTCAGCGGGTACCGACCTGCATACCAGGAATTCGCTGTCATTGTACGGTTGACCGTACAACTTATGCAAATGCCACTGCTGATGACCTATTCACGGTTAATTGCATTCGAACTTTTAATTTACAGTCGGCTACCTGCACTCCTGCTCGTTCCGGTATTCTAGCATGTCGATGAGTTTTCCCAAGAAAGTTTACTTTTAAGTCTACTTTTAATGAATGCCACATACCGTCACTACTTATATCACTACCTGGACAAATCAAGGGGTTCGTATAATAAATTGTCTGTTATTAACGAAACATTTCCGTTTCATTATGGGTTCCGGCTCAAATAACAAGATATTTTATAAATAAATTAATTACGCGTCAATATTAATAAACGTATTTACTAAAATCAAATTAAATCACTTCATTCTTGATACTTGCTGATTTTGGAGGTCGCTCTTTTTAAAAACTAACATCAAATTTGGACTCAACGACCCCAAAAACCGTCGGATACCAAGTTTTGAAGTGATTTCGGATCAATGGATTGAAAAATCATTTTCAAAAATTGATTCATTCGACCTAAAAAAACCTATTCAATCACTGAGATGCAGAATAGAAAAATTGCCAAAAATATTAAGTGATAACAGTCGTTTTTAGTCAGATTTTCCTTAAAGACACATCACAGGAGTTCCGAAAACTGTCGTGTTTAAAAAGAAAATGACAAAAAAATCTAAAAAAGCTTGTATTCAAGTTCTTAAACCTTTTCAGAAATGCAGAATTTTTAGATATTTTTTAGTTCTTTCTATAATCACATCAGTTTTTTAAGATAATTAGTATAAAATTTCGTAATATTATTGAGATATTTAAAAAACATTCTCCTAGTTTCCTATTTTTACCGTATTTATTATGCATTAGATAAACCAAATTAACATTTCAAACCTGTATTTTGTGGTAAATTGTTATAATTAACAAGTAATTCTATACAATTTAAAATGGTATAAGTGAACAAATTTAACTGACGTAGTACGCTCTAACGTAAACGAATTTTCTCGATCATAAAGCAAGCAGCATGCGTGGAACAAAAACATTTCAAATTTCAAATATAATTTTGATTCATTTACATAAATGACTATAATTTCAACGTGAATAAGAATTAAATTTCATAAATGTGCGTCTAGGACATTCATTAACGTTAACGAATATTTAGGTACGGTTTAATAAAATTTTATTCTCAAATATGAGCTTTTAATTTTGTGACATTTTTATCTGGATTCGTAACTTCATAACCTACTAAAACGATTTCAGAGAGTTATTATTACTTTTAAATAAACCTGTCTAATATTCTGATAACTATTTTCTGATTATCAAAATCCTACAGTATAAAAATTATAAGTACTATAAGAGTATAAAAATTGGTCCAGAAACTGTCTTTCAAGTATCTTAAAAAACATGAAAATAAATTAAGTTCCCCCACTACCGGAGTGATTTTTATTTTCAGGTCAAAAAAAAACTTTCATTTCAGTCCTATTAGAAATATTGTACCTTGTCGAATTTTGGTTTTATTGACACTCAAAAAGTGCCCAAAATGTACATTACGATCCAAGTGAATAACCTATCGAGCAAATGTAACGTATTTTGTTTTTTTAACCGGTATGCGCAGTACAAACCTATCCGTGCGAAAATGGGCTACTTCACACACGAAAAACTGTGCGGAAATGTTAGGTTTTACGCACGGAGTTCAAATAAGTACATTTTCTTGTACTTTAACTTCGATTTTTATGAAACTGACTAATTTTTCTTGTCGATGGTGACCTAAACATTCAATAAACACAAGAATTTTTTGAAATTTCAAAAAACGCAACGACGTACGCCGTCACCGAATTCCCAGCGCCATGTTGCCTCAATTTAGCGACAGATAACTACTTACGTTCCTAATACAACCACCTCCCGTAATCTCAATCCATCGTCGCAGTTTCACCGCTGAAATCTCCCGTTCGATCGTGGAAACGCTCAAATGCGGATAAATCGTCAGATTTAGCGCCGGCGAAAGTAAGAGGCGCATAGTAAAAAGCAGCAGTTTACATTCCGAATCATAAACTTCTCGAAATGAAACCGCAGGTTTCGCCCAATCGGGGGCTTACACGCAATTGTACCTCACCTACGTACGAGTTTTACCCCGTTCACCCCCGTTATTTTCACCGGTACCCCCCCAAAGTCGGCGGTCGTTAAATTTTCTGCCAAAAAGTTTCGACGGCACTCTAAAGCGGAAGCGCCGGCAGATTGGCGGCGTGCATCCACACGGCTTTTCATCGATTTTACCCGAGGTACTACTTACCCGAGGACTATACGCCGTTTCTGCACAATAAACGTTACAACGTATTCGACGTATGTATACCAGGCTCGGCGCGGGCATTAAGGGATCGTCAAAATAGGCTAACGTTATGCATGTGCATGACCTCGCACACACACCAGCGACACCTATGCATAAGCGAGGCGTGTATATGCAACGCCATGTGCCGGGATAAATACGACCGGCTAAAATGACCGTTCTTATCGTCGGTGACGAATCGGTCGGCGACGGCGAATCGCCCGAGTAATTGTCGTGATTCTGCCTTTTTTGTTGGGGGGTGCAACCATCGGGACAGATTTTGCTGGATTTCGCACTTCTCGGAAGGTCTCGATCCGTCTTCTACCTGTCTTGCGACTTTTTTATCAATCATCCAGGAATTTCGGCATTATTTCACATTTCAGCTTCGTCGCCTTTGCATCTTTGCGCCCTCTAGTGTAATTTGATCGCATTATCCAATGGGATTATATGTAATATTTATCGATTTTTAGGTTACAAAATTATTACAATGAGACCCACTCAAGTACCATTACATGTGAAAAAATTTTAATTGATTTAACAAAATGGAAGACAAAAATTTCTATACAAAAATATCAGAATTATTACGCTTTCTGGGTGTTCTTGAAAATAAATAAAATATATATAAACACTTCAAATTTTGAAACAGATCGTGAAATACATTGTTTTTACCTATACATTGTATGTTTACAAATAACTCGAAAAATAAAAAAAATCATCCATCAAGGTTTTGTTTATTGTTATTAATAAAAATTGTTATTAAGGGGGGGGGGGGTACACGCACAAATCAATTAAAAAAAACCTTCAAAAATTTTGAAGTACAGTGGTCCAAGAATAAAAAGTGTAAATTATTTTTTTCATCAATAAACTTACTTAAAACTACACAAACATTTTTCTAAATGAATGTAAAGTTTTAAAAATTAGGGTGAGCGTGAAAACATTTTCTAAATATTTTTCCATATGGATTTGGAAAAATTCCTTTTTTTTCTAAACAGAAATTTGTGTTTTTGCTAAAAAAAAATTGTTATTTGAATTCACATCAATTTTTATTCTGGTACTAATCTTTTTGATTCCAGCATTTCAGAGCGAAAAAATGGTTTTTTTTTTTTTAAATGCTATTAAATTTTTCCAAATGAATTTAAAAATTCAACAAATTAAGAGTGAATAACACATTTTCTGAATAATTACATAATGATTTTGAAAAATTCCAATTTTTTTTTTCGATTATTTAGGTCAAAATAAATTTTTACGTTTTTTATTCTAGCACCAATGAATTCCACGTACAAAATTACGAAATAATTTTTTTTTTACAGCTAAAATGCTATTAAATTTTTCTAAATGAATTTGGAAATTCCAGTTTTTCGAGTTTTTGAGTAATTCTTATAAAAAAAGTCTTTAATGAATTTTTCTTAAATTCCATATTTTTTGAGATAAAAACCGCCGAAAATTCCCCGAGAATGTAAAATTCTAATTTCGTTTAGAATTATGAAAATATTTTTCCAGGTCAAAAACTTTAAATTGTTATCAATAGTTATTAACAATATTTCGATTTTTCGATGTTTTTATTCTGGAAACAAAATACTTTTAACTTTTTCTTTTTGTGTATTTTTTTTGTTTAATTTTTTCTTTTTACATTGAAAAATGATGCCTTTACACACAAGTGGTTCTCATTCTCACATCATCCTGCTTCTCGTAAATCCTTTAATCGTGAAACCGTGCGAGTCTAAGCGAGTTATCCTTTTAAAAGAAGAAAACACAAAAAAAAAAGAGTAGAAACAGGAACCTAACAGCATCTCCGCGTGGCATTTGAATCGCGATGCGGACGGAAATTCGCAAAAAAATCAAAAAAACTTTAATTCGCGTATACCTTACCAACAGCGAGGCGTTTTTGCCTCGAGGGTATCAATCCTACGAGTATTTCGAAATGGAAATATCTGCTATTGCCCCCCGCTACATGGTAAATCATTGATGACTGATAACAAGGATTTCCAGATAGTAAAATCGCCGTGTATCATTGATGCACTCGATTTATTGCTACATACCAACATATTGTACTCGCTGATATTATTTATTTATAGAATTTCTAAACCTTCCCAACTAATCGGTCTTCCATTTATAAATCCTGTTTTCAAAAATCGTATGGCGATTTGATTGATGGACCGTATTTTGTTTCGAATCAATAGAGAGGTAAAATAACGTCCGAATCTCGTGCGAAAAATGCATTGGGTGAAAACAAATGGATAACAAACTTTATTTGAAAATCAGTTTAAACGTTAATCAACGACCTCGTCGACGGCTTAATAGTTTAGAAACGACAAGAGCATTCTTCTACCAGACTGTTGCAAAATCGTTTTAACCTGATGAAAGAGCAGTTTTTAATAGCATTGCAATCGTCTGATATTTTAATCAAACTCTTTAATATTAAGTAAATTGTGTTTTTCTTTACTACGATATCAAATTTATTTTATTTTTTAAATTTGCAATCACAAATACTAAAATTCCTTAAATAATCTAAGAATTTAATCCACTTTTATGTAAATCAAGCTAGTTGTACTACAAACGAAATAAATCATTTTATTTATTTTGATTTTTCAAAACAGATTTTATCACGGAAGAACTTTTTGAAAAACGTTTGTTTTTATAATATACGAGTGCTCTAGATTGTGAATAAATGGTTTCCGAAACTTATCATGCTGTTTTCTCGAAACATTTTTCTATTTCGTGTACACGAGTGAGAAAATTTAAAGTGAATAAATGAACACGACGAAATTATTGATTTTTCAATATAAACAAATTACACGGTACCTTAGAGGTATTTAATCACCTTTTTAATCATGAAAACTATTAACTATCAAAACACTGTGCACTTTCACGAATACAACAAAAAATACCATAAAATTTGAAATGTTGGTGAAAATACAAAAACATACAAATGACAATACGATGCAATTAACTTTTGTCACATGATCGTTTGACGGATACTCCAGAAAGTCTAAACATTGTTGATCTTCCTTTCGTGACTTATCGAGAATGACATCTGACCTAGTACGGCTCGTGTCGACTAATTTGAAACACGTAATTAACCAACGCTACAATAAAAACACCCTTAAACCCTCAAGGAGGGAGACTGTTATTGACAACTCTTTTACTTTCGTAAATATTAAAAAAGTTAACCATCTTTCCTATTCTCCGATATTTTTCTATATTGTACATGGGTTTATTCACCTCCAAAAACAATTTTTTAAAACGTTGGCGTCAAAAATTACCTTGGGAAAGACCCTTATTTCCTTTATTATACCATTAGTCATGTTCCTCCCTTGTCACGCTGGTTACATTATGAAATGTGCATATTTCTGAGTCTAAATTTTTCTGAATTTACTAAATAGGACATTTAAAATAATTACATTTTTACCGTAATTGTATGTAAATAAAAATTTTGTTTCACTTTTAGAACCACTATTTTTTATTTTTCTTATGATTTCGGGATATTTTTTCATTTATTTTTCTTCGAGTTTGTATTTGCAGAAGTTTAGAAATACTTTCGTTACTGAGTAACTAATCGTGTAAGAGTGTCTAATCGTGATGATTTCGGTCAATATTTATTTGTATTGACACATGACAACAAAAAATATAATTTTTCATAAAAATTGCTCTCGTGTATTTCGCGTAATATTAATGACGTAAAGTATTATCTAAAAATTTTACGATTCCATATTTTTAATTAAATCTAATAAAATTGTACTGAACATTTCTTTAAAATTACCAAAGTAATTCTAAACTTTATGTTAAAACAGTCAAATTATCAAAAAAATTTCTAAAAATACACTCGAAAAAAATAAATATTTGATTATATAAGATAAAATATAATATAGTATACTATCTAGGTAGGTTTTGGCAGAATAACGTTTTTTAATTAGTTTTATTATTTAAATAGTAATGCTGGCAATCCAATTTATTAAGGTTACCATTCATAGTCAAATGAACTACAAAACAATGGCTATGTATTATCCTAGTATCTAGTTAGTATTTCTAATTATGTTATTATTTCCGCGTATCTTAACACTTTTTCGGTAATATTTATGAAAATTTTCAGTAATTTTTCATGACAGTTAAGTAAAAACACTAACTGGATACTCTTGACATAGTCTTAACTAATTAAATTAGTTAATCAAACACTTGAATTTACTAAATTACCAAAAAATTACTGTATTAAGAATTTATATTAATTTTAAACAAAACCGTCGCCTTTTTTAATATTACACAATTATAGAAATAGTTAAATGTTTTGTTTTTTGTTGTTACGATTCTGGCAAAATATTTTAGTCTTAAAAACTTGACTTGGATTTAACTAATACTCTATTTAAGAACTGTTTTTATTTTAGTAAGTTTCTAATTCCATGGCGTATTTCTTAAATACAAGTAAATGTGTACATATTTAGTATTATTCAAATAAATATTTACTTCACTTTACAAAATTTCTAAAAATATCACAGCAAAAATGATGACAGCATTTTTTTATTTACGAGTAATGAAATACTGACACAAACAAAAAATTGTCTTGAAAATTTCAACATTTCGGATTATAATACTGAACTGTCATAACACAAAAACTTGCTATTATTTTTTATAAAAACTCCTAGAATTTTTGTAATGTTTACTATCGGCATTATAAAAATTCTAGTAAGTTTTATCATAAATAATGACAAATTTCGTGTAATTAGTCTCAATATTACCATCTGGGATATTAAAACTAAAAATTATGCTTCTGTCAAGTCATTTTGAAGAATTACTAACTGACTACTTAATTCCATTCCGATTTTCTTTGAAATTTTACCATTTCAGATGGTAATTTTATGACAGACTTGTAGAACGAAGAAATTCACCATTATTTTTGTTAAAATTACATTTTTTAACATTTTCTTGTCTGAATATGAAAAATTTCAAGAGCTTACAGCCATTTTTATTAGTAAAAATGGAAATTTTTCTCATTCTGTAAGTTTCTAAAATTACTGTAATGGTAAAGTTTCCAAGATAATTTTTCTTCTTCTACTAATTAGTCGATTAATCTCAAAATTCGAAAATATCCCAAATTAACTACGAAAATGACATCTGTCATCTAAATTACTCGGAGTGAAATTGCACTCATCATAGAAATATAAAAATCATGTCACTCTTACAAATGAATGAAGTATCATGTAAGATTCTAAAAATTCCAGAGAACAATTTACTCGTTCATGAGACTTCACTCTTTAAGGGTTACATTTACTTTTCACTTTTCACTTTATAAACAATGATTTTTTAATTTTCACTCTATAAACGATGATTTCTCACTCCAGGAAACGTATCACTTTCAAAATATTTCTTGTCAAGGCAAGAATAAATTTTCTATTCTACTACAGACAAAAATGTTTTAATTTTTCATCAAAATTTGTCACCAGATGTCAACACATTCCCACTATTTTAAGGTTAAGAACATTGTAATTGTACAATTTCAAAGGGGTCTAAATTTTTATGTCAAATTTTATAAAAAATATTGGACTTAATCGTTAAAATTTTGTCTGATGAAGACTTAAATAGACTAAGTATAATTAGTCAATTTCTCGACTGTCTGTTTTAAAATTTTCAATAAGTTTTCCCTTACTAATGATTTTTGACTCTGGCATAAAGGATGAAACGTGAATAAAAATTCTTATTATTATGGTGACTGAATTAAATCGCTACTATTTATTGAAAATTTAAAAAACTTAAATAGACTGTTAAATTGACATTTTCACTAAAAATCTTAGTATTTTGTCTTTTTTAGCGACAAAATTACTAAAAATTTTTAATAAATGTTCTTTCGATAATTCCTACAAAAATTCCCAAAAACATTTCTCTTGCAGGAGAGTCGAATCTTTCAACTTTATTTTATAAATTTCTTGGACTAAATTTTTTCAACTTTCATAACCACAATTAAGCCATTCTACTGATAGACTGAATAGTCACCTTTAACTTCACATCAACATCATATGAATGTCCATTCCATGCACAGTTAGAATTCAATATTTCACTAGAATGTTTCAATTATCACTCCACAACAAGCGAATTCTCAGTCCAAAACATTTTTGACCATCAAGACCCAAATTCAATCCAAGAATATAAAATCCAACTTCCTGACACCTCTAACATCACCTTGCTGTCACCTAAAGCAACTATTAACCTCTTATCATGTCAGTCAACTCCCAAACCTAACCTAACTTCCGTTGTTTACATTTTGAACGTTTCAATGAATTCCTTTTAACGTCGGACCTCACGGAAGATAATGAAACGCACCTACTAAAAATTTCTACATGGAGCAAAGACACCCAGATGTGTCATCTGTACCGCAGATGTCCTACATCAGAATCGGTTATTTATAATCGTCAATCAATCACCACACTCTTTTTTTTTGCACCGACATCACTATTCATGCATCCTCCGTCGAACATAACCCAACATCATCCACCATCGTCACGTTGTCAACCTAACCTAACTCAACATTCCGATTCCACCATCGAGATGTCACAATTGATGTCATCCTCACCTTGTCAGCGGTTAGACGTGCTACCAGGGCCTCTTTGAGGGGTCCGAGCCAATTGTGGGCCCCGACGAATCTTTTATTCAGCAGCTTCGTGTGAGGCGCGACCTGCGCGTAAAACGTCTCCAACTCGAGGACGACCATGTTGAGACGTCACACACGCGAATGGGGTTAACCTCTCGTCGCGTTTCCCGTTACATCAAAGCACCTCCTGGCTGCCGTTTCTTTTGTAACCTCGTCCGCGCTCCATCAACCGACCAAAGGTCCACGATTACGCGCCACCCGGACCCTCGACAACGAGGCGATTTGTCAAAGTCCAGGGCAAACATGCGCCAGGAAACTCGATTTGCCGGCGCCGAAATCCTTCTTTTTTGGGGAGGGATGGAATCGAACAGGATCAGAATGGATTCTGGGATACGCTAGACTAAACACGAATAAAAGACCGCAGCAATCCCGGACAAATATCCGACAGATTGCTCAGGAAAATAGAGAATCGACACTCCCGCACTATAGTCGAGCCACGTGTTTTCTCCAGTTAATAAAATATATATATATATATATATATATATCTCTCTCTCACTAACTTTACGTTTTTTTTTTTCACAGCACTTTATGTGGAAATAAGATTCACCTAAGTAAACAACGAGATCTGACCGAGAGTCATCGTCTTCCTGGTTGACAACAGGAATGACAGACGGAGTGTCGCGGATTGATTATCAAAAAAGGCACAAACAAACACTCGACAATCACCAAGTGCACCCCTTTTCTTTTCCTTTTGGGCACTTTTTTTTTTTTTGAGGAACGTTGGTCCTCCCACCCGGCTAATTTTTTTGGCCCTTCGGTTGGACGGGGCTTTTTTCCGTTTTGGGCACCTGGTAGGGTGCTGAAATTGTGGGAGTCGATCAAGCGGGTGGACGCGGTGAAGAGCCCGCTAACTCCGCCGTAATCCGGGCGTAAGCCGCGCTTGCAAGGACTGCCGCATAGAAAGGCAGTTGAGAACTGACTGCCTCGACGGCCTCCTCCTCCTCGCTCCCATGGCCCGTGGTTGCTTTGAGTGACGCGACGCGGCCGGTGTGACGCGTACACCTTTCTTTCTCCCTCCTACGCCTACCGCAACGTCGCTTCGCGCAGCCCGATACCCCCCCCCTAACCCCTCCGCGAATCACTAACCCCCCCTCGTGTTCATTTAAATATTTCAATGTAACGTTACTTGCAATTTATACATTTTAAATCTGCGCCATTTTCATGAAATATTTATGCAACATTTCGGCGACCATTAATTAATTTTAATTTATAAACTTTATCAACAGGCTTTGCGGTTGTTCTTTTTTTTTTCAAAACCGCCGTGCTTTGGTGTTTTCCGCAAGCTCGTGAGATGCATTATTTTTCCATTATATCGAAGCTTTGATGAACGGATCATCAGCGTGACCTGAAATACTTCCTGCACGCCGTGAAACGATAAATATTTTTTAAAAATAATCCAGTTCATTTTCTTTCATTTTCTTGAAATTTATTGTCTCATTTTGTTTAATTCGTTTCATTGCTTATATTTCAATAAATTTCTTTAGTTTCACCCGTTTTATGGAACGCCATTCAGTTTTAGATCTAGTTTTTATATAAAATCCATTTCATTTCACTAAATTCAATTACATTTCATTAAATTTAATTTCATTTAATTCCATTTTATTAAATTTCATTACATCAAATTGCATTTCATTTCATTCAATTTCATTACATTCAATTTCATTTCATTAACCCCCCTGTGCGCCAGGACAAGTATACTCGTCCAAACTACATTGTTCCCTTATGGGAAAAGAAAAACTGGTGCACAGGAGGGTTAAATTCCATTTCATTTTATTAAATTTCATTTCGTTAAATTCCAATTCATTTCATTTAATTTCATTTCATTCCATTCAATTTCATTTCCTTTCGTTAAATTCCATTTCATTACGTTAAATTCCATTTCATTTCATTCAATTCCAAATCATTTTATTCAATTTCATTTCATTTCATTCAATTTAATTTGCATTCATTCAATTTCATTTCATTTCATTCAATTTCATTTCATTTAATTTCATTCAATTTCATTTCATTTCATTCAATTTCATTTCATTCCACTCAATTTCATTTCCTTTCGTTAAATTCCATTTCCTTTTGTTAAATTCCACTTCATTTCATTAAATTCCATTTCATTTCATTAAAATCCACATCATTTCATTAAATTCCATATCATTTCCTTACATTTGTTATATTTTCTTCGATCATTGTATTCCGGTTTATCCGTTTTATGTATAGGATTCACTTTTATTATTTCATACCTTTCACTCTAATTATTCCATGTTCCATTTCAGGCATTCCTTTCGTAATTTTCCATTTCATTAAATTAAGTTTATTCTATGTCTTTTCATCGTTTCTCTTTATAACTTCTCGTGTCTTTTATTTATTTCCTGCATTTCATTTTATTCGTTTTATCCATTTCAATTTACACATGGTTCCATTTCATTTTTTTGTTCTACTTCATCCGTTGTCATTCTACTTAATTTTGATACCTATTACTGTTCCTTCCACTTCGTTTCATTTTTGTAATTTCTTTGTTTTTATAGATTTAAACACAGTTCCATTTCGTATCCTTTCTGTCATTCCACTTTCATCTATTATTTAATTATTCAGTTTCCGCATTTCTCTCAATTGCAGTTCTCAATTCTAAAAATGTTTTCAATTTTTATTTTTTTTCGGATTATTTATCTTATTTATATTTGTTTCTATCATTATATATTTTCCATTTGATTAAATTAAATTCATTCTATGCCGTTCTATTTCATCGTTTCTCTTCAATCCTTTCACTTTATTTATTTTCTTCGCTTTACTCCATTTATTGTTTTGTTCTCATTCCGCTTCATCCGTTTTCTTCATTTTGTTTCTTATTATTCCTTTCACTTCCTTTCATTTTTGTATTTTTCATGTTTTATCGATTTAAACATTCCATTTCATATCTTTTCTCTCATTCTATTTTCATCCATTATTTAATTACTCCTTCTACGTGTTTCTCTTAATTCCAAATCTCAATTCCCAAAATGTTTTCAATTTTTATTAATTTATTTGGTTTCATCGTTTCTCTTCATTCCTTTCACTTCTCTCATCTTATTTTATTTATTTCCTTCATTCTGTTTCATTCCGTTTTCAATTTAATTTTTTTTGTCAATTTTCCCTCTCTTTTCACTAAATTTATCTTATTTTCTCATTTCATTTCAGCCGTTTTCTTCATTTCGTTTCGTATTATTCCTTCCACTTCCTTTCACTTCCTTTCATTTATACTATATCTGTTCTAAACCAAGGAAAACATGGTCCATTTCATTTCCTTTCTCCCATTCTGTTTTCGTCTATTATTTAATTACTCCTTTTTCTTATTGCCTTTAATTCCTTTAATTTAGTTTCTAATTCCACTTCATGTCTCTATATTAATTTCTTTCTTCATATTTTGCTTAATCCATTCCATTCTTTTATCATTTTGCCGGTTTCATTTCTTATTTCATCCCATTGAATATCGTTTACTTTTATTTAATTAATTTCCCTGTATTAATTTCTCATTGCTTCAGATATTTTACACAATTTTCGAAAATAATTTTCAAGCTAAACATTCCATCGTATGTTACAAATACGTTTCTTGAGAGTAATATTGTATTTTCAAACATTACTATTTCCCTTGCTAATGTAATTGAATAGGAAAAAACAACCAGTAACAATTAATTAAGCCAAATGGATACATCTATTCGTAACGCTTCTACAAACAAACATTATGAAACAATGATTTCCAAACACTTTTAAGAATATCAAATTTACTCTCGTTTGTACTATCTTATTATCATTAAATATTTCAATTGTATTATTTTGTTTAATGGGACATTTACAAAATTTTATTACTTTCTTAATTAACCTTATTACGGTTTAATTAGATGGAGTAACGATATTATCGACCATTTTTTGTAAACTAATATATTAAATTAACGAGAATTACTTTCACCCATAAAGAATCCGCCAATATTTTAATTATTAAATTTTCAAACCAATTCTCTTACGAAAAAAAAATTTCATTAAAAACATCAACATCGATTCGACTTACAATTCGGTACTCTTCATAACTCTATAAAAAGCCAAAAACCCCAAAAAATGAAAAACTTGACAAAATATTGAACAAAAAGTACTAAAAACAACGAGCATCGAATAGCAAGGAGAAATACTTCAAAGTCACGTTTCAAAATACACAAAATTATTACCAAACAATTTCATAACATCCGAAAAGAACTCCTTTTGCAATAAACTCTGTTTCAAAACGCCGGTTACAAATAATTTGAAACGATTCAGAAAACGCGTGTGCGCTAGAAATAAAACTGTTACGGGACGACACGAATGCACATATTGTTCTTGTTTCTCATGAGTAAATCCTATCAGTCGATCTTTTCTGTCTGCGCATCCGTCTTTTCATTCGTTCAAGTACTTTGATGTATCTACCTTTTCCTGCCGTTTTGATCCTGTTTGTCCATTATTTCAAAATAGCCTGTGCAAACTCTTCGTTTTCGAAATGCTAACAAGATAACAAAGTTCATCATCTTTCCATCTCTTTTATTTATTTTCAAAACCTTTTTTTATCCAACTTTTCCTGGTCTAGTAATCAATAAATAGTAACTATTGTCCTGCGCCATAAAATTCTCACTACAAAGAATTTTTCGTGGCCTCTACTGCAATGCTGATGAAAATATGCAATAAAAATGCAAATGTAAATTAAAAATACATATTTTACATTCTTTACACGTTTGTATTTTTAAGATTGCCAATTGTCGCCTGAGAAAAAAATAACCTGTAGAATTTGTTTGCGAATCTGATATAAATATTTCCTACATATTGTCATAAAATAAGGTCAGCAAATCATTAAAAACTATAATATTTTATAAAAAACTCTACTTCAATGATTTCTAACCTAAAAATCCATATGTATATCTAACTCAATCGACGTTGTAGATATATTCCTTGATTATGAAATGTAATTAAACATTATCAAAATTAATTCAAGTTTAATATCAACATGAATTGAATGAAACTCTTACCACTGGCGAGAATATGCGACAGTAGCGCATCTATTGAGTAATTTGAGAAGCTTCATTTACCAATGATTCAATAGAAGGACTATTTCATCAATTATGTTTATTACCTAGTACAAATTGTTGTAAACCGTCTTAACCATGATGGTAACACACGTTACCACCTCGATTTCTTTGATATTTGCTAATTTAAATTCCAGTTATCGCATTTACATTGGTCTTTTTGCTATTTTCTATTACTATAGTGATAGTAGAATGTATAAAAACAGTTATTACGATATGATTGTTTATTAATTATTATTTATAAATAAACAAACATAAAAAAAAAACGATTTTTTCGAATAGAATTCATTATTGACGCTATTTTTTCAGATAATCATTTAAAATTTGGTATAATAAGGTTTTAGATATCGCTGATGACGATACCGATATTGGTTTTACAAAATTCAAAATGGCGGCCATCATGATGTAAAAACGCAACAATTTAACGAATTTTCATGTTTTTGTCCGCCATACTGAATCTGCCATTTTGAATTTTAAAATTCTGACACCGAATTCGTAATCAGCAACCCTGAAAACTTCCAAGTAACAAAATACAGGGCATTTCGATGGATTTTCATATTTTTGTCCGCCATTTTGAATTTTGAAAATCTGATTCCGGATTCGTAATCAGCGACGGCGCAACCTCCGAGTAGCAAATTTCAAGTCAATAAAACGTAAAGAAAAATGTATGATTCAAAGGGTTAATATAGTCGGTTAATACACGAAGTTACTATATTTAGGCACTAGATGCGCTACTGTCGCGTATTCTCGCAAGTGGTAGAAATTTCTTTCAAGAATCTTTCTTTTTTTTTTTTTTTTTTCGATATTTACCTGCAACCTCCACATTTTAAACCACATAAACGACATCCTCCAACATCCCGTCAACGACACGAATCAATTTAATGAAATCAAATGGAATCTATTTTTCGATATCCATCAGCGGGAAAATATGATTGGTTGGCGACGCGCAACGCGTATGAAAGCGCGTCCCATTAATTACCCATTGGATACTGTATACCGCCAAGTATTTTTAACATTCATTATTGATCAAGCTTCGATTCAGCCGAGGGCCACTCGAAAAACAGAAGTGACGAAACGAGGCGAATAATCAAAGGGATGAATTATGAAAGCGAGACTTTAAACATTTCAAGGAGCGTAATTTTTTTTTTGCTTCGCCTAAGGGGGGGGGTTACAAAAGTTGGAGTTTTTACGGAATTTTCTCATCTGGAGATCCCTGCGCACCCTTTTACATCCTGAGCTTTTATTTCCTCCTTCTCGTTCCCTTTTCCGCACCCTTTATTGCGGTACAAGTACACAGTGCGCTCGTAAACCACGGGTATATATACGGACCTGTCGCCCCTAGCGTCTCCACTTTACCAAGGGCGAAGACAAAGGCGGGAATTTCTTGAGATTTAAAAAGAATGAGGATAGCTTGGTTTCAGTCCTCCCTTGTCCGAGCCCTAGACTTGGCTTGGGTAGGGGGACGGTGTCGTATTATACGGTGCACACCACACCTTCGCAACAATGACGTAATCCCCAAGGGCTGAGCTAAATTTTGATATAAGGTGTGGGCAAGGTCCCCGAGTAATGCCATTAGCTTAATGACTTACGTCATGTGTTTCATCCTGAAAGTCTCTGGTCCGACAGTTGACGATCTATTAATCAATGATAATTAGGCCTTTCCCATTGGAGGGATGCGGAAAAAAGCCCCTGATAAACTGCCCAAACCTTTTAGGGCGTAATTGAATCCTACAACTTTAAACAGGATCATCCCTCGGTGAAAAAGAACGGGACATCATAGATACTTTCTTACAGCAACAAGCCAGATGGTACTTTGTGCTACTTTCGATGAAGACTCATTTTTTCGGAAAAATTCTATTGGGAAAACAGAAACATCCAGCTACTTAGTAACATACCTACCGAAATCGGTTTTAATTAATTTCAATGAAATAATTGAAGCCGAATGAAACTAGACGGGAATTACCCGTTTCAAAATTCCATTTGGAGAAATCTCTTTGCCCCGCCGAAAACCTCCTCGGTGCGACAACAAACTTTTGAAACAATACTTGGCCGCGCCGTCCAAGTTTTTTAAATAATTAGGTCGCCACGAAAGTCCTCCTTCTCACTTAATTCCCGCGAGAGTCGCGTTGGTAGAAAAAAAAAAACAAGAATTCCGTCGACTTTAATTGACCGTGTCTTGATTTTGACGTGGCCTGGGTGATGTACTCCCACCCCCCTCACGACTCAAGTGCACCAAGGGTGCTCGAAAAGCGCACGAGTGGCGTCGAGACGCATCGAGGGGATGAAACCTGGAAACAACCGTAGGGGGAAAAGTCATTTTTTTCGCCCTCGACGGTCCTTTCATTCCTTGACTTTTTTTTTTGTCTATTCCTTCTCTCGCGGCGACGATCTAGAGACGGCAAATTGTCGATTACTCTCCGTCGCTGCGGTCTTCCGAATGTCGATATTCGGATGCAGCTGGGATGCACTGGAATTATTTATGAGCCGGTAACTCCGCCGGACGAATAACCACCTAAATAGAAATGGACACCAGTGTGGGACCATATTGCCACCAAGAATGGTACGCCCGGTGTACACACGTGCATACGCATTTGCATCGGCGCTGTGTGTATATTCCGTACGTTTCTGTCGGGAAGAAGAACATAAATGCGAAACTGTCCAACTGGGAGGCGTTGCTCGGCGGCGCTCTTTTGAAATATGTAAATATCCATCAAAACCTCGGGAAAGGATGCGCGATGCGCGCCAGTCGTAAAATTGATAAACAATGAGTGCCAAGTTCGGTACGTAGATAAATCACCACTATCGCAAATGTGATAAGTTTTTAGAAACGTATCTCTGCATACATTACCAGTTCATGTCTGGATTCGACGTTTCTTGCTTTTTTTGAAAAATTCTAGCAACTTTAGAGAGACTGTACATATCATGACTTTTCATGGTTATTTTTAATTGACAATAGTGTAAGATTTTTAACTCAGCTTCACATTATTCATGGAAAATATTTCGAAAATAGGTCTTCCATAAAATAATTCTGACATTTTTCAAAAATTAGAACATTTTTCTCTAAAATTTGACAATTTATTCATTTAAAACAGGAACCATCTCGTGAACGACACTTTTTTCGACTATTTTTCGAAAATTTGTCAAAAATTTAATTCCTAGTGGATTTAACTGTGTATTTCATCGTTTCTCTTCAATCCTTTGACTTCTTTCGTTTTACATTATTTAGTTCCTTCGTTTTATTCTATTTCATTTTGTTTTTATTCTGCTTTTTTTTTGCATTTCGTATCTTATTATTCCTTTCACTTCCTTTCATTTTTATATTTTCCATGTTTTATCGATGTAAATATGGTTCCATTTCATATCCTTTCTCTCATTCTACTTCCATTATTTAATTATTCAGTTTCCGCATTTCTCTCAATTCCAGTTCTCAATTCTAAAAATGTTTTCAATTTTTATTTTTTTTCCGGTTTATTCGTCTTACTTATGCATTTGTTTTTATCATTACATATTTTCCACTGGATTACAATAAATTCATTCTATGCCTTTCTATTTCATCGTTTCTCTTTAATCCTTTCACTTCTTTCGTTTTATTCCATTTCATTTTGTTTTTATTCTGCTTCATCCGTTTACTTCATTTTGATTCTTATTACTGTTCCTTTCACTTCCTTTCATTTTTGTATTTTCCATGTTTTATCAATTTAACCATGGCTCCATTTCATATCCTTTCTCTCAGTCTATTTTCATCCATTATGTAATTATTTAGTTTCCACATCTCTCTCTAATTTCAGTTCTCAATTCTAAAAATGTTTCCAATTTTTATGTTTTTTCGGTTTATTCATCTTATTTATGTATTTGTTTTCATCATTATATATTTCCCACTGGATTAAAATAAATTCATTCTATGCCTTTCTATTTCATTGTTTCTCTTAAATCCTTTCACTTCTTTCGTTTTACATTATTTCCTTCGCTTTATTCCATTTCATTTTTTGTTCTCATTCTGCTCCATCCGTTTTCTTCATTTTGTTTCTTATTATTTCTTTCACTTCCTTTCATTTTTACATTTTCCATGTTTTATCGATTTAACCATGGTTCCATTTCATATCCTTTCTCTCATTCGATTTTCATCCATTATTTAATTACTCCGTTTCCGCGTTTCTTTTAATCGCGAATCTCAATTGCAAAAATGTTTTGAATTTTTATTAATTTCTTTCGTTTCATTCGTCTTACTTATGATATTTGATTTTATTATTTTCCATTTTCCGTTTCATTAAATTAAATTCATTCTATGCCTTTCTATTTCATCGTTTCTCCCCATTCCTTTCACTTCTCTCGTTTTATTTTATTCATTTCCTTCATTCCTTTTCATTCCTATCTCAATTTCGCGCATTCACGCCATATTTTCATTATGAAATTATTTTAGGACATTCCATTTCAGCATTCGTCTTAATCCCATTGGGATATCGTTTATAGTAATTAGAATTGTCCTTACAAAGCCAAAATTTTGAAAAATCTATTCAGTCATTTTTTATTAACGTTTTTTAGTGAAAATTCCTACCTTTTGGGCCGAGGACTTTAGAATCCCTTAATAATAATGACAATTTTAAAAACAAATAATTGTTATTATTATATATGAATTATTCAATATTTGCTCATTATTTCTGAAGTATTTTACGATATTTCTTCAAATATAAAGATTTAGTAGACTAAAATACCATTTTTAACCTTAGCAAATTATTTAATATTTAAAATTTAATATTTTAATAAAAAAACCTATTGCTCTCATTAAAAACTATTGTAATTTGTCGTATTTAAATGATTCTTTTTATTATACGATGTTTTTAATGCATTTAACAGAAATCATAATTATACTCGACATTTTCATCAGCCATCATCACCCTAACATCCACCAACATCTTTCTCCAAACATCGTCAGGACCATTCTTTCAATCTAACATTACAATCGTTCCACGTCAATCAAACGTTTAGTATTACTCACAGCCATTTTCCAACCATTGATGAATACTTCGACTTTATTCAAAAGCGTTACGTGCCGCTGGGATGAAGCGAACGACGGTTTAATATTTAACATCATTCTGTCGAGGTTCTCGTTTTTAACGATATTTCGTGCGGTGCATATGCAGTACATGCATAAATTGATGGCTTGTGGGTTTTAATCAGTTTCCAAAACATAAATTTACCTGAAAAACACTAAATAAATCTTTATAAAACGTCGACAAAAACATTTCCGCAACGTCATTTATTTCCACGAAATAATGCATCCCACTTCTTTGTGTTTTTTTTTTTTTGTGTTAGCAATTACGAATTGATATAAGAAATAAAGCATTCCAGATTAACCCCATGGAATTACGAAAGAAGACCACGTAACTGTACAAGTAGCGCATAGTTAGTGGCCGCGAGAAATGAAAATTAATAGAACTTGACGGGAAATGACATCCATCTGTCATAAAGCATTCAATTACATCGTGTGGCAAATATAACGATATTTAATCGCACTTCGTTTACCCGCGCATTTTTCCTAATTATCGTTGTAACGTTTACGGGGGGAAAATTACATCTTCCTGTCACGCAAGTTAATTCCGAAATTACACCTTGACGCTGGTCAAAATCACAGTTGAGTCGAGAACAGGGAAAACACATCTAACACGTGAACGGAATTGAAAAATTCGAAGCTTTAAACAAATACATAACCAAATTTTGAACGAGATTCCTAACGCCGGAACTAGATAATCGGAAAAAACTGAGAAAAAGACATGCGACATAGTTTACTAGCAAATTGCTGAAATTAATTTCAGGAAATTACAAAGATCTGCACCAGGTTAGTTGCTTAGATTTCGTGCCAACGTGCCCGTTAACCTTTTATGCACAGTCGCAGTCGGGGCGTGAGGAATCCCACCAATTGTTCCTTAGGAATACCTGCACGTTTTAGCAAAAGCAGTTCACGCGACGTCGTTGTCCCGGTAAAATACCATAGCAGAAAACTTAATAATTAGTACTGTTTGCATTTTATGCTAATATATGGGTTAAGAAAATTAACCAACATCGTCATAGGAAACAATACGATCCTAACGTCGGTGATTTTGATGCTTGGTGTGTATTGTTCGGTACCATTTCCCTTCGGGGGTTTCATGAAACCACTTAACCATGAAAAAACTTTAATAACAGATTTAAAACGACGCCTTTATATCTTTTTAGTAACTTTAATTCCAAAAATAAATGTACTTTAGTGATTTTTTACGTCACTGATTAAGAATTACAAGTCATTTTCAATAATTCAGAATGGCGCATGCAAACTGGATACTTGGGTGTTTCTAAACATTTTTAAATCGTTATTTGGGGTTTTTTTTTGAGATAAATTTTCAAACTTTTAAGGCTACTAATCGCCAGTGACAAATTTTATTCCTCTGTAGATATCTTGGGGGAACCATTAATGGTGTTCCTATGTCTCGTCTCTCCTTTTCTCGTAAGAATGCCGTAAATACCCGTTGAGGATGAGAGATTAAAACGTTCGCGTACATCGTAATTGTCAGCTCTTAGTGGAGCCATTAGGATGCAATCAAACGTAAGTTTTACCACTACTAACTTGGCATTCTTCCTATGTTTAACTAAATTTTCAAAACGATAATTTCATCGGACCAAACAAATGATTGTCCAAAACTAGTGAATTATAAACTAAAAATTTACTGCCTCCGGGAACGTTTAACTTGGTATTTCACACACGAAGAATAAAAATTTAATCTAAAGTTCTGAAGACTTTTCAACAAAAGGGAATCTTCCCTATTCTAACTGAAAATTTCCTGTTTTGGACCGTAAATTACGAATATCATATCAAATTTGTAAAATTTGTAAATTTCAAGATAGCCGATCCAATATGGCGGATGCAAAAATTAAAACTCATACAAATTTGCTTAAAACTTGTTATACAGGGGTTTATACTATCGATGAGTTGTAAATATTACAAATTTGCTGTCAAATTTTAAAAATTTGCAAATTTTGCGAAATACAAAATGGCCGATCCAATATGGCGGATGTAAAAATTAAAACTCGTACAAATTTGCTTAAAACTTGTTATACAGGGGTTTATACTATCGCTGAGTTGTAAATATTACACATTTGCTGTCAAATTTTTAAAATTTGAAAATTTTGTGTGTGGATTACAAAATGGCCGATCCAATATGGCGAACGCCAAAATTAAAAATCATACAAATTTTCTTAAAAGTTGTTATTTAGGGATTTTTACCGTCGCCGAGTTGTAAATATTACAAATTTATTGTCAAATTTTCAAAATTTATAAAATTCAA
This sequence comes from Trichopria drosophilae, assembly GCA_030407085.1. Classification (NCBI taxonomy): domain Eukaryota; kingdom Metazoa; phylum Arthropoda; class Insecta; order Hymenoptera; family Diapriidae; genus Trichopria; species Trichopria drosophilae. Next base: position 196,261,641 of record CM059582.1, read on the forward strand.
AATGGTACATCCAATATGGCTGACGTAAAAATTAAAAATCGTACAAATTCACTTAAAACTTGTTATCCATGGGTTTTTACTGTGGCTGAGTGTATATATTGCAAATTTGTCGTCAAATTCTCAAAATTTGCGAAATACAAAATGGCAGATCCAATATGGCGGACGCAAAAATTAAAAATCACACAAGTCTGCCTAAAACTTGTTATTCAGGGGGTTTTACTATCACTGAGTTGCAAATATTACAAACTTGTTGTCACATTTTCAAAACTTCCGAATTTTGCAAAATACAAAATGGCGGATCCAATATGGCGGACGAAAACACTCAAATCCACACAGATTGGCTTGAAGCTTGTCACTCGGGGGTTTTCTGGGTCAGTTATTATGAATATGGTATTAGTTTTGATAAATTCATAATGGCCGTTCCAATATGGCGGACGAAAAAATTCAAAATCACCGAGATTGGCTTGAAACTTGTTACTCGGGGGTTTTCTGGGTCGGTGATTACGAATCCGGTATTAGTTTTTATAAATTCATAATGGCGGATCCAAAATGGCAGATAAATTTCAGAAAATTCGTTAAAATTTACCCCGATTCGTAATTACCAACCCTGAAACACCTCTCAAGTAACAAATTTCAAGGTACCCTGAGTGGTTTTTTATCTTTTTCGTCTGCCATTTTGAATTTTGAAAATTTTGCAAATCTGACCCCGCATTCGTATTCAGCGACTATTTACAATAGCTTTTTCAATGTTTTCGTCTATTATCCTAATTTCAGTGACTGAAAGGGTTAAATGGTGCATACTAAACTGAATTAGTTAATCATTACTGATTACTAATTTAATTAGTGGCCGACTTTTCACTCTTTCTCATTAGTTTTTAACTAATTCAACTTTAGACACTTTTGTATCCCAAAAATCAAGATACACACTTGGAATTATGAAAATTTTTATTCAAAATCCTTGGTAGCGCATACCGATCGAGCGAATTACACGGTTCGTGCCTCGCGCAAATATACAAGAGGCGCTCGGAAGAAAGAGGCGTCATTTCGTATCTTTCAGCATCGTGCACCTATCACGGAATTTTTTGGCATTCCCTCGTAAAACGTACCTCTCGGTGCATCGGTGCAGCCATCGCGCTCTGGTGAGAGAGATAGAAAGAGAGTGGAACGCGTCGATTCGTTATCTTCCTGGAGCCGATCGGAAGTTGAGAACCTTGGGGGATTCCGGGGGATGGACGAGCACGCGAGTTGGCGTGTTACGTGTTAGCTCCCCGACGCCCACCGCCAACCGCCCCCGCAGCATTCCCCGGGTACGAAACCGGCCAATGGCGTTCGTCGCCATTTCGAAAAATCCCCACGACGCGATCCCCGAACATCTCTTATTAAAATAAGGGAAGGGTAAAAAAAAAAGAAGAGGAATCCTCACCCATGGGACCGCAACGTTACAAGTGCTGTGAGTCACAGCTGTTCAGCGGCTGCCTTGGAGAGAAAAAAAAAGAACCGAGCGAAAGGAAAACGAGGACAAAACGATCTTGGCCGAGATACGATAAACCTTACACGTTTTGTATGCAAAGCTTTCGTCAATCAGCCGTGAAGAGTGTGCGTACGTGTGTGTAAAAGCGTGCATAGACAAAAGGGAGTGCGAGTTATTAGCGGCTACCGCAAACGGTCAGGCAGGAAGTTTTGATTGAGCACCATCTGCTGCGAGCAACTTTTTTTTTGCGTCCGTAGACGCGTCCGTGTCTGCAATCGGGCTGAATCACGATTTTTACTCTAATAAAGTGAATTCATGACAAACATTTTGAAACAATAAACCAAACATTCGATACTTTTCTTTGTGTGTTTCTCTTTCTTTGTTTTAGCACCCTTTTAACGTCTTGAAGGAGCACTAAACTGGGCTTTTCGACGAGATTTTGTCATTAAATCTATTTCCGGTTTTCCTCTACCATTCCTGAACAGATTTTAGCAAAATTTTGGCAGCGATCCTATGAAATGTTTACTTTTGCAGTTACAGAGCCGAAATTTCGGAAAGCGTAAAAATTATTTGTTTTTATATAATTTTATATAAATACATTTTTAGGGATAAAATAGGGGTAAACAATTAAAAAGTCTGATATTTTCTTTTTTATGTCCAAAAAGTTTAATTTTAGCTGCGGCCTAGGTACCAACATATGTTATAACTTTTTTTTTATTTAAATTGGAGATATTGTGTATGCTTTTTCCTTTTTTCCCCTTTTTTTCAATTATTCAATATTTTCAATAAATTTCTCAAAAATTTATTTAACAAATGGGTTGATTAATAAACATCATCTCTCTTAATTTTAAAATATATTTTTTAAAGTCGTAAATATTTTGTTAATCGTTATATTAAAGGAATTATGTCTAAAAAAACTGAAAAAATCGATTTAATTTTGTTCCTTCTACCGATTATTTTCATTTTCCTCTTAAAGTGACTATAAGAAACCGTAAAAATGATATAAAAAATAAACTAGAAGGGATAATGACTTTTTTGAACTTCAACCAAGCTCATCGTTATATTGGATCCGCCATTTTGTATTTTAAAAATCCAGAGTAATAATCGTCGAAAAAACAAATCGTATGACAATTTTAACAAATCTTACAATAATAAACTGAAAGAGGACATCACTTTTGGTTGGTTAAAATTAAAAATGGCAGAGTAAAAAAAAGTTTTCAACATTTTCCGTGTGTTTTAAGAATCAGAATACAAAAATTACGTAACACGTCATAGTAAAATATTTAAAAATAACAGTACCTTTTTTTATCTTTCTAATATAAACGTTTAAATACTGTAAAACATGCAATTTCTTGGATGTATTATCATACAAGGCGTTTCTCTAACCATTCAAAAGAGAAAAAACAAAAATTAATCTTCCAACCCAGATAAAAGCACAAATATTCATAATTTGAAGCAATAATTTTTCTCGAGTGATGCATCTGATAATCGCGATGAATCCACTTTTACCCAATAACTTCATCCCTTTAGCAACACACACACCATGTTTCCCGTAACGGACTTGCATTTATAAATAAGCATCTACGTGGATAGATAAAAATAAATATTGCAGAAGCTAAAAGCGAGCTGAAAAATACAAAGCCACTTTTTCTACATTATGTATACAAAATGAAAGAGTGGTGAAGCGAGTGCGCCAAAGGTAATGTCGCAAAATGCATGGAAAATTGTGGTAAAAAATCTTTTAAAAACTCTAGGATTAGGTCTCTCTAAATGGAGCATAATGAGTAAATAAAAGCTCAAAAATGGAACAAGCGTCTTTATTTTACTTCCCGGTAAATAAAGAGACAATAAAGTCCAGCCATTATTTCTTATTTTTCGTCTCTCTTAATTTATTTAACAAAGCAGCGACTGACGTGCGGAAAACCCACGCCAAAAAGAAAGAAAACTATGATCTAGAAAGAGACACAGGAGGGTAAAGGTGACGGAGAGTCGCAGCCGGATGATTTCCCGTTGGTTCTCAAACTCTCCGCGGGAGATTTCCAGGATTTTAATTAAAAAAACTCACCCCAGGTACCCGGCGACGAGGGCGTCGTCGACGACCGGTACTTGTGTATCCGTTCTACTCGAACCGAATAAAACTTGGAAGCTCTCAAAGAAAGCACAAAGATCAAATGTAACCCGAGACCCGATGACTTTGGTCTTGTAAGCATCGATTGCGTAAAAAACGTTAATTGCAAGCTCCCAGGGTAAAGGAAGCCCGATTCGAGCGATCGACAACTTGCATATTTTACAGTTCGATGCAAACAATTCATCAACATATTATAGGTAAAGTTTCAGGCGCTTCAACGATGTTAAAGGGATTTTCCATAAAACGTTTGATCTGTCCTGGATCCAGAAAATTGATCACCCGCTTACTGTTAGGATTCTCGATTATATTTTCCCTTAGCAAACTTCCTGTCGATCCTTTTACAAAAGGGTATTGCTGTATGGATCCTGCGGCACGAAAAATACGACGCAAATAAGTAGAAAATATATTCTAGGGTCAGTAACCGTTTTGTAAAAAATTAATCCATATGGAAATTTTTGGACGCTAGTTTCTTAAAAAACACGTCGAAAAAATTGAATTCAGATTCATAATGAGCCTCATCTTGTCTCAAAAGTCTGCCATAATTCATCGGCCATTTTGAATTTAAAAAATCTGACCTTAAAATCGTGATCGACCGTATACAAAATCATTAGCCTACTTATGAATTCCGAAAATTGTTCTCAAAGCCGATATTTCATTTTTTTGAAGAAGAAAAATGTCACTTTAAGCACACATTTTTCTGATGAACCATGTTTCATGAAACTGGGTACTCGTGGGTTTTTTAGAGTCGCTGATTACGAATTTGAAGTCAGATTTTTAAAATTCAAAATGGCGGATTCAATATGGCCGACAAAAATGTAAAAATTTTGTTAATCCAGATGAAATTGGGTACTCGTGGGCTTTTAGGGTCGCTGATTACGAATCTGAACTCAGATTTTTAAAAATTCAATATGGTGGATCCAATATGGCAGATGTAAAATTGCACATTTTTGTGTTCGGCTGTAACTCAAATGGGTTTGTCCTCGAGTAACAATTTTCAAAATAATCTGACCAATTTTGAAAATATCGTCCGCCATATTGGATCCGTCATTTTCAATTTTACAAATCGGACTTCAGATTCGTGATCGGCGACCCAAAAAATATATAAATACACAGTGTCATTTAAAAGAAATTTTTTTAATGAAACAGACACTGAATATTACTATTTGGTAAAAAAAAATCTTTCGTCGCCATTCTGGATCCGCCATCTTGAAATTTTCAAAATTACATTTCACCATTTTGACGCTTAGACATTGCGGACGCGATATTTTGACATGAAACTGTGTTCTGGTTACTTGCCGTATGAAAAAAAAAATTCCTATTTTTTTTTTTCAGAAAAATGGCCGCAACTTTTTGAAAATTCATTTTTTTTGCAATTATATTGGCTGATTCTGAAAAAGCGATCCCAAATACATAGAAAATTAACGTTGAAAATAGTTGAAAAAAAGTGTCCTTCCCGGCGTTAAAAATGTTATTTGTATCAGGTTCTACTATTTAGATAGTAAAACCAACAATTTATTTTTCTCCCGTGTGTACATTTTCATTAATTGGTAATTTCTCACGCATCACAACGTTTTCACAAAACTAAAATTACTTTTATGACATTTATTAAAAACCAAAAAAACTAAATGTACGAAAACTACTTAACATAAGATTAAATTCTTATTATTTTACAGTTGTCCTCCATTTTCCTAATACTTCAGTAACTAAGCTTATAAACAAAATTTCTTCAGTAAATACTTCCTTATAAACAAAATACTAATCAATATTGTTAAGTAACGCATTCCAGCAGTTTCCAAAAATAGAAGTACACATATTGACTATTACCATAACGAAATTAGTAATCTTCAGTCGTTAATGCTAATGAACAATTTCCTACCGAAAACAAATATTTACAATAATTGAAATAAATTGGGAAGAATATTGGATTAAACTGCAGCACGCTCCGTTTCGATATCGCACGGAATTAGCTTCTAACCGTACTGCTGACGATGTTTAATTTCGATTTCCCTGTGGCGTTACGGAATAGGCGAGGGCGTTCCAGGGCACGTTCCCGTTTTACCATTTTTTTAATTTCACTTTTTTACCAACTTCTCCAATACCATCTAACCTTCACTTTCATACATTGTTTTACATAAACCTAAAGTCGTTTCTTCCACCTCCCTAGAAAATATGTTTGAAAATCCCCAAAATATCTTCCCTACTTGTTTCTTCGCTAATAAAAAAAAGTCCCTAAAAACACGACGCTGAACGTGTCAAATATCCGTCCTTTACAGAGGACGAGAGTTTGGAAAAGTTTTTAACAGTGGCCCTCGGGGCACATTTGGGAAAAGCGTGTATGGTCCAATTTTCGTATAACCCATTCTTCCGTGATTTACAACTTTCAGCCGGCAAAAAATTAACGGACGGCTCGGTATTAGAAATGGAATTTATTTTATACGAACTGCAGTGCTGTTGGGGAAAATTTTGAATAATATAGAATGCAATTTTTCGTACGTAGATAACGATCCGGTGTATGACATGGTTTTAACCCTTTCTGTTGCTGGTAACTGCGTTCGCGTGTAGTGACACGACGAGAATGACCCTACCGCATGTCCACTCTCTCATGCATTACTTCCATATGACCTTAAAAGAAATCGACGATACGTTAAACGACAGTGTAGTGTTCATCTATTGATATCTGATATCGTCGATATACGCACACGTATGAGTAATTCCACAGATTTTTTGACATTTTTGACATTTCAGACTTATCATCACCCTTTCGAGTATTAATTCATAAAGAGTTTTGCACAACAAAACAAAAAAAAATAAATAAATAAAAAAAGAAAGAAAAAAAACAGTTAAATGAAAAATTTCATCAATTTTCTAGACGGGTCATCCTTTTGTCTATGCCAACCGGCTAATAGTGGATTCCTGAGTTGATTCTAAGTAATTTTTTCCTGTACCAAAATTGAATCGGAGGCTCAGAATTTAAGTGAAGAGCCATTGAAATTTAAAAAAAATTACTTTTTTTGCAATAACTCGGCTTCTTTTCAAGTTATTGGAATGAATGAGGGCTCATTTTCAAGATTTTTTAAGCCCTACGATTCATTCCTGAAAACATTAGTCCTGCGGTAAATATTTCTGAAGTTATGGCCTCGAAAATGGTAAAAAAGGTCAATTTTTGCAGTTTTTGCAAAAAAACTAACTTATTGCGCAAAATAGCTAACGAAATGTCAAACTGAAAAATGTTGTAGAGCTTGAAAAGACGAACAATTTGTCCCCACATATGTTCGTTTTTAATAAAAATTCCACGGGAACACTTTTAATGTCGTAGAATTGATGAAAAACGCGTTTGGTACTGACGATGTGTTTTTCACCAATTCTACGACATTAAGAGTATTCCCACGGACTCAATTTTCATTAAAAATGAACATATGAGGGGGCAAATTCTTGGTATTTTCAAGCTCTATAACATTTTCTAGTTTGATATTTCGTTAGCTATTTTGCGAAACGAGTTAGATGCGAAAAACCGCAAAAATTGGCCTTTTTTACCATTTTCGAGACCATAACTTCAGAATATTCACCGCAGGACAAATGTTTTAAGGAATGAATTGTAGGGCTTAAAAAAATCTTGAAAATGAGCCCTCATTAATTACAATAACTTGAAAAGAAGCCGAGTTATTGCAAAAAAAGTAATTTTTTTTAATTTCAATGGCTCTTCACTTAAATTCTGAGCCTCAGATCCAATTTTGGTACAGGAAAAGTTACTTAGAATCAACTCGGGAATCCACTATTAGCCGCTTGGCATAGACAAAAGGATCACCTTGTATATTGCTAGTTATAAACAATCACTATTTACGCATAATGTGCTAAAATTTTCCTATTATCGAAGAGTACTCGTATAGAAATCTTTACATCTTAGGGCTATATAAAAATTAAGACTGTTTCTATCTTTCTCAAAGTCTCGTGGAAGCATACTTAACAATTACTATTTTAAAAAATCTTAAGTGGATGAGTGCGCCTGATGTTAAAAAAGTTATTATCCCTAATACTACAGGTACCGACTTTTTCCAAAAAAATGTGTTTTTTTTTATATTTGGCTTTATAAAAATAAGTTGGGAGAAAAGTAATTTTATTATTATGCAAAAAGTTCATTTTCTACCTCTAATAAAAACTGAATTTGGTAGATTAGTGTGCCTCAATAACTAGCATACATTGAGAAATGGTCAAGATGAAACGTGAACGACCTAAAAAATACAAATAAACGAGTAACAGATTTAGAAAATTATTTTTTAATTTTCCGTAACCAGTGCTCACATTAGTTTCGGATGTGTTTTAACTGAAAATCACATTGTTATTTCAGTATTTTTGTTTAGTTCCAAAAAAAAGCGTTTGAAAAAAATGTCAAAACAAATATTTTATCAGTTTCTTTTAATCAGGTAAACTGATTGTGGTCGCAATGAGTAATTGAATTTTAAGTATTATAACACAAACTGGGCGTAATCGAGGAATATCAATTAAAACGAAACATTCTCACAAATGTTTTTGTAAAAATTATAATAAGATCTTTTTCTATGATACACAATGAATTACAGTATTGTAAAATATTTATTATCTTTAAAAAATTATGACGTTTGGCAAAAAATCCCCGAAATATTAAAAAAATCCAATTTTCAAATCTTTTCGAAACGAAAACAGATGTACAATTCTATTAAATTGTTAAAACAAAAAATAAACGTTTATCGGCCAAGTTATTTATAAAACTTTATATGTATATTAAATATATTATTACATATTTGTCATCAAGTACATTTACTCATTTAAGGAATAAATTATCAGTCACTAATTATATTTGTATATTATTTTCCTAAGCAGTTGAAGTAAAAAATAAAAAGTTTGATTTCCTTCTATAAGTCGGTTAAGAAATTAGGCACATCACAATTTTAAGGGTTCACATACATCCCACTTTGTGATAAATATCATACCGTAGGTGTGTCATCAATTTTTTTTTCAACTTTTACCGAGTTTGAAAGTAAAAAATCTGTGGAATTACTCGTACAGAAAACAAAAATAGTTTTTAAAAAATGTCCTTAAAAATGTGACACTGAAAATAATTGAACCAAAAGTCAAAACAACAATAAAGTGGACAAAATTACAGAAAAATTTCAAGCGCATCGCAGAATGAGTTTTCATTTCTGGATTTAGCCACCGACAAATTTTCCTGACCTTAAAGTCGCGCGAAAATCGTTATACGGACGTTCCTGACGAAATCGTACAAAAAAGTCGGCCATTGCGCCCGCTTCCGGGTGTCTCGGGGGAAATCCCCCTTATGTTATCGAAACGCGGACAAATCCCACCGAAGGAAATGAGCCTCGATTGCGCCTCGATAGCACCCGACAAAGGTGTTTGAAAGCGGTGTCGCAGTCGGCTTACCCCGGTGATTAAATTTTCAGTGACGCGAGTCCCCTGGTGTCGGTGCCATTTCCCTGGGGTGCCATTCGGGTTTTTCCTTATTGAACCCTCCGCTTCTTCTTTCGTCGCTGATTCAAGGGTATCAAAGAGGGGAAATAACATCAACGACGACGACGACGACGACGGGGGGGAAGCTAAGAGGACACCGGGGACGTACAAAAATTTTAATTGAGATCAAATTTCCTTCGGTCGTGAATAGAAATATCAAATACTTTATTAAAATCTCTTTTATTTCGCCATGATTGATGTTACATTGCGGACGAAATGACAAATTGTCAGGATATGAAGGGTGGTACTAGATTACATTGCTTTATTAACTCCGTCATTATTTTTATGAATTTCACATTAATACTTGGCGTCAAAATAGAAGTTTTCTTTCTATTGTAGACTACCAATTAATTCTGATATGGACATTTTTGTGTGAAATTTTTAAAAAATTCGACAAATAAACGAAAATATTAATGAAGCCGAAAATCTTTTCTTGTCATTAAGAGAAAGTTTGGAAGTTTTCGACATTTGAAGTTCCTTAGATCCTTAATATAAAACTTTCCGTATTTTCTTAACTTTTTTTTTGGCTTAGAAAAATTTCTTGCGAATTTTATTTCTCCATTGAAATAAATGTATTTTTCGTAATTAAAAGGTTCTGGGTTCAAATCTAGAACCTGTCTTGTATTTTTTCTCCAAACAAAAAAAGGAAAGAAAGGGGAAAAAAGAAAAAATGGTAAAAAATGACATATTTCTCAGTAATCAAATCATTTTTTCAGTATTTTCGACTTCTAAATTGTGCGAATATTATTTATTGCTATTTTATTTTAGTAATCCGAAAAATTCTCAAACGTTCAGATCTTGAAGTAGTCAGACAAATTTTTGGACAATTTTTTGTACAATCGTTCAGGATGATCAATAAAAAATGTTTCTCACATCCCATAACCTCAAAATTACTCCTCATCGAAAGTTTTCCCTTGTATAAGATTCTGGGTTCAACTATAGAACCTGTCCGTATTTTTTTTTTCTAAATAAAAAGAAAAGAAAAAAATGTTAAAAAATGTCATCTTTCTCAGTAATCAAATCATTTTTCTAATTTCTTCGACTTCTAAATTGTGCAAATATAGTTTAATACTAGGTTATTATAGTAATCCTAAAAATTACCAAACATTTAGAAGTAGTGAGTCAAATTTTTGTTTACAATCTTTCAGGATGACCAATAAAAAATGTGTCTTACATCTCATAACCTCAAAATTCCTCCACATCGAAAGTTCTCCCTTGTATAATGACACAAAATCAAGAAAAAATGTGACAAATATTCGAAATAGGAAAAATGACGTAACCAAACTGATGCAAAGTATTGAAAAATCTATAAATACACTTCCTGCTCGTTTCAAATTTATTCGCATAAAAAAAAATTAGAATTGTAAAGCGATGAATCAGAAAAGAACGCGTGCCGTTCGTACGGTAAGTTTTCGTGAATAACTTTTGCTGGATTGCGAAAATGTTATGCAAGTCCACGAAAATACCGAACGGTGGAGTGACTACCGTGTGATGGACAGGCCGTGGACAATGCCAGACGTGAGATAATTGCCAGGAGGACGGACTTGGATTCTAATGCTTTTCGACGCAAATGGAGTACGTCCCAAGCACGATAAAACGCCGCCGGAAGTATAATATCCTAAACAGACACACTTACCAACTGTCGTCTCAAGGTTGACAACGTCAAAGTTGGTATTGCTAATTTTCGTCGAGAATCCTCATATCCGCGTCGACTAGTCTATTATATAAACAATGTACATTATTGTTAAAAATCACTAGCAATTACGTGAAAAGACGTTCGTTATGTCCGACTGTCATTTGTAATTTTTCCTACAAATTACTGACAAATTTTTAAAAATAAAACGTTTTTTTTTAGGGAACTGGGTACTCGGGGTTTTCTGCGGTTGCTGAATACGAACCTAAACTAAATTTTGGTAACTCAACATGGCGGATTCAATATGGTCGATAAAAAATGCAAAAAATTAGTGAAAATTGACACACTCTTTTATTACGAGTGCAAATTTCATTCGTACGAAAACGTAATATTGTATTGGATTGTGAAAAATTCGATTTGAGTTGAAGAAAATGAAATATCGCAATTGATTCTTAATTAAAACCGTTTGTGGTTGATTGCAGAGGAACGTTCTGCATTTTTAGTTACACGGCAGTTTCCACTATATTCTTTAAAAGATCTTTTCGAATTTTACCCAACTTTGTTATGCTATTCATTCAATTTACGTTTTGTGTTAATATTATTATTATTCCAAAGTCTTTAGTTTAACAATTTTATTCGAATTTTTTCTTATAAAATTTCAAATTTTAAGTTAATTAATCATCAATCAACAGTTGAATGGAGAAGTTTTCAACAATTTACACTAAAAAAAGTGATGTATATATCACAAAGATAACGGGACAAAATTGCCTATTTTTACGGAATAATATCAGATAATTTGATACTAAAAATTACATTATGCTTAGTAATTTTATATAACATTTTCGAAAATTTTCCGAATAATTGGTGATGGGACGAATTTGTCTGCATGAAACCAATTCGTAAGAAATTTTTAATACAGAGGTTTTCGAAATATATTTCCTGTTTTTTTCCGTAACAAAAAATAGAACAATAATTGAAAAAATAAAAAAAAAATAAAAAAATAAACATTAATTTGTTAAGGAAATCAATGCATTTCATATTAAACATTGCAATTTTATGTTCTTTTCGATAATTTAAAGAATCCCTTGCAATTAATTTTTGTTGAAAGAAATCCCTTACATATTATCAATTTGTAACTGTATTTCATGAAGGAAATAGTAAACAACTATTAATTAAATCAACTATTGTATGCGAATATTATGAACAATTGTTCAGTCTAAGTGATATGTATGAATTTTGGTATGCTCTTTCGATTATTGCATTTTTTAAAATTTTTAAAATTTGACCATTATTTGCAAGATTATATATAATTATATAAATTTATTTTTGGTTTGGTAACTGAAAATCAATTTTGAAAATTTCGAAATATAAAATTAATTAATCCAAATAATATCGAGAAATCTGTAACAATCTGTTGGACTGAAAATGTTTTCTTAATGTTCGTAAATCTTATAATTTAAGATTTATATCTCACCTAAAATGCCATACTCATCTCTAAAGTACTATTTAAAAAAAAGTTTTACGCCCGAAGGCTATCTATCCCCTGCCGAATTAAAAGATTACGCCTGAATTTTAAATTTAGATGGAACGGAAACATCATAGCCATGTAATTATCGAGGGCGCAAAATGCTATTTTACGCCCGGAAATCAGCCCTGGAGGGCGAAAAATACACAACAAATGGTCACCCCTATATTTCGACAATTATAAATTATTAATCATCATTTCCAGTTTCATTTCTGTACAAACATCATCCAAAATCTCAAAAATCCTTTAATTTTTCAATTTTTCGACAGCGCCATCGTTACCAATGTCTTCAATAAGCTATTTAAAATCTACACCAATTTTTTCTTGTTGACAACACAGACAAAATAGCCAATGACACCAGACAGAGAGATTCTGGTACACTCGAAGCGATTGACAGGTCCTGGAGTGCCCGATGGAAGAAAGTGGGTGATAATCCTGGGTACAGTCAGGAAAAACCTCGAGAGTTCTCCTTGCTCTTCCGCCGAGGTGGTATACGAGGCAGTGAAACGGATTTTCATCGACGGAAGTCATTGCACTTTATGCTGAATGGGCAACGAGTCAACAACCTGTTCTCTTGTAGGTAAGTATTACATACCTTTGCACCGAGATTTTTACCCCCTCTCCGTCTGCCTTCCATTATTCTCCTCTCTGGTCTCATCCTAATGTCTCCAGCACCTTCCTCCGAACCTCTTATTCCCCCTCTGTCTTTCTTTCTCACTGCATTTTCTTCCGATAAGGTGAAGAATGACGCGACAAATAATAGTCCAAATTTTTTGGAATGAAAATCAGTTTTGGAAAAAGTGACTAAGAAAGTCACTTGAATAAGAGAGAATTTCTGAAAATTTTACTCCTCGCTGAACCCAACTGTCTTAATGTTTTAAAAATAGTTCACTCCGATAGTAAAAGTGACTTAATTTATTTTCTGAATTAATTTTTAATTAATTAATTCAATTCATTATTTGATATAGTGGAATATGTTTTTTTAAATTCGAATTAGCCAAAAACTACTAATGAAAGAAAAAGAAGAATTTCTCATATTAAAGAAAAAGAAAAGTACCATATGATCCAACGAAAGGAAAAACTCCTAAAAATGTTGTATCTTCTGTACATAACCTCAAAAAATAGCAAAAAACGCGTTTTCCGAGCAAATAACCTCAAATATCTCAAAAACGTGCTTTTCGAACACATAACCTCCAAAAATAACAAAAAACGCGTTTTTTCGAGCACATAACCTCAAATATATCAAAAAACGTGTTTTTCGAGCACATAACCTCAAAAAATAGTAAAAAACACGTTTTTCGAGTACATAACCTCAAATATCTCAAAATCTTGACATCATGGGCAATTTCTGACTTCGGACGCGAATACTCCGAACAAAAATACGTCGGAAATGACCTACAGCTTCCCAACAACAAAATCATGTTGACCTACCTGTTTTATTAATGCTTCAAACTACAATATTTATAATCGAAAATGTTTACTCTCTCTCTCTGTCTCCCTTTCTCTCCCATCTCTCCCTCTCTCTCTCTCTCTCTCTCTCTCTCTCTCTCTCTCTCTCTCTCTCTCTCTCTCTCTTTCACTCTGTTTTTCTCCCAAGTCATTCTAAACCCGACAGAAATTTTCACTCCATTGGAATGAAGACACTCCCTGACAAAACAAAGACACCCAGAATGAGACAATCAATTTTGTGAAAATTCGAATGTCACTGTCCAGTTAAAATTCACTTCATTAGAGTGAATTTTCACTCCAAGAAATTTACCGAGTAAAGACAAACAGTATCCTTGGGAAGAATGGTGCGATGCACCGGTGCAGTGTGCATGGTGCACCACCTGGAATAGGGGGGGAGGGAGGATAAGAGTGCCTTCATGCACCGCCGAGCGCGAGCGTGAACCGTTCGCGTAATAATACGATCATCGTCTCTTTTCCAGCGTGTCCCCGCAGCACGTCATATAATGCATATACGCCGTGGATGTTTTACAGGGCGTACGATGCGCACACTTTTCTGCACTAATGAAGAAAAAGAGGGTGCCCTACTATTTTTCCCTCGTCTATCTCCTCGTCCACCATTTTTTCTTTTCTATTTTCGTACAATGAAGGGTCGCAAGAGAGAGATTCTGCTTTATGGAAAATATTGCGTCGTCGAGTCCTCCTCGAGGTAATCTTTAAACATCTTAAGGAGATTGGTATGGTTAAGAATTAACAAACAGATTCTGACGCAAAAATTACTAAACGTTAATATGAATATAAAATAAATTCCCTGAAAATGTTGAGCCATTTGGATACCTCAAGAAATGATGAAAAACATTTTGTGTCTATTAACATGGTGTCTTATGTAAAATGGCATTTTTCAAGTCTTTGTCTGCGAGATTTGCACAAAATAACAAATAGATTTACTTAAAATTAATGTCGATTAAAGAAAAATATATAATAAATGTTCGAGAGAATGAATTAGATCGATTGGTTACGCTAGGTAAGAGAACTTCAATGAAATTGTCAAAAGTTCCTTATCGTACAGGTTAGATTTCCGAACGGTACTGAACTAGTCAAAATTGGGCGAAAATTGCACTTGACTCCCAACGTACCATACCAACTTCCTTAAAATAAAAAATTCACTCTTTAAGGAGTGAAAATTGAATCCGTGCAGTAAAAAAGTGACTTTTCGTTCGTTAAAATTGCAAATTTCTTTCCAAAAATGAATTTTCAGTCCGTAAAACAGAATTTCCAATTTGAAAAATTGAATATACCTGGGGAAGGCACGCAGAAGACTTTTATAAACGCCGTGGCCGTTGCGTTCCTTGCGACCTTCTCGTGGGAGTAAACGAGACGGCCGCGAGATAAGACGTGCAGAGGGCCAGAGGTGAAGGCAAAAAGAAACGACGACTTTATAAGGGGGATATGCAGTTGAAAAGAGAGATATTTAAAGGGGGAGAGAGAGGAGAAGAGAAAAAGAAAGGGGTAAAGGAATAAAAATAATGGCGAAAACGTAGGGAGCGAGAAAATCGAGTGAACGAGGGATAATGAGATTTAAGGACATGCGAGCAAATACTGAGATTCGTATTCGAGTTTCTCGCGTTCCACTGCAAATTGGAATTTATTTCTTCTGTCATTTCTACTAAACGTTTCACGTGTTTGAATAAACGTTAAAAATACCTTTTTTGTAACAAATCGCAAATGAAATAATAAAATGTATCTTCGTTTTTTTTTTGTTCCGTAAATGAAAAAGCTGGGATTCGTCTTGAATTTTTGTTCTCATTAAAAAACAATAGCAATGATTTAGAGTTTTAATTAATCCATTATGGACACTTTTTTATGGAAGTTTTCAACGTCTCGTCGTCAATTATTTCTGGAACAGAAAAAATCTGGACACCTCATTTCTGACGTCGTATTAATCAAACTTTAAGAATCTGCGATTAAAATATAAGAACAATGCAAATTTTCGCTGAGCTCGATTATTTAAAAGAAGTCGGGTTTTTTTTATTAAATTTGTTGTCCAGCAAGATTTTTGCTTATGAAATCACATAAAAAGACCTATGTAAAGCGAAGAAAAAGCCTCCACGCACCTTAACTTCAAAATATGTATGCTAAAATTATTAATTTCCCGATATCTACGTCCAATATGGCGGCTAGAAGTAAAAATGTTGAGACTACTTCGTTTTTTCCAAAAATCACCATTCCAAAACAACATTTTCTTGCGTTATCTGATATCTTAAGATATGCAACGTCCTTCATAATAAATTTGTTATTCAACTTTATAAATTTAAAGAAGCGAACCCAAAATTCGTGATCGACGGTCCAAAATCCTACACATCAAAATTGTTATCAAAATTGAAGAGAAATTAACATTTTTGTCCGCCATTTTGGGTTCGCCATTTTTAAAATATAACGTTGATTAATAAATTTATTATCAAGAATATAATTTTACCTCAAGGTTTCAGGTTATGCAAGAAAATTTTGTTTTGGAATCATTATTTTCGTAAATAACAAAATAATAACAACATTTTTACAGGCATAAGTCACCATATTGGATATAGAAATTGAAATTAAATATTTTGGCACATAATTTAGAAATTTAAGGCCCATGGACGTTTTGCATTTATTTTACCTACATCTCTTTGTCTGATTTCAATGAGAAAATCTTCCTGAAAATAAAATTTTATTAAAAATCAAGACTTTTGTTTAAATAATCGAACGCAGCGATTTGAATTTGCATTTTTGTTTAAATTTTAATCGCAGTGATCGTCAATCCCGAAAATATATGATGAACAAACTTCTATGAAAAAAAATTTTCTTTTGGTACACCAAATTATTATTACCTGTATAATAATTTAAAATTGTCTTATTACAAAAATTTAGACAAAAGTTACTATTTGTTTCTGACAACAACAAGAAATGTTTTATACAAATCTTCGTCCATTTTATAAACAAATAATTGATACTTTTTTATCAAAATTATTGCATTAAAAATACATTTTCATTGTTACAAAATTGAGAAGCATAGAACTAATTATAAAACTTTATTTAACTCTCTGAATATTTTTTAAAATTATTTTAATGTTTTTCATATTATTTTATATTTTATTTTTGATATGAAAGTCAAAAATTCTAATGAAGTTTTTTAGGTCGAAACGTTCAAACATTTTTTAATACGAAGAGAAGGAACTACATACTCTTTTGCATCATTGTTTATTCCGAGGTACCTCTAGGTTGAAACGGGCAAAATGCCGTAAAACATGAAATTTCAATTTGACCTGATTAAACCGTTACGTAAGCCAAGAAAAAACTAAAGAACAGGTGGTCTATAAGACCCTTATAATCGTTTCACAGGCAATACAACTTCATTTTTTAATTTCCAATTTTTCGGAAGAGATTGATTTATTCAAAAAATGGGTAATAATTAATGGAATGGCTAAACCGACACGAAAAGATAAAAACACTTTGTTTCAACTTTATTATAGGTCTTTGTTTTCCTTAAAAAAACGTTCGTATAAGGAAACCTAACCTAACTTTTTTCAGATCATTAAATTACCCAAGTTTCATATTAAAACACAATTCTTTTAATAAGTATGAATAAATAAAAACAAACGCAAATTTTAGAAACTTTAAAAAATCACCGACTAAATTTTCGTTAGTTAATGAAAAATTAGTTACATGACAGATAGTTACATTAAACTTCCCTCGACAATTTCGAAATTAGCATTCCACAATACAAAATAATTATCACAAATGTTTCGTTTTTGTAAAATTTATATAGAAAGGATTTAGAGAATTCTTTTAATATCTTGCAATCGAGAGAAAAATAACTTCCATCCTACGATCAATAATAAAATTTACATTTTTAAAAATATTTCTGATATTTTTCACGAAATGTCGAGTGTTTCATTGCCTTTGGTTGAAAACTAAAGAATTGGTTTCCGATTCTTGATTTATAAGAAATTCAAACTTTGAAAATTCCCTAGAGTCCAAATGCGATTTAAAATTTGTCTGCTCCAATAAGTTTACAAATCGAACGATGTATAGTTTTTGAATCTCGTAATAATGGATATTAAAAGAATTGTTTATCAATAATATGATGTCAATTGTTAAATTAAAACTAATCGCATTGATATAAAGTTGCTAGAATTTGTAAACAGTGAAAAAATGTATGCCTTGTTTCAAATTACTAAAATTTAAACGTTAAAATGAACAATTAACAAGTTTTTTAATTACACCAATTCAAAATATGCAATAACGTCTTTAATTCGCCATAGTAACAGTTGGTATTGTCGTTTTTTAATTCAATAATAATCATAAACTGAACACATTTTAATAAACAATTGTTTACAGGATGTGACATTAATATTTTTGTAAAAATAATCAATGTTTCCAAAAACAAGGACAATTTATTAAAAACAGTTTTAATAGAAACTTTCTAATTGATTTAAAAGGATAAAAGAAAACTTGAAAAAAAAAGAAGCCTTTTTTACAACAAAAATTACAAAAAAAATATATAATTGGGTCAACAAATGTTTGTATCCCTTTTCAGATTTTATTTTTTTTTTATAAAAATGAAATATTTTGAAACCCATTTGTAATTTTTTTTAACATTTATTTTTATATAAAAAAAATTGCAGTGTAAAATTCTAAACTTTACTTTTACTAAAAAAATTTATGTTAGTATACGAAACTTCTTTAGTTTTTTTCGAAAAAATATAATCTATTATATTCTCAATATCTCAAATTTAATTTAAATATATTTTTCGTTCATATTTTTTTGTATTTTTGTTACATACAAGTAAAAATGTACATAAAAAGGACTGAATCGGTTTTTCAAAATTCGAGCTCTGAAACTGCAATTCCAACCACAATAAAAAAATCTTATAAAAAATACCAAACAACATTCTCAAAAATTAACCAAGAATTTTCGAAAATAATTATATTTTTGCTCATTTCCGAAAATTTTCAATCAATTTTTAACTAATTTCTCTGATATTTTATAAGATATCGTGTGTAATGGTTAGAATTGCAGTTACATAGTTAAAATTTTGAAAAATTGATTTAGGCATTTTTAATTTACGATTATTATCGTGAATTCCTGTTTTATCGACACCGAACTTTTTCTTTAATATATTAAACTTTAGTTTATTTATGGGTTTATTGGTATTGTACCTTTAAAATTCTAATTACATTATGTATTGTACATTTTTCATTTTGTCTTTGTGTACATTAAAAATTCAAGAAACTTAAAAGAAAAAAAATTAAAACATAACATAAAAATACACAAATTAGTAATTTTCGAAAAATCGTTTTTTTGCTACAAAATTCTCATTAAATAAAAAAAATCGTCATTTCTTATTTCCGTCAATCGTAGTGAGACGTCATATCCTCTTCACGTTTTAGTAAACTTAAATAAGCGACTAATTGTCGTGGAGACAATGATCTTAAATAAAACCACGAAACGAATTCACACACGACGCGTTAATGACTAAGGGAACGCGAAACAGGAGGATCTTATCGACTTTCGAGTCGGAAAAGTCCTGAGAACAGGAAATGACGTTTTCACGCCACGAGGTTCTCCCTGTCCCCCTTTCTTTGTCCTCCGTTCCACGGGAGAAGGAAAGGGGCGTCCACACCCCCCTCCCCACTTGACCTTCAAGAAAATTCTTTTTATGTTTACGTCGCATTCGCAGACGTACCTCGTCGTGACTTCTCGTCCTCGAGGGGGCAAGTAATGGCGAGGCATTATTCAGCAGTGGTCAAAACCCGTATCGAGTCAGCCGCGTTAGCATGGGAAAAACGACGCGGAGGTACTTTCGAAAGCATTTACCGACTCGTGTCTTGCCGGATCGGAAGAGGAAATGCCCTGCGATGGAGATAATGATAAGGATAAACGCCATAAGAATGACAAAGGGAATCAGCAAAGTGGAACGGAACGCGCAAAGGTAAAAACAACAACAACAAAAAAAAGAAATGGCGAAGGACTAATGGACGAACGTTTCAAAAGGGAGAGAACAACCAACCCGATACCACTAGAATAGTAGAATACCAGTAACGCAAATCCAAGTGCAACCAAGGTCGCATTAATGGTGACCCTTCGTTATCCGGTGAATCTTCGGGACGACACTTACTGGTAGAGACAACCGGCAAGTTAGTACGTAGGTTCTTAATTGCGCTCTTGCTTGAGTTTCGCAAGTCTCAAGATCAACTCCAATTTCAGAACGATTTCGGGACAAACTTGGACATCCGAGTTTCGTACGAGAGTTTCGAAACTTTGCCCTGACAAACTGGGCAAAGTATTTCACATAATAAGAAACCCGAACTACCATCCAACATTCCTTTCATCTTAATATAAACTGACCATCAAAAATGTACTATTTTGTTTTTCATCCAAAAAGTCAAAATTGCATACAAAAAAGTTCTCAGTCTCTTGAAGAGTAGTTAATATATTTCAATCATTTTAATCCAATGTAGTAAATCTTTCATACTTGAGAGTAGATTATTTACTCTAAACGATTAAGAATTTACTTAATTTGATTGAAAATTGTCTCCTGATTGAAAAAACACTGCGGGTTTATTTAGTTCTTTCGAATAAAATTTCACTCCAACAGTTTTTGTTCACTCCAACAATATCCATCCAAGTTTTGAATTTCAGTCAGGTATTTTTATAACGTCCTGGCCCTAAACATTTTTAGGTTATAACTAGATAAAAAATTGTATGCCTTCTTGGACGTTAACAGGTTAAGTGGTCATCCATAAATTACGTAAGGCTCCAAAGAATGGAGAGGGGGGAGCTGGTCCCCTCGTTACTGTAAACACATAATCCTAACCAACGGTGAAGGGGTCCAAATAAAAAATTGACTAATAGTTCACCAAGCTATTGTCTCAATGGAGATCCTTATAGCAATCAATATAAAACCAAAACGTCTCAACCGATTTTTTAAAATTTTGTATGGGTCTGTACGTGTCGAGGAATTGAATTAAAAACAAAAATACCGTGATAGATGGTCCATAGATGCGTCATTTTATTTCTGCATACGTTTTTCCGCAAGCTTTGCAAAACAGTGGCGTCGCCTCTAGTCTTAGGAGGCTGCAGGAGCATACGACTTTGTCCTCGACAGAGCAATATAAATCACCGAGTGACAGGTAGTCACCTACTTTGAATCCTATCCCACCGAAAAATAGAACGACCAACAACAACTCGCGTATATACAAATGCATACGGCACTCGTCGAATCGGACATTCGCCTATGGTCGTTAAGCGAAATGTGCGTTCCATTTTTCATCGTTGCTGCACTCGTGTCGGCGCATGTCGTTCGAGATAGTTTTTCACGTGTCCACATTGGCGACAGCTACGTGTCCGTGGGACTAGCACGAATCTATTCCCATTGTATTCCAATCGGATCCACGCTCGGGCATTGTCGCAACCGCGAGCAGCTTCTCTTTGTCAATAGCCGCATGCAACATCGTTCCCCTTCTGTAACGTAACGGCGTTAAATCGTACCTGCACGCATTGAATTAACGGATTGATCGATCCATCGGTAAATGGCACAACCATATCGAAATGACGTGGTCACGTTTACAAGGAAAATCGCTTCTCCAATTGCACACTTTATTCCATCCATATTCCCGGAATATTCATTTGGAACATTGGGAATATTCCAAAGTAATATTCCATCCATATTCCAAAGTAATGTTTCATCCATATTCTAAAGTAATATTCCATCCATATTCCAAAGTAATATTCCATCCATATTCTAAAGTAATATTCCATCCATATTCCAAAGTAATACTCCATCCATATTCCAAAGTAATATTCCATGTATATTCTAAAGTAATACTCCAGAAACATTGAAATGTTCAACGGTCAGAATATTCCTTTGGAATATTCTAGGAACATTGAAATATCCAACGTTTGGCATCCGGTTAAATGTTAACCCCAATAACACACTTTATTCCATCCATATTCCCGTCATATTCTTTTGGAACATTGGAAATATTCCATGCATATTCTAAAGTAATACTCCAGGAACATTGAAATTTCCAACATTTAGCATCCGGTTAAATGTTAACCCCAATAACACACTTTATTCGATCCATATTCCCGTCATATTCTTTTGGAACATTGGAAATATTCCAAAGAAATATTCCATGCATATTTCAAAGTAATATTCGATCCATATTCCAAAGTAATATTCTATCCCTATTCCAGGAACATTTAAATGTCCAACGTTCAGAATATTCCTTTGGAATATTCCAGCAACATTGAAATATCCAACGCTTGGAATCCGGTTAAATGTTAAAGGTAGTCCCCTAAAGAGGGCATCAAATTGGATACCGAAACGTAGGGCAAATTAATAAACATTTTAATTAATGGATCGTAAAGTCCGATTCTTTTTCTTAAATATTTCTAATGCAGAATATTTCAATGTTCCTGGAATATTCCAAAGGAATATTCCGAAAGTTGGACATTTCAATATTACTGGAATATTCCCAATGTTGGACATTTCAATATTCCTGGAATATGGATGGAATGTTACATTGGAACATTCCCAATGTTCCAAAGGAATATTCCAGGAATATGGATAGAATAAAATGTGCTATTCGGATTTTTTAAGAAGAGATATGTTCACGTGTCCATCAACCACACAAATCCTTGTAGAATGCGGCTATTGAACATGATGTATAAATGTAATTTGGGATGACAATTTTTTTAAAGTAATTAACGCTTTTAACTGAAAAAGTCCTCCGGATAGCCTGCTAGCGTATATATTCCAGAGGCCAACTATTTTGTAGATTCAACATTGTTCTTACGAAAGTACTGAGACACTTTTATGTTTATTTATTAAATCCCACTAAATTAAAAAAAAATAGATATTTTTACAGTTATTAAATAAATTATTGAAATTTGAATTGAATGCCATAATTATTTATACAACACAAATAGTTCCGTTTTGTTTATTTGTGGTCACTAAAACAAAGCAGACCATTCTTCAAAACCACCATTACGATTTGTTTTTTCCTCATTGGCCACAGAAAAATCGCCGAAATATATTTCAACTAAAATGACCTTTTCTCATTCATAAGGGAAATATTTCTCTTGAAAAATGATCTGCCACTTTTGACTGATCAATCAGAAACGAATAAAATGAAATTATTTGTGTCGAATGAATGTCACCACCAATCACAAGGGTCCCTGAAGATGACCATTTTATTAATTTATTTTTAAAACCTAACCTAACTTTTTTTAAATTTTTTTTCAAATTTAAAGATCTAAAGTCTTTTTTTCTGGATTTTTTTTATTTTTGGTGCTTGTAACCTATTGAGAAACATGTATTTCCAGCTTGAGTAATCTCGAAACAACTTTAATTGTCCACGTAAACATGCAGCTTGGTGATAATTTTAGAATGCCACAATTGACGCTCTTACAAACTTATAAGGGCGAACCGTAACTCACCACACAGATGACAGGTTTAACGATGCACTATCACGTGTGTGCCAAGCGCCTCGAGTTTATGAAAGTGCACTTCTAAAGTTCAACATCCGTCGCAAGCTTATTAGCGACAATATTTATAAAGTACTCAAGTATAATAGAACAAAAAAAATCACGACAAAGTTAAACAATAATAATTGTTCTTTCCATTGTCAATATTGTTACATCAAAAAAAAAATCGATAAGCCGTGTATTACCTCCGAATATCAACCATCCGCCAAGTCGAGCGAGTACATTCTTTTCAAGAAACTCTGTTCTATTCATTGAAATTTGAATAAAGTCTACTTTTCCGACGGATGGAACTTTAAGAAATAAAATTCAACCTGCTCGGCAAGTTTATTTCGTGAAAGTTTAATATGAAATCCAATAAGTGAGGGAGGTTGGAATTTAAAAATAGTTGAGTAATGAGATATTAACGAGTCGCGTAGATTGAGACGCAAGCCTAGGGCAGCGATGTTGGAGATGCCACGACCTATTTCGGGACGGGCCGCACTGCTTTTCGAAAAGTTTCCAACATGACAATTATATTCCTGTCAATCACAGATTTTCAAGAAGCTTTTGTTGTTCTCTTCTGAGAACGACGCGGTGCTGAAAAAAAAACAATTCTCAAAACTTTTAGAAAAATGCATTTTGGGCCTATATTTTTGAACCTTCTCGCAGGTCTCTAAATTCTGGATGTTGAAATTTGAAATGTTCTGTAATTTGTATCGATACCATTTCAAGGTGCTTTGATTCCTTGTTTTTAAATTTTAAATCTAATTTTATCACTTTTTCGTTTTTTCTACAATTTTCAACAATTTTTTACAATTTTCAACAATTTTTTGCAATTTTCAACAATTTTCAACAATTTTCTACAATTTTGCACAATTTTTAAAATGTGAACGGAGAATATTTTGTAAATTATTTCTTCTTTTTTTAAACAAATTTAAAGATTTTAATAAGTTTTTTTAAATAAAATACGTTTGTGTTTGAAGGTCACTCTTTCGGATGCACCTAAGTGTCCGACAAATCATAAAACAGTCACTCCAAAAATCCGACATAAAATGGAGACATATTTTTTCTAAGTCTGTTTTTTTAAATTTCTGGTTTCTGAATGTTTGTTTTGGAAATTTCTGGTTTTTGAAGCGTCCGTTTTGTGATTGTTGGGTTTTTGAGATGTACCCAATCTTTCGATGACAAATTACAATAAAAATTCTCACGTTTCTCCTAGAATCTCTGTCAAATCGCTTTTCTATTGACTTGAGTGTATTATAAACGTGTATTTGCCAATGGAATCGATAATATTGTATTTTTTATTTTTTTGCCTCATTAAAAAATGGCGACCCATACTAGGAAACATTTCTGCATTTTTCAAAATTGCGCTCAATCGACCAACTCGACTAAATTAAACAAAACATATCACCCTTGAATTTTTGTATTGCTGATTTCAAATTTAGGATCAGCTTCTTAGAATTCAAGATGGCGGACCCAAAATTACGGCCTCAAAGTATCAAAAATATTCTTCAATTCTCAGTATCCATTTACATGTTTTTGGGTCATTGAAAACGAAATTGTTATTACAGTTTCCAAATTAAAACTGGCGAATTGAAAATTTCAGGTACCTTTTCTAAAATTTCAAATTCGCAGATTAAAAAATGTCGTCGAATTGAAAGCAAAACTGTTATAAAACAATTTATCTTCTAGTTTTCGTCTAAATCACACTAATTTTCAAGAAAACAAAATTTTAGAAAAAATAAATGCAATACGTAATTTTAAATTTTAAAAGCCAGCACTTTTAATTTAGCAAATCTGATTATAATTTCAAAAATTTCGATTTTCGAAAAGTAATCAACGGCGCCGAAAACCTCCGAGTATAAATTTTCACGAACTTTCCTGAAAATTCAGAAATTTTAAAAATTTTGTCTCCCATATTGGATCCTCCATTTTGAATTTAGAAAAATTAATGTCGGATTCGGACATCATAAGTAACAATAATTGAAAATTCATGTTAATTGCCGAACTTCGGAATTGAATTAATCACAAAAAAGTGACAAAGATTTTTAAGCGTTAATTTGTTTATAACAAAAACAGTAGAATTACCAAAAATTCTGTAATATTGACAAATGTAAACCTTATCACATTAAAAATACCACAAAAAAATGGAATGTTAATTGTAAATATGAAAATATGACCAAAAGAAGGGTTAAAATGTTAAAATGGGGCAATCCGATATTATTTACGTAAAGTGGTCCGTCGGTAAGGTAGAAAATTCAACTAAAAACCCTAAATCTAAGGTGACTCGAGAACATTTTCAAAATTCAGACTCTGTACAGGCAATTTTCATTACTTCAGACGGTTTCCTAGAAAATACCAAAGACATTAATTTAGAACTGACCGAGAACTTTCGGAAATAAATAAAAATCACCTATTTCCGAAAATTCTCAGTCAATTCTCTATTAATTTCTTTGGAATTTTCTAGGCTATCGTTTATAGTAATTAGAATTGTCTCTATGAAGCCAAAATTTTGAAAAATCGATTCAGTCTTTTTTTATTCACGGTTTTTAGTAAAAAATTCTACCTTTCCTGCCGAGGACTTTAGAACCCTTTCAATAATAATGATAATTTTAAAAACAATTATTTATTATTATTACACATGAATTATTCAATATTTACTCATTATTCCTGAATTATTTAACGATATTTCTTCAATTTTGTCTTATTTCCGAAAATTCTCAGTCAATTCTCAATCAATTTCTTTGACATTTTCTAGGATACCGTCTGTAATGATTAAAATTGCCCTTACAAAGCCCGAATTTTGAAAAATTTATTCAGACATTTTTTATTTACGTTTTTCGGCGTAAATTTCTGCTTTATTAGCAGAACACTTTAGAACCGTCTTAAAATGGTCAAATTTCTTTTTTTTTTAATGTTACTCGCTTCGAAAAACAATTACATTTTTATATTGTTCCATTTTTGCCAAAACAGTGTCTCTTGCGATTTTTTCAGTCCAAATACCTAACATTTTCTTTCTCTTGTAGATGTAAATAAATTTTGAAAAATTGTTTCAGACATTTTTAATTTACGTTTTTCGGCGTAAATTTCTGCCTTATTAGCAGAACACTTTAGAACCGTCTTAAAATGGTCAAATTTCTTTTTTTTTTAATGTTATTCGATTCGAAAAACGTTTACATTGCTGTATTTTCTCATTTATACCAAAATTCAGTTCAAATATCTAACATTTTCTTTCTTTCTTACATGTAAACTAAAATAATATAGAGAATTCTTATTTATTCGTCTGTTTATCTCAATATTTATTACTAAATATCTTATATTCTATTCTCTGATCAGACTTACGTCATAATTACTAAACTTCTCTCATCATCAACATGTATTTAGTAACATATTAGCAACACTGACCAGCCATTGTCTTAAATGGTGATCATCACGAGTCTATTAAGATACCATCTCGAATGAAGTTAATCTTATCGCCTAAACCGGCCGTGTAAAAAGCAAAGTAGAAAACGCCGTTATTTCAAAGTGTGTAGGAAGCTGATGGAGGGCTCGTTAGTGGCTGCTGGGGATCGTTCGGAAAAAGTCTACCGCCAAATTAACACTCTTGGATGGAGTTCCGAGGCTATCGATGACCTCCGGCGTGTTTCAAAGTTCATTTAAAGTGTACCATTACCGGGACTAACCAAAATTAATCCTTGCCTATTTCCAGAGTCATTTATCATTAACGATTATCAGTTTCGAATTTTTTTTTTTTTCTTTTTTTTTTTTTTTTACCAAGTTAATCGCGCTAGTCGTAGCGAGGCCGCGATCGCAACCAATTATTCATGTGCAATGTACGCAGCAGAACTTCTAATAATGAAAGTTACGAAAATGTACGTAGTATGACACGAATCTGACGGATCGATCAATTCGTGTCACATTTTTCAAGAACAATGAGAATGCCATCTATTGATCATTAGCCTGACTCTTTAGTACAATGGGACACAATGATAAACCACGACATTAATTCTAAAAATACTGTGAAATATTGATCGGCACGCAGCTCGATGTATCCTACACACACACCTTATTTATGGTTTTCGCTCGGTATGAAAATGCGTCTATATTAATATTCTACTTATACTGCATATATATAAATTAAAAATAGCATCATATACAAGGAGACGCATTACTAAATCAACCCTTTTTTGTATTTTTACATTCGTAATAAACATGCTGCATTAATTAATTAGTTGAAGAGATATTTCATGGTAATTCAGGATGGAATTAACGGTTGTGATTCCTACATCAAATGGCCACTACGAACCGTTTATGCCAAACGTAATGATTTCAAATCACCAATTTTCACGTCATTTGTTCGAATTCAAAGTAAAATTCGTAATGCATCGAATTTCAGACATTTTACCAAGGAATATTTTTCGTATCTCTCGTAAATATTAATTATTTTCTTTAAAGTGACGTTCACTCAAAAAGTCGGGAATCGATTTCGTGTCAATATAACCCTTTCAGCGTGTCATGTAAGTGACATTTATACATTTTTGATAATTATATCGTAAATTAATTCGCTTGCAAATAATCGTAAAATTATTTTATTTTTATACATTTTAATTGAATTCATCAAATATGCAGCCTCTTTAAAATTTAATTATATCATGGACAATTTTGATTATAAATATACGTTGATATTCGTCAAGATAAAAATGTTCAAAATATTGACAGAATACTTTTAAAAATCTAGAAAATTAGTTAAAAATTAATATTGGTTTTATAAATACGGCTTTTGTCATTTGTATGGAGTGAAAATGTAACTATATTAAACGAGATTTTTTCTTTACTTTTATCATTCTGCAAGAATTAACATAATTTGTTAAAAGAAGAATACCGAGTTTTGTATCAGACTAGACTGCGAAATACTAATTGGTAATACTAATTAAATTTGAAGAACAAAATTGTCGAATTTTGACTATAGTAGAGCATTGCAACGTTAGTAATCGTTAATTTATTAGTTTCATGTTTTTCTTTGTTAAATATTTACCACTTTTTTCATACAGAGGTTAGTGATGCGGATCTTTATAAAATTTACTACTTTCTGATAAAAGAGACTTGAATATGCACCGTTACTTAATAATCTAAAAACAACAATGCAAAAAACGAAACTACTTGTGTCAATCTTAGACTAGATTTACTTTCTCTAGAGTATTATTCAGCGATTTCAAGAATTTAAAAAGTCGCTATTTACCTAACAATAGACATTATCCTTCCTTAACGCCTTCATTATGTCAATAATGTCAGAAAAATTATCTTGCAAAATTAGTTTGCAATATTTTTGACTTGTGAAATTTGTAACCATGAAATACCGCTTCATAAAATCGTCTCCTAATATATTTTTCAAAAATTCTTATATAAGAAATTCTACAGGGTTTCAAATTTAGATGTACAAAATTTTAGAAGTTGGTCACTAAATAAAAAGGTTTTTGTGATTTTCGAAAAAGTAAGAAACTAGACAACCTTAACGGTAATTTCCAAAATTCAATCTACATTGAAAAACATTATGCATTTTTTATTAATAAAAACAAAACCAAGTAAACAGAAGAACAGGACACTATTTTTAAATTTGTTAAGAATTTCAATTATAGTTAATACCTCTGAATAAACAACAAAATTAAAATAATTATAGAAAATATTGAAAAAACATTCGTTTTTCTTCAATTTTAATCAAAAAAGTTTTCAGAAAATATTTTTCCATCGAAATCTTCCAAAAAATTTCAAGGTGCATAACCTACAATTTTCTAGGCGACTCTTCAAGATTTTGAGGTCAAAATTTAATTTAAAGAATGAGGTATTTCAATATCACCATAAATTTTTAAAAATTGCAAAAAAATTGGTATTTTTAATCGATTTTTTTGGACCTATCAGAATATTGGGGTCGAATTTAAAGAAAATAAATCAGTTTTATATTGCAGACATTGTAAAAATATCAAAATGTGCTCAACAAAAATTGTATTGCAAAAACTATAAAAGAAATATGATAATAATGAAAAGTTTGTACAATTCATTGAAAAAAAGTGACATTTTTTTATATTTTTTGTTATATTTTTAGAAATTATCTAAATTTTGTTTTCAAGATCTTAAATTAATTGCTAAATATTTTAAAACATATTGACAAATTGTTTGATAAATTTTAAACATGTTTTTTTGTTTTAAAATTTTTTTAAAAATTTGATAAATTTCGAAAAAATGAATTTCAAATAATTAAATTTATAATTTTTTTTAATGAAACCACCAATTTTTTAATACATTCCAAACAACAAAAAATGCTTAGATTTTTTCAGAGAATATATTAATTGTTTTAGAATTTTTCGTAAATATTGTTACTTTTTTAAAAACGTTGACAAATTTCTTAAATATTGTTTAAAAAAATATCAGTGTAATCTTCGATCATTTCTAAAAACTTTTATTCTTATGAATTTTTTTAAAGCTTACAATATTTTAGTTAGACCATCCAAAAATGTTGAAAATTTTTATTCACAACAATCATTTTTTTTTTTTTTAAATTCGAACATTTTATACGCCTTTGCCTATTTTTTCACTGAAATTCCAATAATCTTATATTTCAACAAAAATTCATTAAAATTTTTGCAATTTTTTTCAAATATGGAGCCATATTGAAATTCCTCAAATGTGAAACTCAAATTTGAACTCGGAATCTGCAAAAACGACATCACAAATGGTGTGAAATGTACCATTCAATTTTTTAAATTTTGATTGGAAAAATTTGATTGAAATTGTAAAAAAAAATCGATTTCATCCGTTAAAAGGTTAACCTGATTGTTTTCTTCCTCACAGTTTTCAACGGTTGTATTTTTTGTATGACAAAAATATTCTAGAAAATATCCAAAGAGGTATATCTCGAAAAATAAACTTTCCGAATAATTGGTTAGATTTTTCGATAAATGGCACCGTGAAAGAGTATACCTGATTATTTCCAAAAAACCTGATTCTTCCAAATGTATTTTTTTTAAATCATTTTTTCACATTGACATCCTTTCAAGGATGTCATCTGAAAAGGCATCTAAAATGGCGGACCTAACACGAAAAATAATACACGACAAGTTCAGAAAATTCTTTATTTAAAAATGATAGATTTTCGGAATAAACTGTTCTTAAAATGTATCAAAGAATACCATGAAATTATTCAAGTTTTTTTTTTTAATTCGGGATTTTTTAAAAAATGTTGCAAAAATTTCAGTGTTTTTTTAATCAATTCTACGAATTCATCAGATTTTTATTCCTCAATCCTAAGAACTTTGCAAAAAATCGAAGAAACGAGAGTTGGAATTTTTGGTTTCAACATTTTTGTCTAAAAAACTATAATTTTCCAATAAAAATGACTGATTTTAACGGTAATATTTTTGTGCTATTATCTTTATTTTAAAATTATCAATATGCACTACTGTTAAAGTTCAAGTCTTGTGAACGTAATTTCTTTACTTTAAGCAACGATTTTGAAATGAAATCTGCATGAAAGACAGAATTAAAAAAAATTGAAAAATCCATGTTTTTTTGCAAATAAATCACGTATAACTTTTCAAGGTTACCCACAGAGAAAAAAGGGGTTAATGGAACTATTACGAAATGGTGGAAACGATTTCATCATATGTAAATAGCAGAATTAACAACTTGAGAGGTTATAGTTGATATTTGAGGTTATGTACGTATGATTTAAATACCCGAAAATAGTAAATGGAACAATTTTATTGTACTAGTATATAGTTAATTTAATTACTTTCAATATTAAAGGGTTTTACTATTATAAAATGGTTCCATTGCCTATTTTCTTTCTCTGTATGTATATTTTACAAAAAATCTAATCAAAAGTTGAGTAAATTTTACGTCAGATATGCTTCTTTGGCCTTTTTTTTTTACGTTTTTTTACGCTAAATACAAACCTACACTTTTAATAAACAGAAAAAACCCTTCCACTTTTCTTTAGAAAATTGTTAACAAATTTACATGTACGTTTACAACTTTTTACAATCTCCTTCGACAAAATGGACTCAATCAAATAAACAAAAACCAGTGACCAACCAAACCCTTCAATAACACCCAAAAATTTTTCCCAATATCAAATTTGAAAAACCCATAGAATTTCTTGTTTTTATTTACAACACATCGCAAGACTCACCTGTACGTCGAAATGGCCGGAAGTGTCCTGTTGCTGGGGAGGTCCCTGCTGTTGCTGCTGCTGTTGGGATGGCGGCGGACCTTGGGGAGGACCTTGTGCGCCAAACAATTGATGGGAGTGCGGATGTTGGAGATGATGTGTCGGCGGTGCCTGATGATGTTGCAGATGATGTGGCGGCGCCGGGGCGAATGCCGCCATAAAGTGTTCTTCATTACCGACGACATCGCTCGGTTTTAAAAGAACGACGCCACCCGCGTTTACCTGGAGGGTGGAGTTCTTTTGGAAGTCCTCCTCCCCGGGTGATGGCTGTCTGCTGCCAGGAGTGCGGCTGAAGATAAAATGTTTACTTCATTTAACGTCAAAATATTAAAACGTGCCGACGACATTTTTTTCAAAAAAAAAAATAAAAAAAAAAGTTATACCAATTTCATTGTTAACAGATTTTCAACGATCTGTAAAATTCACCAGTTCCTGAGAGCGATTTTTTACAGTTATTTCTCCTAAACGAAAAAACGCTTCGACGTCCGTTGACTAAATCTTTTTTTTAAAGAACAAAAACACCGGATTTTAGTTACACCTGCGAAAGGCAAACAGGTGATGAACTTGGATGAGTCACCTCAGTGACAACTCGTAGCATTAATACAGCTGCACAGTGTCGTAATGTCGTCTAATTTATGCAATTTCGATAAAGTCTAAATTCCTGTAGATGCATTGACCTGAGCTATCTCTCAGTTTCTGTATTATGCAAACAATCGTCCTATTTTCTTCGACTCTTTCCGCTTTACAAGAAAGAAACGTCACAATCCTGGATTATCCAGACGAGCTTCCTCCCGTCAGTTGACGTTGAATATTATTACAATATATAGAACTGACAAAATCAATAATATCGAGTAAGCTCTGCTATTTTGTTTTGCCTCTATTATGCGCTTGGACATCGCGCCTTTTCAAAACAATCTCGATTCTATTTTAATAAAGACGTGAAAGCAGCATTGAAAATAATTTCTACATTTAACTAAATAGAAACCTGACATACTTAAGCTCGTTTCACGCGATAATATAAATACTAACTCGTTTGACTATATTACTAACGTATATTTTAAAACATGGATGTAAACTGCTAAAATCATTACAATAATGCTAAACTACGTCATTATTTACTCTGTCCTACAGATGGCGCTACTGACTAAAGTCATCAAAATTACCCGCAAGTGGCTGACTTCTCCTCACTCATTTCTATAATTTCGTGTAATTTTCCAACATCTTTTTACTAGTATCGTTTTATAGTAATCAGCTGATCTTATAACCTCGCATTTTTCAATCGACAAATTTCCATATATAAGTTTTGACATAAAATTTACACCTTTCTCGTACTCCAGATAAATAATTCTTAAATACGAAATGACAAAAAAAAAAAGTAGTAAATAATAAGTAGAATTTAACTACCGCTCTGAATAACAAAACCCATTTTCAATCTTACTGCGCAAGATTTATGTTAAAACCGAAATGCGGATTGCATTCACACATTCATTAAAAACTAAATCGGACTAGAAACTGTGCATATTCTCGTTTCGCAACGTTTCCGAATAGTTTCTAGCCGCATGGGATAATTTCATTCAACCGCGTGTTACATCACGAGACTTTCATAACCGTCTTGGAATAATAAAAACATCTCGTAACAACAACATAACAAGCGCATTCCCGTTTTTCCCGCTTGGTGGAGGAATGTGCAAAAATATAACCTTGACTCGATTGGCGATGTGTGATTAATTATGGAAAAAAGATTTTGGTATCATGCAGATCGTCATTATCGTCAGTTCGAATCGCGTGATAGGGGATCGTGATTCTTCTTTCCTAAGTGAAGGCACCTTTCTTTACTAGCCGAACGTTTATATAGGGTGATTAGGTGTTCTTACGACCTAGAAACGACAATTCGTCAATTGCCGTATTGAGAAAGGACTTTATTTTATATTATCACTGCAAGTTTAACCCATCAAGGACCAAATGGACAATTTTTCGTGGTCGACTTCAAGGACGCTATTTTATATGAAAACTGATTTTTAAAAAATTACCAATTACAGTAGTCCTTCCCTTATTCTAATTTGTCCAGTCAGGCAGGATGGCGTCCTTCTTCCCTTATTCTAATTTTCCCCTCTCCCCCACTACTTGGATTTGTAGTCTCACTTTGTCTCGTTTTCTTTTGTTGCGCATGCGCCGTTATATGTATTTAGAAAATCCACACGTCAACACACGTCAGTGGGGAGAACGCGTGAGGGGAAATATTAGAATAGGAGAAGAGCAAAAACTAGAATAACGGAAGACATTAGAATAAGGGAAGGAGTACTGTACATCTTACGTAAAATTGATGTAACACACCTTTTTGTAATTCATTATTTACATATTTAAGGCAATTATTAATTAATTTTGCTGCAATTTTTTGCTTCCTTTCCTCATGAACATGTTAGGAAACGTAAATAAATCAATATTTTTAATTATCATGTTATATTATTTTAAAAAATTAAACAAAGTGTAAAAATGGTGGATTTTTTACGGAAAATATATGTGGAGAAGAAAACGTCACTCCAATATGACGAGACTGGGTACTCGGGGGTTTTCGGAGTCGCTTATTACAATTCTGACCTCAGATTTTCAAAATTCAAAATGGCGGATCCAATATGGCCGGTGGAATTGCAAAAATTTACTTGATCGAAGTAAAATTGGTGATTACTCGGGGGTTTTCGGGGTCGCTGATTACGAACCTGACCTCAGATTTTCAAAATTCAAAATTGCGGATCTAATATCGCCGATTGAAATGTAGGATGAATTTGACTAGTTTTTACATTTCGGTCAGACATTTTGGATCCACCATTTTTAATTTTGAAAATCTGAGGTCCGATTCGTAATCAGCGGCCCCGAAAACTCCCGAGTAACAAAATTCAGTTATTTTCGACGTAAAGAAAAATGTATGCTTCAAAGGGTTAAAAAATCAATCGAGACCATTCCGAAAAAGTTATGCTTGGTTTTTCACAAAAAAAATCTGATTTTTTCACTGACAAATATTTAATCGGCATTTTCGTATCGGAAACGATTAAGGAGATCATTGATCGGTGAAAATATCGTGTCCACGAACTTTTAACTTTGAAATGTTCATGATAGCATTTTCAAAATAAAGTTGGAAACTTCCAAAATGGCGGCTCAAACACGAAAATATCAACGAAAAGCTCCGACATTTTTTATTGGAAAATTATAGACTTTCGGAAAAAATGTCGCTGAACGAAAAGTTCTTAGACATGTTCAAAGAATACGGTGACATTATTTCAGAATTTTTTCACCACTTTTCCTCATTTTCAAAAACGAAAAATTTTGAAAAATTAAGGAGTCATAAATAATTCTGAAAAAATTTCAGTGTATTATTTGACCAATTTTAAGAACTCTTTATTCCGCAATTTTTGGAAGTTCCTATTTTGAAAACTTGGAACAAAAAGTTCTTAGAATTGATCAAAGAATACCTCGAAATTTTGTAGAATTTTTGTATGACTTTGAGCGTATTCTTTGACTAATTCTAAGAACTCTTTGTTCAATAACTTTTTTTCTGAAAGTTTTTCAAAGAATTCGGTGAAATTTTTTCAGAATTTTTTATGACTCTCTTTAATTTTTCAAATTTTTGCGATTTTGAAAATAAGGAAAAGTGGTCCAAAAATTCTGAAAAAATTTCACCGTATTCTTTGATCAGGTCCAAGAACTTTTCGTTCAGCGACATTTTTTCCGAAAGTCTATCATTTTTTAATAAAAAAATTCCCGAGCTTTTCGCTGATATTTTCGTGTTTCAGCCGCCATTTGGAAGTTTCCAACTTTATGTTGAAAATGCTACATGCACATTTCAAAATTAAAGGTTCGTGGACGCGATATTTTCATCGATCAATGATTCCCTTAACCATTTCCGATGTGAAAATGCCAATTAAATATTTGTTAGTGAAAAAATCAGATTTTTTTTGAGACACACCAAGCATAACTTTTTTGGAATGGGCTCGATTGATTTTTTAACGGCAGATTCGGAAAGATCGATCAATTTTACGTAAGATGTAAGTGGTTCCGATTTTCTAAAAATCCGGTTTCATATAAAATACCGTCCTTGAAGTCGACTTCGAAAAATTGTCCATTTGGTCCTCAATGGGTTAAGACGTTTTTGGGTGTCTTATAGAAATAAATGACTTCTTTTGAGACGCTAAAAGTATTTTCTATCGCAATCGAAATGTTCTGCTCGATAGTTGATACATAACCTAAAAATGTTTGATATTTATGTGAAAATGGATCAAAATTCGTGTTCTGTTTGCAATTTTCAGGATAATTTGATGTTTTTTTACTCATATCGGTTACATGGACAACAGAATAGGTTATGTAGTTTTTATCAAGACGTCGCTTCGAGTCGGCAGTTGCCGAATATTCACGAAGATACTCGAATGGGCCATGTATCTTCGATTTGCAAGTGTCTCAACAAATAAATGTCATAAATCAGCTAAAACGACTTAAATGTAGACACTTTTACCATCTTTACCATATATATCAGATTATAAGACAAAAAAATGTCTTATTTACGATCGATAGATGCAAATAATACAGTAGTGCTCCCCTTAAGTCATATAGTCGGGGCAAGCAAGATGGCGGCATCTCCCCTTAAGTCATATTTCATAACATTCAATTTCAGTGGTTTTGCAATGTAATTTTCTGGTACTTTTGGTACATTTGTTAGTTACATATTTATACTAAACGTTACGCGAGTTACCGTTAAACAGAACGCGTGATTGGGGACACATCAGGATTTATAACCTATAAAATTATGACTTACGGGGAGCATATGACTTAAGGGAGAGTCACTTAAGAGGAGGACTATTGTATCTCAAATGTTGAGACCCTTTAAAGGAAGACATATATTAAGATGTTTATCCTGAAAACACATTTTTGAAGTGTCTAATGTCTTCAAATAAGACGTTTAGATGATTTTTTTTTGTTTACAAGATTTATAGTTTTTGCAATGCTGATATTAGTCAAGGATCTGAGGTCATATAAAATTTTGCATACTTGCATGTTCGCACCTACTTGCGAATTGTGCTCGGCGAATTTGCACGTTGGAAGATCCTAACGGTGCTGTACCGCTTGTAAAATGTACAGGTTCACCATCGCACATATTTTTTTTTGACCACGGAAGTGAACGCGAAGATAACTCGCTTCTCAAGTTAACAAGTACCGCGAAATGTATTTCGCACATCTTTAGTAATACTAACTTTCTTTGTTTACCCACGATAAAACAAATATTAAAACTATTTCCTACGCTTTTTACATTATTTTCAGCTATTTTTAAAAACGCGACTAGCAAGAACATTTATTGTATAAGTTAGTTAGTTTTAATTAAGATTTAGTATGTATTTTAAGTTTTCAAATGCTTCGGTCAAATATGCATTTTATTTAAAAGATACGTCTCGGTGAACTGATGTTTCAACCTCGTAAAAGTATCTTTTACTTATCTTTTAAATAAAATGATTATTTGACCACATTACGGATAATTTTGAGAATTTTGAAATATCGTCGGTCGATTAATTATACAAATTTTAATTGTATTTTAAGTTTGTTTTAAAACTTTCTGTTTACTTAAAGTAGTGTTCGCCATAAGTTATACTGTCCAAGGAGATAAAATAAATGTATTAATAGTGGAGCAAAACAATTCTTACGAAAATTTCTTATTATTAATGATAGTAGTTACGTAAATCACACAGCAATATTTATCTTTAATCTTTATTAAATTGTATTTTTTTAGTTCTATACTAGTAGTAGTAGTATATATTTATTTCTCTTAAATAGGAACAAATTTCCCATTGAGAATATAGATTCTATACTATAAACTTTGTTAATTGCAGATTTCTTAGTATAATCTTAAAAAAAAGTACAAAAAATGTTATTTCTATAATAACTTTATGTAAAACTACATTTTTTAGGTTAGGTTTTTTTCTCGTGACAAATATCGAACTGAAATTTACCATTCAACTTGTCTATGTTTCGGATAATATTTAATGTAAAATACTAATCAAATTCTTTACTCTTTCACATTACTTTTCGTGCACTACTACAAAATTCAAGTCCTGTAGGATTCTTCTACTTTCAATTTATTTATTATTAATTTTTACAAATATTATTAAACAATTATTGCATAAATTCATTCAAAAATATTTTTTATTTATTTTTAATTTTTTTCCGATTGATTTGAGGTAAAATTAGGACAGTAACATAAATTTGCGAAAACTGTTCCGATATTGGTACAGTGTTCCGTTATTGGTACCTCACCTACGATTTTCGTCTTTTTCTCCGTTTCTATCAATTATACGTAAAAAATGTATTGGAACTAATTTATAGCTTATAAAATTTCCAACAAAAATACACTTCGTAAAATTTGTTTATGACCAATAGTGTCTTACAAAGAGCGTTTAAAAAAGTACATATTTTTTTTAATTTATATTTCTGATTGTATGTGTACATTAAGTCGTTAAATTTATAGGTTTTTTTTTTAGAAAATATTCATTTTGGAGGTTATTGTGTGGGCAAGTTTTTTTGTTTTACGGACATATAACTTTGTTATTTCAAAATTTACAAAATTGTCTTATACATCATTGAAAAAAGGGGTGCATCTCAAAAATCCGACAATTCACAAAACCGATACTTCAAAAAGCCGACATTTCAAAATAAGACATTCCAATACTAGATGTTTTGAAATAAGGACATTAAAAAACGAGGGTGTACCTCAAAAATCCGACAATTCACAAAACAGATACTTCAAAAACCCAGCATAAAAAACCACACGTTCAAAAATCAGACATTTAAAAAAATTGAGATTCAAAATATCTCTGAATTTTGAATTGTTTGATTTTTTAAAATGGCTGGTTTTTAATTGTTTTTTTTTAAATGTCTGGCTTTTTAGCATCTGTTTTCTTAAATGTTTTGTTTTTGAATGTCTGTTTTTTTAAATGTCACGTTTTTAAAGTGTCTGTTTTGTGATTTTTCGGATTTTTGAGGTCCACCCGAAAAAAACAATCTTAGGCCAATAAGAAATGACCATTGCTAATAATTTCTCATAGAAATTTCTCAAGAAACAGTTCTTGAAAATAAATTGTACATTTTGACATCAAAGGGTTAAGTAAACCCAATACAATTTTTTATTTTTTGTTTATACCGTACTTCAAAAATAATTTTTGAAAATTTACTTTTTGATAAGAGAGAATACTAATCAAGTGTAGGACAGTGATTAGTTGTATCTAAAAACAAAAAGAAAAAAACTCGAGTAATAATGAATTGTGATGAGTACAATGCTCGTCAAGAACAAGATAGTGGGGAGCATTCTGATCGTGCCGTACGAGGTTCTACATAACGGTGTATCCCACGTAATAACGACCTAAACAAAAGCGCAGTTATGAGGAGGCAGCCAACGTGAACTTGGCGGCGTATGCGTGAAACGCATAATGCTTCTTTATAATCGGCCCTGATATTTTACACAAAGACGAGGATTTCCGAGTTTCAAAGGTAAAATTTATAAAAACCCAGTGAGCTGCGCGCTGACGCATCTTCTTTTTATTCTGTACTACTTCACCATCACTTTTTGGGCAAGTGTTAATTAACTCTTATTTATAATGGTGGATTCAATATGGCGAGTAAAATTTTCAAAAATCGTTTCATTGCAATAAAATTGGGTGCTCCAAAGGTTTTCTTGATTGTTGTGAATTTTACCTCAGATTTTCAAAATTCAAAATGGCTGATTCAATATGGCTGCCAAAAATGTTAAAATCTTTTGAATTTTGAAGACATTTTTTTTTTCATGAATTTTCTTACGTCTTACGTGGTGCATGGTTCATTAGTATCTAATTATACTTATAGACTTTATAAACTAATATTATAAAAATAAAAAATTAAAGTTTCAAAAATAAAAAATGGAGATGAACTCCCGCTATATTCTTGAGGTTAGATGACGATGAAGTGAGAAACATAATAAACTTTATTTAATTACAATAACTTGAAAAATATTCAACTAAGTAAACTAAGTAAACCAAGATGATTTCAATACTCCGTCAATTTGAAACGAAAAATATAATAAACTTTATTTTATTACAAAAACTCGAAAAAAATTGAAAATTAGTATCGACATTTTGAATTTTACAAATCTGATATACTTTTTGAGTTCAGCGTTCCCAAAACACACTAAAGTGAACAAAAAATTCAAGGGAATTTTTAATTCAGGCAGACATATCTGATCCGCCATTTTAAATTTATGAAAATACAGTGGGACCTCACTTATTCGAATTACCTTTCTTATTCGAATTGTCCAGTTCTCTCTTATTTTAATCGTTTCTCCACAAGCCTTCCCCCACCTCCATGCGAAAGTGAACGAAAAATATTTTCCACGAATCACAAGCTCACAAGCGAAGTAAGTGGGGGTAAGGGGAAAATTAGAATAAGAGAGGTCCCACTGTAGACACAATATCCGTAATCGATGATCCTAAGAACAATAATATACCAATTTTCAAGTAAATACAAAACTTTATTTAACTTCTCTACAGCTATATTGGATCAGCCATTTTGAATCCTCAAAAATTGATCCTGGATTTGTAGCCAAAAAACTTTTAAAAAAATGTTCTTCGTACATGTTGAATCAACATTTTTTTAGACATTTAATACACTACCGCTCATAAGTATGGAATCACCCCTGGAGAATTTTCGACAACTTTAAACGTTGATATCTCAGCGCTACATTATCGCACAGAAAAATGGAAATTAAAAAGAAGACGTCCACCTTTTTAATCCCGTTGGATTAATTTTCATCAATACACCTTCCTTCGAATCATGCTTGATTTACTAAAGTAATTTTTTTATGTAATTTTTCTTTTTTTTCAATCCGCCTCAATGATCTCAGGATAAAAGAGCTAAGTACGATCAAAAGCGAATCATTTCAGCTTTAATTTGGCCCTTTTAAATTTTGTCTGCTACTTTTTTGTACATTGTTATTCATTTTTTAATAAAATAATGTTATTTTTGTCAATTCATTCATATCTCGAAAAATTGACTCTAAATACAAAATTTTTAAGGAAGAAAAAGTTTCATTTTTTAGTTATCTATTAATAGAAATTTAAAAATATTTTTAGATCCACATTTTTTTACCCTGTTTTATCGACTTGATAAATAGAACTTTTTTACGAGGATCATTTATAGGTTTAAATTTACATAAGATAAGCTCTGAAACTTTTTACAAAAATTAATTGCAAGAATGCCTCGAGTTTGCGATGTAGTGATAAAAGCGTGTGGTGGCTTTTTGGATTTGTGGTATTAAAATGTATGAAATACTATGAAAAACTTACTTAAATAATATGTAATTAATTAATTTATAGATATTCATTTTTAATACATGTTTCAATATGCGTATATGAAAGGGTTCTAAGGTCTACACTAACTCGACTAAATATTTGATCAAACTAATTAATATACCTAGTTTAATCTCGTAATATTGACTTTAGTGCAATCGTCTACCCTAACAATCGATTAGTTTACTATTTGCTAAAGGTCCATCTACATTTACAATATTAAAAATATTGCATTCCTTAACCCATTAAGTCCTGAATGGACGTTTTTTCACTACAATTTTCAACGGTTGTATTTAGTGTGAAAAAAGACTCTAAAAAATTTGAAAGAAGACATCTGACGTAAAATTAACTGAACTTTCAGAATCTGTTATTACATTTTTCAGAAAATGCAACCGTGAAAAACTATATTCGATTTTTTCAAAAAAATCATGCATTTTTCAAATGAATTTTTTTTCATTTCGTCTTTTCACATTGAAATTGTTTCAGAATTCCTCCAAACGGTAAAGAAATCGTGTCCTCGAGACTTAAACTTTAAGATGTGTCTATGTCCATTTTGAAAATAAAGGTAAAAGCATCCAAAATGGCGGCCCAAACACAAAAAAATTAGCGAAAAATTCAGGAATTTTTTATTCAAAGACGATCGACTTTAGAAAAAAATGTTACAGAACAAAAAGTTCTTACAATTATTCAAAGAATACGCTGAATTTTTTTCAGAATTTTTTAAACACTTTTTTCATTTTTCAAAATCCCAAAATTTTGACAAATCGATAAGTCGTCAAAAAATTCTAAAAAAATTTTCGGGCATTCTTTGATTAATTGCAAGAAGTTTTTCTTCCGTAACATTTTCTCCTAAAGTCTACCATTTTCAAATAAAAAATTCCTGAACTTCTCGACAATTTTTTTCGACTTTTTTTCGAAATTTTTCTCGACAAGACTTTAGGAGAAAATGTTACGGAAGAAAAACTTCTTGCAATTAATCAAAGAATGCCCGAAAATTTTTTTAGAATTTTTTGACGACTTTTTCGATTTGTCAAAATTTTGGGATTTTGAAAAATGAAAAAAGTGTTTAAAAAATTCTGAAAAATATTCAGCGTATTCTTTGAATAATTGTAAGAACTTTTTGTTCTGTAACATTTTTTCCTAAAGTCGATCGTCTTTGAATAAAAAATGCCTGAATTTTTCGCTAATTTTTTTGTGTTTGGGCCGCCATTTTGGATGCTTTTACCTTTATTTTCAAAATGGACATAGGCACATCTTAAAGTTTAAGTCTCGAGGACACGATTTCTTTACCGTTTGGAGGAATTCTGAAACAATTTCAATGTGAAAAGACGAAATGAAAAAAAAATTCATTTGAAAAATGCATGATTTTTTTGAAAAAATCCAATATAGTTTTTCACGGTTGCATTTTCTGAAAAATGTAATAACAGATTCTGAAAGTTCAGTTAATTTTACGTCAGATATGTCTTCTTTCAAATTTTTTAGAGCCTTTTTTCACACTAAATACAACCGTTGAAAATTGTAGTGAAAAAACGTCCATTCTGGACTTAATGGGTTAAACAAAAAATACTGTAGGATTACGTTAGTGGTATGAGACAAAAAAAAAAGGTAAATTCATTGACCAAACACATGGCACCTCTACTATAAAAACTCGATGAAAACCTTTCATATGTGAAAAGATTGTAAGAGTAGTCGTTGAGATGTTTTCTTTAAACATTAATAAATATTTTATGTTGATTGAAAATTAAACAATAATTTCAAAAAATGCAATAAAAACAACAAAAAATCTTTGTGTCTTTTATGTTGCAGAAGTGAGATGACAATGAAATATTGAATACTTTAATAAAAAAAGTGCCTTGTGACCTAAACAATGTTGAGTTTCATTCAGAATCGACTTGGTCAAAAAGTTACTAAAACTATGAGATTATTTAACTATTAAATTACAACCTGTATACGCTTAATTATCCATTAAACAATGAAGTATTGAATTGAAATAAATTTTTAACTCTTTTTGGATTATTTTTAGAACATGAACCAGTTTGATTTTAACGTGGCTACTAAACTAAACTAAATCCCCATCAATTTGATTGTTTTTTTTTTACTTTTCGGATGATTATACGCAATGATTTAACCCCTTCACTGCTGACGCCAATGATTGTAAAAACTGTAATTTAAAATATCTTAAATTTTCATTTTAAACAATAATTTTAAAAATAGACAACATGAACTTTATGATTACAAATTGAACTATCTATAAATATCTTTGGTTTTAATTTCTAAACATTATTTACTTCATTTGCTTAGATTATATTTCCGGAAAAGAAATCGTTGTTGTGAGCCGCAGCAAGGGGGTTAAAATAAAATTAGCATGCAATTTTGAAAAGTTGATGGAGTAGTTTTTAATGCAGATTTTGTATTATAAATTGATACTTTATCGATTGACCACTTTAAAATTCTTAATATGTCAAATACGAAGAATACCAATAGTTTTCGTATACTTTCCTTTTTTACTTGTTGGTCCTTTAATATTGAAGAGGTTATTGTTTAACTTATGACCTATCATCATCCTAACTAACTCATGTCAATATTGTTGTAATATACGGCAGGAAATCTTTTCGCTGAAACCTGATAGACAATAAATTTCACTATGTTTCAAAAATACCTTTAATTCTTATTTTTACTACAAACTTTTCGTTGTTATCAAACAGCTTGTAATTGATAATTGATTGATAATTCGACTTTGATTGATAAATTTTTATTATAACTAATAAATTGCATGGTTAATATGAAAAGTTTATTTAGACCAAATTTTTATATTACGAATGACCACAGAAAGCTTAATAAAACTTACGAAACATTAATAAAACTGAATCATTCTTCCAGACATTTCTGTGAGATAATCCCATGTTTAATGCTGTAAATTTTCAGTTTGGAAATTGTAATTTTACCAATATTCATGTGTTTTCTTTTCGATTGGTAAAATTACCACATTCATTGTGGGCTTGACTTTGACTAACGTTTAACACCTTGTAAAGGTTCTAACTTCCCACAGGAACGTTACGACATTGACATATTACCAAATCTTTAAAAATGAAAATTACAAGAGATTTGTAAAATTTGGTAGCATATTTACAAACTAACCTATCATAGACTGAAATAATTTTTGTCTACTTTCCAGCCTTTTTGATGTCAAATTTTATAACCCTAAAATGTAAATATTCTTGAACGTATAATTTATTTATATTATAAAAATATTGTTAGTATTTTATACATGTTAAGTATGAAAGTTTTATTTATCTTAAAAACTGTAATTTGAATGTTTTATTGTAAAATACTATTTTGAATTTGTGAACGTTGATTGTTTTTTTTCTGTTTGAATATGGTTATACTATTATGTCTGTCTTTCATTGTCAAAAATGCTGTTATACGCTGATATTAAAGAATATTTTCTAAATAAATAATTATTTAAATGTCTAAATTTGAAAAGCATTACTAATTACACAAATCTGACATTATCTTATATTTGGTGATTACGTCAGTTATGTTGTTATGCCTTTCAACAACAAATTTCTCAATAATAATGCAAAACAATCCTAAAACGTTGAGCTATGCGAATAAATAACTTGAATGACAAATAAATGCTTGCGTACAAAATAAAGTAGCAATAAAAGATATAAATATTAAATTTAACAAAAACCAATCGTCAACCAAGTTACGTTATTAATTTTTATGAAAGAAGAATAGAAAATATTTGTTCTCTTCTGAATAAAAAAGTTTTGGTGACACGTATACACTTTAGCAAAAAGCAGTAAGCCATTTAAAATATTTTTATTTACTTTTTGTAGAAAATTACTATTTTTACAATTTTGAACATCATATTTATA
This sequence comes from Trichopria drosophilae, assembly GCA_030407085.1. Classification (NCBI taxonomy): domain Eukaryota; kingdom Metazoa; phylum Arthropoda; class Insecta; order Hymenoptera; family Diapriidae; genus Trichopria; species Trichopria drosophilae. The sequence goes on from CM059582.1 coordinate 196,306,315, forward strand.
TTTTTAACACTTTAATCAATTCAGAATGTATAAATTATATCGAAGGAGTTATAATACTGCTTACAACATTTCTAAATTCGATAACAGAAGTTATTTCCGAATCAATATAAAAGTCCCTAAGAAAATTGTAAAACGTAGAATTATTGTTAAAAAAAATTAAATCCTACTTTTTCAGCTAAAATAAACATTTAGTCGAATCAGACTTTTAGCGTGAAGTAGTGATACGATTAAGAAAAAGTATTATTAGCATTTCAAAATCATATTGAAAAATCAAACCTTAATAACTATTTGACGATGAAATATTTTTTCGTAGTATCATTAAATTTTCTACGTAATGTATAAGGCTCATTTCATTTAATTTGTCATATTCATGTCCCTTGCAAAAACAAAATGTTTGTCATGAATTTGACTTAAGTTTTTTTTTTCTATTTCGTAAACTACAATAATTTGTAATCATTTTTCAACTTACAAGTGTGGAAAAATGATTGGACATAAAATAGCAGGGTAAAATGCCAGCAAAATGTCATGAGTGTCCCTTGTCCCGCATTCAATTTTACATTTTCAAACGAATGCAGTGTCCTGATTCTACCAGTTTACAAGAGAAAAAAAAATTAAATCGTAAAGTAGAAGTTCTATATTTATAAAAAATCGAAATATAATAATATCATTCAATAGTATAACCTTTCAAAAAAATAAACAATGCGTGTCCCTCACTTTCTTCTAATTTTATTTTGCATATACATTGTTGTATTTACGCGTGTTTTCAAATTTATTTACTGAGCATAGAAACTTCTTTACCATCACATCGGCACCTAGTGACAATAACAAATGAAGTGAAAAAGGCACAGTTCGCTGTATTCCAAACTCACAGTTTTATATGAATACAGAGAACCGAACGAAGGTTTTGCAAAAAGTTGTGTGTCATGAGTGTCCCTTCGTAAAAATGGTGAGTAAATATTTTGAAATTAGTGCCCATGTCACATTAAAAACACTTTTTGATCCACGTCCGAATAAAACTAACCGCATCTTTGTAAACATAACCTTGCTCTGTTTAGAAGTAAACAAAGAACAAAATGTCACGAGTGTCTCTCTTTCGAGTTTCACACAAATTTGTTTTATTTTGGCATTAGTAAATTAATAGTATAATTACGATACGATATTTACTAAATTAATAGCATACTATGAGGACGGTATCGCCGTGCCTGAAAATATTACTAACGACTCGCGTATCGTACACACGGAGAACAAAATACAAGAAAATTTACCAAACTTATTTACCGTCGTTGACAACATTATGTTACCATCAGCCAGTAGAAAATGCAACATTTCAAACGCATTGAAAATCAAAGTGAAGAAAAAAAAGTTTTTCAAGACGATATCATTTATCATATTAAAACTCCCAAAGAATTGAAAAAACCAAAGAACTTTTACTCTATTGTAGAATATAAACGGATAGAAAAGTTTTTGAAGAAATAAATTTTATATGTTATAATAATTAATAAATTTGTGTTTTTCAAAATAATATTATAATTATCTTTGAGAGTTTAATAAAAATTATTTCCAAAAAATATGTATGAAATTTTTCCTTAATTTATGTCATGAGTGTCCCCAATTTTAGTTTACGCGCATTCATTACATACGTCTAAGGAAGTATACAAATAGTTATGAACAATTTTTTTTAACTTTCCAAATGAATTAACTGTTAGAATATAGTCATAAAATACTTATTGCTAATGAAATATTCTTTCCTAGAGAAAAACAGAAAGGCAGATTATTATTTAATCTTATTTTTTCTGTGCTTTGCCTAAATTATAAAAGTCTTCTGTCGTGAAAAGTGACCCTGTAATAAAATTTATATTTCATTATGTTAGATAAGTGAATAAACAATACAATAATATGGGTTCGCAGTCAAATTAGTCACCGTTCAATCAAAAATATGCAGATATATTTCTTTTTTTCTTAACTGACTTTTTCTGCTGAAAAACAGTCTGCCACGGCAAATTTACGACACTATTTTAGGGCAATTAGCAATTTCGTGTATTTTAAACATTAAAGAATGTAAATAAATTAGTTTCAAACCCAAAATCGTAACCTGCCATTTTCACTTTTATGGAGGCAGAATATGACAAATTAAATGAAATGAGCCATAATATATTACACATTAGTTGGTAACGTAACTAAAAATTTGTTTAACAAAGTTAAACGGAGCGTAACTACAATCCGATTCAATACTCAATAAAGAGGTTAAAAGGGTTAAATAACCAATTCTAAAACACTTTATCGTTGCTCGCCTCAAGTGAAAGTTTATTATTGTAAAATTAATTTTTTCCTGTAAATCTTAATGTTTTTTACATTAATAAAACACTATTTGTCTATATAACCTGTGACGATGAGAGCGTCCGCTGTCGAAACGTCAGGCGAACAATGATAAAGTGTTTTATAGTTGATTATTAACCTTTCTAACCTCTTTATTGGGTACACTGTAAAAAAGGATGTATGATAAATGTTCGAACGAAAAAATGTTCGACCAATGTAATTTAGACTTTTGACTCGTCTAAAATATACGATCCAACATTTTTTCGTTCGAACATTTGTCATACATCCGTAAAAAATCCTGATGAATTTTACAATCGCACTGTAATTTTCCTTGGCAAAAAGTTGGTAATATTACTACATGAAGCGTAGGAATTTTACAGCACGGCGTAAAATTACCACATTCAATGTTGGTTCACTATCTTTACTCTAAAATTGCAATTTTACAGCTGGGGAGGAAAAATACATGATTTTGTAAAAATACACAACACAAATGTAAAAATCCTACATTAAAGACAGTAATTTTACATTGTTAAACGTAGTAATTTTACAGCCTGCGATTTAAAATTACCACGTTTAGCGTAGGTTTCATCTTTACCATGTTCAACGTTGTAAATTTCATCAGGATTTTTTACAGTGTATTGACTCGGATCGTTGTTACGCTCCGTTTAACTTTATTTAAATCCGTTTTTAATTATATTTTAAATTATTTTAATCCCTTTAACGTTAAACAAATTTTTAAACAATTATCAAGTGCTAAATTCTTATAATTGACATATTATCAAGTGTGTATTTCAATGTAAACTGTAACTATTACAAATTTAAATAAAAATTACTATTAATTTTTATTCATTTCAACATTTCTAGTCTATGATTGTGAATGAAACCGATACAACTTAATGCCCAAAATTACTATGTAAATGTACTAATAAACTTCCATTAAAAATAAATAGTAGCTACTAACGGAGCTGCGTTATTACTACACCGTAATTAAGAATGACTTTTAATACTCTGATTAGATAATAATGCGATTAAAGAACCACCCCTTTAGATACGGTATTCAAGTTTTATTGATTTCGGAGTGCAAATACACATTTCCGGGGTATTTTTTGGCGATGAATCCAAATTTTTGATCTCAATTACAATAAATTCTAAAACAACCCTTATAATGGGGTAAACATAAAATTTAATAATAGTCTGAAGGAAACAAAATAATGACCGCTCGCACAATGTAGAAAATACAGATTTAATGGATTTGGCGAAGGTAAAAAGGGGTAAATTTATCTTAAATGACTTTAATAAGTGAAAATAATGATAAATTAATAAACCTTTAGTCTAAAATAAACATTAAACAAGTTTTTATGATACGTCAAAATATTGATTTTCTGGCAGTCTAAACCTTAATAAAAAAAACTCCCTTCGCACCAAAATATCACTCTTAAAAACCCCCAACAAATACTCATCATTACTCTTTCACTAAAATTACCGACATCGCTAATTATTGTAGTTTCCTACTTGCTAATTAGTAAAACTTTCTTCCGACAGCCTAACAATGTACGCTTGCCTGGACAAAATGACACTTGAAAACTTTAAACCGCCGACTGTGAAAGTCGTTCGAATTTCAAAAAAGTTCCTCAAGTTCCTCAAGTTTCGAGGGTGCTTTGTGCTGAAAAAATAATCTTGCTAATTTACCAAACAACTTTTCTGTATACAAAACGAACAAAAAGCAAAATATTCCACGCCGGTAAGGTAGAAACCGCCTTACCGTTCGTCGGTAAGGCAGTACTCGCTTCTGTTTTGTAGCGAGAGATGGCGCCAGGTGTCTGATAATCGCGGGAACTTTTCGATTGTAGAGGGAGTTGACGTTCTGCCATCGGCCGCGTGGAGCACGAGCGCCCTTGACAGCTATTATGCTCTTACGGAGCCGCACTCGCAATCATAACAAAGGAAACGGGTTCAACTGTTCATTTTTTTGTTGTTTTTTTTTTTTTTTTTTAAATATCTAGAGAATTAGCCCATATTATATTCGGTTATACAAGCGCAGCGTTGTTTCGTTTAGGTAATCCAACAAACGAAAAAGAATTAAATACGTTTTATTTCGGTTTCTTGACCATTTTCATTGAAATTCTTTCTAATCCGATATAATACGTGAATAGAACATAAACATAACCTAAAAAACATTCGTTTTTCCATAAAAAACACCAACTAAAATGCAATAAATTTCACTGAAACTAAGCAACAATAATATATTTGAAGGTAAACAGTGGCTGTCATGGACGTAACATTTATTTTTCTTCTTTACTCTTATAAAATATACAGTACTCCTTCCCTTATTCTAATGTCTTCCCTTATTCTAATTTTTTCTCTTTTCCTATTCGAATATTTCCCCTCACGCGTTCTCCCCACTGACGTGTGTTAACGTGTGGATTTTCTAAATACAGTAGTCCCCATCCTAAGTTATACTGTCGGTTCTTTCATAATGGCGGACGATTCTCCAAAGTTATAGCCCCTCACTATCCCCACTCCCTTATCTTTGTTTATATCCATGCAATGGGTGCTTCTGTGTGCAAGTGTGGCTCAGCAAAACAATGTGGTGGGAGAAGGAGAGGAAGAAACTGGTATAACTTTGGAGAAGTCCACTCTATAACTTAGGATAGACATATAACTTTGAATGGTATATCTTAGGTTGGGGACTACTGTACAAATAACGGCGCATACGCAACAAAAGAAAAAGAGACAAAAGTGAGACTACAAATCTAAGTAGTGGGGGGAGAGGGGAAAATTAGAATAAGGGAAGAAGGCCGCCATCTTTCTTGACTGGACAAATTCGAATAAGGGAAGGACTACTGTACAGTGGTCCTCCCCATATTTTAACCATTCCAGTCAAGGAAGATGACTTTCTGCTTCTTCCCTTAATTTAACGGTTCTCCTCATCCCCACCACTGGCAGTACGAGAGAATATAAACAGAGAGAAGACATATAATGGCGTCCTTCTTCACCTGTAAGCGCAAGCACAAACAGCAGTCCACAAGTTCAAAAGATGACGAATGGTGGGGGAAAAAAGTTAAAATAACGGACGAAAAACAATTAAAATAAGGGACGCAATTAAAATAAGAAGAGTTAAAATAAGGGGAGGACTACTGTATATAATAAAACCGACGCATTAAAACGTATTTTTTCGAATTAATAAATCGAATTTCGAATTAGATTTTGACGTTTCTCGATTAGAAACGTCAAAAAACCGAATTGGAATTGGAATTTTTGACTTCGATTTTATTCTTTTTCGTTTGTTGGTAAATTATTTTTTGGACCTTAATGGCGATCGCCGAGGTGCGTTTACTCACTTGAAGCCTTTGTCGTCGTCAAGCCCGTTTTGCGATAGACCATTACCCTGAGGCCCGTTGTCATCTTTCGTGTTGTCGAAAGGACTTGCCGATCCTTTGTCTTTGTCCTTTTTGTCATTAACGGTGTCATTCTATATTTAATTAAAAAATAGACGTAGTTAGTTATGTTTATTTCGTGTTTATTTGTATTTATCGAGGGAATGGAATTGATTTCTTACCAATCTGAGAGAGACCATTCGCGGCTCCAATTCTTTTGGGGTCGTGGGACTCGATCCGAGAACATACTCGACCATCTTGACACCAAGTCCTCCAGTTTCGCTAAACGTAAACAAATAAATTAGTTTTTATATCAATGTTCTACTTACTGTATACAAATTATGACTAAATAAAGGTCTTAATATTACTTTGAATAAGCGACAAATTAAAATCTTTAACCGGCAATAAGAGAATTGATAAAAAAAGACGATTTTACGATTTTAAAAACTATTGCCCTATATCGAGTCGTTTTTTTTTTTTATGAAAACTTGAACGTAAATTTAAACAATTTACAACTTAACATTGCCGTATTTCACTCATGAATGCCTTAAATTACATTTTCGGTCCTAGGCCGTAAAGTTCAACTTTACAAACCGAGGTCGTAAAATTGTACGGCCGAGGAGCGAACACTATTTTTTTACCGTACTGTAAACCGACTGTTTTTCGTCCGTAAAGTGCAGAGAACAGTCCGTAAAATCATACTTTACGGACTAAAAGGAGTCCGTAAAGTGTCTACTTTACGGACACGTGTATCATAAAAGTACTATTACGGTACTATGGCCGTAAAATCCGATTTTACGGCCTACTTGTAGTCCGTAAAATGAAATTTTACGGATCACGTGAAACATGAATCTGCACTGTCAAAAACATAACCCTTAACTAAACGCAGTCCGCGAAATCGAATTTTTACAGCTTTCAGTACCGAAAAATAATGTTCGACACACGGCCGTAACATTTTACGACCTTGTATTGAAAAACACTATTTTTTACTTCAATATCAATAAAATATTTCGTATAAAAACCGAGGTTGACTCAAAATGAAAGGTCTCTATTATTTTCAAGGTCGTTTTTGATGATACTGAGGTCAAAATTGATTTTCTATCAGGGATTCTAATATGGCGACAATGAGATAACCCTGAAATGTAGCAAAAATTCGCTGGTTTTTTGAACCTGAAATTTTGGGTAAAAATGTGCGGGAAAGAAAAGTTTCTAAAGTTAAATTACTCGTATCAAATTCTCAAATTGAACATGTATCTTAATCTTGAAATATAAGAGTTCAAAGGAGGAATTTTACTGTTAAAATTGTATTTTTTGGAAATTTGACATTTTTATCTCCGAAAGTATATTACGAAAAATTTACCAGAAATATATTTTAGGAAATTTTATTGCGAAAATTGAATTTGTTGTTTATGAAATTTAACAGTTTTTATCTCCGAAAATATTGTACGAAATATTTACAAGAAATATTTTTGTTCAGAATTGTATAAAGAATCTTCTAAGTATTCTCCACAGAATTTTCTCTGGATCAACAAAATCAAATTTCTAAATTGTTTTTATTAACAATTTTGTCTTTGTTTTGAAAATATTCAAGCTTTTATTTCGGTCCAGAAAAAAATGTGTTTATATTCTTTCGACAATTCTAAATAAACAATATCTCTTGTGAATTTCACGTAAAATATATATTGTCGTAGATAAAACATGGCAAATTTTCAAAAAAAATTCAATTCTTGCAGTGAATTCTCCATATGTTCAATCTTCAATTTTATCACGATTAAACTATTTTGAGGTCTACAAAATAGGATAAATTTAGGGTGGCTCTTAGACAAAAATTGCCAAAAAGTGAATAAATATTTCATTTTATGAATTTTTTTTCGAGCTGTTGGACGATTGGGATTCTTTTGAAACTATGGACCAAGTTGGATAAATATTTAAAATTAACGAACAATTTTACTAATTTACCCTACTTCATTAGAATTACCTCAAAATGGCGTCGTTATGAAAATGTCTTTGAACAATTTCTAGACTTTATAACTGATAAACTGAGCTTCTTTAAGAAGAAATTACTTAATTTATTTCAGATATTTTTTTAAATGATATTTTTAGAAACTTTTGATTCAATTCTACAACAAATTTAAAAAAATTGATGAAAAATTCAGAAAAATCAGTATCTTTTGATCAAATGTAAGCATTTTTTGTTGTTTGCAATTTTTTCGAAAAGTTTATAGTTTTAACCTAATTTCCAGTAATGGTTTAACATTAATACAATTACATAGAATAAAAACTACAAATTAAACAGAAGAAATTGAGTGATTATTCTATTCAGAAAGCAGAAAAGAATTCGAAGTATTAGAAGCAAAATTCTACACTCTAAACCTTATCTCTTTAAATTCAAATGAATTCAAAACTGTTAATTCCAAAAAACTAGTAACAATAATAAAAATAAATTCGCAAGGTTGTAAGTATACGAAAAAGAAAATGAGTCAGTAACTAATCTTATTAATGAAGAGTAAGAAACTATTTTTTTTTTTAATTAAATCGATGTTATTTTCATAATATGCTTCTTAAAATTCGAATTGCATACTAGTAGCACTGTACTACTAAAAATGGTCTAATAGTCACGGAAATTAATGAATTTAATACAATTTCCAATTTTTTAATACAATTATTACAATTTCAAATACTACTATATGAAAAAACGTTAGCATACGATATTTTTGTAAATTTGTTATTTTCGAAATGAAGTTTCCTAAAGTCCAAGTTGTCACAAAAAATTTGAGGATTTTATCATACTCTTACTATATTTGTCTTAAAAAATGATCTTAAAAAATCAAGAGAAAAAGTTTCTATCTATTTAATGCAAAATTCTTAAACAACATTACTATACCCACGACTTAAAGCTTTCAACTATTTTTAGTATTTTCAAAAATCTTTTTTATGTGTAAATTAATTAATTAATTAATTAAATAAAAAATGCTACTACATTTCAATCATTCCTAAAGAAAAATCAACACAAAATTGTACTAAAAATACAAGAACAGTTGGAACTCTAAAGAAAAATATATTTAATCCAACCATTTTGCAAGTAAAACACTTCATACAAAATATTTAATTTACCTATTATTATATTAATATCGTTCCATTTACTATTTCACGACAGTTAGACTGAAAAAACAATGTCCTAATTTCAAGTAAAAATTTACTTGAATAGTCGCACCAAAATATTTACTTAAAATTTAAAAATAGTTTGTCAATTCAACTAAATATTAATTCAATTGTATCCGGCAAGTAAATATTTATTTAAATTAACAAAATATTTCCTGATTTTTAAGTAAATATTTTGTTGCGACTATTCAAGTAAATATTTACTTGAAATTAGGACATTTTTTAACAGTGTAAATGTGCAGCCGAGTACATAACCTAAAATCTAATCAGTTTTACTTTTGAATAGTCACTTTCAGAGAATCGCGAATAACTACATTATTATTAATTGCGGTAACTAATATGATAGCAGCAATATGCTAACAACTCCTAATTAACTTATTAATATCTGATTAACAATGTGGAAACAATACAAACCTGCTTCTCGGACTGAGGACCGCTCCGACTTCTGAAGTTTGATGGTGGTATCCTGTGCCAACACCCACTCGTCTGCCAGTGCCCATCGAAATTGGTTGGGATACTGCATGGTCTGAAATTAATAATAATTGTTATTACTAATTAGAACTACTATTATATTATACAAACGAATTTTATTCATTTTAAAAGCTACTGGTATTTATTTGAACAAGTAAGGACAATGCATTGTTTACAGTTAACATTTATGACTAAACCTTAAATCTTTTTTAATTTTCTTTTTCCCTCCGTTACATTTTAAGAAATTTTATAAAACGTTTTTAGAAACTCTTAGTATCTATGTTTTTTTACCACATTGCTGCAAACAATTCTAGAAGCACGTTTTGGCGCACTGACCCCAATTTCGATCAATGCAGTTTTCATGAAACTTTTCACATTTTATTCTTAACATCTATTTAATCTAAATACTATCAAAATATAATCAATAAATTTTCGCAATATTTAAAATCACTGTTCAAATTAATTTGATTTCCTAAACTTCAGTTTCACTAATGTCTTAGAATATGAAAATAATTAATTTAATTTATTCAAATTTTATTCAATAATTTTATTTTAAATAAATTAATTGATTAATTTAATTTATTCAAATTTTATTCAATAATTTTATTTTAAATAAATTAATTTATAAAATTATTACTTTTGTGTGGCAATATTTAATACTTTGAACTAACTGTCATTAATGTCATGATGTAAACAAATTAAATACCTGAACCCATACTTCTGTTATATAAACAAAACGAAACTAAGTTTAATTGACCAAAAGTTTAAAAGTTAATGAAACACATGTACAATATCTGCTGTTATATTAAAATCATTTTATGAAGAATACTATTCTCTAAAAACTCATCGAGTATATATTAATAATGGTTCCATTATTAATTGCCCTTGACCTGAAGATATTTTGATAATTTTTAGAAAAAGTTCTTTAGATAAAGTTTATGTAATTAGGATAAGAAATCAATTAACGTGTGAACTAGAACAAAACAATAATGACTAAATTTAAATTAAGTAAATATTTAATGTCTAATACGTAATCCCGATAAGTACCATTATCTAACTAACATCACTTGGATCAGAATAAACCGTGATAAAATGATAAAAAAATGTGACATAAACGTCAAATATACATTTGACACATTTCTATTTCCCTTTTCTATTTTTATTTAAAAAGATTTTTTATTATACATAAATTAATAATAAAAAAAGGTAAAGAAAGATAAAAAATATTGTACAGTAAACAAAATTTAGTAATTAAATCGTTGATTAAATTTGTATTTGTCAGTTAGTACCTAAATATTTAGTCAATCCAACTACATTTTAGTTCTTCTATTTGAGTTTACTTTGTCTGCTAACAGATAATGACATATTTAGTAAATATTACTAAATCTTTGTTCTAATATAAATAGAACAATAAAACAAAATGGGGCATTGGCAGAAAATTATTTTTATGACACTTAAAAAATAAATACATTCGTTTAAGATTTTATTAGCACCAATGACCTTTGACGTCGATCGCAAAGTCAACTTTCAAAATGGTGGATCTAAAGTTGTGGATTTAAAAAATCAATACGCAGAGACCTTCAACGTCGCTCAAATTTCTTTTACTTTTATTAAACGTCCGATAAGTAATTGCTGTTCTTAGTAATTATCATTCACTCCGGAGGACGTTAAACTTTAACAATGTCTTCACAATGATTTATTTGATTTATATATTAATTTTTATAATTCTTGTCAAATATATAAAAAACATTGTGTAAACAATATTTTTAATATCAAATTACATAATGTGATTTATCATAAACAGAGGAAATAAAATGTTTCATTACCAATAAAATGTTTTTTTTTTACTTGGGAAGGATAAAAAATAAACTTCATAGTAGTTATTCCTTTGTAAATAGTATTTGTTAACATTTGATTACAAAACTAGAGAATAATAATAAAATATATCAATATCTTTTTTGTCTCTTTGTGTACACTATAAAACATGTGTACTAAATAGTTAATATAACGAATTTATCATCTGTGTTATTAGTTATCAGTAACATTTTATATACCAATCATTTATGTATTTTTGGTGTATTTTAAAAATTTATATAAATTATAGATAAATTTTAAATATAAATTAAATATAAAAATCTTAATATCAGTGATAAATTTAGTATCTTAACTATTAAACAATAAATTTATCAACGTCATTAAATTAGTGTATGTGTATTAGCCCATTAACTATATATAATGTTTTCCTATTGTCAGAATATAAATATAGTTTAATAATAATAGAACTTCTTATGAAAATTAAAATTAATTTTAATGAAAATTATTTAATATGAATATTAAAATAAAAACTCATAGTGTAATTATTTTAATTTACTATTATACATTAACATTAAGTTAATAGTAAACAGTGTATCCCCTATAAACATTACAAATCTTAATTATAATAATTCGTCTTTATTAACAAAGAAAGAATTATGTTACTAATTAGTCAACCCGTTTGTTTTAATCTATTTATCATACTGTCCAAACTTGAATTAATCAAAAACGACTTATCTATAACGAAAAATAGTTTACCATTAATTAGTAAGTTTTTTACTGACAAATAGTACGAAAATACTAATTCATTAGTAAAATTCTACTAATCTACAAGTAGTATTGACTTTTTTATTTCAGTAGTTTATAGATTCAGTAATAAAGTAGTAGAATTTAACTTTTTATTAGCAAAAATGATTACTAATTCATTTGGTGACTCTCTTTTCATTGTCTTATTGATAGTTTTTAACAAAGCAAAGGTCAATAAATTACTATACTTCTACTAAATATTGAGTCAAGGAAAGGTGTCTGTACTTTACCTAAAAAATCTATCTAAAAAATTCAAATACCGTTTACAAGTTGAAAGGACAGTAGTGAAATGAACTACTTTTTTAGTTATAATAACTCCACTTACTATTTTTTATTTAAGTTAATAATTAGTAGTTAAATTGACGTAAATATTTACCAGTATTTATGATGATTGAAGATCAAGAATACTGTGCAATCAACTTAAAGTGGGATATGATCATACTATGATTAAAAAAAAATGTCCAATAGCTCCACTAAAAATAATTCAACTAAACAAATATTTAGTCAATTTGATTACTTTTTAACTATACAGCAATAAAGGTCTTCCATGAAATTTTATTATAATTTTATTATAATTTAAGTTTCAATAAAAATGAACTTTCACAATTTAATTCCTCTAGCTACATTTCTAGTTAATTCAACTAGTTTACAGTCATAACTGCAACTAATACAAAACTGAGGAGGCAAATTGAAATACTTTGAGTAGTTAAAAAACTAGTAAAATTTACTAAGAATTTTTGTTTAGTCTAGAATTAGAAATGTTGATTATTTTGCATATATGATCAGAAGTGCACGACTTAACATAATGATTATTTCCATTTTTACGACGAAATATTGCCTTGGAAACTTTAAAATCTAAGATACACTGTTAAGAATTTCTGTAGCAATTTTTCCTGAAAGAGTAACCGAAGTTTTTTATCGTAACGCTTTCAGAATTTTATGAAACAGAGTTTAGTAATTTTCTGAAATATTTTGGTAATTTTCTGAAATCTTTTGGTAATTTTCTGAAATCTTTTGTTAACTTTCTGAAATCTTTTGGTAACTTTCTAAAATCTTTTGGTAACTTTCTGAAATCTTTTGGTAATTTTTTGAAAATGTTTCGTAAAATTCTGAAACGGTAACAGTAAAAAACTCAGCTACTATTTCAGAAAATTCCTACAGAAATTTCTAATAGTGTAGGAATTTAGAAATTACATTTATTTAATAAAAATTATTAATTTCTCTGGGTTAAAATAATTATGTAATTTGTTAAAGTTTACTGGTGATTCGGATAGAAAAACCGACAAATCAAAGAGTCGACAGGTGAAAAAACCGACAATCGAAAAACCGAAACTTCACAACGTGACTGTCCGCTTGTCGATGTGTTTTTTTTTTGTGTCGGCTTTTCAAATGTCGATTTTTTTGCCTTTCGGCTTTTTAATTTGTTTGTTTTTCGATGTTGCTGATAATACAGTGAAAATGTGCAATATTAGAAGATACAAAATATTAAAAGTCGACCCCTAAATTACAAATTTCAAGATAATGTTTATTGGTACAGTAAAGACGACTAATCACTATCAGACTGGGAATTCCAGTGAAAAATATTTGATTACTCATCAGTACCAATGGTACAATCAAGTACATCTTGTACATGTTCTTTACATCACATTTTATAAATAAAATGTTTCTTGAGCTTTATTGATTTAAAATTTAAATGCTTTAGGTCAACCGAAAGAACAGCCAATAATTTCAATCAGTTTTAATAAAAGAAATAAGCAAATCTTAAAAATGTTTATTGAAACATGTAAAATTGTGATCGTCATTGGAATTTACCAGATCAAACAAGTATCAAGATAAAAAAACTATTAGATAATGAAGACTGACTCCTGAATCAGTCGTCATTCAAAGCAAATCTCAATCCACATCAAGGAGAAACTTTGTTTACTACGTTCTATCTGTCAAGTTTGTTACAAATACAGATTGTAAACAATAGCGCACTGCAAATGCTCTGATATTAAATTAGTTTCTGTTTGAGATTTGATTATGAATCTGGGTCCTTAGTATCGTGTGTATTTATTATGAACAATTACACAAGGTTCATCTGTTTCTGAAAACAGAAAAGTTTTTTGTTTTAAGTTCGTAATCAGTCGATAACATAGAAATTTGCAATTAAAAAGTAAATTAAAAAGGAGTCAATTTATTACTAGTTCAAATAATTATAATCCTTGCGAAATTAACAACCGAGTTCAAAGAATTTCCTGAAATAAGTAAATGCCATTTATTTTTGAAAATTGATCGCCAACTTGCAATTAAATACTGCAGCTCAAAAAGAGGATGAAGGATTTAATAATGGAACTAAAAAAAAGGTAGAAATGGTACTAACTTATAGTAGTAGAATCAAAAACGTTAAAAGTTGTCGTTGACAAAATATTCCCATTACAATTCAGAATATTTTGAATTAAACCATACAATGACTCTTTCACTAAAACCTGTCGATGTTATTGTTAAATTGATTTTATTATATTACCAATATCTATTTATTAATCAGAAACATATAAACTAACCATCTAATTGTAAAACTGCTCTAGATTTGAGGTTATTTTTTTTATCTTCGTATTTTATTTACGTAAAATATTTCCAATCGCTAAATTTCTTTCTCTCTAAATTACTAATACGAATTTTGACATTTAGCAATTCAATTCAGTAATTTCAGCTTAGAATTTTTAACCTAGAGTACATTCATTGATTTCACTAGAACTTTTTTTAATGCGGAAATCCTCATTTGATAACGTAGTAATCTGTAGAAAAATTTAATAAATACTTTAAAAAAGACTAAAGACACTTCTACTAAAAGATGATGTTAACTACGAAAATTTCGTGATAATAAATTCAAAATCAAACCTAAAATAATAACGCCAATTAAAAATGGTATTTTGTGGCATGTTTATTAATTTTTGGTACTTGGAACAACCACTAGTGTTATTGTACTAACTACTTTTTTCGTTTCAATCAGAATTTCAGATTTTCAATATTAAATAAAAGATTTTAAAGATAATTTTATTATTTTGTCTGCCGACATTCGCAAAATGTAAGATGCAATTAGTTGGATTTTGAAAATATCGGTACGTTTTTAGTGAGTTTTGGGCAATTTTCATTTCGCCAGACACAGAGGACTTTGGTAGAAATTTGCGCTCCTATCGTTGGGATACGTCGAGACTAAACGAATATTGGAAGGGAAAACGTCGAAATTGCGAACGATGAATCGAGCTTTTGTTACTGGACTGAATGAAAAATATCGCGGTTCTGTTCGGAGCTTTATTCAAAAATTGTTATCGAGCTCTGCAGCGGCGTATCTTAAAAAACAGACAGAAAAAACGCATGTCCCTCTACGTTGCATTTAAACATGATACATCGCCAATTTCGGATTGGAAAGTAATGGAGCGTGCAGAGGACTACTTTCAATGAGTTTTTGTTGCTCGTTTCATCTACATTTTGTTTCTGTTCTTTTCGAGTAGTTCAAATATTGTTTATTTACAACGTTCTTCCTTTAAAAAGTTTACATCGAAATTTAAGTAATGGAGTTCCCCAAGTATCGATTGAGGTACAAAAAGGGGTATTGATTTCGAATATTTTGGGCTTTTTTTATAGGTAGAGATAATAAGTCCCTTTTGGAAACACGGTAGGTGGATTTGAGTGCATAATAAAAGCGTTCGTAGATTGTCACGACTAAACTGTTGACGGCTAACATTTCTCGTAGTACACACAGAAATAAATAGTTAGCACAATGAAAGAAGTAACTCCAACTGTAAAAAGTGGTTAACCTAACCTAGCCATTTTCTAGTTGCTGTTACTATTTTAGGTTAGTTGGTTATCTTGTAAGAACCATTAATTTCTTACTTAGAGTTGCGAATTTTTATTCTTTCCGATTTGTAATTTTTTGTCACTGAATTTTCCTAGTTAACATCATGTAGTAGAAGTGTAGTAGTAAATTATATAAAATAGAACAGAAATGTTTAAGTACTCAATTAAAAATGTGACTAAAATAACCTCAAATAACATTAATATAAATTATATGCAAAAACACCTTTAATTTATCCTTCATACAACAATAAACTTTTCAAAATCTGCATTAGTAATACAAAAAATTATAATTTTCAGGTGTTTTAAAAATAAATCTCACTATTGTCTTGGTTTGTGTCAATGGCTAAAGTTTTGAAATCATCAATGATAGTACTGAATCTATTTTTTGACGAATAAAAGAAAATGTTTTATTCTTGGGAAAGGACAATTCCTGAAGAATGAATCGTCTACTCCTAAAAGAAATAATATCTCATTAATCCCAAGAAGCTTAAGAAAGTTCTAAAATCGTTAATCGATAAGGTAGTAATCTACGTTGAAAAATCAAAATAAAAAATTATTGCAGACATTTGTTTAAATTCAGACTCTTTAACTTCAATTCTAAACATTAGACATGACATTCTATAAAATATCAGAGAAATTTGTCAAGAATTGACTGAGAATTTTCGAAATAAGACAAAATCATCTGTTTCCCAAAATTCTCGCTCAATTCTTAATAATGTTTGGTTTTTTAGAAAATTGTTGTTAGTTTGTATTGCAGTTATAAAGTCCCAATTTTGAGAAACCCTTTCAGTTAGTTTTAATTTATATTTTTGTATAGATTACTACCTTATCAACTGAGGACTTTCGGATTAAAAGAGTTCTAGTGAAGTCGATGAATGTACTCTACGATCAAAATTCTAGGCCGAAATTACTGAATTGATTTGCTAAATGTCAAAATTCGTATAATAATTTAGAAAGAACAAAATGTACTGAATGGAAATATTTTACAAACATGAAATACGCAGATACAAAAACTAACCTTAAATATCTGTGATTAATAAATGTTCGGATGTAGGTCGAAATCATGAACATCAAAAACCCGAAAAGCCAAAATTTCGATGAAAAGTAAATTATAACGCAGTGGAAATACGGTATTTCGAAACTTCGACTAAATTTGAGAAAAAAGTGACTAAAAATACGCGTGAGTCACTTTCTTTTTCCAAATTTAGACCTTTCGAAATTTTGATTTTCGATGTATACCTGAAAATGTTTTACCTACTACGTAACGCGAGATGCACGCAACAATACACTACAAATTTCATCTTTTTCCCCTTTCACAAGCTGTAACTCCAAAAATATTCATTTTAGGTTAAAATCGTTCCAATACACGTTGTAAAGATTACAAAAAGCTACCAAATGAGACGTAAAACGTCACTTTTCAATCAAAAATTGATCGAGATATGCCGAAAACACGAAAATGCCCCCCCCCCCCCAAATTCTGGAACAACGTTTTAATCGCAAATATCTACTTAATTAAAAAAAATTAGCGCAATTTTAGACTGCAATTGAGCCCTTTACAGTGCTTCATTTGAGATGTAACAATTTTAAGACTTTTTTCTGTGTACATTCAGTTAAATAGTTAGCTGTTAACTAGCGACATCACATTTAATCATCATTTCAAAATTTGTTCGATAGTGTAATCTGAAAATAGGTATGTACACAAAAAAAAAGTCTTAAAATTGTTAAATCATCATTAGGTGAGGCTTAATTTAAGCACAAAATTGCGTTAATTCTCTTAAATTCAGTCAATATTTAGGCTTAAAGTCTTACTTTCAGACAACAAAACTGACTTTCAGTTGATATTTTGGTTTGAAATACGATTCGTATAATTTAGATGCCAGAAGCACGATAAATCTTCGTCTAAAAGTCAGTTTTGCTCACTGAAAGTAAAACTTTAAGCCAAAACACTAACTGAACTTAAGAAAATTAATGCAATTTCGGGCTTAAATTAAGGCTCACCTGATCACGAATTTAAGATGTAGCTATTTTAAGACTTATTTTTTTCTGCGTAGTCTTCCATCTTTATTACTAAAAATCATTCCTACACAGAATAAAATAAGTCTTATAATTGTTACATCCTAATTTCATCATCAGGTGAGGCATAATTTAAGCCCAAAATTGCGTTAATTTTCTTAAATTTAGTCAGTGTTTTGGCTTAAAGTCTTACTTTCAGGCAGCAAGATTTAATTTTAGTCGAGATTTATGCTTAAAGGAAAATTTTTCAAGCTTGTCACGCCTAATTTAGAGAATTCTTATTTCGAACCTGAATATTGACTAAAAGTAAGTTTCCAAAACTAAAAACAAGGTTTTAAGCGCAAAGATTGACTTAATTTAAGAAAATTAGCTCAATTTTAGATTGAAATTAAGATTTTTTACAGTGCTTAATTTAAGTTTAATTTGTTACATCTTAAATTCATTATCAGGTGAGGCTTAATTTCAGCCCGCAATTGCCTTAATTTTTTTTAATGCATTCAATATTTTGGCTTAAAGTCTTACTTTCAGACAACAAAACTGACTTCCAGCCGATATTGAAGATGAATTTAAGATGTAACAATTTTAAGACTTATTTTTTTCTGCGTACAGTGAAATTTCAGCATTTTATGAATTTTGGAAAGTAACATTGCTGAGTAGCTGAATATTTAGACAAATCAACTAATTTATTGTCCACATAAAAATCCTGATATTTAATGAACAATAATTTAGTGGAATTTTAGTCTAAAATAGAGCTAATTTTCTTAAATTAAGTCAATATTTGCGCTTAAAGTCTCACTTTCAGACAGCAAGGTTTAACTTTAATCGTCTAACCTAAGTTAGAGAATTCTTATTTCGAATCTGAATATTGACTAAAAGTAAGTTTCCAAAACTAAAAACAAGGTTTTAAGCGCAAAGATTGACTTGATTTAAGTAAATTAGCTCAATTTTAGACTTGAATTAAGCCTTTTACAGTGCTTAATTCAAGATGTAACATTTATTTACATCTTCAATTCATTATCAGGTGAGGCTTAATTTCAGCCCGCAATTGCCTTAATTTTCTTAAACGCAGTCAATATTTTATTTTTATTTTTAATTGTTACATCTTAAATTCATCTTCAATATCGGCTGGAAGTCAGTTTTGTTGTCTGAAAGTAAGACTTTAAGCCTAAATATTGACTGAATTTAAGAAAATTAACGCAATTTTGGGGTTAAATTAAGCCCCACTCAATGATGAATTTAAAATGTAACAATTTTAAGACTTTTTTTTTCAGTGTAGTCTTCCCTCTTCACAAAAAAAAAAAATAAGTCTTAAAATTGTTACATCTTAAATTCATCATCAGGTAATTTTCTTGCATTCAGTCAATATTTAGGCTTAAAGTCTTACTTTCGGACAACAAAACTGACTTTCATCCGATATTTTGGTTTAAAATAAGATTTATCGAGCTTACGGCATCTAAATTATACGAATCTTATTTCAAGTCAAAATATCGTCTAAAAGTCAGTTTTTCGCAATGAAAGTAAGACTTTAAGCCTAAATATTGACTGAATTTAAGAAAATTAACACAATCGTGGGGTGAAATTGAACCTTATATAGTGATGAATTTTTCTGTGTACATATTCATTTTTTAGTAAAATTCGACTAATTTCATATTATACTAAGGAACAAATTTTGAAATGATGATTAAAGGTGAGGTTGAAGGTTAGCAGCTAACTATTTAATTGAATGTACACAGAAAAAAAATTGTAAAATTGTTACATCACAAAGTAAGCACTGTAAAAGGCTTAATTTCAGTCGAAAAGTGAGCTAATTTTCTTAAATTAAGTCAATATTTTAGTCACATTTTTTGTCAAATTTAGCCAAAGTTTCGAAATACAGTATTTCCGGTGTGTTGTAATTTACTTTTCATCGAAATTTTGGTCTTTCGAAAATTATATAGGATAAATATTATTATCTATTTATTAATCACAGATATTTAAACTAACCATTTAATTGTAAAAATGTGCTAAGGTTTTAGACTTTAAGCCTAAACATTGACTGAATTTAAGAAAATAAAGGCAATTTTGGGCAGAAATTAAGCCGCATCTAATGATGAATTGAAGATATAACAATTTTAAGACTTATTTTTTTCTGTGTATGTCATAAATAACAGAAAAAAAAGGTCTTAAAATTATTACATCTTAAATTCATCATCAGGTGAGGCTTAATTCAAGCCCAAAATTGCGTTAATTTTCTTAAATTCCGTCAATATTTAGGCTTAACGACTTACTGTCAGACAACAAAACTGACTTCCAGCCGATATTTTGGTTTGAAATAAGATTTATCAATCTTATGGCATCTAAATAATACAAATCTTATTTCAAACCAAACTATCGACTAAAAGTCAGTTTTGTTGTCTGAAATTACGACTTTCAGCCAAAACACTGACTGAATTTAAGAAAATTAACGAAATTTCGGGCTTTCATTAACCCTCACGTCATTTTGAATTTGCGATGGTAACTAAGACTTATTTTTTTCTGTGTAGGTGGCGTTTTCAGCGATGGTAGGTGGTGGCGCACCTGTTAGCGGTGACACTCTACACTCGAGTACTTGAAATTGCGTCGTCGTTGCGACGTTCATGTACTCCTGCACATTCCTTCACGCTCTGTCTCGGGAACCTACACTATCGGATGTACCCCTCGCTACCCCCAGGCCAACCCCTCACACCCCCGGTTCCCTACCGACGGGTTGGGGGGGGGGGAGGGGGGGGGTGTCCAGGGTACGTCGGGGGTTGATGAGTGGATACGACCCTGGGACGTCGTCCCCTCCACCACCGGCGACGGTGCCGGGCGTCTGTCGCCATGGCAACAGCCGCGTTGCACCCATCGGCATATCGCACACATCCGAGGACCTAACATCGGTGCGAGCCCTACACGAGAATCCGGCGTCGCAACGTCGGCGAGCGGTCACATGGAGCCAAATAAACCAGGAGATCCCTGCACCAGACTGAAAGGGCGTTATCGGTGACCTCTCCTGGTCCTACCTACATTGTCCTCTTTCGTGTCCTTATATACAAGGACACAATTTAAAAAATGGTAACAATTTGGTGCTTTCGGGTATCCCAACCAAACCAAAAGATATTTTCAGATTTTCTCAGGGTTCAGGACACGCTTAAAACCAAACTCGACGAGATCAAGCGCTGTCAAAGCGTTCACCGGGTCATAGGCTTTTCAATTGAACCCGCCGCATGACCTCGAGAGTTCACGCCTCGGGTATACAAGCGCCAGTTGATTATTTCCGCGGAAATTCCGCCAGTACGAACACGACACTATCCTCGGTAGGTCGCCGGTTTTACCTTTTGCAATTTTGTCCAATGGATTTGGCCTCGGTTTTAAACAATTCCTCAATTGTAAACTACCCAATTTCAAATGCTATTTCATTTCATAGATGCGATTTCGACGTTATCGTAGCGCTTCAAAGTCCATTAAAATAGCTACGAATCAATTTTCCAAAATTTTAATGGATCGATCCATGTTCTTTCAGGCATGATCACATTGTGCTGCTTTGTTTAACGTCCATTATATTACGGCCTTTCAGTATTCATTGGCTTATGCAGAATGTTAGTTTTAAACGGGTATTTTGAAATATAAATATTTATGCGGTCTATGAATAATTATTTTTTTAAAACAATACAGGGGATGCCATTTAACCCTTTCCGGCTAATACATTACCGAAACCCAGTTGAAAATTTGATTTTTTAAAGACGAAGTAATGCATTTAGGCTACATGACTAATAAATAACTTTGAAAAAATAACTTTACAAAAATAACTTTAATAATAATAACTTCAAATATCTCTTCACTTCAGCACAACATTTGCGAATTATACGTATCTCAACGCGTCTGCACATGCATTAACAAAAATTACAAAAAAGTATTTTTCGAAATATCTCTCCTAACCCAACTTAACTTAACCTAACCTAACCTAACCTAACAAATTACTAACGAATATTCGTAAAATCGATATTCATAATGATTGATGTAGAAAGTATGAACTTATCAAAATGTAAACATATATTCATGTTCACTCATTTCCATGAATTGCTTCAATAATTGATGAATAGTGGTTAAGAATGTAATAAACATTGTTCGAACAATGTTCTATTATATACGCATTCAGAAATATTTCAAGTTATTTTTCCTAAATTTATTTTTGTCTAAGTTATTTTTTTTAAAGTTATTTTTTTTAAAGTTATTTTTCGGAGGTTATTATTGCAGTCATTTTTGCAAAGTTAATTAGTCGTGACACCCATTTTCACCCTTTTTTTAAATCATATGTAAGTGGAAGTTGCAGAAGTGCATAACATTGCATTTAAGTATATGTTTATTTAACATGATTTATAAACAAATAAACAATTAAAAATCGAGTCGCTGGCAAATGTTTCATTGGATCGAGATAAAACTGGTTACTCTCGGTTTTTTGATGTTGCTGTTTACGAATCTGTATTCAGAATTTGAAAATTCAAAATGTCGGATTCAATATGGCCTACCAAAACGTAAAAATTACCTAATTAACCCGTTTCGTCCCAAAACGACAAAATTTGTCGCCGGTTTTCATCCTCCGTAAGTTTATGGATATCTTTGAGATATTGTTGTAAAATGTAGGTTTTCTATAGTTTTTGGGTATGCTCTTTTCGAATCTGAAGTCCGTTTTACGATATCACATTCCATTTTTTAAATTTGGCCACTTAAACGGAAAGAATCGTGGAAAAAAGTGAAAACTTTTTTAGAAAACTGCAATTTTTCTTGCGAAGGAGTTCCGGAATCGTGTCAGGCCTCAGAATCCTGTGGCATAATGAGTTTTACTAAAAGTTGGTCAACGTTAAGATTTAAGTTACAAAATGGCGTCCTCAAAATGGCGCTGCTCATACGGAATTTTTTTGTTATTTGGGTTTTAATAAAATATTTCTGGTATTTTTTCGTGTATTTTGATGAATATGTTCTAGTGCATTATGTTTGAGGATGGTGAATATAAATCCAATATTAAATTTTGGAAATTCAAAATAGGGAATCCAATATGGCTGGCCCCAATTTTAAAAAAATTGTCTGGTATTTGGTATATAGAAGGTTCCTAAATCACATTGGATCCGCCATTTGAATTTACAAAATTTAATAACGAATTAGTATTCAGTCACCTCAAAAGCAATCTACATATTCATCAAAGTTCACTTGAAGATACCAGAAATATTTTAATAAAACCCAAATAACAAAAAAAATCCGTATGAGCAGCGCCATTTTGAGGACGCCATTTTGTAACTTAAATCTTAATATTGACCAACTTTTAGTAAAACTCATTATGCCACAGGATTCTGAGGCCTGACACGATTCCGGAACTCCTTCGCAAGAAAAATTGCAGTTTTCTGAAAAAGTTTTCGCTTTTTTCCACGATTTTTTCCGTTTAAGTGGTTATATTTAAAAAATGGAATGTGATATCGTAAAACGGACTTCAGATTCGAAAAGAGCATACCCAAAAACTATAGAAAACCTACATTTTGCAACAATATCTCAAAGATATCCATAAACTTACGGAGGATGAAAACCGGCGACAAATTTTGTCGTTTTGGGACGAAACGGGTTAAGATTAACCCTTTAAGTCCCAAATGTGCACAATTTGCACACGGATTTCAGCATCATTTTATTTATACTATAAAGATTTTTAAAAAATGGAAACATCTATATCCAACTAGTTTTGAAGTCGCTCTTTCGATTGGCGCCACTGAAATTGTCGAGAAATTATGTTTACCGCATTTTTTACAAAAAAATTGAAAAAAACGCAATTTTTTTTCAATGCATTTTTAACTATGATACTCATTTCAGATCACCTTCTAACCTATCAGAAATGTGTTCCCGATTTTTTTACTTCAAAATTATATATTCAGATATTTTTATATTTTTTGTTCTTCATTTGAAAATGGCGTCTGAACGTACAAAGTTTTTGAAATTGCTATTATTTCGGATCTGCTAGGTATTCTTTGTAGTAAAATCATACAAATAAGTTATTATGAGTTTTGCATGATCTGTTTTGATTTACGGAAACAGTAATATCCCATAAAATCCAATTTCAAGATGGCGATTGCCATGTACTCAGTAGAAATATGTGTATTTCGACTTCTATTACAACTAAAATTGGTGTGAAATTTGACAATTATTAATCTACGGGATATTACTGCTTCCGCAAATCAAAATAGTAGCATAAAACTCATAATAACTTATTTGTATGATTTTATAACAACAAAAACCTAATAGCAATTTCTTCAATTTTAACAATTTTCAACTTTCAGACGCCATTTTGAAATGAAAAATAAAATAAATCAAAATATGTTTAATTTTGAAGTAAAAAATTAGGGAACACGTTTCTGATAGGTTAGAAGGTGATCTGAAAAGAGTATCACAGTTAAAAATGCATTTAAACAAAAATGTGGCTAAAAAACGCGTTTTAGTAAAAAAAAATGTAGTAAACGTCATTTCAAGTCAAAACTAGTAAAAAAATATTATTGTATAAATAAAAAGATGCTGAAATCCTTGTGCAAATTATGTACATTTGGGACTTGGGTTAAACTAGGGTTAACTAGGGTTAAACTGGTAACTAGGCGGTTTTTGGGGTCGCTGATTACGAATCTGAACTCAGACTTTAAAAATTCAGTATGGCGGATACAATATGGCCGATCAAAAATGTAAAAAATTACTTGATTAAGTTTACATTTTATAACCACAACATATTTTCCTTTAGTTACAGCAGTTGCAATTTAGTACTTGTACTTAACTCTTTTCCTATTTTGAATAGTTTGCACAAGTTATCTAATTTTGAAAATAGCAATGCTCTTATTTACGAAATGTACTAAATTTAGTAGACATTTGCAGCTACAACCGACTACAATAATTCAATTTCCATTAGTGTTTAGTTTCGATGCTGTTGCAACGTTTCAATTTACCCTCTTCGGTCATTTGCACTAACGTTGGAATTAGATTTACAGCCTTCGCTTTATCAGATACACAGTCCTGAGTTACAACCAAAATTAGTACCGTAATGTGTGGCACGCTAATTTAGGGAATCATTCATGAAATACCGGCATAAAGACAATAAATTTTAATAATATTACGTTATTTTTACTTCGAAATTAAATTTCGTTCAATCATTTCTGTCGTATATTTTAAAGAAACTCACTAAATTTACTATTTTTATAATTCTTAGTATTTGAAAAAGTCAGTTTTACTGTTTATAAATAATGTCCGACAAATTTGAATACAAGTTATGTCTTTACTAACTAACACACTTAGAAAGCTGCGTGGGATTAAATTTAGAGGAAGTATGTTCTCGGTATAAATTTCAGCACCGAAATTAGATTCTAAAGTCAGAAACTTAACTTGTTTTAACTATCTGCCTTACTGTTTTATCGAGTGTGTTGTAGTTGCAATAAATAAATTTCGATAACTTTGCTGTTACTAACTTTCCTAACTATTTTTGGCACGCCTTCAATTACTTTTGTTTAATAAAAATAACGTTCGCTGAGTCTAATATTTGTGTATTTAATCTTGTTCCAGATGAACAAATTTAGCACACAAGGCGTCAATAGTTCAAATATAATTGGTCCTAAACAAAGTCTCATCTGTAATTTTGTAGGTTAGGTTAGTTAAAAATCGATACTTTTAGCAAAACCACATTCAAACTTATAAAATCTATCTATTCCTGATATTTTAATTTGTCTCATAACAATGTAGCAATGAACGTATATTTTTAGTCAATATATACTAAAATTCAATTTTTTGTTATTTCTATGCAAGTTTATTCAATTTTCTGATATCTTTCAACTAATACAACTCTGACATACTCGTGGTGAACTAACACAATTAAATTAAATCCAATTGGTTACAATTTCGGACTTGTTACAGTTTTGCATATTTTTTCCTTTAGTCATCCTGTTTTCAGTTAGTATTAAAAACATTTATGACCGCAAACCGTCTAAAGTGATCGATAAGCGTATCTCGGCAGATTACGCAGCATTTTATAGAACAGTCAGACATGTGCAAGAAACCGCATCCGCCTAATAAAGCTCAACGACCCGAAGCCGACCTATTGCCACCGTCGAAGGTTCCACGTGAAAGCAATTCAGCCCATCCATCTCTTGAGAATGCAGCGCCAAAGTCGGGGATGACGTAAACCTGGGTATTACAATTCTCTGCAACATGCTCATGCTTGAAACATCACCTTTTTAGCTTGTTGCATTCAATCGTGGTAATACCTTAGAATACGAAATTCAGTCATTATTTCATTAAAAGAGTATAATTGTTGCGGCACAACAAAAATTAATAGTTGATTCCAAATAAAACAGCCAAAGTAGATATAGTGATACCATCGACTACATCTAACAACATCGACATCATCATCCAACAATACCATAATCATCTGATATCTTCTGACAGAATTATCGTTATCACTATCGTCACCATCGGCAACAACATCATCATCATCGTCATCATCATCACCGTCACCATCGTCAATCGTCAAAGTCGTCACCATCTTCGACATCGTCATTGTGATCATGGTTATCGTCTTAAGTTTACACCATCTAACGACACCATAATTATTTAATATCGGCTAACATAGTCATCATCATCATCCACCGTCATCATTATCTTCATCCTACATCATCATCCAAGAATTCCATAATCATCTGATCTCTCACGACAAAATTATAGCCATTACCATCATCATCATTTTAATCAAACAATACCATAACCATCTGATATCATCTGACATAATTATCATTGTACTATCGTCATCGTCCTCAGTGTCGTCACCATCGTCAAAATCATCATCGTTAACATCATCATTGTCACCATGGTTATTGTTTTAATCCTACACAATACAACAATACCATAATTATTTAATATTGGCTGACATAATTATCATCATCATCCACCGTCATCATCCAAGGATACCATAATCATCTGATATCTCCTGGCGATATTATAGTCCTCATCATCATCATCATCATCATCATCATCATCATTTTAATCTAGCAATACCATAACCATCTCATGCCTTCTGACATAATTATCGCCATGGCCGTCGTCGACATCTACATCATCATCGTCACCGCATCGTTGTCGTCATCATTTTAATCCTACACCATCCAACACCACCATAATTATATAATATCTTCTGACATAATTGTGGTTAACATCGTCACCATCGTCATCATCCAAGAAAACCATAATCATGTGATATCTCCTGGCATTATTATAGTCATCATCATCATCATTTTAATCTAGTAATACCATAACCATCTAATACCTTCTGACATAATTATCGCCATGGCCATCGTCGACATCAACATCATCATCGTCATCATCATCATTATCATTTTAATCCCACACCATCCAACAATACCATAATTACTTAATATCGGCTGCCATAATTGTCATCATAATAATCTCATATATCCCGACCAAATTATCATCATCATCGTCATCATCGTCGTCATCGTCGTCATCGTCGTCATCGTCGTCATCGTCGTCATCGTCATCATCATCATCATCATAATCATCAATGCCATAACCATCTCATATCTTCCGACATAATTATCGTCATCACTATCGTCACCGTCCTCACCATCGTCACCATTGTCATTATCATCACCATCGTCACCATCGTCGACATCATCATCATCGTCACCGCATTGTAATCGTTATCATTTTAATCTAACACCATCAAAAAATACCAAAATTTCCTAATATCGACTGACATAATTATCATCATCATCCAACACTATCATGACCATCTGATATATTCTGACAAAATTACCGTCATCCTCATCATCACCATTTTAATACAGCAATACTATGAACCATCTGATATCATCTCAGATAATTATCATAATCATCATAACTCGATCACATTGTACAACAACGCCATAATCATCTAATATCTTTATTATCATCATAATAACATTATTATCATCATTATCATCATCTAACAGTACCATGACTATCAGATACAATCTGATATAATTTTCATGACCATCATAGAACATCATTATCATAGTCTGATTTCATCATCGAATCTGAATACATAATCGTCATCATCATCCAACCATCATAATCTGACAGACCATCCATACGTTAAAACGGCTGTCGTCCATTTTTAATACTTCGTGTAAATTAAACTTTTTTTTAATTCTTATAAAAAGAAAATATTAACTAAAGTGAATTAATAACTCCAGGTCCGATTCCACAAGCATGCTTTCACCAAACCCAAAGAATTCAATCACAATAACATCTTTCATTCCTTAATATCAAGATTCCTGCTAATTTTAATTAAGGAGCCAAGAGTATCGATCGCTCGACCTTTTCTTTGTGACGGCAAAATCGCGTCTAATCAATTTGCCTCGACAACGACGAAGCCGAGTTGACAATGTTACGCGTTGTCATCGTCGACTCGCTCGCTCCAATGCCATGAATGAAAATAGACCTGTGACTAGCACTAGCTTATTGTACAAGCTGTTATCTCGTGCTAATACCCACTCAGAGCGGCGGACGCGATCGATCAGCATTCAGAGACATCTATACAGGGGCGGTAAATTTAGAAAAATGCGTAGCGATAAAGTCCTTTTACGAAATGAAAATAAACCTGATCATAAACAATCGCAAGGATTGTCTTGTAAGCAACCGAAATATTTGAAATAATTGCAGCTTAAACAATAAGCTGATTAAACCATGTACTAAGTTGCCGGTATTATTCCGCATGGTGGCGTTAGGTATATGGAAGTGCAAACCGAAAGCATCAGAATCATTGCGATTACTACATTTGCGAAATTGATGTCAACATGAAGGTACATATAGTAAACATAGAATGGACGAGACTCAAAAACGGATCGACAATCGAAAAGCCCACTTTCAAAAAGGCGAAACTAGGCAGAAAGAGACGAAAAGAGACAAAAAGGGACGAAAATGGATGAAAATAAACGAAAATAAAGGAAAATAGATGAAAATAGATGAAAACAGACGACAATAGACGAAAGTAGACGAGAATAGACAAAACTTGAAGAAAATAGAAGAAACTTGACGAGAATAGATGAGAATAGACGAAACTTGACAAACTTGACGAAAATGGGCGAAAAGATACGAAAAGAGACAAAAATGGACGAGAATGAACGAAAATAGACGAAACTTGATGAAAATTGACAAAAATAGACAAAAACAATAGAAAAATAAACAAAAATATACGAAAATAAACGAAAATAGATAAAAGTAGGCGAAACTTCATGAAAATAGTCTAAAAGAGACGAAAAGAGAAGAAAAGAGACTAAGAGACAAAAAGAGACGAAAAGAGACAAAAATGGATGAGAATGGACGCAAATAAACGAAAATAAACGAAAACAGATGAAAGTAGACGAAATTTGACGAAAATAGATGAACATAGACGAACGTAGACAAAAGTAGACGGAACTTGACGAAACTTGACGAAAGTAGGCGAAAAGAGACTAATATCGCCTTCAAAAATGTACGAAAATAGACAAAAATAGATGAGAATGGACGAGAATGAACGAAAATAAACAAAAATAAACGAAAATAGACGAAAATAGACGAAAATAGACGAAAATAGACGAAAATAGACGAAAATAGACGAAAATAGACGAAAATAGACGAAAATAAACGAAAATAGACGAAAATAAACGAACATAGACGAACATAGACAAGAGTAGACGAAATTGACGAAACTTGACGAAATTAGGCAAAAAGAGACGAAAATCGACAAAAATCGTAAAAAATAGACAAAAATGGACAAAAATAGACGAAAATAAACGAAAGCAACCGAAAGCAACCGAAAGTACATGAAAGTAGACGAAACTTGACGAAACTTGACGAAAATATCCGAAAATATCCAAAAAGAGACGAAAATGCACGAGAATGAACGAGAACGGACGAGAATGGACGAAAATAAACGAAAATAAAAAAAAATCGACAAAAATAGACAAAAATCGACGAAAATAGACAAAAATAAACGAAAATAAACTTAAATAGACAAAAATAAACGAAAATAGACAAAAATAAACGAAAACAGACGAAAGTAGACGAAACTTCCCGAAAAGGCGATACTAGCGCCAACGAGCAACGTTTCTTGCACCTCAAAAGCAGCATACGAAAAATTGTACAATGTCAACCTCATAGTCTAACTACTTAAAATCTTTTTGTACATCCAAAAAGTTTAAGTGACATACCGTATTATATTACCCTCTAAAAATTCCAAAATCGCAGGACAAATCAAAAAGCCAATAGGTCAAAAAACCGACAGTAAAAAAGCTGATACATAAAAAATAAACGAATCGACAAACGGTCGGTTATTTTCTTTAGTGCCCTTTTTTTACTGTCGGCTTTTGATGATTATCGGTTTTTTTAATAACAGCTTTTCGATTATCGGGTTTTGACACGTCGGCTTTTTGACCTATCGGTTTTTGGACCAGTACCGAAAATCTCAACTTTCCGAAGACGAATTTTGGAGGGAAACGAGTTTTGCGCGCGGAAAATACTATCGATGACCCGGGAAAATCGATTATCGTTACGCGTGTGCTTGGTGCGGTGTCGGTAGCAGCACGTCGGCGTGTTTCGAGCGCGTTCCTGGGTTCGACGGCCCCGCGGAAGTATTATTTATTGACGTAGCTGGACTGCCGCACTCCACGAACGACCACGTGTCTCGTGTCCTCGAGAACCCACTCTCGTCATCGCTGGGACAACTTCTCGGGCGACAATTTCCCTCGACACGATTTTCCCGCCAAAAATGAAATTCAGTTTCGTATTACACCAAACAAAGATGGCCCTCCAACTTCTTCCAGTAGTTTCGTAAAGGTGGGGTGGATGATGAAGTTTGCATTTTGTCAAATGAAATTTTTTTTAATCCTTGTCACCCTTGTCATATATAAACCTCATTGATGACAACAAAAATGCTTCGAACACCAAGAATGTGGATGGAGGTGGTAAAATATAAAAGATACATATAAACAACCATAAAGGTTGGGGTGCACCTCAAAAACCAGACACATCAAAAAACAGACATTCAAAACCCAGACATTTAGAAAACCACACATTAAAAATCCAGACATTTAAAACAATAGGGATTAAAAAACCAGACATGTTAAAAAATAGTCTTTCAAAATATGTCTGCATTTTGAAATGTCTCGTTTTTCAATGTATGTTTTTTTTTAATGTCTGGCTTTTAAATGTATTTTTTTTGAAATATCTGTTTTTTGTAATATGTGTTTTTTTACATGTCTTGTTTTTGAATGTCACATTTTTTAAGTGTCTGTTTTTTTATTTATCGGGTTTTTTGAGGTGCACCGAATAGTTACACTTGCAGTTAGATCACTCGTTTTGAGTTCAAAATATAAAAAATATCACTAATTTTGGCGATTAATAACCTCAAATATTTTCAAACATTCTTAATGGCGGGAAGGTACTGTCGGAAGGGGTAAAAAATGAAAAATATACATAAACCAGCATAACAGTTGCAATTACAGTTAGGCCATTCGTTTTTTTCTTCGAATTGACATTAATGATGGTAATAAACCACCTCAAATATTTTCAAAATTTTGTAATCTCAGGAAGATACCGTTGGAGGGGATAAAAGATGAAAAACATACATAAACAGCCATAAAAGTTAAAATTACATTTAGACCACTCGTTTTTTTCTATCAAGAATTTGCAATTACCTCAAATTCGAGCAGACAAGTGCTGTCATTGAAGGAAATTTAGATAGAAAAATACGAAATTAACATCTGTTTACTAGTTTTAAGTCCAACATCCCATATGTTTATTTATATAAAATATCTCATTTTTTTCTGTCTCCAATTTCAAAGTCTTACATCTCATCCAGCTCTTAATCTAGCTAAACAGTTCGTTTTCTATACTACTCAAATCTGTGGAAGCAAATCTAAAAAAATATTTTCAAATAATTGTTTATTTCAATTTTTGACAATAAGAAGTGGCCATTATCGACAAGTCCGGTTAGATACCGGTTAAGAAGCCTGAATGAAGTGACGATGTGAAGCTTTCTCCGATTAGATTTCCTCTCAGATTCTGATATGGAATCTTGGCATGAAATTAGGACGAGACTTAATGGCTTTACTTAATCGATGTCATCTTAGGGGTAGATAAGACACACGTAACAATGCTTCGTGTATGCTTTATCTGGCACAGGATTAATTTACCGCTTAGAATCAGTACCGTATTTCAGGATAATGCTACTGAATTCACTGGTAATTCAGAATGGTATACAACTTCTTATTAAAGAAAGTGACAAAAGTTTGTATTGATTTTAATTTGCCATGCAACTATCCCTGATGCAAAAATAATAATAGTTTAAAAAGAATATATACATTACTAATTAAAAATTCAACAAATTTTAACGAATAGACTAATAGTATATAGAAATAGACTAATAGTACATAGAAATAGACTACTAATGACCGATATTTCATGTCATCGTTAGTAGCGTTTAACTAATTTAAATGACTTAAATTACGGCGGTGTTTTTCGATTTTTACTATTGACTAACAACTTTATTATTTGTACTACTGCTCGTTAATATAACGACTCTATTGGCAAAATGATTAAATCAGTTAGAATATGAGAGTATTGTACATATTTTTTTTATTTATTTATTATTATCCAAATGTGTTAAAAAAATACATAAAAATCAATATAATTTTCGAGAAATGCATTTTGTTACAAAATTATTTTTTCTATTTCTCGACCGTTCTAAATATAATAATACATTTGTAAATATCACGATATGTACGACTAAGTAATTAAATCAATAATAAATACATTAATAAAAATAAACGTGTTCTATACGTAATAATTAAACGTAAATCGTCTAAAAGTTGTGCTATTTTTTGTCTTCTTCATTTCTTCTTTATTTACATTGACAATATTTACATTTGTATTATTATTTTTATGATTTTTCACTGTGTTGTTCAATTGTGACCTTGATTTCTTGACCATGACATTGAGTGTTCTTTTCAAGGTCAAACTAACATTTTCTAATGTATACCTATGTTTATGATCCGAGCAATGAAGAAAAAACGTACACATATGTACGATTCGACCTTGAGCATAACCTTGAATGTCATTTCAAGGTCAAATTGACTTTTAAAGGCGAGAATCCATATTTTCGACCTCTTAAATGGAAATAGCAAGAAATGTTACGTCGACGCCAAATTACCGGCAAGGTCATGGTCAGACGTAAAATTTTTTGCCCTTTTCCATTTCCATTTCGTAGTTCGACTTCTACGACAAAAATAATTTGAAGGGAATATCATGAAAAATTTGACGGTGTTTGGTAACCCTACAAAATATGACCTTGAAAACAAACCTTCATTAATAACTCAGATTTCCCAACTATTATTTAATAAATAAATCAAAACTACATGATTTAAATGGTAATCTGAGTTTTCGAATGAAATTTTTTCATTTTTTGTATAAAAACTTTCTTTGTAATTGTTTTCTTTTTGTCCTTGTGGTGTACTTGCGACATTCGGAGACGTTTCCGATTAATTCAAAGATAAGGTGGGAGTAAAAACAAAATATATGTAGATAAGAGTTGTTACTTACCAGATGTGCTCCATGTGGAATCCCGCCACATCTGATCACCCAGGTGAAGTATCCCGCCGCCTTTGACACCCCCCTCGTCCTTGGAGCCGCCCTCGTCGACGCCCCATAATTTTTTCGTCGAGGGAGCGATCTGAAATGAAGCGAAAAGAGGTCGTTAAAGTATGTGAAGTAGACTTACGCATACGGGAATGTCTAAAAAGAGAAACGAGCGCTTGGGAGTAAACATATCGCGCATAACTTCTAAAAACTTTTTAAACGCGACAGAAATTGCTGGAATATTCACTCTTCAAATTTGCCTTTTTTTTCGTAAAATCTCTCAAAAATATTTCGTGAGCATAACATTAAATATAATCGGTATGTAATTGGATAAGTGTATAATTAAAAACGGGCGTTATCAAAATTATTAATAAACGAATCCAAACTGAAATTCATCAACGGCTATTAATTTCAGTAATAATGAAAATGCGATAATTGAAAATTAACGCAATTTAATCATTTCTCGATGTCGGCCTTTAATAAAATAATTGTGTACTTTACGCCGATATTTTGAAATAATTTTCGATTTAGTATTATGAGATTATCACGATTAATTCATTTTCCTTTACTTTAAGTGGTTCTAAAGAACTCTGGCGGTAGGGTAGAAAATGTTACCAAAAAAACGTAAATTAATTATGACTGAATAAAATTTTCAAAATTCGGACTTTGTAAAAGCAATTCTAATTACTATAGATGGTTTCTTAGAAAATACCGAAGTCCTTAATTGCGAACTGGCTAAGAAATTTCGGAAATATGTAATTTTTTATTTATTTCCAAAAATGCTCTGAATATAAATTGTGGAAATTTACTAAAACTAACGTATTTAGACGTTTTCGGGGTCGCTCTTTTCGATTTTCATATTTAGAAGGTTTAAAAGCCGAATATTTTTACAGATTTTTAATGTTTTTTGTAAAAATATTGTGATTTTACGACATTTTTTCTCATTGAATATCATTTTTTTTTTAAATTTGGTGTTTCCACCGACCTTTAATGCGCGTTATCGGTGGACCAAAAGTTATACTAAAAAGTTATGAAGTAAAACAATTATTTTACAGCATGGCGGATCCAAAATGGCAGCCGCAATGTCAATTTTTTGTTTAAATTAACAATTTTTTTTCTCAAAAACAATAGACTTTAACGAAATTTTTCTTGGAATTAAAATATTTTACAATTGTCTAAAGATTATCTTTAAATTTTGTTGCAATCTTTTGATGCAATAATTGGTTTTTCAAAAATTCGAAAAACTTTAACTCCGTAAAATGATCCTTTTTTCAGTATTATTTACACGAATTATTACATTATTTACCCAAAATTTAACAACAAAAAAATACACAAGAAAGGGTCCAACTTTTCTTTTCGACGTCACTTCTCCAAAACTTTTCTGTTTTCATATTCACGCCTAAAAACCACACATAGCTAACAAATTTCAATATAAAAAAAATAACCATTTTCAAATTAGTTACACATTCTGATTATTCTTTATCACGTCAGCAATTTTGCATTAATCATTTAATAATGCCGGTACAATATTAGTCGGCAAAACAAACGAATTGCCAATCGAGTTTTTAATTCATTTTTCAATACAAACTTTATAACACGTGAAATTTGATTACTTTTCCGTATTCAAACGGGGTATAACGTTTTCAACAAACAATAACAACAGAACACGATTTCCATGCAAGTATTAAAGCGGACAAATTTCATCAATTTCCGTCGTAAGCTATCTCATGATAGCAAATGCGGTGATTTTAACGCACTTAACGAGAGTCATTATAATTCCATCATTGAATGAATCAAGTTTACGTGTGTCTATAATTCCATCATCGAGACGTCATCGTGACATTCAAATACACATTTTACACCATATTAAGTAATAATCTAAAAAAATTTAATGTATTTATTCTAAGACTATTTTTTGTAAGAAATAACATGAAAAAGAAAAAAAAAATAATTTTTTTCTGTATTTTTGACATTAAAATTTCGAAAATATTGTTTATCTGGCGGAAATCGACTCATGACCGCCGCTGTACTTGGTGTAGGTTTCTGCAGTCCTACATTTCATACACAAATGTGAAGTATGGCGCCATCTTTCTAAGTCGATCTGCAGCTCTCCCAAAATTCTCACGATTGAAAAACAATGTGTCAAAAATTAAGTAAAAAGGGCGATTCCGCCCGTTAATTAATAATAATAATAATAATAATAATATAAAAAAAAAAAAAAAAAAAAAAAAAAAAAAAAATCCATCTTATTTCTTATTACCGATTTTTCAAAAACAAAATCAAAAAGGCATTAACAAAAAAAACTATTCAAATTTTTAGAATAAGAAACATTTTTGATACTTTAAAAAACATTTTTTTATTTTATAAATCACTTACAAAAAGTTTTTTTCGTGAGATATCTTACCCAACATTGTGTCAGAAAACAAATTTTCTATTTTTTAAATCTTTACTCAACATGACTGAAATTTCAATACTTGGCCCCCTTCAGAAACAAGCGAACTACATAAACGTTCGTAGTTCTTAATTGAGTAAATTTTTCCGAATTCTGTTTTTGCAGAAAACTTCTTTAGCTATTTCTCCACAATGCCACACTTTCAGTTTTTCATTTTCGAAAAGTTTGCTCGACTCCCCAAGCGTTTGAAAATAAAGAATCATAAATAGCGTTGCATCGTGTTTAAATATGTCTGTATTAAAAACAAAAAGAAGGTAAAATTTTGTAACCTTCTATTAGTTTTTGTATTACTTTATTGTATATGTAGTTAAAATTTCAAAACGTTTCGTTTGATAGTTCACGAGTTATCGTGATATATAACTCAAAAATTATGAATTAGTGGCCGGTGAAATTTTTCACTTTTTAATTATTTCATAAAAAAGTTAAAGTCGAATTAAAAAATGTTAAATGTAAACATTGTTCTGTTTCAAATTCTCCACATGGCGATATTTTTTCCCATTCGATTTTTCGAAGTTGATTTTAATTGCCCGACTCCTGTTTGTTGTTAGTTACTTAAATCTTAACCGATTCTTCTTCCTTGACGCTCAATTGTTTTCTAAATATTATAACTGAACAAAACAAAAGAACAAAAAATACGTTTACCAATAAGAAATTGAAAATTATCTTTAACCCTTTTCGTGCCAAACGTCCATAATTTGTTCATATTTTTTAAGTAAATATTTATCTGCGTAATGGTAAGTAAAAAAATTTCAAAACCAAATTTTCTGCTAGTAGTTTTGTTCTATGACGTTCGATTTTTCCAAAATGGCGGCCAATTTACAAATAAAAAACGTGATTTTAAAAATGTCTGTTTTGTTTTCGTAAATTAGCCGCCATTTTGAAAAAATCAAAAGTAGAAAAAAACTAATAGCAGATTTGAAAAGTATGCACAAAAGTACGTCAGAAAATATAGTTTTGAAATTTGTTTACTTATCATTTAAAATTCCTGACTACACCACTAATAAAAATATTGACTATTTTGAAGCTGATAGATTCAACTTCCGAATTAAATATTTGTTTGGATAAACATCCTCAAAGAACTTCCAAATTGGAAAATAGATGCATTTTGTCCATTCCACAATAGCATAACCTACATTGCGTTGACAACAAATGAGATGAGAATCGAAATTTCTCTCACACAAACACCAGCATCTCCACACCTAAACACACCCGCGCATTCGCTTTTTCCCACAAGATTCTAAAGAACATTTCGTTATAGTTCCCTAAGGACATCTCAGTTGCACGTTGTACATCTCATTTTGTGAAATCCGTTTCGTTGCCGCACTTCTTTTCCAAAAGGCTCAGGTAAATTCAAGATTGCACCTTCATTTTTTATACATTGAAAACTCCCAGAATCAATAATTTATTCAGAGATTGCGCCATTGAGATAGCAATGAAGTTGAAGCTGGAAAACTACGGAAACCTATTGATTTGGTTCGAGATTCCTGATACTTTGTAGCGGTTTTCGCTGCTGTTTAATCAATCTTTTTTTTTCATTATTTATAATCCGTACGACTAATTCTGGTTGCTAGAATCTCCCAAAAGATGTTTATTTCACTGAAATTTTTTGAAAATTACAAAGAATTGTCTATTTTTATAATTTCTTATATTTAACAGTCAACTTATTTCTTTGATATTTCAATAGACCGACTGTACGTAATTTTACTCGCATTTTCGAGAAAAGTGACGTTAAATATGTAAAAATTTGAATTGGTTTGTAGCAAAAAAGAACTCAACTTTCAACCATCACTGCATCATTTCCGAAAATTTCTTTCATGCTAAAAATTATGGTGCTTTTTTTCCTATTACGTTATATTTTGTAA
Organism: Trichopria drosophilae; assembly: GCA_030407085.1. Taxonomy (NCBI): domain Eukaryota; kingdom Metazoa; phylum Arthropoda; class Insecta; order Hymenoptera; family Diapriidae; genus Trichopria; species Trichopria drosophilae. Next base: position 196,344,108 of record CM059582.1, read on the forward strand.
TTAGGTTAAATGTATAAATTCAAAATTACCGTGAAAAACTCAAAATATGACATAAAAAGTAAATTTCGATACCTTTAACCCTTTTTTTTTTCTCAAAAATGCGAACTAATATAAAAATTCTGGAGACGCCGTCGTTTATATCAGGCAAAAATACAGAAATATTACTTTTACTACCTTTAATATTACTATTATCTAAAAAAAAATACGACGCGATAGGAAAATTCTGATAAGGTCATCGTTTTTAAAATCGAAAAATACTTCTTCGAGAATGGTACTTTGTACAATGCAAAAGAAAAGTACAATTTTTTGGTCAAGTGTCCAGAATAGTTCAAAATTGGTTAGTAGTAAAAATCGTAATCTACGTTGAAAAATAAAAATAAAAACAACTGCCCGTTGTTTATTCAAAATTTGACCTCCGTACGTGTAATTTAAAAAAATAAATGTCAAATTTTTAAAGTGTCAAATTTGTTAAAAATGTAAAATTTGTTAAAATCGTCTAATTTTTCAACAATGTTTAATTTATAAAAGTGTCAAATTTGTAAAAAATGTGTAATTTTTTAAAAGTGTTAAATTTTTGTAAAATATCAATTTTTTAAAAGTATCAAATGTGAAATTTTTAATAGTCAAATTTTAAAAAAATGCCAAATTTAAAAAAAAATGTCAAATTTTTAAAAAGTGTCAAATTTGTTAAAAGCGTCCAATTTTTCAACAGTGTTCAATTTTTAAAAGTGTCAAATTTTTAAAAAATGTCCAATTTTTGAAAAGTGTCAAATTTTTAAAAAATGTCCAATTTTTGAAAAATGTTAAATTTAAAAAAATGTCCAATTTATAAAAGTGTCAAATTTGTAAAAAATGTGCAATTTTTTAAAAGTGTTCAATTTTTGTAAAATATCAATTTTTTAAAAGTGTCAAATGTAAAATTGCAAAATGTAAAATTTTTTATTATTAAATTTTAAAAAAATGCCAAATTTAAAAAGAAAATGTCAAATTTTTTAAAAAATATCCAATTTTTGAAAAGTGCCAATTTTAAAAAAATGTCCAATTTTTGAAAAGTGTCAAATTTTTTAACAGTGTTCAATTTTTAAAAGTTTCGAATTTAAAAAAAGTGTCCAATTTTTGTTAAAGTGTCAAATTTGTTCAAAATGTCAAATTTTGTCAAAGAGTAAAATTTGTTAAAAATGTCGAATGTTTTTTAAAATGTCAAATTTTCAAAATTAACGAAGGATAAGCCAGAAATTAGCCTCTCGACAATTACAATATATTAATATTTTTTAGATGCTCTAATTATTCCGTCATTAATTTCAGTTTTACCCGCCATTTTAGAAATATCCCTCACATAACTACTATAATAATAATAAATAACTACTTGAATTTTCACTGCACTGATGTCATTGTCATCGCTCAATTCCTACATAAAAAAATGCACATAATCAGAATTCCAAAAAAGTGGAATTTGAGTTTATTGGATGAAAAGTGCCAATAACGACCGCCATTTTTCATGAGGATCATAAAGAATGTACGGTGTTGCTGAACGCAATGGCGACGTACAGCGTGCGGAGCAGGTCACGGAGAAACTTAAGAGTTCAGAGTTTTATCGCTCAGTCACGACCTTGACCGAACTGTACTAATCCGGACCTCGCCTATTTAGAGGTCAGAGAGACGAGCACGTACAACTACGCTGACTAACAATGCCGCGGCCGCACCGAGTGAGTCAATGAGTCGTTTTCGAAGCGGCATTCGCCCGTGGAATCGATCACGACAACAACAGGACGATTTTGTAAAAAGGTAATACAACAAAATTGAACAACAATTAACCAAGTGTGGGAAGGACACACTTCCCACTTCAATTTCAATCAAACATTTCTTATGAAAATTAAAGTTCAAAAAAATTGAAATGTATGTTTCTTGCTATTTTCAAAATCGCTCATTTCAATGAAATTGTCAAAACTGAGCTATTTTAATTACAAAATTAAATATATCGATAAGGTCAAAAAACGCAAAAATTCGAGTATTTTTTTTATAAAACATTTTTTTCTCATCGAAAGACTATTTGCAAACACAAAATTCTTTCGCTAAAAATGAAGAAAATAGTTGTAGTTTTAAGATATATCATTTAAATATTAAAAAACTAACATCATGATCAGAAAATGGCGACCGCAGTGAGAATTTTCTTTTTAAAACTAAACAAATTTTTTTCAGGAAAACTGCAAACTCTACAAAAATTTCTTAGAATGTGTCAAAGAATATTCTCAGTTTTTTTTCAGAATGTATTGATACAAATAGCTTTTTTTCGCAAATTAAGAAAATCAAAATTGTCACAAAATTCATTTAAAAAAATCTGAAAAAAATTGCGAGTAATCTTTGATTAATTCTAAGATATATTTGTTCTAAGGGGATTTTTTCTGAAGTTTATAATTTTTGAGAAACAAAATTTTAATCATTTCTAGAACAAAATTATCTTTGAATTTTTCCAAAAATACACAATTTTTTCAAATTTTTTAAACGACTTTTTTAAAAATTTCATTTTTTCGAAAATATAAAAAATAAAAAATGATATCAATACAGTCTGAAAAAAATTTGGGCATACGCTTTAATTCATTCCAAGACATTTTTTTTCTTACAAAATGTTGTCTAACGTTTGTAAACTTTTAAAAAGAAATTACGCATTGCCGACGCCATTTTGTGTTCACGGTGTTATTTTGTTCATATTTCAAAAATATACCTTAGTACTGCAACTATTTTCTTCACCTTTAGTAAAGAAATTTTGTGACCAAAAATTCGTTCGATGAGTAAAAAATGTTTTATTCAAAAGTATAACTGATTTTTCGTTTTTTTTTTACATTTAAAAGAGCAACCTTGAAAATAGCAAGATACATACTTTTCAATTTTGTTGATATTCGATTTTCATACGAAATACTTAATTTTGACCTTGAAGTGCAAAAAGTGTCCTTCCCGGCGTTAATAGGTTAATGTTTTAATTTTATTCGTATAATTAATTAATCTAAAATAATGTAATAAAAACTGGATTTTTCTAGCTAAAAACACAAAAACCCTTTAAAAAATCACTCACACAAAAACCCATAAAAATGTTGTTTTCAAATTTCCACTGCTGATTTAATGACACGAAAATCATTTATGTTAAATATAAAATATGATGAATGATTCTTTAGACACAATTTTGTTTAATCTTTAACCGTTTTCTTCTATTAATTTCTAACATAATTCTGTTTAATTCCATATTAACATTTCTAACAATTTACTTTACAAAACCTATACCATATTTATTTTCCTTAGATAAATAAAACCTTCTATATAAACAAAAATATTTATTGTTTTTTATTAAAGTCATACTGCATTATCATTATTTTTTATTTATTAATCTTAAATTTCCAGTTAAAAACGAAAGAGTTAATAAGTAATGGATTATTACGTTTCTGAAAAATCGTAGGAATCACGAAATTTCGAATTGCTTGTTTACGTCGATAAATATTAGTAGATATTATCATCCATATTTACAATAACTCTTCATGATGAATGATCAAATTTGAATTTTAGTGAACCGTCAAGTCTGTTTAATCCACCTCTACAATCACACGTTTAAAACGATCGACGTTTATACCTGCAACGTGCAATAGAGATGAAGATTAACTGAAATGATACATTCGATTACGTGAAACAAGATGAAGATTAATTAGAATTGACGTGAATACGATTTGGATACGTCACGCATCATTCCGGTTACATCAGTCGCAAAAGTTACAACCGTCGTATTAACCCATTAAGGACAAATGTACACAAATTTAACATGGCACTTGACAGTACTTATTAGTATTAAAACGGAATAAAAAAAAGTTTTTTTATGGCTTAAAATCCCGATTTTTCAAATGATGAATTTTAAGACTTTTTTTGCATCATTGCAATTTTTAGTAAAAGTTACTCTATATAAACATACATAATATTTCGATTTTCTCTCCTCGAGAGGTAGCAACTTTTATAAAAAATTGTCAAGAACTAAAATTCCTAAAATTCATCAAAGAATCTACTAGAGCATTTTCAGAAATTTTCGGAAAGTTGTCAATATTTTCAAAATATTTTAGATTCTTCAAAAGGTAAAAAAAAGAATCTTAAAATTTTCCGATGTATTCCTCATCAACTTCTAAGACCTTTTCATTGTTAGGTTTTATTTGACAAAGCTGATTGTTTAAAACATTTTTCTCTTCGGACGCCGTTTTGGGGCCGCCATATTGAATTTTTTGCAAATAGATGCCACAGACGACATATTGAAAATCACGCATTTTTTACCCGTTCTTTATACATATCTAAGATATTCTTGCGGGAAATTATGAAATAAACCAATAAAAAAATATATAAATAAACCAATAAAATAAAACCAAAAAAAAAAAACTTGAAAAATCGTGTTTTTTATTCATTAATCATGTGTCATTTTTTTTGTTTTGAGATTTTCAGTATTTCCCGATACGCCATTCGAATGAGCTTTTTATTTTCAGCAATATCATCATAATAGAAAATGTCGATGATAAATTTTTGAAATCTTTTTCCGTACCAAATGCTTACATCATATTTAATATTTTTAATGCGTTTATATGTCGTTGATCGCAGCGATAGAGTCCAACCAAAATTTGAGAACATCTAATACATATTTTATTTTTTCATACTTACTGTTAATTACTAATAAAAATGACCTAATAAAAGTTGATTTTTCTCATCAAAAACACAAATGACACCCTCAAAAGCATATAAGCCTTTAAAAAACGAAAAATTAACAGAATTTTGTTCAAATTTCCACTAGTGAATTAAAGACACGATACGACTGATTTATTATTAAATAATACCATAAAATCTGATGAGAAATGATGCTTTAGAGACCATTTTTGACAATTGTTTTCACAATATCGATATTCTATACATATAGTATTTAATTAACATAAATAACTTTATGGGGAATACCAGAAAATTATTACAATACTAATTTTGTTGAATGGATAAAAACAAAAGTATTTTCCCAACGAAAATAATAGCTGGTATTCTTTGTGCTAACGTACACAACTCTTTAGTTGTATGGAAGGTAAAACCGCGGCTTTCAGCTACGTAACTTACTGCCCCTTAGCCAATTTCAAGAAACAGACAAGATAAGTAGTTGTTGTAGAACTTTAAGTAGAAACAGACATCGTTTATAACTGCCCCACTTAAAAATAGAGCCAATAATAAAGTATACCGTTAAAAATATTCTGCTAACATTAATTAATCAACGCAACTAGATTTAGTCCAATAATAATTAAACATCTCATTCAAAAAACCGAGACATGATTTTATCATCTTAGAACATGTGTACTATCTAATAAAATGAAATTTCATTCTTGATACTGATAAAAGTAATCCTCTTGAGTAAGTGCGAAACTCTTTAAAAGATTAGATCAATTTTCACTTCGAATTCTTGGAGTCGAACGGAAATTAAAAAAAATTTACTCATAATTCCTTAAAACGAAAATTCACTCTTTATGAACTGATAATTGGCCCACTCTCAAAAGTAACATTTCACTCTAACCAACCACAAAAGTAACAAAATTTAACGAAATGAGCAATGATCTCATGATTAGGAATTCACTCTTTGCGGAGTGAAAATTGGACCATTCTAGTTACTTTCCTCTCTTTTGTCACTTTTTACGAGTGTGTACTTTCCTTCAGAGTGAGCTTTCACTCCAATAAATATAAGGAGTCGCACCCTAAATATTTTGAAAATTACAAGTTTAAACAAAAAAAAAAGTGTTACCTTCCAAAAAAATTGGAAATTCAGGGGTCCAACCCTATTGGTTGCAAACAAATATTTTGGGCCTAATAAGACTTTTTCAAATGACACTGAAAAAGCGTGTTCTACTCGACAACAACTTTTATTCTGGACAAATCACTCATTTCCTGCCCAAGAGAGGCCCAAAATGGTCCAAAGTAGCTGTAAACCTTATCACAAGAACAAAACTAACCCGATTTTGTAGAAGAAAATGGGTATTTTTTGTCGTTCAACTGGAATAAATTACATAGGTACTTTTTGACCATTTTCGGCCTTTTCTTTGCGTCATTTTGTCTTTATTTTTATTTTGTGCCAAACAGAGATTGAAAAAACAGACAAAAAGTACCTGAATATCTTAAAATCTAAATAAAATGCTAAAATTAAACAATTCCAGAAAATATTGGGCCAAAATAAATTCCATATTAAAAATGTCCAACACTTTCAATAAAAACGATTGGGCACTTTCAAATATTTCCTGCTCAATGAGGCCCAACATATTTGACATCAATAAACTTTTAAACCAAAATCGTGTCCAAAAATGGTCCAAAAATACCTACGTACCTGATTACAGTTAAAGCCCGTAAATACCCATTTCCAGTAGAACAAATCTATTTTATTTTGGTTTTGCAATCCGATAAGCCGATCCTTTGGACCATTTTGGGCATGAAACCAAGGATTATATTTACCTGTAGAGCAAGATTCTGGCCCAAAATTTAATTGGTGTCTTGGTGTCATTACAAAAAATCATATTGTACCCCAAACTATTACTTTGGGCTAACCTTTCATCATCATCATTCTTGACCCAATGAATGCCCAAAAACGTTTGTAGGCATTCTTCAGTGCTCGCTAAAAAATGACGCAAGAATCTTATTTCACGGGCAATCCGAGTGTTGTGTGTCCGTGGGGTAGACGGACGTTGCGTTATTCCGGTCGGACAATTATTGCTGTCGCGGGAGCGAACATTCGATTAAGGCAAGTGGGTATCTGGCATGCACGATCGCTGATGCACGCGATAAGCGGGTGCGTGGGACCGATGAGTGTTTAATTGCAGGTGCTAGAGAACGGCCAGATTAAATTATCCGTCAAACGTTAGCGCGCCCGGAGTAACAGTAAGCGTTTATGTGTGCTTTACGCGTTCTCGGACTGGGTTATCGCCCAGCAGAATGCATCCAACTAGCTAAGATATACGAGTGGCTGTAAACTCGAAATCCTATAAAATGTTTATTGCCATTGACAACAACGGCTGTCATGCGTAAGAATTAATGGAAAAATACTTTCTTACTGAACCACTTTCAAAGGTGAATTATCGCGAGATCTCACTTTCAGTCGCCATTTTATTTCTTGTCGCAAGTCAGCTTTTATGTCAACGGACAAATATAAGCAGACTCTAAAGGCGTCAGTCGGTAAGAAAGATAAACTATAACTTTGACCTTGGAAGAGTCAATTGTCAAGGTCATTTAAAAGTCAAAGTTATTTTTTTAAAATAACACCAATTTATGTCAATAAATTCGAAAAGATGAGGAAATTCCTCCGGTTTGGTAGTTTATTAATTTATAGATAGTTCTTGAATAGGTCAAATCAAGGTCAAATATGAAAAATCCGTCTAAAAGCGGTTTTTTACCATTTTTATGGTTTAGTAACGTTCAGACAAAAGTTACTCATGAAAAAGGCGGTCACCTAAACCGTAAGAATAACTTTGACCTTGAGAGAGTCAATTGTCAAGGTTATTTGAAGGTCAAAGTTATTTTTTTAAACAAGAACACCAATTTTTTACAATAGATTCGAAGAGACCAGGAAATTCCTCGGTAATGGTAATTTATTACTTTTTAGAGTGACCTTAAATATATCAAATCAAGGTCAAAAATGAAAAATCCGTCTAAAAGCTGTTTTTTAACATGTTTTATTGTTTAGTAATATTCAGACAAAAGTTACTCGTAAAAAAGGCGTCACCTAAACCGTAAGAATAACTTTGACCTTGAGAGAGTCAATTCTCAAGGTCATTTGAAGGTCAAAGTTATTTTTTAAAATAATACCAATTAATAATAATAATAGATTCGAACAGGCGAGGAAATTCCTCCGTAATGGTAATTTATTACTTTTTAGAGTGACCTTAAACATATTAAATCGAGGTCAAATACGAAAAATCCGTCTAAACGCTGTTTTTTTACCATTTTTTATTGTTTAGTAACATTCAGACAAAAGTTACTCATAAAAAAGGCGTCACCTGAACCGTAAGAATAATTTTGACCTTTGAGTGTCAAATTTAAAAGTTATGTGAAGGTCAAAGTTGTTTTTTTAAATAAGAACACCACTTTTTGACAATAGAATCTAAAAGAGCTGGAAATTTCACGTCCGAAATGGTAGTTTATTAATTTGTAGAGGGATCTTAAATAGGCCAAATCAAGGGCAAACATGAAAAATCTGTCTGAAAGCTGTTTTTTTGCCATTTTTTAAAATGATATAGTAATTTTCATATAAAATTGCTCACCAAACTGGCAACTCCCTGACTGTAACAATAACTTTGACCTCTGTCGATGAACGGAGTCTATTTTGAAGGTTGTTTGAAGGTCAAAGTTTTTTAAAATGGGAATTCCAATTTTGACAACATATTCGGAAAGTGCTGAAATTTCCACATCCGGAATGCTAGTTTATTAATTTGTAGAGTGATCTTAAATAGGTCAAATCAAGGTCAAATCTAATAAATTCATCCAAATACTATTTTTTGCAAATTTTTATTGTTTAATAATGTTTAGACGGAAGTTTCACTGATTAATGAGTGACATTATTGCCACTTAACGAATATTTTATACGTTATACGAATGAAACATTTTTTTATTGCACATTACAAACATCACGTTGTTGTCCATTTGTTATAAAAGGGCGCTAGTAAAATCGGATAATTAAACACGTGTTCTCGAATGATAATTATCGGGTAAATCGCGAATTTAATCAGCTTTTGAATTAAAGAGCATTTGTAATCGCCATATTAAAAAAGAAATGCATAACCGTTCGCCATTATGCAAGTAATGCCAATTCGCGTATGGTATTAAATTTTTGCAATTTGGTGAATTAGTTTTAAAAACATACGACCAAATCCAATTCCAATTCCAAAATGTAGTTCTCTGCAATTCAACAATCGCACTTGACCTGTTACACAGGACGAATAAAATCGATTACAAGTTAATCTGTGTTCAACAACCTGTGAAAGGAAATTCTCTCGCAATTTCATTGTTTCAAGTCCTTTAAAAGTGACATCGTTTCCTGAAGAAAATTTACTTCAACTAATCAAAAGCATTCTTTAACTAGAAAATCATCTCTTTTTACATTTCCGAAATTTAAGTTGTTAAACGGTGTAATATTTTTCAAATTAGTAAATTCAAACAAATAATCGATACAGATTTATATTATAAACACAAATTGTACTTTTTTAGAGCCTACATTAGAGAAACTTTAATATATAACGTTGATGACAATAGAATTCCGAATACAATGGCGTAGAATGTCAGGGACATTCAAGTTCGATTTTTCTTATATAAACCACGTAAAAATACTACATTAATTTGAATGTTACTGGTTTTTTTCACCATTATGAATAAAATAAAGTAAATTTTCTAAACGTTTTGTAGTGTTAAGAATATTCCTGCATTATTGAACACAGAAATTTTTATTTATCCCGTACAACAATTATTGTGTCATTTTTGGACACTTTCAGGCAGCTCCAGAATTTATTTAAGATTATTATAAACACAAAACTATCGTTTCGAATTGTCGACTAATGATAATAGCTACACTAAATATCACTAATTTCTTAAAAAATAGTAAATGTATTGAATTATCCCAGGAAAGTTTTAGTAAAAATTAACAAATTATTTGATAGTTATTTATGGAGTAAATAATACAAAGGACTGAAACCTTCACTTTCTACGCCATTGCATTTCGAATTCGTCTTTTAATTTACGGGTTTTAACTTTATTATTAGTCAATTTCCTTGTTTAGACATGAATTGGTACGAACTAAATCGATAAATCTACTGAAAACTTAGTATAAATATCACAAATGTTTATACATTCCCTCTAGTTATACAATTTGTTCATTTCCTTAACAGGGCTATCACAAAAATTTTCAAAATTATTAAAATAAATTTTCAATTACAATAATTTATAAATTTTCCTACGACTGATTTATTTAAGAAATTAATAAAAAGAACAAAAACACCGCCACGTGTGCTGCAAACGCATCGCGAGCAATTACAATTCAAATGGCGTTTGCGCCAACGAAGTGACTCATGAATTCATTACAGCATCGTGCATTGACACGCATATAAAATTCTGCCGTGAAAATTAAGCGGAATTACAACCTTAGCCAGCGATATTATATTTATTCCTGTACTACTGGCTATAGTCTGCTTGTTGTTATCAAAGTTTTATTCGAGGTACTGAAACAGTTTATTTTTATTTCCCGGTGTAATTTTAATTAGTATAATTAATAACGGTTAGTTTTATTAGACATTGGCGTATGCAACGAAAAGATAACGAATTTGCAGTGGCCATGATGTCAATAATTAATAGAAGGATTCTTAAATGTTTATTAAAATTTTATTTAGTAAGTGCCAAATTATTTTTTATTACGGTTTACTATTTAAAATTTTCATTTTAACAATTTTATGGATATTATATCACCAATTTCATAATAATGTATAAATAATACGAATCCTGAGTTTTTTGTATAATTTTTTAAGATTGTTTACCTTTTTGGTTGATAACATTAATCGACGAAATTTTACTTCCCGTTTCCCTTTGACAATTGAAGGTCAAAGGAAGAAGAACCGGTTAAGACTCGAAGCCAGTAATAACATACAGGAGTCAGAAAAAAAAGTCGACTTCGACAAATCGCATTCAAAAAAATACCAACATATAAAGAATTTAAAACAGAACAAAGTTTACATTCAACATTTTTTAATTCGACTTCAACTTTTTTAGGAAATAACTAAAAAGTGAAAAATTCAACCGGCCGCTAATTCACAACTTCTGAATTATATATCACGATATCTCGTGAACTATCCAACGAAACGACTTGAAATTTTAACCATATTTAAAATATACTAATACAAAAACAAATAGAAGGTTACAAAATTTTACCTTCTTTTATTTTTTAATACAGACGTATTTAAACCCGGCGCAACGGTATTTATGATTCTTTATTTTCAAACGCTTGGAGAGCCGGGCAAACTTTTCGAAAATGAAAAACTGAAATTGTGACATTGTAGAGAAATAGCTAAAGAAGTTTTCTGCGAAAACAGAATTTGGAAAAATTGATACAGTTAAAAACTACGAACGTTAATTTAGCGCTAGAAGTTTCGAGAGCGCGCGTCTTTGTTTCTTTGTCCCGGTGGCCCCGGTGCTGTGCCACGCGCTCTCGAAAATTCTATTGAAATATAATTTTCGTTCGAATTTTTCATGCTGAAAACGATGGACACTAATAGAATTTTCCGGCCACGTCCTATTTTCTCTAACAAATGTGATTAAATTTGTCCAAATGTTTTTTTTTCCATATTTCGATTGTTTTTGTAGCAAAACCTAATTTCCCACTTTTCTTGAAAATGTGACGTGATAAAATAATGGCGTCATGAAAAATCCGTTGATTAAAGTTACTGCGATTGTCAAAAATCAATTCTCTTTTGCTACAAAAACAATCGAAATATGGTCAAAAACGCACATTTTGATACATTTAACACCATTTTTATCGAAAATGGGTTGCGATAGGAAGATTCTACTGACGCCATCATTTTCAGTACAGAAAATCCGTTCGAAAATGTTACTGCGAGTGTCAGTGTCGGTTCCCTAAATGCCGGTAGCAAAATAACACTTTTCATCACACTGCGACGAAAGCAGCAATTTCTTCCTAGTTTAGTTAGTTAGTTGTCTTTATTTTGCCATGGGATAATTGTCCCTTGTGGCAATAGATCCTAGGATATATCCTAGGGATAAGAATAACACTTTTCTTCCTAGGGATAAAAATAACACTTTTCTTCTTAGGTAGCAAAACGACACTTTTCTTCCTAGGAAGCAAAATAAATTTTTCTCTGATCGGAAAATATTACGGACTACAAGGGAGAATAACTGTTTGAAGATTCACATGAATTACTAACTATCACTTTAAATCACCTATTTTGCGCCCTTGTTACACAATCTACTATTATTTCTAATAAAAATTACTTTAATTTCGGAAAAATATTTCCACTCTGTCACGATTTTCTTCAATTTTGTGTAATCTTGCATCGGTTAAGGCGAACCGTCGTCGTCAGCGCGTTTGTTAGAGAATCTACTTAACAATAAATTTTGAAAACGGCCTTGCCCTCGGGTAGCCAATGTAAAATGGACCGCGCTGCATCGATAAATTGTGAAGCTGGGGCTTTATTGAAGCTACGAAATTCTATCCGAGGATGGGGCAAGAAGAAAACTCGACAGTTTTCGCAGCTCGGTGGCACTCTTCGGAACGACGAGCACAAAGTCTGAGCAGCAAGCAGCAGCAGCTCGCCCTCTCGAGAGCCCTGGCTCAGCGTTAGAGCGTTTTTACAGCGTTTAAGGCACAAGAACTTTTCCGGGAAACACTTCAGAAATGTCGGCTGTACGTGAGCTGCCGCCATCGCCAACGTTGGCCCTCGATAGTAGCCCTTGAGTAAATGAAGGCGATGAGGGACTCCGGTAACCGCCATTTTTCAATTATACCTTTCAAACTGGCTGAAAAGTATCGTTTGCAGCAATTTTAGTGTTTAATATAATCAAAATAGTAAATTTGATACCATATTTGTCAATAAAAGCGATTTTATTTCATTTTCGAAATTTATATTCCTTCCGCCATTTTGAAAAATTATAATCCCATTAAGAATTCTTACTCAGCTATCCGAAAAACGCAATGATATTGATTTTCACGACACTTCAGGAATTTTCGTAAATTTTGATCCACCATATTGTATCTGTCATTTTGAATATTTAGAATTATATGATCGCTAATTAGCAATGTTGATTTTACCTTAAATTTGACGAGTTTTCTAAATTTACTTTCCGTCATTTCGAATATTCATAATCTTACAAAGGATCCGAAATCAGCAAGCTAGAAAAAATAATTACATTAATTTCCCCAGATATAACAAATTTACTTAATATTCTTCCCGCCATTTTGAATATCTATAATGGAGGTACAAAATTCGTATTTAGAAACAAAAACATTCGCCATGTATAGCGCGACACGGCCCTATTGTAGTATTGTAAACAAAGGCGCGCCCGCACGATTTGAAGACGTTACAAAAAAACTCGCACAGTATTTTTTCTTTAACAGTTATCGATATTCTGTTTTCACAAAAAACTTCCTCAAACCTTCATCTACTTATCCACATTTTGAGTTTTAACATTTCGTTAATTTTTCTCGGCTCCCCAGTCGATTGAAGACATAAAATCAAGAATACCATTGTGTGAGATTTGAAAATCTATAAATTTTCGAAAAAATAACAATAAGACAATTCAGACGGCTCGTCGTCTTCGGATAACTCTACTGAATATACTATAAAAGTTTGAATCGGTTTCCTTTATCCGTTTACGAGTAATCGAATTTTATGTTTTTATACCATTATTTTCACGAGTACAGAAAATTTACAATTTTTATTCATTTTCTTAAAAACTATAAATCGGATTAAAATAGTGTAAAGGTACGAAATGTTTGTTTTTACATTCTCTACATGATTGTATTTTTCAAAATCTGTTTTTGTACATTTCATTTTTTTTTACTTTTTCTATCGAGTTTCATCTCCTTTTTTTCATGGCAATTCTCAATAATTGTCATTTTTCTGATAAAAATAACACTTCTTGTAAGTTTTACTATTCCGACAGTAAAAATTCCTATAAAATCTCGTCATTTTTACCATAAAATAGTAATCTTTCTTATTTTGCACACCTGTCCTAAAATTACTATTTAAAATGGTAAAATTTCCAAGTAATTTTTCTCCGTTCACAAAAATTTGTAATATTTACAATACATCCCTCATATAATTCACAATAAGTATGATAAATATTACAATACGTAGTGTAAATCGTACATTTCTATTCGGTGTCAATTCACACTTTAAAACGCCTAAAGCGACTTTGTCGCAACAGTCCCTTAAGGATCTGTAACCTACTTGTGAATTTCTGGAATTTTACGACGGTTAGTATCATTGACTAATCGGCAATCTATTTGACCAATTAATTATTATCCTCTACTCCTAATATATCTCCATGAAATAATAAGAACGAAAGTAGAACTTTTCGGAATATCCAAATTGCTCAATTCGAGAAATTGAGCAGATTATAAATTTCGTTTCGAAAAGAATTTAAGAAAACGTCATCAGCATCTAAATTGAAAACAAAAACTTTATATCGCGTTAAAATAGAATAAGTCTTTTTCCGCATTGTTAATTTCAGCAGCAGCAGGTCTCGAAGCAAAATATATTTATTTTTTCATTCCGTTCTAGTTTAAAAATAATCGTGCTAACAGATTTTACGATAATATATAGACTACGCACACGTAATAGGCAACTGAAATACACGCTTAGTATCGATAATCTATATGGCCGGTTTGCAACGGAAAATTAACAAATAAAAATAATAAAATCTGCCTTAACGAAGTGCAATGAAATAGGTATAAGAAATTGCATCCTTTATCGACAATTTTATTATTATCTAAAATAGATATTTTAAATGGCTAGCTACACAGCGTGGATGTTTGTAATTTACGCAAATATTTCCACAAATTTTTAAGCAGTTTCTTATTCGATTACTTTGTTTTTTTTATTTAAATTTAATATAGACGCTAAATTAATTTTTGTAATAAACCTGCAGACTTCAGAATGTTGTTTTGTGTAACATCTTAAACTAAAATGAAATAATTCGAATGCAGTTTAGTTAGTAAATGCGATTAACTAATTTTTTAAAGATTTATCTGTATCTTCTTATTCAAGTCAATATTTATTTGAATAAACAGAAGTAAATGACTTACTAAAAAAAATAAAAATTGATCTAAAGTAAAATGAAAATAATCCCTCATAAAATCTAATTTTTACCTTTTTTCACTGTTACACTATTTTGTAATGGTAATTTTGTATTGGTAACTCATGTATGATTAAATCGTACCTGATATTCCTTATTTTTCAAACGTACATGATAATTTGCATCCGTGTTGTTACTTTTATAAAAAAATCTATTCCATTTGCTTCTGATTATGTCGTTTCTGTATCTCGTAACATCCATTTTCATTACGTAAAACTTGCAACATTACCCCCACTCCATATGTTGTGTATTGGTTAGCTCAGGAGACACTCCTCTCATGCTACGTAAACGTTATTCAATTCAAATTTAATTCAATTCTACGCCAAGGACGACCTTCGATTAACGACGGCTTGTATCTCGGTTATTTTGGGAAAGGTATCAACAAAATTTTATGTCGCTCAAAACAGGTCCAGATAAATTCAATACTACCACGAAAGAACTTTATATATACATTTCGATCTACAACTTCCAAAATTTTATTGTCTGGCTAGTATTTTTTAAGATAAATGTGAAAAACTAGAAAAAAGCTCGTTTTTTACAGTTTTTCATGATGTCCTCTTTTCAGTAGGTCTCACCGACAATTTTTATATTCATATTCGTAATCATGAGGCAAAAATACTTCGAAAAAATGTTTTTTCTGAATGAAGGAGTTCATCCGACGGTTTACCGACGATTTTTATTTATTTCCAATAATTCTCGGTCAATCCTTAATCAACTTCCTTTATATTTTGTACGAGTCTATATATAGAACGTAGAATTATCATTACAGAACTCGAATTTTGAAAAATTGATTCAGACATTTTTAATTTACGTTGTTTTAACGTAAATTCCTATCTTATCGGCATTTTAATTTAGAAACCCTTTAAAATAGTCTTAAAGTATTCATATAGTAACAATTGTACCAGCCGACTTTGACTTCCCAACTTAATAGACATCAGTTTTGCTTTCCGTACAGAATTAACCAATTAATGCCCAAGAGGACAATATTTCTTGACATTAAAAACCAATTCAAAAAATTGGAGACAAATCGTTCTCAACGATAAAATGATCGTTCTTGCATATTCTTTGATCAAAATTTGTCTACACTGAAATTGTAAAAAGTTATAAATAATTATTCACAAAAAAAAATGCGATTTATTCCTTCACAAAATTGTTTTAATTAATGTTTTCATGTCAAACGAGAAATGTCATTTGGTCAAAGCCTTAAAATGTCGTATCTTTAATGTCTCAGCTATAAATATTCCTAATAACATATGGGAAAATTACAGATGGCGGATCCAAAATGGCGACTGAAGACCTTTTTTTTTGTAAAATATTAGCTTAGTGTACCAAATCGTGAAAATTATCCGATCTTGATAAAACCTAGTGCCCATACATTTTAAGGTCTCCGAGTATTAGTTTCACGTTATTAGAAAAAAAATTAAAATGGCGAATCCAATATGGCGGCCAAACATTATATTTTTTAGATTCAAACACAAATGAATAATTTGTATACAATGTTTCCTATTCATAACATGAAATTTTGAATTTTCGGCTGTCATACTGGATTCGCCATTTTAAATTTTATAAAAATAACTTGAAATTCGTACTTAGAGACTCAAAAAACTTATGGGTACTAAATTTTATCAAGATCGGATAATTTTCGAAGATTTGGTACGCCAAGTTGATATTTTACAAAAAAAGAGAGCTTCAGTCGCCATTTTGAAGCCGCCATCTTCAATTTTCCTACATATTATTACGAATATTCATAGCTGAGTCATTAAAGACACTTTATTTTAAGATTTTGACCCAATAACTTTTCTTTTTTGACATGAAAGTATTGATTAAAACATGTTTGTAAAGAAATTGCGTTTTTTGTGAATAATTGTTTATAACTGTTAACACTTTTATTACAGACAAATGTTGATAAAAGAATCTGAAAGAGTGATCAATTTTACGTCGAAAATGATTTATCTCAAATTTTTTGAATTCATTTTTCGTGTTAAGAAATATTCCGAAAATCTTGGTGAAATTTGTGTTCTCTCGGGCATTAATCGGTTAATACTATAAGGAAAGAAAAATTGATGTCTATTATTTAGCAAGTAAAAGTCAGCTGACACAATGGTTAGTATATGAATACTTTAAGGCTATTTTAAAAGGGTTGTGAAGTAAAATGTCGATAAGGTAGGAATTTGCGCTAAAAGAACGTAAATTAAAAATGTCTGAATCATTTTTTTTTTTAATTCGAGTTCTCTGTAATGGTAATTCTACTTTCTATATAAAGATTAAATATCAAAGAAATTAATTAAGAATTGACAGAGAATTATTGGAAATTAAACAAAACCATCGTTAAACCGTCGGATGAACTTCATTCAGAAAAAAAACAACTTTCCGACGTATTTTTGTCTCCTAATTTCCAATCGTTTTTTCATGTCAAAAAATATTGCAAAAATGGTGTAATTTATGTCCTCTTGGGCGTTAATGGGTCAATCAAATGTTCTAATTAAATTGAACTGAAAAGTCTCTAATACTAGAGTCCCGGTATATTTACCCACGCGGTTCCTCGCCTTCCCTTTCCGTCTCATTATATTTACGAGAAGGAAAGTGTTACTTCTCCCACTGCCTCAGTCGCGTTATGTTCGTGACGTCACAGGAGACCCTTCATGAGGCCCCAGCCCGTTAGGTGGGGGAAAAAGACAGCGGCAGCTGGTAAATATAATGAGACGGAACGGGACAAATCAGCCGGGACGTAAATATAACGAGACGCAAGTATTATGGAATAAAACTTAAAAATCACTACAGTGCTATAATTTTCACTCCAAGAGATTAAGACAGCCACAATTTCAACAACCCTTTGAATCTACTTTTGAACTCTACATTTCCTCTCTTACCGGTTATTCGAGCCAACAATTCCCTCAACGATCGAGATTAGCCCATACAAACATAAATCCTGATCGTATAAAAATCACCGCAGGGTAGGTTGTAAAACGCGATGAAAAAACAGTATCGCTCTTTATAACTTCCGCCTCTTCCGGGTGCATTATTAATTACGCTCGTGCAGCGCGCTCAGAAAAATCGTTTGCACTGGATCGCGTTTACATCCCGGCGCAATGCAATACCGAGCGGGCGAATCGTTTCAATCGTCATAAAAAAAAAAAAAAAAAAAAAAGTGGGTTACACGTCATACCGCGGCACGAAAGTCGCACTTCCTTCCCTTTTGCGGTGCTGAGCGACCGAGAATTATCGCTGAGCGTAACGTAGGCGTCGCTCCACTTATCTCCGGTGCGTTTACCATACGAGATAACAACAATGTCGCACATTGCGGAAGGTTGAGAGCGAGTTGGATGATGATCGTGATGCAACGATGAGGAGTGACGGATGACGTCACTGTATCGGCTTCGCCTCTGTTCGTTACGTCAATCTCGCGATGCACTTCTCCAAGTAGCTTTTCGCAGTGGCTATAGATCCGTTACGTGCCAATGCGATAATAACTGTGCTATAGGCTATGTGCACGGCGACAAGTGGCGCCGCCCGGCGAGAAACGGTCGCATTTTTCCGATGCCACTTTCATATGTATGCATACGACAAAATTACGGAAATAATCATAATTATTTATATAAACTTTACCAATTCGGTATTTTTAAACAAATTTAAGGAGGTAAGATTGAAATGTTTAAAATAATATAATCGTGTATATAAAATTATGTTATTACTCGTGAATATAAAAATTATTTAATGTCCAAATCCAACTGTCAGCAATAAGAAAAATGAATATAATTTTGAAGACGGGTTTTTTGGAAATTAGCCACTGCATCCCATTTAACCTTACAACCACAAATAAAGGGAAAGCCTTAGTCGAGGCAAAACATGTCCAGCGAGTGCAGGAAATAAAAGAAAGCAATGGAAAAACAGTGATTGCTGGTTTTGTTATACGACAAACTTCAATTACTGCGACACCGTACAGTGTGGAAGTAGAGGTATATTATTATTGTGTACATATAGTACAATAAAAAGGAAACATATGAAGAAATATAAATAATAAATAAAAAAAATATACATGTAAAATTCCACCCTTCATTACGAAATGTAAGGTGTAAACGACTGAATTTCTTGTGTTGATAGATTGACGACAATCGCTGCGTAAGAAATGTTCATTGTACATGCGTCGCTGAGGCTTATGGCAGGTGCAAGCATATTTATGCATTAATTCATTTTATTAATGCTGAGAGAAGTTGCTCCAAAACTAGTTATGAGCAAGAATGGGGCAAGCCGTCAGCAAGTCAACTGGGCAAAATATTATATTCAAAGCCTTTTGACCTGTCTGATGAATATCCTATAAAATTAAATAGCGATATTAAAGAATATACCTTAACCCCGCACGACTTTGATGATGATCACATATGCCCTCTTCGTGATATGATTGTAGAACTAGATAAAACCGAAGATGAAAGAATATATAAATTGTTACTGGAAATTACACTGCAAGAGAGAGTGCAATCTATCGAAAAAGAATGCTGCACAGCATGCATTCAGCATTTGCTGATTACTTCAAAAGAGCGTTTTGTAGACATTTCGTAAGACACTACATATAGGTAGTAATCATTTAAATGTAAGAAACAAAGTATGAATTTATTAAAAGTTTGATTTTACAAAAATAAAACGTTAATGCTTTTCTTTAAATTTAGTTTAATATATGAAATCAAATTGATAAAATAAGATCCCTCTAACCTGTAAGTTGTGATTATGAAATTGGAGCTCCGAAACTAGGAATTTATTCTTTTTCGGAGTTTGTCAATTATTAAAATTCCTGCTGAATGTGTGGACGGATGCGTTAGTATTTGTCACAAAATGCGAATATTTAACTTTCTTAAGTTAACAGGAAAACCGTTAGGACTACCGGTCAGATGGGTAATTCACGTATTCACGTTGTTTACGTATCTCGTACGTATAAAATGACATCGGAAAAGTGCACACTTTTGCCGCCACGAGCGCGACGTGTCGTTACTAAAAAATTCCCTAGGACGTGCACATAGCCTATAGGCGACGTTGGTGCCCCGCGGCTAAACTCCCCGGTGCCGATGCACTTCCAACGAATCTTCGATACGACATTATTACGTAATTGTTACTGCACGGTTCGTTAGCTTTATACCTTGTCCAGGGTCGGGTGGTAAACCCATTTTAATGGCCTTTGTTCGTTACGAGTGCTCGAAAATGCTTTATTTAACTGTTTATCCGTAAGCCATGAATATTAAACATTGCAACTTAACCCTTTAACGTCCAAACGAAGAGATTTTTTTCGTCAAGTTTGATCGTTCTCAGCATTTTCAGAAATGTATACAGTAGTCCTTCCCTTATTCTAATCTGCCTTATTCGAATGTCTTCCCTTATTCTAATTTTTTCTCTTCTCCTATTCTAATATTTCCCCTCACGCGTTCTCTCTACCGTACCTTCTACTTCGATTAGAAGCACATATGACATATAACTGCGCATGCTCTGCGAAAGAGAAAGAGATAGGAAAATCGAGACGGCAAACGTTTAGTGGGAGAGAGGAGAAAATTAGAATAAGAGAAGAAGATCGCCATCTTGCCTGACTGGACAAATTAGAATAGGAGAAGGACTAATGTATTTCGATTGCTCGACCATCATATCTTATGTTTTTAGGTCCACTCTTTCAAATGCCGCTGAGAACATTTCGAAGAAATGTCATTTAACCTCATTTTTTTCAAGAAAAAGAAAAATAATACCGAATTTTCTTGCCTTTTTTTCACAAATTCGTATTTTTTGATAGGAAAAAATTTTTTTTTAAACCTTTCAAAAAAGTGATCCCGATATCCAAGGAATAAGATCATGCACAAAAAAAAAACTTTTTTTTCAAGATGGCGGTTTCAAAATGGCGTCTGAATGGATGCTTTTTTTCTCGATTTATAAATTACTGTCTTTGCATGTTTTTCTTCGTGTTTTCTAAGATAAAATATCAGGTACGGGGGTTTTCCAGGTCGCTGATTATGATTCTGATGTCAGAATTGCAAAGTACAAGATGGTGGATCCAATATGGCTGATATTTAAATCTGAATTCGTTCTGTCCTATTCAAATGGCCCGGGAATTTCATTTAGGGTGGTTTTTATTTTGTTTGTTTTTTATATTTTTGTGTTTTTTAACTTTATTTTACATAATCTTTAGTACTTTTTTTTAAGCGTGAGGAAAGTTAATTGCTTCTTATCCTCCCTGTCACGAAGAAAAATCGTACACTTCCCTCGGGAAGTAAAAAAGAATGCCTCAAACTGCGTGTAATTTTTACTCAAGGTGAAGCCGAGTTTTTTTATTTTGTTTTCTATTTTGTCTCCCATGCTGAGTAATATACTATTTTTTGTGCATGATCTTATTCCTTGGATATCGGGATCACTGTTTTTGAAAGGTTTCAAAAAGATAAAAAAAATGTTTTCCTATCAAAAAATACGAATTTGTGAAAAAAAGGCAAGAAAATACGGTACTACTTTTCTATTTCTTTAAAAAAATGAGGTTAAGGTTCAGAAAAACAATATTAATCAAAAGCAAAAACAATTTGCAATAATTCAAATATATTTATACAAAACAATTTTTTATACAAAAAGAAAAAGAACTGTTTAAAAAATAAAAAAAATAAGTTAAAAAAAAACTTATTAAGAGTGCAAACAAATATTTTACTTAAATTATCTTCAAAGCCAATGAAATGTAAATACAATACGATTTAGAAAGCCGATACAGGACAAGAAGTGTCTTTAATCGTACTGGAAATATACCTGAAAATAATCTGTGTTTGCCCAACACAAGAGTAAAAATGATGTGTCCTGAGAACATTTAAATTTTGATCTCTTCATTCATAATAAAGAAAAATATGCTCTACGTAGAGAGCAGAACACAACTTTCTCTCACGAGGGAGCAAACTACAACTTTCTCTCCCAAGGGAGCAAAATACAACTCTCTCTCTCTCTCTCTCCCTAGGGAGCAAAATAAGTTTTTCTCGCTATGCTCGCACATACACGTACGGGTGTTTCAATTGTTGAATTCGCATTAGTGGACAAACACCTATTTTGCTCCCTAGTTGCATAATGTACTATTAATTTCATGTTTTCTCCGATCCAGTCGGACATCTTTTACTCCAAACTTGGCGCAGGAAAGTAAAGCTACTTCAGAAACAAAAATTACAAAGATTCCTATTTTGAAAACGTATTCATATACCAAAATTTAAACATGATTATCAACGGTATCAAAGTACACTTTTTTTCATGTTATAAACCAATATTAATAACAATATACTTTGGAAAAAAGGAATTCCACCGTTAAGTTCGACACTTCCGTGTGTACGTGATCAAGGGTTCAGAATTAACAGTCGGTTACACGCGCATGTGTGAGTGTGTGTGCTGGTGCATCTTTGTAACGTTTCTGTCGATAAGGCTGCTACGGGATTCCGGCCATCAGCTGAAAACCCTACGACGATTTTCTCTCTTCATCCTCCTCGGGAAAAGTGCGCTTTTGGTTATGCTCACTCCCCCTTGCACCCATAAGGTCGATCCTCCTTCGCGTTTTACGGAACGGCACGCGTCGGCGGCGCAATGGGAACCTCCGTTAAGGTTCAGCGAGGTAAGGGGTGAAGCTCGGTCACTCCAGGGGTTGATAACGTCGACCGGGAGTATCGACCGCGCCGAGGGTTTCCACGAGAATCTATATACCGTGCAGTCAGCGAGCTGAGACAAAAGCGTCGTTTTTGCGACCCCGTCTTCTATGTACCAACATCAAAATTCATGAAAGACTGAAAAAAAAAACTGCGAAAACCAGACATTCAAGTGCATTTTTTTTTTTATTTCCATTCGATGGAATTTCACGACTGCACATTTTATTTTTTTACTGTCTAAAAGGGGCTTTTAAAAATTCAACATTTTCGTTTAGATTTCGTTATTTTTTCATACTGGTGCCTATTGAAGCTTCTCGGTCGATAATTCCTAACCTAAAACCTTCAACTACTTTCTGGGCATTTATAAAAATACACGTAAAAACGCTTTATTGTTTCTGAGTAATTTTTATATTTTAGGTTATGAATTTACGTTATCGTTCAATTTATTCAGTAATTTCCTACGGGATTTTTAATTTGTCAGCCCATAAAGTAGAACTTTATGATTTATTGCAAATTATTCAATCAATTTTTTAAAATTAAAGTTACCTAATGATAATTCTAGTTTTGTTTACATAACCTTTCGAAAACACACTAAAGAAATTAATTCGGAATCGACCAAAAATGTTCAGTAATTTTGGATTACATTCAACAATTGTTTATCAATTCTCAATTAATTTCCTTGATGATTTTTAGAACACTTCTAATAATTTGAATTACTTTCCTAACTTCCGACTTTTAAAAATCGATTCAGACGTTTTTTATTTACATTTTACGGTGTAAATTCCTACTTTAGCGACAGACCACATTAGATGCCCCTTAAGCTACTAAAGCTTTTCAGTGGATAACGTAAATTTCTAACCTACAATATTCAAATTTAAAAAAAGTGGTCCAAATATATTTAATGTCTTTGTTAACACTTTTAACATCTTTTTTCAGGAATAATTCATGTGACGTCATATACAACTCATTTCGGCGTTTCTTTCTTTTGTTACTGTAGATTACTACCTTATCGACTGACCATTTTCTGTCCCCATTCGTTGTCGACCTATCTTTAGTATACGAACGCGGTAATGCACGTCAACTTGAACGTGCATCGAAACCACCAAGAGCGGGTCGGAATAACAATTTTCAAACCGACTATTTATCAAGTCGTATTTTCCGTGAAACCTCATTAATCTTGCTCAACGTCTCCTTCAGCTAAATTCCGATTACTATTTCTGATAATATTATTATTAATCTCAATTTTTCATTCCACAGCTGAACACAAAAATGAAAAAAAACAATTGTAGGCCATGATACTGGTCAAAATCGGAGGATCCGAGAGGCCAAGATCGTGGGAGGTTAACAACCCAAGAAGCGAGGGAGACTGGATGTCGGTAATAAAACAAAGACAAACATCGATTGAATGCACGTTAAATAAAACGAACCACGAAGCGAGGAGATGTTGGTACGAGGCGAAACTAGCTTACGTGAAAGGGATACTTCTTTAAAGGCGTAGGGGTCGGCCTGGAAAAACAGAGGGACAGTAAAATATAAATAAGGTTGAGATCAATCGGGGCGGTGTAAAATAGAACGGCAGAGGCGTAAAAAAAACCTGAGGCGAAAAGAATGTTACGGATTCGACACGACAATGTCAATAAACGTGTTCGGGACCAAAAGCAACGTACTTAATCTACTGTCCATTATCAAAGCACATCGATTTCACTGATCCGGGGAAAAAAAAATAAAAACATCCTTGGCATGTGCGGATTTTGGACCAATTGAAAGTCGAGAAAAAATATTTCTGCAGAACTGCCGTGTTTATTTCATTTAGTTTCGATTTCGTTTTTTAAAGATTCTTAAAATGCTTGGTAACGGACGTTCTAACGCTTACACCAAACTAAAAAAGGTACGTTAACAAGAAAACTTGGTTAAATGTGCACGTATTGTTTTTTATATTAGGGATACGAATCTAATAATAATTGACGTTACTATCTTAACAATAGTAGAATAAACAAGACAGTAATGGGCCAACTTACAGTCGTCGGCCATTTTACGTGTGTAATAATACTTTTAAAACCATTTTAGAAATGTGCGATTGTTTTATATTTTTCTTTAATGAGTCTCAGTAAGTATTTATAAGCATAAGTAATGAGGCAATATTGATTTTTAAAGGTTTTATAATACTTGGAAAAGTGGCCGATAACTATCTGCTTCAAGTGCAAACTATAGTCGTTTTGTGTACTTTAGAAAAACACACATTTTTAATATTTAAAAAACTTTTTACTTATTAGTCATTGTTACTCACGTAATATCTTGGGACCACTTCTAGGGCCAATATTCTTTTATTACGATGAAAAAAACAAGACTTGTTGGGCGTTTGCGGTTAATTTTGCAAAACACTCAATTGTAACTGGGCAACTATCGTCTGTTTTGACAGTTTTGTAAACTTTTTTAATACTCAGAACTAATTTTTCGTTATTATAACATGTATACTAATATTAGAGGATCCCTAAGTTAAATTTTCTAATTTTAAATTTTGTTTATATTCTTATACAGTATTTTCTGACATTTTAAAGTCAAATTGACTGAATTAAGAGCCTTAAGTAGCCGATTAAGTTTATCCTACTTAAGTATTTAAGCAATGAATACCTATGCGACATTTTTTTCTACAGTTTCAATCAAAATATGTTTTCGTATTTCAAATCAAAGTTTAACAAATGAAAGATTCACATTCTACTATTTTCGAGGTTGTTCTTCATGATTCCCAGTTCAAAATTGAGTTTCACAGAAATTACTCTTAGAGACTTTTATTTAGGAAGATTGTAGATACATTTTCAATTTAGGGATATTATATTGAACTTTTTAACCTCTTGCTATTGTGCTTTGTAAAATTTGGTACGTTCCGTTGTCAATTTTACAAACCTCAATAGTACAAATAGTATAAAAAAACTAAAAAGACAGCCGCCAAATCTTCGATTATCCTAAATACTAAATTGAAAATACTTTTGTAATTTTTATAAATCAAAGTCTCTCACAAGTAAACCTATCTTATTTAAAATATCCGACTTGAGATTTGGTGTAAAAAAATTTAAGACACGTGTTTTTTTTACGTTGGAAAACCATATTTAGGAAGTGAAACTGCTCCCTAAAATTGGGGCGCCAATACAAAAATGGCGATATCTTTGACGATATTGCATCGATTTTAATGATATTTGGTAGGAAAGTACCTTTCAATAGAAGAAAAATATCGGCCTTGAAATTTTGAATGGAGGTTGAAAATTAGGTGGTAAACTACTGACAAAATAATTTTTGGGGAGCCATTTCAGTCCTTAAATATGTTTCTCCATCGCTAACAAAAGTACATATCTCTTAGTTTTTCATTTTTTACAACATATCTAAATTTCATAAATATTTAGGAAGTAAAACAGCTCCCAAAAATTGGGGCGCCAATAGAAAAATGCCGATATCTTTGAAGATTATTAAGCAATTTAAATTATTTTTGGTAGGAAAGTACCTTTTAATAGAAGAAAAATATCAGCTGTGACATTTTAAATGGAGGATGAAAATGAGGGGGTAAACTACCTCAAAATGTTTTTTTGGGGCTATTTCACCCCTTAAAAATGTTTCTCCATCGCTAAAAAAAGTACATATCTCTTAGTTTTTCATTTTTTACAGCATATTCAAATTTCATAAAAATCGGGGATTTACACTTCTGTATACGGAAGTTGAATTGATACAGTGATTTTGGGCATTGAGGTACATCGTTATTGTACGGAAGTACATTGCTATTGCGGTAAAAAAATGAAAAACTAAGAGATATGTGCTTTTTATAGCGATGGAGAAACATATTTAAGGGGTAGAACAGCTCCCCAAAAAACATTTTGGGAGTAGTTTGCACCTAATTTTCAACCACCATTCAAAATGTCAAAGCCGATATTCTTCTTCAATTAAAAGGTATGTTCCTACCAAAAATCATTACAATCGATGAATTATCTTCAAAGATATCGCCATTTTTCTATTGGCGCCCCAATTTTGGGGAATTGTTTTAGTTCCTAAATATTTATGAAATTAGGATATGTTGAAAAAATGAAAAGCTAAGAGATATGTACGTTTTTTTAGCTATGGAGAAACATATGTAAGGGGTGAAATGGCTCCCCAAAAATGATTTTGGGGTATTTTCCCCCCTAATTTTCAATCTCCATTCAAAATTTCAAGGCCGATATTCTTTTTCTATTGAAAGATACTTTCTCACCAAAAATCATTAAAATTACTTAATTATCTTCAAAGATATCGCTATTTTTCTATTGGTGCCCCAATTTTGGGGAGCCGTTTTACTTCCTAAATATGTTTTTCCGACGTTAAAAAAAAATGTGTCTCTTAAATTTTCATTTTTTACAACAAATTTCAAGTCTGACATTTTAAATAAGGTAGGTTTACTTGTGAGAGACTACGATTTATAAAAATTTCAAAAGTATCTTCAATTTAGGATTTAGGATAATCGACGATTTGACGACTTTTTTTTGAGATTTTTTTTTGTACTCTGTATGTTATTGAGGTTTGTAATATTGACAACGAATCGTAGTAAATTTTGCAAATCACAATCGCAAGAGGTTCAAAAGTTGGATATAATATCGCTAAATTGAAAATATTTTTCCGAAATAAAAGTCTCCAAGTTTACTTTCTATGAATCTCAATTTTGCCATGGAAATCATGCTGGGCAACCACGAAAATAGTATAATGTGTACCTTTAATTTGTCAAACTTTGATTTGAATACGAAATACTTGATAGCAATAGTAAAAAAATTGTCATATTGGACATTGCTTAAATACTTAAGTAGGGTAAACATGACAATTTACCTCAGTGCCCAAAATCTCTTTAAAAAAACAATATTGACCGCCACGAAACCTCCCCCCTTCAAATCGTCTACACAAAAGACAAGAATTGTGGATTAATAAGGCGTCAATAAAAAAAAACACTACTACCGACTTATATTTTGGTTTATTTATGGTTGCCCACTGATATAGTCAAGTGGAATAAAACTATCCAGGCTCAGTGAACCAAAAAAAAAACACAAAATGACAGCGATGAATCGAGATATGGAGTCTTGCACTCGTAGGCATGTGCCTACCTCTCGATTGGTCTTTCCCTCTCGAAAAACTCACCGACAACGCCAGGCTCCCCTTGTACCCCCCCCCCCCCTCCGCCCCACCTCTCCCGAGCCGCATCGTATTCTACTCGCGAAACCCGCAGTAGTTGTTAAACTGCCGGTACGGGGACACCGACCCCTCCCCAGGCCCCGCGCTCTCGGGTCACGGCCACTGTCCTCGACGGCGCAAGGATCTTCGTGGGAGAAACAATGACGGCCGGTGCCGCGCTTTTATATATACATAGGTTGGGAGTGTGCCCGAGTGCTGCATATATATATATATATATATATATAGGAACACACGCACATGGGAAGTCGAGGAAGTGCGAAACGAGATTGCCGTAAAGTAGTCACCGAAGGAGGAGAGGAATTAGAGCTGTTGCCCATACAACTATAGGCAGAGAGTGCGTATGTGTGTAAAGCGGCGGAAGAATCGTATTTCCGACGTGGAAGAAAAACAATACGTCGCGAGAGAATGCCAGTCGTAAGTAGACTGAGCGCGGAAAAGCCCCAATGTAAACGGACGGAAAAATCTACAAAAATGTTTCTGAACTACAAACAACATTTTTCGAGAAACAATTTCTTGACAACTCTACCCAACGATTTTTGCAAATTCCTGAAACTAACGTCAAATAACAATTTTTTTAAAATTATGATTTTTCAGGTTTTTTGAACAATTCTAGTGATCAGGTAAAAAATTTGGAAAAATTCGTTTGGTAAATTTGTACAGAATCTTTTTCTCGAAATAATAAACCGTCATTCATTAAAATCCATTCATTTTTCAAAAAAATGTAAAAAATTTTTGTAAAAAATTATTTAATTAAGTGTTACTTTAAAAATTATATATCGTGCCATGGGAAAATCCCCCCAAACCATTGATCTTAGCGTGAAACTTACGTCAGACACGTTAAAGCATGCTTATTTCATTATGTTTATGAAGGTTAGAGTATTTATGAGAACTTAGGGTGGCGAATTTCCTAATGCTTGGGCATATATGCCTTAGCTTTAAGACACCCTCACGTCTTAGAATTATAGGATCAATGTTAACGACTAAACTGATACTTTACGTATCCATGATGAAATCTAGCAATTTCCGTCATCTCTCTGGAGGTTAAGTCACCAACTTACCTGAAACATAAAAGAAAGACATAATTAATATTTCGTTGTATTTCGATGTTATAATATTATTATAATACAATAAATGATCTAGAAATGTATATAATTAATGACATTTTTATATTTGATTATTTATTATGCATATTCTCGTATAAAGAAAAATTATCAAAAAAATACAGACAGATATGTTGATTTTCGAGTTAAAAAGGGTCTTAAAAATACAATAACATATTGTTTATTAGGTGGACTAGTTTTTAAAGTCATAAAATATTGTTAAAATAATTTAAACAAATTTTTCTATACTAACTAAACTACTTTTATCAACACGGCCTTTAATTCGCTCAATTCTTTACCCATTGACTGGGAATTTTGATAGTATTTTTGGGTGCCGGTCGAAAAACCGACAAAATAAAAGAGCTGACATGTCAAAAAACCGACAGTCAAAAAGCCAACATAAAAAAACTGACGCATTGAGAAGTGGACAATTATTTTTTGACCTATCGGTTTTTTTTTAATGTCGTTTTTTTAACAGTCGGCTTTTCTATTGTTTATTGACTTTTATTAATTTTTAATTAAAAAAAAGTAATTTTTTGTTTAAAATGACCATGATTTTTTCAAAAAGTCATATACAAGAAATTCTCGAACTTATAACGTATAAAATTGTCAAGGCACGATTATGATTTTCGTTTTTTGCACTTTTAGGTTATGATATATCAAAATTTTGACGCCATTTACCAATTATACGACCAGATTTTTAATTCAGCACATCGAAACCTTCTGAAAAATATTCTCAGGTTTCTGATAAATGCATTTTAATCTCGTTTTTGTCAAATTACAAGAAAAAATTTAGTCCGCTACAAAAACTGACAGAAAATGGACAAAAACTTTGTTTTTAGCAGTTTTAGGTTAGGTTAGGTTACTTAAATATCTGAAAATCCTAATTGTTACCTTCCAAAAACTCCGAGAAGTCTATAAAAAAAAAAACCGTATAGGAATTACTAAAAAAGCATTTTAAAGCTGACAAACAGCACCAACATATTTTTCATGACAAATTACAAATAATAATTTTGTTCCGCCCCAAAAAACTTACTGATTATAACCAAAAACGGTGTTTTTTTTTTGCACTTTTAGGTTAGAATATCTCAAAATCTTGACGTAATAGAATAATTCTACGGCCAAATTTGGATTTAGCGTCGCGAAAACCTTCGGAAAAGTATAGTCCGATTTCTGGATATAAATTTTGTTGGCCTGTATAATTTTTATTATTCTTTACCTTAAAAAACTTGATGATTTTTCGACGTTCTAGAGTAGTATAACCCCTTAAAATTCTAAAAATAAACAATTTTGTCAACAGTAATCATTTGAAAGACAAAACAAAAACATTTCAACGCCACTCGAGAACCAACAAACAACAAATAAATAAAATTCACTGACGTGAAAAGGCATTGGGCATATGAGCTGGAACGGTATACGGCGAATGCACCGCGATAAATCATAAACAGATGATAGGTACGTGTAAGATAGAAAAGGATGGCAAATCCCGACTAAAACTGTACCGGAGGAGGAAGAGAGATGCAAGTATAGAGCGTGAGAGAGTGCCAGAGTAAAGCTGCACACGACGATGAGCAGGAAGGCAGCGGGAAGAAATCGACAGGATTCGCGAAAAAGACAATTGCAGTGGAAAAATGTTAAATGCTTCAAAGGACAACGAGCCGCCAAGTAAAAATGCATAAAGAGGGAGAGAGAAATGCTGGAAAATGGATCGCTGTATAGGAAGCGACCTGTATATGCGAGAGGGTGACAGAACGAATGGACGTGACTTCCCTATGACTCATAACACTGGGAATATGAGGGAAATAAGGACAGACAGATGGCCAGACGTGTGTACACATGGGGAGAGCGAAATGAAATGAATTAGCGAGAGACAGAATGACAAACACGCGACACACGAAGGAGATGAAAAATTGAAACGAGATGGATGCCAAAAATAGAATCCGCAAAGAAATAAAAAACAGTATGAAAATTTTCGAAAGATTTCTGGAAAAAAGTGAAAAGGGAGAAAAATGAGCGAAAAATGATAAAAAGGAGAGGAGAAAAATGAGAGAAAAAAAAGAGAAAAGTGAGAAAAAAGAGAAAAATGATCAAAAAAGAAAAGAATGATAAAAAAAGAGAAAAATGATAAAAAAAGAGAAATTATAAAAAAGAGAGAAAAAAGAAAAAACAAAATAAAAAAGAGAGAAAAGTGAGAAAAAAAGAACATTTTAAAATTATAGTTTAATACCGAAAAAGTATATATTTTTTTTTCATTTAATGTTTTATGAAATTACTAAAAAAAATATTAAAAGTAAGTAGGAAAAATCACAAAAAACATCTAAAAAAATCCAATTTAATTCTCAAAAATAAATTTTTAAAAGCTCCCATGATTAGTAACAATAACAAATACACCTAGATATTAAGTAAAGGCTGTAGCTTCCTAAAGGAACGCTAGATGGCGATTAAATCCAAATATGAAGTGGTCAGTTGTTACTTGAACTCCGTCTCAACATAACGAATTTTGATGTAATTCTTACAAATTTAAAGAAAACAATAGGATGAAAAATTTGTTTTGTTAATAACTGGTCACTTATGCGTATAAACAAAAAAGTAAATTACATGACTCAATTATTTATATTTTAAACAATTTGTACAATATTGATAATAATTCTTAGCTATTTTATAAACATTTGGTGTTTTCATGTCTTCCTTTATTGCGACTACTTCTGTTCTTTAGAGTCGATTATTACGAATCTTAAGTCAGACTTGAAAAATTCAAAATGGCGGAAACAATATGGCGGATAAATCATTCTAAAATTTTCAAAACGTATTTATATTTGCTAAAAACTTCCTTGAAATCCTTGATCTTCAGTAAGATTTCAAACATTCAAAATGGCGGATCCAATATGGCTGCCGAGTTTTTCAAAAACTGCATGGTTTTGCTTAAAACTTTCTACTCGAGGGTTTTCGGGGTCGCTGATTACGAATCTTCAGTCAAATTTCAAAAATTCAAAAAGGCGGAAACAGCATGGCGGATAAATTTGTCAACAGTTTTCAAAAAGTTTATCTATTTGCTAAAAACTTGCCACTCAGATGTTTTTGATGTTCCCGATTACGAATTTTCAGTAAGATTTCAGAAATTCAAAATGGCGGATCGAATATGGCAGCCGAGTTATTAAAAAACTGCATAGATTTGCTTAAAACTTTCTACTCGGGGGTTTTTGGTGTCGTTGATCACGAATCTTCAAACACATTTCATAAATTCAAAATGGCGTATCCAATATGGCTGGCGAGTTATTAAAAAACTGCGTGGGTTTGCTTAAAACTTTCTATGCGGGGGTTTTTGGTGTCGCCGATTACGAATTTACAATCAGATTTCAAACAAGCAAAGTGGCAGACGAGTTTTCAACCAAAAAAAAAATCAATCCGCTGGGTTTTTCAGGGACACTAAAGGCTTTAGAGAATCATAATCTCTTATAACTAAATGAAAATCAATTTCTACTGCGGGAGGTGTGTAGCAAAGAACGTCGCAGCGACGTCTAGCGTCGAAACGCCGAACTACTTCAGACAGTAATATACGAAACACGACAATTTTATAAAAAATATCATAATTTTTGTTCTGTACTATTTTTCTTATTATTTATGTTAATTTTTTAACAATGTTGGAAGCTTCGTGGAAAAAAGGTCAAAACACGACACGATGGATAAACGAAACGGTTCACGCTCAAGTGTTACAAAGGGAGACAAGAAACAATGAGAAAATATGCAGACTTATGGTGTATCTGGATATTATGGCGTATAATACCGTACCCACGTACACGTAATCAGCGGGTGTATTCTGTTGGCTCTTAACGCTCGGCTGTTCGTTCCTCGGGTTTATGCGCTCGTATCCTGAGGATACACACGCCTAATGCGCTCGATAGTTTTATGTAACATCGCGAAAACAGGCTCCAAGAGTTAAATGAGTAAGGAGTCCAAGCCTGATTACCATCGGGGGAATTTCCTCGAGGAAGATTGCCGTGAAAACAGGTTAGGTTGATGCAGTCGAGGCACGAGAACACAACAGAAAAATGGATAAGGCAAAATTGATGTTTTTAAGTCAGACTTGCTAAGTTTCCTTACGTTCAAAAACGAAATTTGTTGCAAATTTTGTAAACAAGTCGAAACAATGAACAAGTCGTTAAGATATTATTTTAAAAAATTTTGAAAAAAAGAGATTTTGGATAAAAACTTCATGCATAAAAAAAAACAGTCATATTGACTAAATTACTAGTAAATGATTTTCTAAAAGTAATACAAGTTATTACTGAAGGAATTTAATTACGAATGATTAGATTTTTAGATTTTAATAAAACAAGAAGTGATTTCTGTTTAGTCGCTATTTTTATATATCATCTAAAAATCTAAATTTATCAAATGTTTTTGTTTTGTTTTGTATAAAAATCTAATATTGTAAATCTTTCATTGACCCATTAACATCCACGGGAACACTTTTTTCACCACCTTTTCAGAACTCTTTAGATGAGATAAATTTGGGTCTCAACAATGTTTGAACGTAACAAATTTATAGATTTTTTATCGATCTTTCCAATTGTGATATTTAAAATCAGAAAGAAAAACAAATTATTACTAAAAAATAAGTTCAATTGTAAAAAAGACCGTAATTTTTTTTTAATTGGATTTTTTATCAATTGTCCGTTATGGAATCATCTTGAAAACAATTTAGATGGTGGGGGTAATGTTTGAACTTCAGAAAACTGTATTTGTAAAGTTAATTTTATCACCGCGATCATTCAAAATGGCGTCCGAAACCACAATTTTCGTCCATTGCGTTTAGGAGGATTTATCTAAAAAACTAGAAGCTTTTCGAAGAAAATTATAATTACAAAAAGGGGCTTAGAATTCACATGAAAGAATACAATAGAATGTTTGCGTATTGTTTTTGAGTTTTTTTAATTTTTTGTTTAATTTATGAAATTGGGAATTAAAAGTTTCAAAATTGTCTCCAAAAATTCTGAAAAAATTTATTATATTCTTTGATGACTTCTAAACTCTTTTTGTAATTATAATTTTCTTCGAAAAGCTTCTAGTTTTTAAATTAAAACGTCCTAAACATGTTGAGCAAAAATTCGGTCGCCATTTTGAATGATTCTGGTGACAAAATTAACTTTCCAAATAAAGTTTTCTGAACTTCACATATACCCATCACCATCTAAATTAGTATCAAGATCATTCCATAACGAAAGATTGATACAAAATACAAATTAAAAAAAAATGTCTGTATTTTTTACACTAAAACTCACTTTTAAGTAATAATTAGTGTTTTTTTCTAATTTTGGATATTACCATTGGATAAAATCTATAAATTTCTTATGTTCAACAGTTTTTGAGGTTAAAATTTATGGCATCTAGATAGCTGTGAAAAACTTGATGGGTTAAACATCATTACCATCTGCATTAATCATAGAAACATTGTTTTGTGGATAATTGATTACAAAGAAACACTACTGTTTTTATTTTAAAAAAAGTAGTAAAAGTTAAGTAAACGATTTTCTTTACTTCTTTATTTGCACAAAGTGAAACTTCACTTTCTGAAACTGCACTGCTTCGAATCTTCTGAAGCATAACTTCATTCCCACGTCAGGAAGTTCAATTTTGAAACACTTCTCTACCGTATGAAGAAAATAAAAATAAGAACTTCTTCGACAGAAATTGGCTGGTATCAAAACAACTTTTGCACGCGTGTAATATCTTGCATAATTTATGTTTATGTTCGAGTAGATACAGAGATTCGAGGATAATAGAAATTTAGTATTCCCATAAAAACCTGAGAAAAAAAAATTGAAACACGCAAGAAACAATCTGGCTCTTGGAATTCCATGAAACGTCGCTGCTGATTTCTGGTACAAGATTACTTATTAGTCGTAATCGAAACCTACTGAATTACTCGTTACACGACACAAATAAATAAAATTTTAATTGCAATAAACAAACAAGTTTTTCGTACGTTTTTTAATAATTCCATCAAAACATATATATGTTAAGATTTACAATATGTATTAAATATTTACAAATATGATTGTAAACGATAAAGTACATTGTAAATTTTGCTATACTTTTTGTTGGAGCATTCCATATCGAAATGTAACACTTGCGGTCGAGGTTTTTTGTCTCAAATTTGTATGAATTTTTACTGGTGTTAAATTAAATTTTGGAAATTTCTGAAAGAATTCAGTACCATTTATGTTTTTTAGTTTATGCGTGAACAATAGATCGAAAAAACGACTATTCCATTAAAAATTCATAATTCAAAAAGACCTCTTTCGATTTGGCTCAAATTTTGGAGAAAGATAGTTAAAAGTACATACTTTGAAATGATTATATAATTGATCTGTGTTTTTTTTTAGTTTTTTGCTACAATGTCTAAAAATAGCGTGAAAATTTAATTTTTCAATGATTTTTCCTAGTTTACGTGCATTTTTGCGCATGCGCAGAAGAAATCTGAACCTAACATTGGATTCTTTGGAAAATTTCCAATCAATTATGCATTCTGATACTTTATTTTAATTTATTTTCGATAGAATTTACAAGAAAATTCTAATATACTTAAAACCCTTGATTTTTTGCTATAATTTTAAAAAATAGCGTGAAAATTCATTTTTTCCAATGATTTGTTTCAGTTTTCGGGCATTTTTGCACATGCGCAGCTTTGGAGAAGAAATCTGAATCCCAATTTGGATTCCTTGGAAAATTTCCATTTTCTTGTAAATTCTATCGAAAATAAATTAAAATAAAATAGCAGAGTGCATAATTAATTGGAAATTTTCCAATTTGGGTTCAGATTTCTCCTCCGAAGCTGCGCATGCGCGAAAACTGTGACAAATCAGTTAAAAAATGGAATTTTCATGCTTTCTTTTTTATACAGCAAAAAATGAAGGGTTTTAAGGTAGCTAGACCCCAACTGTGCAAGTCAAAAACGATGTAACTATAAAGTGTAAAAACATAACCTCAATACCAATATGTAAAATCTAATTATAAATAAATAATTAGTCTTATGTCATTCAAATATCAAATACATACTAAATTAAATTAATGAAAAGAAAAAATTAACCTAGTGAATAACGTAGTACAGCAATAGTGGCAACGTCGCATTTTATCAGCAATGCGCGATTTAAACACAGGTAACATATTCCGCTGTGGATCGAAACAGAGTTTGTTTTCGTATTTTATTTAATGTGGTCGTATACAGAAAACGAAAATGTCTGCATATCTATTACATATTTTACGAATACGCGTATGTGTATTTTATTTATATTACGTTATCTACAGTGGTTTTCATGCTAAACTCATCAATAAAAGTACGTATGTATATTCAAATACTCGCGCGCAAAAACAAAGAATGATCTCATAAATGCGACGTTGCCGTCTATTCTGTATCGTATAAGAAATCCCGAGAAATTTCTGAAGTTGGATTTTTGATCAAGTCGAACTTTTTTATTAAACGGTCAATGTTTACGACTTTCAAATATGTGATTCCTCATTACTTCAATTACTTCAGGCTAGGTTTTCGTCAAGATCTTGACAGTAGGTTTTATGCTATAAGAAAATTTGTATCGAATCGGCATTTTTTCGACAACTTTCATCATGGCTACCATACTGATCTATGTAAAAACATGCGATTTTTGATTGATTATATCTCGGGAACTAAACGGTCAAAATTGTTCAAATTTAACAGGCATACGCATTGTTATTCAAATTAGTTTTGCTGAAAGTTTCAAAAACTTCTTGAATAATAGATGTTTACGGTCTAGCTACCTTAAGTGTACAAGAATTTTCTGGATTTTTTTTACATTTTTTACATCATACAAGACACAAATACAGTTCTGTCATAAACTAACTAAAAACGGACGATCGAATATTTCATTCCCCAATTGCGTTTCCCATTATTTACGCTGTGTGCGTGGGGGTCAAAAATATCCATACGCATTGCGCACGCACGCGTGTAGGGTAAGTGGCAGTCCTCATTGAGACATTAATATGAGGCCGTGTTGCTGGATTAAGTAGGAAAGAGAAATAGAAATAGAGGAACATCGGACTACCGTCGTTAGATAGGGATGGAAAGGAAAAAAAGTAATAATGGAAGCTTGAGAAATGTTACACTCTCGTGGCGGATCCATTTTGGATGCGAGAATAATCGTGGTGTCTCGTAAGTTAAGGTTTAAACTTTCACGTGCTCTCGTCGCCGCTGTTGCCGAGAGAATCCGCCTCGGAGTTTGCTTGGATAAGTTGGATTTACTCGAGAGAGAATTTTCGGATGATAAAGACGGCGCCAGGAATCCCGGATTACGCGACACGACAGGAAAGTGGACTACTGCCCACTCTCTTCTTGTACAAACCGCAACTTTCGCATTCCCGTTATTATTTTTTGATCGGCATGGGTAAAAAGAAATGACGTTAATAAATATTTAAGGGCTGCTGAAGCTCCTAGATGGAAATCGTCCATACCTAACCTAAAATATTGCAATTAAACAGAAAGTAAATGTATTTTCAGGTTCGAATCTATTTTGAGGTAATTTTGTAGTTAAATTTAGGAAATTACGTCAAATTTCAAGAAAAATCGGTTCAAAATCGAACGAGAATTCGCATAAATAAAATAGAAATTGTACTTTTATAGTTCACATTTTTCTTCTTCTAGAAATTTCACGAACATTTGTAAAAAACGCGCGTAATCCTTCTTATATAGATTTGACCTTGAGAATATGTTTAGTTTCCATTTCCAGTCAGAGTCCCGGTATATTTGCGTCTCCCTATATTTATGTCCCAGCATAGTTCCCTGTTCCGTCTCGTTATATTTGTCTGTCGCCGCTGTGTTTCCCCCACCTTACGCGCTGAGGCCTCAGGAAGGGCCTGTTGTGACGTCACGAACGTAACGTGACTGAGGAGAGTGGGAGAAGCGGCGCTTCCCTTCTTTTGACAAATATAAGGAGACGGGAGGAGAAGGCGAAGAACCGAGCGGGCAAATATAACGGGACTCTACTGTAATTGGAGTATTTTAAGTTATGAAATACCCATATGCTTATCGATAATATGCAATGTTTACCATTATATATAACATAAAAAAAACGTTAATACATGAATGTTCAGAAGAAATTCGCCAATTTAAACCGCTTCGCATGAAAAATTAAATTTCTACGTATATGACGCTGGAGTCTATTTAAACGTTCGAGAAATGAAAAAGTCGACCTAAGATGTAAAAAATTGACGATCGGGTGTTTTCAGTACGTTTAGGAACGCCGTCGGGTTAGGAAGTCCGCGTCGCGATCGGATCGTCACCGATTGATTGGAATAAAGTATGATTTTTAGTTTCTGACGGATCAAAAATTATTAATTTTTAATTAATTTTTAAGTTTAACTTGCTTAACCGATTTTCATGCAAAATCGTCACTCAAAATAAAAATTTGGGCGAAAAAACAAATTTTTTGTTAAAAAAATCAAATCCGTCTTTTTTGGAACGCAATTTTTTTAAATTTTGAAATCCTTATATAATTATAAAAGAAAAAACATTTATTAATTTCCCAAAACAATGAATGATTCATTTTACACATTGATGACACCCCTAACAATTGAAAAACATCGACGTCTTTTTCTGAACTGCAAGTCATGGAAAACTATATTAAAACAAATATTCTGAGTCATTGGCTAAATTTATTCTTTATTTTAAAACACTCACGTATAAAGTTAAAAATAGCACATAAATTTCTCATGAAAATAACATAAGCGTTCTCTGCTTCTGCAATGTATACATTTTAATTTTCGTGAAGCATATTATGCATCTACACTACCGGCCAAAAGTTCGTGAACGCTCTGAATTTTTTAAATCATCCAATAATGTGTTCTATCTCTGAATCGTTAACGATAATGATAAAACTCATAGGATGTCTTTTAAAGTACACAAATAAAGCTTTCAATTGGTGCATTTAGTTTTTCTTCAGACGTTATAGTTTCGCAATTGTCAAATTTTAAAAATGTTAAAATTTGCCATTTTTTTCCTTCGACTTTAAACACTGACAAAAAGTCTAAAAAATGTTTCTGCATATAGTTAATTTTTGTCTAAATACTACAATTCAAGGACTTTAAAATGGCTCTTGTGAAAAGTCGATACAATTTTTTGTTCCTGAGTTATGATTTTTTGAAAATTGCCAGTTTACCTCATTTTGCCAGAATTCTTTGGAAAAAGGCAAAAAGTTGATAACTCAAAAAAATAGTAACTCTGACAAAAAAATCCTATGTACTTTTTACAAGAGCTATGCCAAAGATCTTGAATTGTAGTATTTAGCCAAAAATTGGAAATATACAGAAAAATTGATTACACTTTTTGTTAGTATTAAACGTCAAAAGAAAAAAAATGGCAAATTTTAACATTTTTTAAATTTGGCAACTGCGAAACTATAACGTCTGAAGTTAAACTAAATGCACCAATTGAAAGCTTTATTTGTGTACTTTAAAAGACATCCAATGAGTTTTATCATTATCGTTAAGGTTTCGGAGATAGAATGCATTATTTGATGAGTTAAAAAATTCAGAGCGTTCACGAACTTTTGGCCGGTAGTGTAAGTTTAGCAGTATTTTTTAGTAGTAAAGCCTATTGAAAAAAAAAGTTGGAATTAACGTTTTTTATTTCCCAAATCCTGCTCTTTCGAATGGTGTATCAAAAAATGTCAAAAATTTAAAAATAAAATAATTACGAGCATTTATTTAACAAAAATCAAAATTTTTGTAGAATTTGTTTTCACTTCTCGTTATTTTTGTTTCATTTGCCGCAGTAAAATACCTCATATTTTTATCAATATCACATCGAAAATTTTTAGTCTAGAAGATAGAACTAATGCAAAAAATTAAATTTCAAAATGGCGACTGAATAATCACACTCGATTCAATCGATTGAATGCATGCGACTATGATTTTGAAAAAAATCGACTTTATCAAGCATTCTTGAGCCACCATTTTGAAATTTAAATTTTTACAATAGTTCTATCTTGTAGTCCACACATTTTTGACGGAATATTTGTAAATATTTAAGGTATTCTAATGTGGGAAATGATAAAAAATAACAATAAGTGGGAAAAAAACCTAAAAAATTTCTGATTTTTGTCAAATAAAAGCTTGTCATTTTTTACTTTTAAATTGTCAGGCATTTTTCAATATACCATTCGAAAGAACAGGGTTCTGGCAATAAAAAACATCAATTCCAACATTTTTTTCACTGCGTTCTACTACTAAAAAGTACTGTCAAACTTCACGTTAAATTTATGTACATTTGGACCTTAAATGAAAGTTAATCCAGATGTTTTTATTTATATTAAATATGTTTTTACTGTAAATTAGCTCAACTTTTTATATTATCTTTGGTATTCTTTTGTCAATATAATTAACGTTTTACTTTTAGTAAAGCCAATCCATGCAAATTATGAGTATGCTAATCGTTCGCAAGAAATAAAACATTGTAAAAGCAACAATCTACGTGTTTCAACAAATTTGGCAAGAACCGAAGCACGTTTTGCACATCACTTTAAACGAGTTATGACAGCAATTTTCGAAATAAACCATCATCTTGCAAATAACTGTCGTTTGTACTGTAAGCAGATATCAGGCAACATACTATCATATGATTACCGGCGAGCTTTGAGACAAGTACGTGGAATATCTAAAGCCAGTTTGGTGCTGGAATGAGGCCACCTTCTTATATTCCTATTTTATAAATGGTATGTGTCATGGGTACGAGAAGTGAGAAGTAATGGGTCAGATTTCATTATTCTTTATTGCATATCTTGTTTATTATGTTATTCAAATATTTGTTTTTCGACATAAAACGTCACCAAGATTCATTCATTTCAAAATTTGCATTTTGTAAATGTCCGTCCAGCCAATTGACTGACAGAAATTTGGAACAATATAAATTCATAAACTTTATAAATTAAGCATTTTTGTACTGTCCTATTAGATCTGCCATTTTGAATTTTTAAAATCTGACGTAACTATGAAAAAAAGAACTGTTGCTTCATTTGAAATGCATAACACGTCTGTACTTTTTGTTTTCGTCGTTAATAACCATTATTGGTCGTCCATATTGAATAAAAAACAATTTTTATTTTCCGAATTCAAATTCTTTATTTTACATTTTAGATTCCTCTTCAAATCATATTTTCCATTACTTTACTACATTTTTCGTTGTTGACTCAAAGTTTTCAATCCGACATTTTGAATCTGCCATCTTGAATTGAAAAATCTAGCATTCGAACGACAGAAAAAATGTCATTATTTATTAACCAATTTCTTCTCATTTCTAAGTCTGGCAACTGCGGACAGAAAAATATAGTTAATACAACCATTTTATGAAAGTTCACCACAGGATCACAAAAAATAGTTAAATTAACTATTTATATCGTAAACAAAACGTGGATTTTGCTCCGTTTACGATTTCCCGATTGGGGTTGTCGAGATGGCTGATTGCGAATACGCAGTCGGAATTTTGAAATTCAAAATGGCGGATACAAAAATTTAAATTTACATCGAATTGGACGAAACTCTGTATCTGGGGATTTCCGAGGTCGCTGATTCCGACTCCGCAGTCAGAATTTTGAAATTCAAAATGGCGGATCCAAAATGGCGGATACAACATTTTAAATTTAAATCGAATTAGACAAAATTCCGTATCTGGGGATTTTCGAGGTTGCTGATTACGAATCCGCAGTCAGAAATTTGAAATTCAAAATGGCGGATCCAATATGGTCCATAAAATTTTTAAAATTAGATTGAATTAGACAAAAATCTAATGAAAACTCCATGAAATCACCAGTAAAAATGTTCACGACACATTAAAAAATGACACAAAGGATTAAATATGGCGAATTAAAGCATTTCATAACAGTAAACAACATTTATCAATAGTGAAAATATATTTGTTACTTAATAAAATGATTTATTTACGAGTAAGAAATAGTTTAGTTACGACATATTTAAAGAAGTCTTCTTTACGCAAACACTTTTTTTACTTCTTTATTAAAACATCACCCTATACATCACATCCCTTAAAACATCAAAGAACCACCCCCTTTTTTCATTCTCGACAAATTATTTCTTGTGAATGCATAATGCAGGAAATATCGATTGTTTCTTGTTAAAGCATCCAATCACGAAAGCCGCACACGTGCGCGCACTCTTTACGACGAGTGCCGTAATCAGGAAACCAACTTTGAATGCAATCTTATCACAAAGTTGCTGTTCGTGTAACCCTTGACGACTATATGTGACGCCACCCCGGCACTCTCTCGAATGCAACGTTTATTCAATATTGTATTAAAACGCATAAAAGGCGACTGTAATCTTCGGCGAAATCGCGCCAACTTTATAGACTTGCTCTAGTCGTGGCTTATGAAATATTTTTTTTACGTTACGAGTGAAAGGACCCCAAGTAGGACGATAAGACGAAAGTGTGTAAGCCGATTCGTATTTATATCAAGTTTCACTCGCTCTTGTGCCATGTGACATTTCACTTTCATTGAAATCGGACTACCTACCGATACGCACACAAGGAGATGAATTTTTACCGGAAATATCAACAATGACGCCACATACTTATCCCTCAACATCCTACATAACGATTTTGTACACTAATGTTGTTATTTCGCCATTATTTTCGTATTTACCATTTCACACGCATTATTTATGTGCCGATCACCGAAAAAGTCGGTGACACGTCAATCATCGAGAATTATTATGCCAGTACCCGAAATTCTAGTTGCTTTCCACAGAATTCTTAAGTTACCGTTCTTTTTTAGCAATAATTTCCGTGATTATCATTTTAAAATAGTTTGTCTTATTTTTAACAACAAAAAATGAAAATCTTGACATTCTATTTAGGCTATAATGAATATTTTGTAATCCTACGATTGTTATTTTAACACTGGCTTTTAAATGATCATCTATGATGTTAAAGTTTGAAACGTTCGAGTCCAACAAAAATTTCTTTTTTGTCGAATGAAGTTTTGTTGACAGTTTATTTTTCATCTTTTACCCCCTCCAAAAGGACCTTCCTGTCATGAAACATTTTTGAAAAAATTCGAGTTCATTTCTTGACATCATTAGTGACTATTCAAAGAAAAAACGAATTACATGACAGTAATTGAAACTTTTTTGACAGTTTATGTGTATTTTTTGATCTTTAACCCCATCCAAAACGATCTTG
Organism: Trichopria drosophilae; assembly: GCA_030407085.1. NCBI lineage: Eukaryota > Metazoa > Arthropoda > Insecta > Hymenoptera > Diapriidae > Trichopria > Trichopria drosophilae. The sequence continues at coordinate 196,387,148 of CM059582.1, forward strand.
CTGTCATTAAAATTTTTTTGCAAAATTCGAGGTTGTTTCTTGTCATTCTTAATGACTATTCAAAGAAAAAAATCGAATTGTATAACCTGAATTCCAACTTTTATGGCAGTTTATGTGTCTTTTTTATCTTTTACTCCCTCCACCCGTATCCCTGTTTTTTCGAAACATTTATTTGCCATTAATAATGTTTATATGTGACAATGATTAAAAATAGATTCGATAACAAAAATTATTCATTAGACTACAATGTTGCAAACATGATCATGTGATTTTCAAACTTTTGTTTCTATAAATACTAATGTTGACTGGTTTTTTTGGATTAAATAAATTGTAAAAAATATAAAAATGACTTTTTACAACATTAATAACATTTTTGTATTAATTTAAATAATCTACATTTTTTTATACCTCGTACTTAACAAAAAAAATTTTGCGTCTTCGGGATTCGAACCAGACGTCGCACCAATTTGCCGTACTCTGTTCTGGTCGAATGTAATTACTCTTTTTTCCTATCTTGACTGATTTTATGACACCTAGTTTTCATTGTATTGTGAACCTAACGTAACGGGATGATCCTTAGGCCGTGAAAAAGAAATTTATCTTGTATTGTTGGATTTGTTACTCCTCGACACACTTTGCTCGTGATACTCATGCGTGCCGCAGATATAATTAGTACCGAGCAATGCGATGAAAGCGCCTAACCCAGGCCCGAGTTCAAATCAACCTAGCGAGTAATAAGACAATTAAGAATTTTCTATAATTCATTATATCTGGTACAAGATATATTCCACATTGTGTGAAATATTAATGCCGGGAAACTAACGCGCCGCGGAGGCGTAGATACACTTTCGTCATTATATCCGCTAACCACACGTTTCAATGTTTACGTTATTACCAACTGCGTAATACAATGACACAATTAACTTAATAAATTCACTTCAACCGTGATTTTCTTGACACTCTGAAAACCGACGTTAAATTGCTTTGTTAGTTTAATATCATATAGGATTTAATCTTGTTAAAAATGTTTAATTACAATATAATGCTAGAACAATATTTGCTTGTAAATAAAACAACGGTTTTTTATAACAAATCAAGTTTGCCATCAAAACAGATTAAGGGGGTTCTAACATGATCCGTCGGTAAAGTAGGAAGTTTCATTAAAAAACGTAAATTAAAGATGACTGAATATAAGTTTCTAAATTTTATTTTTACAGACAATTATTACAGGCGATTTCCTAGAAAATACCAAAGAAATTAATTGAGATCAGACCGAGAATTTCCGGAAATAAATAAAAATCACTTGTTTCCGAAAATTCTCGATCAGTTCTCAATGAATATCTTTGGTATTTTCTATAAAACTGTTTGTAATGCTTAGAATTGCCCTTACAGAACCTGAATTTTAAAAATGTTATTCAGTCATCTTTAATTTACGTTTTTTAGTGAAATTTCCTACCTTAACGACGAACCACTTTACAACCCGCCTAAAGGGTTTCTAAAATAGTCCGTCGATAAAGTAGGAATTTATGATAAAATCGTAAATTCTCAAAAGTGCTCGTATCGAAAAAGTAAAAATTGGTATTTGTAGGGAATTTAAATGCGCATCTTTTTTCCTTTTGACAAAAATGGTCAAATTTTATGGTTTCTTAAATAAACCTCAAAAATGTTATTTTAATTTCATTAAAAATTTCAATATTTTTTCACTTTAACTCGCGCTAGTGAATTCATTTTTGAAAATTTGAGAACGGAAAATGTACCAGATTGATCGCAAAAGTTTTCCGCGTCTAACGCAACCAGAAAACTTGAAAAATCTTAAAAAACAACAAAATTATGAATTTTTTCCCGCGAATTTCTGAAATACGTCTTTTAAGACATTCCAGTGCTTCGTTTAAGGGGAAAATTTTAAACCACGAAAAAGTTTAAGTCAGAAAGTTGCTTATTAGGGTTTGTTACAGTCTTCTGGAAAATTTCATACTCATTCAAATTATAATTTTTAGGTTATGGAGGTTTTAAGTTGCTACCGGTATGTTTAAGTATGTAAAAGCATCGAATGTTTTCAAACCACGAAATAAGGTATATATTTTATTTGGATTTAGGAAATTTTGTTCTCAGTGAATGTAATATTTTACAATAAAAACACAAAAAGTTAGAGTTTAAAGTTGATTGATAACTGAAGGAATTCAATATTTTGACTTGAATTGTAACAAGTAACAGACACATGCGCATTAGAATCCGAGTTGCAACACGGAGGTCTGTAGTAACTTGGTTTGCCCGCAAGCCGCGAAAGCAAATCGATAACAGATAGACACAGACGTTTCGAGCTGTTGGCTTTTGAAAAATTGGTACTTCTTTCACTAAATCCAAAAGAGGTCCAGGTGTTCTCAGAAAATGTCTTTGACAGATACTTTCACCTTCACATTCTAAGAATTCCCTTGCAAAACAAATTAAATTAAAAAAAAATCGATGTGTAACCTTTAATTTTTGAGTTTTTGTAACAGAATATATTTTCCCATAAAAATCCTCCAAAATGTTTGTATTCAATGAAATATAAAAATGTGTTTTTAGTTTAATTTTACAAAAATAAATAAATTTTGTTACAGAGTCGAGTATTTTTTTTAATTCAGTCAAGACATTAACAATGTTCTAACACAATACAACAAAAAAATAACAAAAAATCTAACATCCCCCACTTCAAAAAACTTCAACTTCTTTTATACATTTTTTTTTTTTACTTTTTTTCTTACAATTTTTTTTATACAAGCAAAAAGTTAAAATTTTGCTGTCGTAATCGAAAACATTTTTTCCCATAAAAATTACAATTTTTTACGTCATGAATGCAATTAAAATTCGTTTATTACAGTTTTTTGCTGAATTTTCACAATAATCTGATGTCTGAGGGAAAGATTCCTTTTCAAGATTCTGTTTTACTAAAAATTGATTAGTAAATAATTAATTTTAAATTTTTAATTACTAAGTAAATTGATACAACATCAAACATATGAAAAATTGTATTTTTTTTGAACTCTCACAGTGACACATTTCTGAAAAAGTTATCGAAATAGTCATTGAATTAAAAATATCTTACCACTTTCAATAATAATTAGAAAATCCTTCAACAATTCTTTTAATACCTCTGTGCAACTCCTGACAATGTTTTGACAACCTTCCTTTCGGAGATGTTCTATAATCCATATTTTTAAAATCTTATTGCCTATAAAACTGAATAATTATTCGAAGAACATTTAATAAACACAACAATTACGAATGATATGACACAAATATTTGTATCGCTGGGAACGCTCAATTTTTAAAATAGAGTCGTGACGTCTATACTGCACTGCAGCTGACAGGTAAATATTGACAAAAAAAAAAGACAAAAGCACGGGAATAACGTTGAGCCAATTATAACATATAGAAGAAACAGAATAATACATTTGTATTTCAACACTTTTATTTACAGATTCTCTAGCATTTTTTACATTAACATTATTAACATTGTTATAATAAATCTGGCGAATTATTTACAAAATTTGTTTTTTATTTAACTGCACAAGAAAAGGAGTTGATAACCTCAAGTAAATTCTAAAATAACCTTACACCACTTACTTTTGAGGACTTTTTTAAACTAATCAACGATTTATTAATACGACAAATGTATTTTTGATTATCCAAAGCTATAATTTACAATTAGTTCTTGTACTTTATAAAATATACTAATGAATAAACTTTTACGTTTTATTTATATTTATTCAGTTTAGTGTATGTTATCTTTTTAATTGTAGTACACTTTTTATTACTGTGTATTTTAGTCGTGTTTTTGTTGTTTATTTCCTCTTGTTATGTAATTGTACAAAACAGTAGTTGCAAACAATATTTTTTGTTACACGGGGTTGTAAAATTCGATTTTACGCCCTCATTGCCGGTGGTAAAATAGTATTTCGCCCCTTCGATAACTACAATTGGTTTTTGACTTGTAAAAAATTCCTCCTAAGGTAAACATTGAGGATATCCCTTTATTAGCTTTTCGAAAAAGTATACACAAAAATTGATCTCTCCCAATAGTATCCTACGTTTTTTGTTGAAACAATAACCTAAAAAATCAGGTTTTTGCATATATAAACTTTTTATGAAACAATGAACAATAAAAATAATGTAACCAATGGAAAGAGCACAAATAGATACATTCAAGAATGATTTTTATTAACTTCTTGAGATATTGATATATAAATGTAAAAATGTGAACATTTTACTGTTTTTCACATTTTTGGACAATTTTCAAAAAGTGCTCTCGTAGTATATTCATAAATATCTACATAACATCAATTACAAAATATACCAAAAGGTTTCATTGAAATTTTACGACTTTATTGCCAAAAAACGCTATTTTCTAATCTTCAGTCCCCATTAGGCATCCGCCATTTTGATTTTTAAAAAAATAATGTCAAATTCGTTTTCAATGACCTCAAAAACATAAGCACACATACTTGCAATGACAAATGTCCTTAACTTCTGGAGATATTGAATTACGAACCTAAAAATGTCCAAAAATTCACTTTTTTCAATATTTTTTAACGATTTTAAAAAAACGTACAGTTTTATATTTTAAAATTTTTTTCCTAATTCCCATCGAGGAATTTCTTAATATATGCCGTTATTCTTTTAATTACACTTCACTAATACCCAAATTGCGTTTCTAACTTTTTTTAAATTTTAATTTTTTGAATTGAATTGAGTTTTAAGCCCGTTAAGACGAAAAGTGTCTTAAAGCGTTCATCAGTGATCGGTTGCGGGCGAAAAAGTCCATTTTACGCCCTGGATACAGAAATACTTCTTTTTATGTAAGTTTTGGTAAAATTAGATTTTATAAATTCTTCAATCTCTATATTTCTCATGGCGTACCAAAAGGTCAACTTCAAATTATAATACATCAGAGTGACGTAGATTACCACCGAACTTAGTGCAATCGATACCACCAAATCAGGCAGCTTGTCGCATCAATGTATATTTACGTAAGAGGTAAATGTTGGGTAGTAAACACAATTTTGGTAAAATTAGTCTCGCTTTCCGTAAACGTGATATAAATACGTATCCCGGTTTACGTGAATCTGAATTAAAAAAAAAACCTAACCGATCGTGCCATTCAAACGTTCTCAGAAATGCACGTGTAATTCGTATCCGATCAATACTTTTCATCCTCTCGTATTTGCGAATGCAACGCCAACCAAATGAAACGGGCCCCTTTTTTCCCCGGCGCATTGTTTACTTTTAATCAATATTCGCTAAATGGCATCCCGATACTGTCTCGTTATATTCCGTTTTTATTTCCATGACGTATAATTGATAGAGATTATTCGTACAATCACTGCATGGGAGTATTTTTCGAAATCGTCTGCATTCGACTCGCGCATAAAAAAATTATGCGTAGACTTGTGAGATGATTTCTATTCATAAAATACACTTCAAAAAGAGCTTTGACGTACACTGTTCGAAAGAAGAGAAACAAAGGAACGCATTTAAATTTCTATTCGACGAAAAATCTCGACAGAATTGTGTACATTTGGTCTACAGTGAATTTTGGAAAATTTTCCATGAAAAACAGGAATTGCCAAACAACAATTTCCCAATTTGAATTCGTGCTAAATTCACATATTTTCTCGCGATGTCGTTTATGAAACTTCCTTTCAAATATATCGACGATCTGCCTCGAAAGAGTTGTAACTCTTCGGGCGCGAATCGATCATAAGATGAAACGTTGCAATATCGTGCAACCGTCTGGGTTCAACGTGACAAATATCAGCGTGTACGTCCCAAATCAATCGATACTCGTCGGGCATATTTACGAATCTATAACAATGAGAATCGAGATTGAATAAAAATGTATAATTAAATGGAAAAAAATCTACACGAAATCTACTACTCTTTAAATATTTTGTGTGCGGGCAGTACAGGTTTTTCTATCGGCATAGCGTCAGCCTTATTTATAGTTAACAATAATAACGCGGCAGTGGTCGTGCGTGTTAAAGTGTATGATTACCGTTCAGCGGACCCGGGTTCAAATCTCCGTCGGAGTACGATTTTTTTTCGTCTTTCTCTTTTTTTTCAAATGGTTTCAAATTTTTGTTACTGTTCAGTTAATATTCTTGTAGAGTTCCGGCATGATTTTTGAAATTTACTATTAACCCTCCTGGGCACAAAGAGTATACTCGTCCAAACTACATTGTTTCCATATGGGAAAAGAAAAACTCCCTCAAATTTTCTCAAATCCTCAACATCCGAACGAGTTCGGGGCTTTTCACTGGATTATTTTTTTCCATGTAGTAACTAAACGGAACACTATTGGGTATATGAACATTTTCAACTTTAGAAAGGTTAAAAGTAAATCTTTTCACTAGCTTTATTTTCGAAAAAATATCGTGCTTTTACATTTTTTCTTGATGAATCCAAATTTTGCGCTTCTACCGACATCTAATGCACGTAATCTGTGGACCCCACAGTTGTACTGAAAAGTTATGGAGGAACACATATTATTTTATTTTACAACATGGCAGATTCAAAATGGCAACCACAATGAAAATTTTTTTAAACTTAACGACTTTTTTCTCTGAAATTATAGACTTTAGAGAGAATTTTCTTAGAACAAAAGTGTTTTAGAATTAGTTAGAGAATACTCTCCGACTTTCTTCAAAATTTCGATATTTCGAATGTTCGAATGTGAAGATATTCTTTCCAGGACTAAAGTCTATTGTTTTCAAGACAAAATTTGTTATTTTAAAACAAAAATTGTATTTCATGTTGAAAATAAGCGTCGAAACGGGAGTAATTCCCTCAAAACAATACATTTTCCATCCCAACCAAGTGTTTTTGTTGTCAAACCCGCTTCTTACTATCTCAAGTACTAGTTTACGTATTATCAATTTGAAAAGCTACAAGAAACGACGACAGTTTCAAGCGTAAAACAAAAATCGATGTGTTAAGTGTGCTCGGGACATTTGCCGTAGTCTTTCGAAGCTCAGGGCCGTCGAATCAGACTTGATAAAATGCCTGCGAATGCCTTACCTTACCTTCGAAGCGGCACTTAAATTAAACAAAAGCATATTTTCTCAGCAATTTTGTATTTTTTCGCTGGAGCACTTTCAACCTTTCGGAGGCGTGTGCGTTGCCTTGGGAGTAGAAAGACCTCTTTGGCTTGTCTCTCCTCGGTTTGCTGGTTTACTCGAGGAAACGCCAGAGTTCATAAATCGAAAGCGACCTTGTAGGGGAGACAACGACAGCTCTACGACATCGGCGATAACCGCAAATGTACCCTTGAAAGCGGCAAACTATGAAATCTCGTAGCAACCGAAGCGATCGATCTTTTTGCGATTTCCTATTGAATCCCACCGGAAGGTAGCCTTGCTATTGTCGATTAACCACCTATTCATTGGACAAAATATTAAGTCATGTCCATTCTACTTTTTCCATGCAATCTTGCTCATATATCGGTGCCGGTGGAAAAACCAACAGGTCATAAAGCCGATAATCATAAAACCGATAGTCGAAAAGCCAAAACATAAAAAATGGACAGACGGACATTAATTTTTTGAAGTGTCGAATTTTTACTATCGGCTTTTCGATTGTAGGTTTTTTTTGACTGTCAGCCTTTTTATTTGTCGGGGTTTATTGTCAGTATATGCAAAAGAAGTGTACTTGATCATATACAACATTAGCGATTCGACTGAAAAAATCGTTTTATAGTTTATATTTAAATTTGTCGAAGGAAGCACTTTTAAAATTTTGTTTCTTCTCTTTTTTTTGTTATCAATTATGACATGCTATATCAAGTTTTGTTATATATTATGCACTATCCTCCTCATTTTTTTCTGGAGCTGTCTGCATTTATCTGAATTACTTTTTATGCCACAAACCAGAATACTAATCAAATTTGACCAAAATGAATGTAATTATTATATAACGATTGTTTATATAATATGGTAACTAAATTTCGCACGATCCCGCATGGTACCGAGTAAGGTCATCGATGAACCCCTCTTAACTACGGAAGATATTGTGACTCACGCGAATCGATAATGCCCCTCTAGGTATTATTATCCCGACCGTTTTGCACGAACGACGCAACTGACACATTGTCTTCGTTGCCCTGCACAACTCGTAGATAACGTTTCCCCTAGAATCAAAAACTTTAAACGCCCCAAAATGTTTCATTATGACAAAAAGAACATCCGCGTGGCTACTGTCAAAAACATCCGTTACCAGCTGAAGTTAATAAACACGAAGAATCTAATGATAAATCTTATATTTAAGTTTGGATAGGCACGCCCGCTATGTACCAAAGTTGACTAATGCAAAAACAATACATTGCATAAGTTAGAACGTAGATCGATAGGCGTGTGTCGTAAAACAAATTCCAGTTCGGAGGCGTCAACTTTTTTTTTATTGCAGTCAGCTGTGAACGATAAGAGTCCGTTTTACGGCTCTATTTATCAAGACAGCAATGGTACTTAGTTATCCAACTTAGAACGTGTCAACATCCATCAACATTCGATTCGCATTCGTGTTTTTCTACGACTTAGTGCGGATAATTCGTATTTCTCGCTGACAAATCGTATCGATTGAAACAATGACGACTTGGTAGCCGGGGTTTATCGCTCGTTATAATTTACTTCCTCCATATTCAACCCACGGATATTCCAAGGGTCACTAAGTCTTGTTGGGAAAACGGACTAACGGAGGTGACTTAGGAAATGACATTTTCTAGTGTTACATGGGACAAGTTGAGTACATCTTGTTAGAGAACAACGGACAAGTAAAGCTGCGCGTGCGATCATCGCATTTCGGCCTCGTGAAAATCTATTTTACAGAAGCGAATTAACTTTGCACTGTTACTGGTTTTGAATAAATATCAGTTCTTAATGGTGTAAGAATTAAGTAAAGGCTTAGTAGATCGATGATATTGTTAACTTTACAAAGGGAAAACTTACGCTGTGTTTAGTAAAAATATTTCCCAGGACATGTTTAGGTGTTTGATAAATGGTTAAGACAAAAAAAGGTCGCCATCTTGTCTGACTGGACAACTTATAAGAGAAGGACCTGCTGAAAAGAGGTAAATTGTAATAAAAGTAAGGAAGAGATTTAAAATTTACTAAAAAGTAAGGAAATAGTAGCTCAAAGTAAGCCAGCTTTTTTAAAACAAAGAAATATTTCTAAAAAATAACCAAAAATATTTTCTAAAATCATTGTGACTATCCTATCAAATATTTACTTCAATATAGAAAAATTTTGTAATTCTGTAAATATAAACATATTTTTAAGTTTATGAATAACTTACAGAGAGCTGACCTAACATAAATATTCTTAAAAATTGCCTTGAATGTACTGAGTTTATTTTAGGAATTTACTACTTGCGGGTAAATATCTACGACCCTCAACGACTAGCGGCAGCGCGACTGACTATACTGCAATCCGTGTTCTCACGAGTTACTTTTACTTTCGAGACTGATCCGATGAGTGCAAACAGTCAAATTGTCTACTAATTTCAATGAATTAAACTACTATTAATATAGTGAAATCCATCTGCTAATAAGTCCGATGTGAAAGATTTTTTTTAAGTAACTTGAACAACAACAGTCAAAAATTCAACGAATTTAAGAGGGCCATCATTAAATTATAAAGTTTTTGTTTTTCAAAATTAAGAATCGCATTAATTAAAAAAGTTCTAAAATATTGAAGATCGACATACGACAAAAAATAAATGTTTTACTCATCCATGATGATGTGTCATTCTTCGTGCAAGTTACTCTACTACGGCGAAGATGGACTTCAACTTACCTGAAACATAAAAATATAAAATCATTAATATTACATTGTTTTATTTCAATTTTTCTATAATTATATTTAATTTTAATAAGTATTACATTCTAAAATATTTTTTTCAACGCTGTAATTCATTGTTCAAAAACTTATTACACACACGACATCAAGTATACGAATTTCAATTCGACAGAGACAAGGACATTGAACTATCATTTTTAGTTATTTTGTAATTGCTAAAATATATTACTACGGACAATTAATAAACTACCGTGCCTAAAAATCACGTTATAGCACGCGGCTTAAGCCTTTCAGGATAAAATGTACATAAAATTAACGTAAAACTTGACTGTTACACTTTTTAGTAGTAAAGCGCAGTAAAAAAAATTGTGGAATGAACGTTTTTTAATGCCCAAAACCCTTCTCTTTCGAATAATGTACCGAAAAATGCCTCGAATTTAAAAATTACAAAATTACGAGCACTTATGTTAAAAATCAGGATTTTTTTAACTTTTTTTAACGTTAGTTTTTTACCATTTCTCCTATTAGGAGAATTTAGCAATACCTAAGATATTTATAAATATAGCGCCAAAAATGTTTGTGTTAGAAGATAGAACTAGTTCACAAAATTAAATTTCAAAATGGCGGCCCAAAAAAAGCTGTTCAGTTCAACTTTTTTTAAAATCATAGTGGTGTGTACTCAATCGAGAAAAATTCGACGAAAACCTCACGATTATTGGTAAATATATACGAAACGTTTCTGAATAATTCTTGAACTCGAAATATATTTCACCAATTGATTCGGAATTCCGTTGAAGTAAATATTCCAGTTCAAGTTCGCGAGAATTCCGCGCAAGAGGCGAGAAAATCCTGGAACTCTTCGTAAATATTTCGTGCGCGGGTAGTATAGGTTATTCTATCGGCATAGTGTTCGCCTTATTTATACTTGAAAATAATAACGAGACAATGGTCGTGCGTGTTAAAGTGTACGATTATGGTTCAGCAGACCCGGGTTCGAATCTCCGTCGGTGTAAGAATTTTTTTATTCGTCTTTGTTATTTAAATTGTTTTAATTTTTTTTCAACTTTTCTGACTTAGTTCTGACTGCTATTTTAAGGCCTTTTCCTCCCACTACATGGGACAAATATGTCCTGCCGTTTGAAAATGCTTACAGTTGTGCAATTTATAAAGTACAATTTGAATTTTCTTTGGGTCGAAAACGACCCATGCGTCGTTCCAAATTCTCTCAAATCTTCAACATTCGAACGAGTTCATGAATTTTCACTGGATTATTTTTTTCCGTGTAAACATGTTTAAATTTTAACATAAATATGAACTATATATGCCATTTTTTAAAAACACAATAATAATTCTATAATTTATTTATGCATTTAAAAAAAAACGTAGTAATATACCCTTAGCAATTTGTATATCTACCCTATCTAAATAATAAAGGAAACGATTATTTTCTTGTTTAGATTTCAGATCCTCCCAAGACACTTTTATCGAACAAATGAATTGAATTAATTTCGTTTCTCTCCGTGCATCTGGAATTACGTGCATTACGTACATTCCACGACTAAATACATTAGGTTCAAACAAAAATCGTGTAACTCAATTACAAACGGAAAATGCTAGTATACAGCCAGTCTGAAGCAGACTGTGCGCCATTTCCCCTAGAGACTGAGCGTAAGTATTTTGTATACCACGTTGTATGAAGTTAATTTTGGAAGCGCTAAAGCAATTTATTCAAGGAACGTTTATTTTCCGCAAATATACTTTATAACCAAACATTACACGATGAACTTTTTTATCGCGATATAAAACTTATCTTCAATGATTCAATATTGGGCAGGCTTTCCTCCTGCGTTATACGACACCGTAAATAAACTCGGTGGAGATACAACGGGCTTTTCTGTAGTGAATCCCGCGCACTAAATTGCCTACCGTTCTCGCGAAATTGTTAAAATAACAAAAATCGATAACGCTATTTTAACAGAAAACTAAATCACATCCAAAATCATCGCGAGCTTTTACGTTTCAAAAATTTTCAACAGGAGTAAAATTCATTTTCGCCGTCAAACGAGAGCAAACGTGACGTGTAAACGTACTATTTTTCTTTTGAAGTCGAATTACGGATTCTCTTGCCTCTAATAAATCAAATTAAAATTGAAAACCGATCGCAAATTTACTCCAAGCTTTTACTAATTGCGAGTCATTTCACGAAATTGTCGAATTAACTACAGTGCGTACTATATAATCGTATAATAATCAAGTGTTTATTTATAGAGACTGTAACAAAGGTTACTAACTAAAAGGCCAACGGTAAAATGGTATCGATGATCGTTATTATTACTCGAAATGTAATTTTGTAACGAAATTATATATAATCTTTCGCGTCTCGAATAATAGCTGGCCGATAGATGGCGGTGTTCGATTTAAGCAGCGATACTAACTCAAAGTACATAAATTTAAATGCGCCATTAAGCCATTTTCCGACGATCGAATGAGATCGGCTTCTCTCGCCCCGTACACCTGCATCGGTAACGGTTTAAATTGTAGCCGGATCTCGTTCCGATTATGATAACTGTCGGTGGTAAAGAAGCGAACAAAAGATGCGATTCGAAAGCTCCCAACGCGTTGTACATGAAAGCACTATAACTTTTCCTATCTCGAGCGGTAAGCGGCTGTTATTTCGATAAAATATTGCTTTTAGATTAAAATGTTGCGAGAAGGATGTACGAAATACGGTTCCAGAGATAACTAAATAATCCGCGTAAATTGTCCTCCCACAATGTTTGCTCAATCAAGGAAATGTACGTTTTTAATTTATTGTCATTAATTGCAATTTACTCCAATTTACATAAACAATAACAAAATATATTCTAATTTTAACACGCGTTTGCGATGGTTCTTAAGGAAATATGATCTCGCGGAAACTTTACCTGGGGCGCTAAAAAAATGCTATAATATTTATCTGTCAACAAAATTGTTTACACTTTTTATTCTAGGACTACAACCAATCGTCACACAAAGTAATTACACCAATCGATAGATAATTGTTCTGTAATCGCGATTCTTATCCCTTGTAAACGCCATTTAAAGTGCCGTCTTAGGATACAGGATAAAATCGAATTATCGTGCTCGTTCGTAGCTTCCCTTATTTACTTCAATGTTTTGAGATAAGATAAAGGCGACCTGAGCATAGTGTGAAACCTCGAGTACACTCTAATAGAATGAAATCGAGAGAAAGAGAAAACGAAATGAAGTGAAAACCATCGACGACGAGGAGACAGAGTGGCTGGGGGAACGTTCTCCAGTCGAGTCGCTGATTACAGGCTTGCGAAATGCAAGGCTTCACTTGAGGAAGTAAACAAAACCACGCCGAAATGCATCAAGCCGTTCTAAATGCAATTTTCAAGTCGGAGCATTTAAATGCTCCAACTGAATTATCGAGCGACCAATCGGGGCTCGTGGCAGTCCTGTGAATATTAGGCATGCTCTGCAAAATAAGTGCCGATGAAACTTGTCAGATCGAGATTTAATGCAACGGTAAAAAAGAAGGGGTCCATGGACCGCAGATTCATTGATACGGCCCTGCAACTAGGTGTGCGCTTCGTGTCTTTTGTGCCTCCTAAACCTTTTGTTCGAGTCCTGGTCAGCCATGCATTCCACCCAACGCCAATTTCGCATTATTGCGGTCGTATTCCTGACTGACGTCAGGAGTCAATCCTGGTTTTTTGTCTTTTTTTTTTTAAGTCAAACAACATTTTATGAATATTTAACCCATTAACATCGGGAAGGTACATTTCCTACTATTTTCAAGGTCGTTCTTCAAGATTCTGGGTGCGAGTCGAAAAACGACAAATCAAAAAGTCGAAGGGTCAAAAAACAGACAGGCAAAAAGCCGACACATCGTCAGGACAATCGTTTTTGAACTGTCAGTTTTTTGACTGTCGGCTTTTCGATTGTCTGTTTTTTGACTGTCGGTTTTTCGATTATCTGTTTTATGACTGTCGGTTTTTTAATTTGTCGTTTTTTCGAGGTCGCACTTCAGGATTCTGAAATAAAAAATTTAATTTCATCCACCAGAAAATCCAATATGGCGATAAATATGATATTTTCTAGGATGTCGTCTATAGTAATTAGAATCACCCTTACAGAGTCCGGATTTTGAAAAATCGGTTCAGACATTGTTTATTCATAGTTTTTAGTGAAATTACCTACCTTACCGGTGGACCACTTTAGATACCCCTTAAGCGGAACCCTTTTTACAGAATTGCCTTTTGCATTACAAAAATGAACAAAAGGGGTCCAGTTTTAAGAACTTCAGTCATTTCGACTCTTGTTCTTGTATCCTCGAACTCAGATCAATTGGATAATAATTGTTGTCAATATTTTTGTGGGAGATATTCATCATACACAAAGAAATCACAACAAATGTAAAAAAATGAACGACTGAATGGATAAAAATGTTCGATTTTAACAATTTCGTTACTGTTACAAGAAACTTTTCGTAAATTTCTTCATTTTTATTACGACAAAATATTCTCACTCGAAATCTGTACACCCTAAATTGTTAATTACAAATATCTCTTGTCCCTTCCACTCCATATTTCATAAATTTAAGACAATTTTACGATAGTAATCACGAAATAAATACGAATCCTGTCTCGTCTCTCTGTAATTTACGGTTCTATATATAACTTTTATTTAGGATGCAAGCGAGTTGATATATCCGTTTATATAAAGTTTCTCATAAATCTATTTTTTTATTTTTGTATCTCCGAGTTTTATTTGAATGTTTTAATTCACTGCTAGGGTGCTATAAATAAATATCCAAGACAATTAATAAACAAATGATTGCGAGTTTTTGCCAACCGTATATGCCGAAACGTGGACTCACGCACACGCGTTAATAATCGGTATGCGTGCACGATGAAACGAGTCTAGAAAGTGGAGGAAAAAACTTTCCTGAATTGCGCATGTGTCCTATCGCGGTTGTTACGTACGATGACTTAATAGATAATTTGATTCGTCCTACTCTCTCGAAGTCTCTCAGTAGGTGAAAAATTATTCTCCATGAAAATTATCGAAATGTTTCTGAAGTTATCAGTCAATTTTTATGAATACTCCACAAAATATTGCTGAATTTTTCCTGAAAAATTACTAAAATTTGTAAGAAATAAAAAAAAAAATTAGAACAAAATTTTTGAAAAAAATTTATCGATTGTTTTAATTTAAGTCGATGAAGACGTTAAATCAATTTTTTGGTTTGTTTGTTTGTTTTTTTTTTTTTTTTTTTTTTTTTTTTTTTTTTTTATATTTCTTTTGGCATGAATATTTGTTTTCCAACATACAATTTATGTTTTTTTGACACTACACATTAGTATCTATCATGTTAAAATTGTTTTTATCGATAATAATAAAAAAAATGAAAATAAATAAAACGTGTTGGTAATTTTCGTTGGAAAGATTCGAATTACAGTAGTCCTTCCCTTATTCTAATTTGTCCAGTCAGGCAAGACGGCGGCCTTCTTCCTTTATTCTAATTTTCCCATCTCCCCCACTACTTAGATTTGTAGTCTCACTTTTGTCTCTTTTCTTTTGTGGCGCATGCGCCGTTATTTGTATTTAGAAAATCCACACGTCAACACAAGTCAGTGGGGAGAACGTGTGAGGGGAAATATTAGAATAGGAGAAGAGAAAAAAATTAGAATAAGGGAAGGAGTACTGTACTATTCAAATTTCAACCAATAGAAATGGGTTATGCTACAATATTTTATATAATTATAAATAAAAAAGTTATCTGGAGCAGCTCCTGAAATACCGCCATTTTTGGCGCACGTGTCGCCAACATTTATAAAAGATTCAGTCGGTAATATGGTTACCTACCCTTTAAAATCAGTATTAAATGTAAATGTAAGTTTCGTGTAATCTGAAAGACGAGTGCATGCTATTTCTGTTTGTAACAAAATCATAAACGTTGAAATAGAATTACCCGACCAAAATTTTATTACAGAATATTGATCATACACGTTCGATGTTATTTAAACGGATGTTCTAGCAAATCAAGTTTACTGATGTAAAAAAATTGCATCTTATTCTTGCTTACATCAAGGAGAAATATTTTTAGATAACGGACTCTAAATTTCGATATGTATTGTAGACCGTCTTTCTTACATTCAAAATATTTACCTACTTTATTTTCGTCAAAGTATTCTCTAAATAACATGTTCCTCTTAATACCACGGATTGCTAAATTTTGAAAAGCAAATGATTAAAACACGCTTTTTTTAATGTTGACATTTCATATTAGTAAACAAATTGTTTATATTTCGTAGTCAATATATCTAATTAATTCATTATATTATAAATTACTCTACTACTAAATTCAGATATTTAAAAAAATATGTTATTTAACAATATTTAATTTCTATAATATAATATAATTATTAAATACTGCATATTATGTTTAAATTATTAATTATTACTTGTAAAATATAAATATAATTTCGTATGAACAAATGATTTATGATATTCTTTTAATGTAATTGTAAAATTTGATATACTATACATATGTAAATCAAAATATTTTTGACCACTTTCGCATTCTCAAAAATAAATCTCATTACAATTAATTCAAATGAAAACTCAAAATTCGCTAAATACTAGTAGTCTCAACTGAAAAGTGTTTTACTGCTCAATTAGTCATTTTTACTAGTAAATAGTAATCTGAAAGTAGAAATTTAATATTTTAGTTTAGTAATATTTTATAGAACTAGTAATAAATTATTTTTTTCTCATTGCTTACTACTACAAGTGATTACTAATTGAATTCGTGACCCACTTCTCGTTTTTTAATTAGTAGTTTTTAATTAATTTAGCTTTATATCGTACATCTAAAAGTTTTATTTTTCAAGTTTTAATGATTTGTTACCAATCTAAGAAATTTATACCAAATTTTGTGCAATCACAATAAAACAGTGGGATTATAACAAAATATTGTAAAATCACAACAATGTATAATTTTGCAGTATTTTTAAAAAATTGTTCCGCACTTATATACACAGATGTTTCTGAAAGTGATCACGTTTCTAATTTTGAGGTTAAGTTTTTTCTGACATTTTGCAATACAGTCCTCCTTCCGAAATTGTTTGCTTCTATAATTGTCTTCCTAATTCCATCCGTAATTGTAGTCCCCTTCCAGGTGCACCGTAAAAAGAAAGGCACACTCGCGCATGCGCACGTATGTTCTATTACCTGTTTCATACATGGAGAAGGGGAAGTCGTGGCGGAAACGGCAGACAAGCAATTGTAGGGGCACGAGGAGAAATGCGGCCCCGACCGGACATCAATTACGGAGGGAGGACTGTATTTTTATAACAAATTTTTGGAAATATGTACTCATTAACAAACAAACAAAATTCTACGATTTTTACAATACTTCAAATTCAACGACGTAAATTATTACAGAGAAAATGATCATTTTACATAAAAATTAAAACTACTTTTAAAATACCTCAAATTTTGTTATAACTTTGTCCTTAACAATACCTAAAATGCAACTTAAAAAAAAAAAATAATAATGAACGTTTTTCATGGAATGAATAAAAAATCCACATTTTTGACCTACCGGATATGTTTTTCTCATTCACTTCTCTACGATTTTACTCGGTTCAATTATGCGAATGTTTCAAAATAACTTTACATATTAATTAAGTCTCGTTATTTTAGATTATAAACTAACGTTATCCACGGGGTTGGTCACTCTTTCGTTATATTTAAGTATCTCGCAAGTGCGCATTCATCAAAGGATGCACATTCGTATACAAGACACGCAAACATAAAATATGAAATCTTTAATTAATTAAATTAGTACACTCTGATAAACATGGATCTCGTATAAGTACGTCGTCCAGGAATACATTTTTTAATCCCATTCATATATACAAATCTGTACTTTCATATATTTTAATTCATTTTCTAATTTAATATCTACAAATACAATAATATAATATGCAAAATAAAATAATAATAATAATTTGCTTTTGAAATGTAATTTACATGCTGAATCCTTCAGTAACTATTTTTTGCTAATCCATTTAATCGCAGATTTATTTATGATGTATTTATATATTATATCATTTGCCATATTTAAATAACATTTCAAGTAGTACTTCATACTTCCGCATGGAAAATATTGGATTACCAAATTTTATTTCTGCGGTTTTGGTACAAAAAACTTTTAAGAAATACAAATGACTGAAAACATGTTTTACTTCCGTTAAATTTTAATCAGTCATTTATACTTTTTATTTTAATGATAAAATACTTTTTTTGTAATTGATTCTTCTTTTTATTATGCTTGAGTATTTGAAAATTACAATTACTATATAATCAATTCATCAATTAACGATTAAACATTAAGAATTTATGAATAATATTTAATATTTAATTTATATGTAATCCATAATTATTTTCGATTTTTTTTCGATATTTGACATGATCTTAATTAGTTTGCATTATAATTTCGTTCCGAATGTTTATCTTTTTTTCGTAATAATCGAATATTATTTAAGGGAATTCTGAAGTGGTCCCTGGTAAAGTAAGAAATTTCACTTAAAAACGTAAAATAAAGAGGTCTGAATAAAATTTTCAAAATTCTGGCACTGTAAAGGTATTTCTACTTACTATAGTCGGTTTCCTAGAAAATACCAAAGACATTAATTGAGAATTTTCAGAAATAAATAAAAATCACTATTTTTTGGCTCATTTTAAAGTCACTTTCAAACTCTACAAATCACCTCTGAGGCTCTTTAACCTAAAATGAATATTTCTCTTGTTACTATTATAAAAAGAGTAAAAAATGTCAATTTTTGTGTCTTTTCGCTTTTATCTGATTTTGATAAATAGCTAATGAAATACCACTGCAAGGAAGTTGTGGCACTTGAAAAAAACGAACAATTTAACCCCTAACCAATGAGATTCGATGAAAATTAATCCCTAAAGGAGCTTCTTAATCTCACAAAATGGCGGAAAATAGTTAGACATTCAATACACGTTTTTGCCAATTCTGGGAATTTCAGAGGCTCCTTTAGGGCTCAGTTTTTATCGAATCATCTCGTATAAGGGACAAGGGTCCAATTGTTCATTTTTTCACGGGCTACGACTTTTTTATAGTGTTGTTTCATTAGCTATTTATGGAAATGAGATAAACACATAAAATAAACCTTAAAAATTGTCATTTTTTACCATATTTTTATGACTATAGCGAGAACAACATTCATTGTAGGTTAAAGAGACTCAGAAATGAATTATAGAGCTTGAAACTGACTTTGAAATGAGTCTAATTTTGTTAAGGTAACTTCAAACCCATGTTTAGTATACGATTTAGTAGTTTTTAACTAATTCAAATTTACACTGTAATGGTGAAGAAATAAAATATTCCATACCTTTATACTTTTAAAAGACACCAGTACTTTAATAGTTTATAACTGTACCATTTATCACACGTTCTAAATGAAGAACAATCGCAGATTTAATCGACGATCATAATAATAAAAAATTGTGTTCAGTTCCATATTTTTAGTTACCTTTCGAAAAGATAGAAAAAACACCTCAGTATTATATAAATAGAAACAAATAAATAAATAAACCTAAAAAATAGTTAGTGAATGAAAATCATTTAGAACATTGTAAGAAACAAGGCTGTCTTATCAAGGAAAGAAAAGTATTACCGTTACTCGTGTAGCGTTATTTGTAATTATACTTACTAAAAGTAGGCGTTAATTATTTAAAATGCTTATAATAATTAACTGTAAATTAACGGTAAAGTAGTTTTATGAACTATTTACTGATTTTGTTCTATTTCTTGTACAAACGTAATTTTCTATTTCTTTCTTTTTACTGTTTAAAATTTGAATTATGTTTTGTTTATCTTCAGTTTTCCAAGCTTGTTATTGATAACAAATATAATAATTATAGTAAATACCGATTTATTGTATTTATCATTTACAAAAGCATCAATGACATGTTCAGAAATGAATAAGACAAAAAAAACAACATTAATCAAACATTACAATGTTTACATTTTTATAATCAAAATTGTGTCCTGCTCCTAGGTCGCTATTTTCAATGGCGTTTTCAAAATTAAGCTATCATAAGTAGAAAATTAAATATAGCGATCTAAATGTCAAAAAACCCAAAAATTCGGTACATTTTTTAATAAAAAATTGTTTAGTCATCAGAAGAGTATTTTCCCTCACAAAATTCCTTCACTAAAATTGAAGGAAAAAGTTATAGTATTAAGATATATTTTTTAAATATTAACAAATGACGTCCAGGTTGCAAAATGGCGACGGTAGTGAGTAATTTCTTTTTAAAAATTAACAAATTTTTGTCATGAAAACTATAAACTTTAGACAAAATTTGCTAACAATAAAAATGTCTTAAAATGTATCAGAATATGCCAAAATTTTTCAGTTAATGTTAGATTTTTTGAAATTTCGAAATAAAAACGATGTAATGAAAAAAAATGTAGAGTATTTTTGGTAAAGAAAATAAATAAAACTTCGAAAAGACTACGACATCGCAAAAAAAAATTTCGCCAGACTATTTTTATGCATTTTTGTCTCCTGATTACAAATATGATAAGATAAATCGGAGCTCGGTCATATTACATCCGCAATTTTGAAAAAAAAAAACGCCGAAAAAGTGTGATTTTTTTTTAGTTTTTTGAATTTATTTTAAAAGATACTAATTTTACGAAAAAATAGTTCAAATAAAAAATGTACAGCTTTGATTTTACGGGGAAAAGTTATACAACCTTTTTAGTAGAGAATGTCACGTTCTACATCTCTTATTCTAAACATTTTTTCGTAAAATTAGTATTTTTCAAAATAAATTAAAAAAAATCACATTTTTTCGTTTATTTTTCAAAATTTCGGCTCCAACATGACCGAGCGCCTATTTTTCTTATCGCATTCGTAATTAGGAGGCAAAAATTCATAAAAATAGTCTGGCGAAATTTCTGTTTGCGATGTTTTTTTTTAAGGTTTACCGTATTTTTTGTTACACATTCTAAGATATTTTTGTCCTAAGGAATTTTTTTGTTAAATTCTATAGTTTTCGAGAAACTAAATTATTATTCTTGTAATTTAAAAAGGATTAATCATTTTTATAGGTTAAGTCAATGGTTAGCAATCCATAATTTCCTCGAAAACAATAAAATTATACTAAAAAACCGTAATGAAAAATGAAATTCATTACAAAATACTCATTTGGCAACAGTACGTTGCAACTAACGTCAATTTTTTAATTCCTCTATTATCCTTTTCATTTAATTAAAACTAAACAGAATCAACGACAAAAAAATCCTGATTCATCTAAAAAAAATCACGACCTCGTAAATTTTCGTTTTAATATTCCCCAACAATAGAGCAGACTCGTTTTTCGACATTATTTAAGACCGCTAGGTGGATTATCGTAACATTCCTTTCCTTTTTATGTCATCTAAGCTCGCGATGAACTTGTCGCGAAATGAAATAAGATAGAATAATACATATTATGTTGGCTTTTGCGCAGGAGCGTTCTCAGGCGCAAGGGAAGTGTGCTGGAAACCCGCAAAGCATAAATTTTTCGCCGAGTTGCCTTCACCGGTCTAGCATGGAACGGAATATCTCTTATTCAACCGATCGTAACATCCAACTTAATTCCAATTAAACATTAAAAAGTAATGTTTACTAACCAACTTCTTTAATAATCGACTAGAGCGCCTGACGTCATTAATAAGTATTACATCATTTGTTAAGTCAACTAGTACGTCCAGAGAAATTCTATAGGAAATTACCTAAAGAGAATAGGAAATAGTGCCATTCTCAAAATTGAGGACGTGAAGTAAACATCAATTTAAGGATTTAATATCATTTTTTAAATATTTTGATATCTAAGAAACAAAAAATGTCTTTTATTACAAATTAATGGTTATTATAAACGGACAATTTTAAAAAAGACTGTAACCCTTTTTACAACTAATTTTCGGTTCGTCCTTTCATCTATTATTGACACTTATCAAAATTCTGTTCTTATCACAATATATCCAAGGAATAGTGTTACAAATTGAAGAAAAAAAAGAAAAAAAAAAGAGAAAAAGGGAGAGAAAAAGAGAGAAAAGAGACAGAAAAAAAAACACGAAAGGAACGGGAAATGATAAAACCGCAAAGTTTAAGAGATTTAAAAAAAAAAGAACATTTTTTCCTTAAAATAAATGTTATATCTATTATATTAATGGAACTTTATTAAAAAAAATTACAAAAAAGAGAGAAAAGGGAGAAAAAGAGAGAGAAGAGAGAGAAAAAGAGAGAAAAGAGACAGAAAAAAAAACACGAAAGGAACGGGAAATGATAAAACCGCAAAGTTTAAGAGATTTAAAAAAAAAAGAACATTTTTTCCTTAAAATGAATGGAATATCTATTATATTAATGGAACTTTATTAAAAAAAAAACTACAAAAAGAGAGAAAAGGTAAAAAAAGAGAGAAAAGGGAAAAAGAGAGAGAGAGAAAAAAAGATAAAAAGAGAGAGTAAAAAGAGAAAAGAGAGAGAAAAGAAGAGAAAAAAACACGAAAGGAACGGGAAATGATAAAACCGCGAAATTTAAGAGATTTAAAAAAAACAGAACATTTTTTCTTAATACGAATGAAATACATATTGTATTAATGGAACTTTATTAAAAAAAAACTACAAATAATATAGCCGAAAAATGTTAAAAATTGTTTGAAACCGTTTTTTTTACAACTCTTAAACAATTTTATGGGGACCGATTATACCTACAACAATAGAGTCCCGGTATAATGGCGTCTTTTTTTTATATTTACGTCCCAGCATATTTGCCCTGTTCCATGTCGTAGTATCTACTTATCCCCGCTCTCTTTTTCCCCCACCTTGGGGCCCTTAAGAAGAGCCTGCAGTGACGTCACGAATACCTAACGCGACTGAGAGGAGTGGGAGAAGCGGCGCTCCCCTTCTTTTGGTAAATATAACGAGACGGTAGGGAAATGCGATGAACCGAGTTGGCTGTAATGTAGTTAGTAATTTAATCTGTTGATTCTTAAAACGGTCAAGAGAATCTTAATTACTTAAACAATTAAAATAGTTTTTTCTCTCCTAAAAAGTTTTTTTTAATTTAAGAAACATTTTTTTATTAAAAAAAATTGAATTATTATTATCGGTTATTGAAATTTTTCAGTTTTTGAGACATATTTTTCAAGAGTATACAAAATGCAACAAAATACAGCCGGACGCGACTAAAAAACTTGAAAATTGAGAAAATCCCGTGCTTCTGATTAAAAAATTTGTAAAAATCTTGTTCTGTTGACAAAGTCTGCAGTAATTCGTAAAAAATCCAAAAAATTTAAAAAAACACAATTTTTAACAGTAAACTTTTATTACCATCGAATCACTGACATGAAAGCTAACCTAACCTAACTTTAATATATTTGACTGCTTTGTATTCTTCTTATTTTTCAAACAAAGAAGCAACAGTCCTTGCAATTTTCATCAGCTCGCCATACGAAATTCAGTGTATACATAACATAACCTCAACTGTCAAATATCGCAGTTTTATAATGAAATACTGATTTTAAATATTTCTGTTAAGTGAAATAGTTCTAATACATTTATAACCTCTTTCTATAGTAAGAAAAAACTCAGTTAAAAAATGTTGACATTTTTCACAAATAATTTTTCATCACTCCTAAAAAGATCATCTAACTTTTCATGCAAAATTACTACGTTAGTTATAACTAATCAATTCTCACATATTGCGATAATGTAGACGAAAAGTGCAAGATAAATTCCTTTGTATTAAACAAAAATTTGTTAATCATAAAATCCAAGTCTAAATATAATTTAGAGTTTATTTTGCATGTAATAATTTATACAACAAATTATTTTAATATAAGTTTTAACGATCACATCGAAATGTAAATTTGGCATGGCCGTTCAGATGTTTCTTTCAGAAGTGTATAAATATAAACGAATCTAGTGATTCATTCATTCTAAATTGTGTACAACACATGCTAGATGATATTTCATCAATTCAAGGAATTTTTAATTCATACTTTTTACATGAAGTTCCTATGTTCAAATGTAATTTAAAAAAAACGACATAAATATTATTTACTATTTACGATTATTTAAACAACAATATATCAACTTTCACTTGTGCTATGAAATTAATCAAAGGTATAATATCATGACATTAATTTAATTTACTGTTAAGTTCAAAATAATTACTCGTAATAAGATTTAGTCAATTAAATACTCTTGCTTGTGGTAGAAAATATTTTAAAGAGCTTATCCTGATGAAAATTAAAGAGACTGATGTTTACATACAACTAAGAAATATGACGCTGAAGCTAGCAGCAGATTCGCAGTAGCAGATTCGAAAAAACTATGGTTTCCATCCATTAAACTTGCCAAAAACAGATTATTTGTATAAAATTTGTCAAAAAATGTTTAAATGCAAGTAATTTTTAATACGAAATTATCATATTTCCACAGTTTTCTTGAATCCGCTCTGCTGGGAATCTGCAGCTAGCTTCATCGTCATCTAAGAAATCACTATTCATTAGTTATTGATAAGAAATTCAAATTTTTAACAAAACACTTTTAGGCGTACATACGTATGGTAATGAATAATATTTTTCTAAAAATCTCAGGCATTCATATCGATTATAACGAGTATATTTAAAAATATACTGAAAACATCCAACTATGGTTTCTTTAATGGTGTTTAATCTATTTTCAAAATTACTGTCTTCAATTGTGTAGCAAAATTATCTATAAATCATTCCTATATTGAGTTGCTTACATGAAAAATTTAAATGTATTCTACAACCTGTAAAATAACAAAAAAAATAAGTAATTTTTAATTATCGAATGTATATAAACAAGGAGTAATTTAACATCACTGATATTACAGGAGTCATTTCCCATCAAGCACTGCATAATAGTTTTGTAACAATTATATTGATGCCTGTTACAAAAAGTAGCACATTTCGATGTTGTTTTAAAGGCAAACATGCTAGTTTTCATACAGGATGATATAACTATTACCTAGTTTTGGAAACGTCACATCATTCTTAAATAACTGTCACTATTCATTTACTGAAAATCAACAACACTGACCAAGCCTATTTGTGACATTAATGAATTCAGTTAAAATTAAATTAACAAGTAAATGTTCAAATGACTAAAAATGACTTTAATAAAATGTTCCACTGTTATATAATTGTTCTCTGGTAATGAGAGCTATTTATATTATAACCTCATTTTTTTCCTTTAACTAAAATTTTCATATTTACAAACCATTACCTAAAGTTAGTTCACAAAGAAAGATTCAAATTTTACATTCGTAATGCATGTAACATATACAGGGTGTTAAATGCGAAAATAATGAGAAAATGCCATGTTTTACGAGCTGTCTATTAGCGCTAGAGTATCAATGTAAAAACTAGTATAATCCTCATTTTCCTAAAGCAATTATAGAATCAACACAAATCAACATGACATTAAAAATTTATTGAACATATGGGTGTCTTTTCCTGCATTGATTTTTTAAATAAAATTATAATTTATAGATAATAATAAATTATAATTAGGAGTTTTAATGCAAATACTTGAATCATGATTTATTACATATTATACATTGTGACTATATTATACATTAAAAAATGTTGACGTGATTTTACAGTGAAAAGGTGGAAATCACAAGACCAGTAAAATTTGTTATAAATTTACAGTGACATAGTAAAATTTCTACATTATTGATGTAATTTTACATGTGCACTATAAATAGGTAAGAATCAGTTTTTATGGTCAATAACACCACAATGGTCGACAATTAGAGCAAGTTTACATTGCGCTTGTAGTTTTACATGAAAAACAATTAAAAATTACAAGACAACATCAAATTACATTTTTTTAAATTACACAATCGATGTCAAATTACCACGATTACCACTGGTATTTCTATTTCCACCTTTTGCACTGTAAATTTACATTTTCATAGTAAATTTTCCACATTTATTGTAAATTTCCTTCTGTTTTCGTTCGTTATTTACTGAAAACGTGTAATTTTACAATACATGGAAAGAAATTTGAAGTAAATGCCACTGCTCGGGGAAGTAACAGCTACTGCACGATTTCTGACGAATTTCAAATGGCGATTAACATTCGAAATCATTAAAAAGAACATTTTTATAAGTAGATACACTTTTATAACACCTTTTTGAAAATTTATTCATAATTTCTAGACGATATAGTTATTAATAACTATTTGTAATGATCTATAAACGTTGTTGAAACGGAAAAACTTGTTACTTTTTTCATTCTAACACTTCCGTATCGAAAACAGTGGAAGATACACTAAAAATGCACTAAAACTTTTTTATAGAGCACAAAATTTCCTAAAAAAAAGTCAGCGAGGGCCCTAGACTAAAGTTAATAGCTTAACCACGAGCAACGATGGAATATGCCTCACATTTTACAAAAATTCTAAAATATTCATAATTAACTTGTAAGACAAAATACCAGCGTTATTCATGGATAATCTTTTAACTTTAGACTAGGGCTCTCGCTGACTTTTTTTTAGGAAATTTTGTGCCCTATAAAAAAGGTTCAATGCATTTTTAGTGTATCTTGTACTGTTTTCGATACGGAAGCGTTAGAATGAAAAAAGTACCAAGTTTATAGATCATTACAAATAATTATTAATAACTATATCGTCTAGAAATTATAAATAAATATTCTCAAAGGTGCACTCAAATTGGATCTGTTTATAAAAATGTTCTTTTTAACGAATTCGAATTGTAACCGTCATTTCAAATTCGTCAGAATCTGTGCGGTAACTACTACTTCTCAAAATGCTGTCACATTGACTTAAAATTTCTTTGCGTGTAGTAATTTGAAATGTCAGCAAAATTGTACAAACTCGTAAATGTAATTTTACATTTACTTTTTACAGTGTCTTCGTACTTCAGTTTACACAAACATTTTTAGGTTATAATATTCGTGTTGTGTTAATTATTTGCATTTAAGAGTTGTTCTATTCGTAATTTAAGAAAAACTCCCAAGAAATAGAGTCGAGTATTACTTTTCCTAAAAATTGAAGTCAATAATATTACGATAATTTTCTTCATTTTGCGATAGTTATCAATGTTAACGAGAGATTTTTAATGTTCAATAGATGTAATAACATTCTTGGATATTTATATAATTTGTATATATTATAATTAATAAACTTGTTTAGTATTGACACATCACTGTTGTTCCAAAGATAATTTGAAAATTTATAATAAATCATAAATTACGATATCTCAAATAAATTTTTCTGATTTAAAATTAAAAACATTTTTTCGTTTCAAAACTTTCGATAAATGTCAAATCTGCCATAGATCATAAGAAGTCACATAGAACCTTTTTAAGGAAAAGGTTCAATAAATTAAAAAACAATAATTAAACTTTTTTTTTAATATTTAAAAGCGAATATCTTCAACTGTTTCAGAAAAATAAAACTTTGTTGCTCAAAGAAGTTTAATGAAAAAGCAGATACTACTTTACTCACGGTTCATGGCATATACGGTAGGACCTCTCTTATTCTAATTAGTAAAGTTTTTTAAGATGGCGCCGACCTCTTTTATTCTAATTTTCCCCTTACCCCCACTTACATTGCTTGCGAGCTTGTGATTCGTGGACAATATTTTTCGTTGACTTTTCGTGTGATAGTGGGAGAAGACTTGTGGGGGAACTATTAGAATAAGAGAGGTCCTGCTGTAATATAATTTTTAATGATGTAAAATAATGTTTCCTATTAAATCGCTTTCATGTACATTCAGTTTTAGAATATTTTAGAAACATTCAATCGAAATAAACATATTACATTTCTACTGTCACCTGTATCCGTATCATTTGATGTAATGTCAACGAAGCACATTACACAGTCGAACATAACCTATATGCGTCATAATATTTCAAGGATTTAATTAACAGTATCTTAATAGCTAATATCAGAAATTCAATTTTAGGAAACCATTAAGATAACGAATGACTTAACCGTCAAATGTTTAAAATGTTCCTTTAAATGATTGAAAATTTAGACGAATGGTATAAAATGTCAAATCGTGTATAGAATGATTTTCTCTTCTTTATAAACTGTAAAGTTAATAATATTCCATTCGTTACAAAATCAATTCTCCTTAATTTCAAACAACTACTCCGTTACATGGATGTAATTACATGGGTATAAAGAAGTAAAAGTGACAGATGATTTTATTTTATTTGCTAGTTTTTAAAATTTGCTGGAACTTTTTAAAAATTGACTAGATATATATTAAAATATGCTATTTTTAAACTAAACTAATTATTGACAATCGATTGTTCACATTGATATTTAGCACAGACAATTTTTATTAATCATATTTGCCAGTATTAAACTTTTTTAGTTTCGTTAAAACAAAATGTTTTAAATCAACAATTGTCTGCTTCTACACTTAGTTTTTTGGTATAAATTCAAATCGACTAATGCATTACTTATATGTGTGCATCTCACTACAAAGTAGTAGCGACAGTCGTCTACTGCAGATAAATGAGATCGTCTTGTTTGTGAATTTAACCTTGACACTTTGACAAGTACGTGCAATAACTCCAAATGACATTTCTGTTTAACTTCATTTGCCTTTTTGTGTTTTCAAATATACGAATGTCAAATCCTTCGATATCTTAATCATGTCATTCTGAATATTTTATAATTAAAGTACAAGATGAATTATTTAACTTTTGTCGTAACATTATATTAGAATTTTTGCAACAGAGAAAAGCAAACACAAACGTAAAGATATATTGAAAATTATTATAATATATAAAATATGTAAAAACTCAGCTAACGAGCGATTTAAAAAGTCATTTTTAAAATTTATAATGTATTACTTTAATAATATCAGAATTACATAACTTCTAAAGAGGTATCTTAATATAAACATCTCGCCTCTAAGATTTAAATGTCTCGTTTCGTTTTAGTCGGGCTAATATATGTAAATACTAAGGTTGTGTGCATGCACAATGTTAGTGCATGTATAATAATGTATTTAAATGTCCAACGAAAATGTTCATAATCAATCTCGACTTTTCACCCACCGGCAAAAATGTTTTAACTTTTGTGAGTGTGATTAATATTCAAAAGTACAATTTTCCATCTTTTTATCACTTTAATCCAAGATCCAAAAATCTACAGTTCTATCATTAAGTTTTCTATAAAAATTTTATTATACTTTTACTTTTTTAAAAAATAAAGGTCATTATAATTATTTTTATATGAACTTTCAAAATTCACTCACACTCACTATTGTTTTTTTAAACCGGACGTCTATCACTCATAAGAAGCAAACTGTCTCAAACTTTTTAATTTTGGCCAGGGAGTAAAGTTCTGAAAATCAACATACCAAAAGCCCAAAATTTCGATGTAGCATGGATCCAGCGTGATTTTCTTCAATTTGTCTTTGAAAATTCGGTAAAAAGAAAGCAAATTAAAATACCTTGGACTCACTCAATATCGAAATTATAGCCTTTATGGGTTTTGATTTTCGGAACTTTGTTCCCTGGCCTTAATTTTTCTAAATATGTAAGTAACGTCTTTTACAAATTTTCACTTTTGTTGTGTCATCGTGGAATGTGTTTATTTATATTTGATACTATGTAAATTTTAGAAATATATAACTGAAGAAGGCATGGATCAGTAGCCGAATTGTTTTGATCACACTCTGTCGTTTATATTTTGGACTGTCACACTAAGAAATGACTAAATTCTTTTCTTAAGAATTTTAAATGTAATATCGTATTAGAATTGTTGAAATATATAGAAAAATGATGTTATTACTTTGTTTACAATTTTGTTAATAATTTAATAATTTTTCTTACTTTATTTTGTCATTTAAAAAACTAGTATTGTACAAATCAGACATCAGAAATAAATATCATTATTAGATTTTATTAGGGGAAGAGGTACAGTTATGAACATCCTTTCATTTTTGAGCAAAGCAACTAAATTGATTTTATTGACTAGAAAATTTTGATTAAACAATTAGTAGATTCGTCATTTTTGACAAATAAAATTGTTTGGTTTGGTTGTGAAAACCACTGAAAAATTGACTAAAAATAGGAAAAAATGAAGTAAAGCTTCCTTAGATGTATACATATATGATAATTTATTGATTTCAAAAACCTTTAACGTCAGAAAAAGGACAGAAGATGGCACTATTGATACCTATTATTCTTCATCCTCTGCACAATGTTTACTTTCGACTGAAACTGTCGAAAACGTATCCCGCACAGAGAAAAGTGAAAGAAATGAAAGCTGATTGAAGAAAACTTGGAAAACCAAAGATTAATTATAAATTATACAATACATATGATAATATTTTGTTAAAAAAAGGGTTCACAACCGAATATTGTAACCACATTAAAACCTAATGAAAAACAATTATCTTTCTAAAGCATTTGTATTTTCTTGCATTGTATTACCTATAAGGCCCTGACTTCGACTAGTTTTAATGATAAAAAAATTTACGATGTAAAATTTCTGTACCGTATCCCGCTGGAAAGCCTATGTATATGCTTCACCTCTGACGTGAACTTTGTATATAGTTGAACACGATACAAGACACTACATTGGCCACTTTTAAAAGGAGGATTAAAGGTTCAAATCCCGGCAGCCTAAAGGTTCAGGACATTGAAGAGTGACATCTTAGAACGATGTTACTGTGCAACTGTCAACTGATGTTTAATATATGTATATTCATTTTTATTTTATTTCTTCTTCATGAACGATGTCACATGACATTTGAACATGACCTTTTAATAACGATTCTTTCTAATATCACTTATTTTCTCATGTATCCAAACAAATTTTTGTGCAAAACGAACCTGATGTAAACTAACATTATTATATGTCTCCCGATTTCCACTGTTACAGTTAACATTTCGACACATATCTCGTACTAACCAAACCCCGAATAATCTCCCTACTTATTTCTTTGATCTCTCCAAACAAACACCTGACGAACTTTATTAAAAATAATCACACAAGTTCCAAGGCAACTCTAGAGTAACGATCTTACAGTGCAACTGTCAACTGGCGTTTAAAATCAAAGATTCCAATTTATTGTAATATAAATATTTTATTTTTATTTTGTTTCTTTTTGATGAATGATGTCACTGGCATTTGAACATGACCTTTTAATAACAATTCATGCGGCGGAAATTCTGAAAGTTCAGTTGAACGAAATTATTACTAGAACTATCTTTAAATTATAATTTTATTGTAAAATATTACTTTACATATCAAGAAATTAATTATTATAGAAATATGTTTTTAATTTACCTTATTAATTTTAATTACAAAAGTATCACATGGAAAAAAATTTCTATGAAAAAGTCTTTTGTTCATTTGAACATTCAGAACTTTAGATACCTAACGACTCTTCCTAATATCACTTATTTTCCTATTATTATTTCCTAAACTCTGTCAAAAAATACTTATAAACTGATTGTCCGAACTTTCCATTGACGTCCTAGAGTAATGATGTTACAATGCAACTGTCAATTGACGTTTAAAATCAAAGATACTAATTGTAATATACATATTTTCTTTTCATTCTGTTTCTTCTTCATGAACAATGTCGCTGGCTTTTGAACACGACCTTTTAATGATGATTTTTCCTAATACTTGTTTTCTCATGTATACAAACAAATTTTCGTACAAAACGAACATTGTTATATATCCCCAGGTTTCGACTCTTTGCATTTGACATTTTGATACTTCTTTCATACTACCCAGACCATGAATAATCTCCCTATCTATTTCTTTGATCTCTTCAAACAATCACTGGACAAACTTTTTTGAAAATAATCACACGAGTGCCATTGCAACTCTCAACTGAATCTCCGGTCTTCCCTGTCAAAAAATACTTAAAAAATGATTGTTTGGACCTTCTGTTGACGTTCTATAGTAACGACAGTACAGTGCACCTGTCAACTGACGTTTAAAATTAATTGTAATATTCATATTTTCATATTCATTCTGTTTTTTCTTTATGAACGATGCCACTGACATTTGAACATGACTTTTTAATAACGATTTTTCCTATTACTTATTTTCTTATGTATCCAAACAATTTTTTGTACAAAATGATCCTGACGTAAACAAACATAATTATATGTCCCCCGACTCTTGTATTTAACATTTCGACCTTTATCTTGTACTAACCAGACCCTGAATAATCTCCCTATCTATTTCTTTGATCTCTCCAAACAAACATCTGACAAACTTTTTCAAAATAATCACACAAGTTCTGTGGCAACTCTATCAAAAATATTTATAAAATTTTCGTTTGGACTCTTCATTGACGTTCTACGCTGTAACTGTCAACAGACGTTTAAAGTCAAATATTCCAATGGACCTTTTCGTTTTAAGTAAAAAATTGCGTGCATGCACTAGGATACAATGTTAAAACTATATGAAACTTTTCCGTTTTCTGTACAAAACTGAACGAAACAATTGAATTTGCACTTGCGCATTTCATATCATGAAAAGTCCTATTGTAATATACATATTTGTTTTTTAATTCTGTTTCTTCTTCATGAACAATGTCATTGACATTTGAACATGACCTTTTAATAACAATTCTTCCTAAAATTACTTATTTTCTTATGTATCTAAATAATTTTCAAGAAATTAATCTTCCTACAAAACGATCCTGATGTAAACTAATATTATTATATTATTCCTGAATTTCCACTATTGTAGTTAACTCTCCGTCGACATTCTACAATAAGAATGTTACAGCGTAACTGGCAATTGACGTTTAAAATCAAAGATACTAATTGTAATATACGTATTTTAATTTTCATTCTGTTTTTTCTTAACGAACGATGTCACTGGCACTTGAACACGACCTTTTAATGACGATTTTTCCTAATACTTATTTTCTCACGTATCCAAACAAATTTTTGGACAAAACGATCTTGACGTAAACTAATACTTAACATTTTGACACTTATCTTGTACTAACCAGATCCCAAATAATATCCCTATCTATTTCATTGATCTCTCCAAACAAACACCTGATGAACTTTATTAAAAATAATCACACGAGTTCGTGGCAACTCTCAACCCAATCTCCGGTCTTCCCTGTCCAAAAATACTTCTGTATTTTTACTGTACTGACATTCTAGAGTATCGATGTTACAGTGTAACTGTCAACTGCCGTTTAAAGTCAAAGATTTCAATTGTAATATATATATATTTTCTTTTTATTTTGTTTCTTCTTCACGAGTGATGTCACTGACATTTGAACATGTCTTTTAAGTAACGATTCTTCCTAATACTTATTTTTTCATTTATTGAAACTAATTTTTGTACAAAACGATCCTGACGAAAACTAATACATTACATCCCTAGATTTCGACTCTTGCATTTAACAATTCGACACTTATCTCATACTAACCAGATCCCGAATACTATCCCTATCTATTTCTTCGATCTCTCCAAACAAACACCTGACGAACTTCAAAAATAATTAAATGAGTTCCGTGGCAACTGTCAACTCAATCTCTGGTCTTCCCAGTCCAAAAATACTTATAAAATGATTGTTTGGACCTTGTGTTGACGTTTTATAGTTACGATGTTACAGTGCAACTGTCAACTGACGTTTAAAATCAAAGATACTAATTGTAATATTCGTATTTTCATTTTTATTCTTTTTTATCATGAATGATGTTACTAATATTTGAACATGACTTAATGACGATTTTTACTAATACTTATTTTTTCATGTATCCAAACAAATTTTTGGACAAAACTTTTTCGAAAAAAATTTGTGGCAACTCTCTGTCAAAAAATACTTATAAAATGGGCTCTACGTTGACGTTTACAGTAACAATGTTACGACGTTACAGTGCAACTGTCAACTGACGTTTAAAGTAAAAGATTCCAATTGTAATATACATATTTTCATTTTTATTCTGTTTCTTTTTCATTAACAAAACCTTTTAATGATGATTTTTCCTAATACTTATTTTCTCATGTATACAAACAAATTTTTGGACAAAACGATCCTGACGAAAACTAATACTTTACATCCCCAGATTCCTTCTCTTGCATTTAACATTTCGACACTTTTCTTGTACTAACCAAATAATTTCTTGTACAAAATGATCCTGACGAAAACTAATACTTAACATTTTGACACTTATCTCGTACTAACCAGACCCCAAATAATCTCCCTATTTATTTCTTTGATCTCTCCAAACAAACAACTGACGAACTTTTTCAAAAATAATCACACGAATTCCGTGGCAACTCTGTCAAAAAATACTTAAAAAAACGATTGTCCGGACCCTCCGTTGACATTTTGCAGTAACGATGTTACAGTGTAACTGTCAACTGACGTTTAAGGACAAAGATTCCAATTGTAATATACGTATTTTCATTTTCATTCTGTTGTGTTCTTCATGAACGATGTCACTGACATTTGAACACGACCTTTTAACAACGATTTTATTAACCAAACCCTGAATACTATCCCTATTTCGTTGATCTCTCCAAACAAACACCCGTCAAACTTTTTCAAAAATAATCACGCAAATTCCATGACAACTCTCAACTCTGTTTCTTCCCAGTCCGAAAACGCTCATAAAATGCTCACTGAAACTCTCCGTTAACCTTCTATCCTCATCGTCACCCATCGACAGCCCCGTAACTTTATTAAAAAAGTCAAATACACACCATATCTGCTCCCAGGTCACAGTAGAGAAAAAGATCCCCTGGCGGCTTCATCCAGCCGCCTGTGTTGTTTCCTTGCCCGTAACCCACGCCGAAACTCTCCACCGTCTCCAAGGCTCTCTCCGGTCGCGTCACCTCGGAGAAATTCACCGTTGAACCTCCCGTCGTCCCGGTGCCGGGCTCGACGTCAATCTACCAAAAACCTTTCTTATTATCACCGGGGGTGAGACTTTTCCGCTTCTCGTCTCGTCGTTCAGGCCACAAAATAACACACTTTTCTTTTTCTCCACAAGGATGTCGTTCACGTCACCCACGAGCACACTAGCTTAGAAAAATCACACGCGAGCCGGAAAAACAACGCGCACTTATTACCCACCGATTTATTTACACCGGCGGCACTGAGTGAGATGGCTTCTATATATATATATATATATACACACAAAAGCTTTGTATGTGTTGCACCGATGACACAAAACTGAAATTGATGAACACGCGCGCGGGGCTCCGAACGTCGCAGTGAACGGCACTGCTCTTCTCTGGCCACTCTGTCGTATTGGCGCTGCTTATTCGCAAAACGTCAGCGTCCTGTCAAAATCACCCTTCTTGTGATTGTTGTCTTCCTTTCTCTCCCTTTTTACTGTACACAAATCACTCTCTCTCTCTCTCTCTCGACTTCGTGCCACGAAAAATCACCTCCGCCCGTGTTGGAACTTCCGGTTTTCCAGTGCCTGCGCGCGGTTTCGCACACTTTCCTCTTCGGCTTTGTGTACACTCGCCGACTGCCGTCTCTCTTCCTCTCCGCCTGTTTTTTTTTTTTCGGAAACCCCTCTCTCCCTCCCTTTCGCTCCTCTATAATGGTATCCTTCTCTGTCGCACTCGTTGGGAGGGCGCGCAAAACTGAACCGTCGCGACTTCGTTTTTATTCGAGTTTTCTCGGGACGGCACTCGTTGGCATCGCGTCGCGGCGTCACTCCGTTCGGCAGCGCGTTACCTGCCACAATGGACGTTTTCCACCAGAACGACCGCGCGTTCCCTCGGTCGGAAAGGCAGTCGCTGTGTTTTACACACATACATAAACGCACAAATACATTGAGAGTGCCCTCTGCGTGCGCCGATGGCTGCCTGTCCCTCTTCGGGAATTTTAGCCGGCCGTGCTGGAAACAAAGAAAGACGCCTCGACCGTGGCGCCGCACCCCGGTCGGTTTTCGCATTGCCCCCCGTTTGACGTGGCGACACCACACGGCGACTTTGTCGTTCGCTCCTTATCGCCCCCGCATGCTCCCCTCTCCACTGCCACCTCTCGCATTCGGTAATGTTCGAGTGTCTCCGTTCGTCCGCTCACGCACACAACGAGTCGTCGCAGCGACGCCGATCGGACGACCGGGATTTCCGTATTCGTCTCGCTCTTCTGCACTGCGTTACCCATGCTCCTGTTTTTTCGCACGCACACGCGCAAACTTTATTACCTGTCGTTGGTCACGTGCTCGCCCGTTTACCGGAGCGTGCGTTAGACGGAGAGGGAGGACGTTCGTCGATCGGTAATCATTTCGGTTTCATCGACGTTCTTCGACCGTTGCCGGCCGCTCGTTTCCTCGATTACTTTATATATGTATATATATATATATATACGTGGGTGGATGCACCTAGGGGCTTCGTTATTGACTATACCCAATTTCGCCACCGAATACCGGGGATAAATCCGGATTGCGAGAATGAAGATTTCGCGACAATGCACAGTGTCGTTTACGACTTGGATTCGGGAATGAACGGGGCGCGCACGGCGGCTAATCAAAACAAACAGCTGTCAAATTCGCTCGACGCAACGATGTCCGTCTTGTCGAGATTAGTGCCGACTAAACCAATTTTTAAGAAGATAATTGAAAGATAGACTGTCCAATTAGAGGATTAAAGATTGCTCAATCGATAAAATAGTGTTCAACGCTAAAAAATAAGAAATCTTAACATTTTTATTAATATTTAACCCTTAAAGCGACACCCTATATAAAAATAACACAAAGCGCCATGTGGGGTCGTGGGAGACCCCAATCCGAAGATAATATCGTCCTGCGCGGACAGTTTTCGTTATTTCGTCTCAAAAAAATTATTGAATACTCTCCAAGTATCACTTTACCGCGTAGATAAGTTATCTTGATAAAAAAAATTATTGGTGCTCGTTATAAAAAATGAAATACAAAAGTGACGTTTTTCACAAAAAAAAATAGTAACTTGCCTCTTGAAATGTAGCTCTTTAACCCATTAACGTCAAGAAGGACACTTTTTTAACTTAAATTTCAATCAAAAATTTCATATGAAAATCCATCTTCAAATAAATTGAAAGGTACATGTCTTATTATTTTCGAGGTCGCTCTTTTCAGTGCTGTTGTCAAAATTGAGCTATCTTAATTAGAAAATTAAATATGGCGATTTAAATGTCAAAATAACGCGGAAAATCGAGTGTTCTTTTTTATAAAACATTTTTGTATCATCGAAAGAATATTTGTTATCAGAAAATTTCTTCATTAAATGTGGACCCAATAGTTACACTATCAAGATAAATTTTTTAAAAATTTAAAAACTAACATGGTGATCACAAAAGGGTGACTCCAATGACAAATTTCTAATTGAAACTTAACAATTGTTTTTATATAACTATAGACTTAAGAAAACATTTTCTAAGAATAAATACGTTTTAGAATGAGTCAAAAAATCCTCTCAAATTTTTTCAGAATGTATTGTTACAATTTTTTATTTTTCGAATATTCGGAAAATCGAAATTTTTAAAAAAGTCGTCCAAAAAATCTAAAAAAATTTGAGAGTATTCTTTGACCAATTCGAAGATATTTTTGTTTTAAGGAAATTTTTTCTAAAGTCTACAGTTTTCAAGAAAAAAAATTATTAATCTTTTCTAGATTTCAAGACTAGTAATTTTTTTCTTGAAAACTGTAGACACCAAAAATTTCATTAGAACAAAAATGTCTTCGAATTGGTCAAAGAATACTCTCAAATTTTTTCAGATTTTTTGGACGACTTTTTTAAAAATTTCGATTTTTCGAATATTCGAAAAATAAAAAATTGTAACAATACATTCTGAAAAAATTTGAGAGGATTTTTTGACTCATTCTAAAACGTATTTATTCTTAGAAAATTTTTTCTGAAGTCTATAGTTTTCAAGAAAAACTATTGTTAAGTTTTAATTAGAAATTTGTCATTGGAATCGCCATTTTGTGATCACCATGTTAGTTTTTAAATATTAAACAAATTTATCTTGATAGTGTAACTATTGGGTCCACGTTTAATGAAGACATTTTCTGACGACAAATATTCTTTCGATGAGAAAAAAATGTTTTTTTAAAAAAGAACACTCGATTTTTCGCGTTATTTTGACATTTAAATCGCCATATTTAATTTTCTAATTAAGATAGCTCAATTTTGACAACAGCACTGAAAAGCGCGACCTCGAAAATAGTAAGACATGTACCTTTCAATTTATTTGAAGTTAGATTTTCATATGAAATTTAAATGAAAAAAGTGTCCTTCTTGACGTTAATGGGTTAAGATAAAAAAATGCTGTAAAAGTGCAGCTTTAGAAGGAAAAAAAATGAAATATTTATGCGTGGGGTCTCCCAGTACCCCCAGGGCGCTTTAAGGGTTAAGGCAATTTCTAGCTGTATTCGTTGTATTTTGAGAACAATTCGCTTATAATTAATTTAAAAAATTTCCTATAAGATGGAAATATTAGGGTGCACCTAAAAAATCCGACAAATTACAAAACAGACACTTAAAAGACCCGACATTTAAAAACACAGAGATTCAAAAACAGACATTAACCCATTAACGCTCAGACGGACGCATTTTCAATATCAGTTTGAACATCGATAATTTGTATATACAGTAGTCCTACCCTTATTTCAACTGTGTCCCTTATTTTAACTTTTTTTCCGTCACTTATTTTAACTCTTTCCCCTCATGAGTTCCAAAGTCAAAAACATGCTTTTTTACATTTCATTTTTCACAAAAACATCACTTTCACCTCGAAATTGCGTTGGGAAACATATCTAAGTTGAAAATATCGCGTCCATGGACCCCCAGGATTAAAATGTACCATATCAGAATTCATAATTTAACATGGCAGTTTTCAAAATGGCGCCAAGAAGCTCAAAATTCTTTTTAAAACTTAACCATTCTTAAAAACTATAGAGTTTAGAGAAAATTTTCTAAGAACAATAATGCCTTGGAATGAGTCAAAGAATTCTCTTAAATTTTATCAGCAAGCAGTAACACACTGCTTGATTTTTCAAAAATTCGAAAACTCGAAATTTTGAAAAAAATCATTTAAAAAATCTGAAAAAATTTGAGTAGCTTCTTTAAATAGTTCTAAGATATTTTTGTTCTAAGGAAATTTTCTGTAAAGTTTATAGTTTTCATGAAAATAAAGTATTAAACTTTTCTATATTTCAAGACCAATAATTAAATTTTTTGGAGTGTTTTTTGAAATGTCTGGTTTTTGAATCTCTGTTTTTTGAAATGTCAGTTTTGTGACTTGTCGGATTTTTGAAGTGCACCCAAATATTAATGTTCAAGTATAATAATATTACGAAAACAATGAGTTTTTAATAATTTAGGCTGAAAACTTTATTTTAAATTAATGTTTTTTACTTAATTACAATTTTACAATTTCTTAAAATGAATTTTGAGCCAATTTCGACTTTATCTAAAGTGAATCCATCATTTCCACTTCTAGGGGAGAAATCAAACTATCTCCTTAAAAAAAAAACGATTATTCCTAACCTAATAATCTATAAACGATCCTATTTTTGGTATAAGTTTACGAATTAAATATCCATCATCATGTAAATCTTTTTTAAATATTGCCATTACAGTATTAAAGTTCGTAAATGAGTTTTTAAATTATCGTAAGCATGAATATTTAATATCTAAGCAGTGCCTTCATTAAGGTGGAATTTTACATTAACTTATTAACGTCCAGGATAAAGAGATTTTTAGCTCATTTTCAAAACTCTTTAGCAAATCGAAAAATAAAAATATCGTAATGAAACCAACTTACTTCACAAATTTTAGGTATACTCCATCGATTTATGGGGTAAAACAATATGGCGGATTTAATCTGAAAAAGTACAAAAAAATCGGCAATTTTTTGGTTTCGACAGTTTTTATAAATGGATAATGGATGGCGATCCAATCCAAACTATGGACAAACATGGACAAAT
Source organism: Trichopria drosophilae (assembly GCA_030407085.1). Taxonomy (NCBI): domain Eukaryota; kingdom Metazoa; phylum Arthropoda; class Insecta; order Hymenoptera; family Diapriidae; genus Trichopria; species Trichopria drosophilae. The sequence goes on from CM059582.1 coordinate 196,427,022, forward strand.
AAGTTGCAGTTTAAGTGGAAAATTGGTTTATTATGTTCCATTCAGTTTATCCCATTAAAAATGGCGGAAGTGTAAAAATTTCTAAAAATACCAGCTTTTCCTAAATATTTCTGTAATACATTACACAGACATTAAAATTAAATTTGTGTCTTATAATGTGAAATTTCGATTCATTAAATATTAATTATTACTTTTTAATGTATTTAACGATGTTACTAATGGCGGATTCAATGTGGAGGCCCTGGAAATGAAAAAAAATAATGGAATTTTTCACATGCCTCGTCTCTATGCCTTTTTATTTTATTACATTTCTTTATTTTTAGGATTATATCGAATCAAAATATAATGACAAATTTTGAAAATCCAAAATGTCGGGTAGAATATTGGAAATTACATTATTTCCGAATAAAAAAAATCGTATCATATTGTATGTAAAATTGTCGTGAAAAAGTATTCTTGGTGGTTTGTGAATGAATCCGCCATTATTAGCATTGTCGAATATGTGACTATGAATATTTAATAAATCGAAATTCCCCATTTAAAGACGAAAAATTTGTTTAATATCGATTTATTTCAGAAATATTTAGAAAAAAACACGTATTTTTAGAAATTTTTACACTATTCCGCCATTTTTAATAGGATAAACTAAATAGAGTTCAATAAAAAAAAATCCCACTTAAACTGCAGCTTATTTGTCCATATTTATCCATAGTTTGGAATGAATCCATTTGTACAAAATTTTCCAAATTTTCGGTAAATTTTTCAGATAGAATACATCATATAGTTTTTCTGCGGCAAGGAAACGCAATTTTGCCCCATAAATCCTTAGAGCATACTCAAAATTTGTAAAGTATGTTGGCTTATGATAGTTTCATTTTTCGATTTGCTAGAAAGAATTTTTGAAATGAGCTGAAAATCTGGTCATCTTTGACATTAATGGGTTGACCTGTTTCTGCCCAAACAGCTACGAATTGTACTTCATTTTTGGACATACATTGATATACATAAGACATAATTTGTATAGTAAACGATCAAATATTTTATCGTAGATAGGTATTCTACTAGTTTTGGGTATGCTCTTTTCGAATCTGGCCATAGTATTAGTTTTCAATACATCGTTTTTTTAATATGGTGTTTTGAAATGCAAAAATATGGGAAAATGTGAAAAACGTTTGCAAATCTTTTTCTCTCTTCGACAATCAATCCCAATTAATCCCCATGGATCTGGTGGCCTAATCGGAAATTTAAGTGACTGAAATTTTTACATTTGTAAAACTCAATATAGCGGATGCATAACACCGAAAAGTTGAAATTTTTTGACAGAAACTCAGTCATTGATGAAATCGACTTAGGTGTGATTCAGTGTCATCAAGTAATCATGAAAATGAACACCACAGAAATATTCTTTAATATATTCCAATATGGAGGCGTTATATAATATAGTTCGAGTTTTCCAGAAAAAAAATAAATAAAAATGTATACATATATAATTTTTAGCTTTTTTTCCTCGAAAGGAAGCAACTTTTATACAAAATTGTCAAGAACAAAAAATTCTTAAAATTCATTAAGGAATATACTAGATTTTTTTCAGAATTCTTCAGAAATTTTAAAATATTTTCAAAAATTTTAGATAACAAATTTGTCAAAAAAGTCTGTTATTTCGAATTCTGCTAAAAGAATTGGTCCAAAATTTTTCCAAACAGGATGCAACTGGTTTTTTCTGAAATCTGTAATTCACATTCAGAAACAACAACGCTGAGTATATAGAAATGCAAAATTTCGCGTTCAAAATGTTGCAAATTGAAAATGGTGAATTCCACTTTACAAAATTTCAAAATGGCGATTTATAAATAGCGCTCAAAGATCTGATTTCGTACATTACTTCGTTGTTAGTCAACACTCCAAATTTATTCGCCAATTACAATTTTGAGGTTTCATTTTCGAAATGCACAATGGTAGGCGACATTTCTAAAATATTAATGGATTTTTATCGGTATATATAGTCTTATATCAATGTTGATATTTTGTACAAAACTCGTACATTTTTACACGATTTATATGATTATTGCATTTATTTTACGGTAATGGCAATATAGTTATGGCGATATCCATGTTTTTGACGGCTAAAAACCTTTATCCACCATTTTAACTTATTAATCATTGATATCGGATCATATTTGTAATCAACAAGCAAAAAACGGTGTAGTGACCATTTTGAACAAAATCCATTAATATTTTAGAAATGTCGTCGCCATATTGGATCCGTCATTTTGAATTTCAAACATGTAACCTCATATTTGTTGTCAGCGACCCCGAAAGCAAACATTTGACATTTGCCGATTTCGAAGCTTCTATCGGTTGACTAATAAAGAAATAATCCAAAATTAACTGCTTGAGCGCCATTTAAAAGTCGTCATTTTGAAATTTTCAAATATGACAGGGAGCATTTTGAAACTGACGTAATAAATAACCTAAATCAAAGATTTTACAAAATACTTTGAAATCCGTTTTGTTAAATTCAAATTCTCAGCTTGTTCTTTTGCAACTAATATTTAAGGATGCAACTCGAAAAGCAGAGAATTGCTACTCATAAAAGGTTCGGGTATACAGTTGGAAAAATAAAATTTTGTTTACAATTCGAAACTCCACGAAATTTAGAATAGCTCACCGTAAGAAATTTCTATTGGCAATTCTTGTTCAGGTAAAATCATTCAGTCCAAGCATACCTGTACGATCCCTTGAGGTAGCAAAAATGCTAATTCTACCTAGTCAAGTTCCTTAATCAGGGTCTTCATTATTTACGTGACTTTAGAAACGTTTTAAAATCAAAACCAGCAAAACTTTCTACTTTTTTGGAAGCATTGCAATTTTCGATACTATATTCTTATATGTAAATACTACCTGGTGACGATATAACTCGATGAAGTAGAAAATAGATAAAAGAGGAAAGAAAATTTATTTTCAATGAAAAGTCTTAACAAAAAATTAAAGGAATAAACATTAACTAGACTAAAACAATTATGAAACTAAAGTAAACATTAATTTTAGGTTAAATTCAATTAAATTGATTGAGTAATATGCTTTCATGAAATTGAATTAAAACCGTATTAACTAATTTAATACTAATTATAGATAATTATAAGAATAAATTTTGCTGATATAAGAAATAACAAAAATGATTTATGGGTTACAAAAATAATTTTTTCCTAAAAGAGAATTTAACAAAATTTTTCATATTAATCCTCAACGTTTCGAGCTTCTAGAATCTTTTATTAGGTTTTCTTTGTTACTAATTATAATAGTTAATATTAATAGTTTTTGTATTTAATAAATAAAAAATAATATAAAAAACATATTGTTTAAATTTATTTTTCCTATTAATTTTTATTTATGGAAATTTATTCTTAAAAAATTGGAATTAGTTAAACGCCGATCGTAAACATTACTAAGCTCCTTTGTCCTTTTTAGGTTATATTATTTTTTTTCCGACGATTTATAATTTGTTATTTTATTTATTTTTTAAGATACGAATTTATTTACTAGTATGCAAATATTAATCCAGACATTAACGAACGCTGTCAATGTTAGTAAATGATCAATCTGACTAGCTTTAATTTTTTTTCACAGTACTTTTATTGCACATAAAAAAAAGGAATCGCGTATTAATACTCTTGTAACTTAATTGATGTTTCCACTTCATGGTTTTATTTAATTATATTATATTGCAACGTATTATCGAGAAAAATTATGACTAGTCTGAAATTTTTATGAAAACCTCATTGCTGTCACGATACGTTGATGCAATAAACAAGTTTCTCAATAATGAAATGCAATTGTCTTAGAAACTCCGTATATTCATATCAATAGAGCGGATATGTAACATTCATACACTAAGAAAAAATTTTCTTGCACATTTTACCATTTCAAATGGTAATATTTTGAAACAGACTTGTATAATGAAGAACATTTCCATTATTTCTTTTACAAAATTACTAGAATTTGTTGTATTTTTTTACTGTTCGAATAGTAAAAATTCCACGAACTTCTAATCATTCTTATCAGAAAAAATGACAATTTTTATCATTCTGCACACTAAGAAAAGGTAAATAGATCTGTATTTCATCAAAATAGATTTATTAATTGTAAAAAAATTTACATTAAATAAGCCTTTTTAACAAACAATTATTGTTTTCTTTTCAAATTTTTATTTTTTAAATACATTGTTAATAAATGTTAATTATGCCATTTTTACCAATCTAATAGAATTTTACGAAATGGTATTACAGAAAAAAACATTATACAACAATTTCATTAAATTTCTCAATTTTTGTTGTCTTCCTTTGGAGGGGGGATGTAATATTTTCCAATTTTGTGAACCATCTTTTAAAATCTGAAAGTAGAATGTATTGAATGCAAATTGTATACCAATATAAGTGATATAAACGGAGATATGGAATTTTTAGTACCGTTTCTCCGACCGTTTTTTTTTCTTACCTGCCAGTTTGAATTGTTATTCACCTACCTCATGTTTTCAAAGTCGGTTAAGACACAAATTTATTCAACCGATTCTTTGGGAATTTGTTACTCATTCTGGGCACTTTACAGTTTTTTTGTTACTGAAGTGTTACTGAAAATTTGGAATCTGCTAAGGAGTTCATTTTTCGAGATGTCGAAAGTGTACTTAATCCCTCCTCGACGAATAATTTTTGGAATATGGTAAAATTTTTAAAAAATTACATATTAAACTAACTTTGGCGTTGCTTTTCAATTGGAGCAGTTCAAATTTTCCAAAAGTTTTGTTTAACACATTTTTTCTTCAAAAATATTGAAAAAACCGCGATGTTTTGTTGATTAAAACACAATTTTGACTATAACGACATTTTCGAAGCATATTTCAACCTATCAAAAACGAGTTCCCAATAGTTTTACATAAAAAAAATTTCGGCTTGGATTTTTATATAGCGCTTCAACATAAAAAATTATGATTTTTCGAAAATGCAGAATTTTCTACAATTCTGTGTAATGACGTATAATGTTAAAAAAACTTCTGCCATTTTGAATTTCGATAAACTGACCCAAGGTTCGAGTTTAGCGACAGCTAAAATCTATGAGATTGTTAATTAGTAAATTTCCCATCAACTTCGGTTGTAATAGAACTCGAAATACAAGTATTTCTGGTAGCCGCCATCTTGAAATTTGATTTTATGGGTCATTACTGCTCTTAACAACTTATTTCTACAATTTTACTACAAAGAAATCCTACTAGATCGAAAATAACAGCAATTTTATCAATTTAAACAATTTTCAACGTTCAGATACCATTTTGAAATGTAAATTAAAATATGTAAATGTATATTTTTTAAGTAAAAAATTTAGCAACAAGTTTCTACTAGGTTAAAAGTTGTTACAAAAACCTGTATCATAGTTAAACCGCGAATTTTTTTTCAAGTATTTAACAACCCATTAACATCAAGGTTTACAATTTTGTCAATTCAATTTCAATCAAGCTTTGCATAAAAATCGTTGAAAAACATTGAAATGTACATATAATAAGAAAAAAAGAAATGTGTATAAAATAAATATTTTTTCTTATCAAAGTTTGTCCAACTATAAGAATTGAGGCATTCTATTCGAACTGTAAAGAAAAGCGATAAAAAGATTTGAATTTTTAGAAAAATGTTTTGCTTTTACAGCAAACTTTACTTTAAAAACCTTAAAACGGCGTGCCCATTGTAAATTTATTTGAATAATTTATATGAACATGTATATTGTATAAATAAAAGAATTCTAAAATCCACCAGAAAATTGTCCATATTTGGGACTTAAAGGGTTAAGATACTTTCATATTTGAATACGAGAGATACTATTTTTTATAATCTGCAAATACTGCGCATGTGCAGAAACAGAAAAATTAGATTTCGTTGGAATCAAAGCCAAGTAAAACTCGACAACGCATAAAAATGTTATCAGAAGCATGACGTAATTGCCTTCACCTTGGTGCATCTATTCAGAAACTTGACAATTTAAGGAAGTCTTCCAGGGGCACGGTCGTTTAACATAGTAGGACATAAATAATGTGTACACTGTCATCAATGTGTTTTTAAATGTCATGTTTTGTGTACGCAAAGTATTCGCGATTTACCTCCCACTTTGACGATAATGTGCGTTCCAACAATTTTCTGTATTGTCAGTGCTTGGGAAGTTTAAGTGAGTTATTGTTTTTCCACTGCGTTATCTGTGTGCAATCTGCATTGACGTGGTTTGTTGACACCTGCCGTTTTTTGCCTTACTAAATAAAAAACATAAACGCGAGGATAAACACATTAATGATGATTTATTATCGTGGCGTGAACCTGGCAATAAAGAGAAATTACTACAATAGTTTATTAATTCTTTGCTAATTGAATTAAGCCTTTCGAGGGAGGATAAGGTAAAATTAACTATTAACTATTAACCCTATTAACTATTAAATATGCACAAGGTCACTGAACTGTTCAACAATTTTTAAGTTTAGAAAGTTTAAAAATAAGTCTGGTCACTAGATTTTTAATGTTTTTTGGTAAAAATATCAGTTTAACCTTCCAAAAATTATTATCTACGAATTTTGTACTTTTTTTGAGTTCTACGACATTTTCAATTACACCAAAACACAAAAATGATTCTTTTTGATGAGAAAAAGAGGAAAAAGTAATTTTTTGTAACTTTGGCGCCCTTTATAATTTACACATTAACTTGTACAGTAACGGCCCAAGGTCATAAAATATAGAAAATTTAATTCTTTACAACTTTTGTTGGGAACAATTCTCACCACGACTTACCGTTCTCGCGAAAAATCGGATCCAAAGAAATTTAGAGTTTCCCTCCTTTTTTACTTTAAACTAGTCCCATGCACCACTAACGATTTATGCAATGATCTCGACTAAGTTATTTAAAAAAAAACGCCTATTTCAGCACAAATTGACTGTAAGTACTGTAGTATTTAGATAATATATCATTGATTATTTTTCAATTAAATTTATTTTCTATAATAATTATCTACGTAATGTTACTTATTTATAAAAATTTAAGTTAAAATAATTCTGAAAAGAAGAAATGTAATGAGGTTACACTCAAATTAATAACTCGCGAGATTCGAATCCCCTTGACAGTTCATTCAAACGCTGCCAACTTCATATATGGATTTGGGCGCCATCTATCGCTGGAAGAAGTTACTAAATCCAACCGCTACCTATATTATTAATTGTAAACATAATAATTAATTCTCACTTAACGATTATTTTGCACTTAAAGATTGTTATATTGATTTCACTTCGATTATTTTTATAAAAACGCAAAAAACAGCTTTGCTCGTGAGTTTAGCGATTATCATAATGGGGTTCTAAAGTGGTCCGCCGGTTTAGGTAGAAAGATGACTGAATAACTTAGAAAATGTCAAAGAAATTAATCGAGAACTGACCGAGAATAAGTGATTTTTCTTTATTTCTGAAAATTCTCGGCCAGTTTTTAATTAATTTCTTTGGTACTTTCTAAGACACCGTCTATAATAATTACAATTGCCCTTGCAGAGCCATAATTTTTAAATATCAATTCAGTCACTTTTTTTACGGTTTTTAGTGAAACTTTCTATGTTATCGGTCAAGCACTTTAGAACCCCCATAACACGGGTACTTTTAAACGTATCAACATCTGGCAGTACACAATTGAAATTTTGATTTCTGCGTAATCAGGGACCCTAAAAGCATCTAAATTTCTTTTGGTACTTTGTAATTTTGACGATTTTGGAAGTAATGTAAGTAATGTTTAAAACTATTAACATAATTTAAAAAGTGGCGTTTAACACTTCAGTGTTAATTTTTATTTTCTCCCCCCCCCCCCATTTTAATATATTTACTAAGTTTAAAACAAAATAATATTACTTTTGGATATTTCCCAATTAACATATGTGTTTTGGATAGTTCACAGGTAACATATATTTTGATTGGGATACAAAAAACACCAAAAAAAGAAAATCCAATATCGTGGATGGACTGTTACCTCCCTACATATCTTTTAAATTGATGTCTCCGAAATTAGAGGACTAAATCTTATCGATTCGTGTCGGGATTTTATTGGTTCTGCTCACTTTCTAACATCACTTGGCGTTTATTCTACCATGATTTGACCTTTTGTGTTCCCAATGAACTAATATTACCTTTCTAGCCTAAAGTCAATACCTGACGCTGCTGGGCTGCACCCTCATCAGTTACACGAATATACATTCGATACTAGTATGTCATCGATAACTTTTACCTTGAATCTTAACACCAAAAAGAAATTAATATTTAGTTTTTAAAATTTCTACCAAATGAATTACATTTAATATGTAGAATTATAGTGAATTTCTTTTGTGAAAAGAAGTTTTGAGCATATAATTTTGGACAATTTTGGTACTCTAAAATAACAGTTTATTTGGATATGCCATAATAGCACAAGAAAGTTATACTTAAAAGTTACAAACATTACGCGAAGGTTACAGAATGTTACTGTAACTTTTTGATAATTTTATAGGAATGCGAAAATGTCGCCAAATTCTAATCTTAACGTGAATATTATTGCAATATGTTAGTAATGCTGATGCTGTATTATGTTTTCTAAGGGTTAGATGATTTTGTAAAAAGTGCTAATATAACTGGCATATTTAAATATAGTAACAAATAAAGAATTTAAGCAAATTAATTCAAACATTTAAAACACATAGAATCGAATATTCATATTAAATATTATTATAATCGATAAATTGATAATTAAAACTTAGTTTATATTGTTTAAAAACTGTCTTAAATCGATTATAATTGTAAATAATTTGGTTTACAATGATATTTTTATTTCATTTAGTGGCTTCCAAAATATGAAGATTAATTTTGAAATATCAATTGATCGAATAACATGTTTTTTGTATCTCACCTTCACACTTTCTCCTTCCCGGGCGTAAAAGCGTGTTTTTTGCTCCGGTTTGCACGCGTAAAATCGCATTTTACGTCCTCAAAAATTGCATGGCTGGGATTGAAGCCCCCCATCCTAGTTTAAAATTCGGGACATAAATTCGTATCTTACTAGCTCGGGCCCAAAATACCGTTCGTATTAGGCGTTAAACTTTATTCTACGCCCTTAATAGTTCATTCTGGTACGATATTCGTTCCTAAATGAAAATATGGCCGCCAAAATATCTAATTGGCGTTAGTTTTTCAGATATTCAAAGGTCAAAGGGGCAAAAAATCGGATATCAGATATTCTAAGCATCTATTGACAGCCCAAAAAATACTGTTCTCCCACTAGAAAGCCTCAATTCTGATCTGTGAAATGCTGTGAATCTAGTTGTTGACCAAATTGAAGGTCAAAAGGGGTCCAAAATCGTGTTTTTGGACATTTTCCACTTTTACACTATAGGATGCGACGCAAAAATATTGATGTAGATCTAGTTTTTTATGAAATTCAAAAGTCCGTGTTTTTGGACATTTTTTACATCCATCAGTATTATAGAATGCGCGTAAAATAATAACAAGAAAGGCAAACTGATGGATCCAATATGTCCGACAAACTTTTTGTTATCTTGGCTACTTTTCGAGAAAAATAGAAAAAAATGGCCTAAAATACAATTTTTCCTCCTTTGACCTTTAGTTGATAAAAAAAATTAGGTCCAATTCAATATTTTGGTGTACATATTTGTATTCTTTGGGAAAAAGAATTGACTCTTAATTGTATAGCAGCAACATTTGTTTTGGGCTGTGAATAGATGCCCAAAAATGTCTGGAATCAAATTTTTGACAACTTTGGCCTTCAATATCTCAAAAAAACTAGTGATATTTTGGCTATTTTGGAGGTCATATTTGGATTCTGGAGCAAAAATCCTATCAGAATCGACTCTTACTTACAGGTCAATAAAATTCTTTTGGGCTGCGTAATAATTGTGCCACTGAAATCTTATCTAGTTTTTGGGATCGCCGAGTACGAATCTGAAAGTCAGATTCTCAAAATTCAAAATGGTTAATTGAATATCGGGGATAAACAAGTGAAACTTAATGAATTGTTATAAAAATATCTACTAGTTTGGTGTTTGGTATCGATAAAATCAGATTTGGTGGACGATTTACAATATTCAGAATGTCGTATCAATATGAATGACAAAAATTGATAATGTTCTCATAAATTTAGAGAAATCAGAACGTTTTTACACTTGTTATTTAATCATATTGTAATACTTTTGAATAAATGATTTAAAGAGATGTTTGTATTTTTGAACCTTTTATTAAAACTGTCAAAATATAACAAGAGATATCAATAACCTAGCAACAAAATGACTATCAAAATAAAAAGTAGAGAGAGGTTTGATTTAAAACGCGGAATTCTAAATTACGAATGTATAACAATATTTCGTTTATATACAGACTTGGGCATATCCGCATTGTCTGTCCCATTCTATAAAACAATCATTCTGGGTCATTTATGGAGGATTTAATTACATAACAATTTCATTGTTATTTATTTCATATTCTTCAATATTTATATTAGCAGAGAATCGTGAAAAATAGATCCATGTTTGTTAGCAATCTATTTATACACGGCTTATGATTTTGAAAGATGACCTAAAATCATTTGTAGAGAAAATAACGATAACTCCAAATCTTCAGTAACCTCAAAAGTATTAGGATCGATTTTTATGAGGATTCGCTGGCGTTTCCACTTTTCGATCCAAAAATTTAGATTATCACTTATGTCACTAGGTGGCTCCCGAATCGACAAGCGAAGTTGCATACGCTTTCCTTCAATTGTCGATCCGATCTGAAATTACTATAAACCAAAGGATTCCCTGATTCTCTTACTATTTCCAGTGGGATCACGCGGACTCACTCCTGCTATGCATTCTGCAGTTCGGCACTTGAAGGTACGCTACGCAACTTCGTTTATGGATTTCAGCGCCGCCTAGTGTTCCTTGAACGAACTAAAATCTGTAAACTATACTATGTATAACTTACTACAGGCAACATTTCCTTATAAATTAGACATTTTACAAACGTATTTCGTATATTTGTATTAGAAGTTCATAATTAGTGTGGACAGTATATTATTCGACAGAAATATGGTGATTTGAAACCGTCACAATCTTCGACTCAAACAAAATCGCTGGGGCAAAATATTTATGATCAATTCAATGTTTTGCCACATATCAGAGTGTCGTTTACACTTTCTCAAGTGTCTTTGATACCGGTCCCAGAAAAGAGCAATTACATATCAAGTTTCGCGCAAGTGTGTTACGACTCCATTCAAAGCAACGACATTCGTAGAAAATTAAATTCGACACATTCTGTATACCAGTATGTCGACCACGGTTGAAAAGGACAGTTAATTTGAAAGAAGTGGCACACTTCTAATGCCATAATGCCTGCGTCCATTGCCGCTTATGCAAATTATGTGGATGCCAGGAGAAACGGAAAGTTGGCGGGAGAGGGGGGGGGGGGTGTGTCGAAGCCTGCACGAGTTTCACTTTCAGAGGACTCATTTTCATGGTAAGCTACGAGCCAATATAGAATGCCACGGGGACCAAAGCTGGTTTCAACTTTCGACACGAGTAAGCGGTCGCGGTGTCGCTTTGCGTATCGAAGGTCACTGTCTTCGATAGGCGAGCTGTATGAAAGAGCTTGCCAAACGTCCCAGCTCTGACCCTGACACAAATTTGAAAAATCCCCCTGCTCCCCCACCTTGACAACAGCGTTTCAATGTTAGGCCTTTCTTCTTCGGCGTGATCTGAAAATCATTCATTTGTATGCCGAGACATGTAAGCACATGAGAGTTGGAAGCTTGTCGATCAAAGAGAACCCCTTCTTGCGTTAGAGTTCACATGGCATTCGCTCAAAATTAGTGGTTCGATTGTTGGGTGCCCCTTAAAAACCCGACAAATCATAAAACAGACACTTCAAAAGGCAGACTTTCAAAAACCAGACATTCAAAAACCAAATATTTCAAAATACGGACAGTTTATCCAGGACGCCGCCCTTGAGGTCTCACTGAAAGGTCATTTCAAGGTAAAAAATGTTTGACCAAGGGTTTAATTGTGTATGCCACTTGAAGGTCAAATCAGTTTGACTCCCGGATTATTTATTAAGCACATTTAGAAGTAAATCATTAATTATATTTTCAGAGTATGTACATTTTGAAATGTATGGTTTTTTGAATGGCTTCTTTTTGGTTTGTTGGGTTTTTGAGGTGCACCCAATGATCGACTTCGAAATGTGGTTAATAAATAATCCGTGGGTCAAACTGAATTGACGTTCGAGTGGCCGACAAAGTTAACCTCTTAGTCAAATATTTTTTACCTTGAAATGACCTTCCAGTGAAACCTCAAGGACGGTGACCCAGATAATTTGTCTTTAATTTGAAATATATGATTTTTGAATCTGTTTTTTTAAATGTCTGGTTTTATAATGTCTATATTTTGAAGTGTCTGTTCTGTGATTTGTCGGGTTTTTGAGGCGCACCCAGAATGTTCGCTTAAAATTTTAGTTTGAGCATGTATCTCAATCTTCAGGTAGGGAGCATCAAAGAGAGTATATTATTGCAATGATTCTTTTTTTTTTAAATTTGAAATTTTGTATCTTCGAAAATTTCCAAATAACATTTTTTGTTCAGATTGATCCACCGAATTTGGAGAAATTTTCTTTGAACAAAACAGTTCAACTTTTGGATGCACCTTAAAATCCCGACAAACAAAAAAATAGATATTCAAAAGACAGACATTTAAAAAAACAGAATTAAAAACCAGACATTTAAAAAAACTGATTTGATTAAAGTTCTAAAATTGATTTGACCTTCAAAATGAATCTCTTGGTCAAACATTTTTGACCTTGAAATAACCTTCCAAGGAGACCTCAAAGAAGGCGTAGCCTTGATAATTTTTATATGTCGTGAACGCACCAATCGGAGGGTGGAAACGTCGGGTTCTTGAATGTCTGTTTATTGAAATTTTTTATTTTTGAATGTCTGTATTTTGAAATGTCTGTTTTTTTATTTGTCGGGATTTTGAGGTGCACCCCAAATTTTCAATGTTCCAAAAATTTGTAAATTAAAAATGTTTAATTAACCCTTTTTGGCACGGTGGCTAATACATTAGTTGAACCCAGTTGAAAATTTGAGTATTTAAAGACAAAATAATACATTTACTCCCGGTTTTTTTTTCAAACCAATGTAAGTGGGAGTTGAAGAAATGCATAACATTGCATTTAAGTCAGTATTTATTTAACATTATGATTTATAAACAAATAAGCAACTACAAATCGTTTTTATAGAAAAAATGCATTCGCTGGCAAATGTTCGATTGGATCGAGATAAAACTGGGTATTCGGGGGTTTTTGAGGGTATTGTTTAAGAATCTGTACTCAGATTTTGAAAATTCAAAATGGCGGATTCAACATGACTCAAATTCATAATCAGCGACCTTAAAAAGTACCAGTACCCAATTTCATCTATATCAAGTAAATTTTTACATGTTGGTCGGACATCTTGAATCCGCCGTATTGAATTTTCAAAATCTGAATTCAGATTAGTGATCAGCGACCCCAAAAAAAAACCCGAGTGCCCAGTTTCATGAAAAATGGTTCATCAGAGAAATGTGTGCCGGAAAGGGTTAATTCGGCGTGAAAAAATTTAGCTTCCGTACCATTACTTACGTTTTAAAGAAAAAAGTAAAAGCGGTTAAAAATAGAACCCAGAATTGTAAGATTTTCAACCTAACAAGTGTGTTATCTATTAACCCCTTGACTGCCAATGACGAAGATCTTTGTCATTTTGGACTTTTCCCAGACGCAAATCTTTGTCATGATATAAAGTAGACTAAAAAATTCTGGAATTTATGTAAAATAAAACCAAATCCATTTCTTGACAGTCAAAGGTGTACTCAATAGGATGGCGTTGTCAATTTTCATAATCCCTGTGTCAAAAAAAATATATAAATCCACAAAGATGGTAGTTTTCACAATTTTTGTAAAATTTTAGTCATAAAGTATGATATTGTGTTGAATCAATTTATGCATAAAAAGTTTATAAAACCCCTTGAAATTTGTTACTCGGGCGTTTTCGGGGTCGCTGATTACAAATCTGATGATATATTTAAAAAATTTTAAATGACGGCTATAATATGGCGGAGAAATTTTCCAAAAAATGAAACCATTTTGGTTGAACAAATTTCAAAATTCAACTTCAAATTCTTAATCAGCGACACCGAAAACCCCCGAATAACAAATTTCAAGCGAAATGGGTCGAATTTGGAAAATTTGTCCGTCATATTGAATCCTCCATTTTTAATTTTCAAAATCTGACTTCAGATTTGTTTATCAGCGTCCTAAAATACTTCTATACGCCAAGTTAAAGTAAAATCTAACAAATTATTTTTTTTACATTTTGGGCATTTTTTGTGAAATTCTCGTGGCAGTCAAGGGGTTAAAAAGAAATGTGTTTTCAAGGGTAGTAAACTTTTACATTAAAGCACAACGAATTTGAACAGTAACTTGGTTGGGCATGAATATTTTACAAGTAACACATACATTTCAATTCGAAATACATTGATATCGATTATTTTTTCACTACTTTGCCCTAGGGCGTACAACCGATTAAAAGCCCGGAGGATTTGAATGCAATGTATTTGCTCACAGAATTATAAATGATTTTGATCAAAACGACGAGTAGATAAAATGAGCTTACGAGAAGACCCCTAGAAAAGAAATTTACTATTTTTTAATGTATAATTTTCTATTTTCTTGGTTAGGACGATACCTAACCTAGTTTAAAATCATTTACTATGCCCTAATCAACATTATTGCCGACAATTCGGTTCGAAACTTTTGCCTCGCTAACAAGGTGATGAATCATTTATGATGGCTGATTCAAGTTGGAATTTCCTCGTTATTACCGCTCTCTGTACGGAGATCCTTCCATTTTAATCACAAAATGCCTGCATTCGCATTTACAACAAAATAATGAATACGATATTTCGAAATATAGGAAATCCTAATAAATGAAACCCACTGTCTTTCCCACTAATTATGATTTTGCAAATCAATCCTACCAAATTTCTGGATAATTCTGCATTGCGTCATCCCCTAATTAATAGTAAAATATCCTTTCAAACAAACTTATCTTTCACTTATAACCCATTCCACCAAAAAGGTCACAAATTTCACCAAGATTTTCGGAATATTTCTTGACATTAAAATCCAATTCAAAAAATTTGAAATAGATCATTCTCGACATAAAATTGATCTCTCTTTCAGATTCTTCTATCAAAATTTGTCTGAAATAAAAGTGTAAAAAATTATAAGATTTTTTTCTTCACAAAAATTTGCAATCAATGTGTTCATGTCACACAAGAAAAGTCATTGGGTCAAAACCTTAAAATATCGCCCCTTAAAGTCTCAGCTATAAATATTTGTAATAACAAATGTGAAAATTAAAGATGGCGGCTTCAAAATGGCGACTGCAGCTATTTTTTTTTGTGTAAAATATTAGCTTAGTGTACCAAATCTTTAAAAATTATTCGATCTTGATAAAACTTAGTACCCATACATTTTTGAGGTCTCCGAGTATTAATTTCACGTTATTTTAAAACAATGTAAAATGACGGATCCAATATGGCGGCCAAAAATTATATTGTTTAGATTTAAATAGAAATGAACAGTGCAGTCCTAATTTTTTGTTCAAAAATATAAAAATGATAAAACAATTTGTCATTGTTTAACCACTGTAACATTTTTGAAATTTTTTAAATTGTAATTGCAAAGTGCAGATTGAAAAATTGCTCTGGTATTATTTCATTTTGTTTTGTAAATATCACCTGTCTTCTTATGGGTCTCCCATGCGTTGCTGCAACGGTTCAGTAGAGGTATTTGATTTCTGCCTTTCATTCGCTTAAATTAGTTCCCGTGTGGGCGCTTTGTGCATAAGCCCGCACTAGTCGGGTATATTATCTAAACATTCACGTCTGCGATGTGTAACCTAACACACGTACGCACATGTACAACAGGTAGATGATGAACGTGGGTATAAAAAGTAAGCAGGAATTGCGTGAGTGTTTAAGTATCAAGCTACATGGGCAGGTATTCCGCAAATTCGAAAGCAATGTTGTACTATCTTATTAACCATCGTTAGGAATTTGTCACTATTTCTTCTTATAAGGAATCATTCGAATTCGGCAGTTTCCGATTGTTTTTCGAATAATGTAACAAATTTTTTAAAAATGTTTTTTTTTGAGGTACAATATGTAAAATTATAAATTGCAGGCGCCATCTTGGCGCCGCCATTTCTTTTCGAACCCTGCCGTCGACAGGAGAAAAAAGAAACGATCAAAAAGACGCGATTACTACTTTTTTTACGTTTTTTGTGAAGAAATATCCAAACTTGACATTTTATTCGAATAAGCTGTTGTTTTTTCGGATTGTCGACGATCGATTCTAACCTCGAAATTCGCAAAAACTTCTCCAAAACTATCAATATCAACTTATTTCAAATTGTTTTTAAGACGTTTGGATCTGAAGAAAAAAAAAGAAAACATTTAAAGCTTTTAGATATTAAATAAACATTAAAACTTTGGATTATCATCTATATGAAACTGGGAACACAGATATCTTCAGAATGTCGAATACGGATAAATTTAAAAAATACGCCTGCCATTTTTAATTTTCTAAAACTGATATGACGATTTTTTGTGCGACAAAATTTTGATATCAGATTCATAATCGAGACTTCGAAAACCCCCGAGTTTCAGCCGGATCCGAGGTGTTTAAAAAAATACGTCACCATATTGGATCCGCCATTTTCAATTTTCAAAAACTGAACACATTCACATTAAGCATTCCAACAAATATTTTTGTTCCCATTTTCATGAAAGTAATTTGATGTTTTAGCAGTTTTAATATTTAAGCGTCTTAGACATTCTTGTTTGACACTCGGGCGCCATTTTGTTATTCACCACCTTGCATTCAGAATAAGTATCATGGATTTTGCTAGCCGAAGATTCGAGGGTGCGATATTTTATATTTTCATAGCAATTTCCACTCTTTTTTCTTTTGAAAAATGCAATTACATTTTTTTCTTTAAAAAATCCGGTTTTCTTACATAAAATGTGCCATAGAAGAATCTTTTTCTCGAAAAAGTAAGCCGCCATTGGTTAAAATCCATTCATTTTTAAAACATGATTAACTAGCGTTAAGAAGAAAATTTCAGTCATTGTCAAAAGTTGTTTAACAAATTATTTTTGGAGGTTTCAATATTTACAAGAATATTTTCTCCCTACAAAAATGCAATTATTAATTAAAATTAAGTGCTTGGAAACAGTATTAAACATTTTTCCAACGCATACTATATCCAGGGGTCTAAATACCTTAATATAATTTATTTGCACCTCTCATATTCCTTATTTTTTAACGCAAATTATTAACGGTAATTTACGCTTTAGTAGAACTCGTACTTATTATGAAACTCTTAATAACTTTCTTTACTGTTTCAGACCCGTCTAAGGGAAGCTAAGCTGCACTGCTGCCGAGGACACTCGTTTTTCTTATCATTCGAAATTATTGGCATGCTTTGTAAGAAATTAATTCTTATATAAGTACGATAAAAAGTGATATTTTATTTAACATAGAATTTCTTTTATCCTTCAAAGGTATATACCACAAGTCTGATACTATGGAGTAGCACATAAAAAGGATTCAAATCTTACAACAATAAAAAATAATTATAAAAAAATAATTTTTTCGTTTTTGAAGATTAATTGAATAAAAATCAACTAATTATTTTTTTATTTTTAAAATGGTTTTTTTTTCTTGTTACATCCCAAGATTCTTCCCAATTCATTTATTGTTTGCATTTCTATCCTCCATTTTGAATCCATTATTTTGAATTTTGTTATTTTGAGTTCGTAATCGCAATTGAGAACTTCCACAACCTTCTAGTACCGAGTTTCATAAAGATTCAAGCACTTTTCATAATTCGAACCGTTATTATTGTATCCTCCATTTTGAATTTGGGAAATGTGACGATAGGTTCGTCATCAGTGACCCATAAAAACCCTACATACAAATTTTTGCTAAAATCGAAAAATATTGTTTATTTTCGTCCGCCATATTGGATCCGACATTTTGAATTTGGGAAATCTAACAAGATATTCGTAATCAGCGACCAAAAATACCGCAATATACCAAAATGTATGGAAATATCATCAAAATACACTGTTGTACTTGGTAGAATTTGAAATAGCCTAAATGTTTCGGCTTCGAGTCGCCATATTGGACGTCGCCATCTTGAATTTCAAAATAGTTACCTCATTTTGAAGATCAGGGTCCCTGGACTCAAAATTGTTAGTATTTAGACCATTTTTACCCTATTTCGGTGCGAAAATATCAATTGAAGAACACTTTTTAGTGAAAAAATCATTAAATATATATTTTTTAAAGAAACAAATATAACTTCTTTTGTTTTTATTTTTCAAGAATTCTGGTGAAAGATTCTGAAAGATCACAAAATTTCACGTGAGAAACGATTATTCCGAAATTTTGTTAGGTTAGATTTGATACAAATAAGAGCCGCTGAAAATTATTCAGAAAAGCCGGAAGTTATTGAGTTAAATCATGTTTAAAATTCTTTAGTTCTAAATTATTATTTAACTCTCACTTCATAAAATAATATGAAGCTTAATTCCCTCATCTTCTAATGATCTTGTCACTCTTTGGGTTCACCTAAAAAGTAAATTTAATAAATCTATCATTCTGTATATCGGCTACAAATCCGATTTCCAGAGAAAAAATTATTGTTAAATTTTCGGATTTACGAAAAATTTGAAAATATGCCAGAATTAATCTAGACAACATGAAATTATGTATTTTTTACTCTATACAATATTATGTTCATAAATATGCATGGATAGTGATGAAAACTTAACTTTTTTCCTATAAATATTTAAAACACAACATTTATGCATAGTTAAAGAACTAGATCGTGAGGGTTTGATTAAGTTAATGAACAGGCTGGTAATTAACTAGATGGTACAAACATGTTTGCCAATTGATATTGATTGTTTGCACGTTAATACAAAAACGAGCTAAAAGGAATTCGTAATATTACATTTTATGCAGTTTACAGTTTAATACAAACATTAATTGATTGACTCTTTACTCTACAGGTTTTATAAATCAATAAATAATGCAATAACCGAACACTCATTACTCGTAATGTAAATTTCATCCGTTAAAACATTACAAAATCGGTTTTTCGGCATAGTTAAAACATAGTTGGTTAAATTGACTGAATATTATGTTAGATATACTAAATATTTTATTGACATATCCTTTTACTCCGTGAAGTTAAAACAGTCGACTTGTAATATTTATACAATATCCATCGAGAAATCTTAACTTTCCTCAATGGAATTTATTGTACTACGAACAATCAAAGAAAATAAAAATTGTAAAGTATATAGATTTTGTATATTTTTTACATAACCCGAGTAACTGTATTACTTGTGTATTATTTATTAAATTCTACGTTACACATTAGTTTATTTCAAAATTTTGCGCCACTTTCCCTTTTTCCTTATTGGTAGAACTACATTTTACCACCAGGTGGCTAAGCATTGAGGTGCTTGACTTCGCAAGCGGTTAGGTCTGATCTTTATAGCGAACGAATCGTTGTTTTAATAGATTTAAGTTTTACTTACTTGTCACTGATTTTACAATAGTGTGAATGAATTTCTTTAAAATCACTTGTGTATTCTTTTTCCCCTTCTCTCAAGAAAATCAGATTTTGTTATATATGATATATAATATAACAATGTCA
This sequence comes from Trichopria drosophilae, assembly GCA_030407085.1. NCBI lineage: Eukaryota > Metazoa > Arthropoda > Insecta > Hymenoptera > Diapriidae > Trichopria > Trichopria drosophilae. The sequence continues at coordinate 196,446,876 of CM059582.1, forward strand.
TTTGATTACACCAATAAAAGATGTTTTTGTAACTCACCGGTTTACTAATTTCATTGAATGATATAGTGGATTTACTAAATCTCTTGATCAAACGATTAAAACGACTAGTCATTTTATACAAGTCAGTTCCATTCATTTAAGTAAATATGGTTCTACTAATTTAACTAGATTATTTAACTATTTTAATTGAACATGATTTCTGACTACAGTAGGACCTCTCTTATTCTAATTAGTAAAGTTTTTCAAGATGGCGTCAACCTCTGTTATTCTAATTTTCCCCTTACCCCCACTTACTTTGCTTGCGAGCTTGTTATTCGTGGACAATATTTTTTGTTGACTTTTCGTATGATAGTAGGAGAAGACTTGTGGGGGAACGATTAGAATAAGAGAGGCTGGGCAATTACAATAAGAAAGGCAATTAGAATAAGAGAGGTCCTACTGTATGTGGTTTAAATATTTGATTGAAATTGTGAATTTTATGTTCAGTATAGACATTACTTTAGAAAATGTCAGAAAATTCAGTGATAATTTTTGCTAACTTGTCTTTTGAATCACCTTCGGTTTTATTTTAATTTTAAGTAATGTTAATAAGTAACAAGTAAATAAATGTGTACCTTTCCTCTTATCGTTTATGACTTTCTCAATGCTGCGTGAAATGTTAACTTATTGACTCTTTACTTAAAAAACCTTCGTATTAATAGCATTTTCTAACTGGCAGAAAAAACGTAATGTCTTTGAAAATCCTCTAATACAGCGTTTAAAAAACGGCAGTGGTGATATGTAGATTGTAGTAATAGATATTCCGCATATGTGGTGACTAGATTAACATTATCGATTTTAGATTTCCCTCCAAAAGGTCCGTTCAAATTGTACTTATATCGTGGAACTCTTCGCCAGCGCCTACTTAATGGTCAATCGAGGTCGTTCTAATAAGATTTTCTATCGACTTTATTCCACGATCACGTTTTAACGAGTCTTGCTTCTCTCTTAAGGTGAATTTGCCACAAAATAAAATTCACTTATGCTAACAAAATATCCACCTGTTAATGTGGTATATATAGAAAAAGAATCGTCAAACAAAATTTTGTTACAATTTAGTAATTTTCTGAAATGATAACAAAAGAAAGATTTAGTTCATGCTACAAAAATTCTGTATCAGTTTAGTCATTTTTAGTTAGCTTAACAGAAAAATTTAAGGTGAGTAAAAATTGTCTTGACTAATCACTTGTTAATGTGATATATACAGAAAAAGAATGGCCAAACAAAATTTTGTTACAATTTAGTAATTTTCTGAAATGATAACACAAGAAAGATTTAGTTCATGCTACAAAAATTTTGTATTAGTTTAGTCATTTTTAGTTACCGTAACAGAAAAATATATGGTGAGTAAAAATTTTCTTGACTATTGTTTAATTTACATTTATTATGTTTTACATATGTGCATAATTATTGGGTTAAATTTAATGAAAAACAAATGATCAACAGTTTAGAAAAATGATATTGTCATCGTACTCGTACTAATCAACGTCATATAATTTGATAATATTCAAATTACTCATTTTATACGCTACTGGTGCTTGACCGAGGAATCCCATATAATCGAATGAAAATCCCACTTCTACAATGGGAAGCACGAGCGCTAAGTGTAGGGCGGCGAGTGTCGCTGCGCACCTGGTGGCTACAAACCAAACTAATGTCACCTTAATTACTTGATTGCTTTTCAGATTTCTTAAATTTCTGGTATTGTTTCTTTCTGTTACAGAATTTAGTAAAATTCTGTTACTTCGGTAATATAAAAGTATCCGAATTTTCGAAACATTTCTAACAATCTATGTTCTTTTCGAGCTAGAATTCCGTTTTTCGATATCACTTTCCATTTTTTAAATATGGCTACTTAAACGAGAAAAAAAAAGGTGGAAAAAAGCGAAAACTTTTTTTTATAAACTGCAATTTTTATTGCAAAGGAGTTCCAGGATTGTACGGCTTCAGAATCCTGTGGCACGAGTTTTATTAAAAGTTGGTCAATATTACAATTTAAATTACGAAACGACGTCTTCAAAATGACGCTTTTGACATGGAATTTTTTGGTTAATTGCGTTTTTATAAAATATTTCTTGTGTATTTTTATGAATATGTAGATTGTTTTTCAGGTGGATGAATTCAAAATCCGTGATTTCATTTTGTAAATTCAACATAGCAGTTTGGCAATACAAGCCAAGAAAAATAAACCCCTTTAAATGCATATTGTTTTTAACAATATTACAACTATATTTGTGTACGTGATTGCGCTCATTAATAACAGATTTTAGGTTCCTTAATGACAGACATTTTGTTTATATAAAAAACGTTAACCGTTTTTAACTTGTTTTTTAAATTTTCGGTTTTGCATACGCATTTCACTCGATTAAAACCTATCAATAATTGTCATTTATTGTACGTTATCAATATTGATTTTGACGTAATTTCTCGACCGTTTTATAAATATAAAAATGAATTTCAATTTGGTATTTATCTCTATAGGTCAGGTCCTTTTAAAATAAATAAATAGACTCGATAAAATGCTCAAATAAATTGACACAAGTAAATAAATCCGCAAATCAATAAAATCTTAATTTATTAATTATTTATTTCTGTCAATTTATTATCCTATTTTGGTTCATCTATTTATTCGTTATGTAATATTTTTTTTTACAAATATAACTCTGGTTTATAGACTCTCGTCTATTTATTTACTGATCTATGTAAATAAAAGGGGTAATTTGTTCGTGCCATACTGTGTAAGTACGAAATGTTTGAAAACACTTTATGATGAACCAGTTAGATGGAATTTTGCAACATTCTTCTTTCAATTTTTCCTAGCAGTTTCGTTTTTTGAAGACAGAAATAAGTCAGAAGTGTTTCAAAGATGCTGGAAAAATCATATTGAATATTTCTCTTCTTTATTTAAATTTTTTTTAAAACCAATACTTGGTGTAGGTTTCTGCAGTCCTACATTTCACAAAAAAGGTGATGGCGCCATCTCTTAAGTCGATATTACGATCATACATTATGAAAAAAAAACTGTGTAAAAAGACGATTCCTCGTTCGTTAAATAATAAATGAAATAACAAAAAAAGAAAACCGTACAAAACCTTTTTCACACTCTAAAATTATTGGACTCAAATTTCAGTCCATAAGAGTAGAAAATGGGGTACTCCCACTCGTCGGCAAACACCTATTTTGCTCCCTAGTTGCACAATCTACTATTCTCACAGACGGCGCGCAAAATGCTATTTTGCTCCCTGTATTGCAGGAGCAAAATAACACATTTTCTCCCTAGAGAGCAAAATTAATTTCTCTCAAGCGGGAGGAAAGTCGCTTCTTTTCCTCCCTGTCATGAAGAAAAATCGTATACTCGGCTTCATCTCGGGTAAAAATTACAGGCAGTCTGAGACATTCTTTATTTTGTTTCCCTTGGTGAGTAATATACTATTTCATCACACTGGACAGTCACTTCTTTTCCTCCCTGTCATGAAGAAAATTATATACTTCCCTCGGGAACTAAAAAAGAATGTCTCCCTTGGTGAGTAATACACTATTTTCTCCCTATATCGCGGGAGAAACATAGCGCACTAAAATAACTCGCTACGCTCGGCTAGAATGCGCACTTTCAGTGCATTAGGCAGAAAAATCGTAGTGAACCCTCGGGAAGTAAAACAGACAACGAGAAATATACTATTTGTTGCTTATATTGCGGGATCAAAATAGCACATTCTCTCTCTAGGGAGCAAAATACTATTTTTCTCAAATTATCCAGCGTCATGAGAAGAAAATAAACCAAACTATTCCGATAATATATGTAAAATGCGTAAATTATCGATGTTTTTGGCCGTTCACCGCTTAAAGAAACCATATTCCTAATTTTGGACGTTTTCTAGAAATAAATCGTGTAAAAATCGCGATTTTTGTGACAATTTGATAGAAACCAGTACAAGATGACATTTTTCGTTTTTTTTTTTTGCAAAAACATCTAGGAAATGTAAAAAATTAGGCGTTAATCAATGGGTTATTCTATGTTAATTAACAATGAACAAAAGCCAATTACGCTTTTTGGAGTCTTGCACCACTTTGCAGCTCTAAATTATACACGAAGAAGAACTTTCTTGGAAATTTTACAATTTCAAATGTTGATTTTAGGATAGACTTGCAGAGTTTGAAACGTTGTCATTATTTCTGACAAAAATTACAATCAGTTCTTGGAATTTTTACTATTCAGATAGTAAAAGTTACAATAAAATCTATTAATTTTTACTAGGAAAAATGGAAATTTTTTCCATTCTACAAATCTGTCTCAAAATTACCATCCGAGATGGTAAAATTTCCAAGAAAATGTTTCTCCGTGTACATGTCTCTATATCGCAATATTATGATCTATTTACCAAGGCAACAAAAATGTTCTCTTGTGTGGAAATGAGTAAAGATATTGTTAGGTGTGGTGAAGTCGCGAGACATTTCAGTGGGCGAATCGAGCCGTGGGCTTTAGTCACGTGGGCATTTACTGCTGGACAACTAAAGTCGGTAAAAGTAAAGACTAATTGCACATTTGAAAGGTTTTTACGAGGTTCATAGCCATTTTTCATTACATCAAGATAATTGTTTCTGTGCAAAGCTTTACCACTACTACAAAGTGAAAACTGCAACTTGAATATTTATGAAAGTTTGGACAATTTATTTGGTAGCCTCGTTGTAAAACCATCAAAAACTTAAAAAAAAAGTTTAGAAATGCAGGAAAAAGTAAATTTTTTGGAAAAGTTTTTTTAAAAATCAATGTTAAAATATGAACAAAAGAATTTTTAAACAATATTTCATTTTATAGTGTAGCCATATTGGAATATATGGAAAAATATTTCTTTTGTGTTCATTCTCATGACTAATTATGACTGAATTGCATTTTTCGTATAAATTACATGATTTCATTAATAATTTTGAACATATTTAATAAAAATTTCAAATTTTCGCTGTTATGCATCCTTCATATTGAATTTCGCAAATGTCATTTATTAACACGAATTAATCTACCAGATCCATAGAGTCTACTTACTCAGGATCAAATATAGAAAAAGCCAAATTTTTTTGTTTCGTATTTTTCTATTTCAAGCCGCCATATTAAAAAAAAAAAACAAGACTCGATGAAAAAAAAACTGTGACCAACTTAAAAAACAGTATATACAAAAATATTAAAACGGATTAAGATAAAATATTGAGCAGATTTTCCCACAACACTTTCCGATTTAAATCAAATGCATATTTAATGCAAATAAATTCTCGTTATTTAGTTTCGATCCATGATATATCTTGACGATCCACCTTATACGTAGTGCAAAACGACGGCTTTATAGGAATTTACTTAACCAGTAAAGGACGAGTAACGTTTTATACAGTCGTCGCTTTTACTTAGAATCTACAGAAATAAAATACAATTCAGCAAAGCGTTGCAAATCTCGGGGGTTTTCAGGGTTCTTGATTACAATTCTAATATACTAGAATTTCAAGGTCGATGCAGAGTGATGTAGCATGACGAATAAAAAACAAACCTCAGTTATTTTGTTCTTTTCATCAGACATAATTCATAGTTTTAAATATTCAAAATCTGCACAATCATATGTTTTGAATATTCATGAGAATAAAGTTTCAAAACGATAATTAAGGGTATATGAACATTCTTCTATTCGTTATCACAAAGAGCAAATTATTTTGTAAAATAATTATAATAAACAAATAGTCCAAATTTATCGTGAAATGGTATTATTATTCTTTTATAAAAATTAAGAACTATTTGCATAGTCCAATGGAGTGCAATTGCGTCGCACTATATTTAAGTCCCAGCATATTTTCCCGGTTCAATTTCGTTACATTTACCTTTCGTCGCTCTCTTTTTCCCCCACCTGGCGGGTCGGGGCCTCAGGAAGGGCCTGATGTGACGTCACCAGAATAGCGCGACTAAGAGGAGTGGGAGAATCATCGACCCCCTTCTTTTGGTAAATATAACTAAGGGGAAGGGGAGGAACCTAGTGGGTAAATATACCGGGACTCTACTGTAATAAGAAACTAACGAATATCTACGTCCTGTCGACTGTCAACATTTCAAACATTGCGTTCAAATTACCACTAAAGTATTTTTTAGTAATTTGCTGCAAAAATTGCATTTTTAGAAAATTTCACATTTTATGTCAAACTCACAAGACATATCTTGTAAAAACATCAAATTTTCAACATTCTCAAAACAAGGACACAATTTTGTTAACAATTTGACAATATGACTGTTTTTTAGACTGAGAAAATTTGATTAGGTTCTTTGGACAATTGTGAACAAAAAATATCTCTTGTAAATTTTTCGTAATATATATTTTTGGAGATAAAAATGTCAAATTTAAAAAATGCAATTTTCGCTGTAAAATCCCCTCCTTTTAACCCCTTTATTTCAAGATTAAGATACATGCTCAATTTGAAAATTTGACACGAGTAAACTAACATCACAAACTTTTATTTCCTATACATTTTTACCCCAAATTTCAGGTTCAAAAAACATGCGAATTTTTGCAACTTTTTAAGGTGGCTTTTTCAAAATATGATAAACTAACCGTTAAACCATTAAGCCCCGAATGGAAATTTTGTCTCCACCGTTTTGAAGGGTTGTATTTGTGTGAAAAAAAAAGGTTCTAAAAAATTTCCAAGTAGGCATATCTGACGTAAACTTAACTAAACATTCAGAATCTTTCATTAGATTTTTTGAAAAATGCAATCGTGAAAAACTGTGTGTGATTATTTGAAAAAAACATTGATTTTTCAAATTGTTTTTTTTTCTTATTCTCGCTTTTTCACGTTGATATCATTTCAAAATTCCTCTTTAAACTAAAGAAACCGTGTCCTCGAGACTTGAACTTTAAATTGTGCACGTAACATTTTGAAAATAAAAGTGAAAGCATCCAAAATGGCGGCATAAACACGAAAAAATCGGCCTAAAGTTGACGAATTTATTATTTGAAAATGATTTACTTTCGGAAAAAATGTTACTGAACAAAAAGTTCATAGAATTAATCAAAGAATACCCTGAAATTTTTTCATAATTTTTTGAATGCGTTTTTTCATTTTTCAATACCCCAAAATTTGGAAAAATTGAAAAATTCTCCAAAAAAATCAGAGTATTCTTTGACCAAATCTAAGAATTCGAATATAAATCATTTTCAAATACAAAATTCGGCAACTTTATGCCGATTTTCTCGTGTTTATGCCGCCATTTTTTATGCTTTCACTTTTATTTTCAAAATGTTACGTGCACACTTTAAAGTTCAAGTCTGGAGAACACGGTTTCTGTAGTTTAAAGAGGAATTTTGAAATTGTATGAACGTAAAAAAAGCGTGAATTAAACAATTTGAAAAATCAATGTTTTTTTGCAAATAATCACATACAGTTTTTCACGATTGCATTTTTCAAAAAATCTATTAAAAGATTCTGTAAGTTCAGTTAATTTTAACTTCTCAAAAAGCCGTTTTTCGATAAATTGATATTTATAAATTACTTTTTACGTTTAAAAATCTTTTCAAATCAACAATAATTTATCAATTTTTGTTGATCAACAATAATACATCAATATTTTTAAAAACTACACAGAAAAAAGTCTTAAAATTGTTACATCTCACATTAAGCACTGTAAAAGGCTTAATTTCGGTCTAAAATTGAGCTATTTTTTTTAAATTAAGTCAATATTTGCGCTTAAAGTCTTACTTTCAGACAGCAAAGTTTAATTTCAGTCGAGATTTATGCTTAAAGAAAAATTTTTGAGCTTGTCACACTTAAGTTAGAGAATTCTTATTTCGAACCAGCATATTGACTAAACGTAAGTTTCCTAAACTAAAAACAAGATTTTAAGTGCAAATATTGACTTAATTACAGAAAATTAGCTCAATTTTAGACTGAAATTAAGCTTTTTACGGTGCTTAATTTGAGATGTAACAATTTTAAGACTTTTTTCTGTGTAGTAGTCTCCAATGCGACCTATATTCACACAGATACATAGGTGTTCTCGAAACGACCACCAGGCGTCGCATTGGCACCTTATAAAATGTCGAATATGAACTATACTTAGTTATATACATTTTGCAATTAATTCATTTTTTATTTGTTATTTTCTCAGATTTCAATTTTGTTAATCGAATTTCATATCAGTTTTGAAATTATCTGACAATTTTATTACTTTATACTTTACACTTTCTAGTCCAATTGCATTGGACCATCGACTCAATTAAATATACTAATGAAAATATAACGAGAGTAATTTTAAGGAGAAAACTGATATTAGTAATTAAAAACAAATTCAGTTACTGCTGACGTATATTCAAGACGGTTTTTTAATTTGTTGACATACAAGGTGACGTTCTAAAGTGTTAAAACATGGACACAACTATAAAATAAAATTTCCAATCGATTCACTGCATGGTTCGAAAGTAATTCGCCTTCAAAACTGCTAATATTAGCATGTTTAGTATAAGAAAATAATCGTCCCCACATCATCATGTTTATAAAATCTTTTATTTCTAGATAAGACAAATGCATAAAAACTAATAAAATTGTTTTGTAAGTAATTCTGACCATTTAAAAAAAAGTTTCCACTTACCGTATACTTAATACGAAATTACAGGTTCTTTGTCAATAATTTAGGAAAATGATACTCATGAACACAACCCCATAAATCAAATCAATAATTTATTAAAAGTTAATTTACCATTTTATATAAATATAACCTTTGTTATTAGTAAATAATATTTTTATATACATTTTTGTACATATTAAGTCCTAAAGATGATTTTTTGTCCTTCCCTTTTACCTTTCTCTTAAAATTTAGAAAAAAAATAACATCGTAAGATATCGATTCTTTCCATAACTCTAAAATTACATATAATAAATGTATACACAGAAACATTACGTTAACATTGAATACTAAAAAAGTAACAATAAGGAATAGACGTTACGCACGAAGTTAATCGATTTATACGTTTTTTATTAATAGAATTGTATCATGGGATATCCAACTAAATAGGTATCTGCAGGTTATCGTAGGATGACGGCACACGATCCCCATATTAAATGTAGATATATTGTTTCTATCAACATACCAATAAAAATAGTAATTAAACTAAGAAATCATATTTAACTTTAGGTGTGTCCTTAATATATAAATGCTTAATATCGTTTAAAATAATTAACATACAAAAATTAAACGTAATTTTAAAATTAAGCATTTATAAAAGAATTTATTTGTTATATAGAAGGATTTATAAAATATGACAGAATAAACAAATTACCACCAAATAATATTAGTTAATAATTAAAATATATTTTTTGTCAAAAGAACTGTTATTTATTACATGCAAAATGGTTGATACTAACAAATGTTGTCATTAATAAATGTTTTGTTTCGCCATTTTTAGAGAAGCATTCTTTATGGTAAATAAATCGCTTTTTAAGTATATTTACACGTAATATACTTATGTCGTTAATACACGGTTGCTATAATTTTAGAGTAATTAATTATAAACAAACATACTTGGGTATAATCATGTTGACTTTTACATAGCAAAAACTCAGTTATCATTATAATTAGTAAGAAATATATTATTTAGTCACTTCCTACTTAGTGAATAAGTATTTGATTAACTAATTTGATTAATTAATTACTGTGGTTAGTAATAAATTAATCTGAGATGTTACTCATACAACATTCAAAAAAATAATTCACCTGCTAATTAGTATAACCAACAAAGCAATTTTCAACACAGAAAAATAAATTAATAGAATCGTTAATATATTAAACTAACAATCAACGTTTTGTTTCGATACTAATAATTTTTAATAATGTATCGATAAAAACAAAATATTTTTGATCTCGAAAAAGATTTTCCTGTAATTTCATAGCGAAACGTACTGTAATTTCTATATTTACCTTATTTTTATTTGTCAAGTTAAAGAAGACGTTTTGAAAAATACTTTTTTAAAACAGCTTTCCTCTTTCATATTTTTAAGACTTCAGTTAACAAGTAGGAAAAATAAACATTAAATTAATTAAAAAACTATTAATAAAAATTCGAATACTGACCTTTTAATAAATTAAAAAAATAATATTCTGTCATTAATTTCTTAACAAAAATAAAACGTAACGCAATAAAAATAAATGAAATAATGATTTGTTTTTGAGGAAATTCAGTATTTTGTAGTGTATTTGATGGTCTTAAAAATGGCGGATTCAATATGATGATCAGAGATACAAAATAACGAGTCTCGTCATGACTATCGTCAATAAAAATGATAAAATATCGATTTTATCTCGTTTTTCCATGTTTCAAACTAAATTTAATAAAAATCCTGAGAAGAATTTTCGAAATAAAAAATGGCTGATCCAATATGACGAACAGATTTCTCCAAAGTCAATATAAATTTAATTTTGTAAACAGTTTTTATATCAGACATTACGAATTTGCAAAATCTAACATTAGATTTGTATTCATTTACCCAAAAAACGCCAAGTAGTAAATTTCATCTAAATTGAAGCGATTTTGAAAAATTCGTCCGCCATATTGGATTCGCCATTTTGAATTTCGAATCCGTCACAGGATTCTGCTTTAATTTAGTTCGAAAAAAACATAGAATGTCAAATAAAATAAATATTTGTAAATTTTTATCGGCGATAACCGCAAAAAGACTTTGTTTTCACCATTCCCCGGCCGCCATATTGAATTCGTCATTATTGAGACCATCGAATGCACTGTAAAATGATCGGAGATATTCAACCAACCAAAATTTTACACTTTGATGCAACAAATTTTATTTAACATTGATTTATATAAGACTTACAAAAAAAACACATCTTTGTCGAAACTTTTGAACTTTTTTAAGCCATTTTTAAACTGATAAAATAAGAAACTGAAAAAAAAATATGTCCCGTAAACATTTATTTTAATACATTTTTTACTGTTTATATAGTTGCGAATAGATTAAAATCTACTCCATTTCAGATATCAAAATTAAATATTGAATTTTCCAATTTTATATTTAATATTCTGATATAATAGTTAACAATGTATTATATACAATATAATTTAACAAAACAATATTTAATAAATAATAAATCGTTTGCACAAAGTATAAAATATTCATCTATTTTTGTGATTTTCAATATCTGTATATTATTTACACATCTAAATAATGAACACAAAAGTGACACATGTCAAACCATCAAACGTCAAAAATATAACAAGTAAAAACCAGAAATAGTAAACATTTTTAAATATTTAACAAAAACAATAACAAAAATGATATACAAGAACACTTAATACCATCGACCCCGAAACCAAACTTCAAATTAACCCATTAACTCCTGAAATGACAATTTTGATACTTCATTTTCAATCAAGTATTTCGTAGCAAAATCAAAGTTGAAAACAATTGAGTGGTCCGTATCCTACTGTTTTCGAGGTCGCTTTTTAAGATTCCGAGGTCAAAATTGAGTTTCAGCCATAAGGAATTCCAATATAGCGCCGAATATGAAAAAAATTTCCAAAAAATTGGGAATTTTTTATTCTTATCAATTTTTTTCGAGCTATTAGAATATTGGAATTTTATTGAAACCTTGCATAATGGTGCATAAAATAGTTGAATTTTAAGAGAAAATGGTACTTTATACCCTACATCATTCTAACGACCTCAAAATGGCGTCAACAATGAAAATTTCTTTGAGAAATTTCTGGACGCACTAACTCAAAAACTACGAACTTTTTTTAAAAAATGCCTGGAATGAAAGTTCTTAAAATTCATCAAGCGATATAGTGGAATTTTTTTTCAACATTTTTTTCAAAATTGTAATTTATTTACAAAAAAATCTGAAAAAAATTTAGTGTAATCTCTGATGAATGCTAAGAGTTATTTGTTCTTTGCAATTTTTTCGAAAAGTTGCTAGTTTTCGAGGAAATGAATTTCAAATATTATAGTTTAGGATTTTTCCCCCCAAAAACTATCAACTTTTCGAAAAAATTGCAAAGAATAAAAAAACTCGTAGAATTCATAAGAACACCAAATTTTTTTGAGAATTGTTCATAAATAAATTATAAATTTGAAAAAAATTTTGAAAAAAAATTTCTCAAAATGTCATTACAAAAATCTGAAAAAATTCCACTATATTTCTCGATCAATTCTAAGAACTTTTCATTCTTAGCATTTTTTAATAAGAGCACGTAGTTTTTGAATTACAACGTTCAGAAATTTTTCAAAGAAATTTTCATTGTTGACACCGTTTTAAGGTCGTTACAATGAAGTGGGGTATACAAATAAAATTTTTTCTTAAAATTCAACTGTTTTATGCACCATTATGCAAGGTTCCAGTAGAATTCCAATATTCTAATAGCTCGAAAAAAATTGATAGGAATAAATAATTCCCAATTTTTTGGAATTTTTTTAAAATTCGGCACCATATTGGAATTCTTGATGGCTGAAACTCAATTTTGACCTCGGAATCTTGAAGAGCGACCTCGAAAACAATAGGATATGTACCTTTCAATTATTTTCAACTTCGATTTTGATACGAAATACTTGATTGGAAATGAAGTATAAAAAATGCCATTTCAGGCGTTAATGGGTTAATTGAATTCATTGTATAAATCGTGACAGAAATGGTTAATTTATTTTTTATTTCACTTTTGTTCCGATTATTAACTCTTGTAATTCTTATATTTTATTTAATTTTTCTGAAAATTAAAAATGTAGATAGAAAACTAGACAATCATCAATTGTCGAAGGATGGATATTTTTTTCGATGACTATTTAATTAACACACTATATAGAAATACATTGATTTATTAATAGAATAATATTGTTTATTACAACAAGATAAACATTAAAATAAACGTGTTTTTTAAAGAAACATTAATCACTCTGCGCAAATAAATCCATAAAATTTTATTAGAAATGTGAAAGGGTGTAGGAAAATATTATGTCTCATCACCCTCGTACTAAAATTGATCATGTCTAAATTCATTACGATAGATTTAGTATTTAAAAATCCATACGAACTTTTAAAATATTTCAGAGTTTATTTCATTCAATTAATCTATTAAATATCATGGAATCTAAAGCTTAGGTTTAAAATTCCTTGCATAAAGTAATGAATTCTAAATTCAAAACCATGATTTAGTCATAATTTTGTATAAAAGTACACAAGATTTTATCTTACCTTGGGAAAAAAATACATTCTTTTTATGAAAAATATAAAATAGCACATTTTACTTTTTTTTTATATTTGATAATTAAATCTTCGCAAACTTGTAGTAGTTATGCTACAAGATATCTGCATCTGATATATATCACAAAATCTGTACATAGTCTTTATGTTCTAGACACCTTCAAATGCACACAACAATTCGAACTGCCTTTGCATAGTTGATCATAAAGTAGCCAAAGTATATAAAAAAGTTTTTTAATTAAATAAAAATTATTAGTAGTTAGAATTAATCAAATTGTACTTAAATTGCAACAATTTTTTAGTACAATTCAGTCAAATTTATCAAAAATTTTGTTTTTAATTGGATTTGAAATAGCAATTGAATTTTATGAATTATAAATATTTAATTTACGTTACATTAAATTTATTTTTTATGACATCAACATAAATAATAAACAAAGAAACTGAAAGACAAAAAACTTTCGAACAATGTGTGCATATTCTATTAGATTTTTCTAGTAACGTTTATTAAAATGCAGATTTACTGTAAGATTATTTGAGATTTCTTCAAAAAATAGTATTTAAAATACTTAACTTAATTAAAAAAATCAGTTAAAAATAAAACTTGATACAATATTGATTTATACAAATAAAATTAAAATAGTTTTCAATCGTAATGGCCAGCGTAAAGGTCTAAAACTTTCAAACATAAATAGTACTCCTGAGCTATGCAGCAAATCAAACTTCGAGCAATATGCCTTCTTAGGGATACGTTCTAAACCATGATCGCATTGTAAGTAAACTAAAAAGAAAAATATACACGACCAGATCCAATGAAGCGAGACAACTTTTAGGAAATTTGATAAAATTATTGTCTTGCAAATTACTTTTTTGGGAATTAATAAAAATGAATTTTTTATTCTAAATTTACAGTGTATTGTTTATAAATGACGATATTTATTTGGCTATCTGCAGATAAGAACTAAAATAAAAGTTACATACATGCGAAAGTCACTCAAATATTTTAAATTTATAGATTGCACTTAATATTTAATATATGGGCAAATCCACAGAACTTTTAAACTTAGGTGTAAGTGAAGACATGCTAGTTTATATTTGTATTGAAACATATGTACGGGGTAAAATAAGTATAATAGTAGTAAATATAGATACCGATGAAGTATTAGTCTCATAGCAGCGAATTTGAAATGATTTCAGGAAGGCTAATGAAGAAAAATTGACAAGTTTGACTTGTAAGTTGCCTAAACTTTTCTAATCTTAACAGTTTTTCTGTGACGCCGTAATAGTTATCGAACTAAATCCAATTGAATTAGTTTCCTGTATCAATTATACAATCTCACCTGCCAGAAAATCGATGTGCTACTTCCCAGACGGAAGTTATGATACTGTTAAAATGTGTAAGAACGAAATTGAGTTTTTTGAATTTTGGCAAAGTTAACTGTTTTAACAACGCGCCGTCTTTCTAAATTCAAAGCTATGTACATAGCTTTATAGTTAACGTGAAAACGAAAATTTTGAGACGTGGTAGAAGTGTGTGCTGCAAGTATTCTTCAAATGACAGCATTTCAAATATAGATTGTCGAAACGTAACTCACAAAGAAAAATCAGTTTTTCCTAGGGCACATCAAGAATATCATCTTTGGGGGCCTAGTTGAGATTGTAATTGGTTTCTTTACTCTATTTATATATAAAAACGCAGTGGCGCTAGTGAGACATTTAAATATTATGCTGCAGAGGCTTAACTAATTTTATGAACGACTTTGCCTTGTGTATAAAGTACACTTTATGCTCTCTTCATTACTTTTCTACGGCAAGTAAAGCAATGGGTGCCCATAAAATATCATCTACAACTCATGCACATATATCAAAGGTCATACGCTTGTATATTTACTACGTAATGTAATATAATATAAACTAATTAGTTCAACAAGTGTACAATATACGTCAAGGGATTGAAATTGCCATTTTTCACAATAATTTTGATGATGCCGGCTTAGTGGTCTATATAGCGGGTAACTCTTTGTGTTTAATACCACTAAAAAAGCATTTTAGACGACGTGTATCATACTTATGAAAAAAAATCCATTCAAAATTTAATTTTACGCACACTATATGTCTAGATGTATACTTTAATTGCAGAATGTATTTTCAGCGCTGTTAAACATGAGTTGTCCACTAAGTAGGTTTCTATTACCAGACACGTAATTACTATATAGAGTAGGCCTACATTCGGTAACAATTTTTGTAGGCGATAACCCCAATATTTTATATTTTCATACTATATTTATAATTACTGCTATGTTTTGAATGTAATGTATCTACAATTTTTATTTCTTAACCCTCTGTGCACGACGCCGTCCTTTAAAAATGAGTAACAGGGACGGATTCCTAGTCTCAGTTGACCAATTAAACATGTGTATCATAAGAAAAACGTGTGCTATGAAGTTGAAAAAAAAAATTTATTTTTCACCAAAATGAAAAGTTCTGTGGATTTGCCCATATATTAATTTGAACACACTGAACTGTTACTTAGTGTTACTTCAATGATACTAATCAAACAAAATAGTGTAGGTTTAGTTATAATATGTAAGTATTGCGTTATTTTCCAGGCTGCGTACAGATTTGTTTATATCTCTGCGGCAAACAGTATGCATTCTCAATGAATATAGAAGCGTCTATGTTCCATATTACTGTATTAGTTTAGTTACTTGTATTTGTAACCTGGAAATAAATTCTAATCTATTCTATTCTACTTGGTTACTATTATAAATTGTCCTTTCTTTCAAGAGGTAAGCAAATTAGACCGTCAACAAGATAATTAAAGTCATAAATTTATTATAACATTAATCATTTATTAAAATTATTACTTATACAAATGCTTAATGTAATATCACTTGAAAAACTATCATATATTAAAAACATATTCACATTACAGACTTATTAAATAATATTTTATCATATAATTTCGAGCAAATTTTTAGTGACTTACCTGTCCGTTTGATCTAAATTGTTGTTTCTGTTGTTGCGGATAGTGGTATAAAGTTACTTGCTGCTGCGCTGTCACTTGATTGTTAAGATAAACTAAATGTTCTCCGCCTGGAGTCCCACCCTGCAAATTGATTTTTAAATTGAAGGAACAATCTATACAGCGTAATATCAATTTATAGTATTGTTTTTAAATAAATTTGCCTTTCAGTATATTTTGAAATAGTCACAAATACCAAAACTTATGATTTTTATAACTTTTAGTACAGCGTTACAGATTAGAACTTAGTTAAAATTAAAAAATTGCATTTTATATAAATGTTGGGTATCTCCAGACAATTCTAAAACTGTTTTACAAATTATTGTTCCTAAAAGTGTCATTATGATAATAATAATAATAATAATAATACTTTATTCAGGGATTTCTACATTTACTCGCTACTCTGGAGAAAACCATATCACAAAAGTATAAAATACTCGTCCGCGACCTGAATTTCAGTCCATTTGACTGTCCTCAGATAAACTAATACCTAAATCATAAAGTAAAGCGCTGATGCAAATAACAAAATAAAAGATCATTCCAAGAAAACGCATAATTCAAAACTAAACCTGTAGACTAGGTAAACACATTGAATTCAGTATTTTTGTTACCAGTAGTTTAAGATGATGCACTATTTTATTTTTTTAGCTCTGAAGAATCTGTTTGGTAGTCTAACTTCAATTGGCAACATATTTATTATTTAACATCCAATAAAATCAAATGCCCTCCGACCAATTGATTTTGTTCTTAATGGACATTGTCTTAATAACATATTTTTGCTACGTGTATTGCGATTATCGATATTTGCATTTTGCAAATTATTTTTTATTAAATACAAAGCTGTTTCACAGTAAAATAACTTTCTAATATCCAAAACAATTGATATTTTAAACAAATCTTTTGTCGGGAATAGTTTATCTTTAAATAACATCACTTTTAGTACTTTTTTCTGTAACATTTCCAATGGTTTAATTACTGCATTACAAGCACTTCTCCAAACGTGAATAGAGAATTAAAGAAAATCTAATGAAAGAACATCATGCCAAACTAATTGAGAAATTAGAATACTTAGGTTTCAGAGGTCTCGGTGGCCAACTCATTACAAATTATTTGCAAAATAGAAGACAAAAAGTTATATGTGATGGATACTACAGCCAGGAGTGTATGATTACTTATGGAGTGCCACAAGGCACTATTCTGGGACCGATCCTTTTTTTACTATACATTAACGATTTGTATTCTATAAATCATGCAGGAAAAATTCAATCATTTGCTGATAACACGGTAGTAATCCTCGAAGCTAATACCTGGAAGGAATTATCGCAATTGGCATCTCAGAATTTTAGTTTAATCAAAGATTGGTTTAATCGCAATTCTCTTACAGTCAATGTTGATAAAACTAAATTTATCCCGTTTGGGTGCTATGTCGATAGCATACCCTCTCAATTACAATACATATATGTGGAAAATGGAGAAAACCACGAAAAAATATCAAGAATAGATAGTACAAAATATCTAGGAGTAATGATAGATGCAAATTTGAAATGGGACAAGCACATAAAGAACCTGCTAAAAAAAATTAAGACCCCTACAATTCCTA
Organism: Trichopria drosophilae; assembly: GCA_030407085.1. Taxonomy (NCBI): domain Eukaryota; kingdom Metazoa; phylum Arthropoda; class Insecta; order Hymenoptera; family Diapriidae; genus Trichopria; species Trichopria drosophilae. The sequence goes on from CM059582.1 coordinate 196,464,768, forward strand.
TTCAGAAAACTACGTGACATTCTGGATGCCAAATCTTTAATGCAAGTTTACCATGCATTATTCCAATCTATACTTCGATATGGCATAATTTTGCGGGGAGGAGCTTATGACAATGTCACGAGGAAAGTTGCTTTAATACAAAAAGCAACTCTAAAAATAATACTCAGGAAGAAAAGAGACTACTCAACGGAATTACTATTCAGAGAGACTGGCATTTATGACATTAGAAACATCTTCTACTTTGCTGCAACCACTCAGATATTCAAAGCAACTGACAACAAACGAGTTATGGGAATCGCCAGAAATGCTGCAAATCGAACTCTGGAAGTGCCAAGAAGAAACTCGGAGGTCGGAAGAAAATGCTTCGACTATTCTGGAACACTTTGCTACAACTCACTACCAATGTCAACAAAAACAGCCACCAATCTTTTACATTTTAGAAAAATACTAAAAAATGGTTTGGTAGAAGTAACAGTGCAGAAATTGCTAATAATTTTAGAGACAGCCACTCATATAAAAGACATTTATTTTAAGAGACAAGTTTGGTTACATATATTGTGTTATTATATTAATTTTATTCGCGTCATTTTATGTAGCATGTACGCATTATCTCCAGAACCACACACAAGTGCACATTTTGCACTTATGTGGCTATGCATAACCATAAAGACTTTACCAATAATATTAAGGATTTGTATTATAAAATCTGAAATAGCTGCATTTATAAACTTATACATGTAAATATGCAACTGGAAAATAAATATTATTATTATTATTATTATATAACATAATTCTGTAACTGTTAGTCATTTTGGTATAAATAAAACATTGTCTAAAATCAGATAACGATTTTATTGGTCTACTTGAAAAATCATTGAATTATAGTGCAAATCTTGTATGGTTTGTTTTTAAAAAAAAAGGTTCTACAAAACGAGAATTTCAAATTTTTAATATTGGTAGTCCTTTTGAACGATTAGGAATTTTAGGCCCACTTCCAAAAACTTGTTCTAGAAATAAATTTCTGTTGGTTATTACTGATTATTTCATGAGATGACCAGAAATCTTTGCTATTTCGAATCGATAAAACTTTAACAATTGTTGAAATTTTAATTTCACAAATTCTTTGACGATTTGGAATTTCTTTAGAAATTCATTCTGATCACTGTCGTGAATTCGAATCAAATATTTTCAAAGAAATGTTTAATTTATTAGGGATTTATAAAACTCCTCTTCATTCTCAGTCGAATGGTGTTGTCGAATGATTAAATAGAACAATTTTAGAATTTCTTTCAAAATTTGTTTCTAAACATCAAAAAGATTATGATTCTTGGATTAGTTATTTTCTTCTAACTGAATTTTCTCCTGCTATGACGTTATATGGCCGAGAACTTAAACTTCCTTTAGATTTACTTAGAGACCATGTGAATTCTTCAAATGAGAACATTAAGTCACTGCCAGTATACGTTGTTGAATTACGAGATAAATTAAATTTAGATCATAATATTACAGAACATTTCGTAAACTTGGCGGAATAACATTGTAAATCGATAAACTGTTTTGAAAATAACAATGAACTTAAAAATTAACTTAACACTTCGAAAACATTGTATCTCGCCGGATGATAATTTTTGTTCAAATTTAAGTTGGCAATACTGTATGATCATTGAAATAATCATAACATTAATAAATAATCTCATAGCATTATATCAGGTTTATTAAGAATATATTAAAATGCTTTAACCTAAAAACAAAGCTTATTTAAAACATAATACATTTGTAAAGAAAATTACTTTTCGTAGGCATTCTCAGCAAATATTTTAAAATTGAACTTTAAGAAATTTGAATTATTACTTTTTGTCACTTTTAGTATTTCGTTTGTTATCAAATGAATGCTTTTTCAGATGAAAATTTTTTTGAAATAGGACACAGAGCTCTTTGCTCTTCGTAGTGTCGAAGGAAAATGTCAGAAATTGCAATTTAAGTTTTTAGAATCAATAAGGTTTCTAGAGGAAAATATAAAGTAGTCTATGTCATACATTGATTAAGTATTATTTTAAGGATTATCCTATTTTGTAACTAAATGTAAAAATTTGTTAATTTAATCAACACAAATACTTCTAAATATTTTAATTTTTCAAAAAATACAGTTCTTTTGATAAGGTTTCTTCAACAAAGACAGATTTTTCTTCAGTTCTTTTAGAGATATCTTTAAATACAATATTAATGAAAGTGATCAATATACAAGTTTAGACTAATCAAATTTTATTTATGTTAATCGTCGTCCAAAGTTTTTACATGCCGTTGGTTTTCCTTGGACATTTTCTTTTTTTATTTTTGACGGTAAATTATTCAAATTACATTAAAATTATCTTTTAAAATTTTAACTGGTGAAATTTAGTTCTTGACAAATAGGTTTCTTTTGTTCTTTTAGTTACCGGGACGGTAACATTATTTGAGAGAGAACGTAGTGTAAGTATTTCGAATTTTTAGATAATTGTATATTTTAGATTTAGTATTCGAATCCTTCATTACTTTATCTTCATGCGTTACGTTTGTTATATCTCTTAAATAAAGGATCTGTTGAGATTGGGAATCTATTTTTACGATGCATGTGTGTTATGTGTTTCTTGTACCTCGGCGTAGGTTTTCTGCAGTTTTCCTGCGCTATTGCACAACGAATAGGTACACGTAGAAGTCGGCTGCAGACGCAACAAGGGCTACTGAAATGCGACTGAATAAAAAGTAGATGGGAAATAAATATTGGTTATGTTCGAAGATATGCTTGAATATTGGAATAAAGGGCAGTGGACCGCATGTGGACGGATTCCTGGGCGCTACAAAAATCCATGACTGGCCTGGGAGTGCTATGTCAAGAAGGATAAGCGGGGTTTCGGTCCCGAAAAGGATGCGGGGGAAATTCTCGTGGAGAACTGAACTCTGGGCGCTGGACATTCTTCTCTGACAAGGCCAGGGAGTGCCAAGAGTTAGAATTAAGGCGGGAGTTTTAGTTCGAAAAGATATCACGAACCACTGATTTGGGAAAATGGAAAATTTGAAACTATATATGTTTAAACTCCCAAATTCATTGGTGAATTTTGAAATGAGTCACGTGGGAGTGACATTCGGATGGCTACGTAACATATTCGTGGTTGCTAATGGTAACGAGTTGTTAAAAAATGTGAGTCAGTCGTATTCGGTAGCCTCTGGAAGCTGGTACGAAATATACATATTTTGGGAAACGGAAGTGTTGGAGTTTTATTTCCTCTAGTTTACGTGACAGGATCTAACATAAAAGTATTCAGAAGATACTTCATTATTATAATTTTGTTTCATTATGATCAGTAACAATATTGTTGGGATTTGACAATTTAATTCTACTTTAGTTTTATATAATAATGTCATATTTATTTTCATACATATTAAAGCAATAGATTTAGTATTCAAATATTGTTTTCATAATTCTGGAATGTTGATAGCACTTTATAGTGGTATACTCTACATACTATAAGTTAGTTCGTCTTTAATCTTTGAATGTACCGCTACGCAGATCGTTGTAATTGAAAACGTGAATATTAAAATTGATATATTTGTTCTAAAAGAAAGTGTTTGTTTTATTTGGAAAAGTGATCTAATTTAACAAATATAACAAATGATATGAGATTAGAATTCTTATTAATAAATAATACTAATAAAATTAATTTGTTTATTCAATTTTATTAAATCTTTTTCAGATGTTTTTTGATGTACAATATTATCTTGAAAAAACCACTTCAACATACAAAAATTATCCTGATTAAATCCTATTGTCTATATTTCGAAACAACCTTGATATTGAATAGGTTATTCTTTAATAAAATTTGAAACGTTTTTATCTTACAGGTGGTTCAAGAATTACGTTTGTGTATGTTTCATATTTATGTAATTTACATGTCATTTAAATATGCTAATGTCTCTATCGATAGTTTGTTTCAATCGTATTTACTAATGAACAATAAATCAAAGGAATTAGTAATTGGAGTGCTCTCAATAAGGAAATTCATGAAAATTACATTTGTTGTTCTAGGAACTCTAAGGATTCTTAAGGGAATCGACAGCTGACAGGTGTTTTGCATATTTAGGAATCTTTCTGTTAGTAAATAAGAATCTGTATGTAATCAAATGGTTAAGAGAAAGTCAAATTGTTTGTTGTTTATTCTATGTCAATGTCATGTCTAATTGATTATAGATTGATATATCTGTTTAGACAGGGCCCAGTACATTAAAAGTTAATAAAATCTATTTTCTGAATTTTTTCTATTCGGTGGTTTCAAAATAAAGTGCAATTTTATGAAGATCCGCTTCTTTTTTTCTTTACAATACATATTAAATATTCAAAATAAGCCTAATTTATTTGTTTTGCTTTCCGTTATAATATCGTAAGAAAAAAATATTACCTTTCCTTAAATAAAGTTTGTGGAAAATGAGAGTTAATAATCATACTAACGCAATAGATCTATATTGAACTTTTAAATTAAATCGTCTTCAATTTATTAGGCATACAGTAATCACGTATTCTTTAGCATGTAATTCCCTTGGTATGTCGTAATTTTATAAACAATTGCGTTTTTAATTTACTTTCAATGAAAAAATGTAAACTTTTGCTGCATCTTAATGACACTATATCAAATTTTTAATTACTTAAATGATAAGTTCAAAAATATTACAAAAATAACTAGTGTAACGTACCCTAGTCTTGTAACGTCCCTTGGACAACAGATGTTTTTATTTTTATGTCGGGAATGACATGATGTATCGAGATAAACCAAAAACGAAAATACTCATATTGATGCCACCTTTAACAGTGATGCATAGCGTTTCTTTATAAAAATTAGAAAAACTACCTGGCATCTTAAATTTACGTGTACACTCATGGTTTTATACTCCCATTCAATAACGAAAAGATCTTGGGAGTTAGTTCGCAAGATCATTTTATATTACTAGAAATGATTGAATTTTGACTGCAATTTCGTCAGATGATATAAAAAATAATTGAAGATAAAAATATCCGATATTTAGCACTTTCAAGGGTACAATGAGTGTTCACCAATGGAAGTGGTCTCGAAATGAGCCAAACAGCATTAATTTTAACATTGTCAGTTGTTACGAGTGCAATGAAGCAAGTCGTTGTCAACATTTTCATTTAGGCTCTATAAACCATGAAAAACGATCGATAAAAATCAATAAGGAAGTTAAACATCAGAAAAAAATAAGTTAAGAAATGTACAGATACTAAGCAGAAGAAGAACAAAAAAATTGCAACAAAAGAAAAAAAAACTTGTGGAAAACTGAAGTAATTATTAATTGTTATATAAAGTTTAGCTTATTTGTGTTAATAGATTCTCTTTCCAATACCACATATTTGTACAAGTAAATAAAATGGTTAATTCGATCAATTTTAAGTTATTTATTTCGATGGCGTAAAATAAGCGTGTGCGCATGTGTGTGTGTGTGTGTGTATATGTATGTATTAACTTGAGTTATGAGATGAAGATATGTAATTATGTAATTCCGCTGCCATCGATTTATTTATAACTTTGTCAAATAACGCGCTCATGCTCTACCGTTTTGCATGAGTTCTTTTTAAGTGGTACACATGAAAAATCAACACATTTTTCCCAAGCTATAAGTGGGTAAAAATTGAGCCCATTCTGTACATGGTAAATTTACAATATGAGGGGAAAAACCATTGGTGTAGTAAAATGAATTTTTACATTAAAATTTCACATATTTTAGTTTTATTTTGTTTTTAAATGTAAAACAGAGGAATATATTGTACAATTCATTATAAGATGTATTTTAACATTTTAGAGGTTTTTAGAGCTATAATCTTTTGTCGAAAGAAAACATTAAATTTAAAATCTTCTGTTGATAGTAAAACTTTGATCGAAAGGCAATTTTAGAGCTGTTATCTTTTGTCGATAAAACTTTTGTTGAAAGAAAACATTAAATCATAAAATCTAAATTCATAAATTATTAAAATAACAAATTATTACTACAAGCCACTACAATTGGTTCAGAATTATGTGCATAAATTTAACCACATAATGTAGAGTTCAAATCATCTGTCCGCATAAGGTTATTGCGCTTTAGTACATAACCTAACATTTTTCCTATATTTTGTTGTAAATTTACTATTCTCTTGGAGAATTTAAACTTCTCTACACTGTAATATTACTGTAATCTGTAAAATCTACTTTTAATTGTAAATTTACAATTACAAGTTGACATTTACAAAGGTAAAAAAGTAATATTCACAGTACGTATGTAAATTTACAATAATATTGCGTAAAAATCCTACTTGTAGCATGGGCAATATTGGGTCCCACTCTGCAAGTTGTAAATTTACATTTACATTTTTTACAGTGTATGAGCTCAATAAATAATTAAATTTGACATATTACGCTGCGTATCTTTTTGACTTAAATGTGTATAAATTTTTCAGCACAATAGGAGAATAGCAAAGAAAGAATTACTTCGTAAAATATAATGATGGAAAAGAAAAGAATGATTTAAGGTTAAAAATGTAACTTTCACTAAGAACATTCCATCTTTCAAAAAATGAACAAGAATGTCATATTTTCGATGCGTCAGCAGTCTTTTATTTGTTTTTTCAGCTTGAAAAATGAATTTTTTACAAAATTTTGATGTGTTGTTTTAATTTTAATTCAGCAGAAATGAAAACAATTCACGCAAGCAAAATTTTTGTTCCTGATTATATTTCTAATAAATATATCCACAAATTAAAGTTGTGCTTGTAATTTAAAAATGTTTATATTTTTATCTTTAAATCACACGGTTCCATAGATTTTCCCATATTACGATTAACATATAAAAAATATCTCTTATCATTTTAAGAAACCTTAATTCATATTTTCGACAAAAAATTTCAAGAGCTAAACGTAACAAAAAGTTTATTTTATCATTCAATTCAGGTTACAAATATCACATTTATCAATTAATTTAACCAATTATTACAACAATATTTAACCTAACTTCATCGATAGATAACAGTAATTTTACTACTTTTATTATTTTTAATATGAAACCTGTAATTAGAATTATTCACCTTAAAGTCCAAAACTATCATTAAAGTGTAAATCGTAAATACTACGAGAATGTTTTGTCAAGAATTATGCTTTATTATTTAATGGCTTTCGCTGCGCATAACCGTTTAGTGCTTATAAAGTACATTAGTTATTTATATTGTCATGTTTTTGGAGAATAGTTATGTCTAAAATTATTTATTAAGTTTTCTAACGAAGTAAACGTTTGGAAATTAATTTCTGATTCTAAGTAAATAAAAACTTTTCTCATTTTTTTAACATTCTATATGCAACTCTTTCGGATGATGATGAGAATCTTATTGTTTCTAAACAATTGCAATTTCCATCTTCGTTTGTCAAAGGCATTATCATAAATTACTTGTTAAGTATAATGAACATTTATACTAGATTTTATTTATTTGAACATGTCTATTCATAAAAAATATTAAGAAAAAGTTGCAGGTCATACCTTCAGTTGCATGGGATGTATCTCGTAGGGCATATGTACATTATTCATAGCTTGAAGACCAAGCTGTTGCGGCTGACTTTGTTGTGGTATTTCTAGTTTAGTCATAGGATATTTCCACTTTTCTTGATTCTGCAATGAAATAAAAGTTTGATTAATACAAATACTTAATCATTTTATGTATTCTTTTAAAAAATTTGTGTAGCAAGTAAGAAACAGCAATTGTGCGATGTACGCTTAAACTTTATAGATTCTATTCAAATGTGAGAAGACGAGATAAATAATTTAGGAATTTGTTCTTTTATTTCATAAACAAAAGAACTTTTTACATATCTAACTCTAATTATTTAAATCAATGCATTTATTCACTTATTTCATTTATATCTAACACAGATCGATCATTAAAAGATTATTCATATAAAATGGTCAAAAATCATTTCAAAATTATATCAAGTATAACTCAAAAGTACTTTTTTCATTGTTAATATGGGCATTGTTCTAGAACTTTTAAACTTTGAGGTTGAAGAAAATTGCATTTTTTTTTTTAGGCACATTCATGAAATTAATTTTATTGGCTTTAGAATTGATCAAATGACAGGAAAAACCTTGCGTGACTCATTTATACACAATGTATTTTTTTTTTTTTAATGTAACATATGTTACGTTACTCGTAAAATTAGTTTTTAGTTTTGTAACGTTTAATATACATAAAAAATTCAGTTCTTTTGCTTATGACCTAATTTTTAGAAGCTAGTATATAAAATTAAACGTCTAGTTAATAGTTCAATTTAAAATAATGGATTAAATATGGCGGACTATTTTTACAAAATTTTGTTGATTTTTATAAAATTTGATATGTTAGGGTTTTTGAGGCCACTGATTACAAATCCAAAGTCAGTTTTCATTAAAATTTGAAATCCAAATACATGATTTAACATTAAGGATACCAAAAAATTAAAACGATTTGTAAAGAATAATCATTTTATTGTTGTCAAAAATTGTGTTTTTTGTTGTATTAAAAAAACACAAAATTTATAAATACTTTAATAACATAGGAGAAAAGATCGCAATGATTCCAAAGTACTTAGAAGCTAAATTGTAGATGTGCCATTAAATAATTTGATTTTTCAAAGTGAGTTTCGCTTGGAAATTTAAAGTTTGACGTGGTTGCATTTTTTATGTATAGGTGGCACACATTCGGGCAAAGGCTCAAATTACTTCTTATCATATAGGTAATGTACCCCTGTTGTGTGGTTTCTTAAAAACCAATGTGAAAAAAATTATCTAAGGTTGATTGCTAAATTGTCAACTATAAAAAAAAGTTATCTCGCAAGTTTGAAGGTATATCATTTTATTCCTCAGTGAGGCACATTATTAAGTTAAGGATTTTTCATTTGTTTACATCCCCAAAAACTTCCACAAAAAACCACAGACCATAAAAAAAAGGTGCAAAAAGTTTCAGTGTTAAAACTGAAAAAATGTAGTGAGTGTCGCGCACCGAAAACAGGCAAATTCACTACTTTTATTTACTCTCATTGTTTTCTACATATCTGTAATTAATAATAAACACTTATTACATGTAAATCGAACAAACATTTGTTGATCTGTAGTGTTACAAAGTTATATTTAAAATTTTTATGGTATCATAATGAGCGACAACATAAAGTTTAAAAGTTCTAGAACAATGCCCATATATCAAATATGGAAATACTGATAAATGACTGAGTAAATGCATCTAAATTCTTTCCAATATGAACGTTTTTATTATATACGAAGATGAAGGTTCTCACGTTATCAATAATAGTGTCGTCTGTTAAAGTCCAAGCTCGAGGAGTTTGCTTGGACTGAAATGTTGAAGATTGAGCATTATAGTCTTGTTCTGTAGGTCGTTGAAACACATAGCTAACCATGGCTTCTTCTTGGGCTCTATTCATTCCAAGAGGATGTGTTTGTCCAGGAGAGATGCGTATGGCATCACCACCTGCCATAACTGCGCACTGATCTGTGTCCTGTACAGAAAAGTTCATTTGTTTATGTATGTTTTAAATATCCAAGATACATACAATGTTTTTTAATGAACACTACAAGTTAATAAATAATTTATTCTATTTATGATATCCCCAGTTTTTATCGAGTGTAACAAGTATACAAAGTGCATACGAATTCCACTTGCATATGGAAGTTAAGATTAAAAACAAAAAGAAATATTGGTAGTCCTGAAAAAACTTATTTTAATATATTGTATAATAATAATTTTGTATCTCCCTTCCTTTGTTTTATTGGTTATAATTAAAAAGTAGTGGTAAGCGTATAAAATATATTCTGAAAGAACATACAAAACTTTGAAACTTTAAAATATTTTCTTTTCTTGTAAAATAATTACAGTAGGACCTCTCTTATTCTAATTAGTAAAGTTTTTCAAGATGGCGCCGACCTCTCTTATTCTAATTTTCTCCTTACCCCCACTTATTTTGCTTGCGAGCTTGTGCTTCGTGGACAATATTTTTCGTTGACTTTTCGTGTGATAGTGGGAGAACACTTGTGGGGGAACAATTAGAATAAGAGAGGCTGGACAATTAGAATAAGAAAGGCAAATAGAATAAGAGAGGTTCGAATAAGAGAGATCCTACTGTACTTATCATCATAAAAGGTAACATATTGTAAATGCATGACACTTAAATAGATGCAATCTTATAAAATCGTGAGTAATAATGACAATACAGTAAAACCCTGGTTATCCTTCCCTAAATTAATCGAGCTTCTGTGTTATCCGAGGCAAATTGTGGACTTTTTATTAATGAAACATTGGCTCTATTAAACATTTTCTTTAGCCTCGTTACTAATAAGTTATATTTCATAATAGTAATGGTCCTTCGATAAAGTAGCTTTGGTCTAAAGAATAATCTACACTTAACTTTCATATATGTACTTATTTATTTATGGTTTACTTACTAAAACGTATTCATATGTAATGCAATATACAATTGTTTAAAGTGTCTACTAGTGTGATGTTCTGAGAAAGATTAGTATAGTAAGTTAGTTAGATTAAGATTATAAGGCTTTTAATGTATTAGTGTAAATTATCCATTAGTATATGTAATTATATATTATTATCACTGCTCGCACATGGTCTGTTGGACCAGTGCGTAATAAAGATATCAAATCAAATTTAATTTTCACTACGACGGGCCCTAGGAAAACAAACGTATCTCAGACATTTCGTTCAAACTGGAGTATCTCACAATTCCGAATCAAACTAACGTATCTCGGAATTACCGTTCAAACTAACGTATCTCAGTCTTCCTAGCAAAACTCGGGTAACTCGGGCGAAATTCAAGAACACGTAACTCGTAAGCACTACTTAATTAAATTTCAATTCGATATTACTTCAATCTCTCTTACCGCAATTTAAGTAGTGCTTATGATTGAGTTACATGTGTTTGAATTTCGCCCGAGTTACCCGAGTTTTGCTAGGAAGACTGAGATACGCTAGTTTGAACGGTAATTCTGAGATACGTTAGTTTGATTCGGAATTGTGAGATACTCAAGTTTGAACGAAATGTCTGAGATACGTTTGTTTTCCTAGGGCCCGTCGACTATATTTTTTTATTTCCAATACACAAAAAATACTTAAAATTTACAAATGTTTTTTCTTCATATTATCCGAGTTTTCGCTTTTCTGCAGAACCCCTTCTCCATATTATCTCAGATAAACGAGATTTTACTGTATTAATATTTGATGAATATTGTTGCATGTAATGTTTTAAATTCCATGTATTTTAGTAACTAATTTAGTATTCGATTGGCATTTTGTATACTCGAGTGTTTTCAGAATTGCCTGACAATTCTGTCAATAGAATTGGAATTGTTATTTTACAATTCTTTTAAATGTTTCAGTATAATTAATTTTGTACACTTCTTTGTACAGTTTTAATCTAAGCCTGTTTATACAAAATGATGAGTATTTCTGGTGTTATAAATAAGTGTCATATTTCTAATATTCTTAAATACAGCAGGACCTCTCTTATTCTAATTAGTAAAGTTTTTCAAGATGGCGCCGACCTCTCTTATTCTAATTTTCTCCTTACCCCCACTTACTTTGCTTGCGAGCTTGTGATTTGTGGACAATATTTTTCGTTGACTTTTGGTGTGATAGTGGGAGAAGATTTGTGGGGGAACGATTAGAATAAGAGAGGCTGGACAATTAGAATAAGAAAGGCAATTCGAATAAGAGAGGTCCTACTGTATTATTTTAGTTAACTATCAGTATAACGTTTAATATAAATAAAATTTAAAGTTGAGTGGACGATCATTGTAGGGTAGCCAACAATATTGTACCAACTACCTTACAATAAGTAAACTTATAGTGTAAGTCTCTTGCAACTTAAGTTACATTTGGTTTTAGTATGAATTTTCTGAACAATCAATAAATATTTACCAAAATTGTAGAATTGATATTTATCTGTTTAAGCTTGAAAAATTTTTCAATTATTTATTTATTTTATTCACAATTCAACAGACAAAGGCGCCCAATATGTATAAAATTATACATATTCCTTTGTAGCGATGTCAAAAATGTAATATACGTAATAGAAAAAAAAACAACAAAGTATAATGAAGATAAAATAAAATTAATAGCCTGTGTCGTCTTAAAGCATATTCGTATTTACGAGATGAAAAAAAAAATGCAATTTCTGGTATCCTGACTTTTCCTACTAAAATGTTTCTAATAAATACTGTATCTGCAGATTTATGTAATTTTACATAAAAGAAATATAACGCAAACATTTTTTCCACACAGATTCTAATATTACAGTATCATGGAGAGCCATACAATAGCACACGGTGGGCAGGAAGGACCGATAGGTTACACAAAAATGACGACAAAAACGGAAAACGGGGTTGTTTTTGGCGTTGATCATAGATGAAAAATCACTTTGATTCGAAATCGTATCTGCTCCTGTTCAGTAGATATTGGCATTTTACATATTTCTGTTCGGAATAGTTTTTGTGAAATTCTAAAAGCGTGAATCTTGACCGCTAAAATGTCGGCACTTATAAAATTCTTTATATTTCTTATTGTTTATAATCTGTAGACCTATCCTGTTGGTTATTCACATAAATAAACAAAAAAGTAAACAACTAATAAAATGCTTGGCGCTCTTTGTTTTAAATGTTCGTAGCATGCATAGCGATTTTTAACGATAGTACCACAGTGTACGTAAGTTATGTTCGAATCTACATTAAACCAACATTAAATTTGTTGATAAATGTCAAGAATCTTTTGAACATTGATATAACTAGATGTATACATTGTATGATTATGTAAAACAATGTTTGACCCATAAGTTTTTAGCCGGTAATAACCGTTTCCAAGGTGCACCACGTGGAGGCAACTTACACTGCACCTCTTTTTTTTTTTTTTTTATTTTATAATTTTTTATTTTTTTTTTATATTTTTCAATTTTTGTATTTTTATTGTTTTATAATTTTTATAAATAAAATGATTAAATGTGCTGGGACGAAAACGCAACTACTGATCTCTTCAATCTTTTTGAATGACTTTGTACATCATCAAGGTTATTTATCTTAAATCTGTCCCAAAATTTCAGAAATTCCCGATGAACTGATTCGCCAGCCTGCTCAGACCACAATCCTAAACCATCATTGTTCAATAATATTATAGCTTGCTTTAAATGATCAAGAATAACGTGGATTTTAACTGTTTGAGAAACTCCTGTACCTTTCAAAGCTTCACGAAGTTCGTGAATATTCTCATCCAAATCACTAAGGTCAGCTTGTTTTGTAGAAAAGCACGTTTCAACAATTTTATTCATTACTTTGAATGAAACTATATACGGCTGCAACCGAAAAGGGCCAACAAGTTCGTAAATTTCGGGATCCTGTAATTTGTCTCCTTCTTTCAAAAGTTTTCGACACTGATTTCCTTCAAAAATATCTCCTTGATATGACTTGTGATGTATGCCTAACTTTTTTGGCCACAGCAGTGCCTTTTCGAGACCTATACCTTCTATTTTGACTAGGCCATTCCAAAAAAGATGATTGACGAAGCCTTGTAACAGGTGAAGTTCAGGTGGGACGCACTTTTGGATCACATACATATCATTATCTTCTTCAGTGTCTTCTTCAACAAAAAGGGGATGGTGAACTGTATTGTGACATTCTTTGGCCAAGATTTTTTTGTTACCTACACTTTTAAATTTTAGATAATCGTCTTTTAAGTGCTTATACGTTTTCAAGTTCTGATTTTCATCATCAGTATTCAACTCATTGTTGTTAGTGGTTAGATCAAAGCTGTGCATTTCATGCAATGTTATGAAGCAATACGGGCAAGGGTAAGTTGCTGTTGCCGTCTGCTGACCATTAACGATTAGAATGAGTTTGAAATCTGATGAAAATTTGAAAGGTATTTCGTTAACTTTGGTTAGTTTAACTAACGTTTCGACGTTCTCATACGTTTCCTTAATTCGTGGAACTATACACAATAAAATTAATCGGTAGACACTGTTCTCTTTACGTTTGTTTGCAACACTTCCACCACTGAAATAATAAGTAACTTTCTTGGTTTTATATTCTTCCGAATCACATTCTTCTTCTTCTTGAGTTAAAATCGAGATAGACATTTTAAAGAAATCTTGGCCTCCATCTGCCATTACTTTAATTTTAGCTTCTTCTGCATGTCTTATGTTCCGTTTTTCAATGATGAAATCAAGAAGTTCTGCAGCATTTGCATAAACTACTGGTCTTTCTTTCGTCCCTTCTTTAACGGTTTCGAATTGATAGACTTCTTCTTTATAAACATTTTCCATAATATTTGACTTATCGTATAAATGCTGATTGTAATTCTTAGGAATTGAGTTTCTTCCAGCTGAACATCGAATAAAGTTTGCTAATTTTTTCATGTAATTCGTCGACGATGCAGTATTAGCTTGGAAGTTATCTAAACTCTGAGCAGAGATGCTAATTTCATTGCCTTTCTTCGCATTTACAATTATACGACACTTAGAACCTGATGTATTCAAAAGAAGTTCTCCGTCATTTCTATCACTAGCAGTGAATCTCCTTTTTAAAAGATTTGTTATTATTTGATTTTGTTGTTTTTCAGGTAACTGCTCAACAATATCTGACACATTTTCTCGTGTTTTAGAAGAAGAAGGACCACTGCATGCAGTGTGTGGAATACCTTTCCCTATTTTTTGAAAGCATTTGCTGCACATTTCCATAGTAGTTCTGTTTTTCTTTGATTCCTCATCAGTTTTGGGAAGTGATGCGTTTTGCTGAGTTCCATCAAGGCCATTATTAATATCAATTTTAGTAGCGAACAGTCGAATATGACCTCTACCTTTTTTTATTTTTGAATGACTAGTTTGACGCGATGTTAGGCAAACGTAACAGTTGCAAATCATCGTTCTTGTTTCTTTTGCCAACTGCACATCCTCGTAATTAGGCATAATTGGAAGAGGTCTTTTTGAAATACCTTTTTGTAATTCACCAAGAGTTAATCGACAAGAAACACAGATGCTTGATGGAAATTTCATATTAGAAATATCAAATTCTTTATTGATATGATTTTTGATCGCTGTAATATGGTTTTCAGTTAATGCAAAATTTTGAGGAGGTTTATTCTGGAAAACAATTTTTTTTCCGCATGGTGCGCAAACTTTCTTTCGATTTTTATCATGATCACATTTTTGTTCTGGATGCATATCGCTGTAATTTCAGTTTATAAAAATACTGGATGGAAATATGAAGTATTCGACGACAACTACATATGCAATAAACTTGTACTGTTTAAAAAAACAAATCAGCCCGACATAATAATTAAATTATATTGTAATGATTTCAAAAACAGTTATCACTCCGCCCGCACCGCGAGCCATTAGACTCTACGTGAGTCCTACTTCGCTTGCGAGAAACAATTTCTTTAATTTCCGTGTGCGAGTCCTCCGCCTTTCGGTTTTATGAGTGCGATCTGCGAGAAGTGCTCAGTGAGAAAAAGGGTAAAATAACCGTGAAAAATGCATACAAAATTCTGAAAATTTATTTTTTCTTCATACGTATATAAACTACTATTGTTTAATTTTATTTATAATTTATTTCATTTAATGGTTATTTGAAAGGAAACTGCGTGAATTGAATTGAATTATTATATTGAAAATACGTTATGCATGCTACGCACATTTAAAACAAAGAGCGCCAAGCATTTTATTAGTTGTTTACTTTTTTGTTTATTTATGTGAATAACCAACAGGATAGGTCTACAGATTATAAACAATAAGAAATATAAAGAATTTTATAAGTGCCGACATTTTAGCGGTCAAGATTCACGCTTTTAGAATTTCACAAAAACTATTCCGAACAGAAATATGTAAAATGCCAATATCTACTGAACAGGAGCAGCTACGATTTCGAATCAAAGTGATTTTTCATCTATGATCAACGCCAAAAACAACCCCGTTTTCCGTTTTTGTCGTCATTTTTGTGTAACCTATCGGTCCTTCCTGCCCACCGTGAGCACCAGACAAACTAATATAGATAATTTTCAAATAAATATCTGAATAATTTACAAGATACTGAAGGAAATTTCAGAAATTTGTTTTAATCTTTTGTTGCAAATGTATGATCAATACATTTTAGTCAACAGCTTTGGATTTTTACGAAATTTATTATTTTTTTTTTACTGCTTACTTGTTTTTGCTCATTTTTTTCATGTTTTTGAGACAATACATCTATATTTACTATTATTACATCAATTTCAATTAATAATAAGTCTAAAACCTTTAAAAAATAGCATATTTTTTTTCAAATTTTTGTTGTGTTTTGTTATTGTTTGTTTATTGTTCAATGAATTATTCCATTTTTATTCTAATTTGTAGTAAATATTATTTATACATGTTAGCAGTCAGTACTACACTGAAAACATTTTAGACAAAGAGTTCCCCATAAACTGCGCGACTCGTTTGCCTGGAAAATTTTACTTTTCAAATTAGGATTAAAAATAGAAGAATGTTAAAAATAATTTTTTTTTTTTTTTAAGTAGATACAGTTCCATAGTACTTTTACACAGAGAATACTGGTGGTTCGACTTTCCGACACAACTGGCTTATTTCTTATATTTTTCTGCCTTCAGAGAAAAGCCAGTCATCTGTACATATTATAGTCAGTTATCTTCCAAAACTTGGGACTCGTATGAAAAGTTTGTTAAAGTCATGTTAATGTCGTGTAGGCATTAACCCATTAACGCCTGAAATGACAATTTTTATACTTCATTTTCAATCAAGTATTTCGTATCAAAATCAAAGTTGAAAACAATTGAGAGGTGCGTATCCTACTGTTCTCGAGGTTGCTCTTCACTATTCCGTGGTCAAAATTGAGTTTCAGCCGTCAGAAATTCCAATATGGCGCCGAATGTTTATTTATTGAACGATTATTACGATTAGAACGAATGATTATTTAAGGGAATTATTTATTCCTATCAATTTTTTTCGAGCCATTAGAATATTGGAATTCTATTGAAACTATGAACAAAGGTGAACAAAATACTTCAATTTTAAGGAAAAATTTTACTTTTATACTCTACATCATTCTAACGACCTCAAAATGGCGTCAACAATGAAAATTCTCTCTTTGAGAAATTTCTGGACGCTCTAACTCAAAAACTACGAACTTTTAAAAAAAAATGCCCAGAATGAAAAGTTCTTAAAATTCATCAAGCGATATAGTGGAATCTTTTCAAAATTTTTTGATGACATTTTGAGACATTTTTTTCAAAATTGTAATTTATTTACAAAAAATTCGGAAAAAAATTTAGTGTATTCTCTGATGAATTCTAAGAGTTATTTGTTCTTTGCAATTTTTTCGAAAAGTTGATAGTTTTCGAGGAAATGAATTATAGTTTAGGAATTTTTCCCCCCAAAAACTATTAACTTTTGGAAAAAATTGCAAAGAACAAAAAACTCGTAGAATTCATAAGTGAATACACCAAATTTTTTTCAGAATTTTTCATAAATAAATTATGATTTTGAAAAAAATTTTGAAAAAAAATTTCTCAAAATGTCATCAGAAAAATCTGAAAAAATTCCACTATATTTCTCGATGAATTCTAAGAACTTTTCATTCTTAGCACTTTTTTATAACAGCATGTAGTTTCTGAGTTAAAACGTTCAGAAATTTTTCAAAGAAATTTTCATTGTTGACGCCATTTTGAGGTCGTTAGAATGATGTGGGGTATAAAAGTAACATTTTTCCTTAAAATTGAAGTATTTTGTTCACAGTTTCAATAGAATCCAAATATTCTAATAGCTCGAAAAAAATTGATAGGAATAAATAATTCCCAATTTTTTGGAATTGTTTTAAAAGTTCGGCGCCATATTGGAATACCTGATGGCTGAAACTCAATTTCGACCTCGGAATCTTGAAGAGCGACCTCGAAAACAATAGGATATGTACCTTTCAATTGTTTTCAACTTTGATTTTGATATGAAATACTTGATTGAGAATGAAGTATAAAAAATGCCATTTCAGGTGTTAATGGGTTTTAGACACTAATACTGTTGACTGATGCATACACTGTAAAAAATCAATATGAATTTTACAACGTTGAGCATGAGCTAAAAACTTGACCACTTTCAACATAGTAAATTATTTACATTGAGGAACATTATAACTTTGTAACTTTTGAAACGTTACTTTTCATATAATCTTGTATATTTTTCCTCGATTTGTAAAATTACAGTCCAATTTGGGCAAAAAAATTATCTATGAACAACGTTGTAAGAGTACACAATTTGGTATATTTCCGAAACGCAACGTTGTAAATTTACACAGTTTTGAACTTTAACCTCGATTCAGAAAAAAATCCTACACCCAATGTAGTATTATTAAACAAATTTTAGGTCTGAATTTTACCAGTGCAGTGTAAATTTCATTTTGATTTGTTACAGTGTAGAGACGACTGGATCGACAAAAAATCATCAGTGACGAGCCACTCGTATCGGAAAGACAACCACTAGTATTTTCTATTCTCCATGTAAGAAAGTGTCTGCATTACTTCTGGACAAAGAAATTATATACGTAATTTATGAAAACTGTTAATAACGTCAAAACAAGGACATTTTTACTCTAACGCTTCTGTATCGAAAATAGTACAAGATAAAGCAAAATTGGTCTAAACTTTTTTTTTAGATAATGAAATTTCAATAAAACAGTGACAACCTTACGCTATATTGAAAAGTTTAGTTGTTATAAACATTGAAATTTTTACTTGCAAGTTTATTAATAATCAATGTAGAAGATGCGAAATATTTTATACAAATTTATACTTCGTTTCGGTTAAAATATTTATTTTAGACTAGGGTCATCACAAAATTTTGATGGAAATTTTATGCTCTACAAAAAAACTTTTCGATCAATTTTGCTCTATTTTGTACCATTTTCAATGCGGAAGTGTTAAAGTGAAAAACGTACTTGTTTTGACGCTTTTAACAATTTTTATAAACCATATAAATAATTTCATTGTTGAGAAGTAATGTATACACTCTTAACATTACCATGAATCTGCATCGATTCAGAAAATAATTATTTCTGCCCTCCGGCCAGAAACCGCAACTTCCTGGCCGCTGCGGGAAACGAAGTTGCGGTTTTCTGGCTACGCCGAGCAGAAAAATAGTATAATCCCTTGCCCAATAAAAAAGAAAGCCTCAGATCACATGTTTGTCAGACTCGGCTTCGCCTCGGCCAACAATTTCATGTGATCTGAAGCTTCTTTTTTACTGGCCTGGAATCGTAATATACTATTTTTAATCGTAATTTGAAAAGTCAAAGTGTTTTGTTTAGTTAAACAGCTTAGGCAAACTATTCGCTCAGCATTATTTAGTGTAACGAATAATTACAGTAAATTGATCACACTTTTATTCATTATAATTTAATTCAATGGAAAAGATACAATATAACATTTTCAAATACACTAAAAATTTTGTCACACATGCTGTGCATAAAAGTAATGAAACAGTAAGCTTTATAATCGATCTATGAAAGTATCAAGCAGTAATTATATTGAACAATGAAAGAATAGATAAATAAATAATGAAACAAATCTGGACGGGGAATAAAGTTCCAAAAATTAAAACCCCGAAAGGCTAAAATTTCGATATTGCACGAGTCCAAGGTATTTTAATTTTATTTCTTTATGCCAAATTTTCAATGACAAAGTGAAGAAAATCACACTGAATCCATGCTATATCGAAATTTTGGCCATTCGGTGTGTAGATATTTGGAACTTTGTTCCCTTGCAAAAATCTATAACAAAATAAAAACAATTACGTCGATACGCTTATCATTTTGTGGAACTGACCAAATTCAATAATAACATGTGAACAGCATAATAAATAAATAATTGACTGCTTGATTGTACAAGTATTGCTGAATAAACATAAACAAACAATGGGATCTCTAGTTCATTCCCCACTTGCATTGCAGACACCTTGGTGTTGATAGAATGTAATGTGGGTCATTTATATATTGAAAAATATAGTTCATACATGAAAAGTACCGCTTTACACACTTCACATATACTAAAGATTTTGTCATTGTATTGTTTTTTAACAAAATTTGTCATTGACATTAAACTACGATACAAGATAAATTCTTTAAATATTATTTATGTATACCACTTGGTTAATTTTAATCATTTTAGTTGTTTGAAGAAACAATCGTGTGTATATATTTTTCCAGATGTTTACTTATTTATGGAAAAACATAAACATAATTCAATAGACATTAATGTCACTTTGACAATTTATAATTTTGTTTAAAGTTATTTTGTGCACTATTCAATATAGTATAAACGAAAATGACATTTTATAATTTATCAATATTTTGTTTAAAATTTAAGACACAACTATATATGGTATAGCATACGAAGAGTAAGAACTGTCCAAATGTCAACAAGCCAAGAAAAATTATACTTCTGTGCCAGAATTTTATTTAGTCAGCAAATAATGGTCAATGACTTTGAACATTGTCGATATGTACATATAAATTAACACTGGATAGTAAAGATTTTTCGAATATTTTTAAATAGATTTAGAATTTTATCAATTTAACTGATAATATTATTTTGTATTTAATTAAAATTAATTTGTTTAACACCAAGCATTATTGTACTGAAGGACTTTGATTTTAAATGACATACACACGTTCTTATTGCCATATATATATCAAATTTGGAACGTCAGATACATTCCCCTTGAAACATTCGAACGCCTGATATCCACATCATAACCCCACAGCGAATTCCTGTAAACATTTCAAAAGTCGAATACGAAGAATTTTTATATGAATTAATTTATGATTTTTGCATCCTTCCCTCAATTTAAATGTAATCACTAATTTGAAATTGTGTAATATACTATTCTCATAACGTTTTGAAGTATGCTTGATCTTTTCCCCTTTTGAGAAAACTTAAAAAAGAATTCTTTAAAGTTTTATAATTTAAATATTGCAAAGAAATATGATCATATATTTTTAAAAATGTTCCTATATCGTTCCAAAAATTGTTCTCGAAACTATTGTGCAATATCTTCCTACATCCGCTTTATGTAAAAAAATTTTTTTGTTCATTTAAAATACCAATGTTTTTGTTCAGTTTCCTAAATATTAAAAGTATCGCAGAATTAGTCGTACATATATGACCAGAATTTGGTATGTTACCTCAAAAAAAAATAAGCGGTTCTATAATATTAATTTCATGATAACTTTAATTATTCTGCAATGAACGAAATATTTTTCCCGTTATAAACTTTTGAATACTTCTTTTTTAAATTTTCTAAAAAGGGAAAAAGACAGAGCGTACTTCAAAATGTTTGAAGAATTGTGTATTACAGTACTTAAAAGAAAATCTTTTTCTTCACACCGGGAGGAAAGCAGCAACTTTCCTCCCGCAAGCGGAAGGAAAGATGCCGCTTATCCTCCCGGCCATAAAGAAAAATCGTATACTTCCCTCGGGAAGTAAAAAAGAATGCCTCAGACTGCCTGTTTCTCACCCTCGGCTTCGCCTCGGGTAAAAATTACACGTAGTCTGAGACATTCTTTATTTTACCTCCCTCGTTGAGTAATATACTATTCTCGCCGCTGCAGGTTAAACTAGTTTAAAGAATTTCAAATTGGCGATTACATTTAAATGGAGGGAAGGGCGCAAACATCATAAATTAATTCTTATAAAAATGCTTCGCATTTGACTTTTGAAATGTTTGCAGGAATTGTCGCTGTAGGGTTATGATGCGGATGTCAGGCATTCGAATGTTTCAAGGGGAATGTAACTGACGTTCCTAAGTTGATATATATATATATATATATATTAGGGTGGGGTGAATCGGAAAAGTTTTTTTGTAACACTTATTTTTTAGTAGTTTTGGATGCGCTAAGAACGAAAATGACCATAAAAACATTCTAAAAAAATGTTTCACCTTCGCCCCGACGTCCCAAAGATGCCGTTTTGGGGTGTTTTTTTTTTCGATTGTCTGTAACTCCGTCATTTTTTTTAATTTTTTTTTTTTTTCTTTTGCAAAAGGTGCCCACATTATCCATCTATTAAATCCATATAATAGAAATTTTTATTTTTTTTTTGATTATGCCTCTAAAAAATCGATATGTATGTAGATTTTTCAAAAAATTGAATATTTCGATATTTTTCATTTATAACAAGTCAAATATCGGCAAAATCGAAGTGTGGCTACGATTTTTCGACGTATTTTGACCTCCTAAACATGAAAATTATCGTAAAATTTAGCTAAATTTAGGTAATAAGAACGAGGTTATGAATTATCGACCCATCACCATACTAAACTGCTTCGCAAAAATATTTTAATCAATACTAGTTGCAAGAATCACTAAACTCGTACTTCCTCATCTCTCTCATTACCAACATGGATTTCTCCCGAAAAGGTCAACAGTTACGAACCTATTACAATTGCAAGAAGCCATAATTTCTTCATTCGACAAGGGATATCAAGTTGACGTTTTTTACGGCGATTTTTCCAAAGCGTTTGATACAGTGAATCACGGTAGATTAATAAAAAAACTGGAATTGCTTGGCATAAGAGGCCAATTATTAAAGTGGCTGGATTCTTATTTATCTAATAGATCTCAGAATGTGAGATATAAACAATATATCTCTAGGCCTATACATACCGCCTCAGGTGTACCACAAGGGTCTCACCTGGGCCTGTTGCTCTTCAACATTTTCATCAATGACCTACCAGAGATTGTCAGCAACGGAACACCTTTGCTATTCGCGGATGACGTCAAGATTTACAAAGTGATAACGCAACCACCTGACTCTTCCCATCTTCAACAAGACATCGATTCCCTAGTTGATTGGAGCCAGAGAAATGGACTTTCGCTTAACTTTTCCAAATGCAGTGTTATGACATTCACTAGAAAGGACCCCTTCTTCTTCAACTATGAACTGTCTAAGGATCTACTCAGAAGAGTGTCCGTGGTTAAAGACTTGGGCATCATCTTTGATGAAAGACTTTCTTTCGCACAGCACTTGGATTATATTAAGAAAAAAGCACTAAAGGTTGTGGGCTTCATTATACGAAACACCAAAGACTTCACATCAACAACATCTATCGTTCAACTTTTCAACACCTTAGCCAAACCCATATTGCTATATGGCTCGATACTATGGTCACCTGAATTCATGGTATATTCTTATGGCCTCGAAAAAGTACAGCACAAGATCCTCAGGTATCTGGCATTTAAATCAGGAAGTCCGATGGACATTTATGACCATAATTACCAGGCAGTTGGAAGTAAATTTAAGATCTATACTCTTGCTTCTACACGTAAGGCCAATGATATAATATTTTTATACAAATTAATGTGTGGCGATATAGACTGCTCTGATCTTTTCGAAAGTCTAAGTTTTACTTCTCTGAATTACTCTCTTCGAAATCCTAACATATTTCAACTACCGGTCCCCTCAAGAAACTACATCTCCAACGCCCCACTGTATAGAGCATGTCATTCTTTAAATGAGCTTCACCGTCAGGAGAAACTTATTCTACAAGATCTTCAAGAACTTCGATCGTCAACAGCAATTACAAAAATAAAATATACTGTGCGGGAATATTAACTCCGTTAAACTTATAAATTTTTACTGATTATTTTTATTTATGTTTTCTATCTTATTTTCTCTTACTCAAACAATGCAGCTAAATTTGTTATTATGTACTATGTATTAGATGTAAATTATGGGCGCATACCCGTTTATAAATAAATAAAATAAATAAATAAATGTCTTCTCTTAGTCGTTATTTTTTAAAAAGTTCTAAAAATGTAACTTTGTTTTTTTAAGTTAAGTCTGTTTTTTACTCCTGCCTTCTTCGTATTCTCTCTTCTTTCTTGGTAAAGTCATTTTGTTGCTCAGCTCTTACGCGTTAGGTCTCCAAGTCGGACAGTTCAAAAAATCATGTCTGTGTTAGTTTTGCTCGGATTGACGCGAGATTTTTACAGAATATTCTTGAAATGTTGTACTTTCGAATAAAAAATTAAAACTCTGACAATTTTTGACCGTAGTAAGCCCTTAAAATAGCTTTTAATAGAATCAGGTTACATTTTTAGAACTTTTTAAAAAATAACGACTAAGAGAAGAAATTTAGCTAAATTTTACGATAATTTTCATGTTTAGGAGGTCAAAATACGTCGAAAAATCGTAGCCACACTTCGATTTTGCCGATATTTGACTTGTTATAAATGAAAAATATCGAAATATTCAATTTTTTGAAAAATCGACATACATATCGATTTTTTAGAGGCATAATAAAAAAAAATAAAAATTTCTATTATATTGATTTAATAGATGGATAATGTGGGCACCTTTTGCAAAAAAAAAAAAAAAATTTAAAAAAATGACAGAGTTACAGACAATCGAAAAAAAAAAACACCCCAAAAACGGCATCTTTGGGACGTCGGGGCGAATGTGAAACATTTTTTTAGAATTTTTTTATGGTCATTTTCGTTCTTAGCGCATCCAAAACTACTAAAAAATAAGTGTTACAAAACACTTTTCCGATTCACTCCACCCTAATATATATATGTATATATATATGGCAATAAGAACGTGAATTTCAATAATTTATTGTATAAAAACCAAAACCCATTGGATAAAACGCTGTAGCACGCATATTTTTATTTTCGCCCTAGAATACATACAAAAATTGCCGTTAAAAATCATGACCCCCCGACCGTGGGTTCCCCTTGTGAGTGTTGCTTAGAGAGTACTGACTACTACATAGCTGGCTCGCAAACATTTTTAATTTCAACTCGCTATAGCACAGTCAATTTTGAATGTTTTGAAACGAATAAAAAAAGAAAATCATTAGTGTTTTGCATGACGCTGTAGTTAATAGCCAATTCATAACAGCCGATTGGAAATGCAGGCGTTCTCCTTTTTAGTATAATAAAAATTATATCTTTAAGCATAAATATCACAGAAAGTATTAATATAAATGCCAACTAGTGAGCTACATGAGTTTTTTGTCTAATGAAGAAAGAATAAACTGTATATCTCCAAAATAAAAGCAAAATATATGTTCAAGTGCTTCGTTTATCAAGTAAATTTCGAGTATCTGAACAATTTCATCAAGAATGTTGTTCATTAAAGTATGAACAAATTTTATGGAAAGTTTCATCATTGTTGTATTAATCGTTTCACCGTCATGAAGGTTTAAAGCTGGAAGCAAAGCTATTCAGCACCACAGGGTGCTTTACACACTGGCGATCAGGCCTATAAACATTCATAACGTTGAAACGATTAATACAATGAAGATGAACTATCCATAAAATTTGTTCATACTTTAACGAACAACTTTCTAGCTGAAATTTTTCAAATACTCGAAATTCGATGTACTTGAAGTTCTGAATGTTCAACAAATGATTTCTCAGAAGCGTCGCAGTAATAAAATATACATTTTAGTTAATTGCAATAAAATAAAGGTATGAATATTAAGACATTCGAAATTTAATAAATTTTATTGGTGAAAAAACAAAATTATACCTTTATTTAATAACTTTATTACTTCAACGCCCATGGAAAACCGTTCATTGAACGTTCAAAACTTCAAGTACATGAAATTCGCTCGATAAATGAAGCGCCTGAACATATATTTTGCTGTCGAGTAGAAAAAAATTAATAACTTTATTGCTTATTGAGATATATCGTTTATTTTTTCTTCATTAGATACACAAAAATCTAATGATTAATTTCTTTTTTTCTTTGTTTCAAAACCTTAAAAATTGACTGCTATGGCGATTTGAAATTAAAAATATTTGCGACCTGGCTACGCAGCACTGAATCTCGTTTTTTTCTTTCCATGTATAAAACAAAGGTTTTCTTACGACCGTTTCATTCACTGTCATTTTGTTTACAATTTATTTGTTTTAAATGATTTATTCAATCTTACGATAGTGAAATTACAAATATTTCAAAATAAAGTAATATATATTGTTATAAACTACAGACAGATACGTATATAATTACTATGTTAATTAATGGCGGCACAATCACAATTTTATCCAGTTATAACTGCATAAAACGCATTTGTTATGATATTTATTCAAATGTAGCTGTGAACATGATCATTTAAACTTTGAACAAAAAATTGATATTAAAGTCTGTTGAATAATGAAACAATGACTACCCATTTTGTTTTAAAAATATTTACATTATAAGCATTGCATAATAAACTAAATAATGATATAAACATCGTCAATTATAGATACATTAATAATTTTAAAGACATTTGTTGACAGTCGTAACAATTATAAATACTAATTACATTTCATAATTAATCGTAAATATTTTAATTTATTTTATTAGAATCGTATATGAGAATATTTTAAATCAGAATAATAAATGCAGATGATTTTTCAATGGTTATAAATTTAATATGACACTGATGCTAACAGTTGATTTGTGAAATGGTGGTTAACGTTATTCTAACGATTACAGTAGACTTTTATGTTTAAATATGTAATTTCAAGATAATATGAAATGGAATCTTTTGTTTCGTATTTGAAGCTGCAAATCTATCGCTAATTTCAGCAATACAAAATTTGGTAAACACTTGTGCTCAGACTACAAAACATCAAAATGAAATTTACACCGCACTGGTAAAATTCATACATAAATTTTGTTTAATAATATAAATTGTAAAAATATATAATTGTAATTGTTTACAAATACAAATTGGATGTAGAATTTTTTTACGAATTGAGCTTAAAGTTCAAAACTGCTTTGTAAATTTACAATGTTGCGTTTCGGAAATAACCCAAATTGTGTAACTCTTACAACATTGTTTGTAGGTATTTTTTTGGCCCAAATTGGACTATAATTTTACAAATCGAGGAAATATATACAAGATTATATGAAAAGTAACGTTTCGAAAGTTACAAAGTTACAATGTTCCTCATTGTAAATTTACTATGTTGAAAGTGGGTAAGTTTTTTGACCCATGTTCAACGTTGTAAAATTCATTTTGGTTTTTTACAGTGCATGCATTAGTCAACTGTATTAGTGTGTAAATAGTGGTGTTTAATGCTTAAACGACATTAACATGACCTTACACGCAAAGAAATTTTAAGTCAATGTGACAGCATTTTGGGAAGTAGTAGTTACCGCACAGATTCTGCCGAATTTGAAATGACGGTTACAATTTGAATTCGTTAAAAAGAAAATTTTTATAAACAGATCCAATTTGAGTGCCCCTTTGAGAATATTTATTCATAATTTCTAGACGATACAGTTATTAATAATTATTTGTAATGATCTATAAACGTTGTTGAAACGGAAAAACTTGGTACTTTTTTCATTCGAAAGCTTCCGTATCGAAAACAATGCAAGATACACTAAAAAAGCACTAAAACTTTTTTGTAGAGCACAAAATTTCCTAAAAAAAAGTCAGGGAGAGCCCTAGTCTAAAGTTAATAGATTATCCATAAATAACGATGGAATTTTGTCTTACAAGTTAATTATGAATATTTTAAAAATTTTGTAAAATATGAGGCATATTCCATCGTTGCTCGTGGTTAAGCTATTAACTTTAGACTAAGACTCTCGGTGACTTTTTTGAAGGAAATTTTGTGCTTTATAAAAAAGATTCAGTGCATTTTTAGTGTATCTTGCACTGTTTTCAATACAGAAGCCTTAGAATGAAAAAAATACCAAGTTTTTCCGCTTCAACAACGTTTATAGATCATTAAAATTAATTATTAATAACTAAATAGTCGGAAAATTATGAATAACTATTCAAAAAGGTGCAACAAAAGTGTATCTAATTATAAAAATGTTCTTTTTGCCCAAAATGGACTGTAATTTAGAAATCGAGGAAAAATATACAAGATGACATGAAAAGTAACGTTTCGAAAGTAACGTTTTGAAAGTTACAAAGTTACAATGTTCCTCATTGTAAATTTACTATGTTGAAAGTGGGTAAGTTCATTTCAATTTTTTACAGTTTAGTTGAAATTTAATAAATTATGAATTTATTTCTCGGTGTAATCGTTCAACTGAATGGTAAGTAGAAAAATTAACAAATAAAATGTGTTGTTAATCTTCAACTACTTAAAATGTTCAAACTTGAATTTGTTAAAATTTCCTATTATTTTCGTAGTAAAATTACAATTTTCATGTATAAATTATCCGAAAATAAAAGGAAATTTACCATAAACATGTAAAATTAACAATGGAAATTACAGCAAGGCAGTAACCTCTTAAAAATAAACACGAATTTGTTCGAAACATAGAGAAAAACCTTCATCAAATCAAATTGTAGGACAAAGCCAACCTGTATATTTATATTTTTCAATACGGAAGCGTTAGAATGAAAAAAGTATCCAGTTTTTCCGTTTCAACGTTTATAGATCATTACAAATAATTATTAATACCTATATCGTCTAGAAATTATGAATAAATATTCTCAAAGGTGCACTCAAATTGGCCCTGTTTATAACAATTTTCTTTTTAACGAATTCGAATTGTAATCGTCATTTCAAATTCGTCAGAATCTGTGCGGTAACTACTACTTCTCAAACTGCTGTCGCATTGACTTCAAATTTCTTTGCGTTTATATACATTTATATATTGTGACCGCTCAACAAATAATAACTTCACCATCAAGATCATAAATTTTCGTACGGTCGACAAAGAAAAATAATTTTATATATCTATTCACATTTATATATTTGAAGCTTTATCCAATTCTGTTCAGTTTCTGAATATCGCCAAATTTAAAAACTTCAACAGATGATATCTCAGTGACCAATAAAGATTTTTCCAAGTTTAAAATCAGATTTTGAAGGGCAAAAACATAACTTTGAGATACTATGACGATCGTTTGAAAAAAAGGCTGTCTTGAAGTTACAGGACCTCAAATGCACCTAAAAAAAGTACTTTTTGCAGGTATATGACAAATATTCGAACGAAAAAATGTTCGACCATGATAATTTAGCCATTCGAACTTTTGGCTTTCCTATTTAACATAAACAGTCGATCAATTTTTGATTCGAACATTTGTCATACAGTAGGACCTCTCTTATTCTAATTAGTAAAGTTTTCAAGATGGCACCGACCTCTCTTATTCTAATTTTCCCCTTACCCCCCACTTACTTTGCTTGCGAGCTTGTGATTCGTGGACTTTTCGTGTGATAGTGGGGGAACAATTAGAATAAGAGAGGTCCTACTGTACACCCCTTTTTGCACCTGTAGGTTAAAATATCTCAAAAACCTGACGTATAGGGGCTATTCTAAGGTCGAATTCAGTGTGTCAAATACTTTCGGAAAAGTATATTCTGGTTCTTGGTTCTAAAATTTGTCGGCCTGTGTAATACGAAAGAGCATTAGGAGAGGACATGGATTGAATCATGTGTATTTTGGCAAATATTTCACTGATTGAATTGCAACAGTAATAAAATAATAAAACCAACATATAACGTTAGAATTACAAGTATTAACATTTATTGTATTGTTACACATTTAATAACATTAATATTTAGTTAAATAACTAAATCCTAACTTTAGTATAAGATACTACAGACTGAAGCTAGCAGATTATTCAAATCGGTCAATATTCTTTTGTTTACGCATTGTTTACGAGCCATATTTGTATCACACTATCGCAACTTAAAAATGTTAACCCCAACAAAAATCTACGGTTATATCGCAGTCATATTCCAACAATATACAATTGTGACATTAAATATCTTAATTGACGACAAGATTATAAATTTGTTTTAATTTCATTTTTCGCAGACGAAGCTGTCATCTTGTAATCGTAATGAAAGATTAAACCGAGTACTTGTAATATAAATATCAGCCATTGTTTATTGTTTGTAGGATAAATTTTATTTAAGACATGTGCATGAATGTTGTCGACCATTGTCGGAATACCAAAGTCGAAGGTCTTTCTGTCGATACTTGGCATTCTGTGCTCATCGAAGCATAAAAAGCATGAAAATTATCAACAGAAATCGACTTACATTCTGCATGTGCCCATTGGCAGAGGGTAGGTGCAGTTGCATGGGGGTTGCCGGTTCTCCCCCGGCACCGGTGCTACTCGACGTCAGCCACTTCATGCTGTCCAAGGAGGTGGATATAGCGGTCATCACCCACGGGGTGAAACTCCCGGATTCCGCGCCGATCGTCGTCCTGGGATGATGGATTGTAAAAACCGGTCGCGAATCTAACTTTTGCGCCCGCTATACTTCCGTCGAGATCGCCGGAATACGCATGACGCGTTCTCGCGTCTGCCGAAACAAATCACAAACCAAAAAAAAAAGAAAAAAAAAAGAAAATAACGACGAGATTCCTCGAAACGTCTTACGGAACGAATCGCGAATGTCAAAACGAGTTTCCACGAATCGACCCTCGGATAAAAATGTCCGACCGCGAGAGGGTGATCGAAGACCTGGGTCGTTTTCTAGGTTATGAACGCCGAGTCGCGGCTTGCTTTTTATCGTTTCGCTACTCCCCTTTTTTCCTCGTCTGCACTCTGCGGCACAATCCCGGGGGGGAAAAACTTTTTCCGACGCTAGTCACTTGTCCGATTAGTCGCTTTGCCCTCGGCGAGAGAGAGAGAGAGAGAGAGCGAATTTCAATTTTTGGCAGAACGGAACGGGGCTCGCGCGCGCTGTCCTCGCCGCGGAGAGGAGGGCTGCCGTCAAATGAGTGAGAGAGAGAAATAAAAGGCGTCGCGATCGGTATAAAGCTAGAACTTACGATTTACGGATTTTTTAATTCTATTCACAGGTATTTACAGAGCGGGGTAGGGACGAGGTTTTTCGAGAGTTCGTCCGACAACCCGCTTAACACACCGGCTTGCGCGAAACGGTTTCGCGTGCCGCTCGACTCGACTGCTGCTGCTCTGCGACGACGACTTTTCACCCCCCTCCCGGACCCCTCTCGCCCCTTCATCGAATTCTCTTTCCCCGTGGATGATGCAGAATCGGCGAGAAACGCCGCCGCCTGCCGTGCCGACATGCTTTTTTTCCGAGAACGGGCGCATGCGCCGTATTTATTACCCCCCACCCCTCCCTGCCCCGTGGGATAGATCGCGATTCTTTCTTTCTCTCTGTTCCGCGGGTTAGTTCTCAAGTCGATAAAAATGATAAAACACCTGCGTTTTTTGCACGTTAAAATTACTTTTCTTCGGAATGTCGGTAAAGACGGAGGTTAATTAGTACATTTTAAATATTGTTGGTAAAAGTCGGATTGATCGGTAACAGGAAATTTATTTAGTGCGCATAACCTAATTCTTCGATATGTGGACGACATTGATGGACAATTTTTGGTCTTTTTATTGTTTTTTTGTGTTTGGAAAGCGCCTTATTTACCTGCGGTTTATTGCGCATGCGCTGTACGAATATTTCTGCACATTTCAATTAGTCGCGAGCGCGCGTATTGTGAGGCGATGAAAAATTATTTGGTATTTGTGTGTTTTTACTAACAGTGTTGTGGAATTCAACACGAGTGTAAAATTACTCTTTTATTAACCACTTAACTGGTAATAAAATGATTACACAGCAAAAATTTTAGAATTTTACGTTGCCCTATAAGTAAGAGTCGATTCTGGTAGGATTTTTGCTCCAGAATCCAAATATGACCGTCAAAATATCCAATTGGCTCTAGTTTTTGAGATATTGAAAGTCAAACGTGTCAAAAAATCCGATTTCAGGCATTTTGAGCATTTATTCACAGCTCTAAAAAATTCTGTTGTTCCAATAGTGAGAGTCAATTCTGATAGGAGTTTTTCCACAGAATCCAAATTTGTACGCCAAAATATTGATTTGGACCTACTTTTTGCCCAAAATTGAAGGTCGAAAAAGTAAAAAATCGTGTTTTAGGACATTTTCACATCTATACTACAGAACTCGACGCAAAGTATCAAGAAATGCAAATTGGCAGATCCAATATGTCCGACGAACTTTTAGAAATTTGAATCACTTCAAACTCATTATCATTTTGGAAACTTTACTTTGGTTTTTACCAAATTGCAGGTCAAAGGGTAAAGAATCGTGTTTTCAGACATTCTTTTCTGTTTTTCTAGAAAACTAGTTAAGACGATAACGAGTTTGAAGTGGTTCGAATTTTAATAGGTTTGTCGGACATGTTGGATCCACCATTTTGTGTTTTTTTATTATTTGCGTCGCGTTCTATAGTATAGACGTAAAGAATATCCTAAGCAAGCAAAACCTGGAATTTGGACAAAAAATAAATCCAATTCAATATTTCCGAAAACATATTTCGATTCTCTGAGAAAAATTAGATGAAAATTTACTTTTAGTAGTGGAGCAACATCATTTTTTGGTATCTGTGAACAGATATTGAAAAATGCCGAAAATCACATTTTTAACCCCTTTGACCTTCAATATCTCAAAAACTGGAGCCAATTGGATGTTTTGGCGGTCATATTTCGATTCTGGAACAAAAATCCTATCAGAATCGACTCTTACTTGTAGGGCAACAAAATTTTGTTGGGCTGTGTTATCAGAAAAAGTGCGATAACTGATAATATCATACCGGGTAAGTTTTTCAAGGCGGGACATTTAGTCGGATTAGGACAAAAAGGTAGTTTCGAAAAAAACATTAAGAGGAAGTGTCTCTGCAAAAAGTACTTGGGAAGGGGACTAGGATGTTATGTTATATGGGTGATTTTCAAAAAACGGTGATACTTTGAATACCCAGTAAACGAAAAAGTATTCAGAAGTATTGACAAGTATTCACATACAGTAGACGCTCGATATAAGAACCATCGCTGTAAGAACCGATCGGTATAAGAACACTTTTTTGATCATTACAATGCCTATGAACATTCGAGATGTATCCCCTCCATACACTTTTTGCTGGTATGAACCGTTCCGCGCATTTCGTTGAGTCCACCTATACTGTACATACATACAAGAGAAGGGGAAGCATCAATTCCCCTCCAATGGTTCTTATATCGGCGCTTGGCGGGGAAGCTCGGAACGCACGTAGTTCTTATATCGAGCGTCTACTGTATGTTACTTTTAATTCTATTTGTTGGCCTTTGTGAATGCTTCCCTATTTTCAATCATTTCTAATCATTATGGAAGTATTCACTATATTTGTTGTAATGCTTCCCCATACTTCAAGATTACAATTATAAAGTGAATGGGCGCCCTGGCTCCATGAGTGACCCACTCTTCTGATATTTATCAAACTAAAAACGAAATATCGAATTTTTGGTTGAAACAGATGCGTATTATTGCGAAACCATTTTTAATAAGATCCCTAAGTCAATACATGCATTTTCGCGTTCAGCACAGCTGCTCGTAGAAATGTACTGTTGAAAAACGTTGTCAAAGTTTTGCATTCATTTCAGTTGAGTATTAAAAAACATTTATTACTTTTTTAAGGTAAGTTTTATTGTTTTCTTGTAAATTAAACATTGAAATTCATCATATCTGAAGGGTTTACAAATATTTCAATGCTACGAAAAAATTTCATACATTTTAATTTCGGCTTCCATTTCCATGAGTGGACCACTTTTTGTATCCATAAGCGGTCCATTTGTTTTTATCAGTGTAAAGGTTATGGTGCGGAAGCGTCATTTCTGAGTGTAATGTAACATTTTGTTTTTGAATATAAATAAGTCATTAAAGTAGCGTTTAAGTGTTGTATTAAACCGGAATACATATTAGAATGATTGGACCGGGGAACAAAGTTCCGAAAATCAACACACCGAAAGGCCTAAATTTCGATGTAGCATGGCTCCAGCGTGATTTTCTTCATTTTGTCTTTGACAATTTGGGAAAAAGAAAGCAAATGAAAATACCTTGGACTCATGCAATATCGAAATTCTACACTGAGAGAAGTTTAGGGTAGCAGGTACCCTAAGCTAGGGCACGGACGGTCCGAAAAATAAAAACCGCGATTAAAAATTGTGGGCGTTAAAATAAATTTTTTTTTCTTCTGCACCATCTTTGTTTTAGCATTAAGAAAGTGTGTATACAACATCAACATAGTTAAAGTATTTAATTATATTAAAATACTCGATTGAAGTATAAAAATTTGTGTTATTTTCATATTAACGCTTCCGTATCGAAAACGGTGCTAGATACAAAATTGTACTAAACCTTTATTCCAGAGCACAAAATTTCCTACAAAAAAGTCAGTGAGGGCCCTAGTCTAAAGACAATAGTTTAGCCGCAAATAACGACATAATTTCAACTTAGAAGTCAACCGTGACCGATCTATAACCTCAAAAATTTTCGATGCAACTTTAAGCATTATTTATGGCTAAACTATTGACTTTAGATTTGGGGTCTCCGTGACATTTTTGTAGGAAATTTCGTGCTCTATAAAAAGG
Source organism: Trichopria drosophilae (assembly GCA_030407085.1). Classification (NCBI taxonomy): domain Eukaryota; kingdom Metazoa; phylum Arthropoda; class Insecta; order Hymenoptera; family Diapriidae; genus Trichopria; species Trichopria drosophilae. Next base: position 196,499,225 of record CM059582.1, read on the forward strand.
GTATAGTACAATTTTATGCTATCTTGCACCATTTTCGCGACGGAAGCGTTAATATGAAAATAACACCAACTTTTGTACTTCAGTCGAGTTTTTTAATATCATTAAATACTTTAACCGTGCAGAAGTTGTATATACACTTTCTTAAAGCTAAAACAAAGATGGTGCTAAAGAAAAGAAATTTTAATTTAACGCCCACAATTTTTAATCGCGGTTTAATTGCGGTTTTTATTTTTCGGACCGCCCGTCTCCTAGCTTAGGGTACCTGCTACCCTAAACTTCTCTCAGTGTAGCTTTTCGGCATTTTGATTTTCGGAACTTTGTTCCCTGGCCAATGATTGATTCGATGTTTTTTTCACAAAGTTTCTTTTTTATGTTGACCTTACCGATATTCACATTTTCTCCATGTATTGCACACAGTAAAAGTGTTCAAAATAAATAAATTATTATATGAAAATTAGAATTTCGTTGTATTTTTGCTGTTTCTAGCCATTCTAAGGGAATTTGAACGAGTGGTCCACTCATGAATACAATTTTTTTTTTAACCAAAAAACGTCCCTTCGTAAAAAAGGTTTAATCAATTTTATTTAACTGCACAAAGTAACCTAAACGCATTTAATTTATACCTAGGGACTATATCTACTTAACGGTGTACAGAAGACTTAAAAATTCCTTTATCTAAGTAACTTTTTACACTAAATTAAAAACGTGGTCCACTCATGGATACATGGAAAAATGGCGGGGGAACAAAGTTCCGAAAATCAACACACCGAAAGGCCAAATTTCGAAGTATCATGGCTCCAGCGTGATTTTCTTCACTTTGTCTTTGAAAATTTGGCAAAAAGAAAGAAAATTAAAATACCTTGAACTCGCGAAATATCGAAATTTTAACCTTTCGGGGTTTTGATTTTCGGAACTTTATTCCCCGGCCACAATGGAATAATATGTACTTGAAAGTAATATATTCTCACCCCTGCCGGAAAAATACTATAGAACAAGATTCAGAAAAGACAAAGAAAAATTATTACCAATTCGTCCGTAACTATGGTATATTATTTAATAAAAATTAAAAAATGAAATTGAAATGATAATTTTACCAATTATTTCAATTGCCTTGTTTTTCTATTTGCTATCTAGGAAAAAAGTACGCGGTTCATTAATTATATTTATAGTTATTAACAATTAAAGTTCATATTTTTATGTCTGTCTAATTTTCTGATAATGAACATAAGCGGTTGATACTGTGTTTGTTTAAGCCATTGAATGTCAGTACCATCGAACCTCGGTCCGTACCGCCATATAAAAAATTGTTATTTCCAATATAACTCTATAAATAATTCACTTGTTGTTTTACTTTACATACACATTATGCATAGTATATATAAGAAGAAAATGGAAAAATATACATTTTTTACTTAATCTGTGAATGCGCCGAATTATCCTTAAAAATATCACAGTTTCTTGAAAATCGCCCATATGGGAGATTATTTCTGTACCCACTTTGAAAAACGATGTTCTGTGATCGGACTCAAACTTGGGCAGAATGTTTGAACATCGGCTAATGGATTTGAAATCAGACAAAAACCACGGTACCAACATATTTTAGTTAAATATCTCTACTTAGTTAAATTATACATTCAAAAAGTTAAAATGTCCGTGACAACGGCGCCATTTTGAAGCCGTCATTTTGAGTTTTCAATCGTGGCTGTAATAATCTTTTAGTATAAGTCATTACGATAAAGTCTTCTTATAAAAAATTGAGAATTTATTTCGAAAAAGTTGATTTTTTGGACGTTTTTTTTGCGTTCAGGCAGCCAGATTGAAAAAACGGCTGAATATAATCGAAAATAGATTGCAGATTCGGAAAGAGCACACCTAAAAATAGTAGGGTACAGATCCGTAGAAAAATGCTGTAACGCTTTGTATAAAATCAAATGAGATCAAGAACATCAACATCTTATGCCGTCTTAGGCGTTATCGGGTTAAACGATGACCTTAGCTAAAATATTATCACACTTATATATAGGGCATTATTTCTGAAGTGTACCCACTTTGAAAACCGGTTTTCTTTGATCAGGCTCAAACTTGGGCAAAATGTTGTCCTACGTGATAGTAGTTTATGCTAAAATACTTTTGTCGATTAATCAAATATCCGAGGGGGAGGGGGTTGGATTTTATGCAGATATCATGTATTTCAGCATTATTTTACTCATGCGCCGTCAAGAATTAATTTGATTAAAAGCATGGGTTTTGTAGATTTTTTCACGCACTTTCGAATGGTCATATGCATTTTTACTTTGACCTAGAGTGAAAGTTGGCAGACAGAAAGAATTGGATGTTGGCATAATAGACAATATTGTTGTAAATTAAAAGAAAAACTCACATAGCCTAACTGACGAGACCGTGAGCAAACCTGGGACGAAACACCGATCCATACAAAATTAAATGTACATAGTTCTAAAATATCCATGTAAAATTATATATTGCATGCAATAATATCTTTTCATCATACTGGGACGAAAGTAGCAAGCGGGAGGAAAGTTACTTCTTTTCCTCCCTGTCATGAAGAAAAATCGTATACTTCCCTCGGGAAGTAAAAAAGAATGTCTCAGACTGCGTGTAATTTTTACCGGAGGTGAAGCCGAGGGTGAAAAACATGTAGTCTGAGGCATTCTTTATTTTACCTCCCTCGTTGAGTAATATACTATTATTTGCGCTTATTAACCGTTTAATATTAAAAAATAGTTGCATGTTGCGTTTACTAAACCGCGTAGTGGAAAAGACTTTTGTTTAGTAACTTGGCGATTTCGTGACAAGCACCATGAGAGTCGATTTTTTTAATTGACTAGAATTTCAGCCATTATATTCAAATCTTTGAAGAAACGTTAATATTTTAATGTTACACAAATTCCGACACCCAATAAAATTTCATTTATCTGACTACTGTCGTATAAGTAGGATCTGCTATATCCTTTTCTCCGTATAATAATATGTTCTAATTTGAGAAATGTAGGTCCAAAATGCATGTATAACTTACTTCGAGACTTATTATTGCGAGTGCTAATGGATTTCCTAATATAAAATGGCAGATCCAAAATGGCGAACGTTATAACACCACCACAAATTGTTTAAGCGTATACGCTTCGCCGTCCCTCCGGCATGAGAATTGCCTGCAGGCGTAAAGTCGTACTTTACGCCCACCGTACGAAAATAACTATTTTAGGGACCACTGGATATTGTAATCAAGAAATTTTAAAATTCAAAATGACGGATCAAAATGGCGGATATTGAAACATCGAACTTTTACAATCGTTCCAACTCCATTGCAACTACCTTTTCTGTGTGCTCTTGCAAAACAGTGCCGTTCAGCATCAACTCCCAAATCTGCCTTAGAATTACCTGCGACAATTACCTGCTAGCTTCAGCGATGACAATCAGCACGTCCTTGCTAAATTCCGTATTCTGTTGAATACTCACCTGTAGCTCAGCTTCAACTCTCTCCGTGCATGTGCGTTGGCGCCACTTGGTGTCCAAATTTGTAACGACGGGACATTGCGTTCAAATAATTTATGCAAATATATAAAAAATAGATAATTGGCTATTAATAGGATGATGTACATTTTTGTTGCTTAATACACATTAATATCAAATAACAGAGTTCTTTTTTATGTCTTTATTTTTTAGCCTTTGTGTCATATGAAAGTAGAAAATTAAATAAATTCGGATCTGAACACGAATCCGCAAAAAGCTCTGGAATATTTATTGTTTTTATCGCTTATTTATTTAACTAATTTGGTTAAAATGGTTCCATTGTGATGTCAATATAAATATATTAAATTATAGTAGAGTCAAGTTCGTTATAAGTTATTCGATTCATTTTGAGGTTAGGTTTTGACAGTTTCAAACAACTGCGAACAGGATTAGCTACGGGTTTAAAAAAATAATCGCAATAATTAAAATGTCATATTGGTATTAAAAAAGCAAATGAAAATTAATTTCTAAAATAACTGAAGAAATATTCAAACAGAAAAGTTTAATAAATGTGTAATGTTTTAGTATATTTAATAAGGTATGTTTTCGTGTGTGGATTTAATTGTAATTGTAAAAAATGCAAATATACACTCGTGTTCCGGTGAATTGTTATCGTCGATTCAGGTTTACGAGTTGGCGAACCAAACCTTTTTTTTATGATTCACGAATCGAACGGTTTTGCGAATCTTCCGCAGTTATACGATACGCACATATCATTGAAAGTAATATTTCTTTTTCAGGTCATCATTTAATGTGTTCGAAGAATTGTACAAAAGGTCCGAGTTATCTTTGAGTGTTTTGGCACCTGACAAATGATTATATTTTATGAAAGATAGCACGTGGCTTTTTGTCTCGATGTCTCTTCATTTAAAAAAGTAGAGATAGATATATAATATTAAACAAAATATGTTTAAAACTCTAGAATAATAATAGTATATTACCTTAGAATAATCACGGTTGGATTTTGTTTCGACTTAAAGCTCAATTGTACAACAATTAAAAAGTAATTCATGTTGAATTTAACATATTGAATTTTATCAGTTTTGTGTGAAATTATGGTGTATGGAAAATTGCAGAAAAATCAGTTATAAATAACAATAATAATTTCTCGACCGTTCGATATTAAACTAGCCCCCCCCCCCCCCCTCCCCTAAATATTCGCGTTCCCAATATTTGCCATTAGGTCCTTCCCAGTATTTGCCTTATTGGCCTTATTTATTCGTCTTTGCAACCTTCGATTGCTGTTCCCCACTACTTCTCACGGAGTGGTAATTCTGTGGCTACATCACGCATGCGCGATACAGGGAAGGTTAAACTGATTTCTTCGGGTCGACGCATGCGCGTTCTATAACTGTATGTCGGCGAAGTGGGGGAATTTCTTCCCCTCAATAGGAAAATATTTTGAGGGTTAGAAAAGGACAGCCAAAACGGATGAGGCAAATATTGGGAGGAGGGACACTGTAATTATATATATAAAAGCATAAAATTGCTTACAAATTTTCCTATTTTTCTGCTCCGGAGTTCAAATTACCCTATTTTGGCAAATTGACGTAAAAGGTGATACAATTACCAAAAATCATCTCGATACGATATTTTTTACTGAGATATGCGCAGAGAAAACGGATTGCAATAGAATTGTCAAAAAAGACGCTTATATTTATCTAAGAATTTTTTATCATAAGTGCAAACTGTGTATGTGTTAATAAATCCAGTTTAGCAATTTACGTTCCGTTCTTTGAAATCAAAAAAATTTTTTCACATTTAAATATTTCAAATAACTTGTACTTGTACATTTCCTTCTTTCTCTCTCTCTCTCCCCTCCCCATTGTCACTTTCTTTATCTCCTCCTTTTTCATCTCCTCTTTCCTTCTCTCACCTAAAATGGGTACGTCAATAAAACCCAAAAATGAATGGCAGTGATGTAGAATGAACGTCCAAAAATGTTTGGTAGTATATATTGGGAGGATTGAATACGGGATGAACGGCGCAATAAATTATCGATTGGAATCAATCTGGATGACTGACATAACGGCTGGTTCTTGATGATAATATGATGGGCAAGATTACCAAGGAAGTACAGTCTTCTGGATGAAATGGACAACCAGTTTTTTCTTCGTCTAAAGGGCGTGAGCCTATCGGCACGTCTTAATAGATAGATGAATCTGAGAGTAATGTTGTGTAAGCGTTGTAATTTGATGTTAAGATATCCCGAAAGGTCAGCAGTGACGTGTGTGGTATAGTCAAGATGAGGGAAGACCAATGAGTTAACAAATAATAATTTGATAGTGAGGAGAGCTAAAAATGACCTACGGTATTTGAGCCAGTAGAGGACATTTTGGATGAGATGGAGTTGGCATATTTATTTCATGATAGGTCGGAAGTAATTATGACACCCACCTCACTGGAATCGTTTCCACAATTTGCGACAAAGTTAGGTTCTTGATGGTAGCAAGATTCTGGGAAGAATTGACGCTAATGGCTTACGTTTTACGGGTGCTAAGTGTAAGTCCATACTCTTGCGATTACCTGACCAATTCAATGATATCGCTGGTAATACGACTGTTTCGCTAAGTCGAATAATTGGGGTTGATAAGTAAAACTGGGTGTCATCCGCAAAGATGATTTTGGTATCTTGACACTAATGGAGTCTGGAGAAAAGTGTGTTGATGGCATTGATGAAGAGAATCGGTCCAAGACTAGTACCTTGAAGGACTCAAGATGTAGTGTACTTCTGTTGGGATCCAATCCAATAATCGATTGAGACCGACTCGACCGGAATGAATGGACCAACTGAAGCACAGAGTCTTCAAAGATCATGTCATGTAGCCAAGCCAGGATGACTGTATGCCTATGAGAATCAAAAGCCATCGAGAAATCGAGCAGTACTAAGATGATCATGTAGCGTCTATCGAATCCACTTTGTTTAGGATGGATCAGCTGGTTATTCTCTAAGAATGTAGTCATTTTATGGGTAGCTAATCCATGATCTTGGAAAGATGTGGTGGATTCACAATTATACGAGTATAAGATGGGGTTTTCTTCAGTGGTATAATGTATGATGATTTCTAAACACATAGGAAAATCCCAATGCAGAATGAGAAATTGGGTCAGGTATGGAGCAATAATAGGGAAAACGATTTCAGATGCGCCAAACAGAGATGATAGGGGCTTAGCCCACGTGATTTCTGAGAGATGACATTAAGACAGTTAAGAACTTCTTGGCAATTTGTGGGGGGAAAGGCGAAAGAAGGCTCGGTACAGACCGATATCGAGCAAGGCTGGGTCACATGGTGGGCAAAGAGATGAGACTTGAGCAAAATGATGATTGGGTATGGATGGAGTGAAATTATATAAGGTCCATTGCAATCTTAAATTAGCAAGTTCCAAGTTTTTGAGACAAGATCAAAATTTATTCGGATTTCTTTGTTGAAGTACCAAATTTGCTAGTCAGCGATTTTTGAATTTCCGTAAACAATTTATCACGTTTTCGAATTCCAGGTCGCAAATCAGGGTAAGCCGACGGACAGAACGATGAATAATTCTCTTAGTAACAATTTGGGGCGTAGGAACATCCGAAATACAATCATACAATGTGATGAGGCTCTGCATAGGTTTGCTGAGATCAGAATGAGATACAGGATTGTTGGATTCGAGTGCAGGTAAGTTTGGAAGTTTAAGACTAAGTTGCATAATAAGATCATTTGCAAAAGAACTAAAATCACAATTTGTAAAATTTAGAGGGGATTAGGAAGAATGTACCTTCGAATAAAATGAGCGGTGTAGACCGTGTAGACAGAGCCTGTGATCAAATTATGAACGTTATGGCAGCGTTCCAGTCACACTGCTATCAATTAAGACGTCAGCGCCACCTGTGAAGAACACGGGAGGGTCGGTACGGTTCCACTTTCCTCTGTACATTCAGTAATCTGATGATCTTTTTAAATCAAATGATTGTTTACTGATACATACAATTTATAAATGTTGCTTATTATTTTTCTATCGATTATGATATTTTTAGGATATTTTTTTGTTCTAATTATTTCGGTATTTCTCCATCTAAGAACCACTTTTATAATAAATGGGATCGTTTGATAAGATTTTTAAATACCTAACTGCATGAAAAAGGTTTCTTGTATCGTCTAGTTTTCGCTGTACTACTGACAAAAAGGAATGTTTTCTTATATCGATTGCAAAGTAATCATTCCAGATCTTTTCTTCGACACAAGTTCGGTAATTTTCGATTTCTTTCATCAATAAAACAGCTGAGTACTTTCCCAATAGTATGACGCCGAATGATGCAATTTTATGGGCTGAAATTCGAACTGAAAAAATAATCACTAAAATTAAAAATTCATTTCGCTCGTAACGCTTTGGAGACTAGTGCATTTCCTATAAACTTCATGATTTTTTTTATTGAATTGATTGCAATGAAAGTGCATTAATGAAAATTTAAACATCTCGATAAAATGTCTCGCAACCATTAAATATTTATCTGAATCGATCCACTCTTCTGCCTTAGCAAATAACTTCTATATAGAATTCGCTACTAGAACTAAGCAAAATTTGGTTCGTTGTATTTTTGCATTATAATAAAATATTAATTATTTTCCTGATCGTATTTAATTTCCTAAAATAAATCGAATTTATGAAGTTGTCTTGAAACAAGTAATTTTGTTAATATTTTTTAAAACTTTACACAATTCAGTTAAAGGGGAATTTTAGCTGAATATCGAATATTACTTTACGAAAATGTTATTTCTTTTAAATTTATTCTCCAGAGGGTTTCCTCATCTCATATCCTTCATGTTTCGCACGTGTATATTTATGTATTTTACGATTTTTTATGTTTTAATTTATATATTATTAGTAGATTAGTGGTCAAGTTTTTTTTTGTATTTGTTCTTTAAAACATTAATAAAATAAAAATTGTTTGTTATTTTCAATACTTGCTGAGTGAATTTCAGATATAACCACTTAGCGAGCGACCTGGGTTCGATTCTCCACCGGGGCAAGTTTTTTTTTAATTTATTCTGTAAAATATTAATAAAATATAAATTGTTTGTTATTTTTAATAAATTTTTTATGAATTTAGTAAAGAAAAATAAAAAATATCCCATTGGCAAAAAACTTAAAATATAAAAAAACCTAGGTAAACAAATCACAAACAAATTTTTATTATACCTATATAAAAGGACATTTCAAGACAAATAATTCCATTTTTTTATTTGTTACTGTACGATAAGTAGCAGCCGAGTTATGGACATTTGAAAATTTTCAGTTATTTAAAAATCCAAAATTTTGAAAAATTCTCACTCTTTACCTTTCAGATTTTAAAAATCTGAAATAAATTGACAACATTTATTTAACCGAGATTACAAAAAGTATACTCTATGAAGAGAGGAAAGTGGTCTCATACCGATCTCGCATTGTTCTTCACAGGTGACGCTGCCGTCTTAATTAATATTACAGAAATCCTCCCTTTATTTTAACAGTGTCTCTTATTTTAACTTTTTTCCTTCCCCTATTTTAACTTTTTATCGTGCTCTCTCTCGCTCTCACTGCTGGTCGTAAGAAAGAGGGGAGATGTTAAAATAAGGGAAGGGGCCGTCATCTTCCTTGCCCCGAATAGTTAAAATAAGGGGAGGACTACTGTAGTGTGACTGGAACGCCGCCATAACGTCTATAATTTGATCGTAAATTCCCTCTGTAAAACAGCTATCAGCGATGGTTTGATGTAGTATATATCGGTATTAAAACGGATTTTTGAATGATTTTTGGAGGTTATGTCTGAAATTTACTCAGCAACTACTGTTTATTATTTCAGATTCATATTCAAACGATCAGAAAAGATGAGATTAATCTATTCTCAACTTAAGGAAAGTCATATTCTTTCTCTGTTAAGCATATGTCGTTATAAACCATTTTTTTTTAGGTTTTTGGGGTTATTTGTGAAATTTGACTAGCGGCCATCATTCTTGAGCGCAGATTCATGATTAATTGATTAAAGTACAAAGAATTAATGCGGTCTTTATCCGAAACAAGTCATATTATATCTTTTTTAAGCCTGTATTATTACAAAAGTTAATTTTTTATGATTTTTTGAGGTTATGCCCGCAACGACCTCCATTTGTTTATGTAGATTCGTGTTCAGATAAAAATATCTTTCTGGACCCAGCCCAACACTTTTTCTCTTGTCATAATATTAAAGTATATTAAATATAAATTTAGTTTTTACCCAGGAAGAAACTCTTTTGTATATTGCAAAGTTATGTTCAAAGTTTTGTTGGAAAATACTTTTTTATTGTCAATGGTAGATAAGAGAAAATATTTCAAGATTTTTTTTGATAATTTTTTAGTTATTAAAAAAAAAAACTAAAGCTGCGGCGCTGAGACTCGAACTCGCAACCTTTAGATTGCCGGTTGAATGCTCTATCAATACTGCATTATTAATGTTTACATATTTACGTTTTCTTCGTGTATTATAACGATAGTAAATGCAACAATTTAACATTTTGTAACCTATTTTTACAAAAAACTTTTTTCGGGTTATTTTGTTTGTATATTATTGGCACAACGGTGGTATCTTTATAAAGTTATGTATTACAAAAACCACTTAATGAGTCAGTCAATAATCGTGTTATTATTTTATGCAATTATAAATATCATAAAATAATTTTAAGTAACAGTGATATAATATTCTTAATCGCTTATTTCAAAGCATTTAATTAAATATAATTTGGTAAACACGGTCCCGGTTAGTCTACAATAATAATATTTATATATAACATGAGCTTGTAGACACATCGGAAATGTGAAAAATAGTTTACGTATAGATTGTATATATATTTACTGCGACAAAACTTTAGGTTTCGCGGAAAGTTGAATAACAAGTAGTAAAAAGTATACGTATTGTCCCAGATTCCAACGTGAACTCATCAGTTCGACGTCAATAAGGTGTCAGTAAGGTTAGTACATGTCAAACAGGGATTGATTCATTCTACCAGAATTGTCGTTGGAAAAAACTGAACAGTTGAATTTATCAAATTTTTGTTTCAGTTCTTATGTATTTTTAATTGGATCGATTACGAATTTTAATTGGTTATAAGCTGAACTACGTAGACTTACGATGAAAATTTATGAAGTAATATTTTTTTTAACCCTTTAAGGTTCGACTTTTTATCATATTCTGTATTCAGGTATTTTTGGAGTCGTTTTAAAATTCAAAATGAAGGAAACAATATGGTTGACGAATTTAAAAAAAATTCATCCAATTGTCCAATTACGCGGGGTTTTTCGATGGCGCTCATAAACATATGTTTTTCTAGAGTTAAAATGACAAATCCAATATGGCGGACGAAAATATCATAAAGTTGATGTATGCTTATGAAAATTACGTTTCATGGGTGTTTTCGGGGTCGCAGATTTAAAATTTTTTCTTTCTCCATATTATGTCCATCATTAGAATTTTTAAAAACTGGCATTGAATTAATAATAAACCATTAAAAAACCTTCGAGTAAAAGGTTGCGGGCAAATTGTATCGGTTTTTCAAAAAGTCATCCGCCATCTTGGATCCGACATTTTAAATCTTTAAAATATAACATCAGATTCATAATCAGCAATCCCGAAAATCATCGAGTAACAAATTCAGGTCAAATGAATCGATTTTTCAAAAAACCGTCCGCCATTTTAAATTTTCAAATCAGAAATCGAATTCGTAATTAGTCGCTTCTCACGTAATTGTGTTTATGAACCTCGCTAAATGCATTTTGATAACTTTATCCATTGTTTATATTGTTATAATTACAAAATTATTATTTATTTATTACACTATTATTTTTTCTTACAAAGTAGAATAAATTTCTAGGTCTTCGGTGTTCATAAATCAAAAATATTTTAATTTTTGACAAAGTTATGAACGTTTGTAAAAAGTAATTAATTTCTTTCGCATTCTGTAAGAGTCCGTGTATAGAAAGTAGAATTACACATACAGAGCCCAAATTTTGAAAAATCGATTCAACTCTTTTAAAGTTTAATTAATAACTTTTTCGAGCCATATATACTGGAATTTTTCATTGACTATTTGTATTTATGAAACAAAAAAGAACTAACATTGTAAGTGCAAGGTTTTTATTGTTTAAAAGTCGTATTGTCGAGTGTCGACATGCAAATTTTTTAAAAAATGACAGTATTCTATTTTTTCAAAAAAAAATATGTAAAAAAAACATTTTCAGACATTTTTTTTCCTTTTCATAAAATGTATTATACACACACCTGATGTGTCTGTTAAAGCCATCTGTAATGCTAATTTTTTTAATTGTTATATAACGAAAATGGTAGTTGATTCGACGAAATATTTATTATGATTATGTATAATAATTTAAAATAAATAAAGCTGTTTGAACAAACTTCAATGCCATGGGGTTTTTTGGGTCGCTGTTTACGAATCTATGTTAGTTCTGTTAAATTCAAGGGGGGAGTCCAATATGGCGGGCCTAAAATATTAAATAGTCTTTTTTTCCATTATCCACGTGAAAAACAGCTCTTTTACGGGAAATTATTTTCATATTTATAAATTTTGAGGAATTGTTTACAAAAAAGAGGAAAACGTAATCGTACAAAAATTCGTAGGGAGATTTTAGAGGCAATTTTAGATTCTGACAAGTTGTCATTCGATATTTTATTGTTAGTTGACGACTCGCTCGCTGTGGAGCGCTCGGTCAGTGCATGTAATGTAAGGTCTACCCATAAACAAAATGTGTTTCGATGAAGATAAGTCTAGAGCTGCGTATAGACGAGATCATTTACTTAGATTGATTATCCAGGAACTTAAATATGTTATTATCCTCGCTCCTTGAAATTATTACCATGGTATTATAAGATATTTTATTATTCCCACTATTGATAAATATTTCCATAAAAAGTATTTTAATCTGAATTTTGCTCTGTAATTACTTCCAGTCAATTTACCGTTCTGTTTATCAATACGTGAGTATTTTCCCTTAAAAGAAATGGTTTTTCTGTTTCATAAATAATTATGATGTACATATAATAGGTATATATAATATCATGATAAAAGCTAATGTGATTTAAAAATAAACAGAGCTTTAATAATTGGGAAATTTACTTCTAAAATCTATTTTCGAGGTACCCAAAAAATGCAGATAGATATCTAAAAGACGTCTGAAATTGTTAAATATACCTTTTAGAGATCTTTTCGACATTTTCAAAATATCTTTTAGATTTCTTTAAAACATCTTTTTGCTTATTGGGATGTTGTAAGGTATGCTACATAATACACGCAAGTGATGTAAAATAGTAAAAATATTGAAAAGATGAAATTATAATTGATTCATTTACTAAACCGCTCATGATTTCCTCTTAAACTTAAGAATAATTTAATAAATATTCTTTTCATTTAGTAAATATTGACATTGAATTATGTAATGTAGCATAATATTTATATAAACTGAGAGTATAAAGATCACATGATCATCAGCATAGTCAAGGTACGAAACTGTTGAGTAAACATTAGTTTCTTCTGGATAGTTTTCAACATTTAGCAACTTTAATCATTTTTCTAACCAATTTTTATTTTCAGGTCTTTTAGATGAAGGTATTTGTTCCAAAAGAATATCTTGAATTAAAAATGCCATTCATATCAGCGCGATGAGTGGATCACGGAGTGGCTCGTGAAGAAGAAAAGTATGATTAAATGTCAAAAAACGCAATTCTTGCGAAGAAACGTCGAAAAAATTAGTATTTTTCTTAAAAAATAAGCATAACATTTTTTTTTAAATCGTCGGTTAATTCTGACCACGAGATTCAAAAGAGGAGGTCCAAAACTATCGATTTTGATTTCATCTTCTGAAGGTTCTACAAAAATTCCAATTAAAAAAAATTGTCAGAATGATGGTTTAGGAAACTCTATTACAGAACAATATCAAAATATATTTGACTAAAGTATTTACAGTAGAGTCCCCTCTCGTCTCCTTATATTTTTGTCAAAAGAAGGGGGACGCCGCCGCCGCTTCTCCCACTCCTCGTAGTCGCGTTATGCTGGCGACGTCACAGCAGGCCCTTCTTGAGGCCCCAGCCCGTAAGGTGGGGGAAAAAGAGAGCGGCGACAGACAAATATGCTGGGACGTAAATATAGCGCGACGCAAATATACCGGGACTCTATTGTATTCTGATATTTCACGTCTGTCCTTTACACCGAGTCCGAAAATTAAAAAGAAACAAACTTACCATTATTTCAATCGTAAAAGAGAATGCTAATTTTGTAAAGTTAACTCCTATTATAGGAACTTATTCTATTTCAGTAAATGTTGCTAAACATTACAGAAAATTGACTAAAAATACTACAACTATTTTTATAATATATCAAAAGTTACAAAATTCTGACAAAAAATTAGTATATTCTTAACAAATAAAAAATCATTCTAAGAAACTTATTGAAAAATGCGAAAGAAACAAAAAATATACACAATTTTTGGTAGAATTATTTATCAATTTTTAAAAATCTGTGAAAAAATAAAATAAAAAATTTCTGAATTTGGCGTTTAAAATGTCAGTTACATTGTTTTAATAAAAAATAATGAAAAACTATTGATTCATTTCATTATTAATTCCAAAAACTAGTAAACTATAATATTGAATTTCTACTTTATTGGTAGAATTTTATTAACAAATTGGTCGTTTTGTTCTATTTTCTAGTAAAAACAAAATTACAAATTGATAGTAATCTACTTTTCAAATTAGATTAGTTTTATATCTTCTGAAAAAGCTAAGATTTAGAGATTATATCTGTACAAAAATACCAGATGATTACCTTTTTTTCTACTTAATAATACACAAAATCGAAAAAGAAACATGAAAAGCAGTTTTTGTCTCAAATTTTAAGTACACGATAAAAATATTGTCCGTGAAAATTACCAAAATCTTTCAAAATTTCAACATCTTGAAGACATAAAAAAACTTTAAAAAATTAAGAAACTTTTAATTTTCTTTATATTCCACGTCAAATTTTTATTTGAACAATAGATATTGTTTTAATATTTTTGTTCAGATTCTGCATCGAAAATAAGCCGATCCGTGTTTTTTTGTTTGTCGTTTAATTCAAAAACAGCAAAGATATGATTTGGTCTCGAAAATTTTAGGGCGAAAAAAGTTTTTGAAAAAATGCTTCTACATTTTTCTAAATTAATTTAAAAACTAAAAAAAAATTAGAGTTAACATAAAAACACATTTTCTAAATAATTACGGATGGATTTTAAAAAAATCCATTTTTTTCGAAAAAATAATTTTGTTATGGAAAAAAACAATTTTTTTAATGGTCAAAAACAATGTTCACATTTTTTATTCTAGTACCACTAAATTCCACGTTAAAAATTGCTCTAGAAATAATTTTTCCGACACCTTTGCGCGAAAAAAAATTTATTTTTTTGAAAAAATGCTTCTACATTTTTCTAAATTAATTTAAAAATTCAAAAAAATTATGGTGAACGTAAAAATATACTTTCTAAATAATTATGGATGGATTTTAAAAAATTCAATTTTTTCGAAATAATTAATTTTTTATGGGCCAAAAAAATTGTTTATACTTTTTATTCAAGCACCACTAAATTCCACGTCAAAAATTACTAAAGAATTTAATAATTTTAATAATAATAAAGAAAATGTTTCAAATTTTTTAGAGTTTGTTGGTGTACCCTCCCCTTAAGAATGCTCAAATTAAAAAAAAAATCATAACTTTGTTTTTGAGTTAAACGACAAACAAAAAAACACGTATCGGCTTATTTTCGACGTAGAATCTGAAAAAAACAATATAAAAACAATATCTATTTTTCGAATGAAAATTTAACGTGGAATGCTGTATATAATTCGATAATTTTTATTTCAATAATAGTTTTCAAAATTTTCTAATCCTTTAAAGGGAGAGTATTCCCACAAAATCAGCTTTATGAAATACACTTAAAAAATTTTTTTTTAAATTATGTCTTTAGTAATTTTTTAAGTGGAATTTAGTGACGCTAAAATAAAAAATGTAACAACGGTTTTAAACCCCAAATTGTAACATGTATAAAAATTTAAAAAAAAAAATGCTTCTACATTTTTCTAAATTAATTTAAAAATTCAAAAAAATTAGGGTGAACATAAAAACACATTTTCTAAATAATTACGCATGGATTTCAGAAAATTCAATTTTTTTCTTCGAAGAAAATTTTGTTTGGGGTCAAAAAAATATGTTACATTTTTTATTCTAGCGCCATTTAATTCCATGACAAAAATTACTAAAAAAATGTTGGTTTTTTTGAAAAAATGCTTCTACATTTTTCTAAATTAATTTAAAAATTAAAAAAAAAATAAGGGCGAACATAAAAACACATTTTCTAAATAATTATGGATGGATTTTAAAAAATTCATTTTTTTTCGACAACAAAATTTTGTTTAAGGGTCAAAATAATTGTTTACACTTTTTCTTTTAGTTTTTCAAATTTTTTAAAAGTGTATTTCATAGAACTGATTTTGTGGATAATACTCTCCCCTTAAATTCAGCAGATTTTGGTAATTTTCACTGTGTAATACTTTTTCTGTACGCCATATTGGATCTACCATTTGAAATTTTGAAAAACTAATATTTATATAAGAAACAATTGCTTTTTTTTTAAACTGAGAATTGTTTGTTTTTAATAATTGTCCAGGAATAGTAAATTTGAAATAATCATTGACATAATTTTATTTGAAAATTAATTTAAAATAACTCCAACTCCAGTATAAAGAGCACAATTGACATCCCTTTTGTTTTAATTTTTAATTGAAATTTTTATATTATTTTAAACACTTATTAATTCACCATAATTATCAATGTTAATAAATTTATTTTTCATAATATTCTGTTCATAAAAAATACCCTTCATTCAATTTTGTAGAATTAATTTGTATAAAATATACGAAAAGATTCTTTGAAGATAATTCTCACAAATTTCATAATCTCGACATTTCCTATTTGTTTGTAAACATTATGTAAACAAAATAAATATATCCAGGTTATACAATAACCTTAGACAATTATAAACAAAGAACCATCAAAATATTAGTCCATTTGTATGCATCCCATTATCTTAATTTGAAAATAACTTACTATAGTTAAATTCTCGAAATCTGTTTTGACATTTTAATTTTCTGCTTCATTGCAAAGTTGACAGTAGTGTTGCCAAAAGTGATGTTAATTGTGTTTTGTATACTCGGTTTTAATTTATTTTTCATTTATTTTCCGATAAAATTATTTCGATTATTAATTTTGGGGAATTGTTAAAAATAAAAACAATTGTTTCATTAATTGAAATTAGTTTTTCAACATTCAAAATGGTGGAACCAAAATGTCAAACAAAATATGTGAAATTTTGGGTAACTCAAACACAAAAATCAAACTTTATGACGCACATAAAAAGTAACAAAATCTTTAATAATCAAAAGTTTAAGGATCAGAAAATTTTGACAATTCTTACTGAACTAAAAATTATCGAATTATTTAAAGAAAATTAAAAGTTTCTGAAAAAAAATTTGGAAAATTTCAATTCTTTCAATCATTATTGTCAAAATTTTCTTGCGTCTTTCGAACATTAAAAATTTGAAATTATGTCGAAAAAAGTCGATCATTTTTTCATCAAATATTTTTTTAAAGATAGTAAGTGGATTATTATCAATTAGTAATTTTGTTTTTACTAGAAAATAGTAAAAAAACGACCAATTTATTTTCCGATAAAATTATTTCGATCATTATTTCTGGGTAATTGTTAAAAATAAAAACAATTGTTTCTTCAATTGACATTAGTTTTTCAAAATTCAAAATGGTGGAACCAAAATGTCAAACAAAATATGTGAAATTTTGGGTAACTCGAACACAAAAAAAAACTTTATTACGCTTATAAAAAGTATTATATAAAAAATTATCAAAATCTTTAATAACCAAAAGTTTAAACATCAGAAAAAAATGTTGACAACTATTAATGAACTAAAAATTATCGAATTATTTACCAAAAATTAAGATTTTCTGAAAAAAGTTCGGAAAATTTCGTCAATTCTTTTATTATTGTCAAAATTTTCTGACGTCTTAAACATTTGAACATTCAAAATTTGAAATTATGTCGAAAAAAGTCGATAATCTTTTCATCAGATATTTTTTTAAAGATAGTATGTGGATTACTATCAATTAGTAATTTCGTTTTTACTAGAAAATAGTAAAAAAACGACTAATTTATTTTCTGATAAAATTATGTCGATTAATATTTTAATTGTTAAAAATAAAAACAAAAAATTTTCAATTTAAAAAACAATTGTTTCTTGAATTGAAATTAGTTTTTCAACATTCAAAATGGTGGAACCAAAATGTCAAACAAAATATGTGAAATTTTGAGTAACTCGAAAACAAAAAAAAAACTTTATTACGCGCATAAAAAGTATTTGTATATAAAAATTATCAAAATCTTTAATAATCAAAAGTTTAAAGATCAGAAAATTTTAACAACTATTACAAAACTAAAAATTATCGAATTATTTAAACAAAATTAAGAGTTTCTGAAAAAATAATCGGAAAACTTCGTCAATTCTTTCAATCAGTGTCGAAATTTTTTGACGTCTTTCGAACATTCAAAATTTTAAATCATGTCGAAAAAAGTCGATCATTTTGTCATCAGATATTTTTTTAAAGATAGTAAGTAGATTACTATCAATTAGTAATTTCGTTTTTACTAGAAAAATAGTGACAAAAACGACTAATTTGTTGATAACATTTTACTAATCTAAAAGTAAAATTTTAATATTTTAGTTTACTAGTTTTTTACTAGAAAATAGTCAAAAAAAAAACGACTAATTTGTTGATAAAATTTTACTAATCTAAAAGTAAAATTTCAATATTTTAGTTTACTAGTTTTTTTTTATTAATTTTAGAATTAATAATGAACCAATAGTTTTTAATTATTTTTTAGTAAAGTTATTACAAATTTTTTTACAAATATTAAAAATTTTCAAACTGTGAAACGATTTTTTTTTCAAATCTTTTAAATGTTTTAAAAAATTTATTTTAATTTTTTTCACGGATTTTTAAAATTTAATTCAAATCTTAATTGAGTTTTGCAAAAAATTGTATAAATTTTGTTTCTTTTGTTTTTTCTATAATTCAATTTTTTGTCAGAATTTTTCATCAATTTCTAAAAAGTTTAAATAACAAATTTCTAAAAATGTTTAAAAAGATCTAAAAAACTGCCATTTTACTAATAATGAATCAATAGTTTTTAATTATTTTTTAGTAAAACTTATTACAAATTTTCTTACAAATATTAAAAATTTCCAAACGGTGTAACGATTTTTTTTCAAAAATTTTAAATGTTTTAAAAAATTTATTTTAATATTTTTCACGAATTTTTAAAAATTAATTAAAAGTTCTGCAAAAAACTGTATAAATTTTGTTTCTTTCGTATTTTTCTATAAGTCAATTTTTTATCAGATTTTTTCATCAATTTCTAAAAAGTTTAAATAACATTTTAGAAATTGATGAAAAAATCTGATACAAAATTGACTATTTTAGTTTACTAGTTTTTAACTAGAAAATAGTAAAAAAACGATTAATTTCTTGATAAAATCCTACAAATCTAAAAGTGAAATTTTAATATTTTAGTTTACTAGTTTTTTACTAGTAATTTTTGTAGTAGTTTTGGAATTAATAATCAATCAATATTTTTTAATTATTTTTTAGTAAAAATTATTACAAATTTTCTTACAAATTTAAAAAATTTGCAAACTGTATAACGATTTTTTTTTCATATATTTTAAATGTTTTCAAAAATTTATTTTAATTTTTTTCAGATTTTTTAAAAATTAATTAAAAACTTAATTAAGTTCAGCGAAAAATTGTATAATTTTTTTTCTTTTGTTTTTTTTTCTATAATTCAATTTTTTGTCAGATTTTTTCATCAATTTCTAAAAAGTTTAAATAAAAAATTTCTAAAAATGTTTAAAAAGATGTAAAAAAACTGCCATTTACTAATAATGAATCAATAATTTTTCATTATTTTTTAGTAAAAATTATTACGAATTTTCTTTCAAATATTAAAAATTTCTATATATTATGATTTTTTTTTCAAATATTTTAAATGTTTTCAAACATTTATTTTCATTTTTTTCACGGATTTTTAAAAATTAATTCTGCAAAAAATTGTTTGTATTTTTGTTTCTTTCGTATTTTTCTACAAGTCAATTTTTTGTCAGAATTTTTCATCAATTTCTAAAAAGTTTAAATAAAAAATTTCTAAAAATGTTTAAAAAGATCTAAAAAACTGCCATTTACTAATAATGAATCAATAGTTTTTCATTCATTTTTAGTAAAAATTATTACAAGTTTTCTTTCAAATATTAAAAATTTCTAAATATTAAGATTTTTTTTTCAAATATTTTAAATGTTTTCAAAAATTTATTTTCATTTTTTTCACAGATTTCTTAAAAAATAATTCTGCAAAAAATTGTATATATTTTTTGTTCTTTTGTATTTTTCTATAACTCAATTTTTTGTCAGAATTTTTCATCAATTTCTAAACAGTTTAAATAACAAATTTCTAAAAATGTTAAAAAATATCTAAAAAACTGCCATTTACTAATAATGAATCAATAGTTTTTCATTCATTTTTAGTAAAAATTATTACAAATTTTCTTACAAATATTAAAAATTTATATTTTTTTCAGATATTTTAAATGTTTTCAAAAATTTATTTTCATTTTTTTCACAGATTTTTAAAAAATTAATTAAGTTTTGCAAAAAATTGTATAAATTTTTTTCCTTCGTTTTTTTTTTCTATTAGTAAATTTTTGTTTCAGAATTTTTCATCAATTTCTAAAAACTTTAAATACAAAATTTCTAAAGATGTTTAAAAAGATCTAAAAAAAAAATGTCAATTTACTAATTTCACTGCTCCAAATGATCGCTAAAAATTGTTCAAAAAAATGTTACTATTAATTAACAAAATTCGTTTTAAAAATGTCAAAACGTCTCAAAAATACGATACAAAAATTTGTAAAGGACAAAAAAGACAAAAACTCTTTGTATTACTTTTTTTGTTGTTGTAATCTTATAAAAACCTTCCTTTTAAACACTTCCTTTTGATGATGTCACTGACCTATCGCTGAATTTCCTCCGTTGATTTTTCCCTGAATCCTTAAAAAATAGTTCATGCATGTGTGATGAATATTAACAATCATAAAACGAATTGAAAACACTTTACTTTTGCACCCTTTTGTACAACACAGATTCTTACACACTGTAGCAGTCCAGATTCTGCTCGACGTCGTTGAGTGATAAAAAAAACCAAAGGACGCATAGGATAAAAATGTTTAAGTACGAAAAAAATAACAAGCGAGTCTTCTTTTATCCCGTTACACAAGATTATATTTCTTAATAACTTTCATGCTCGAGTAATTTTTTCTTACTTTTTTTTTTTTTTTTTTTTTTTTTTTTTTTCGGATCCGATGCGCTCATGAAAATCGGCTTCGAACAAAAATTCCCTAAACAGTTTTTTCGTTGCAAAAATTCAACAAACATTCGCTACACTCGTACAATTTTTTTGAAAAATCGCGTTTACATTTTTTTTTTTAATAAAAGAAAAGAATAAAAAAAAAAAAAAACAATTTTTTTTTTTCGTGCAAATCTTTTAAAAATTCTGGCCCCACATCTTTCTTTTTTCAATAAAACAACGTACGTAACGTCGATTAGAAAATATCATACAAGCACTCGCATTTTCAGGGAATATTTATCGAGTTTTCTCAGTCCTTTTGCGTAGGACATTTCTCTAGACTCGTTTGAAAAGAAGAGAGAATGGAAAAGATTCAAAAGTAGAACTTTAGTAAACTATGCGCAAAATAACTATTCAATTCTTCGTATTAAAAACTTTTTTTCTTCATTTTCTATTCCTAGAAATGTTTTTTAATTGTTAACAATTTGTATCACATATAAATTATGTGAGAAAATCAAAAAGTTTCTTAAAAACCGTTTAAAACTTTTAAAAATAAACTTTTTAATGGCGATTAAAAATAAAAAAAGTTGTATTTTTCAAAAAAACTAAAATACAGCAGCACCTCCGTTATCGAATACGGTCGGGACAACGCGGGGCATTTAAATTTCCGTTAACGAATATTTGAGGAGAAAAAAATCGACCCCCCACTATTATATAGGCGATATTGTATCGATACGTGAATCGATTCAACGCGACGTATCGATTGGGGAGACTAACTGAGGGGAAACTATTCGTTAACGGAGGCGTCTGAATATTCGATAGCCGAAATATCCGATAACGGAGGTTCTACTCTAATCTTTTCTCCGACAATTGACCAAGGTTATTTTGCACCGAGTTTACGCGAGAATATGAGTAACTACATAACCTAACTTCCTCTCGTTTAATGGTTTAATAATAATGAGAATTAAAAATAATTAATCGTTTGATACATTCTATTTGAGCGTACCGATTGGTAGCTCGAATTTTCTTGTCCGTTGGTACCGTTTGCGTCCTTACAATTATACATACGTAAGTATATAAAGTATTTACAATTGCAGAAAGTGTGTGAACGTATGTAGGCACTATGGCTTCGGACGTACACTAAATTGTACATTAGAGTACATTCCCTCGCTATGCGATCTTTCGTCGGGTCAAAAACCCATTGAATCAGGTTCAATTCTTAGACAATCGTTACAATATTATTTAAATATGCGTTTACACGAGACGATATAGCCTTTTTTTGTATTTTTTTTCCCTTCCTTGTACGCTTTTGAGTTCGTCTCCGTCATTCATTGCGAGCAGCGAAAGGTTCGATGGCACAAATTTGCAAGTTTCCGGTGATAAAATGATAGAAGGGGAATTAGTAAACTTCGAGCAATGTTTTTTTGATTGCCATCGGTAACTCACAACCGTGGTTTTTCCAGCACTGGTGTCACACGAAGGGATGTTTTCAAATTTATATACACAAATCTAGAAATAGATTGCACGGAAAATGAAAAAGCCTCCGTTGGCTTTTACCATTCGTAAAACATCGCCAGTCACGTGATATGTCTTCGCTGTCGCTCTTCGCAGACCAATGAAAGCATGCAGGCGGAGCAATGTTCGCTAAGTACAATGCTGTGAATTGCTGTTGAAAAACCTTCGTGGAGACGAACTCGAATTAAAAAAAAAAAACCGCACTGTCCATCGATGAGTTTTTTTTGTCTAGAATTTGAAATCGAAGAGATCCGACAGGCCTTCTTCGGTGCCCAACGAGAAAGAGTAGTCGTTCTCCGACAATGGCGGCTCCAATGTTAACAGCGACTCTCCAAAGTCCAGAATCATATCTGTAACAAATGAGAAATTTTTATATTATTTCTCACTGATATTATAAAATATCACTTCGTTCGTATTGATTGTGTATCGTATTTTAACATGTTTATCGGATACCAATTTATCTACATTATTTCCACACAGAATCAATCCGTACTCTATTCGTAATCCTAGTACCGTCTCGGAATCTACTCTCAATAGTAACTACTTATTCTTTTCTTCGGTTCCACGACTTAAGCGAGCGTGGAATGCATTAAATAATATTCGCAAAGTCAGTTCGTATGTGAGATTCAAAATATTGTCAGCGGATAATTTATTTGGATATTATGAATGAATGTGTAAACTAATTAAGCTTCAGTCACCGCTATGTTACTATTATACGAAATATGTCGTTTTATTGTATTTCTTCTTCTTTGGCGTAAAAAGGATTAATTGTATAATTGTTTGTACGTTTAAAGGGCAGAAATGCCCGTATATAAATAAATAAATTTCTTTGTTGCACTAAACATCATTTGAAATGTACATTGTTAAAAAGAGTAGGGTGAAATTACTATGCTTAAATACTTTGAATGTGAATAAATCAACAAAAACAGTATGAAATTACCAAAAAAAGTGTGAATTGGGAATTTTTTATTCTTATCAATTTTTTTCGAGCTATTAGAATATTGGAATTTTATTGAAACCTTGCATAATGGTGCATAAAATAGTTGAATTTTAAGAAAAAATTTTACTTTTATCCCCTCCATCATTCTAAAGACCTCAAAATGGCGTCAACAATGAAAATTTCTTTGAGAAATTTCTGGACGCTCTAACTTAAAAACTACGAACTTTTTTAAAAAAATGCCTAGAATGAAAAGTTCTTAAAATTCATCAAGCGATATAGTGGAATTTTTTCAAAATTTTTTGATGACATTTTGAGAAATTTTTTTTCAACAATTTTTTCAAAATTGCAATTTATTTACAAAAAATTTTGAAAAAAATTTAGTGTATTCTCTGATGAATTCTAAGAGTTATTTGTTCTTTGCAATTTTTTCAAAAAGTTTATAGTTTTCGATGAAATGAATTTCAAATATTATAGATTTTTTCCCCCCAAAAATTATCAACTTTTGGAAAAAATTGCAAAGAACAAAAAACTCGTAGAATTCATAAGTGAATAGACCAAATTTTTTTCAGAATTTTTCATAAATAAATTATAAATTTGAAAAAAATTTTGAAAAAAAATTTCTCAAAAAGTCATCACAAAAATCTGAAAAAATTTCACTATATTTCTCGATTAATTCTAAGAACTTTTCATTCTTAGCATTTTTTTATAACAGCATGTAGTTTTTGAGTTAGAACGTTCAGAAATTTTTCAAAGAAATTTTCATTGTTGACGCCATTTTGAGGTCGTTAGAATGATGTAGGGTATAAAAGTAAAATTTTTCCTTAAAATTGAAGTATTTTGTTGACCTTTGTTCAGAGTTTCAATAGAATCCCAATATTCTAATAGCTCGAAAAAAATCGATAGGAATAAATAATTCCCAATTTTGTGGAATTTTTTTTAAAAATTCGGCGCCATATTGGAATTCCTGATGGCTGAAAGTCAATTTTGACCTCGGAATCTTGAAGAGCGACCTCGAAAACAATAGGATATGTACCTTTCAATTGTTTTCAACTTCGTTTTTGATACGAAATACTTGATTGAAAATGAAGTATAAAAATTGTCATTTCAGGCGTTAATGGGTTAAATAATGTAATAATTTTATTATTTTCGGAAAAAATGTTGACATTTAGTGTGATTTGAAACAAAAGGACCCTTATTAACTTATAATTTTAAATTTAAATATTTATTAACCCTTTTTTACCCAAAATGGGAGAATCGGGTATGTCAAAATCAGCTTAGTTTCTGAAGTAAAAAGAAATTTATTTTAATTTTGGAAAATACATTTCTGACTATTTTGAAGTGCGTTCTATCGATTCCCGTCGAGAAAATGACCAAAAAACTACAATTTCAGCGAAAATTATTCATAATAAAAAAAAAATGCAATGTTTTTTGGTCTTTTTTTAAAATTTTCGCGATTTTCTCCACCTTAACAGATTTTAATGAATGAAATGCATATATAAAAAGTTATCCCGATTGTTGAACATAAATAATATACAAAATATTTTTTAGAAGCAATGGCCGATTCAAAATGGCCGCGGAACGAAACAAATTTTTTCAAAATTATTAAACCCTTTAAATAGAAATCATAGAAAATTTTTTCATTACGTTTTATATTAATGATATAAATATTGACTGGTTAGGGACGAAAATTATAATAATTTTGAGTTTACAAATCCAAAATGGCGGATCCGTAATGGCCACCGTAAGTTGTAAATTTTTTACATAAACCTGAATCAAAGTTGAATGTATATTTTAAATAATTTTGGATTTATCAACTCAAAATTATTACAATTTTCGCCTACAACCAGTCAATATTTACAACTTACGGTGGCCATTACAGATCCGCCATTTTCGATTTGTCAACTCAAAATTATTATAATTATTGTCCCTAACTAGTCAATATATATATATCATCATTATAAAACTAACAAAAAAAACTTTCATTTTTTCATCAATCATTTTTTAAAAAATTTGCATCGTTCTGCGGCCATTTTGAATCGGCCATTGCTTCTAAAAAATATTTTGTATATTATTTATGTTCAACAATTGGAATCACTTTTTATATATGCATTTCATTCATTAAAATTTATTCATGGTGGCCGCTTTTTTCTCGGAAAAAATTCCCTGACTTTTCCCTGACCAATATTTTAATGATATCTATTAAAAATAAACAATACGGATAAAAATGTTTTAAAAACAGCTTCACATTTTCAATAAATTCTTTATTTTTTCAATCAACAACGAGTAGTATATTCTAAAACATATTATCTATAAAAATCCAGAAAAAAACTCATGTTCCTGCGGATTTTTTCGTGTTTAATTCAAAATAATAGTAGAAAATTTGTTGGGGGTTCTTTGTCAAAATTTGTTATAAAATGTCAAGTTCTGTGGTAATATGTTATATATGTTGATAAATTTTAGAATTTAGGCGATTTTGGACAGTATATTCAAAGTATTGTTAAAATTCTTACGAATGTTGACAATAACAAAAAATTGCCATAAATTTTATATTTTTCAAATACTATTGGACAAATATCAACTACTTAAAATAGAAATGGTAAAATAATCATTTAAACAAATTAATATTCTCAAAATTTGGGAGTTTTGTGCTGTTTTCAACATTTTAAAAATTTTTCTACGATTTTTAGCCTTTTCATGCAATTTCAAAGATTTTTGAAGATTTAAAAAAATGTATGAAAGTTTTCTATCATTTTCAAAAGGTTTTATTTATACAAATATTTGTTTAAATAGAGAATTAGTATGGCAAATATTTTTGAAATATTCTGTAAAGTATCTTTATAGAAAGATAAATATCTTTAAATATAAAATTGTTTGCATTTATTTTTGTTAAACTAGTAAATTTTATTCAAATCTGTTAGAATATATTCAATACCGAAATGTGTTATTGTTAAACGTGTTTATTTTGTTGCAATATACCAGAACGTTTAAAACTGAGCAGTACCACAAATATATTTAATTTAAGATTATTTTTTTTCTCAAAATTGTTGGTTTTTTGGTGAAATCTGTCGAAAATGTTCAAAACTGAAATATGTTATTGATAAAAAACGTCAATATTTGTTTAAATTTGTGAGAAAGCATTTAAAATCATTTAAAAGAATTTTATGCGAAACACGATAAATAAAGCATTTTTCTGAATATGAAATTGTGCGATTTTTTGTTAAATAATGTTTTTCACTTTTTAAAGATTTGTCTACAATTTACTTTTTCCCTGACTTTTCCCTGATTCGCTGACCAATTTTGAAATTCCCTGACATTTCTCTGATTTCCCGGTTTTCCCTGACGGTGGCCACCATGTTATTAAAAGGTGGAGAAAATCGTGAAAAATAAAAAAAAGACGTAAAAAACATGGCATTTTTTTTAAATTTTGAAACATTTTTGCAGAAATTGTCGTTTTTTGGCCGTTTTCTCGAAGGGAATCGATAGAACACACCTCAAACTAGTCAGAAATGTATTTTCCAGAATTAAAATAAATTTCTTTTTACTGCAGAAGCTTCTCTCATTTTGGGCAAAAGAAAAGGTTAATAAATATTTAAATATAAAATTATCAGTTGATAAGGATCCTTTTGTTTCAAAATGTCGACATTTTTTTTTCGAAAATAACAAAATTATTACATTATTTAACAATGAATGTTATAAACAATTGTTATAAGCAAATTTACACCTAATAATATTCTAACTTACAGTTACGTTTGAATTAGTTTTAAACATTTTGAATTAAAATTTAAATCGAATAATAAGAATTGTATAAATTAATGTTTAATACAAAACTATGTTACAAGAAAACAAAAACATAGTTGGATTAAAAATAAGCTACATTTAACAATGCGTATCTCTGCAAATCAAGGAATTTAATAAAGAAAGGAATTGAGAGAAATTGAAAAGAATTAACGATCATACGTTTCGAATCCCATTAACGACAAACTGGAATTTAAATTTTGTCAAAAGGTTAGAGTTGTATTTTCTATTCCTAGATCGAGATTGACAAGCAAACAATTTTAATTCCTTTGAATTCCTTCGAATCGAAAGGAACGAAATAAGTTTACAGTAATATTTTAATTCCAGATCAAAAATTGACCAGAAAACAATTTTAATTCTTTTCAATCCCACAACGAAATGAAAGGTTATCTATTTTTTTTTAATTCCCACCCTGAAAATCGTCATTCAGTAGTTTTAATTCCTTTGAATCTCTAGAAAGAAAGTTTTTAAATTCCTATTCCCTGATTAATTCCATGGAATTTTTAATTCTTATACTGGAATTCACAATTCGATATACAATTCTTTTTATATCTGTATTTCATTCATTAAAATCCGTTTCTGTGGAGAAAAAACGTGAAAAATAAACAAAAAAGACCTAAAAAACATGGCATTTTAATTATTTTGAACAATTTTTGAAGAAATAGTTGTTTTTTTTTAACTGTTTTTACTTGTTTAACAGTCTTGTTGAAATATGTTTAAAACTAATTCGTAAATAAAAAAATTACATTATTTAAAAAACAAATGTTATAAAGAAATTGTTATAAACAATTGATATAAACAATTTGCTTTATAATATTTCATCTTAGAATGTCAGACATTACAGAAAAACATGAATATTTGTCAGAAAATAAAAAAATTACTACATTTTTTAACAACTAATTGTTATAAACAAATTGTTATGAACAATTATTATAAGTAATTGACCACTTTATTAATTCGTCATCCAGTAGTTTTAATTCCTTTGAATCTCTAGAATGAAAGTTTTTGAATTCCTATTCTGTGATTAATTCCGTGGAATTTTTAATTTCTTTATTGAAATTCACAATTTGATTGTGTTAATGCCGTCAAACTTTTGCCATAAAATAAAATCCTTGCTATAACAATTTTGACCAAAAACCATTAAACAAAAGTACATGGCCTTAGTATTATCCCAATAAGCAAAAAGAAATTTTGAAATATTCAAAAAGAATACTTCTTGAATGGTTTTATGAAATGAGAATTCTAAAAGAATTCTTTGTGAATGCTTAAAAATATAACGAATGTCCGCTATAGTTATGAAATTGAGAGTTAGATAACAATTCTTTTTGTAAATAGGTTTGATAAGAATTTTTTTAAATTTTAACATATTTAAAATTTAAGACCTTTTTGAAATTGTTTAGACTTTCAAAATTATAAAATTTTCAAAATTAAAAGCTATTTTGTACATTTTTTTAATTTTCAACGTGTTAAATTTTCAAAATTTTCATGATTCATGTATCTATATTTGAACATTTGAATGCATTTCAGATTACTGGGAACTGCCTTACTAATACTTATATACACTCTAATTTGTAGTTGGCAAACCTAAATTTGTTATAAAAGAATTCTTTTGTATTACTTCTTATATACTATATAAGTATAATTTCATGCGGACATTCGAGAAGTCATTAAGTAATCTTTTTTCAAAATTTTTGCTTATTGGGATTACTATTAAAAGTCAGCAAGTTTTCAAAATTAATAAATTTCCATTACATTGCTGGTTATATACAATTCTATTTTCCTAACCCTAAAAAGAACCATATACTTTAGAATTCAGAAAGATTCAAGCGAATAAAACAAAATGTTATTCTTTTCAATTCCATTGGATGAAATTTTTCCAGGAATTCATAAAAATTGGGAAGAAATGGAAACAAATATTTTATATTCGGCTAAATCCCATTGAATCCAGTCATTAATGGAATAAACAGGAATTAACAGGAAATTAATTGTTCAATTCCTTGCTATTCCTTTCTGTTTACTGGAAGTAGCGTATAAAGAATTACAAACAAATTTCGAAAATTGCAAAGGAAATGAATCTAAGATATTTTTAAAATAGTAAAAACACAAGTTTATGATAAAATCATTCTAATTCAATTGTATTAAAAACTTAATAAATATTTAAATTTTATAAAAGTTAACGATCTTTTTGTTTAAAATCATACAAAACACGATTTTTTTTCCAAAAATAACAAAATTACTACGTTATTTAATAAACTAATGTTATAAACAATTTATATAAACAATCTGCTTTATTATATTTCATCTTAGAATGTCAGAAATTATAATCACAGAAAAAGATGAATATTTTTCAAAAAACAACAAAATTACTACATTTTTAACAACTAATTGTTATAAACAAATTGTTATGAACAATTGTTATAAGCAATCGACCATTTTATAATATTCTAACCTAAAACATTAAAATCTGAGGCTAAAAATACAAAATTTGTTATCGTCTCAACTATAACAATGTTTAAAAAATGTAAAAATCGATTTACTCAAAGTATACATAAGTAAGTTAATCAATTATTTATAACCAATTTCAAATCAAATTCAAATCAAATTTATTCCTTTTCCTACAATAAATACAATTGAGGACCTAAAGGAGACATTAAAATGTCTGTACATAGGAGGTTACTTATAACCTAACAATAAAATAAAAAATATATATAAAATATTAATTATAGTACTAGTATTTACATTATTCTATATAGAGTTTATCCTATCTTATAACACTGAGATTATTAAAAATATTCAGGCTGTTTAAAACACACATAAAAACAAATTATTCATCATTTTTCTTTTAGCATTTCTTGGGTATGTTCACAAAAATTTGTTTTTCATCTAATCCACTATGAATCTGCTGATTATTGATTTAAGTTTTTTTCTCGATTACTGTATAGCTGCATATCTTTTGTTTGTTTGTTTTTTTTTTTTTTTCTATATAATAAAGCCCAACAAAATTTTGTTGCCCTACAAGTAAGAGTCGATTCTGATAGGATTTTTGTTCCAGAATCGAAATATGACCGCCAAAACATCCAATTGACTCCAGTTTTTGAGATATTGAAGGTCAAAAGGGTTAAAAATGTGATTTTCTGTATTTTTCAATATCTGTTCACAGATACCAAAAAATTATGTTGCTCCACTACTAAAAGTAAATTTTCATCTAATTTTTCTCAGAGAATCGAAATATGTTTTCGGAAATATTGAATTGGATTTATTTTTTGTCCAAATTCCAGGTTTTGCTTGCTTAGGATATTCTTTACGTCTATACTATAGAACGCGACGCAAATAATAAAAAAACACAAAATGGTGGATCCAACATGTCCGACAAACCTATTAAAATTCGAACTACTTCAAACTCGTTATCGTCTTAACTAGTTTTCTAGAAAAACAGAAAAGAATGTCTGAAAACACGATTCTTTACCCTTTGACCTGCAACTTGGTAAAAACCAAAGTAAAGTTTCCAAAATGATAATGAGTTTGAAGTGATTCAAATTTCTAAAAGTTCGTCGGACATATTGGATCTGCCAATTTGCATTTCTTGATACTTTGCGTCGAGTTCTGTAGTACAGATGTGAAAATGTCCTAAAACACGATTTTTTACTTTTTCGACCTTCAATTTTGGGCAAAAAGTAGGTCCAAATCAATATTTTGGCGTACATATTTGGATTCTGTGGAAAAACTCCTATCAGAATTGTCTCTTACTATTGGAACAACAGAATTTTTTAGAGCTGTGAATAAATGCTCAAAATGCCTGAAATCGGATTTTTTGACACGTTTGACTTTCAATATCTCAAAAACTAGAGCCAATTGGATGTTTTGACGGTCATATTTGGATTCTGGAGCAAAAATCCTACCAGAATCGACTCTTACTTATAGGGCAACGTGAAATTCTAAAATGTTTGTTGGGCTGTGTAAACATTTTTCAAAAAACAAAAAAATTACTACATTTTTTAACAACTAATCG
This sequence comes from Trichopria drosophilae, assembly GCA_030407085.1. Lineage (NCBI taxonomy): Eukaryota > Metazoa > Arthropoda > Insecta > Hymenoptera > Diapriidae > Trichopria > Trichopria drosophilae. Next base: position 196,530,514 of record CM059582.1, read on the forward strand.
TTATAAACAAATTGTTTTGAACAATTATTATAAACAATCGACCATTTTATAATATTCTAACCTAAAATATTAAAATCTGAGGTTAAAAATACAAAATTTGTTATCGTCTCAACTATAACAATGTTTAAAAAACGTAAAAATCGATTTACTCAAAGTATAGTAAGAAGAAAACTTTAAGTCTAGGTGGATTAGAAAAAAAATCACTATTAGTGTGATACTTTGTCAAAAATGACAAAAATCGACTTTTTTTTAAAGGTTAGTAATTTTTATCTCAAAAAATTGTCATCCTACATGAAAATTACTAATTTTTTAGTTCAAAATTATCGAAAAATCATTAAAAAATCCTAAGCAAAGAGAACAAAACTATTAAATTGTTTTAAAAAATTGTTTTAAACAATTAACCAACTACTTTTAAGTATTCCACCCAAAAAATTCTTGTTCAGCATCCAAAAATACACAAAAAAACATTGTTTCAATTAAGAACATATTTCGAAGTCAACAAATACATTTGTAAAATCAGTACTAATATTGCGACTACTTTAAAATACTATATTTAAGGTTCTACATTACTATAAACAATCATTTCCATTGGTACTTTTTACAACAGATTCGAAAACAAATAACCAAAGAACTAATTTAATTACTAAACTAATCTTCGAATCAAATATTATAAAAATCAGACTTTCTAACGCTGTCAACATGCGAAATCAAACTTCAACTTTCGAAATCGATCAATGAAAACATACCTTTAAAACTTGAGCATCGCTGCATAAAACCTTTACCTAACTAGAACTCTGCCTGTGATGTGACAAATTTCCAACACAAGTCACAGTCAGAGCTCCACCAGGGAATGGCCACCGTCCATTTCGCTCACATTATACTTAAACTACATTTCGAAAAAGATTTATCAAAAAAAAACTACATTTTGTTAGGTTAATAAATAAATAAAAACAATTCTGTACTCTCAATTAGGATCATTATTAAAATTGTATTTTCTAAACGTTTTTATTAATCAAAAAGTAACTACATTATTCCAATATCACATGCTTCGATACAAAAATAAAGGCATTAAAAAATATAACAAAAACGAAAGCAAAAACTTCTCTATGTAAGGTTGACGCAGCTCCTACCTGACGTCATGTGCTGGTCCTCTGTTTGCAATTGGAGTTTGCCACCGCCCATCAGACCGTAATCATCCGATTCGCAGAGAAGTGCATCCCTCATTCCGGCTGAGGTTAACGCTGACAACACGGTCTGTTCGACTTGCCTGCAGTCCTCTGCGGATGATACAGGTTCGACTTTAACATCTCCGTTGCATTCCGGTGGTAAAGGTACTGTGACTGGTTTCGTGACTTGCTGCTGTGTCGTGTGTGCTGGCGGTGGAGGTAATTTGACCCCTGGATCATCGGGACATAGGAAAACTTCGATTTCACCATGCGTCGACCTCATGTGTATTTGAAGCTGTGAAAGATTGTTCGTTAGTTTACAAATAAATCATGAAAAATAAAAATACACTTACTTTAGGTTGACCAAAATTGTTGATCGGTTGTGGAACATGTAAGGTAGCTTCGGGTGGTGCTTTGACGGCCATAATCGATTGGTCTTTGTACGCTGCGACAGACCTTAAGTCGTGGTATGTAACGTAAGCGTATGTTCTGTCGGCGCAGAATTCATTCAGATCCTTTTCTGCGCCGTGGAGCAAACGGTCCAGAGCATTCTCTTTCGCTTCCAAGTCCAACACTTCTCTTCGAAGGTCGAGAATGTCGCTTTGATTGCCCGGTAGTTGGCCACCCCTACTTGGAGAAATGAACAGTTGAACGTGACAAATGGTTCTAGTTTTTAACAGAAAGGTTTTTACTCACTTCCACTGAATATTATTTTTACTTTTCTTTTCCAATATTCCTATTCCTTCTAATACATTAGTGATATCGTAAATGCGTCGTTTCTGAACTTCGAGCTTCTCTGAAGCTACGTTTAAGTCCACGACGCCGTCGTTACTGCTCTCCACTAGGTTAATAAACTTTTTGGTAAGTAAACTCAAGGACGTGTCGTACCGTGTCCTTTCCACAGTCTTGCCTGCAATCAAAAGAATTGATTATGGACAAAGTATCACACTAATAGTGATGTTTTTTTTTTAATCCACCTAGACTTAAAGTTTTCTTCTTACTATACTTTGAGTAAATCGATTTTTACGTTTTTTAAACATTGTTATAGTTGAGACGATAACAAATTTTGTATTTTTAACCTCAGATTTTAATATTTTAGGTTAGAATATTATAAAATGGTCGATTGTTTATAATAATTGTTCAAAACAATTTGTTTATAACGATTAGTTGTTAAAAAATGTAGTAATTTTTTTGTTTTTTGAAAAATGTTTACACAGCACAACAAAAATTTTAGAATTTTACGTTGCCCTATAAGTAAGAGTCGATTCTGGTAGGATTTTTGCTCCAGAATCCAAATATGACCGTCAAAACATCCAATTGGCTCTAGTTTTTGAGATATTGAAAGTCAAACGTGTCAAAAAATCCGATTTCAGGCATTTTGAGCATTTATTTACAGCTCTAAAAAATTCTGTTGTTCCAATAGTAAGAGACAATTTTGATAGGAGTTTTTCCACAGAATCCAAATTTGTACGCCAAAATATTGATTTGGACCTACTTTTTGCCCAAAATTGAAGGTCGAAAAAGTAAAAAATCGTGTTTTAGGACATTTTCGCATCTATACTACAGAACTCGACGCAAAGTATCAAGAAATGCAAATTGGCAGATCCAATATGTCCGACGAACTTTTAGAAATTTGAATCACTTCAAACTCATTATCATTTTGGAAACTTTACTTTGTTTTTTACCAAATTGAAGGTCAAAGGGTAAAGAATCGTGTTTTCAGACATTCTTTTCTGTTTTTCTAGAAAACTAGTTAAGACGATAACGAGTTTGAAGTAGTTCGAATTTTAATAGGTTTATCGGACATGTTGGATCCACCATTTTGTGTTTTTTTATTATTTGCGTCGCGTTCTATAGTATAGACGTAAAGAATATCCTAAGCAAGCAAAACCTGGAATTTGGACAAAAAATAAATCCAATTCAATATTTCCGAATACATATTTCGATTCCGTGAGAAAAATTATATGAAAAATTGACTTTTACTAGTGGAGCAACATAATTTTTTGGTATCTGTGAACAGATATTGAAAAATGCCGAAAATCACATTTTTAACCCCTTTGACCTTCAATATCTCAAAAACTGGAGCCAATTGGATGTTTTGGCGGTCATATTTCGATTCTGGAACAAAAATCCTATCAGAATCGACTCTTACTTGTAGGGCAACAAAATTTTGTTCTAATATTTTAGGTTATAATATTATAAAGTGGTCAATTGCTTATAACAATTGTTCATAACAATTTGTTTATAACAATTAGTTGTTAAAAATGTAGTAATTTTGTTGTTTTTTTGAAAAATATTCATTTTTTTTCTGTGATTATAATTTCTGACATTCTAAGATGAAATATAATAAAGCAGATTGTTTATATAAATTGTTTATGACATTAGTTTATTAAATAATGTAGTAATTTTTTTATTTTTGGAAAAAAAAATCGTGTTTTGTATGATTTTAAACAAAAAGATCCTTAACTTTTATAAAATTGAAATGTTTACTAAGTTTTTAATACAATTAAATTAGAATGATTTTATCATAAACTTGTGTTTTTACTATTTTAAAAATATCTTAGATTCATTTCTTTTGCAATTTTTTTGGGCTGTAATATAAATTTAAAAAAAAACAAACAAAAGATATGCAGCTACACAGTAATCAAGAAAAAAACTTAAATCAATAATCAGCAGATTCATAGTGGATTAGATGAAAAACAAATTTTTGTGAACATACCCAAGAAATGCTAAAAGAAAAATGAAGAATAATTTGTTTTTATGTGTGTTTTAAGCAGCCTGAATATTTTTAATAATCTCAGTGTTATAAGATAGGATAAACTCTATATAGAATAATGTAAATACTAGTACTATAATTAATATTTTATATATATTTTTTATTTTATTGTTAGGTTATAAGTAACCTCCTATGTACGGACATTTTAATGTCCCCTTTAGGTCCTCAATTGTATTTATTGTAGGAAAAGGAATAAATTTGATTTGAATTTGATTTGAAATTGGTTATAAATAATTGATTAACTTACTTTTTGTTGGAGTGTGGCCCACCAGTGAATTTGAACCAGACCTCCGGCGTTTGCCTCGAGGTGCTTTGAAGGCTGATTGACTGGGACCAACTTCCAAGTTTAGTCTTCTTTTTACTGCCTGAACCGATATCTAAGAAAATAATTCATTATATTTATAGTCAAATATCAAATCATTTCGGTCCTACAATATGGGAAGAAATAATGAATTGTCTTCGTCAATGTTTTATGGTTGACGACATAATTGCCAATGATAGTCACTCTATGCCTTTTTTTTTTAAATTTCAGTGATTTACCTCGTTACGTTTTTTTAAATTTATTTATTTATTATATTATAAACGGGCAGTAACTGCCCGTACAAAAAACATACAAAAATTTGTCGCAAACGAAAGTAAACTAAATACACATATAACTAAATAAAATTTTAAACTAATAATATTTACACAAATGACATTTCACTGATGGGATAAAATTATTAGCTTCTACAAGTTCTACTATCGGTGTGGGAAGAAGGTTCCACGATCTTATGAGTCTGTTTATACCAGAATGATAAAAATAAATTGATCTACACTTTCTTTCCTCCAATATTCGGTACGTCCTGTGAGAATAAAATTGAGGACGATAACGAAAAAACTCCTTCAATTCCGGTGAATGTATTCAATTATTCAAAACATTTCTGCAGAAAATAATATCATTTACTGTATGTACAGATTTGATTGTTGGGATTTTAAATTTTGATGAAATATTGCTGAAATCGTGGTGATTTACTACATTTATTGATGTTTTATCAATAAAATACTGTAACGTCAGTGGGTTTTTCGATCTACTGAAATGCATCACGTTTGTTTTAGAAATATTTAACGAAAGACAATTTGCTGTACACCACTCTTCAATATTGGAAAGATCTCTTTATAATTTTGACACACACATCAGGGTTTTAATAACATTATATAATTTGATATCATCAGCATATAATACAACCTTTGAGAAGGAAATTACGTTGACGATATCATTTATGAAAACTAAAAACAAAAGCGGACCTAAATGTGATCCTTGGGGAACACCCGATGGCACATCAAATGACACCGAAGTGACTCCTTTTATGCGAACTATCTGTGATCGACCACAAAGATATGACTCGATACAACTCAATAACGGACGCGCGATACCGACATTACACAATTTTCTAATTAATAACAAGTGGTTCACTGAATCGAAAGCCTTTGAGAAATCGAGATAGGTACTGTCTACTTGGTAACCGCTATCCAATGATTCGGAAATGAAAGCCGTGAATAATAATAGTTTTAGACTTATTTTACAGTTTTACATTTACAATTTATGTTTACAAGTTACTCTTACTTTTATACTATGTTTACACTACATTTACTTTGCTATAGTTTTATTGTACCCATTTTTTTTGGAAATCCAGTCTAATCATGCTCAACCAAGTCTTTAATTCCTTTTTAAAGCATTTTGTTATTTTTTGAACTCGAAAATTTGTATGAACAGTGTAAATCGAGCAGATTTTACTCTACAATAAATAAAATTAGTCGTCTGTGGAATAGTTTGCTCGATATTTATCACAATTGTTACTTAGAAGTAAGATTTGTACATGCGGATAATACAAATAAATATAAGAATGTATTGAATGACAATTATTATTTTTTTGCAACAAAGGCATTTATGTTCGTTAATATATTAATAAATAAATATTCAGAAATAGGAAAGTGTTTAAATTTTAAAAGTTACCTCGGTACGAGGGGGTGGTTGTGCAGGCCTTCTCGTTACTTGATAACAAGGAGTCTGTCCGTACTGGTGATCTTGCAGATGGGGACTCGGAGTCTCCTCTGCAATTTTTTGGGCTTGAACTTCATCCAGGGAGCCGTCATCTATAAATTCTGCTTTTACTGCAATTTTTAAACATAAAATACAACAATTAAGAGATTCATTAGTATGAAATCAATTGTGTAACAAAAATTAAAAAGGACGAAGTATTATATACAGTGCGAATGAAATATTTTTAATGCTTTTTGAAATTGTTTAGGATAATTTAAAACATTAAATAAGATTTGGTGTAAAAACGATCTTGAATTCTCGACCGCTTGAATAATATCAATCTTAAGAAAAGAATTTGGTAGTTTCTTGGCATGATGGCCCAAAATAAAAACAAAGTGTGATTAAAACATTTTGGCTACCAATGCGTGCCTTCTTCAGTTATTTATTTATTGTATTAATTAATGGGTTAATACCCAATAACAAAAGAATACAGTTCAATATTTATTTATTTATTTATTTATTTATTTTCAGTTTGAGACGGGCAAAAACGCCCAAGTACAAAAATATAATTACATAATAAACGTAGAATTGTAGAATTGCCGCCAGGAATAACAAAGTAAATAAACATATATATTAAGAACAAAAATTCAACTATCGTAGAAGCAAAGGACATCATCTTTGCATTTAATAAAAAAAGAATTATTTTGTAAAGAATCTCTACATTGTGTTGACAGAGTATTCCAAGTTCTTCTTAAACGATTCACAACCGAGAAGAAAGATGTATTGCTCTTAGCAGCTCCTTCGTACAGTGGACGAAAACTCCTGGTATTGTACCTCTGGTGTCTATGAGAGAACAGTGACACGATCTCAGGAGACTTGATATTACCAGTTAAAACACTTCTTGTAAATGCACAATCATTGTAAGTGTGCAAAGAGGCAATAGTTGGTAACTTAAATTCCTCAGAGAAAGATGAAAAGTTGTGATCGAAATAATGCATTGGATGGCCTGTTTTAAAAGATAGGAAACGTATAAACTTTTTTTGTATAGATTCCAAATAATTGATACCTAACTGCGTATAAGGTGACCAAATTTGTGAGCTAAACAATAAAACAGATCTTACTAAGGTTTTGTACAAGTAAATTATTGTAGAAGTGTCATTAAATGATCTTACAACCTCACTTAGATGTTTATTGAAGGTTAAGGAACTATTGAAAGTTATCCCCAGGTCTCGTATAACTGAGACATTTTCCAAAGTAGTGTTATCGATGCTATATCTGTTTTCAGTTTCACGAGTTTTCCTGGTAAAAGTTAAGTGCTTACACTTAGTTAGATTGAGAGATAAACTATTGCGAATACACCAGTCTGACAAATTGTCTAAGTCATCTTGAAACCTAAGTGAATCAAAAGGAGATTTAATAACCGCAAATAGTTTTAAGTCATCGGCATATAGTAAGGGATTAACAAAATTGAAAATGTTACATATATCATTAATAAATATATTGAACAACAGAAGCCCCAAATGCGATCCTTGAGGGACCCCAGACGGGACAGCCATCTCTTTAGAAATATGCCAATATAAATGTAAATTAACATAAAAAATATATAATGATATCACGGTGGGCTTCGATGAAGTTTAAATGAAAAGTGCGTGCACCTCGCGGATCTCTTCAGAAATATTTTCTGTTATGTCTACCGATAATTTTAAGACTAAATTTAAAATAAAATCTAGAGAGATTTTTGTGAAAATCCAATTTTTGGTGGTCGATTCGTACACTTCATAATTATTCTGACTTACTTTTCCTGTTCAATATCCTGCATAATAACATTCACTGTACTTCTTCAGAAAACTTATTTTCATCACACTGGGACGTTACTTCTTTTCCTCCCTGTCATGAAGAAAAATCGTATACTTCCCTCGGAAGTAAAAAAGAATGCCTCAGACTGCGTGTAATTTTTACCCGAGGTGAAGCCGAGGGTGAAAAACATGTAGTCTGAGACATTCTTTATTTTACCTCCCTCGTTGAGTAATATACTATTCCCTTTAAAACTAAGTCTAACAATATTAGAAATTCTATAAAACTAGCCGAAGATACTTACTCAACTAATTTTTTGAACTATTCTCCAAAAGCCTGTTTAAGAAGATTCTGGAATATGCTATCTGATTCTCTCACTTCTTTAAATGAAATCACCGTATTTAAAACACAGCTGCGTAATGTTATCACTAATTTGAATTTAAATTAATTTATTATCTTTTTGTTATTTTATTTATTTATTTATTTATTTATTATATTCTACGGCCTTGAGGCCTTTTACAAAGTTAACAAAAATAACATAGGTAATGCTTTGGAATAATCATATAATAATACAATTTTAAATAAAAATATATAAATATAGTAATGAAAGTAATAAAAAGTAATAGTATCATCACTGCAATAAAACAAAACAATTTAAATAAGTCAATGACTCATAACATAAAAGGAAAACCTATACTACGATCACATAAATTTTCTGCGCGAGAACCTGACAAGATAAAAATAAAATTCACTATGGATCTAGTCACTTAAAAATTTTTTAGACAGTGTAACTTTAAAAATCCAGGTAAAGATGACTCCCTGTTATAGGATGGAAATTGTGGGAGAGCATTCTAAGATCTTTTCAGACGCGAAATAACAGAGTAAAATTCGAAACTAGTTTTGCACTTGTCCTCAACCAATATTCGAGAGTTCCTAATCGAATATGGTACGTTACAGTGTTTAAACAAGGCAGATAGATCACCGCAATTAACCCTACCATTAATGATCTTATAGACATAAGAAACATCATTAAGATGATGCATCGACTGAACTGTATATAGGTTAAATTGCTGAGATCGATCTGAATAGTCATGTTCTAAATAGGACATCGGACATCGGGCCTTAAAAGACAGAAATCTAATAAACTTATGCTGAATAGACTCAAGTAAACTGAAATCTTTCTTAAAAAAAGGAGACCAAATAGGGGAACAATACATGAAATGAGGAACAACAATTGAATTATACAAATGGATTAGTGTAGTAATATCTGTAAAATCTGTTGTAGAACGTCTCAAAATTTTTTACGGAAAATTCTAAAAGGGGCTTGGATTTTATAGTGAACAGGCGATGGAGTCTGTACATGCTGACTTGAAGTCAGTATGGAATAAGTACAAGATTTCCAAAGATAATTCGGAATACGCTGATAGGCTCTTATGATCAATTTGCGAATACAATAGTTTGCATTCATTGTAATCACAGAAACTAACATAATAATATTTTTGAATACATGTATATATGTTTTCTTTGAATCAGAGAAACGAAGTGAATGAACAGTTTTGAAAATGTAATTGAATCTTTTAATATAAGTCCTAAAAATAAGAAATGGCTAATTTCGAATGTGGAATGATATATGGGTAATTTGCAAATAAATGTTATTTTTTGAATATAAAATGCCTGCTCATTAAAAATTGAACTAGATTTTATTTTTAGTACACATTTTAGTTAATTTTTATTATTAAACTATATGTACAACGGGAAAATATAATAGCTTAAAAAAGGATAACCCTACTGCAAAAATACAGGTGAGTTTTTCGACCTGGTAGTTTTGGCCCATTTGATCAGGTTGAGACCATGTGAGATTCTTGCCTTTCTACCCTACTGAAATATTTTTTCCAACAAAAATAACTGCATAAATTGGTTGCGTTTAATATTTTGTTAGAATCTATTAACATCTGCAAAGAATTGCTAAAAGCATTTGTTTGAACTAAACCCGCATTTATCAATATGCCTTCTGTACTTGAGTATAAGTTGCTCTTGTTCACGTAATAATAAATATGCGAGTGTAGCGTAGTGGTCAGCGTAGTAAACAAAAGATCCGGGTTTGATCCTTGGTCGGGGTAAATTATTTTGAAATTATTATAAAAACATTTTATTTTTAATTCCTTCTATTTTAAGACACAATTTAGAATTCAAAGAAACGTTTCTATTCTGTTTAATTCACTTGTTCTTGCCAAGTGTGGTATTTGCTTTCTTACAATTTCTAAATTCGATTTATCAAATTAAAAGTATCAAGTCTCATCAGTTTTTTGTATTTTACATTTTTTTTTTAAGTTTGAGACAGTTCACTTCTTATGAGTGATGGACTTTTGGTTTAGAAAAACGATTCCATAACATTAATTTGTTTTCCAACCAGTTTTCCAATCCTTAAAATCTATTGTAAATCTTTTAAGAAAACCTAGCGCCTTTGAGGCTTTGACGAAACTTAAATTAATATGATCGGAGAAAAAGAAGGCACTATCCATGATTATCCCTAGATCATGAATTTTATCCACTCTGCTGATACATTTATCAATAATTTGATAATCAATGACGTATGGAGATTGTGATCTGGTGAAGGTAATAATATTACACTTTGAAACATTCAAGGACAGTGCATTCTTCTTGGCCCATAATAACATAGAATCTAAGTCTCTTTGCATCGCTGAGCAATCAAACGTCGACTGAATGAGTTTGAATAACTTAATGTCATCTGCATATATCAGCAATCGAGAGAAATTTAAAGTCGAGTTAACATCATTTATGAATAAATTAAATAGTATAGGTCCTAAATGAAATTGCAAAAGTTGCAACATTTTTCCCTTTCGTAAACATTTAAAGGCTATTTTTCTTACCGAATACCATTAAAATTACAAAAACGAGTTGATTATACTCGAAAGACATTTTGAAAAAATTGAAAGTTTGCTTCTTACGAGTGACTTATGGTTTAAAAAAACGATTGTGAGTGTGAGTAAATTTTGAAAGTTCTGATAGAACCGTTGATTGTTGGATCTTGAATTAAAGCGAAAAATTGATGGAAATCGCAAAAGTTGAAACATTTATGATGGTGAGTGAAAAGTCAAGTCTGAAGAAGGTTCGCAAGTAGCTGAAAGGTTTTAAACACTGTTTTTTGTTTTTTGGACCATCAAGCCGAGAAACTACCAAATTCTTTTCTTAAGAGTAAATAATTGAATACTTTACTCATTTTCCATTAAAGATAATTGTTGTTATAGTAATTTTCAAAATATTATGTATACTCAATGTTTTCGTATTATGTACATTTAGATTACGAACTTTAAAACAAATTTATTTTCTTAAAGGGGAAAGAAAAAAAAGAAAAGTAAACGAAACAGTATGTTTATCTTTATTAACCCCTTAGTTGCGGATGACAAAGATTTTGAAAAGATTGTAAAAACTGTAGTTCTAAATATTTTTAATCTTCTATTTTAAACCATAATTTCGAAAACGGACAACACCATCTTATTTAGTATAACCAAGGCCGTCAGGAAATATCTTTGGTTGTAATTTCTATACATTATTTACTTCGTTATATTAGGTTATATTTCTGAAAAAAATCTTTGTCATGAGCCGCAGCAAAGGGGTTAAATATTCTTTTCGATGGATTGAAACTTTATTCTTTCGTAAACATTAAAAGGCTATTTTTCTTATCAAATACCATTAAAATTACAAAAACGAGTCGATTGTACTCGAAAGTTGAGATTTTGAAAGTCCTGATAGAACTGTCGAGTTTTGGATCTTGGATTAAATCGACAAATTGATGAAAATCGCAAAATTTGAAACATTTTTCCCTTTCGTAAACATTTAAAGGCTATTTTTCTTATCGAATATCATTAGAATTTATTTATTTTATTTATTTATAAATACAACAGAATTACAATAGATTCGAGGTTGTGTAGAGAACAATAGTAAAAATATAAAAAAAAATACAATACAACAAACATAACAAATGTCTAATATGACGTCGCAAAAGAAATGAATAAGAATATAACCTATAATGAATTAATAAACTGACTACTTAGTAATAACAAAAGACTAGTTTTTTTAGACAGTTCGCTTCTTATGAGTGATGGAATTCCGATTTAATAAAAACGACAGTGAGTTTGAATGAATTTCGAAAGTTCTGATAGAACCGTCGAGTTTTGGATCTTGGATTAAATCGACAAATTGATGAAAATCACAAAATTTGAAACATTTTTGCCTGTGAGCGAAAAGTCGAGACTGAAGAAGGTTCGCAAGTAGCCAAAAGGTTTTAATCAATGTTTTTTGGACTGTCACTCCGAAAAACTACCAAATTCTTCTCTTAAGAATGTATAATTAAAACTTTATTCATTTTCCATTAATGATAATTCTGTTGTTATTGTAATTTTCAAAATATTATGTAAATTCAATGTTTTTGTATTATGTACATTTAAAGTACAAATTGTAAAACAAATTTATTTCCTTAAAGGGGAAAGAAAAGTAAACGAAACAGTATATTTATCATTATTAAATATTCTTTTCGATGGATTGAAACTTTATTCTTTCGTAGACATTAAAAGCCTATTTCTTATCGAATACCATTAAAATTACAAAAATGAATCGATTGTACTCGAAAGTTGAGATTTTGAAAGTTCTGATAGAACTGTCGATTTTTAGATCTTGGATTAAATCGACAAATTGATAGAAATCACAAAAGTTGAAACATTTTTCCCTTTCGTAAACATTTAAAGGCTATATTTCTTACCAAATACCATTAAAAATACAAAAACGAGTCGATTGTATTCGAAAGACATCTGTTGCGCTCGTTTCGAATTGAAATTTTAAATAGTTGAACAAGACATACAATTGACGAAAGTAGCGAAACGATAACTTTATAATTCAACTGTATTTTCTAGCTGACACTAATATATCGAAACGAAACAAGACAACTCGTAAGTAAATGTCAGATAGAATTGATAGTTGAAGAACATATGAAAGTAATAGTTAACGAAATGTTACAGTCAGTATCGTAGATAGATTTGAGAGTTTCGCAGCATCCAAAGTTAGTATCGATGGATGATGCATAAGTGATAAAAGTGTTTTCTTACCTAATTTCGACTCGACCATGTCAGGTGTGACCGGCCTGGAAAGATCTTCCAGTATGACCTGCCTCCTCACGCGAGGCATGTTGGCTGCTTGCAAGCCTCTGTAAAGAAATGAAAAAACTAGGATTAACAAAAAGTTGAATGAAGGAGAGGCCGGTCGCCGGTTTTCGGCCTCCCGTTAAAAGGTTATATTTCCACGAGCATGTAATCCTAACCACGAAATCTTTCGAAGGCGGAATTTCGCCTTTTCCTAGGGCTCTCGTGAAAAATCCGAATATCGAGCGGCGAGCGAACATTTTGCGTAATCTCGTTGCATAATCTTTTACTGCCTTGTTAAATATCCGAGGGAATGTTTCGTTTGTTTGTCCGACGTGTATTTGCTTCGACGGTAGTTTTATCACGGATACGTGCAGCAGGCCGTCTCTTGCCTTTTGAGTAACTGCAAAAATGGAATCGCTAATTTTCTTACCCGCGATCGATTTTTCGCCAATTCTACACGTAAGTGACGATTATCAAGTTTTCATTTATATCAAAGTTTATTTGTTTATTTTCATCATGCATTGTTAGTCTCCTTCTTTCAATGCTTTTTTTTTTCTTTTTCGTTGAATTAATGCTAATCGAAGGTTTCGTATAGTTTTACTAAGAAACGGTTTTGAATCTTCATAAACGTTTGAAAATTTCGCCAAACAAAATGGCCGACTAACCGGAACAAAGTGTCCGTTGATTACAAATGTAGAGTCACTGTACGAAACCGGTATTTTGGCTTTCGAACAAAAATCAATGAATTCCATACTTTGTGTACCTGACTGTTTTACTGAAGAAAACATGGAGTTATTAAAAATCGGTAATTGAAGAAATGTAAAATAAATAATGGCGACAATCTGCGGGTTAATAAACTGGTGATTTTTTTTCTACATCACTTCATTGATAAATGAAGGTAACGATTATATATTATTAACTATAGTATAACCTCAAAATAAACAATGTTTCGTAAGGATTTTTTTATTAGAAATGTCTTCAGCAAACAGAAAGGAATTGAAAAGTATTAAAAAAAATAGGAAGAATTAACCCGCTAAACAATATTCCGTTACAGCAACATCTTTGAAACGTCGCATTATAGCCATGCGACCAAACTTGTTTCATTACAAAAACATTTTTGGGACGTCCTTGGAACCAGAAATGTCCTGCCACATTTACGGTTTTTAAATAACGTTTCATTCGTAACGTACCTGCGACGTTTGAAAACTATACATCCAACGTTGTAAAAACGTTACATTAAACGGTCATAAATAAAAATTATAAGAAATTCGACGAATTATTTTATTCAATTCGAATTTTATTATTATTTATGTATCGTTAGATATGTTATGAAAGAATGTAGTTTTATAATTTTACTCGCAAATAAATCTATGAATCTAAGAAAAATCCGTCCCGACCGAGGATCGAACCCGGGTCTACCGGTTACAACGCTGACGTCTTAACCACTACGCTACGCTCGCATACGTATTACCATGCGAACGAGAGCTCTTATACTCAATCGTAGAAGGCTTCTTGATAAATGCGGGTTTAGTTTAAACAAGATATGTTTAATTAATTTTGTCATTTCTATATTGGGAATAATAATATTTTAATATTATTTGACTATTTTGTAGTAATTTATTGTAATTTAAATAAATATTTTTAAGATATCCGTATAATATTTTTTTTAAACGAAATGGATTAATAGACACTGTTTAAAAAATGTAAAGTTAATTGACACACGTATATTTTACAAATGCACTACTTGGAAATAAGTTATGAAATTACGCGGATATTAAAATTAACACAAGTGAACCACTTTTTAAATTATGAATTAAATTTAATACACTTTACATTAAAAATAATAAGGTGCGAGTTATTTTTCTGGACAAGTGACGGAAATTTACAAATTTTGTACATAAATATATTAAAAGCGAACGAGTTTTTTAAAATAAATACACTGTATATATAAAATGCATATTCTCTAAATATTACAAAACCCGTTTCAATTTCAAATGTGAAGTATAACAATAGTTCAATTTCACTTCATTGCAGTCTCAGCCTCAAATTACTCTATATTTTAAATTAATTTTTGTAGTAATATTACAAAAAAAATATTGAATTTAATGGACATCAATGTATTTAAGTTACACACGTATAAGAAATAAAAAGAACAAAATTAATAATAGCAAATATTATGCACCAGAAAAAAGAATAACTATAAGAAGAAAAAGATTGCATGTAAATCATGCTAATATACGAAAATAAATGCTGCATTCGAAAGCTTCCGAATCTTGATGGCGAAGTCTGAGATGGAACCGGCCGAAACGATAGAAGATATGCAACAAATCATGTCTACGAAACGTTGCATTCGTAACATTACATGAATGTTACGTTAGTAACCTGAATGCGACGTTTTAAATTTTCTTGGTGATTTTGTGACGTTGCAGAAACGATTCCATAAAACGTTTTTGAAACTGTTATAAATTGACATTCTGGTAATGTTACGCATTACCTTTACGTATTTAGATATCGTGCAACGTCGTGTAAACGGCATCAAGAAGTTGTTACGAAACGTTACGTTTTTGCCATAAATGGGATAACATGTAACGTTTCATTTACGTTACATGTTTAGCGGGAACATATATCCTGAACTCCATTAACGACATTCTGGAATTTGAAAATTTATAATAAGGTTATGGCTCCATTTTTTATTCCTATATCCGGATTGAAATTCATTGAATACACAATTTTAATGCCTCCGAATGCCTCCGTAAACAAAGTGAGGTTAAGTCATAATTTAATACAGTAGGACCTCTCTTATACTAATTAGTAAAGTTTTTCAAGATGGCGCCGACCTCTCTAATTTTCCCCTTACCCCCACTTACTTTGCTTGCGAGCTTGTGATTCGTGGACAATATTTTTCGTTGACTTTTCGTGTGATAGTGGGAGAAGATTTGTGGGGGAACTATTAGAATAAGAGAGGTTCGAATAAGAGAGGTCCTACTGTAACCAAAAAACTATTCCCTGCAAACACGGAAAGTAACAGTTATGTAATATTTACGTAAAGGTTACATTGTTACATAAATGTTACACAGTTGTTACATACAGTAATGCTCCCCTTAAGTCATACAGTCGGGGCAAGCAAGATGGCGGCATCTCCCCTTAAGTCATATTTCATAACATTCAATTTCAATGGTTTTGCAATGTAATTTTCTGGTACTTTTGGTACATTTGTTAGTTACATATTTATACAAAAACGTTACGCGAGCTATTGTTAAACACAACGCGTGATTAGGGAATGCATAAGGATTTATAACCTATAAAATTATGACTTGGGGGAGCAAAAAATATGACTTACGTGTGTTTGCAGGGTTTTAATACCTCAATATTTCTCTATACTCCGAAATGTTCAATAAGGGAATTAAAAGATATGGATTGGAATTGAAATTTTAATTCCTCGCAATTCATTTTTGTTTGGTGGGGTCTATTATATCAAAACATTTTTATTGAAAATTGTTGCAAGGTTTGTTGATATTTTAGAAATATTTAGCAATTAAGTAGTAATGTTATTTTGCAGAAAATGTTATGAAAATTCTTACTGTACACAGAAAAAAAGTCTTAAAATTGTTACATCTCATATTAAGCACTGTAAAAGACTTAATTTCAGTCTAAAATTGAGCTAATTTTCTTAAATTAAGTCAATATTGCCCTTAAAATCTTGTTTTTAGTTTTTGGAAACTTACTTTCAATCAATATTCAGGTTCGAAATAAGAATTCTTATTCTATAAGAAACTTTGCTGTCTGAAAGTAAGACATCAAGCGCAAATATTAACTTAATTTAAGAAAATTAGCTCAACTTTAGACTGAAATTAAGCCTTTTACAGTGCTTAATTTGAGATGTTACAATTTGAAGACTTTTTTCTGTGTAAGGGCATTTTTTTTAAATCTTTCAGTTTTCTTTTGATTTCAGATGATTTTTTTGAAGGATATTAACGCGCGTCATTTTCATGGAAATTCTATAGGACAGTAAGACATCATCATCAATGTTCGACATTTTGAAATTAAAAAAATAATGGAAAAAGTTCCTGAACATAACCTATGACATCCCCAACAACCAAGAAGAATAAGATCGTGTGATATTCCGTATTTGGCATATAATTTTCTTCTCGAAAATGTGCAGTACATATCAAACTCGACCAAAAAATAAATTTCTTTTTCTTAAAAAGTTAGTAAATTTCCTGTAGAATACGCGTCCGAAAATTGTAATTATAGAGCATTTTAATTCGCTATTTTATCATAAAAAATATATTCAAAGGTTTCATGTGATAAAATTTACAATAAAAAATTACATTTATATTTGTACAGAATCTCATATTCAATTCACGTTAATATATTCATATTAAAATGTCGTTTAACTAAAAGACTTCGAAAAAAGTCAAGTCCAAGGTAAATTCAAAACTTTAATGCATTTGATTGCTAGGAATTTACACATGCTCATTTTATTTTTTTTACATTCATTATTCAAATTTATGTTACGTCATAACACAACCTTCTTTTAATTATACTCAGTATTTCTAGGCACAATTCGTAGGGACACCGGAACCAAATTATCAGGTCAAGGACATCACACAATATACCTCCGAAAAGATCAGTAAAAAAATATATTAGATCGGAATCCGGAATATCTACTTAAGGTATAGAACTTTTGTACATATTAAAATGTAACAAATTTTATCTAAAAAATTTTAATTTCCTGTTCCATGTTTGTTAAACTAGAATCTTACAGTTTTTTAACTTTGTTGGACTAAAAAAATATGAACTATTTAACAAAAAATCAAATTTTTATCGTAAAATAAGTTTTTAAAAACTGGTCAAATTCCGATTTTTTGTTTTAAAGATGTGTTAATCCTCAATTTTTGTTTGTCTTTACTATTTTTTAGTTTAACTACAAATTTTAAGTGTTATTAAGGTACATTTTTAATAATGACGCTAAACGAAAAAAAGAATGTTTATAATAAATAGTAATTTTAGTATGTAAAAAAAGTTAAAAAACGCTCTTTTGGAATTGTATCCCCCCTTAAAATGAAAACTCGTAATAACGGAAATTTAAAATGAATATTCTTACAACACAACCCTACGTAAGCTTCGAAAATTCTCCGCCAGAGAGCCCTAGTCTAATTGCGCATGGAGAATACGACCCTTCGTAATTGTTTTCTAGCACGTGACCCCTCCAAAAAATCTAAATATCCGATTTCTTTCGTCGCCCGATGCTTCATTTAAAAAGAAACTGACGGAATTCAGCCGGCGAAATGAAAAGAAAAAACTACGCAGTATGCGATTACGAAATTGCTGGTTCAGAAATACAGCAGTTACCACATAAGCGGTAACTTGAGCATTTTATCAAACGCCCTAGTAGATTAAGGACTGCCACGATTCATAAAAAATGCAAAAACATGTAGATTATATTCGTCAAAATTCACAAAAACACGTAAGATTTTTATTTAAAAGATTTTTTTCCAGGAGTGACGTCGAATGTAAGGGCCTTTTTCCGAATCGTGGAGTGGGGAACGGCCGAAGGACAAAAACAGGAAACGTCGCAGGTGCCTTCGCAACTTTTACTCGCAATAAGGAGAAGGCACTCGCGGATGTCATATGGCGCATCTGACACGGTAGTGCAACTCTTATATTATCCACAAGAGTGCAAGACATACGCATCGACTTTTATACAGGTTTCGACGAAGGTTTCATTTTTGTGAAATGTCTTTCCGGCATATTTTTCAGGTTAAAATCGATTTACCTGTGTAATTTTTAAAGAATTACGAAAATGAACTAGATTGTAGTCAAAATACAAAATAAAATGATAAAAAAATGTAAAATTGAGCAAAGAATCTAGTTTTTATTATTGGATATTGGTAAAAAAATAATAAGGTATAAGAAGATTATCGTATGTAGTCTTATTCTTATCCTTTGATCACGTTGTATAGAACCACTTGAATTGCGTCTACAGTTTTAAACATAATTATGTGAATCTGTAAGTTTTCAATATTTACATTATATTTGTGACTATATCACAATTCATCGATGCACACGGAAAAGTTAATTGCTCCAACCGGTCGCTGAACGGACTCCAAATTTTAAGCATCAGTTACACAGAAAAATATGGAGTACCCACTTATAAGTAGGGCTCGAGAGCAAATTTGTTTGAGTGAAGCTCCAGTCGTGTAAACAAGTAAGTTATTTAGAACTTTCATAATGTAAACGGAAAACATCTTATGAGCAGTGATTATTGCATAAAATAATCATAAACATCATTTGTGAGTACCGCCGTAAAGTTGAAGTAAATTTGTTACAAAATGTCTGCGATCACAAGTAACGAGATATAGCGAAACTGAAGAAAAACAAAGGGAACAAGAACAAAAAAAGTTGATGGAATAAAAAGTAAGAAATTCAAGAAAAGTACGAAATTCGTATCGAAAGATTTGAAAAAGTTCACAGTAGAAGATCGCACTTTCTTTTTTCGTTTTCACATAAATAATAATAATAATAATGATGAACATATTCATGAAAATAAAAAGAAATTAATCGCCCGTATTTAATGAATCTTTCCAAATGTAATAACTATTTATCTAGTAGTACTATATATTATCGCTAGAGGGACACATAATCTGATAGTGGTCGAGTTATTTATTTTACATATATGCAGTCCGAAGAAATTAAAAGTTCTGTTTGCGATAATAATACATAAACAAGTTATTTACAGATTTTTTTTCATATTTAGTGGTTGACAACAACAACCCAATATTTTAATTACGCTTTATAATGTTATTTGTTTGTAGTATAAGAACCGTATAACCAAGAATCTTATTTTTCACGAATTTAAATTTCAAGAGGTTAAGAAAGTTAAACACTTGATTTATATATATTTATCTAGTAGCTCTAAAAACAGTGGACCAACGTTCAGAAGTAAGGTTAGAATTATGTACGCATGCGCATATCTGTTCGATTAGTTCGTATGGGTCACGTGATTTCTATCACAAATTATTTTTAATGAATTCTTTCGTTGTAAAAAGGATTGTCATATTGTGAAAGTGATAATTTATGTAAAATTATGTTTAGAATATATAAAAAGAAGAATTCGGGGTTTTTAAATGTATTTTTTAATATTTTTATCTGTTACATTAATTCTTAACCTAAAACATCAGAATTCATAATGCGTTATTGTGTTGTTATTTAGGATAAAGATTATTGTTTTTATATTATTTCTTTATTCTTTTATTCTAAACTATTTCAAAAAATTCTCGGTCAATTCTCAATAAAGTATTTTTTAGGAATTCATTAAGGGATATTTTGTTTAATTATGAGAAATAATTAAATTCTTCATAAATATTTAACACTAATTAAAATTTAGTATAATTTGTTTTCCATAGCAAGAAATAAAATTAGCGTTTCAAGTAAGATATTCTATAAAAAATCCTGAAAATAAGGGTGAAGTTAAAACAACGAAACTACGAATCGTTTGGCTAATTCGAGAAGTACAGTGAAGTTTGCTCCGAAGATTAAATGCTTGTATAGCTTTCAGCCATTTTTTGACGGTTGAACAGACGTCTGAAAAATTCTTTGAAACGCACCCAATCCCTGGCCCTTTTGTGTTCGACAATGTAGCGCCGCTCGTAAAATCAAAACCAAGTTCGAGAACAAAACTTCAGCAACATCTTTGTCTGAAGTATTTTTGTACTCATAGCGATCGCAATTTAGCAATACAATGGCGATAAGCCACGAGACGCGTTAGAATGCGAATCGTTCTTGGAAAAAATTCTGTTAAAAAAAAAATCTGATTTCCAAAAACTACCTCCACTGTGCTTGGACTCGTTTCCGAACATTGAATGGACAGAAGTTCTTGAATGAGTGAAGTTACAGGAAGAATGTTGACATAAATCTAAGTAATTTTAACTTGTCTACAAAAAAATTATCTGTTTCGATAATTTAAAAAAAAAAACTCCAAACTGCGATATTCTTGACATCAAAAAGGTTAATTTTTTATGAGAAAACATTTTTTTTTGTAGGCACGATAAATCGAAAAGTCATTGGCGCGAGGTGAAAACGCAGATACACGTCGTAACTAAGCGCAATAAAGCAGCGATAACAACGAGCACTCGAAATATTTTCTCACGCTCCAGAAAATCGGGTTTGAAAGGCAGAAATCGGATCCCGTCGTTCGGAAAATGCAAATCCAATAAACTTTGGCCTCCCTTTCGCTCGTAAAGGAAAAGCTCGGTTCGACAATGCGAATATCGACGTCACGGGGCGCAAAACGATAACCGAGGCCAAATACGCCTTATTCCTCCAAAATTTATGTCGATAACTTAAAATGGAGTAAATTTTACCA
This sequence comes from Trichopria drosophilae, assembly GCA_030407085.1. Lineage (NCBI taxonomy): Eukaryota > Metazoa > Arthropoda > Insecta > Hymenoptera > Diapriidae > Trichopria > Trichopria drosophilae. The sequence goes on from CM059582.1 coordinate 196,551,797, forward strand.
GTTGCATGGTAATATCTACAAAAATTGGATTATTCTCGTTAAAAATGTCACTGGGGCTATAGCCCTAAGCTGAAGAATTATTAAGAATTATTATGAGTTCGCGTGGCTGACATATACATAGAAAGAAAGGGAGAGAGAGGAGAGAGAGGGGGAGAGGGAGAAGTGTTTTTGAATCCTGATGTTTTTATTTGATTGATAAATTTATTAGTATTATTTTTTAAAGAGAGGAAATAAATATAAACGAAATTGTCGCAGAAAAAAAATCTGACGGATGACGGATTCGAACTCGCGACGTTCAGATTAGCTGATGCCTAGTGAAAACTTGTTTTATATTGAACCAAATTTTTGATTGTATTAACTTCGACAAGTATATGTCAATCAAATATTTAGTAAATCTAATCAAATATTTGATTGAACGAATAAAATTTTATTTTTTTCTAAATATATTGTTGCGATTATTCAAGAAACCTGCCTCAAGTAAAATTCCGTTAAAATTACCAAATTTTTTTTGAAGTGTCCCATGAATCATATTTGCCATTTTTCCTTGCATTTTTGTATCCTTGAGGCAGTAGTTCTCGACATGGGGGGCAGGTATACAGACGGCGAGGTGGTCGGGACGTTTCCTTACGCTTCGGAAGCCTCGAAAAAGCGAACTTCGAACTCGCCGGCCGTGTATTTTTGCGTCGGGATACAATGGCGAAGTCCCGGGAAGGTAAGCAGAAACTTCAATGGCGTCCCTTTCGAAGGGTGTGAGCATCGCTCTCAGGATTTTTGAACGCATTCCACGGGGAAGAAGAGACGAGGATCGGGGCCCTACGGAAGGAATCCTCGCATAATCGTTGGACCTCTCTTTCCCTCCTCCCGAAAATATCCATCTTCCTCTCTCTCGTGTCCGTTTCACCCTTCTGAAGTTACCGGTTTTAAGGAGGCCCCCCCTTTACTGTCTTTGTCTTTCTGTCGATTTCTCGCTCTGTCTGTCGGCATGTCCAACCAAACGGACCGGAGTCGACTATATACGAAATGCCGTCAATGAAACGGAAGTCGATATCTATGTATGCCCGTTTATCTGGCCTGCCGCGATACATATACATGCGAGACAGTAATTTCGCTGTTATCGCCCCCAAGGATCTAAACGTCGAAGCTCTCTCTCTCCCATTTGACGATATACACCCTCAGCACCGACGCCACGTACGGAAAAAATTGGAAACCGATAAATAAACAATTGCTTTTATATTTCAGAATAAATAAGTCGACGAGTGATGGTGACAATGGTCAGTGCCGATTGAACACTCTTAGTTAAAACCTGAGACTTGTGTAGTCTACGACTATTGATATACTATCGCGGTGAAAGATGGTCGGGTCAGCTAATTAGGTGCTGAAGATATTTTCATTGTTGACACTATTTTCGCGGAAAAAGATATTCTGTATTAGTCAAAAACTACTAGTGAAGGAATGAAAAGACGGAAAATTTAATTAGTATCATTGTACTAATAACAAGTCAAATTTAACTAATTCATTTTAGTAATAAGATATTAAGGTATACTATTACTTAGTAGAATTTAACTAAGGAATTGGTAACGACTTTTCACTCCTTCATTAGTAGTTTTTGACTAATTTGTTTTTAGGGAATATGTAAACAATTAGTAAATTCAAATTATGAATAAGTAGCAAAACTAGTACGTCATAGTTATTATAATTTGATTATAGTTTTTACTAACTGAAATAGTCGTATCGATGAGTTAATTAAAATAACTACAAAAACTACTATTACTACTATTGAAAATATCGATAAATGATTTGAGGAAGAACATTTCAAAGTAATAGAGAGTCGCGATTTAAGCACTAGCGAGAATTTGCAACTAAAACGTAGCCCTCTATCGGAAAATTATAACGAAAGTTCCAAATTCCATAAACATTAGGCATTAAAAAGTTTCTGTCATTACTTAAATTTAATACTTTAATAATTAAATGAGTTGAATAATTACGAACCTAACCTCAAAATTGCAAAAGCTATTTAAAAAACATTAAATGTATTTTATCGAAAGTTAGTTTCTTGTAATATTATAGGTAACATTTATTATGAAAACATGACAATTTATATTAATTATATAAACAATTAGTTAACTCTACACGACTAAATATACAAATATAAAAAATATAAAAATAGAGTATTTATGAACGAAAGTAGTTAAATTTACTAAACTTTTAATAACCTTGAAATAAATTTACTAAAATAACTAAAAGTAGTCAAATTTATAATTTTTTGTTGTTAATTTAATTAATTTCAGAGCTGACTACAGTTGATTTTTACCTTTATGAACTACTTAACTCTGTTAATTATTTCAAGTATTTTCAGATATTAACTACAGAAGTGATTGCCTTGAAACTCAAAAAGGACAGTGAGTCGGAAAGACAACTTTTAATTGGACAATTTCTTAGTTGAAACGAAAATTATATGATTAGTAAGTAATTCTAATTTTGTTGTATAAAGTACAAGTAAAGTACAAACTTGTTGACTGAATTAATTTAACACTAAACACAAGAAAGTTCGCCGTTCGTAGATAGTAATAAAAAATTAATTTTAAACCTCAATTAGTACGGCCTGAAATCCTGGACAAAAGTCAATATTTATTAAAGGGTATACTAAGTAGTATTTAAGTAACTAAATTAATAGTTAACCATTTCTGAAGATACATAACAATTTTTAGTTTTAGTACGTCAAAATATATGATTGAACTGAAATGTTCTAATTGTTACGTTTTAATTAAATATTGTATAATAAATCTGCAGCTGTGGTAAATGCAAAAATGTGGTAATATTGACCAAATAAGCCAACGATTACTAATTGTTGTTTAAGTAATACAATTAATAACTTATATTTAGGTGCTAAATAACAGCCTCATATTTAGTCAATATTTTTATTTAAGTATTAGTACATATCTAGTATAATATGATTAAGTATTAGTACATATACCATTAAAATTGTATTAATAAGTACTAATGCACGTATTAATTTAGTTTACAACAGAATTTATTTATTCAATTAGGAACATTAAAAAATTAGTTGTTACTAACTATAAATATCACAATATTCTGTTTTTTAAAAATACTCGATAAAAAACTGTTTAATTTATATTCTACTAAGTAATCGACATCATAAATTGTAGAAACAAATTTAAAAAATATTGTAGCAGTTTTATCAAATTTCAGATTCTTAAAATATTAATATATGATAAAATAAGGCAAAATATCTTAACATTAGTATAACTAATTCATTTAAATTCTCGAAATAAAAGAAATTAAAAAAGTTATCATTTTATAATATTAAAACTATTTAGGACCAACAAACTTGATTTTGTAAAATTAAATTGTATTTTTTCTAACGTTCTCACGATACATTATTAAAAAAAATTTCCTCAGTTGGATTCGAACCCTGTTACGCTCCTCATAATTTTTATTCTTCCGATTTTACATTTAACCATCTTAAAAAGAGTCCTGGAGGTAATCAAATATCCAACTAACTGTATTTAATACTTTTAATCACATTATACAAGTCGACTTTTAATTTTGCGACGTTAAAAAAAAGTATTCTCTTGGAATCCGCCTGACGCACACGTCATGGTCGAAACTTCAAAGATGCACTATAAAAGAATGCATTCAGCTGACGAAATCCGAATGCAATTCTTCTTCTATTCAGATTCTATGAACTCCACCTTCAAAATTTGGTTATGCAATAAAAGGACTATGACAATTCACATCCGGACTTTGGCGACAGCTGAAGTCGGTCAACACAAAGAAAGAGTGAAACTACGCAATAGGTGTATCTACACCTTGCTGAGTTAAAAAATAGATTTTTCGAAAATATTTAATGTTGGGAAACAGCTGCAGACTGGTGTCTTTGTGGTCCAAGATACGGACAAAAAGTAAGTTTATTGGACACGAGCGCTTTTAACGCGATTTTCTAGACATTATATTGATAAAAAATATTCTGCATTTGTCATTATTTATAGTAAAGATTTTTTGAACACATAGTAAACATTGAAATACAGTATGGTAATTTTTCTCTGAGGAGGTAAAACTCACGTGTTTTGAATCGTTTACGGTACGAGTTTGAAACTCAAGATGTGGTTTTTGCGAGAAAAACAGTTGTTAAAGTAATTGACAAGCAAATAAAACGTTGACTGCACACCATAAACAAAGTGTCAAACCGAAACTCGATGGTTGACAATTTACGAGATCCGTTTTTTTTTCTAGATCCACCGCAAAGTTTAGAGTCACATATTTTCTCGAGTGGTATTATTTCCTGTTTTGAAACTCTCAACTACCGTCAACGTGACGTTTTATTACCGAATTTTTCGAAACGATTGTGGGATTTTTTTTGCGCCGAACTCCTCAAAGAAGATTCGCTAAGAAGACGCGAGCAGGTAGTGTTTTTTTAAACAGGATTCCACTTTATGATGGAAAATTCGGACCCCGGATTCAGGAGGGACCAAGGAACTGCAAAGGATTTCCGTCGATGAAAAGCGGAGCGTGGTTAAGCATTGTGTAGCACAATGCCGACGTTAGCAGGTATGTGGCACGCAAAATTGTATATATTTGAATTTCAATTGGCCATTATTAAAAAGGAAGACTCGAGACAGTTTTTATTGAAATATTTTCAACGTTTTAGAATCCTCGAGTATTCGGCGGCGATGCCAAAGCGATATTAAGGAGGTACCTTATTATTTTACTGTCCTTAGGGTATTTTATCATATTTTTGCAATATTGTTTACTTCATTAGTTTTGTTTTTCTTTCGAAAGACTTTTAGGATGTTTTCCGGATATCGATTGTTACACGGTTATTTATTGACAGGTGTTTCACGAGAGAAAAACAACCCACGAAAGTGCAGCATCCAAGAAAATAAACAAGCCATTTGTCATGTGAAGCAGGTAAAAATTACTTAAGCTCCACACATCCGGTGCAACAAATTTGTTTTTTCAGCTAGAAACTTATTTTTTTAATGTTTACTGCATGTGAGTGCAATTCGGGCTTCTTTGGTATCATATGCTTTATTAGTTTTACGAAATTTCTTTTTAAAAACTGTTTTTTCCGAGATTTTTAGTATAATTTTACAGTTTGTTTATAGAATACTATTTTTCCGTAATTTTGGAGTTTTTAAGTACTAAGTAAAATGCGACTGCGATACTAAAAGTATTTTTTTTTCAACAAGAATATACTTCAACATTTTTCAGGTTTTCTAGCGATTCGCGTGTGATTTTTCATTTAAGATTTTACTTCACTCTAAAATGTTTTAAAAAAACGTTTTTTGGTTTAAAAATAAGATTCTTTCGTTTTAGAAACAATATTTTTTTTTCATTTCAAGACTACCTAAGGGTCTTAAAAATAAGATACAGCATTCTTTATGTCTGGAAAAGTTTTTAAAATTTGTAATAAAAAAGTTTAAACGCGTTTTTCTGAAAACTACATTTTGGACACGTCCGGAAACTCACTCAATTTTGTATTGATTGATTTGAAATTTGGAGAGAATTTTTAAAACAATTTTTGTAAGGGATTACACCACTCTAAAATGTTTAAAAAAGCAGTTTTTCCGTTTAAAAAACCATTTTTTCCGTTAAAAAAAAATTTTTTGTTTCGTTTAAAAAGTTCCTAAGGGTCTTAAAAATAAGATACAGCATGCTTTATGTCTGGAAAAGTTTTTAAAAATTGTAATAAAAAAGTTTAAATGCGTTTTTCTGAAAACTACATTTTGGGCACGTCCGGAAACTCACTCAATTTTTTACTGATTGATTTGAAATTTGGAGAGAATTTTTTAAACAATTATTTTAAGGGATTACACCACTCTAAAATGTTTTAAAAAGCACTTTTTTCGTTTAAAAAAACATTTTTTCCGTTTAAAAAAACATTTTTTCCGTTTAAAAAAACATTTTTTTCGTTAAAAAAAAATTTTTTGTTTCGTTTAAAAAGTTCCTAAGGGTCTTAAAAATAAGATACAGTATTGTTTATGTATGGAAAAGTTTTTAAAGTTTAATTCAAAAAGTTTAAACGCGTTTTTCTGAAAACTACATTTTGGACACGTCCGGAAAGCTGTTTAGTTCTTTACTGATTGATTTGAAATTTGGAGAGTATTTTTCAAACAAGATTATGTGGCATATTTCATTTCTAGTGTATATTTTTTGTCAAAATTGTCTAGAAATGTCCAAAATGTTCGCAAAAAGTGTTGTAACAAAATTCTTGTATTTTTCTCCAACATTTTGTAAATAAAATTTTAAACAACTTTTGGATTTTAAAACCTTAAACAATTTTTGTCAATAAAAAATTGTCTTTTTGACTAAATTTCGTAAAAAAAATTAGTCAAATTTTTGTGACCAAGTGTCTTCTTTCAAGACAATTTTGGCATTTGAGACACGAAAAATGTTTTGAAGGAAGACACTTGTTTTTCTTTTTATATAATTTTTTGTTCATAAAAGAAAAATTAATATATTTTATTTTTTTTCCTCAAAAATTTGGACCACTCGAATTCCTCATCAAAAAGTAAAAAAGAAACATCAACAAAAATGGTTAAAATACGCGCATAACCTATTTTTACTGTATTAAACAAAAATCAAAATTGGTCCAAATATCTCAATAGTGACAACCGGCATTAAAAATGTCTTAAAAATGAAACTAAACACGGTAAATGGTACAGCAGAATCCGGAGCAACTAGTAGAAACTTGAATAACGAAATCACTAATAATCGACGTAACTAATCCAGGGAATTAAAAAACTAAACCCATCAAACGGTACTCATCGGTATGAGTGCACCCCCTTCACAAAATTATCCAATGTATCTCACCGAAAATCACTCGAAATGAACATGGAAGAAAGTTTCTCCACAAACGAACAATCTTGTTCGAGTTCATAAGGTTCCTGGTCGAAGCACAACAATTTTTGACGATTCTGGTAGTGGCACCGCGATTTGTTCGATGCTCCGGATTACGTAAGAATAAGCACGCACTTAAATCATGGGCTGACAGTAACGTGACAACCTAATCTAACTTGATGGGTTTCAGGGTTCATCGCGAAATTCTCACGGTCTCGGAGGACTAGTTCCCCCCAGGTCCCCCTGGGGCAGGTGAAAAAATCGTCACCGACGTGGTCCTCGATTTTTGTGACGTCAGATGAATCCCCGGGTTAAAAAAAATTGCACTATCACTTGAATAGGTCCTTAATTAAACGTTACCTTCCATGTGGACGACGATACGAGCACTCGAGATATCCCATCCGACACCGGCAACTGCCACCACGCTAACTGCGGCACACGACCTAAATGCCGTCTCTGACTCCAAGAGAGAGAAGGAACTATAAGAACACCCGGCTCACTCCTTCTGTACGAAAATCGAAAACGGCAAGACGAGACGATCCACACCACCGGCCTCAGCAACCCCAATAACGGTATTGCGCTCAGGCAAAAAAATGGCGGCGGAGGAGGGGGTGTCCGTAAACCGGGGGTTAAGTTGGGTGAGGTTAGGTTTAACAAGGAGGGGACAGCACCACTGGAAGAATGTCCGATTAACATCCTAAGAGCGAGACGCGCAAATAAATCTGGAAATCGACAATGCGACATAGAAAGTCGCCCCCCTCCCCCTTGGTCCCGATCGAAAACTGGACTCATTGTGCAAAATCGCACACGCGATTATATAGCCAGCATCTGTTTTTGAGCCCCACGAAAGCCGCGTTCGATCGCGGCCGTTGCAAGTTAGGGGGAGGACGTAGGTACGTATCGTGGGCCCTTAAAGCTGCGTTCTTAAAGAAAATGGGCCTTATGAGGCTCGTACAACACCCGGAGAAAAACAGCCCGAACCGGAAAGGTGTTGGATAGGAAACGGTGGTTTCTGTGTAAACGCTTCGAGAAAATGACCGGACGTCAATCCAAAAACAAGGCGGTCCAAGTGATTCCTTGGTTTTTTGCCCAAAATGGGAACGACTTCTCATTTTGATTTGGCAAGGTTAGAACTTAACGAGCTTGACATTTTGGAAGGAAAAATCATCCTTTCGATGAGGTTTCGGCTAATTTTACACGAGAAAATCAGATTTGTCACACCAGGTCCTTAATTGGATTATGTTGATCGAATTTAATTGGTCATTATCAGTTAATTGGAAACAGCTTGGAATGAGATTACGATGAAAAATTTGGAAATTTTTTATTTTAACCAATTAAGTCCCAAATGGATGCTTAAAAATGTACACATAATTTATTGTAGAAAAATAGGATTTTTCTATAAAAACTAATTTTAGATCTGAAATTTTTATATACAAACCGGTGAAATACTTTTCTATCTAGAAAAGAGTCCAAAATGTTAGGACATGTGTGGTCTAGAATACAAAATTTAATATAGCAATCCTCAAAATGGCGCCGAAATGAACATTTTTTAAAAATTTCAGGACGCCGTAATTAAAAAAAGCTATGAGCTTCTTAAAAAAAAAAACGATAAGAGCGAAAAGTTCTCGGAATTAGTTCAGGAATACACTCGAGTTTTTCCAGATTTGTCTGTCGATATTTTGAAAAAATTTTTAATTTTTTTGTCACGAAAAATTCAGAAAATTTCTGAAAAAATGTAAGTATATTCTCCGATGAATTCCAAGCAATTTTTATTCTCTGCAATTTTTTTTTAAAAAGTTGATAGTTTTGGAGAAAAAAAAATTTTTCTATTTCAAGAACTATAATCTTTTGAAAGAAGGCTTTAAAAAAATAAAAAAATGCTTGGAATTCATCACAGAATATAAGCACTAATATTTTTTTAGAGTTTTTTGTAAATGTTTTTTAAATTTTCAAGAAAACCAAATGAAAAATTTATCAAAATGTTAAAATGAAAATCTCAAAAAAACTGGTAATATTCCTTACTGTATTCTAAGAACGCCATATTGAGGATAGTCATATTGTACAATTTCTTAGAATTTATAAAGAAATCTAATTTTTTTAGATTTTTTATGGTATTTTGAAAAATGTTGTGCTTAAATTTCTCTAAAAAATTTTAAAAATATTCCGCAAAATGTTTGAAGGATTTCTAGTATAGTTCGTGACAAATTTCAGGAAATTTTTGTTCTTACAAAATTTTCCAAAGGTGATAGTTTTCGAAAAAAAATGTTATATTTGAGGATATTTTTTCTCCAAAACTATCTACTTCTGGAAAAAATTTCTTAGACTTGAACATAGAATATACTAGCATTTTTTGACAGTTTTTTTTTAATGTTATGAAAAATTTCTATAAATTCCAAGAAAAAACTGAAAAAATTGCATTATGTTTCTGGATGAATTGTAGAAATTTGTTATTTTTACTATTTTGTTTGGAGAGTCTAATATTTTTCGAGTTACAACGTCCGGAAACATTTTAAATAAATTTTCATTGTGGTCGCCATTTTGTGGGCGTTAAAATGAAGTGATGCAAAAGAGTAAAATTTTTTGTTAAAATTCAATTAATCCGTGCATTATCGTGCGTAATTTCCTTCGAAACCCAATTACCGATGGTTTGAAAAAATTGATAAACATAAAAATTTCTACTTTTTTTTTTGCATTTTTATCAATATTGACGCCATTTTGGAATTTCTGTCGGCCGAAACTGAATTTTGATTCCGGAAAGTGGAAAAGTGACCTAAAAATCATTATGATACTGAGCTACATTGAAATTGTCCAAACTTTCGTAACTAAAGTAATCAAGCAAATAAAAGACAATTTTATGAACTCTTGGACGTTAATAGGTTATAATAACGCAATTATGCAATATCAATAGTTGACGATTGCCTACTTTATGACCAACTGAAAATCCATTTCTATAACGGGAGTAATAATCTCGAGATTGGGTTGTAACGACACCTGGCGGTATCATGCGTAACTAAAACTATCGAAATTCTATATAAACTACAGATTTATTACAATTTAAGTAGATACAGAAAAACAACGTTCTTAATATTCAATTATTATTAAATATCAATAATTTTTAATGTTTTGTTATTATATATTAATCTATAACAAAAGTTTTTGAAATCGTTCTTCCAAAGAAAAACAGTGGTTATATTTCGACTTTTTTTTATTTGCCGATTACGAATATAATTGTAAAAATTAACGATCACGCATTTTCAAGCAGCTATTTAAAAAAAAATGCAAAAAATGTTTTTTATTTTTAATTTATATGTTTAAGTTAAAAAATATGAGCATGACGAAAAAATGCTTCCTGATTCGTTAAAATATTTTACAAATATTCTACAAATTTTTATTTTATTCTTAATGATATTGTTGAAGAAAGAAAGCATTATTGCTTTTAAAAAAAATTTAAACGAGCAGAAATAATTTGTAACAAATGTTTGTTTAGTAACTCAAATTTTGTTTTTATTGCCTTGTAAAAGATTTTAAATAAACGTTTCAATATGACTGCATTTTAACGAGTGGTAGCTCACGTTTTCCAGACACAAATTCTTTACAACTTCACCGAATTCATTTTTAGAAATTCTTCACGTTACCTTTAAAAATTTATCAAAATCGTCCGGTGAAGTTGTAGAGAATGTTTTTCTCGAAAGAGTAAGACATCATTCTTTAAAATGCATCGAGTTATTATAATTTGTTAAACTTTTTGATAAGACCACAATACGAAAATTTGAGTTATTAACAAAATTTGTTTTACAAATTATTTTTGAATATTTAATTTATTTATCAAGAAGAATACAATTTTTTGATTTTAAAAATATAATCCATAATAAACACTATGTTCTTGGAAATGTTTTAAAATATTTTTTATCATTACATTTAGCATATATGTAGTAAAAAGTCCCAATTTTTTACATCTAAATCATTAAATGAATTTCTAACAATAACACTTTTTTAAGTCCTTCAACTGAAATAGCAAACATTTAGTATTAATTTAAACAATAAAATTAAATTACTAATGAAATTATAAATCCTATTTTATTTATATATTATTTGTTACTTTTACAAATTGATTTGACTAATTCGTTAGTCACAATTTAAAATGCACTAGAAAAAGTTAATCATAGTCACTTAATTGATCAAAATTTGTAATGTAATCCTCCTCATGTAAACAAAATACAAAATAACAAAAATATTGATGACTACATTTGTAATACCAACAATATTTTTCGTCCGACGAAAATAAATCGTTTAACTAAGTACACAAGATTTGTCAGTATCAGGTGACGATTAAAACATGTATGTTCTAATAAAGTGTTAAAAATATTTAGTAACTGTTCTTATATGAAGTGGTTTTACACTAATATATGTAATGTTGATTTATTGTCATCTGATGTCATATCACACGATAAGGCATGGGAAAACAATATAAGTAGAATTAAAAAAAGACAAATTATTTTTAACTTTCGATACTATGTTAGTATCGAGAAATAGAAAAGTAATTTTTTAATTATCCAAACTTCTGTTCATCTGAAATTAGTTATTCCTTATCGTTTTGTTATTTAAATATTAAATGTGTTATAACATATATTGTTAAAGATATTTAACAATAAACATTCCATTTCATTTTGTTATGCATAATTTTCCTAAGATTATCAAATAATGTCTATATTTTATCTCCAACTAGTGTTAATAAATAAACATTTCCAATTGGAATATAAAACTAAGAACATTTAAGTGCAAGTAGAATGAGATTTAACTGTGAATGAAAACTTAAACGTTTATAACATTACAAGATTACAATGATCAAGATAAGAAATGAAACATTGAAACTCCCTTGTTTAGAAGTGATGCATCTTTGATTAAACGTTATTCTTCATTTTTTAGATAGTTAGTGGGCGCAGTAACACCTGTCTTGTAAACAAGTGACATTCTAAGATTGCTAGTCCGATAATGGTACACAGGGTGAAATGGGTATTTTGACTGTTTGTCAGGTAGTCTTTAAAATCTTCATTTTCAAAATTTAAGAAACCATAACTAATCCAAACTGATTTAATATCAATATTAATGATTCCCCCCACTTTAGTAATTCCACAACCAAAAGCATTTTTTTATTAACTAAAAGTGTTGCCACCTGTCATGATTACATTTCCCCTATCAACAATTGTAATATTTAGTATAAACTACTAAATTTTAATATCAGTATTACAATTGTTCAAAATATCTGAGAAAGCAAAACATTAAAAAAAATTAGTATTATAAAATTTACGCATAATTAGTTTACGTTTCTACATAATATTCTTCTAAATTTAAAAAATGTCTAGCATGATGCAGAAAATATTGTTCTCAAGTTACACAATGCTGACCGTGGTGATCGATACAGGATTACATAAATTTATCTTATATATACGCACCCGTACATAAGAAGATTGAAGGGTCTTCAGCAGAATACAAAGGCATCATCTGCTAACAACGTAAATTGCAGGTATAAATACGTTTAAATCACTTCAAAAACCTGCAAATCAGGCATTTGAACTGAATTTTAATGAAAAATGATTCATCATCCCTAACCGTGAATGTATACTTGCAGAACGAGAAAGTGGATTTGTTTCGTTACAAAATGAACTTCGTAAAACTAAATCACGAAAATAAATATAAATCCTCTACTTCCATCAAATCCGTTCGAAATTGCCCAATAAAACAAAGAAAGAGCAAACAATACATTCGTAATTGAACAATTACCTCATCCAGTAATAAAAGTGACAGAAACGTTACCTCACTGGTCATTCTCCCTGTTTGAACGTTACCTTCAAGGTTGTAAAATCGATCCGTTCAAACATTCTAGTAATTTATGCCTTTGTTACCCAAAACACGTTGAAGATGAATGATCCCTCTTTGCCGCTAATGCCGAAACATTATTACAGATTTATGTAATATTTTTATGTAATAATTTAAAAACAATATTTTACAGAGGCCTGTACCTTACATGTAGTACGATTCCATCCAGGGGCCTTCTTCTTTGTGGGACTATTTTAGGTCCCTTTTTGACTTTTAGTTTTTCTTCCATTTTAACAAAATTAAAATGAAAGGCTCCACTTGTTAAGGACTTTACGTATAATCAAAAAGAACACGAAAGAAATGGAAAAATAGCACATCGAAGGTATTGATCCGTGAAGTTCCAATTCCCAAGTTGAGAGTATGAAAGCTATCTCGACAAACATCCTAACATTTAGGTTATTTGAGAACCACGTGCTCAATAAAATAAATTGCGAGTCAGGTGACTTTGAAGCGCAATACCAATCTGAGCTTTGGGAAACAGCCAAAGTCACCCAAAATGATTCAGCGTTCGCGAATACCGGTTGGTACGAAGGCAGAAAATACTATCGCTTCTCTCTATATTGACTTAAATTGAATGAAAGTAATATTTCACCGCGGAAGAGAAAGTTCTACTTTTCGCATAATATGCCATATAAATTATTTACGGATTCTCGACGTGGCTATGAATTCTATTCGTTCTATCTTCGGGAATTCGCATTATTTCAAATGTATTTTAAGACAAAAAATGTACTTTTCCATTTCGTGTGACTGTAATATACTTTAGAAAATATCCGAGCAGTCTTCAAGATATCGGCATCTGCTGTGTCAGCGCTTATACATTAATTGCAGGTGTCTATAAATTGAAATTGAGGCTAGTGAGTAAGTTGCTGTCACAGGCATGCGTAATCATATCCTAAATATCTTCTAAACTTGACTGTATTAATTGTGAAACACGATTAAATAGGCTAGTTTCAAAATATCTCTTTCCATAACAAAATTAGTTTGTGTAGTAATGTAGATAGTACGTCAGTGGAGTTTGAGTAAAAATTACACAAAATTGTTAAAATATTCCATTTTTAATTAAATAATTTACTAGTAAAAGCTGTTTATTAATTGTGGTTTGTATTGGTGAGCACTAAGACACCAAACATTGATACCGTGTAACTCAAGTAGATCAGCGAAATTTATTGATTGATGTACTGTATATACAGATTGAGCAGCTATAAATACAGGTATATTACGTTAGAATGGAGCTATACCTCGTGGTATAGATACCTAGTACAAAAATATTATTAAATCAATTTCAAAATTTACTATTTCAAAAAAGATTTAACACCAAACATTTTTTATAGCTGTATTTTTAAAGTTGCAACCAGTTAAACATTTGCCAAAATAGTAAAATCCGAAAACCTCTCAGTTTCAACCGTTCAAAACTATGGTTGATTTTATCGTGCATACTAGAAATGGTGCTCATTTTAAAGCTCAGAACGTGTACTTTCACCAAACCAACATTAAATTTTGAAAAATAAAAAATTTTAATTTTTACGAACAAAAAACATTTTTAAATGTAATTTTGAAGGTCAAAGCCACGAATTAAACCTTGAACAAAAAATGTTACCGTAATCATTGACGAATTCTCTACAAACCTAGAAATTTTCAAAATGGAGAACCGATGGACTCTATTTTTTTAAAGAGTTTGAATTCAACGCTGACGACGCAATTATAATGATAAATGTGCTCACGTCTCACTGATCAGAAATTGTTTATCTTTCTATACGTAACATATCCAAATGATAGGAAATATTAAGAAAATATTTTAAATTTTGAAAGATTTTTTATTAAATCTGTAAAAATGTGTTGTTTTCATATTGAAATCATTAGAAACTTCAAAAGCTCCACGGTACCGTAAATCTAAAATATATTTTATATTTTGAATGTGAATATTTAGTGCAGTCAGTGTAGTTGCTGCTTCTACCGCTAGATGCAATTGCGATTGCCGCTATCCGAAATAGCACACTTTACTCCTTCGATATATCTGGAGTATTTCAGTGGAACAATCAAATGTCCAACGTTCGTACTATTTCTGTTCCGGAATGTGACTGAAATATTTCCGGAGAATATTCCTAAAATTCCACTGGAATATTCCAGATATATCGAGGGAATGACGTGTACTATTTAGGTTTGCGTTTTCCGATATTTAGAGAACTATTGCTCATCCAATATATAAGGAAATCTAGGTTATATTGGCGCTTACACGTGTTGCTACATGAAGGTAATCATTTTTAACATTTCACTAAAACATTTAAAATGTCGTCTAAACTCCCAGTAATGCCTTCAAATTAATGTCTAACGATGTTTCAATTCATGTCTGGATCAACATTAAGAATGATAAATCAGAACATTAAAAGTCAAATGTGGCTATATCCCCACTTTAAACAATGTCCTGAATTTTGGTTTGCCAGTCACATACTCATTCGATGCGAGAGTGAGAGAGCAATATATGTCGATGTAAAGTGCACTAGTTGTCCTTCAGTTCCCCAGTCACATCTCCCCTACATGCTCTGGACTTCTATACATGTCGTTGCTATTGGGATTCCTATTAGGGTCGTTGACCCCGTAAGATATGGAAGTACGATTTTTGGCATTTCCTTTGCTGTCACTGTCCAGCTGTCTTTCGATATTGCGCATTCTTCGTAAGTCGCTTCGGTGATGCGTTACAATGCAATACAATTTTACGATTTTCGACGTTACGCTCAGGTTTTTTCTTTTTCGAAACGAATAGTGGCCAGAAATTGAAAAACCGAAAGAAGACTATGAATGAGACAGAGCCGGCGAAGAGACCGAAAACATAAATGAGAGTGGCTAAAAAAAAGGGAGAAAGAGGGACAGAGAGAGAGAACACGAGCGTGATTAACAAACCCCGTGTAAAATTCAACTGAAATGCAATTCAACCGGTCCAAAGAAAAAAAAAAAGCGGAAAGAATTTAAGTGCGAAAAAATGAATATGAAATCCTGTTTTTCAAGAAAAGTAAAACATTGGCGAGCATGTATTCCTTTGCTTCTGAAGATTCTCCATGTATAATGTCCCTTGCGTGTACATTAAAGCTTTTAAAAGCCAACAATTTTCTACAAAATATCAGTGTGGTTTTATTTTGTCTGGTCGAAAATGTGGTGCTAAATTGTAAAATGTAACATGGGAAAAAATCGTATTTAGCACCGTTGTCACTCCAAACGCTATCGATCACTGTCTTCACTACTTGGTGTCAATATCATCAAGACTCTTAAATTCAATGATCCTCAACGTCATAAACATCGCCGAATTTCAAAGGTCAAAGATGAAAGTGCGAGCCATCTTACGAGAATTTAAGAGAATGGTTCCATCCCATCCTCCGTAGATCATTGAAAGGAACCAGGAGGATCGATGGGACGTTATAAAATTTGTTAAAAGCAATTTCAGGCACTCGCGCGTCGGATAATTGGTAGGAAGGCTTGAAAAAAAGGCCGCTGTTTGTCAGAATCAGATACCTGTATAATTACCGATTTGTTGGTAATTATTAGAAGTATGTAGAGAATAGATTCTAATCTTCGACTCGCTGAGAACTTAGCTCCAGCTTATCCGTTCCATACGTTACCGCCTTTCAACCAGCGTCGAAGGCATCTGCTATACATGGTAGAACTTGCTTTTTTGTGTGGTGGCCGTTGCCCATGCATGTAACGTACGTAATACCGCATACAATCCCAATTTTTTTTTAACGTGCTCGATCGTATCTGTCGTATTAGACGTGTAGGTCGCGATGGATTCGTTGCAATTCCCTCTTACTCTCTCCTCCTTCATAGTTTCACCTCGGCCCCCTCCCCCTTTGTCACTGTGTCAATTGCATTGTAATGTATATATACACAGTTTCTTGCCATCTTATTGTAAACGTCTCCCTGTGTCATACATTTTCACCGTGCCCTTCTTCGCACATTCTCTTCTGTGTGATAGTCTCTTGTCTCTTCTTCGTTCCTCTCTAAGCTCATTCCGTCGATACGTAATGTATATTATGTATTCTTGCTACCTAGACTCTAGGTCTTCTCGATCCGAATTCCCTTCCTTCTCTTTCCAACAGACATTCCTTTTCCATCTCCTTTTAGCTCCCTGGACCTTTTCTCTTTCTCGTACCCTCTTTACATTTCCCCCCGTTGCAAAACTCTCACTCTCTGTGTTCTCTATACATAATACCTCGATTCTTTCCCCCAGATCATTCCTACACTCCCCCCTCTCTTCTGTCTCTCTCTCTTACTCTCCCCCAGACTCCAGAGCTATCTTGTTAGGCGGCTCCTTCTCCAGTCGCCTTTCATCCATCTCTGTCTATCCTTGTACCGGATTCTCTCGAAATACATCGAAACCGGTACCTTCCCAAGATTCCCTCTTCGATCAGCTGTTAACAATCGTGGCCGTACGCGTATAATATCGACCGGAGCGCCACGAAAGTTTGCCTCGACCAACTGCGCGATGGTGGCGAATCCTCCACGAATATTAGCTTGAATGGTAAATACATGCGTCGGCGGTTTTTGTTCAACCTCGTTGGCACGCATGTCGAAGCGATATGAGGCAGGTCGGCGCACAGTCGTCCCACCGGAAGTCGCCAGTTGCGGATGTCGTCGACGACGAAAGCCTGACATACATATGTCTGGTCTTAAACATTTCAATCCAAATAATTATCAATATTGCTCACATACATAAGAACAAGTATGAAACCATTGAATTCTACTTCTAGTAAAAAATATCATCTTATCTAATATAATTCTTCGACATTGACATCATGTACCGTAAACCATAAAGGTATTATCGTCCTTTCGAGTAGACTTGTATTGTGAATCATTGAAACACGTTGTGCACCATGACTCCACTGAATGGGTTGTTGATGCTTATCAACGATATATAAATGGTAATCCTTATACTTTCAACCACCTGTATATGCAACATTCATCAAAATGTCCCATTCAGTTACAACCTGTCCTGTTCTGGAGCTGGAATTATTGGATGCACATGTAGATTCTGTTTTGCTATTGCGTTTATGAAGGATTTCCATATCCATCTCGGTTCCGTAGGTAACATATCCATCGGTGAATCTGGCGCAGTCGGCTGGAGAGATCTGATAGTGATACGTCTAGACTTCCCACTTTGTAACAGTATGATGTTTCAATGATATACCCGGGGATGCTGCAACAGTCAGATTGCTCGATGCTATTAGTGTTTGATTGGAAGCAAAATGAGGAATGTTGATAACCAGATCTTTCTGTTGGAAACATTGTGAATAAATCAGATATTAAACCAATTCATTTTATTAGGATTCCATATCAAAACTTAGGTCCAATAGTTTAAAAATGTGGTGTTAGTCATTCTGATCTAGGTTCAGTGACCTGGGATAGTTGAAAGGTTTTAAATAAAACTCCTGTTGATAATAACAACCTTAATTTAATCTAAATTAACATGTTTATCTAGAATGTTTTGAATTTTATATCTTTCATGATCTTTCAGTAACGTTGATATTAAATCTGCCATTCGCAGATTTTACTACGTAAAGTAATTGATCTGCAGGTTGATATACCTCCAATGTCCACTTGAGAACAGGAAAACTACAACCGTTACTTGCTCGGTTTACGTATTAGAGAGAACCTTCAACCACCCAGACCCGTTAAATTGATCGCCGACTGATACACTACACATTCGTGTCATACATGCATGCGCACGTATACTGCGTCACTTTGCATAGCACCTGGCAAATACAGTAGGGTAAGTGCTAAAGGTTTGCACAAAATTCCATCATGTGGATCGAAATAACCTGAAAGTTTTTATGAAATTCTACATGTTACAAAAGTCAGTGTAATGTTAAAACAAAAATGTTGAATTTATCAAGGACAACCCAATTCGTGGAGGAATTCAAAATGTAACGGCTCACAAAGACAAAAAACAAAACTATATTCTACTGAAGACCATTGGTGCGGTTAACCTCGACATGCTCTTTAATCGTCTTTTACATTTTTTTTCGCGGTGCCCAGAGGCATAAAAATGCACACACGGACATGGGCCGTCATTGTCGAAAAATGCGTAGACGCCAATAAAAAGAAAACTATCGCCAGACAATGATCTACGGGGTAATGCATATTACATCGAAAGTCGGGGGACTCTCCTCGCGTTGCAGACAGGGTAGAAGGAGTGCCTCGAACAAAAAAGGAAACGGACCCCATGCGGAGACTTTGAAGCGGGGAAAAGTATACGAAAGGCGGGGAAGATGCGCGGACGCGAACAGTTTGTGAAGGCGCGAAGGGTCAAATTGCACAAACAATCAAGGTCGGAATTTACGTTTTTGAGGCCAGTAGAAGTTGAGCCCAGATTGAAATCCTATTTTCATCAGGACAAAGTGGATAAATCATTAGGGAGTCGGTAGGTATTTGAATGATTGAGTATTCCTGAGAGGTTCGAGGTCGTAGTGCAAGGAGCCGAGCCTGGAAAATGTAAATTTCAAATAGCATCCGCAGTTACTGTTAATGCATTAAAAGTCCAGTTGCATTCAAAACATGATGTTAAGTATGTACAATTTTTTTAACTCTAAACCACGGTTGCCTGAGTACCTTTTAAACTTTAAAAAAAAGCGAGAAATGGTAAATTTGTAAGGCAGATTATAATAAGTCCTTCTGGCATAACAATAATTTATTACAATAACTTGCTTTATGTCCAGTAAAGTAGAGAACTTATTCTCATTCAGGCAGTTTAATTTTAATGTTTTATCTGCTTTACAACAGAACATAGAAGCCATTTTAATAATTACATATGCGTCGATCAATATTGCATTAATATTTTGCTCTGGGGCTCGATCGCGCGCAGAAACATGGACCGCGGAACAATTAAATTCTCTTATATCTGGTTCAAAGTGTACTGAAATGATGACGCGAAAGCAAACAAGACTTAATTATGAATGAAAACGAGTGATTTTGAAGCAAACACGCAAAAGTTGACACAACTGCTGTTCAAACTGCTACAAAAACATCTAACAAAAATATTCTATAATGCGACCATTTTTTTCTTTTGTGCTTCTCGGCTGATGTCAAAAATAACATCTCTGAAACAGAAACCGAAAACAGAGTCGTATGCGATGAGCAATTCGTGAAGTGGAGGTCCGACTACGAGCTTTCATATGAATGAGTCAAGGAATGCAATGATTAGCACGAACGACATACGGATAATAAAATGGCATTCATTCTCAGAAACATGACCTAAACACGCATATGGCGGCATTAGAAGCTCGTGTTTAAGGCGAATGGGCTTCTTGGCCTGAAATTTTATGTCAGTTCGACACAGTATGAACGCAATATGTAGGCCAATGATTTTCAAAAAAAGTAAATTCCGTAAAAAAATAATCATTACTCTACGCAGAGTTCTACTCCATTTAGTAAGAAGTGTTACTAATTTAATTAGTTCGGTAAGAGAACTTAATGTTGATTAAATGTGCTGTCATCCATAAAATAATGAAATGATTTAGTACTCGTAACTATATCAGGAAATACGAATAAGAAATTCGTTGTTTTAAGGTCGTATGAAGCAAAAGTGTATTTCTTCATAGCAGGATTCTACTTAAATATTTTTTCATACATTATTATTACTGTTAAAAAGTAATCATAATTTATGGAGGAAGTAATACTATTGAGAAAATGGAAAATAACAAGGTTTAATTGATTAAAAATGGATTCTAAAAGAGCACATGAATAAGAAGGCCCCTGCGCAGCACATAGACGTATACACTTTAGGGGTCTTCGAAGTGCAAAATTAAATTGTTCGTATTTTCGTCAATATTTATCGCACAGAAATCATTTTTTTTGCATTTTAAAGAAAATTGAATGCTCTTTTTACACATAATTATACATATATAAGTTTTTAGATTATTTAGTTATAAAAAACTTTATAAATATTTGCACAAACATTTACGCCCCGACGACGTTACCTAGCCCTTCAATGTTGATCACACTATTACATGCATATTAATATAAACGAAAATGTTGTTTAATTACGTATGGTAATTTAATGGACGTAATATCTCCTGTGTACAGAAAATCGATTGATTTGTAGAACGTAATTTTATTACATGTTATACGAAACAAATCACGTAACATTACTTCAAGGAAATTAAATCACTGGAGAATTATCAGATATTAATTATTGAACACAAATACATATCTTTAAACTCACCATCCAGGTTTGATTGATTGGTGTTATAATATTAAAGATTTTAAGTTGACGGATTATTTTTGGAAAAATGTATTTTAAGTTTGATAATCGATAACTTTTAACGAAGAGTGAATGCCACGTCTGTTTCCGATTTTATTTTCGTGCGTTATTATTTCAGAAAATGGTTGGTGGCTTAGTTGGATTGATGGATAATCGAATATGATAAATTATGCAATCAATATTAAGAATTCGATTTCGAGTTGTAATCCGATTATATTAAGGATATTACAGTTAAACATTTGGAATGAAACTCTTTCTATAATTAATGGATGCTTTGCAGTAACCATTTGTCAACAGCTTTTGCCTTATCGGATTCAAACTTCCGACAAGTGAGCGCTCTGAAATTTAGCGTCGATGGTAATTTCTACGCTAATCGCCTAGTTAGGAAATTTGTAGTAAACAATAACCAAGGATATGTAAATTAATTAATCTTGATTAATATTTATTTATTGTTACTAGTGAACGCCGTTTCTAATTAATCAAATCGACGTATCGTCAATTACCGATGCTGAAACAGATAATGTGACTTAACGACGATAAAAAAATATTGCATTTTTAGGAAAGCGCTAGATGGCGCGGTAACTAAAAATCTAAAAATGAACGACAAGTGTACTAGCAAGTAGACTAACCAATAGGTTATTACAAAATGTATCGCCCGCATTTCAAGTCACTGCTGTTCCGAAGTGGGCGTAAAGTGAAAAAATATCTACCGGACGTCTAATGCGATGTCCGATTACAGCACACACGACTTCGTTGACCCAGTGAATGAATTATTTTTAAAAACCGCGTGAAATAATAACACCAATTGTTTTCCGAAAAATAATGCGAATTAAAAAACAATTAATAAATTATCCCGCATTACCAACAAGCCAGACCGGATAGCGAAAATCATCGAATCCTTTTTAAAGGCTATTTAAAGGAAAAAAAGAGAAGGGGCGTAGTGGGTCCTGTGAAATTCCAACACCGAAGGGTAAAGAAGCATTAAAGGGTTCGGGGGCCGAATTCTCCGAAATCCTCGTCGGCCTCTCTATCTGTCTCTTTCTCTCCATAGTGACTTTCCGTGCTGTGCCCAGTTGCCGCGATTTGTATGTGTCCACACATGCGCGATTTCGCATACTGTGTCCATATACGCACAACCGGAGCCGTTTAAAGAGCCGACTAGAGTTCGCGACTCCACCGACAGGCAGACAGAGACAGACAGATATATATATAGAAAGAGAGCGGGACCAAGCAAGAGAGAAAGAGAGAGAGAGAGAGAAGGTCGTTAAGCATTGCTCGGTGTGAATTTTGCCGGCGAACCTCGGACCGCAAAATATCCCACGTCGACGTCTCCTGTACGAATATTCCCCTTTGCCTCTTTCACATTTAGGGAGTTAGAAAGAAACGCAGAATAGATCGGAGACGAAAAGAAAAAGAGAGAGAGTCAAATAGCGTTCCAATGTACAATAACACTGAAAACAAGAGAGACGGGACTAAGTCAAAGGAAGGCATATAAACAAGACCGGGTATAGGTAGAAACGAGACAGATCGAGAGCAAAGAAGAAAGATTGCATAGACGCTAGGGTTCAGATTGGCGACTGCAGTCTGAAACACTGGAAAACAGGCAGAGGGAAAGATGCACAAGCAGAAATAGAGGATTTCGAGGAGAGAGAGAGAGACCGAAAGATACATTACGGGATGAGAAAAATAGAAGAGGGATAGAAAACTAAACCAGATGATCGCGGAGAAGAGATCGAGAACTATACGGAGTTGGAGAATTAGTTGGAGAAGTCAGATGGACCGATCTAGTGGGAATGAGATGGAGAGAGACAGGGAGTATGCAGACAGGCCCATAGACGGAATGAGAGGGTGGCCAAGAGAGTCTGCGACATGCGCCCAAAAACAAACCCCACAACGAATCTTGTGCAACGAGATACCCACTTGCCGTTCCCCTTCGTTTTCCTAGAAAACAGAGATATCCTGTCGTCACCAAAACTCACAAGATTAGCCACTCGTGCGACGGCAATTTTCTATCAACGGAAATTTCTACGAATTCTTAATTCTCCGGCTGAATGAACGAAACATGGGTAAAGTTCATTTTCTGACTTCCGGTTGGTCAACATTTGTGCAAACAAATCTGTGCATCAGGAGTCCCTAGTCTGTGCATCAGGAGTTCCCATATACCCTTGGACCAACATTGCATTTAATATAACCCTTTGATAATAAGTTGAACTTATTTCGTTCGAACTTCAAAGAATGTTTGATGGAAGGACATTATAGAGTGTATGAAATGTTCTTTCTGTTCTTTGATGGGAAATGTTTACAGCAGTTGACTTAAGAATGCCAGAAAACATATCCCCTTTTCAAAATGGATACGACCTGAGTTTCCAGAAGAAGTCCTTGAGACCACCCGGTCTCTCGAACTTTGGGCGAGGTCTTCGCTTTAATGAACCATATGTACTATCCGCACTGACAGGAGGATTTACTTGTTATTACTCTAAAAGAATTTCTTATTGCAAACATCTTGATGTGGGGAAGAAATTATTGGATCATTATAAAGAACTTAATTATTTTTGTGTGTCGTTAAGATCGCAGATTTTTTGAAATCCCGGCATTGTATACCCACAAATGAAATCGATTTTAATTCCGTGAAATCGTTTAAGAGCTGGACTATATTTGTCTTTGGATTCTCGATTTCTTTTAGTCGTTCGGCGTCACCACGATTTTTTTTTCTTGTTCAAAAGTATTTTTAGTATATTCCATTCTTATTCCTCGTGCAGAACGCGTACTTTTATTTAATTGCTCTCAAGTTCTCAACATTAAATTTTGATTCTTTTTCTTATATGTATAACATCTACTGCAAAAAGAGTCATTTTCACTCATTAATAATATACAACGAAGAAAAAAACGGACAAATTATATTATAAAGAAATGGGTTACATATACTAAAATGTTCACTAGTCGGCATTTACGAGAAACAGGATTGTACCGGGTGAGTCGAAATGAAGTGAATATAAGGAAACCGGATTTCAAAGTTCGGTGATCGTTATGGATGTGTTGCGGTTTGGATTCTAACGAGTACACTCGAATTTACGAGTAGTAAGTATATAATTCATGTTAAGTCTTAAATTATTGGTGATATTCAGTGTAAGATTGAATATGACATTCCTGAATTCAGATTTGCAGAGTAGAGTTCCTTAAATTACACACATGTAAAATGATCTCTTGAAACGTTCTCTAAGATGACTTCTTAAGTACCCCTAAGAAGAAAATCTTAATATGATTCTTATGCGACGATTTTAAGTAAAAAGAGTCAATTATTATTACTTAGAGTTGTAATCTTTTCATAACAATTGTTTAAGTACACTCCCAACTTCATATTTGGATTCGAGGAGGGCTACCTGGTGCTCCCTTAAGAAACTGAAAATAGTACCTAGATCCTAGATCTAATTGATAAGTTATGGCCAAAGGTTATATAAAAATAACAAGAAACATTGACGAAGTTTTTAATCTCAAACATTTAATGATACACGTCTGTGAACTTTAGGCCATACAAGACCTAAACTGTTTTGACCATGATTCAAAGTTACTTACATAATTCGCAACTTAGGATAGTAATACTTCGGCTTTGTCAAAACTGTCTGCTGTTTCAGCACATTAGAATAGAACGAGTTTCCACACCCAAAATTCAGTAGAGTTGGCAACACTGAATATCCTTCCAGAAATTCTAGTAATCAGGTTTCGCAGGTATCCGAACGTGACACGAGTGTAGTGACGAGAAGATTTGCCATCGTTCGATGAATGGACTGTTAAGTAAGTAAAGCAATACAAGTACTGGACAGAAAATCACAATCTAATCAGT
Organism: Trichopria drosophilae; assembly: GCA_030407085.1. Lineage (NCBI taxonomy): Eukaryota > Metazoa > Arthropoda > Insecta > Hymenoptera > Diapriidae > Trichopria > Trichopria drosophilae. The sequence goes on from CM059582.1 coordinate 196,576,624, forward strand.
AAACTACAAGCTACAATTGGACCTCATCTAGCGTTTCTTATCCGGTATTGTAGCGTTCGAAGGGAATTCGTCATCCCCGCCTTATATTTCACAGCCACATGTTCACGCAAGTTCAGTTACACAACAAACACTACCAGGCGAGATTAAGGCAAGTCGGTGAAATTTCCTCTGCGGGATCGAATATTACAGTGGGTAAAATCTGAATTCTAGGTGGGGTTAGACTATTGTAGGGAGCTTTTGAGGTATGAAGAGGTTAGGATTTTGGTGTCAGGATGCGCCTGTTGTTTGTGATAACTATTATTAAGTAGGGAGTGAGCTTCTAAATGCCAAACTTTTGGATGTACTATGGGAACTCATCAATTGGCATGAACCTTATTAACCGATTTCAGAGAAGAGTTATTTTTAAATGGAAAAGGATTTGCGGGATAGGTTTTTAAAAGGCCACCTACTCAAAAACCCCAAACCCCCATCATTCGAGGAATGCGCGAAGCAACAATTAACCTCAAGTTAGGCCGGAGAGACCAAGTTATCTTTCGAAATCTTTCAAGGAAGCATTCTCCACTAATCCCGATCCTTTTCCGAGCTGGATCCATGTGGATGCTCGACTCCCGAACGTTTTTTCCCCCTCGGGGCTCAGGCCGGTTCGTTTGCTCGCGACGAATCTACAAGGCGAAATAGAAGAAGGGCGCCGTGTCGGAATTCACGGTCGTAATTTAAGAAGCCGATTCGATCCTGTGGATGGCACGATCGTAAAAAGTCTCCTTGTGATCAGGCCGAGTCTACCGGTACGTAGATCTTTTCGCGAATGAGCTCTGATCAAGTAAGTACTCTGGATCATTATGTTGGCTTCTTAAGTTACGACTAAGAATTCCGATCCGAGGTACGTTCCACTTACTTGGCTCGGGTGGACATGTGCAGGGAATTCGCGAGGTTTCTCGCTCTGTCGTGGCTCCGTTCGGTCTGCTTGTCGCGTGTCACACTCGAGCCATTTCTCGCCGGTTGATACTCCTCGTACGGTTCAACCTTTTCCACGGTCGTCCCTCTTCCACGCTAGCAATGACGTATTATAAAAGAAAAAAGGGGCCACTCGAAATGAAGAAAAACCGAACGGTCACCTGGTTGGAAAAGGCTCTCTTCCTCGCTCTCATGCGCACTATATCTTTTTCTCGATTTAGCGATCTTCTCGCTCACTCCCCGAGAGAGACGAGGAGAGGGCCTGCTTCGTTCTGTCCATTTCCTTCGGTTCGGTGGTTTCTGCCCGCACCTATCACTCCGGATGGCCACTCCACTAGGAGTCCCCGATGCACCCCATCATCGGCGACCCATCAGGAACCTCCTTCACCGTCCTAACCGTTAGCAGCAGCGCCACGAGGCCAGGTACGACTCGGCTGGCGCGCTGGCAACTGTGGAGAGTGCGACGGAGTGTTGTCTAGTCCTCTCGATAGTGAAACGACGTGCGCCGTCGTTGCACTCGTGGTAGTGCTATGTGGTGCGCACAGCCAACATCATCGCGATTCCAACCGTGTATATACAGCCAAACACACCCAACCAAACCTGCTCTTTCTCTCTCTCCCTCTTCTTGAGCTCTTAGGCGCCTGTGCCGAACTCACACATGGATCTTGTCGGCATTCCAACCGGCTTTGGCCATCTGCCGGGGGACACCGAAGTCTCGAAGCGCGCCAAAACCAGGGGCTCGTGGTACCTCCACCTTACCAACCGGTTCCAACCAAAGTCCCTAGGCTTCGGTTCGACCTCCTTCGCGCTCGTTTTCTCGTGGCTTCATATACCAGCCTAAGAATGTAAGATGTTTAGACGTCGAATGTGTTCGGATGTTAGAAGGCCGGGTTTGAGGCTGGGCGGATTTCGAGGCCTTCGCTCTCTGGGCTCGGCCGAGAAATAAACGTCAATGAAGGAGTTTCCTTTGGTAGAGACGTCATTCCTGCAGCGATAGGCATTTCGGCTGCTCTCGGGAGAATATAGAGAACGAAGAATACTTCGCTAATTACGGCCGTAGGTTTATTAAGGTCGAAAAGTGAAATACAACGATGACCCTAAATGATTATTGGTGATTATTAATTATTTAATTATAACCGCATTACAAGATTCAGAGCCGGAGATATCCATTGCGGTTTAGGTAATTGCTGCTCATAAGTCCGTGAAATCTGGTTGGATAGTCGAATCCTTTAGTTTTTACATCTCTCAAATATGGTAAAAAGGAATTGCTCATTTCCCTCCCAAAACAGAAGACTACGACAAGAGGTTATAATATTAACTCTTTGAAGGGCACATGTTTCTTTTGGGCGGATTATTTTTATTGATGAGAATCTTATTGTTCTTGAGGACGCTGATTACGAATTTGAAATTAGAATTGGAAAATGCCTGTCCAGTATGATATACAAAAAAGGTCACTCGAATTGCATGAAATTCGTCTTTCGAAGGTTGTCTGGGTCGATGATTCTGAAAATTCAAAATCCAAAATCCACCTTACAAGCCTATCAGAAAGTGTCTGGATGCCAACAAGCAAATATTGAAGATTTACTACGAATTTACGTTAGAAAATTTGTTAAAGTAATGCATAGAATTTTTAAGGTATCTGATCACGAGTTCATTGACATTTTGCATTTGACGTTTTACATTTCGTTACAACATCATCTATCCGTCATTTTGAATTTTGAAAATCTAACGATTGACTATACTTGAACGCCTAAGTGAATTTTGTTTACAGGTCAGTATGGAAGTTGTGGGTTGAACAAAATCACCAATTTTTTCCGCGATTTTGTATAATTTAAAATTAATCAGCAAAAATTCTAAAATGGAGGAAGTGACGAAAAAATGATATGCATTTTTAGTAGTAGATTCTCGGATTCCGTTTCAGAATACATTTTTGTAGTACGGATATTATATGGATATCTGTATGAAAAGAACGATTTTAAGATCAATTACCTTCAAGAGTATCAGATGTTGAGTGAATGATACAGCTGCGCCTCTTATATTTCCTATATTCGATGTACCTCCATGTTACTTTCAGTGTCGAAAGACGGAACACTTGCTAAAGATAATTTTTATACGTTAAAAAGGGTTTGCGTTTCCGCAGAATAAAAGACACAGGTATCAAGTCCTGTAGCGATGCAAATTGAGTCTACCGAATATCCTTAAAAGAGATTAAGGGGAGGTTCTCTTCTATTTTGGCCAAAATATCTATTTTTTATTGTATTTTTTAATAGCTTATGATGCGCAAGATATGTTTCTGAAGTGATTTGGCTGATAACAGTTGCATAAAAAAGTTCTCGCATAAGAAATAAACCTATTTTTGAAAACTTATCCAAATCAGTTTGCTAATGACTTGAAAAAAATCAAGTCAAATCTTAAATTGCGTTTCCTGAAAAATCTTTTAACTGGTTTCCAAGATATCTAAACTACTTAATGAATTGACGTACTTTTTTTGTTAAGTAAATAACATTTAGGGGCGCTTGAACTAAATTTGAATGATACTAGCCTTGTTTCGTATTATTAAAGTACTTTAAAGATAAAAAATGGTACTAAAACTTCACATTCTTGCAATATCGGAAATTATCGACGTTTTATTACCAAAATATGTTCAAGCGTCAATATTTTTTATATAACATGTAAATCTTTTTCGTATTTTCATTTCAGATGATATGAACATGGCTGGGGACTGATTGAGTACCATTTTTTTACAAATTATTTTCAACGGAGTTAAACTACTTCACAATGGCCTTTTATGCGTCAAATATTTTTTTTTGTACGCTGTAAGAATCAATAAATAATGGTGTAAACGTTGTACATTTGTGTCCATATATAAAAAAAACAAGGGAATCGCCGTGTTTTAGGCTTCTAGAGCATAGCCTCCCTTTAATACTGTCAAAACGGTCGAAAACTAGAATAAAAAAATGTCTAAAATGAGGATCTCTTAAAGAGCTCCATACATTATATTAAAAATGTTTGGTTCCTGGTTTATTTCAATGCTTTCTGTTATTATCTTCACGACTAAATATCTGAAATGTTATATTTGTCTACTTTTCCTACATGAAAGTAATAAAGTAATCGTTTTAAATAATATTACTTGATATCACGATTCTAAAAATTTAATGAATATTAAAAAAGACAAAGTAAATTTCTAGATGGATGAAGTCCCTAACTAATAACTCCACGCTAGAATAGTTAATAGCCTTGACAACACTACAGAAAGACTTCTTTAAGATATCTTTCATTAGTCTTAACTAAACAGCTAATATACATCCTTAACATTAGTTTAAGATGTCAACAAAAGGATACAATACCGTGAATACTGATCCGAAAGGGCTCTTAAAGTGATCATAAAGAATAAGTATTTCTCGACCGTAAGTGTTGTACAAGATCTTTCAAATTTTGAGTCTTAGGAAATGCTCTTTTTTCAGAGTTTAAAACAAATAATTCACTACAAAATAAATAAAAATTCTAAGAATGAAAGTTGTAGTTTCGATTCAACTATAATTGGACGAAGATGATAACTGAATGGAGATAACGAAATATTAATAAAAAGTATGATATCACTTCCATATGTAAATACCATAAAAGTACTCATTTTTTCCTCATAGATATGAACGCGGGAGTTCATTTTTGGATTTGATCGCTATCTAGAGTCTTTAAAGGAAACACAGATCTCAAAACAGTGGAGCTCTTTAAGAACAAAAAATGTCATTAAGAGCACATTTTTCTGGCCCAGCTGTGGATAATCTTAAAAATGTATGATCTTTTTGGTAACTTATTTTCTTTCATACCAGTTATAAAGTTAACATTCACTTTACGTTCCCTTAACGATATGAGATTTTTTTTTAAATAGTAAGCAATCATCAGATTTTGCAAGTTTAAATGAAGTATACTATAATTATCCTTGTAAGGAAAATCTGATCCACAATTGGGCATCTTGAGCGTGCGAAGTGAGCTATGATCATCCTACCCTCGTTTTCAACTATATAATTAAATGACTTTCCGTTTATGGTTAGTGTCGGTCGTAATTGAAAGTGTTTGATCGGGCTTGATAATCACTTTAGATTGTAGCGATTAGAGATTAATTACTCTCAGATTTGTTTGAAAGATTTGACCCTGTACAAAAGTAAATTCATATTTTCTAATATTTGTGGTCACAGAAATGTCAAACTAAATTCTACACAGTCAATAGCAATAATATTTTGTAATAAAAATGTATTCACTCGAATACATGTATATTAAGTATTTATTTAAATTTATAAATTTTAAAAAATATATTTACTTTCAACAATGTAATGTATTGATAAATATTCGTCTAATTACAAAAATGATTGTTATTCCCTACAAAAATATCATTCGTGTTAGAAAACATTTTAGACTGAATTGAACACATTAGTCTACGTTATATCTCACGAAAAAGTACACGTAAAAGTACTCTGCAGGAGCTCAATTTTCACTCTATGTATTGCGAATTTTCACGTTGAGAAATTTAAAGAATGGTTAGTTACAATTTATATCTAAAAGGACCTTTTATCTTACTATCAATAACTAATTTAAAATTGACACATAAGTATTCTTAAAGATCACTTTAAGAGCTCTTTCTATTAAGTATTTAAGACACCTTACAATTTTTAAGACTTCTTAAACAGCTCTTAAAGATTTTTTCTTGCTATTTGGGAGAGCACAATGCAAATCTCATTACTGAGTGCAGCACCTCATATTGTTGTCTGACATAACTTGTAACGATCACTTAAAAATTTAAGTATAACAGACCTGCGCATTCGAAGACAAAGTAACCTCGTCTTAAATGAATGGACAGAGCAATGTACCAACAAAATTTCTTTAGAATTATTGAAACACTAATAACACTGAAAGCAAAATAGAAAAGAGTTCAGATTGATTTCGAAATGTGCTCTAAAAGAAGTCAGATGTCCCGCTTTCGGAGGATTTTCTGAACATAATGTCATTATGAGATCTTTATGAACTCATGTTCAGAAAAACTTCAGAAAGTAGTACACCTGACTTCTTTTAGAGCACATTTCGAAATAATTCTAAACGCTTTTCTATTTTGCTGTTTGGGAAGATAATATGTTAGAAATTATTGCTGAAACCACTATTCGTTTTAAAATTTGTCATACAAATTATAACAGAATATAAACATTCGGAATTATAGTTATTTTAACTAAACGCAATTGTATAGATAATAAGGATAGAGTATAACAATAGTTACTAACTAAAGAATAATAGTACTATGTAGTAGATCTGCTTAGCAGATCGAATATAATAATTTGCGAAACAAATGGAAAATATTTCGATTACAGTTGCTTAAGGAGGTGTATATTTCATTTTCTTAAAAAAAAAGGTGGAATCGGATTAAAATATATCATAAAAAAGTAATTGATTTATCTTTTCTTTTTGCGCGAAAATAATTGTTGACATACAATTGCTGTCATTTATTTTGCTACTAATATTGCGGTCCTTTCGAACTTATTTGATAAATAAAAAATTCATTAATGATATTAGAATATTTTTTGTCTGCTTCCAAAGTAGTTTTTATATGATTTTATTAAAATTTAAAATTTAGTTTGTACATCATTAAATATCACGATATAAACAATATATTACATCATTGATAACTGAAGTATGAAAGGTAAATAATTTTACCATATTATCTACTCTGAATTAATCAAAAAATACTATAATAAAAAGACAACTTACCATGAATTTTTCTCTAACAAATAACAAAACACGAGTAATTAAGTAGTAAAATTACACTAATCGAAGTACTCATTCTACTAATCTGGAAGAAAAAACAATATTTGAAAAAACAATATTTGACCTTTGCATTTACAATTTAGTAGTTTCTTAATAGTAGTTTAACTAATTAAAATTTAGAGAATATATTATGTACATACGTGTTTTTTTTTATTTTACTGTATTCTGTATATTATTTTATAATTTATATTACCATGATATTTGGCTAAAAGTAATTTAGTAATTAGTAGAAAAGCGTGATAACTATTTTATCTCCAAATTAGATAATTAATGTTATATTCATAGCCACCTCCCTAAAAATAACTGCACCTGATAACGCACATCAATATCACTTGACAAAACATAAATAAAATGGCATTATTATCACAGTGATTAAAATTGCGAATTATCACATATAAATGCTGTGGCATTTTTGTTCTAATCAATATGTACCTCATTCATTTTTTTGCAACATCCTGGTTTTCTCTTTATGAATATCGAAGAATTTTGCTTAATTTTGAGTAGTATTGTTAGTCTTGTAGTAGTCAATATGCTCAGAAATATTTTGAAATAAATTAGGAACAAAAATGTTCTTTAAACTACATATATTGCTATAATTAATCGAATAATCTTTAATTGAGTAAGACATCAAAGAATGTTTTTGCTGTCATGTTAAACTATTAATCCCCAAGTACACTGATTTATTTATAATGAATATTGCTATTTTCTTGGTTGTTCTTTTGAATGCAGCTTAGCAAATTTTGAAAACATTACTGTCTTTAACTTCCCAGTTTTAAATGTAAGAAAGTATTTTTCGGATACTCGGACCGCAAAATAGTATGTTGCATACCAAGGGAGTAAAATAGCAAGTTCTCGCCCTAGGGAGTAAAATAAAGGTTTGACGCCCTAAATCAATCGAAAAATTGATCCCGATACTCAGGGAATAACATTAGATCCCAAAATATTCTTTTTTCGTAATGGCGGGTTCAAAAAGTCGGCTTAAAGGAGAGTCATGTTTTTGAATTTGTGGATTAAAAGTTTCAAATGTGTTCTTGTGCGTTTGGAAAAACAAAATATAATTTACAGGCGTTTTTTAATTTACTGAACACTATTTTGTCATCAGAATTTTAAAATACAAGATGGCGGACTCAATATGGCCGATATTTACAACTGAATTTGTTGTTTCTTATCAAATTTGATCACGAATTTCATGTATAGCCATCAGAATTACTTTATTTAACATTTTAAAGTTCTTTCTTGTTTTTATTTATTACAAAAATGTTTAAACATTCGACAGTCATCAAAATTGGCTGATTTGAAATTTGTACATAATTAATTACAATCCTGATGCATTATTTGCGATAATAACAAAAGTGTAAAAGAAATTTAAATAAAAATTAATAAACAGCTGCCCAAAGTAGTATTAGGCTAATCATTTCTGAACGAATGTATTCATTACTAAACGACAACATAGATCTTGCATCATTTTATGAAGACATTTTGAAAAAATATATACATTGATGTTATTAATTCTTGTTATTTCTTTGAATACTCATTCATTAATTTATAGTAAGTACATTATTTACAATTGATTTATATATGCATTCGTACTATTTGCTATTGATATAATTGTTTTCTCTTACGATCACAAATAATTCGTTTTTTTTTCTTCAATTCTTAGATTGAACTTTGGGTTTGTAATTATAGTCTTGAACACGGTTTAACACCCTAAAAAAACCCAAAGAATATAAGAGGAATTTTACGTGTTTAAAGTCATGTCAGAAGTTTTACAAGTGATTAATCATAATTAAAAAAAAGAGTTTACATAACTCGTACTAGTGTACTAATCTACTACTGTACTAATGCAATGTAAGAAAATTGTTAGTTTAAAGAATGAAAAAAGTTTAAATATATGAACAAAATTAAACTAAAATATAAATGCATATATATATAAAATAAATAATAGCAATAAAGAACAATTTTTATGACCGGTGTATGACTAGATCGATGATTTTACGTATGAAAAATCGAATAAAACCAACTAAGGAGATACCAGTTTTTATCATGTACCGATGACTTCGAATGTGATAGCTACGCTTGTTTGAGAAAGTTCACTTTATATCTTGTAAATGTATTAAATAGTGAATACGTTGAGTTAGAAAATTACTGTAAAGGAAGATCCTTAACAGAAACATTTTTAGAATTATTGCACAAGTATATTTAACCTGTAATATCACGTTAAAAATAAATTTAAAAAATACATTATTTAACATTGCTACTATATTATTTTATACGAAAATTACTTATATCAATAGTTTAATTTTACACTATAAATTCAGTAAATTTATGTATATCAGTGCAATTCATTTCCCCCCTCAAGTCCATCAAATAATCAAAATTGTCTTCCAGCGTTGAAATCAACCCTCTAAATTAATACAAAAAGTATACCATCAATATCGATTAAAAATATTTAAATTTTACCTCTGGTGTAATAAAAGATGAAAATGAATCCTTATTAAAGCTGATTTCGCATATATCACTGTCACCTTCCATTCAAACAGTCCTCTGAAAACTATCGACTGTCTGGAAAGTTTATTTATTCATTTACAAATACATAAATGAAGTATTGACAAATTATTTATTATATTACAGACATTAAATTGTTGCTGGTACATGTTACGGTTAGTAAACAAAACAGATTTTAGATTCCATTATTTAGTAAGATTTATTGTTCTAATTACGTATTTCACTAATAATTAATTGCATATTGAAAACTAGATTTTTTAATTAAACTACTTTGATATAATCAACATTTTCTAGAGGCTGTCCATAAATTACGGAACACCATGTTTTCTGCCCCCTTTCCTTCTGACATAACGCTCTTTGCGTCTTTAAGGCAGGCCCAGACCCCCCTCTCCTAAATTGCTTCATGAAATTTATAGACGATCCCATTAAATTGTATAAATTTTGTGTAATACAGGATGGGAAATGATAATTACAATTATTTTAACACTTTAATAAGAGTGTGAATTCACTCTTTCACTAGAGTGGATCAGTGTTCACTTGAAATTAAGAGTAATACATTAACAAACATATCGACATTTGATTGACAATTACAAATAGTTGTTTGTTAACTGTCACATTCAATATTAGGAGTGAATTTCTTCACTCTTTCATTTGGAATGACTGATTTCACACTTTTAGAGTGGGCTTTCACTCTTTTTGGAGTGAGCACTTTTTTTACTGCAGGTTTGGAGTGAAAATTTCATTCTAAGAAATTTAGCGGATCTCTCCGTCATTTTAAGCTTAAAAATTCTTTTGTCAAAATTTCCGACTGTTTTAAGCTTATTTACTCCCTGTAGATCATAATAGAACTGCAAAGGGGGTATGGATTCAAAATAATCTAAAGTCCTCTTCAAAACTAAGAGAAAGTAAAAATAAGCTACAGCTTATGTGTAAGGGAGAGTTTTTCTTAACAGAAAGAGCTTCACAGGTGGTGATGATGTCATTGTACACTTTAGACGTTTTCACTCTTTCTTTCCCTGCATAACATTTAAAAATAAAAAAATTGTTACTTTATTTTATTTTATAATTTTTTGTTTCTTTTGCTACAAACAAAGTTTGATGTTTTAATGAGTGATTAATTCATAAATAAAAACTGAAATTAAATTTGAAATAGATCACACTTAAATTTAAATGAAAAATTGGGATATTCTGGATTATATTACTATAAATACTGCAAATTTATCTCTGTACAGATTATTGGTAAAATAATAACAGCTTCGAAATGAGCTTCAGGATTAATAGTGTATGGACAAAATTGATGATTTAAGCATTATTGAAATATCGACCATTTGAACTTATTTTTATTATCTTATCAACAGAAATGAATTAAAGAAAATTCATCGTTTGAAATGTATACCTCCAAAAATATCTTTTTGGTCTTGTATTCGATACCACATGGTACACTCCTTCATCTTTCTTTCAACAAAGAAGTAATAATGAATCATCTTTTGATGGATTTTCCTGGATAATAATTCTCATAATACTTATTAGATACATTCTAATTAATATTTACGTCATTCACCTTTTTGCAACATTCTGGTTTTCTCTTTATAAATATCGAATTAATTTCCTAAATGTTCAGTATTATTGTTTGTCCCGTAATAATCGCTGTGTTTGGAAATGAATTAGGACCAAAAATTCTGCTAAAAACTAAAGAAACTGTAATCGAATGATCTTTAATTAAGTGAGAGTAAAAGAATGTTTTGATTTTCTCGTGAAATCATTAAGGCCCATGTGCATTGATTTATTTAAGACTATTTACGGAATTTTCAAAAATATATGTTATCTTTGACAACGTAACATTTCTGATCTTTCTACGGTTGCTTTTTCGAATACAACTTAGCAAATTTAAAAAAAATTCTTTTAACTTTACTCTTTTGAATGTTAGAAATTCGTTTTCTCAGACTCGGATCGCAAAATTGCTTTTTTGTATATAAAGGGAGGAAAATAACACATTTGCGCCCAAGGTAGCAAAAAAGCACGTTTTCGCCCTGGGGTGCAAAATAGGTGTTTGCCGACGAGTGCGAGTTTGACTCTCAGCGAAGTGAGCAGATGACAGTACTATCTTTTCTTTATGAAATCAATCGAAAAAATGATCCCGATATTCAGGGCATAACATCATTCCCCAAAATCTTGTTTTTTTCAAGATGGTGGTTTCAAAATGTCGGTTTAAGGATGGTTCTTTTTTCCAGATTTGTGAATTTCAATGTTTCGAAAGGGTTCTTTGCATGTTTTGAAGAACAAAATATAATTTACAGAAGTTTTTGAGGTTGCTGGTCACTATTTTGTCGTTAGAATTGTAAAATACAAGATGGCGGGCTCAAATACGGCAGATATTTTTCGCTGAATTCGTTGTTTCTTATCCAATTTTCTCAGGAACTTCATTTATAGTATTTTGAGGTCACTAATCTTGATCATGCAATCGGAATTATATTGTTCAACATTTCCAAGTTCTTCTCTTATCCTTATTTCGGTTTTAAAAAATATACATATATCACAAACTAATAATGCATCATCTTTTGGAGGACTTTCTAGTCAATATTCTCATAATACTTAGATACATTAATCATTAAATAATGTCAAATAATGGTGAATTTGTTAATTCAATATTCTGTATGGATATTTTATAAATGTAGTCACTAATCTAGTAATGAAATTGTAGATTGTATAGCAAAAATGTAAAATACACGTGAATCATCTGATGTTTTATGCATTGCTGAAAATATATGTTTAAACACTAGGAAATTGAATGCGGAAATATTCGAGAAATGAATCCGTCATCAGTTGTGCAAAAGTTGCATCAATTGCACTTTGCAGACCCACTTAGAACGTTGAAATTACTGTTACGACGAGGTAATCTCAGTGCCTAGGATGTAGAAAAATGATTTAGAACTCGTTTACTAATAGATTAGTAACAAAAGATCCTAATTTTAATGACTTTAAAATGCACAGAGATATAAAAGTTTAATCAACATTGAAAACAAGAAAGAACATTTTTAGATGACAGAATGGTTATTTTTATCATTCAGAAATGGGAACAAATCCAACTGATCATTATTTTTTTATTTTAGTGTCTGTATTATTAGGAGTATTAAAATTAAATTGATAAAAATATCCTTTTTCGGACATTTTGAATGCGCCATCTTGAAATTTTTAAAAATATGTTTTACTATTATGAAGCCTGGATAATACGGACGCGATATTTTTATGTGAAACAGTTCTCTGATACTTACTATGGGAAAAAAATAATAAATGTTTGTATCAAAATTTGTATTTTTTATTTTTAAAATGGTCGTCACTTTTTGGAATTTAAATTTTTTGAAATTTTATTGGTATATATTGAAAGAGCGTGTCCAAATAAGTAAGAAATGGCTTCAGAAAACATTTTTATGGCGTCAAAAATGACCAAGCTACAATAAAACCATCGAAAATAATGAACGTCAAAATGGCAGTCAAAAAATGGCGACGGAAGTTCTTAAAATTCTCGTTTGAAGTACAAAACTTTCGAAATTTTGTTTTTTCGATCAGATTCACTTGAAACATGTTAATCTTTGGTTTTGGCATGCTGATTTCGAATCTGAAATCGGATTTTCAACATTTGAAATGGCGACTCCAATATGGTGGACTAAAAATGTAAATTTCTATTAATATGCCTGAACTTTGTTACTCGGGGGTTTTTGGGGTCGCAAATTTCGAATCTGAAGTAAAAATTTTCAAAATTCAAAATGGCGTTTGTAATACTTCATGATAACTTTTTGTACATCCTGGCGTTTTTTAAATGGTTAATATCTATGACTATATAATGTAATATTTTATAATGCAATTGGTTACAATTTATATTGTTGTTGCTTAATTTCACTGTGTAATATTACTTTGAAATATTGCGGAAATATTGTTGTAACATAATTGCAATTATCATGTTAATATTAATATACAGACGGACATTTTTGGTTGTAGTAAAATTACTGTAATATAACTAAGATATCATATCGAAATATTACCGTACGTAATAGGGTAAAGAAATGCTAATATTACTATAGTATAACCTGTAAAAGGAATTATTACTTTGGTTACTTTAAGTAATTAATAGCTAACAATGAGGACGTTTATGATATTCATTGCTATTAAAAGTTTACAGTAATTTTCATTTGCAAATGAAGTAATTAAGTTTATAATGTAATATTGCTGTATTTTTCAAATTATGACGAAAATGTATACATAAAATAAAACGAAAAACAGACGAATATTTTGTACATTGTAATATTTTTTAAAAGCAAATTACTAGCTGAATTTTACTAATGCAGAATAATTTTACGCTTTGAATAAATTGAAAACCTTATATGTCAATTTTACAATAAGCGTACACTCTATTTTCTGTTTAAAACCTTCAACACTGCAAATAGATAAAAACTTGATAACCACGGAAATAAACATTCTAAAATTTCATGTACTCCCAATGATTCCTGGTGTCGCGAATTTGAACAAGCGCAGTTGAATGGCCGCTCGAAATCAATAGCGCAAAGAGCAAATAATTCTTGACGATCCTTTCATTTTGAAAATTCAATGAATAAAGGTAACAATAGATAAAATAGAATTCTCCAATATCGACAGAAAGGTATTGTTCGCAGTTTCTCACACCATGCAATTAATTAATGTTTATTTTAGCCAATTTCTCTTTTTTTTAGTCATTGACATTGTTCGGGTTTTTTACATTGTGTTACTTAGTAAATTTGACTACTTTTTGTCTATTCGACATAGTAAAATAGATCTTCAACTGCATTTCATCAGTTGCATTAACCAAAATCTGTTAAATAAATGAAGCACATAGTGGAATACTTTAGACGTTAGCATGCAAAATTGTTGCAATTTAATTACAATTTTAATTGTTACTCGATATCAATAATTAATTACATGAACAGGAGTATAAAAGTATATATTTTTATTCGTGATTAGTTAATAATCCTAAGGTGATTGAAAATTGAGAATTGCTTTTCGTTTTTTTCGTAATTAAAGAAATCCTGTTTGTATTTTATTATAATTAGTTACCATAAATTCATTTTTTTACTTGGTGGTTAAATTTGTCTGATTGATTTGTCCAGTCCTAGCAGTGATTTAAATTAAATTTAAATATTACATAGATCGTAAAAGTTCATATATAGTTTATAAGATATATAACACAAATGAAGATGAAAATTGCCGTTTGAAAAATCTATGAAATAATAATACATAAACAACGTTTTCATTTTATCGTTACAAATTTATGTACTCAATAGAATATCTACTTTTTTGTAGAATTTGAGATATTGCAGACCAAAAAGAGGTGAAAAATCTTTTTATCACTTATTATTTATAAAAAATGTATATTTCGAAAATTGAAATTTAAAAGTTAGAAAACTATCAGATAAATGACAATAATAAATGTAAATTGTTTTATGATGAACTAAGATGGAATGCTCACAAATATTTAAATTTTAAGAATGTTCTGAAAAACAGAAAAGAGTTCAGATTGATTTCGAAATGTGCTCTAAAAGAAGTGAGGTGTTCCACTTCTGACGGTTTTCTGAACAGGAGCTGATAAAGATCACATAATGACGTCATGTTCAGAAAACCCTCAGAAAGTGGAACATCTGACTCCTTTAGAGCACATTTCGAAATCGTTCTGAATTCTTTTTTATTTTGTTGTCCGGGATTTATATAAAATATCATTAGATACATGATATAAAGATGACAAATAGGTATAAATAATTGTTATGCAGTGCAATTCGTGGTTTTTCTTATTGTCCACAACAAATTTCTTAAGTATATGACAAATTATTGTACAACTGTTGTACACATATCCAACAAATCGTTATTTTTACAAAACCTTGCACAACTTTATCCATTAATATATGCGCCATCTATTGAAGAAACTTGTATTTTCATTGTCAATACAAAAGGTCTTAATTGTGATACTTTATAAAACGAGCTCTTAAAGATGCCTTACTTAGGACTTCTTAAAATAGTAATCTCGAAGAGGTTTTATT
Source organism: Trichopria drosophilae (assembly GCA_030407085.1). Lineage (NCBI taxonomy): Eukaryota > Metazoa > Arthropoda > Insecta > Hymenoptera > Diapriidae > Trichopria > Trichopria drosophilae. The sequence goes on from CM059582.1 coordinate 196,591,956, forward strand.
TTTGAGGTCTTAAATATATGTCGTTTTTCTTTAGGTAAAAGGATCACCAGGGTTGAAATTTGTGTCTTCCAGAGACACTAGGTGGCTATTGAATTCAAAAAAGAAATAGCAAGTGTTTACAATATTTAGCAAGTATTATTACAATTTCGTATTATTATTGTATAATTTCAATTCTATTGAATGTTATCGCCTAATAAATAACTATACAAATGGTAAAAAGGACTCAGGTAAGAACTACATAAATTAATAATTCAGGTATAAAAACAGAATCTATAATTCTCAGAAATTGGCTTTTCTTTGAGATATTATTTATTGTATATGTCAAAGTTGTCCAGTAAGAGCTCTTTTGTGCTTCATATATGAGACGTTTTGTAGGGCTCTTAAAATCGAGGGATAACTCTGTTTAAAGATCGCTATAAGAACTTTTTCTGACAAGTATTTAAGACATCTTACAATTTTGGAGATTTCTTAAAGAGCTCTCAAAGAAGTCTTTTGCTGTTGGGGTAAATATTGTTAGGATTGCTAATCCCGGATCTGAAGTCAAATGTCAATAATTTCAATACTTGTTAATAGTCTGAAATTTCATAAAAAAAAATTGCAATAACTTTTGGAAACTTTTATCGCTTCTACTACACTTTTCAACGGTTGTATTTTGTGTTAAAAATATCCTAAAAAATGTCCAAGCAGCCGTAGCTGAAGTGAAATTAACTGAACTTTTTTAGTTTTGTTTTTTCACATTGAAAAAATTATAGTATTTGTTTCTGAAGTTCTCCATTCGTATCCTCCAGACTTGAATTTTAAATTTTAAAGAATAAACGTAAAATCATATAAAATGGCGATTCAAACATGAACAAACCTGTGAAATATTCAGGAACTTTTTATTTTAAATTAAGAGACTGTCAGAGAAAATGATGGTACACAAAAAGTTCTTGGAATTGGTCAAGAAATATTGTAAGTAATACACAATTTCTATGGAGCATTTTTTAATACTTTTTAAAATCCGAAATTTGAAAAAATGATGTAGTTGTTCAAAATATTTTGTAATAATTTCATCGCATTTTTTGATCAGTTTTGTCAGCAATACTTTTTCCACAAGTCCATCATTTTCAAATAAATATTTCTGAACTTATCACATGCTTTTATCTTTATTATCAAAATGAGAGTAGAATATTTTAATATTCTTTCGAGTACACGATTTCCTGGTAAAAATCTGTCGAGTTTTTTGTTACACTGTTTGTAATTCCTTTTACACGATAAATAAGTGAACTGGACAGAAACTAGCCAAAAAGTGGACCAATTTTCTACTTAGGGTTTCTTTAATTAAAATAAGAATTCTGAAACAAGGTAAAAGAACGAAATGAAAAAAATTTGAAATATGTTCTTTTTTAAAATAATCATACATTTGCTTTTTTCGAAAAATCTAATAAAAGCTTCTGAAAGTTCAGTTAATCGCCAGATACATCTGAAAGGACACTTTTTATACAAAATTCAAGGGTTGATAATTTTGTTGAAAATTAAAATTCAGGACTTAATGGGTTAATAGATTTAAAATTGAAATTATTTATGCGGAATGATATTTTTAAATTATTATAGAAAGGGACGATCATCACTATGTAACTTTACCCGTAATCTGATACAATGTCATGTAAACATGATTATGACAGTTGCATTAATGAGGTCAACGTACACGATTCATTTTTACATTCAAGACTTAGAACTTTGATAAATACATTATTTTACATAATACAGACACGATAATGACCCTTATCGAATCAGAACAATGTGAATATTCCTCTTAGCAGGAGCATCGAAATTTCTGTTTTGTTGTTCTACGTCTTTCTATATCCATGACAGTGAGTGGGTTAAAAAATGTATGATACATAATCGATGAAAGTATGAATATGGTATGTTATCGTGAGATTTCAAATTTATTATCAAATTTTCAACATTCTTTGTAATAAAAAACATTTAGAAGGATTTATAATCTACAAAAGGATTGTTCTCCTCACACCCAGATAAATTTATAGTTGTGACTGCATTTCACTCAAGTTTGTGGTAGCCAGTACTATAATATAGTTAATTTTACTGTAAAATATAGTATCAGACACTATAATTTTCTCTGAGTCTAATAAAGATTTTTTTTAAATTGTTGGTTCTCAATTATTTGGTTTGATTCTCATTTATTGAATCATCTCTAATGATATTCATTGTTAGGTAATATTCTTACATGATCCAAAATGTTGAGGTCAACATACAACATTTTTTTCTTAATTGAGGAAGAAATTCCTTTGTGGTTATAAGCCCGATTAAAATTAAAGTTATTAGTCACACATACATTCAGTTGAATTATTGTTAATCTTACAGTTAAAGATGCTTTGTAGTTTATAATGTTTTTTAATGGATGCACGAAAAATTAAGCTATCGAAAGAGTCATTTGATATTTTCTCTAGAAAAAAATTGTAAACTTTGTCAGACATGATTAATAATTAAAACTAATTTTTATGCAATATTTTTGGTAAAATTCCTTAAGAATTATATAAAAAATGCCTATTTTTGTACGTTTATACTCTTGATTCAATTTATAATCTTGAATATCCATGGCCCAAAATGTTGGACCTTAATAATCGTTTTTAAGTGAGGTTATTTTAAGATAACGATGTAGAATTATACAAAATTATACATCTAGTGGAGCCCTCGTAGATTTTTTTTGGAGCACAAAAAAAAATTCTATGAAATCATTGAATTTGATGAATGAGACTTTTCTTGAGATAAATTTCATTGCTGCAGTGAAGCTTTCATATTTTGAAATGTACCTAATGCTAGAAGAATATTTGCATTAATTTCATATTTTTTATAATAATTTTATAAGCTGTATTATCTACATCTTCTAGAGCTATGAATGTAATGAAATTGATAAAAAACCTTGAATTTATTCTTATGGTTTCATTTACGAACAGAAAAATTGGTATTTTCAATTATAACCGCAGATTTTCGGTTGTTATATATTATTATATGTGGATTTTGGCGGAATAAATTTATATATAAACTTATCCAATTATATATAATTATATAGAATCAATTTTTTCTCTGAGAAACTCCAGGTTTAGAATTGAGGAGTGTGAATATCTCTCAAAACGGTCTAATCATAACATTTTTTAAGTGTGAGTTCTTTTATCATAACTTGATAAAATGATTATTAACAAGTGCGTAAAAGGTACTTTTTTCTTTAAATCAACGATGGGCGCCGACGAGGCGCCGGTGTGGAGTTTCGTTCAATCGCTCGAGGCAAGAAAGTTGTGCACGCGTAGCATAAGATAATCTTTGTACGTAAATATGTCGCCCATATTTTTTCTGTGCTCCTTCACTCTGGAGAATTTCATAACCTGCAGTTCATGTCTGACAAGAACTGTAGTTTTAGGACCAAAGAGTTTAAATTCAAAATTTGAATATTTAAAAGAGGTACTTCCTATCTGTATTCATATACATTCCTGAAAACGATCAAGGAACCCAGCGAAATAATATTTTGAATTATTTTGCACCACTTTTTCAAAGCTTTCTAGATGGAATAAATTTGGGCCTCAACAATTTCTTAATATATGATATTGATAGATATATTTATTGATCTTTACAATGGTGATATCCAAAACTAGGAATAAAAAACAATTTATTACTCAAAAATGAGTGTAAGTGTAAAAAAAACGTTTTTTATTTTAATTGAATTTTTTATCAATTGTCCGTTATGAAATCATCCTGAAACCAATTTAGATAGTGGAGAGAATGTCTGATCTCCGGAAAAATGTATTTGGAAAGTTAATTTTGTCACCTGAATGATCCAAAATTACGTCCGAAACGAGAATTTTTGCTCATTATGCTTAGGACGCTTTAAATAAATAACTATAAGATTTTCCAAGAAAATTATAATTACAAAAAGAGCTCACAAGTCATCAAAGATTACAATACAATTTTCGCAGAATTTTTGGAGACAATTTTGAAAATTTTAATTCTCACATTTTATAAAATTTAAAAAAATGAAAAAACTGAAAAAATGTCAGGTGTTTTGAAGTTCAGACATTCCCTCCAGTATCTAAATTGGTTCAAGATGATTCCATAATGAATACTTGATACGAACTCCAATTAAAATAAAAGAAAACAAATTTGGGTATTTTTTACATTCAAACTCATTGTTGAGTAATGAATTTTTTTTTTTGTATATTACCATTAGAAAGATCGATAAAAAATCTACTAATTTCACGTGTTCAAAATTTTTGGCGCCCAAATTTATATAAAAATAGGTGTACAGTCATGTTCAGTTTGTAGTTTTCGGGCTTCTTGAAATTAATAAAACATATGATTAAATATCATAAAACTGAGATAAAATAAAAAATTCAGTTTCAAGTTTCATGACTTTTAAATTTATTTTTGTTGCATATTCTTTATTTATATATAGAGAAAGTGAAATTTCGGTGTAAGCACAAGTGAACATTTAATATATTTATAAAGTTAATTACGTATGACATATGTATTCATTCAAACAAACAATTATTAACAAATTTTCATAGATTGTCGACCATCGGTTTCTAATATCCTATTTAATAATCGCAATCAATGGTCGTAAGGTCAAAACCGAATGTGTATTGAAATATGGAATTAATCGTACTTCACCGCTTGCGGAAATGATACTACACACATGCGCCAACCAACGGTGAGTGTTCGAAACATCAACTTTTATATTTTCTTCTTTCCGTCAAATAGTCTGATCAAAGTTCAATTAAAAATGGCTACACTCACTCTATCATATAGCAACTTTCCAAATTATTTTCTAATTTCACATTTTTACTAACAATGAAAAATGTCACCGCATTTAATGCAGTAAATATTACACTTATTACAACAGTGACTAGTTGATTGAAAATAACTCTTTGAAGTAAAATCTCTGAAAATATATATTCGTACTTTAGATGACGTTAACTAAGTAACAATTACACGGCTGAGAAATTAATCGATATTAAACTATCCGCGTTGAAAGTATACATAGAATAGGTTATGTTAGCTCTCAAGACGAGAGTTTCCGAATAGCTCCGATGGTAATCGAATTGTCAGATGGGTGCCAAATGTTGTAATTAAGTGAAAGTTTTGTGTTTTGGATTTTAGAATTTGCGGATGACTTAAAAAATATGTTTCCAGAATTTTAAATGAAATATTTGGACAAAACAATGATGAGTGTCAGTGGCAGGTTATGTTCTTGTTATGTTAGCTATCTAGTCGAGAGTTTACGAATATTCTCGGTGCTAGTCGAATTGACAATAGGCCTTTGATTTGCCAGTGTAACAACATTGAAACATCTCAAATTAGCTAACACACAAAGAAGCGAAGTCTTATTTATGGTCGATAAACGGAAATAATGACCTGAAATTATTTGTTTAAAACAAGCCTTATTTTATTGATAAATTATGCTTAATGTAGTCAATATGAAATACCTGTTTCTATATTGAAAAACAAATTTGTATATAATAGGCTCAAAAAGTTATTCATGTACGAATGGTCAAAAATAAATTAGGTAAATTAAAAAAACATTGTCATAAATAAAGTAAGATGTACTGAAAAGATCATCATTTGTCAAATACCAAAAATATATTTTTAATTATCTATATTTAACGTACTTGTCGTCCTCACTATTTTTATAATGACAAGTAATACTTTTGCATTTTACTATGACTAACTCTATTTTATTATAACTTGTTTTGTTTTTAATTGAAAATTATATTCTCGATTTGACGCAGTTAACGACATATTGCAAATGTAATAATCAAGTGGCACTGATATTCATCGGTATTTATGATCCAATGTTACGTGCAGTAAAACGATTTCTAAAATACGAAATAACCTTCTGACATTTTACTAAATGTATTTTAAATAATACAACGACTTACTTTTTTTATGGTAAAATCAAAAAGTTATTTAACTAAATATGTAGCACCGAGCCAGTCCAGGAAACTGGAAACCCTAATTGCGTATACTAATTTTTACAGAGTGTATTAATCTGGAAGTACTTGGAATGCAGTGCAACTTGCCATGAGTTTTTAAATTAAGAAAACTGGATTTTTCATAGTAGTAACTAAATTACAACCAATAGAAATAATTTTAGTTTACTAACGTGAACAAATTCGCAAGTTCAATATACACTATTATTAGTAACAACTATTAGTTGTTCTTTCCACATTTACTACTTTTAATCGGTAGATTCAATCATATTTAATAAATTTTAAAAGGGAGTTCGTTTCCGGCAGCGAAACTGTCACTACCTGTTTTCTAGTGCTCTCATTTTACGACCTGTTTACGACATTAATAAATTTTAAAAATCTTTTTAAAATCTAATTTGTATTAAAAACAATACAAATGTACATTTTTTTAGATTTAAAATTTTATTTTTTAGAAATAATTGCAATGAAAATACACAATACTTTTAGTTGTGACTAAGAAATAATTATCTTTCGCAGAATAATGTTATCTATTTCTCGAAAAAACGTTAAATGCATTTCTGTACTTTTTAAGGAAAATCTTAAATTCTTAAAATAATAATTATTATAATTGTATATCCTCTTAAATGACATTAATAAAAAGTGCATAACTTTTCTGTTATATCCGATTTCATTAGATTTATCATTACTGCCTATATTTAAAGTTCATTTTTATTACAATGTTGGCGTTGACGAATTAATGTTCGAAAACCAATTAAGTTTTACATTTTAAGAGTACAAATATAACATATATTAGCAATATAGCGAACTAGAAATTTAGAAAAATAACTTCTTTGTATGTTCCTTTTATAATATGTAGATGTCCGTTTATCCCAGTTGCGAAAAAGAACCGCCCCTAGCGGCGAATTACTGAACGACGTTAAATATATGTCATAAATATGTTAATTCTTGTTTGCAATATTTAAAATTATTAAAATTGCAAGTACAATTGCAAAAACGAAAAATATTATAACAGTGCATCATTTTCATTTCTTTTTTAATTTTTTAATTTTATACTTTTGCTTGTTTGCAACGATTAATTTCTTTTAAATTCGTTACGAGATCTGGTATAGTAATTAGAATTACATTTACAGAATCAACATTTTAAATAATGGATTCAGAAATGTCTACCTTATCGGTTGATTCAATTCAACGTCAATTCTTAACTTAACATATGGAAATTAAACTGTAACTTGGTACATTTTTATGCCCAGATAATTTTGCCAGGGTTTTTATGTGTACTAAACAAACGTCTCCATTATTTTAACGGAGACAATGTAAGGTAAGATAATCAATGACTGATTAAAGGTACCCAGAAAGAACACTGATTAATTACTATAGATAACCTTTCATTTTATCAGTGGTACATATGGCAACAAAGTAAGTTATCCGAACATAGAGACATATTATTAGCATATTTATCTACATTACAGATTAAGGAGTTGGTAAATATCCATAATTCTGTTTACATTATGGATCATTATTAAATTCTGTATTCCTAGAAACTATATTTAGACAACGATTTTCTTCGTGTTTTAAAAAATATATTGTAATACGTTATTATATAATTCCACAAAACGTTATTATAAAATTGCTAATAATATCCCGGAAGTTTGAGAAATCAGTTTCTTGTACAGAAAGTGAATAAGGCTATCGAAAACTGTGCCCGCATACAATTTACGATTACTGTAATCATTTCGTATGATTCGTATATTCTTTTAAATATTTTAGCCCACATCAAACTTTTAAAATACTTACAAAACTTAATAAATATAATAACATTTTAAGTCACAAATTAAAAACAATCAGTAATTAAAATAGTTTATTATTTTGTATTGTCAAATCAATCGATATATTTTTACTGTTGGACTAAAAAATAAGATATTAAAGGAGGTTAGTGTCAGACTAATTATTCAGAGACTATTAAGTTGTATACACATTTACAAAATCCTTAAAATTTCGTTGTGGAATGAAATTTAGTAAGCTACCAAATCCCTTTGTCTTTTAATCTCCTTAGGCTCGTAATAGCAGCAGTCTCGTAGTCTTAAAAGTACCTAATCTCAGGTCTTTATTAAAAGGTAAACGTTACTAAAAACTGTATGAATGTCGTTGATGTATGGTCTAATTTTTATAGCAACTTTAACTAACTGCTGTAACAAATTTTAGTACTAATATGGAATGCATTTATGTAGTTACTTTAAAATCTTCAATTTTGGTGGTTTCAAAGGAACAAATTAATAAAGGATGAATTTTAAATAGTAAATTAATAACACAGGACCAACAAAAAATGGGTGTGGGTCGAAAATCTGACAAAACAATAAACCGACAGGTAAAAAAAACCGACAATCGAAAAGCTGACTGTAAAAAAACGACTGTCCGCTTGTCGATGTGTCAATTTCTTTATGTGTCGGCTTTATATACCCATTTTATGCTTTTTTATATATTTTTTTTAGGCACGGGTCTAAAAACCGATAAATGAAAAAGCTAACAGCTCAACAAACCAACAATTGAAAATCGGACAGTCCAAAAATGGACTCTAAAAATTGACTGTCCTCATCTCAATGTGCCAATTTTTTTGTGTGTCGGCTTTTTGACTGTTGGTTTTTCGACTGTCGATTTTTTGACCAGTCGGATTTTTGATTTTCGGGTTTTCGACCCGCACGCCACGATAGTAGAGCGCGAGGGTGTGGGTCGAAAAATCAATTAATCAAAAAGCCGACAGGTAAAAATACCGTCAGTCAAAAAACACGACAATCGAAAATCGAAAAGGCAACTGTGTAAAAATCGACACATAAAAATTAGACACATCGACAAGCGGACAGTCATTTTTTTAAGTGCCTGTTTTTTGCACTCGGCGTTTCGATTATCGGTTTTTTGTCCTGTCGGCTTTTTGATTTGTCGGTTTTCGACCCGCACCCGAACATGGTTCATTAACTTACAAACTAAATTTCGTACAGAAAGCTACCATGTTTTTCAAAATTTTGTGAAAATGTTACAGTTGAAAATAGAAAATATACTCGATTACAGATATCCATAAATGGAAATTCGTTCAATAATTAATTCAATTCTGAAACAACTTCATATTTGAATTGCTGTCATTCGCATAGAATGTTGACCTTCACATTAATAACGTTCGGAGTTTTAATCGCTGGAAATCATACTGTCGGAATTGCAAGTTGACTTTTATGCAAATCTTTCGTTTAATGCCAGTGGGGCTAACCAAAACTGGTATTTATTGTTTAATCTGCATTAAGTGAAAATTTATTCGTTAATGACATGGTATATGAACGATAAAGGTAATAACAAAATGTGTAAATTGCATAAATTCACGTTTCAAGAACGTTTCGGAGCTTGGAATTTCTTTATGCGGTTTTTTAAACACATGTGGTCGACTAGTAACGTGTGCAGTATTGCTGAAACTAAAGTAAAAAGACTACAAATTCAATTATTAAGATGGATCTACACTATCCATGATACGTCAAAAAATTTGTCGGATCTCCGAATCTCTTGAAGAAAGTAAAAAAACTCATAAAACATGTTTTGAAGTGTAGACTTAAAGTTTTTAACTGTCGCACTTAGTTTTACTGCATAAATTACAATTTCTTAGTTGTGGAATTTTGTGAAAATTGAGTTTTGTAACTTTTTTCTTCTGAAGAGAGAGGGAGGGTGGAGGGGGGGGGGGGGGTTAAAAAGGGGGGGCTTTAGTATCATTTTAAGAGCACTTTCCGAAGCTCTCAAAAGTGTCTTTTGCTGCTTGGACATTCAAAATTAAAAAGAATAGAATTCAATTGAACATATTGAACATATCTAACGTTCCATTTTATCGATCAGTACTAAACACGATAATCAGTTAATTAAAACTCTAAGTTAGCAAATCATGTGATAAAATCTCATCATATTTCAGTGTTCAAGTGTACTAGAGCATTTTTTGCATAGTTTTATAGATATGTAGAAATTTAATTTATTTAATTGTGCATTCTATAGGGATTACATCAGTATTTAATCAAGATTCTGTAATCATCCACTTTGATTATGTCAGAACATTCCCAAACCTGTTTAAAAGTATCTTGTTTAAAAATTTTAGATAATATAAATAAAAAGTTGTAATAACATTTGGGCTCTAGTATTGTAATCCTATAAACTATAAAGTTTTTGCATGATAGAGGTAAAATAGTGAAGTAATTATCCGTGTGATTGACCTACAATTATGACATTTTAATTTTGTACGGTTTATTTGTACAAATTTGAAGACAAATACACACCTTACTGTACATATGAAATTGGACAAAATACTTAATATTATTTTTAGACTTACCTAGTATTGTCTTGTTAAGACAATATTTGCTTTTATCTGATCTTGTCTTTGTCTTGTTGTGGGCAAGGCAATATAAGACGAAGAAAAGTATCGTGATCTCGTAATACGCTAGTTTATTATCAATATATGGAGAAAAACTTAAGGTAAAATTGTTTACAATACGAATCGTAATATTTACAATATTAATTGTGTGATTCCAGTAATTATTGTAAATATTAGAATACATATTATACTTTTAAGATAGACCTATCTTTGCGAGGACTGATAAAAATATCAGGAAATTTATTATACATCGTTAAATTTGCTTCTGGAATATTCATTTTTATTTAATCTTTAAAAATGTTGTTACATTTAATGAAATTTCATAAATTTTTTTAAGAACAATATTTTTATTATACTGAAGATCGACATGAAAATTGGCTGAAGCATATAGTATATAACTAGATATAAAGAATATTACATATAGACAACGTCTATCAAGCTAGTAGTCGTTAGAATTTAATGATGCTTGCATAAAAATGAGGTTCTTTTTAGGTGTTACTTAGGTGCTCTTTCCGAATATTCGGAACTTTAAGAATCTACATATACCTCATAAGAAGTAGCTGAGTCGATTTCAAAACTAACAATCATAAAAATGAAGTATAATAATAAACTGTTATATTATTATTTTTATTAATTTTCAATACAAAAAGTGATACTTAAATTAATAAAAGGAATGCAACTGAAATATGGATTTAAGTAAGAAAATTGACTGAATGTAAGATGTAATGTAAATAAGAACAACCTAGACAAGGACAATGTTATGCACTATATACATTAAGACTTTAAGATGTATTCATTTTAAGTATTTGTTTTTACAGTGTTTGTTCAGGCTTTTTCATTTAACTTCTCCTTATAAATAATAATCCAAGGTTTCTGAGAAGCACTTATTTATTATATTAGTTTCTGCTGGTTATATTATACAAAGCTGGCTACGACTTACAATTTAGATTTTTCATAACAAATTATAAAAAAAAAACAAATATTTATGAGAAAAGTTGATTTAACAACACTGCTCAGATGATTCTTCGACTAACAGACAAATGCTAACTAGTAATTAAATCTTAATTATTTGCCAAACAGCAAAAAGACATCTTTAAGAACTCTTTAAGAAGTTTTAATAATTGTAAGATGTTTCAAATACTTATCAGAAAGAGCTCTTGAAGTGATCTTCAAGAAGACTTGTGCGTCAAGTTTATGAGCTCTACAAGACCTATGAAATATGAGGTTTCAGAAAAGAGCTCTTATTTGAGAGCTTTGACATAGAAAATAAAAGCTATCAATGAAAAGCAAGGTTCTGACAATAATTATAGATTATATTTTTGTACCTTAATTAATAATTTATATAATTCTTACCTCAGTTCCTTTTTACCGTTTGTATAGTTATACATTCCCAAACACCAAAAAGACAATTTAAAGAGCTCGTTAAGAAGTTTTAAAAATTGTAAGATGTCTTTAACACTTATGCGTCACTCTTAAGAGCTTTATAAGACATCTCAAATATAAGATCTTTGAAAAGAGGTCTTATTTGAGAACTTTGATATATAAAATAAATAATATGAATGAAAAGCAAATTTCTGATTATAGATTCTATTTTTGTATCTTAATTATTAATTTATATACTTCTTACCTGAGTTCGTTTTTATGTTTGTATATTTATATATTGGATGGTGATTACATTCAATAGAATGGGATCATGCAATAATAATACAAAACTGTGATAACACTTGCTAAATATCGTAAAAGCACTTATTTTGCTTTTGTAGCTTATAATCTATCGGTCTGCATATGAAGTAAATATCCCGCGATCCGATTTTTTTATTCAATCGCCACCTAGTGTCCGTGGAAGAAACACAGACCACAAGAATGGGATTCCCTTTACTAAAAGAGAGATGGTCCAAAACGAGATGAGATTTAAGACCTCAAACATAAGAGCTCTTCGAGATTACGATTTTAAGAAGTCCTAAGTAAGACACCTTTAAGAGCTCGTTTAATAGATTATCATAATTAAGACCTCTTCTGGCAGTCGTTTTGGAGATATCTTTGGACTGAGTTCTGGATGACTTCTTTAAGAGGTATGTGATATATGGTTGTTATATTGGTCAGAGATTACATTCAATAGAATGGAGGTCATACAATAATAATACAAAATTGTGATAACACGTGCTAAATATTGTAAGCACTTATAATTTCTTTACAGCTTTATCACTCATATGTCTGCATTTGAAATAACTGTTGTACAATTTAATTTTTTTGATTTAGTAGCCACCTAGTGTGTCTGCTAAAAACACAAATCTTAACACTGGGGATTTACCAAAACAGAAGGTCCAAAACCTGATAGATTTAAGACCTCAAACATAAGACCTCTTTGAGATTACTATTTTAGGAAGTCCTAAGTAACACAACTTTAAGAGCTTGTTTTATAGATTGTCAAGATTAAGACCTCTTCAGGATGTCTTAGTGGAGATACCTTTGGAGCTATAGAAGATCTCTTTAAGAGGTATGTGCTGTATTGGTTACTAGTCTTAGTAATCTTCATTCTATATCTTTAATATGTTTATTTATTTAATCAACATAGTACTTATAGAACCCCAAGTAATTAAATTATCATGTATAATTTTGGGTAAAATATTTGAATACATAAAGAGGTTATGTGCCAAATTTGACCTTTGCTTATTTCTACATCCCAGGGTAAAATAAAAATTGATGAAGGTAAAATGTAAGTATTAAGAATTTAATATATAAAGCTGAATGAAACTTAGAACCGTTTAGATCCTTTGTAATTATGTATAATAATAAATTATTTACAGGAAACTTGAGAAAAAGAAGATTTAACAATGCCGCTCAGATGCTTGAAGAAACACGATTTCATTTAAACGGATCTAGTGATTAATTCTAAATTACATGCTAATGTTATGCAAATAAGGCTATTTAGTAGTTATAGTTAGGTTATAAATTCTATGTATAATATTTAATTTCATGAATAAGTCAAAAGTTACTCAGAAACTTAAATATTACCTTAATTTAGTCAAAAAAATCATAAATTTAGTACAACTCTTTTAAAAAAATTCTGCCATTGAAAAGAGTCATCGTTTTATATAAAAATAACCCACTGGCGCTGAAATTCCTGAAAAAACGTGGTTCAAGCCCCTTGAGGACTGTAACATTTTTAAAATAATTATGTAAGAAAAGTGACACAATAAATTACATTTCTCTTTTTTTTTTATTCAAGATCAAGTTTTTATTCTTTTCCAAACAAATCAAATAAAATATCAAGATATTTATACAAAATCTTGATTTTTCTTTTAAAACTATTTCTAAGGTTAACACGTAATCGACACTTTGAGATACATCTTAAATTACTCGTCAAAGATGATCTTAAACCAGCACCGTAGTGTTTGCTCGAAATCTAACTAGCCATCAAGCCCCTAATTACCTTAATTGTTTGTTGCCCCAATCCCAAGAAATTAAATCGAAACGTAAACAAGCCTGGACTTTTAAATACTTTTTGTCGATTTAAACATTCCATGCGCAGTTTACCGATGCAACATTTTCACAGTATTAAAATGGCTCCGCAAGACGCCGGTATGGGCGGAATAGAAACAAAGCCGAAAATGATGATTAAGTTAATTTTCGAATAAATATCTATCAAATTTTTGAAAATCAATAAAATTCACTGACAACGCTTCGTAAGGAAAGGAACATTTTTCATTTTTTTAATAAGAACGAAGTTTTTTTTATTTCGTAAATTTTGAAAATTGTTTGAATTTGATATAATTTTGGGATATAATCTTTATCGCGAAGAGAGGTTAAGGTAGGTCTCGTCCGGTTCTTGCCCAGGAATTCGAGGGTTATACACGTATGTACACACACAAAAATGGCTGGTGCGTTCGAAACTAGAATGACCTTTATCGGCAAAAAAAGCATGCCACCTTTCCGGATCACTGATTTCCACTAATTTCCAAAAAAAAGTAACTTGATAATTAACGATCGACGTATTTTCAATTTTTTTTCTTGTTCCATTTCATCTTAACTTAAGTTAAATAAGATGTTAAAAAAGGGGGAAAATATTTAAAAAAAAAATTATTTGTAAAAAATATTTTTTTTTTTTAAAACGAAAAATAAAACTCGAACATAAAATAATTTGTGAAGGAGGTTAGTTATTGGAGCGAGATAAACTCCGTTAATCGTTAATTGTAGGTTATGTTCGTGAAGAGCCGTGATTTAAATCGACGGCCTTTTAAACAAATGTTTAAAAAACGGCTTGGGGATTTGGAAGGTCTGGGGACGAAGACCACCGCGGCGTCCGCGAGGAAGGACGCCTCGAGGAGAAAGTCCCTAGGACTAGCTCCGTCTCTCTCATGAAGGGAATTTCGCGCGTGTTTTCGCGCCCGGAGAAATCGCTCTTTTTTATCGTTATCATCACCTGTGGGAGGTTCCGGGGCGACGAGGACGGCGACGATGGGGTTCTGTGCCACGGGACGACGCCGACGAGTCGCGATCCTCTACGTCGTTGGCAGCGGTCCCATTTCTTCTCCTATTCTATAACCCGCAACAAGACTGCGCTGCGTCGTCCAGGCGATGACTTTTCAGGAAAGGAACGCTGACTCCCGGACACCGTACACACGCGACGATGGCCACGAGAGACACTTGTTTTTTTTTTTTAATTTTTTTTTTTTTGTATTTTCGATACTTTGGGGCGAGCTTGTCGTTCACCGGGTCTTTCGAAGCCGTCGACGAGGTCGGCGACGACGTCCCCGAGGCTGACAGACGCGTGGAACGAAAACGGGGGCCCTTTCGATCGCCTTTTCCCCTTATTGGTTCTTTACGCGAAAGCGCTGCGAAACTAAGCAGCCGCTCGTCGACGTCCCTTCTTCCTCTCCCAGCGGTGCACGACTCGCACAGCTCCCAGGGCCGTATCAACCACGGGCGATTTCACCCGGTGCCACGACACAATCCTAACATATTTTTTGTTTTCTGAAATTTTTTGAAAATACTCAAACAAACAAAGAAATCATAACATTTTTTGTGTTTCCATCATTTTTAGGGGGATGAATGCCCTTGAGGATATTGAGTGGATGATTACGAAATTACGATATCATGGGATTATGCTACGATACATTATGTAAAACTGAGGATGTACGACGGCCACGTTTCTGCTAGGGAAAATTTCAAGCGGTTTTTGCCGTTCATTTGCTGTTCATTTTGCATTTAGTGCCATTTAACCAGACATGCGAGTATGTCCCAGTTGCATTGCAAGTAAATGCAGAAAATTAGCTTCGGAATTTTTGATAGTGATTTTTCAGCAATTGCAAATTTTTGTATGATAGGAAAAATTAAATTTATGCATAATTGTACATTAATTGAGAGGTTTGAGAAGTCACTATATTTCTCCATATAGTAGATTACGAACAGGCAAAAAACGTAGTCTCCAATTCATTTCTATTCCTGTCATTATAAAACAGGTATGAATTCTGCTGAATTGAGATCATGAACGTATGAATTCGTTTCTATTTTCCGGCTATATCAGAAAACTAACAAAGATTGATTGCATCATATAAAATTACGTTTTTCAATTTAAAAAACGTTTATTAACATTTCTCCATCATTTTATATTCTTAATTAGTTGTAAATTAATTTAATAGATTGGAAACCATGACTTTGATTAATGTAAATACATCTATTCATACAATTCTTTTGCCTATTGAAAGAGTAAATACGTTCATATTCTGAATTCCTTTCAATTCTAGTCGCCCAGAAATATTAATTCTTATCAATTCTAGTCGTGAGTATCAATAATGAAATATCCCAAAGAATTGCAATGCCTGCAATACAGTTTCTAGGCGAAAAGAATTAAAAAGAATTGGATGGAAACTAATTTAAGTAAAAAACTTCTAATCCCACATAAAAAATTGAAAAGAATTAAGAATTAGGACTAGGATTGACATTTCGCTATTATTTTCTATTTGTAATTCATTTTAATTAACTTCAGGAGGTTGGAAACGTATGATGCGATCGTCTATTTCATTCACATCATTGAAAGAATAGAAATACACTTATTTCTATTTGTTTTAATACTCTTAGTAAGAAAAATGGAACTAGAGAAGAAGTTTTAAATTTGTTTTAATTCTGCTTGGCTTTAAAAGTAACCCAAACAGCCAAAAGACGTCTTGAAGAGCTCTGCAAGAAGTCTTAAAGATTGTGGGATGTCTTAAATATTTATCAGAAAGAATAATCTTTAAGAATACATATGCATCAAGCTTAAGAGCTCTATAACACCTCTCAAATATGAGGTCTCAGAAGGCAGGTCTTATTTGAGAGCTTTATTGACATATAAAATGAATAACATGAATGAAAATAAAATTTCTGAAAATTCTAGATTCTATTTTTGTAGTTTATATAATTTTTACCTGCGTTCCTTTTTACCGTTTGTATAGTTATATATTGGATGGTTATTGGATTCAGTAGAATGGGATCATACAATAATACTACAAAATTGTACTATAACACTTGCTAAATATCGTAAAAGCACTTATTTTGTCATTGTAGCTTTTTCAGTCTGCATATGGAGTAAATATCAATATAAACACAGATAGACTTAAGACCTCAAGCATAAGTCTTCTTAAAGACCACTTTTCGAGCTCTTTCTATAAGTAATTAAGACATCTTATCATTTTTAAGACTTCTTAAAGTGCTAATCAATGAATAAAATTCTTTAATTTCTTCTCCATTCTATCTTAAATGAAAACTTTTCTTTGAGTTTGCCTAAATTTCTTGACTAAATTTTTTTGTTTGTTGTTATATAGTGGGGAGTAAAAATTTGTATGATGTGAAAACTTATTAAAAAAAATATGTTTGGGTAGAAAACCATTTTATTTGCATCGAAGTAAAAAAATTCTTCTCATTATTGATGCCGCTAATTTGTTATTAATCGTTTTTCAATCCTATAATAGTATTACAGCTTCCTTAAAGTGCTCTTCAAGATGTCTTTTAGCTGTTTGGGTTGTATGATTTCATTTTTGGATTTAATAGCCACCTATTGTCTCTGGAAGACACACGAATTTCAACTTTGAGGATCCTTTTACCCAAAGAAAAGCGAAATATATGTAATACCTCAAACACAAGACCTCTTCGAGATTTCGATTTTAAGATGTCCTAAGGCATCTTTAAGAACTCGTTTTATATAGATTATCATAATTTAGATCTCTTCAGGAGGTCTTTTTGGAGATATCTTAGGATTGAGCTTCGGGGGACCACTTTAAGAGGTATGTGCGCTGTATGGGAAATTTACGAAAATCGCAGTAAATTAAAAGTAATACAGACGTCAGTAATCCAAATTCAGAAATATTGTCACGAATCCGTTTCTATTCGGGTGGTTGTTAAGATAGAAATGAATTCATATTGATGATTCCCAATTCGTTTGAATTTTTGTTTCTTTTACTTGAAACTGAGAATTAATTCTATTTAATATAACCCAACTATTTGTATAGAATTGATACATCGATTGCTGAAGGAAATTAATAAAGATTGAGAGCGAATTCATTTCAGTAAACAAAAAAGGATTGAAGGTTGCAGGATTAAAGTTATGGATTAAATTATGTTTTTTGGCACGTATGAATTCTTTTAGATTCCGAATTCGTTAAATTCATTTCAAAGAACTGGAAACGTATGAATTCGATTGTTATAAAGAAATTGATTGATTTTTTTAATAGTTTGATTAAGGAATTATTGTAGTGAAATTTATATTTTGTATTCCTTTTAATTTTTTTCATATTCTGGGAAATTGGGATTTTAATTTCTGAAAGGGTTTGGAAAACTTTTACGTTTTGTACGCAGTAAACAATAGAGAATTAAAATGAATAAAGTATATAAATTTGACCAATTAATTTGTTTGACATAAAATATTAAAATTAATTGAGAATATGATTTTTTTATTATTTTAATAGCGTACAGAGAATTTTATGAATATATGTTTTTATTCACATGAATTCTTTTATTCACTCAATTCTTTTGTAACCTTAATTCTTTTTAATTCAGTTTAATGGATTTCTAACTACTAATTTGAATTCACGTTAATAGATTTAATCATTTAGTTCACTTTGTCTAATGAAAGAAACGAAATAAATTTATATTTTCAATTCTACTCAAATCGTTTTAATTCTTTTCAATTTGTTTCTATTCTTGGCAATTCGTGAGGTCCAAAAACTAAATTAGTGGAATTGGAACTTTAATTTCATTAGGATTATTGTTTATAATGATCATAGAGTGAATTCTATTGCTGGCGCCTCAATTGTAGTTCTATTGCTGTTTCAATTGCAAAATTAATTATTAAGCAAATTTTATTCAACCCATTTGTATGGTTACCATTGTTAAGGCATGGAAATAAATTTATATTTATTACCCAAAATTCCGATTTTTTGGATTTGAATACATCTTTGCGCATAGGCAAAATAATCATAACTAAATAAGTAAATGAACAAAACTTTTACTATGTTAGTTAGATCGACACATCACAATTATTATCCATTCTTAATTCCTTTCAATTTACTTCAAAGAATCAGAAACTTATAGTTTGATGACACTCAAAAACCTATTTAAACCATTATTTTGAACAGAGAAATAATAGATATAAATTTGTATTCTCAATTCTTGTTAATTCGTTTGTTCCAAAAATTGGGGAGGATTTGAACTTCGAATACCATTTTGTTTACACTGAAAAAAATTCTTAGTTTATTTGACTACTTTTTAACTACTGAAAGTATTTCAATAGGTCCTCAACGGAATTTTGTAGGTTATGGTTACAACCATAAAGGAGTTAAATCAATAAAAAAATGTAGTTATGGAAACGACATTTTGGCAGTTAATTCTACTACACTTAAAAACATTTTATACAGTCTAACTACCTAGTACACTAAAAAATATTCAATATGCCGGAGCGATATATTTTTAATTGAATTTATCAGAAATACATTTTTAGTTGATTTAACTTCTTTACGGTAGTAATTGCAACTCAGAAAATTTTCTAAAAGCGTATCGAATTACTCTGTGTAGTTAAAGGTAGTCAAATTAATTAAGAATTTTTCTGGAAATTTGTTTATTGGAGTTAATTTTATTGCAGCTATTCACGGTTGCTTTTTTATTATATTAGTGCATGCATTTTTGAGTTTTAGGCACAGTATCGCGTTTTTTGATCCCCAATCATTCGTTTAATGGGTAAATAGTATTAACTTAAGTAAAAATAGTAAAGTTAACAATATCAATCAAGTTATACTAACAAAAAAAAGTATTTCTTTTAACTACTTTCGACTCAACTTCTCAATGGTAATTGAATTTGTCAAGTAAATTTAGGTCAGTATAACCGTGAAAAAAAGGATTCATACGCCAAGATTCCCAATTTAGGATCAAAAATGTGAGAAAAATAATTCATGAGTATTAAATGTAATTCAGGCTGCATCATGTTATTTTTATTGTTTAATATCTTGTACTACTTCTTTACTCCCAATGTCTTTAAATGTGTTGTCAGGAGTTTTTTATGAATATGACAATAAATTAATTAATTTACGGAAGTAACGAATTTTTAAGACTGGTGGTCAACGATTTGTGTGAAAAATTTTCCTTAAATACGTTGGATTCTAGACTAATTTAAAATTGGTATCGATGGTGTTGTAAAATCGTTTGTAACCGTTCGGCTGTAACTACTTTACTACTATGTACTTAACTGTGAAGAATTTAGTACAGACTTAGTCAGCCTACCTTAAATAAAAGTATTACTGAAAACTTTCCTGCAACGAGTCAATTGTGAAAACGCTTATATAGCACTAATTTTAACAGCGTCGATAATAAACCTATGAAACTTCCGTTTATTGACAAAAAGAGTGTCATTATTCAAAGTTCTACGATGGCGCTTGCAGAATTTTTCTATGACGTCATATTTTCGAGAAAAATGTGGTTAACTGTCTCAAAATGTATGTTTTTGACACTTCTTCCATCGTCTTTGTAGCAAAACAGAATTTACTTTTGATAATCGCAGCATCATTTGAGAAGTATTTTTTTGTGCTGAAAATGATGGCGATGTCAGCCTTTTCGAGAAAGGTTAGGTTATTTGTTAAATGTGCGTTTTTCAGATTTCTTTTCCTTATTTCGCATTGAGTAAAATTGACACATTTAATCTTGTGTCGCAATTATTTGTAAATTCGACCATCACGTTGATCCCGCCATTTTGAATTTAGAAAAATTGACAGAATGTTTGTAATGTGTGACACCGAAAATCTCAAAGTAAATACATTTCAGCACAAAAATACTTCGGAAAAAATGCTGCCATTCACTTTTGCTACAAAGAAAAGGAAATACTGCCAAAAACGCACATTTTGACAAACTTAACCTCACTTTTCTAGAAAATGCGAAGTGCTTAAAAATTCTGTCAGCGCCATCGTTTTCAGCAACAAAAAAATACTTCGGAAAAAATTCTTGCTATAAGGACACAAGCACATTTTAACACATTTAACTGCATTTTTCTCTGAAATGCGACGTTATAGGCAAATTCTACCAACGCCATCATTATCAGCATGAAAAATCCTTTCGGAAACTTTATGTAGCTAACTTTATGAACATACTAGAAATGCACGTCACATCAAAAGTTCACTCTATCTTTTTCCATATCGATTTTTGTTCGAGGCAAGGAATAGGCAGGTAAAGTAGAGTCCCGGTATATTTGCATCTCGCTATATTTGCGTCCCATCATATTTGCCTGTAACCGCTCTCTTTTTCCCCCACCTTCGGGCCGCAGCTTCAGGAAGGGCCTGCTGTGACGTCACCAACATAGCGCGATTCAGGAGAGTGGGAGAAGTGGCGTTCCCCTTCTTTTGGTAACTATAACGAGACTGGAGGGGAAGACAAGAAATCGAGCGGGCAAATATACCGGGACCCTACTGTAGTAGGCTTAGGCCACTACTCACAATCAGAGCAACCCATGGACGCAGTCTATACAATTTAAAAAAATCTTGGGACATTATATACATGAAATCAAATCATTCAAATTATATGGGCGATTTGCGAACGACTATTTTAAGATAATTATTTGCATGAAAATTTGTTAAAGCCATAAATTTCGCAATTTAAAAAAAAAAATCAAATTTCTAAAAAAGGACCCGATGTACGATTTTTACCATAATATCTTCTTTCTTTCTCCTAGAAAACATTTCTATATGGAAATCTAGGTTGTTTGAATTTTGATAATGACTTATTTAATTTCAAATTGTTTTACCAAATGTAAAATTAACTTTTTACGAGCAAGATTTCCGTGCTTTAATAAACTTTTTGCAACAACCGTTCGTTACGATTTTACAGGAACTACGATGTCGATTTCACAACATATTCGTTGTCAACATGTTCCTGTTAGATCGTTATCGACAATTTCGCAGCAGAATCGTTAACTCCACCCTTTATACAGTAGAGTCATTATTGGTTGTTTGACATCAGTGAAGTAAACTACAAATGCTTTAATTTAATATATTGTTAATATGTGCTGATTGTTACAAAATGGCAACATTCAATCCAATGTTGTTACATTATTGTCTATTTCCTAGGGTGGGAATGGGTTTCTATAAAAAAAAATGATAGAATTCATTTTACTATATGCTTCATTACGTTTCGTATCTCAATTCTTTAAAAGTTATCAACAATCTAATTTCATCGGCGTTTTACAACGGATACATTCTTAGCATATTCAAATTTAGATTTTTCATTCCACAAAATTGGCTCACATATTCATCTATCGCAGTAGGTTAGTAATTTCTCTAATTTTGTAAAGTTAACAATTATGATAAGTAAATAAATCATGTGCTGTAATATTATTGGTTGAAATCTACATTACACTTGGTTGTTGAAATTTATTAAGCACGTATTAAAAATAGATGTAAACATTCGGGCAACAGCATTGATTACATAGTCCTGCAAATAATGAGGTCGTGTCAGTTATTGGAAAGTTGAGGGTCATTTCCGATGTAATTTTTTGTGTAGAATCCGAATCAGGAGTCGAAGCTGATCCAACACGTCAGGATTTTGAGACATGTGAGGTTATGTAATCACAAAATTCAGTTTTTGGCTATTTTTGAGGTTATGTACAGAAGACAACAAATTTGGATGGGGGTTTCCATTAGAGGGTCATATTGAACTACTCTTCCGCTTTAATTTGAGATTTGCAGTATTCAATTGCCATTTTTCCTTCCCGATGTTACGCCAAGATGAAATCATGAGATTTGTCTCATTTGTGTCATGAGCATTTGCAATAAATAATATAAGGCAGATGTATTTTTTTAAATTTGTAATATGGGGGGGGGGGCGGAGGGAGCTGGGTGTTACCGAAGGCGGATTCAAAATGGCGTAGAAAAAAGTAGTAAAAAAACATTCACAATATTGAAACACGTGTTTAGTTATAAATATTCAAATTTTAGATGGTTGTTTATATTCATACCGGTTCTGTGACATTGAATTTTACCTTCAGCTTGTCCACGAAGAGCATTTCAAGATACATTATTTTTATACGTACATCCTGATTTCAAATTGGCATATTTTGATGAAGAAAAGTAGCAATTGAACTTTCCGCCTCTCATATTACAGAGAAAGAGTAGTACTATATGATCTAACTAAAAGAAAAATCCCTAAGGATCTTGTATCTTCGTACATAACCTCCAAAGTAACAAAAAATTGCATTTTTGGGTATATAACCTCAAATGTCTTAAAATGTTGTCGTGATGGGTCGAATTCTACGTAAAACTTACTTGAGGCACTGTAATTAATGAAACACATTGGATTATCTATTAACGTATTCACAGCAGTAATGAGCTCAATTTTCAAATTTCAACAGTAAAAATTCGTTACTAACGTCACATTTGTCTTCAATATCTATATTTTAACTTACAAACCAAATTTTGCAGCAGGTTCATTTGTAAAAATTTTATGCACAGTTAAAAATTTAACTGAACATTTATTATACTTTTATAGGATGTAATTAACTTTGTCTGATATAGAGAGCTGTCATAATTTATTAGTTTTTAATGCTGGAATATCAATGTTACAATATATATATTCTATCAAAAAATCTATGATGTATTCAAAATCTATATAATAAATACAGATTTATTATATTTTTGAGAGTTAGATGGCGCTCAAATCCAAAAGTGATATCGCACGTTTATTAAATGATATCTAAGAGAGATTTATTATCCAGTACAATTTGTGATTTCCCGTTCTCAGTTGATCTATTATTCGTGTTATTGATAGCGTAACATGAAATTGACCACTATTGGAATTTTTTTAAAGATTGAAACGACACCTAGAGTTTCTAGACGAAACTCATACCTTTAAACACTTTTATTTATTTCTTGTAAAATGTGATAAACCTTTTTGAGTAAAAATGTCACTCCTGCTGGAAAATAATCTTTGTTTGACCGGTATTCCATTGATATAAAAGACTAGAAAAGTATCATTAGACACTTGTAGTGAATTATTGCTCTAGTGAAATGCGGTTTACTTCAAACTGGAAAATATTCTGTTGCGTTTTCTGAATGCATGTTATTCATAAAATATATAGCAATACAGTCATACTTTGTTTATTTATGGCAGCTGTATCGTCGCAGATGATTTAGTTACGATCGATAACCGGCGGTTTTATATAACTATTTTTTTACACATATTTAGTCTAGTCGTTATCACTGTAGATTTGTTATCGTCTCATTTTTTAGTATGTATAGGGAATTTATCAAAGCTCTTTTAATTTTAATGGTTTACCAAACAATGTATGGTTAACTTTGTTGTGTATGTAATAATGTAACTATTTTTTAGATAGTATTTTCTGTTTGATAGATATTCACTGTCCTCAGTTCAACATTCTTTATAGTCGGATTTACAATTTATATGATTTACTTTGTCTATTTTTCGTTACTAACAAATTTAAACGAAATTTAGGATAGGCAATTTACTAATGTAGTAAGTAAAACATATGAATGGATTTACTTGACGTTAGTTAGTTAGTTACTTTGATAGATATTCATTTAGAATATCCAGTATATATCTATGGGATTCATTACCTCTTAACATTAAATCAGCCAGTTCTCTAAATGTATTTAAACATAGAGTTGTTGAATATCTTTTTTCATTGGAAAATCGCAAGGTATAAATTACAATTATATTGTTTAAAGTGTATCTGTGTTGATATAAGTAGGTTTTATGATACTAAAGATAAATTGATTTTGTAACCTATTGTAATATTGCTATAGGGGGTTTTAAACCCATGGCTAATAATTTCTTAACCTAACCTAACTAAACATGTAAGTTTCACTAAAACAAATTTGTAATTAACATTTTAATACTAAAAATATTGTTCTGGTTTATCAATATTTTATGGAGAAAGTTTCCGTGATTTAATAATTGATTAGTGTTGAAATTTTTGTATTATTTTTGTTTTTTTTCTTTATCTTGGTTATAATAATGGATACAAATTTTCGAACTTGGCTAAGCTATGTTTACCATGATTAACTTGGAAGTAAGATACGTAATGTAATTTACAAAACTGCAATTATAGTCAATAAAATACTTGACTAAATATTAAATTGACTAAATTATGAGATTGACTATTTTCAAGTATGCTTTTTGGAGTAGTTCATATTGCCATAAAATATATCTTACAATAAATATGGCAACTTTTTAGTTGAAAAACACCGATTAAAAATTTCTTTTCTTTACGAATGTTTTTCATAATAAGAATGTAATTGAAGTAATTTTTGAGTTTCAACCAAAAGTGCATAAGATTGTCCATTAACAGTTTTTTAGTAGACTTCTTATTTTATTACAATTATGACATTTTGGAAACTTTTAGAACCACTTTATTTGCGAAGAATTAAATTCTTTAATTAACTATGTATTTTTGTGGGATTATAAAATATAAACTTGTTGTATCAGCTTTTAAAACTGAGACAATAAGTACATTGTATCATTAACCCCATAGCTGTCAGGCGAAAATCAGCTTTGCGTGCCATTTTTGTCTTCGAACAACATTTTCATTAATTTATCCTATAAGTTTAGTGTTATGGTTTTGGAGTCCAATATGGCGGAAGCAAATTCGAAAAATGGTTTGATTTTTATGAAAGTGTGTATCGTAGAGTTTTTAAGGTCGCAGAATCTGAAACTAAAATCAAATTCCTAAAATTCAAAATGGCAGATTCAATATTACGGAAGCAAATTCGAAAAATGGAATCTTTTTACAAAACGATTCACAAGACGGTCAAGTGGTACAGAAAACTATACTTTCAATTTGCGATGAATGGTTTGGTAAATTTTATTCGTTATAATGTATCCGAGCTTGAGAAACTTTGAGTCAGGACTCAAATTCTAATTCGATAGACTTAAAAATCCGAAATAATCTGTATTTTTTCCGTTTTATGTGGCTATAATCAGAAAATATTTATCGTAGGTCAAAATCTGTAAAGGGGTCTCAAAGAATCATTTAAATGGCACCCACTGGTCCAAATAACTAGAGGAGATATTGCATAAGAAGTGATTTTTTTTCTTTAAAATTGAGATTCAATTTTGTCAGTTCAAATTCAATTTTGGCACTAGACATTTTTGTTGAAAACAAAATTTATAACTAGCAATGCTATTGTTACTCAGTTTTTGGGCACCCTGGATATCAGACTAAATATATTTGGGAGCTGCAACATGGAGGCGGCACAAGATTTGAATATTTTTTATTGATGAGTTCTTTCTGATCACTATTTAAAAGATCTTAACAAGCTCTTAATGATGACTGTCTGATACAACACACATTTATTTTGTATAATAATCTTTGTCATTAGAAACTAATTTGTTACTTTCCTGTGACCATGAAATTAAAACTCACCGAAAATAGTTATTTTTGTATCAAGGGCGTAAAATGGAGTTTTACGCCTCGACATTAGAACCCGAGAGACCGCAAAGCCTGAGATTCAAACATTGTTTTTTTATCAATCACTAACAAATTTAATTCTTGCTATCTATGTTGCTATCTATATTCTATCAATGTTGCGCAAATTATAAAGCCTAATAATGTTTCGATATGTCAAAACTTTTCGCGAGAGTAATAAAATCCTTAGACTACAATTTCATCAGTATGTATTGATATTTATTTTGAAAGTGTATTCATTTTTTATAAGCGGAGATCCGAAATTTACAAATGTTGTCTTGATAAATATTGTTGTATAGAGAATATTTAAAGGTCACGAAAACTAGTCAACGCATAAGTAATTACAGAATTTATAAATGGGTAAATAAACAATGAAGTAACATGTTGTCATTCCATTTTTATGGATTATTACATAGAAAAGCGTATAATAAGCGTAGATTTAATTGTACACAAAAAAGATTTGAATTTAAATTCAAATATATCAATATTATTTATTTATTTAACATTTGAAACGAACATTTTCGTTTACTGAGAAATATTACAAAAAAAAAATATTCTACACATCTTTTTAAGCTAGTAATTGTAAGCATAGAACATTTTAATCGTGGATTGTTTTTATAAATGTTTTTTTTTGTTTTCTCTATTTACATAATTTTGTTTCCTTTCCTGGTAAATTTTGACATATCAAAAATACTTTTGAGTGCTAACGAAATTTCAAAACCTTAATTCCATTATCACATAATTATGGAATATTTTACATTCTCCGAAATGCATATGCTACATTAATTTTAATAACAAATACAAAATGACATTGACAGACTGAATCGTCGATATATTACAATACTTTTCAATTTCAAATTTGATCATTTTCCGAGCTGCAAATGAAGAACGAAACAATAATTCTACAATAAGATTCAGTAAAATAAAAGAATGCAATTTTTGTGCAAAATTAATTGTTTACCTGTAGAACCGCGTCTTCCATGTCTTTCGCATCATCTGTGCTTTTCAGAAGGTATCTTCACTTAGGACAATGACCCTACACGTGTTATCATTTACGAAACAATTATAAACAATACCGAACAAATGGAACGAATGTCAATACTAGCAATTTACTAATATTAATTATCAGGCATATAATTGACTGATTAAGTATAACACCAAAAATTACGATTGATTTTAAATAATTTTTTTTTCGAATTAAAAGTTAATGCAATATAAAACCGAACGTATTTCAAGCAATAAATTTGTTACATGTATAAAATTGATTTATTAAAATATTTAATTAATTTATAGATTTATATTGACATTTTTATAATTTGTTTATATTTTTTAGATGACGTGATTTTTGCTGCTAAATTTAACTTTTCTTGTTAATTTATTCATTCCTGTAGTTATTTTCGTTATGTTTATTATTTTAAAATTTTTTAAAATCGAATAGTTTTTTACTAAATTGTTAACACATTATTAAATCATAACATTTATCATTCATTCATCACTTTTTTCAACACTATAAACTAGATTCACTTCACTTATATTTGTTATTTATAATTTTGTACGCACATGTGTATTTAAAACTGAATAGTATAATATCAGGTACATTCTG
Organism: Trichopria drosophilae; assembly: GCA_030407085.1. Taxonomy (NCBI): domain Eukaryota; kingdom Metazoa; phylum Arthropoda; class Insecta; order Hymenoptera; family Diapriidae; genus Trichopria; species Trichopria drosophilae. Next base: position 196,619,867 of record CM059582.1, read on the forward strand.
CTACTTATTACAGTCTACTTTCACGAACATTCAGTGCGACTGGTAATGTGTGGAAAATAAACACTGGTGGATTAATTTAAGAATAAAGTTATACCTTAATGGTAAAAAAAATGAATTATCGTTATTCATCGGTCTTAAAACTAGAAATGCACGAGTTTGTGAAACAATTGTTATTTTTATAACAATACAAAATACGATTAATATAAAGTATAAATATAGACAATACTAAATACACAGCGCAAGTAGAGAATAGTTTAAAACGGAAGATCGATAAAAAATATAAGCCTTATTCATAATACTGACGGTTACTACTAATACAATACTTAAAACTGCAAATTATACGAACGGAGCAAGTTTTAGAATCTAAATTATTCCATTCATAATTTATTAACATTAAAAAAATTTGAGTAATGTTGACTGAATAAGTGGTTACTGGCGAGCTACCAAATTTTTACTTAATTGCACAACAGATTTGTCAATTCAACTAAAACATGGTACTGATTGAACAACAGTTTGGCGATTCAACTAAAATGTAGTTTAAATTACTCACGACACTGCAAAATCGGATATTTTATGGGTGTCTTAAATGAAGGCATCAAGACACTTAAAAATATCCTCTTTTAAAATTTGCACTGATTTAGGTGTCTTAAAATTTAAGATATGTTCTTTCTAATTAAATAAAACACATTTAATTTTTAACTTCCGCTCGTTCCTGCGGTAACATTTCACGTGTTTTACAAACAGATCAATTTAAGTTGTCAAAAAATTTCAAAGTGAACATGCCTTTTCATTAATTTTAACTTACTATTTTGTGGTTCATGGCAATAAAGAAAGACCTCTAGAAATGTCTAACCTAACATAACCTAACCTGATCTTAGACGCGAAATTTCATCATAATTTACTTTACCGGGTTTCGAGTTATCGTAGTAGATACTTATACTTCGCGACTAAGAAAAGAAAATAGTAAAACCTGCTAACTCTAAACAGGATAATTATTCTTGTAGTCGAAATGAAAGACGACAAGGATAACTATCGCAATAAACGAGATCGTGTGCAAAATTTTTAGTAATTTTCATCTTGAATTCGGTTTGTTTCCATTTTCGAATGAAATTCAACTAATTTTAATACGAAATTAAACGTTCATCAACTCTTTCATACGTGCAATGCTTTTCAAATGTTTTTCGTCATGTTCTTACGTTGCATTCGATTCTTTGCGAAATATTGAAGACAAAATTGTAATTTTTTGTCCGAAGTGATTCGGTCCTTTGATACATCCTGCTTAAAATGAATGATATTTCGTTCAAATTCATTTGGTTCTGCATTTGTTTTCTATTCCAAAGTTATCTGTTTTCACATGTGTACAATGAACATAACAATCTATTAAGACTGCGGATATATTCGTTAATACCGTATTAAAATTACTAAATTTCATTCGAAAGCGGAAACAAATCGAATGTAAGCAGAAAATCACTGAACGTTTTGGACACGATCTCTTTTCTTAGAATTCATATAGTAGAAATGACCGTTGTTTAGTAAGCTTAACTTAACCAGAAACCGTAGAGAACAGCTCATTTAATTACGTACAATGTTATCCCATCTAGTAGGTGGTAAATTTGACTATTTTTTTTCTCTCAGTGAATAGAATCATATTCATTAACTACATAATCCACGACACCTACGGTATCTGCAGTCGCCGAGGTGGATCCTCAAATTTAGTCACCAAGTTTAGTCACCAAGTCACTTGTATATTCTAACCACCTACAATAAGACATTAAGAAATGTCTTAAAAATTATTACGTAAGTGTCTTAAATTAAGACGCCTGACTTTGTTTGCTGTTAAGAGGCAACCACATATTTAGTGAACGAAATTTTTTCAAAAGGTACAATGAGATAGTTACTCGGGTTACTGGAATGTGGTAATACTTAGTACTAAACGAATTATTACTATGACTATATTGACTTATGAAGTTACATTTATATATTTACATTTTTTATTATTACAAAGGTATTGTAATGCATAGAAAAGATCTGTTAATATATTTTTTCAAATTCATAAAATGAAAAAACGTGATTAATACGAATTAAGACAGTTTCGAATCTGGAAACAATACACATACAGCAGTGGAAAAGTTATTTAATCTATTTATTAATTTTAATAAAAATCGTAATTTTCTTGTTATCGTTTAGACAAAATAGAAGAACATGACGAAGAGGTGAAAAATGTAAATTTGAAGAATATTTGATTTATAAACTTTGAATAAAAATGTAGTCGCATAATAAATGTTGCTTTCATATTTAAGTATGTTCCATAATGTACAATTTTTGTTACAATATATTTTTGCAATAGTTTATTTCATCTTTACTAAAATATTTGATAGAAAATATGAAATGTAACTCATGTATATATTTAATCACGTATTTTATATGTATGTTTGTGGAAAATTCTTATTATAGATAAGTTCGGGAAACTTATAATTTGTAATTGACCATATACTACTCGTTAAAGTCGATATAAAAAAAGAAATAGTAGAAACGACTATATCGTTTATTAATTTTGACATTTGTAGTAGTACAACTATTTACTGGAGATGATACTTCATTTTACTACTTTCAGTAGTTATTCTGTCAATAGTACAGTAGTTAGTCTTTAATAGTTTATTTTTTACTAGATTTCACTATTTTTTTCTCTGAATGTAGTTACTTTTAATGTCTTGACATAAAATATTAAATCTATCAATCGGTACAGCTCAAAAGCACGCAAAACTGAGGGAAAATGTTGATAAAGTAGATTTATCGAATCTAATGTTTACCGCTTTTACCGCATTTTTTAAAAATAATGACGTTTTCTATTCCTTTTCTTTTCGTACTATTATTTTATTTTTGCAATGAAAAAATACTACCAAAAGGCTTAATTTTTTTCAAATAATTGCTTGTAATTATTTTAATTTTGTATAGCCAGGACGTGACTTCTTTAATGGCTCGTATTTCCCGTTGTATTATAATATAATTATGACTTATTTACCTAATTCCATCGAGTAACTCAATTGACATTTGAAACAAGTAAAAAACATATTTAGTACATTTAAATTAAATAATGAAATTACTTATTATTAAATATTTATTGAATAATATTGTCTAAAACAAATTAGTAATATTAATTATACTTACTGTCCAACATTTTTATAAATCCATGATTACACTCTTACGGTTAGGTTAAAGGTTTTAACGATTTAATTTTAAAAGAAACATCTAACTTTTACTAATACTTAGGTTTTAAAGTAATGCTTTCGTTGCGTCAGGTATAACCATTTTAAGTCTTATTTAACAGGATTACGAGGTCGGTCCTGCAAAAATTATCCAGATTATGCGTTTTACCTGGATGAGCTGCAGCTTATGTATAATAAAATTAGTAAATCCCAATATATTTGTAAAATGACCATTTGGCAGGTGGAAATATAAACAAAGTTGTATAAGATACTTGACAGACACCTGTAAAGGTAGTATATATCATACATATTTTATTATTTACATCATTTTGAAAAGAAATTATTGATTTTTTTTAATTTAAAAATTATTGATTTAAAATCAAAACTTAAAACTTTATTTCGTGCTATTTATCATATCACTGTTTTCTTGAGTTTAATTACACAATTTTACGGGTTTATTAATAGCACTATCAAAAAAAAAACCTGAAATAATATTTTTTGTGATGAACTTTTCGTTTTTTATGTATAATAATTTATTTTTTGTTTACAATTTGCTGTATATTTTATGTATTTGGTTAACGGAAAACAATTTTTTCTTTCTTTTAAATAGAAACTCAAATTAATTAATTCTATACAATATTAAGAAATAACCTTTTTTATATACAAGGAGGATGTGTACAAAATACGAATACACTCAGAACTGTTATTTGTACTTTTCTGTAGTTATTTAGAACCTGCATTAGAAAAGTTGGAATTCGAAATTATACATTTAAGCTCTTTAAGAAGTCTTAAAAATTGTAAGATATTTTAAAACTTATCAGAAAGAGTTCTTTAAGTGATCTTTAAGAAACCTTATGCGTCGATTTCAAGAGATGTTCAAGAACTCTGAAATATAAGCTCTGAGAAAAGAGGTCTTATTTGAGAGTTTTGACATAAAATAAATAAAAAGCAAATTTCTGCTAATTACAGATTTTATTTTTTTACCGTAATTAATTTATATAACTTTTATCCGCCTTCCTTTTTACCGTTTTATAGTTAATTATTAGGCGGCGATTACATATAATAGATTTGAGATCATATACATTAATAAAACAAAATTATAAGACCACTTGCTAAATAACATAAAAGTACTTATACTTTCTTTATAGCTAGATCATCCATCGGCCTGTACATGAAGTAAATCGTGCGATTTCATTTTTGGATTTAATTGCCACCTAGTGTCTCTGGAAGAAACACAGATCTAAACTCTGGGGAATCCTTTACCTTAAACACCTGACCTCAAACATAATACCTCATCGAGGTTACTATTTTAAGTAGTGTTAAGTAAGACATCTTTAAGAGTTTTATAGATTTATCACAATTATGACCTCTTCAGGAGGTTTTTCCGAAATATCTCCGGACTAAGCTGTGGATGATCTGTTTAAGAAGTATCGGCTGTATGGGCAACTTATCAAACAAGACAAATGATTGAAATATTACTTATTGTACACACATGTTTTTGCACGTACTTTTTGGAGTACATGGATATCAATGCCAAAATACTGAATATTTAAGTACAATTGTTTTGAACAATATTCAATCAATAATTGTTTTCTACGATACTGGAGTTACCATTTTTTTAGTTTCAAATGATTAGTTGTGAATTACATAATACGTGATTCTGAAGAGCCAAAGCAACAAACTTTCAGTTAATCCAAATGGTTTTGTAAAAAATATCAATCATTTTGTTATGGATTGTTTTATATCAGTTTATGATCAATTATGGTCAATTATACCACCCATAGTTTATGAATTTTTGACTGAATATTAAAATCTGCCAAACATTATGTCAAAATCAGGTTTTGAACTGAAGCTTTAAATGTTCCGATTTTTGTTTATATGCAAGATAATATTTAATGAAACACAAATTGAAACATAGTTTTTAATAATTTTGTTATTTTAATTCATAAAGAATTAAATGAAAGTATTAAATTTTCTCTACGTTTCAAAACGACCGTGATTTGTCCACTGACATATGACGTCAGTATTCTTAAATGGAAGAGAAAAACTAAGTAAAGTTTAAAGCAAAGATAATTTAGCAATATATCTCGAACTTCTCGAATTTAGCAATATGTTTTTGTTATATCAGCAGCTATTGTAAAAAGTGAGTATATTGACGGTGTGGAATGTTTTAACTAAACATCAAAGTGGAAATTAATCATTAATTTAACCCTTTTTTGCCTGAAATCAGAAAAGCAGATACATCAACTCCAGCACAGTTTCTGGAGTGAAAATAATTTTTTTTAATTTTCGAAATATACCTTTCCTACTATTTTCAAGTGTGCTCTATCGATTCCCGTCGAGAAAATGACGAAATAATGATTATTTATGCAAAAATTTTGCAAAATAAAATAAAAAATCCATGATTTTCAGGTCATTTTTTTTCATTTTTTCCGATTTTCTCCCCCAAAACGGGGCACAATCAATGAAACGCATACGTAAAAAGTGATCTCGATTGTTGAAGATAAATAATATACTGGTAGAATATTTTTTAGAAGCAATGGCCGATTCAAAATGGCCGCGGAACGAAACAAATTTATTCAAAATTATTAATTCCTTGAAATAGAGATCTTGGAACCTTTTTTTGAATTACGAATATATTACACATGTTCAGAGCTGGCAAGATCAAAATGGCGGATACAATATGGCTGCCGGTATCCGCCATTTTGATCTTGTCAAGTCTGAACATGTATAATATTCGTAAATATCGAACACATATTTTCAACTTTGAAACAGATTGATGAAATAACGTTGCATATAAACGATGCGATTTACATACGGTGGCCATGACGGATACGCCATTTTGAATTTATCAACTCAAAATTATTATGATCTTCGTGCATAACCAGAGAATATTTATATCATCATTATAAAACTCAAAAAAAGTTTCCAAGATCTCTATTTCAAGGAATTAATAATTTTGAATAAATTTTGTTTCGTTCAGCGGCCATTTTGAATCAGCCATTGCTTCTAAAAAATATTCTACCAGTATATTATTTATCTTCAACAATCGGGATCACTTTTTACGTATGCGTTTCATTGATTGTGCCCCGTTTTGGGGGAGAAAATCGGAAAAAATGAAAAAAATGACCTAAAAATCATGGATTTTTTATTTTATTTTGCAAAATTTCGGCGTAAATAATCATTATTTCGTCATTTTCTCGACGGGAATCGATAGAGCACACATGAAAATAGTAGGAAAGGTATATTTCGAAAATTAAAAAAAATTATTTTCACTCCAGAAACTGTGCTGGAGTTGATGTACCTGCTTTTCTGATTTCAGGCAAAAAAGGGTTAATGTAATATGAACTACTTGCTTCAAAATGATCCTCGTAGCAGCAAAACGATGATTTTATCGATGCATATATCGTGGACTGAGTTAAACCATGTATTTTCCATGGTTTTTTTGACTCTAAAAGCATATTTGATATCCTGAAATTAGGATAATTTTAATGATTAAGCTCTCAAAAGTAGAAAATATGTAAATCTATAGTAGTTGGAACTACTAACTAGATAGTAGGCTAAGACTCATCCATCGTTTATAGTTAATTTTACTAACTGGATAGTCATTTAAATAATAAAACCAACTAAAAAATGTAGTTGTGTCAGATTCTATTATTTAGATAGTAAAATTAACTATTTCTTTACATGTCTATCGGGTTTTGACAGTTATATATTATCGTTTTTATTAATTGTTTATTCATAATTTCAAGTTTTTACAGATAAAAGTGGTTATTCCCGTTCTATTCACTGTAATTCCGAAAAAAGGGTTTAGAGCCTAATTGGCAGATACATTTTACTGGTTCCAATAATTTTTCTAGAATAACATAGTTACCCATTTCAGTAAGAACACTGATATTTAAAAAAAGAAACTAAGAAGTAGTTAAGAAACAAAAATAGATAAAAAAATCAAAAGTTTGTAATCGTGAATTAGTTTTTTTCAGTAATAACTAGTAAAGAAAATCTTAAACATTTTAAAGAACTTTCGATTTTGTAAGTTAGAATTAGTTCTATGTCTGTATGAATTCAACAGTACCGTGTTTAATTTAAGTCTAAATTTAAACTAATAAGTGGGTAAAAAACAGCAGGTGATTTTCCTCACTTAAAAGAAGAATCGTAATCAGATTTTTTAAACATATTTTTGCCTCCTGTTTTCGATTAAAACAATAAAAATTTCCCTCCATACATTCAGAAGGAGCACTATTGAAAAAATCGCGATTTATTGCAGTTTTATGTATTTATTGATAAAAATACAAATCAGACAAAAAATGTTTTCAACAAAAAAGATAGAGAATCAAATTCTCTACAGAAAAGGTTTTTTACTCATTTTCATCCTAATACCAATGGTAATGTTAGAGTAGACGTATGTATGTATACCTGAGAATAATCAGTTTGTCGTGTAACATAACCTCAGTTATAACACAGTTTCATGTTCTGGGATATTTATATACATTACCCTTTACATTTGAAGAAAATGTATTTAACTTTTTTTGTTTAGTGTTTAATGCTGTATCTTTAAGTTTGAAATATTTTTTGTCTGAAATGTACTTTTGAAAATAGATGTGAAAATCCACAATGAAATGCGGTTTTTTCAAAATGTCGACTTCAATTGGCACGACCGATGATTTTTATCATATTCATATTATCACATTCGGAATCAGGTAGTTAAAAAAGTTTCAAATTAGTTTTTCAGAGTGAGACAGCGCATTTTATATATGAGTTTCATAATAGGGACATTGTACATGAAATGGTAGGGACATACTGTTATGTTGGTGTCATAATTGGAAGGTATAGTTTGTCGACTTTTGTACGTATTAAAATAATTTTGAATCTGCAAATTGATGTTATAAAAATAATTATTATATAAAAAAAGCATAACTATTTAATATACAATAAAAGTTTTGAATTTGTAATTCAGTTTTAGTGTTAATACACAAATCTCTCCTAATGCCTGTTTCATTATTGGGACGTATAGTTTCTTGATGGAATAATTCATTTTCTAATGCAGAATCTTTCGAATTAACAAATTTCTTCTGAATACATTATTTAAATATAAACATTTCGAAGTAAACAACAAATCTCCATTCATGGTCATAGAATTCATTGATTTAACAAACATTTAAAGGGCTATTACTAGCCTCATGATTTCTATTCAAGTCTTACTTTTAGAAATGCTAATGGAAGAATCTCACAATACTGGCGATAACCGAGTATGTCGTAATCTTTATGATTTAAAGCATGCGTTCATTTTAAGAATAGACTTTGTCGGTCACCATATTATCATGTATTGGAGAGATGAAGAGTTACGGAATTTCATTTTTTATCTATTATAAGAGAAAGGACAGTATTTAATTATTGATGGAATCGTCATGATTCTATTTTTGTAGCTATCACTACTGATTATGCTAAATTTGAGATGTGTGGAAGGGTTGCTATAAATTAGGATATAAGTCATCCAATTTATTAAACATGTACGAACATTGCTCTGTGAACATTTAATAAATTTCATGAAAATAAGGAACATATTCATATTAAATTTCAGGGCTCTTCTAAAACTGCATGATATGGTTTTGTAGAAACCAGTATATTGTTACTCATGGAAACAATTACTTTTCCTAGTGTCAAAAATAAATTAGGAAGAGCTTCAATAAGTGTTTGAATTTATAAAACTCGATACAATACTTTAAATAATAAAAGAAGGTTTATTTAAATGGTAGCAAGCAAATATTTAATTGTCTTGGTTTAGGAAATTATTTTCTCATTGGAGTAAATATTTATTTGCTATTATTCAAATAACGTTTACTTGAATATATTAAACTTTTTTATTATTGAAAATTTTGTTATACGATTGAAGAAAAGTTGATAATTTTTAGGAAATAAATATTTTTTCCAGCATTTTTTTTAGAGTGACTATATTTTATAATTTGATGAATTCTTATACCTCTAGAGACTATGTCATGAAATTATAAATTCATATTGAAAATACTGCTTTTTTGTATGACGTAATTTTTGGCTATATATAATAAAATGATACTAAAACTGCTTATTCTTTTAGAGCAGGTATGGAATTGCACAGTTCATTGCACGTTTTTATCATCGTTTATGAATTCGCTGAAGAAACTATAAAAAGATGCCCGCATAATCCTGCAGAAAGAAGCGTATGCATTATGTCCTAAGTCTTATAAATGTATGAACGGAAGTGTATGTTGAGGTCATTATTCACCTGATTTCCGTTGAATATTCAAATAATTTTTTATGTAATTTACATGTATACTATATCAGTCTGAAAATTATGTGATCTACGTTAGTGTGTTAGTAAATCTTTGTGATCTTGTAGATAATTAAGAGAAAGAACACACGTTTAACCCTTTTAGCACCACATGTACAAAACTTTAACTTTATGTTCAATAAGACTTTTTAGTATTAGCACGCTAAATCTCTATCGTTTGAATGGTATATCGTAAAATACTCCAAATTTAAATATAAACAAATTACCGGTACTTTTTTTAACAAAGGATTATTCAAGTTTTGTTTCATTTGTTTCTAATTTCTCATTATCATGAGTAGCTTACCGCGTATTAAAATTATCTAAGGTTTAATATAGTGACGCGTTTTCTAAAAAAGTTCAAGTTGACGGAATCAAAATGGCAACTAAAATATATTAAAGGTATATAGGCATATATTTAGATTTATTTTGATATCACCATGAAGTAATTTCACTTCATACAAATGTATCCACAGAATTAGCTATATTCATTTTACAAAAGAAATGGAATCTAACTAAGGAGTATACTAATATAATTTATCAGAAAATTAACTTTTTTAGATCCTTAAACTCATTTTAAATTCTACGTATTTAACAGTACATCAGTGTCAACGTTTAAGCATCAATTATTTGATTATTTATTACAATTTGATCTGCAGTCCACCAACGGGTCACTATTTTTTATACAACATTAATAATTATTAAGCCACATAGTTACTGTATTTAGTTTTAAGTAGTAGATTAGTATTAAGAGAACTTTAATTATAATATCTGCTATATTTTATAAGAAGAAATAAGGAGATTATCAATTAATTTTTGTGAAATTTCATTAAATATTGTATTCTCGGCTTACACTGTGTTGTAAGCTATCTTTATAAGGATCAATATATAAACTATTAAACATTTTTTTGTATAATTGTATGTAGCCTAAAGGTAACGCGACATACAGTCGCCACCAAGGCTCAATAAATTCTATTCTATTCTACTCTATTCTATTTTAATTTTGAGAACACTACGTATAAACAAGTTTATGGTGTATCCTTCTTTCTGTTATTATTGCAAATATAGTATTGGACTTTTTAGAAAATATATTCTTATTAATCAGTTATCTTTCAAAATACCGTTCTATCACACAGAAAAAATAAAATAGTTGGAATTACTAACTAGGTATACTATAGTTGGATAAGTTACGTCTATCGTTTTCAGTTAATTTTACTATCTAAATAGTGCCCTCGACAAGTCCAGAAGTCAAACTGACTACATAGATAGCGAAACCAACTAACAAAAGTAGTTGTGCCAGGTCTTACTATTTAGATAGTAAAATCAACTATTCCTTTTTTCCGTGCACAGGTACGTAGATGATGTTTTACCAGCTATTGAGAAAGATTTTACAAACAATATTTTAGATATCGTCAGTAGTATGATTGATTTATAATTCTTTATACATTAAAAAAGATGAGAGTAAATGCATCAAACCTACTAGTATTCCATGCATAAAAGGGCTTTCCCAAAAAAATGTAAAAAACTATGAAAGATCAAAAACGTCAGAATTATTTACAAACCGCATAATACTATCGTTAGTAGTATAAAACCATATCAAGATAAATTAGATGAATTAAACCAAAATTGTGTTGTTTATTTGATTAAATGCAATCAATGTGAATTGGTTTATATAGGTAAAACTCGAAGGCTCCTAAGAAACACAATATTTTTTGGCCGAATCTAAATCAGCAGGGCTCAGCTAACGGAATAGATACAGGACATAATTTTGACTTTAAAAACCTTAAAATTTTAGCCACAGAAAGAAACAAATGGAAAAGAATTTGAGAAATTATTTTATCAGAAAATATAAAAATACAGTACATACCAGTTTTGAAAATTCAAAGTTACCAGAAGCATATTTTTCCTTAGTATAAATTGTTTATTTTTCATACTCGGTTCAAAATTGAACAGTTCTCATATCAGATCATACACAAGCTAGTCAAACAATGATTATTTTCAGTTATATTTCCGGTACTATTCGGGACACGTCATGTCAATTTATCCTTTAAAATAATTTAATTAAAAAACATTAATGCAGTCTTACTAACAATAAGTTCCTAGTTGAAAAGGGTCTAAATAAGTTTCTTACTATGTTTCTGAGGAGGGTCTAAAATAAAGTGACCGAAACGTAATATTGTTTATTGTTATCATTTTCTTATATTTTCAAGAAACCAAACCACACATTCGTAAGTTAAATACAAACGGATTAAGAAAAAAAAAATTCGTTTAGAGCATAAAAATGTAAATCTTCTACAACATTGAATGAAATTTTCTACCTGGAGGTTCGTGGGTATCCTGAATATAAGTATGATGGAAGTTTTTCATTTTCACTTTTTGAACCCCAATTTCAGCGAGATATTGGATAATATTATGGCACAAAAGGCTGCACTATCAAACTCTGCAAACAGAATTGGCCCAAAACTTTGTTAAAAAAAGATACAGCTGTATTTAAAAAAAATCGCCAATTTTTAAAATAGTTTGTTCATAAATCGTAAATTTACACCCGCAAACTGCAGCGGAGAGGACTCGTCCATTTTTTTTGACGGAAAAAAAGTTCGTATCTGCAACCAACTACCCTAAAAACCCTTTAGTGGCTATTTTTAAGAAAGTCCGTTAATATTTTAGAAATTCCATCCGCCACATTGTATCCGCCATTATGAATTTTGTAAATCATATCCCATAGTTGTAATCAACGACCCCAAAAACATAAATTTTCAGTTATAGAGCAATGGCCGATTTCGAAACTTCAATCGATTGGTGAACAAATGAAATACAACTGTTATGGCAGTTTCCTTCTTTCTGTTTGAAAATCATATAAACATAAAAAGTAACATATAGATAGCGTGCATTAAAAATTTGATTTGATTTGTTTTTTAAGTGAAAAGTTGTGTGGATTTGCTTATATATTATACGAATGAAAAGTAACAATATCCCTAAAAAACTAATTTGGGTAAAATTTCTATCTTGTTCAATTCTTCTCCATGCTTCTGCATATAAATTACCTAGCAAAGGAAGAATGATCAAAAATTATTCGAAAGCAGTTTTATGAGTTTGAATCTTTTTTGTTGGTCTGCATGAATAATTTTGCTTCAGGAATAAACTTATTCTTCCAAATAATTGTTATTTACTGAAATCTTGTCAATACTTCTGAATAGTCGTCCGCAATCTATACTTCTAAATCTTTTTTAATACTAAAAAAGCCAAGCAATAAGATTCCGAATTATTCAATAAAATAATTCAATTTTCAAACTTCTTAATAATTTCTCGTTTAATGGGTATATCTAGAATATTCTACTCTATTCCGAATGAAGGATTGAAACCCATGTTTTGAATCCTTCTAAATACTTTCTGCGATACTAAACTCAACAAATGAACAAATGAAGCATACACATTCGACTTTTGGTTAAGCATACAACTTTGACCATTTTATTCAGATGATGTTATATTGTATATTACATTATACACCTTCTATCTGAAATCTTAACAATAAATGTTGCCTTTGTCTATTTATTAACATTTTGCGCTAAAAACAAAACAGAGTTAAAATATACACCTTTGCATCGGCTTGTGTAAACAAAATAATGGACATATCATTCCCATGCAGATATTGCAATAGGCAAATGCAAATGAAAATTTATTTTTATGATGTTATCAGCGAACGAAGGTACAGAGGGCTGTGAATGTGTCAAAGGTATTTTGCGGATATTGTCTTAACTGCAAAGCCCGAGCGTTTGTTTGTAAACAATATCAGCAAGTATATTTATGGACTTTCATAATAATTATGAAGCATATGGGCAAATCTCTAGAACTTTTAAACTGTGGAGTCCTGTGACACTACTTGAACGTAATTGCTTTCACACAAATGCTATATTTTTTTTATACATCAAGATATCATAAATAAAAAGCTTGATGAATTTCGAAGTCGCCCGACGTTACAGAGACGCTCTTTAATTATTTATAGATAAAAAAATAATGAAATGTCATGCGTCCCTTGCATGTTTTTTTTTACTCTTATGAGTATTGTATTTGCGCCGCGTGAGTTAACGTTGTGTTTTTTGCGCGAAATGGAGGCAAACATCTCATAAAGCAATATATTCATATGAATTATATGTGCCACACATTTAATTGTATAGAGTGAGCCTACAGTACCCGTCCCTTGAATTTCGTAAATTCTAAACTTATTTAAACTTGTTTATTTATTATCCGCGCCGTCTTAGAAATCGAATATTTATTGTTTTTGGTTATTAAAGGACACAATAATAAAGTGTTTGACACTTTACTCATTTGTGTGCGCCTTAAACTGTTGATGTTATACAAGTGTAAACATACATTCCAAAAACGTGCCAATTTCAGAAAATTGACTATTTTTCGTGGCACATTCAAAATATCGCTAATATTAAGTTGTTGTTCGGTGTGCTGGTAAGTAAATACCTTATATAAGTATGTAAAGTGCGCGGCATTCTTATATTTTACATATTATCAAAGTTATTGAAAGAACTATTTATAAAGTCGTAATTTAACGATGAATTAAACACTGTAAGCTTAGTAACATTGTGGTCAGAAACTAAAAGTATGTTTATTCAGATAAAATTTGGTGTTCTTTATGTGTTTAAAGAAAAACAATTCTTTATTATACTTGTTTAAGCACTGTGTTTCAAATTAGAGCTATTGTAAAACAAAATATGCATTTCGAGTCTATGTATAAGTGATAACCCGGGAAAAAATGAATCATATATGGATCATATATGAACCATTCTTCAACTCTCACATAAGTGATATTTTTAAAAAATTGGGCGCAAATGCGTTATTTAATTATTAACCTTTCAAAAAATCAAAATTTCAAGCTCATCCAGGTGGTCAATATTTTGGACATTGTACCGCAAAGTTTTAATGCCGTTGAGTAAAAAGGATGCACGAGCGTACATTTTTACTTCTTATGTAGATATGTATACATATACCCAACGCCAATGTTGTGCTTGAAGTTTAAAAAAAAAATTTATTGAGAGGCTGAAATTTAAAAGTTCCAGAGATTTGCCCATATGCAAATTTTTAGATTTAGTAAAATTGACAACTTTGCACAAAATGCTTCTGGATGAATTAGAAAGTAATCACTCACTTTACTATCGCAGTATAAGAATTCAAAACATTTTGTCAATGCTTCATTTGGATTAGATAAGAATTTTTATTATAATTTATATTTAGACCAGTCTGCAAAACAACGTTTGGCTGTGGCTTTCCTTTTGGCAATTATTTATCTTTAATAGTTATTTTTTGTTTGTATATGTATTTGAAGAATGCCAATAAGGACGATTTATTATTATTATACGCATTATTATAAGAGAATAATTCAACAACAAGATAGTCAATTCTTGCAGAAGCATTTAGAATGATTGATAATATGGAATTATGTATTACTCAACAAACAGCAATAGAAGCTCATATGTAAATCATCTCCAATAATTTTGAATTGTTTTTCGATTACTGAGAAGTACATAATTGCTTTCTGATATTTTTAGAAATATTTATGAGAAATTGTCAATCATTCTGAATGTTTCATAATTATTAGTTAAGCCATTAAATGTAGTTGCTGCTTTTGTTTACTAACAAATCGCTCCTGTTTTGTTTACAAACAGAAAGCATGCCGGCCTTATGTAATAATATATGACGTATTTTTTTGCACAAGATGCCGCACTTTTTAAATTATAAAAGGACAATAAATAGGCAAAGACAACCATTATTGTTGTTGGGATTTCGAATGAAATGAAACGTAAACAACTAATAATTTTTCGTAGTAGGTGAATGATGTATAAAATATCATATCATCGGAATAAAATGGTCTAAATTTCATTGTATTTATTTATTTTTATGTGGATGCTTCTCCAAAGAATTCAGAAGCATTTGAAAATATTGTATTCTTTGCTTCCGAATGCTTCAGAAGTATTGAACATTTCGAATAATTTTTCGTTTGCTTGAGTTTCTACAATATAACAATAAGATTTAATTTTGTTAATTCCCCGAATTGGAGAAGTGCATGACAATTTGTTTTGTTTGCTTTTAAGACAATACAGAAAAACACCAGTCAGGTCACAAACGACGCCGATTTTATGCTTTTCTGAGTTTTACTTTTTTCTTCCAAACAATTAATTAAACTTATTCCAATGTAAGCACTAATCGTACAAAATATTTGTACTTAGCTTCAGTAAAAAAAAATAATACGCAAACAAATAATTACTAACAATGCCACAAAGGCTTTTTTTCATTCACCGTTACAATTTTATAACGAATTTTAAATTGGTCAAATTAAATATCATGATTTTATAAAACGCGCCCTTTGTTAGTATCGTGCCGCAAAGTTTAAACGGAAATACGACATGTGGAAAGGTACACTGAAATAATCGATAATTCGCACGAGGCAGCAGAGTCTAGCCAAACGCAACAAGTATAATTTGGCAACGAATTTCTATACACGTTTATATATTCTGCTCTTTTTCTATACTTTAATTGTATTAACCAATTTTAATATTTAATACATGTACAAACATATTCAATACAATTGCAAAAAATAATTGTATGATGGAGATATTTATTTTATTTGACAAACATCAATAAATGAAAATAATGCAAATTGATTACTACGTGGTTATTTAAGGAACATAAGTTTACTGAACTGATGAATGATTTAATCATTTCATTTTATTACTTTTATCTTACTTAACCTAAAATATACCAAATTTCAATGAGAAGCGTTATCAAAAATAAATATTAAAGCGATAAATAAATAAAAAACATCCTTGCGCAGGACAGAAACGCCAAACGTATTAATTTGTTGAAAAAAGGTATTAAATTGAATATTCGTATCATATTTGAGGCTCAATCAGTTAGCCGCAAAATTGGCGCCCAACGAGGGACGCGTTTTGCGTTTTTGGGAGTATTTCTTGTTTTAGTGGACTTGTGCAAATAAATACTACAAATGTCTTTATAAACTATATCAACTGCGAAGTACTAGTTGTATACCAGATATAGCAAATGCTGAGTTTACTTCAATATAAAAGTGGTACGACGCCTTTAATAAAATGTTATAAGACGGAGGTCGATTAAAATTTTCAAGCGATTATTTTTTATGTGCATAAATTTATTTACTTACAAAAATTATCGTATATTATTAACGAATACATCGTATATCTAAAGTTTGTACACGGATTTCGATTGCTTATACGAATCTATTCATACGTAACAGAAATATTTCTTACATGCACACGCATATCGATATTGCACTTTTCGGTAACCTTGTTGCTAGATCCAGACTTACTATAGATCTAAAAAAAAAGAGACAATGAGATTAGGAAAGGCAAGTATGCCAGTTTTTCGTAACGAGTTTTCTGGAGGATCGATAGGGAAGGAAAGTCGAGCATCTTGACGTCGGGCACCGGGATCCACGTAGACGTATCTGCACTTGGGCACGTTAAAGAAGGGGGGCCCGGTGTTTCTTTCGTAACGTATTTATTCGAACCCCGCGTAAATACAAAAGGCCCGTACCCTAGGGCTGCCTATATGTACCCTCCCTCCAACTTTCGAGACATCAACCCTCCTGTGGTTCCCCTCCGTGCAATTTAAAGGCAAGTATGTAGACACTACGTGTGCATGTACCGATCGACTTCGACCCTGTTGCACGTCATATGTCCACGATCACGAAGAGCTCTGGTCGCTCCACTTCCGGTCGATCATGGATCTGCATCGCCGAATATGTGATAGCCTTCACCTCTGCACCCTGAGTGTGTTTTCCAATTTGAAACTCCTCACCTATGGCACGTACCTTGATCTTGAAGTTTTCCCGGTCAAATTCCGTGATCCTCACATTCTGCGGACAAAAAAAGAGATAATCAAGTTAGCGTTTATCAATTTTTGCATCAAAAAGTCTCCCTGGTACAAATAATTTCCAATTAATGCGGCACATGTTCGTTCATTAGATCTTTACTTAGTACTTGTAAGTGGGTATTTGGGAGAATTATAATGAGATGTCAGTATAATCGTTTGCATCTACAAAATGTAAATTTGAGGGACGTTTTTGTACGCATTTCTGAAATTTTGTTTAGGCTTTGCGCAATGATAATTTAAGTAAAAAATTCCTTACTAAATATTACATAATTATATCATAATAATCGAATATTTTATCTTTAGCACCATCTGTCCGCGGCATAATGAACTTTATTTTCTGGCGGAATATTTTTTGGACAACATAACGCTTATCAAAATAATTTGGCTAAATTAACAAATGCGACCCTCTGGTTTCCTTCGATTTGTAGGGTTGGGTAAGGTAAGTTAAGTTAGGTTAGATTGGGTGATGGTAAGGTTACGGTAGGTTAGCGGACGTGTTGATTAGGTTAGGTCAGCCTCGTGACACTGGTGCAGTTCACCTAATACTGTTGTTTCTTTGAATCATTGTTGATGTTTTATTTCATAGGCGTCATACTGGTGTATGAAGCAGTTTAAATGCAATTTTGACCACGCGAATCGCAAGAGTATACTCGAAAACAGTAAGGATGATCACTTTCAAATATTAATCTTATTTCCTGTTGAGAATGAAGGTCGAAAATCAACAAAAAATCTCCCGGACTTAATGGGTTAACATATTCTCCTGTTTTATTTCCTTTGCACATTGTACGTAGAATATTTTTATATGCACAGTTAAGTTCGTCTCTAATCTCTTTTATGTTAGCGAAAATGGTGGAATGGTGGTTTTTAATTTCGAGATAAACATCAATAATATTAAAACGTCTTTTTTAACTCTCATCAGACAAAACTTGGCTATTTATTGTTTATAAATGTTTTGTTGTTTGTTAGTCAATAATGTCGGTCAGATAATCGCTGTCTTTTAAAATCTGTTTAAATAATTGGATATTTTTGTTTCTAGACTTTGGATATGACAATTCTGCTCCGTCTACCAGACTTTTTTCAGTCCCGTCGAAAAAATTAATTTTATTACAATATTTAATTGACCCGAAGCGGGTATTTTATTTGGATCCTGGATGATAATTTTTTTTCAGTTAGAATTTTAATTTCTGAATTATATATCCTAATAGAGAATTTTAATTTCTTCAATGATGAAATTGTCCATCATTTTTAGTTTTCCGGATATTTTTACTATGATAATTACCGCTGGTTTACGATATTCGTTTAGATAAAACGATTTGGTTTGTTGGCCTATCAAATCCAACAAGTATTCCTAACAATTATTTTACCAATAATCTTTGTTTCTTTGCAATAATAACATAAAACATTGGTTCTATCTTAACAACCATTTTATTTGAAGTTTAAATATTTAGGAACTGTAACAAATCCTTTTCCGCAATAAAAATATTACATTTAATGATCCTATTGAATGATCTTAAGAGAAAATGTATTTTAGACAGCACCACAATTATATTGTAAGTAAGGCTAAAGCTAAAATGTCAATCGATGGCCAGGAATCAAGAATCAAGTAGACACCACAAGCAGTAAGTTTTGAATGATCATTTAAAGTAACGTATACAAAAAATATATTCGTTTCGAATTGAATACAAACTGTCTAAACGCATGTGCACACAATACTGAAACCGCTGCAGAGTACATGGTATGGACCGGGTCAAATTTTAAACAAATGAATTTGAATAAAATTCGGTCGATTTCAATTTGCATAATCAGAATTTTGAAATGATATTAATACTTTTTCAACGGTTCAACATACGCTGTTAAATAGACCTATTAATACAACGGTGCTCTAGAAGGTAAGGGGTGCATAATTTTAATGGTCCGGGATATGGTTTTATATACCTGTTACGTTCATGCAATGCGCTTAGGTAGTTCGTTTCGCTCTGAAAAGCGGAGTAGCGAGGTATCGAGTTTTTTAAATATTTGATCTCAGAGTTCAAGCCAGTTCTTATTGTGCGCTCGGTTATGTTAATGGAAATGCACTTTTTATTTGCGAGACTTAATTAGGTTACTTTATTTGGCACACATGCATTCAGTGAAAACCATGGATTCGTTTGTGTCATTCGCAAAAAGTAAACATTGTAAACATCGTGCAGAAATATGTCAAACAAATACAGTATCAATGTACAGCATTTTTTGGTGAAATTTTACGACGGTAATTTTAATTTAAGATGGTAATTTTTGTAAGATTTTATTGTCATTTATACTGTCTGGACTTTTTATCAGAAAAGTAGCAATTTCGTTGATATTTTCCGGACGCACTAACTAAAAAACTATGGGGTTTTTAAATTGATGGAGTGTAAAATTCTTACTTCGATTTTCATACGAAATACTTGATTGAAATTGAAGTAAACAAAGTGTCCTTTGGGCGTTAATGGATTAAGAAATCTTATTAGAACCGTAAATTACTATTTTAAAATTTTTGTTTTTGTAATATTATATGTATATTAAAATATCTTATACGATTTATGGGAACAATACCCTGAATATCGATAATCTTATTTCTGGTTGACTTCTTCTTGTCTCTGAACATGGCTGTTATTTTTTCTTAAACAGTACAATTAAAACAAGAAATTTTTGTTACATTTTGTTTATGTACAATCTTTTAAATATTTCGCAAGCCATTTCGGACGTCAATTCTTATTTATTAGGATAGTCTTGAAGATTATTTCCCTTTCTTTATAATTGCTTTATGATAAACCATTTTATTGAAAAGATTAATTGAGACAAGTAAAAATATCAATTATAATTAAGAATCAAATTTTTTCTCTAACTTTTATTATCTATGCTAATTTCTTTAATTTTATAATAATTTCTTTTTGTTCATATTTCATCACTTTTTAACATCAGTCAGTATTGACCTACTGTTAAATGTTTTTGATCAAATGCAAATGTTATTTCTCAAAATTATTATTTTTTAGTTTATAATGAATATATTTTGTATCAGAAGGTTTTACGTGACTGAATTTTTTAATTACGTGCAAACAATTTACTTTAATGTGGCATTGTATTTTTAACTTGGATGGAATTTACCCGCGGAAAAATTTGGATATTGCCGTGGATGATTAATAATTATACGTAATTTTTTGTCAAAATGATTCTCTTTGTATGTTATAATTTTGTATCTTCACATCTAAAGATTTGACCCTAACAGTGTGGTATAAGTGTGGTTATTATAAGAGAATAATTTAGAATTATGCGAGTATACTCGCCTGTAGACAAAATAACGCACACGTGTTTAAAACTACACTTAAAAAAATAATAGTATTAAATAGACCCTTATAATTTTCTGGTAGAAATAACTAGACAATTGTTCTTAACGTTTTTCTGGTAATTTCAACCGATTTTTTTGGTAACCTGTACAAGAATGTACTGTTAAAATAACCAATTAAACATTGTACTAGAAAAGTTTCTTTTTGTGTTACTATAACTAACATTTTAGGTTAAAATAATAATAAATTGAGGTTAAATTTACTATTTTCCTGATAAACATACTCAAAACTTTTAGTTCAAATAAATTCAATAACTGTGTATTATTGAACACAAATTGACAAATGATATCAAAATGACGTCATATTGACGCGTTTGCGTTTAACGTGGAATATTGTTATAAATCTAACAAATTTTCGACTTCACTCTTTGCCTTCCACTGCACTCTAAAGTTAATAAAAAAGAGGCGTCATCCCCACACCCGACTAGTAGGACAAGTATTAATTTGTTCGAGATACTCGCCCTTATATAACTAAGAAAAATTGCTAAAAGCAGACATCTAGTGTTGATGTTGATGTTGATGTTGATAACGTTTATTAAGTGTTCATAATTATAACCAACTGATTAATATAATTCTATAAAACTTTCTTTTGTTATATTTTTCTGAATGAAAAAATTCTTTGAACTGCCTAGTAGATTCAAAACGAACAATTTAACTGAAATGCATTTAACCAGAAAAACAGGTACAATTCTTTCTGGTATATATATTTTCCGGTTACATTACCCAGAATACCCGATCTAAATTAGAAATTGTTTAACTAAACGGATTTGGTCATTTTACCCAGACATTTTTTTGAGTGTATGCCGAAAATCGAAACATTGACATGTTTGTTATAATACATCTACATTTACTTTCATTTTTTGGTTAAATTTTAAAACAATTGGATTTACGATGCAATTTATGAAGATGTATTTGTCAAGATTTAGACATTTGCATGGCAACAAACAGTTCGTTTCATTTATCTATATATTTCTATTAAAATATATTTTTTATGAAGCCCTAGTAGAAAATGCGACCAGTTTCAGGCCATTTTTCCTGGTCTGTATGCTATAAATAATGGAGCCCAGAAAAACTGGCCAGAAAATGGAATAATTTTCTACCAGGGAGCTTATAGATTATTTTTTTTAAAACTGTTTCACTGATACATTATAACGTCTTAATTCGCATTATTAAACAATTTTATTATAGCTCAAAATTAAAACGGTGTAGAACTATAATTGTACATTTTGTTTAACTTAAAAATGTTGTATTAATTAACATTAATTTCCATATGTCATTAAATATCAATGATAAAAATCAAAAACCTTCTCCGTTTTTTCTTATGTGAAAAATCTCTTGGTTGTCGTTAAATATGTCATAAAAAATATGAATGATTACAATCAAACTTTAAATTGGTTCTAATTTATTGTGGCAAAATCGTAGAAATACTTTAATGTTACAATTAATTCTAATATTTATTTATATTTCTACAAATTCGTCATTATTTACAATGAAATGTGAAGACCGTTAAACAAACAGCATGTAACTAAATGAACTTTGTATTTCAATTGCGTTACACTAACTTTATGTTTAGACCAAATAGTTTTAAATTCAAAATTCATTGATTTCAAGGCTCGTTTGCTGAATATACTTAGTCCTACATGAGAAGAGAGGTTTTTCACAACATGTCGAAAAATACAATGTACTTTAGGAGTAACTGAAATTTCTAGGTCCAAATAACTGTTTTTAAAATTATTAGTGTATTTGCTATAATCAGGATCCAATGATTTACTAAAGCAAACTTTGATACTACGATTAATAACTTTGGTACCATTACCTCTCTATTGCCTGGCAAGCAACAAACTGAAAAACTTGGCAGTAGACAAATTTCTTATGTTAAAAACGACAAAAGAAGAAAAATCTGTCCGTTTTTGCGGTAAACTGGTAAATAATCGGCCACTTTACGTATGTAATAATACCTTTTAAAAATTGTTAGAAATGTGTGATTGTTTTATATTTAGGTTTAGCAAGTATGAAGAATTATTGATATTTAAAGGTTTTATAATATTTTGAAAAGTGGCCGCTAACTGCCTGCTCGAAGAGGCCGACTACTATCGTTTTGTTTACTTTAGATAGACACAATTTTTTAATACGTAAAAAATACTTTTTAGCGATTGTTACTCACGTTTTATCTTGGGACCACTTCCATGGCCTATATTCTTTTATTATGATGAAAAAACTACGCTTGTTTATGTTAATTTTGCCAAATTCATTGTTGTAACTGGCCGACTACTTTCTATTTCGCCAGTTATTTAAACTTTCATATTTTAATGTTTAAAATTAATTTTTTCTTTTTTATAATATATGCATACTAATACTAGATAATCCCATAAATTTTCCAATTTTAAATTTTGTTTGTATGGTTAAACGTTACTTTCTGGCACTTTAAAGTCAAATTTTCATTGGATATTTATTTTGTCACAATAAAATTTGGGTCCAGAAGAGCCTTAAGAGATTAACCCTTAATCCCGACGCCAGGGTCGACCCATAGAAAATTCAAACTGGACTTTATAAATTGCAGAACAGTAAGCACTTTCAAACGACAGGACATATTTGACCCAGGTAATGGGATGAAAAGGCCTTAAAATAGCCGTCGGAATTAAGGGTTAAAAGAAAGAGTTCTAATAATTACTTTGATTTTTGGTGCATAATACGGCTGGGGAACAAAGTTCCGAAAGTCAACACACCGAAAGGCTATATAACTCCATATATTCTGAAAAGAACTAGTAAACTGATCTTTGATGTTTACAGTAATGTTGTAATTAAATACTTGTACCAATGTATTAGTATTGCTTTATTTTTAATACATGGTGGCCGCTTTTTTCTCGGAAAAAAATTCCCTGACTTTTCCCAGATTTTTCCCTACCAATATTTTTATGATATCTATTAAAAATAAACAATACGGATAAAAATGTTTTAAAAACAGCTACACATTTTCAATAAATTCTTTATTTTTTTAATCAACAACGAGTAGTATATTCTAAAACATATTATCTATAAAAATCCAGAAAAAAAACTCATGTTCCTGCGGATTTTTTCGTGTTTAATTCAAAATAATAGTAGAAAATTTGTTGGGGGTTCTCAAAATTTGTTATAAAATGTCAAGTTCTGCGGTAATATGTTACTCAATAATTATAAATGTTAATAAATTTTAGAATTTAGGCGATTTTGGACAGTATATTCCAAGTATTGTCAAAATTCTTACGAATGTTGACAATAACAAAAAATTGCCATAAATTTTATATTTTTCAAATACTATTGGACAAATATCAACTACTTAAAATAGAAATGGTAAAATAATCATTTAAACAAATTAATATTCTCAAAATTTGGGAGTTTTGTGCTGTTTTCAACATTTTAAAAATTTTTCTACGATTTTTAGACTTTTTATGCAATTTCAAAGATTTTTGAAGATTTAAAAAAATGTATGAAAGTTTTCTATCATTTTCAAAAGGTTTTATTTATACAAATATTTGTTTAAATAGAGAATTAGTATGGCAAATATTTTTGAAATATTCTGTAAAGTATCTTTATAGAAAGATAAATATCTTTAAATATAAAATTGTTTGCATTTATTTTTGTTAAACTAGTAAATTTTATTCAAATCTGTTAGAATATATTCAATACCGAAATGTGTTATTGTTAAACGTGTTTATTTTTGTTGCAATGTACCAGAACGTTTAAAACTGAGCAGTACCACAAATATATTTTATTTAAGATTATTTTTTTTCTCAAAATTGTTGGTTTTTGGTGAAATCTGTCGAAAATGTTCAAAATTGAAATATGTTATTGATAAAAAAACGTCAATATTTGTTTAAATTTGTGAGAAAGCATTTAAAATCATTTAAAAGAATTTTATGCGAAACAGGATAAATAAAGCATTTTTCTGAAAATGAAATTGTGCGATTTTTTGTTAAATATTGTTTTTCACTTTTTAAAGATTTGTCTACAATTTACTTTTTCCCTGACCAATTTTGAAATTCCCTGACTTTTCCCTGATTCGCTGACCAATTTTGAAATTCCCTGACATTTCCCTGATTTCCCGGTTTTCCCTGACGGTGGCCACCATGTAATAGTAAACAGAGGTAAGGTGAAATATTGATAAGATTTAAAAAAACGGAAATAATCGCGCTTTACATTTTAATAAACAAAATTTTGTTTCATATAATTCTGTAACATGGAATGAACATACTCTACAAATCTGAATGACTAAAATAATACTAATTAAACATGAAAAATAGGTTACCATAAATAAGTAAAATTTTTCACTAAAAAATAGTTAACCACTATTAATATATTGGTAAAAAATAATATTTGATTAATGAAATAGTACTTTTTCACTGTCTATTAGCAAAATTCATTACTAATTAAAAGGGTAACCCTCTCTTCGTTTACGAATAAGTAATTTTCATCTAATTCGAATTTATAGAGTAAGATGCCAAATCAGAATAAATTGTAACAAAGGAATTTTTTAGCAAAAATCAGCTGTTTCAATCTTTTGTTAAAAAAAAACGGGTAAAGGGCATGATTATTAACTTTTACAAATCAAAAACTTAAATAGGACTAAAATTATATTTTATTACTTTTTTATGATATCGCGAATTCAAATAAAAATGTATAGAAAACTTTTAAAGATCAGTTTTTATCGTTTCCCAACGTTATAGTTAAATGAAAAAATATAAAAATTGTTTTGGTCTTTGACCCACAAAAGATTTAGTAGATAGTGTTATCTTCAACGTTTCAGGCAACTTGTGACCATCATTAGCAACCATTCAGCCTTCTAGTAACATCAAGTTATTCCTCCTGAAGATGGTCACAAGTTGACTGAAACGTTGAGTTTTCACAATCTTATATTACTTTTTTGTGGGGTAAAAGCTAAAAATAATTTGTATATTTTTATTTAAAAACGAGTGTCGCGGCATGGAAAGAGGCATAAGTCATTATTCGTGATTTAAAAACTATTATGTTTTCTATTTAATAGTAATGACAAATTTAATATTCCTTTTAGTTCTATGAAATAGTATATTTTAATTAACACTAGTTTACTTTTTAGTTTTACATAGAATTTTTCCTTTTTATGAAGAAATATAGTTGTTACTTATTTCAGTAATATTTAACCTAATAAGCAGATTGAAAAATTATCTTTAAATCTGTCCATGATTTTGAGTTTAGTATCAAAATGAATTATGAACCAAATTGAAAGACTAAACTAGTGTTATGGACCATGAAATTTTTGTTTAATCCAGTCACCAGATCATGAAAGAGAAAAATGATTAAGATTCTGGCAGATACTGGACTTTTTCAGAAAGAATAAATATAAAAAATAAACATAAGAAGGTGGTTAAAATTAAGAAAATTTCGAAGTAAAGATTCTTTCTTCCTTTTCAGGTCTTATATTATGAAAGACTAAGGTACTTTTAAATAGTTGTCTTTTATTTTCACAAAAACAACCTTTCTTCCGAAATCTTTTCTAATTTTTACCCACCTTCTTTTTATTTGTTACATTAAGTCTAATATAATGCCTAAAACCTTAATATTTTTTCTCTTTTCTTTTTTATCACCTGGTAACCGATTTAACAAAAATTGTTTATATAAATCCATGAAATCTAATTATTAACTAAGTTAAATAATTAGTAATTATAAATCTACTTTAAAAAATTATTTTTTATAAGAAAATTTATCTTGGAATCAAAATAAAGTAATTCTACTAAACCAAAGAAGTTACAAACGCACCCTGGCGACGAGGAAACGGTCGGTGCAGAACATGTACAGCAGTTCGTCCAGGAAATGGAAAAGTAGACTCTGCATGTCGTGACCTTCAGCCTCGATTTCTTGTACCTCGAGCATCTCGACCCTGTCCAAGTCGGTCATGTATCCGAACATGGCGATCGCGCATTGTTCGAACGCCTCCTCCATCGTCTCGCCCCATGCATGTAATCTACGAAAAAAACAAAAGTATTAAAATTCCTTTTTAATCCACACGCGGTCTGCATTCTAGGTTAGGTTGCAATAAAATTTTCTCAAGAAAGAAAATCTTCACGACGCAGTCATACACTATTATGTGCGTTTTACGTCACTCGAAATGATTAGAACATTTTCGAAAATTGAAAGGAATAAAAAATGAGGAACGTGCACAACAATTGTTTCTGAAATCTCGAATTTCGATGTAATTATTCTACGAAACAGAAGTAAAACGCTGGCACGCGGTCCCTGTCATAACCTCCAAATTCGTTAGATTGTCCTAGGATGACGAAGATAGTACTTACTGAACATCGGCGGTGTGATCCAAGTCTGAAACAAAAAACGTAAATTCGATAATGGAACGGCTCCTGGGTGCCCTCGACACGGCACTGGTTTCCCGCCAAACCTAACACGCGGTGAGGACTCGACGCCGGTCGTCGTCGTTCCAAGTATTCGTTTCCATTTTTTGGAACCAAAAAACAATGATAATTCTACCGGTACCAAACAAACAAAGTTGAAAAAGTGTTTTCGGATTGAAATATTGAGGTTATACTTACATTCGTATTTGACCTCGGGGATCGCGAAATCTTCGTCCGTCAGTCCGGCCATGGCTCCGTCACAGCTGGAATTGAATCACGCATCAGCTGATCCCCTTGACAGATCGAATCAATGGCGCTGTGGTTCGCGTGTACACCACCGTACTACGTAGATGGCGGCACCTTCCGCGTAAACACGCGATACCGGCGCCAGGCGGGACGATAGCAAGCGACGTCTGACGGCTATTATTGGAATCATCATGGTGATATATGTGCCAGTGCTGCCAACAAGGCCGATAACAGCAAACGAGGAAAACAGGGGACTGCGCGGGAATGTGCATATACCGACGCGACGATCCTGTAGCGGAATTCAGTTTTTTAGAGTAATAGTGCGTGCAGCTGCATTACTTTTTTTTTGCGTTTCTGAGTACATTTGAGGCACATTGTTTAAGGGCTATAAATAGGATGGAAATGCATTTTACTTCTTCAATAATTTTGGAAATACACGATATGTGGTTTCTTCAGTAGATTAAATATAATTGCACTATTCGTTGCTTTGTTGTGACGGTCTAAATAATATAATTTTATATTTATTATTATTATTATGGCTGCCATTCTCTTTGCTAAGTATTAAAAGGTGAAGTATTCAACATCCCGAACAGCAGATTTTTCAGAAAGTCCTCAAAATGAGATCCTAATTTTGATGTCTTTATGGTTTGCTAAGATGATATCATAATGTGGTCAGGATGCGATAAACCGTGATCATAGAGGTATCGTAAATCTATCCCCAATAAGCAAAAAGAAATTTTGAAATATTCAAAAAGAATACTTCTTGAATGCTTTTATGGAAGAAGAATTCTAGAAGAATTCTTTGTGAATGCTTAAAAAAATAACGAAGGTCCGCTTTAGTTATTAAATTAAGAGTTAGATAAGAATGCTTTTTTTTAAACGCATTTTGTAAAAATGTTCTTCACAAACCATAATTAAGTGTTCATAACGAATTCTTTTACTGAATAAGTATAATAATAAGTATGGAATAAATTTTGAGAGCGAGAGAGAGAGAAAGAGATACGTATTATAAGCATGTAACAATGCACACAATACATATATGTAACATACAGCATACCGCGTGTGTTGTACTGTTATTACTTTTGGAGGTTCCTTATATACAAACTTGCCCAAGGCTCGTGCGCTTGCGAGAAACTCGGTCGGTAACTCAAATTTTGTTATAAACGAATTCTTTTTTATTACTTCTTATACATTATAAGTATAATTTCATGAGGACTTTCGAGAATTCATAAAGTATTCCTTTTTCAAAATCTGTGCTTATTGCGAGATCACTTTATGCATCATCATGCGGTGGGAGCTCGAATCATCCACTGATGCCGACGGACTGTTTAAGATGGCCACACATACCGTGTATTATGAATTTGTTAACAATGAATACTTTAGGACTACACTTTAACTTGGACCGATGCTATTTCAATTCATACATTTTTTCATAAAGATTACTTCTTGACTACTTTTTGAATACTTTAAGAATGACGATTTATTGCGGACATTCGAGACTACTTAAAGAATTCTTCATTTCGGAAGTGTGCTTATTGGGTCATAGTTAGGTATGATAGTACACACAACATTTTTATCGTAAAGAAGTCATAATTTAGTAATAAATCTTGAAATGAATAATATTTACTAATAAATACTAATTCAAACAATTTAAATCGATAAGTAATGTCTAAAAATGAAATTCTATAGAAATAAACATAGAATGTTGTTAAAGTTACATTAAAATGGGGGGCAATATACATATGTACCATATGTATATGAACAATATTAATACAGTAATCCTCCTCTTAAGTCATCTTCCCTTCAGTCATATGCTCCCCCTAAGTCATAATTTTATAGGTTATAAATCCTGATGCGTTCCCCAATCACGCGTAGTGTACGGTAGCTCGTGTAACGTTTTGTATAAATATGTAACTAACAAATGTACCAAAAGTACCAGAAAATTACATTGCAAAACCATTGAAATTGAATGTTATGGAATATGACTTAAGTGGAGATACCGCCATCTTGCTTGCGCCGGCTGTATGACTTTAGGGGAGCACTACTGTACATACACGGAATGAGAGGTAGATATAAGAAGAAAACTACTACGAATTAATTATATAAAATAAAAAGCGATTAAAAAAATTCTTTTTGTAATAAAATAAATATATGTACATAAACAAATAAAGAATAAAATTGTTTCAGTTGCTCTTTTGTTAGTGTAAAAATAAAATACATAACTGTATATTAACATTTTTAAAAAATGTCTAATGAAATAAAAAGGTTTATATTACAATCAAAAAGGTCACATTTCGGAGATTTTAATCAGCCTGAACTAAACAATACTTGTAGGTTTGTTTTAACTGTTTTTCAACGCAGTTTACATTGCATAAATGAGAATTTAATAGAGCTCTGTAAATTGTAATGCAAACGTTTTTGAAATCCAGTTACAACGAGCCTGATTAGCTCAGTTGATTAGCTTAGGCCGATTAAATTCTCAGAAAATTAATCTCTTTAAGGGATTTTTAGACCAATAACAAAATGATATCTTTAAGTTAGTCATCTGAACACTTTATGATACTATTATGATATCATTTTGATTAATGTCTTAGATATATGACCTCCTTAAGAGGTCTTCGTGCCATTACCAAAATGACACCTTTAAGTAGGTCATCTGACCTCATTATGATATAATTCTGATACCATTTTGAGTTTTCTGAGCGGTCAGAATTTTTTTCTGACATCTTTCTGAGCAGCTCTTTGCGAGATCAACTTGCTGTCTGGGATTCAACGACGCCTATTATTTTTTACTTTGAAATAGAATGAATTCCAAATGAAGAATACACAAAATTGATCAGCAGAACCGTAATGTACAAGTGTAATTTGCGTCAATGTCACTTATAAAACTGAGGAGATTACATCTGTATAAACCGCTAAAGGTATCGATCGTGGAAGCTGCTGGATATGTTGAGAAAACAAAGGGTTAAATCGCAAATTTGTCCTAAATCCCATGTCCGAGGTCCCAGTGAACAATGCAGAATAAACAGCCGAAGAACTGCATGCATTTTAACTTAAACTAAGTCTGTATGCTTTTTTGCAAATAATTTTTGTGATTATTGTACCATACCTACAAATAAATAAAACACTAAACTGACATTCATTTGAGTCTACATTATAATTCTTTGATTGAAATCAAATTTGTAGGTTAAAGTGAGAGTGTAAATATGTCATGAATTGAATCTATAGGCCCAAAAAACGAAAAAGAATAAGATCGAATTAATAAGAGAAACGTTACAACGTAAATTTGAAATTTGAATACTTTCACGTGGATTTCCGATCATTTGAATTCGGGAAAATTTATATTAATGAGTCGGCTTTATTATATATATATATTTATATATTTATATATTTTATAAAAAAGAAAAAAAAATGTCCATGTCAGGCATTGTTTACCTTCACATATATTATTATTATTACTTAGTTTCGGTAAAATTGATTACATTTTAGTTCGTGTTTTCATCTAAAAAACTGCTACTCAATGTTTTTGAGGTTATGTTTATGTTCTTTCGCATAGGGGCGGAGGGGGTTGTACCGCTCAGTGGGTAATTCCGCTCACTCATATTTCTCAACCTTCCGTTAAGGTAAAATTATTTTTTATAATTTTTTACTAAAGAACTTTATGTCAAAATCTAATTTCAACAAAAAAATTACATTGTATATTGCTAAACGTTGATTTAAACAAAATTAGAAAGTTGTGTAACGTAGCTGACATACACTCCCCCGCAATCACTTTTGCCACGCCAAAGCCGAAATTTATTAAACTTCAAAGTTTAATATCTTTTCAAAGGTTATTGCAATAGCTTTAATTTGAGCAGAGAGAAAAAAATTGTTTTGATTTTTAAAATTTTGACTTTATTTTGGTATTTTCTACCTAAAAACGAGTATTTTTTGTAGGTGACATTTTTGTCTATCTCATTTTGTTTTTGAGATAATAAGAAAATAAAAAAAATCATGTTGTTTTATAAAAATAGTCATAACTCCGGTCAGAAAGATCGCACAAAAATGGGCGAGCGATCATTTTAAAGGTAAAAACCATGCCTTTAAATCCCCGTTAGTTTCATTACCCTACTATCATTCGTTTCAAATTGGATAACAATTAACTAAAGATAAAAAATATCGTATTTTTTCTTGTTGGTTTTTTATCGATAAAAATCTGAATTTTGCGTCTTTTCGATTTTTTCTATGCTCACATGAAAGCTATTGCAATAACCTTTGAAATGCCGTTCTATTTTTTAAGCTACGATAATTTTTCGCAAAGATATTAAACTTTGAAGTTTAATAAATTTCGGCTTTGGCATGGCAAAAGTGATTGCCGGGGAGTGTAAATACGATAAGAATTGGTCTTTACAATATACGGGTTTCCATCGTTTTAACCCAATTGGAAAAAAATATGATAAAATAGGCTAGTAATACTGTTAATTAACAAACGGTATTTGGTAAACTACTAAAAACAACATTGATTTATAATTATTCACTACTTTTCAGCGCGGCGCGTTAGTGGGTAACACCGCTCAGAAAGTTTATGACATACTTCAGATATTGTTGATCAAATAAATGTACAGAAAGCACTAAAATAATGAATATCTGAAATGGAACTTCTTGTAATTAATCATACACATTGAATGTACACAAGTGAGTTAACAACAAATCGATTTATAATATTATCGAATTTCATAGGTTAGGGACACTAATTATTTGTGAATCATTAATTTGAATAGATTCTTCTTTACAATTTGCATTGCTTATACCCACATTTTTTCATTACATCTTCATTACATCTTCATTACATTGTTTCTAAGTGAATAGGAATAAGTTTAATAACTTAAATTTAGTGAGTGGTATTTCCCACATTGACAGGAGATCCTGGTGGGTCGTTGATATTTATTAAATTCGATAATTCAATACGTTTAGCGTTAGTAAAAATTCATATCTTTTTGTATATTACTGTTGGGGCTTTATACAATCTATTTCAATCGTTAAACAAATCTGAAATTATTTATCCATTTATTAAAAGCAGTACTTAGGCGAGCAGTACAATCCTCACTTTATTTTTATGTAAAACTGTCCTTTCAGCGTTAACAATATTGTAATAGAAAACACTGTATCTTTATTGTTATCTGTAAAGATTACCGAAATGTTATGAAGTTAAGTATGTTAGGACACTGTTTAGGTTAGGTTTTTTGGCCGAGGACACGTAATTACTACCGACGCATTATTAAATCGGTACTTACATTTAACTGCTGTACAAAAAATATTTCTTTTTGAAGGTTCCATAATAATGGATCTTCTAATAAACTTCAATTATAATAACTGTGGAATAGTAATAAAAATCGTGTGGAACAAAAGTTGTGTGACTTTCGAAAATGTGTGCCCCATTCATGAAACAGGCGCCATCTGAGAGTCGTGCATTAACATTAAAAATGAATTAAAAACGATAAACAATATTTTTATTAGGTATATATTATATAGTTATGATGTTAAAAAGAATAATTACTTTTATAAAATAAATTTACAATTGCAAAATTATTTTAATTCTGACAAAGGTGGACACTACTTTTGCATATAATCAAACACCAACATGACCGTACTGTTTCATGTACCGTATTATAAAACTCATATAAAAAATGCACTTTCACGCGCAGCAAAAAATAACTTCAGAACGTATTTTAGCTTCCTGATTCCGAATATGATAATAAAAATTATAAGTCAAACAGGGAATAAAAGAAGATCGTAAAAACCTACACAAAATTCGTGGAATCTTAAAACAAATTTTTCATAAGACATTGATCATGAATAAAAATGTAATCGATTATATACAATTTTAAATATATTAAGAACATCTTGATTTTAGTTGATATCATTTTATTATTTAAACGTTGAAATAGTAACTATTTATAAGTAAGTTTTACTTCATTCCTGGAAGCACCTTGAGATCCTTTGCATGAAGATCCAGAACATGCACATTCTCTGAACAGGTGTACTCTCATAAATTGTCAGTAAGGTACTTCATTAGTGAGATATTCTCCTCTTTACGGTAAACTCGGCCATTAAATGTTGCAAGAATGGACAGCTTGTCAATATAAGATGTCTTCCTACTCTATATTTAATAAAGGTATATCACATCATTTTCGAAAAATTTTTGTTTCGAAATCGAGCTTCTGTAAGGGAATTATATAATATGGAATTAAGTAAAAATCATAGATTATACTAGTTTACAGACAGAATGTATATTCAATGTCATAATTTTTTTTCTGATATAGTTTAAGATACAAAATTAAAAAATCACGTTAAAATTTTTTTCTCTGAATAGGTTTTCAAGATATGAATTTTTTTTCTTTTTTTTTCTCAAGTTGCTTGACAACGTCTGATTGGATTAAACAAAATATTAAATTCAAGGTAATTAAGTCCCCAACAATTTGGGGTTGAATCGAACGTTTTTTATATGTTCAGAAGTTTAAATATTATGGTACAAAATAAGTAGGAAATATCAATTTTTTCAACTAAATTAAAATATTTCTTATTTTATATGCACAGGCATACAACGTTCTCGTTCAATGCGTTCTCTACAACATAATTGGATTTACCCCCTTATTTTATCAGAGAATAATTAAAGATTTTTGAAAAGGGTCTGAATATATTGACCGAAACGTTAAATTTGCTTGTTTCATTGATGTCACACTGTTCCTATTTACCAAGAAGATATCTAAAATATTACATGTTTTATGGATTAAGACAGTTTTAAAATATTTTGACTTATAAAATTTATACATTTCTATTGCCGTACATTTTGGATGAAATAAGAGATACATACGTATTAATTCCTATTCTTATTAGTTGCACTGACTATTGAACATAACAAAAAATTTAATACAATAAAAATCCCATCAGTGGAATTGTTATTTACCATGCGTTCAGAGCCGAATATAGTATAAACCTTTTGAAATGTAACCATTGGTATTGAATGTATTTATCATGAATGCGATAATTTACATTCCTCATTTACATGCTACCTACACACATACCGACCTACAGCGATTTTTATGAATAAATTGTGAACAGCAAAGTTTAAAATACGATCGATTTTTTCACATGAATTATTCGCAATAATAAATCCAGATTATATCATTTGTAAATGGGATGAACACAAAGTGATATTGAAAAAAAGGGAATTAATAATTTATATAATAAAACCGATAACGAGTTATCACAGTAGCGCATTCGCATTATCATATTAACTAAAAATAATTTTTCGTGAATATTTATCTGAAAATTTTCGATTTAAAAAATAAATAAATAGAAAACACGTATCTTTTGAGAGGATTGTATACAAATAATAATTTATTTCATTTTTAAATCAAATATTATTTTCCGTTTCATAATGTCATGAGGTAAAATGTATCGACTAATTTTAATAGCCGTGGGTCTAATTTAGTAAACAAACTTGTATTTTTTAGTTAGGAAAACCACCATTGAATATATTTTTTTTATAACGTTAGTTATTAATAAAATTGACATGATTATTTAGTGAAATTTCAGTATTTATAAATAAACATTAAAATGTTTATTCACTTGTTTTATTTGTATAATTAAATTAGCTATTGATTACTCTTTACTAGCTAAAAGAAATGTCCTATGTAATCAGTATATTTACGCTATATATAAAAACTTAAACTAAGTTTTTAAGGTAAATAAAATTAAACACAATATAAAGTGCAACAGCTATGACACAATACATAAGAAAAGTAAAAGCTAGTGGTTTGTAAATAACAATTGTGTCTTGAATAAAAGTATGTCTTAATAGCGTATTATACTAGGTACTTTTCTATAATAATAGCAATGATAGCAACAATGACAATAGAAACAATAATAATGACAACATTGTTAATCATTATGACATTTTAGCTAATAGATATTACGAAATTTACTCAGAGATTTCTAAAGACATTGTAAATTTGCATTTTTACATTTGCAAATAAAATCTAAAGGTTGTTCTGCGGTTTAAAATTTCTAATCGATCAACCTCGAAGGTTAGTTCAATGATATTCGTAACATTCAATCAGAAATATGCAAGAGACGGTGGTTATTGCAGTTTGCGGTTGATTTACTTATTGTTAGTTAATATTTTAAATAATAAAGGGTTTCGCATATATATTGTTTTATATTCACTGAATCTGAATTAGTTATAAACTACCAATAAGAAAATGAAAAGTAGGTCACCAAATGATTTAGTAATAACTTTTGCTAATAAAAAGTTAAACTCTACTAATTTATTACTAATCCTACAAACTACTAAACTAAAAAAGTCAATATCTATTAGTAGATAAGTGGAATTTTACTAATGAATTAGTATTTAGTGACTATCTGTAAGTACGAAACATACTAATCGATGGTAACTTTTCACTGTTGATAAATCGTTTTTGATTAATTCAACTTTAGAGAGTAGGAATGAGAACTTTAGAGATTTAGTTGAACATATTTAGTTTAGTAATTAAATATATTTTCAATATTTGGTAGTGACAATTGATATAATTCAATCAATATTAGTCGGTGTTTGATGAATTCAATCAACGATTGAATTTTCTACATTTCTTTAAGTGCTCTTAATATCTGATAACTTGCGGATGCCTTTGAATGCTGGTTAATTTGTAACACGTTAGCCTTCGATGTTAAATTCTATTACGAACGTCTTTTCGGTTAAAAAATTATACATTTTTTATGAGGAGAAATAAAACAGCAAACATTTAAATGACAGTATAATATTGCGCAATGGGAATGTTGACAGATATTTTTCTATTATATCCACTTCATCAAATATTTGTGTAGGTTAATTTAGAAGCGCAATTTTAAATAAAACAATGATCACAACTTTTTTCTTTGAAATTGCCGGTTGTTTCTGACCACGGCATTTGGAAGAGGAGGTCCAAATCTATCGATTTTGACTTACTTCAATGTTTTTTAACGACGTTTGGAAAAGGGTTAACCCATAAACGACCAAATGTACAAAGTCTCATCACGAAGTTGGACACAATATTTTAGCATTTAAACTACACAAGATAAAAGTATCGCTAGTCATTTCTTATTGGCCAAAAACGACTCTTTGACACAAAAAAGTTCTACATATATTCGTATAATGAATTTACTATCAGATAGGTGTATTTCGGAAAGCAAAAATTCAAAATCGTGGACACAAATTTCCGATAAAGGGGAATTATTATTCGTAATATCCTAGCCATATTATATATTCAGAATGTACGCATTGTTATACTTTTGGGAACCCTTTGAAAATTAGTGACAATTTCTTTTTCAACCTTGACGGATTGGAGTTGATCGATATTACATTTAAGGAGAGTCCGATTAAATAATACTGAATAAAACACATTTATTAAATTTATTTTTAAAAATACAAATCGCACAACAATAACAGCAACAATTACTCTTTAAAAAATGTTTATATATAATAAAACTGTCCGTTCCAAGAGAACAAGTTTACCTGTTTAATTTGACAAAACACTTAAGAAGAAATGAAGCATTTAGTTTATTGATTATAAATATTACGACGAAACATTATACATCATATTAATAATGTTCTGGCCGACATGTGCTGGAGGTCGAAGTTTTGAACATAATCAATTTCCGTTTTTTGTTAATTACATAGCTGGGTCTACCAAACACTTCCCAACCAATAAGTTTAAGAACCAAAAGCCGCAGGATCTATTTTTTATTTCATTTTTGAGTTCTTTAGGGTTTGAAACGTAGACATTTAATTAAAAACTGTACGGTAATTTTTATGCCGAGCTGACCAAATTTAATACTTCAACCTTTGGTCTACTAACAAAGTCGAAGTAACAATTCAATTTCCTATTCTTACCGGGTTTATCAAAATATTCCTAAAGATTTACTTCTTAATATTTCTATTTTTTATAAGAGATCCCTCAGTACAACCAAGAAAAATTAAATTATTTTATGGCTACATAATGACTTATCTGTAGATACCCAAGCAGCAAAATAGGTCGAAATTAGGTAAATTCGACTTCAGAATGGTCCGAATGCCCAAACGGCCGCGACTTATTTCACTTCCAATCGATTTTATTTGGTTTTTATTTTTAAGTAAAAATTAAGTAACGGAATGCATTTTTACCTGTAAGTCACAGCCCAGTGTGGTCAAATGGACCAATAGTAAGTCGAATATTGGTAATATATTGGTAATTTCAACTTAATTAGGCCTTATTAGTCGTTCTGGGATGTAATATATATAAACGATCCACGTAAACTGATTTGCATAGATGGCGACTCTAATATAATGATACATATGTATATGGATATAATGCGTATCATGTTCATCATGCCGTATGGGAACTGAAATGTAAGTAAGTCCGAAAAAAATGGATATGAATACATATATAACTAATTATTCCATCTTACACATTCTTTTTGAAAAGTTAAATATTGCGAGAAACATGATGTAAATTTCACAACGAATTAAAGTTTTCTGTCTAGTTTTTAATTCTACAGCATTCAAAATTAACGGTCTCAATGAAATATACACTTAGCAATTATTAAATTTATAAATTATTCGGTAAAAGAAATTATTTTTCAATAATTTGATGTCCAATATTTAGAAATCTTACTTATTTTGTGAATTAAAATGAATAAAAGGCAACAAAATAAATTACTTTTAATATACAAATTTGTAGGTTATAAATTTACTTTCTATGGCGAATGGATAATTTATGACTTATAGTTTTTTTCGACTTATTTGTCAGAAATACTTCAAATTTTAACTTATACGTCGAATTTCTTCAAAGTGAAGTCCAAATGCCCAAATATTTTTCCTTCGTAGACAAATTTACATATTTGAGACATTTCGACTTCTAAGGCTTGAGTATCAAGTAATTGATATCATAGTTAGGTAATTTCGACCAATGTATGTCGAAATTGACTTTAAAGTTAAAGACTTATAGTCAACATATATACATACATATGTACATTTTAAATCTACATGTCACGTGTTCACTGTTGCATTCATCACGTCTCGTTTTTAGTGAAAAAATATTCATTTTTTCATACGTGTAAATACACATTCGAGACTACAAAACGTGGATCCCTTACAGTGTTGGAGAATTGCTATGTACCTAATTTACGGGTGACGAACTATATTTTAAAATGGCCAAAACGTAATTGTTTAACTTTTCGTAATGACGTTTCAAGTGTCTCTCAAAACGATTGGGAGATATATAAATGCAAACTAAAAAAAGACTTCATAGAGCTACTGAACGCGTTCGCTGAAATGTGTTTAAGGTATGAGTAGTCCGATTTACTATGAGGTCTAGTTTATTGGTATTTTTGCAAATATCCCGAGTAAAAAAAAAGTTGATCAAATTTTGATCAAATGTTGATCAAAAAACGTTTACAACCAAAAAACAATCTTAATTATAATTGCATGAGATGAAAAAATTAACCATTTTTGGATCTTTAAAGACAAAAATTGGATTAGTTTTCAATCTCATGCAATTATAATTAAGATTATTTTTTGGTTGTAAACTCGTCCATAGTTGGTCCTAGAATGTCTCAAAACTTGGATCTCTTTTGGATCATTTTTGAATCTGACCGATTTTTATCTCATTTTGACCAAAATTTGATCAACTTTTTTTTACTCGGGATTCTACATATTTAACTTTATAAGCAATTTTTGTCGTTATTTTGACTTTGAAGTAATAACAGAAAACGTCATCATATTTTAATTTTCTCGACTACTTTTTCCGATTCTTTTTTTGTAAGATGTTTTTTTACAATAATATGGTCTACTTTTTTACACCTTGAGGGTGACCGTTCGAGAACCAATTAACGGAAGAATGAGATTCTATCTAATTTTTTGAAATTTAAACTAGCCAATATTTAACACCAATCGATAATGACATTACCTGCTATATCGGGTGGGTAATATTACAAACTTGATAAATGGTAAGTCAGATGGCTAAGTACGGTAGTGAGAACGTTCGCAATGTACGAAAATCGTCTCACTCCGTATATATGAAAATTTCCATCATAATTTCAAAGAAGGCGTACAAGGCAAGTCTGCAACACAAAGCCTTGCTGATGATTCTAGCTGTTGCAGACTGAGATGAAACGCCGAAAGGGATTCTATTTAATTTTTTCAAAAAATTAGATAGAATCTCATTCTTCCGTTAATTGGTTCTCGAACGGTCACCCTCAAGGTGTAAAAAAGTAGACCATATTATTGTAAAAAAACATCTTACAAAAAAAGAATCGGAAAAAGTAGTCGAGAAAATTAAAATATACTCTTTATTAATTTAAAAAATAGCCCGATTCGAAAGTAACAAGCTACAACATCTGCTTTCTTTACTTCTAATTTAAACGTCATCATAGTCGCGGAAGTAAAATATAGCATCATTGTATCTTTTTGGTAATTCTGACTTTTAAGTAAAAATTAGTGAAATTCACGACGTCAAATTTACCAAAAAACAGGTCCTATTTCCGTTTTCAAAGTCCGTTTGTTTATCAAGGCAGCACAGAGGTCGAAATTTAGCAAGATTTGACTTCGAAAAATACCTCAAGTACAATTTTACTATGAAGTAATTTTTAAGTGCTAATTTGGTAATATTATCCCAAGACAAAGACTTGAAATAAATTTTTACTTATAAGGCATATTTGAAGGTCGAAATTTGGTTATTTTTAACCGAAATAAGACAATCTGACCTAACGCTGGTCAAAATTTCTTCCTTTACTGCTTGGGTACATTGGCATTTGAGATAGGTGCATTCAGATTCTTTAATTATTAGAAGAAATCTGATGAGTTGGCTCTTACAAATTGGTAGTCCGAAGGAATGAAATCCAATTTCTTCGAATTTCAATTACTGTAATCAAGAATTTTCGATTGTGTTTTTTATAAAGGACTGAGTTGTGAATAATTAATCATTAAAAAGCATCATTAAGATCTATAACCACAGTCATCTGTTCGGTGAACGGAGGTTGCAATATTCGCAGAAACGAGACCCAGTT
Organism: Trichopria drosophilae; assembly: GCA_030407085.1. Classification (NCBI taxonomy): domain Eukaryota; kingdom Metazoa; phylum Arthropoda; class Insecta; order Hymenoptera; family Diapriidae; genus Trichopria; species Trichopria drosophilae. The sequence continues at coordinate 196,660,325 of CM059582.1, forward strand.
ATGAACTGTATCCACAGACACAGAGGTGAAAAAGAGAAACTTTGCTTGTAACGAAATTCGAGCAAATGTCTCTCAGACAAGTGTGTCAGGATCTGATCGATCCTCCGTTTTTATATTCTCACACGCATTTTTGCACGATTTATAGAACTGCATTTTTTTCTTTCAAATAATTGCAATTATATGAAAATTCAGTATTTTTCATAACCCCTTCATTGTCAATGACGCATCGCAGAATAAAAAGTGGCACAGGGTACGCTGGACGTAATGTATTTAAAATATTCACAGATAAAAAAATACTATCGTATTCTGCGCAAATGTTTGAATAAAAAATATCTTTTGCTATTTTTCTCTAAATTTACTTGAATTTGTGGGAAAAAATGCCGAAGGTTTGTGGGCATATCCGTCGTGATAGTCAAGGGGTTATATAAAGTTTTAAGAGTGAGAAAATTAACTGTCGTAAGAATTTATTGTTTTTTTTTTTCATTTGAGTTTTAAAATATAAATGTGACACCAAATCGATTTAGAATAATTAAACCTTATGATGTAATTATAAGGATGACTTATTTATTTTATTTATTAAGTAGGTATTGTAGTTTAATAAATGCCTTATTTTAGTATCGTCAGAAATCGCATTTAGGTTAAACAGAGTAGTTATGGCACAGAAACTATCTATAATTGTGACTATTTTCAAAATCTGAGATATTACAATTTTATTATTGGCGGGCAAACATTTGCTATCTAAAAAGGCAATAGTGAGATACTAACAGTGCTTTATAAATTTTAATTAGATAAATTTAAACTAATTTGATCACTAGGACGATGTTCGACTAAAAAATCAGTATTTTTATGGCTAATTATTATTTAAATTACCAAGACAGTTATGTATTTATCTTCTTAATTGCAATTAGTAGAATCGTTCTACTTGTTTTTTAAATCCTTCTGGTAATTAGTAATTCGGGTTTACTATTAAGATTAATCCAGTTTCATTAGTTGAATTAGGCACGATTCAAAGTTATGGCTAATATTGACAAAAACCATTTTACAAATTTTCGTTCGCTGTATTGTGGCTTATTACTAATAAGGGTTAGTAAATACTGTCCTAATCAAAATTTCAATTCCCTGCTATGGATATCATACTATTATAGTTATTTGGACCCCCAACTTTCGTCCTAGACCACGAAATTGAAAAAAGCGTCCAGTCGAAAACGCGTATTAAGGGGGTTCTGAAGTACTCGACGAATAGGGTCGGAATTTTCAATCAAAACCGTAAATAAAGAATGACTGAATCGATTTTTCAAAATTCTGGCTTTAAAAGGGCAATTTTCATTACTATAGACGGTATCTTAGAAAATGCAAACGAAATTAATTGAGAACTGACCGAGAATCACTTATTTCCGAAAATTCTCGGTTAATTCTCTATTAATATCTTTGGTATTTTCTAGGAAACCATTTATAGTGTTTAGAATTGCCCTTACAGAGCCCGTATTTTAAAAATGTTATTCAGTCATCTTTTATTAAATTTTGTTAGAGAAATTTCCTACCTTATCGGCGGACCTCTTTAGAACACCCCTAAGGCAATTAATACCAGATCTATATTTATAGTTCTGAATAAAACAGTTGTTTCCATTGGAGATGAGATAAACAAAGACAGTTTTAGCTGCTGATACTAGAGGGCACTTTTTATGATAAATATTTAAACTACTTTGTGCTTTCATCTATATTAAGTAATACCTACATTATATTAAATCTGTTTAGTGCACGTTACCTGTCTTCTATAGTTTTAATGTTTCTCGTTAAATCTCCTGAAGATATAGAATAAAAATGATCTAATTTAAAAGATTATAAATTTTAGCTATAAATAGAAAATCCAAAGTTACATTTTAAATCAATAATCAGTTTATTAACTGTATTAACATTAACTTATTTACTGTATAAGTAACAATGTGTTATCCCTTACACAAAGAGAAGAGCGTAGTAGATCCTACTTAGATGGGAGTAAGTTTTAGTAAACAGAATCGTTAATTTTCGATCGACTATATACTACGTAGAATTTACTAATCGCGTTTAAAAGACATTAACTTTTGAAGTTAAGACATAGTCTGCGTAAATCAGAATTTATACTTTAAACAAATCCCATGACAAGCGCAGGATAGATTAATGTAATAAAATGTTGCTCATCAGAAATTAGCCTTTAACTAAATCTAGATACTTTTCTCTCTCAGTTAATTAAAGTGAATATAAATCGTTCACTCTCTTGGACGTATGTTAGAATAATTTATTCTACTAAAACCGAGTTTAGTTATAGCATTTTACTAAACACGTTTAGTAGGATATACTTCGTCTCTTCTCTCCGTTTATAATGAAGAAAAATGAAAGTTTGAAAATGGTAACTAATATTTTAATTTTTTCAACGTTTGTCTTCTGAATTTCAGACATAGTCTGTTTAAATCAGAATTATTTTTAAAGATAAGTTATCAAATTATAAGTAAAAATATTAAATCGCAAAAACAATTTCTTTTGGTATGCACTATTTTTTAGACTATATATTATGAGGTTTATGGTATAAAAACTTAAAAATCGCTATTTTTCCATTCTAATAAATATAAATATAGAATAAAAAATGCGGCAGAATAGAGCAAAATTTTTTGTTTCAAAATAATTTTTATAGTACACTGAGAAAAGTATCTTTTACCAGTTACTATCCCATGTTTTTTAAAACAGTGTATTATAGCCCTTAAAAGAAATATTATAATTGGTAAAACCCTCCGTCTTTTAGCATTTGTTTTTGACAGGTTATACGAAACTGTGTTAAACATTCCTATTTTAAAAGAATGTTTCTTTACGACTAAAAGAAGGCATTTTCAATATTTTCCATTCCTAGATGAATTTCAGTAAACAAAATTGCTTTTAGTTAAAGAGAAAAGGCTAAAATAATCTGACATACAGGTTAGAAAAATCTAAAATCTTCCTTTTTGTAACCGGTAATAGAAATATTGCTATCCCTATACGTAAAATACGATCTTTTACGGGATATAAGAATTCTAATACTGGGTAAAAGACACTTTTCTCTGTGTAGGATTTCTGAATCCAGAAGACTAAGAGATATTGCAACTTATTGAGGATCTAATACTTCAGCCTAAAAAAAGTAACATCAAATGTCATTTACAAAATTATTATAACATCATATTGTCCGATTGCCTTTTCTTTCCAATTCAGTTTAATTTTTATTGATATTGACATAATTTGAAAAAGATACAGCTTTTCGATGATTATTGAGTGTCATTAGATGCATTGTATCTACTAAAGAAAGAATCGGAATTTAATTACATTTAAATTATGTAGTTATTTGTAAAGTCGTAAAATACACACTACTTTTTATGTTGATAAATTGTATTTGTGTAATTACCTTTAAAATTGCTATTTTAGTTAATTAATTTTTTAATAAATTCAATTAATGTTTAAAATAAGGCAATTATATAGTTAAATTAGTGTAATTTATACATATTTCGTATAACTACAGGAAATTTGAATCCTGTAACTACTTATTTCTGTTAATTATTTACTACTTTACTTTAGGATATTTGCTGCAATGAATGAAACGGAGTTGGGGGTTTATTAAGTAACACAAAGTTGATTTTTTTCGATTAATACTAATAAGATGTTGATTGTAATGTTTATAACAGATGTGAATCTCACAGTTTAAGTAGTAGATATATGCATTGTATTTTCGGTATGCAATCAGTTTCAATAGTCGATGACTGTTACTACTTAAATTGGTACTATATCTTCATATTATGCAGAAAACTACAATAGAGATGTGCATTTAATCAAATCTAAGATAATATTACAATTAAATAATTGAAATATTGACATTTATATACTATTATTAGTTATAAATTAAAATCATTTTAGATATTATTTTGGATCAGCATCAAAATAACGAAACAAAAATACATTCATCTTCAATTGCTAGGTAAACTGAAAATAATTTACTTGACAAATTCAACTACCATTGAGAAGTTGAGTCGAGAGTAGTTAAAAGAAATCGTTTTTTTGTTAATATCACTTTTTTGATGCGGTTAATTTTACTATTTTTACTTAAGATAATATTATTTATGCAGTAAACGAAAAAGTACTTCGAATTATTGAAGGTCATAATTCTATACTATGCATAAACTAAAACAGGCTTGCACTAATATAGTAAAAAAGCAACTGCCAATAGCTGCACTAAAAATAATTTAACTAAACAAATTTCCAGACAAATTCTTAGTTGATTTGACTACTTTTTAACTAGGCAGAGTAGTTCGATGCGCTTCAAGAAAATTTTCGGAGTTGCAGTTACTACCGTAAAGAAGTTAAATCAACTAAAAATGTACTCTCTAAATCTGAATTAGTAGAATTTTTACTATTTCGATAAGTAGCAGAATATTTGACTAATTTATTAATACTATATTAGTCAAATTTCCCAATATCATTTAATGAATTAGTAAAATCTGGCATATTGTTTTCACTAATAGCAAATAGTAAAATGATATCACTATTTTATAAGTAATATCATTTCACCATTTGAAATAGTAAACAAATTCACTGTTTGAATTAGTCGAAAATCCGCGTGTTTCTTTGTTCAATGTCGTAATATAAGGAAAGTGCATATCAACAATAGATTGTACTTTGATACCTCGCGGTATCACATATTCGTCGCAGAATAACGATTATTTGTTATCCATCAAGATTTGGAAACGAATGGTTAATCGTCGTAAACAAGTCGTAAGTATTTTGTGTATAATTAAGGTTAGAATGTTTAACAATGTAAGTTTTCTTGCTGGGCACAATATTTTTATAAATTTTCTTCGTTTTTTTCTCTGGGCGTTTTTAACGACATGTAGCGTAATAAAATTAAAACGCGTTATAATTTTTCAAAATTTAACGTGCTAAATTTTCAAAAACCATAATTCTAACTTCGATGTGGTATAGTATTGAATTTAGAGGTATTACCCAAAGTTTTATTCTAAAAGTTAGGTTAATGATTAATGATTTGTGTTTTACAGATTCATAGATTCCAAAATGATGATTAATCCAGAAATGGATTCTGCAGAATTATCAAAGCAGCTCGAAGATTATGTTCTTGTTCTTCTTATTTGAGTACAGTAACCGAAGATTGATCATTTTTAACAAATTCGTACGGTAACAGTTAAAGGGATACGAAATAATCAATTTCTACTAATTTATTTAGTATTTCAGATTTACTAATTCGTTTAGTAACAAATGTTGACTAATGTAATTAGTAAATTTCTACTATTTATTGGTAACCCACTTTTCTCTTTTTCAATTAGTAGAATTTGACTTACAATTAGTAAAATTTTATTAATTCAGATTTAGAGAGTAGTTCTGCTAAATTCAATTAAAATTATATCGCTCCTGCATGTTGAATAGTTATTAGTGTACTACGTACATAGACTCTATAAAATGTTTTTAAATGTAGTAGAATTAACTGCCAAAATGTCGATTCCATAACTATATTTGTTGTTGATTTAACTCCTTTATGGTTCTAGTTATAACCTATAAAATTCCGTTGAGGACCTATTGAAATACTTTTAGTATTTAACAAGTATAGTCAAATCAACTAAGAATTTTTTTCAATGTACTGTTTATTGTTTTTCTTCAATTATGTATAAATAAACCAAGTGGTTCTTATCATTTGTTAACGAACTAAAAACTCTCTTTCATCAAATGTAATAGAACCGTTCGCCGGAAAAACGGCTTACGGCATAATAATGCATCGAAAGTTTTCTCAAAATATGTAAAATAGACTTAAGTTAGTTAGACCCTACGATAAAGCCTTGGGACATATATTTAATATCGTATTCAAGAAATTAATTTTCATTATTAATGATATTGTTGACGAGAGAAAGCATTACTCTTTTATTAGAAAAATTTTAACCTTCAAAAATATTTTGAACAACTTTTATTAATAAATCTTATTTTCTTTTTTCGACAGTTAAAAATTTGTTAAAAAGGAATAAATTTTAACGAGTGATGACTTTTACTGGAAACAGATTCTCTACAACTTTTCAGTGCGATTTTCGCAAATTCGCACGTGTAATGTACATTACTTTGTTGGTATTCCGCAAAAGAAATATTTCCCGCACTGATTACACAGTGAGCAAAGTACAGTGTGGAAATATGGCACTTCGCGCACTACAAACAGTGTGTGAAATTGAATTTCGCACACGGAGTTGAAAAAATATTCTATTATTTTTCATGAGTACTTAATAAGTCTATGCAGCACTTAGCATTATAACCATACGAAAACGACCAAAATTTACTTGCAAAAAAGTCATGCAAAAAAAAAACACTTTCATACTTTTAATATCCCCGCCATTAGAGAAACATTTTCTATCTTCTATTCATGGCGTGCCGAGGTTTCAAGGGCAACGGCTATTTAATGACAATGAGATTCTTCGTTACATAAAAAAGTGAATGACGCGTTTGTCCGTCACCTCTCGTAATAAGTAAAGGTGCCATAAGGTATCGAAGTGAAACAGTGCAAGGTGCGAAATAATGACAACAGTCGTTAGCACAGATATCGACAGCGAAACAATAGCTAATAGCAGATTTGTTAAGATGATTTCGAAATCCACGTTCATGCCATTTTTATTCCATTGGTTTGTTTGTCTATAATTTAAATCAATTTATAATACGTATTCAAAGATTTGGAACATTTGGGAGTGAGTCACAAAAAATGTGCTGTCTTATTAACCAAAGGATTTTGGTTTTCTACTCTAAATAAATGGTTTTTATCTAGTTTAAGATCGTTTAATGAAATTCGTTATAATATATTGTTTTACAAACTTGTTATTAAGTTTGAAAAAGATTCAACTTTTTGTAAAGTGAAAATGTAATGCTTTGCTCTATGGATTCTATCGTTTTATTTTATGTATTGTATAAAAGATGCAATCTAATTACCACAAGAATATAGTGTAGATACCACATTCTAAATTTCTTAAAGTGAATATTGAGCCAAATTCGATATTATCTAAACTGAATCCGTAATTTTTCCACTTCACTATGTAGTGAAATAGGACTTCTCTATGCAGAAATAAAAGGATCAGTCTATAACCAAGCAATTATTCCTAACTTAACAACCTAGAAACACAGATCCGATTTTGGATATAACTTTACGAATTAAGTTTCTATTAGTAAGTTGCATTGCAGCAATTTGTAAATTAGTTTTTGAATTATTTTCAGATATACATAAGTCTGAAGGTTTAGTACTAATGATTCTAGTTCCTTCATTAAGGTGAAATTTCACTTTCAGATACCTTGGATCATAAGTTATTACTAGAAAAAAATATACAGGTATGGATTTAGAGGCAAAGTTTATAACCTACTCGAAAATTATTTACAAGACAGATGTGAACAAGTGAAATTAAATGAAGTAATAAGTAAGCCATGTGCAATAAAATGTGGGGTTCCACAGGGTTCTATTTTAGGCCCTATCTTATTATATATAAATGATATTTTTGATGTGGAAGGTAATAATGTAATCATTAGTTTTGCAGATGACACGGTAGTAGTATATAAGAGTAATACGTGGAAAGACCTATTTGTAATGAAAAGGAGTGATCACTCTAAAAAAATTCAAAATTGGTTAGAAAAAACCTGCTTAACTTTAAATTTGGATAAAATTTGTGTTGTTCCATTTGGATGTTACAAGTACAGTATTTCAACATTTGAACACCTCATAATGCATGGAAATAATTGTAATAATAATACTAAATGCTCATGTACAAAAGTTATCCGTACTAATAATACAAAATATCTATGAATTATAATCGACAGTCATCTAAAATGGAACGACCAGATTATTACTCTAAAAAAAAGTTGAGATATCTAATATATATACATTTTACAAACTACGAACTGTGGTAAACCGATTAATTCTTATAATGATATATTATGCGTATGATATATTGTTTTCCTCAATAATGCTATATGGAATTTTGGTGGCGCCTATGGAAATAATGTTGATCAAATACAAGTATTACAAAACGCGGTACTCAAAATTATTATGTATAAACATAGACGATTTTCAACAAATGAACTATATAAAGAACTAAACATTCCGCTAATTAAACAGTATTATTACATACAAAGTGTAAACTTTTGCACAAGAAATAATCTATTTGGTAAACTAACAAATTCGGGCAGTGTTTTAACGACAAGTCAAAATAGTGACAAAATGATAATCCCCAACTACAAACGGTCAATAGGACGCTGTTGTTTTGAGTATATAGCGGCGAAAATGGTTGATTTTTTATCGGATTATTACCCGAATCAACTAGGGAAAAGAAAGAAAAGCTCATTTCGTCACCAAATACTTCAGATTAGAAATGATAAAAAATCATTTACGTTAAAATAGCAACAAGTAGTATGTAATAAAAGGCAATATAATTGATGTGATAAAAAAATGCGCCTTTAGTTATGTTTAGTTAAGTTTAAGTTTACGTTAAGTTTAGGTTACCACATTAGGTTAGGTTATCTTCAGGTCGCGGACAAGGATTTAAATCCTTTTGCGAGTTTGCATGTTCTGAGGCATTATGTACGAAGAAATGTAAATTATATGTAATATACCTAAAAATAAATACAAATACAAATACTTTAATATGAAGTAAATTTGACTTAAAAGAGTGGCACAATTCTCACTTGCTTAAGGTGAAAGTGAGTATAACAAAGTAGTTTGTGCTTAAAGAAATATTAGAGGGCAGTAAGAAAGAATTCCATTAATATAGTCCATAAGAAATCAATTGATAATTAATATATTGCAGTGCTGGTACATACGTATATTAAATTGAATAAACCAATTTATACTAGGAATAGTTAATAAATGAAAATTGATCTAATCACGGTAAAGCAGTCTCTCATACTAAAAGGTAAATTATAAAGTAAACAATGGGCTGCCGATTTCCACCACGTAATTATGATAAATATAGGAATGACGACTTTAAAATATTATAATATTGTTACGACTGAATTTTCAATTATCTGCCAGATATATATAGAATTGATAATCATATTTTCAACCTGAAAGTGACCAATCCCATCATTTTCAAGTATGCTCTTTCCATTGGTATGTCAACATCGCATTTAAATTACTTCGAAAACCAATATGGCGCATTTTAAATAAAAATTAATACATAATAAATCTTATCAAATATTCTATTAGAATGCTTTTCTTTCGTTAATCGGCGCGTGCTGAAAAGATTAGAAGTTTCGTTTCTTTACAAGAAAACGTTGTTACCTTAACTACAAAAAGTTATAAGAAGCAGGTTTTACAAATTTTCATAGTGTAACTATATAAAATTACTAGCAGTAACAAATATTAGCTTAGTGGATTAACTCATTTTTTTTCTATACAAGGACAGACTTATGCACCATTTGCTGACTTTAAGATGTACTCATTTTAAGTATTTTTTCGCAGTATACGGACATCGATGAAAATATACACTGAAAAAAATAAGGTGTGAATTAAGACCAATGTTTAGCTAATGTTAAGCCGTAACAAAAGCAAGCCATGTTCGACTGAATAGTAGACTACTTGAAAAGTCTTAGAACTAGCTTACCATCCGACTGAAATATAGTACAAAAAATTAGATTTTATTCAGAATTTGGGCTTAGATTAAGCCGGTTGAGAATTTTATTCTTAATTAATTTTATATGCTTAATATAGAAATAATATAAAAATTAGAAATGAAAATTGTTATCATCATTCTAATTACACTCAGTATACACTTTATGAAATTTAATATTCATGTGTGTTAATTATAATATCATTATACAATTTCATACAGTTTTATATTATATTTATTTAATTATTGTTTAAATGACCCTGCAGCTATGATCAGGATGAGTAGAATCCATTTTCAACTATTGCTTACTTTGTTATATAACACGAGTTTCGTTATAACGAATACACCGTACTTTTTTTTATCCAATGAACGAATGTTAGCTGCAAATGTTAATTCTTTTAAAAAACATTCCTGCAAATATTTTCTTTTGACGCAGCTAAAAGTTATTGATAATTTCTTATAAATTCGCCTTTAAATTTGACGTACCCGGATCATATCCTACTACCTCTCTTTTGTTTTAACAATTCCAAACATTGTTTCTGATTTTTTCTCACTTTTTTTTTTCTTCATATTTCTTTTGGATTTAGAACTTTGTATTGGTATTGTAAACTAAAACAGGATTTTTAGGATATTATAGGGGATTCGAATGGATTTTGTTGCAGTATATCATTATTACGTGATAAAAAATTACGTTATATATAAATTTCATGTATATTTGAAATTTTGGAATTTTACATATCATTATTAAAAAACAACCCATAGGCAACATTGTCTGATTTATTACAAAGCGTAGTTAATTCAATCACATATATATTTTACTGTTATAAAATAGTTAAAATCACTATTTTTTTCTACGCGTATTTAAAATACGTAACAAATAATAATAAATACACTAACATTATTTTGAATCACATATTTTCTGTTGATTGAAAAGAAAAGCCGCGCGTTGGTAATGCTCGCGAACGGCCGTGACAATGATCTTCACTTCGTAATACTTCCGGAAAATGACTTGCTTGTCGCGTAATTGCCTTAAGTGCATGTTTGCAATGCCAAGTTCAATGTGAAGGATCGAAAACATTCCATAACTTTAGGAGAATATCGTTTCGGGTATCCTAGACATTATACGCTAATCGGTTTTCTAAATTAGTATTCAGCAGCTTATTCGTGATGAGCATGTACGTAAGGAAGAAATAATGACTGTAATAAACTTGCAATCATTCGATGCACTTTTGTTTTTCAAGCATTAATAAGATTTTTGTCTGGCATTCTGTTTAAACCATGACACTTGATTCAAAATACAATATCTGGATTTTTATGAAATCTACGTTCGAAAAGTATTACATAAAAAATATTCGTGGTTCCACAATATTCATTTCTCGTATAAAATATGAAATTTTCATAAATAACCAGTAGAATTTGCCCGATTTGAACAGAATAAAAACACGGTCCTATTTGGAATGCAGGCTGGTTAAAAAATTAACTACTGGGCTAACCTAGTTCCGACCATAGCACGATTAATTTAAAAAATTATTTCTTAATTTATAAAAACACATTTTTTTATTTTATAGTGAATTTATTATAATTACTATAATTTCTTAATCGTTGATTCTTTACTCCTCAATAAACGTAACTATTTTCATGTTCGATTCTTCCGAAAGGGACGATTTTTTCTTATTTATTTGAGAGCGTTAAAATATGTACACATATGAAAAAAAAATTAATAATTGTAACTTTTTTCGAAACATGAATGCATGATGATGATGCACGGAATACTTGAATTTTAAGAAAATATTTTAAATTTCGCATCATCAAAATGGCGTCTACACTGAATTAAGATAACTATAAGCTTTTCCTAAAACATAGAAAGAATGAAAAGTTCTTAAAATTGAACGAGAAATATAATGGATTTTGTTCAGACTTTGTTAGTGGTATTTTGAAAAATTATGTGCTTAAATTTCTCTGAACAATAACTAAAAAATTATTCTAAAAATCTTTCTAGTACATTCCGTGCTAAGTTCCAAGCCATATCTGTTTTTATACATTTTTTTCCAGAAATTGATAGTTTTCGAGATAAAAAATTTCAATGTTACAGTTTAGGATTATCCTCAACTACTGGAAAAAATTACTGGAAATAAAAATTGTTTACAATTTATCATGAAATATACTAGAATATTTAGAAAAATCTATTTGAAAAGTGTTTTAATTATTGTGAAAAATGTTGGTACAAAATTTCTAAAAAATTGGCTCAAAAAAGTAAAAATTTTTTGTTTAAAATGCAATTATTCCGAGTACTATCGTATCGTGTGCATAGTTTCCGTTGAATCCCAACGTCCTAATGGTTTTTGGAATTGGAAAAGTCATCTAGAAAGCAGTAAGATACAAAGAAAATAAAGTCTTATGGACTCTTGGGCGTTAATGTGTTCAACATTACATAATATATTTTTTTATGGTATTTTATGGGTTTTAAATATTAATTTTATTTTGAAGATAATGTACCAAAAAAATACCTTCATAGTCCTTAAGAGTCAGTTAATTTTTATCTGAAATTTAAAAATCACAGTTTTTCTTTTAGAATATATGTATAGATTGAACAAAGCTTTTTTTAAATTGAAAATTGAATTTTTTAAAACGTTTCTTTGCAAACGATATAATTTTCGTGAATGTATTGCCTGCAGAATGTGTAGCAATGTCGAAAAGAAATGTTTTTCGTTGAAGCACTTTTGCAACATTTCAAGAAGAAAGGTTCACAAGATCTGGAGAAAATCTGCCTACCGACATCAAAACGGTGAGTTAGAGAAAAACACTCAAGGGGTTAAAGTCACAGTCGCTACTATTGTGCTGTGCTTTTATACCTTCTTTTCTCGTCATATTTTTCGCATATGAAGCAAAATACTATCTTTTTTGCATTTCCAGATAAAGAGGAGAATAATGATACTTTGTGAAGCTCCAATTGCTTATAATTGTTACAAATAAACTCGTTCATAAAAAGTCATATGTTTGTGAATCTAATTCGATAGAGGAGAAATTTGGTAATATATGCTAAAATTTATTTATGAATTGAATAATATGAACAACAGATATTATAGAAGTACCATTTCATTTGCAAAATTCAACATGGCGGATTTAATATGTCGTCCGTAATTATAAATAAAATGACTATTTCATATAGCAGAGGAGCTAAAATCGTCTTGTGGGGCTTTCGATACATGGTACACCCGTGTTTTCCGCGAATGTGATTGCCGATCCAAGCCTGTAATAAAATTTATTATGGAATTTGCTGAAATCCCAAGTGTTAATGCAAGTGAAGCGAGTGAATAAGAAATTGATATTGAGTTTGAATTTTGAAAATTTGATGCCAGATTCGTAATCAGCTACCCCAAAAACCTACAAATAACTATTTTAGTGGTAGTTTATTAACGATTTCAATTTTCTGTCTGCCATATTGGATCCGTCATTTTGAATCTTGAGAATCAGACAACAGATTCGTATTCAGTCATCAATTTTTGATCCGTCATATTGGATCTGCAATTTTCAGTTTTGAAAATCTAATGCTAGATTCGTATTCATCGCCCCAAAAACTATATTTCACATAAAGTTTGTAAATATTTACTCACTGCCTGAATTGGGTGACTGGAAGGGTTAAAATTTCTGAGATCGAATTGTGTTAGTATGAGGTAGTGTAGTTTGTATGATGCTTTCAAGTTTAATATACACAGTAAGAAATTTCTGTAGCAATTTTCTGAAACATGTAACTGAAGCTTTTTACGGTTACCGTTTCAGAATTTTACGAAACATGAATACAAATTTCGGAAACGGTAACCGCAAAAAGCTTCGGTTACATGTTTCAGAAAATTTTGTTACAGTTTCAGAATGTTCAATTTCAGTAACAGAATAATATAAGGGGAGTAAAATTTGTTTGTTTTATCATATTTCTTTTGTGTTTTCTGTCATTTATTGTCCTTCGTTTGGGGAAGACTACCCTGTTATTAAAAATAGAACAGTATATTACGCAACAAGTGCCCAATGTTAACTTTACTGCACGGGCAGCGAGAGTAGCCCACGAGTTTAAATAAGTAATATTTACTTTGCGCACTGCTTAGGCACTAGTGCGGTAAAATTTACTTTGCACATCGAATTTTAGTGCGCAAAGTCACACTTTGCACACAGAATTGCGTAAAATTTAATAAAAACAACACTGTTTTGTAAATGTGCATCAGGGTAGAAAAATACGATATATATCTATTTATTGCCATCCTACTAATAAGAATCAACATTATACAATTCAACAATATTCGGATGACACTCGTTATATACTACTGATAGGTGACCGAGGACTCCTTTATGATGGGTGAATAAATTTTATGTGATTTATATCATTAGCAAGTAAATTTAAAATACTAAGAATTTACGTACATAACTATATCAGACATGTTGAGAAACTATTTATTCACGCTAATAAATTTTGTTAGTCTCCTTACATATTTCTGATACTGTAACTAATAATCACTAAATTTTGTTCCAGGAAATTATGAAACGGTAATCATATACAACTTAAGCTACATGTTTTAGAAAATTCCCAAAGCAACGCTTAACATTGTTGCTACGTACAGTAGAACTAAGTTAAATTTCTACCTAGCGATAAATAATAATAGAAGATAAACATAAAATATTATTTTATAATTAATAGTAATTTGCATACAAAAAGGGGTTAATATGACCATTTTATATAGAGAAGTAGTTTTTTGCTGTTACTACTTAACCGAGTAACCTTAGAAGCATAGTAAGGACAGAAAGAAATTATTTGTGCCGCCCCTTACTACTCAAATAGTAGTTTACTACTTAGTTTTCTTTTCGTCCTGATATGTTTATAGATTTATATTATACGTTTTAGGTAAATTTGGTATCCTTTCTGGCATGCATTTTTCTTTTTTTTGTACGTTATTTTCTCACTCAAGAAAACAGAAAAAAGACTGATTTGAACGCGTTAATTACAAAATTAAAAAAATATAATTTTCTATAGTTTAATTTTCTATACTATTAAAATAAGTTAAGTAAAGGTTAATTCTAGCAGTATACTTCAGATTATATTTCTAACTGGTAGATTTTTATAACTACAACGTTTTTAAATTGCATATGAGGAAATAGTATGCAGATACTTTTACATATACTTTTTAATACTAATTTTGTATCGAAAGATTAATTTGATTTAAATTGATTAATTATTTTTTCTTTGAACCTCAAATGACATAAAATTAGTCGAGTAGTTTTGAGCTATATAATCATTTATCTACCTTTTATATTTTTTAAAAATATTTACAAATTAGTCATCGTCAATCGATATGTTCGTATACGCAAAGCAAAATGTTTATATACAAAACCGTTTTTAATTACGAAGAGTTTCATTACAGGTCCGGGAATCGATTACATATGCAGTCTAATCAAATACAGCAGAAAAAGACAAATTGAAAGGAAAACGTAGTTTTCAAGCTACGTTGCGATTATAGGTATAGATATATGTTGACATACGTGTGTCCTAGATTTACATATAAAAATGCTAGCCAGAATAAATCTTTATAAACGTTTGTATAGAATAAATAATAATATTTAAATAAGAGTAGTTTTTTAATATAATCTGGATTTTGAAGCTTTCAAGTTTTGAAATAATCCTTAACTATAATCTACATCGATTGCTGCTCGTATTTAGTAATCTATATAATATTCAACAAAATATTACAAATTGACCTACAATTCCTACATAATTAATTTAGAAATCTCGAGAACAAGAAAGGAGTAATGGAAAGCAAACGCAAGCGAAATTAAATACAAAATTAAAAATTAAAAATTAAAATGGTTCGATGATAATAAGTGTACGAATTTGTTGCCCCACTTCTAAAATATGAGGAAAAAATGTATTGAAAGAATATTAGACCTCCCAGAAAAAAAGGTGCCGGCACAACGTCTAAAGTATCTTAGTCGCTATTTCAGTCGCGTATAGAAAATGAATACTGAATACTTATTTTGGTCATTAAAAGAACAAATTAAACAATTGCGTTGTCGTCAGCTGTTTAGACCTTGACCTGAGCTGTACTATAAATTTGACCTAAATTCATACATCTGTAATAACACTAGTGTAATATGAAATTACACCTTCGAGCTAAGAAACACTAATAAGTTTATGCGTCGTTGCAAAAAATTAATTGCTATAAAAAAATGCCCTGATAGGAAAGAAAACTTGGTTTTTGCATTTTGTCTGAGAATCTCATGTCATATTATCTTTGTTAAAAAATGTCGATGATTGCTCTGCTCGATGCGATCCTTGCAGTGAATTAAAATGCCGTTTCTTAATGATTCATACAAAAATTTATAGAATTTCATAGACTTGTAATGCGATTATGTAATATGTTATGTTTTACATATCGATGGTAATTAGTTTGATGAAACAAGATCATGTATCATTTCATTGTCGTCAAATTTTTGCACATTAATGGATTATTTCGGATATGATTTTGGTGATTCATGGAATTATTTAACGATGATTAAAACTTGATGACCACAAAACATTTCGCTCCCACTGTCCTCGTATTTCTTCCACGTTATTATACATTTTTTGTTTATTAATTTGTATAATTCCTAATAATTGTTTCTGTTTTATCCCAGAAATCGAAGGCAGCAACAATTACATGTGGAATATGTATCTTATACCTAAATTATTTACATATGACATTTTCATGCATACAATCTGCATTAATTCTCCGGAATTCATTGTGATCTTCGCCTATTAAGTGGTAACAGACCTTTGTGAGGAAAATCTAAGCTAATTTTCACATTTTATTTCAGGAAAACTACGCGATATTTTTTAATACTGATCTTTTTTCTACATAATGTCATATATATAACTTTACATTAATTCACATTTAGATGTTTGGTCCAAGTTTTACAGTTTTCTGATACTGCGTTATAATTTGTCTACCCGTTATAGGAGTTAATAAAATTATGTTGACCTTGTACCGTTCCAGACTGTAATTTTGAAACAGACTTGCAGAATGAGAAAAAGTACCATTTTTATGATCAAAATGACTCTTCGAATTTGCACTATTCAGTAAAAATTACAATAAAATCTAGTAAATATTTCTACAAGTCCCAAAATTACTATTTGGAATGTTAACATTTTCTTCGTCATGAATCAGAATTTTTCAAACATTTCTGATAGTGGACGTAATTTTTTATTACCTTTCAATTTATTTAGAAGACAGCAATATTAAGTATATAAGGGATTAATTAAATAAATTAGAATGAACTAAATAAAATAAACTAGGAAAAAATGAGAAAAAAATTTGAAACGACATTTAAGAAACTACAAAAGTACGTAAGGCACTTCAGAAATATTAAAAAAATGAAAGAAATTTTCGTTCATCAAATTCGTGTGTTAGTCGTTTGCAATTCACATTTACAATCATTTCCGAATTTATGAAAGACAATAGTAATATACTTAATTTGTTATTGAATATGATTGGCACGTAGTAAAGATATGAAACACCCAAGTAGTATGGCAGCTGCTATGGTGTTGTTGTTGAAAAAATATCGGACTTTTCTAAAGTTTAGGATATTATTGCAGGGGTTATGATCAGACTATTAGAAAACTAGTTTTCTTTCAAAACTACCGAAATTGGCAAGTAACATTTAGAGAAAAGTTTATCTACTAGTTTGCTACATTGACTATTTTTTATTGAAAATTGTTGAGACTGCACTTTTTTTAGTGTATATATATTTAATAATATTTGATTACGTGCAGTATTGTTTAGTGGTATTCAAATTCGCAAAAGTACGTTAACCTTTCCAGTCCCAATTAAAGCATTAGACGGATAATTAGAAAATGTATAGCAAATACAGATTTTGAGATCGCTGAACAGATTTGGTATAAGATTTTCAAAATTTAAAATGACAGAGTCAATATGTTAGATCAAGCATTAGAAACGACAGCGAATGCTCATAAAAATGGCTACTAGGGAGTGTTTTGGGACCATTGAAGTCTGATTTATTATCAGATTTACAAAATTCAAAATGGTAGTGTTAAAAGGTGACGTAAGTTCTTTCAACTATAAGTTTGTTCTTGTAGGAAACCAGGGATTTCTAATTACTTGCACATGGCTTCAAGTCTTTCCATAAATTCAGTGAACCTTAATAATTAGTAACTCCCATAACCCGCAAGACACCATCCTAAGGATTTACGACTTTTTATAAGTGATCCGACATTTCCAATTTTTGAAAATTTGGATTTTTACAAAACCCCAGAAGTAGCAAATTTTAGGACAATTTACTGACTTCCAACTTTGTATTAGGTTTATTGTATCTGTCATTTTGAATACTGAGAATTTGCCGCCGAATTCATATTTTAGTGACCATCAAAATCTTCTAGATACACTGTTAAAAATGTCACGAAATTTAATGTACATTCTATGTACATTACATTAATTTTTCTATTTACATATATTTATATATTCTGTATATATAGATATACATTGTGAAGAATTAATGTACATGTACTGGAAGTTTTTCGGCGGTATTTGTACAGTGTAAGACTTTGGGCACGCTTCGATTATTCATCAATAAGACCTGACACAAAATTGGGTGCGTCTCAAAAACCCAACAAATCATAAAACATACACTTCAAAAACACGACATTTAAAAACCAGCTATTTAAAAAAACAGACATTCTAAAACCAAACATTTTAAAAAATATATATTCTGAAAATGTATTAAATTATTGAATTCTAAATGTGCTTAATAAATATAATCCGGGGGTCAAACTGTTTTGACCTTCAGTTAACCTTGCAGTGAGACCTCAAGAAGGGTGACCTGAGATAATTTTTTATTTAGTGAACACACCAATCGGTGGTGTCTGTATTTTTAAATGTCAGGTTTTTGAATGTCTATATTTTGAAATTGCTGATTTTTAATGTCTGTCTTTTGAAATGTCTGTTTTGTGATTTGTCAGGTGTTCGAGGTGCACCCTAGACATTTATATAAAATGAATTGGCATATATTATAATATAAGAAATTCCCCGGTATACTTTTGTAACGTCAATAATAGAAGTGGTTGGAAACGTTATTTAAACAAAATTTGTCACGTGAAAATGAACAAAAAACAACGCAACATTCCATACGTACCAGGGATGTCGCATAATTTTGGAAAAAATGTTCAAGACTTTAGTTTTATACTGTTCAAAAGAAGGGGTTCTTTTGTTCTGCAAAAACAAACGTATAAATAATTAAATATAATCTCATAAACTTTCTTCTTTTCGCTTTTTAAAATTCTTAAAATGTAAATGGATTTTAACGAATAATACCTCGACAAAAACATTAGCTCTTATTTCGGTATTTAGAAGAAAAAATAATGTAAAGCAGAACTTTGGATACGGTCTCCTTTTGATGTGAGTTTATTAAAAAAGTTTTTGACCGTGTACGCCCGAGATAGATTTTATAAATGGTGTAAATCTGTAGTAAGTATTAATCTAAATAATGGAGTTCATTTGTATTTTATCATTATAATTTGCAAAAAATACTAATTAATATCAAATGCCAATGATGAACGAAGATGGGAGTGCTATTTTTTAATTTTGTTTAACAAATGTACTTCTGAAGTCAGAGACTCGTCTGTATAGTTCAGAGTTTTAAGCAAATACTTTGAGACGTTTTATCATCTGCTAATGTTGCTACATGTCATTTATAAAACTGTAACGTATTTGTAAATCGGAAGTAGCAAGAGAACGGTCAGTCTATACTTATCTATTACATTATATATTAGAAATCAAAGCATTAAATTGTGTTGAAAAAATTAAACTCTTAATCATATGAATTTGATTTACATTCGGTATTTCGTGAAATGAAAATGCCTTACTTCGCTAAATTCGTGGGTAGCATAGTCGAGCTACGGGAAGTTGCAAAGTGTTGACAGCTCGAAACCTAATTTGTGGTTATTCTCGCCGTATTCCGGTACGTGAACGGAATAATTTCGGATGATGACACATGTAATAGGACATTATCGTTACCACATGTTCACAGAGTTATAATGCACTTTCTCAAAAAATAGGAATTACGTGCCATTGGAGTTTTGAAAATAAAGTATTTTATTGCTAACAATGTATTACAAGGTTTACTTTGTGTACAATTTTTAATTATGTTTTTTATAGAACTTTTAATAACTAACTATATTTTTCCCTCTGTATATGGTTCATCTATCTTCTTTAGGAATTCATCGTTTTTACTATATCAATAACTCTTTTCACACGATATAATTTATCCATCCTGGTTTACGTTTTATATAAACTTGTTTTAAAATGCACAAGATACGACAAAGTATTTCTTAAGTGCTATACTAATAATAAAAGTACGCTAAACTGGGATGGTGAAGTCAGAAAGACAAAGGAATTTTCAATCAATTAGAGTCAGGTTATATTTTCTCAATTAAGGAGGTAAACCACTATATGCATCAAACATAAACCTAATTTTCGGGATTTTTTCGAGGCTAATCGCAAATTTTAAAACTAAGTTTTGTAATGTTGGTATTTGTGTATAAAATGTAAGGCGCCTTTTTTTAGGAGAATCCGTGGAAGGACATCTAGCCTTCTTAATTACTTCGACCCAGACTAAGTCTGGACGAAGTATTGAGTTTTCGTTTGAAACGAAAAGCAAAAATCATTTAGTTTCTTTTTATAATCAGTTATTGACGATCGTACGATTTTTCGATATATTGCTTTTTCGCAAAATGATGTGTGTTAACATTTTTAATCAAAAAATGGTCCGAAAATATTTTAAAAAAAACTAACCAATATAAACAAAACAAACATATTGGACATGGTATATATTCTATGCATATTATATATGGGGCATTCCACGCCAACTCACCCAATTTTAAAATCGATCATCACCAATTTGGTTCGTAATTTTTGTATGGATGCATTTCGGTGAAATAAGACGGGTCAAATTTTTTCAGATTTTTAAAATCACTCGTTAACGTGTGAGAATTTTTCAAAAATTTGAAATTTTAGAAAATTGAAAATTTTTAAATTTCCATAACTCGGTTGCTACTTATCGTACAGTAACGAATAAAAAATGGAATTGTTCGTCTTGAAATGTACTTTTCTATGGGTATAATGAAAATTTAACTGGAATTTATTGACATGTGTATTTTTACGTGTTAAGTACAAAATTCAAAATTTTTCCAAAATGGACATTTTTAATTTTTTTGAATTAAATTCAGAAAAAAACTACTGAAAATAACGAACAATTTGTGGGGTCGTACAAGATGGCAAGTTGTTTCGTTAATTTTTTACAGATTTTTACATTCTTTTATACAATTTAAATTTTTGCTCAAATCTCGAGATTTAGTTTATTGAATTAACAATTCACTGTTTTTCACTTTCAGGATTTTCCGTCTTTCAGGATAATCTATTTTAGAAATCTATTTTAAAAATCTTATTTGATTCATGACTTCGAGACTCGCTAAATGGTTTTTATCATAACATTGATTTCTGTCCCCCGTTTGAAAGTTGGGGTCGCCAGTTTCGAAGTCTTTTTGAGTTGTTTCCTCTATTTCAGGATCTATTTCTTCTATTACTTTGTGTGTTTCATGATCTACTTCTTCATATGTATTTCCCGCTATATTTGTGACTTCATTTTCAGATTTCTGTAAGTCTGAATCTCATTTCTACATGTACTGCAAATTTTTACATTTTTCGGCAATTCAGGAAATAATAACATTTGCGCAGCCGATAAATGTCTCAAATTAGTTTTTTTAACATGTTTTGGTTTTTGAAAAGGATTTACACATCTGTCACTGAATGTATGATATAAGGACATGACTCTTATAGGGAAAAAAAAACAGGGAAATGAATTTTGACTGTAATGTAGAACCTGCACGGATGATGGCTATATTAATGTAATTGGGGAACGCTTTAATTGCTAGTAATTCGACACCTAGCGGTAATCGTGAAAAGATGCCCCAATATATTTAAGAGCTTTTGCGTAAAAACAAGATACACATAAAAGTATGATACAGAGAAAAATGTACGGAGAAAATATAATGTCATTATAATACTAGAAATTCGGATGGCAAAATTTACATCAGCCAATAATTGTAATGACAAATTCCTTAATGCTTATGCCAATGATTTTGTATGCGACATGGATATAAGCGACATGTTCACCTGACAAGTAAGAGCCTTGAGTTCGAAAAAGAAACATGTATAATTCTTAAACCCTTGACACACAGATTTATTTAAAACAAAAGGAAAGAGCTGTATCAAATAATATTAACGAAATTTGCATAATCAATTTAAAAACTTCTAATTTTTTCAATGTATGCATTGAATCACGGAAAATCAAAAACACACAAAAAAAGTGAAAAACAGTGAATTGTGAATTCAATAAACTAAATCTCGAGATTTTAGCAAAAATTTAAATTGTTTAAAAGAATGTAAAAATCTGTAAAAAATTAACGAAACAACTTGCCATCTTGTACGACCTCGCAAATTGTTCGTTATTTTCAGTAGTTTTTTTGTGAATTTAATTCAAAAAAATTAAAAATGTCCATTTTGGAAAAATTTTGAATTTTTTACTTAACACGTAAAAATACACATGTCAATAAATTCCAGTTAAATTTTCATTATACCCATAGAAAAGTACATTTCAAGACGAACAATTCCGATTTTTATTCGTTACTGTACGATAAGTAGCAACCGAATTGTGGAAATTTAAAAATTTTCAATTTTCTAAAATTTCAAAATTTTGAAAAATTCTCACACGTTAACGAGTGATTTTAAAAATCTAAAAAAATTTGTCCAGTCTTGTTTTACCGAAATGCATCTATAAAAAAATTACGAACAAAATTAGTGATGGTCGATTTTAAAATTGGGTGAGTTGGCGTGGAATGCCCCATATACATATGATTGGAGCACTGTCCTCTTAGAAGAATATTTATTATACGTTTTTTTTAAGTGTTTGCTGGAGGGTAGATTACATTTACAGAAGATTAAACGGAATCCAAAATTTATGGAGGTATATTGCGTAAGATTATTTTCGGCGTCTGTTCATGTATTAACCTCATGTGAAAATATTCTTTTTTCTTTTTTGTATATTTTACTGATTAGCAACTGTCAGGAACATAAAGGGGTGCTTAAAATTTGTGTGAAACTGCTATCTTAAGTTAGTGGGTCAACAGGCAATCATTGGGCAAATTTGGATGAGCTTTCTTCATGGTTACCATTACGGGCTGGAGTACCTCAAGGTTCGGAACTTGGTCCACTTTTATATGTGATATTTATATACTAAAAGACCTGCAGATTGCCCCTTATATTCTTTTCTTACTCGTAATTCGTTGTACAAATACACGTACCATTGAAAGAGAACTTAAAAAGCTATAATTTTTTACAAAAAATAATTTGCCTTATCAAAAAAATAAAATTGCTATACAACATTCTCAAAAGCAACAGAAATAGAACGTTTGAAATGTTGACTTGCAGGTTTCAGCTCCCTTACCCAAATCTTGCGGAAAATTCAAATGAAACCTTATTAGTCTAGGGTATAGTATTTGAGACAGCTGCTCAAGAATATGAAGCCATACTAAAAAAATTCAAAATGGCGAATTTAATATTGGGCCAGAATTTGAAAAATTAAGATGAATATCATGAAACCTGTTAATATTTCAAGATTTCGAGATCATGAATCCAATATGATGCCTGAAATTGTAAATAGTATAAGGTTTGCAGGTTACTACCACCTGATCTTAGACATATGGATAGGGCATTGATAAAAGTACTTGATATTTTTTTGAAACACGGTTTGGGGATCACGATGATGATGATGATGATGATGATGATGATGATGATGACGATGACGATGATGACGATGACGATGATGACGATGATGATGATGATATAAGAGACGGCAACCATGACGAAGACGATGATGATGATAGCGAAACGATAACGAATAGGACGACGATGGTGATGATGATGCTGAGGATGACGAATAGGACGACGATGATGACGATGATGCTGAGGATGAGGATGAGGATGATGATGACGGCCACGATGTTGACTGTAGAATGACGTTATTGCGAAAATAACATTTCCTGAGTGATAGGTTTACGAATAGAAAACGTTATTAACCGCACATTTATATTGTTTTAACAATAGGAATAACATTTTTGTTTATTATAATTTTTAGGCAATTTTGGACCATAGTATTTTAAATAGGAAAAACTGAAATGGCATATGTATTCTTCGTAAGAAGTGTCGGTATATAGTATATTATTTATATTCCTCTCAAGGACCTCTACTGGATTAATGTGGTTTCGTTTCGATAAATGACTGAACAATTGAGTTCTAAGCAAGAAACGATTATTTGCTAAAGTCGAATTATTTTTGACGAGTTTAATGTTTTTCAATATACAGAGATGACTTTTTTGTTTTTGTTTTATATTATTTTACATCGACTTTTCTGAACCCATATGGGACTAAATCGCGACGGGACCTACAGTTTATGAAGGTGTAATCAGAACTACCTAGCTTTGGTGTTCCCGAGTAGAAATTGCAATCGGGCTCTGACCGGAATCAATTCGGGTTACCCTGGTTGTATCCAGGATCTGGCCGGGCTTGTCACACTTGCCCGACTTCAGCCCGGCCAGATTTGAGGTACTGACCGGGTTATGATCGGAACCCGACCATGTTACCCTCGTTGTATTCAGAATTCGAAGGGATCGGACTTGCCCGAGTAGAGTCCAGCCAGAACCCTAATCGAATTTTTAATTAGGTTAACCAGGCCGTATCCCGGTTAGGGCCTTGTTTCTACTGGGGTCAAATCGGGCCATTTCTACTCGGGTTATTGGTCACTTATAAACAAATACAGAGGTGTTCCGATGACAAATGGCAGAGGCCGGGATCGAACCAGGGTTTTCTGATTACGAAGCCGATACTGTACCAATTGAACCACCGCCGGCCGGCTGCTCCAGAGATGACTTCTCCACATTTCTTGCTAATTGATGAGGCGGTATATGTACTTGGGTCTGCGAGATTCAGCAACGAAGGTGATAAGCCGAAATTCTAGATTTTGGACAATTTCAAAAAAGGTGGTCCTTAACTAACCCTCTATTATTTTTTAACGAATTTGAATTCATTGTAATGTTTCTGCTTTATTATCGAATACATTTTAATGTTTTTTTTTTGCGGAAATAAAAATAAGTCATATATTAATTAAATAATATAGGGACGTGGGTTAATAGTCATTGTAATTTCCTTCTATTGTTTTTGCTATTATTTTGCCTTTCGTTTTCTTTTTTTTCCGAATTCACGTGCGACTGCAAAAAGCTATGATCCCGCGAATGTTCAAACTGAGGCCATAAGTTCCCTTTCGATTTTTTTGCAGACAAATCAGCACAATTAACTCAAGTCTCGCTAAGCTCAGAAATAAATTTCACCGTTGTCAAAGTATATTTGGACTGATAACCTTCCAATAAAATGAGACATGTAGTCGGAACCTATTACCAAATTTTAGACATTATGACAGCATTCCGGTCACAACAATACCAATTCATACGGCAGCGTCATCTATGATAAACGCGGTGAGGATGATGTCCGTATGGTCGGTTGCGGTCCATTTCAGCTTAGAATTAGCGATTATTTTAATTATCTCAGTTGTGGTACCAAAACCTGGTAAGCAATTAGTTATTTTCGATACAAGGCCGTAAAATCTAACGGCCGCCTGTCAACATTATTTTTCGGTACTGAAAGCTGTAAAAATTCGATTTCGCGGACTGCATTTATTCCGTATGGGTTATGTTTTTGACGGCACAGGTTCATTTTTCACGTATTCCGTGAAATTTCATTTTACGGACTAAATGTAGGCCGGAAAATCGGATTTTACGGCTATAATACCGAAATGTATCATTCGTTTCAAGTGCGGGAATCACGAATTCCACCACGAATAATGATCGGCTGGGGTGGGGAAACTGCCCCACGCGTAACGACCAATATTTGTTCTAATAGTACGCGGAAAATCTACAATTTTCCGCAATATTTTCGCTTTTTGGATACGTATGCAGGAAATAGAGCACTAACCAATGCGGGAAATAAAAATTCCACATACTACTAGGGAAGAATACTTGGTATGGTTTATTTTAAGCTTGAATATGTCACCTTAAAATTTAACTTACTAACTTCCTAAATGTTTAAGTTTTCTGTCACGATATTCACCAGATTTTTTAAGCTGGAGATGAGTGATTGTGAAAAAATGGTACGAATCTAAAATTACAGATTTCTTTACACGAAAACCAGCTGAAATTTGCGACTCAGGAGTTTCTGAAAATTGAAAATGGTGGACCCAAGATGGTCTACCGAAAATGAAAAGTGTTCTTTATCCTGTCCTGTTAAAGAACATTTTTACATTTCGGCAGGCCATTTTGAATCTGGTATTTTGAATTTTCAAGTTTCTTAAATAATAAATTTTTTATTTTCAGAATGTGGCTTATAGAATTTCTTTTTTATTACCAATAAATTGATAATGACTTTAAAATCGCTGGTAATAAATTTTCAATTTGTAACATAAAGTTACAAAAAATAGCGCATAAAACAAATAAAAACTACTTCCATTTCGCAAAACATTATTTAGAGATGTATCAGATGATGTTATTATGTCGGAAAGGGTTAAAATACCTAGATTAAAAAAAAAACAATATTTTTGCAGTTAACATAACAAGAATATTGATGGGCCGCATTTATACACTACGTAGACATTTTTTTTGCACTTATCCCCCCCCCCCCCACCGGCGCGTAGTCTGTTTTTTCAGGAAATCTGCTATCGTTTATAGTTATTGAATCGGTCACTTTAAATGTTGAGAATTTGGCATTAGATTCGTATTCAACACAAAAACTACTGAAGTAGTATTTGTTATATTGAATCTGCCATTTTGAATTCTCTATGAATTCACATTCATTATTATATGATGCAAATCCGACACCAGATTCGACATCAGCGACCTCAAAAAAACCTTTAGTATCGACTATTTTATGAATTTCCTAACGTTAATAATTTTTGATTCGTCATATTGGATCCGTCATTTGGAATTTTGACAATCTAAGCATGGATTCGGATTCACCGAATACAAAAATTATTAGCAGGCAATTAAGAAAAATATACCATACGGCGTTGTGGCTTTAACTCCATAAATAGCGTTACGGGCCATAATTAGTTAATAAATTCAAAAAGTAGTTAAGAAATATTTTTCGATGTCCTACACGCGTGCAAGTTTTCATTCGGATCGGAGAGTCATTCTTAGGTGGGAAGTAGTAAATACCAAAGATCGCCTTGTTTTTGAAGGATCAACATTATTTTTTCAACAAGACTTTCGAGTTTTTACGCTTTTCCCTTTCCATCCCGAAATGAGAACAACAGGCTCGTCAACATCATTTCAATTTCTCCATTAAAAAGAATTTTTTTAAATTTCTGAAAGGTACCTTTTCTACTATTTTCGAGTATGCTCCATCGATTGCCGTCGAGAAAATTACAACAAAAACCGATTCACTAGGTAAAAATGAACACTTTTCATTCTGAAATTTGAAAAACAGGTACGTCAACTTCAGTTCAGTTTCTCCATTAAAAAGATCTTTTATTAATTCTTGAAAGATACTTTTCCTACTATTTTCAAGTATTGGCTATCGAAACCAGCCAAAAAGAATTGCTAAAAAACGATTATTTATATAAAAATTTTGCAGATTAATATAAAAATGCAATGATTGTTAGCTCCTTTTTTTTTACATTTTTGACGATCTTCTCCACTGAAACTTATAATCAATGAAATGTATACATAAAAAGTGATCCCTATATATAAAAAATATGTTAGTAGAATATTTTTCAGAAGGTATGGTCGATTCAAAATTGCCACGTAACAAAACAAATTTCTTCAAAATCATCATTTCCTTCAAATAGTAATCATCCAAACTTTGTATGAGTTTTATAATGAACTTATAAACATTGTCTGTTATTTACAATGATTATAATAATTTTAGTTGTTGAATTCAAAATGGCCGAATCAAGATGGTTCTCAGTCGTCGCTCGATTCATGACATGTAATTTATCTATGTCAATTTGTTCTGAAATTGTAAGTATTCATTGATCGTGCGCGCGGAAATGTGTGTGCTAAATTTGTTTCTTTACGTGGCCATTTAGAATCTAAAATTCAATATCATGTTATTTATATCCAATAATCGGGACCACTTTTTATGTATGCATTTCATTCATTATTATAGTTTTTTTTGAAGAAAAACGTGAAAAATTTAAAAAAAGGGAGCTAACAATCATGGTATTTTTATATTAATGTGCTAAATTATTGCATAAATAATCGTTTCTTTTCTTATTTTTTGGCTGAATTCGATTTTGCATACTTGCAAAGAGTAGGAAAGGTATCTGTCAAATATTAAAAAAAGATCTTTTTAATGGAGAAACTGAACTGAAGTTGACGTACCTGTTTTTCTCATTTCAGGATGAAAAGGGTTTAGATGGTATGATTCGAAAACTGAACTTCCAAAGATTGGAAAAAGGTTAGGTTCTTCCAGAATGATTTGTAAGAAAGCACCAGATGGAAAGTAGTCAAAATTTCATTTTGAAACAACTTGTTTGTTGCGGAATCATTGTAAAATTCCAAAATTTTTTGAAACCTCGCACCAAGAGTTTTGTATATTTTAGAGGTCCTGACATTCTTCAGATATTCTTGACGAGTGCTATTTGATTTTTAGATTTCCAGTGACCACTATTACTCCAGAATAAGGTAAGACTCATCCCTAACCTCCAAAAATTTAATTTCCCAAGTCCCCCATGAAAGAAAAGCGACACCGGTGTAGGGTTACATCAACTCTATGTCAGCGCCTGAACTTTTTGTGGTTTCTTGTGACTATGGATCGCAGCAGCATTTCATCGCAGGCGACTATCTCGACGTAATTGTATTAAAAAAGAAGTTGGCCTCGCATCCTCGCGAAGAATTGTGTTATAAACAAATGAGGCTTTTGAAAAAATGTTTGTTGGAAAATTCTAATGTAGGTTGTGATAGGGGAGACGGATCTACAGCGTCGGGTGGATCGGATCGAGATCGAAGACGGTCGATTCGATTGTTCTGGCTCCCAAGTCCCACTGAATCTCCATGTAAAGCCGACGGGTTTTTTCTGCCCCCTCCCGCTTGGAGCCCCCTTGTACCCCTCGCCGCCCCCGCCCCCAGCCCCCCACGACGCAGCCCCTGTGGTTGCTTGGTGTTCGGCTGCTCGCTTCTTTGCCTCCGTTGCCTCTCACGTGCACGCGGCCTAATGACATGCAATTTTGCAACGCAGCGTCGCCAAGTCCTTGAGGCAGGAAACTATATAAAGAGAGTGTTTAATTGGCCGCTAGACACTACATTTTTAAACGGATCGCCATGTCGTTGTCACTGTGCGCGCTCTGCGCGATCCTCCTCGTCGCCGGCGTCACCTCCGAGGAAGTACAATTGCGTGAGTTCATTGTATACTGCTGCACTGTGTGTCGTCGCAATTACCGGGGGACCATCCGCTTTTTGGTCGTTAAACCACCCCGTCGGGAGTTTCGCGGCTTCGGGGGTTCCCGCAAACGGCCCGGAGCTTTTTTTTTGACCACTTTGCCCCGGTCACCTACGAGAATTACGAGCTTTGCGATAACGATTCGGAAGAATTTCTTTGTTTGCATTAAAGTGTGAATTTATTATCCCTTAAATTTTGTTGTTTTATTTTTGCCTAGAATAGAAGTTGAGAGGAAATGTTAAACTTTGCGACAGAAATCCTTAATGTCCCTTCGAAAAAAGCAGAATTCAGCTTCTTTTGCGGTAAAGTGACTTATTTTAACAATTCTAGCCTGTAGGATGGTAGTATCTCTCAATTCACGACATAAATCGACCGATAACAACAATTTTTTGTGGTAGTAAAAAATGAGTAAAATTGCATTTTACGCACACGGTATCAAAATAGTGTATTATTGTATAAGTGCAAGATATCCGTCATTTTACAAATTTTTCGTTGCAATCTCGATAATCACTCTCGTTAATGATGAATGATTCTTCCTAAAGTCGTAATATATTTTTGGCCCTTGTTTGTGAGATAGATTTATTCACTCGTACAGTTAAATATTATTGTTTGTCTTGTTTTCAACAATGCATCGTTTATCTCTTGAGCAAGATCAATATTGTCATGTGATATATACGCTAATTTAAAATACCGCGAAAATAGAAATCGAATATTTACGCCCTAGGGAACAAAATTTCTCAAACCGTCCGGAGTAAAATAAAGCATTTTTTTTTGTTTTATGGGATCTGTATCGTATTGTTGATCCTGTTAAATTGAAAATTATCATCTACGACCAGTATGTTTTGGTACTTAATTTTTAATAACAGAAAACTTTTCGGAGCCCCCCAAAAGCATGATATTTAAAAAACGAGACACTTATTTTGAATTGGTGTAGTTTTTTTAAGGTGCTTCGGTTTTTCTAATTGTTTGGTTTCTGGGAACACCTCAAAACCCCGACATTAAGTAGACTAACTGGATACTTATTGGATTAGTCATCATGTTTACTAACATCGTAACTAAACGCGATTTACAATATCGATTTCAATAGAATTGAAAATTAAAAAGAATGATTAAAGATATTTTTTAATATGTGGTTTGATAACTTATGGTACAAAGAGTACATCGAAAAATCAACCAATACACTATGTTTTTTTTTCAAGTATTAATGTCGATGTATTAACTTTGAGAAAAGTCTCTTTTATCCTGTTATTTGTCTTTTAAAACGATGTCTTGTAGTAGTACTTATAATAACTCCTAAAATCCTCGACTTTTAACATTTGTTAATTGAAGGTTAGTGGAACGCATGCGGCTCGATAATTTGCGTCTGAAGATTTCACTGCAGGGCGCAAAATTGAGTTCTACGCCCGGAGTTGTAGAAAAAATGTTTCATTACGTTTTTCAATTCTTAGATGATTTTAAGTAAAGAATGTAGTTTGTTTATTGTAATATTGTAATTGTTTAGAAAATTATAAAATAAACTAATATGCAGGTTAGAATATTAAAGAATGTTCATTAAAAGAAATATGACAGATTTTAACGGAATACAAGAATCCTAATTTTGGGTTAAAGACACTTTTCTCAGTGAAGCGATGAAAATACGGGAACACCTCGAAAATCCGACTGTTCAAAAAATCCGGGTCCTCAAAAACCTCGGATTTAAATACCTGGTAATAAAAATCTCGATTTTCAACAATCCGAGATTAAAAAACCTGACAATTCCGAATCCTGAAACCTCGACAATTGAAAAATCCGGGAATACCTCAAGTAACCCTATCAAACTAAAAATAGTCAGGTATTTAAAGTGTAGAGTTTTTGAATTCCCAGATTTTTTAAATATGTACACATTTGAATATTTTGGAATTTCGATTATTTCGATTGGTAAAAATACCGTCAGTAAAAAAACCGACAGTCAAAATATGATTATCCGCTTATCGATGTGGTGGCTTTTTGACTGTCGGTTTTTTGATGTGTTGGCTTTATTTGTTGGTTTTTGGATCCTCACCCAATTTTCACCTCTAACTGTGTAATACGAGTCGAAAGTATTTTTTTTAAGTTAACGTAAAAAGTTAAAATCTTAATGTTGTTGTTTTCGTTTACGTTAATTAGGTTTATTTTTTAAATAAGTGTTTCTAAATAATGGTGAATTCAATTCATTCAACGTATTGATCACCTGCGAGAAAATTAGCTCGGATGATGGCTTCCAAGTGGCCGAAACGTGAAATACATTGAACTAAATTTTATCTAAAGGACTATTTATAAAAAAACTGAAAGAAACAATAACGTTTAATCAAAATTAGCAGTCAAGAAACCCACCAATACTTATTAAGTTGAAGCTTATTCATTTTTCAGAATTTATACAAAGTTTCAGAAAAAAACACTGACTTAAGAAGGTTTCTTTGTCTAATTCAAAAGTGTACCTATTATAGTCTTTAATTAGGTTGCATTCAATTTAAAAAAAATCATAGTGAAATACAATCACTCGGTTTTTACTAAACAAATTTATTATATTGAAATTTCACTCCGGAAAAAGTGGAAATTGCGTCTCTCTTGAAAAGGGCGAAGTTTCACCCCTCAAGAGTAATATTTCCTATTTTTGGAGGGAAATTTTCATTTCAGAAAGTTTAAATTCAACTTTTTCGAAAAAGTGACTCAACTGTTTGTGGAAGAAGAACTTTAGAGAGTTAATATTAGTAATTAAGCTGGTTAACTTACAGAGTACTTTCGGTACTTAATAATCAGGTAGTATCGATTAACATAAACACTCTTATTATTTTAGTAAATGAGTTATTTTTTTAGCCAATTCATTTGTTTACTGTTATTCGTACTCTCGAAATATGCATTGTGGAAAGTCGGTTCCGATTTAGAACTTGTGAACTAACATTTACATTACATATTGCAATGTGTATAATATGTATTGTATTTCTTCCAATAATTATTGAAAATAATACAGTAAGCTTTTTTAAATCTCTTCGTACCGTAAACTTAAACATTTTACAAAAGATGTTATAACATTTTATTTTGAAAAATCTGATTTGTTGTCATCGACGTAACCATGTCATAACTAAGTCAATTACATTTAACCCCGAAATAAAGTTCTGAACTAAAAAAGAGTAGGTCATTATAACTTTAATCATATTTTTTGTACTTTTAATTTTTTTTAAAGTAATTGTTGAGGTCGGTTGTAATGTGAAATTCGTTTGAAATAACCCTTTTTTCTAATGATATATTTCTATTCCAGTTTATAGAGCTCTGTTTAAAAAAATATCAAATAGTACACATCCTTTTCTTCACATCAAATGATCGAATGACGTTGATTTGCATGAATGGTAAAGAATATTTTCAATAGAAAGTTAATTTTTTTTTTTCAAGTACAATTCAAAGAGAATTATTACAAAAATGTATTATAGTATACTAGTATATATCCAATAGTAAATATTATTATACAATCTATTAAAACGAATATTATTTATAGTCGCATTAATAATGACAAATTTGATGTTAAAACTGATCTCGAAAATTTGTATTTAGTTTGAGTTTTACATTTAAATATTTTGTTCAGTATCAGTACTTTTAAGCAGCTTGTTTCTCATCAAGAATTTAGAAATCAGTTTACTATAAAAAATAGTGAAACTAAAAATGATTAAATTTAATATTAATATTTATTGCAGAAGAAAGTGTTTTAAATTCAACAAAATGTACCAATAGCAAATAAAGAACTGATTTTAAACAATGGTATCGAAACTCAAAATGTATTTTTCGAAATATTTGAAGTATTCTAAATAATTTATCTGACATTAAGATAAATAATTTAAATGACATTTTTTAAATTTAATTTATTACGTTAATAGCAAATAACTAATTTGAATAAAACAAAATTCCAAATTCGATAAGTGTTGTAGTAGTTAAACTATCTTTACTCAAATACTTTAATCTACTAAGATCACAAGTAGCAGTCTAGACAAAACTTTACTTGAAATCATTTAGAAAATATTGCAAATTTGTCAAATACTATGCGAAATATTTTGAAATATCGTTTAAATAATCTTTTGTAATTTGTTTGGGAATTTCCCAAAATTGAATGCCATTTCAGATTATTAATAACATTTTTATTAAAATATCTTTAATTTTGTAATTTCAAATAAAAATTGATGTAAACTTTTAGCATGTTCAATTTGCGAGGAGTACCAAGCAAAGAAACTTTAAACATCATTTATCTGCTGCTCAGTTAATTAATAAGAAATATATCGATTCAATATTTTAGGCAGAAATACTGGGTTAATCGATTCAACCCCTTTTAATTACGTATCTCGGTAGACTGGAAATTAAACACGAATTTATGTCATAGACGGTCTAATTAAGGCAAGATTATATCGTACAAATTTAATTTTTTAACTGTATTACATCAATACGTTTACTTAAATGTTTTCTGAGTCACCGGTGACGGAATACAGTATTGCATATTTAATAGTTTACAACCATTTATAAACGACACTTATTACCATTTTCATAAATTCCATAAATTAAGTAAACATTTTTTCCTAATTTTTAAAATACGGACGAATGTACATATAAAAGACCCAAATATTTGTATTAAAAACAAAGTTAAAAAAAAAAGTAAACAAAATTTTTTAGTTTTATACTTGCAAAAACCGTTCTAAATGCTTTTGTGCCTTAAAAATTCGTAAAAAATACTTTTTTATTAAATTAATGTAATAATGTTAATATTGAATTGATTATAAGTTGTACAGTAAAGATTTGTGAAAACTTTAATACATGATATCGATCAAACAATTATGTACTGCGAATCATGTAATGTAAATATATGAATTATGGTAATAGCTTGTTAAAAAGTTATCGCAGTTATTTATATGGTATTTACGATTAAACTGGAAATAGGTTTTAATGCTATTTATTGAGCGATTTCTATGAAAATCGGTAGCGTAATTCAACAACTTTCAATGGATAGTTGCATAAAAAGAATTTATTTTTAAAACAGAAGTTAAATAAGTCGAAACAAAGAACAGATTTCTTAGTATATTTTCTGTACAATGTTTAAAATAACGGAATTAACAGGGAAATTATGTGACATTTCATTTCATATGGTTATAAATCAAATGTCGATAATAAATTTTATTATGACATTGTTTTTATTACCACTTTGAAAGATCATCTAGAAATGCCATTAAACAAGTTCCGATTATGTTCATTATATACACGAGCATCTTTATTTGCATTTCAATTAGTAATGAAGTGTTTAAGTACCGTTTTTAATAAATTTTAATTTTCTAAGAATTTTCTCGTATTTCATGGAAAACGTAATATTGACTTATAGTACCGATTGGAATTGATTGATGAATCTATAACAAGTATTAAGTTTATTGTATTATCATGAAAAAAATTGGTAGATTCTTGTAGTTTAATACAATTATTTAAAGACCTTATGGTATCTGAGATTCGGTTATATATATATGGACTTACAATTAGTTTTAGAACTTCTAAACCTCCACGTTTCAAAATACTATTTTCCTTTACATTATAATTGCTTTCAAAAAGTTGAGTTTTCTGCCCGGTTGGATAGTTCAATTTTTTATTTTTGTGATTTTCGAAGTCGCTGATTAGAATCATATAATCAGAATTTAAAAATTGTCATTTTATGAAGTTTTGTTTTCAGAGATTTAGTCAGATTAAACTATTTTCTTAAAGACAACAAAACGATTTAAAGCATTTCTAGAATTAGTGAACGAAATATTACTTGAGTCAAATACAAGAATTATTAAATTAGTTAGAGCACACAAAATCAGCAGATAATAGAAATCTCTGATTATATTTTTAGGGTGGTCAAAATTGGAAATAAATAAAAATAAACATTTATTTTTAGTTAAAAAAGTCCCGTTTACT
This sequence comes from Trichopria drosophilae, assembly GCA_030407085.1. Taxonomy (NCBI): domain Eukaryota; kingdom Metazoa; phylum Arthropoda; class Insecta; order Hymenoptera; family Diapriidae; genus Trichopria; species Trichopria drosophilae. The sequence continues at coordinate 196,695,465 of CM059582.1, forward strand.
TTTCTGTTATAAAGGAAGAGTTTACAATAACTTTTAACATGTGCACAAATAATATACAGTTTTTAGACGTGTTTAAGATTGTATTTTAGTGAACTTTATTCTTTACTATTTAGTTTATTTTAAAAATACCGTTACTGAAAATATGTGTTTATGATTTAAAAAATAAAATAACACCTATAAAACATATTTAATATATCGTTACAAAAGATACATCTGCTTAATTACTAATTACTAAAAAGTCAAATTTTGAAAAAAGTAATCTCACAACTTTCATAGTTTCTTCTTTCATCGTTGTTTTGAGGAGTTTTGACCTTCTTATAATCTGCTACAGAACACATCAAAGCTTCGTTAAAAGAACCGAAACTTTTACTCCAGAAACTAAAAAAAAAGATTTTTTCGAGAACAAATTGTCAAATTTGTCAAGTTAACCTACGGTCCTTAATTCGTATATATAATCATAATGACTAACTAACATTTGGTACTTATAAAACACACACGGAAAAAATGAAATAGTTGTAACTACTAACTACATAGTAGGGTAATACGCAGTCATCGTCCGCAGTTAATTTTATCTTCTAAATAGTGACCTCGACAAATTAGGTAATTAGCTTACTATTTAAATAGTAAAATAAACTAAAAAACGTAGTGGTGGTAAATTTAGATGGTAAAACTAACTAATTCTTTTTTCTATTCATAGAATCAGATAAATGATGGCGTTATATGTTATCATAGTTGATAAATTTCTTGAGATTTGTTCATATGTGAGAGGAAACACATCTATAAAGTAAATTCTTGAACGACTCATATCCCATAGACTCATGGTTTAATAGAAATACTTAAAAATACGTGAATATATTTCAGATTTTAATACATGAATTTTTCAATTATAGACTTCTAGTAACTTTTTATAATTATAACTTTGAATTTTGTCTCTTAAAGAAAGTCGCAAAATTTCTTCGAACATAAAATTGTCACTAACTAGGAATGTTTGAAAATGTAATAAATATTTAATTTCGTACTGAAATGTTATTATTCAGGACTATTAAATAAACGGTGCATTGAGATTCATAATAGTGTCACACTGGGATCACAATTAGCAACATTTCTCATTAAAACTAGCGATTTCATCGCAACATAATTCTTCTCGTAACGTATCATTTATTAATAAGTACATGACTTTAAACGATAATGATTAAATCACGTATTTCCTCATTGCTAATGACTGCTGTTATGTAATTACTCAACAATGACCAAACATTTCTTTACATTTGAGTAACTGTTGCGAGCCTAGACTTCAATTTTAATGATTGTCTATTATTTTTTCCGTAATTTTTTGGATGTTTTCTCTTTATTTACTAACAACAAAATATATTCTTTTTTAATTTATTTAATGTTATATTATTTAGATATAATCTTATTCAATAAATTAAAGAACTCAGAAATTTTATTATTGATAATAATAATACGATTACTTGATTTAATTTGTATATTTGGACCATGTGACATTTGTCCAATTCTTGAAAAAAGTGGCAAAATTTATTCTCGACTAGTAAATCAGGTAAATTATGTGTATTTTTTAATAGTGTTTTAAATTATTCTATTTCCATAAATTAAGTTTTTAATTGATTTACAATATTTTTCAAAGCATAATCTTCTAGTTATTCTGTTGCATATTAATCTAAATATAAAGCAATTTGATACGACGTATTTTGACCCGCTGAATACGAATCTGGAATAAAAAAATAGCGGTAGGGAGTTTTAGAGATAACCTCAAAGATTCGTTAAAAAGCGCGTTATTTAGTGTTAAGAGCATATAAAAAAAGCATATGATGAATATCAAGTTGAGACCATAGTAGTGTCATGTATTTTTTGTGCTGAATGTGATTTTGATGACAAAAATGGTGATTAAAAAGTTAAAAAGAGATCGTAAGTATTAACAGGCAGTTGCGGCATTTTCTTGCGCTTACCTTTTTTCACTTAGTAAATAGCAATATGCAAACGTATTGTAATAATCTTTCATTCTCAAATTCTTCTTCCTTCTCTTCAGTAAAGTCTTCAATAATTTTTGCGTGAACAAATAAAAAAACCTTTGATGGCCCAAAAATTCGTAAATTATTTCAGGACAATGTTTTGGTGACGAAAATGATTGATTACAATAAACTGGGTGGCTTAGTTTTAAAGATGCTGTAACTATTTTTTTTTTATTTAACCTCGATATTTGGTCTGTCATATTTCTGTTTAGCCATTCAAGAAACATACATTTAAGCTTCATGAGATGTCAGTGGTCTCTTTGTCACAACTACTATGAAGAGCATAGTAGAATTTATCTTCTGCATTTTTTTCTAGCTTTTTAATCGGTTTTTTCGTTGTAGAAAAGTAATTTCCCGACGAACCATTTTTGTCATCCAAATCATGTTCAGCACAATAAAATATATAAGACTATTATGGTCGCAACTTGATATTAAACATATGTTGTTTTTTAGAAACCTTCAACGCGGAAAAACGTGATTTTTATCGTTTTTTTGAGGTTATCTTTGAAATTATTTTCCTTATCCTTACTTTTGATTGCGGATTCGTGGTCAGCGGGTTAAAGTACGTTAGAATAGTTGAGTCCTATACCCAGCATAACACACTTTTTTTGCGGGCCTGTATAGTTAATCGATCTTTAACTTTTACATTTGTATTTTTTTTTAAAGAATGGTTAAAACAAATCACACGAACTTATCAAGTAATCGATGTTTCATAAATTTAAACTGTGCGTAATATTTTTTGTCTGAATCCACACTTATTAGTTAATTTAAACGTAAATGAAAAGGTCTGAACCTACATATTCTTTCATAGTGAGTAACATAGTTGCATTACTTCAATTATATCAATTAACAAACTTTTGATTTTATGTACATGTGAAAAATAATTTTGTTACCACAAACTGGGAACAATCATAACGGAAATTCTCGACAACAAATTTTATCACGTATTTGATGAGGAAAATTCTTTTAATCTCACGCATTTTTAAAGTAATAATTTATTAAAATTAAATTATTAAAATTAAAGTATAATTTCGCGTTGTTACGAGAAAATCTGTAATTTTCTAGTGATTACTAGTCAGACTGTCATATCTTTGGAAACATCGAAATTGCTCTAGTAACAGCTTCAGGTACAATATCTTCAAATTAGTGTCTGCAGTGAAGTTAATAAACAGTTATAGGTGAAAGATTAGTATAGAAATTTGATTGTACTTATCAGATAATGATTTTGTTGATGGTAATGTTGATGAAATTCAGATTAATTGTTCTTTTACATACAAATTAAAACATGCAACTATCATTACGTTAACAATAAATGTTTAAGATTTTAACTTTTTTCAAAATTAAGTGAATATGTGGAGTGATGAGTTACTTTCGAAAGAAATAATTTAACTACAGAAATTATCCAAAGTTATACATATATCTTTACTTACTGGTGTAGATTAAAATAAATTCTAAAAAATGTAGTTGTAGCGCATCTTCTGTTAAATTTTATATAATTTTTATCGATTTTTATTAAATGTATCTTCTATTTTTCTTTTCGACTTGATATATTGTGCTCTGTTCTTGATCTCCGAGTTAGAAGAGAAAAATATTATCACTGTAAAAAACTTATTCCTTTTTAAATTTCACATTATTTTCAAATAACGTAGATATAAATTAACACGTATTTTATGATTTATTGAATATAAAACTTAAAAGGGTAAAGGGAACCCTTTAAGAGTGAAAATTCACACTTTCCCTCCGAGTCGTGAAGTTGATAACTCTGGAGGAAATAGTGAATTTCCACTCTTTGGAATGGTATTATATACTATTTGATGTTGATATTTTGATATTACAAATAATTCATAATGTCACTTGTACTAGTTTTATACAATTATGTCGTGGTATTAGATATTACGTTGATGTCTCATGTTTAATTGCTACAAGTAGTGTTTTAATCTTTTTTTTTTTCATTTTTTTACCAAGATAATTTTTACCAAAATAACTGGATTATTATTCGAAAGATTATAGAGAAAAAGGTCAAATTATAATTATTCCATTATATAACATCTTACAGTAATCCAATATATTAGGCCACTATTGGTCACCATTGCAAAAAAAATAATAGCTTCTGTGTACGTCAATGACAATCAGTTCTCAACAGCAATTTAGTCACTTTTTCGTAACCGGTACAAAAGTGAATAATTTCAAACAAGTTGAAACAAATGAGATTTTGGAAACTTTGTAAACTAATAAGATTGAGTGATAATAACATCTCGAAAACAGGACAATCATAATTAGGTTTTTGAATTATCGGGTTTTTGGAAATCGGGATTTTGATTGTCAGGTTTTTGAGTGTATATGTTCCCATAATTTTACGCAGTATATTAAAAAATGAATTATTAATTGTAGTAAATATTTCTAGTTAGAAATAAAAAAAAATATACCAGGACAAAAAATCTAAAAAATATTATGGAACTCTTCCTAAAAAATTACTGAAAGATAGCTAAAATTCATTTCTGAGAATGCTGTAATTTATCAGGAAAAGTTCAGCAATGTTGTAATAATGTTTAGTAGTACGCAAAATTTTCTGATATCTTTAACTTCAAAACATTTGGTGATTTCTTCATCTTTTCTGTTATAAATTATTTGCAATTGCAATCCTAATATTGGTAACTATTCATTCCAACTTCTAATGATTTAAAAGTGATTTCTATTATAAATATAATTCGTGCAAGTGCGCACTATCTGAATTTACTGTGTGAAGAGAATTTCTCAATTGTTCTCAAGCGTAAACTTTTGAAGAACTGTTGGTCAATAGCAGTCATTATTTCAGTGAAGCACGTACTAGATAATAGATACTGTCGTGATTGATTGGCAAACCTTAGACGGATTACACATTCTCTATTTACTGTTGTAGTACCCGAAAGTTACTGCTAATATTGCCGAAATCTAGTAGTATTTATTGAAAAATGAATTTAATATCATATATAATAATTAATACTAGTTTCTATTAAATTGCTTCATTGCATTTGTGGAAGACGATAGGGTATGTTATCTATTGCGAAATTAAAATTGATGATTATGAGCTACTACGAATATTGGCACATACAGAATTATTTGGAGGTACTCTTGTATATTAATTTACTGTATATTAATAAATGAGAAATAAATTCATTTAGAGAACTAATTCATAAACTCGAAGCATGTCAACAAAACATAATGTAGACGACGGCAATTGTTTCAATCATTTTGAAACATTATCAATTTTCGTAAGGTATACGTTGTGTATTTGTTACAGTTTTTATAGTTTCTTGGGTGACTGAAATAAATTTCAAGCATTAAAAATGGCTGATCCAATATGCCGGACGAATTTAAAAAATCTGCTCCATTTTAAAAATCGAAATTTAATAATCAATTTGAAATCTGACTTTAGATTCGTGTTGAGCACCAAAAATCCCGGAGCCCGAACTACTAAGCCAATCCGATTTTAAAAAATTATTAAAATTTTTCCGCCATATTGGATCTGCCATATTGAATTACTGAAATTAAAGTTCATTTTCGAATTCAGTGACTCCACAAAATACATCACTATACTTGTGATAAATACAACAAATTAATGGCTAAGAGCAGTAAAGTCAATACATGATTTCTTTTAGAAAAGTATAGTTATTTCAGGAGGCGTGAAATAGACTTTTACGCCCTCAAATGAGGGCGTAAAATGGCTATTTTACGCCTTCTGCATCAAAAAAGTTTTATTTACGTTTCAAAATTGATTTTGAAGAGCGATGTAGTATTTTCGAAAACCGTGGCGTTCTTTTTGACAATAAAGTCTCCTGATAATATGTATGCCCTAAAATATGGCTAAAACCCTTTGTTTTTTAATTTTCAATTTAGAATATCTCTAAAACCTGATGAGCTGGAGCTCTTTTGAAAAGACGTTTTTAATTTAGATGAGTTGTAATTTTCACTAATAAACCAACAATAGTTCTGCTATTTCATTAATAATTTATTTGTAAATACATGATCCCATTCAGAAAATATTTATATTTTTCAATTTTGATACGACCTTTATTAGCGTTTTTAGTTCTCGTCCAATACAGGCGAGTATTGATGTCAATGTAATAAATTGATTTAGTTTCTTGCACCTGCTGCCTCGCATATCTTGTGAATTTAGTAATCGATTATGCCATGCAGATTTCTAAGCTATTTGATGTATTGCATCAAGTAGTTGATAGAAGAAAATATTGATTGTCTCCAAGATTATTTATTATTTACATTTTTCAAAATAACGATTCATAAAAATCTTAATCAATTTCTGGAATTTTGATACTAAACAATTTCCAAATCTATTAAATATATAATTACCAAATTACTTTAGCAGTATGAAATTGTAATAATCAAAATATTTGGCTGGTAGCAAATGAATAAACACAAGTCGTTTATTAAAAGGACGCAGTAGTCGAACTGGTTGAGTCAGACAATAAAACTTGTGGAATTGGTTTATTCTAACATTTTTAAGATTTTTCACTCAATTAAAATTTTGCTCCTGAATCTAATTAACACGCTACTTTTGTTCGAATGCCGGGACATGTGCGACCCAGACTGGGACACTTACTTTGCTTACGATTGCATAACTTAGATTACGAGTTACTAACTAGAATTTATCTGACTGCAAAGAGATCATCCTTACTTACTTGTTTATAGTTCAGATTGACGTAATAATGTTATGCATTTAAGAATACATAGTAGGTCGTTGCAGAAAAAATTAATGGTCAGAAAGCTACAATTATTACATCGGCATTTTCTCGCTTCAGAATGAACAATGGTATTTTCTCGGTTAATTACCCGAGATTGAATAGATACGAGGTTAAGGATAGCACACATGATCCTTAGCAATGACACGAGCGATTAACCGATAAACAGAGAAAAACCTACAATGTATACGAACGACCTCGAATGATCTCAGGCGACCTCAAAATGCGTTATTACTCATTTGCTCATTTCGTTAAACGGCACTAAGACCGGTTTTATCTGCGCGGAGTGAAGTGCAAATTTGCATAATAAATAGTAAATAGATATAATATCGAATGCATTCACAGAGAGGGATAAACTGCGCAAATGTTTATATTTCACCTGAATGAGATTTTTAATTCCACTTTGGAATTATTATGTTTATGCGATCTAGATTCTTAAAACGTGACGAAATTGTTACGCTTGTAAGGTTGACAAGATTGCAAAAATTTGAAAAAGGCGCTGGATAACGCGTAGTTTCATTTTGATATTTTTTCTTTTTCAGCGAGGACGGTGAAAACCTGCAACAGGGAGACGGGAGACTATTCTTCTTGTTTAAGGCTTGCGATCCAGGAATCCTGGCCGACATTTGTTAAAGGTAATTTATGAATAGTTTTTTGTGTACTACAGTATTTAAAACTGACTTTTTTAGTTAACAATTTCTTATAAAAATTTACCATTTTTTTCTAAGCTTCTTCATTTTTTGGGTGAAGAAACCTTGGGTTTTTTAGATATACTGTGTACTTTGAAACTCCTCGAAAGAACTGTGAACAAGTTAATGCCCAATCAAAATAATTAACAGAATAAATAAACATTTGAATAAAGTTTTAAATAATTTTAAAAGTAATGAAATTTTATAAAACTACACGAAAAAAATAGTTAGCACAACGAGAAAAGTTATTGCTCTAACTACAAAAAGTAGTAAACATTCCCCAACTACTTTTTTTAGTCGGCGTTACCATTCTAAGTTAGTTGGTATTTTTACTACTTTTTTTCATGAGGGCATAACTAATTTTTTACTTAGAGTTATGATTTTTATCAATTTGCAATTTAAAAAAAAATGTTTTTAAAAGCTGTAGAATTGACTGCCAAAATGTCGTTTTTTGTTGATTTAACTCCTTTATGGTTGTAACTATAACCCATAAAATTCTGTTGAGGACCTGTTGAAATACTTTCAGTAGTTAAAAAGTAGTCAAATCAACTAAGAATTTTTGTCAGTGCACCGAAATATAATTGAACGAGTTACTCTTTTGTCGAATTTGTTTTCATTGACTATAAATACATAATAAACCGTATAAAATATTCTGTTAAAATGTTTTTTTCTCGTCTATCAATTACCTTACCTACAAAAAATAGTAAGAAACAGGTTTTAAAAATTCCGTTAGTTATTGTAACTATTTCAAGTTACTAGCATAATAAATATTACGTTAGTGGATTTTCTATTTTTTTGTATTCCCTACTTTAGTAAAGTAGTTTTTAGTTCTAAAACTAAAATATTAATAATTTCCAGGTATCCCCAATCTCGTCCAGGCGCTGGATCCTGTTGTTGTTGATAAATCAACTACTACCTTCAATTATGGTGAAGACATCCATGGAACTGTCATCGTGAAAGATGTTAAGTCATATGGCTTGGCGAATACCAAATTCTTGGCTGTGAGACCGCTTCATACCAAAGACCGCTTCCATTTGCAGATCGATGTTGAGGTTCCTAAAATATTCTTGGAAGGCGACTACAAGGCGCACGGTGACATTGGCATCTTCAAGATCGGAGGAAAAGGTAAAATCTTCATTTATTGTTCATAAATTTATCTAATTAAATTACGTAAATCAGGAGAAAACAAAAATATTATTTGATTAGCAAACCAGTTTAAAACTATATTTTAAAACTAAATTGAAAACGAAATAACTTGATTAACTCAGCTATAGTTGCGTGGTAGATCTGTGAATAGTAAAAAAAATACTTTTTGAGTTGGCTTAATCCTGTTAATGTAATTTTACTAATGTTACTGTAGATAATGAACAGTTTAATTTACCCATATATGTAGTTGAAAATTAACTTTTTTTTGGTCCTACACAACTTAATTCTACATTTCGTTCCTTTACAAATTTTCATATTTATTTTAACTACTTTAAAATAGTTACTGGAGAAATGTCATGAAATGAAAATCATGAATTAACCTATATGTAGTAGTTGAAAAATAATGAAATTGACCACGAATTTTTTGTAGTTATATTTTCATATTACGAAAATTGATGATTAATACAAAAAAAAGATGTAAAAATCGTTCACACTTATATTCAACTTAAAACGTGATTGTCATACGTTCATTTTAAAATACGAGTCTGACGATTTATGTAATCTTTTTGAAATAGCAGTTCTTTGCCTATAAATCCTTTAATATCTACAACTACATTATAAAATTCATTGATACAGTAAATTCCAAACTCAAAAGTAAGTGCAAACTCAAGTTTTGTATTTTAAAATCATTTATACATAGTAATCATTCAGTAACTCTGACTTAAATCTACTCAGTTGCGTATCAGAAATTAAATTATATCAACTAAAACAGTAATAAAAATCGACTTATTATCTAAAAATAAAAAAATTTGAAAAAATCTCTAGCCAATTATAATGTATCTTGAATTTTATTTCTGTAAACGGAAAATTAATATAGTATCAACAACAGAATAGTTGTGGAAACTATATATAGTTAAATATGTCCCAGTTATACTCATAGTTGTCACAATTATGTATATAGTTGTATTAACTATTTATATGGTCGGCTTGCTTATTTTTCTATAGTTGTACAGATTGCAGTAGTCACAACTTTTTATATGGTTTTCAACTATTTATATGGTTATCTGAAACATTTTTATATAGTTACCCATTTTTCTATGGTTGTGTCAACTAGACTATTTTTTCAAGGTATTAAAACCCAGTTTTTTATATCGCATCCATTCCATAAGTATGTACAGCTGTGTTTGGTTAAAATTCGTTAATATATTTTGCACACAGTTGCATAGTATGAACTGTCAACAAGGTTGTAATAGTTAAAAAGCGAATTACACTTTATGTTTATTTTGTCAATCCTTTGTAGCGATTTGCTAATGAGGTAAACGATTAGTTTTTAATTTTAACGTATGAATATTTCTTTTTTCGACTAAATTTTTAAGTTAATTTTTCTGCTATTGAAATAAACATTCTTCCTGCTTTGGATTATTATATTCTTTCAGGTTAATATAAAAATTAACCTAATTGTCATTAGTCAAAATTGTATAAAAATTTCAGAAACAGACTAAATTCACATCGAATTACAGAAATCTTAATAAAGTGACTATTCTAATTTTAGATGTTAGTAAAATACCAAAATAATTTTATCAGAAATACTAACTTAATATTCAAATTAATAAAGTACGACAAGTTTTAAGCAAAATTTAATTAATAATTGCATACTAGCATGGGTTTTGGCATTACTGAAACTAGACTAATAAAACAAAGTGTTCAATTTTGTTTGAATTAAGGTTAGTTCTTTAATTACATATTCTCACATTTCTTAATATTCTTATATAAAACTACGTACTTAATGCTAATACAACAATACCAGTATTATTTTCACGCCACCAAAATAAAATACTAATACTAGCATAAAACATATATAAAAAATTCTTCCTAAAAAAGATAATTTAAATTAGGATATTAAAAAATTGAATTATAGTGATGACTGGTTGCTAACGAACAAAAATGATTAATAACGTTTTATTAATCTACTATATATTCCATTATCTCTATCATTATTTGCAATATGTCAGACAAATTAATGCACTTCAATGCAATTACCAATTCAGAAATGTCATTATCATAACGACATTTGAATAAATCGTTTAGGAATAGCGTTGCTTCATGACGATCTAATTTCATTGATTACGGTTAGCTTTTAGCACAACTAATTCATCTCGACAATTGTAATAAATTCGTGATAATTATACATTATCTTATGAAGAGTGAGCTGAATATTTTTGTTAAATACGTATTAAAAGACGCAAGTAAGGAAGGCAATACTAACTCATTAAAATCATTAAAATATTACTACACTGAATAACAAATACTTGACAGATTTAACTATATTCAGGTAGTTGACATGAAACTAGCAAAGCGAAAGTTTAGGATAATGTAATTTATTAATAGTTCATTGTGCTAAATCACTTTATGTAATTTAATTAATTTTTTGATATGGAAATAATGCTTTATAGATTAATTTCATAATTTTTCTTTAATAGTATAAATCAAATATTTTCGAATAGTAAATAATTAATAGCGCAATGTAACGATTTTAGCGACTACTTACTAGACAGTTTAACTGTACAGACACTATTCCAGAATACTAATTCATAATAATTTGTTGATTTCACTGTTCAAAAGAATTTATAAAGATTCATGGCCACTTCATTTAGTTAAAATTTAATTTAAGTTTACTCATAAGTAAAGCTGGTGATACTAAAATTTCGCTTACATCTTGCTTGATTGACTAGTTCGAATAACTTAGTACAAATAAGCAATTTACTGCAAAATTTAATAAATATTTGAAATAGAAGAAAATATCAATATTCTGCGCATACAGAGAGAAGAAACTTAGTTGATTTATATATTTTATAACACTAAAACTAGTTTATTAAAAGCAGTTGATTTATTTCCATGTAAATCTAATATATTTGTTTAGGATAATTTAATTTATTAATAGTACATTGTGCAACTAGGGAGGAAAATACGTGAGCGTCAAATTATTTTTTAAACATCAAGAATACTAATAAGATTTTTATTAAATAACACGATTTTATTATAATCAAATTATGTACATTTTTTCGTCTTTATAAAATTATGTAAAGAAGAGAAACGATTAAAATAACAAAAAATGTAGAATGAAAACAAAAACTTTATTTTACTGACGACTATGCTTATTTTGCTACCTAGGGAGAGGAAGTGATATTTTTCAATGTACATTATAAACAACGTTGTTTTGTTAACTATTTTCTGGTATTTACAACTGTAATAAAAGCTTCTATGTTAGTGGTACTGCTATTACTATAGGTATTTTCACTTTCTTATGATTTACTTAGCCTTGTTTTACTTTTGTTGTTTACTATACATATACTGGGCACAAAAAGTGCAAGAAAAGAGTTATATTATATTTAGTTAAATTGTATAAGATATAATAGTTTGACTATAGACATAAGAAAACATTTCTATTTTTGTATGACAGATTCAAGATAATATCTGTGTAGTTTTTCGAAGCTAGTTATGTGTTATGTCATCTGTGTAGTTACTATAAAACAATTTTCTAGAAAAGTTATTCATTATACAGACTAGTTAAAACGTGATTTCAATTTATTCTAAACTACTATTTACTTTTTAGTTAATAAGTGTCCTTTATTATGATTGACAAATAATACATTATTTCTATTTTCACATTTTTGATTGAAAATCATATTAAATTTTAAATAATACCATTGTAATAAATAATTAGATAATGCAACGATAATTCCGTTAATTCTTCTATTATTATGAAGTTAAGTACAGCTTAAAATAAGTTGGTATGCTGGATATTATTCGATATGAGATTAGAAACGACAAACGCGAAAATATGACGTAATTTCAAAAAGTCACTCCTAAAAATGCTTACATTAATTGGTTAATAAATAACGTTTAAATAAATATCGGTATCAGCGACGTAATACATTTACATTTTAATAAAGTGTTATACAAAAAGTGGACATATGAATAATTAAACAAGAAAAGGCTAGGATTAGAAATGCCTACTACTGATCCCATGCTTAGTGATGGATACAAACTAGAAACGTGCATGTTCACAATGCGATAAGCGAAGGTTTTCTCGCGTAATCGACAGGTGCTTATTACATGCAAAATTGACTGAGTAGGGGTCGCATTGATTAGATCATTCATGTATGACGGTACGATCTGTTCCACAGGTAATTTCAACATCAGCATGGAAAATATCAGAACTACCTGGGATATGGAAGGACCTGTCATTGATGACAGATGGGTACTCGAACACTTCCGACAATATCCAGAAATTGGCAGCATGAAGGTTTATGCTTCTGACCTCTTCAATGGAAACGAGGAACTTAGTAAGTTCTTTTAATATCTATATTAAATAATAAAGAAACTACTAGTTTAGTTATTCTTCTTAGTCGAGATTTAACAAAGTTGTGAAAAATCATCGTTTTTAGGGATTTTTCAAGTTTATTTACACTCTGCAACATTATTTTGACCTTTTTTTTTTAAAAGGTGTTAAGGAAATAGATTCTTATATTTCCTATTAATTGGAACTTTTCTCGTTTAAAAAAAGATCTGTATTAATAATCAATATAATAAAAAAATCGTGTACCATTTCTGGAGATCAAGAGATTTAATTGATGATCTATGTACACGTTTTTCGCACACGTTTTAAGTTTATTTCTTTGTGTACTTTAAAATTAATGAAATGCCAATGAAAGAAAAACGTAGAGAAGATAACTCAAAATCCTTACCCTACTTAGGCACTAATCTTAAAAAAACGTAAATATTCTGATTTAGTTTAAAAAACATGGATTTTTAGATAAATTTTGTTGTTTTAACCCTTTAACGCCCAAAAGTGGACAATGTGCACATGGATTTCAGCATCGTTTTATGCGTAAAATAAAAATTGCATTTTAAATTTTTTTATTAAAAAAATCGTATTTTAAAATACGAGGCATATCTATTCTACTGTTTTTGAGTTCACTCTTTCGATTGGTGTAGACAGAATTTCTAAAAAACATCTTTTAAACATCCGTTTTTGCAAAAATACTCAAAAAGCTCGATTTTTTAGCAACCATTTTTTTAAAATGCGATTTTCACTATGTTGCCGCTTTTTGATCACCTCTTAACCTATCAGAAACGTGTTCCCGATTGTTAAACTTAAAAAATATGTACTCACATATTTTGATTTTTGTCGATTTGGATTTATGAATGGCTCAAAAAAACCCAAAATTTTTCGAAAATGGGAATTTACCGCATTTTCAGGTTTCTCAGGTTTCTATATAGTTCAAAATATACAAAATAAGTTAGTTAACATTAAGGGTAGTTTATTGATATTTCTAGAAACAAAATTAGGTGATGTTGTCAATTTACTACAAGTAAATATGTATTAAATTTGGTTCGTTTATACGGAATCGAGAGAAATTGTAATCTGGCAATTATCATTTTATGTATTTTTGGATATCACTGAATATGAATACAAAATCAATTTTTCAAAATTCAAAATGGTGGACCGAATATGGCGAACGGGATATGTGAAATTTTTCGTTATGCGTAGAACAAAAATTCTTCGTTTGGCAACTTTTCTTTTATTTGGTTCATTTGTAGTGTTTTTAATGATCAGTAAATAAAAAATGTTTCTTAAGTAGGAAAAATTGTATTTTCTGTATTGTTCAAATTTATAAACATGTGCCTGGTAGATTTAACCAGAAAAATGTAGTCAGAATCCATTTAAATAGAAAAAGAGGCACAAATCTTTCTATTACATATTTTCCGGTTACATAAACCAGAGTAACTATTTAACATAAACAGAAATTTTTTATCTAAACGCATCTGATAATTTTAAATAGAATTTTATGTATAGCGATTTTTGTAATAAATAATTTTGTAGTGTATATCTAACAATTAATCTATGTTTTTTACACATAATTTCATAAATCTAATTCATTGATATTTTTCTAGACAAAGCTGCTATGAGTTTCATCAATGAATACTGGCAACCATTGTACCAAGCTATGCTTCCTTTCGTTGCGAGAGAGTGGGATTTGTTCTTCACCGATTTCGTCAACCCAATTTTCGCAAAGTTGCCATTCTCCAAGTTATTCCCTTAAGTATTTTTAAATCATCGATCAATATACACAATAGAAACAAAACGCATGCAGAGACGTCTTCAGCATCTTGAGTCTCGATTAAAATGGCAAGCGGACAAAGATACCAGTGTATTATACCATGTTCTTCGAAGACCATGTTTATTGTGAGAAATATTTTTCATAAATGCAAATGAAGACCCTGACCGAAAGGATGTAAATAAATATAAGATGGAAATAAAAATGTAAAGATTTTAAGGTGTTTAAATTTTAACTTAGCATTTATTATTTTCCCTATATTCCAAATTATCGTAATGATCGAACAAGTTGACATGCATATCTAAATTTTAATGCAGCCATTATTCTGTTTTGATATTTGTCAAAGGACACAGGAAACAAAGCTATTGAGGTAGAACCGAAAGGACGTTGGATCTATTTTACAGTATTCTTTTGAAAACCGAGATTTTAAATTCCTATTCAGAAAGCTTCAAAAGCCGAAAATATTGATTTTAAAATATTAATGTTATTAAAGAAGGGACAGTTTACTTATTTAACAAAAGCAGAAGTAATAAGCGTGGTGTATTTGCAGCTTTGTTTTTTCGTTGCTTTTCGAGTCCTTAAATAATACAATATTGTTAAATATGTATCATTTTAATGTAAATGACTTATAATTGTTCGAAACACTCTGTCTACCACTCAACCACTGATTTTCACGTTATTGCCGTGATAACTTTTTTATAATACGATCCATATAAAGAAATGATTTCTTTAGTTCCATGGTTCTTAAAAAATTGTTATTTAATCATGCGATTACCGCGACTTTAGATAACAAAGGCCAACAAAATTTATAGCCAGAAACCAGACTATACTTTTCCGATGGTTTTTGTTGCAGTGAATCCAAATCTGGCCGCAGAATTGTTCACCACGTTAAGATTTTCAGATATCTAAACCTAAGGGTGCAAAAAACACCGTTTTTAGCATTTTCAGTAGGTTTTTGTGACGGAACAAAATTTTTGTTCGCATTTTGGAAAATCCCAGATTAATATGCTATTCATCAGCTTTAAAGGGCGTTTTTAGTCATTTCGATAAGATTTTTTGCATCGTGTTTTTGTCAAGGTACAGTTATGATTTTCATATATTTAATAAATGTGTAATTGTATGAGAATAATTAACAAAACGAAGCCAATTTTCTTGTGCAGTATTGTTTCATCACATCAAGATTTTGTATATGATTCTTACATAAAAGTGCAAAAAGTAAGTTTTTGTGGCGGAAAAGAATTTTTGTTCACAATTTGATAAAAACCTGATTAAAGTGCATTTATCACAAAACCTGGCGCTACTTTTCTGAAGGTTTTCCATGTGCGGAATCCAAATTTGATCGCAGAATCACATCAAGGTTTTCAGATATCTGAAGCCAAAAGTGCAAAAAACGAAAATAATAATTGTGACTTAACAGAAACTTCGATAACTTTTTGAAAAAAAAAAAGAATCGCAATTACAAGAGCATTTTAAAGCTATTGAAATGTAGATTAATCTGCGTTTTGCAAAATAACGAACAAAAATTTTGTTCCGTCCCGAAAACTCACTGAAAATAGACAAAATAGATGTTTTTTGAACTTTTATGTAAGGATATCTCAAAATGTTGACGCGATGGAACGATTCTGAGCAAGTAGGTCGGCTTCATTTTGTTCATCATTTTCATACAATTACACATTTACTAAATGTATGAAAATCATATTTATACCTCGATATAAACTTCGATATCTCGATGAAAAAAAAATCGAATCTAATTACTAAAAGAGCAGTTGAAAGCTTATGAATAGCACATTAACTTCCGTTTTATTTAACTGCAAACAAAAAGTTTGTTCCCCCACGAAAACTCACTGAAAACGGATAAAAACAATGTTAATTGCAACATACATATTCACACAACCGACAAATTTGACCAAACCAAGAAGAATGAAGGAAATTTAAATGGAAAAATATTTTCAAACTGCCTATTCAAATAATAAAATAATCGTGGAATGTGCATGCATCGTTCAATCAGATATCGAGGACCCTGATTACCTGACAGAAGATTTGTTATTTTTGTTGCTGAATTGTTACTTGTTATTGCAAAATGGTATGTATGAAAAATTCTATTTCATAATAGTAGGCTAAATAATTGCTTAAAAATGAATATCCATTGAAAGAGAAATTTCCGAAAACATTTACCAGAAAATTAGCAATATTTTGCAGAGTAGTTTTGCATTAGCTGAAAGAAATAAATACAACATAAAATTGTAATTCAGAACGTTTTGGGACTTAAGCACTATAAATCAACTGGTTCGCACTTTGACAGGCGTCAGTAAAGAAATTGATGTGATTCGAAATGACGCATAAGAAAAATAATGTACATGTAAACCGCAGAACACTCAAAATGCAAATTTAATAACATCGTTATTACAACATTAAAATTGACTTTTATCACTATTATTATTTACTACTTCTGATATCCTTGTGTGGGGGTATGGATTCATAACAAAGCATTTTTTTCGTCCTCCAATTTCATCATATCTAAATAGACCTTATGTCTGGACGAAGTATTGAATTTGGTCACCAAGGGTGTAAAACTTACCCTACAGTTTTTCATGAAATGTCGACGTTTCAGATCCTAAGGAGCCCAAATCAACAATAAAAAAATTTGTGTCTGTGATCTTGTACTCCTGTTTTTTGTCTGGCGATATCTCACGTACGGATAAGCGTATTGTCATAAATTCTTTTTATAAAAATACGAGTCTGAGCATTACTTAGATCTGATTAGATTTTGGAGCAGAGTCATCCGTCCATTACTAAAAAACATTAGCCCCAATTACGTTTCTTTGTAGTTTTTTGCATTTATTTTGTAAAAATAAAAATACAAATATCGAATAGTCTATTACAATACAAGTGCACGAAGTAAATGTTTTACAAATTTTATATATTAAGACTTCGGCTGGCCTGACGTTGGGGTCGAAGTTTTGAAAATGCTCATTTTCGACCCAATAGGTCATAGTTGTAAATCATTTTCAATTTTCATACATATAAGAAACACTATATTGTTGAAATATATTGATCGAAGCCACTTGGACCTAAATATGATTGGGCTCCCAAATATCGGTATAATTTTATAATATAACTGAAAGCTGTTAGTAATTTTTTCCCATACAGCACATACCTCTTAAAGAGGTCGTCCAGAGCTCAGTCCAAAGATATCTCCAAAAAGACCTCCTGAAGAGGTGTGAATTATGATAATCTATAAAAGGAGCTCTTAAAGGTGTCTTACTTAGGACTTCATAAAATCGTAATCTCGAAAAGGTCTTATGTTGGAAGTCTTATGTTTGAAGTCTTACATATATCTCGTTTTGGGTGATCTCTCTTTTAGTAAAGGGATTCCCAGAGTTGAGATCTGTACTTCTTCCCGAGACCGCTAGGTGGCTGTTGAATCCGAAAACTAGATTACGCTGTATTTACTTCTTATACAGACCGATAGATTATAACCTATGTACCTACAATGACAAAATAAGTGCTTTTACGAAGTTTAGCATGTGTTTGTACTATTATTGTATGGTCCCTATTCTATTGAATATAATCACCATCCAATATATAACTATACAAACGGTGACAGGAACTCAGGTAAAAAGTATATAAATTAATAATCAAGATAAAAAAATAGAATCTGTTATTTTCAGAAATTTGCTTTTCATTTATATTATTTATTTTACACATCAAAGCTCACAAATAAGACCTCATTTCTAAGACCTCATATACAACGGCGAATGTCCAACCTCAGTAACGTTACAAACAGACATTATTTTTTAAAAAATGCCTAAATTAAAACTTTCAAAAAAGGATAAAATAAAATTTTTCACACAAATCTATCTAAAATCGTTTTTTTAGCCATAAAATAATGATATTTTGGGGGTGTATGGGGAAATTATATCATACCATGTTGCTCAGTTTGACTAAATCTACAATTTGTACCAGGTCGTTATAAAAGCGCCTGCTGATATTTTTATTTTATAACACTGTGTTATCTTTCTCTACGTCGTAAAGTTCACAAAATACAGTTCATAAGCTCGTGCGATTTGAAATCGGTTACATTTTGAATTTTGTTGAATTTCAGCCCGCCATATTGGATCCAGCTTTTTAACAACAGATCCTCGAAACACCCTGGTGAAAAATTCTTTCATCATACAAATTTTCAGATTTTAGTCCGCTATAAATTGGATTCGTCATTTTGAATTTCTGAAATCTGACCACGGATTCGTAACCAGCAACCTCGAAATTTTGGCACTCAATAAAAGATTTTCTATCGTGATAGAACTATATCCTCTTTCGAAAACACTGAAAAAGTACCTCTAATGTGTCCAACGTATTAAAAAGAAAAAAAGGTATATTTTTCATCGATTGAATGTGCAGAAAATGTTTAATCGTTACAACTATAAAAAAATTTTTGTTGTTGTAAGAATTGAAAATGAACATTTTTCTTATGAAAGAGATTAATCGTTTTTAATAGTATAACGCCAACTGAACATCAACATTCGATATAACGTAAGTGAATCATTTAAAACTGAAAAATAAAGATGAAAATAACCCCGAATACGTTTTTGACTGTGGATGACAAAGATCTTCGTCATTTCAGACTTTTCTTATATTTGAGCAAATCTTCGTCATGATACAAATTAGAATAATGAAGCCAATGATTGTATACGAATTAAATGCAAGATCATTGTCAGAGCTTTAGGAATGCTATACAAGAAGCCATCGATCGTCTGGAAAGTCATGGTGTCAGAAAAAAAGCAAGTTCTTAAACATTGTTGTTTTTTTCCCAACATTTTCGGTATGAAATATAACAGTGTCTCATAACTCAATATCCGGAAGTTTTCGTAGTCGCTGATTAAGAAACTGTTTTTAAAAATTAAAAATGTCCAATCTAACATGTCGGAAAAATTTTCAAGAATCGAGTCATTATATTTTTAACGCTCAAAATGGTGGACCTAATGTAGCGGAAAATTTAAAGAAAATCACCATTTTACCTCAAACTTATACTCGAAGATTTTCGTAGTTGTTGGAATTAGAAAACTCAATTTCAATTTTGAGTTATGTGTAGGACATATAAAACATAATAAAAAATCTAGGTTTAACATCGGAGACAAATGTTATGTATGAACATAATCAATTTCTTCGAAAAAGCACAACATTTGTTAGCTTTATTCAGCCTATATATTTGGCAAACAGATATCTGCATACATACTAATAAAAAATTTATCAATTAATCCATGCCTGTTAAATTCTCATTCACAATTATAAGTAACAATTATCATTAAAATTGAATGACCACATTTTAATTTGTGATGAGAACTCCAAACATTTAAATGCAAATGAAAACATTATTTCATGTGGATGTGGATTAGCCATTTTGGGTTTGACATTTTGAATTTTTAAATACACGCGTCATATTCCTATTCAGCAAAAACATCAGAACAGTAATTTTCGATAATTTTGCAACCATTTTTAAATTTTGTTTGCTATATTGGATCAACCATTGTGAATTTTAATTTATGCGTACACAGCAAAAGAACGTCAAAGTTAAACATAATGTGTTTAATAGAAATTTATGTTTTTGAATCGGTTAGCAGAAATTATTTAAAAAACTCTTCAACAACAAAAGACGAATCACATAGCGCCATCCAGTGTAGTTTTATCAACGTATATAAACTTCAAGAATGCATTCAATAATGAACACTTTGCTCGAAGATTTTTAGTCATATTTTTAAAGGTTTTTGAAATTTGCCTAAATATTTATCACGTTTCAACATTTTTTGAAAGCGCAGGGTTTTACTATCTCAACTGGAAATTGTATTTTAATACTGAAATATATTGTTAAACTCCATGCTAGTTTTTTGATTATTTAGCCTTTGAAGGATTAAATATGTAGAAAATAAGTCGATAAGAAATCACCCTGCAGAAAAACACGGTTGTTTTTATATTACCCTGTATGCCTTTATTACGTCAAACGCGATTTTGTACAAAATAACGCAATAATGCAATACCTACGGCATTATACGGTGCTTAAATAAAACATCAATCTACAAAATACATTTACATCATACAAAATAAAGTCGAAAATCTGTAGGTCTTATCTTAACATTTATAAGTGTATTAAGTACTTCCTAATTGCACATATTATATACCAAACACTCAACTCATTTTAAGTTATAAAGTAACGATTACGTATGTTACATTAAAATTTGCAAACAGAATACTATTATAACAGAAGTCTTGTTTTTAGTAGCCGCAATCAATTATGAGATAAAAAAAAGGTCAATAGACATAATGTGATTTACAGATTTTTCACTACATACGTACCATCGTTACTCTAGTACTAAGGTATTTACTAATATATAAAAATAATTCTATAAATCGTAATCTTTCAGTATTCGTAAGTCAATTAAGAAATGTTTAAAAAAATGTCAAATTTTTAAGACCGAAGCATTTAAGTTACGTTTTTATTTCCTCTTTTATCGAATATGCTTCTAAAAACTGGGTAGTGCTTTTCCCTAATTTAATTAAGACCGATCTTTATACATCTAAAAGAAAATAGAGGGTCTGTTGTTTCTGGAGTTGGCCTCTTCATGCCCTCATGGAACGAGGAAAGTCTCGACTGCCACATGTCGCAAGAGTTTGTTGACAATGTTTGAGAAAACTTTGGACAGTTTTTTCTGCAACTGAGGTGCCATCAACTCCAGCAGCAATTGTCCGTTTTCTTGAAGCAGTGCGTTAATAGCAGCAGCTGAAAAATTAAACAGGTTATGTATTTTATTTACTAGTAAATAGTAACTATTTTTTGTATGATATGATGAATTAAGTAAACAACGTAAATGGCGATTACAGTTCTAAATTTGAAGGGGTAGGCTTTAGGACATTACCTACCCATCATACCCAATGTTTCAACCCAATTAAGGGTCCTTTTTAGGGGCTTCATTCCAGAAATAAAAAACTCATCTACTTACACACCTGATAAACTTCCACAATTGAACATAGATTGAGAATACTAATTTAAGTGTCCAAAGAAAAAAATTTGCTATGGCTGCTCATTTTTAGCAGCTACAGCGAAGAACTGTGAGAACTATCATATTATTAATTTCAAAGGACCAGCATAAAAATTTGTTTCGAGAGTACTTGAATCAGAAATAGTGGATCTTACAGATTTTTGGGCTCTGTTATTTGATTTGGTCCATCACGTCAGGATTTCAAGATATCTATTCCTAAAAAAAAACAAATCTATTCTTTTTGGCAATTTGAGGTTAGGATATGTGAAATATCTGACGTCAAATGGAACAACTAATTTATTTTCAGCTACCACAAATTTATAAGATCCAGTCCCTCTGATTCAAGATCTCCCAAAAAAAATTGTTTTGTGGTCCTTTGTAATTTATCACTGAAGGTACTTCCCTACATAAATAAGACAAGACCGGAAAACTTTTTTTTTTGACACGACTTGAATCAGAAGTGGAAGATCTTATATATTTTTGGTCGCTGAAAACGAATATTTGTCCATGTTAACTCATCGTTTCAGATTTTTCACATATCCTAACCTTAAATTGCCAAAAAGTATATTTTTGAATATTTTTCAGATCAGATATCTTAAAATCCTGATGCGATGGGCCAAATCGAATAACGGTTGCGTTTTACAGCGGCTATAGAAATCTATAAGATCCACTATTTCTGATTCAAGTGATCTGGAAACAAATTTTTTTTTGTGGTCCTGTGTTTTTAACTAGTGTTACATTTTTGATACTCGTGCATAATTGTGTATCTGTAGCAACTAACTTTAGGCAGCAAACTTAAATAACAATGACAGCAAAGTCACGACTGTTACTAGCAGGACCTTAAATATTAGTAATATGAATAAAAATTTAATGCTCACTTATTATCGGATTGTTCTTGAAGATTTTCTCAACCCTCATCTGCGCAGTCTTGGCAGCGAATTTCGTATCTAAAGTATCGACATGTAGATAAGTCTTGTAATCGTTGGTTTGAGACGATACTGTACCCCTGACCAGGACCCTGATGTTTCCGAGCTTCGCGTGGAAGGTGCCGTTACCACTTGCACGCAGGAGGATCAAGACGCCGGAACTGCACACAAATAACCAATATAATTAACAGTTGCTCGTTTCGATGTGACACGATGAAAGGTTGCAAACATCACGTGCTAAAGATGGCACAGATGGTTAATGCCTTCACATTGTCATTAGGGTGTACTAAAGACTGCTGTCTTTTACTTAATTCGGATGCAGTTTGTATTCAAACGTGGGGTCACTGAGCGCAATTACTCTTTTGCGTCAGGTCCGAAAATATCCTGTTAAATAAAAATCTTATATGAAATATATGATAAAAAATAAAAAAATTGTGTTTTTTGAGTTTACGTTTGTCCTCTACAGTGGAAAAACTCCTTTTTAATATTTAATTAAACCCCTTTAAATTATTAAACAAAGTGCTCTTTATTCAATGATTTACTAATTTTATTGTTATTAAAAAATTATTTCATGAAAATTAATAATTATTACTAACATTTTTTAGAAATTTTACAGTTACTATTACAAATAAATCAATATCATTATAATTTTAATATTTCTGTTCTTCAGTTTTTTTCAATTTTTGGACATTTTCTGCCTACTCTAATGTTTAAAATTGCTTTTGTTCGCACCAATTTAATTTCGCACTGAATTGTTTAATTCTACGAGAAACAGAAAAAACCAGAACTAATTTTTAAAACATATCTATGAAAATTCATTAAATATTCGAAATTTATCCATGATTGACATAGAATATTCTAGTACCAGAAAGATACACAGGCGGACAATAGTTTATTTAATCATGGATATTCTATGAATATTCCCGGTATATACATCATTACTAAATAAATGAAAAGTTGTGCTTCACAGTTTCGCAAATATAGTATAAAAATGTTGTGGTTGTATATTTAAATGTTTCAGATTGAATAAAAATTAGTCGAAGAAGGTCTTGAAACAAAATTCGCACAATGCTACGGGATTCTTTGAGCAATTTCAAGAACTTTTCCTTTCGAAAGTCTGTCATTTTCAAATAAAATATTCAAAAATTTACGTACCAATTTTCCGAAGTTTTTTTTGTAGGAATTTTTTATTTGAAAATGATGAACATGCGGAAAAATGATTGTTGAACAAAAAATGTTTAGAATTGTTACTAGAATGGGCTGAAATTTTGTCGGAATTTTTTCACTTTGTTCACTTTTCAAAATACTAAAGTTCTGAAAAATTGTAACACTCTTGAAACAAAATTCGAAAAAAATTTCGGGGCATTCTTTTAGCTGGTCTAAGGAGTTTTTGGTCTCGTAACATTTTTGTTGAAAATTTGTCATTTTCAAATAAAAAATTCCTTAACTCGTGGAAGATTTTTCCGAATTTTTTTTGTAGGAATTTTGTGTATGAAAATGAAAAACATTCAAAAAATGTTGTTGAACAACAAATTTTTAGAGTTGAACGAAGAATGCGCTGAAACTTGACAGAACACTTTGTTCAGTTTTTAAAATCTCAAAATTTTGAAAAATTGTAAAACTTCTCAAATTCTTAACGAAGCTAGGGTATTCTTTGAGCAATTCCATGAACTTTTTGTTTCGTAACATTTTTTTCCCGAAAGACTCATTTTTATATAAAAAATTTCGCCGATTTTTTCGTATTTTAGCTGTTGTGTATACTCTCATCTTTATTATAAAAATGTTACCAAGCACATATTAAAGTTCCAGTCTCAGTGGCACGAATTCTTTACTTTGAAAAGAAATTCTGAAATTATTTCGTTGTAACAAAAAATATATAAAGAGGAAAAGTTGAAATATGCATGGTTTTTTTTTTGGAAATAATCGTAAATATTTTTCACGGTTGAATTTGTTGAAAAATTTAACAAAAGATTGTGAAAGTTCAGTTAATTTTATGTCTACAAAGATATGCCTACTGGGACAGTTTATAAAACTTTTTTTACATCAAATACAACCGATGAAAACTATAGTAAAAAAGTGTCCATTCTGAATGGGTTAAAAAAGATTTTTAGGAATATCAAACTTACGTTAACGAAATCAATTGCAAATTTTGAAAGGATGCGAATCTACTACTGCAGTATTATATTACTTTATACCTTTATTTGATATCTCTTTTAGTTTTTTTTTGTCCTTCCATATAATTACAATCGAAATTACAGGTAAGTTCATTTGATTTTTAATTCCGATAGCCATGGCTTTTAGTAAAGTAAATACTGACATTGTTTTGGTGATTAGCACGTATATATTAAATACTTTCTTTTTCTAAGGGAAGTTTCATATTAAGAGAGTAGTAAATTTATTCAGGAGATTAAGATGTATATCAAGCGTGAAGAAGCAAAATAAACTAAAGAGGGCTGCAATGGTGATCTTATCGAAGCCTAACACACAAAATGTAGATTAGAACGAACCTAAAAGATTTTGTTCGATGGTTCCTTGCTTAATATTCCACCAAATAATTATGGATTTATTTGTTAACTGATCGATAGAAAATAGTGCTTTATACATATATCTATCAAATATTTGCCATTTTTCTCATAACTTGGACTTAAACACTGTCGAAAAAAAATGTTTTAAATTTATTAGATTCTTTTAGAATTTTTCGACACGCGGTGCCTTCAACCGTTTCGCCTTACTAACTTTTCGGAATTACGTGCCATTCTTTTAGGCCAAATTTTTGTTCGAAATTTTAATTTTAATTTCGAAAATTTATTAAGGAGAAATATTAGAGGGCAATTTGTGTCTATAAATGATAGAAGAATCTGAAAAGTGGTTTGACCCAGATATTTGAAATATAGATGGAAAACTAGCACTATTGCGACTGCTACAACTGTTTTTCAATAACTCAAAATAAGACAAAATGGATGCTTTAACTATAAATTTAAAAAACTGTTTTGAAAGAACAGAATTAGCTGTAACGAAGAAAAACCATGTTCTGATGCAACATTTAAAAGATTTTTTTAGTTTTTTGGTTAATATTGTTGGCTTGAGGACATGGTGTAAACTGGCTGGAGTATCGATCCATGAAAAGTTTCTTAACTACTGCAATAAAGATAAAATAAATATTGATTCAATGTTTATCATAAAGACTGATTCATCACACCCTCAGAAATGGAGAAAAGGGGGTTGTTGACTTTTCACCTTTACGTAATTAATTACATGGTAATTTTGGTCCTTTAGTTTCATAACTAGTGTTTTATGTTTAAAAGAGTTCATTATGAAATGTGAAAACGAAATAAAAGATTAGGTTCAAAATAACCCAAGGTTACGAATTATTTACCCTCCACAACTATTTTATTAATTTATTGATAGGTCATACATAATAAACGAGTATCCTCAAAAATCACAGGAGATTTTTATTTGTGTGAATGTTGGTGTATTTTGTTATAACAATCTCAACAAATTTTGGAATCCGTTTGCTACTTTTTGTCGTCATTTTTGTCAAACTTTTCAGTTCAGGACAGGTGTGATAAGGATCCTTTGAATTACTAAATTTCATGCTATAAGGAGTTTCTTGCACGAAACATTTGAAATTAAAACTTAAGAAATAAATATAATAAAACGTAACCTTTTGGTCAGGAAATAAACTAACAATTTACAATATTTTAAATAATGTATTTCCTGAAATTCTGATATGAGATGTGTCGTAAATTAAGGTTGTATTTTAACAAGATGTTTTGCACACTTCTATGTTTCGAAGCGAGTATTCGATTATTTCGAGTCGTGAAAGATATTCAACGTAAAGTACTCGAGCACGAGGACACCCCTCGAATAGTACGAACTTACCATACGGCAAAAAATCATGCAAAAACATAATTCTGCAGTATCAGACCCCACCGAAATACTACCCTCGCATCTAACGGCATAAAAGTTTGGTTTTAGTTGATTTGTAGTGACGATGTAATACTTGAAATAAATTTTTAAAATTGTTCCAGAGTAAAAATTTGTGGAAAAACGAATGAATCGGAAAATGATCGAAATAAAATCACCTTTGTTAAACATTTCAGGATGTGTAATTTTTCGACAATAAATGCGAATTGGAGCAAAATTTTAATCCTTACATCACCTTCGCAAAATTATCTTATTTTGATTATTTTTCGATTCATTCGCTTTTGGTCAAATTTGATCAAATTTATATTAATTTTTTTTTAAATTCGTGTTAGTGAGGTTTTTTAGTTTGTATTATTTTGACGTTGTATACTATTTATGGGTGTTATGCTGTCCATGTAGAAATTCCCTAAGATTTTGCCTGAATGCACACTAGTTTTTAATCGGATATAGAAGCACTATTAGAAATGTTCAGAAAATGTTGATTTTATGTTACCGGAGTAACAGAATATTACTCAAACCTCTAACAGACAGACAAATTATGTAACTTTATCCGAAAAATACGAAACTTGTAACAGAAATATGAATATGAATGAGGGAGTGAAGGTGAAGTTAGTTTGGTTTGTCGTCGCCAGGGGCAGATGCGACGTTAACATCCCTACAAGAAGCTCCCGTGATTTCTGTTGTAGATTTAAGTTAAATTTTGATCCAATCAGAAGGGTTTCCGTGACCTCGCTTCAGTGCATAAAGCATTTCATATCCGAAAAGCATAAAATCATAGAGTACAATTACAATATATAAATAATATTGTGTTGTTTCTTTAAATTTTATATGTTTTATATAATTTATTTAAATTACTAAGAATTTACATACGTAACTATATCAAACATATTGATAAATTTAATGAAGTAAATACATTTTTTTTATTCAGCTTACGTATTTCTATTACTGTAAAGAAAAATGACTAAATTTAATTTCAGAAAATTATGAAACGGTAACCGTAAAAAGCTTCTGGTACATGTTTCAAAAAATTCCTATACAAATTTTTAACAGTGAGGGTATATTCGCATATAGATTCCACCATTCTCGAATTTGTTTAAAATTTGCAAATTATATTGATAAACTGTAATATCTTCCTATTAGTTCTCTCGTAGAGCCAGGCTTTGTAGGAAAAACTATCTCATTTCGAATATTCACTAGTTTTTATGGAACTCGTATAAACAGAGAATTGTTGTTAATGTTATCATTTAAATATAAATGAAAAACATTATTGTAAAAAATATTATGGTAATAAATATTATTATTAAAAAATGTATGGTAAGATAGTAAATAATTATAATTGTAAACAATTTTGACTTGTCATATCATAGTACAATTGCTCGTAAGTACTCCATTATATGGCAACTGTTGTTTCATGTCTGGACTAATCCTCGTAAACATACATCATAATCGTTATATTTTTTGGTTTTTGGGAGCATCCGATTGTTCACTATTGAATTTTTATATAGAAAGCTTCTGAGTTACTTTGCTTTATTTGTAATGATGGGAGGAATTTCCACAGTTGCTCATGTACTTTTCCAATTCTGATTAAGACATCGTTGTTAGTTATTTATAAAACTTCAAATACAATTATAGAGTTGGATTGCAAATATTGCATCCCCACTTCCATTACCCTTATGATTTCAATAATATTATATTTTTTGATATTGTAAGTAACCGTTTTGAATAAATGTATGTAACCATTAAAATATACCCGTATTTGCAGAAATATTGTCAGATTGGCGTTAATTGATTCCACATTGCCCATGTTGAAGATAGTACTTATTCTCTAAATCTGAATTAATTAAAAACTACTAATGAACGAAATAATGCCCCACAAAATTGAACCACAATTTCAGACTAGCAAATTTTAATGAAACTGCAATTACTGTATTCCGAAACTACATTTTCTAGATGCAACTGTTAAAAAAAGCAAAGAATATCATCTTGTACTGTTTTCTGACAGATCTTCGCTGAAAATCACAAATTTTACAAGATTTTCTTTCTATAAAACGACCGTTTCTGACCTGGAAAATGTTGTTAAGCAATAAAGGGGTAAAAACATGTTATTAATACTCGTACTTGGAAAATACGAGGGTAGTTTGCTTTCAAAATGTTTTTTCCTCATACATACGAGTACGAGCGTTTCAAAATCGATAACATCGGCAGTTTTTATGTCGTTCTACTCATAATATAAAAATGGTTTAGTTGATTTTATTCACATGGTGTTCGAAAATTTGTAAAATCAAATTTTCAAAGATTTCAGAAAGTACTGATTGTTCTGCAACATATAAAAAATTAAAGATGGTCGTTTCAATATGTCAGAACTTTTGTACATTTTTTACCGCTTTCAATAGTGTTTCTGATTACAAATTTGATGTAATTGGAAAATTCATTATTTTTGGCGGATTTTTAAAATATTTTAACCACATGAATAAACAAATTAGCTTCAAGTAACATAAAAATCACAAAAAACAACGAATAACTTCGACTACTAATCTCATACACTTAACCGAAATAAATTTAAGGAAAATGAGTATACGATAAATACGGAAAAATAAGCATATGATGATTTTTATAGGATTAAATAAATTTTGCCAAGAATTATATTATATCACATACTCCAGATTTGATTTTATTACTAACAATTTTGAATTTACTTAAATTAGATTTAACGTGTTTTTAAATTTATTTTACTTAGATTAAACGAAATTAGATTAATTTCTGGAAGTGAAAACTCAGCCACTCTAATGAAAGGGTGGATTTTCACTCCACTCAGAGTGAGTTTTCACTGCAGAAATTAAGAGACTGCGCCAAGAAATGTAAGACTATTGTTCTGGCTAGTATTCCAGGGTAATTGTAGGGAAAACTATTTTTGAAAAAACCTTGGCCTGACTATACATTTTATATAAAAAAGTAATCCATGCAATTTACAGATTTTAAGTTAGATATAAGTCAAATTCAAGAAACCACATATTGGGCCAGGTTTCTTCCAAGGTTAAGTTCTACCTGGGTGGTGCTACTACACTTTATGCACGTTTTTTCAGTTTCATCCCTCCAGTGAGCTCATTTGATGTGCTACCGATTTCGTTTGCGATATTCCTGATTAAGAACCCACATGGTGCAAAAGATAATTATCAGACACGTGTCACCTTACTTTCAACAAGAAAGAACTAACCATATGACTGACAGACGTCTTACACCGAAATGGCATTTGCTTAAGCGAAGAATCTTATCTTAGGTTTTACTAATGCATTATTAGGAGCACTTGATGCGAAACTCTGAGCTGCCAATATTCATAAAGGGTTTAGAAAACTGAAAATTTGTGTGGTAATTGCATGTCTAAATTTCTAGACTGTTCATGCATGAAATTATTTATATTATTAATTAATATATTGTAGGAATGTGTCTAACTATGTCCTCTGTATATTTTTGGGATCCTTGAATCCGATTCAGAAATCGGTTTAAACGCAGCAAGTCAGGGTTTGACCATAACCTCATGGAAAGACTCCAAAATCTGTTTCTGCATTTTGATTATGTTATATGGTTTTTGGGTGATAAAATTATAGAGTTAGAGGTTTATAGCGTTATCAGGTTATGAGTTCACTAGAAAAATCGAAAAGTTAACAGGTTTTAGGTTTAAAATTGTTTGGGATTATTGGGTTTGACAGTGTTAATTGATTTTTGATTATTTTTGAGTTTATGGCTAAACCCTGTCTTGATGGGGTTAAGCCGTCTTTGAATTCGGATTCAGCTACTCAAAAACATATATATCATGTACATCCAAACACTCAAGTCTAAAAAACAAAATTGTTACTTGATTTTGGAGTTTTTTTGAGGTTATGGCTAAACCCTAGCGGACTGGGGTTAAAATATACAGAGGACATATTCAGACCACCAGGCTGAAACAAAAGTTTTTTTTTTGCTGTATTATCATTACATCATAGTCGAATTGTCATAAATGACTAATTCATAAGATATTCATTTATTTTTGCTCCTAACACATAAGTTATTACGTTTCCCGCAAATAATATAATCGTCATAAATTATATTACACCATGTTTAAAATTTGCATGTTATATAATATACAAAAAAATAGAGAAAAAATCTTCCTGCCCTCAAAAAATTATCTAAATAAAATTATGATTATGGGTGCAAAATTAAAAAATGGCCGAATGAAAATCAACACAACACTTAAGGACTTAAATAGGTCGAAGTAATTGCAACTTCCGGTTAAAAACGTAATATACTGCATTTCGTCTTGTAATTAAGGGACGGGAGATCCGCGAAAGGTGAGATCGATTTGTCAAGAAAAAGGGAGACTTTTCTCCTAGTACACACCTGGAGTAGAGTGCGTCGATGTAAAGAAACGGTATACGGATGACGGCCTCGAAGGGCGATCCAAGTTTGATGTCCGTCACTGTATAGTTGCTGGCTCCCCTTACAGCTAGATCGTGAAGGCGAATCGTATATCCCTCAGGGCTGGCACCTGCCAACGACAGTTCCACTTCGTCCATCTGTTAAAAAATAAGTAAGGGGTGAATAAAACGGCAGCCACTCGATCGGTATCGTTTTTGATCGAAAGAATAATGAGCCCAAGAATGTGGCCGATTTGTATCGTTCAATGTCGGTTTTGAATTCAAAACATTTCTCATTTATCGACTACCAATCGAGCGATAAAATCACGCTGATGTATATGCAATGACATCTTGTTTTTTTGGTGCTGTTAGAACATTTCTGGGCGTGGAGGCATTTTGTACTGACGCGTGCCACTTTAAGGGCACCCTCCTGTTTAAGTCATTTTTATCTTTATATTCAAGGGGAGTTTGAAGTATGATTTTCTTAATTGAAAATTTATGGGGAAATCAATTATGATTGAGTAAATGTTTCGTAATGAGAAAAACTGAACGAACCCCTTTAACCAATGCACTTAATATATCGAAAAATTGGTTGAAGTGGATATTGATTTTACTGGTCACATCTTTCTGCTTAAGGCTCCTTTTTGCAAAATAAAAAATTGGAAAACAAAGATTATTGAAAAATGTTTTTAAATGTTACGTATATTATTGTTTTATTTTTCTTTAATTACTGAGATGGATTTCGAAATAAGGAAATGAAATTAATTGCCATTAAAATATATTATTATTCAATAAATATAAAGGGACACATATTTTTACAGCTAAAAGTGTTCGTCGAGTTTTACCATTTTGGTTTTAATGCTGTAGGCTGAATACGTAAATGTATGGAATAAAAATTTTAAATTACCGCATTTTCTCGGTTAAGTATTTAAAAGATTACTTGGTGTTCCTTAATTCCACATAAAAAATATTTAAAATAAAATAATAAATAAAAATACATTGATATATATGGGACGTTATTTGTCACGTGGGCCACCTCCTTTCCCTCAAATTGGGTCCACTTTAAAAAATAGAAATAGTCTTAAAATTTAGGTTAACATATATAATTTTATTCGGTGAGTGGCACTTTTTGAAAAATCAATATGGCGGCCCATCTATATCAACTGAAGTGGGTGAAAATAGGAAAATAATAACATAAATTCAACATAATAATTTTATAACAATAAAGAAAATAACAATTTATTCATCACAAAATTGTCGCTCACAATGTATATTTTTACCAGGTATGATGAAGTTTTAAAAAAATCAAAATGGCGGCATCAATGTGGTAATGAGTAGTATGTACGAATGAATATTACAAACCATTTTCAAAATTCATTGGATTCACTCGAAATTTGGTACTCGAGGGTTATTTCGTTCGCTGATTACGAAATTATAATCAGATTCCAAAAATAAAAAATGGCAGCCCCAATATGGCGCGCGAAATTTTCTAAATTCAAAGGCTTCGCTAGAAACTCATTACTCAAGGGTTAGGTTAGGTCGCTGATATGAATTTATAACCAGATTATCGAAATTCAAAATCGCTGCTCCAATACAGCGCCGAAATTTTCAAATCTTTCTTCAAATCTGTATTCAGGGATCTTAAAAGGATAAAGACTGATTCGTAGTCATCAGTCGCCTCCAGAAATATACTCCAGCAATTCTTCAGATGATCGTAAACCTTCTTGTAGTATGTCAATTTGTGTGGAAACTTTGGAATTAAACAATATTCTTAACATTTTGTGCCATAGTGTGGCCTATAAGGAGCTTAGAAATTTGAATCCGAAGAAAGTATGAGTTTTTGAAATTAAAAACGGATAATATTTTTCCATTTCATGGAATTCACTTTAAACTCGTATATTAGTAAGTTTAAACAAATTCAAAATGAAAGAATCCGTTTTATATTTGTCGAATACTTGTTTAGAAATTTCTTCCCAATTTCATTTTCGATAATGGCATTTCAAAATTTCAAAAGTCAGATCGTTAACATTACAAATAAAGGTTAGGATGTATTATATGAATATACGAAAGAATGTTAGAAGCGATTTTCGATCATCTAAACGATAAATTTGAATTCTTATCCAACCAAAGAAAAATGTATGCTTCAAAGGGTAAATCCGAATTGCAAAGATTATTGAAAATCAAACATGAAATTGTTTCATTTAAAAGTACAATAGTTCAAGGGTTTACGAAAATTTTGTTAAGCTATAGCGTCATTTTTAATGGCTGCAAATTAAACTCTGTATAATTAGTACCCAATTCATGCACTCAACTAATCATGATATTGATTGGCTTTTGTGTTTATGACTTATATTGTTTATTTTTCTTGCTATAAACATACCTGAAAAGGCTCCACGGTCGGGAGGTCAATTTCATTGATTCCGGTAACCAACCATGGCCGAAGGTAGTGCACAGCATCAATGAGACATGTCTTCAGCTGTGGGTCACTTTTTGAACACTGCTTGATGTATTCAGCTGAAATATATATAGACACGTAAAAACATAGTAATATAAATTTTTAATTTTTTTTTTGGATCAAGAGAAAAATTAGGTTGATAATTATTTCAATATGGTTTGATTATAAGGAAATTTACGATATTATTCAATATATTACTCAAAAACTTTATTCTGTAGTCTTTCTGGGGTCAGCAGAAAAGTGATACTACTCGTTTTTTGACATAGTTATTTTTGACAAAACAAATAACTCAAAGATTTTTCATTACATGCAAGTGAACCCTTTTCGTCCCAAAAGTCCGGAATTTGGACAGAACTTTCAACACTGTAATTTTTGTTCCAAACGTCGTTAGAAAACATGGAAATAAGTCAAAATCGATCATTTTTTTTTTTAAATCCCGATTTTTTTGACGTTTCTTCGCAGGAAACGCGTTTTTGACATTATACAGGGCAATCCTGACCATTTCAAAAGATACTCATTGCGTCTTTTTGCTTATCCCTTTCTTTTCCGTGGTATTTTTTTTAAACAAAATGGCAGCTTCAAGATGGCGTCTGCAAGTTATAATTTTGCATTTTCTCGTACAATTATCGATTATTTGACCACGTAACTGTTGAAATCATGGAAACT
This sequence comes from Trichopria drosophilae, assembly GCA_030407085.1. Classification (NCBI taxonomy): domain Eukaryota; kingdom Metazoa; phylum Arthropoda; class Insecta; order Hymenoptera; family Diapriidae; genus Trichopria; species Trichopria drosophilae. The sequence goes on from CM059582.1 coordinate 196,729,590, forward strand.
TGGGATGAGAAAGTAATTATTATCATTTGTGAATATTTAATCTCATTATTATTCATTCATAACCTCAAATTAGTTGTATGAAATGGACTTTTACCTTTTTTTTTCTATTTTTCACTCAATTTTCGACGTTTCCATATTACTTACGTGTGACATTGAAAACAACCAGATGCGATTGTGACTTCTAAATAATCGGTTTATAACTTAAAAATTGAGTACAGGACGACAATTATGTGCGCATTCCTACCTGGTACTATGACATTTGTTGCCTTAATAAAAGCGTATATCAGGTTTAACTTCGCTGTAAGTGATACCACAGATTATATACAAAGAAAGTCTAAAAAACCTTTGGAGACCCGCATTATCAAAAGTGAAAGTTTACAACGATAATGTTCTGGTGACAAGTGTGAAAGACGAACAACTTATTGTTTAGAATGTAATACATTTTTGCATTAATGTAGTACGCTTCAAATCATTTCATAAAGTTACATAGATTTACCATTTTGCTATTGACTTGATTCACTAATGACATTTCTTGGAAAAAATCCAACATAAAAAATGTTATCAAAATGAAAGAATAAAAACAAATATAAAAAAATGAAACAAATACAAAAAAAATGTTAAAAGTACTAAAAAATAGTACAAAAAATGACTCTCCGAATAGCGTCTACTTTCTGTGGTAAGAGTCGGACAACGGCAAAATATGTATTGACGGGTACACAACGTGATGTAAATAGTTGTGACTTAGTGGTGTGTAGGTAATGTATTATATTTATCACCAGGAATAAACAATTTTGAAATTAGACATTGGAGGATCGATGTATTTACTCCGTTATTCACGTTTACATACACAAGATGTGCTGCACTCGATTTTTAGGTTATAAACCAATCACTGACAGGTCATAATTGTATATAGTAATTTTCAATTTGACACGTACGTAACAATACAAAAAAGTCAAAAATTGATGAAAATAAAAAAAAATCTATAAAGAACCATTGTACATAACTAATTTGAGGTTATGAATGAATCATGAAGAGATTAGGTATTCACAAATGATAATAAATACTTTCTCATCCCAATTCTCCATGATGTCAACCGTTACGTGATCAAATAATCGATGATTGTGCGAGAAAATGCAAAATTATAACTTGTAGACGCCATATTGAAGACGCCATTTTGTTTTTTGAACAAAATCGGACGGGACAAGATTAGTTCCGAAACTCTTATATTCCCAACGAAGCACACACTTTTTATTATCATATCCTTATCCATAGCACCTTTTTTATTTCTAAAAAAGTAAATGAGGTTTCTTATAAATCATGAAAGGCGCGTAGAAAATAAGAACTGATTGTATTTTAATGAAAATTAATTTTCTATTGAGAATACCAATAGACATTAGTACAGTTAACAGCACGACCATTAACGACTAAAATTATAAGGTTTCTGTAAATATTCTTAAGATGTAACAGAACATCTTTGTACAATCGACCCCGGTCCGTAAAATGCCGAGATAACGTTCATTAACATTCTTTAATTAATGTTTATTCTCTTCTAGTCGACAAATTGAATATCTGATTCGATAAGAAAGAAATTATATAAAAGAAACATTGGCCGAGAGTTAGCAAGATAGTGCACGGACCATTATATCTTAAAAAAAACAATGACTTTCAGTTCGAATGGCCACAGTAAAATACAATGTTTAAAGTATTACAGAATGTTTCATATGAATGACGCTTACCTAAGTATGGTGCATTTTCATTCTTTTTACAAGAGAATACATAAAAATAATATTCGTGCAAATCATAATGGAATTGTAAAATATGGAACTTTATATTTTTTTCTGGCCATATTTTTCCCTAACGTCGGAAATTTGCCCGCCTAATTAGAGATAATTGCTAATAAGCTTGAAAAAATGTTATTTCAGAGACGATTATAAAAATCTATATTAATTGGTTTGAAAAAACTATACGCTAAAAATTTATCATTAGTCTTTTTACATTATTGGGTAAATAGGTTTTTCAGAAACTGATGTTCAATGGTTTTGTTGTATTGGTTTCAAGATTGCTGATCATGAACCTGGATCAATTTTTAAATATAAAATTTTAAATATCATATTCAAAAATGCATATATTATAAGTTTCATGGGAATCCAATCATCTTTCCTCGCCATATTCGAACGGCCACTTATTATTTTCCAATAATAACTTCAGATTTGTAATCAGCAACTTCCAGAACAATTGGCTACCAAGGTTTATAAAAAGTCATTGAGATTTGCGATTTTTAACGTATGGCTAGAATATTTTGAATAAAAATTCACTTTTATCGACATTTTGTGTCTGCCATTTCAAATATGTACATACCGAAATACGTCTATATTATAGCAAATTCATTTTTGACGCGGTAGATGTCAATTTCAGAGGTTTGCTAATGCCATTACCCATAATAAAATTCGACACATTGACAATAAAACAAAAAAATGTCTTGCTTTTGTATAAAAAATCGTGTATAATTTTTGTATTTCAATATTTGAAAAATGTTGACATGCACCATTGGAAACAGTGAATCGTGGCCAAAAAAAGACTAGTGACAAATTTGTCTCGTGAAGTTCAGATGCTGAAAATATAGAGTCAAACTTCATGAAAAAATACGGTGCCTACATTTAGGCATTAAAGGGTAAAAAGGAATGTAGCACTACTACCTCCATAGCTGTTAGAAACCTGTTAATTTTATGTGTAAATAACAATATAGAGTGAATATCAAAGCTACTCCATCAATGTATTGCTTTGCAATGCTTAGCAATGTTTTAAGACCTCTTAATACTTAGTAATTAACGTCTAGTTTGAAGATCGAAGCATAATTACTATTTTTTCACATCGTCAGCGACAAAATTCCTTAGATAATTATTGCAAATGCACTAGGTAATCTTGTGTGAATTATTATGTACGAACAGAGAAAAAATTGAATATGTTTCCGGCCGTTTGTCATAATGTTGTTAGATTCATACAAATTTTACTAATTGATTACGTATAGTCCTGATCATCTTTTAATTCGTTACCGTAAATTATAAATTTTTACTGAAAATTATCCGTGTCGAAAATTTTTGATCAATCCGTAAGCACGTCAAGATTAATATTGTACTTTATATTTTATTACATCAGTATAAAAAGGATTCCTTAAATCGAGACAAAAAATAAGATTAAAATATGGATTTTAGTAAGAAAGTTGACTAATAGGGAATAAATGCAATAAGTTATATGTAAGGAAAATAAGACCTTTTAAACAGCGGTGACTTATTAACTGCACGTTAACAGATTTTAGGATATAATCATTTTAAGATTGAATACAGTGATGTAACTGTTTGTTTTAAAATGTTATTATTTATTTAACTAAACAATAATAAATTCTTCAGCATAAAATTATGTTTCTAAGATTAACACGGTACATATTCCAGATTTCCCTAATAAAATTATGTTTTATAATAAAAGATCTTATCAGTCATTTCTTGACATCATATAACTAGTCAGAAATCAAATATTAAGATTTTGCCTAGGATTACTAGTTACGTGATCTAGGAATGGTAAACCTATGATTATATCTGAATTCTGTGTAAGCTATAATTGGTAATAATTTAATTACAACGGTTGTAATAATAATTTAGTAATTTGCAGATATTTACAAAAAGCAAAATATATAAAAACAATTTTTGATTTCTTACTTATGTTAAGTATAAAGGAATACAAATTTCTTGGAATTTTGTTTTTGGACAATTTTGATAGACAATGGAACATCAAGACTGTTCTATAAATAGTAATTTTTAAGGTACTTGTATGCTAAAGTGTAATTTAAAACATTTCTAATACCTAATGTAATTTGCATTAATAAGAGCATTAAACACTTTTATCAAAGAAAAGTCGATTACTTCGACATAGGCATAAATCTATCTCATCAGATATCATATTTTGTTATCTTCATTATAATATAGTAATCATTTGACACCCGGCATTAAATGAAATAAACCTTAAATTTGATGTAGGACAAGATTTGCCATAAATCTTTTGTTGTGAAGAGATGTGAAAACCGGAAATGAATCGTAACTATCTCAATTCTCATTTCTTGGCAACCAAAATAAATGCTGCTGATACATTTGTACTATTTTCTTTTTGTTAATTTTTATTGTGTTGACAACTAGTAAACGTTAGAGAGATTTATTTTTAGTAACAAATTGGTTATCTGTTTTTATTTCAAATTCGCATAAACCCATTAGCGTCTAAAGGCCGTAATTTTGTCATTTAAATTTGGGTCGTTGCCGTATGATTAGCTCGATGAAAAATCTTTGGGAATCATTATATCTTACGGTATTGTGGGTGCCTTTTCTAATGGAGGTAGTTAAAATTTTCAAAATGACATTTAAACATAGAAAAATGTAAATTAACTAAAGACACGAGCTTTTCTGATTGATTCATTTTCTGAAAATTGTTTTTCGTTCCCTCAATCATTTTTTTATATGTTTAAACCCTATATGAATCGATTCCTCTATGTCCGAATTTAAAATAAACATACGTGATTCTTTTTAAAATTAAATCATTTTTTTCTTGAAACTATAAATTTTAGAGAAAATTTCCATAGAACAACAATATCATACAATTGGTCAAAGAATACCTCCGACATTTTTCAGAAGTTTTCATACAAAATCGAAAATTAAACATTTTTTTAAAATTATTAAATTATTCTTTAACCAGTTTCAAGGCAGTTTTGTTATCAGGAATATTTTTGTAAAGTCTTATATAACTCGCATATAATTTAAGGCCGTTTATGGATTATTTCCTTTTTCAAGAAAACTATAGCCATTAGAAAAAATGTATACTACAATTCAAAATGAAAACCTTCTCAGTGGTTACAAAAGTAACGGATATAGATCCTTAATATTTTATTTTAGGGATATAACCCAATGTTTATACATATACAGCGGTAGTTAATTATGCATCGTAATCGTAATTTATTTTATGTTAATTCTGATTTAAACAACCGTGGAAATTAATGTTATGTTCCAATCAGTTTGATTATGAGAAAGTATAAATAGTTACGTAATCAATCAGACTCTATGTTTTCTTTGTACAATATTTCCTTATGTAAACATCAAGTAACATCGATGTAATTACACGTGATTTATTTTTAATATTTTTTATTTTTTGTACATATAACTTTTCATATAATTTTTTCAGATGCTCATTTCTGCAGGAGGAAAGTTTGTTAACAGTAATATTTTGGAAAAGAGTCTTTTTAACGATAAATAACATACCAAAGCGAAAAGTTAATTCTAAAGAAAAAATCGTTTGAATTTACGATCAAATATCTATTATTTCTGCGGAATCTTGAAGTCTAGTATTCATGAAGAGAAAGTTGAGCTGCATCAGTAGAAGTATTCGTCGACTTCTCAAACGACTTTCTTAATACAACTTCACCTATTAATCTATGGATAGCATTTGCTTATTTTAGAATTTTAAATATTTTAAGTCTATACAAACCAAATAAGATTTTTGCATTCAGTGGCAACTCATAAAAAATAGTACACAAAGAGAAACATTAATATTTACATCATGCATTTTAAATTTAAAATTATGTATTATAAAATTTATAATATGTATAATTGCACAATTTACAATACATATTGCAAATCATACCATTCACTTTTCCACAAAGTATGCAAATAAACTATACTTATGGTATATAAAATATTTGTTATTAAACCTTTTCAAAAATCTTAATCTTGACCCAAAATTTGAAAATGAACTCCACAAGTCAAAAATTTATTTTTACATTGGCAAAAAGTACAAAAAAACATTTGTCAGATTAATTTCAAACTGGTTACAGTAGAGACTCGGTATATTTACCCACTCGGTTCCTCGCCTGTCCCTCCCGTCTCGTTATATCTGGCAAAAGAAGGGGATCGCTGCTTCTCCCACTCCCCTCAGTCGCGTTACATTTGTGACGTCACAGCAGGCCCTTCTTGAGGCCCAAGCCGGCAAGGTGGGGGGAAAATGAACGGCGACAGGCAAACATAACGACACGGAAACAGGCAAATATGCTGGGACGTAAATATAGTGAGATGCAAATATACCGGGACTCTACTGTACTTCGGATTTTTCGGGGTTAATGATTACAAATCTGAAGTCAGATTTCAAAAATTTGGCGCAAGGATTTTACAAAAATAAGTTAATTTGTTCAAAATTCATTATTTTGGAGTTAACAATTCTATCGTCATATCAGCGTCTACAAAGTTTTCCGAGTAGTTTCAACAAAATCTATCCACTGGGTTATAGAGAGGATCGAAAGGTAACTTAAACATTTTACAATATACAATTTAAAATCAATTTTTTAAAATGTTATGGAAAATGGACAATTTTTTCCCAAAATTCTAATCGAATTTTACAAACAATGTATTGAAAATATTATTAAACCATCATTTTTCAATATATCTAGAGGCATACGTCTTAATTGATTGTTTTATGCAATTTAATAAGAAGTTAGAAGAAAAACTCATGATATTTTTACCTTCGTTTTTTTTTATTTAGACACAATAAATTATAATAACTATTACAGTAACTCAATAGTTCTGAATATTGCCTACTGAGAAGATCAAGTTCGCAAAAGTTCTGTAAAAACGTATTTCATATTTAAAACGTGAGTTATAAAAACTTTTATTGCATTCTTGAAGTCTACCGTCATTGAGTAAGCGAAGAATGCAGCAAACGATGGCCCAATTCGTCAGACAATTATAAACCACTCAACTTATTTTAAAATATCACCAGTACGAAAATTACTAGGTTACGATGCCGGTTTTGCAATTTTTAACAATCTTTCGTAAAAAATTCGAATGGGGAAAAAATAGAACATCGATAACTTCACTTTTTGCATATGACAGAAGACTACATACTCAATACCGCTTTCGTAAGAAAAACTGTCGCGTGCTTTTTGTAACTATCGTAAATTCCGGACAATCTAAAAACTGGTCTTGTCAATGTAAAAAAAGTTTTCAAAGTATTGGAATATAAGGAAATAGAGGATTGATTTTAGTTAATAGGGCATATTTTGGTATTTCTGATTAATCATTGCAATTATTTAAAACCGTGTTATCAGATTCAACATGTATCCAAAAACAGTTTTGTAATATTTCAGATTTAGATTCTATATGATATTTTTGGCAACAAAGTCTGGTTCTAAAATATGATAAGGGGTAAAGAGTGCTGAGTCATTAAATTTTCTAGAAAAATGTGCTCATTCTAAAGACTTTTAAATCCTACAATTCATATTTGTGAAATATTGACTAGCAATGAATATTTTTGTAATTAGAGACACAAAAAGTGAATGAAATAGAGATTTTTCGGGTTTTCAAGTTCAAATCAATTTGCTTAATAGCTAATGGAATGTAACATTAAGAGAAGTTGTAGAATTTAAAAAGACAAAGAATTTGACATCTTATATATTGTGTATCGATTACCCTTAATATATAACAAGGAAATTTTATCGTATCTTTAAGCTCTACAATATTTTTATGCTTCGTTATCAGCAAATTGAGTTCGTGTAGAAAAACAAAAAAGTCGGCATTTTTCATTTTACATTTTAAAGCTTATTTGAAACCCTACAATTGAGGGGCTGCATCGAAAAATGGCCTGAAATTTTGGTATTGCGTGCAGGCTCTTAGTTTAAAAAATTTTATTATACTATGGAGTGTTAGAAACCAAAACAGTATTGGGCCCAATGTTACGCACGCTTGTGGTATACTTTTTTTCGTGATAGAAGTGCACAAATCAGATGAAAATTCTGTGTAATCAATTGTAACCACTAAAATATTAGACTATATCTTTCCCATATTTTTGGAAAGGTGAAAATAAATAATAATTAGTTGTTGAAAGTTGATGATTGATATGGACATTTTGGTACGACTTGGGTTAAATAATTTTTTCTGTATTGAAATTCTGACACTTTTACCGCTTTGTGAATATAACTAAATACAGGTTCTATAGTATTTATTAAAAAGTTTTTATTATAAACAATTAACGGTTAATAATTAGTTACAAGTTACTGATCGCTGAAGTATCGAATATACATTTTCATAATCAACTTCTATGTTAGAATTTGCTATTGCAATTAATAGAGATTCTACATATATTTATATATTTGGACCTGATTTGACTTTTTAAAGTATTTACATTTTTAAATTACAGGTGAGACAACGAATAAAAAGATGTTTATTCGTGAGATTATTCGGACACATAAAATAAATGAACTAATTGATACTGATTACTTGGCAATTGATGGTAGTAACCCATTACACGTAATTACTAATTCCCTCATTGTATATATCGGAAAATCGAAGTTCATCGTATAAGGACTGATTACGAGAAGAATTCGAAATGGAAAAAGTCGGTCAGTAAGGTCGGCGATTGAATAGAAGGTCGAGTTCAAACACGGAGAAAGGATTTTTCCTCAGTTTGAATTACAAGTTATAATTATCTGCTCGGTGAATGCTGGTGCTGTGGTATTTCCTTACGTGGTAACAGATACATAAACAAACGTTACAATGTAAAACATACATCTGAATGTAACTCTTACGAATTAAGGTTCGTTAATGTTTGGAATTAAGGTAGTAAAATCTCATGGATCAATCTCAGTGCACATGTGAGTATGAAGAGTAACCTTGATATAATCACCAGACATTGACTGAATGTAATGTGTGGACAGCGAAATTTATTTCAGAACTAGTAGAATTACAATAACATAGTGTTGGTAACAATTGCTGATATTGTCATAAATTTGTTATATTTATAAATCCCTTCGGCAATTTTATCAAAAAAGAGGGTTAGAATCTAGAAATTTATTCATATAGTTTGGATATTGTATGACAGATATATGATAAATCCCTCCAAGCTCAGATGACAAAAAATCCAAAATCCTATTTTAACACGATCAAAATGATCCAGTTTAAGATTTAACTAATCGCGCAAATAATAAACAAACGGTTAAAGTAATTTTAGACGGTAGAAAATTGTTATGTTTCTAGTTGTTTTCGGCTGCCTTTTTAGGTTAGTTTTGCAAACTACTGCTTATACCAAAATTTCTAAATGATTTAAGTGAATTAACCGCCATTTTCAATCGATCAGTGTCAAATTATAGCTTTAAAGTGTGACCTTACATCTGAATTTCAGTAGATTTTTATGATATTTATCTTCAAAGTGTGAGAAGAAATTCAAAGTGCTTCTTCGAAGATACACAGTGCTTCTTGGAAGTTTTAACTATTGAAGAGGAACTTAGATATCGTTGCAAGTTACGCAGGACAATAATCACATGCTGACAAAATTAAAGTAATTATAAGTAATATCAATGAATAAATAATGAATATATTCCAATCATTTTGTAAGAATCAAAGCACCAAATTATTAAAAAATATCGGTGAGTGATTACAAAAAATGAGACTCTTTTTTATACCCATTACAAAATGATAAATTTGCACTAAACCTTAAGGATAAAAATATTTAAACAAGGTATCATTTTTTTCATATGTTAATACATCATCATATATGGTTCATATATCATCATATATGATTCGTATATAATCCAGATATGATTCGTATATAATCCAGATATATTTATGTATGCTCGTATAGGGATTTTGACCTGATATAAATATAAATAATCAGATTTAGCTATATATGAATATATATGGGATATATATGCTCATACATGCTCATATATGATTATATATTCCTATATCAGGTCAAAATCAATATATGAGCATACATAATCATATCTGGATTATATATGAATCTTATATGATGATATATGAATCATATATGATGATGTATGATCATATATGGTGCATATATGATCCAGATATAAATCCTTTTTTCCCGGGATCTGACTTCTTTTAGAGCACATTTTGAAATCATTCTGAAATTTTTTATATTTTGCTGCTTGGTTTGGTATAAAGGTACTTCCAGGGTCGCTGATTATAAATCCGTTACCGGTTTTTAAAATTTAAAATCGGAGGATCCAATACGGGGGAGGGGGGAATAATAAAAGATTCAATGAAAATGTACAAAACTACTCTCTGAGTTATTTGGAGATAAAATTGAGCTTTCTTTTAGGAAGACTCTTATTAGACGAGTGGCTGAATTGTCACTCCAAGCAATGTAGTGAGTTAGTATTTCGAGATATTCGAGGTCCCTGATGACGAATCCATTACTGGCTTTTAAAAAATCAAAAAGATTCAATGGACGAAATAAAAAATTTTGATTTGATGTAAAGGCTATGTCATTTTTTATTTTTAAAAATCGATACAGGATTCGTAATCAACGACTATATATCCTGCATTTTGTCAATTTTACTTGAAATTTTTTATTTTGATTCCCATTTTTAATTTGTAAATACTGACACATTCACATTCAGCTACTTGGAAAACCCCTGCTGGCTCCTTTTCAAATTAACATCATCTAGCAATTAACAACTGATGAATTTTCATGAAAATAATTAAATTTTTTAAGGTTTATTTGTTATTAACAGCAAATTTTTAATCAGAAAACACGTTTAATGTTCAAAGTTTTCTTTTAACTAAAATATTAAAGATGATTCATTTAGTAAATGAAAAAATAAAATAGTTGAAACTACTACGCGTAATTCAGTAAAAAGAATGTAAGTTTTTCTTTCCTTGGCGTACAATCGAGAAAGAGAATTATCAACAGGAAAAATTAGAAAAACATCATAGTATTTTTTTCTTTTCAGTTTTAAAAGTGTTTAAACCTTTATGATGTTTTCACTTTTTCGTTGAGGAAACTTTTCCTGCTTCTTATTTTTTAAAAGGTATTTAGAAAATAAGTTTAGACAGAATGCATTAAGAAATTAAAAGTTTCCTGGATTTAGTCATGTTAAGTTTGGTAACAAGAACTTTTGTCTGTAAAAAATGTTAAAATATACCATTTTTCACTTTGTACTTAGATAATTAATCATGACGATTTAAACTAACCATTATCTTAAAAAATAAGTAAAGATAGTAACAGTTATCGTCGGAACTTCTTACTTTTAGAAATCAAACTTATCTTTTTATACCCCGAAAAATAGTATCTCTGGGTGAAATGAAATATATTGCATTTTAAAACGGCGCTGGGGCAAATCAAGGCACGTTATGGCTGTGAACTACGTACTTCGAAAAAGCTGGTCTTGCGAAGGATGGAGAGGATAGGAAATACCAAAACCAGGGTTGAATTATTCATGGTTTAATAATACTAAAAATCGTTCTCCATACCGAAATTGATAAAATCACAGTTAGAATAATAACATAGTAATATATATTTAAAGTTCCATTTCACTAAACAACGGGATAAAATTATTCTTGAACAATTTTTTACAAAATAATATTTTAAATAAATCTTGTAAGAATGTAACACTTTTCAAATGCAAATAAATATTATTTTCGGAGTTGTGTGTTCATAAAAACAAGTTGTATTACTCGAGAAGATTTTACAAGAAACTGTTTTTAATTCTTTTATTTCTTATTGTTGGTTTTTTCGAGCTTTTCATTTTATGTGTCATCTCGTGACGCAAATATTATACTTCTTAGAAATTTGTTCTTTTATGAAACTACTTAAATGGAGAAGCAACGTTCGCCGTTAACAATCTAAATTTTAGGATAAAAGGTATATTTTAGAGGCACATTGATAAGAATTCAATCTGTAGAAGGACATGGGAATAATAAGTAAATTTTAGTCCCTTCAAATATAAAATCCAAATGGATTTTAAATGCATCCCACGACGTATTATTTAAAATAGCTAAAGGTTTCAAAGATCACTGAAAATTACCAAAGACAAGAAACGTAATTAAACATTTGTACTGAGTATTTCGCAAAAATTGCATCGGCAAACTAGGCACGTGTACTTTATTATCCTGCAAAAACGGACGTAAAGATATGATGCAACTATTTTATGCAAACTTCAGAACGTTCATTTCCTTTCTATTGCCTATGCAGTGATTAATTTTATTTTTATTTATATTTACTGGACGTATAAAATTTAGATTTAACTAAGAAACTTGAACCTTGCGAATGTAAGGTATGCACAATAAATCTTAGCATTAATAGTTAGTTTGATCGCAATTTCAGGTTCGGAGTATTTTAAATTAAATTAATAAAATTTAATTCACTTGAAATCTAAATTTTTTTCAGTAAACATGAGAAATTTAATTTCTCTACATAAAATTATATATTGTAATTAATAATATGCTAAATATGTTTAATTTCTATACTGAATTAAATGTATTTTACTTTTGCACTATATTATTTCTTTCAAAATTTGGAATAAAAAAAAATATGTTTGTCATTGGTGTCCAAAGGCAGTGTCCAAAAAAAGTCTAGTACCATAATTGTATGTAAGGTACATCATTTGAGACATCTGCCAATTTTCTTGAAAATAATTGCAATAACTCAGATGGTTTTGAAATTATTTCGACGAGTGCTCATTAAGATGGTTTTTAATGACCAATAATTTGTTTTTATGATGTTTTGACCTGCGATGAATATTTCTCTAGTCAGAGCAACATAATGTTACAACATTTTTTGTTTTCTTGTGTCTAACTCAATTTTCTTTACAGGTAACGAAATGTTACCAAAAATAAGTTGTCGAGCTTAAAAAGTCTAAGATTCTGACTACCTATGTTTTAGATTTTGATAAAGATTGAGCCTACAAGGAGCATCTGAATGTGGTGTGCTGTTGATAAATGCGCACGGTTATTACAAAAAAGGGCTTCCTATGGCCAGAATTTAAGAGTATTAGTAATCAATTTTTTCGTCTTTTTTAACCCTACAATTCCTTATTTGTGATTTTTAGTTCGGTGTTTAGGGAATTGAGTTAGGCGTGAAAAACCGAAAAAAGTTATTGTTTTAACTTTTTGTGGGGGTAACTAGGCAAATAATTGTCGTAGGGCAATATATCATAACAATAAATTGTAAAGCTCAAAAAATACTTGATAATGAACATTCATACGTCGAAATATCGTAAAAATTAGCGGAGTTATTGCAAAAATGATTTTTTTTTAATTTAATGGCTCCTTGTATACGATGAACATGACCACGATGATATTTTAGAATGATTAAATGTAATTTTACTAGAAAAAAGTTCCTTTTAAAACCTTCAACAATTTTTGCACTTAAAATTTATAAAAAAGATGTTTTGTCTATGCCAATCGAAAAAGCACAATCGAAAATTGTAGAATACGTCAATGTTAATAGTTTTTTCTTGTTAAGAATGAAGCTCGAAAATTAAAAAAAAATAAGAATCTCTTGGACTTTGGTTAATTTTGCTCCTTAAAATTAAGTTATATTGCATATAATACAGTAGTTCTATTTATATTTAATCAAAATTTTATGTTAATATTTGACATGAACAGTTTTTATATTCTGGGAATTGCAGTTTGTTAAATTTACATTGACAACACTTATCGATACTTTTTACAACGTGTATATTGACCAGATCGTGGTATGAATTTAAAAAATCCATGATCTTCGACAAGTCTAAAATAAAGAGTAAATAAGGATATATTTTTAAACCACGTCCATGGCCGACAAAGCGCGACATCGAATTTAAGTAAGCAGAAATTTGCATAGGTCATTTTCGGCTGGACGTTTTAATTATATTATGTTTCCTCGTTTTGAATGCTGAGTGTGAAGTATGATGTAAGATCATTTTTTATGGAGCTTCTGACAAATTTTCTTTAATTATAGGAGGATTTTTTGTTTTGTTTTCGTGCATTTTAGTATATTATGGATACTTTAACTATTTTGAAATATGACATGTTTAGACTTTATTCAAATATTTGCAGTTTTCAACTTCCATTCATTTTTATTCTTTTTCAATCAGCTTCTGTTAGTCTTTAAATTTCTTAGAGTGTGAATTCACTTTTTGGTTAGTGAAAACCGAGCAAATCTCGTGAAAGAGTGAATATTCATAAAATTCACTCTTTCCCTCCGAGTCGAGGAGTTGACAACTCTAGAGGAGTGGACAAGTCTGGAAGAAAGAGTGACTTACCATCTTAAAGAGTCGAATATTCACTCTTCCACGAGAGTTGCTCTGTTTTCACTAATCAAAGAGTGAATTCTCACTCCAAGAAATTCATAGAGGTAGCAATTATGGGCGTTTTTTTAACGATTGTCACTCTTTTTATATCCCTTTTTACTTTGGAAAAATAGATTTTTCTTAGCATTGATTTATTAATATTTCTATTTTTCATAAGCTTATAAGTCTATATAATATATTCCTTTTGCTAAATATCCTTATTTGTATTTATCTGAAATTGTTACATATTTTATGCTAGTAATGTTGTTTTTAGGCACTTGTATAATTATATAATTATATTGAATAGTTGTAGTTTTTCGATGTACAATCTCTATTTTGAATGAAAATTAAAGAGACGAATTAATTTTAATAATTTGTCATGGTTTACAACACAATTATTTGTAATAAGTATAATTTTATGATTAGTAAACAAATGTACTTTATTAAAAATATTAGAAAGATACCAACTCTTATGTCAAAAGCAGATTTATAATTTCTTAGTCAAGAACTTAGTGTACGTTGTACTTGTAACTAATTTTAATAATAATGAGTTTGTTACAATTTTGTTACAAAATTGGTAGATTGAAAGTAAGACAATTCAAACAATTGTAATTGTAACAATTTTAAAGAAGAAACATCAAAGATGCTTGTGAAACATTCTGAACTCTTTGTGAATTACGAAAGTAAATATTGACAAAATTGAAAGTTTAAATAATGACGGTTCAGATTAATAAGTTTTCGTAAACAGATTGACACAAGAAAATCCAAAAGAATCTTAAATTCCTCGACATGGTTGGTAAACAAGCAAATAATAAATTTCCCTACTATCGTACACATGAGCGTGAATCCATACAATAAGTAACTTCTATTACATAAGCGAAATCTTCAAATTACGATAAGGATTATTATTCATATGAAAACAATAACTATGACAGCATTAGTATTACGATAGTTCTAAATAACAGTTAGTTGTAATTTTATCATTAAGGAAGAATACGCATTCGTCGCCTAAATTATTCAACGTAAAAAAATTTGTTTTAGTTATTTAGATTAATTTATAATGAAATAAAATATTTTCTATTATATTTATCAAGCTTTAATTCAAATGTTTTTGATATTTTACAAATGTATTCTTAAACATCTTCATTTATATTTAATATTCGTGGTTCCTTTGAACTGAATGAAAGAAAAATTATTTAATCTACATCTAATTAAAAAATCATTTGACAATTAGAGAAAAAAAATAATATGGACTGATCATTTACAACAATTATGCATTTGCCTCATATTTTCAGGGTATTGCAGTATAAAATAGACTATAACACATAGTATTCTGTAAAAGAGAGTTGCATTGTATTAACAAATCTTTTAGAATGAGTTACTCAAATTCCTTAATATTTCTGTTCAGAAAAGTAGAAAAATTATCTGCAGAAAATATATATTGATTTCAATCCTATGAATTCAATATTTTTTTTCATTTACAGAGATCATTCTGTGGCATAAATAATGAAAAATTTTATACAGTCATTTTTTTAATCTCAGGAAGGACAGTAATTCACCTTCAATTTGGAAAATTAAAATCACAATCATAAAAGTAACAGACAAATTTTATGAGTGAAAAGATAAATAACAATCGTATACTTTAAAGTTATTGACGTATGAAAAATGAAAGATATTCTTGGATATCCATGGTCGACATATACCTTAGAGAAAGCTGAACAATTCGTTAAGAGTGGACAATTCTAGTGAAACGCTATTCTCAACGTAAAAGTTTTAAAAACCTTATACTAAATGTCATTCTAGTGAATCATGAAAATTGAAATTTTTAACAAACAAAAAGATTATTTAACAGAAAAAAGTTTAATATTTTTGTGTTTCAAAACGTCGACAGTATTATAACGTTTTTTAAAGTTTCATAAAAATTGTTAGTAGATACAATTTGTCCGAAAAAATAATCACGTAAAATTTCACGTGTTTACGTTTTGTTAGCCATGACTTTGCTCGTGTCTGGGTGGCCGTGAATTAAGAATTCTATATTGCATAATATCGTAAAAAGTCTTGACCATGATCGAGATTGGTAATTTTAAGATATCGCCGTCACATTTTCATACCGGAAATTCAAATTAGTCACAACTAATGGTTTACAACGATTTACGAAAGACTATAGAAATAACAATTTGTTCCAAAATTACTTACGTATCGGTTCAACCGCCGATCGACCCGATGGTTCGACCGCCCTCGCAGCCAGCACGAAGAGACCCAAAATCAGATACTGGATCATCGCTGTCACAGCGATACCCATTTTGGTCCAAAATTGCTACCAAAAATGGCCCAAAATTGGTAATTTTGATTTGCTTTTCGCCGTGGAAAAAATCGCGATATTGACTAGCTCGACTAGTGGACTTTTAAACTCGCGATTTAATGCAACAAGTCGAACCGAAGGCACCGAGGCAATTGGCAGATGCAGTTAAAGACACTTTCACCGGTAGTGCCTTATCGTACCGCCCTTGTAGTGGTCGTCCACGGCGAAATCTTCATTGCAACTGAGCACTGGAACCTTTCCGACCCGTCTTTTCATCATCCGTGGAAAATGGCGCTTGTACACGACCAACAAATCGCACGTGTCAATAGACGGTCGAATCCAGTTTTTACTGCACCGTAAATTCCCATTCTCCGGACGAACTTTTATCCTCAAACATTTTTAAACCGGTCGAGACACGAGGCAGAAGTGGGGCCTTGGGGGCCATGGGGCCCGAACGGGGATGCAGTTTTGTGGTCCCGGTTAATTTGGATGATTATAACGTTTTTTCGACATTGAATTTACAATGGACTTTGAGAAGCAGAAGATACCATTTTACAGTCACGATCGACCCAAATATTCGTTGGTCCAAGTCGCTTGATAAAGTTTCCCATCGCATGAAGGAAATTCCCATTTTTTTACTGCAATTACGAAATGTGGAGTAATGGTCGCGTGGACGCATCTCACGTGTGTTATAACGAATTTGCGTAATTCCGGTGTTCCGTTAATATTTTTTGTAAATGTTAGGTAAATGTATCAATTTGTGACCGACTTCCTATTCGCGACTTGTTTCGCGGGTATTATTTGCTTGGCCTGGCATAGAAGACATGTGGTTGCAAAATAGTACACTTGGATTGAATACGTACTACAAGGAGTTTATCTGTGTGGTGTACATCGTGTACTTTGCAGAATTGTAATAGTGCCACTACTGTATTTGTTTCAATCGATTGGGTGTGTTGACAATTAACTAAAAATGG
Organism: Trichopria drosophilae; assembly: GCA_030407085.1. Taxonomy (NCBI): domain Eukaryota; kingdom Metazoa; phylum Arthropoda; class Insecta; order Hymenoptera; family Diapriidae; genus Trichopria; species Trichopria drosophilae. Next base: position 196,746,964 of record CM059582.1, read on the forward strand.
TAAAAAAAGGTGTTTTGAATGTACTGATTTTGATACAAGATTTAATCTAATCGTTTTATCAATGCAAAAGTGATTCATCATTTTAAGTGATGAAGAGTCTGTGTTTTATTCGATTTTATGTGGATTATAACTTGGCACATAAGGGTTTACAAAGAAATTAAATAAACTATTTTTCACAAAATTTATTCTATTAAATAGCTGCAATAGATACTTTTTTACAAATGTTTGTTTTTATAGAAAATAATAGAAATCAGTTAATCTTAAATGACAATAGTAGTTAACTGATTCAGCTCAGACTATTTGTTATTTTCTGTTACTTTAATGCTGAAATAATAAACAAATGGCTAATAAGACAGAATTGTTTATTATTTAACAATAATAACAATAAACAAATATGACAAAAACAGTTCTTTTTTCGGAAAACTCATTATTGCCGATGTTTTTAATAACAATCGCAGTTTTTTGTAATCACTAATTACGATTCCAAATCTAGATTTGCGTAGTTCAAAATGGCGGATTTGATAAGTCCGTCATTAAGATGTGCAAAACTAACAATATAGGGGATATTCCATAGTCTGGGGAACACTTAGTGTGTCAAAATCATTGTTTTTTGTCATATTTCGGTTTATTTTGTAGCAAAGGGGAATTTATTTTTGAAAAGTATCGTATCTAAAGTATTTTTTCGTGCTGAACACGTTGGCGCTTGCAGAATTTTGCTATGACGTCACATTTGAAAGAAAAACGTAGTTAAAGTGTGACGTGATAGCAAAATTCCGCTAGCGCCATCATTTTTAGCAGGAAGAAATACGTCAGAAATTATACTTCGTTTGTCAAAAATAAATTCTCCTCTGCTTCGCACGAAGTAAACCGAAATACGGCCAAAAACCCTATTTTGGACACATTTAATTTCATTTTTCTTTAAAATGTGAAGTGATAGCAAATTTATAGTCGCGGCATCGTTTTCAGTACGAAAAAATATTTCGGAAATGATACTTTGCTTGTCAAAATTAAATTCCCTTTTGTTACAAAATAAACCGAAATATAGCGATAAACCCTAATTTTGACACATTTAACCATGTTTTTCTCCAAAATGTGACGTAATAGCAAAATTCTGCTAGCGCCATCTTTTTCAACACTAAAAAATACGTCGAGAATGATACTTCGCTTGACAAGGCAGACAAAAAGAAACACTAATACGCAGTTTCCGCTAAATCATTACTTTTTCAGTGATTCATCGCATCATTTCATCCGCCATTTTGAATTTCGTATGTGCTTGATCGGATTCTTAACCCTTTAAGGACGGAGCGAACACATTTTCTGTGAAAAATGCCGCAAAAAGCTTTCAGAATCTGCAAAAAGAAATGGCCCAAACCTCGTTTTCTTCTGCAATTTATTCGGAAACGACAATGTAATGTACGCAGTAACACAAAATATCATGTTCAAAATGTTGCAGTTTTAAAATGGTACCTATCGCTTTCAAATTTTCAAAATGGCGACTTGTTATTGGTCAAGTTGAATTTTGAAAATCATCTCTCTTATTGAAAATCAGCGAGTCCAAAAACCCGACAGAGTCCATTTTGATGAAAGTTCTGTATTTTAGAAATGTCCGCCATATACATATTAGGTCTGCCCATTTGAATTTCGAAAATGTGAAATCTTATTTATAATCAGCGACTCCAAAAATACAAATTTATAGTAATGGAGCAATTGCCGACATACAATATACATAATACAATATGAGAACAGTATTCAAAATTAGCTCTTTAGGCGCCATTTACAAGTCGCCATTATGAAAAGTCGCAGGTACGATTTTGCTGAAACATTTTGAACGCGATATTTTGGCTTTTAGTGTACTCTTCTCTGCGGTTTCCGGGTGTAACTTCATCTTGAAAAGGAATATTAGGTACACAAAACGTCGACGAACAGTTTGTACGGTAGTGTTCAGAACTGGCTACGATTTAATTACTAAAACCATTTTTTTTATTTGTTGAATATTAAAATTAAAATTATAAAAACCGATTTAAAAAAAAAAAAAAAATTTACGCTTCTTTTTACACAAAAATCGTAATTTTGACTTCTTTGCATGAAACATCAAACGGCTATAACTCTTCAACAGTTCAGCATAGAAACTTCAACCAGTGGTCATTTTACAGCTAATTTCATTCTCTTCAAAACATTTCGAATACTACTACCGTCTAAATGTAGCCAAATAATACTTATTTACAAAAAAGTACATGAAAATAACAATTTTTCATATTTTTCTTTTATACCACTGTGCATTTATGATCAAAATAATTTTTTTATTAAACATGTAGATTTGAAATTTCATTATCTACTACTTTTATTCTGTGCACTTTTCGTGTACGAAGCATGGTTTTCGAGAAATTATTGATTTAATTGCAAAAAAAATCCGATTGTGCGTTAATTTGTTTTTCAAATGTTGATAGCTCCGTAAATATTGAACGTACACCATTGCATGTCAAAAGAAAATTGTTCATAATTTTATCCTCTACTACTTTTATTTGAAGCATTTTACGAGCCGAATGGTTATTTTTTACTTATAAGCGAAAAACGTGCGATCCTCGCACGCGTTACAGTTACTTCTCAAAACTGCCAATATCCGAAAAAAATCTATTTCGGCTTCTATTGGTCGTAGAAGCTTTTATAAAAAAGGAAATTGTGCAGAATTTGTCCAGCTACAATTTTCGTATTTTTCTTTTCTTCATTTACAGTAATATTTTTCGAGTTATTTCAGAAAAACGTATTTTTTGGACACATTTCCTCAGGCAGCTTGTACTGATGGTGATTTTTGAGACAATGAAAAGTACGACAAGAAGCCAGTTTTCAAATTTTCAGCCCGTTACAATTTTTTTAATCCAAATCGAAAAATATCGGCCGATTTTACTGGCCTTTATTTTAAAAAGGGTCATACATTGAAAAATTTGGGCATATAAGCAGAGAAAATCACGAACGAGGTCTCTCACCTGGTGTCACTGATGTCAACTTTATTCAATTAATAAGTATTAAATTAAAATTAAAAACGCATTAGCCTTGGAAATTAAAAAGAAAAAATAATTAGATTAAAACCTCGAAAGAATTGAAGAAACCAAAAAATATTTTTCTGCTGTATAAGAACACAAGTAATTTGAAATTTCTGAATAATATAGTAGATGTTCTATGTTATGTACATTATTATCATATAATTATAGTTTTAGCTAAATAAACGTTATTAAAAAAAATGAATGTGAAAATATTAATTTTCCTCATTTTATGTTAAACACAGCTTAAAAAACCGATATTCATGAAAATTTTGTTACTTAACCATTACCTTAACTGTTACAATAGTGACAAGAAAATATTTACTAATAACGCATTGTTAGGATCTCAACGAAAACAGAAAGAAAGATTATGACTTTTAGTTCTGTTCTTGTGCGTTTTATTAAATTAATGAAAAATCCTTTCATCAAACATGACGATAACGAAATTGCGATTCGATTAGGTTCAATGATTAAAAAAATAATACATGATTAAAACCAAATTAATCACAAGTTTCTTAAAAGTATACAGGCAGAAATGTTTTCAAAAATTAACGATTTCTGCCTAAAAACCAAACATTCCCGACACTGGAGATTTATGTTTCTAATTTCAAAATTACTATAAATTTCGTATATTTAACATATTTAACTAAATAAATAAAATGTGTTTTCAACCTCAGAATCGAAATTTACCATATTGACTTTGGTGAAAGCATTTTTATATTTTTTTCAAATTTCATGTTTACAATCACTGAACTAAGTTAAAATATTAGTTTCGTACAAATTCGTGCAAAAATTATTATAAATATTTCACACACATGCTTTTCGCGTTTTCGTTAAGGAGATTCTAATATTATTGCAATAAACTGCACTGGCGTATTTATCGGTCAATGACATTAATGCATAAAAAAATCCAATCGTCCCCCTGTAAACGAAAGGTGCCTAAATTCCGGTTTACGTTTCGCGGTATCCGATTCGGGTGGACCCTTTGGGAAAACCTTAAGAGCATTAAAATATCACTTTCGGTACATCTTTTGCTTTACTCAGGTGTTTTTAAGCACTGCATATTACTCATTGATTTGATCGAAGAAAAAAGCATTTAAAATACAAATTCATGTTAACACAATATTATTTTCAAATACATGGAAGAGCGAAAAGATAGAGGCAGAAATGATGATAAATTTTAGATTAAACGAGAAAGTTTAAATTTGGATAGCTATTAAACGAGTATATGCTAAAATATACGCAGTAGATTACTTAAGGGAATACCAAATTTGATATGCTCAATGCTTGCTTTTAATGTAATTTAGCAACGATGTAAACACCTTATTTTCTCCTACGTATTCCTCTTACGTTCAGATTATATATATTTGAAATATTCGTCGATGTATTTATTTTATTATTATAACTGACACTATTTATCATTTTCAAACAAAGATGGGCAAATTCACGAAACTTTTAATATTTGACTGCATAAAGAAATGAATATAAATTTTCAATGTACACTATCTGTACTTTTTTTTTTGTTTTTGTATCTTTAAAAAATAAGAAAAATGCTGTGCCACTCTTTTTCCCCTTAAGCTTTAAAATCTAACGATATGAAATTATTAAACAATATAAATGCATTTAGGACTTGGAATTTTTGATTTAATGGAAAATAATAGCACGTCTTCTTTTTTATAATTTTTCTTCCTCTGTAGTATCGGAAAGAATTGTTATGATTTTTAATTATTAAACAACGGTAGAAATAAAATGTAAAGGTAACAAATTTCGTTCAAACTGTTCAATGACATATTTTTCCAATCAGTAACATAAATTAATAGTTTGTAAAAATAACATGTTAAATATATTACACAACATATTTAATATGTTACATATAAGACAACATTAATATCACGGTTTAAAATCTTGAATATTTACATTGAATCAATTTTTTACATAATAATTGAGCTATAACGAACCTGGAGCATTGATTTAGAAATCAATTCAAACCCTAATAAAAATTTCTCCTGATGGGGCACACACTTTCACTTAGAGATGTATTTTCAAAAAAAGCGTTCTTTATTTTATGGGACTTTTTAACTCTTCGTTAGTTATAGGCACACCACAAAATCGAGTGTTTTTTTTTGTTATTTGATAGCAGTGAAGCTATCAAAATTTCGATTCATTATCTAATAACTTTAAAATTAATAGGGGTGCAAAGCAAAATAAAATTGAAAATCTCACTACTAACTGTGCAATTAAATGGAGCAAATGATATAAACTCGACTTTAAATTATGGTGTTTCTTAATTTAAGTATATATACTTATATTTTATTGCATTTTTATATTGAATATTTTGTAGATACAGTCTTAAACCACCCAGCCCCACAAAGTCAAAAGTTAAGTGGATGTGCTCAGATATTGAACTATTTTGTACCACTGTATACAAATGGAATGTCTGAAAATTTTCCGTTGTTACTACCGTAACAAAAGTGATTAATGTAGGTAAATACCTCTTTGAATCAGAATAGAACTGGGAAATTATTAAGTAATTAATTTGACTGATTATAGCGTTTCATGGAACGGATAAATGCAAAATTATTGTTCGGTGGAATCTTTGGTTTCGTAATCGAGGAAGCCAATATTGATTAATTATAACTGGTAGTAAGATTCCGTAATTCGTGTAGATAGGTCAAGATTCCCTACTTTGTATAAAGCAGTTGAAAATCGTCCATAGATGATATTATGACATTAATGAGTAGTGACAGTGTTATTTACTCTGGAAGGTATATTAGAAGATAATTGTATTATTACGTGGCATCATCAATTGCAAAACTTTTTTGATGATGATTATTTCTGTGTGTTTTACTTACACTTTCAAAAACAAAATGCCTTAAAGGCCGGAGAACAAAGTTCCAAAATCAAGACCCCGAAAGGCTAAAATTTCGATATTACCTGAGTCCAAGGTATTTTAATTTGTTTTCTTTTTTCCAAATTTATGTTGAAATTTTGGCCTTTCGGTGTGCTGATTTTCGGCACTTTGTTCCCCGGTCGTCATAAAATGTCTCATTTTTAGGAAAATGGGGCACCAAAAGTGTCTTGAAATAAGATATTTTGGCATGTAATTCCTGTCAAATGAAATACTTGGGGACGTTTTGTTTTTACCGTATAAGCACTATACATTCAATGTTTTGAAAATAAGGATTAAAAACGGCAATTGTCAGAAAAGCAAGCTTTCTATTGGATAAATACAAAAATAGTAACAATATTATGTAATAATGGCGCAATTAGCGATCTCCTCGCTTGGCTCGTGCGACAAACTTCGCACTCGTCGGAGATCGACATTTTGCCAGTGTTGCGTACGATATTTTTTGTTAAAAAAATAATATTTTCATGGATTAATTTATGCCTCTTTTTTAGGAAAGTTCTTAAGTAATGTAGAGGGGCACATCATTATTTGAAAGTAGTTCAATATAGTATAATATTAAAATAATTCAAAAAAATGTTTATCGGCCATCAGTTTTCATATAATATTATAAAGCAATTAAATTATTCGTAAAAGTATAATATAATAGTATAATATTCTCCACAAAAGACAAATGCCTAACCCTAAAATTTCTTACACTGAAAATTTACTTTTTAAGAATCAGAATTTTGTCTTGCAATAGTGTCTTAATTTTCACTCTTTAAGTGTGAATTCTCATAGTAAATCTAGGAGAATGAAATTTATATTTTAGTACATTATAAAGTTACCTTTGCAAACAATCTCTCTATCACTATACATTGTATTCTAAGTTTCGTCTTTTGTCGGTTAAAATATTAGTTTATATTTATACAAGATTTGAGAAAGCCAGAATTACAGAATTCTTCGTTTTTTTGTCAATTACGACATTAAATAGAACGATTTGTAGTTTTCACGAGAATAAAAAGCAATCAAGTAAAAATTATTAAAATTTGCAAACGAAGAAATTTAGTGGTTAATATATTCCTTTGAAATTATATTATTTGTAGGGTTATGAATGTAGTGCAATGTATAATAAATATAAAAAACGGAATATGAAATTGGTACATAAAATTGTATTATGCAATGGTGCATTGACCCTATCAGAGTAATCTTTTACCGAAAAGAAGTACTTTTTTATTTAGGATAAATAACTCTGTTGCTGCAGTTCCTTCTACACCTGCAAAAATATTCATCTTTCATGGGTAAGATGTTAAATTCAAAAGTGCAATTATCTATCTTAATGTAACTTCTAACAAGATATAAGTATATATGATTCTATGTGTAAGTTAAGTTCCAAAAATTTTATAATATTTTTGCTTTTTAAAAGAAAAGTCATCAGAATTATTTTTATAGAAACTTCATCATCAAGAAATGCGATGCCACGCAATAAACTGAAATACTAATAAAAACTAAGATGAAAAGAAACCGCCAATACCCGCACTAAAATGAATTCCACTAAAAACATTTCCAGAAAAATTCTTAGTAAATTTAAGTACTTTTTAACTACTGAGCGTCTTTTAATAGGCCCTCAAAGAAATTTTGTTGCTGTTACAGTCATTCCTAGTAGAAAATGAGTCTAGTTTTTGGCTAGTTTCTGTCCAATTATGATATTTCCCATTTTCAAGGTATAGAAAAATGGACAGTGTAAAATAAAACTGGACAGATTTCTACCAGGGTTGAAGGATTTTAATCAGTTAAAAATATAAGTTCTACTAAACATCATCTAAAAATTAATCTTCATTCTTTTTAGTTTATTGGATACTTAAACTCAAATAATTTCGTTAAGAAGTCAAATATACTAAGAATTTTTCTTTGCAGTATATGTGACGTAAATTATTAAAAACAGGAACACAGTTCTTTCATGATAGCACAATTATAATCTATACAATAATACACCGACTGAAATTTTACAACGTATGCCTTAAACGATTAAAAATCAAAATTAAGATTAGTTTATACCTTTTTTTTTTATTTTGATTAGTTTATAATTGGAAAAACTTAGAAACCGAACGTACAATTCCAGTGTATTATTACCGAATGCTTATGTATGTAATACATCCTTGAAGTTCATTTTTACGACAGTTTAAGTCTTTTATTTCTGTATAATTTAAATTATATCAGACTCTTCCCGTGACATTGGTTGATTATGTTCTTTATTCATTTTTTAATGTCTACCCTTGAAGTAACTGGCTCGTCAATCAAGGACAAACCTTAAAATATTCTTAATTCTACTGAAATACCTTCTCAAGGTGTACTCGTAATTTCATGTTATGATCATGTAAAAGGCGAGCTAATTAACTATAAATGTTTTCTTCGTATTTTTAAAATAGTTTTCATCTAATACATCATGATCTATTCACCTCTAATAAGAATCATACTTATGGTATTTTACTACGAACATATAAAAATAAAATCTTTCGTTTTAACTTCCCAAGGTAACAAAATTGTTATGAGGTATATGGTATATCCTTAAATTACATATAAAATCACATAAATGGTTGATAATTAAAGCAGTCTACACTTTTCAGGTATGTGAAAATAACAAATTTCCATAGTCAACAAGTGTCAAATTATGAATGTTTAAAAAGACGTATCAAATATAAAAAATTGTCTCCAATGTTTCGACAAAATAATAGTCCATCTCAAGAAGAGCAAAAGCTGTCTTTTTAGACATTTATAATTTGACACGGTTTATTGACTATGGAAATTTTGTTTTTATTTTCACAGATGTGCCGTTTTATCTATATAATGTTGTATTACTCAAAAGTGTCAGGTGTCAATAATTGACAGGTGGGTGGTGTTTTCTTCACTATCAAGTAAATCTACCCAAGTGTCAGTAACCGATTTGGCTGTAACTTGGCATACTTTTAGAATTCATCAAAATAAACGATACCTATTTTTTTTATTGGCAAAGAAGAAGGTTTAAGGGTAGAAACTTCCCCATTAGTTAGTAAAAAATACGTAAATTTATATAAAAATGGGCTATCTTTTATAAATCTCATATAGTTAAATATAATTTCGTAATATGTGGTAGTTGAGGGTTTTTGGGGGCTAATTATGAATCTGAAGTCATTTTGAAAAAATACAAAATGGCGGATTCAATATGGCGGACTAAAGTCATTTATCAGTGAAGCATAACCAGTTTTCTTACCTTCGATTTAAAAATTTGATAAAATATGTATGGTACAAGAGCGGTTATTTTGAGGAAAGACCACCTAAATTTGAAAATCCCGTCAAGTTCTGCTTTGAGAAATGCTAACCAAACTGCGACATTTGCAGTGTCGCAGGGTTTTAGAAATGTGCTTGGTGTACTACATCCCTATGTTTTACACATTATTATAGAAATTATTACTACTGAGAGCACTACTACACCGAATATGCCTTCTTTGTTTATGTGTATCAAGTTTAATGTTTTACTTTCTAATATTAATGTATTTCGGATAGTTTTTAGTTTCTAGTTTTTAGTTTTTAGTTCAATTAAGAATGGGAAAAATTCACAATGTTTTCTTTTCTTTCAAAAAACTGCTTTGCAATATAAAAATAACGCGCAATTAAAAAATGTTTCAGAAAGTTTTTAAAATATAAAAAAAAAAAATAAATTAAAATTAAACAAAGAAATAAAAAAAAGAATAAAAAAAGGGAGAGCAGAATCTTATCGTAAACCTCCACGTGGTGCACTCTGGGTTTGAGATTAATTCACCAGCCAACTGCATGAGTAAGAAACGTTTGTTTTATTATTAATTTTCATAAAATTCATGTATTCTATTTTAAGTTTTATAAATTCGACTTCAAATTCATAATGGGACCACAAATTCGCTGATTCCCTAACAAGCTTACGGGAAGTTAAACAACTTGCTTAAAACGTTTTTTTTTTAATTTGTCATCCTGTATTTTCATTCTCCCAAACCGAACTTTACAATTGCAATTAGCGACCTTATATAAAGCTTAATATAAAATCTAACGCTTTTTATAGAATTCAGTTGTCCATATTATTTCCGCCATTTTAAATCTTTGATTTGTAGCTCACATTTGTAAGCAGTGCCCGTAAAATTCCTTAATGTAAAGCCTCACTGCAATCCAAACGGTTAAATAACTTTAGTCCGCCATATTGAATCCGTCATTTTGTATTTTTGAAAAATGACTTCAGATTCGGAGTTAGCACCCCCAAAAACTCTTCACTACCAAATATTGAGAAATTATATTTAACTATATGAGATTTATAAAAGATAGCACATTATTATATAAATTTGCGTATTTTTTACTAACTAATGGGGTAGTTTCGGCCCTTACACTTGGGTAGGTTTACTTATAAGTACAGTCGTATTGACAATAAAACATCAATAATCAAAAACTTTTAATATGTGTTGACATAATATATAATTTAATTTACATTTTATGGGGTTTCTTCAAAAATCAAAGATAAAGACAAGTATTACAATCTGATTTATGAGGACGAAAAAATATAAAGTACAGAGTATGAATTCGAAAAAATCATCACTTAAAAGATTTGTACCAACGAATTTTAATATTTCATCTCTTCCATTCCCTGCTGATGAAGATGTCAGATAGAATTGAAATACTTCATTTTGACACTTGTAGGTTCTATATGTAGAATAATTTACATTTTCAAAAATCCGAACACAACCCTTAGGGTCTGAAATGTTCTTCCCTGTGTCTTATGCTTAGTGAGTGATGTTTAACTTGGTAGATTGCTAGTGGATCGCTTACACAACAAGGTGACTCGTCTCCCTGAACTTATTAATATTCATTGCGTATTTTACTGTTTGTGAGCAGATGGGCACAGTTGCCATTTCTAACATATATTTAAATCGGAAGGAATTATATGTAAATAAGATGAGTTTTTGGTCTAACATAACTTCAGACAAGTATTTCTTCTATCTTCGTCGTTTTCAAAGTTTTGTTTCTTCTATGCAATAATTTTCCTGAAGTTGACAGGAATTTTCAAAAACTTCGGATATAAATTAACGTAAGATACTTTGCATACTAAAATAACCTGGATGGACGCCAGTAGTGCAGAATATGAAAAATCCATATTCCTAATTAGTTGGGAGCTTTACTATCTTTATGAAAGGGTAACAACAGTTTGGTAACCCGATTATTTATTATTATTTCAAATATTCATTTCGTTGTCTATTTAGCGAATGAGTTAGATGTGAAAAACCGCAAAAATGTGCCTTTATTATCATTTTTGAGGCTATAACTCCAGAAATATTGCTCGCAGATCTTATGTTCTACGGGATAATTTGAAGGGCTGAAAAAAAGATTGAAAATTAGCTCTCATTTATTGAAATAGCATAAAAAAGAGCCGAGTTATTAAGAGTTAATACGAGTAAAGGACTTTTCGGTTTGAAATATCAAGGAGAATCACTTCTTGAAATATTGTTAGTCAGTTCTTGGACACCCTGCATAAGAATATGTTAATATTTTTAAAATATTTGAAAACAGTAACAAGAAATTTGAATTCCCAACAAAAAATTATTTATTATGAGCGTTTAATAATATAGGTATTAATTTGTTAATTAATATTAATTGTTTACAAATTATATAACTAATGTGTGGTACCAATTTTAATGTAAAATAATATAATTATTTGATTTCTGTAAGCATTTTTATTTCCTATTATTTGGCATGTACACAGTAATAACGAGTGTGAACAGCATAAAGTCACTTAAAAGTTAAAAAACTGATCGAAATTTTTACGAAAGAAAATAAAGTTGAAGCAATGTCAGATTCTTATTTCTGAACATTTCATGAAAATATCGTTACAGTTAGAACCGGTATTTCGAATATTGCGGTACTTGCTGCTGGGTTTTTTTCCGTCTTACAGTTTTCCCCACGCCACTATACATCCGAATGGGAATACCCCATGATAATTTGGGAGACGCCGTGGGCAGTGGCTTTGACCCATCCAAAGGCAAAATGTCCAAATGAAGTAAAATTCGCAACATTGTAAACAGTTATAAAAAATTACATAAATGAAACATTAAAATGCCTTTAAAGTCATATGAACCACGTCAAAATTACTAAATTTAGGCAAGCAAAATGACTTGGCAATCTTAATAAAATTATATAATCCAAGATTAAGTCAATGGCCTCATTGCATGCATTCAAATTGTCTTTAAAGGGATTCATGCTTAGAGAGGACAGTCGGGGCGAGAAAATTGAGTGTTCTAATCTTCAAATCATTATTTAATATGATCTTCCGAGACATTTGCACTTCAGTAACTATGTAACTAGTTTTTCGTTTATGTTAAAATGCTGATCACCTTTGTTAATTTCTACTTCCTCCTTTTTTCGAACAAAACTATCTAAAATTTAGTTGTTCAATTATATTTAGTACTTATGTCGTAAGTTTAGCGTGATTCGCCATCAAATTACCAAAATAGGATTTATCAAAACTGTACAAAATGTTCCTATAGCCTTAACAAAATGTAACTTCCCAGACAGCACAAAATGTTTTGTTACATACCAAATACGTTACTGATATATAACGGTTATGAAGTCGGACATTTTTACATTCCTGTGACATAACCGTTACATATTTGCAACGTCTGTGCTGTATGGGTTCTTGTTATATCGAAGGTTTAAATAAACTAAATACAAATACAATATTATCACCACATTTAAGCTCGACTTTGCTACCCAAAATAAGAAAAGCATGTAAGTTAACTTATTATTAACATTTTCTAGAGTAAAAAGAATTTTTATTAATTTTTTAAATAGTCCTTTTCTACTATTTTTAAATGTGCTTTATCGATTCCCGATAATAAAATCACAAAAAAAACTAATTTTTTTTTCCACGGCACATTGTTAACAAAAACGATTTCCAAATGCATTTCAACATTCAAAATGGCGGATCTAATTCGGCCGACTTATTAATTAAATATTATTGAATTGTCATCAAAATTGATATCTGGGGAAGGGGGAGGGGGGGTCGTTGATTACGAATCTGAAGTTCAAAATTCAAACCTTAATCATTTCTTAGCGAGGCTGGTCCGAAGATGTATAATCGGTACCAAGCCAGATGATTTTACTTCCAAAGACCGAACATCATTTTCCGGCAAGAGTGGCGAATTTTACGTGCGATAGCACACTTCACGGACACTGGTGAAGAAAATTGTACTTTTTACAATTGAAAATTTACAATTTGTTTAAATAATAATTTTTTAAATAAATTCTTTCCTTGTTTCTTTCCATACACTCGATTGCTGCTATTAAATCCCTTTAAAACCCCATTGTTTTAAAAATTTATTTAAACGATTATTATTTAAACAAATTATAAATTTTGAATACTTTTAGACATAAAATTTTAATTTCAAGAGTTACTTTTATATAAGTACTTATTGTCTAATTCGTAGTTAAAGATCGCAAAAACTTTTACATACAAACTTACATTAAATTCTAAAGATTTTAAAAATATTTCCTTCGCTATATTGGATTCATCATTTCAAATTTATGACAACTGAAACTTATGACAATAAATATCCCAAGATGCCACCAGATACTAAAATGGGTTAATTTCAATAAATTTCGTCTTCTATATTGGGTCTGTTATTTTCAATTTTTAGACGACAACACGAGATTCGTAACCAGTAAACCCAAAATCAAGTGACAAGTTATGACAGAATCCGATCAAATTTTTAAAATGTTGCCCGCAATGTTAAACCCGCCATTTTGAATTTTAAAATCATGCCACATTCATAATCATCAACCCCAAAATGTTTGGGTACCAAGTTTGAAGGAAATCTGATAAATTAAAAAAAATGTTGTCCGACATATTGTGTCTTCAATTTTGAATTTGTAAAAACTAACGCCAGATTCTTGATCAGCGACATCAAAAACTTCTTCTGCCACGTTTTAAGCAAATTCGATCAACTGAAAAAAATTTTGTTCGACATACTGGATCCGCCATTTTGAACTTTTAAAAACTAATGCTAAATTTCTGATTAGAGTCATACATTATTGTAGTCGTTATTAAACATAGGATACATTTAAAGTGCATAAAGGTTTATTAATTTATGATGTTGCAAAATTTGTTGGACAATCTTTAACGGATCATAATGTACGACAACCTAAAATTTAAAAGTTCTGGAGATATGCTCTTACACATATTTTGCAAAATAAACCAAAATGCCGTGATTGTTAGGTATTGTTTTTTAATGCTTGTTAAACAAATAATATATTAGAAGAATATTTTTCAGACGCCATCGTCGATTCCAAGTGGCCATAACGAAATAAATGTGTTCAAAATTATTAATTCCTGTATACAATACAAGATGTCGTTGTTCGTTTTCCACTGCATAATGTCAAAAATACAAACAATTTTTAAAAATTCTTAAATTATCTTTTCAAAATCTAAGAATTTAGGATAACGTTTAGGACCAATATCTTGTTTTGGCTTACGTTTGCGTTCAGCTTAATAATCGATTTGGAAATACTTGGTGTTACCTTTTGTTAACTAAAAATATGTGTAGCATACTGATATTTGGACACAGTAACCCTGGTAGAAGTGAAAACATTTTTTGTACAATTCTTGTATAACATTCTTATTTACCATGTTAAAGGTATAGGGGAAATAGCCAGTCTAAGCAAAACTGGACCAATTTCTACCAGGGAATTTACATGTAATACTGAATTATTCATGTACAACTTAATATACTTATATTTAAGTTTAATAAGAATATTAATAAATAAGAAAGTCACAAAAAATATAAAAATATAAATCATTATTATATCAAATAGTCTGATTTCACGTAGAAATGAATTTACGTTAATTTAAGTACCTATTTGTGCAAATTTTAATACTATTGTATATTCCTTCTATTTACAAATCATTAAACTTTTAATCAGCACATCATGTTCTATATCCCGCATTTTGCCGTCGTTCATAAAGCAAAGTGCAATTTATCCTCCTCCATTTGAGATATAACATGATTAAAAGATTCCTTTTCCAGAAATTGTTTGTCACCTTATGGATTATGGTGACGATAAAGCGGCAAAATCCTTTTATGAAATAAGTTTAGAAGAAACATTTCACGCACCTACAGGTGTTATGGAATAGCACACTGCAGCCTGCATAGATTTTGAGCTCCCACTTTATTAACTGAATTGAAACGATTCCCAGAATGAAAAAAAAGCATTTCATCAACACATTTTAATGTGTGCCAAACCTAAAATTGCGAAATAAACTTTTTCTTTTAAACCGCAATTCCGCCACTTACGAATAAAATTTGATCTTTTTTTTGAGAGGAGTGTTAGGCAGATTATGCTTTATAGGCTTTTTTTGGTCTTGGATAACTGAAACGACCCATTAAGATACATTTAAAATTAAAAGTTTGTTTGTTGAATTTTTTCTTCACTATCTATCGTACTAGACTTTTTTATTTGCACGACTAGCCACCCGAAAAGTCAAGAAGCTCTAAATTTAAAGGTATGGACACTGGGCAGAGTTTTTGCTGATGTGCAAATAGCCAAAAACAATACGTTTATATTTGCGTACAGACATTATTTCATCTTTGGGATTTATTTCATTATTTCAACAAGGGATCTTGTATTTATTGGTGAATCACCTGATAAAGAATGGAGATTAATATATACGGCGTTCATAGAACAGGTTAGTCAGAACACGCTATTCATATCGAGGAATATTAACATTTTTGGAGTGGAACTTCACTATTATTA
Source organism: Trichopria drosophilae (assembly GCA_030407085.1). Lineage (NCBI taxonomy): Eukaryota > Metazoa > Arthropoda > Insecta > Hymenoptera > Diapriidae > Trichopria > Trichopria drosophilae. The sequence goes on from CM059582.1 coordinate 196,762,687, forward strand.
ATTACGAAGAAGTGGCTAAATCGATTATCCGAGTCAGTAAGGTGTAATGAAGAACAGCAGATTTTGGTCCGTTCATATAGTCGACGTTTCGACAGCGTCGCTGTCATTATCAAGACTATTTTTGCATAATTGAAATAAGTTAAAAATTAGTGCACATGAGAAAATATTACTTATTGGCATGATGTATATTGCCAAATTCACTATTATTAGACTTAGAATAAGGACATTCCAGTCAAAGAATAAATTTTCACTCTTTAAAAGTGGATTTTTCTCTTCATTCATCGGGCGATTTTACCCCATAATGAAATATAATTAAATGCAAGAGATCTAAACTATTGCACTAAAGTGGATGTATTAGCATTCCACGGTGAAATCTCATTGCGAGTAAATTGTTCTTCCAAGGAATCTGTAGAGTAGGTTATAATGTAAATTCATGTATAAAGCTGACCATCAAGGGAATATACTATTTCTATAATATTTAATCTGTAAGAGTAAAAGGTTTTTTGAAAATAAAAAAAGTGTTATCGCATCAGACTATCTAAGTTAACGCTGTGAAGCATACATTTTTATTTGCGCGGAAAATATCTGAAACTTGTTATTCGAGAGTTTTCGGGATCGTAGAAATGAAAAATAGATAGAATCTCTTTTTGCGACGTTTCATCCTGGTATGTATTCGCTGGAATCATCAGCAAGTGTGGAGTACGAAATACAACTCACTCGATAAGGTCGGGATTGCTTCCATCATCTGACGATAAATTACTATTATAAATAAACATTTGATAGTAGTAGGGATTTATTTCAAATATCTGAATAATAGTAGATTTTTTCAATAAATTTTTCGTTTACTTATCAAAAACAAATAGTTAACCGCCAGGGTGGTAAGTGTGTGTGTGGTGTTTTCATTGTTCTCTGGTAGTTCCAAAATATAGGTCAAGCTTCAATTTGGCATTCACTAATAAAAATAAATCTTGAATTAAAACCAATGGTTACTTATTTTATGGTAAAGAAGCCGTGATCGAGTGAAACGTAGGGACTAGTTAACAAATTTTAATACATGCGACTAAAATGTTGTACCAAAAATTAGATATTGTTCAGAATGTGTGCTCAACTTCAGTCGGTTGAGAATTTTAGATTTTAGATTTAGATAATTATTTAGACTAAAATCAAACATTCATACGAAAAATGATTAGTGTTAGTAAGTGTTCATTGAACGGAAAAAAATCTTTTCTCAATAACTAACACAGTGACGTTTTTAAGGTAATCATATATTTCATCCTTTGAAAGAATACATTTCATTGTGGCTATCAGATGTACTCTTCGGTTCAATGAATCTTTTCTCATTGAATAAATTAACCCAATAACCGCCAAATGCATTGGAATTTTGTCTTGAGTTCAGCATTGATTTCCCGCATGAAACATATAAGGAAAAAAATCGACAGTGCATGAATTTTATTGTTAGCACAAATCGAAAAATTATGTAAAATTTCGCGATATTTTGACGTGTTTTTACAATTTATGTGTACTGATCCTTTCGACATTATATTGGATGTCAGTTTGGTGATTCCTCGATCGCGCAGTGAAAGAAGCTGCGCGCGCAACGCGTGTTTCACTTCCACTTACTTGGTGTGTTTATAGTAAATACATGAAATTTCATCACAAAATGGATAGATTAGTCGCAAATATAGCATACGTTTTATGCGAGATTTATATGCAAAGTAAAATAACATAATTATGCGACAAAATTTAGTAATATTGAACTTACAATTGCAATGGTTTACACCAAATATTCGACTGTTAAAATTACGATTTGGTGACAGCAAACATATCAGTCTCTCAGTGTATAATCAATTCTTAAAACCCATTTATAATTAATTAATAATGTAATTGAAAAGAAGACTTCCTCAGAACTGAAAAAAATATCAAATCAGTTAAAAAAACAAGATTTATGATAACTCGTATTTACCGGATGAGATGAGAAAAATGTCTGGAAATACCAAAAACGGTCTCGCTTGGAATTACCCTGTTGACTGTTCCACTTTCCCTCAATAACAGCGTAGTGGTTTCAATCAAATTTAGAGGAGGTGAGTATGTCGAAATCGTTTCTATTTTGCTATAAGATCCAGTGCTGTAGTTGATCTGGGTTAAATTAAAATAAGGTTGCGGTATTGTATTGTACATGGAAAAATAAAACTCTGTTCTCATTACTGTTATTAGCGAAAAAAAAGACAAGAAATGTTTGATTACATCGAGAATTGAATGGATTAAATAAATGAACCGATTTGAATTAGTTGATAGATACCTTTTTATTTTCAGTTAAATTTAAATTTGCCGTTGCTTAAAAATCAGATTATTGTTTGATGAGTAAAACTTGCAGTCCATAGAACTTGCAAAATTTTAATCGTGTTTGTGAAGTATGTATACATATTTAATTAATTTATCCGATAGAGAAAATTATCACTTGTTATTTTATATTTTACTTATTATAATCATTTATTACAAGAGATTATTGACCTCCAACAACTGTCTCCATAGGAGTTTATAATATTAACCACCTATCGTCAATTTACAAAAAACCTTCCGCGAATTTCAAACGTCTGTAAAGTGTAATTTTCTTGTCTTAGTTGCGACTTGCCTTTAAACATAAAATCCAGTGTAGATTTTCGGTAAACTTAATTCGATCTCCTTGTGCAGCAAGTGAAAAATACTGCAGGAACGACCCCAAGTTAAAAATAAAATGGGAAATATAACATCGATTTTGTAATTTTTCGACATCATAACCGTAATTACTCAGTTATATCACACTCCAGCAACTTATTAGATTGTAGACCGCCACCATGGGTCTACATCAAACGTCCAGTCAAAATCAAACGTTTTGAAAACTTTTGAAAAGCCAGTTGTACGATCATCGAGTAACTGGTTGCATTTGGGTTTCCCGCATTGAATATATAAAATTTGATGCTCGATTCTTATCATTGACTTCGAAAGCTTCCGATTGTGTAGTTTTACGATTAACATGTTATATAAAAACATAACATGATATATATAAACTTAAAATAAATTAACGACAAACTTTCAATTATTTACATTCCTAAATACCTTGTCGAATAAAGAACCCAAACATTTTGAACAAAAGTAATTTTTAATTATTTGGAAAAATTTTTTAAAAATTACAAAGTAACATATCTTTAACACGAAATTAAACTGGATAGTTAAATAATTATACCTTCATCTGCTAATTTAAACATCCTTTTTTTTAACAACTATTTTATACTACCAAATATAACACATGTATTCAACATAGCTACGAATTCAATTATTTCGTTGTTCTTTGTAAAACGAATTTACGTTCACTTTTGAAGTATGAATGTCTATAACAATTAATAGCTACCTACTTTCGTGTGAAGTATTTCAGTGGAAAAGAATGGTCTTGAAAAGATTATTCCATAACTGTAACAGCTCTACCTGTAGTTGAAGCAGTGGAAGTAAGACAATTATAATATGTATTCTGCTTTATCGACAGTTAGTCTGTCAGTTATCTGCATAACAATAAAATTACTATTTATTACAATAACAATTTTACTGAACAGTTTCCAAATTTTTATCGTCCTAATATGGTATAATAATGTAATATACTTACGTAAATGTTAATTTGTAAATATAAATAATAATTCAACGATTCTCAGGCAAAAAAATTGGAAGCTGTTTCGAAAGGATTCCGTTTTCTTGTTACCAATAAAAAAATCTGAACTTTCTAAATCATGGGCTTCGTATATTACAGTTTTTGTTATGCAAAAGACTTTTTAATACTCTACTGATAAATTCTTCAGTTGATTTATTTCACGTTTTGCCACTCATAATAACTGGCTATTCCTTTATCATATTGTATAACAGGTTGTGAAACATTGATTTAAATTCTCTGAAGAATTCGTCCAGAAATGGCAAATTCAATCCACGTGCCAAAAAAATCCATAAATACCTGGATTTTAAACAATATATTTACTGAAGCTATGACTTTTTTTAAGATGTCGAACATCATGACCGAAACATCATTTAAGATTTCGGGTTTTTATTGTCTCTGTACCATCAAAACATCTTTGATATTAATTACCTTTTTAACTAATTTTATAATTTTTTAATATATTAAATAAAAAAAGCAATATCTTGGATTTTGATACTAAGGAATTGATTAAGGAATTACATTTAAGGCAAAATTATGTTATCCCTTTTTTGTCCGAAATGAGAAAACCAGGTACGTCTCCTTTCTAGTCAAGAAAACTTCAAAAATCGATTATAATTATTAATGTAATACAGTTTACATACGCTGACCAATACAAAAATTAAATTAAATTACCACCATTTTGAATTTTTTAACTCAGAATTAATATAATCTTACTATATAATCGGTGAATATTAATATTATCATTATAACATTAAAAAAACTTTCTATGATCTCCATTTCAAAATATTAATAATTTGGAATACATTTGATTCGTTTCGTGGCTATTTTGAATTGCCATTGCATATCAAAATATCTTACCAGCATATTATTTACGTTTAACAATGGATCACTTTTTATTAATGCAGCAACACAGAACAATGGAGAAAAACGTGAGAAATAAGAACAATCTAAAAATCATTGCTTTTTTATTTTATTTTGCATAATGTTTACATAAATAATCATACCTGCATTTCTCAATTCAAGCTACACATGGTAAAATTGTAATTGTTAAAAGAAAAAAAGTATAATTTTGCAAAAATAACTAACAATATATATCAGGATAATAAACTCGAAAAAGTTTTTCGAGAAAAAAAATTAATAATAAAACTCGCTTCGAAAAAATACCTTAAACATAATTCATTACTTTCAACCCAACCTAACCTTACATAATATAAAATAAGGATAATCATGTTCAAAAATTGACTGTACATAATGTAAGTTAAGATTTGTGGATTCCATTGATGGTGAAATAAAGAATTAGATAATACTGACGAGGTGAAAATGTCATTCATGATTAAAAACAAACCTAACCTAACATTTGTTATTTTTTCTAAACTCATTTTTGTTCAAAATTATTTGTAAGAAACTTAATTTCATTGAAGTTATTTTGAAATGTTATTTATACAGGATACCGTTTATAATATATGAAGTAAATGATTACATAGATCTATTCTAATGGTTATTCTTTTGAGGTTTAAACTTCCTTATAATTTATATTTTCTCTTTGTTAGGAAATTTGGGGACACTTTAAAAACCCGATAAATCACAAAACAGACACTTCAAAAACCCGATATACAAAAACCAGACATTTCAAAATACAGACATAGAAAAATCAAACATTTAAAAATGTACATATTCTGAAAATGTAATTAATGATTGATTTAGTGTTTAATAAATAACCAGGGGGTCAAATTGATTTGACCTTCGAGTGACCTAGATAATTAATTCCTTGGTCAACCATTTTTGACCATAACATGACCTTCCAGTGAGGTCTCAAGGGCGTCGACCCAAGATCATTTTTTTATGTAGTGAACGCACCAATCGGAAGTGTCGAGATTTTGAAATGTCGGGTTTTTTAAGTGCCTGTTTTGTGATTTGTCTGGTTTTTTAGGTGCACCCGGAAATTTCAATATTTTGTATACAAATTCTAACGAGGCCAAATATAGATACCGGCTGTCCTCCTTTATGTTATTACATACTTTATTTATTTATTAATAAGCTATTGTATCAAATGCTCCTCAAGAACACTTATCATTAGTCTTTTGTTTCATCATTAGATATTAATATAATTAAATAGCTAGATTTCGCCACATAATAATTGTTATAGTTTCATTTTATATAGAACATGCTACTTACCTAAGGCATACATTATTTAAATTATACAATAACATCACCCATAGTAATCATTGTTATTGTTTACCATAGCGATTTTCTCTTTGTTGTCTTTTCCGTGTTACTTTTCCCATAATTTTTTTCTGCTGAATTAAAAGAGATTCAATGCTTATTAGTGAAGTGAATGGGTAGCTTGTAATAATAATGTACATCATGATTTACAAGAACGTCCGTTCTGACATGGATAAGGAATTTTGTTTTGCCAGTTCCCAACCTCCAAACCATTCTTACTAAATACCGTTAATTAACATTTTTAATAAGCATCGACTTTTCGAAAACGCTGTGATTATAACAATTTTTAAACATACTTGAAAGTGTACACATTAATTGTGAATTTCTCGTGGGAACAATGAATTGGCAGAAAGAAACTATGATTTCAAGTAACTGCTTTCAAGTCATAATGACCTGCATTAGCCGTGACAATATCAGACAGACAATATTTGTATATCTATTTTGAAAAAGTAATAGTGAAAACTATATTTAATTACAATTAAAATTAAATCTACAAAAGGTGCATAATTTTTCCAATATTTTCGACAGCGTAAAACTTACAAAATCTATTACAATGCAGTTATACTACAACAATGTTTATTATGAGGCAGAAGGAATAAAAAATTCAATTTTTCATACATGGATAATAATATATTTTAAGAATGCACTTAGAAAAACAAATAGTTGAAAAGACCATTTTTTACTATGAATCACAGTATGAAATGAGGACTAGGCATGGTGATAGTTAAAATAACTATTCTGAAATAGTAAAGTTTAACTATTGTTTTATGATTCAAAACGCTACTTATCATAATAGACAAATAGACTCAACTATTTTAAAATAGACATTTCAGAAATTACTTCCTTCACTGAGAGAAATTATATAAGAAATTTTCATCCAAAATATGGAAAGGAGTCAATATTCACTTTTTAAAAATATTTCTAAACTGTATAATCATATCATATGAAAAGTCTACTTTTCTCCCTTCATTCTTTGTTTAATCCAAACAAGGAAACAAAGAGAAAAACAAAAAAATCAATACTGTACGCTAAGTTTGTGAATGTCATACTCTAGCCAGTTAAAAACTGTATTATGAAATGCCATTAGATTATACACACAAATTTCAATGTCGTGTAATTCGTCTACAGATACACGTGGGTATACGACATGTATTATGCATTATCATATCTTGATGCCGGACGATCCTTCGTATGACCAAATGAAAATCCACTTCATTAACGGGAGCCACGGGCTCGAAGAAAAAAAGCTGCGAACGCCGCTTCGCCACCTGGCGGTATCAAAAGACACGGGGTGCGGCATTCCTTAGTATCCATTTATAGTGTATACAAACTTTAACTAGGAATAATAGTAAATATAAAGATTTACTACGAGACATAGTGTGAAATGAGGACTACACTAGATTATAGTTATTTTAACTTCATTTATCATATTTATTTAAATCCCTCTACGTAGTTGATTTTTTAACTGTGAGAAGATCGCTGGTGTAACAAAATTATAGTAAAATCGACTGTCAAAGTGGTAAATTTAACTATTTTTCATAGTAGTTTTAACTATATTTTTCCAACTATGTGATATAGTCCATTTAACTATGGATTGTTTCTCAGCGTAGCATTTAAGGGTTACGAATGTCGTGCAAGTTAGAAAAAAAAATAATATACTTCACTAATATGGTTAATTAAGATGGACAGATATTTTGCAGAAATTATAGTGTGCTTACAAGCATCGTTGATATCAATGAAAACCATGGAACTTAGAAGTCGATGTGTAGTTATGTATTACAACTTTAAGTACTAATGCCTTTGACGGTAATCTGGTCTAATTGCGCATGCGTCTTGGGTAGTTAGTAGACCCTCAGGTGGTACATGAACTTTGTTAACCGTTATAAGACGAACAAGCGGATAGTTATGTCAGTAGCGTGTCCAGGATTAATTTGTTATTGGGTGACGTTCGGACACAAAGTCGTGTTGAATACTAAATAATTGAATTTTGTCTGACAGTAATTTGGGAAGGTTATGAAACGTTAAAAAAAATAAAGAAAAATAATAAAATTGTAATTGATAAATATTATATTTAGTAAAAATGAGTGTATGCAAAAGAAACGATTGAAATAAATATCTATTACCGGAATTACACGCCCAGTAGTAAAACTGATAAGCTTTCCTGGCTTCGATATCTATTCTGTAGTTGTAATTAGATTTGTTGAAATCTATTTGGCTAGAGTGTGACATTAACAAATTTAGCGCAGTATTGATTTTTTTGTTTTTCTCTTTGTTTCCTTATTTATCTTAAACAAAGAACGAAGGAATAAAAGTAGACTTTTCATACGCTATGCTATTTATAGTTTACAAATATTTTTAAAAAGTAAATATTGACTCCTTTTCAAATTTTTTTTTATAACAATTTCTTATACAATTTCTCTCAGTGAAGGTAATCATTTTCTGAAATGACTATTTCAAAATAGTCGTGTCTATTTGTCTATTATGCACTGAAAGTAGTGAATGGCTGTCTTAGGCAGACGTATGCCTGAATTACCCAGAAATATAGCTAATTCAAGCATATGTCTGGTTAATTCAGACATACGTCTGACTAACACAGCCTTACATTACTTTCAGTGTGATAATAGTATTTTGAATCATGAAACAATAGTTAAACTTTACTATTTTAGAATAGTTATTTTAACTATTACCATGCCTAGTCTTTATTTCACACTACGATTCATAGTAAAATAATTGTCATTTCAACTACTTTTTTTGCGTGAAGATGGGTTTCAGCAGACCCAGAGTTTTCTCAATGACAATTTTTCAATTGTTCCCGCAAAGATGTAGTTGTATTACCTCATTGTCCACTTATCCAGTCATTTTTGGATTCGGTTATTTAGTTAAGAATTCTCAAATCGGTCGCTTTTAATCGAGTACGTTGATAATCTGCAACCATTTCGTTGCATCAAAAGATGTCCCTGTCGAGGTTTATGTGGCTGACCTACTGATATATTCTAAATGGTAGCTAAAGTGTATGAATGCTCCGTTTCTTCCAAAACGTCTATAATTTTGGAAAATAATATCCTCATATTTATGTTTTGCACATTTTTTTATTGACTTTCGAGTTTCTGTTTAACATCGAGTTTGCTATTTTTTAGTATGTTCTTTCGAGTATTGATATTTGTTTTCTATCACGTTTTCTCAAATGAAAAAAGTAATTGAGATGGTTGTGGATTTCAACCAAAGATGCATACAAATACTCCAAGATTATACACTATCATCTAAAAAATACCATTAGGGTGACATGCAACATGCATACTGATAAACACAAAAAAAATATCTATCAATCGAATTTCTTAAAAAATAGCTGTAAGTGTTTTGAAAACCGTTGATCATTGCTACAATATTAAATTTTTAAAATTCAAAATGTGGGAGACAATATAGCTGACAAAGCTCTGCTTTCACTAAACATTTTTCTGCAAAAATGCAGATATTGAATATGTTGACATTTTTTCAAAATTATACATTCCGATATTTTATTCGAATTGCATAAAAATTGATATTCTGGCATTTTGTGGCCGCAGTTTTTTAAAGTTCAGAATGGCGGATTCATCATTACGACTTACTAGATCCGCCATTTTTAATTTCGAACGTCTGTATTTGAATATTACCAAAAATGTTTCGAATTGTGGTCTGTCATTTTGAATCGGCCGTTATCAATTTTGAAATTTTTTAAACAAAATACACGGAAAGAAATAGATGTTACCGGATAACATACTGATGATACCGAATATCAGTTTTATTTCAAAAATATACATTAACATATTTTGAGTTTTGTCAATTTGGATATTTAAGTCCTCCTTAAGGTGGGCTAAATTTTTCGAAAATTTGGAATTTTTGTTTCGCGTATAACGAATTGTGTCACACGTCCCGTTTTCCACATTGGATCCACCATTTTAGAATTTAAAAAACTGATTTTGTACAAAATATTTTTTGCACAAAATTTTATGTTCTTTTTCTGGTTTATTTATAATATTTTTGGCAAATGAATATTTTCAAAGATATTTCTGAAAATAACTCATGAAAATGTTTAAAAGTTATTAAAAAACTGAATAATTTTTAACAATTTCGTTCAAGATGTCAGCATTAATATAAACGATGGTCAAATTTTATTATTGTATTCTTAAGCGGGAAGAAAAAGTGCATTAAAATAAATGTTTACTTATGTCTTGTAGCTGCAGTCAAACTTCTGAAGTTATACTAACATTTTTTCTCCCTTTTTGCGTGTAAGAATAAAAACTACGTTAAAAAATAATTGGCACCACTATTTTCTTACTCCTTAAAACCATTTTAAAAACGGCTAGTGAATGCGCCATCAAAGGGAAAAATTAATTTTCCGTTTTCTTTTAGTATATCGTCAATAACTTTTTTGAAGAGTCAGACTATAAATAATTGATAAATAATGTGTTATCAGTACCTGCCATTGTTTCCTGGTGGCTGGCAAATGTATCGGCTTGAACCTGGAGTCCCTACTAGAGGAATTTTTTTATTACATTGCTAATTACTTGGTGACAGTACCTTTTACAGCTGAATGAAATTATTAGCCATTCCATTTAAAGTTGATTGAATGACAGAAAACATGTAACAAGTGTGTTGTGAAAGGGACCGAAGAATCAGAGGAAAAAATCACAATTTGCCATCGTTGTTTCTTCAATAATTTTCCATGAAACTGATTTTATAAATAGGCCTCGAGTTAAGGGCCGGGGAACAAAGTTCCGAAAATCAACATACCGAAAGGCCTAAATTTCGATGTAGCATGGCTCCAGCGTGATTTTCTTCATTTTGTCTTTGACAATTTGGGAAAAAGAAAGCAAATGAAAATACCTTGGACTCATGCAATATCGAAATTCTAGCTTTTCGGCATTTTGATTTTCGGAACTTTGTTCCCTGGCCGAGTTAAGCCAGACTCCCAAACCTAAAAAAATATTGAATATATTCTGCCTTAACTTATAACTCAGGATAAAGTAGCATAAAGAATGTTGCCAAATTGAACAACAACTATGCATTTCCAGCCTTTTTATTTTCTGTCACACTTCACACTGGTTTTTAGTAACAGATTCTGGACCTCAATTAAGGCCATAAACAGGCCAATTTCAAGTTCTTTTATAGCAACAGAACATGTATATCAATTATGGCCACAAACTGGCCACTTTCTGTATAATTTCTACTTGGTTTATATTAACAGAATGTGGGCGTCAATTATGTCCAATTGATTTCGAATTTCAGATGGTCACAATTTGGGCCAGAGGATACCCATATTAAATACAAAAAAAAGGGAGAGCTTAGTACTTTTTATTTTTATGTCAAACGTACAACATTCGCAACCCGAAAATGTAAGAATAGTACTATGAATGTGGTAATATTGTACGTCTTTTGCGCATTATTACATAAAGAAAAAAATAAGAATAATTGTCGTTTATAAGAAAAAAAGTTTGTTCGAAGGACGATAGCTAGGTACTTATTTATCATTTTCTTGCTTAAAATACCTAGATTGGAAGCGGAATTCGCTTTGAGCGTTTATTAAATCAGTTTTATTCATATAATGAGGCTTTTGAAGTATTTTATTTTGTTTAGCCTAAACATGGGAAAAATTCAAAACCCATTGTCTCAGATGTTTGCTCAAAAATAAGTCAAATTGTGTAAAAAAGACTCAGGAATTCGATAGAGAAAGAAAACTTCGGGTACAATGTTTATCCATGCAATTATCACGAAAAAATCATCATTTCCCATTTAAAATCCCTTGTTAAATTTCCAGTTGTTTTTCAGATCAGAAGATATAATTTCACGACCCAGAAGTTGCATCCAGTTTCAAATGGTACCAAAGTCTATATTTTCCATACTAAGACATTTCGAATATCAAAAAATCGCCTTTTTGGACCTACCCTACTGTACATCGGTATGAAAATACAGCAGAGTCCCGTTATATTTGCCCGCTCGATTCTATGCCTTCCCCTCCCGTCTCCTTATATTTGTCAAAAAAAGGGGAGCACCGCTTCTCCCACTCTCCTCAGCTGCGATACGTTCGTGACGTCACAACATGCCCTTCCTGAGGACCCAGCGCGCAATGTCAGGGAAAAAGAGAGTTGCGACAGTCAAATATAACGAGACGGAACTGGGGAAATATGCTGGGACGTAAATATAGCGAGATGCAAATATACCGGGACTCTACTGTATCATGACAACAAATGTCAATAATTTTATTATTTTTTGAATTGAAGTAGTGACTAATAACAATTCAGTACGAATGCCATGATTAATTTTCGTCGATAACCTACATTTGGCACAAACGATGTTCGTGACAAGTTTACATTCACATAAATCAAGTTAATTAAAATGCATCCAGCTAAATATCTATTTTTAAATAAAAATTAAATTTTTTTTTTATTCATACAAGTATATTAATTTACGAAATCCAAATACAACAAACTTCTTATTTAGAGGGCAATTATTACCATATTTATATATCATCCTATTAAATCGTTTAGTTCAGCCAAAAAGACATAAACGAACCGTCATGGTTGACTTCATTAAAAATACTTAATTTTTATGTCATTTAATTAACAGAAAATTACAGTACTAAACCTATTAACGCCCAAAGAACACTTTTTCTTGCTTCAATTTCAATCAAATATTTCATATCAAAAACGAAGTTCAAAAAAATTGAAAGGTACATATCCTACTGTTTTCGAGGTCGCTCTTCAAGGTTCCGAGGTCAAAATTGAGTTTCAGCCATCAGGAATTCCAATATAGCGCCGAATTTGACAAAAAATCCATAAAATTCGAAAATATTTATCCTTAAGAATTTTTTTCGAGGCATTAGAATATAGGGATTGTATTGAAACGATGAACGATGGTGATCGGAATACTTGAATTTTAAACAAAAATTTTACTTGTATACCCCACATCATTCTAACGACTTCAAAATGGCGTCGACAATGAAAATTTCTTTAAAAGTTTCTGAACGCTCTAACTAAAAAATGACGAGCTTTTTCAAAAAAATGCTAAGAATGAAAAGTGCGTAGAATTCGTCGAGAAATATAGAGGAATTTTTTCAGATTTTTTTCATGACATTTTAAGAAATTTTTTTTTTTAAATTTTAATTTATTTACGAAAAATTTTGAAAAAACTTAGTGTACTCTCTGACGAATTATAAGAGTCTTTTGTTCTTTGCAATTTTTTCAAAAAGTTGACAGCTTTCGAGAAAAAAAATCCTAAACTATAATTTTCGAAATTCATTTGCTAGAAAATTATCAACTTTTACAAAGAATTGCAAAGAACAAAATACTCTTAGAATTCGTCAGAGAAAACACTAAATTTTTTTCAGAATTTTTCGTAAATAAATTACAATTTTGAAAAAAAATTTCTGAAAATGTCTTGAAAAAAATCTGAAAAAATTCCACTATATTTCTCGACTAATTCTAAGCACTTTTCATTCTTAGCATAATTTAAGCTCGTCGTTTTTTAGTTAGAGCGTTCAGAAACTTTTAAAGAAATTTTCATTGTCGACACCATTTTGAAGTCCTTAGAATGATGTGGGGTATACAAGTAAACATTTTTTTTTAAATTCAAGTATTCCGATCACCATCGTTCATCGTTTCAATACAATCCCTATATTCTAATGCCTCGAAAAAAATTCTTAAGGATAAATATTTTCGAATTTTATGGAATTTTTTGTCAAATTCGGCGCTATATTGGAACTCCTGATGGCTGAAACACAATTTTGACCTCGAAAACACTAGGATATGTACCTTTCAATTTTTTTGAACTTCGTTTTTGATATGAAATACTTGATTGAAATTGAAGCAAGAAAAAGTGTTCTTTGGGCGTTAATGGGTTAATAAGCATTAAATCTACCATTGATTATTACGCAAATATTGTTTTTATTGATATTTTTTTAAAATCTATATAATAATATAAATCTTTCGCCTAGTTTTAAAAGGCAAGGTCAAAAATTTCTTTCGTAGCTAGTCTGACTTGTACGTATTACGGTAGACTAGGTTACTTTGAAGTCAATATTGGTCAGTTTTAGAAAGAAGCTCAAAAATCAACGAAAAACTGCGACTTTTGGATTAATGCACCTGCATTGGACCTTCACTCAGTGCGTTTGTACCTTGATTGTGCACAAGTATACATCACGCAATTCTTGCCTCATTGGTTGTTTGTCCAAAGGCTGTGATCCCACCGTTCACTTTTTTGCACCACCCGCAAGTTGACATCTCATCACATGCGCGGATCTCATCAGAACCGCGAAATCCACGGCGTTCGAAAGTGAACGCGGGACAAAAACTAAATAACGATATATAGTAGGAAAAAAAAGAACCGGTCGTTCCTACCACCAATCTCGGATCTCGTGTGCGATTCGACGTCGTGAAATTGTAATTGTTGCATAAGGTCCGTCGAAAAATCCGCGGGATAAACGGGCCACCTCGACACAACCGTCTCTCAGATGCATTGCCGGGAGTGAAAGTGTAAGCAGCGATCGGCCGGTCGTTCCCTAGACGAACGCAATCGAGTTCCGCCGTTTAAACGTTCAGGTCTTTTGGTGGAATCCGTTTTCGCGAATTTGTGCACTTGCACCAATTTCAAAAATGTCAAATCCGTGGATGGTGCCTTTGTTTCTCCTGACGATGACGGGGATGGTGACCTTTGCGGAATTCGGCAAGTAATAAATCTGGATATTGGGGTCTGGGTTCAACTTTCGTGGATGGCGGCCAATCGCTCATTTCCTAACATGCAGTTTCGCGTGCGCAACATAGAAATCACGAATCGTATTTTTATTTTGCCTCTTCCGCAGTGTCGAAAAGTACCGTCGGTTATTATGCGTTTGGATTTTTCTTATTGTTCAGTGGTAATGACGGTTGGTGCACATTAGCCGCGGAAATTATTACCGATCGGGTTACGAAACTGCGTGAGGGAATGAAAGTATTTATTATAGTGGACGGTGTCCAGTGCGTGACTATTTTTCGAAAATACTCGTGAGTCTTGCAGTGGCTTTCTTGTGTAAAATTTACGTCCTTCTTTTTGTTTGATATGAACACGTTTTTTGCCGCTATTGAGTTACTAAATCAAATTGTGGTGCAATTATTAGCGTAACATCTTACTAATGTTTCGGGTAATTGGTATCCTGGTGTCATTGATTTGTATTATCGCTTTCGAAATCTGTCGGATGGATTAAGGATATGCTTACGCATCGAGGAATCGATAAAAATTGCCGGAGTAAAGGACGTAATTATGATTATAGTGTTGCTTTTCGATCCTATCAGGATTTAATTCGATTTTTCAGTTATATTCAACTTGTCCTTCAGGTCCTTGAACTGTGACCTATATATTCTGACCTAAATTTTTTCTAGTCTTAAAAATAATTGGATTTTTCTTGTAAATAATTTAATCAGTCTGACTAAAATTAAATATGGTAGTCTTAACGACAAAAAAATAACCAAAAACTTTTTTTATCACCTACGAAAAGTGTAAAACCAGATAGTTTCAATAAAAATAGATGACGAAACGGAATTCAAGATGCAAAAGCCAATATGGAGTCAAATGTTTTCAAAATGCCAAATTGTCATGGAAAGCTCCTGAAATTCGTTACTAGGGGGTTTAAAGGGATAGCCGATTTAAAATTTCGAGTTAGATTAATGAGGTTCAAAATGGCGGATGTAATATGGCGGACGAATCACATAAAAATGTTTTGAATTTATCTCAATTTAGGTACTCGGAGTTTTCTTGTGCCGTGGATTATGAATTTAAAGTCAGATTTTCTAAATTAAAATATCGGATTTTGAAATTTTCAATTTTACCATAATTTTTTCAAAAGTATACAATTCTTATGCGATTTTCGTAGAGATTTTTCATTCTATTATTACACTTTTAGTTTATCTGCACTATGAGAACATCAATAATTGTCATTAACGCCGAAAACATCGAGAGTCAATAATTTTTGGTAGAAGTTTTCATGATTATTTAAGTAACAAAAACATTGAATAGTTTTGACATTAGTTCTTATTCAAACGATTTCATGGTCGTTTATTAATATTCCTTTGTAAATATTTTAGATTACATTTGATTCAATATCCAACATGTTGCGTTAAATTAATTTAGAAAAATTGTCAAAAGTATGGAAATTTTGAGATTTTAGAATTTATTTACAATACTGTAATTATTATGAAACTGTGTAAATAAAAAAATAACCGCTGTCAAAATAAAAAAATAACTCAATGTTGAGAAAAATTGATTAAACATGGAAATTTGTGTCTACTTTCACTCCTAAATATGGCGAAGATGTTATAAATTTATCTGAAACACGAATTTCATTGTTAATTATTTAAATTGTAACAGAAAAGATGAAAATAAGGATATTTGCTAATCGTTGCTGCTCCTTTTTTAAGAAATAAAAATTTACTTCATATTCTGAATCGAACGCGTTTTTTGCGAAATTAAAAAAACATTAAATTCTCGATAGGTTTCTAATTAAAAAAAATTCTTGTTATTGACTACTTAGTTATTTACAGAAGCAAATACAATTATTATAAAAAAATTACGCTCACAGCTTTTTTAATCAAAACATTTATCTAGTTTACGTCCGAATCCAGAAGTGGTCGACAAAACAATGACTTGCAGTCTGATTCAAGCATCGGTCTACACACTTCATATAGATTTTTCATCCCTAAACCCTAACGTCGCGTCAAAAACTGTCCATCATGTCGTGATTTTGAGAAAAAACGGGTTCAAAACCCTATTTTTTGCATTTTTTGATCACGTATAGAAACTGAAGCAGATGTGCTAGAAGTCTCTAACTAGGTTTAAATTAAAGCTCAAACCTTCATAACAATAAAAGAATCGAATCCAAGTAACATAGATTTTCATATAGCATGCAATGAACTAGTTCATGAAACTACTAGTTCCTTACTCTTTTCCGAGTGTTTTTGACGATATTTATGGATTTATTGAGTTTCAAAATTGTATATCCGCCATTTTGAATTTTGTCAAAATCAGTCTCTTTAAGCTTGAATTTAAACACATAAACATAATAAAAAACTGCAGAAAACAGGGTTTTTCAGTTTTTGAACCCGTTTTTTCTCAAAATCTAGACGTGATGGACTATTTTGAACCCAAATTAGTAATAAGCGATGAAAATTCTATATGAACGATTTAATCCGATGCTAGAATCAGTGTAATTAATTAAGGTCACATTTGTTTATTGACAAATAATCATTTCTAAACAAAAAATTATAGGATCAAACAAAAAATGCCTTTTGTTAACATTTTTTAGATAGTTTTAATCGTTTCCAAGAGGTTCATGAGAAAGAAGCGTTCTTTACACCTCTTTTATTTTTCATAATTTTTTTCCGTTTTTTTACAATTTCATATTTTTTTAAAATTTTGGACATTTTTTATCGTTTTATAATTTTTATTAATCATATTTTAAAAATTTATTGCACTTAGATTAAATATGCTGAGATGAAAAGAGAAGGTTTTAAGTACTGCTGCCGTCTCTAAATATTTGCAAAATTTTTTCGAATGTTTAATACTTATGTTTATTTTATACCTGTTGTAAACAGTACTGTTTTAAAAATACTCAGTGAACCGGTGCTGATTGATGTTGATTTTATGTTAATTTGAATTTAATTGAATACGAATTCCAGTAGGCAGTACGTAATTTTTTCATTATCATTAAAAAATCCTTTAATAAGTGTTGTGAAGAGATCTAACACAAATTTAATTTTTCAAACATAATTTGGAAATTTTATAAAAACCAACTAGATATATGTATAAATTGTTGACATTTGAAATGAAACGAGAATTTCGTCTTTTGAATCACATGTAAACCAGATCGAGAAGAAATATTAAAAATGTCGATATTTCCTAAAAAGGAGCACGAACAAATTTAGTTCAAAGTAATTTTTTTTCATTTGCTGACGATACTTAAAACCTTCCCGTTTCCAGTTTTTCCCAGTTTCTTTTCAGTTTTTAAGATTTTTTTGTTAAATGTTCTAAATATTCATAAAAAATTGCTGAAAATTTTCCGAATAATGGTCCAACATCTTCAGAAATGCTTCAGAACGGATCTTCTCGTCATTCTTTCAATCATTGTTTTTTTGTCTGTTTTGAACAGTCGGCATGCGTTGATAGTAGAAACATTCCGGTAATTTTTAAGAAAAAGATTTTTCTCTGTACCAAAAACATACAAATAATGCTCGTAAACAAATGTTATAAACTTCGTAATAAAAAAATTACTATTCCGAGAATTTGAAATGTAAAAAGTAATTGTGGTACAATATTAAAATATGTTTAGAAATTCAGCAATCCAGTAAATTGGATTTCCAGTTGGAGAAACTGAATTTTGAAGATTTAATCTTAAAAAATGATCTTATAAACATTGAAATATGGGATCAAATTGCTATATCAAAAAGCATTCGTTACTAAAGTTGTCTTTAATTTAAAATAAACATTTATGGTCTACGTACAAAAACAAATCATTGGAAGATTCAGAGGACTAATGCAACATATGCCAAAAAAATTGGGTCAAACTTGTAATCAGATTTAATTCTGTTCTTCAGAAACAAATCTTTATGAAATAATGGATTAACCTTGTTATGTATTATGTCGATAATTTTTAAAAAATTTAATGTATTTTATTCTTCAATAAATGTTTGCGTAAATGAATTTGCACAACTGCTCCATTCACAACAGTATGTTTGTTTTTATTTTGGTTTCATTAAATCAAAAATAATTTAATATTTGAAGAAAAAATAATTCTGGATTTTCGCTATACGTTTAGTTATTGTTAGAAATATATCTCTGACATACCGAGAAAATTGTTCTTTCACATTTTACTATTCCAGATGGTATTTTTGGGAGGGATTCAGAATAAGAATTGTCATTCTGTCTGATAAAAATTACTGAGTTTTTAGAATATTTAGTCATTTTTACCAGGGATAATACAATTTTCTCCATTCTTCAAATCTATCCCAAAATTACCATCAGGAATAGGAACATTTCCTAGAAATTTGTATATGTTTTAAAGTATATTCTAATAGACAATTGAAATATTCATGAAAAGGAAGAAATCCATAGTTGCAAGAAAAACTATGTAAAACTACTTTTTGAAAACACGAGAGATCGGCCTTTAAAGTTTCGCATTTGCATTTAAAGCTGTATCAATTTGATTTTGATTTTTTAAATAAGTGTGAGATGTGATAGTGAATCCAAATTTCGATCTGATAGATTGATTTTAAATCGAAAATTCATTTCGTTCTCGCTTGTTTCTGAATTAAACAAAACAATGCAGTTGCCTGTTTTTTTCTTGCGACCAGAGAAATGTTCTCATGAAAAAAATTTAACGAAAATATGTTTATAAGGTAAAATATGAAACTATAAAATAATCATAATTACGAACTTTGTTCAATTTCTTAACAACACATAACCTTAAATTGAATAGAGAAGGAATCGTATTTATGAATTTGGATTCTTCGCTTTTTCGGTTACTGGAAACCAACTTCGGTACCTTTTACTACTGATTTTTTCCGTAGTGCAATTTTATGGGGATTCTAAAATGCTTCACCGTTAAGGTAGGAATTTTCACTAAAAACTCTAAATAAAAAATGACTGAATCGATTTTTTAAAATTCGGGCACTGTAAGGGCAATTTTAATTAGTATAAACGATATCGTAGAAAATGCCATAGAAATTAACTGAGAACTAACTGATAATTTTCGGAAATAAGTGATATTTATTTATTTCCGAAAATTCACGGTGAGCTCTTAATTAATGGCTTTAGTATTTTATAGAAAACCGTCTACATTAATTAGAATTGCCTTTACAGAGCCCGTATTTGGAAAATTTTATTCAGTCATCTATAATTTACGTTTTTTGAAATTTCAGTGAAATTTCCTATCTTGCCGGCGGACCACTTTAGAACCCCCTTAAACAAACCTGTTAAGATAATTAAACCACGCGATCAATTATGTTTGGGGAGAATATATAAGAATGTTTCCAACATTTCCACTGATAATCATGTTGTTGAAGGGATTGTTGTTGAAAGTATTATTGTTCTGAAACGAAATTTAGACCTGCAAAAATAATTTGTTAAACTTTTGTAAATAAAATTTGTTAAAAATGGATGGGTTTTAATCATTATATTAATGAATGACGGATTATTTTTTCAAGAAGAAGACTGCCTACATCTTTACCGAATGAATTATTTCTAAATTTTGTACCTTATCACTTAAATTATTCACAAATTCTGAAAAGTAATATTTTTAAAAATAAATAGAGATGTTTGATGTTAGTTTCATAAATTTTCATAAAGAGGTAAAGTCGTAGAGAATCTTTTTCTCACAAAAGTAAGCAGTGACTCGTTACAATCCATTAATTTTTAAAAATTCTTAACTGGCGAAAAGAAGAAAATTACAATGATTAATAAGTGTTGTTTAAAAAATTATTTTTGCAAGTTTCAATTTTTTTTAAGAAGAGTAATATTTTTACTCGTCAACAATATCATTAAAAATTAAAATTAATTTCTTGGTAATGGTATTAAATATTTTTACGAAACACACTATATCTCGGGGTCTCATGAACTTTAATGTATCGCACGACTTATATTTTTGTAAGTATAAGGATTACACGACGTGAATGCATTAAAAAACCACATTAAATTTAACCAGTCGCTGAATTCAATATTACGTAAGAAAAATAGGATTAAGAATGTTTGGAATGTTGGAATTAATGTCGTAAAGTAGGTCGAAAATTCAAGGACCCCAAGGACAAATTGTTTCCAAATTCTTTAATGAATCATGAGCAATGATCACACTTTAGTTCCTCATGCACCAATTGACGTAATCAGGAGCAACTGTTTTTCAAGCATGACTTTCATTAATTTGTCCAAGCCTATATTTGCATAGTTTTATACCTTTTTATACGACTATATAGTAAGTTTGCATAATTCTGACTATGATTGCATAATAATCATTAATTATGTTTAATGGTAATATGATTGCTGAATATGACTCCAAACCCAACTTGTCTGTAATAGCGGAATTCTTGATAATAAGGAAAATAGTTGCGTTGAAGAGAAATTATGAAATCACGATGGGGAATCAGAAGTGTGAAACCTTGGAATTAATTTGGATAAATGATTGCCATACTTGGAATCTAATCGAGTGTAATTGTAGTATTGCCTTTCAATCAGCATGAACTCTTCGGTTAATATATGCTTCCTGCAATTGCAAATAACTATTAGCAAGAATGCAGTTGACGTTACCATATTTAATTATCCTGGAAGCATTTCAAGTTTGTCATTTACATTAATCAATCATCATAAATTATTTGTAGTTATGTCTACTTTTTCATTTTATTTATTTTAGTTTTAATATTCTCAATTAGATTAATTTTACGATTCTTCTTTATAATGGTTGCATTTTTTTTGTTATTGAAGTTTATTGAAATGTTTTAATTGTAATTCAATAAGTGATAGACATGTTAAATAGTTCTTTCTTCTTTCATCATATTGTACTGTACTAACAACCGGAAGAAATACTTTACAAACCTTTTTCGGATAAGAACTTAATTAAAAACAAAATAAATAAGTCATTAAAGTAATAAATACGTTTTAAATCCGAATGTGTAAGATTGAGCGCCGATGAAAAGGAAGGGAGAAAATACAGAACATATTTACGAATAATTCTATACAGGAAATGGCTTAGTAATTCTTAACATGCCATTAGTCTGCATGATTTGAAATAAATTCGGTCAAAAGTGCTATTTTTTGTTATGCATTTCTGATTGAAATTCCAACAAAAGATTATATTAATATAAAGCTGCTATACAGCAGTTTTGGTTATTACCAAATTATCAGTTATGTTTTACGTCATTAGCTCTTAATAACTCAATGGTTTAACTTATAGGGTTGTATTCCTAGCAGCATATTCCCAAATTATTGATAAAACTTCTGATTTCTTGAAACTATAAGTTTATTGTTTTTATTTTTCATATAAGATTTTTTTCACCAGTTTTTTTTTCATTTCATATATATTTTATCAATTTTGAAACGCAGAAATAAATAAATTTTATGAAAATTCTGTACTTTACATAATACAATCATCAACTTTGAACATCAATTTCATTACAACCATTGAATCGATTCGAAATTGTGTTTTCAAGAATCTAAAGTATTTATAAGTCGATTTATAAAAATTCAGAATATAATTTTATGTGACAACAAATAAACGAAGTTTCTTAAATATAAGTAAATTCTATTATAAGCATGAATACAGATTATTATACATCCGAATATTTCAATTGACATAAAAACCAATTTGGAAACTGCAACAAGCTGAATTGAGACATGTAACGCATGTAATTGTAACCACAACATTAAATATCCATTATGGGAATAACTGAAATAGTTGCAACGTACATAACTCGCATTGCAATCGATACCACAGCATTTATTTTCGTACTTATTATTTGGTGATAATTTTAGAACTATGAATATTCGATGTCTCATCTATTTTCAAATATCGGAACTTAATAAATTATAATACAGACTTTTTACATTATTTTTAGGAAGGTCTAAAGATATATTTAATCATATTGAATGTATTTGGTTCTGTAAAATTTTCTCTTTAGTTCTCATCGACAGAAGTTCATGAAATTTAACCATGTCATAGTGGTCCCTATTATACAGGAAGATCCTTTTGTCTGTTGGTTTTATTAAGCTTAAAAATCGGTAGCACGTTTTTATTTCATGGACAAATAATCACACGAGAAAATATCACGGACATTTAATCATATGTCAAATTATCACAATGATAAAATATGTCGCACAAAAATATCACAATGACAAAATATCACATTGATAAAATACACATCAACAAAATATCACGCATTTAAAAATTTTCCCGTACGTCCATATTCATTTATGCATTATTAGGAGTAAGCGGAGTTCTGACTGGTTAGGTTATGTTTTAGGGCACGCATATGCTTTTACGCATTATTAGAGGTGGACAGGATTTTAAGTAGTTAGATTAGGTTAGTTTCATCACGTTGCTATAACTCTGTCTCCCCCATTTTAGTACACGAATTTGTATCTAAAATAATTCTCGCGACAATAACTACAGACAAATAGTCTGATGCCAAAACATCCGGCGCCAAACTGGGCTGTTTTTTTGTCGCAGAGATATTTTTGTTTATGAAACAAAGACGTGGAGCCTAAAAATCAATTTATTATTCTGCTTACTTCATTCTTTAATTTGTATAAACCTAAGGTATTAATTAACGTATAAAAATCTGTTTGAAACATTATTCAGTAACATTAATTAGTTATAAACAATAACATACCCGAAAAATACCGTTTTTTTTTCAAAATAAATCGTTTGTGAAGAAATTCTCAAACGTTAGTGCCAAATGAAAGTTATCATTTATACGCTTTTCCTGTCACTGATTACGAAAACAAAATTTTGCAATTCAAAAAGGCAAATCCAATATGGCGGACAAAAAAAATTTTAATTTTCCTCGAATTAGACAAAACTCTGTATCTGGCGGTTTTCGAGGTCTCTTAATAAGAAGCCGAAATTAGAATTTTGAAATTCTAAATAACGTATCCAATATGGTGGATAACATTTTCAAAATATTTATGGTTTTCGAGATCGTTGATCAGGTATTAGAATTCATAATTTTAAAATTAAATATTAAAAACGTCATTGTAAATCGCTCTTAGCGTTACCCGGAACTAAAAATTCTGATTTCTCATTCGTTATTAGTCAATTGGAAATCCTCCGAATATAACGTATCAGCTAATTTCAGTTTGCCACTTCATATTGCATCCATCATTTTGAATGTCATACTTTTCGATTTGGACCCATAATCATCAAACTCGAAAATCGTTAAATTGAGAATTTCCTCTAGTTCGATGTAAATTTAAAATTTGTTTCCTCCGTATTGGATCGGCCATTTTGAATGTCAAAATTCTGACTTTGCTACTTTTTGCAATGGCACTTATGTTATCTACCGAAAAATGGTTACTTAGGGATAGTAGATAAATATAAAATTAAGAAATTAATGTTATCCTAATAATATGAATATTATACATTATATTAAAATATACACGGAAAACAATTTTCATCGTGATAATCGCTGACTTACAATTGTTTTCATATGCATGCACTGAGAAACATGTCTTTTATCTGTCATAAGACGGCAGCTTTCAAACAATTTCTTATAGCACGTAAAAAAATATTATAACTCATAAAAGAAACCTTATAATCGGTAAAAGAAATATCTTTTACGAGAGAGAAGAATTCTAATGTCAGGATAAAAGACACTTTTCTCTGTGTCAGGGATACTTCCTCTTTTTTATGCTGCCGACAAGCACTTTTATGCATAGGGACGCCATTATAATTTGTGGTGACATACTGCGAAAAAGACCGGCAGTAACTCGATCTTAGGTGCTAGTCGCGTGACCATCAAGTTAATTTCTGGTTTCGTCAGAGGTATTACATACATTGCCATGATTATTTTATACGTTTAAATATGGCACCGTACAGTATTGTAAAGAAAGTTCACCGCGTAAGCATATATACATATAAAATTTGGGTTTTTGTCGACCGTCGGAGCGTTGCATTTCAGGAAACTGATTTTAAAATATGTGTCTTTGCACTAAATTACAATATAACTGACCACAAGCGAATTTAGACTCACTACACTCTAAAATTATTGGACTCCTAATTGCGGAGTCCAAGAGAGAGTAATCGTTAAATGTCACTCGTATAGGCTTTAATTTTACTCTCTTGGAGTCACATTTGCTCCTTTGGGGTATTTCATGCTAGGTTTGAATCCCTTTACCGGTGTAGTTATATACTGCTTCAAAATCTGGTTACTACGTGGCCGGCCGACAAACATATTTTATTTTAACTCGCTATAACTTATTCAATTCTGAGAATTTTGAAACGAATAAAAAAAGAAATTGTTCGTTAGAATTTTTTGCATCTAATGAAGAAAGAAGAAATTAGTTATCTCAATAAACAATGAAGTTTTTCAGGGCCTCGAAGCACATGACGCGTTGATCATCGGCCGCCGCAAACTTTAAACATTCATTACCTTTTGACTATTAGACCAATAAAGATAAAACTTTTTAGAATATTTGTTCGTACCTTTATGAACAACTTTCTCACTGACAGTTTTCGGATACTCGAAATTTGCTCGATAAACGAAGATCCAGAAGGTATATTTTGCAGTTGCGTAGAAAAAAAAATTAATAACTTTATTGTTTATTGAGATATATAATTTTTTATTTGACTATTAGATGCGGAAAGCTCTTCTTCAGAAACAATTTCTTTTTTTATCAGTTTCAAAACCTTCAAAATCGACTATGTTAAAGCAAGTTGAAATAAAAACGCCGTCTGCATAGTAACTAGTCCTGTATAGACGCCTTTTTTCGTATTTGGGTGATTCTCCAAAAACAGGGCATTTTCAAGAATGAAAATTTTTTTTTTTAAGTTACTGTAAATTCGTTTTCTGTTAATGGATTCTTGCTTATTAGCACCAAGTTAAGTTATTGTTAAAGTAGTCACGCTCTAAAATTATTTTAAAGGAAAGGGGAAGACTTTTACTATGACGCATTTTCATACGGCTATATAAACCAACAATTGCTTATTAAAAACTTGAAAACAATAACTCTATAGAGTCAAAAACATAATGTACATATCTGATTTAGTGCATTTTTGTGAATAAATAAAAATTATTTATTAAGGAATAATTAAAAAATTAAGAAAAACACATGAATTTTTGAAGAAGTTTCAGACAAAATAAATTTATTAAAGTTAATGTGTCGTTGGTTAGTAACTACAATGATAATATTATATTCATAATTTTAATAAATAATATTATTTCATCATAAACTTGATTCATAACGTTGTAACAAATATAAAGTTTAATTTTGTGGGTTTTTAAATTATATTTAAATAAATGTCTAAGAGGAAGAGAAATATAAATGTTATTTATGATTTGAAAAATATTTTCTGCTACGGGTTACACTTTGTTCTTGTTTCGTACCTGATACGCCAAATGTTTGGTAACGACAATGAAGGTGACGACAATGAAAATTTGTAAAAAAATCCAATTTTACATATTTTAAAGAATAATAAATTAAAAAACAAATTGCCAGTAACGTTTATTCCTTTAATCTTTAAGTTTTCATCGTTTTTTAATTGCTGTTTGTATCAAAATACCAAAATTAGGACGGGTGACGACAATTAATTTAATAAAAATACGTAGTATTTTTATACAGTTTTTCTTGTTCATGAGGTAAACATGTTCTCTTTTCAATTTTCTATGGAGGATTAGTAAAGTGTAGTGTTTTTTCTTTGATTTTCTCATAAGTTTTAGTAAAAAAGTTACTTATTTCCAGTTCATTTATACCAGTTTACGCATTGTCGTTACCTCATAGAAATTTCTTAAGACATTAATATTTCAATAATTATAAGTATATATATATTGATTTAATTAAATATTATACAGAGCGAAATTGTACAGTTTGAGCTGTACTATAGAAAGATTATTTGAATAAATTAAAATAATTCAGTTTCTTAATAGCGCTAATATTTTAAAGTTTTGAACTTAGAGGTTTGGGCATATAAAAAATGCTACTTTTAGTCTTTAAATGTCATTTTGCACCAGTTTTTTGTAACAAAAGTATTATTTTTTCAAATTAACATGGGCCAGGGATATTTATTTAACATTTCTATCGAAATTTAATAATTTATTGTCAAAGTTTTTGTAAGATATAACGTGAAGACACGAAAATCCCACTCCAGTGAACTCAAATATAGTCGAACCCGGCCTACCCCATTTTCTAGTTCTTTGGACTGTAATTTGAGTCCAATAATTTTAGAGTGTACTCTGTTAAATAATTAACAAACACTAGTTTTATGGAAATATTAGTGAAGTATTAATATGATGTTTATTGAACAATTCTGTAATCATTTATTAAAGTCACGTAATAATCCCAGCGCGGGAGAATTTTTACGCGTACTGATTTGAAT
Source organism: Trichopria drosophilae (assembly GCA_030407085.1). Classification (NCBI taxonomy): domain Eukaryota; kingdom Metazoa; phylum Arthropoda; class Insecta; order Hymenoptera; family Diapriidae; genus Trichopria; species Trichopria drosophilae. Next base: position 196,789,665 of record CM059582.1, read on the forward strand.
TTACGAAGTACAGTTTGTAAATGGAGCACTTCTCGCACTAAAACCAGTGCTCGAAATTGGATTTAAGCACATTGAAAAAATTTCGGGGGAGCTACTCCTCCAAAGTCGAGAGCTAACACAATCGAAACATAACTAAGTTAATAAAATACGATCAAACAAATAGAAAAGAATATTTTATGTTAATTTTGTTTCAACTCATCATTACAAATGTCCATGTAACATTTCCAGATCCTAAAACCACCTTAAATCATTAAATGGTTGTTAAAATTAAAATTTTTTATAATGATTTTATAAATCTTTTAAACTATTTTAAAGTCTAAAAATGATACATGGATATTTGTAACGATGAAAAAAAACAATATTAACAGAAAAAAATCTCATTTTTAATATTTATTCATATTTTATTAACTGAATTATGTTTGGACTGTGTTCGCCCCCGAAAATTTTTCCGTGCGCGGATTTGACAAAATATTTTCATCGATTGTGGGGAAAAAGCACAATTAAATTCTTTATAAAATTCAACCCACATAACTATTTGATTGTACCAATATAAATTGTTTCTAAAATTTTGTTCTAAGATAAATGGAATTTTGTTGCCTACGCAGTTATTAATATACATACAGTTATTAGGATAATAATAAGTAATTAATAATGATGGAAGAATTCTTTCATGTTAAAGAATAGTACATTATGTGCCAAGGGCGCAATTATCGATCTTCGACGGTTGTGAGGTTTCATAAAACTGGGTAAACGGGCACTATTAGGGGTGCTGAATACGAATTTGGTGACGGTTTCAGAAAATAAAAAATGGCGGATCCAATATGGGGGACGTATTTTTTCAAATTAATCGGATTTGCCCGAAACTCGTTACTCGGGGGTTTTCGAGATCACTGATTGTGAATCTGATGGTTTTGAAAAAGTTGATTTCATTAAATTTATTGAACCCTTAATTAAATTAAAAAAAAAAATAAAAAGATATTTCATTCTAAAAGTAATGAACACAACCCACGAAATAAATAAATGATTGATATAAAGATATTTAAGCACACACTCTTAAAACAGTCCTATTGAGTCCTCTTGCCGCATGTGGAATTTACTTGCGGAAAATGGGAATCCATTTAAGAGTGCAGAATGAAATAAAGATGTTGTATCGATCCCATGAACTATGCATTGAACCCACGCATAAATCATTATTTTAAAGACTTTCGATCAATAATATAAAGAAACAAGTATAATACACTTCACAACGTTAATTTTTTTAAATTGACTGCAATGCTTCAATGAAATTTGTTTCGGAATCTGATGAAAAGACTCTTTTTTTAATTCAACGATTTCATAGAATTTGAATTTTCTGGATTGCTTCAAGAGCCATGAAGGTTGCATTAAATGAAAATCTTTTTGTTGGAATAAATAATTCATTCACTCGATAAAAAGTCATAAAGACTATGAACGGATGATTACATGGAAGAAATATGCTTCAATCAAATAACTATTTCATTGCAGCCGTGGGAAATTTTGTTGTGCTCGAAAAAAAAAAAGAATTCTATATGAAGGCTACGGAGAAAGTTTCAGATACTGCGGCGGTAAACAAGCGGTAAAGTTTTTATTGACATCAATTTCATTTTATATAGTAAACAGATATAAGATTAGTACAAAAAATAAAGAATCGTAATTATTTCGGGCTTCGTCTTTCGGTAAATTGTTTCTTAATACTAAATATAATTGTTTTTCCGCCCAAAAAATTAATTCTATTAACTTGTTTCATATAGAGAAATGCAAATAAAGTTAACAAACGTTAAAATAACTGGCTAAAAAAACCATTACGTAACAAACAAAAGAAACAAAAACAAACAAAAAACAGAAGAGAATTAGTATTTAGATATTAAATTTTCATTGCCACTATTATTTACAGTGATATACATAACATACATAACGAAGACATTAAATTACTATTTTTAGAGCGCGAAGTAACCCATTTGCGCACTACACTTCGCGCACACTCAACTTCGTTACACTCGTGCACAAATCACCTACTTCGCGCACTTGTATCCTAATATACGATTTTAGAATACTTTGAGTTGCTTGGTGAAAATCTTGACAATTTATAAAACGGAAAGTAATGTAAATGATTGCTCGATTTATAAAATAACATTATTACATAATCCTGTGATATCAACTGCCCACTTTATTATTCTGATCACTTCTTTCCTCCATTTGTTATAATGATTATATTCCATAAATGTGAAAAGTTGACGAGAATTTTATTGTAAATCCTATCAACAACCTTACTTCTACAATTGTTTAATATTATTATTAATGACTGATAATAATGCATGATCCGTCAAAATAGAAATTTTTAATAGCAAGAGCTAGTAATTTGCATAAGATGTCATTATTGAGCAGACATTTAAAAATGTTTTAGCATACAAAAAGTTAAATGTTTTAGTAGCCATTCTCCATTTAATTTACACATTTCTCTCATCTAAAAAAATAAGCAAGCTCGGTCAGTGTGCTTATAGTATAAAATGGTTTATAGTATAATACCTAATAAACGAATAAATAATAAACTTGCTAATACGTGAAGCAGCAGACATTTCTGCTTTATTACATTCAAATTATATTTTTATTACGAAAAATAGAAAGTTACCCACAACGGTCGTTAAGAATCGTTATTGTTGTATTTTAATTTCCACTGAATTAATCAGCGGAGCTCGATTACGGCTTGATTATCGAAAGTAGAGCAATGCAAATTATATAACGTTTATGTACTCTAGTTCCCAATTATGGTTTAGTATGGAATAAAAAGTAATTTCATTATCGTTAAATTTACGAATAGTTAATGAACCCGTTAATAACGCGATGTTGATATAGAATATGAGCAGTCCATTAGTCAAACATGACTAAAAATTAATTTTTTCCTCATTTATTTTTTTTAATTTTTAAAAAAGTTGAACAATTTAATACTTGTCAAAATCTAACAAAAAAAATATTACATATTCGTTTGTTACATAATTCATTTTTTGCATAAAAAATATTTGTGACTATGGACGTTTCATATTGTTCGATTCCACGTTTTCTTAACAATTTTTCAATTGCTTCAAGTAAAGATCGAGGTCTGTTTTATCAGTCACGTTGTTTGTTTACATTAGAAATATTCTCGTCTACTGGGAAATCGAATCTTGGTAGTCCCTCAGATATTGGTTTCTGCAGTTTTTCATACATCTTCGACAAATATGAGCTCATATACCTTTACCTACGCTTGAACATGTCTAGTGTAAAGTAAATGTAAATTACAAAAATAACGGTAAAACTCCGATATCGCAAAAAGTACGCACTATACTGTTTTCATGTAATTTTGCATTCTGATTACAAGTAATAATAGAAATTGACGTTCCGTCATTGTTTTTTTTACATTGAGTTTGACAAATATGAATGAAAAAATATTTCAGATAAAATTTTAACTTAAGAAATTCTCTCCAAAAAAAGTTGCATGCATATTTTCGTGGAAAATTAACCGTTCAGCCGTAAAAGTCGAACGAACACCAAGGATTCCATACCCCCTCATCTTTTATGGTGTCTGTAATTCAGAAGAAACATCGCAATCCATAAGAAGTTGTTCCCAGAAAAGAGATATGCAAATATTGCTAAAAAAACATGGAACTCGTGAATAACGATAGAGCTAGCGTCTAAGGGGGTCCGATTCCCCCTCCCTTTTATTCTATCCGAACCTCTAACAATACAATTGAGGTTATTAATTTAACCTAAGTGACCTCTAAACACTTGCAATGACCACAACGTACATCAAAATCGACACTGTAACAATCTGAATTGGAGAATCAAATCATTTTCATGTTCATTCTTCTTTTACGGTTATTTCATTGAGTTTAAGGAAAAATGTATAGAACCTTTATTGTACAGAATTTTGTGAGCTATATTTTTTTTTGATAAACTATTTAATTCGTCAGATTATTATTTTGTACGAAGAACTACAACAATATCGTGTGTTTTGCTATTGTTGAGGCTATAATCATAACCTAGCGCAAATTTTGATCATGACATTCGTAATCTTAATGCAAAATTATATTAAAATAGGGGTGCGGGTCCGATAAAGCAAAAAGCCGACAGGTAAAAAAACCGACAAATCAAAAACCCGACAGCGAAAAGTAGACAGTTAAAAAATCGACACTTAATAAAAAATAGACATTGTCAAGTGGACACTCAGTTTTTATAGTGTTGGTTTTTTGACCTGTCAGCTTTTCGATTTGTCGGTTTCTTGACCCGCACCCTAAAATAGCTTAATAAAAAAATGTTTGCGTTATAGCATTCCCGAAGCTTTACCAAAATAGTTATTTTTTCATTCCTTAGAGCCAAATTCCTAATACAAATTCTATTAATTCAGGAGCTGGTGAATTTTTTTTTAACTCATGGCAGATCATTTTATTACGTATATATGGGTTCATATCTACTAAATATAAGTAATCAGCACAACTAAACAGTGGGAAACAAAGCGCATAGAAATTTTTAAATTTTAATTATGACAGTTTTTTTATTGATTAAATTGTCGGAGATTATTTGTTTTATTTGTGTCAATCTGGTAAAAAAAATCATCTTAATGGAAAAGATTCATCCTAAAACGTATCTTTGGAACAAAATATAACAACTTCAAATCCTTGTTAACTTATTTCAACTTATTATATTTAATTTCAACTCCGTCATTCATTCCATTATTTGTTCGGATACTTCATCTTTTAGTGTCAGAATGTCTGAAATTATAAGGAAATAAAATATTTCATTGACGAACATTTGTCATTTGTATTATAAACAAATTTAAAAACTTGTCTTATGTACTGTGAAAAAACCTAGGCATCTATACTTGCAACACATGACCATTATAATAACATGTCAAACATATTGTAGCCGTGAGGAAATCAGTCACCAAAAAGTCCAAGGGCGATATTTTTTGTTTCTATTTCAAAGATGTAATTAACTATAAGCATTTCTATTTTCATTTACAGCTAAATTAAATTGTTATATTTGAGAAAAATTTAAGTGATCACGAAATGTATTAACACTCTGCCAATGAAAAGTATTTGTTAAAAGAGTTCCTTAAAACATGAATTTGCTAATTATCGTTAAGTTTTCTTCGGAAGATGTCTTAATTTTCATAGTTGACGAATTTACGACATCGTCCATCACAGTGTCGCATTTATCACGATTGTTCATTTGTAAGTTGAAAATACTTCCAAGACAAATAACCAAAATTTCAAGGTTACACAAAAATTAAATGCAGTGGAAATGCAGTTTGTAAAAAGTTTTGTATTTTAGTATTTTTGTAATTTGTTTCGAACAGAATACCACAGAAAAGGACCCGAACTCGTTACTCCAAACGTTGGGCAATATGGACATAACTTTATTAAAGTTTAATAAAGGATTTAATTTGCACTGTGTTACGAACAGAATCGAAGTTTTATAGACTGCGGTACCCGTAGTAGGTTTTTTTTTTCACAAAGGTGGTTTTCCCTACGGCATTGCATATACGAATGAGAGTACCCCTTACAACGAAGGTGTCCTGTTAGGAAAATTATGTAAAGACCCTTCGCAGTGGTGATGATCTCGATAAAATTATTTGTAATTCGAATATTATAATTTGATGTAGAATATGAAGTGTAGTGCTTATTTTTATTCGGCAGATCAAATTGCGCATTTTATTTTAAAGCCCCTCCACCAGTTGTTAACACACTGTGATGAACACTATCGTCTTTTGTTTTTGAAAAAGTAAAAGAATACGTATATGACTTTTTTCAGATTAAGACCATTCTATTACTGTGTATTTTCATCTTCTAAATATGAATCTACAATAAAAAGGCCACGCGGCATAAATTTTTGAGATTATTTTTCGCGACTGGATTTCAGCCAATCAGAGCACGATATTCAAAGGGTTCTATGGTCATTTGTTTAAAATTATGCTGGAAATTCCACGGCAACTCCTGGAAATTGCATTCGAAAATTCGATGCTCGATACCAGTTCGACATTTCAATAGGTTAAAAGTGTAAAATTGATCAATTGAGATTGGTAAAAGATCAGTCGATTTGGGAAGGAGAGTTTGGATAAATTAATAAAATAAATTTGTCAGCTTCTCTGTGTATAAATTGGAAAAAAATAAGTATAAATAAAACTTCTAAATTCATATATTCGCATCTCCTCTCTGCTCAGCTGTAACCTCAAATACCGCACTCTGTTTCACTGAAATCCAGTCACAAAAAATAATCCGCCGAATACGACCTTCAAAATTAATGGCAATATTTCCCTCTAACTTTCCTGCGAATAAATAAATATGTTCTCGTGCTACGCACTCGGGATCTTTAACCTGCAAAACTTGACATATTCACTTGTTTGCAACAAAACGATAATTCCGATAATTTTAAAGGTCTCAGGATATTACAACTGAAAATTTACTAAACGTTTGATAATTTTTGGAACTTGTTAATTTTTAAAGACATATTACAGTAAAATCAGCATAACTTATAATTTCTGAATGGTAATATTTACTTTACATCAGTAAGCAAAGTGTTCGGCAATTTTACCCAGCCGGAAAAGTAAATAAATCCTAACAAATTGGAAATATTGTATAAAATTGCATTATAAATTAATCTTAATAGGAAGCAACTTTTATATTCGTCGAAATGTAGAAATTACGTCCTTTTCATGAAGTAGTACAATAAACTAAGCGAAATGTATACAACAAGAAGGAAAACTTCTTTTTTCTTAAGGATATTTTAGTCAACCGTTTGGGAAACGGGCCGAGCGCCAAGAAACTAAGAAAACAGCAATATTTTTTTTAACTACATTGAACAGCACCCGAATTCCAGAAAAGATCTTGATTAGAAAATGATTTTAAATTTTCGCAGGGATTGTATCGCAGGAACGAAAACAGATGGCGGGTTTTTTCGCAAACGACAGAAAACGTCTGCACGTTGTAAAAATGCAAGTTCCGAATTTTATGGTGCTACTTCATTCCGGTAATATTCCTGGGTGCGTTTCTCCGTGGCATTTGTTTTCTAGTTTTAAGATAAGTTAGCGATTCACTGTTTTCTAAATATATGTGTGTATCACGCCTTGTCATTGTATACAATGAATGTGTTCTATACATCTTCTGAGAAATCCCTTGAGCGTGAACGATTCATTTATATTTTTGCATTAATTTTATCTTTGAATTTAGGTTTAAAATTACCAAACGTCTGAGTAAATTATACAGTTATGCAAAGGGTTATTTGCTGAATATCTGTCAAAAATTATCAAACGTCCCAGTAAAACTTCCTATTATGAAGGTATTATTTATTATGCCTTCGGCGAAAATTTCTTATGGGAGAGAGTAATATATTCTTATCATGCGACAAATAACCTAAATTTGCATTGGAAAAAAGTGTCAAATACTCTATGTCCTATTTTTACTCCGTCGTTTAGTAAAAAGTCCGGCATTATAAGTAAATATTCCATTTTTTTCTTTCCGTTCGGAGATAATATCAAAAAAATTTCAAAGAACCGAGATTTTATAGTGATAATGGCTGGAAAAACAAAAATTTGTTTTCCTTCGATGCGACTAAACAATTTTTCGGTATTGTCATCCACTGAAAATGAATCTGCGACCAAAATTAGGCCTCGCATATTGAATTTCAGAGATAGCTTTTAATAAAAGACGGTTATATAGCGTCAAAAGCTTAACAAACTAGAATATGATTTCTTTCTGGATGAGGCGTGCCTTAAATTTAAAAAATATAAAAAAATTATTAAAAAACTGTTTCAACAGAGATCAAGGCTGTAAGAAAACTGAAATATGATTTTTTTTTAAACTTAACAGTGCGGCTGACACAATGTAACTATAGGAAAATTATTATATTTGACAAACTTCCTCTATTTTGTGATTTAGAGGTCCATCAATTTAGCTACAGACCCATTTGTAAATAACCTTTCCTTTCCAAGCGATCTCATTCATCAGGAGCTTTTACAAATTGGTTCATCAATACAAGTTTGATATGTGCAGGAGGTAGAAGATTTGGAAAACGAAGAAAGAAAGCAATTCATACTGAAATAAAAACGAATATTTTTTCTTCCGTTATATATTTCTTTAAAAGAGAGAAGAAATTAAAAATTTAGTAATTATCATGTTATATTTTTCAAGCTACGAATCACCATTAGTTGCATATCATTAGTCAAAACATAGGGGAAGACGGGCCGAAGCGGCGATCGGGGTGAAGTGACGAATCTCAAATATTTCCATTATGATCATACTGATTGTAAAATATTTGTTTACACCATTTTTCACATTTGAGGCATGATATTTCATTTTTTGTTCTCTTACGTACCTTTGCGAGGGAGAAATGTAATTTTTAAACAACATTTTCAAGTCATTTTCCTGCACTTTGTTCTCAGATTGGTCAATATTTTCATTTTGGCAGTTTAATAATCACTGTTTATATATTTAATCTAAAAGTATATTTTTTGGACTTATTTATAAAATATGAATTGTTCCCTTTTTTTGTGTTTATATTGAGATATCGTACCTGGTAGTCCAAATGATACTTTAGGGTGAAGCAGCGACATTTTTTCTCGGATGTCATTATTCCGAGATTATTTTTTAATTTAGAATTTCCTTTTGATGGATGCATTGAGTAACTAAGGACCAAGTTAAAATAAATGATCCTGATATAATACGAGTATTCAAAGCTTCTGAAGATGTAATTTCTTTTTTTACTGTTATTGGAAACTTTGATATATCTGAAGAGGTTCATTCCACCAACGTGGAAATTTTATTTTTATTAAAACAAACAATAATGACTTAAAACATAATGACTTGCACTTAATTTTATGGTGGTCGTCTCGGAGACCTCTAAAAATTAGGATTCGTCACTTTACTCTGGTATCGTCGCTTCGCCCCGTGTTTTTTAAGTTTTTTAAATTGGTCATAGCTGGCCATCTGCAAAACATACCATAAGTAACATGCATGTAAATATTGACTATGAAATTACCTATCAAATGATACTTTGCATCATCCTAAATACGAAATTCAAAGAGAGATATGATATACGGAAATAAATCCTACCCGCTTCGTCCCGCCTTCCCCTATAACTTTTTTTAACTCAAAGTATATGAACCAAAAATGCAACTTAAAAATCTATGTAACAGTTTGTCTTGCACTCGGCTACGATCTATTTTTTTCGACAAAATTATGATTTTATCAATGTCAGTATATTTTTAGCCTCGATTAATGCAATTTTATGTTCAAATAAAGGGTCTCATTTAAAAGATTAAAATACGCGTTTTATTAGGTGTGGGTCGAAAAAACCGAAAAATTGAACAGCCGACAGGTCAAAAAACTGACAATCGAAAAGCCGACAGTAAAAAAATGACTGTCCGCTTGTCCATGGATCTATTTTTTTATGCGTCGGGTTTTTGACTTTTGGCTTTTCCACCGTCTGCTTCATTAATGTCCGTTTTTTTAAGTGTCGGATTTTTTATTTGTCCGTCTTTCCACTACTTTTATTTCGTTTATATATTAAAATGAACTATATAAAATCTGGTAATTATAATAACTTTACGAATTTATAAGATTAAAGAAGAGAAGAAATGTCTAAAAATGATATTTATGCAACTTTTTAAAGTATATTATAGTTTACCAGTCTGCACATTAATAATAACGAAACGGAAACTTCATAAACACACTTGAAAAAAATGCATTCCATCTAAAAAAATGGTTCTTAAAGTTAATTGTTAACATCTTGATTTTTGGACAGGTGGTTTTAATTTAAAACTAAATTTTCTTTAATTTTGCAAAAATATACTTCTCCTAATTTACATTATTGCGTCCATTATTTCTATATCACATACTACTAAAAAAATAGTTACTAATATGATCTCTTTATCATCCGCTGCATTAACTTTGTACGTTCCATGGAATAATGAATTTATAAAGGAATAAATTAACTAAGAATTTAGTCGGCAGTCAATCGAATCGTGCTTTTGTGAATAACTGAGTGGTAATTTTGGTAATATTTCCTCGATAATATGAATTTTTAATTAATATTTTGATTTCGATTTGAACAGAAATTGAATTATGTTTCAGCACAGCATATTTGATCATTAATTGCAAACAATTAATAACAATGACTTTTCAATGAGTATGGGTGGAAACGTGAATGCTCTGCAATAAAGCACGTACCATTTTTCCATTTTGATATATTCAAATATTTATTAGTTGCCAGAACAATAAATGCTGTTAATAAAACCAGAACCTTAATTATACACATTGAATATAATTTTTTAAATGATTTTAGTACACTCCAGAAATATAATAGTTAACGTTACACAAACTCTTTATTAACATATTTTCTATAGCAACAGCCTGTGTTGATAGAAAGACAGATTTAGAACAAACTAACAATTCAGTATTTCGTAATATCAGTATCGTAATCATCAAATTTTTATGTGACTTCGGGATACATATATCGGAATACATATTTTAAGACTATTTACTTTAGTTTTTTTGGATACTTATTACATTTAATTTAAATTTGTTTAGTCATATAAAGTTGTCAACAGAATAATTACGTTATGTTTATAATTCAAGATATCTTAAATAATATGGCGATCTAGTAGCTAATTTATTTCATCTGTCCGAATTGAATATTTAAGAGTTTTACATGAATTTATTGTGGTAAAAGTGCTTCATTAAATACTTGGTGTCTTTGAATTTTTAAAACTTGGATTAGAGACGAAAGTGAGAAACTGTTTTAACTTGTTAGAAAATATGGAACGTAAAATGATTACTTATTGCTTAAGGTTCAGCTGCTAAAGAATATTTATAGTCATAAGCAGTTCTAATGATAAATTTATTACGTTTTTTTAATTACATGAGAGAAATGAAGGGTTTGATTTTAAATCATATACTTGTATGTTTATATTTGACGGGAATTATGTTAATGGTCGTCATATATCTTGAAGTAGCGTGTAAAATTGACATTAATGAAAATGGTGTATTGTATACTTCATATTTTGATAACAGGTTGCATGCAGCTTAGCCTACCAGTACAATATAAATTACTATTATTTTTCCCAGCAAGTTCAATGACTTGTTTGCTTTATTGCAAACACGACATATTTTTCTGTAACTTCAAGATTTCTTGCGATTATGTTTAATTAAAACCTCCATTTTTTCGAACATTTTGGAAAAGTCTTAAAATCAAGTTTAATTACCTACATCAAATAAATATTTATGAAGTTAGTAAACACGCAGAAGGAATTACAATGCATAACGTAAGATTATGTCGAACGTCCTTATTATTAAGTTCTCAATTATAGGGACTTTATTGTGTTTACCGTGATAATGGAAAATGAATTTGCCATCTTGTATCCACCACTCAAGCTTATTATCGGTAATTTTAAATGATCCAACATATTACAAATGAATACTTAGCTATAAGATTACAATTCGATACATTGATGACTTTGGTAAATAAAGGAGGTTGAAACTTAAAAAGTACCATTTTAATATTTTAAGATTCAAATACTTATCGTGACTACCGTCTTCTTATCTTGCACGTAGTGAGCTAAGATTAAACCAAATTTTTTTCAAGTTAAATTTTAAAAAGTATTCATTAATAAAAAGCGTCAATTATTAAACAACTTATTTCGTCGACAATATTGATATCTGAGATGTCAATTAAAATTCAATGACCGAAGAGAAAGTCATACAGGATTTAAAAATGACTAGATTACACCAAATATTTAGTAAAATTACGAAAAACTTAATACCCTACTTATAAACATATTTAGTACATTTTACGCAACATGCATTGGCGAAATAGAAGATTTAATATTTTTTAGTACTTTATTTATTTAATTTAATTAAATATTAAATTGTTTCCAATTATAAAATATTTACTTGAACTGAACCGACTAATTTTTTTCGAAAGTTCAATAATGACGAATATAAAACTGATTATTATTTAATATAGATAATGAGAAAATATTTCCTGTAATAACACTACACAATAGCTGGAGAAAATACTCATTGTTCTATTAATAATATTAAATCTTAAGTTACATAATGCAATCTTACGCTTTATTTAATTTTGATACGAGAAAAATATTTTAAATTGTCATTAAATGCGGAATATTACCATAAATCGAGACGATTATTTAAAGATGGACAAAAATAACATTCCATACAGAGTTAAAAAATGCGTTAAATACTATTGATTACTGGAAGGGAATAATATTCGGAAAACTTGTGCAACACATGTTAGTATCTCGATCATTTTCATAAACAGGAGTAAAAAATACCTTAAAAAATAACCGAGTATAACAATTATTTGGATCTTGTAGTTTTGTCAAAATTAACCTCAAGATAGGTGAACACAATGGGTTACTTTCTTGCATAAATCATAACGTAAGAACGACAAGAACCTCCGACGATTTTTGTTGTTGGAAATAAAAGTTACTTGAATACAAAAATTTAAGTTGAAAAATGTTTTGGGCCAATTTCTTAACAAAATGACAATTTTTTAAAATTATTGTATTTTCCAAAAAGGGTTGAAAAAACCAATTAATTTTATGAAAAAACTACACGTAGTTTCATTTAAATGCGATAATTAGAAAACTAGATATCACAATTTTAAGAAATTCAGTAATCGTGATGTTGCGGCCGCTATTTGAAAAATTTTTTAAAAATATTTTACCTAACCAATTCATTTTTTAGTAAAAATTATTTTCTTGGTTACCCTAACCAATCATCTTGGATCTGAGACCATTCATTCAAATCATTAATGTAAAAGAACATTTTCAGGGCAAAAAACAACTAATGCACAAGTGTAACCTTTATAACGAGAACATTAGAGCATGCTGAATATTAAAAAAAAATAAAAGTCCTTCGAGCAAGTAAATTTTCTAAAAATCGGATGTATTTCAATAACGCTACAAATTGTGAGTAGAAACAGACAAATTGATCAGACACATCACATTTAATGGGCAATTTTTCCGAACTTCCCTTCCCTTCTTAGGATCGAACTCATTCTTTCGAAATCGAACTCGCACTCAAGTTCGGTCGAATTTTCAGTTTTCGTTCATTACAAATCACTTTTAAAATAAAAATGTTTAATCCTTGTTTTATAATAATCTTTAGTGATTGTATTGTAGATTGTAGTAAAGTTTTTTTTTTTGTATGTACGCATATTGCGAAAGCAAAAAGTAGAAGGAAGATATATTTTTATTTACTTAATTACCTATTCATAATTTAAACGACATGATTTCGTAAAATTATTTTCGCTGAAATTCCGATTGAAAAAAATTGTATTGAAATCCAAAAATTCATTTGCACATTGTTCATTTATGTTTTCGGGAATGAATTTTAATTGAAACGTAATTGATTATGTATGGATTACAATTACAAATAAGTAGTGATGTTGATTCCAATTTTTTTCAACGAGTCAATTCAAATTATTTTTACTGAAGTGTGCATGTAAGGCTCTTTTACACATGTACGCAATGGAATTATTGACAATAATCTCAAGATTTGAACAATATAATTTATACTTGTCATTTGAATTTAAAATTTGTAACCAAAATAAAAAATGAATTACAGAAAGAAAGTACATAAAATTCTCCAAACTGTAATTTCATTTCATCACCTTTAAACTGTTTAACTCCTTATTACTAGTGATGCAGTAATAATCGAATGCAAATTGAAGAGAAAATAGATGTTTAGCGGATGAAAAAAATGAATAAAGAGGTAAGCGTTAACAATTGCGGTCTGGACGACGTTATTGCATTGCTATTGTATCATAATTCGTTAATAAGTCAATTTATTTAATTTTGAACATAAGTCTTCAATTAAATTGCTTGAATAATCCTATTGGGAAATATAGAAGATATTACGGAATTCACGTCGGACGCAGGATTGAAAAGAAAGTTTCAGTTCTGCGACCATCGTTGAGCATCATCGTCTGAGAGTGAAACGCGAATACATCACGCCATCAAAATGACTTAATGAGTGTTTGCATAATGTCTTTCAATAATAACGAGCTTATGATATTTCTGTGCAAAAAATCCCTTTATGCAGATGCGAATTTTGTTTCGTTGTTCGTTACTACTCTCATGTCGTTTTATATCTTTTTATGAAATTGATCTAGACATAGTTGCTTTCTCCAAAATACATGATTAAAATTTATATATTGAATTGGTAATATTAAGTCAATATTCAGATAGCTCAAATGTAGCAAAAATATTTATTTTTAGCCTATAGTATGAGTAATTAAGTAGTATCTCAAATGTGCAGTGTTCGAGAAGGACTTAATCAGGAATGTCCTAGAACTATTTCTTTAGAGTAAGTGTGCACTAGTTTTGAATACTGACAAATAATCTACCTGAAAAATTTAAATACCGCTGGACAGTAGTAAAACAAACTTTTTTCGTTAGACAAACTACGTCAATGCTGTCGATGGTAATATTTTTACTTTACTTAATAAGTAAACTACCGTTATTAACAACTTAGTCAAATTTACTTCTATTTATTGTTTATCCAATAACGATTCAGTGTTTTTAACTTTATTATCGTAGTTAATACAACCAAACAAATTGTGATGATGAGTTATTAAAATATTGCCAGCAGTTAAAAAATGGTCAATTGTTATATGGCAGCACGTTCATAGTTTTAAATTTGAAGGTTATTTACGAACTAATAATGTAGATTCTAGTACGTAGTCCGTCTTTAAATTACGTTAGTTACGCGTTTTTACATTATAGATTAATTTAAAACCAGATAAATTCATCATTACGATCTTTGTATATGAAAATGACGTTTTTGTTTGTTATTTCTGGATCTTTATCGAACTTCGCGGTCTTCGTCGATCTTATTCGATTATTTTTCAATCTTTTTCATTCTTCTTCTATTTTATTTGTTTAGATTTTTCGGGAAAAGTAGAGCTAACTTGCTCATCCAAGAATAAACCAGAAATATCACGAGAACATATTTCTGTACATATTGTTTTAATAATTAGCGGAATTCTCGCAACGTGCTCAATATTTATGATAAAACATCCCCAGAAAATATCTGAAGTCTATTCAATCCCATCACATAGAATTTAGCCATAACCTCAAAAACCCTATTTCTACCCTAGACTGTGAAAGTAAAGAAAAGTGTTTCCGCTATTTTTAGGGTCGTTAAAAACACATTGGAATCCCATTCAACCTCAGCATATTGGTTCTTAACATAACATCAAGAAAACCCGAAATTCGCCCTTAAATTATTCAAATACAGAAACATTCTGGCCTGGAAGCGATACCATTTCATTTGTTTTCGGGCTGAACTCGAATCAGAAGTTCATTCAACTCCATACGATCAGGATTGGCTACGAGAGTCATTTTGAACAGTATTCATGAACGACCGTGATTGCAAATGATTTCTATGTTATTCTCTAAAAATCTTTAAGCGAAATTTGAGGCATGTTCAATTTTATCTGGATTGGATGCGTCATTTCCATTTCCATGTAGTGAAATATCACTTTTTAACGGAGAAATTTCATAACTTTCTGGCTGCCTAACCTATAAACGCCGATCGGATTTTCGTAAATTCCTAAGTATATTGAAATCGGTAATTTATAGCGAAATCTGACACAGTTTCGAGAGTGTATCAATAGGGGAGGCGATCTTCAAGAGCACATATGCTAAGGTGGCTCAATTCTCAATCGTTGAAAGTGAAATTCATTACGTTGAAATCATTTTCACTTTTAGAAGAATACGTTTGCTTTTATTCATTTAAAATTCCATAATTTGATCAGAAAATTTTAAAGTAGACTAAAAATAGTACATTGTGC
This sequence comes from Trichopria drosophilae, assembly GCA_030407085.1. Classification (NCBI taxonomy): domain Eukaryota; kingdom Metazoa; phylum Arthropoda; class Insecta; order Hymenoptera; family Diapriidae; genus Trichopria; species Trichopria drosophilae. The sequence continues at coordinate 196,805,532 of CM059582.1, forward strand.
GACTAGGGAGCAAAATAGGCGTTTGCCGGCGACGTTGAGTTTGATGTTCTAACGGAGCGAGGAATAATTTACATTCGCAGTGGTTTATAGATAATAGCGGCATAGTGGGCGGTCGTCAAGTTGTATTAATAAAATGTGCGAAAAAACCAAAATATATATAATGCATTTTGGTAATGATATAAATTATCATAACGTTTTAAATTCAAACTATTAGTTGTTTCGAATATTTAAGGATATTAAAGATATGCAACGTATTTAATGAAAAGGTAATTTTATGTTTTGTATGACGGTAAAAGTCACAGGCCGATAAAAAATGTGTAAATTCATTAGCATATAGTCTATTTGACCTTTTTGAACGGAGCAAATTCGGAGTAATTTTTTGAGCACTCATTTATACAAAAAATATCGGTTCAATAAAAAGTTACTACCTTTTCAGAAAGGATTTCGGCCCACAGACCCAGAATTAGGTTTTCCTTTTTTTTCAAATAAAATATTACTGCTCTTAAATTATAATTGAGCTTAATGGACGGAGCAAATTGAGAGCTTAATTTTTGTAACTCAAACATTACAAAATTTAAATTCGTAATTAATGTATTTTTTTATCCGATTGTCGTAGGAAGCGATAACTCGCGGCCGAAGGTTTCGCTCTAGGCCGAGAAATCGAGTTTTACGGCCGGAGGGTCAAAAAATAATTTCCAGAAACAATGTGCTAGAAAACAGTATTATAAAAATGGAATGACGAGACATATGAAACCAAAGATTTGCAAAATGAATCCCAGTAACTGGAGAAACAGGTATTTCAAATAACCTCATTGCCTTCTGAACGGATAAGTGGAAATTACTTAAAATAAGGACTTCTCCAAAGGAACTATGTGATGCAAATAGGTTAGAAGTAGTAGCAACCTTTATTCAAATCCATTCTTTGCTGTATTCGTGTCAAACGTCACGTATCTTATTCAGTGACGTCATTTATCGTTTCGGTATCTATGGTCTAAACACCATCAGAAAACAAATGAGAAAATAGAGGCGTCAATGTATAATAATTTAGAATAGCATCCTCATTCATTAAAAAGGTGATATTTAACCTAAGCATTAATTCAATTTAAAAAGTTTAACGGATAGAGTTACACGAAAGTCTCTTACTCACAAGTGACACACAACCTTTCGTACTTACAATGATACTCAAACAAACTTAAAAAACCATTGTAACGTTTTGTAAAATAAAAATGTTAAGATACTCGACCGAAACTCACGGTTCAATGAAAGTTGGAGGGGATATTGCAACGTTGCAACTAATATATTTTAAAACATTTAACTGCGTTTCCGAAACTGATACTGAATACTCTATAATAATGTTGAAAATACTGCAGATGTAATTTTAAACAGTTGTCCTATTCTGTTTATAAAATAATTTAGACGGTTCTAAAGTAGTCCACCGATACGGTCGGAATTAACGCTAAAAAACGTAAATCAAAAGTCTGAATCAATTTTTCAAAATTCGGGCTTTGGATGAAGGTAATTGTACTTACGACCTGCATATTATGTTTATTACAAAAATTTATGTTTTCAGATCTTAATTAATCGTTTACAGAAACTAACGCAAAAGTTACGCAGAAAGCATTATTGGAATTGTAAAAACAATCAAACAATTTCATCAATTTTTGAAATTAAATTATTAGTGTAAAATGGTCTTTATCATAAATAAAATGAAAGTAGCTCAAAAAATAAACATTGCATTGTAAAAAATAGATTTTTTGTAATACGTAGATAATTGACATTTTAGAATGGTTATTGTCAAGAATTATCACGACTTGAAAAATATTACCGAGTAATTGAATAAAAATAATTAAATTTGATCTATGAGTGTGTAATACCGATGAGACCGGAAAACGCGACCCGAGCGACGAATATGACGCATGAAGTCTAATGCAATTTGTATTCTCGCACATGCATGAGTGTCGGTCAGGGAAAGTACACACGTCTAGAACAAACGATTCGCAAAATTGCTAACGTGGTACTACTTTTTATGAAATTGTGTATTGTTTAAAGTCATTACTAAATTCAATAGAAATTGTCTTTTTGTTCAGAAAAATTGTGGTCGAAAATGCGTATTCCTTGTTACATTGTTAGATGTTACTTGCGTAAAATATAGTCATATCGAGAAAATTTCAGAAATAGAAATCCTTATATTCATATTTTGAAACTTGAGGGTTAATATCATCGTGCGTTTATATGTTTCTATATAAGAAAAAACTGAATTCTTAACATTATTAAATGTTGCGCAATGTTTTAAGAATTATCGTTTCAACAGATTCCGACTAGGTAACTCATAATTTGGTTAAGTTTATTAAATATTATTCTAAGTGCATTGCGTATAAAATAGGTTGCATCAGTTTTCCATTACCCGATTTTCACCTGAGTTTCCCGATTTGTATTGTTATCACTTAATAGGAATAAATAAAAAACATGGTATGATAGCCAAAACAATAGTTTTAGCGGGACATACTATGAGCATTGCAGTCCATGAAGAACTGAAAATAATTACTGAATTAATTGATAATAGTTCATTCATTGGGTTTTCACATAAACTAATATGCCAATGCTTGGACGTACAATAAAATGTTTTATAAATGCCTAATTTCACTTTAATTAGGCTAAACATTAATCTATAGATTATTTGATCTATTTCAGTTGATTTTATGACCAAAAACTATTCAGTTAGCTCGGAAATACTTATTTAATGAAGCGAGGTTTTCTTCAGATAATAATCAGTTATATAAAGAAATTACATTAAAACGTAGACCTTGAAAACTCAAGAAGTACTTAACAAATACTGTAAGGTCAGTGTACACGCCACATAGTACCAGGGTAAACATTGTTCTGAATGTTCAAAGAAAAGACAAACATGTTTTTCACAAAGTTTTGTTACCGTTTATTTAAAAAAATAACGATATATGCAGATTGTCCATTCGTTAGTAGCCATCTATTCATTGACATATTCACCCTATATGTATTTATTATGGATAAACACGGAAACAATAATTAGGATATCCCATTTCCGAGTTGGGGGACATTTATTTAGATTTACGTTATTGCATGAACACTAGCATCGCCCGGGCTCGTTTATATCCCACATCGGCATGTTTGGAAGTTAGGCTAGAATAAAAAAGAGGGATAGGGGAGGGAAGGGGGGATGGTCTGTGCTTCTTAGGATGTAGGCACTCAAATCCCAAAGTTATACTTCTTTTGTGGCATTACTCTATCTTGTTTGTTTGAAACATTTTTCATCCGATTTGTAGTTTTAAAAATAAACACGAAACAAGAACAACAACAAAAATTTCTGTGTTGTAGTTTTTACCCTGAAAATGACCTTGTTCCTAATTTTCATGACCATATTCGTAATCAACGTATTAAAATACGTAAATGTATACTATTAATGATATGTAATCGGGTTTGGCCCTATCCGATACCCAATTCGGATAGAGTATGATGAGATACGCCTCATACCAAATTCAATTATTTTATCAGGTGGGAAAGTTTAAAACATAATTGTTGAAATCCCGGATTTTACATAGGAATATGCAGTAATCTAAGTAGTAACAGTCCGCATCATCATTTGTTTGTAAGGGATTCGCTGTTGCACATGCGCCTTCATGTAATAAGAGCAGTACTTAATTACTTTCGCCTTATCAGTTAGATAAAGAAATTAGATTAAAATGGATCGACAAATTTATGAATTAGTAAAATACAGTAGTAATATAAATTTAAAATTTGGTGCGATCGCAAATCGTGGTTATTGAGTATTGTTAATACTAAGTGTTAATGTGGAAAAACATGCTGACTAGCTGTCTCGGGAGTAGCGCGAGAGTTCAATGCCATTTTCTTTCATAAGTAAAATGTAAATTCTGGATGTTTCTGTAGTTCGAAAGTTAAGGAACGAGAAAATAATATAATAGGTGGTTCTAGTTCTTATATTTATTTAATAATTATGTGCATATAAATTAAGTACGAAATTGTTCTTGCAATTAATTTATTACTTAATTTATGCCTTTAATATTTTCTTAACCTGTTTTAAATTATAAATATATTATGATCGTGTGATTATACGATTTTCAAATAGTGGATAATGAAAATTAACGAAATTAAAATGCATCGCCAATAAAAATATGAAAATATGCTTAGTAAAATATTCTGGCTATTACCATAAAAATGGTAACAAGAGTTTTCAGTTATTTTTTGTCATGGAACAAAGTTTTCGTTCGCAATTTGGAAAAAAATTTATGGGAATACATTTCCTAAATTAGTAATTCTTGCCCATAATAAGACCTTCCTGCTTGTAATAGTGCTTTAACGTCAAGAGTTTGAGATATCCTAACCTAAAAATAAAAAAAAAACGTTTTTGTTTTTGCGCAGGTCCTAAGACATTACTAATATAATATATTGATGATTGATTTAATTGTGTCTAAAGGCTCACTTTGGTATAACTAGTGACTGCGATGGTATAAACATTGTACATTTTATTTATTCAGTATAATATCTATAGCCGAATGTATTAATTTTTTATAAAGGAACTATTATACGTGTTAAATATCCTATCCGCAGAAAAAGTGTTGGACAAACTTGGGTGCCATCGAATTTTCTTCATATAAGGAAAAAGTGCTTCGGTGTAGTTATCCCCTCTTACTATAAATATCAATAATGGATAAGTGCACTGGAAAAACTACCTGGGAAAATGAGTCGGAGGAAAAGTGTCGGGTAAAAAGTGGCAGGGAAAATGTGTTGGCGAAAAAATGACCAAATAAAAATTGTTACGAAAAAAATTAGCTAAGGAAAAAGTGTTCGGTAAAAAGACAGGAAATCCTTTAAGAGAACTTCAATATCTTAAAAATGGTAAAATAGACCTTAATCACTGAGAAAAAGAGCTCTTAAAGTGATCTTAATGATTTTCTGACTTATGCATCGGTTATAATGAACCCCACAAGACTGTCAAATGCGATTTTTTATGAATGAGTTCATGTTTAAGGGACTTGAAACTCGCTACATAAAAATAATAAAATTAAAATAAGTTTTATGAAAATTATAGATGCTTTTTTTTCCTTTATTATTATAATTAATCAATATTTGTTCATTGGTTCCTTTTCTTCTGCGTGTACTTTTATTTAAAATCAATTGGACCACACTTCTTTTTTGATAGAACCAAGTTCTCACAATAACAGTAGAAAAATTTGATATCAGTTACTAAATATCGTAAAACCTCTTATTCTTTCATTATAGATATTGCGTCCATACATTTATAGTAAAGTAAATCAGACCTCGAAACTGGGATGGCCATACCAAAAGGTATAAATGTGCAGTCTTTTGGAGTAAATCATTTATGTATGACTGAATTTCTACATGGGTTGTAGTTAAACATATATTGACAACAAGAAATAATATGAAAAGATGGTTTGAAACATGTTGATCCTTCATTTTCACAGAGACCTGAATTGTATTTAGATATATTTAACTCAAAACAACTAGACTTTATATTCGCGCCCAATTAAGTCGTGGGCAGAAGTAGTTCAAGTATGTTGATTACATGACGATTATATTATTATCATTATGACGTAAATAAATGTTTTCAACTCTATGACAAATTCCGCCAACTAAAGTGAAAGACACGGTCATATTTGCATGTTCTTTCATACAGTACAACAGGAGTGCAGACTTACGCAATGGTCTATTAATCCATTACGCAACCCGGTGGTTCACTGGTGGTTCGCTTCGAGATTGTGTAAATCGACATAATACGATCAAGTTCGAGCAAAGGAAATTTTATTTTTATATAAAAAAAAAGTACAGATGACATCATGGGCGTAACGTACGCATAACTGCATGATATAATACCTGCCGCGCAAAGAGTAGCTTTTGTAACATTATGTAGTTATTGCTGCATGTATACATTATAACGATAGGTACTCGCAGCATTAAATGAACGGAAATTTTTTGCGGGATTATTTGATTACGGGTAATATTGGGAAACTGTGTAAAAACCTTACCTTCGTACTATGTATTCAAGTTTTTTATTGCTTGGAATGGGTTTCCTTATGAATTTGGCAATATCGCATCCTACTTATTTAGCTCGGAAGTCGCAGAAATACTAAGAAAAAATTGGCTGAGTTATGAAATTAAACATGAAATATATTTCATATAATTTTTGTGCAATATTATGTGAACTATTGACATGCGAGATAGGAATGCCTAATGTTAATGTATGTTTTTGCAAATGAAGCTAAAAATAATAATGTACGATAGGAATGCACTGATGATTAATCGTGAAGGTAAAAACTGCTATCGTCTTTAAGAAAGTCAGAACCAAATGGACATTTCTGAAATATCATTTTTTGAATTTTTGGAATGAATTAGTAGATATTCCGAAATGGATACTGATTTTAGCTACAGGTAAATAGTAAATTTATGTATAATGACCGCCTGCACTGTACAATAAGGTTTCCTTATTTCAAACAATGTTTGGCTTCATCATCCATCAAATTACTATACAGTATAATAACATTTCTAACAAAAAGTCTGTAGTTAAACTGGCATGGCACAAAGAAATTTTGAGTCTAGTTCCAAATACGAGATACAAAAGTGTACTGAAGAAAACAAAATTTAATGACAACTCCATTCAATTTTTATCAATAATCGCTTAGTAAAATATCTATCTATCTATCTTTTAGGAAATAAGATAGTGATGTCTGTTATATTTATTTGTATATACATAGAAAACAGCAGTAGTGCCAGTGAAAAGTGTAGGTATATTACCGATTGACAAATAAATTGCGCAGTACAACCAAAATTTAAGAATATTATGTTGCCCTACAAGTAAGAGTTAATTGAGGTAGGAGGTTTGTACCAGAATCCAAATATGGACGCCAAAATATCCAATTCGCTCAGTTTTTGAGATATTGAACGTTAAAGTATTAAAAATCCTCAGGTATTTTGAGTATCTATTCGCAGTACAAAAAAGCTGTTGTCCCACTAGGAAGAGTCAATTCTAATAGAATGTTTCCAGTGAAATCCAAATATTTACACTAAAACAATGATGTGAACGTAGTTTTTGACCAAATTCAACATTAAAGGGATCAAATGTTGTGTTTTTGGACACTTTTTACGACTATTCTGTACAATGCGATGCAAACAAAAAATTAAGAAATGCAAAATGGTGGATCTAATATGTCCGACGAACTTCTTCAAATTCGAATCACTTCAAACTCGTTATCGCCTTGGCTACTTTTTAGAAAAACAGAAAAAATGTGCAAAAACACGATTCTTTACCCCTTTAACCTTCATTTTGGCCTAAAGTCCGATTTAACATTTTTGCGTACATTTCTTGATTCTGCGGGAAAAGTCTATCAGAATTGAATCTTACTTGTCTGACAACAACATTTTTTTGGATTGTGAACAGATGTTCAAATATATCTAGAATACAATTACTAGTCAATTGGCTATTTTGGTGATAATATTTGAATTCTGGAGCGAAAATCTTATCAAAATCGACTCTTACTTATTGGGCAACAAAATTTTGTTGTGCTGTGTTGTTATAGTAAATATATTTTCGATATTTTATTACACATAAATAGTTGCTTGAGTACTAACTTCTATTACAATTAAATTTAATTAGTAATCTAGATTTAGGATATTATTAAAAATAAAATTAAAAATATTATATAACATAATATCTTCTTGAAAACATGATTGATTTTCTCAAAAAAATAAGTCTCAAGTTATGTAAATTTCTGTTCATCATTTATAAATTGGTACTGAATAATATATTAATTTGTTCAATAATTTGCAGAGGACCACTTCAAAAACTGCCATATAAACGTGCCAGGATTTGACGGATGTGTTCGTGAAGGATTAAATGCCATTCGTCCTTATTTCAAAACTGGACTTCCGAAATACAATGTTGCACCTTTCGATCCGTTTTTCGCAAAGGAAATTAAAGCCAGGAGAGGGTTGCCTAATCTTGGATTCAGCTTAACGTTAAGGAATGTTACCGAAAGCGGATGGTCCTCAAGTAAAGTGACGAAGTTTGTGAGCGACTTAAAGAATTACAAGGTTCGTTTAATCCTGTAATGTTTTGAAGCTTTTATTATAAGGTAAAAATATAACAATATAAGGTAAAACCTATTTATAGAAGTATGTGGCTGAAATATATTTCATTCGTTTTAATCAAATTGGTCGTCATAATTCATCATGTGGTTACCCGAAAAGCATAACCATTTATTTTAGCAAAACTAAAATAACTTAATTATTAGTTTTAAATGTAAATTTTAGTTCTTTATCTTAAATGATAAATCATATGTAGAAAAATTTTATAAAATATGATGTAGACAATTGCAGCATTTCAAGCGTAGCTATAGATTAAGATTCAAGTCAATTAGCCCGAATTTTAAAACGCCGACTCTCATTTTAATAAAGCTCCACGTTTGCAAATAATCGGATAAATTAAAAAATTATCATTTACCCTATTGGATTCGTCATTTAGATGCTTATCTTAAAATCGGCCTCTAGATTCATTATCAGCGACTCCGAAATCCTTCGAGTAATCAGTTTGAAAACAGTCCTAATGTATAAAAAAAAATTGTCCGACATAATGAATTTATGATGGATGTTTTTGACTTTTGATTTGTTAAGCGACCGAAAAAATAATTAGATTATCAGTGTCACATGAAAATAACAACTTTTTTAAAACGAGCGTGCACTGGTTATTGATATTAATGAAAAAAAAAACACTTTGGTCAACATTACCTTTCACCATTTTCAATCTTGTGGACGCAATATTTACAGATGGAATATAGCTTTGGTTACTTACTATATGAAAAAAATAATTTTTTTAAACAAAATTGTTGATAAAAAAGTCTGCAAAGTTTTGAAAATACATCGTTTTGCAATTTTGTTATCAGATTATAAAAAGGCAGGGTCTAATGCCGAAGAAGTACATTTTTTACATTCCTAACAGCAAAGATTTTTTTAATTAATTCACGGCTTCTGAAACACTAATTTATCGATTGATATGCTACGAATATAGCTGGATTAATCTTGTCGTTAAATGATTGCCTTAAAGGGAGGGTTATGGTAGGGGATAAGAATCCATTCGTACAATTACGAAACAATAATAATATTAAAAATTCGATTCTTAAATTTGGGTATTAGGCAACGATTAAAAGATCCCAATTTGTGAATTTTAAAGGGAACACAGGAAATTATACATAGACAATAACTACCTTGGTGTATCAGATGCATGTACGATAACCGAGGTTAATTTTGAATAAAACAAAATCCTTCTTTTTGTAAGTGAAAAATCTTCAGTTTGAGTTTCTTGATATAACGTAATACTGAAAATAAATGAATAAATCAGTTTCGCTTTAATGAAAATAAATAAAATTGATTGCATGGCTGTAATTTGTTTCCAAACTTTTCTGAATATAATAGAACACTTTAACCTTTTTTCTTAATAAGCGAGGAGCATCAATAATGGTAATTAAACTAATTATGTACGCAATTTACTTTTCATTAAAAAACTAAGAATAATATGTAGTGACATACTTGATACTTTTCAGGCAATACAAAAAGATATTGTTGAGAAATACGTAATTGTAATTTTTTGTTCTTCACTAGGTATAAAAATTCATGTGATTGTTATATATGTATCAAATCCATTTTACAAAGCAGTACTTTTTAATGCAGGTCGTGTACACGCAAAGTTTTCCCGACAAGCACTTATCAGGCTACTACACGTTTGAGGCTAATATGTTGGGTACAAAAATGTCTAACAAAGGAAAGTTTACATTGGATTTATGTAAGTATTTCTTCATTTGAGTGTCTGAATAAATATTGTTTCATAAAAAGCACCCGTATTTGCGGTCGAAACTACCGAAAAACTAATTTTATTTACCGATCCAACATGTGGTTTATAAGTCAAACGGCGACGACTCTCTTTGATTTCAATTTTTTTATCCACATTTTATGTTATTAATTCATTGAAGAGCCAAAAGACAGATAAAAAATTTTAAAACGTACTTTTAGCATTTTAAAAATAATTTTCGAGTAAGATCGTTCTCAACGCTATTTCATTCATAAGATTAAAAAATGTGGTTGAACAAATTAAACAAAAAATCTATAAAAAATAAACGTACCGAGCTACAAAAAATGGTATTGATTTTTTAACAATTTTTTAAAAACTACAAAAAAGTAGCATTTTATCCGAACTTAAAACAATAAATCAAGATTTTAAGCTCATCTTAAACTTCCAAAACTAAACAAACATCATGATAGTTTATAAAAAATGTGTCTATTTCTTGTTACATGTACATAAAACACGAGCGACATTTTTTAAATTTTGTGCTCTTGGATTTAAATATCTTGAAACAATGCTTTTATGGCAGGTTATTTTTGCCTTCCAGATTTGGCTTTTCTGTTACAATTTATGGATATCAATTAATATGAGCTAAATATTCATAGAAATAAGTAGATTTCATCTTCGCATTTGATCAATTCATTTCTAAACAGGCCCTAAACCACGAGAAAAAAAAGATCTAAATTTTATCAAATTTGGCTCAAAGCAAATGAATCGAAAAATACTGCAAATATGCTCACATTTTTAAACATTATATGTGAATTGTGGAATTTTTTGGCAATTAATGGAATTTATCTCAAAATTGCACTCAAGTTAGGTATTTTTCCGATACATTTTGATCCGATATTTTTATATTCACGCGATTGCACGGATTCGAATTGTATTGGATGTCGATAGGAATAGAATCGTGATTATCGGTTCAATATGGAGAAAAGTGTGGAACTAATTGTTCACCACATAAAACGTTCACCTTTTTGGTTCATTTTAAACCAAATCGAACCCAAATATATCCATAAATATTTTAAAATATATTATATTATTATAGGACTACTATTTTCTTTGAATAATTTCATCTGGTATTTGAAATTTTCATGCCGGAGATATGCGAGAGCAGCAAAAAAAAATTACAATTGAATCTTACAAAAGTTCGCGAAACGATTTGTTCCCCTGGATTGAAGTTCCAAGAAGACCGACGAAATCGTTGACAAATAAAGATACATGGACAATGGACATTCTCGTAAAAATAAAATGGAACCACCGAAATCCGACTTGAACGTTGCTTTCCGCTGATTATTGGCCACATCTTCAGGATAATCACGAATTGTTAGATCCGTCCAAGAAAATGATTAGCAGGTATAAATGATGCGGCAAATGATCAGCGGAAATCAGCATTTAAGTCAGATTTTGATGATTCCATTTTATTTTTAAGACACAGTTCCATCTTCCATGTATCTTTATTTGTCGATGTTTTCGTAGGTTAGAACTACAATCCAGATGCACAAATGGTTTTTCGGGTGTTTGCACGAGTCGATTGTGATTTTCTCTTCGCTACTCCTGCATATCTGTGGCTAAAAAATATCAAATACCAGATGAAATTATTCACAGAAATTTGTCAGTCTCTGTTAACATAAAATACTTGAAAATGTGACATAACACAGTATATTTGGAATCAATTCAGATCAAAATGGACTAAAATCCGGATTTTTGCAGATTTAATGAGTCTAATTATGGAACGTTTTAAACTCGATTTGTTCCATTTTGAACCGTATCATCTCCAAGATAAGATGCTGTCGTCTGAAACCACCGAAGTTAAATTTGTTTGGATTTCAACTAGAAAGTGATCATATTCTGATTGACATCTGATATCATTTGAAAAGAGACCTCATTTGAGTGCAATATTGGTCTAATCCCCATTTATTGTCGAAAAATGTTACATCCTAAATTGTTTAAAACAAGTTATCTTATTTTGATAATTTTTTTATTAATTCGCTTTCGGCGAAATTGGATCAAATTTAGATACATTTTTGTACTCGGGCCCTAACAAAAAACCGTAATTTTAGCGTTTTCATGTATTTATAATAATAGTTCTCCAGACTCTCAAATAAAATAAGCCAAATTAAACCCTTAAAAAATGTCATACTAATATTAATATATCCTTGGACATAGAGGTTAATGAGAAAAAAGCAAGACTCCATAATTTAACCGTATATTTACTATAAATACGACGAATTATTTGACAATCTCCAATACTAGGTCATTATATATCATAATAATATAACACAATTTTAAAATAAAAAATGAAACCCCGAAAAAATAATCAGACTGAAATAGCCCTAAGAATGGCCACTGTGCTAAAAAATAGTTTTAAAGTTGAAAAATACTTTTCCACGTTTTCGGCATAATACTTGGAAGTCAGAAATTTAAATTTTTTACAAAAATAAGAAAATAAAGAGTAGTATGCATATATTTCATATTTAATGCTTTACTAAATAATATTTATATTTCGTCGAGTCTGTATCACGTTCAAAAACATTAACGTATCAAAAAATGCTATTTTATTCTATTCTAACAGTTGACTGAAATAATCATCAATATTAACGAATATTAATAAATATTACGTATAAATATGCGTAATTGCAGAACTATTTAACATGCAATATAAGATAAAATAAAAAACCCTGTCAACTTTTGCACGTACGGTCCTTAGAGTCTTCGTGGAACAGACACGTCCCATACTTTGAAACGAAGTCCCTGTATGAAACAAAAGCAGAAAGTAATTAACATGCACTAAATTACATTTATCTATCCTACTAAGAAAATATATGTATTCATTTTACCATAAAAATCGTTATTATTTACTGCATTTCACAAAATTAGTGAGTTACATATGAATACCGTAGTTACCCTGAAATATGAGTGTCATTTATATATTTTAAACCGTTTAAACTGTTGCATAACGATTTCTGATAAAAGGAAAGCATTCTTCTTCATATACTAAAACCTACTGTTGGTATTACATGCCTAATTAGTCAGTAAACAACTTAAAAATATATTTTTAAAACTATGGGCCTCATAAGTTCCACCAGCGCCTAGAGAGTAAACTATTATCGCATATTGCGTTCCGCAAAATCATGACTTAGGATTCGATGCTTTTCTTTGTACCATTAATGTTAAGAGATCTTTTCTGTATCTATAAATGAAGAATTACAGGGAAATCTTTAGAAATAAGTTTTTAATTGTAAGAAAATAAATCACATGTACGTACAATCAATTAACAAATTTTAACGTTTTAGATGATCTCATACAAACCACCACGATTACGAAACATCCAAACGCAAGAGTAAAAGTCAACGTTGAAGTGCAAACAATTCGGGATCTGAAGTTGCATATATCAAATTTATTATTCGGCCGAGAGATTCTGGAAGGGTTTTTGGATAGAATTATAAATGGAGTATGGCAGCCAGGTTTTACTGTGACGAAGCCACTTATCAACGAATTGGTATCAACTGCATTTACAGAAATTTTTGGAAAGGCTTTCCAAAATTTCCCATTTGAAAAAGTGATCACTCCGACTGTGGCACCAAGATATACGGTTACTACTATTTGAAGCCAGTTAATTACATAGTGTGATTGTTGTAATATATTTTTTGTTTTATATGAGACTTCGGTAAATTGTGAAAGATGTTAAGATTTTATTGTAAATGGATATAATAATTTAGATCGCGTTTGACTTTTTACTCAATTTAACTATAATAGGTTTTTATTGAGTTAATTTTTTCATTCAGCTCAAAGATGTTCTCGTGTAATGTAAATTAACTCAATAAGATCCACTACTTTAAAATGTCGATATGTCAATGATAACTCTCGCATTGTGTTTGAAAAGCTCTCGAAAAATATGGAAGAAATGTACGGATGAAATTGGTGAAAATGCGTCTGTAAATTTAAGAACAGAAAATATTCCTTACGTTTATAGTGTACAGGTTAATTATATTATGTTTAAAAGAAGTCAATAAATAAGAATAATTTTTATAAAAAAAAAACGAAAGTGTATACAAATGTTTCTCAAAAACCAATTTTTTTTTGTTTTTCGAGTTTTTTGACCATTTAGTTTTGAGTAGGGTTTGAAGTGTCGTATTTCAAACGAAAATTTGAACACGCTCTTTGCTCCTAATACAAAATATGTTATAATACAGTATTGTGACCTAATAAGCCAAGAAACTTTTATAATCTAAAATTTATCTACTGTCGGTCAAGAAGAAACTTCACTTATCGTGAAAAATGAGTATTGTGACATGTTTAGAATTCGCTTTCTGTAAGTATATTGGGATCTTTTGTTTCTAGATTAAATTATGAATTTTTGCGTGAAAGACCGATATTGTTTTGTGGAATCGTATGTTTTATGGTCATTTTTATTACACAACTATGAATATTGTGAGCGTATTGTGATAGAGTCATATCGCCTATTAAATCAGACAAAAAAAAAACACAAAATATAGGGAAAATAGGTGCATGTCTTATGTCTTGTGGATGAAGTAATGTGTGGTACATGATATCCAGGTGAAAAGTTGTAATGGTAAATGAAAATAATTGAGTAGTTTTAGATATAATGTGTGAAAAGTTGTAAATGCCGATGAACATAGTACAGGTATAGTATATTTACTCGTTGGACGTACCATCCTCTCCACAAAAATTCGGACGTATCTTTTTCGACGTATTTTTGCATACCGATTATGAATAAAACTGGCGGTCGGACAAACTGAAAAAAAGACGTCAAAAATCTTCTGTTTTATTTTAATTTGAATAAATGCAGTTAAATGTAGTTAACTGCTCTGCCACCAGGTGCGGTTGCGGCACTCGTAATAATTTCTTTTTTCATTCGAAAATTACAAGACGCGAACATCCCCTACACTAAGAAAAATTTCTTGTGAAAAATTCATATACTGTCTCGTTTCGGAGGGATGTACGCGTAAAATGAAGATATTTCCCTGTCTTATGCTGGAAAACTCCCATACTGACAAGAACATTTTTTAATGGGTATTTTAATTTTTTCAGTACAATTTTAAAAACTTCATTTTCCGAGTATATCCCATTCAAACCAGACTGTATGGAAATTATTTAAAGGAACATTTCCTTAGTGTACGAGCATGAAATACCTTTGAAAATTGTTATTTCTTTTGCTTTGAAAATTTGTGAACTTGGAGATTCATGTATCAAAATTTCATGGCCTACATGTTTTGTTAGAAATATTTTTAATAGACTTTGCACTTTCGAAATTAAACTGAAAAAAATTTTTAAATACTCGATGGTTGGCATGTCTTTTTCAAGATCACGTTTTCAGTTTGTCCAACCGCCAATTGTTATTCGTAATAAAAAGGTAAAAATAGGTTGAAAAAGTGTCACCCGATTTCTTTATTAGTGGAAGTAATATATCGAATGAGTAACTATTATTATCGACATTTTCGGCTAAAAACTCATTATATTAAGAAAACTGGCCATTTTCACAGCTTTGGCTTCTTGCAACTGTTCATATATACATATATCATGTATCATAGAACGCCATCCACATAGCATTCAATTGTATCTGGTTTTCCCCTTTTTACGTGCGGGGGCCTGAACAAAATATGTATTCACATACAAATTTATTTAAATTTTGAGGTCAAGCTTATTTTAATACATAATCGACTACCTCACGGAAAAAAATAGGTAGTTGGTCTTACTACTTAAGTAGTAAAATACGGACCAGACATCTTTCGTTGTTGGCGTTACTACTTTAATGGCTGGCATTACTACTTAAATAGTAACAACTGCTAAAGATGTGTGGTCTGTATTTTACTACTCAAGTAGGAAGCCTAACTACCTATTTTTTCCGTGTTCATGTAGTAGTATGATGACTCATTTTGCTTACAAGAACCTCACTTTTATTTATTGTAACAATCATTATAACGATTAAGATTAACAGTGCTGTTTCGCTAATCTATATTTCAATAAAGCTAAAACATCATTTCAAACTTCCTATCTACAATGGATTACTATATAAAAAAGCTCAGAATTCATCACAAAAATTTAGATAAAAACTTTCATCAAAAATATCTGAAAAAATTCCACTATATTTCTCAATGAATTTTATGAATTTTTCATTTTTAGCATTTCTTTTAAAAAGCTCAGTTTTTGAGTTATATAGGTTCATGGTAAAGTATATGTAATTACTACAGAAAAACTATTAAATGCTCTTTGTAATCATTTTAAAAGTGTCAACCTAATGAGGATTGAGTCATTCAATTTGAAACAGTAAAAAGTTCAGTATCTGAATAAGTGAATGAATACACTGAACAAAATTCTTAGTTGATTTGGTTGTAGTTATAACCATAAAGGAGATAAATCAATAAAAAATATAGTTATGGAAACAACATTTTGGCAGTTAATTCTACTACATTTAAAAACATTTTATAGAGTCTAACTACTTAGTACACTTAAAACTATTCAACATGCTGGAGCGATATATTTTTGATTGAATTTAGCAGAACTACATTCTTAGTTGATTTAACGTCTTTACGGTAGTAACTGCAATTTAGAAAATTTTCTTGAAGATTATCGAACTAATCTGCGTAGTTAAAAAGTAGTCGAATCAACTAAGAATTTTTCCGAAATTTTTTTTTGTGAAATTATTTTTAGTGTAGCTATTGGCGGTTGCTATTTTATTATATTAGTGCATGCATTTTTGAGTTTTATGCATAATATCGCATTTCTTAATCTCCAATCATTGGGAATACTTTTTCCTTCATAGGGTAAATAATATTAACTTAAGTAAAAATAGTAGAATTAACAACATCAACAAACTTATAATAACAAAAAAGGTATTTCTTTTAACTACTCTCGACTCAAGTTCTTAATGGTAGTTGAATTTGTCAATTAAATGTTGTTCAGTGTACTCATTACTGACTAAAGCTGCTGGTTTATAACCTGTTCACTACATAAACAGGGAATAAATAAATTAATAATTTTTTTAACAGAGATTACAGTGAAACTTGTTACATTTGATTTTACTATTTTACCAGTGACTTATATATAGTCAATTACTACACCGACTGATCAATCTACCAATATTTGTGTTAGTTTCTAAACCGTCCACACATATAAAGATTACCAGATTCCGCAAACTACCATTGCGTGATACACTGGGAGAAATTCAAAAATAAAAGTGAAGTGTTACAATTCTTCAATTATTATCAAGCTTTTGGGCTCGTATCAAACTACTGCTTCAAAAACCCTAAATGTTTAAAGTGTGTGGATGTAAAGTTCCCGTGGTAACGATGTCTGTAGAAAAGCAATTACTAATGGAGGAAAGAATACTAAAATTCAAACAAATCAACCTCAAGAATTGATCAGCAGTTATAATTACCCAACGCATGAAAGTGTACCCGTTCCTTCTCAATAAAATACTTTGTCGACAACTTACAGACATGTATTAGAAACAAGAACAGGCAGACTACATATGAAGCAACATCAACAAACAACGAAAACAATTCCGAAAATGTATTGCAAGATATTAAGGATTTTATAAATAACTTAAATATTAAATTACACACCAATATAAGAACATTTCAAAACAATGAAAGGCGCAAACGGCAGTTTTTGTAAAATATCTATTTTTATTGAGGGATTTTGTTAATTAATATTATAAATGGATAATAAAACCTCAATAAGTATCTCGAATTAGCTACTTATTTATAAACGCAAACTGGATACTATTGCAGTTAGTGAAAATAAATTAGTCAGCAATCTCAAACTTGTAATACCACGTTGTAACATATTTAGACATTTGACAGAAATTCGATGGGAGGTGGTGTCCCACTTATTGTTAAAAAAAAACTAAACTGCGCTTTTAGTCCGGTAAAATTTTCAATGATTGAATCTGTAAGTGTGGATATAGGCTTAAAAAATTACACGGTTAGAATTGTAAATATGTACTTACCTCCTCGAGGAAAAATAAGCCAACATGATCTGTTACTAATTAAAAAACTTAAATGCATATTAATGGGTGACCTAAATCCCTAAATGCAAAGTATATTTCGTGGAACTGCATATCAAGCAATGAATCTGTTAAAAGGAAGCTAGATTTTTATATAAAGAATCACATTATAATTGCAAACCCAGATGAAACAACTCAGCATCCCAAACGGGATGTACCTAGCATTATTAATCTTTTCTTCTTAAAGGAGATTAATAACCACTCTCAAGTTAAAAGTTTAAACATAATTAGTTCGAATCCAATTAGTATTAATGTTAATGAGCAAAATGCTTATAGCGAAGCTGCATTAAAACCTAACCATGCCAAAGCAGACTAGATAAATTTTCAAGAATTTATACTCGGTAACGTTGATCGGATTTTTCATACTACTAATAACAGCACAGATTTAGACATGAAGGTCCATGCTTTTACAGTAGTGCTTAACGATACACATAAGGCAGTGGTACCATGTCACGGGAACTAACTAATATTATGTTGCCTAAAGATATTATTAGTTTAATTAAAAAAAAAAATTTATTCAGACGTAAATACACAAAAAGTAGATGAAAATGTTATCTGCACAGTGTGAATTTTCAACTTAACTTAAAATCGGAAAAATAGACAGCCGGAGATTACACCTATTTTGATAAATGAAGGATATGTTTTTGGCGACGACAAAGTACACAGCATTGAACCTGACATTGAAATTGATGACATCCAGGAAAATTACTAATTTATTTAACTAAAAAATAAGAGATCTCCTGAAAGAAGGACCTGAAAGAAACTTCCCAAGAAAGGTACTCTCTCAAGTTGAAAATTCACTCATTCTCAGTGAATAGTACTGAGTGCCACAGTAAAAAAGGCACCACTGATGAAACAAAGAAATTTCATTATTTGACTCAGAGAACTGTTTTAATCAGTGAAATAACATCACTGCTTGAATCAGAGAACTTGATTTACTTGAAACAGTGGAATATATTCACTGACCGAATCAATGTCAATCCATGTACCGATATAAATTATATAAATTATACATAGATTATAAATACACAACTTTAGAACTATCATTTAGAAATGAAAACGACGTCCCTCCTCAGCTTAACCCAAAACTCGTCTAGTTGACGACAAACATTACGTAGAATCTCCCAAGCAAAGAATATTGCTTTGTGAAACCTTTAGATTGACTCTTTTCCAGACAAGACATGGCATTCATTGCGGACATCAGTCATTTGCCTGTAGATGCATCGTGTTGTTGGTTGATAATTTTTAATGCTGACAATTTTGTAAATCTTATGTATAATGTGATAATCATCCTTTTTTAATATTTAAATAATGGAAATGTAGCATATGTAGTAACAGTCAATGGTGGAATAAATGTGCTGTCGAAACCCTTTATATCGATACAATGACTGATATTAATAGGTGGTGTGGCTGTAGAAGGCTTTCAGTGTGACCAAGATGATTGTCATCGAAGAAACCAAAATCAGTCACTGATTCAGTCAATGAATCAGTTTCACTAATTTAAGCAGTTGATTTATTTCACTGATTAAAGCAGTGAATCAAGTTCACTGTTATTCAGTACCGCCTTTTTCACTGTGGTACTCAGTGACTACTCAGAACCAGTGATTGTTCACTATTACAAATTCAGAGGGTAGTCAATATTAATCCAAGGATGACTATTTTTCAATAGTTTAACTTCAGAAAAAAATTCCTCATCTGGAGTCAGACGACGGTCGATGATATATGGGCAAAACTGAATTTGACGTTAGAGGATGGTATTGGTTTAGTTATAAGTTGCTCAAAGAATTCTGTTCGCCACTACAAGTATTGTACGCCACTACGTAATTGTACAAGTTTGCAAATACTTTGACTCTTAATGATTTACGTCCAATCACACGTTTACCGTTTTAGAAGGTTGCACAGTTGCTAGACTGCACTTCTTGATTGAACCAGAATGCTCACATCAATATTAACGAAATAAGAATTTCTTGATGAAATGGACGGAATTAAATAAATCTGATATCGTCGATTGACGTTTCGGCCATTTATTGTAGCCCTCTTCAAAATTATCTATAAAAAGTTATAAAATTTCGGGAAAATATAATATAATACAAATATAATACAAAATAAAACATCAAAATCCATAAAAAATACAACCAATAATAAACAGAACAATGTAAATAAAATCGAGATAATAAAGTTTTACAGAATACCGATGAACAAAAACCACAAGCATTTTTTAGTTCCTAGAAAGAATGCTCACATCAATGATTGAATTGACATAGGTGTTCATTCAGACATCAAATAAAAGTCGATATCCTTTTAGATATTTAAACAAACCAATCGAAATCAACATTCTTCAAGACATTTGTAAGAAACAATTCAAAATGGCGAACCGAATGTGGTGAAATAATTATTAATGTTTTATTTTAATTTCACTGTTTACCTTTTTAAAATTTTAATCACCATACCCATCCAAAATTATTTATGAAAGATATTAATGTTAAATAATGTTGCATTAAATAAATTGTTATTATCGTTTATAAATTTAAAAAAATATGAATACTCAGTTTTCTCTAAATTTAACAATGTAAAATTTACGCCTTATGTGTTGTCGCTAATTAATATTGATAGTAATCGAAAATGATTAAAATGTAATGTCAATTTGTTTACACATAATATCTTTTAAATAAAATAAATCTGTAAACTCGTATTTTACAACTTATTTGTTGACCACTGTAACTATTAAAATTGAAGTATGATAAAGTAAGATTAATAATTTTTTTATTAAAAACACCAGAATGATTAATTACAAAAAAAATGAGTAGTTGATTAGAAGCATTGTTATTTGCTCTTTATTAACATAGGAGCTTAATTTTTATATGTTTAATTCTAGAACTAGTAATTCCGAACTATTATTAAGTCTGTGACAGTGTTACATTGTTTGATCTTTATCAATCTGAAATAGAAAATGGTCTTGATTTACATCGTTTGTTGAGAGTTTATAGCATTCAATAATTAGTCTTATATAGCTTTTAGCAGAATAATTTATAATTTTTTAGATTGCGTATAATTTAACGCATTATAAATAATTTTTTTATTTTAAAATTTTTCTAAACATTTTATGAAATCTTCAGTGTATTCAGAAACTGACATTCTACTTGTAATTAGTGACTTCGAAACCCCGGATTAACAAATTTGAAATGTATTTAGAAAATATAAATAAAAAACAACATTAATTTCTTATAAACTATTTGAAATAATCTGTAATAATTAATTTCAACTTATAAAAATAATACTACACGCGAAAAATAACGAGAAAATTGTTGTGTAATATTGCTTCTCTAAATAACGTTTATAGTAAATTTGATTACTTTTTAACTACTCAGCATGTTTCAACAGGTCCTCAACGGAATTTTATAAGATACCGTAAAGAAGTTAAATCGACTAAAAATGAATAAAAAATGTATTTCAATTCTTTTTTGTTTACTGGGTAGTTTTTAAATTTAGTCAAATGAACTTTCATGATTTTATTCCTCCAATTTGTATATTTTTGTATGTATGTATGTATGTATGTATTAACCCTTATTTGAAATGAATACACTCTTTATGGTACAATACATTATAAATAAATATTGTGAACTTGTGAAATAAATTCATTAATTATACAAAAATAGTACCGGTGTCGATCTAATATAAACTAATACAATATAGCTAATAATAAAAAGTTATTGATGATGTATTGAAACACTTTGAGTAGTTCAATAGTAGTAAAATTTGTTAAGAATTCTTTTCAGTGCAGTTATTGGTGCCCTAGATATTTCTTATCTCGTAAACTGATATATTGTTACTAATCTGTGTTTTCAAGTTCTTTCTGAAATAATTATCTGCACGTTGTTTTACTTAATTGCTCACTTTTCGGTTCTATGCAAAAAATCCTTCAATCGTTCTCAATCATTTACAAAAAAAAATTATAGGAGCCAAAAACTCAAGACTGGATTACTTGCACGACATCATGTCTTCACTTTTATGAAAACAAAGTATAAGTAATATTAATTGTGATTCCATCCTTATCATCATTATAAAATTATGAAATTTTTCTAGTAAAATTTGGATTATTTCTGATCGAGCCGACGAGTTTCTGTCATCGGAAAAAATTAAAAGTATTCATCATAAAAACATCGTGATTTGCTCGTCTAATACGTACACCAAATTCATAAAATATTTATTTAGTTGTAAGAATTTCATAAAAAATTACAGTCATTGTCTTTTAATTTCTGTTACGTATACAAAGCAGTCGCATATTATAATAGAGTGTATTTAATTTAAGTAAGAAATATAAAATGTAATTAAAATTTTTTCTGGGTTAATTATCTATTAAAACTATTGATTAATTAATTAATTTAAAATGTAATCCTGATAAAAATCGTGTACTGCGTTTTAGATGATAAGATGTAATTTCTTCTTTCCTCTATAGCTATCTCAATTCTCTACAAATTCCTTTTAAATTGTCATGCAACATTAGTTGTCACGTTGCCCATTATGACGACGATAATTGCCGTCAATTATACACGTAACCAGAAATAAGCTTCGAAAAAAATCAGCTGATTTTTCAGTTCCCTTGCCATACAGTACTGTCAAAAAAGTCACCATTGGCATCTTATGACATGATATTGATTTCGATTAGCGCGGTATATGCACTTGGTTAAAACTTGTTTATATTTAAATGCATAACGTGCATTGCATAAAGTAAATAAAGACACAAATATCTTGTACATTTCAGATGGAGAGCTATTCTATATTTTATGACATATACGCTTTGGATTGCTGACAATATATGCGCTGCATTTAATGTAACGAAAAATTACGGTAATGGGTTTAATTAAATTGGCACGCTTCGTAGTTCAATGTATAATGACTGTAGAATCTTGCAACCAAGACTGGTTTGTTTTTTTAAAGCGGAATTATATTTCCGACTATGGGGGACTAGGCCTCGAGATTGCAGTTTAAATTGTTTTTTTTTTCTTTCAGTTAAGTGTCACTATCAGAGTCGGTAATGAAGGTGGCTGCTGTGTCGAACTCGTCTTTTGTCCAGTGTATACATCATAGCAGATTGCCTTGAAACGTACTCGGGTAATCAGGACTGTGACCTCGCATTCTCCAGTCTCTATGTAGTCAGACTTCACTTCTTTTAGCACCTCGTCGTCAAGCAAGTCGAACCCGGTATTAGCTGTGGATATTTATAAACAAACTTTCTTCCATGACAATACCTATTCAGTTCATTCTTCTCAACTTTCCCTAGTTTCTTCCATTTCTGCGAGATGAAAACGCAAGTTTACGATTTCTACAATTGGATCGCTAGCGGAATATGCCTGAAGAAACGCGATGCTCACTGACAATGAATGAACATTCATTTGATTATACATATTCATGGTGAGCACATCTAAGAACTGATTGAATTAAAAGATTATTCAATTTTTTAATTTGATCTAAATTATAGTAAAGTGCTAGTTGCCTTTAGGAAATAGTATACACTTAGAGAAATGCAAAAGCCTTTTAACCCTTTAACGTCCAGAATGCACATAATACACAGGCCGTTCGAAATGTGCGTTTACTATTTTCGAGGGATCTCTTTCGAATGGTGACTTCAAATTTTGAAAAATTTGAGTATTTTCCTTTGATTTTAGCAAAGAAAAAAAAAGTGGACACATATCCCCGGTCTCCCCTATTTGAACAAAACACATTTTTTGGGGCCATTTTTTTTAAATTCCATTTTTCATGTCGATACCGAGATTTCTTTGACCCAAGCGTGCATAAAAAGTGCATAAAATGTCTGAACTTAAAGGATATGCAGATAGGCATTTTTTATTTCACCTTGAAATTTCTAAAATGGCGACTTATGCCACAAAATTTTTTATAAATTTTGCATATATAATGATAAGCATACCAAAAAATATCTTATAAGATACATAGTTTAATTGAAAATTTGTTTAAAATGCTATATTTCCATACTACCAAAATAAAAAAAAAATTTCTTGGAATAAGCCACCATTTTTGATATTTCAAGGTGAAATAAAATGGCATACCTGCATATCTTATCAGTTCAAACAATGTATGCACTTTTTATGCATTTTTCCGGTCATAGAAATCACGATACCGATATGAAAAATGAAATTAAACAAAAAATTACCCTCAAAAATGTTTTGTCAAAATCAAAGGAAAATACTCAATTTCTTCAAATTTCGAATTCACTATTGGAAAGAGCACTCTCGAAAATAATAAATAAAGCGGGTCAGTCTGTAAAACAGTAATATTTTGATGCTGTGACTCGCCCATTGGCATTATATGAATCTTTTTTGTTACTATATTTGTATCCTTGTGTTTGGTATTGCCAATAAAGTCAATTATTATTATTATTATTAAATAAGGTACATTCCGAACTGCTTGCGTGTTATTTTCAGTTTGAAATATGCGGTGGAAGTTGTACATTGGAAACGTGTATTTTGGACGTAATACTAAACTAGTTTTAATTTACTATTAGCCTTCCTATATACTGTACTACCAATAATATCTAATTCTGTTACAATGGTGTCTAAAACTGCGTGTCGCGGTATGCAATACCAATTGCAGTAGTTAGCTTGCATTTAATCACGACATGTAAAGAAATGAAAAAGAAAATATGTAATCTCACTAAAAAATATACTAATATTAAATGACGTATCCTTAAATGCTTTTGGTTCCGAAACTATTATTATTGGTTCTACCTTTACACGAACATATCGCGACTGAGGGGAGTGGGAGGAGCTCCGCATCCCTTCTTTTGGCAAATATAAGGAGACGGGAGGGAAAGGCGATGAACCGAGTAGGCAAATATACAGGGACTCTACAGTACATATATTTGTAAATTATATATTGTAATAATAAAATATATAAATAATTTTCAAAACCTTATTTAATGAAATTATGTGATTTGTATTTTTAAATAATAACAATCATATATGTGATAGCTATAACGTTTAATGCGCAATTGGACTTATTGAGCCTTTGGATACGATCAATTATCCCTTAAAAAAAAACTATTGTAAAGGCAAAATCGCTGGCAGTCTAAAGGTTAATCAATGGAATTATGCAAGTGAAAGCGCATAATACTAACCAATGATCTGATAGATACTCTGCGATTTCCACTATTTTTTTATATGCTTTAGTACTTGATAGCAAATCACGTTTCCTCCAATTAAAGCCCTCAACCTCTACACCTTTTTGATATATAAATGAAATATTTTCAGAAAAAATTGAAATTTGTTGTTAAATAAATAGTAACATGTTATTGAAAAATCGACATAACAAACTTAATCTAAAACATTGATAATTTAAACAAAAAATAAATTCTTTATTTTCAAACACTTTTTCGTGGACAAAATAGAATTTTTCCATTTGAAAATGAAAAAAATCTCTGTTTCTCATATTCTTTAATAATATTCCTTTCTTTACTTAAAATATAAAGTTTTTATTATTTCCTGAGCAGAAATTTGTTCAGGCCCTGATCCGGGTGTAACGCTTTTGACCAGGTCCTGATCAGAAAAATCGACATACCATATTTGGTCGGAAAAATTCTATAATTTCCAAAAAAAAAATTAATAAATAGGTGAATTTTTATCAATTTTTCGATGGCGAAATGCAATTTTTCTGTTTTTTTTTGCTTTTATCTTTTAAACAACGAGTTTGACAAAAAAATAGTTTTATCAGTACATATGCACTGATTCTCAGTGTTTTTCGCTGATTCAAATTTAGAGAGAGATTTAAAGAAATTTTCAATGACAGGATTATCTTGTTTTATACTAAAGAGGTTGCAAAATATCATAAACTGTTATATATATTAATAACGAGTAGTCGAAGTGCAACATTCAAGTTCATTTGGCTTGTCATTAGTGAA
The DNA here is from genome assembly GCA_030407085.1 of Trichopria drosophilae. Lineage (NCBI taxonomy): Eukaryota > Metazoa > Arthropoda > Insecta > Hymenoptera > Diapriidae > Trichopria > Trichopria drosophilae. The sequence continues at coordinate 196,831,374 of CM059582.1, forward strand.
GAAGGCTAAACAACGTCAGGCCACCCGTTAAGGTATTAAATCCAAACGAAATCTTTAATTTTCTTCCCCGCATAAGAGATGGAGAACTTATAGAAAGAGATGCAGGTCGAAACAAAATTCATTTTGAATAATTTACTACCAAAAAATCATGATCAAACTATAAAATTGCATATGGTACATTTTTAAAATGCTCAAGATTTATGAACTATTTCGCTTGTATATTTCAAAATTTGTTTTTAATACTCTGAGCGCCAAGCGCAACCTACGATGGAAATCACCAATTCCCAAGTATAAATCACCTATAAGAGATGGGACAGGAAGTGTTTTTCCGTAGCCATAAACAATATGGTAAGTTGCAAATTTTAAACAAATTTTTTTGACTGTCTAGAAACGTGTCTGTAAACTCTGCGGATGAAAAAAGAAAAAAACTGGAGCGGACATCTCACTCTGATGCATAATATATAATCTCGCGGTCGTTACCGTTATGAAGGGCCTTCCTTCACGAAATTACCTAACAGGTTACCATCATTTCGACAGGAACATTCATCTGGGCATTGGCGCGAGGAAAGCCACTTTTGTGGGATAAACCCAGGTCGGGTACCAGAGTTAATAATCGATCGATTCTGTCCGAAACATACAGTTAAAAGTTCGGAGAAATAACGAAACTTTAACGTTCGAAGTAAGTACACTCATTCGCCTGGACACTTTATAATGTGATATAATCGCATATTAAATTGAAACGTAATTAAATATATTAAAATAACTAGCAACAATTACATTGATTCTTATTTTTAATCCACATTATTCGTAATCATCTGAAAATCTGCATGAAAGGTGATGATATCTTAATAGTTCAGGAAGCGAGAAATTTAGACCTTATCATCAATTGTAATTGGTCTGTCGCTTCATATATCACAAGAAAATTTGGTGTTGGGTATGAAAAATTGGGACAATTGTGTTTATTCAGAGGAGAAATAACTTATGATACTAAAATGAATCTATGCGAATCATTAATTCTTCCTTATATGTGTTATATTGTATTTCTGTTTTTGACCCATGTATAACAGAAAAAAATTGGATAAGAATTCAAGCGGTTCAGAATGCTTGTTTGAGATATATCATTAATACGATTATTGCAACCTCAAATATTCCTGACGTGTGGCAATCTACATCTGTTCATCCAATTCCCAAAATTACAAAGCCTACGGTTCCCATAGATCTTCGTCCGATTAGTCGGCTTCCGATTCTTTCCAAAATATTTGAGGAAGTTCGCTATCAGCAATTGTTGGTAAATTTTAATAATTTTAAACTTTTCCCAGCGTTTCAATCGGGGTTTAGGCACTTGTTTGGTTGTGAAATAGCGCTTCTAAATATATCTAATGATGTACTAACTAACTGGGATCATAAGTGTTTGACTCTATTATGTCTTCTTGATTTTACCTGTCCCTTTGATACCATCAACATGACCAATTGATAGCAAAATTAGTGATATAAAATCTGACAATGTAAGAGTTACTTCTTCTAAAAAAATCCTTACCAGTAGTGTTCCGCAAGAAACCAAATTGAGTTCCTTATTATTTATCATTTTTACCATAGACATTTATGATTGTTTTAATAATGTCAAAATCAAAATCTATACGGATGACACCCAAATTCTTATGCTAGTAAATCCAGAAAAATTGATTAAAGATTGCATTACATTTAATCTGAATATATAAAAATCGAAAATTGGTCTTATGATAATGCTTTAGGTAATAAAACTAAAATGTTATTAAATACTAGCAAACATTATTTATCAAAAGTTCATATTGATACTATCAATATGAACTTGTCGATGTGAAAGGCAATATCATCCCATTGATAAATGAAGCAGAGGATCTTGGACTCATTATTGATTCCAATTGGTCTTTTGATTCAAATATATCCAAAAAAATTGTAATTGCTTACGCGAGACTGCGACAACTATGTCCGTTTAGACGCGAATTAAGTAGCGACACCAAATCTAGATTATGTGAACTTCTTGTACTTCCACATATTTTATATTCCATGTAAGTGTTTGGTCCCTGCCTTTCCCGGAAGAACTGGTCGGGAGGTCAGGCAGTTCAACACGTTTGTTTGCGTTATGTTTACCTTATTAGGAAATATGACCATATCTCACCAGCTTTTTTGAAATCTGGCCAACTGAAGATGCAGGATAAATAGGAGATCCGAATTTTAAGACTCTTAAGTAAACTAATATTGATAAAAGAACCAGAGTATCTCTATTCTGTTCTGCAATTTATGGAAAGCAATACAAGTAATTGTAGGAGCTCTGTGCAATATACATTAAGATATCCAGCTCACTCATCTAATAAATATACTGGCTCGTTTTTATACTATACGACAACAATTTTCAATTCTCTTCCATTAAACATTCGTAAATCTGATCTTTCTGTTGGCCTATTTACGAGTAACGTGAGAGAGTTCTATCATTTGCGTAATTGCCAATTGTAATAGTGTGAATGTTGCGTTCCTGAGAACTACATTTAATTGGGTATTTATGTATGTTTATTTTTTTCTATATTTTGTAAAATTTACTGATATATAGGTCAGTCTGTAAAACCGTTGCTGCTGTGACTCGCCATTTGTCCGTGATGGAGTTTTTATGTGTCCTCCCTTTTGGTTTCAAAAAAGTCGAATAGTAATAATAATATAGTTATCTTATTAGGAAATTCGAAGATATATCAGTTGCCTAAAATAAAAACGCTTGCAAGTGTTGACTGCAATTATTTACTTATTTCTAACTTATTTACTTCTTCCTAGTCCGTTCTTATTTGTTTAATTCATATTATTTCATGTGTTATTATGAGTGCAGGCATTTGGAAATCACATGTCATCTTTCGCAAACCACAGACTAATCGGTATGTGGAAATCTTTTACAGTTTTCATGGGGATTTCGCAGACAATTTTGCTCTGAGTATAAATAGAAGTTGATTATAGTACTGCTAATTTTTACACGAGTTCTGATTATTGAGAATCATAATAAAAATTGAGTGATGGGCAATCGCGATCGTACCTAATCTAATCTGACAAATATACTGTAGGAGATTTCTTTAGGAGGAGAGAAACCGAAAATTTAAAAGCGTGGTGAGATGCTATGGTATGATTTGAAAAATTGGCATCTTATTTCATTAACTATTGATTTTAAAGGATATAATACACAGAACTATATTAGAAACCTCTTCAGAATTACATAATTATGCTGGATGTTATTAAATACGTGTTTTTTTAATGCTTGCTTTTGATATGCCAGCAAAAAATATCCAAAAAATTAGAGTTGATCAGTATGTTTGCAATAAAAATTATTATTATTTCCATGACATCAGTAAATTTCTCATATATGTAATTTTTCATTATGTACTGAAAAATTCACGGTAAAAACTTATCGTCTATGACGTCATCTTGTACCGTTAATAATCGAACAACCAATATGTGGGATTCATGTACTGGGCTATCCGTTAAATCGGTGCTGCTTTCGTTAATATGGAAGACCAGTCTGTGAGCAAGTACACAACCGCAGACGTTCGTAATGCACGGATGCTGATGGTCCAGTTCAGGAAACCAGTACGAATCTTCAAATCTCTACGAATGCATACATCCATTATTTATTTTGTAATCTGCAAAGAAAACTGATTAAGATAAAACGATATTTACTTAAAATATTGGGGTGTCATATATACCTATACATTTTGATTGAATAATATTTTTATTTTTTCAATATATTAGCGTGAAAACTGGTTTAGAAATGTATTAGATAATTTTCGACCACATTATAAAAAGTACAGAGTAACTGTTTTCCAGCATAAACACATGCGTGTCCATTAAAAAATTGAGGTTTCTTTTAGTTAAAAAATTTTCAATACTACCTATCTTATGTAGAATATAGTGAAAAGGTTTTAGTTAAAATTTAAAAAAAAAATACCAATTACAAATTTATATGCTTTATTGGGCAAAATTTGCTTCCACAAAGATGCGGTAAAGCACAAATAGCGCTCTAGAAGAAAAAAATGTAAATCATCATATTGAATTATTGGTATTTCTGCTGATTTATTGATAACACTATAGTTATTCTTACTATATATATTTTCTTTTGAAAAATCTAAAGAAAGTGAAATGTTTATTACAATATATATCTCTGAAACCATTTAGCATCGCACAAATCAAAAGTTTGAGAGACATACCCATATGAATACACTAGAACACAATATTTTCCATCTTTGAAACAAAAAATACAAATCAAATTTTGTATGCATTACTCTTCGGGGACTTTTTGCAAAGTATTTTTCGATTGCTAAAATATTAGATTTATCAGCCCTGACATGTAATGGAGTAATTATAATAGAATTTAATGAACTTTGTAAGAACACTGGGTAAAATATGTTCTTGATGTGATATTACTAATTGTTGCATAAATATGATGTACATTATTACACACAACCCTGTATTATATTGACGTATTAATATAATAACGCATTATGTTGCACCAAATATGGAAATTTTTTAATTTTTTAATTTTTGCCTAACATTTGTACCCCCGAAGTAGAATTCAGAATTTTTTGCAATTGTTTGCAGTAAAAAAATTTGTTTTCAATGAAGGCAATTATTGCATATGTTTTTGTGTAACTGTTTATTTAAAAAAAAAAGGCCGAAATTTGTAGAAATTCGATGAGCCGGGACTTGAACTTGGGACCTTTTGATTACCAGTTGAATCTACCAACTAACATAGGTAAAAATTGCCCTTAACCCTTATTGACATAATGTGTCCGTTTTTGTCTGTCAATTTTAAGCACGGACAACTTTGTTATTTACGCTTAAAAAAATCTTAACATTTGCAGGCGGTATTTTGTAATGTTTTCTTATAGAATCTGGCACGAAAATTTTCCAAAGGCCACTTTCTGGCCCTATTTTTCAATTTAAAAAAAAAACATGATTTTTTAAGGTAATTTTTTCGTTAAATCATATTTTTGATGCGGAAGAGGTTTTGGCAGTAGCTGAAACAAAGAAAACTCCTGCTCAACATGTCAAGATAATAGGTTATATACACAAAAATTCATTTTTCATCATAGAGGAGTTGGGCGACCATACCTAAAATGAATGAAAAATATGATGAATACCGGTCTTCATCCTATAAAACTATCAATAATAGATAGACATTATTTTAAAACTTGGTCCTAAGCATTCTCTTTAATATGTGAGAGTGTAAAAGCTGCGCTTATTTCTTTATAGAACACAATTTATTGGCAATTTCTTGGATCGAAAATAGTATTTTTGAAAAACTACCGATTTTCACCCCGATTTTTTGGGGTGGTAACGTAATTTAACGCTGGATAACAAAATAAAAGAGATTTTCTACTATCTGTGATATGTTTTCAAAAACAGAAACAATTTTGTTTTCAGAAAAATCCGTAAAATACCGATTTTTTGCAAAGTCTTATTTTAGATGTGGTCGCATATCTTCTCTATAATGAAAAATACATTTTTTTTGTGTATAACTATATTATTTTGACAATTTGAGCCGGAGTTTTTGTGATTTCGGCTATCGCCAAGATCACTTTCGCTTCGAAAATACGTATCTAAATATTTCAGGTCAGGCTGTATAGCTGTGTCTCGACTTTTGTACTATTGTATTGTACAATACAGACATTTATTATTATTATTATTATTATTATTATTTAAACAAAAAATTACCTTAACTAATCATGTTTTTTTTTTAATTGAAAAATAGGGTAGCAGTGTTTTTTTCAAAATTTTCGTGCCAAATTCTGAAAGCGCAGACTTGAAAATGCTAACGCTCCTACAAATGTTCAGATTTTTTTAATCATACATAACAAAGTTGTCTGTATTTAAAATTGACGGACAAAAGCGGACAAATTGGGTCAATAACGGTTAATTTGTCTACATAGTAGCTAAGTGGAAAACAATAAGTCAAAATGGCCCGTACAAAATCTGGCTAGAATTTGAAAATATACCAACATATTATTGGAATTAATAATATTCAGAAAAATTAACATAGATTTGATCACGTTGGAACATTTCGATATCCAATTTTCTGAATTACTTAATTAAACATACGTAGGAGAGATCGATCCAAAAATATTTTAATCAAGAAGTAAACATGTAGTAATTATTAAATGACTGTACTTAATCTCGAAAATGAATAATGATCTTTCCTCGCGTAAGGTTAAGAAAAGGAAAGTATGTAACTAGAAAAAAGCTACGAAAGCGAATGTGCGAAAGTAATAACATTTGTATGCTACTGACTATGACATGTAATAATATTAGTTGTAATACCCTTGATATAAAGTATATTCTTACAGTGCAAATTGAGCGTTTAGAAGAGTAGAATAAATAATAACACTGGAAAGAAATATGAAAATATAGTGTTGAAAGTGATTACGTCGGGTACGGATCGATAAACCGACTAATCAAATAGTCAACAATTATAAAGCCAGCGGTCGAAAAGCCGACATTCAAAAAGACGACACATAACAATTGACACATCGACGTGCGGACAGTCGACAGCGAAATTTTATTAGTTTCACTTTATTGTGTACTGATCTTCAAAACTGCTAGAAGTGATGGCATATGGTATTAATTAGATGGCAAACATTCCGTTAATTTGAGTAGATAGATTAATGATACTGCAAATTGTGTACTTTCTGTGTTCGACATGTAATTCATCTTGGATGCCATTTACAGACATCGATCATGTAAATCAATACTAATTTGAACTCCGGGATCTGTTCTCCTGGGGATAGTTCATGATCAGTACATTAATTAATTCCTAAATAATTCACGTTTATATCCAAATATAGATTCAACATGTAAATTGTAATATGAAGAAAGAAAGTAAACAAACTATTGAGAACTAATAATTAATGTTTACCGTTTGGATCTATTGAGTATTAATGATTCTTTGCAACCACTGCCAAGAATGTTCTCACGAAATTAAAAGATTGTTAGACAGCTCCGGTCATGGCGGAGAATAAAATTAAAAGTAATGATGTTAATGAAATTTAAGTTCTGGAGTTTCAAATTTCATTCATACCCTACATGAAAGTTTATGTTAATAAAATGTCATTAACCCTTTTCGACCCAAAAGTCAGGAATTTTGACAGAACTTTCAACGCTGTAATTTTTGTTCCACACGTCGTTAGAAAACATTGAAACAAGCCAAAATCGATAGATTTGGATCTCCTCTTTCAAATGCCGTAGTCAGAATCAGCCGGCAATTTCAAAGAAAAAAGTTACGATCATTTTTTTGAAAAAATTAATTTTCTTGATGTTTTACCGCAGGAATCGCGTTTTTTTACATAGAAAAAAGGGAAATTCTGACCATTTCAAAGGTGCAAATCGTGTCTTTTTGCTCAGCCCATTCTTTTGCTGTGGAATTTTATCAAAAAACAAAATGGCGGCTTCAACAAGACGCACAGTGGTGACTTTGGGTTAGGACGGAATTTTTTTTTTTTCAAAAATACTAGCAAAGGGTTAAATGTGAACGAATCGTAACAATTTTTTTTTAAATACTCGTTATAAATTGTACTTCAACGAGTCACTGGCAAAATTTCGAAATAAACAATTATAAAATTGTAAAAGTGAATAACATTCGATATGTATTCTTTGCTACAAGTTTATATTGACCTGTCTTTTTTCTAAATGCCATTTTACTTGGAAATTGTTATAGGGGATTTTTAAGGTCGCTGATTACGAATATGAAGACATGAAATAGAAATTCAAATGGCGGATCCAATATAGCGGACCTGATTTTAAAAAAATTATGCAAATCACAATGAAATGAGTATCTGGGGGTTTTCGGGATTGCTGATTATGAAATTGAGGTCGTAATTAAAAAATTAAAAATTGGGGATATGATATGGCGGACACAATTTGGGAAAAAACATTAAAATTATAATAAAATGAGTATCTGGGGGTTTTCGGTCGCTGATTACGAAATTGAGGTTACGAGATAGAAATTTAAAATGGCAAATTAGACATAAAGAACCGAAACCCGAAAACCCCAAGATACTCATTTCATTGTGATTTGCATAATGTTTTTCAAATCAGGTCCGCCATATTGGATCCGCCATTTTGAATTTCTATTTCATGTCCTCAAATTCGTAATCAGTGACCTTAAAACCCCCATATAACAAGTAAAATGGCATTTAGAAAAAAGACAGGTCAATATAAACTTGTAGCAAAGAATACATATCGAATGTTATTCACTTTTACAATTTTATAATTGTTTATTTCGAAATTTTGCCAGTGACTCGTTAAAGTACAATTTATAACGAGTATTTAAAAAAAAAATTGTTACGATCGTTCATATGTAACCTTACTTCGCTAGTATTTTTGAAAAAAAAATGTCCGTCCTAACCCAAAGTCACCACTGTGTGGCGTCTGCAAGTTCTTTTCTCGCACAATTAACGATTATTTGACTACGTAACGGTTGAAATCGTGGAGAATTGGGATGAAAAAGTAATTGTTATCATTTGTGAATACGTAATCTCACTATTCTTTATTCATAACCTCAAATTAGTTAGATAGAATGAACTTTTACTTTTTTTTCTAATTTTTACTCAATTTTCGACGGTTCCGTTTCGACGTAATATTTACGTGTGACATTGAAAATGACCAGATACTATTGTGCTTCTAAATAATCGGTTTATAACCTAAACATTGAGTACAGGACGACAATATGTGAGCATTCCTACCTGATACTATGACGTTTGTAGGCTTAATAAAAGCGAATATCAGAGTAAACTTCGCTGTAAGTGATATCACAGATTATATACAAAGAAAATCTAAAAAACCTTTGGAGACCCACATTATCAAAAAAGAGGAGTTAAAACGATATTATACTGGTTACACGTAACCTAACATTTTATTGTTCAGAATGTAATAAAAATGTTTGAGAGGTACGCTTCAAATCATTTCATAAAGTTACATAGATTTACCTATCACTATTGACTTGATTCACCGTTGTTATTTCTTGGAAAAATCCAATATAAAAAATCTTATCAAAAAGAATAACAAAAATTGAACAAAAATGAAAAATTAAAAAGTACTACAAAAATAATAAAAAAATGACTCTCCGAATAGTGTTAACTTCGTGTGGTAAGAGTCGGAAAAAGGCAAAATATGTATTGACGTCTAAACAACGTGATGTAAATCGTATTATATTTGGAATAAACAACTTTGAAATTGGACATTGGAGGATCCATATATTTACTCAAATATTCACGTTTATTAAATCTACAAATGTCATAGTACCAGGTAGCAATGCGCGTAAAATGTGTTGCACTCCATTTTTAGGTTATAAACCAATCACTGACAAGTCAATCTTTTATAGTAATTTTCAATTTCACACGTAAGGAATGATACGGAAAAGTCAAAAATTGAGTGAAAATCAAACAAAAAATCGATAAAAATGAATCATGATGAGATTAGGTATTCACAAATGATAATAATTACTTTTTCATTCTAATTCACCATGAATTCAACCGTTACACGGTCACATACTCGATGTTTGTGCCACAAAATGCAAAATTACAACTTGCAGACGCCATATTGAAGCCGCCATTTTGTTTTTTGACAAAAATCTGACGGGACAGGAAAGAACAAAACGACGCAATTGGCGCGTTATGCAGTGGTCAGCAATGCCCTTTTCAACGCCAAAACAAGTGATTCTTGCGAAGAAGCATCGAAAAAATCAGTATTTTTCTCAACAAAATGATCATAACATTGTTCTTTGAAGGTCCCCGCTGATTCTGACTGCGGAATTTGAAAGAGGAGGTCCAATACTATCGAATTTGACTAATTTCAATTTTTTTTAACGTCGTTTGGAACAAAAGGTATAGCGTTGAAAGTTAGGTTAAATATAGCTTTATCAGCGAATATATATTTATTAAATTATATTCATTAGATTTCTGTCGAAAGTATGTATAATGGCGGTTGGAAGCTTGTAAATTTGTCGACAAGAGCGCCAAATATCAGATCTCAATATATAAATTATTTGTTTCTCTGAAGTATGTATGTATCTGTGGTTACATATTTTTAAAATGCCTATATGATAATACTATTTTAATTACAATAATTATACTATATTTACATTATTTATCCATCATATTAGTTTACGAAAAATCTTTATAGTAATGATGCGATGATGGTGAGCAACGTGATTTATTCATTACTCGTTGGTTTCCATCAAATCTGAATAAATTATGATAACTTCATAAAAATCTTTTCTGGCGTATTTTATTTTTACTCAAAGGTAACTAACGAGACAATATTTCAATGGCAATGTTTAATAATTCAGTACTGAGGTTTGCGGACGACTTTAGAAATATTCGTAATATTTACCGTTTTTACTTGAAAATGTATTCCAAGTACGGATTATTATTCTGTGCGAAGAACGCTTTTTCGCAATTCATAATTAAATTGTATTTTATACTGCGGAAATGGAATTAACATAAATTTCGCCCATTCCGGTTCTGGTCATACTCGTGGCATTAATGAACTCCTTCCTCACCGAAAAACCTGTTTTTATTCATGGATCCTCAGTTTATTTATTGAACACGTGATTTTGGTGGATTGCGAAATGACGAATGTACTCGGATGCTGAATTCAAGGGCGACTCCTGAATCCAATAAGACACGCGCATTTCTGGTTATCGGTAATGTGATATTTAGTTCGTTTCCTAAATTACGGAATTTTACTGCGAATGAAATACGGAAATGGCAAAAATTTTAAATAATATGAATATTATTCAAAATAGTTTCTAAATTTGCATGTCGTATTTGAAGTGTTTAATGTAAAACTACCTTTTACAATTTTATTCTTTTAATAAAGATGCGTATTTGACAGGTTTTTATACACTTAAAAAAATATTTCGTAAATTTAACTGAATTATGAGTTACTCACTGGCGATTATTTGTTTGAAAAATTATAGCTACATATAGTTATAACTAAACGAAAGATGGATTAACTAAATTTTACTTAAATTAATGAAATATAGGTTAAAAACTACTAAAGATTAAATTCTCACTACGCAACTCATCATTTAGTGCAATTTACTAAATATTTTTCTCAGTATGGCTCTTTCACAAAACATGAACAGTCATTAAAATCATTTTTAACACTCCAGGAGTAAAACTCGCTTTTGCGCCCTGCAGTGTAATAATTTGGGCCCTCGCTTCGCTCGTGCGACAAACTTCTCGAACCATTCGGTTTACTGAACGCACCTTGAGTAACCGATGTAATTATTATCAGTTTGTCTTAAAATTAAGCTTTTATTTCAAGCCCAAAGCGATGGTCAGCATTAGTTTCCTAATCGATTGTTTATGGTTGTGTTCACTCGCTTAATGAGTGAACTCTCTAACAAAGAAATATATTAATATTTAGATCAAATTTAAATATTTGTATATCCTGATTAAACAGTATCACAATAAGCAATGATCAATATTGGCTTATTATTTGGTTCAACTTATATATGTAATACCGATCATTTTTTCTGATTATTATTAATTTTTATAGCCTAAGTGGTATCCAACTTTGGTCACGAATATATGAATATAATTTTTCAGACGAAAGCAAACATTTAAACTTAGATCTTACATCATTCAACGACATCAACAACAATAATACTAGCTAAAAAGTGAACTGTTTGTATTCCTAAAAGAAGAAAAGGACTAGGGGCCACGGGGATGTTTTATGGGCCCTCCTCAAATCGGGCGATATTATGATAAATTTGCTCTCCTTGGCATGCCTAACAATTCACCAAAGCCGTTCTTCGATTTATAAACTGAAAATCTGGTTTTCAACAATTCAAAATGACAGAACCAATATGGCGGACGAATAAAAAAAATGAATAGATATTCGGGAAACTTGTGTCTTGTTTTTGAGGCTGAATTTTCCTTTGAAGTAATAGAAAGAAAATACATAAAATGATTCCTAAATATACAATTAGATTGTTGTATTTTTGTTTACAAATGAACAATATCTGAATATTTATAATGTATTTTTTTGATAAATTATTTATATTTATTTGAAATTATTTACATTACACCCTACTATGTGCAAAATATCCATCGTCCATTTTCGGGAAAATTCGTCCGCCATATTGGTTCTGCCATTTTGATTGTTTGAAAGCCGACTTCAGATTTCGTATCTGAGACCCCTAAAACTCCCAGAAAGCAGTTTAAAACTAATTGGGTTAAATTATTTGCCATAAGGATCCGACATTTTCAGTCTTGATCATAGAGGCCCAAAATACTTCAAAACGCTTAATCTGAAATGTTTTCATCGGCGGTTTTCGGGGTCGCTGATTACAAATCTGGCATTAGATTTTCAAAAAGTTATTTGACCGAAATCAAATTGAATACTGAATAATGTTGACAAATTAGCAGATTCTAGAATCGGTCATAGTCCCTCTTTTATGACCTCAATAACTGTTTACATTTTGGCTGTCATATTGAATCCGTCATTTTGAATTTTAAAAATCTAAGATTAGATTCGTAATCTACGATCGTGAAAACTTGCGAGTACCCAGTTTGAATTCGATGAAATATATTTTTACATTTCGATCGGCCATCTTGGATCCGGCATTTTGAGTTTTGAAACCGGAGATCATATTCGTGATCAGCGACCCCGAAAACCCCTAAGTAACAAGTTTCATCTATTTTCCGTGCAAATAAAAATGTATGCTTCAAAGGGATAACAAATAACAACAAATTCACGCTGCATTAACATTTTATTACCCAAAATATTATTAAGTTAACAATATTTAAAAAATGATATGCATATCGTGAAATTAGCACATTGCAAAGTATTATTTAAAAATCGTTATGAAGGTTTATTATTATTGCAATAAATATTTGCAGTTATCGGCATTAAGTATTATATTTTAGATATTTATGTAACGTTTTTAAAAAATGTCCCATTCGCGACTCTCTACCGTCAATTCTTCTTTTTCTCTCTTTTAGTCCAGTCACTGGGCATTTTACCGTGAAATTGTTTTCAGCAACACTGATATTCCTGAAAATTTGGAGTTAGGTTCTACTTACCGTCTACTTCAAAGTTGACCTTGTGGCTGGTTGCTTTTGCCTTTCCGGTAGTTACCACCCCTTCTCGGGGGTGGAACTTTTTTTATTGAAAACAACCCTACAGGTTTGATAGAGGTGTGAATTCTAAGTAAAAACGTCCTACACAATTTATTGGTATAATCGATACTTTTTGAGTTATTTGAGCTTGAAGATGTTAAAAAAGGCATGTTTTTCGATGATTTTTCATGAACATTTCAAAAACGACAAGTTTTAGCAAAATTTATGCAAAAAGAAAATTGAATGTGATAAAACAGCGAAGAGATTCGTTTTCTATTTTTTGTCCTATGTGCATTAGAACCAAAGTTATGGCTCTTTGAAGAACACGTCGCGTTTTATGATATCGAAAATGGAATATTTCAACTTGTAACAGCGGGGAAACGAAAAGTGTTTTCAAAAAAACTTTTTGACATACGTATGCGTAAAATTTGATTTTACGCACCGTTTTTGGTGCGTAAAATACGATTTTACGCACTCGTGCTGCCGGGGCGCACTCCTGCTACCCGGCTTCGCCGGGCAGTCGTGCGCCGCGGTCATCACTCGTGTGCCACCTCTCGTATTTGACACACAAAAAACGCCGCACAAATTTTCCGTATAGTATGTCAAAAAATACGGTTCGACACGCGTGCGTAAGAATTCGATTTTACGCACTGGCCTATCTAATCCCATGTTAAAAAACGGTGCGTAAAATCCTATTTTACGCACATGTATCGAAATGTACTATATTGCATCTGTTTTGAAGTACTTGAAAGAAGCTTTAATTTGAGATTCCGTTGAAGTCACTAGCATAAAAATTGACACAGTTATGGCGATTTTAAAATGATTTTGTTAGTTATTATTAAAGAAAATCGGGAATAAAATTAATGCCTTTTCGACCAAAATTGAAATTAAAAGCTATCAAGCTAGCAATTGGTTTTACAAGTTTCGTCGGTTTTAGATGCATCCACGCCGAAAAATACTCCATATACTTTTGAAAAATAAATTTGAATTTGGTCAGACTGGACAGCAGCTTTATCTGTGTCTCGCTCATTGTAGAAGCTTTTTTTCTGTACAATAAAGATACTAATTTCATTAAAAAATCAGATATTTTTAAAAAATCTCCCTAAACTAACGACGTTACGAAAGAAACACAACGATACTAAAAATTAGGTCTTTTTATGATGAAAATATTCATTTTTTATTTACTTTCGTACAATGAAAAATAACTGAATTATACGCATTTGAAGGTGACAACTACGCACGGACACCCCTTTCCTGAGCTCTTTAAACGTGTGCAAAAGAAAAATGAAAGATCTACATATATAACAAAAATGTAAATGACAGGAGTCAAACAGCTTAGAATGTTGAACAAAATGCCTTCTAGAGCGATTCTTTATTTCTAAAATTGAGGAAGTTATTCGGAAAAAAACCGAACGCATTTTGTTTTACTAATTACATATAACTATCTCAGGGGGTGGTTTGCAGGAATAATATTATATCCCTTAGGTTTTATTTTGGGGGGGGGGGGTGAAAATATTCAATGGATGATAAATTATGCCCCTTAATTTATTTTGATGTTCCTTCAACTTATTTCCAGCTGATTTCAATCGAATGCATCCCCGAATATAGAATTTTCCAATTATTTTGGAATAGTGGTGGTTTTTACCCTTTAAAAATCAAAAGCAACCCATGGCACATGGTCAACTTTGAAGTAGAAGGTAAGTAGAGCCTAAATCCAAATTAGCAGGAAAATCAGCGTTGCTTGAAAGAATGTCAGTTTTTCCGTATTTCCCCAGTGACTGGATTATTTATGTTTTTCGCAGTCGGTCAATACAGACGCCTCCTCAGATTTTCAAACTTTAAACTGACTTTTTATTTCAATTGCATATTCACGAAAAGTCCAAATGTGCAGTTCATAGCTCAGTATAAACATCTGTTTGTAAAGATCTATCAAGATACTTTAATTTCCGTATTCAGTAATTACAGGATAAAGATAAATATTTCAGGACTTTGTTCTAATATTTATGTTCATTATATAACATTCAGCATTTTCAAACGATTAATTATCTCAGAGCCATAATTAATTACTGGAATAATCCCCAAATATTCAAATATGCTCTGAAAGAATCCGATATTTTGAAAATATAAACTTCGAATATGGATTTATGATCAGAGATGTCAGGAAGTACTAAGTTTCATGTAAATCAAATGAATTTTAATAATTTGTTCGCTACATTGAATTGGTCATTTTAAAATGTTAAATGTTTGATTTCAAAGCTGTTATTTAATTCATCTGTGGCTGCCATAATTTTAATTACTTCGGATATTACAGATTGTGGAAGTAAGTGAATCTGATTCTGTTACATCGTCAGATAAAATGTTTGGGTTCAAATTCTTTCATACGCTTTTTAAAGATCCATTTTATTAGTTTTTTTTAATAATATACTTTCAATTTATCAGTGTAAAGTAAAAATTGGAATTTGTATTAACTCCCAATTTTAAAGCATGTGTTAAAACCATACCCACGTGATTAGCACGAGTCGATTTAAATTCAATCGATATTGGTTACCGTTACAATAAGAATCAAATTTTAAAAAATGTTTGGAAAAAAAACTTTTTTAGAATTACATGGCGTTCAAGTAAATATGTTCGATAGTGCCGCTAATGTACGAGTTACATTTTCGATTTTCATTAAGCTTCATTTTAATGGACGGTATCTTTTGAAATGGCTTTCGTTACGAGCCGACTTTTTTGTGGAGTAATGGAAGGTTCCAGTTTTCCAGTTTTACGGCCTATAAGATATACGCTGAAGAATGGTCAATGCCCCATAAAATTCAAAACCACCGCAATTCTGAAAAGAATATAGCACTCAAAATGTCATTAATAACATGTATGTACACCTTTTATTCGTTGCTAGTACAGTACACAAACAAATTAAATGACTTGCAAATTGCGTTAAATTGAAATATTTAATTATTTCGTAAGGCCTTTACAATATAACTATAAAGTTATAAAACGTCATGTAGTATAAAGAAACTATCAAAAATTGTTTTATGAACGTAAAAAAGGAATAATACTTCAAGGGTATGAGATTTAGTGCAATCACCTCAGGAAATATTAAAGTTTCAATTGTGATGGAAAAAGGTATTCCGTAAAAACTTCGTCTTTTCTTATAGCCATTACCAAAGTCTATTATTGTTAATCGATCGACTCTACCCTTTCATTTAATATGCATTAAGAAGGGAATATCTACGTCTTAAAAATTAATTGGATAGAAATTAGTTACAGCATTACGAATCGTTTAATACTCCCAAAAGTTATTGTGAATGAAGTACTTCATGAATGCTCATATAACCATTCCCAATAAGTCTAACAAATAAGTTTCAAGTAGTCGACATCTATAAATGACAAATGACAATAAAGGTAATTGAGAAAGGATAAGATTTACTTAGGATTCTGTATCTGTTTCAGAAAAACGTCCTTTGTTACGATTCTTTTTACAGGAAATGAAAATACGTTATGCTTTGTATCAAAAGATATTTCACTAATATGTTTTCATGGGAACATATTAAGGAATCAGTTTTGGCTTTTATTCTGCTTTTTACACAATACTCGAAATATTGTTTGCAAATTTTAACACATTTTAACCCGAAGATAATTTTCGACAAAAGAAATTGGTAGCACTGTTAAAAAACACAAACAAATTTGGCCACAACATTTAAAAAACAACGTTTCGCCTGATTTTTCATGAAAATTCTGTTTGCTAGCAAAATTTTTAAAAGCGCCGTTGTTTTTATCAGCAAAAAATACTGCGAAAATGACATTTTGTACAATAAAGGTAAAAAGAAAAGCATATTTTGTCGAGCAAAGTAATCTTGGGGCACCGTTGACAAGTGACACCATTGACATTCTGCCTTATTTGACCATTTTAAGAAAGAGGAATCTTACCATTTTGAAAGTTTGAGTAATAATAGAAACTATAATGAGTTAATATATGTAAATATTAATATTATTAACCATTTTTTTGGGACACCATCGACCAATATAACTTGATTTTGACATCGGCCGTCGAGTGTAGATACGTAGAAATGTTTTAATTTCCTTTTTCTCGTGAGTCTATACAAATGTCCCTTTTGATACCGGTCAATAAAGCAGTTATATATTAACTATCGGTTTGTATTGATTGGCAGAACTCTATATTCTATAGCAAGGGTGAGGAGGGACACCAATGACATTCTGCCAATAATTTTATTATCAAACTGTGTATTCCGGGTGGTTGAAAGTTTGAATTTAAGCAAATCAAGTGATTATGAAAATTAATTCACTAAAATAATTTTGATACAGAGAACCGTGTTCCAGTTTTTTTTTGTGAACTGAATAAAGACAAATTCCACTCCAATTTATGTTGTTCAAAATATGTAAATTTTATTTGTTTATTCCATGATAACAAAAAACCTCCTTTATCCAATTAGGGAAGACCGGACCAGATTTTTGTCAATTTGTCATGAATCATCAACATATATGCTGCTTCACCCTTAGCGGCTGACCACGTATTTCTTTTTACATTTTTGGCAATAGAATTGTTATTTTTTCAATCTGAACGGTAATTTTTTGTTATTTATAGTACCAAGTCTATAATTAACAAAGAAAATAACGTATAATACAAAATATTAGCAATAACACAATGTTATAAACAGAAGAAAAGTAAAAAATGTCTTTTAAATATTTTTTAAAAACTTTATTATTACGTGTCATTTACTAATTAATTTAGTGAATCTTTCGATTTAGGTATTTTTGGAGTCGCTGATTATGAATCCGAAATCCGTTTTCGACATAACAAAATAGTAGAAACGTGTTACGACGTAACCGATTGTCCCAGGCAGTGCTAAGAATGAGTAAATATTATAAACAATAATAGTTTGATGCGATTCCAAAATAAGATTACCTAAAAACCGCCGAGTTTCGATGAAAAATAGGTCATTTTCGGATAACACGTAGGCTGTGCTTGATCCGTCTATTTACAATTTTTTTAAAGGATTTTACATTCGTAATCATTTAACCCCCCCCCCCCCCCCCTACCACGAGTAACACGTTTTAAGCAAATTTGGGCAGTTTTTAACAAATTCGTCCGCTATATTGGATCCGACATTTTGAATTTCTAAAAACAGATTTCAGATTCGAAATTAGCGACCCAAAAAATACCGAGTAACACACGTCAAGCGAAATCGGGCAGTTTTTAACAAATTCGTCCGTCATATTGGATCTATCATTTTGAATTTCTAAAAACGGATTTCAGATTGGAAAGTAGCGACTCAAAAAAATCCGAGTAACACATTTCAAGCAGAATCGGGCAGTTTTGAACAAATCCGTTAGCCATATTCGGTCCGGCGTTTTGAATTTTCGGATTCGTAATCAGCGACCTCGACCGCCGAGTAAAGAATTTCAGATAAATCGGACCCAAGGGCAAATGTGTGCATGTAATAGTTAAAAATGTAAGGCATGTACTTAAAACCTTATATTCAAAAGGAGCCTAGTATTAACTACTAGTATTTTAATGTTTGAACGAAATACGTGTAAAAAGGCATCAGTTCACGGATGGATAAATTTACGAGATCGCGGTAAGATAATATATCCACACTTGTGGGGCTTTCTGACGCCCTAATAAAGTCACCTATTGTTGTGTTAATTTTAAAGTTAATCAATAATAATTATGATTAAAGATTACATCAATTACAATTTATATAATTACCGACATAATTCAAACAAAAGACACTTTGTTTATTCTCCTCCAAAAGAATAATCTATAAAAGTGATAGTTTACATACTAGACTATGCATATATGTAACACTACCTTGTGAATTACTTACTCTTTAGCGGAAAACAATTCAGTCGATGTTATTTAACTGTTTAATTAAAATAACCCCGAGCATGTTTTTTAAATCATTATAGCGCTTTGTGAAATTGTTATGGGATGCAATTAAAACCCGAATTTTATCGTATATTTAAACGAAAGCTACTCACTTAATATTAATACATTATACTATTTTGATTTTCAGCTAAAATACTGGCGTATCATAATTTTCATCATAAATTTTTCTAACGACTAAAATGTCAATGAATTTATATCACATTTTCAAATGCTATTCATGTATTTTTAATACGTCTTTTAAACTATTTTCTTTTTTAAAATCTTTATTTTTGCAAATTATAAAATCGATATTATTTGAATTTTTAGTATTACGCATTAATTTTCATGATTGATATCTTGTAGATACATAGCACCAGTCCTCCTCTACAATTTTTGCTTGGAAAATAATCGTATTTGTGTTAAGAAAATAATCGTAGCTCCCAAAAAGCATGTGCTTTGCACAGAAAAAATTTGGTATGTTACCGTAACATCGGGAACGTTAATCCATTCATCGATGAATGTCCAAATCTGTCACATTGTAATTTGGTTTGAACAAAATGTTTCTTATGCATTGCCAATTTTTCATCAGTTTTAACGAAAATCCACACGAAAATACTCGAAACTTGACATTAAAAATTTTGAAGAAATTCAGAACATTACAGCTATGGATCCCTTCCTAGGCCACAGGTTTTGTGCAATGCATATGCGAGTATTTCTAATAGTATTTTTTATCCCGGGAAAAAATGATTTATATCTGGATCATATATGCACCATATATGATCATACATCATCATATATGATTCATATATCGAATATGATTCGTATATAATCCAGATATATTTATGTATGTTCGTATATTTTGACCTGATATAAATATAAATAATCAGATTTAGCTATATATGAATATATATCCCATATTATATATTATATGATTATATATTACTATATCAGGTCAAAATCAATATATGAGCATACATAATCATATCTGGATTATATATGAATCTTATATGATGATATATGAATCATATATGATGATATATGAATCATATATGATGATGTATGATCATATATTCCCACCCCCCCCCCCCCCCACCCCCCCCCCCCCCCACCCCCCCCCCCCCCCACCCCCCCCCCCCCCCACCCCCCCCCCCCCCCACCCCCCCCCCCCCCCACCCCCCCCCCCCCCCACCCCCCCCCCCCCCCACCCCCCCCCCCCCCCACCCCCCCCCCCCCCCACCCCCCCCCCCCCCCACCCCCCCCCCCCCCCACCCCCCCCCCCCCCCACCCCCCCCCCCCCCCACCCCCCCCCCCCCCCACCCCCCCCCCCCCCCACCCCCCCCCCCCCCCACCCCCCCCCCCCCCCACCCCCCCCCCCCCCCACCCCCCCCCCCCCCCACCCCCCCCCCCCCCCACCCCCCCCCCCCCCCACCCCCCCCCCCCCCCACCCCCCCCCCCCCCCACCCCCCCCCCCCCCCACCCCCCCCCCCCCCCACCCCCCCCCCCCCCCACCCCCCCCCCCCCCCACCCCCCCCCCCCCCCACCCCCCCCCCCCCCCACCCCCCCCCCCCCCCATGAAATTATTTACATTACACCCTACTATGTGCAAAATATCCATCGTCCATTTTCGGGAAAATTCGTCCGCCATATTGGTTCTGCCATTTTGATTGTTTGAAAGCCGACTTCAGATTTCGTATCTGAGACCCCTAAAACTCCCAGAAAGCAGTTTAAAACTAATTGGGTTAAATTATTTGCCATAAGGATCCGACATTTTCAGTCTTGATCATAGAGGCCCAAAATACTTCAAAACGCTTAATCTGAAATGTTTTCATCGGCGGTTTTCGGGGTCGCTGATTACAAATCTGGCATTAGATTTTCAAAAAGTTATTTGACCGAAATCAAATTGAATACTGAATAATGTTGACAAATTAGCAGATTCTAGAATCGGTCATAGTCCCTCTTTTATGACCTCAATAACTGTTTACATTTTGGCTGTCATATTGAATCCGTCATTTTGAATTTTAAAAATCTAAGATTAGATTCGTAATCTACGATCGTGAAAACTTGCGAGTACCCAGTTTGAATTCGATGAAATATATTTTTACATTTCGATCGGCCATCTTGGATCCGGCATTTTGAGTTTTGAAACCGGAGATCATATTCGTGATCAGCGACCCCGAAAACCCCTAAGTAACAAGTTTCATCTATTTTCCCTGCAAATAAAAATGTATGCTTCAAAGGGATAACAAATAACAACAAATTCACGCTGCATTAACATTTTATTACCCAAAATATTATTAAGTTAACAATATTTAAAAAATGATATGCATATCGTGAAATTAGCACATTGCAAAGTATTATTTAAAAATCGTTATGAAAGTTTATTATTATTGCAATAAATATTTGCAGTTATCGGCATTAAGTATTATATTTTAGATATTTATGTAACGTTTTTAAAAAATGTCCCATTCGCGACTCTCTACCGTCAATTCTTCTTTTTCTCTCTTTTAGTCCAGTCACTGGGCATTTTACCGTGAAATTGTTTTCAGCAACACTGATATTCCTGAAAATTTGGAGTTAGGTTCTACTTACCGTCTACTTCAAAGTTGACCTTGTGGCTAGTTGCTTTTGCCTTTCCGGTAGTTACCACCCCTTCTCGGGGGTGGAACTTTTTTTATTGAAAACAACCCTACAGGTTTGATAGAGGGGTGAATTCTAAGTAAAAACGTCCTACACAATTTATTGGTATAATCGATACTTTTTGAGTTATTTGAGCTTGAAGATGTTAAAAAAGGCATGTTTTTCGATAATTTTTCATGAACATCTCAAAAACGACAAGTTTTAGCAAAATTTATGCAAAAAGAAAATTGAATGTGATAAAACAGCGAAGAGATTCGTTTTCTATTTTTTGTCCTATGTGCATTAGAACCAAAGTTATGGCTCTTTGAAGAACACGTCGCGTTTTATGATATCGAAAATGGAATATTTCAACTTGTAACAGCGGGGAAACGAAAAGTATTTTAAAAAAAACTTTTTGACATACGTATGCGTAAAATTTGATTTTACGCACCGTTTTTGGTGCGTAAAATACGATTTTACGCACTCGTGCTGCCGGGGCGCACTCCTGCTACCCGGCTTCGCCGGGCAGTCGTGCGCCGCGGTCATCACTCGTGTGCCACCTCTCGTATTTGACACACAAAAAACGCCGCACAAATTTTCCGTATAGTATGTCAAAAAATACGGTTCGACACGCGTGCGTAAGAATTCGATTTTACGCACCGGCCTATCTAATCCCATGTTAAAAAACGGTGCGTAAAATCCTATTTTACGCACATGTATCGAAATGTACTATATTGCATCTGTTTTGAAGTACTTGAAAGAAGCTTTAATTTGAGATTCCGTTGAAGTCACTAGCATAAAAATTGACACAGTTATGGCGATTTTAAAATGATTTTGTTAGTTATTATTAAAGAAAATCGGGAATAAAATTAATGCCTTTTCGACCAAAATTGAAATTAAAAGCTATCAAGCTAGCAATTGGTTTTACAAGTTTCGTCGGTTTTAGATGCATCCACGCCGAAAAATACTCCATATACTTTTGAAAAATAAATTTGAATTTGGTCAGACTGGACAGCAGCTTTATCTGTGTCTCGCTCATTGTAGAAGCTTTTTTTCTGTACAATAAAGATACTAATTTCATTAAAAAATCAGATATTTTTAAAAAATCTCCCTAAACTAACGACGTTACGAAAGAAACACAACGATACTAAAAATTAGGTCTTTTTATGATGAAAATATTCATTTTTTATTTACTTTCGTACAATGAAAAATAACTGAATTATACGCATTTGAAGGTGACAACTACGCACGGACACCCCTTTCCTGAGCTCTTTAAACGTGTGCAAAAGAAAAATGAAAGATCTACATATATAACAAAAATGTAAATGACAGGAGTCAAACAGCTTAGAATGTTGAACAAAATGCCTTCTAGAGCGATTCTTTATTTCTAAAATTGAGGAAGTTATTCGGAAAAAAACCGAACGCATTTTGTTTTACTAATTACATATAACTATCTCAGGGGGTGGTTTGCAGGAATAATATTATATCCCTTAGGTTTTATTTTTGGGGGGGGGGGGTGAAAATATTCAATGGATGATAAATTATGCCTTTTAATTTATTTTGATGTTCCTTCAACTTATTTCCAGCTGATTTCAATCGAATGCATCCCCGAATATAGAATTTTCCAATTATTTTGGAATAGTGGTGGTTTTTACCCTTTAAAAATCAAAAGCAACCCATGGCACATGGTCAACTTTGAAGTAGAAGGTAAGTAGAGCCTAAATACAAATTAGCAGGAAAATCAGCGTTGCTTGAAAGAATGTCAGTTTTTCCGTATTTCCCCAGTGACTGGATTATTTATGTTTTTCGCAGTCGGTCAATACAGACGCCTCCTCAGATTTTCAAACTTTAAACTGACTTTTTATTTCAATTGCATATTCACGAAAAGTCCAAATGTGCAGTTCATAGCTCAGTATAAACATCTGTTTGTAAAGATCTATCAAGATACTTTAATTTCCGTATTCAGTAATTACAGGATAAAGATAAATATTTCAGGACTTTGTTCTAATATTTATGTTCATTATATAACATTCAGCATTTTCAAACGATTAATTATCTCAGAGCCATAATTAATTACTGGAATAATCCCCAAATATTCAAATATGCTCTGAAAGAATCCGATATTTTGAAAATATAAACTTCGAATATGGATTTATGATCAGAGATGTCAGGAAGTACTAAGTTTCATGTAAATCAAATGAATTTTAATAATTTGTTCGCTACATTGAATTGGTCATTTTAAAATGTTAAATGTTTGATTTCAAAGCTGTTATTTAATTCATCTGTGGCTGCCATAATTTTAATTACTTCGGATATTACAGATTGTGGAAGTAAGTGAATCTGATTCTGTTACATCGTCAGATAAAATGTTTGGGTTCAAATTCTTTCATACGCTTTTTAAAGATCCATTTTATTAGTTTTTTTTAATAATATTATCAGTTAATATTATCTTTCAATTTATCAGTGTAAAGTAAAAATTGGAATTTGTATTAACTCCCAATTTTAAAGCATGTGTTAAAACCATACCCACGTGATTAGCACGAGTCGATTTAAATTCAATCGATATTGGTTACCGTTACAATAAGAATCAAATTTTAAAAAATGTTTGGAAAAAAAACTTTTTTAGAATTACATGGCGTTCAAGTAAATATGTTCGATAGTGCCGCTAATGTACGAGTTACATTTTCGATTTTCATTAAGCTTCATTTTAATGGACGGTATCTTTTGAAATGGCTTTCGTTACGAGCCGACTTTTTTGTGGAGTAATGGAAGGTTCCAGTTTTCCAGTTTTACGGCCTATAAGATATACGCTGAAGAATGGTCAATGCCCCATAAAATTCAAAACCACCGCAATTCTGAAAAGAATATAGCACTCAAAATGTCATTAATAACATGTATGTACACCTTTTATTCGTTGCTAGTACAGTACACAAACAAATTAAATGACTTGCAAATTGCGTTAAATTGAAATATTTAATTATTTCGTAAGGCCTTTACAATATAACTATAAAGTTATAAAACGTCATGTAGTATAAAGAAACTATCAAAAATTGTTTTATGAACGTAAAAAAGGAATAATACTTCAAGGGTATGAGATTTAGTGCAATCACCTCAGGAAATATTAAAGTTTCAATTGTGATGGAAAAAGGTATTCCGTAAAAACTTCGTCTTTTCTTATAGCCATTACCAAAGTCTATTATTGTTAATCGATCGACTCTACCCTTTCATTTAATATGCATTAAGAAGGGAATATCTACGTCTTAAAAATTAATTGGATAGAAATTAGTTACAGCATTACGAATCGTTTAATACTCCCAAAAGTTATTGTGAATGAAGTACTTCATGAATGCTCATATAACCATTCCCAATAAGTCTAACAAATAAGTTTCAAGTAGTCGACATCTATAAATGACAAATGACAATAAAGGTAATTGAGAAAGGATAAGATTTACTTAGGATTCTGTATCTGTTTCAGAAAAACGTCCTTTGTTACGATTCTTTTTACAGGAAATGAAAATACGTTATGCTTTGTATCAAAAGATATTTCACTAATATGTTTTCATGGGAACATATTAAGGAATCAGTTTTGGCTTTTATTCTGCTTTTTACACAATACTCGAAATATTGTTTGCAAATTTTAACACATTTTAACCCGAAGATAATTTTCGACAAAAGAAATTGGTAGCACTGTTAAAAAACACAAACAAATTTGGCCACAACATTTAAAAAACAACGTTTCGCCTGATTTTTCATGAAAATTCTGTTTGCTAGCAAAATTTTTAAAAGCGCCGTTGTTTTTATCAGCAAAAAATACTGCGAAAATGACATTTTGTACAATAAAGGTAAAAAGAAAAGCATATTTTGTCGAGCAAAGTAATCTTGGGGGCACCGTTGACAAGTGACACCATTGACATTCTGCCTTATTTGACCATTTTAAGAAAGAGGAATCTTACCATTTTGAAAGTTTGAGTAATAATAGAAACTATAATGAGTTAATATATGTAAATATTAATATTATTAACCATTTTTTTGGGACACCATCGACCAATATAACTTGATTTTGACATCGGCCGTCGAGTGTAGATACGTAGAAATGTTTTAATTTCCTTTTTCTCGTGAGTCTATACAAATGTCCCTTTTGATACCGGTCAATAAAGCAGTTATATATTAACTATCGGTTTGTATTGATTGGCAGAACTCTATATTCTATAGCAAGGGTGAGGAGGGACACCAATGACATTCTGCCAATAATTTTATTATCAAACTGTGTATTCCGGGTGGTTGAAAGTTTGAATTTAAGCAAATCAAGTGATTATGAAAATTAATTCACTAAAATAATTTTGATACAGAGAACCGTGTTCCAGTTTTTTTTTGTGAACTGAATAAAGACAAATTCCACTCCAATTTATGTTGTTCAAAATATGTAAATTTTATTTGTTTATTCCATGATAACAAAAAACCTCCTTTATCCAATTAGGGAAGACCGGACCAGATTTTTGTCAATTTGTCATGAATCATCAACATATATGCTGCTTCACCCTTAGCGGCTGACCACGTATTTCTTTTTACATTTTTGGCAATAGAATTGTTATTTTTTCAATCTGAACGGTAATTTTTTGTTATTTATAGTACCAAGTCTATAATTAACAAAGAAAATAACGTATAATACAAAATATTAGCAATAACACAATGTTATAAACAGAAGAAAAGTAAAAAATGTCTTTTAAATATTTTTTAAAAACTTTATTATTACGTGTCATTTACTAATTAATTTAGTGAATCTTTCGATTTAGGTATTTTTGGAGTCGCTGATTATGAATCCGAAATCCGTTTTCGACATAACAAAATAGTAGAAACGTGTTACGACGTAACCGATTGTCCCAGGCAGTGCTAAGAATGAGTAAATATTATAAACAATAATAGTTTGATGCGATTCCAAAATAAGATTACCTAAAAACCGCCGAGTTTCGATGAAAAATAGGTCATTTTCGGATAACACGTAGGCTGTGCTTGATCCGTCTATTTACAATTTTTTTAAAGGATTTTACATTCTTAATCATTTAACCCCCCCCCCCTACCACGAGTAACACGTTTTAAGCAAATTTGGGCAGTTTTTAACAAATTCGTCCGCTATATTGGATCCGACATTTTGAATTTCTAAAAACAGATTTCAGATTCGAAATTAGCGACCCAAAAAATACCGAGTAACACACGTCAAGCGAAATCGGGCAGTTTTTAACAAATTCGTCCGTCATATTGGATCTATCATTTTGAATTTCTAAAAACGGATTTCAGATTGGAAAGTAGCGACTCAAAAAAATCCGAGTAACACATTTCAAGCAGAATCGGGCAGTTTTGAACAAATCCGTTAGCCATATTCGGTCCGGCGTTTTGAATTTTCGGATTCGTAATCAGCGACCTCGACCGCCGAGTAAAGAATTTCAGATAAATCGGACCCAAGGGCAAATGTGTGCATGTAATAGTTAAAAATGTAAGGCATGTACTTAAAACCTTATATTCAAAAGGAGCCTAGTATTAACTACTAGTATTTTAATGTTTGAACGAAATACGTGTAAAAAGGCATCAGTTCACGGATGGATAAATTTACGAGATCGCGGTAAGATAATATATCCACACTTGTGGGGCTTTCTGACGCCCTAATAAAGTCACCTATTGTTGTGTTAATTTTAAAGTTAATCAATAATAATTATGATTAAAGATTACATCAATTACAATTTATATAATTACCGACATAATTCAAACAAAAGACACTTTGTTTATTCTCCTCCAAAAGAATAATCTATAAAAGTGATAGTTTACATACTAGACTATGCATATATGTAACACTACCTTGTGAATTACTTACTCTTTAGCGGAAAACAATTCAGTCGATGTTATTTAACTGTTTAATTAAAATAACCCCGAGCATGTTTTTTAAATCATTATAGCGCTTTGTGAAATTGTTATGGGATGCAATTAAAACCCGAATTTTATCGTATATTTAAACGAAAGCTACTCACTTAATATTAATACATTATACTATTTTGATTTTCAGCTAAAATACTGGCGTATCATAATTTTCATCATAAATTTTTCTAACGACTAAAATGTCAATGAATTTATATCACATTTTCAAATGCTATTCATGTATTTTTAATACGTCTTTTAAACTATTTTCTTTTTTAAAATCTTTATTTTTGCAAATTATAAAATCGATATTATTTGAATTTTTAGTATTACGCATTAATTTTCATGATTGATATCTTGTAGATACATAGCACCAGTCCTCCTCTACAATTTTTGCTTGGAAAATAATCGTATTTGTGTTAAGAAAATAATCGTAGCTCCCAAAAAGCATGTGCTTTGCACAGAAAAAATTTGGTATGTTACCGTAACATCGGGAACGTTAATCCATTCATCGATGAATGTCCAAATCTGTCACATTGTAATTTGGTTTGAACAAAATGTTTCTTATGCATTGCCAATTTTTCATCAGTTTTAACGAAAATCCACACGAAAATACTCGAAACTTGACATTAAAAATTTTGAAGAAATTCAGAACATTACAGCTATGGATCCCTTCCTAGGCCACAGGTTTTGTGCAATGCATATGCTAGTATTTCTAATAGTATTTTTTATCCCGGGAAAAAATGATTTATATCTGGATCATATATGCACCATATATGATCATACATCATCATATATGATTCATATATCGAATATGATTCGTATATAATCCAGATATATTTATGTATGTTCGTATATTTTGACCTGATATAAATATAAATTATCAGATTTAGCTATATATGAATATATATCCCATATTATATATTATATGATTATATATTACTATATCAGGTCAAAATCAATATATGAGCATACATAATCATATCTGGATTATATATGAATCTTATATGATGATATATGAATCATATATGATGATGTATGATCATATATGGTGCATATATGATCCAGATATAAATCTTTTTTCCCGGAATTATTGAATACCACTTTTAAGAAATTCAAAATGGTGGTTCTGATATGATGGATTGATAGAAAATTGATGTGACGTAAATTTGTACGATAATGGATGTTGCTGGACAGTTTTGATTTCGGATTTTATTACATTTTGTGCGTGGAAGGTATACACTTTCACGTACCATATTTGAACAAAAATGTAGTGAATACATTTTGCATACAATTGATGTTTATTACGAGAATTTTTAATGTGTTACCGTTATACTTTTGCGTATAATTGTTTTGTCAAGTACACAATTTTGTGTATGCTTAAGCAAATGTATTTATTTCAACCTTAGTAGGTATCGTTTTTCTACTATCTTTTTTCATATGTTTTTTTATTTCTTTTCCTTTTTTTCTTTTTTCTCTATAATAAGTTATGTGACTTATCTCTGACATTAGTTGTTTACTATTATTCAAATAAATCTTTACAAAAATATCAGGCTTTCAGTTATCTTCAATTGTTGTTGTTTATTTTTATTCTTATTGTAATATCGGCATTATTTATATCATTAGAAATATTAAAATATTTTGCTTTGTTTTTTTTTATGTTTTTTGTTATGCGGGTTAGTCTGTAAGACAGCTTATGATGCGGCTCGCGCTTTGACCCAATTGTTCGACCAATTATTCGAATGGTATCAACTGGTTATGTCAAGAACGACGTATTATAATAATCGATACAAAAATTTATTTATTGTTTGTAAAATCTTTTCCCTGGGAATAGTTTAAAAATTATTGTATTTAAAATAGGCTAACAGTTACGTATTTTTGGAGTTGTAAAATTTCTAAAGCAACATGAGCATAATTTTTTGGGTTAAACAACAAAAAAACTTTGTTCCAAAATAATTGGATATTTTTGTTTTATTTTTGTTTTATTTTTGTTTCTGAAGAAATGGTATAAGGCTGGTTGATAGGAATAAAAGAACAAATTATTTTTTCTGTAAGATCGAATGTTTAAAGTTCCAGAGGATTTTTACGATATGATTTTTATTTAAAAAAATTAAATTTAATTATATCTTTTATTATTGTTGTTATGATGTTTAATACCTGATTAATATTTGTTTGTATTTTCCTAATATTTTCAGAATATTTCATTTTGTTACAAGTAGAAATTGACATATATTTCATCGCAATTTGTTGTACGTCTTCTGAAAATAGTGGCGCCTCCAACAACTACCCTTAATGAAAAATTCTGGAGACCTATTTGTCGTATATGTTGACATCGTCTAAAGATACCATAAATTATATTATATAATAATAAGTTCAGTTAGTTGAAGTTGTTCAAGAAAATTCGGGTTTTTAGAAAACTTATCAATGAGTCCAAATATTCACACAATAAACAACTTTTCATTTCTTCCATTTCCATAAAAAACGTAATTTAAGGACGTCATAAAAAAGTTTTGACAAGACAGTCACATGGAGTCCAAAGTACAAAAGAATTATTCCTTCAGATTATTTTGTTGGTCAAAAGATATTTTAAAATTCTTGAACCAGCCGCGTCGTGGGATTCCCCGTAATAAACTGTAGAAAGTGAACTAATGATTTCACATTGTAATAGGTTTAAGACCAACTTTATGAATGACAATTACGATCCTTTATTTGCAAATAACGTTTGAGAAATTTTACAAAGAAATTGTATGAAATCTCTCTATGATTTCATTTTCAACCGTTACCCTTCAAAATATTGATGCTCTCGGGTCCTGCATGGATGCTGTTGAAGATTTGAAATAATTTCGATTTCAAATTTATAATCAAGGTGAGTTTCTATCTTTGCGAATTATCTTCGTTGGAATCATCAGATCTATTATTAGCGTAATAAAAACTCGTTGCTTCAGTCCTAGGTGAAAGTTTTTAAGGGTCTCTATTCAGTGAGTACAAATACGATCACGTCTGGATAATGTTTACAAAGCGTTTCAAATGTTTTTTAAAAAATCCTAAAGAAGCGTCTAGTGGGAATTAACCATAATTCGACGAGACAGATAATAGTCGGGTATGATCATTGCTCTTGCAGAAAGTCGTCGTGTACATACCCCACTCTTTAGTTCCGAGGTTTTTGCCATCAGCGGGGGCAATGTCAAGGTACTATAAGTTGGGTTGCATCTCTGGAAACCGGTCACTCGTCGGGAAGAAGCTCCATACGTTCAAGGCGCTTCATTAGGCTCTTCGGATGAGTGGATTCTTCAAAAAATCAGAATAAAAATTTCAAAAATTTCAAATATTACATTTTTTAGATAAAAAATTTAAAACAATGGCTCGTGTCGCGATTTTTCTTGTCGCGTTGGTTTTCGTGTGTGTCGATTCGAGGGGTAAATATCGGGGGTTGGAATTTTTAGAACCGTGTTCAAGATCAGTGCCCAGGAACGATTTGGAAAAGTGCTTGACGAAGTCCGCGGATAGTTTGACGAAAAATTTAAGAAGGGGTTTGTTATATTCACTATCATTTCTATAATTATTCTAAATATATTGGGTTTAAAAAAAATTGCGTATATATTTTCTTTTTCTATTAAAAAATTTAAAAAATTAATGAATTTTAGTAATATTTATAACTGAAAATGAAAAAAAAATCCTACACATGAGTAACATATTTGTTGGGGAAATACATCTTGCTAATTTGATATATTTTTAAGGAATAACATGTAATATCATGCGTGAAATTATAATTAATATTATGATATTAAAAGAATTCTTTTAAACGTGAGTTTATTCCAAAACAAATAAGCTAATTAAGTATAATTAATCTGGTAATAAATTATTAAAAATGAAATATTTAATTGTAGTAATGTAATGGAATTCCTTACAAAAATTCTGGAAAAAATTATCATCACATCTTCGATTATTGTCACTTAATTATTAATTAAGAAACACAGAATTGTCATGATTTACGAACAGAATATTCTGACATTCGAAAACAATGAATTAATCATACGTTTCGCGAAGTAAATATTCAGACACTTTTTTAAAAGTGAAATTTCACACTTTCGAAAGTAAGTTGAACTAATTTATTGAAGGAGTCGATTCACGAGCGCTTATCATCATGGAAATGAGTACCAATTTAACTTTTCCCCAATAGTGAATTAATCTCCACTCACTGTGCATTTATAGGTATGAAGTGAAACTCCTGAAAGTCAATAAATTCATTCTGAATCATGAATGACAGTTTCACTCGTTTTTCCTGAAATTTTATCATTTTTGGTTATTCTTTTCATCTTGTATTTAGGAATTGCAGGTTTCAATTAATGAACATTTTTTCATTCATAGTAGGGATTACTTTTTAAGTAGAGTTTTTGGAAAATTTACAACCAAGCAAAGTTTTGTAATTTTCGTAAATTTTTTTAGAATGGTTGTACTTTACAAATTTAACTTCATGACTATATGGATACTTTCTATATTTAAATTAATTGAGAAGAATTCAAGAAAATTAGTAACTAATTTGTTTAATGAAGTTTAGGATCCTAAAAAATATTCTCACTAATTTGCAAACAGTTCAAACAGTACAGAATTTGAATAAAATATAAAATGAATTATTTGAATTAGAATAACAATATCCATTGTGTGCAACATCATTTTTTTAAAAATTACCTCATTAGGGTACTTCCCAAATATTTTTAGATATTTTACTAAAAAAATAGTAGAATATTATTTCCAATAAAACTGTATTTTATAGTCTGTTTATACATAAATCAACTTTTTTGAATATTTAATTTTAGGAGAACATCATCTTTGAAAAAATGTTCTGGTAGCTGTTTTTCTAATTTGGAACACCAAAAATGTTCACCTTAACATCTAAAAATTGTTTTAGTATGCCAATTAAGTTCGTATTCGACTTTTGCACATATGAATGATGAATTAACGAAGAAATCGAAAATTGTTGAGTTCTTTGATACAAAATGTCGTGGAAAGAAATGTAAAAACATTCTAATATAGTTTACAAAACTATAATATACGTTTAACTTTCATTAATAACAATTTTTACCAATTAAACTAATGGTAGGCTTATTCATTATCAATCTTTGGTTAATTCATTACTAGTTAATTAAGTCATAACGAATAAATAAGTATAATAGATGCAATTGCGCTTTCCTATGAAACTGAATTTACCTCCGCCTGCAGCAGTATGCAATTATAATTGCAAGAGACATATTTACTGCACAAATTTATTAAAAAATATTATAGTATCCACTAATCGAAAATAATGATATTGGTAAAAAAATCCCTAAATGTTTTTGAATTAACTGAATTTAAAAATATTTTTATAAATATTTTTGAAGAAGCAAATAGTTGCTCTTCATATTGAAAGTTGTTATTCCGTGTTAAGCGAGGTTGAAAATTATACAAATATTTGGAGAAAAATAAGGCACACGATTTCAGTGTAGGAAATGAACCCGCACATATGGTGCGAAAAAAAACAGGTTTATAACGGTTCACTTCAATCGTCACCCAGTGTCCTACATTCGTGGCGCATTATGAGCCGCCATACCTCTAACAGTTAGTTACCTTTCCTTCGCAAAAATATAAATCGACTTTAATAAGTCTAACCAATAATGTAATCACAAAAGGAACTCATATTGTGTATTTACTGTTGTTCTTTTTGACTGTATTTTAGCGATAAAGAAAAACGTTTTTGGTATTCTAGTTTTGTAAGAGTTCCTTAACATTCGTAAATAACTTAATTCATCTGTTTCAAGTTTATTTATTCACTTGTTAAAAAAAAAAATATTTAGTGGCATTAGTAATCACAAAAAATTACTAATATTAAATTTGTCTTGTATTTAAATGTAAAAGTGTCATGAGGGTTTTTAGTGATAAATTTGCATTTTCGTACAACTGCGACCATGTACTTTTTCTAATAAAACAAATATTCATTTCTGATTTTCCGCATTTTCATAAAATTTTAGATAATTTTTTAATAATTTTTATGGGGGAATGAAAACCATAAACTATTATTTAAATCGTGAAAAAGTACTACTCAGAAAGTTCACTTGGCACAGCAATATAATATTTTTGAAAGGTTTGATTCAGCTTTTTATATGTATAAATTTTACCATTCCAGATGGTAATTTTGGTACAGACCTGCAGAATCAGAAAAATTGCCGTTCTTTCTGATAAAAATTACTATTCCATGTTCTTGAAATATTTACTACTCAGCCAATCAAAAAAATAAAATATCTAGTAGTTTTCACCAGAAAGAATGAGACTTTTCACATTCGATAAGTCTGTCCCAAAATTACAATCTGCATTGAAAACATTTTTAAGAAAATTTTGAACGTTCAAAGCTGTTCTGTTTTTTGAGATGTGAATAAATAAAACTGGAAATTAAAAAGTTTAATTACAAACCCAATATTTACAACAAAATTGTTTATTCGTATATTTTTCACTTAATAATTTGTATGCATAATGTAATTTAATATGCCGATCAGGCTGCGTGTATATAGGTCTCTGAACCCGAGTAGTGAATTAAACAAAATAATAAATTTAAATGTGAAAAAATTCACTTCATCGTTAAGCGTGTATTTAATGTAAAAAATATTTATTTAATACCGAAACAAAACATGAAAATGTTGAATAAAATTACTCTTTGAAATGAAAAATTGAAATCAATTAAAATGGTAATAATCTATTAAAAAAACAATTGCCGTGAATTTCAATTTTTTCAGAAAAAAATGCCTTTTCGAATGCAAGTATTCTATAAGCAGTAGAAAATAAACAAAATAAAAGATATTATAAAATTAAACATTTTTATATACATCACGTAAATAACAATACCAATATTTCTTTAGAATAAAATTATTTCAAATTATTCATTATTATATACGAAATAAGACTTGTTTTGCATTTTCGTAATAGATTTTTATTTTTTTCAAATTTACTTTATTAATTCTATTTCATGTGTAATTTTCTTGCCAAGAACTGAAATGCATTTACATAATTTATTCTCACTTTGCAAACATTTCGTACGTTGATTGATATCTTAAGGAAAAGTAAAAGAATTGTTTCACACAGATATTTCATTGCTTAAATAATAAACATTAATGTCTTGTATAAGTATTTAAATATAAAAAATATAATGTCATATAATAAAAATATAATATCGTGTTAAGTAGATTTCACACTATTTTTTCATTTAATTTCTGCTTTTCGTCATTTTAGAGATGTCATTCATTTTAATACCAAACATTTATTACCCTGCAAATTAATGTTATTCTTCACCACAATTCACCACAAATAAAAATCTTTGATGATTGAAACTTAATATATTATGTTTTTTTTAAATGGATGATTACGAATATAATTTCAAATTCAAAACGGGGGATCCAAGATGTCCGACCGTAAAAACTATTAATTTATTTTCGGCAGAAAAGTTTAGAATGAAACAAGCGATACATGTAATTTTTTATAACATTGATGTAAACAATTTTCAATTGTGTTAGATAGATTGACTCCGCCATTGTTATTTATACAAATCTAAAAATCACATTTTTTCAAGACTTTGAAAACCTTCCGAGTACCTATAGTATCGTCTACAGTTTGGTCAAATTCGTAATGATCGACCTCAAAATGTACCATGTATTCTCTAGATACTTTTCCATCCTTAAAACCTAAATATCAAAATACAAATTAATTATCTTTTGAACTGATTGGGAATTAGTAATTACAGATTTTCAGCAGATATTTAAGTTTTAAAAATCGGTGATATTTAATGTAATATTTTATGATATTTCATAAAACAGAGACATAAAACAATTTTTTGAGTTGATTCTGGAGCATTATCTCATTTCAGAAACAAATCAACTTGTTATTTACAATATGCTATTCACTAACGCTTTTTTATTTATCAGTTAATATGAGATGCAATGTTTCCATCTTTATCATACTATTGATCATTTAATATGTGGTTGAACAGTTCACACAATATTTATTACGTTTTCATGCTTCAACCGGACTATTTAAACTAAAACGAGGCTCTGACCTCAAAATCCTTGTTAAAGACGTACGTTTTTCTGCACGATTTCTTTAAATGGAAAATAGTAGTTTTCGATACTAGAGCGTAAAGTTCGACGTTTACGAACCGCATTTTAACCCGTTTCGTCCTGAAATGCCTTAAATTTTGACTTCTTTTCATTAGGTGCTTCCTCATAGAAAAAGTCACTCAATCGTTTTGATATAACCATACCTATTGTATTTTTTCTCGAACGTTCTAAATCCGGTTTCAGATTTATATTTTTTTACTATGGCGGTTTAAACATAAAAAATCGTGAATTTTGAAAAAATTTGTTCAAATAATCGTATTTTTGGACAGGAAACCGTGTTCCAATCAAGCTGAATCTCTGTATCTGGTGGAGTAAATAGTTATACTAAAAGATAGGATAGTTATTAATTCACCATTCAAAATGGCGGACCTCAGTGAACATTTTTTTGAAAAATTTATGGACGCTCTAACTGAACAATTATGAGCTTGTTTTAAAAAATGCTAAGAATAAAAAATTCTTAGAATTCGCCGAGAAATATAGTGGCTTTTTTCAGATTTTTAAAATGAATTTTTGAAAAATTTTTTTCAAAATTCTTTTCAAAATTGTAATTTTTTTTTCCAAAAATTCTGAACAAAATTTAGTGCATTCTCTGATGAATTCTAGGAGTTTTTTATTCTATGCATTTTTTCCCAAAAGTTGATAGTTTTCGAAAAAGAAAAACTATAATATTTGAAATTCATTTCCTCGAAAACTGTCAACTTTAGGAAACAATTGCAAAGAACAAAAAACTCTTAGAATTTATCAGAGAATGCACTAAATTTTGTTCGGAATTTATCGTAAATAAATGACAATTTTGAAAAAAATTTTGAAAAAAAATTTCTTAAAACTTCATTCAAAAAATCTGACAAAATTTCACTATATTTCTCAATGAATTCTAAGAACTTTTCATTCTCAACATTTTTGTTAAAAATGCTCGTAGCTTTTGAGTTAGATCGTCCAGAAATTTTTCAACCAAATTTTGACTGAGAACCGCCATTTTGAATAGAGAATTAATAACCATCCTATCTTTTAGTGTAACTAATTACTCCACCAGATACAGGGACTTAGCTTGTTCCGAACACGGTTTCCTATTAAAAAATACGATTATTTGAACAAATTTTTTCAAAATTCACAATTTTTTTATGTTTAAACCGCCATAGTAAAAAAATGGCGGCAGATATGATCAATCTGAAACCGGATTTAGAAAGTTCGAGAAAAAATACAATATGTATGGTTATATCAAAACGATTGAGTAATTTTTTCCCTAAGAAAGCACCTGATGAAAAGAAGTTAAAATTTACGGCATTTCAGGACGAAACGGGTTAACATGCAATTAGATAGAATCGAAGCGCAAAGTCGAATTATAACGTTCGAGTATCAATCAAGACTTTTTTTAATTAGTATGCGTCAAATTTGCGCGCCTTTTTCCTGTGCATAGAATACCATTTTACAAGTGTTAGCGTAAGTCGAATACGAGAGGAATTGTCGCTTACAATAAAAAATATTATATTTAGTAATGCAAAAATTTAAAAAAAATCGCATGACAACAAACTTCCATTTCAAGCAATTAGACTCAGTCACAGTACTATAAAGTTCTTACTGTGCTACTGTCAGAGTGATTAGAACGTTTTCTAGTTATTATTTTTAAGATCGAGCAACGAGTGATTTTAGATTTACCATAATAATTGTTATTGCAATTACTGAAAAATAACACAAAAAGTTAAAGGCAGTGATGCAGTTGTTCAACTGTTTTTCTCCATGAATCTAAAAAACGCTAAATATTTTTAAAACCCTTTTTAAAATTCGGACTCTGTACGGACTGTCGGCATCTTTGGAACAACTTTGTTAATATGTTAATGATAGTATTTTTTCTCCTTTATTTAGAAAACTTTCAACGAAATGGATATGTTGTTCATAGAAACACTCAAAATTTGTATTATATCCTAGTCAAAAATATATTTTAGAATGTCATTTGAAGGTTTTCTTCAATTATTTAGGTCTACCAGTACTTGGATACACGGAAGTGGAACCAATTATTTTGGATGAGTTGAACATCAGACTCGGTAACGGACCTGATGGATACAAAGCACAATTCACTGGGGTAACAGCCAGAGGGGTTTCCAATCTTAAGGTGACTCGTGTCGATGCTGTACTTCATGAAGACGAAGTTCAAGTTCGGGTCTGGTTAAGCATTCCAA
The DNA here is from genome assembly GCA_030407085.1 of Trichopria drosophilae. NCBI lineage: Eukaryota > Metazoa > Arthropoda > Insecta > Hymenoptera > Diapriidae > Trichopria > Trichopria drosophilae. Next base: position 196,869,235 of record CM059582.1, read on the forward strand.
AGATTCAGGCCACCGCGAAATACAGTTCCAGCGGCACACTGATCTTTGTCCAAGCCAGCGGTTCCGGAGATTATTGGGGAAAATATAGTTAGTATATACTTTTTACTTCATCTCTATAAAATAAGATTATTGGTTTAATTTGACAATGACGATTAAAGTACACATTTTTGTATAAATCAAGAATAGACTAAACAATTAAGAATAGTACATTCTGCAACTAGGGAGCAAAATGGATTTTTGCAGACTATCCTTCCTTGTTGCACGTACTATTTTCTCAGTAGATGTACTCAGAGTGTGAGAATGTTATATTTCTTAACAATAAACCTGGGTTACACAATATATTAGGATGATTAATTATTCTGATTTTTAAAACGGCAGAAATTGCAATAAATTTAACGTTCATATGTGCCTGGCAGTTTTCCGCCCTCTGATAAAAATGTTAAATAGTTACCTATATAAAATTTCCAGTAATTCATGGGTAGAAGCTTTGGGATTTTGATGGTTATATTTTCATCACATTCAAAATGTAGTGTTTTGATATCCTCGCTTTCAGCAGATGTTGAATGGTCAGCCAATAACTCTTCTGCTGGTAATATCAGTTACGAACCGGAAATATTCAAATTAAATAAAACATAAATTTATTTACAATGCCAAATTTAATCAGATTACATGCGTTTTTTATGAATGTATGAATAACATCCAATTTAATGAAAAATAGAAACTATACTTTTATACTTTTTATTTATATTCTTCTGAATTCTCGTACAATTTTGAACTTATTATTTATAAATTGGTAGAATATTCATAAATTACCCATAAAATTTCTTTAAAGTAGTTTTTATTTTAAAACGTTTAAAAATATAATAGTTTCTTTGGAATGTGATTATTTTAGGTTAGGATTTTACGTTGTCAGCCGGGCTGCTGTAGCAACCCCTTCAGAGAGTTGAAATATCTAAATTAAAAATTGTTGAATCTATTTTCAAAAATGTGGGCTCAGAAACTGCGAGTTTAACAATTATACGCGACATCCTACAAAATTATTTTTCAACTTGTTTGCAGGTTTTTGGAAATAAGCATAAATCATTTATTTCCGAAAATTTCGAGTCAATTCTCTATAAATTATTTGATATTTTTAGGAGAACCTAGATACTAGTTAGAATTTCAGTAATAGAGACCGCTTATAATTTTTAAATTAGCTTTAATAATTTTTAAATTAGATTTTTCAAAACAGGTATAGACTTTATTGAACGACGACTTTTAAAAATTTTTTTTGGCTAAAAACGAAATGGCATGACATTTTGTTCTCACAGTAGTGCATTTTCCCTTCTTACATCTATTTAAATTAATAATATATTGCTGCTGAAATAGCAATGCAAAAAGGAACAAGAGATAAATAATTACATGGGATCAACTTTGGCATAAACTTTGACGACACAAGATTCACTTAGATTAATATTTTTATTCGAATTCTATTTTACTATTACTATACAAATAAGAAAGTATTATATTGATAAACCCCCGGGAAATAGAAGATTTTCATTTTGTACCTTCTTTTCGAGTGAAATCTAATCTAGTAAACCGACGAGTTTTATTGAAAGAAACTTCTTTCATGTCCACTTTCATTTTGTCTTATAAGTTTCTTAAGCCTTTGCAGTCTTCGCAGTCCAAGTACTTTTACAATTGAAGTTAGAACAATACCAAGTGTTAAAATACCATGTTAGAAAAAAGACAGAACAATCTAATTATTTAAATGCATCGTTAAATAACATCTCATCGCAAAATTCAAATATGAGGAGATATATTATATAAACGTATTTGCACACATCCGATAACAGAGAAACAATTATTGTTCTTTTTTGAAAATAAAATCTGGCCAGTTTTAAGGTTTTATTTTAATTTTAATTTAAACTAATATATAGTTAAATTAATAACACGTGTTTTCAATATACAGCCTCGCTTTTAATTCAATTTCAGATGACAGTATACTTATTTAACAAAATCAATTCATTTAATTTAGGATGCACAATGTTAACTTATTGAAATTTACCGAATATATGCATCATTCACGTATAATATTCTTTACTTTATTGCCCCGTTTTATATGCCATAATTTCTTTTTACTCATGCCTAAACCCGGACAAGCTCCTTGAGAGCTTCTGGATCGATCGAGGTGGAAGTAAAAAATAAAGTAAAAAATGAAATCGAGGTGGTAAAAAATAAACAATCTAAATAATGTTCCCGAGTAGAAATTTATTAAGACTCTGATCAAGCACGTGATTCCATGGTCAGGGCCTGAACAGGGCCTTAATAAATTTCTGCTGCGATCTATTTTCGATACATTTCGCTTGCTGACCATCCATATTCTTCAGGAATTCTCAAAGAATTTAAAAATCACTGTTAGGATTTTTAGAAAGTTTTTAAAAAAACATGTTGTGTTCAAAATCGTTTTATGATAATGATATATTTTCTAAATGACTGTATATATCAGAAAGAAACCCTCAGGATAGAATAATATCGAAAAATCGACGTCAAAATTGAAAAAAGGGAAAAAAGAAAATTTCCAATACTTTCAACTGTAGTCACTCGTTGAAATTTCATTTTTTTTAAATTTCATTTCATCAACACAAGGCATAGCTAGTAGAAAAGATACATCTTTCAACTTTCAAATTAAAAAAGTTTTAAATCGAATAAATATTTGAGCAGTTATGAGTGATTTCTCACATGTACCTGCCTAAAAACGGGTTTTTGACTATAAAACGAAATTTTAAGGGTGTATCGAAAAATTATAACATATCATTTTTCAGAGTTTTATTAGATCTACAACTTGTGCTTAGTCGCTATAAAATGGCGTCCAGATCTTTTGCTTGTAACACCATGTTATTAATCTGAAGATTTATTTCGCTAACTCACAATAACATACAATAACTTAAGGTGCTCGTTAGAAAATCAAAATCCATCAGAATCGTTTCAAATTGAAGTATGTTATAACTAAACCATATTTTTGGTGTGGCTTATAAAGTTACAACTGCCTATACTTATCACATAATAGTTAATATCACTGTTGTGATAAAAAAAGAGAATTTAATTGATTATTTTATAACGATCCGAAAAATCCATCTAAAATATCATGTTATTTTATTAACGTTATTTATATTAACATTTATTTTATGAGTTAAATTATTGGATAAAATATATTTATTACTTGAATTTAAAATGTGTTAAAATTTGTCGAAAATGAAAGATCGTTTATTTTAAATTCCATGTTGAAAAAATTGCTTATTTTCAGTTATTCCGATTTTACTTAGCTCTAAACTTGAATTAATCAAAAACGACTTATCTACATCGAAAAGGGGGTTACCATCAATTTCTAAGTTTTTTACTGACAAATAGTACAAAAATACATATTCATTAGTAAAATTCTACTAATCTACAAGTAGATATTGACTTTTTTAGTTTAGTAGTTTATAGAATTAGCAATAAATTAGTAGGTTTTAACTTCTTATTAGCAAACATTATTACCAATCCATTTGGTGACTCACTTTTCATTTTCTTATTGATAGTTTTTAACTAATTCAGATTTAGAGAGCAGTAGTTGATTTTTAGAGCAACTGAAAATATGGGAGCCTGAAAGGAAAATTTGGAATGAAATTGTTGACATTTGCAAAAAAAAAATGAATTTCGAATGAAACTTACGACATGCCGTCACAGAGCCTCAGAAGCGCTTTTCGGAAAAAATACATTTCTCATGAAATGTTATGCACAATAATATCCGAAAGTGGCAACGTAGTTAAAATCATCCATTTTTTGGCTGCATAAATCCATTTGAAATGGGCCTAAGACTTTCTTTCTCTCCTGCATACTGACGACTCAATTCAGGGTAGTTTACTAAAATAATTGATATATTAACAGAATGCATCATTATTGTCGAATTCACAACATTATTTTAAATAGATTTACTTTTTTTTAATTGTTATACGTTATTGCTGAAATGGGTCATCAGAAAAATGCATAACCAGATATATACTACGTATGACATTGTACACAGTTATACAAAGTTTCATTATCGTGATCTGCATGTTAAAAATCCAGTTCTAAGTACTAAGAAGAAAGTATTAAGTGAAACGATTTCAACATATATATGATAATATAGATATACGATTAATACGTAAATCTCCATAGAAACGATAGTGAAATCCTAGTCTTAACGCGCCTCGAGGTAACTATGCCGACATAGAGTAGTGTCGGAAAGTTGCAGTCATGATGGAGCACGGAATTCGTTATATTGTCATTCGTCTGTTGACTTTAGGGATATGTTTCTCGTCTGACAGAACCGCTTAGGATCGTGAACGTAGTATATAATTACTTACTGAGTTTATTCAGATGCTTAATATATTCGAAAATGATAAATTAAATGTTTTTTCGATTACATTGAAAATATTTTCAATTGTATTTTCTTCGTTTTGTTGATCACGGAAAGGATGGTAAGATAAACATCCGATTTTTATTAAATATCTCTACTTTTCTACGTTTCGACCTCTTGTGGGCCTTCTTCGGGATAAATGTTTATTTTATATAGTCGAACTGCTTAAGAACTGGAATGGACCCGAGTAGGAAATTTATTACGCCCTGATCAGAGTGTAACGCTTTTGGACAGGCCCTGATCAGGGCTGTAATAAATTTCTGCTCGTGGAATTGTAATAATGGTTATGAGGCTGAATTTACTCAAAAACAGCTGGTCAAAGTGTGGGTAATAAAATGTATGCACACTTTTTTGTTATTCAAATAATCGAAACTTGACCGGAAAAGTTATATGCAATGTTCAAACCAAAAAAAAATGTAATTTTTTTGCTTATAATTAAATACTAAATATTTTATGCATGTCTTTGACTAGCAAATTACGATGTTTTTGTGATGTATATTTTTAATTTTACTAGTAACTTTGTGCAGATACTAGAAAGTTGTATAATCTATTAAAAATAATGCAAATTTGACTAAAAAAATTCAGAATTTTTGTTATCATGAAAGATGGAAAGCCGAATTATTTTAAGATTCTTCATAGCAATTAAGACCAAAGAATTCAATGCGCCGAATATTGAACCCAATACCGATTGCTGGACGAGAGTTGTGCCAACTAAGTATGCATCTTTACTATTATAAAAAAAATAGTGAATTTTTGTGGTGAAATTTGCATTATTTCTGCTACAGCAGGCGAGTTTCTGTCATCAGAAAAATTTCACTAAAAAAATTAAAATTATGCATCACAAAAACATCATGATTTGCTCGTCAAAGACGTTCGTCAGATATTTAGTTGGAATATACAATGTTCATTGGCGTAGAGTTTTCGAGCCTAGTATGATTGACGAACTCTTTAAGTAAAACGGAATCCTATTGCTAGTACGAAAAAAAAAAGAATTTTTATTTTTGATGTACAATATTTCGATAAATATTTTTAAATATGTATCAATAAGCATTTAATATGAAATGTAATAGTGTTTATTAGTATTGAAATGCAATGAACAAAAATTATTATTAAATAGACGTTTCTTATTGCGCAAAGCCCACTCTTTTGAATGGTGTATCGAAGTATTCCGCCAACTTAAAAATAAACAAATCATGTTTCTTATCATATCGTTATATTTTTATCATTTATCTTTTATTATAATATCTGAGATGGATATAAATATCGTGTCAAACATGCTTGGGGTAAATTCTAGAAATATTGACAAGAATAAAATGTTAAAATGGGGCCAAAAATGGCTTCTAAAGTATATTCTTTTTTTTCAAAATCATTGTCGTGTGTACTTAGTCAACTGACTAGAATGAAATCGATTAAAAATTGATACCCTGGATTTTTCGGGACCGTTGAGTTTAAATTTTAAGTTTTTTTTTCGGAAATTCTAAATGAAGGTTCCAATATGGCAGACAAACTTACCAAAATCGATCGAAATCACTTATAAATTGTTACAGGGTGTTTTTGAGATTGCTAATTCCAAATTTGAATTAAGATTGAAAATTTTCATAAAGGCGGATCGAATCAACCCTAACGGCTCAAAAGTAAACTAAAGTAATTGGGGTGGTACACTAAAATAACAAGGACAAAATGAATAAAATAAGATATTTTGTGGACACATTTTACTAGATTGGACCTGATTTCGGAATTGTTTTAATCTACTAAGATCACAATTCAGGCGCAGTGCAATTAAAAGTATCGATAAATTAATAAAATATTTTGTTGTCATTATGACGTCTAATTTTTGTTATCTTGACCTGTTTCATGCGTTTTTTGACGTTCGGGATCTTATGTGGGGGTGTTAGAATGACGAATTTTTGACATTTTCAAAATATGAATGTACACGTTCAATTACATTTTAGTAGGTAATAATTATTCCAATTAATAAAGTTGTTTCCGAAACGTATTAATTTATTAACGATACATTTACCAAAGTTGTAATATTAACGACTATTTTATCTTATTTAGACAATGTAGAAGCTAAAGTTTTCATCCGGGCTAAACCATACGTACGAAATGACAACGGCACACCCAACAAATATCTCAAACTTCAAGAACTGAAAATGGATTTCAGAGTACAGAATCTCACGATGGGCGTGAATAATCCTGACAACTCTAAGAACCTCCTTCGTAAGTATAACTGACTTTCATTGGAAATATTTCATTCCTTATGTTAATTGCAAAATCGTATTTTGCTCACATCACTCTACTTTTGGTCCAATTAATTTCAAGTAATGTAATTTCGAATGTTTATGGAACTAAAGTTTATACCAACAAAAGTTTTTTAAATTTTTTATAGGATTAAAAACTTTGACAACGCCAAATATTTACGTACTTTATGTTTGTATCTGTACACAGACTTAATGTCGCAGACTTCTAATGACACCTAATTTCAATTTCCATAAAGCAGCATTACTACTTTCCTAAAGAAGCATTCCCTCTAGTAAATTATTAAGATAATGCTCGTACTTGTTGAAATTTAAGTAACGAAAAACAATTTTAGTTTTTCGTAATCGGTTTTCGCGGCTGTTCCCGCTTGGAAAGTTTCCTCGCGACAAAGTTTTCGACCGGTACTTAAGTTTCACCAACGTCCCATCGAAGCAGGAAACTTCGACTGTTCTTAATTGCCTGCTAAAGTTTCCCAATCTGCATTTTCAGATACGATCCTCAACACCTTCATCAACGCCCAGGGTCAAGAACTCTTGAAAGAGATGAAGCCCGACTTACAGAAGAAATTAATCCAAGTGTTGACTGCATTCGTCGAAAAAATTTTCGCAAAAATACCATACGACGCGTGGATTACGGACTAAATTAAGAAATAGTTTTTTATTGTACTTGCGAAACTTGTAGATTTAGTTAGGAATCATTAGTTAGATGAAAATTGATCATGCTTATAATCGAGCTGATGATCATGTTCATTGGATCTACGTAGTAACTACGAACTGGTTACTTATAAGACTTTTTACTATGTACTACGTCGATATTAGATTAATTTTGATATTAACGCGTTATTAGTGTAAATGCAATAGTAATTCATAAGTACGTAACTTTCAAGTGATAATAATATTTCAATCATTTTTTCATTTATCTAACCAAATGTTAATGTTTTAGGGTTAGTGATGGAAGGATTTATTTATGTTGCAACAAAATTGTTTTTAAAAATCATATATACAGACTGAGAATTAAGTAGAAACCGTACTAAGGAATATTTTGTAGACTAATTTTAATGCAAGGAGTAATTGGATAGTTTCTCACGTATTGTTTCTTCGTGTAATAGAAATCGATCGCTATTTATTGGATTTTCGAGATAATTGTTAATTGAATCAATGACGACTGAATAATTGTGGAATGACTGAAAAATAAACATAACCACGTGATATTAAATTTGATCAGTTCTTTGTACCCTTAACTTATAATAGTTATCGATTATATTTTATAATTATAAATGGTTATTATTAAATAGAATGATTTTTATGAAATTACTACATTTGCATACATGTGCAGTGTTGCAAAATCTGAAAGGATGTTGATAAATCGCATTTATTGGTTACTACTCTTAATTAGTCTTCAGTAATTACAGATGAATAATATGAAAAATCTCAAACTATCGTTTTAAAATATTAAAAATAAAATTAGAAGTCAAATTCAAAGATATAACATCTTATGTTATTATACGTTAAACATTTAGATGGAAGCTATAAATTTATTGTCAAAATTACATTTATACAGAAATTGAACATTGTAATAAAAAGTTCTACTGAAAGACTTTAAAGCCCCTGAATGTTAGGGTTAAGCACCATTCTAACAGTATACACTCGGCATGTTTAGTTAACTTGATTGTCTACACTTAGGAATGTACAAATTGAGAAAAATGTGCTTAGAATCGTTACAATATTTTTGATGTAGACCGAATTAAAAATTTGAAGATATTAGCTGTTAAATATTAAAAAAAAAATAATGAATTATAATTTCATTTTTAAGAATCTTCAAGTAATTTTTACTTTTTAGCTTGGCATTTTTAGAGAAAAATGTTTAATTAGAGTTTTTTTTTCATTCATATCATTAAGTAAAATCTTGTTAAAAAGTCTATAAGATCTTATGACTGATTTTTGTCATTCTTAATTTTTAGTAAGGATAGACCACCAGCTATACAAGTATTTTGAATTTAGCAGTCACAACATCTGTAGCAGTTTTTCAATATTTGGTGATATTGTAGGAGATTTAAATAGTTATATTTGTATATAACCTACAATTTATATCTAGCACAAAAACGAATTTCGAAAAATGTTTCTCTCAAAGAGGTAAACTTGTCGTGGAATGTTTGATGAATTCTTCTTCCTAATATTACGTCATTTCACTAATTTAAATTTTCGGATTTTTGTTTAATGTCATAATATTGATATTCGCAGAATGAATGTATATTGTTATATTTATTAAAATCATTATTCTTAGTTGATTTAACTAAATTATTTGTTTAAGAATGCACATAATTGCAGTGAAGAAAATAAACTATTATTTTAAATTGCTTTTATTTCGTTCGGCCCGGTACTTCAATTAAATTCTCCCTTTGTAATGCAATGTTTTGAGAACGCAATTTAGCTGTCTGTGGTGCAGACAATGAATTTCATTTTCTGCTTATAATAATGTTGTGTTGTGGATAACAAACCCATAAAGAGTTATCTTTCGTATTATAATTGGAGATGTTGGTGATGGAACACCACTTTGAAATATAATTCCCTAGATTAGCTGATAATTGAAGTAATTTGTTTAAAACTAATATGTGTAATATACAATAATTTCATTATCGAAAATATTAATCTGACATCGGTAGAAAAATTGGCCGTCTATAACATAATCTCCATCTTTTTGAACGTAATTTTGAAAGAAGAATTTATTGGTCTTTTCGAATCAAATAATCCAATTAAAAAAACGTTCTAGTTTTTTTGCGACGATTTGATAAACTATGTTGCCATTATCAAGCTGGAATCTTCTTTTATTAAATTATAATGTTGACAATAAATGTGACAATTTTTAAATAGGTTAAAATAATTGAATAATGACAACGTATTTTAATAGGTCCTCAACAGAATTTTATAGGTTATAGTTACAAGCATAAAGGAGTTAAATCAGCAAAAAATACAATTACGGAAACGATATTTTTGCAGTTAATTCTACTACATTTAAAAACATTTTTTAGGGTCTAAATACCTAGTGGTTTAAAAACTATTCAATATGCTGGAGCGATATATTTTTAATTGAATTTAGCAGAACTACATTTTTAGTTGATATAACTTCTTTACAGTAGTAACTGCAACTGAACAAATTTTCTTAATGCGTATCGAACTATACTCTGCCTAGTTAAAAAGTAGTCAAATCAAATAAGAATTTTTCTGGAATTATTTTTAGTGAAGCTATTGGCGGTTGCTTTTTTATTATATTTGTGCATGCCTTTTTGAGTTTTATGCATAGTATCGTATTTCTCGATCTTCAATCATTCGGAATACTTTTTCGTTTACTGGGTAAATAATATTGACTTAAGTAAAAATAGTAAAATTAACAACATCAACAAAGTTATACTAACAAAAAAGTATTGCTTTTAATTACTCTCGACTCAACTTTTCAATGGTAGTTGAATTTATGAAGTAAATTTTTGTCCGTGTAACTAGACGTCCCCACGTGGAATATAAACTTTACATTTAACTAAATATTTTCCTGCCAGTGTTCATATTTAAGTATATTCATGACCGAAACATATAATATGTCCATTGTATTATATACAAGGTGTCAAATCGCCAATGCTCTTAGAGTAACAGTTAAAATTCAAGAAAAACGGTCATTATTTGCGAATAATCGATTTGTTTGTCGATAGTGTCTGGCCAAGTTGAAATTGCACTCCCTGTGCACCGAATCAAGTCCATTAAGATGCCATACATCTGTCTGTTGACTCATTGATCAAGTATCTTTCATTAGAGTTTGAACATGCATGGCATTCCCTAGAATAGATAGAATACCGATTCCAAGTACCATCTGAAATGATTCCATCAATGATGAAAATTCCTAATCTAAGAAGCAGAAATCCTGGCTTTGTCTAAGTCTACTTGGTGCATTTAGAGTAATTTCAACAATTCTCAAGGTTTCGAGTCATTGACTATAATGCTGTTCAATTTAGTCACAGATTCTATCAATTATAAAAGGTACAGATTATGTCGGAATAGGTTAAAATCGCTAACGCTTCTGAGCAATAATGTTTTATTGAACAACAGCTTTATATAAGAGGCTAGACCGTTTGATTCATATTTAAATTAAGTGTACTATCATATTTGAGGTCCTAATTTATCATTTTGTACCAAAATGTATTAAAGCTGAAGAAATGTTGTCTCAATGACTTAAATAAACTACAAATATTATTTGTGAGATAGACATAGATACCGAATAAATTAGTGGAGGAAACTAAACCTTTCTGAATTCTTGAATTTTGATTTTCTACGCTTCTATTTCATCGGCGATTTACTAGACTGCATATGATATTATATTTATTACACACCAGAGAATTGAGCAACAAACCTAGGTAATGCAGGCAAGCACTGCTTGAAATAATGTATTTCAGATTACATAAAAAAGTGTTTTGCAGTACTAAATTCATATTAATTATTAAGTGCATTATTTATTGATCTAAGTAGCTTGTAACTTTAGGGTCCTTAAAGTGAAACTTTGGCGGTTATTGTAATTCTGCACCTCGAGTCCTTGATACCCAACGTGACTCTTATACTAAATAGTATCGAGTTAGTCATGCACATATCTCAAACTGAACTGAAATTTAGAAATAATCAAGTTTAGTTTGTCCGCTTAAGACATTCATATTTCAATTCAGAAATAGTTTTCCGTTACACTAAAACGAACAATTTTTTGCATGGGTTTCGAAAAGTTTACCCGAATTACCTACATGAATGATTTGAAATGCAATATCTTTAATGTGTTTTATTTAATGCTAGCCTTCCAATCTAAATTGGATTGCAAGTATACGCGTACATATTTAGCGTACAGTATTTGAATCGGTCCATGCAAAAAGGGCACTAAGTCCATTTTTGGGTAAATTGAGATAATGATAAATTCTTACTTTTTAGGCTCCGGTCTATCATTTGGCATTTATTTAAATTATTAATCTTCATTTCCTGATGTCCGATTTATGTAAAAAGGGCCCTAAGTCCAGGACTTAGATCCCTTTTTGCATAAATTGGAAGGGACATTTTTTATATCGCGTATTATTTACACTGAGAAAGAAATATATTAAAAGATAGTATTTAATACTAGGTACTTATTGCGGTAAAATATGTGCCAATAAATATATATCGTATATTTTACCACTATAAATTGTCAAGATATATTGTAGGATACGCGTAGTAGTTGTATACTATAAGAAATATATAAATATATAATCTAATACTATTACATAATAGTTGCAACTACACTGGCGAACAACTAATACAGTACGAGTTTTGTATACTATCCATATTGGTGAATATAGTTAATATGTTAACATATTCGAAAATTATGTTACCACAATGTTTAGTATTGAAATATTAAATATGAATAATTCCAACTTATTCGTATTAAGAGAGATTTGTTTACTGATTATTACACACATACTTACTGTATTTACAAATAACAATAATCTTTCGGAACTATTGTAATTTAACGTCGGTCTCTTACTGTTCGTGCGTATTTCATATTATATCTAGGGTTTCTACAATTCCCTGATATAATGGCCTACTGTTACTGATGAAAAAGATAATGAATGTAGTTCTTAATACACCGCAAAATGTAATTATACATTGTATTATACTTTTGCAAATAAATTAGTTAGCTGCGTTATAAAACTACTACTTTTTTTTCATCTTACTCGTGATTCATGCAAAAAGGGACCTAAGTCTACTGATATTTTTTATAATTATTAAAAATCCTCTTTAACCTTAAGCATAGAACGATATTTGTACCATTGTAAGTGCATAAAAGCAACATTTCTATTAAATAATATTTTTATTTTTCATTCTGCAAGAAAAGTAAATCAGTTTTTTGCGTTTTCCCAACAATTATCTATATGGACTTAGTGCCCTTTCTGCATGGACCGATTCATTTGTTTCAAAACCTAATTTTACAGTTTACAGTAAGAAAACTGCGATATTATTTAAACCATCATTATATGATCTTAAAGGTTATACATTGAAAATCTTGCTCTTTTTTTACTTCGACCCAGACCGTAGGACTGGCGAAGTATTGAATTTGGTCAGTTCCCGCCAAAAAATTACCTTATAGTTTTTCATCAAATGTCGACGTTTCAGGCCCTAAGGAACCCAAAGCAACAATAAAAAAATTGGTGTCCGTTAGGTTGTACGTCCGTCCGTCCGTGGTCAAAATTTTGTATACTCGATATCTCGCGACTGGCAGGACTAATTTAAAAAGTACAAACGGATTTGGGTTTCTCTTGGCCAAACTTAGATCTGATTAGTTTTTGAAGACAATGCATACTAGATTATAGGTAGGGTTAACAAAAAACGCTCAAAAAACACGTTTTTTCCATTTTTTAACAAAAAATACAAATCGTACAAAAAAATGTTTCAAACAAAAAATATAGAACATCATATTCTCTACAAAAAAGGTCATATTCATTTCTTCGTAAAATCAACGATAATGCCGTAAAAACGGAAACCGAAGTATCCCACATATAAAAAAATTTATTTCCTGCAACCCGACCTGTCAAAAACTCGACTTAACCGCGTTTTTTTAAGCATCAGTGTGAACAAGACGTGCTCATTTATCAGTGCTTCAGCTGACCTGCGGTCGGGGTCGAAGTTCTGAAAATGCTCATATTCAATTTTAATATAGGGTGAATATGCCAATGAATCGACGACTACCAATGAATGGACGATTTTCTACATATTTCTATTTCTTATGAATGTATGATGCACAACATGCAACAAAATACTATTTTTATGTTCTTTGTACATTCAAGACAATACTTACAGTACTATTGATCTTCCAGTATTTATTACTTTGTAAAATCAAAGCAAAGTTTTAAAGCCATCCAAAACTGGTACTGAAAACGTCCCATTTGATTTAACCCGCCTATTCGTTGGGGTTTAGCGGATTTTTTTACAAACGTATGAAGACGAGGTTAGTAATTAAATAAAATCAAAGGTTGAACTACACGGTCATAAAGAGCAGAGTCTAACGATTCTAATGGTGGTATCATAATTGAATTTTCATAAAAGAATTCAAAAGTTACAATCGATCAAAGTGTGAAAAATGCTTAACCGTCCATTCATTGGCATATTCACCCTATTTAAGGAACAAGATATTGTTACAATATATGTATAGAAACTACTTGAACCTAACGATGCTAGAACTACCTTCTGCCGCCGTCTTTCCTGGCAGTGTTAAAATGGGAATATTCCGGGAAGCATCAGCCTTTCGTCAGGGAACTGCAATACGAATTTAGCCAAAATTGTAGGCACCCGGGTCGAAGGCATCTAGTTTTTTATTGAAAAATAATACATACATGAGTTACAAATGGCTGTCACCAAAATTGTTTTTTTACGTTTCGCGTTGGCTAAGAGAGAGGCGAGCTGGATTATCTGAAACAAAAAAGTCCATCTATTTAGTTGAAGAATAGTGAATATTATTGTTAGATAGAAGGATTTGAAAATTTATGTATATCTTACAAAATTGAGGTTGCTTACAAATACGAAGAAAAAATAATGTTTCTTGTTGAAAGTAATATTTCAATAATGAAATCTTTACCTAAGGAACTGTTCCTTTAAAATTTTTTATTGTATGAGAATTTTTCAAGACAAGCTAAAAATGTTATCTTTTAATCATACCTTATGAAATTATCGTTTACTAGATTTCCATGGAAATGAGAGTAAAACCATTAAAATAAAAAAATCAGTGTGAAACAGTGCATATTCACTGATTTTCAGTGAAAAAGAAGCGACTGTTTTCAAAACAGTGTCTTTATTTTCACTGTTTTTGGGAGAGTAACGTTTACTTTTGAAATGAAACAAATAAGAACAAATATTAGGAACATATGAATTTTATTGTTTGCAACAGGTTTTAGCATTTTTTGCATAAATACCTCCAGTTGAAACTGTTAAACTCACTGTGAAACTGTTTTAGAATTTCTTTTTCACTAAAAATCAGTGAATATTCTCGGTTTCATAGTGAGTTTCATTGATTCAAATTGAGACACTCCAAACCTGAATTTATTAAAAAAAAGCTTATGCATATCGAAAAGTGGGTTACCATAAAATAGTAGGCTTTTGTTAGCCAATGTTACTAAATTGTTAATTCATTAGTAGAACTCTAGTAATCTAAAAGTAGACATTGACTTATTTATTTCAGTAGTTTGTAGAATTAGTAATAAATTAGTAAGCTTCAACTTTTTATTAGTGAATATTATTAATAATTGAATTGGTTTCCCACTTTTCATATTTTGTTAGTAGATTAATTTATATTTAGAGATCACACATTTTCTTCGTTTCTCAAATGATATTTCGTCAAAACGCATTTCGATTTGTCTGGTTAAGAAATCCATCATGCTATACTTTTTATGCTTTTCTTTTGTAAACAAAATTGTGGTCGATAAGATGAAATATTTGTACGTTTTTAGAATTGCACTGAATCCTTTACGAAGATAATGATCTTATTTATTTTTCCGAATTTATGATCAGATTTTTGAAATTAAAGATAGCGCGTCTCAAATACCATCGATTTTTGTAATTTCCAAAATTTGACTGTTTTTCAGTTGCTTATAACGAATTCGTAATCAATTTTTCGAAATTGGAAACAACGGCATGAAAATAATCGGTATCATCTCTAAAATTGTCAATTACGCAAATAAAAAGAGTGTCGAATATAAACAAAATTGTAAAGAAAAATTGTCCGAAATTGGTTGTGGAAAATGAAAGTAATAATTCGTTTTTTATTTTACCAAATTCAATGTTGTCGATGTGAGAACACCTAATTTTTTTCAATGATTTGAGTATTGTCTTTGCATTATATAAATTTTGTAAGTTCTTTCTTCTGAAATTTTCTATAGTCGAAAATAACAAAAAACACTTTTTCTTGACAATTATTATTTTCTATATCTGTTAACATATTCCTGTGTCCATAAAATACATTATTATCCTAGATATACGCGCAATATTTGTATTATATGTCCATATTTCCGTACATCTCATGCATAGTTAGTTCCATTCTTTTTACTCGTAAATTGCATAATAGTATAGGTAATATAGGTAGGAGTCATATGATAAATACTGTGTAAAAAATAATAACCGTAGCACTGGACTGGGAATTTGGAAGGTATCAGTTTGAAATACTCTTCCTACCCTATCGAATCTCTCGAGCTTCTCTTTTGTTTCAAATATAAAAATTTACTAAAAAATGGTCATCTTAATGATAAACATAATAATTTCTCCAGCTTCTTCGAAACTCTTCCTCAATTATTCAGACGAGATTCTGACAAAATTAAGGTTGCAGTATTCCATGCATCTGTTTCAATCAAATCATATTTAATACCACAATTCTATTAATCATGGTATAGTTATAACTAATTCCGTTTGTTTGTGTGATTATATATGGGGAATGATGTTTCCTTTTCAATTTTATAGCCACACACCAATTTCTGTTGTCTGAGTTAGGATGTGAACATTATTGTTTTTGGGATATGGTCATTATTTATTGCAGTAGTGCATCGGTAAGAAATCGATCTGGTGGTAATTATATCAGATACGTTAATCTTAAGGTCAAGCGGTAGTTTTTTATTTTCCTGATCTTCCAAAAGTTACCACATTGACGATTCGTTTTATCTATTTAAGAATTATATATAAATGTTTATTTCGAAAAAATCACTCGTGCATAGTCTCAAGTAGTAGAAGCATACAATTTGGCAATCCATTTCTGGTGCGCCTATTCTACTGCTTCTTCACATACGTGCATGTTGAGTTGCTCTACAACCAGGCGCACATTGACATCAGAGACTTAGAAGTAGCATGCACCAGTGCTAACGTAGTACCTCTACCATATACTGCTTCCGAAATCACCAATTTAACCTCGTATAACTGGGCCGATTAAACGCGTTTTTTAAATTATTTAGAAATAGGAAAAAAATTAGTACATTTACATTATTTGGATACCTTCAGCAGTTATATTGTATAATGTATTTATTGATAATTGTAAATGTATTGATAAATTCGCTAATATTATTAATCGCGAATTGCACAACTGCATAGTAGAGCAATAGCCCAGTAGTTGTTCAAATTGATTTACTATTAAAATGAACAATAACTGTTTATATATTGTAGCCTCGAACAGTTCCTTATGTAATTGCTATTAATATATTGTATTGAATAAATTATGTAATTTATATTCTTCATTTGCAATATTTTGAGGAAATGTATAATTTCCTACATCTTGGTTCATCGGCACATAGGAATTTGTTTTTAATGATTATCTAAAAGTTATCTGGACTTTTGTTATTCATTTAGTGTCCAGTTTTTATGAATTTTTTATACACATTTTGAGTATATGTTATAAGCATAAATGTTATTAGGAAATATATATTTTCAATGATTTTCTTATTGGATATGATTACTTCGTTCATATGATTTAATATGAATATAATCAACAACCTCGTCACTGTTATTATTGTCGATAACATTTTCCTATATTTATATCGATTATCCAGAGTTTATATACACATCATAGATATATAGGTTTACTTCATCATATTCATTAAATGCACCAAGATTGGGCATCATAAATTCATCCACATCTGGTTCATTCGCGGCAGAAAAGATCAATTTTAAACTATATTTCAATCGTTTTATATCTCTGGGTTTTTAACACGTAATTTGACGAATTCATCATTGGGAGATTTCAGGGTACTGTCGTTTTATATGTAGTTATATTAATACGAAAAAAAATATGATCTACTAGAGTGCCTTTGTTGACAAAATTATACATTTTAACTCTGTAGCACCGTACGCAATATTTGCTTATTTTTTTCAGATTTTAAATAATTTTGGTAAACAATTAATAGGCAGGATTGTTAGACAGAGCTGTGGATAGTTTAAATCTATTTATTTTCATCCAATACATAGATAGTTTTGTAATAAAAAACTGGTTTTCTGATTTCTATCTAATTATAGTCAATTTGTGAGCACTATATACTACTAAACCATTTACATCGGCGAACAAATGTCCTGAATCCAAGAAAACTGTATACAATTTCTAAAGCATCTCAATTGGAATTGGAACTAAAGTTTTACGTTGTACTCCAAAAAAATTGTTATATTGTAAACATTTAAATAGTCCAATAAGAGTGAGATTTAAAATAATAATAATAGCCTTTATTTAGATGAATCCAAAAGATTTTCAGACGGGTATAAAGAGAAATATTGAATGCAAAACTTTCAAATATTGAGAGTTATTATTAATATAAAAATATTTATATTATTTTTTATGAAAAAATATTAAAATCTCACAAAAGATTGTAAAAATTGCATACTGCGTAAAAAGGTCGAATTCATCAGTTCAATTGCACCAGATAAAATCAAATAAAATGGAGGTATTTTTAAACATCGGTTAAAATTTCAGTGGATTAATCATAATTTGAATGAAATAAAAAGTCGATTAAGTCGCTGTACATACAAGCTTACAATAGCAAAAGCACTTTCATTTGAAGTCGAGTGGTTGATTAGTTTACTCTTTTTATGAGTTAAAAGAGCAAAAAAATTGTATAAAGTGGTTTTAAGAAAAAGAAGATAAAACGAGTTATTTTGTTGTTTTGTACAGTAAAATATTATATCTGGTATTATTTGAAAACTATTAGTTAGCCAGATTTAATAATTTAGTGTTTTATTCTAGAATTAGCATAGTACGTTATAGCTTGATTTAATAAAAAAAATCCTGTTATTACCATATATTCATATTTAATTCGTGGTTTTTATTTCCTATTGAAAATCGTAACTAAACAAAATATTAATTTGTTCCACGTTGTAAATATCAAATTAAGTGAATAATTAGACCAGTACATACATTCTATCGTTTAATTCATGTTTTGTTTTTAAACGTTTGAAAGCACATGTCATGCCACATGATGGAAGCAGTGATCTCATTACGACAATTTGTCTGATATGTCAAAATAAATCACTTCGCACTATTCCTCTATTAAAGATTCTATTTAACACTTGAAAATAACGATTTTTTGTAGATTTATTATCATTTTGAATATATTTAAAATGAATATTATAAGGAATTAGTGTTACAGTACATCCAACTTTAAGAGGTAAACATTTGAAACACATGTTTTGCCTCGTGCTAGGGGCGGCGACGACATTACGAAAAATTAATTAAACGATGCATTAGTTCGAGGGGACTGTACTATTTTCAAGGCAAGCAGCAATCAAGGCCACCGGTACTTCCGGTAGTGTATGGTTCAATTTCAAGAAGTATGTCGTAATGCTGTACGATTTTCGTTTAACCTCAACGCATACGCTATATTCGGCTACATTAAATAGGTGTTCCGCAAAGAATAGTGGCGCAGAAACATTGCATAATAGTTAAGTGCACACTATTTCATTGTCGACACTCAGAGCCGATGTTCCCTATTTTTAGTAATGATTTCTCCTTTCGAATATGCAGTTCGTAATTTGATTAATGAGTGGCCAAAATGAACACTCATCACGTCGACCCGTTTAAAGTCATTACTGCTTCGCATAAATAAGTTTCTCACACTCATAACGTTTACGTAGTCGAATAACGACCAGGAATTAATTACTAATACGTTGGAAAAAAAAATTAAGATAAATTCGATATGTAACGGCGACATAGACTTCTGCAAAAAATGTCCAATTTAGGCTATATATCGTTAATATTGTTTTTTTACTTTTTTTTTTTATTATCGTAATATTGTTTTTTTTTTATATAGAAATGTTAATTGTCAGTCGTTTGTAATTTGCATTTTGAAATTTTCATTATTCTTTTGAACTGATTAAAAACATTTAAGTTTTTAGATTTTGACTTTTTTATTTTCTATGTGGCTTTCGTGTTGTATCATTTGTTTTTTGCTTTCTTATATTTCTCTAGTTTTTGTAGTATTCGGATATTCTCGTGTAACTTTTAATTTATTACTAAGATTACTTAATATCTAATTAATTTTATGTTTTCATCTGGATTATAACAATTCATTTTAATGTATTTTGTATATATTTTACGCTGTTATAATCACTATTTTACTACATCGTAGTAACTATTTTATTACTTTGTTTGTTATTTTTTCTTTACTTATAATGTCTATCGTTGTTTACTGATGTTATTTTGCATCGTAAGTAATAAATCTTGTGTTAACCCACTGTTTATTTAGTTTTGATTATCATTAATTCTTTTCCGTGTTTTTTAGTATTTTTGCAACAGCTATTTGGGCATAACTTTTCATTTTTAAAAGTATGATTATTATTGGTTAAAAATGAATAGGGCATTAAAAAGAAAGCACATAATTGCTGTAATTTATGCTTGAAACATTTTTCTTCACTATGAAATATGACTATTTTTATAACTAAATGAAAAATAATCAATTTAAATTAAAAAAATTGCTATTAGAAAAATGTACATATTGAATAATAATTTTTTGTATAAAGTTAATTATTAAAATTACGTTTTTCATATTTTCCCAGTATATTCAGCCCACATAACACAGAATTTTAATTTTCTCAAGGAAAATTTGATCAGTGTACTAACTCTACAAATTTTGTGAAGTGAAATTTTCACTCCAAACCTGCAGGTGCTCACTCTAACAAGCGTGAAGGACCACTCTAAAAGAGTGAGACTAGTCATTCCAAATGAAAGAGTGAAGAGATTCGCTTCAAAGGTTGTAGTGACAATTCACTCTGCATGGAGTTAAAATTCACTGCAAAGAGATTTTCTCACTGCGCTTCCAATGGCAACTATAAAAAGTGCAAGTACCTTAACATCAAACATGTCACAATACTTGGAATATGAAGTTTCAAATTTCGTAAACAAATAATACTGATTTAGAAAAGCCTGACGTTCAGATGATTATGGGTCAATTTCATATTAGTAATTTATTAGATAAATTAAACAAATCGAAAGGTCAAGTAGAGCACTTCAAAAATATTATAAATGTGTCGATTTTATTGAAATATCACTTGATTACCGAAATGATCAAAGGTTCAATTTAAAAACTCAATCTTGGAAAACAGAGAATTTATAAAACTTTTGAGTATATACTAACAATTGAGACGTTAAAATTAATAATGCCTCATAATGAAATGTATAGTTACGTTAACTCGAAGAAAATTACCTCAGAAAAATAGCTTACATATTGGGAACATGGTTTTATCTTTAAAAAAAAAGAATTTTTTATAGATTCCTTCATCTTGCCTGCATTTATTTTGTGTAAAATATAATTTATGCATTTAGTATAACAAAATTTTATTCAAATTTTACTATCACTGAAGTGAAATAGTAACTTACAAATTGGTTCACCTTTAACTTTTATTTGGAGTGATTTCTCGCTCTTTAAGAGTAAAATTTCACTCGAAGGGAATTTAGAGAGTATATTGTCAAACAAATTTCTGTATTTCATTCAACGTGGAAATTTACTTATAAACATTTAATAGCCATTTCGAAAATAAAATAAAATTGTAAAATAAGTAATTACTAGTGGGATAAACAACTGTTGTTTAATTCTTTCAAACAGCTTTTCTGTTAAAATTATTTACAATTTTTTTTATTATCTTTTTATTGTTAACTAAACTGAAGACAAAAATTTGTAGGGTAAAAGCGTATAAATTTAATGAGCGAAAATGAAGTTAAAATATTAGTTGCTTACCTCATTGTCGTTCATCATCACGGCGACTTACTACGTAACTACTTATATTGTCAATAATTAAACGTTAATAACTTAAGATACTATTCATACTTACAACTAATATTGATTTCGGGAGAATGTATTAATGATAACAGCTTAAGTCTTGTTTATAATCATAACCGGAAACTTAATTTTGGCTCGCTACTTTCTTTACTTTTTTCATAAATAATGTTACTCTAACAAAAGTTGTATAGAATTATTTTCAATTTTACCTATAAAAACTAAAATCTACTTTATTAAGGGACAAAAAGGATTTTTGTTTATATTTCACTCAAAAACTGTTGAAATTTAAAACTATTTTATAAATGATTTTGATTTCTTCGTGTGATTAATTGAACAAAAATTAATTTAAAAATTTGTTTATTAGGAGACTTACTTATAACACTGCAGTCTCTATACCACGTTCTGGAAGCCCACTATTTTTAGCACTGTTTAACCAACTAATTCAACATAAATCGATACAGTTAACTTGCAACTACTAAAATTCAAGAGAATAATACATTTTATCGTTTTGTAGAATACTAAAAAAGAAAAATATTATTCTTAATTCGAATGTCAAAAATCAAGTTGTAAAAGCTATAATTTCGTATGAAGCTACTTAATAGCGTTATAAAAGTCGAGATAAATATAACTTTGTTGTGAACTTTGTTGGAAATCTTATTTTTTTTGTATCTTACAAAAATTTATTGTAAACACTGAATTTGACTTTAAAAATTGTTTTTGTTTCATTTACTGGTCAAAATAAAATCATTTAAATTCTGGAATTTTTTATTTTCTGTTATATATTGAAATATAATGATGTATCCATTATTATTATAATAACTTTACATTGTTTTGTAAAAATTGATGATTACTGCCACTTGTTATATTACTAATCGCGAAAAATGGGCCCACCTGCAATAAAAATATGTGTTAGAAATCACTTTTTAACCTAAAAAAAAAAGAAACAAATCGTAAATGTTAAGAAAATGTTTCTTCTGCAAAAGAGTTACTGTTCATTTCGAATAAGCTCGAAAATCTCAAATTCATGTGTTCATCAGTGTGTAAGTAAGATTAACCAATTTTTTAAAAATATATAACCCCAATTTTATTTACACGGGTTTCCTCGTTTTCTGTTAACTAGTATTCTCTCGTGTTTTTGTACGTATTTTGTTTATGTCGATGTTTACGGTTATCATTTTTTGTACGTTTTTGATTATTTTTGTTTTACACTTGTTTTTGTTCAATATTTCTTCATGTTCAACTAGAAGATGAAAATCTTTTACTTAAATAAAATTTCTCTTACAAAATTTCTGTCTGAATTTTCAAAGTTACTGCCTTTACAAAACTGTTTATTCTATCGTTTTATTTATATTCCACCATTAACATACAATTGCTACATTGTAAATTGGAATAGACTAGAATAAATTTGTTGTTATCAGATAAAATGCTAGTTTTCTTTAAACGTCAGAGAAATTATAATTAGTAAATTTTAAAGATAAACATTACAGATTCAGTACTTTCTTTATTCTCGTGTAATCATAAAATATTAATGTATTCACTTTTTATGTTATTGTTTCAGAGAACAATTTGTGTCATCATCAATATTAGAACTTAAAACTGTACACGTGCGTAAGCGAATAAATTAACGCAGTGTGATTATATTGACCTCTTAATTTTTTGTTTCGATGCATTTTCCCCTTCAAAATTATTATTTTTAATTGGCGTGTATTAAATAATTGTGTTTTGTATGAATTTTTAAATATACCATAAAATAATAAATACATCATTCTATAGTGAAGAGTAATTATTCTTAAAAATTACAGAATTGTTCAGAAATTAAAATATATAATAATATCCAGAGATTTTTGAATAAAGAAGTTATTGGACTCTTCGAAATATTACTGAAATTCATACACTCAGAAAAAAATAGTTAAAATAACAAGAAAAGATGATTAAATAGGCCCTTGTTTTTTTTCTGGATAAAATAACCAGAATTCTGGTTGGTTTAACACGAAATATTGTTGGTTTAATTATAAATATTATTAAAACAGTTATTTTTCTAATTAAACTACCCAGAATTCTAGTTAATATAGTGTAGGAGATCATTCATGAACTACTTCCGTAATTTAAAGAATTTTCATTTCGTGTATGAATCTACCTGTAGTTTTTTTTTGCTACTTTTAAGTTTATACTTTGAATTTTATTTTCTATACAAACAGTGTTTCATTTCGTTAGTGAAACTAAATATGAAACCGTAACTTATGCCATATTGAATACACTAAGCGATTGATTACATACATCTATTAACTTCTAAAACCAATTCGTCATATTATACATCAAATATTATTGAATTTTAGAACAAACAGAACACGAAGAAATAAATATTTGTTACGTACTAGGCATAATGAATTATAGAACTTTACTTTGTTATGATAACAACTACGAACGCGATTAAAATTATAAATTAAATGCTTTCATTTTACGTTTGTCCCCAAGCATGCAACGATTTTATATCAATTGCCATGTCACGAAATGATTAATGTAGGAATATTTCTAACCATAATTCAATAATACTAACTCAATAATAAACAATTTTTCAATACAGTTTTTTGGTACACGTGCGTATTGGAAAACAACATACGTCGTAGTAAAACATGATTGTTCATTGAAGTGCAAGAAAATTTGACATTTCGTTCTTCTTTACAATGTCTTCCTACAATTGAGGCTTCTGGAAATTACACGTTCTTCCTTATCTGATTAGACGTTGACATAATAAAGAGATGTCTTGCAAATGTCAGTTGTCGAGGATTCCTGCAGAATTTCGAAATTCAAAACAATAGCTGTCACAGTGCAACGATCGACCCTGACTTTGACCGTCAGAAAATTACGTCGTTTTTCAAACTCTGCGATTACGAAAGGCGACTTCGAAGGCATGATATGTCAACATGTTACGTTATGATACCTGGTTGTCGAATAAATAGTTTGTTAGGATTGTTAAGGACGGTGCGAATTATTTAGGAATAACTCATGCTTTACTAACACTTGTAAGAAGATATTCCCAAAATTAGAATTTTAAGAAAAATACCCTAAGAAACCTTTAAATTTTAGGTCACAAAAGTGCAAAAGTCTTCCTTGCTTAGCATATTCTTGAAATTTTTATGTTATTATATATAGGTCAATATACACTAGATGGCACTATGTGTTTCATTATTTAAGCAATGCCAAGAATTATTCTTAACCCTGGTGGAAAATATGAGCAGATTGACTGGCCATTACCCAGAATATAGAGTTTTGCCGCGAGTTTCCTAAATTCTATCAAAAAATTGGGCATTTACCTAAGGGGCCATCCATAAACTAAGTAGACCTTTTTTGGCATTATTGACTCCCCCCCCCCCCCATTTATTTGATGATGTTCCAGTGTTGACCAGTGTCATTTGAATCTTGATAAAAGAAGGATAAGTTTGGGTGATATCGGGATAGCTAGTTAAAATATACAATTTATAAATATAATCATTACAAAGAGGCCAAAAATATCGTTCCCAATGTACTTGACCCAGTACTCACCAGCTACAAAATTTCCCATCTCACCCGAATGTTGTATATGAACTTGATCATAACCTAAGTATGAACTGAACACAATAGTCATATACATACCTTTTCACATGGAAATGAAATATATTCATTCACTTGGCTTGCAGAACTTGCCAAAAAATATTCATAAAAATTGATGTCTGTTCCATCTCATCTGACCAAACAATAACTCTTAATAATTTCGAACACAATGGATAGAAAATTGACGAATGTATCAAACTTTAAGCAGCTGGAAATCGAAATGTACCATCTCACCCTTCATATAATTAATTCGTAGTAAGTAGTAGACTGATTATACTAAGAACATTACTGCAAGTACAATGTTTTCGTTATACTTAGGGACACATCAATAACTCTTCAGGATAAAAAAAAAGTAAATTTGTACGTAGTAAAAATGCACTTGTAAAACAGCACAGTGGATTCAGTCTAAGGATACTTCCTTCGGATATTTCAATATTAGCATTTATGTAATATGCATACATTACGGCATTGGAATTCAATTATTTACATATCGATAATTTGTAAAACAGAAGTATTTCTTGAGTCATCCCAACCTTTCATTTCATCAGAAATCTACGTTCAACAGTTGATTGTGAATTGAGCGACGAACTGTATTGACGTCATCCAACAGACAAATTTATTCATTCGGTGTTTTCCGGACACGTACTTCTATGGTACCTGTTAACAATGATTTATGCAATTAAATTAAATATATTATGACTTTTTTCCTTTACTACTTCGAGCACGTTGCAAAAATACATTTTAAGAAGAAATCCAATAGGTTGGGATGAAGTCATTCAACGTTTAAATGTATAAAAATTCCCAATAATAAACTGGATTACGAAAATATCCAGCAATTATTGGTAAAATATGTCTGGAATAAATTGTAAAAATGTATCAAATATAGAATTCTGTATTTACTTTAGAGCCAATTTTATACAAGTGTAATTTTGGAACTTTTGAACATTAAGTATAAATAAAAATAACAGAAGTTCATCAACGAAGAGAATGGCAATATTTTATGGAGAACGCTTCCACAAACTTTCAACAACTTTAATTTCAATCAACTTTTTACAAAAACGTCTATCACTTTTTCTAACGGTTCAAACAGGTCTACCAATATCTTCTTTTTTGTAAACAAAAAAAGCGTACGATGGATGTTCTGAGGAGCCCTCGCGGTGGCCCTTACATACACCTGTTGCTTGACTAGAACAAAACACACATTTTTTTTTTAATTTATCGGGCGGAATAAATTGTAATATTCAATTCTAACATCTGGAATGATTTTTAATTATATTGTTAATTTGATTCAATTGATAAATGATTATTATTATTTTATGAATGTTTAATGCTATTGAATGAATATTTATTATGACTTACATTTGAAAGCGAAATGTGCGAATCTTTAATAGATGAAATGTTTAAAAAAAAAAAGAAGATATTGACAGACCTGTTCGAACCGTTAAAAAAAAGAGGAAGTCGATTTTGTAAAAAGGTTGATTGAAAATTTCTGGAAGAGTTCTTCTTAAAATACTGCAATAATTAATCAGAAGCGGGATTGAATTGAAGAACTCATATGTGATTCGAACTCCTGTTCAATATTAATATTTTATTGTGCATCAACGGATCTGGGATTCGTGAGAAGGAAGCTTTAAGGACAATAATAGAAATTAAATAAGAAAGAACAATTACAGCTTTCAAACGCGTCCTAATGCCTAATGCTATCCTGATGCTTATAATAGGACAACAGTATCGGCTATTTGTACGCCCCAGGACGTCTTCAGACCTATGTGTCTTTAACCGAATTTTGTCGTAACTCTGAAAAAATGTTTGTAAAATAAGTTCTCATAGTTATAACGGCTTCCAGATAAGAGAGTATATTTTCTCTTGGAGCTAAACCATCATCCCCGTATGAGTCCTGGCTGAAAGTTTGCTTAATTAATGTGAATCCTCACTTTGTTTATTCGTACAGTAATTGAACGTCATGCTTTTTTTGGTTGGGAGGGAGAAAAACTGTATGTACTTCTGATCTTCCTAACTATACTGTCCTATCACTATCCCGTATAACACAAAGCTCTCTTTAAGTTCCTCAGGAGTTCAATTTCAGAAGCTTACTAAGACCTCGCACAATTGCTCCAAATGAGTTCTCTGCAAGCTCTGCCAGTAAGCTTACACGGACGGGCACAATTTTAAGTCTGTGCGAACTCTCACGAAACTCTGAAGAAAGTGTAGTTCTGTTGAAGCTCCGATTGCTCTTGAAAGAGCTCCCTGGAATTTCCGTTACAGAAGTACATCTGAGTTCCGGGCGAATTAGTTAAAGGGGTAACCTAACCTCGACCAATCAGCGAACGGCTTTCTTCTGGTGCTTCTGTGATATTTATCGTGATTTTGTATTGTTCTTCCCGCATAGAGATATACGAATAGAGCGCGTTATTTCTATCGTTCACGTGGTTTACGGATAAACGGTGACTTTGTCGTGGAGGTGGTTTTCCTTGAGGTTGCCTTTCCTGGTCGCGGATCGTCCTGGAGGACGACGGTTGCCTTATTGGCTGCCCGTTTCCTGGCCTGATTCAAACTTCAAACATCGAGATTAGGTTAGAATGGAGAATAAAATATTATAATTATATTAATCTTTATTTGCATTTTTCAATCGGTTTTTGTTATTTTTTGCAGCATTTTTCTCTTTGGATTTTTGCCCTGTGTGATATTGCTGCTGTTGGTTGTGGTTCGTTGCTGCTGTTCCTCCCGCTGCCGTTCCTGAGTCCCTTCTGGACCATTTTCCTGTTTTTTCATCTTCTGAGTAATTTTACTTCTTCTCCGATAAAACGTATATGAGACCTTCGAAAGAGCTTCTAGAGAGCTCCCAGAGAGCTTCTACAGAGCTTCCAGAGAGCTTCTAAAGAGCTTCCAGCGAACTTACGTGCGAGTTCCTTAGGAGTTAGAACGGAGCTACATGAGTGTTCGCAAAAGCGGACATAGAAGCTCCCAGAGAACTCCATACGAAGCTCTCAAGATGATTAAGAAGGTTCTGAGGAGCTCCATAGGAGCTTATTGTGTTATACGGGATACCTATGGTGAATATTCAGCAATCTTTAGCTATCGATGTCAAGGACACTGGGGATAAATTACATAAACTTCCAAATCTTAGTTCTCGCTGTAAATCACACATGTTACCTCTTATACATTTCAACCATCGACCACAGCTTACAATTTCAGCAAGTGAATTCATTTTGGGCGTTTAAACAACAAAAGAAAAGAAGTTGGATTCCCCTCTACAATGCATTTTAGATTAAGATCTGCTAGTAAACAAAAAAAATTACCAACATCAAATAGTTTGAATTATATCCCTAATATAACTGTCGATTAAATTAGAGAAGCACTAATGAGATTAAAGAACAATCAGGATTCGCAAAAGAATTGAGCCTTCATTACTTTTATATTAAAAAAATGGAACCAAGATCGACATTAATGATTGTAAGCCAATTAACAAAATGAATTCTATCGCAAACATTTTTTTTTGGTGTCATTAGTTGCGAGAATCGCTTTACCAACATGGCTTCCTCTCTAAAGGATCAACTGTAACAAATTTGTGAACAATTTGTGGATGATATTATTGCAACATTCTCTAAGGGCTATATCAAGTCAATGTTTTTATAGAGATGCTCCCAAAGTATTCAAATAAATCCATACTATTAAACAAAAAAAATTAGGCTTACGAAGTCAACTACCAAAATGGCTGAACTCGTATTTACTCACCAGATTCCTGAATTTCAGGCATAAACAATAATGCTGAAAGATTTGTAATGCTTCGTTTGGGTTCAACAAAACTCACACTTAGGCCAGTTTTCAGATGACGTTAAATTATAAAAGAAATTACTCCACTCAGTGATTGTTTACTTCTTCAGTAAGACATTGATGGGAAGAAACTAGGGGTTGAGAAATGGATTATTACTTAACACTCCTGAGCACGAATTATTTTAATGCCCTACAGAAAATATAGAAACAATGTCTTTTGGACTATAGTCGCCCTAGTACGCAGGAAAGTTAATTTTACAAAATTCGGAGAAGCATTATCTTTGATATTCATATTATGGAATGGTTCAGTACTCTGATCACCCGAATTACTCATACATAACTAGACCTCCAGATACACTTGGTAAAAAAAAATTAAAATACCAACTTTGGCCTCAATAAGAAATGCAAATGATTAAATTTGTTTATATATACAAATTAATAACTGGTGAAATAAACTGTCCACAACTTTTTTACCGACTAAACTTTACTTCTTTCAACTACATTCTTCGATCGCCTGGTCCCTTGGAACGATCGGTCCCATCTAGAAATTATATCTCTAATGCTCCAATTTATAGGCCATTTTTCAATTTAATGATCTTCACCGGCAAGGACAACTTAATCTAAGCAAACTGGAAGAGATTCAACAGTAAACGGCTAAATGATGGATTGAATACACAGTGCAAGAATACTGATTTTCCTTCAACCTATTATTTTCTTGAATTACATTGGTTTATTATTTTGTGCGGATATATTCGTTGTAATTAGTTATATATGTTAATCTTTATAATTTTGGGCATTTTACAAATTAATAAAATTAAAATAAAATAAAATAAAATAAAATAATGATTTAACTTGGTCCCTCTAGGTAAATCATTATTTAGTTACAATTAATAAATATTTTTTTAATTACAGGCAACTCGATGACAAATGCGTTGGCAAGCGAGAGGCAATTCAGTTGTTGGTGCTAATATAACATACAAATTACCAATATCGTTATGGGTTAAATTTGATAATGGATTGAAAAATGATAACAAAACTACGCAAATACTAACAAAGTTTCTTGTTTCCATACTATTTCCACGTTAGGATATACTTTAGATTTTTTTAGAGGGCATCAAAACAATGAG
The DNA here is from genome assembly GCA_030407085.1 of Trichopria drosophilae. Lineage (NCBI taxonomy): Eukaryota > Metazoa > Arthropoda > Insecta > Hymenoptera > Diapriidae > Trichopria > Trichopria drosophilae. Next base: position 196,899,191 of record CM059582.1, read on the forward strand.
AGCTTAGTTTGTCTTTCTATTTTGAGTCCTTATACAGATAATAATGTATTTTTTTACAAATTTTTATATCTTTGATGGACGATTTCTAGTTTTTATTGTCGATTCGTTCTTTTAGGCTCAACAAATATGCAAAGGTATTTGGTTGGAATCTTTAGAAATCTTCATATTGTTTCTCCTTAACGATAAATAAAATACATCAATTTGTCATGCTTTTATTAGATTTTCTCTAAAATACTATTGAATTTTCTTTTTACTTTTCTCTTAACTCCGTAAATTTGTTTACAAATAACTTGAACATTATGTTCTTTGTACTAAAAGAAAATTAAAACTTATAATTCGAGTTACATTTATTCACATACTCTCTAAATTTTGGTAAGTGAAAGTTTCACTTATTTTGTGCATAAATGCACTTCTTAGGCTTCAATAAGTAAAAACTTTAATTTGTTTGTCAAAATATGCTTGTTAATTCTTAATTGTACCAATCTCCATATAGGTGACTTCTATGCGCAAGTGCACAAATATTTTTCTCTCGAAAAGATTATACCGCGGGAAAATTCTCCGTTCTCATCATACTTTTTGCATATCGTTGACAATGAGAGAAACATTTATATTTTTATCATAAGTGTTGACCACAAAATCGATTTGATCCTTGTTAGTCGTCATCGCATATGTGGGGCCAATAACAAAATTTAATTAAACAACTTTCTTGTACGTTGAGATCGGCCGTTGAAGCCAACATTGGACATTTTGGAAGGGTAATGCAATTTTCTATATTTATAACGCAAACTTATTTTCTTTTTCTACATTTGATTATTCGACGTTTATTTATAATTATCCGATGTACAAAATAAAGCCGAACATTTGGAAGCATTAAACAATCAATTGGATTAATCTTGATTTTGGTTAATTTTGAAATCTAATTTGGCTAATCATCATATACGTATATTTATGTACGAAATAAGTTAAAATATAATTCTGCATTATTTTATGTTCCTTTTAGTAGGACCTGAATTTATTATGCAAAAAGAAATAGGCATTACTAATTAATGAAGCAATTATCGTGTTTCATATGCAAAAACTTAGTAACTGGTGGCTTTAATGGATTAGGCTAACGTTTTATTATAAAACGTCGGCTTACTCTAACTTGTAGTAACATATTTATTTTAAAACAATATAAGAAAAATGTAATCCGTCACAAAATAGAATGTGCTTCATTATTAGTAAATTAGTAAACTATTATTTGATAGGTGGTAATATTCACACATTAAATAAGTATAAAATCACTTATTTAATGAGAGAATATGCTCTTCGAATAAGTGATAGAATCGGGCACGTAACTGACAAATAACACATTGAAATGCTGCACATTAGTTTTAAAGTATCCATTTACAATCAAAATATTATATGTAAAATGTCCGTGATACTAATGAAAGAAATCATTTTTAATTTTCACTTAATACATGTGCATCAGGTTTTTCGAAGCAGCGATCGGGATGTATACGTACGCAATAATTTAAGCTTCAACTGCAGTACATTAATTTTAATTTATTGCACAAATTATAGATGAGTTTCACGGTGCTTCAATTAAATTTTGATGTGAAGGTACTGAAAAGCTGAAAGAAAATTAATGAAATATTTAACAGTGTAATTTTCTAAATTTATATTTCCTGCGTATTTTAATGCAGTCTTTATGGAAATGATAGTAAATACACGCATAAATGCGCTTTTTTTAGTGAAAATGGTCAAAACATCGAAATAAATAAGGATTCTTTCATTCATTCTAGTAAAAGTCACCTAAAAAAATGTATATATATTATACCCTTATAAAAAAGAAAGAAGTTTCAAAATTGTTACAGCTGAAATTCAATATAATGTAAGGTTTCGCTTCAAATCAAAATTGAGCTGACATTTTTATTTGAAATAACATTTTTCTATGACAATACCTCGAACCATCTTATTTTATGCAACAATACATGGTGAAAATTAGTTGTACTGAATTTTCAATGTAGCAATTTCAGAAATTATTAATTTTTTGACGTAATTTTACAATATTTATTTGTAATTTCAATGTACATATTGTTGTAATTTTATATCATTTGTTGTAAGTATTCAACAAATGTTTTTTACCGAGGAGATGGTTTTTTTCTTTGTCGCTAAATATGCATAAAATCCTGCTTTTGGGTTTATCAGAAGTTCTAAGTAAAATAGAATCTTGCTTTACTAGATAAAGGTGAAACTGTAGTGTGTGTTAAATTAGTAAAACCAAAAAAATAATTATTTTTTTTACCCCCTGTAACGGTGCCAGGACAAAAGAACACAGCCACAAAAAAAAACAAATACCAACACACCATAAAAAGTCACATGCACAATAAAAAAACCCAGTGTGAAAATGACAAACAAAGTAAATACACGTCAAAAAGTGTACAACAAAATACAGCGACATTTTGAACACAATTTTTGTGGATGTGTATTTAATTTCAGAGTTAAATGTTTTTGTGCAGTCGCAATAATAGTGTGGTGTGCGATTAAATTGTTCTATATTACTTTCAGTTGAGCAAATTGAATTATGTTTTTTATTACCACCACTCATCACGAAGTAAAAATGATTAATTATTTAATGTTGTGTTTTTTGTCACTGTATCTTTTTGTCGCGTATTTTTTTATTTGTGTCCTTTTGTCATGTATCCCTAATAAAAAATATGATCGCAAATGAAATAATGATTAATCGATTTACTGTGATGAAAAAAAGTTATTTAGAGAAATATAGACAATCTAACGGTTTCAAATAATAACACTACGCTGCAAATTCCAATCTTTTTTTTGCGAAAAAGTGCCACACCTACTGTGTTGGAATGGATTTTTGGTGCTAATAAAGATGGCGCTGACAGAATTTACCTATCACATTATATTATAAACAAAAAATTTTGTAAAATATGTCAAAATGTGCGGTTTTTGCACTATTTTCATTGTTTTTGTAGCAAATGAGAATTTACTTTTGGAAATTGCAGCATCATTTACGAATTATTTTTTATTGCCGGAAACGATGGCAATGTCAGAATTTTCCTATCGTGTTGCATTTTTCGAGAAAAGTTATTTTTTTTCTGTTAAATGTGCGTTTTCCATATTTCCAACTTCTGTATTTCTAGTTTGCTGTGAAAAAGTGAATTAATACATTTTGGGTCTAAATTCATTAAAAATTCGTCTCCCACGTTCGTCCCGCTATTTTGAGTTTTGAAAAACTGACATAATGATTGTAATATGCGACTCTGAGAATATCAAAGTAAGTACATTTCCGCAAATCTGCACAATTCGCCATTTTTAGTTTCAAGAAGTTGACGACGGATTCGTGATCAACGATCCAGAAAACAACAAATTTTCCATCGTTTTCAGCACAAAAAATACTTTGGAAATGAGGCTGTGATTGTCCCAAGTATATTCTCTTTTTTGCTACACATTTGGATACTTTGAACCCCATTTTTATCAAAAATACGATGAGATAAGAAAATTCTATCACCGCCATATTTTTCAGCACGAAAAATGATAACGGAATGATACAAAAATTGAAAACATTGTAACAATATAAATTTTCCTGGACAATATAAATCGAGTTACAAACATATAACATAAATTCATTATTGTTTGGGGAAAACCTGTTGCACTAACATCTTTAGTCATTGCATTTTTTAACATATATGGTAATTATTTCAGTAAACATTAGTAAAGTAATCGTACAAAAGTTAAACACGTTTTTATTTGAAACAAGCAGCTGAGTTCAAATATTTGTTAACCTATAGATTTCGTGATTTAACGTCTAATACATTCAAAGATTAACGGAAATTAACATGTGTGTAAATTAAATGCGATCTTATGAATCATTCTAATTTTTTTTAACTAGTAAATTACAATAGATACTTCTCGCCTAGACTTCGATTTGACATGGTTATTAAATCAATACAAAAGTGACATATGAGCAAATTAAGTCGTCCACGTACGTTCATTGCAGATTCATCGATGTCATTTGCATTGCGAGTGTAGTACTAAAAAGAAACTGATAAAAAGTCATCTGTCCGCCAAATGATTTCTTCGAGATTATTGGAGAGGTCGAACAGTTTGACAAAAAATTGACTTAGACTTCTCACAATGTTACAATGTTGTAGTTTCACGTTGTGAATATAGATGTGGATTGTACATTCATTAGATTTAATGAAGATACAAGAAGAATTAAATTTAACTCAGTTTAATGAAGATTCTTGAATGAAAAATTGTCAAAAAAACTCAAATTTTTAGATTTTTGAAAGTGGTTTTTAATTACTTTCATTATTAATTATAATGTTAATTTCATGGCATTCTATTTTTAATTTCAATTTATATTTAGTTTATTGCTTATTTTAAAATCTTAATATTTTGAGTCATGTAATTAAGAGAGAGCACCTTACATTTTTACATCGTATTTTGTTCTTCGGTATTACGAATTCCATATCAGCTTTCAGATATTTGAAATGGTCGATTCACTATGGTGGACAAAGAAATAAATATGTCCCCGATTTTATTACAATTTACTATTTTAAATAAATCAAAATTGGTAAGAAAAATATTAATGACATCGTACACAAAAATCAACAATACTACAAATTTTACATTCTCCAATTTCAGCTAATTTTACGAAAATCTAGTATATTGTTTGAATCAATAATGGCAATTTAAAAAAAAAATTATATACACGGAGTGCTGTTGTTGGTCAATTATGTTATTTGAGGAGTTTATCTTTGCTATTTTTTCGAGAATATTTGACATATTTTAAACAAAATATAAATAATAAAAATTTTTTTTCAGCTTTTGTAAAGAGTCATTGTAAAAGATTATTTTGTTTAAAACAGCATTGTTGTTATTATGTTGTTATGTTTCTTCCTTTCGAAATGAAACCTTAGCGGAGTTGATTTCTGTAATAAGGAAAAAGATAAGATTTTTTAAAATAATCGTATTTATTCTACTTTTTTATCAAACTTCCAGATACGCACAAAATTGAATTTGTTGTTAACTAATTATATCGATAACTTACTATGGTAATGGAGAAATGTTAGTACCAGAGGTAGCAGATTTTGTTTAAAAATTTGTCGATTTTTTGATCCGTCGGCTTTTTCACTCGCGCCTTTAATATTTATTCTTATATCGTTGAAATCTTCATATTAATTATTTAATACAGAGAATATAAAAATAATTTGTAATACTTGCAATAATCGAATAGTTATATTATTTCTAAATAAATTACAAGTAAACGTTATTTAGTGTCCCGTAATTTTAGGTTTCTTGAACAAAAAGTTGCTTACATAATTTTAAGTATTGTTACATTAAATAATTTTCCTACACAAAAGTCCCAATGTAAACGAAATTTTTGAACATTTATCTGGACACATCTCTAGGTTTAAATTGCATGCAAAAGTTTATTTACCGGACAAAGAAAGTGCATTTTAAAATTGAGGTTGATAATTAAAACGACGTTTCATAACGAATGCAAATCTAGTGATTTAACTTTTTTGCATTGTTCTAGTTTTGTAACTTAATACGAGTCTCTGTACATCACGGTCATAATTAAGAGGCATTTACATTGTTAATTAATATAATTTCACAAACCGTTACATAGAAGGAATGGACGAGGTCTATCGTACCACGCTTTTTTTCGTATTGTTTTTAAATAAATAATTATCTTATTCCGTTTGAGCACATTAGAGAACTGATTCTTGAAAAAAGTTTCGATTTATGGGTATCAAACCCATGCTGTAAGCAAACAAATCATCACTGTTAAATCATAAAACGGATTTTTTACCGTTTCATGCAATCATTCAGGGGAATGAATTGAAAGGCAATTTTGCCACATTATTGTTAAAAAAAGAACATAATCGACGTGATTAGAATATCCTGCTATGTTCAATTATGTCATTATGTAATGTACGCAACTAAATTACCCTGTAATTCATGAAAATAAATTATCTGTAACGTATTAAGCGACAGGTTCTTTAGAACTCTGCATAATTAATGTGTTTCTCTTAAACTTTATCGACAAGACTTTATGGAGATTCATATAAACATATATCGGCCGAATAATTAATAATTTTTAATCGTTGTTTTATTTCTTTTGTTGTAAATTTGTTGGTAACTTTTATAATTACTTAATCGGAATAAATAAGTTGGTAAACATTTCTCCTTCAATGTACTTTACATCGATTCAATCGTCATTTGACCTCGTGCTCGCCAAATTGCACCTATTGAAGGAAATAATTAGGGAAAAACAGCATAATCTGACGTTTTATTGCCCATTACGTCGATAATTAAAAACTGAAGACTGAATGTGTATCTTATTTTTAAGCATAACACTATTTCATTCAGTATTGGTAATACGTTTTGCATATTTTTTAAAATTTCATTTACTTTTCGATGTAATTACTTTTAGTTACTGAATCTTTATTTGCTCTATATAAAATATGACTCACAAACACTTTACTTTCATTAATAACTTTCATAATCAAAATACCGTTTCCCAATGTTTGAAAAACTTCTACTTACTTTTAATTACATCCGGTATGTAAGTGAAACTAGCATATTCGACATTTTCTTGTGGGTGGCCAGATTTGTTTTTTTTTCAGTTTAAATATCATAATATTTTTAACGAAAAATTCATAAAACAAAACATAAGTAGTTGGAGATATAAGTAAATAAAAAAACCTTGAAACAAGGATGTGCCACACGTATAAATTAAATTATACACCTTCAAACTTGGGGGACAACTTTTTTAAAATGTTACAAATTAGCACTCAACCTGGAATAACTTTTTTAACCAAAATTTCTACACAATCATACAACGAGGTTACATTACCTATACAAGAAGAAGTAATTTTAGCCTTTATACGAATGTGTGCCACCTATACATAGGGAGTACGGTGACTTAAAATTTAAGTTTCCAAGCATAACTCATTACAAAAATACCATATATTTAAATAGCACATTTTAAATTTAGCTTACAAATATTTAAAACTCTGCGTAACCTCCTCTTATACATTATCAAAGTATACAGAGAAATCGTTAACTTCTACACTATCCATAAAATTTATGACACATATGTTTCTTGAAGAAAATAAAGTAATAAATTAACGGATTTACTTGAAACTTGGTATATAGAGGTTTTTGGAATCGCTGATTATGGTCTGGTATCAATTTTTAAAAAAGGTGTATCTAATATGGCGGAAGAAAATTTTAGAAATTGATCGGATTGCCTTGAATTTATTATGTAGGAAGTTTTGGGGTCGCTCATTCAAAATGGAGGATCCAATATGGTGGATTACGAATTTGAAGACGGTTTATAAATTTGAAATAATTAATCCAATATATGAAGCTGAAACTAGCCCCCTACTCCATCGTCTACTCCCGTTCGATAGTCTTACTAACCCATTAACGCTCAGACGGACGGATTTTAAGTATCAGTTTGAACATCGATAATTTGTATATAAATGCCTTTAAAAACATTTGAGCTCCACTGTTTCCAACGTACAATTGTATGCCCTTTCGGAATCTTTCAATAAAATCTCGATAAAATGAACCGTAAAAAAGCTATGCACGTTTTTCTGTTAAAAAACATTGTTTTTTACATTTTGTTTTTCAGTATAACATCACTTTCACCTCCAAATTGTGTTGGGAAACATATCTAAGTTGAATATATCGCGTCCATGGACCTCCAGGATTAAAATGTACCATAACAAAATTCATAATTTAACATGGAAGTTTTCGAAATGGCGCCTAAAAGCTCAAAATTCTTTTTAAAACTTAACCATTTTTTTTTCTTAAAAACTATACACTTTAGAGAAAATTTTCTAAGAACAACAATGCTTTGGAATAAGTCCAAGAATTATCTCAAATTTTATCAGCATGCAATAATACACTGCTTGATTTTTCAAAAATTCGAAAAATCGAAATTTTGAAAAAAGTCATTTAAAATATCTGAAAAAAATTTGAGTAGCTTCTTTAAATAATTCTAAGATATTTTTGTTCTAAGGAAATTTTCTGTAAAGTCTATCGTTTTCATGAAAATAAATTATTAAACTTTTCTATATTTCAAGACCAATAATTTATTTTCTTGGAAACTATAGGCATTAGAGAAAATTTTCTTAGAATAAAAATATTTTAGAACTATTTAAAGAACCTACTCAAATTTTTAAAATAATTTTTTTCAAAATTTCGATTTTTCAAATTTTTGAAAAATCAAGTAGTGCATTATTGCATGCTGATAAAATTTGAGAGTATTCTTTGACTCATTCCAAAACATTGTTGTTCTTAGAAAATTTTCTGTAAAGTCTATAGTTTTTAAGAAAAAAAATGGTTAAGTTTTAAAAAGAATTTTGAGCTTCTAGGAGCCATTTTGAAAACTGCCATCTTGAATTATGAATTCAGATATGGTACATTTTTATCCTGAAGGTCCATGGACGCGATATTTTCAACTTAGATATGTTCCCAACGCCATTTAGAGGTGAAAGTGATGTTTTTGTGAAAAGCAAAACGTAAAAAACCATGTTTTTTAACAGAAAAACGTGTATAACTTTTTTGCGGTTCATTTTCTCGAAATGCTATTGAAAGATTCTGAAAGAGCATACAATTTTACGTTAGAAACAGTAGAGTTCATATTTTTCTAAAGGCATTTATATACAAATTATCGATGTTCAAACTAATGCTGACAATTCGTCCGTCTGAGCGTTAATGGGCTAATATGCCCATAAATGCTAATAAATGCAGAACATGATGCCGAAGCGACCTTAACGATGCTGAAATTAATTAACGAGTAATAAAAATATGGGTGAGAGAAGTAGGGCCTAGAATAGGAGGCTAACTTCAGCTTCATAGCCAATACGACGCACGAAATATTTTAACGATCTTTAGATTTTAATATACGTTTGTATGTAAGAGTTTTTGGGATCTTTAACTACTAATTTTACAATAAGTACGTCTTACATAAAGTACCTATCGAAATTAGGATATTATGTGATATTGTGAGATATTATACCTCAACAATTTTTTAAAATTAAAGAACTGTTAACAAATTTGTTATCAAGGGTTTTTATGGATAATGTGACATAAAAGGTTCACATTTGTATTATTAAAGATTTTTAAAGAGTGAAAAAATTAATAAGTTAACTTCTTTTGTGTTTCTATGGTAATATGTTACTCCTAGTGTGTCAAAATCACTCAAAATATTTTGAGAGTTTAACGTGAATTCCGTCATGTTTTAAGTAAACAATTAATTATGGATAGGGAACGGCAATTTAAAAAGTCATTCAAACGCGAAAAAATACATCAGAAACTTCATATATATATATATATGAAATATGAAAATTCAATAATTTTTTTTGAAAAATAATCCGCCATATTGGATACGCCATTTTGAATGTTGAAAGTTTAACATCAGATTCGTTATCAGCCACCCCTGAAACCGTAATATACCAACTTATACTAATATCTAGCCATAGATAAAGTGTATGAGTTTATTAACCATTTTTATGGTAAGAAACTAGTGCGCAGGTGGGTTAACGAGGTGAAAAAATGAGTTACGCGAGTTATTTCCTATTTGGACAATACCAAAGACAATACAACTTTAAATTTTACATAAAAAATTAAAAACAGCAGAATCTACATAAGTGGAGGTTAATTTGGAGGAAAATATTACGCTAGTGTATTTTACAAAGTAGATTCGCTATAAAAATGTAATTAAATAGTCAGTAAGAAGGCAATAGATCCGATGTAATTCCATGATTTAATTATATTTAACCTTTTTAAAGGACATTCGGGGAATATTTTAACTGACTATGTCGTTCTCATTGCCACCCACACAGTCATTATTAGCTGGCCATCAATCATTAATTTTCTGTTTTAGTTTAAAACAGTGAACATTTTTTGAAAAAGATTCATAACAAAATGATCGTTAGTATGTCCAAATCATAGCAGCGCCCTTAAATTTCTACGACTTTGTTTTGTGAAGTGACATTTATACCTGCACTCATCGGTTCCTACATTATTATAGTCATTATTAAACACATGATATATTCAAAGTACACAAAGGTTTATTATATTATGATGTTTCAAAACTTTTTTGACAAACTTTATCGTATCATAATGTTCGACAACCTAAATTTTAAAAGTTCTGGAGATACGCCCATTTACCAGGATAATAAGAATGAGTAAAAAATGGAAGGACCATAATTAGCACCTTTATAAATTCTTAATAAATCGGTATTTTAAAATTTTAGATAAAAATCAACAAGGTTCAAAATTTAATTTTGTCCATTTATGGATATTAGTTATCCTTCAGTAATTAGACATATATATGTGTCTGCTTACAATCGGAATTGATCTCGTAATTAATTTAATCTAGTATTGGATATATAAAATTTCTTCTTTATTCTTGATGGAAACAAGTCTTCTGTACCACTCCGGGCGTAAAACTCGATTTTGCGCCCTACAGTACAATCTTCGTGCCCAAATTATCCAGCTCCACACCTATCGAATTAAAAAATATATGCAATACGGGCGAAATGTCGAACCTTCAGCGAGTGCAAAGTTTATTGCACGATAAATGCACCCTTGTTGCATAATATAATATTTTTGCAAGCAGTAACAATCGCAAAAATGTAATTTAAAATGACGGGTGGCCGGACGAAAAAGTCAATGTGTAATAATAAACAAATTATATCATAAATCATACTGCATTTTTACTAATGCCGTCACATTTAACAATAATAATGTTTTCCAGGTAAGTAGTTTACCAAGTGAGAAATTACAGACGTGAAATGATTTTGACGTTTACGATCAATAATAAAGATCCGTCTCCTTGGATTTGCTATTACATCCTTATAGTCTTGAAAGAATCAACATCGGTTTAATTGACATATAACAATTAAATTTAGTGCTGATGTAGATTACATGACAATTTTAAAAGTACTTTGAAGTGGAGATTTTTTTTCGCTAAATTGTGAAGTATTGTAGTTTCGTAATTTAAACACTGATGTCAAATTAATGTTTAAAAAAATTGAAAATTCGACGTATTTGTATATATTAACATTTGTAAATTTATTAAAATATTAATAGGTGTATTAATACGATTTACTTTCAGGTACAAATATTGAAAATTCATTATGATAGTTTTCCTATTGTTCATTAGAATTTTATTGTTAACAAGGATATCTGATTCTTCAGTTAATCAACATTTTACTTGATTTTGTTTTGTATATAAAAGTTTGGAAATTCTATTCTCGCACATGTCACAAACATTAATTTTATAACAAATGTAATAAACTGAGAATTGATACAATACTATATTTAACAAACATTTTAAATAGTTTATTTTGATGTAAATATGTATAATGAAATTAAATTCTATACGTACGGATTATAGGGAACCGTTCATACAGATAATATGATTTTATATAACTGGAAATTTTTTGCCCAGGGCAGTGAAATCGTAAACTGCACGAGTATGTATGAAGCATCAGTAAAAAATGATTTCTGAGGACATAGAGAACATTACAGTCTTTATGAGATATTCGAAATTCAATGGTCGATATTAAGACAGATATGACGAAGAAAAAATTAATTTTCTCTTTGCTGTTACAACTCGAATAATTTTAACGAAATCTATTCTAAGAACTTACCCACGTAACAAAATAGTAACAAAAAATGTACTTTGTTAATAGCTGATGGTGATAGGTAATCCTGACACGACAAAATTTCATTTTAAACGAAAACTATTTGTAGTTGAGTCATTCTACGTCAACAATATCAAAATTGAGGTCGATGTCATCCATTTCAATGAAACATAAACGGTTGATCGATCATTTTTTTACTTGCAAAATGTTAGAGCAATCGACAATAAGTAGATAAATTTATAAAACACAAAACTCATACAGAAAAATATAACACTTGAAAATTACACGTTAGTACATGAAAAAAAAAGTATTTGGGCACACTGTAAAAATATGTAGTGGTTTCAATAAAATTTTACTTAATCCAAATAAAAAGTTTCTTTGAATAGTTGTAACAAAATATTTATTACAAAAGATATTCGCTGTTTATTAGAAGCAAATTAATAATTCCTTGACTAAAATTTACTTAATTCTACTAATTATTTCATTTCTTTCAAGAAAATAAATTCTTTGATTAAGTGATGCCTTTTGGAGTTTCTGTAAATATTTACTTGAAAGAAACACATATTTACTTCAACGTATTAAATAGTTTCTTCCTGGAACTTGATATTAAGTATACATTTATGTAACTCAAGGAAATATGTCATTGTTTCAATTGTAAAAGGTAAATATTTATTTAGATTTATTTAGGAAATTTTAGACAAAACAACAAAAACATGAATGTAAAATATTATGATGTTACTACTTGTTCTGTGCTTTTTTCTAGATTCTTGCGTATTTATTTATATGAGTACAGTAAGTTGATATTATGAAGTAAATGTTTATTGGTATCAAGGAAGTATTTACTGGAACGTAGTAAATATTTGATCATTTTTTAAAGAAAATTTATTTCGTTTGAGTAAATATTTATTTGTTCAAAGTAAACCGTGATCTTCTTTTAAATAAATATTTTGTTGCGACTATTTTAGTAAACTCTTTACTTGAATCAAGTAAATTTCCTTTGATATCAGTAAATCATTGTCATAAACATATTTATTGATATCAAGTCTTACCATTTTCTAAATTTAAACATATGTTTTCTTTGGCGATATAAAATACTTGTTTAAAATGATTTACTTCTTTCAAGAAGTACGATTTACTACCTTGACGCAAATTAATTCTTTGATTTACGAAAATAATATCTGGATTCAAGACAATATTATCTTAATGTAAGATACAATATGCCAAGGAAATTATTTACTTGAAGGAAATACATCTTCTCTTAAACCAAGGAAAATTTATTTGAATCACAAATGCTTGATTCAAGTAAAACAATTTTAAGTAAATGTATTCCGTTAAAAGAATTTTTTTTCATTCAGTGCATGCTTCTTAAGTAGTAAAATTCGATCCAGATAATTTTGATAGTTTTCATTATACAGATAGTAAGGCCATCTATTTATGTAGTAATATCAATTATAAAACATTTTTGGTCCTCATTTTACTACTTAAATAGTAGCCTGTTACTTTTAGTCTACATATTATTTTTTAAAGTTCAGGATATCAAAAAATGTTTCGGTTATTATTAAATAACAATAAAAAATTGAGGAAATTCGTAAATTACACAATCACAGTTAAATTAAACATTTCTTCTAAGTTAGCACATTTTTTATGCAAAAGTTTTTCCACATTCTTTCCTTACCAACATTTCAAGTAAGTGTTTTTACTATAAATGTTACTTTAAACACTTCTTGATAATAAAATCTTTAAAACAAGAAGAGGAACTAAGCGTTTTGCAAGTTATAGTCGAGACAATTCTTGATATAAGTCTGTGAAGAATTTTATCTCCTCATTCACAGGACTATAGTGGAAATTGTAATAATCCCATTATAGTCTCATTGTCAGATAATTGATATTTATCTACTGGTTAATTTATTATTTTTATTCACATTATCAAATTAAACATTACCAAAAGCACCGACAAAACGAAGCAAGTTAGTATTATTAAAAATTGTATTATGAACAATACAAATATTACAAATAAACAATAAATAAAATAAGATTTTTAATATGCATTGTTTTCTTAATATATTATTACTTCCTATAAAGTATAAAAATTATGAATGTAACATAAGACTTAGCACCCCAGTGTAAACGAAATATGTTCAGGATTGATGTGGGCACACACAAAATATACCAGTTTTCACTTTCCAAACTTTTACAGCCTTTACGCACTTTGATGTGATAATATCGAGTATCAGCAGAATAAATTTGTAAAATTAACAGATTTTTAAATGCACAAACCGACAGTACCTTAACCCTTTGAAGCAAGGTGGTCCCCACGGGGACTATCATTTCTACCCGCTAATTTCGATTTAAAAATAATTTAAAAATAGTGGTTACTTTTCTTGCACCTAATGCATTTTGTTTATATCAGACCGTTACATTTAAATGTTAGTTGTAAAATTTTTATAAATATACAATAGGTACTGTAAAAGCTAATAAGCGTTTTTTTGTACATGTTTTCTATATTTTTCTGTGTGATTTAATTAAATTTCATTACTCATTATAGAAAGCCAGAATTAATGTTTATGTTATTGAAGGAAATATTAAGATTAAATCTAAAATTTATTTTACTCCACTACCTGGAAGTGTATTAAACCGTGTGTTAAAATATATTGTTGTTTCACAGAGAGAAAAGAAAGTGGTTAACCCTTTAACGCACAAATGCCAAAATTTTAAAGTCAATTTCAAGCCAGTGCCTTTCAATTATAACTTGTGTGGATAAATAGTTGGGATACATATTCTTACATAAAAAAGCCTCATCTTTCGAATGGAATAGCCAAATTTGTCAATAAATGACAGCATATTGTTTCTTTTTAACAATAAACAAACAAAAACGCTGATTTTCGATTTGGTTTTTTTAAGATATTTTTTTACCTATGTTGTCGGTACTTAACAACATTCTAACCTATCAGAATACGGGACCCGAATGATGTACTTCCAAAGTATATTTTTAGATATTTTGATTTTTATTGTTAACCGATCCAAAATGGCGTCCGAATACCCCAAAATTATTGAAAAATCACAGTAATGTGCACTTTTGAAGTCTAATCTAAGTTTTAGCCTGAAAAATAACTTTTGTCAGTTTTGTGCCAAAAGATTGGATACCCATTAGCAAAATTAGCTCATACAATTGATTTTCAAGATAGCCGTTGTGATGAGTCAGCTAAAATAACGTATTTACATAGCTTTACAACTACTGCATAATGTTCAAACCTCGTTATTCAATAGTTTTATGAACTCTCAGGATCATTAGATCTAAATTCATTATTAGCTTATCGAAATTAAAAATGGCGGATCTAATACGGCGACCGCAAACTCAAAAATAGCGATTCAAGGAAAATAAAAAATATTAACGTATTCTACGTGAAATTTGGAATCAAAATACTTGTATTCATTTTTCTCAATCAGAGCAGCCGTCCTGGAGTAAAAAATTATGAAAATTATCAAAACCGAAAATTCGCTTTCAAACTTTGCGATCACGCTTTTAGACACTATGGCTTTTCTTTTTTGTTGTATTTTTTGTATATTTTTTTTATTGTTTTTTTTTTTATTTTTTTTATTATTTCTGTAAGTTTTTCTATATTTTTTAAGACGACACATCGACAATTGGACAGTCATTCTTTGAAGTGGTTATTTTATGATATAAATTACAAAATTCTGTATAAGTCTCATAGAGTTAATGACAACTTTTTACATTATTAATTCTACTATTATTATATATTACAACCACTTTTTCTATGGTCCCATTAGCCATTTTTCTCTCTCTGTGTAAGTTCAAAAATTACTTAAAACTGAATGTCCGTAAATTCTTTAGAACCACATTTTTAAATAGAGTATTAGTTATTACAATAAGTAGGATGAAAGTTTGCTCGAAAATGAATCTGCAGCGTTCAGAAATTAAAATACGATTACCAAGAAAAGACACCGTCCTTTTAAAAGCAGATTAAATCGCAGGAATATATCAGCCACTTTGGTGATGTATACGTCCAAGATTCCAAGGTTTCACTTGTCACAAAATGCCTGATTCGTAATCGTGCCTGGCTAAAAGTCCGAAAAATCCCTTTTATCCGTAACGAGAAAGGAAATCGCAAATGACAAAGTGGCAAAAAGGAAACACTCGTGGACCCGGATGAATGCCAAATTCCACTGGTTGGATATTAGTCAACCGATTTTGAAGTCATGAACGCGCCAGTTAGCTTTGACTAAATTTTTCGGAGAATTCGAGCCTTGGTGGGGTAGAGGAATCGCTACGTCCACTACTACGTGACACGGGTCATGACACTTCTCTTGGCGAAGGCCATAGTCGATTCTGCAAACTACACGTGTGCATCGGTCGTCGTTCTCATATATATCTTATGGAGGAAAAAGGAACTGTTTATTGACTTCGGCAAAATATTTTCATCTATGTGGTCAACGACATTGTTTGTTCTTTCGAAAATGATCATCTGGACAACTTTTTGTGAAATTCTGATATCACGTTCATTGGCAGTATACTAAACTCCAATTTTTTAAATATCTTTTTTGGGCTATTTTTTGTTTGGTTTCGAATGTATAATGTCTATCAATAACAGGAGGTCATAGGTCTAGTTTGGTTAGAAATTATGTGAATTCATTCGAAGTGTACGTGGATACCGGTAATAAAGGTAATTACAAAATAGCGTTTGGCGATTCAGGCATTCTAGTAGAAAATGGAACTTGCTATAGAATAGAGGATCTACTGACCTAAATGTAAATGTAAGAGTTTGATCAATTTTATAACATTTCTTTTCGCATTCCTTTTTCGATTGCCACTTATTAGGTATCAATTTTTATAGCTGGGTATTTTGTACGATTTGCATAACGTATCCTCAAGGTGTTTTCTGGAACTCTTATAGACTTCCAAATGTCCAATTATATGGTACTGTTAGTCTTGATAATAAAAAATGACATTTGGAAAAACACACGTGCAATATGACACGTATTTGGAATCAAAATATCTCTGGGGCCTTCCTGAAGACTTCACACGCAATATTTGAGATGTATGTTGACAATTTAAGGATTTTTGTTAGATTTTCTTTAAAATGGATTTTCTGAAAAAGAAATAATAGTTTTCAACAAGAATGGCAATTAAATAACAATGATTTTCTTTATTTTTATCTTACACCTTCAGTTGTAACTGATGTTGAATCAAATCAGTATCGTCAATATTTGAACCCAGTATTTTCAAAAAGTTTATAGCATAAAATTCCCCGAGTAGGAATTTATTAGGGCCCTGATCAGGGCCTGAACAAATTTCCACTCGGGTACTCTCTGTATTTACATATGTTCTTATATTTCGTGAAGGAGATATTTTGCATTTTGGCTTTTTTGCTGCAAAAATAATTTCTTATAATTGTATTTTGATAAAAAACTTTTAGTTTATATTCATGAATGAGGAAACGACTTATAGGAACCTGGCCGAAATAATGAGTGAGATCTTCAAATTCTGTGATAGGTAATAAGAAACCACTGAAAGTAACTTTTAAAGGGCAGTTAAATACCGACCATGTTTACTGTTTTTAACAAATTCCCATTTACCTATGTCTTATTTTCATAAAAAAGCATGTGTTTTAGGAAGAATTGACAATTAATCTCTAGTTTAACGGTATTTTACTGATTTTTTATGAATTGGCATTAAATGTCAGCGAAATTGATTTAGGAACTATCCAGAATTCATAAGAATAAATTTCGCAGGTAACAACGAGAACTATATGAGTATTACAGAAATTTGTTTTTACGAATTCTCGATCATTTCTTAGCCGATTTCCCTAAAATTTGCCGTACATTCATAAAAAACGATTAAAGTAGCTTTAAAATAGACCTTGACTTAAAAATACACCTAGTTTGTGTTTAATATATATATTTTAGCATGTAAGTTGATGAAGAATTAAATTTTGACCAGTCAATTTAATAAACGTCGCTACGGGTTTTTCAAATTATTCTTTTCAATACATTCAGACCCATACAGTAAGAATTTTTTTAAAGCAATCATTAATGAATAATAAAAACCAATTTTTCTTATTTTAATAAACCTGTATTTAAACAGTAGCAAGCAAATATTTATTTGAATAATGAAAATAATTTGTGGAGATGAAACATTTATTAAATTAAAATAAAATGTGGTGAATTCTATTTAGTTATTATGTATTTCAAATAAATATTACCTGAATGTACAGAACTTTTTTTGGTGTCGAACAAAAATCTAACTCTTTCTCACAAGTGCAAAAGACTGTGGAATATATTTAATGAAAATGGCTTGAATGACTCGATTAATATTAAAGCGTAATATTCTGTAATTATATAAAAAAAAATCAAATTTATTGTAATTCTATAAGTTTTTAATGAATTCATTATTACTACCATTTGTGTAATATTTACTTATAAGGTGACATGTCACTATTCTGCGTCATCATCAAAAGAACAGGATTATTTCGATTCGCAAAACACGAATAAATTATTCACGAACTTTTGGCCTTTCTTCAAAGTCTAACTCAACTGTACTAAACTTTTTAAAAAATTCCCAGTGATAAAATAAAAATTCCTGGCAATTATTGTTAAAAACAAATTGTTTTAAATTCCCATCATGTTAGCATTCTAGAAAAATATTTTTGACTTTTTAGCAGCTTTAGAAGCTTTAAAAATCCGAGCCATAAGAAAAGAGAATGGGTGAATTTACATTTACCGACATCTATTGACACCTTGTATGAGCATAACATAATGTATGCCGTGTAACTAAAAATTAAGATGTACTAAAGTATTTGAATTGATCTTGCCCGAAAAGTTAGGTTAGGTCACATTATTTTTGAATGATTGATAGCGGATAATGAACTTCGTCATTTCGGACTTTTCCCAAGGGAAAAACGCAAACTTCGTCATGATATAAATAAGACTAAGAAATTCTGGAACTTGTGTAAATTAAAAACAAATCCATTTCTAGATTGTCTAAGGTGTCCTGCATACGATTACGTTGTCCAAGTTCATAGCCGCCGTGTCAAACATAAAAAGATAACATCTGAGGGTGGTATGGCTAATTATAAACCTGGTGACATAGTTTGAAAATTTCAATTGGCGTACACAATATGGTTGGCTTTGTTAAAAATCGACCCATTTTCCTTTAAACTTATCATTGGGGAAAATCAAGGTCGCTGATTACAAATCTGACAATATACATTCAAAATTACAAATGCCTAGAGTGAGTCAAAGAATACCCATGAATTTGTGCGACATGTATTGATACAATTTTTAATTTTTCGAAAATTCGAAAAACATAAATTTTGTAAAATGTCAGTTGAAAAATCTAAAAAAATTTCGGGGCATTCTTCAATAAATTCTAAGACATTTTTGTTCTGTGCAAATTTTCTGTAAATTGTATACTTTTCCAGAAAAAAAATTACTAAACTTTTCTAGATATCTAGATCAATAATTTATTTTCTTGATAACTATAGTCTTTAGAAAAAATTTCCACAGAACAAAAATGTCTTAGAATTTATTGAAGAATACCCCGAAATTTTTTTAGATTTTTCAACTGACATTTTACAAAATTTATGTTTTTCGAATTTTCGAATTTTTGAAAATTGTATCAATACATGTCGAAAAAATTCATGGGTATTCTTTGACTCACTCTAAAACAAGAGTGTTCTTAGAAATTTTTCGCTAAAGTATATGGTTTTGAAGAAAAAAATTGTACAATTTGAAATAGAAATTCGTTGCTGCGGTCGCCATTTTGGATTTAACATCGCACAATTTAGAATATATACCAGCGTAGTTTTTAAGTACAACTATCAAGTGCACGCTTCTAATATATTTTAGCTCTTTCAAAGCAAGATATTGTATCGAAAACTCGATATTTGTAAGAAATGCGCCCTGAAAAAAAAACTTCTTTTTTTATTATATATGCTAAAATCATAGATAAATTTTGAATTTTTTACAATTTTCTCTTCACCACTCGAAAGAGCGACCCCAAAAATCGTAGAATCTGGTAAGTTTGATTTTTTTCTAAATTTATTTCATACTGGAAATAAGCGTTGAAGTTGGTGTACATTTTCTGTGTATTTCGGCGTTAATGGGCTAAAGCAAACTGTGGTAACCCTATAAATAACAAATTGACGCCATTTTGAATATGCAAACACTGACATAAGATTCGCAATCAGCGATTACAAGTTACCCAGAATGAGGAATTCCGAGGAAAATGATTTAAATGTCGATACTGTTGTTCGCCGTATTAAAACCTCCTCAAAACTGAAAAGAAAATACTTAAGAGAAGCCGAAATATTACATAGCCGTATATATCAAATAATGTTATTTAAAACAGTATTTCTATATAAAAATACTGATCAATTATTACACAAATTCGTGATCTAAGTAGCATTTTTACATTTCAAACATAATATCAATCGCTGAATCAAACGCATACTTGAAGAAATAAGTAGTTACAGTTAAGTAGTTACAGTAAGTAACTACCCACTTATTTGTCGATTTGGCGTTACTGCTTAAGTAGTAATAGTAACACTATTTCAAGAAGACTGTTATAGAGTATCATTCGATAGACTATTTATACAGAAACATTTTGAAATTGATCACAGCATAAAATACATGATCATTTAAAAAGACCAATTTTGACTAATACAAAAGTGTGGTTGATGTAACATTATTATGAAAAATATAACTTTTTTCGAAAAAATATTGACTTTCTACTGCTATAATATTCAATTGCAGTGAATAAACATACTCTGCATTGAAAACCACAAATAACATATACATATTAAGTTTGTAGAGGTTTAAAATTTAAAAATGTTAAAAATGTAAAAAAAAGGCAGATATATTACTATTTTTGGGGTCGATCTTTCGAATAGGCAAAATTTTCAAAAAACGTAATTTTACACTACTGTTTTAAAAAAATGTATATAAAACACCTTTGGGATTGCAATCCCATGGCAAAATAAATATTACTTACTTACTTACTTTCTTACCTTTTTTTTAGGTAATTTTACAATAAGATTTTTGAGGAAAAATGCGTTTCATCCTGATACCGCTTTAAACGCATAGTCTAACCTATCATAAGCTTATTCTGGATAGTTTACTTCATGAATGTGCTTTTACATATTTTGATTTTTGTCGATTTCGATCTTTAAATATGGCTCCTGACCGGCAAAATTCATTTCAAACCGCGAAATATCCTTCAGTTTTAAATTTTATCAGAGTATACATAGTTAAATCGTATAAAATAGGCTATTAAATATTAAGAGTGTCATATTTTGACTTGGAAACTAGACGTTATTTTAAATAATAAAAATGTCCTTAATTTCATTCTATCACGCATCGTTAACGATCGCGATCTATGGAAGGCTTTAGTGACGTGATCGAATTTTTTGTTTACATGTATAGGTAAGCGAATGCAAGAGTTGTAGACAGCTTGAAGTCTTGACCACTCTTTGTTAGAAACGCGTGGACCATAAACCGGAAGGCAATATATCAGATATGAAACTACAGATTCGCAAAGTCGCAATTTAGTTGCAATTGACAAGATATGCCTCAACGGATATAGTTGACGCAAACAAGCGTAAGAGATTTGTACTTTCCTTGAAACATGAGGCATAGAGATCCAATTATTATGAATTAGGAAGTCGAGATTTCTAGATTCACGAACGATAGGGATAATGTTTCCTTTAATAGTTATAATTAATTGTTTAACATCAACTTTTGAGCGACGACAACTACTTACTTATTAACTACACCTTTGATTTAAGTGGATTGATGATGAGCGCATTGTCGTCAGCACTCTTTTCAACGTTCCATAAACTTACATTGAAATAATTAACCGCATGCTGGATGTAATCAGGATGGGTGGCTCACAGGATTTTTGATATAATATTATTACTACACTATCTCATAATTATATATTTCGACAATTTGACTACAGTTTGGGATTCCACGACGCCAAGAACCTCCAAGTTGTCGAAATATATAATTATGAGATCTTATGCGTAGTATGGTAATAATATTATATCAAAAATCTTGTAAGCCGCCCATCCTGATTACATACAGCATACGGTTAATCATTTCAATGTAAGTATATGGAACGTTGAAAAGAGTGCTGACGACAATGCGCTCGTCATCAATCCACTTAAATCAAAGGTGTAGTTAATAAGTAGTAGTTGTCGTCGCTCAAAAGTTGATGTTAAACAATTAATTATAAATATTAAAGGAAACATTATGCCTATCGTTCGTGAATCCAGAAATCTCGACTTCCTAATTCATAATAATTGGATATCTATGCTTAATGCTCTGAGATTCAACATATCAATTGGCCAGGAGAAATAACTTAACCAATTTATTGGTTCTCCCAACCAGCTAAATAGTTTCCTAACCAACTAATTGGTTATTCCAATCACCTAATTGATTATCCCAAACAACAAATATCCAACCAATTCACAGTTTTTTCTTCCAAACAACTCGTTTTTTTTCGTATATGCAATTCAGAAGAATTTAACGACGTTTAGAATTTTTTGTAGCTTCTGGCCCACTTTGACCATCTATGCCTTTTGAATTTGGTAATTTTGAACAAATTTTGGCATTAAGAGGCTCCATCACCATTACAAGTATGTACATCGTTCAGCTTCATATCTGGTATAGCGTTTCTGATTCCATACCAAAGTCACTATAGAAGTATGGATGATGTATTTTCAATGTTTGGCGCAAATTTCTATTTCTCATAGATGTCTTTCTTGTTGCCATTAATACATGAACAAACGTTCATCCAGATGGCGCTAGAACTAGGAACAAAGTACTTACAACGGCCCAGAACTTATACATCGCTAACTCGCAAATTTTGTTCATGATAACAATAGATACAAAGCATGTGCAATATCGGATGCAAATCATGTTGATGTAGCATAACTTATATACTAATTTGTGCTCAACTTTCGGCAAACATTTATATCATTCATTTAAGTTTGGTAAAGTCTCAATTGCCAAACATGGTACAAAGGTCGAATAAACTTTGTTCACTTTGATTTGTGCCGTACTTGATACAAAGGAAATCTTTTTTACTCGGGAATGTACTTAATACCCCATAATAAGATAACTTGGCTATCAGCGGATCATGATTGAGGGTGTAAAAAGCTCGCGTGAAATCAAGGAGGCCCTAAAATGTTAAGAGGTTATTATCCGATTTTGTGAGGATCTCTTCAGATACATTTAAGATTTCCGTTTCACATGCATGAGCTTGCCTGAAACTCGATTGAAATAAAGAGAAAAGTTTATATTTATTTGAGAAGTTTAGCAAACAGTAACAAACATCCTCAAATACTTTCGAAAAAATTGGGAGTCGGCTAATGGCTCGGAGGTCAGAGAGTAGTACCATTTGTTTTGACGTTTTAGGAACTGCTGCACATTTCCAGGCCTCTGGGAACACATCAGAGGGTACTATGGTGTTGATCAGATGAAGAATTTCTGTTTGTTGACTCTTAGAAACATCTCACCTGATGTATTGTCAGATCCTGCACTGGAGCCATTGGTGTTTTTAATTTCATCTATCAATTTTGATAAATTTCCAAAAATGTGAAGAAAGATCTGGTACTTTGGGGGAGCAAGAATTAGTGAACAAATTTACAGCATTGGTGTTAGGTGATATTTCAGGAATATTAAAATGCATATTTATAATATCAGGTCGTTTTAATAAGCCTGGGAGTTCATCACAAACAAGTTTAGTTAGTTCTAAATACTTAATTGACCATAGAAAATTCTTCTGTGTAAGTTTTTCAATGTGTTTCAAAAGAGCAGTACGTTCTTCCCTAATTGCAGCAATGGTATAATCTCGGAGCACTTTACAATAAGATAAATTAGATGTACTTCTAATTTTTGTAGGTTTAGTTCGGCCAATAATCCTTTTCTTTATGAGAGTTTTAATAATTAATGGTATCGCTGAACTATGGAGCGTGCGGTTTGGTTACTCGAATACTTTTTAGAGGAACAAATATATTAAGAAATTCATAGATTCCATGGTTTTAATATGTCACTTTTTCATCAATACTAGATAAACCAAATACAAAGTTCACCGGAAATTGATATTTTCATGAACGGATATTCTAGCTGATCTTATTTCTATTCATAATTACACCTGAATTTAAAGCAATTTAAAATAGGAGGTGACAACTATGAAAATTGTCCTCAATTTAAGATGATTGTTTTTAAAACTTTGACATGTTAGTTGTTGATTGTGTTGGATTAGTCTTAGTCATTGAAATATCTAAAAGTTATAATTGGTATAAATACCGGAAGAACGAAAATGTAATTTTATTAAGTCATGCAATAAGCATGGAGCGTACGCAGAACAGTTGACTGATTAACGTGCAAGTGAAGCAGTAATAAAACGTGTCAGGCATTGTCAGCGAGTAAAAGGAATAAAAATTACATTTTCTTTATATTTAATAAAATTTAATTTATTTTGTTTATTATGTTAATATTTCGGTTTATTCCCATAATTTAAATAAAAACGAATCACATGTAGAATATAAAGTCATTTTCAATCTCTGTAAAATAGTAAGCAGGATCTCTTTTCTAATTTGTCACATAACAAATGGAATAAAATGTAGATCAGAAGAAAATCCAATTATTAAATTTGTAATACTATTATTACGTAGATCAATCTAAAGTTACAGTATGGAGATCACTGTTTTAAATAGACCTACTAAATCTACGGAGACGTGATGGTCACTGCACGCCTCGTTTAACGAGTTATACAGAATACATATTTATGTTTTTGTTTCTAGGAATACGCATATTTCATAGTCACATCCGCAATTTGAGTATTTTAATGGCACGTGTCGGAATAGGAAGGCTTTTGAATTTAGCTTTAAAACGTGCTTCCATATGAATTTTAATTAAAGAACATAAATTATGGAGCAAAGGTTGGAAATATCTATAGAGGACACTTTTTCCGTAATTTTAAGTTTTATGGTCTTACATAAACTAGTATGATCTCCTTATCCTAAGTAAGCAAACAAAAATAATCATAATGAATTTCTTATTACTTACTAATAACGCTGTATGCACTGAAATAATATATAAATTTAACTTTCCGAAGACGAGTAAAAGTCGAAGAAAACCTTTTTATCAAATTGAATCATTCTGATCTAATTTTATTAGTACAATTGATATATTTTAAAATCGTTAGATAGTACAATCTTAAATACATTTTCCGAAAATAAAAAAATCCTCCTTTTGTTTCGTTCTTAATTTTATGAAAGTGTCGAAGAAAAATAAGTAGAGTAAATGTAAACTTATATACTCATGTCTTTATTGCATAAATATTTCGTAACTAACAATAACTAAACTAGCTTTAATTATCAAAAATAATTTATTCAACAATTTCATTCCGACCATTCAAGAAATTATATGTGATCATCTGATTCATCTTTTCATAATTGAAAAGTGAATGTCCCCAGAATAGTTGCCTTGTTAATCATGTACAGAGTAATTACTAACATTTGAAAATTCTTGGATTTGAAAAAACTAGCAAAACACTAATTCCTATTAAAGTGAAATTACATTTTTTTCGAGATGAATAACCACCGCAACATGTTTTTTTTTCGTGTAAAATGAGACAGGCTAATAAAGTATTCTAGAAAAATAATTTTCAAAAATGTTAATTTTAATGTTTAATTTGAATTCAATTCATTAATACAAGAAATTAATGGAAGCACAAACTAAATAAATCCATGTTGCAAAAAAAAAATTCGTTTAATAAAAATGCCTGTTCAATGGCTTAAAAGAAATCAACAAAAACTTATTTTGTGTTGAAACGAACCTGTAAATGATTTGTTTACCTCTAAATGCTCTTTTTTGTAAAGAACATTTAGTTCTTGCTACCAATAAAACAGGCATCAACCCGAGATATACATTCCTAAAAAGACTCTGCTGAAGGATTTCACAAAATATAGACGCAACTTTAACTAAAATGAAGATATCACTGGTTATTAAAATAATTATAAATATTTCGACTTGAGTTGAGTCACGGTTATTTTTATTACGTTGTTAACATGGAAAGGAACTAATTTGAATTAAATATTAATTTTGGTCGTCTATATTTTTTATTAAAAGTCATCTTACTTTCCGAAATATTACTTAAATATCTTAATTTAATTCAACCTTTGGATAGAACAATTTTAATAAATATTATGTGTTATGTTTTTCGAAATACAATAATTTTTTTAGTTAAAATTACTACTTATCTTTTAAAAAATGAGAATAAATTTTTAAATTGCGAAGTGTCTAAAAAGTAATTATTTCATATTTAAGACCCCAAGCCAGTAAATTTTATTACATTGCATTCATTCTCGATCACCAGAAATTTTATCATTTTATTGTTTTTGAACAGCTTCTTTTCTTGATAGTTTAATCAAAATAAAAAACGTAAATTGTCTAAAGAATTTAGACTCCCGTTTTTCGCATTATTCTTGTTTTAAACTTTGCCTTTTTAATATTAATGATAATAATGCTGATGATCTACATTTCATTTAATTAATTTGTAACATCGTTAGTAGATAGAAAATTTGAAGGTTTAACTCGAAATTGTATATGTCTTTGAAAGTTTGGTATTTTTGGTTATCTCACATATAAATAATTAAAATTATGATGTTGGATGGCGACTCTCAAAATTTTCATCCGTCAAGTCTTAATCTTCAACTATTACATTCAAATACACTGAATCGATTCTGATTTTCATATTTTCTTGAATGAGATACTTTTCTTACAAAATTTGGCTGCACCTGAAAAAAACACGACGGGCGTTTTGGCGCTGTCCGTTTTTACGCCAGGACGTTTTGCCTCCGCTGTTTTGGCACCAGACTTTTTGGCACTGTTTTTTTTTAAATAGTTAGGGTATTGTCCTTAAATAAACCATACAACGCCTGCATCAGATGATATTTGGCCCCCACCACACCCCATGTAATACCGTACAGACATCAGCCCCCCCTTCTCCACTCTCTCGAAAGTTAACAATTGAATAACATCCCGGAAGTAATTTCTTGGTAAAAAAAAAAATGACAAAATTTCCATGTGTTTCGTCCTGAAATCTCGTGTAGGACTCATAACTAAGGCTCCACGAGATCTCTGCCTTAGGTACATATGATTTTTATTTATTTGAAATTTAAATAAAACTAAACAGACGAGGAAATCTTTAGAATTATTGTATGTGTATAAGTATTGTACATATACGTAGGTATAATGGTAACGGAATATTTCGTTACACGCACAATAATTCTGAACATTTTCCGTTTAGTTTTATTCTCTGTTTAGTTTTATTTAAATTTCAAATAAATAAAAACCATATGTGTCTAAGGCAGAGATCTCGTGGAGCCTTATTGATAAATCCTACACGAGATCTCAGGACGAAACACATTTTTACAACAGACAATAGTTCATTTAATTATCGCTAGAGGGAGGCAGAATCCATATACATTCAAGTAAATTTTAAAGCACATATACACGCCGGTGAATTACTTAGTTTCGTTATGTTGCCATTTCCTCGCTGTTTCCGTTTTACTAAATGAATTTTGATCGAAAATGATTCTCGCGACAAAAACCAGAATCAAAGCATCAAGTAGTTTGGCCAAAATGGCGGAACCAAAACATCCGGCGCTAAAACGTGTTCACCCCTGAAATTAGATAGAATGATTCCTTACATTATACAGCAGTTGCTGTAAAACTGAGTGTAAATCAAATGGAAATCTATATTTGACAGTGATCTTGATTTAGATTTTCAATATATTGTTCTTCTGGGTGATCCAAAAGAATTGAAGAAAAATTGATAAACTCCAATTTTTTTCTCAGTTGAAAGTAAAATGTGTTATTTTGCAGTAAAAGAAATGATTTTGGTTTTAATAATTTTGTTCGGAGGAGAATGCACTTTGGCTGATATTAATTGATCCTATAGTTCCGCGTCAAATTTGTAAAAGTGTATAAATAAAAAGTACAGAAAACGAGTTCGGTTACTGTAATAAGAAATTTATCGATTTTTTAACCATCTAATTAGAATGGCCCTCTGAAATGATCGCAGAAGAATAATTCGAAGTGTAATCATGATTTGGTATATTTTAATCAACACCCGATAGTTTCGTACTGACTTGAACTTGAGTTTTTAATGTACAGTCAACGAGAGGTACATAGATACGTTTATTTTTATCGATCTTATTATTTTGTTAAAAACTGCAGTAAACAAAATTCCGAAAATACAAACTAAACCTAAAATGTTAAGCTTTCGATTACACTTTGTAAATTTCTGTTGCCACCATTTTAAAAGGAATGGAAGCGAAAATAAATAATAGGTAAAATTGACTTGAGTAGATCGAATATAATTCAAAGGCAAATATGTATACGTAAATGAAACTAACGCGAATGAGAAGCTGAAAGTCTTCTCTTTAATCGGCCTGTTTTACTTTTTCTGTGCGGCAACATGGCAATAAAATATCAACTTTTTAATTGTGGAAATATTCCCAAAATTTTGTGTAAAATTCATTTTCAAAGTAGATTTTATAAGTGAAATTTTTACGCTAACCTTTCTATGTTTGTTTTTTTTTTAGACTCGGCTGAATGTAAAACAAAATGGCTATTTTATTATATTCCTACAACTGTGTGTAATGTCCTGTGAAAAATCACTCATAACTACTGCAATTTTTATTTGATTAAAAACTTTGTTTTTAAATTGAAAGCTGCAAAGCATACCATGTCAACCATTAATGTCTCATATTGATGAAATGAAAACACACATAGCACATTTGAAAGTATTAGCGACATTATTTTTTATTTGACGCCGATTTCTCGATATGATTCCATTTTAAGACTTATGTTTTGATTAATATTTTGAAAGTTAATATAATTCCGCGTCGAATACGCATTTGTTCAACGAAAGCGAATGAAAATTGACAAGCTTAAATTGATTCTTGTACATTTTTTAATGTGGAATCCAAATCTGTCATCGAACCTGGCCAACCTCGTGAGGAATTTTGTGACATTAGATTAAATTGACAAAAAGCTGCTTCTTGGCCATTTTTGTGAAATTGTTTTGGCTTATCAAAATTGCTGAGACAATGGACAATTTTGGATATTAGATTCTTATTTTGCATACAAAATTCTACAAGAATCACCTCCCTTTTTGTGTAACAGACTTGATTGAAATTTTGTAGCCTTGTGTGATTATATTTAGCACTAAAATTTTAAATGATAAGTGTATCGGACACAATCTATTTATTTCTAATAAAGGTTTAGGACAGTCACCCTGTAAACCATATTTTTATAAATATGAAGTATATTAAACTCCAATACCATCAGTGATCACATACAAGGAACGAGTAAAAACATTACGCACATGCAAATGTAGTGAAAAATTTATATATTTACTTTCAATATATTAATGTGAGAGAATCCTCAAGGTGGAAAAATTTGTTTCATTTTTGAATATCAAAAAATCAAAGTTGGAAAAAGGAAAATCATCAATACTTTCAACTGTAGTTCACTTTTCAGTTCCTTAACATGAGGCATGTATAGTCGAAAAGATATGCCTTTTAATGTAAAAAGTAAGTTTTAAATCAAATAAAAATTAAAGCAGTTATGAAGTTTTTTTACTATAAACCTAAATTTTGGGGGTGTACCGGAAAAATGTACCAGTAACATTTCATTTAGTTTTCCAAGATCTACAACTTGCACCAGAGCTCCATTTTTATGGACTAGATCGCTGTCACGTCGTGCTATGTGTATGTACAACAAAACAAAATGTCTCAAAATATGTCATTAAAACAAAAAAAAAAGGCACAAAGAAGTGTCTCATTTCAAGACAGTTTTGTATCTAATTCTCGAAAATGTTGATCGAGGAAATTTGTTTAGTACATTAAAAACTCAAGTTTATGTCAGTACGAAACTATAGGATATTGATTAAAATATACCAAAACACGATTCAACTTTCAATTTTCTCCTGCGATCATTGCAGAAAGTCATCCTAAATAGATAGTTTAAAAAATTTATGTATTTTTTATTGCATAAACGGATTTCGTTTTCTCCACTTTTTATTTATACACTTTTACAAAATTTAGAAAACAAACTGTGGGAACGATCCATACGAGCCAAAGTGCATTCTTTTTTAAGTGAACTAAGAAAAACATTAAAAAAGTAATCTAAAATCATTTGTCAAAATCAGTTGGTTTTACTGCAAATTACAACATTTTACTGTCAAATAAAAAAAAAAGAGTTTTGTCTTGAATTCTCTTAGATCACCCAGAAGAAAAACATATTTAAAATATAAAGCATTTTCCTTTCTTGATTTGAGATCAAAATTTAGAACAGCATTTTTCGTGCCAATCAAGGACTGACATTTTTTAATTTTTCGAAATAATTTTGTACCCTACTTTAAGAGAACAAAAAACAAAAAATAATGCGAAAAAATAACTTAGAATAGCTTTATAGTTTAATAAAAAACCATTTGATTGTAAACGAAGTTCAATATGAATATATTTGTAGCATTCACAAGAACATATACAATGAGTTACACTCAGGTTTCTGGGATGTAATAATTAAGAAAGACTTATCCGAAATCAAATGTATAATTTTTGTAAAGAAATAATCTCACTATTCCAAAATGAAAAAATTGCTAAATAAACGGTGATTATACAGGACTTCAAAATACAAAATAC
Source organism: Trichopria drosophilae (assembly GCA_030407085.1). Taxonomy (NCBI): domain Eukaryota; kingdom Metazoa; phylum Arthropoda; class Insecta; order Hymenoptera; family Diapriidae; genus Trichopria; species Trichopria drosophilae. The sequence continues at coordinate 196,929,612 of CM059582.1, forward strand.
ACAAAAATTGACAGTATCCACATTGTAAAAAGAAGCAAAACGATTCCATCAATTAGACAAATTGTGTTTTCCCAGCAAATAAAGGAGTTCATTATTCAAACATTATGCACTTTTTACAAAAATTCACTCAAAAAACTGAATCCGAATTTCAACTGAATTGGTTTACGTAACCGGCAACAAGTGGGTACTCATTGAATTCAACGACATCGACTGGTTATTCAATTTTAACTTTTTTAATTGTTAATTGTGATTTATTGATTTGTTTGAGAATCGCCGATTTCTGATTTATCGATCATTGCTGATTGCTGAAACGGCGTTTTCTTATACTATCGGGTAAATGAATACAATGAGGTGGTTGGCGATCCGTGCCACCCGAAAGTGCACTTCCGAATGAATCTTTTCGCGAATATTCGTCGGAACTGGTGGCGCTGTATTTACGCGATGATTTTCGCGTAGGAGTCACGGCCACCAGTGAGATGTCGTGCACAAACGGACACATCGACGAGAATGGATTCAGCGGCCTCCTCCGGGGTGGGGACTTTTATAAGGTCTTCACTCAGGCTTCATTCTGTTCACTTGCAACCAGACCATCCAGGACCATTGGTGCAGCGGCCTGAATCTCCGACGGAGACATCAAGGCTCGTCGTCGAACTCACTTCCACCCGAAACGAAAAAAGTCACTTTGGAACCGTTCCTCAAAAAATGGCATCGATCATCATCACCTTAGCCGCCCTGACGCTGGTCTGCTCCACGGCAGTCGCAGTCGACCTTCGTGAGTTTTTCCGGATTCTTGTTCTGGCCATTTTCCGAGACGTTTTCCACGTCCCATATAGACATTTCACTTTTTTTTCCCTCTCGGAACAGCTGCTCGCGTTTTGCGAAAGACGGTAATCTTCGAGCGGATATTGCAGGATTCGACTTTTTTTTTTCTCACTTGAATGTGTGCGATTTCGAAATTTATGAGTTCGCACGCGGCGTAATGAATAATTAATTGTCATTGCACAAGTTTTACGTCTTCGACCGTTCTTTTGATTGAATACTTTTTTTTTTCGGGATGCATATTCCAATTACTTTAGTAAATTTCGAAGTCTTTTCGAAGATTTTTTTCTTAAGGAAACGAGGGATTACGGACGTGTTTAACAAATTTATTGCCGCTTTTGAATCGAGTATTCTAGGACATTTCCTGCATTACTTCATTGCATACTGATCAAGTCCATGTGCATTAAACTGCGTGAAGATTTTTAAGACTCATTTTTGAGATTACCATTTCGCACTTTTTTTTTTGAAATTTTTATCGACATTGAATTATTTTTATTAATTATATACGTAAAATTCATTAACGTATTTCAGGATAGTGTCGAATTACAGTTTTCGATGCGTCATTGCATAATAGGAAACGATCGCGGGATTCAATCTAGCAGGATCCGTAATGACCTTCGCTTGAATCACATTTGATAAAAAAAAGATCTAGAAAAATCTGTAGTCTTTTCGGTTTTGTGTATATCATTACCCAAAAATTTTATTAGTTCAATGTCGTGAGACTGCTCGTGGTTTTAAAGTGAAAATTAGTAGTTCTTGTTATGAGTAGTTTTTGCTTTTTTTGTGCATTTTTTTCTTGAAAATAGTATTTGATAGTGAATCATTTTAGGTACAATTTAAACGAATGATCATATTCATTTCTTTCCCTTTTAATAACTTTCTTTTTAACTAAACTGTTATTTTTAATGCTTGACTTTTTCATTGATTACACTCTAAATTACTTAAACTGAAAATTGAGCCAATCTCTGATAAAGGTGACTTTTTTCTTTCCACTATTTCTAAAGTGGAGATTTAACTTTATTAGAGTGACACGTTTCTGTCTACTTTTAATAAAGTGAGATTTCCACTTTAAAGCTGGTGGAAAAATCACTTTTAGCAGAAAGTGGCTCAATTTTCACATTAAGAAATTTTAAGTATAGACATTGTTTTTTATTATTTACTTTTGTCATAGGAAACGCACACTGAGACAAACATTTAGTACATTTGACTAAATGACGAGTTACCCAGTGGTGATTAGCTTTATATAATTGAGATAACTAAACAAAAGTTGGATTAACTCAATTTTAGTAAAATTAACGAATGACAGGTTAAACATGACAGAAAATGTAGCCAACAACAGGTAACTCAACATGTAGTTTAAATGATTGAATATTTTCTTATTAGTGCATCGATTTGTTCATAAGTGATCATTATTGTAATAGTGGAATTTGCTTTTATATTAACTATAAAAATTGCAAGAAATTAACTAAGTATAGATTACAGTTAGTGACTTGTTAAGAAACTATTAAATATCCATTTAATCTATGTAGACTAATTGTGAATTGAAATATTGTTGATTTTTTAATTGTTACTAATAGTGACAGATTTCTTTAAATGCTAAAAATTATATTTTTACACATTAAAATCTGACATAAAAAGCAACAACATTGAGTATTATATATTTTTGTATTTTTTGTTAATAACAAAATATTAAGTGGAATGCAACAGTTACTAAATATCATATTAATAGTTATAAAAACAATAACAAATATATTTTCTTCGAATCTTATACAATTTTTCTCGAATATTAACAAAAAATGACACATTATGTATTGAATATAAATAAAAATTGTTGGAATTACTTTGTTCAAGTAGAAAAGTAAGTAATTTTAGATCAAAGACTGCTCCTGTGTTTAAGTTCACTATTGTTAATTCGCCAATATTGTATTTCACTTAGGGAATGTTTTTCTATCGACTGAATCATAATTTTTTCCATGTCTTCTTAATTCTTTTTGTATATTGTAGAATCTGTCTGGGTTGTAAAGTTTTTCAATATTACGTTTGTTTATAATCTGCTTTTTTTAGCTTTAATTTATTCTTTTTTCTAGATTTTATACATTTAACCTTTTCATAAACATTTTCCACTAGTTAAACGGTAATTTTATTTCTTACTTTTGTTATAATTTCAGTGGCTTTGGTGTCATGACAGATATAAAGGAAAAATATTTCAGGAGATAAGTAGGATTCGATTCGAGTACGTCATCAAATGCATTAGTAGGGTTTATATATATATATATACATTTTATTGTAAAACAAAATAGATAACTACTTATTATCATCAATCTTCTAGTTGGTTTTCTATTCTAATAGAAACTAAACAAATTTCTTGTTTTATCTCTTCCATTACTTTCGGTAGCTCCATTAAGATGTAAAGAAGGTCCTGATGAGGGTCATAGAAAATTCAATAATATAATCAGTTTTCTTTTCAGGAATGTGAAGTACATATTAGTCATAGTTAGATAATGAAGTTGACCTACATTTAAAGTTTCATTTGAATGTCAATATATACAATAGAAGGATTTATTTATTTCATTTTAAATTAAACATTTTTAATTTGTGGTAGTTTAATTTATTTATCAGTCATATTTTATTTAATTATAATAAAACATTATGAGCAGTGCATATACAGATATTGTCGAGAAATTTAAAACAATGGAGAACATTAGTTTCGTAAAAGAAAAGCCAAAATTGCATTTAATTCTGTTGAGGTTACTAATTATTGTAAAAACGAAACACAGAAAACAAAATATAGTCAAAATAACTAAATGGGTATTTTCCTAGTGGGAATTAAATATTTAGTTATTTTTAAGCCGCATTTAGTTAAACTAACAAAATAAATGTCAGATTAATTACATTTTAGTCAGTTTAACTAAATACAGCATAAAAATGACTAAATATTCAGTTCCCACTGGGCAACTGCACGTTTAGTTGTCTGAACTACATTTTTTTTCTACTAAAAAACTATGTAGCATATTCAAACAAATATTTATATTATTAATAGTAAATAAATATTTACTTGAATAAAGGCAAATATTTCTTAAATCACGTATGATTTACTAAACGAAATTAATTTCACTCAAGTAAATTCTTCGATAATTCGGCCCCAATAAATATTTTTGACTACATACTATGATTTCCTTACTTTTCTGAATTGTTCACTTGTCATTACTTAAGTTTTCCTGACAACTGAATTATGGAATAATTTATTTAAGTCTATTATAATAAATATACGAAAATATTTTCATATTTCATGTTAACATCTGTCATATTGAAATAAATATTTATTTACATCAACAAAATTTGTTTTCCATGTACAAATATTTGGTCTTCCATTGTAATAAAACGAAGGATTTTTCGTATAATTTATCAGTTATTCTTCTCCATGTGTATTTTATATTAAGCAATTAAAAAAACTTGAAAAAACAGCATGTAAATTCATGAAATACATGCGTTAGTTTTCTAAAATCTTATAGTAGTAATTATACTGTAAAATTGTAAAATAAATCAACCGTTTATACAAACAAGATTCATTTCTGAACATCACGATTTAAAAAAGACAAAGAATAAAAAAACGATTGTATTTCATTTTAAATATTGAAAACGAAAAAGCACTGGATATAAACTGTTGATTATATTAACTATCAGATTATAGAAGCAAGTTAACACAAATATAAACACTGAAAAAAATTTTCTAATTTTAAGTAAATATTTACGTGAAGAGTCGCAACAAAATATTTACTTAAAATAAGGAAAGATTATCTTAATTTAAATAAATATTTGCTTGCTGGATAAAATCCAATTAATATTTAGTTGAATTAATAAACTATTTTTCTATTATAAGTAAATATTTTGTTGCGACTATTCAAGTAAATATTTACTTGAAATTGGAAAATTGGGATTTTACTGAAGAAAAAATACTTTTAATTTAAAGATTTTGTAAAACAAAATAAATTTCATGTGATCTAATCAACAAAATGTTTAGTAAATCTGACTAATCAACTCTGAATAATTAAATGAGTTACATTTCATTAATTGCACTGACTGTCCGGATAGTTAAAATAGTACTAACAATGTTTAGACGAAAAGAAAATACATCACTAGTAATATTGACTAAATTATGTGGTTGCCGGTTAGCACTTGAATGTTTAGTAACTGCATATAAATTCCACCTGAATCATGATACCGATTAAATAACATTTAGTAAGTGCAAGTAATATGAAGTTGAAATGGCTCAATATTGGGTTGCTAACAGTCAACTAAATATTTAGTCAATAATACTACTTTCCCTCAGTTTGGTATCATTTTTTCACATTTGCTGTATATTTGGTCATTTATTCTAGTTTCACGTCAAATGCCAATTAATAGTCGAATTCATCTGGTAGTTTGTTTTAACTAAAAACAATATGAGACATAGCAATAAAGCAATTGAAATTAACCCTTCTTAATATTTAGCTTACAATAATTTCTTTTGTATTTATACAGCTTCCTTCATCCAAGTTTGCAAACGAAACGACCCAAGCTTTGAGAAGTGCATAATTGACAGTGTGGAAACGCTTAAACCAACTCTAGCAGTAGGCGCCCCTGAATGGAATATCCCGTCCTTGGAACCACTTCGTCTTAGCAAGCTAGTCGCATCAGAAAATACTGGAATTCGAATAGTAGTTAATCAAGTTGATGCTTATGGAGCAAGTAACTTCAACGTCAATAAAGTCAGGTAAGTGTTTACAAACAGCTACTACATTAAGTATCCCAGCATTTGCTAAAAAACGAGTACATTTGACAAAACTGATGATCTCTTAATTGGTTCCGTAGATAGTGGTTGATTACTTTATTTCGAATTAAAAACATTAACTGCTAAAGACATAATTATTAGGAAAATATAAGTTGAGTTTGATGCTAAAAGTTTATCAAAGAAAAAAAAAGTGTCAGATGCAATGAAACAATTAAATATTTTGATTGGTTTGACACATTTGCTGTCAGGATTTAGCTGCCATTTATTGACTAAAGTAACCAAAATTTCGAAGCAGCATGTAATATTTTTTGTTCTGTAATTATTTCTGTTAACATGATTAATAATAGATATAAAAAACTAATATTTGATGCATTCACAAATTTATTTATTACTATTTAGAAGGTTTAATATGTTCTAAAAGAAAGTAAAAAAATATTTGAATTATTCTTTGCTTTTTATGTCTTTTGTTTTGTAGTCATTGTTAATTGCTCCTTTTCCTTGCACATTTGATCTGCAATTTATTTAATCAGTCATAATGTATGTGTCGATTCATAATGAAGAAAGAAATTGAGCACGTATTATTATTAATTTCCAATCTTATTTCGACATTCGGATCACGAACTCGCATCCTCGGACAACATACAGATTTTATTTTTTATTGCACGTTTAATAACAGATATTGTACATCGGGTAACTTTATATCCACATTCCACACCTACGCGAAGAATTCCGTTTGCAATTTCTATGTTAAGATGCATAACGAATACGTCTTAAACAAAGCATTAAATTATTTATATCGTTCTATATATTTTCAAATATATTAAGTTTTACTAAAGTGATTAGTTGTGCAGTGATCACTAATTGTATTTTAGTTTTTATACTTGCATGTAGTGGAGAAGATTAAATGAAATCTGTTTTAATGAAATTTGTAAAACATACTAAAATTTTAGTTACCCATTAGGTAATCATTTAGTTTAAACAATTTTTTTAAGATGTTCATAGTTAATCATCTTACAATTTTCGGTAAATAATTTAGATGACGACATTAAATGTCATCAACGATAAAATCATAGATGATAGGATATTAATAGGTACAATTTTAATAAAAACATTCAAATTATTTATTTCAGGTTTTTATTATCATAATTTAGTAGAATGAAAAAGATATAGAAATAAATGAAAAAGAAAACTCTTACATAATGTGTAACTTAAAAATATTGAAATTTAAAAGCATGATTTTAAGTTTTAGAACTTATAATTGGGGTGGAATATAATTATATTAAAAAAATAACCTGATAATTATGTTTTTATGAAATTAACTTAGGAGTAGTAAAATGTGTTTCCTAAAATAATGATATTGTAATTCCTAAATCGAGTATTTAATTCATATTTAGCTTAAATATTTTTAATAAAAAAATCCATATTATTTTAGTATCTTTAGTTTAGAAGTGTTAAATTTACTACTTTCTACTCATTTTAATGGAATTTATCAAATTCATATCGGAATCTTTTATGCTAAAGTCTGTGGGGTTCATATTTTTTAATCTAATTATAATAAATATTAAAAAATCAAATAAGACTGACATTTATTACAAAGATTGGATGATTGTTCTCGGAAATATTCTTTAGAGTTCGTCTTTTTACTTAAAAATAAAAAAGGTCAAATTTTTATGAACATAATGTGAGTATTTTATTTCAACGATTTTTTGTGTATGAATTTGTAAAAACAGATATTTTAAAATTTGGTCATATTTTTTTTTATATTTAAAAAAAGTTTTAATAAGTGCTTCAGTGGTCATTTGTTTATAAAAAGACTTCAAAAGGAGTTCAGACTTCGGATGAATAATGGAATAATAAGACTTCCTCCTATAAGCGTAATTGTAAACAACCCACAAATATACTTGTTGCAAAGAGGAAATTTGCATAATTTTCATGACAACACTTGATTAGTTACCAATTACTCACCTTCATAAGAGTATCTCATTAATGTTCTAAAGTTCCTTTTTTTTTAGAAACGATGTCAAAATTGTTTGTCCACAATTTACTTACTTTTTATAATTTGAAATTAATAATTTCCTTATTATTTTGTTTACTTATGATCGTTATTTATACTTTTTTACATTGACTGAACTTTAGTAATTTTTTTTGTTATTTTTTTTAATAAGTTGTGTATTGAATATAGACAACTGTAAATAGTAGTATTGTGTTTTTAAAAAGTTTTAAAAAATATGGATTAGTTTATTTTGTTGATATGAATATTTTTTTACATTGATATATCGCAAATTTTACACTTATGTTAATGTAAACTGGTACATTTTTTTAAACTGAAACCTATTAAGCAAAAAAAAGTAGTATTGGCGTTATTTCTTACAAAATATTTAACGTGTAGGAATTCATTTTTCTGAGACTGTTTAGAATTGAATTAGACACGAATCATTTGATATTTACGATCAATCTATTTATCTTAATTTGTTATCAAAATAAATTTAATGTTCTGAAGATATCGGTTTCACTCTTACAGGTTACATTTATATTTAATTTGTATGTTCCAATAATATTTTTGTAATAAAATGTACAGCAATATTTCTTATAAAATGAAACCTCTATTATAGTCATGTACACGTGAATTTTGCTAAATCGGTTACAAATATCACTCGATTTAATTAGAGCTAATAAGATTCCCATCAAGATCAATCAAGATCTAACACAAGATTTGTTTATATGTAGTTCGATTCAACAATTAAAAGTTTTTTTAATTAACATCCGTAATCAGGATCATATGATTTTACTACACTGAGAGAAATTGTATAATTATTTTTACTATTTTTACTAGGAATCCGAGCACAAACCTGAAATCATGTTAATTTTTAATATTATTTTAGTACCTCCGATCCACATAGGACTTTTTTCTATAAAAAGTGCGAACATGTAGCAAAATAATCGTAAAAATTGTTATACAATTTCTCTCATTGTCAGTGTAGTTCTCATATTTTAGTAGTTCTAATATTATCTTATCAGACTTCCTTTGATCTTTATTTCATTTTTACGTGTAAAATATTAAACTTAATAAACTCCACAGTCAAAAAGTTGACCGGCATATGATAATGATAGTTAATACTCTGAGGTAACCAAACTATAGAGGATAACTCCACAGGAACTCCTAAGGAGTTCCTCGGGACGTTCAAATGTCAATTTTTCCGTCCTGTTTCTATGCATCGACGATCTCCAGACGATAGTATAAACTGAACGATAAAAAGAATATTTGATATCTGAAAGACCGTCAGAGGATATCCTAAAGCAGAGGTTGAAAGAAAATATTGGTAAATCTACTTTTTACACGTTAATTCAGTTTAAAAAAGTCTTCATACTTGTACAATTTTTAAAACTTTTCGAAATAAATTTTGATCACCTTTACCATGAAAGAAGTTTTTATATTTCGTGATCTGTTGTATTTCCCAAGCACATTGTAATTATTACTTGAACTTAGTCACATCGAAACTTTTAAAAAATCTTGGAATTTCCTACTTTTTACTCTTGCCCAATTTCAATCTACTAAAAACTTCATCTTTTCAAAATATAGTTAAGTTCTTAAACGAGACTTAATAAATTAATGACAGCATACTTTTATATACATTTCAAAATCAATTATGCATTACGTTGACTCCGTGCCATCGTGATGCATGCGTATTATGCAACGTACAATACACCTAATCTCCAGTGCGTTCCAGAAAAAGAAATCGACAAAAAGTGAAGAAGCCAATAGCAAAAAATGAGTTGACAAATAATAGTGACAGTAGATGATGCGTCATCAGGAAGTGGAAATTCCAGTACTTGACGAAATTTGTAATTCTTCTCTAGTCGTGTTTTTAGTCAGAAATTTTAGGTTTTATTTTAACGCCATTGTCAAAAAAAATAAAGTAATGGAATTAACGTGAAAATCGAAAATGCATGTAAATAAACTTACGTCAATCAATAAACAGTACACTTTAGTTCACGAATTACTATGCCATTAGCAAATCACAGAAATTAAGTTATATAATACCTCCTTTAATTTCAAATCTCTTTAATTTTTACATGATATTTTGTGTCACTTTTTCTTGTATTTTTTGCACATTAAATTGTTTTGTTGTTAGTTTGATGTCCACTTATAAGAGCATAAAGAATGTCAATTAATCTCGGTTGCTGACATGTGCAGATTTGGCCCACGATGCATTACCGTTTAAATGCAATTTAGCAACGTTGCAACGTAATAGTTATTCTCGCCACGTGGTAGTTCCTGTTCGTCGTAAATAGACTTAACGTTTTCGATGCATATACTCAATTTTTCGCCGTTCCGTGCTATTACTTGCAATTACGTTGCACTACCTGGAAACAAAGTAACGAAAATGAAGCCACCGTACAAAGTTAATAATTGATCGCTTTGCAGATTTATTGTTTCAAGCAAATATTTCTTAATGTATTTTCTCACATATTTTCTTGACTCACTTTTGTAGCGTTACTTATTGTCGACTTATTGTTCAAGTTTATTTTAAGTTAACTCAAAATATATAATTTTTGTTTGTCTTTGGTCATTAGGTCATCACTATCTCGGGATATTTATCTCCTTGCCATAAAAAAATAAAAGAATTTTTATTTTTTAGTATAATTAGCTCATAACTATGCTTTGTGACTTTTATTAGTATTTAAAAAATAGTTTCTTCTTTTTAGTTTGCTCGTTAATCATTTGCATGTATTTTTTCACGTAGAGGTCATTAGTCTATTGTGGTATATGATGCGTCAAAAAAGAAACTTTCTGTATAGATTGAGCAAAATCACTCGTTTGTATATACTGTTTTTATTTATTTATATTTATATTTATGATTGCAGAATGTTTTGTATGTCATCTTTTAAATGGAAAATGAATCATTTTTATATTACCAATGCAGCATGATTCTTTAAAACCTGCAGTATATAAAATGGTCCTTTTTAATAATAAATATCACATTCGCATTCAACATCAAAAGAAAATGTTAGTGTGCCAACTTTCATGAAAGTAAGTTGAAATTAAAGACCCTATTCATTCCCGTTTAACACGTAGACTCCGCTTTGTTGTCCACGATCTTGAATTCACAATAAGTAAGTACAGTAAAGTCCCGGTATATTTGCCCGCTTGGTTCCTCACCAACCCTTCTCATCTCGTTATATTTACCAAAATAAATAAAAGGGGAGCGGAGCAAATATGCTGGGCCTAAAAATTGCGTGAGGCAATTTACACCGGGGCTCTACTATATAGATTTTCAAAGGTGATGAATCTAGGTCGCGATATTTTGGATTTTTATGACAAATTCAACTCGATTTCTGTTTGAAAATTGCATAAAATGTGTCGCGACATTGCTCGAGTTAACAATAACCAAATATTAGTTTAGTATCTGAACAGATCATTTTAACTTTAAAAATATTCTCAGACTAATTTTTAAACTTTTTGTGTCAAACAAAATTAGAGCCATAAATATTTTTGCGTCCTCCGACGTTAACATTTTGTTATTACCGTTGCCAACGGTGGTATTTTTGGGAAATTAGGAGCTCAAAACCTTTCAAGAAGTTACATCGGAAATAAAATAAACTGAACTTTGAGAATCTGTTATTAGATTTATTAAAACATTCAACTGTGAAAAACTATACATGACTTTTTGCAAAAAACATTTATATCATTTTTAATTAAAAAATTCCTAATCTTTTCGACGGTTTTTTCGTGTTTGAGTCATCATTTTGGATGCTTGCTCCTCTGTTTTCAAAATGCCTATATACACATTTTAAAACTCAGGTATCGAGGACACAATTTCTTTACTTTAAGCAAGAATTCCGAAATGATTTCAGTGTGAAAAAAGAAAAAAAAATATATATTTGAATGATCCATGATTTTTTTACATCATGTATAGTTTTTCACAGTTGCATTTTGGAAAAATCTTTTTCTGGAAGAGATTCTGAAAGTTTAGTTAATATAATGTCAGATGTGCCTTCTTGCAAATTTTGTAGATCCTTTTTTTACCTTAAATACAATGAAAACTATAATGAAAAAAGCCCATTCAGGGCCACAGGTTAAATTGATGAATACATTTTTTTTAATTTTCTAATCGAAATTACGTGACGGAAATATGTTTTATTTTTTTAACTACTTTTGTTTGTATAGACATTTTTTTCATGGTTATTTCCAAAATGATATAGTGCAACAATTTCTTAGAAAATCGCATCAAAAGAAATTTTATAATCAACTGCAGTGAATATTTTTCCGAAACTTTGAGATTGTTTAATAACATAATCAGTCTCATGGATTTGTATTCTGCAGGAGTAAAATTTACTCATGACATTATGTGTTAAAATAACTACAAAACATTATACGCTTCATTAACTATTGGCTGCGTGTACGCCGTAAAATCGAGAGAAAAATAACGCCGACAAGGGCATAAACTTGACATCGAGCTTCGTCAACGTATTTTTATGTGTTCGATATGTCGTGAATAATGACGTATTATATGAGGGTCATATGTTGCATTGATAAATCACTGACCTGAAATGTTATTGAATAAAAGTGCGAAATGTAAGGTAATGCAAGTATTGAATACTTAATTATATCTGATGAATAATAATTTCCAATCTCATGTTAAAAATGTGTAATGTGCTTTCACAAGTTATAAATTTGTTTATAAACTTGATGGACGGTTTGGCAATCTGCCAAAAATTAATGAATAGGTATTCGATATTCCAGAAAACCGATATGAAATTAAATGTTAAAATTTGAAATAATATTTTGTAAAATGCATTTTACAATGATTTTTTTAAATAACCGAGATAATAGATTATTGACAAATTTTTAAATTAATTTTTAAAATGCAAAATATTTCACTCCTTAATCAATAATGTCGTAACAGAAGCGAAGTCAAATTTTACAAATGGGAATTACTTTCATATTTTTTTCATATTTTAAGAATTACTTTCATTGCTGTCGATGATAATGCAATTTTTGTGCTGGAACTTTTTTGTCTTATCAAAAACAAATAAAATAAGATTGTCAATTTTTTGCGATTTTTAAAATGTCTTGTACTATTCTACACTTAAAATTTATTGTAAAATTAAATTTAATTTAGTATACTGTATATAAATCAGGGCCTTAAATTCATATGAAAGAAATTATTCCAGAAGTTTTATGTCTCACATTGTCGTATCTTTTTTTAAAATATTGAAAATACGATTAACAATTGATCACCGCAAATTAACTAATGATCACAAAGTAAACTTTTCTATTTTCGAAATTGCAAGAGAACATGAGTGTATTCATTTCAAATAATGAAATATTAAATTTATCATAAAAATTTTGATATCTGATTATAAATTATGATATTTATTTATTAAATCATGGTGTCCCTGTTTATCTGCTATTTTTATTTCATTTTTAAGTGCCGCATATTTTCTATTCCAATAATTGTAAAACGACCTCCTCTGATCACGATTATCTTGAATCGCCAACAATTTTATAGTTTGAGTTTCTAATTACATAATTTTGCGTTAATCAGCATATCCTGCATTTATAAGCAAAAATTATATTGCTTTAAAAAACTAAATTGGAAGCTGGAACGTTAGATAATGAACTTATTTAAATTTAACCTTTATAATAGAGCTTAAGCCTATTAAACATTGATCGCAGTAGTTTATTTGCACGGAATGTAAATAGAAAGTCATTATTTTAATCGATGCTTATTAACGTATTTAAAATCAAGAAATGATATAATCAGTATCATACAAGAAGATCGATTACTCTTTTACAATAAAATATTTCCATTTTATGCCTTCAGCAACATAAGAGGTTTTCACATCTGAATATACTGTAATTTTTAGTAACGACAGTTAGATTGCAAATTTTGTTTAGCAAAATATCGTAATGTTTGTTATTTCTCTTCAGTCAAATCTTCTTGAAACTAAAACTATTTTGTGTCATAATTAATGGTGGTGGTTTTCTGTTCAGGATTAACAGTTATTTTTCTGTTTTATTATACTCAATACTATCTTTTTAAGCTTTATTAAGTATCTTCCTCCATTTTATAAGATGAGAATTAATGGAAAATATCGAAAGCTACTGGAAATTTGTTTTCAGAACTGCCGGTAATGGTACATAGTGATAGTTGCTACTATTCATTTCATTAATTACTAATAATCACAGCATGTTACCATACTATGGAATCTTTGAATTTATGCTAAATAATGTATCAGTAATTATTCATAGTATCTCTGAAAACCATTTTGTTGTTAATTTGATTAATAATTATAAGTACAGTTTTTAATAGTATTTTTTTTTACATTTTTATTATTTAGAGGAATTTAATTTATATTTAGTGTCATTGAAAAGTTCTTTATGGCACTTTTTTATATGATACAAAAAGGTTTATTACAAATAGCATTTTTAAATAAAAATATTGAGTCATTGTAAAATTAACAAATAGTTAAATTTTTCAATTTATATCTCTTAATGAACAGCAAACTAAGTTTTTGTTAGCTACAATGAAAAAAATTTACTTGACAAATTCAACTACCATCAAGAAGTTGAGTCGAGAGTAGCTCAAAGAAATACTTTTTTTGTTAGTATAACTTTGTTGATGTTTACCCAGTAAATGAAAAAGTGTTCCGAATGACTACAGATCAAGAAATACGATACTATGCATAAAATTCAAAAAAAAAATGCACTAATATAATAAAAAATCCACCGCCTATAGCTGCACTAAAAATAATTCCACTAAAAAGAATTTACAGAAAAATTCTTAGTTGATTTGACTACTTTTTAACTGCGTAGAGTAGTTCGATACTCTTCAAGAAAATTTTCTAAGTTGCAGTTACTACCATAAAGAAGTTAAATAAACTAAAAATGTAGTTCTGCTAAATTCAATTAAAAATACATCGCTCCAGCATGTTAAATAGTTTTTAGTGTACTAGGTAGTTAGACTCTAAAAAATGTTTTTAAATGTAGTAGAAATTAACTGCCAAATGTCGTTTCCATAACTGTATTTTTTGTTAAATGCTTTATGGTTGTAACTATAACCAATAAAATTTCGTTGAGGATCTGCTGAAATATTTTCAGTAGTTAAAAAGTAGTCAAATCAGTTAAGACTTTTTTTTAAGTGTATTCATGATACTTTCATTGAGTTCTTAGTATCACATTCGTGTACCCTGAACTGTAAACTATAAGAATACTCAGTTTCGACAGATAAAATCTAGTTACAGACTTTAGCCACAAAATTAATAGAGATTGAATCTTTTCAGTTATTCTTGTTGTTGCGGGCCAGGTTAGGCATTACCCAAAAAAGACTTCGTTCTGGCTAAGTGGTTAATAGAATATTAGACCGTACTTTAATCATCGATAATTAAGATACACAAATATATTGGAACTAACGAGATATATTACTTATAGATTTGAGGCATATAATTTGAGTGTAGAGCCATTGAATTTTCGAAAAAAATAACTTTTTCAAAAACTCCACTGGTTTTAAAATTAGTTCGAAGGGTGGGAGCACATTTTAAAAATTTTTATAAGCTCTACAATTTATCTCCTATCTTCGTAGAATTAAAACAAATGAAGAATTTGACACCTTATACGTTGCGTTTCAATAAAACCGACAAATCAAAAAGCCGACAGTAGAAAAACCGAATTTCGAAGATTGACTGCTAAAAAGCCGACATATAAAAAAATACGCACAGGGACAAGCGGTCAGTCATTTTTTAAAGTGTCGGTTTTTTTTTACTATTGGTATTATGACAACTCGGTTTTTCGACCTGTCGACTTTTTGATTGGTCGGTTTTTCGACCCACACTATAAAACATAAGCTCGCAGAGAGCCTTCTAATGCGCAATTGGTCATAAACCCCCGCAATCATTACAAACTCCTTTTTTCGACAATTCTGTGGTATTATAAGGCTCTCTGTGCACACAATTTTTATCTGAACGTAAGATATAATATGAAGAATTTTTGTTTTTTCAAGCTTTATAACGACGTTTTACGTGATTGACGTTATCATTTTATAGAAACGAGTTACACGTGAGAAACAGCAAAAATCGACACCACTCTCACCACCTCTTTTGTTTCTGTAACAAGAGAAATATTCTTCATAGGTCCAAATATAAATAAAAAAAGAAAAGTTATTAAAAACATCCTCATAATTGACTGACTCAGATAGGCTGATAACATAGGATCACAAACAAATATTATTAAGAGATATTGAATCACAGATAGTGGATCTTATAAATTCTTAGTCGCTGAAACCGAATTCGTTGACCAATTTAACCCATGACGTCAGATATTTCATATATCCTAACCTGGAGTTGCCAAAAAAAGGATATTTTTAACTATTTTTCGATCCTGACGTGATGGGTGAAATTGGATAATCTATCACTATTTGTATAAATATATTTTTGTTTAACTAACAATTTTTTACTCTTTTTTAATTTTTTTCGATTTCGTCGTCATTTCACATTCAGAAAAACGCGTTTATCTACAAAATCGTCAATTAAAGATTAAATAATGAATAAAAAAAATTCCTGAAAATGGATTTAGGATATGTCCTTTCAACAATTGTTAGAATAGATTTCGGAATGTATTGGCTTTCTTGCAATTTTTTTTTTGAATTAATCCGTTTTTTTCTCGAAACTTTACTGGACTATATAAAATGCTTCCATTAACTATTATCTCTACGTATATGTAAAAATTTTCAACTTAAGAGAAATATATTTTGAAATTATAAAAAAAAAATAGTATAGTACATAGAATTTTTTTAAAAAATGGATTCAACATTAAGAAAGAGCACCAATTGACATAACATCGTTAAATTTCATCATATAATACAACATTCAATTACTGAACATTATTAGGTTGATCAGTTAGAAAATGAAGGCGCTATGATCACATCCGTGTTCAAAAACTTAGTTTCGACAAAACCTCGTTAATGTTTGACGTGGAAATTTAGTGCATATCTTTACCTTTAATGTCTTGACTATACAATTATCCTTGCAAAGTTTTATTCTCATTTTCTATTTCTTCTATGAAAGATATCGCGTCTTTTATTCTTCTATTATTTAATTTTTCCTCCATATAAAATTTTTAAATATCTTATTGGGATAGTTTTGTTCACCTCTTTAATAGACCAAGGAACCTTTTAAAATATAATACACGAAATATATATATATTTTTGGAGCGAGGGTGTAAAATGACCCCAGAAGGCGTGAAATGAGCATTTTTCACCCGCTAATGAGGGCGTAAAATAGGCATTTTACTCCTACTGCATCCAAAACAATCTTTCGTCATAGTGAGTATAAAATTTGAAATTTTCAATTCCAAAGGCTAGAAAAATGCAGTGATATTTTATTTCAACAAATTCTGGTATAAAATCGAATTTTACACTCACTATAACCAACAAAATTACAAACAATTTCAGGTTGTTTGATATTTAAAATTTTAAAAATTAAAAAAAAGACTCTACTTCATGTTTACCTCCGTCGTTAGATTTCGGAACATTATAAATATTTCAATTATTTTGATGGCCATGAAACGTGTACTTTTTATAAAAACAATGTTATCCCCAAATTAAAATGACCACATTGGATTTTAAATATCAAACAACTGTTTTGTACTCAGAAAATTGACTCAGCGACCCCAAAAACTCCCTAATACCAAGTAAAATTACATTCGAGTCAGTGGATTGAGTATACGCCTACGATTTTCAAAAAGAAATCGACTTCAGTAGCCATTATAAAAGTTAACTTTTTCCATTGGTCCTATCTTATTGCACATTTTTGTCAGGATATTGATACTAGTACTATACTATACTATACTTATTTTGTCAAATAAATGCTCGGAATTTGTTTATTTTTAAATTTTTTTTCGATACATCATTCGAAAGAGCGGAATTTGGTCAATAACAAACGTATGTTTCAACATTTTTTTCATTACATTTTAATGCTAAAAAGTAATGGCAAACTTCATGTTAAATTTATGAACATTCGGTCCTTAATGGGTTAAGTAAATTATGTTTAAGAAGTACTAAAATTAACATTAGAAACAAATAACAGAAATTTGAAATTCTTATTATTCATGAGTCTAATGAAACTATTTTCTTTGAATTTTCAGGCTGGATCTCGACACACTTCGTTTCGGCGTGGAAATATTATTGCCCCTCTTGTACATAAATGGCGTATACGAGATCGACGGGCGTGTCTTGTTGCTTCCAATCCGGGGAAGTGGTCCCATGACCGGAAATTTCACGGACGTCAACGCTGTCGTCAAAATGCAAGCCAGCCTTCGAAAGGACTCTGAAGGTCTTGAATATTTGAACATCAACGACTTCCGCTTGAAAATTTCAATCCGCCAAGGTAGCTTAAAACTGGAAAACCTTTTCGGTGGCGATCCAACCTTAGGTAACGTCGTCAACTCAGCCATCAATTCCAATTTCGATTCCTTCATCAAAGAACTTCAGCCAGCCATCGAGAGGGCGTTAGGAACCAAATTCCGTGAAATCGCACAAGGAATAATCGATCCGTTCACCTTCGAGCAGCTCTTCCCTACCGATTAACTTTCGACCTAGTTTGTGTCCAACAGATACAACTACTTCCGATTGTCCAAGAATCTACCTCGCAATTAATCTGGTGAAATGTTTTGGATGCCTTCGGAGTCGAAACGACTGCAGAAACGATTGAAGAAATTTGCATCCAAAATGACGGATTTTGGGAACAAATTGCTAACGCGTCGTTTAAAAATAGGTTGCAATTCATTCAGGTGTTTGCTTCTGTATAAGACTATTGTATTTTAATACAATTTAAAATGTACTTTAGCGGTGTACTTTCTAATTGATCTGAAGGAAATCGGTATGGAAATCCGTATTAATTTCCAGAATGTCCACGGGAACTTTAAAGGATCCAGAAGATTTCGGGACGTTCGTGGAAACGAAATGCTTTTAGGATTTCCATGCAAATTTTCTCACGTTGTATCCAACGATATGACGATCTCCATGGAATGTCATGTTGATTTAAACCAAAAAGTCATTGGAGTAAACATAAATTTCAAAAGAATTCGAATGTATATTCTACACGTATGATTGAAGTTCAGCTTGTATTTAGATATTAGATTTATTGTTCACATATTTTGTATATAAATATATCAAACATTTTAAAATTACGTATACATTTGTGTATGAAACGAAAATTTAAGAAGCATGCAGAATGCTTAGGATAAATTTACGAAAATTTCATAAGCGTTCAGTTGTTATATTTTAAATGAAACTTTTGAAATTATGTTCTTAGAAAAATTGCAAAACTTCAATCATATTTTGAAAAATTTTATTTCATATTGAAAAAGTTTCTGAAATGTAGTAAAAACGTATTGATGTAACATAAAAAATGACCCTCTTGCAAATTTATCTTGTGAGATTTTATACGTTCGAATAATGCATTTAGAAATTTGACAAACATTGATTAAATTGTACACGATTATATTAATATATGTGAATAGTCAAATATATTAATGAAAAATGCAATAAACGAAACTATTTAATGTTAAGTAAGCGATTGTATTTGTATACGAGTATTCGAGAAATATATTATCGATAATCAGTATTGAAGATATCTGATTACAATGAAATATTGAAGCAAATACCTACTCGAAATTTACTTCTTCGGTTAAATAACAAAAATTTAATTCGTTTGAATGTTATTATGATTGTTTCAAATTAATTATTTTATAAATATTAATATATTTGAAACAATTGTATTTTGGAACAGTGGCAATTCATACTTTGTAGTAAATATGTAAGCATCGTGCGCGCGATTTATATTAAGGATAAACTAAGTGCAACAAAACAACGTGTAATTTAATGACTAAATATTTAATAAATTTTTATGAATTACAATTAATAATTGAGATTAAAACTTATTTTTGTCATTTAAGAAATTATTAAATGTTTGTTTGAGGCACTATTTCTTTTTCACTTCCCTTCAATATCCGTTGAAGCTTTTTCAAAAATCAAATAATAATCGTAAAAATAATTCTTATCAGTCCGAAAAATATGGTCACCAGGACAACATTTTTTACTATGCAAATTTCGAAAGATGACTTTATTGTTGTTATTTCTGAAATGGAAAAAAATTATTTCAAGTAAAAAGTTTTAAAAAATGCATTTAGTCTACACTAGTTGAAATTTTAATCCTACTTTAATGTTTCATTGTGAGATCATAAGTAGGAGGTGAAATGGAAAAGTATAAACAAATATCGACGCTCTATTGTTTCCGAATAATTTTTCCCACTCAATCCGATTCCGAAATCGAAATTTTTAGATTAGCCCCATTTTAAAAAAGAGTAAAGAACCTGTTAAAAATCGACGATAAAAGGCAGACAGTTCTTTTTTAAAACAGTACGAGATTGTGTATGCACGGATTTTTCCGATAAAAGCAAACTTCAAGTCAAAATTGTCATATATTCGGAATTTTCTCACGATGAATCCGACTCAGCAGTTAAAAGTGTCAAATATTGGCTCCATTTTATGAGAAGAAACAAAACAAAGTAATTAAAATGAAAATGCTTCTTTGCGAGACACTTCTGTACATGCATCTGTAATTAGACTAAATTTGAATTCAAAGTTTAAACTGATAAATTGGTCCAATATGAAGTATCTTTAATCTTTATATTCAAAGACATTTAGTCCTAAATTTTCAGCTTTTTAATAAGAAAATTTGGATAAAGATAAACCTAGTTTAGAAATTTTAAAATAAAAAATTAAACTGATTTGTTTATTGATGTAAACCTAACGTCTGCTAATAATGAAAATTTGATATTATTTATTAGGATCACTATACTTTCCTTTAGCGTCTCCGATGGTTGACGACTTGAACGTAGAAAGTTACGTAGACTTATGTAGAATTATTTTTGTGATTTGTATTACCTTTTTTTCTTCATTTATTGCTGTTTGTCGTTTTCGGCCCTTTTGGATACTATATTGTCCACATTTTCTCCAGAGGGCACACATTTTTTCTGTGTTGTATTCTTTGTACTTAAATGCTATTAGAATGACGGCAAAAATCTGAAAACATCTAAAAATATAAAAGGCATTCTATATACATCGATCACATTAACTTAGAAGCTGTCTAAGAGATACTACATTAGATTATCTGTCATTTAAATTTTCATTCGA
Source organism: Trichopria drosophilae (assembly GCA_030407085.1). Lineage (NCBI taxonomy): Eukaryota > Metazoa > Arthropoda > Insecta > Hymenoptera > Diapriidae > Trichopria > Trichopria drosophilae. The sequence continues at coordinate 196,950,399 of CM059582.1, forward strand.
AATTTTCTTTAAAGTAAAAATACTTTTGAGGGATTTATATTCAACCAGACGAAATGCTTGGAAAACCCCTACCATGATGTAATTACAAGAGAAAGTTATATTATATATTCGGGGCGCATATTTTTATCCTGTAATCCGTTATTTGAGAATATTTTTATGTTTTTTTAAAACATTTGGTATTTCTCTTAATTAAAACCACGTGGTGAATTTGAACGTTTGTAATTGTTGATTGATTTAAGGAAATGAAAATCGAAAACACGGAAAACACAATCTGATTGTTACACTTCTAGATATTGATGTGACAACCACATTAAATAGTAAAATTCGGTGCAACTAGATTGTAGGACCCGAACCATATAGTCGTCACAACACATAACCACACGAAGAATTTCTGTCATAAAGATAAATGTTATAACAGTTAATAAATTATAATTCTTGAAATGAAATAGTTTTACTAATTAAACTATGAAATACTTTCCACATTAAATATAGACAATAAATTTCAATTAAAACGTATCACCGGTTGTACGCTATTAAAATTGAATATAACGATTCTAATGAAGGTGCTAACTTCAAGTATTGACATTGTCATATCTAGGGCGAAAAAATGCGACTTTTTGCTCTGTTCTTTTCTCGATACGTAAAATATGAAATAAAAATAAATTTCATGTAAATGAGAGGAATGTTTCTATCAATATGTGATACACACGAAATTACCTAATAATAATATTTAAATTTACCAAATAATAATATATATATAATTATATATACAGTACCGCTCAAAAGTATGAGCTCACCCTTGCGGAATTTTGGCTAAATTAAAATGTTGATATCTCATCGCCAAGTTAACGTACGGGAAAAATAAAAAAAGGGAATTAAAGAGGAGAGGCTTTCAGCTTCTCAGTCGTGGTGGTTTCATTTCTATATATACATTTCCGTATGAACTATACTCGATTTACTAAAGTGATTTTTTCGTTTTATTTTTTTCTTTTTCAATCAGCTCCCATTTTTTTTTAAATGATTGCAACAGAAATGTACAACATGTAATCGAAAGGTAATCCCTATAGCTTTAATTTGCCTCTTCGGGATTTAGTCTAATATTTCTTTACAAATACTTATTTAATTTTGAACAAATTAATGTGATTTTTTTTCAATCTGCTATATCTCGGAAAATTAATGTGATATAAAAAATGTTTAAGAAACAAAAAGTTTCATTTTTTAATTATCTAATACGAAATTAATAATTTATAATTAATTTATAATTAAAAATAATACGAAAAAATCACTTTAGTAAATCGAGCATAATTCGTAGAGAAATGTATATATTGAAATGAAACTGACACGACTGAGAAGTTGAATGTCTCCTCTTTAATTATCTTTTTTTATTTTTGGCAATGAGATATCAACATTTTAATTTAGCCAAAATTCCGCAAGGGTGAGCTCATAATTTTGAGCGGTACTGTATATATATATATATATTTACCGTTTAACTCAAACCAAATTTTGAGAAGTCATCGTATATACAACCTCAATTTAAGTGTCATAACATTCGATAAAATGTGCAACTAAGGGATGTCGAGCACATCACGGCGCTCGCCGCCTGCAACGTCAGAAGCGAGTAAAAAGACTAAACATTTTGCGCTGATCTTTAAGAATCACCAGCAGATATTTTTGTTACGAAAATACTTATTATTATATTCACTACCGAGTAAACGATTTTGGAAAAATTCTGTTGCTAGGAAGTTCGTAGAAATACGTGGAAAAGTTCGGTATTGAGTAGTAAGCTGTAGAACCTGCAAACAGGATTTAGAATTTTTTCAGGAAAGCTGAAATGAAAGCTTTGGTCATCCTATCCCCGCCAATTATGTGGATTACCAATACTTATTAATTAATGAATACGCTGTATTACGAGAGACTGAAACATGCAGAAAATTAATATATACGAATTTTGTAGGTTTTGAATTCGTTTTGAGAGAACTACAATTTTCCTTGTTATATCAAAGTACAAAGATGATTTTTTGAATGAGAAAAAGAGGAAAAAGTATTTTTTTTTCAACTTTGGCACCCTTTAGCTTTAAACATTAACTTGAACAGTAATGGCTTACAGGCATAAAATGTAGAGAATGTAATTCTCTACAAATTTTGTTTCAAAAAACATTTTTCACTACAACTTACCATTCTTATGAAAAATTGGATCCAAAAAAAATGAGACATTTGTTTTTGTTTAGCTATTGGGTTTTTAAAGAAAATAAATTCAAAAAATTCTGAAAAAAATTCTGAAAAAAATTCTGAAAAAAATTCTGAAAAAAATTCTGAAAAAAATTCTGAAAAAAATTCTGAAAAAAATTCTGAAAAAAATTCTGAAAAAATTCTATTGCATTCTTTAATCAATATTAATCATTTTTTGTTCCTATAATTTTTTTCCAAAAGTCCATAGTTTAAGAGAAAAAAATTCTTGAATGTTTAACTAAAAAATTTTCGGCCGCCATTTTCAATTTTGTGGACAAAAATTAATTATATAAATCATCGATACTTTAAGCTTAGACCAAAAGTATCCGATCTACAAAGATTTTAGAGTGATTCCAAACCGGAAACTGGACGAAAATCGAAGTTGAAAAAAATCGTGTTTTTTACGAAAAACCTCCATTTTCTCGTGGACATTTAAATTTTTTCAATATTTCATGGACACCATCGGAAAGAGCAACCTTTTTTCGGCAAAATTCACTATGTCACGGTTATTTTCTCCGTCAAATGAATTTGAAATAGCGACATGAAAGTCGTGGCTTAAAAAGTGTCCTTCCCGGTGTTAGTGGGTTAATTTCTGACTAAACCTGTGAAATTTCAATGCTTCTCAGTGGTTCCTTTTTCACTATGACAATCAGTGCTTATTCACTGAGAAGCAATGAATTTACACAGTTTCAAATTTAGAGCGTAGCTAATTTACACTAAAGAAACTAAGGTGATTCATTCGCCTAAAATTGTTTTATCCGAATTTACTAAAATGAAAATTATCGCACCTCAAAATTAATATGAAATAATTTTTACGCTGGTATTTTATATTGAGTGTATTATTCTCTGGCTCACAACTGATATGTTGTATAAATGATTAACTGCGAGTGTTGAATTGTAACTTCTTATTGTTAACATGCACGTTTCAGAATAAACAGATCGTTAGTAAATGTTTCAAATCAAGATTGGTCGTCAACTAAACTGACGAATAAAAATCATTGGTTATGAAAGAACCTCCGTAAGCTCCATGTAAAAAATGCCCGTTTTCAATGGCTGTTTTCGGTACCTCGACATTTAAAACTTTTCTTATACCAAATGGTTATTTATGATGCACCAATAAACCATGTAAACTTTTAAAATGAGCATCTGTTCCGTTTACAAAATATAGGAGGTTAAACATTGCTTCAAAGGGGACTGTAATACATAAAGCTGCTATATTCTTTAGACAAGATCAGCTATATTTCTTCAACGAAGCATATGCTCATCTTGGAATTTTTGAGGGATTATTGGGTCGTCATATATAACCAATTTGCATAAAAAAGTTTCAAAATTCGAGGTACGAAAAAGGTGCATTTTTCCGAGGCTCTTTAAGTTACAGTTTCAGAATTTTAAGTGATATAACCTTAAAACTTTGTTTCGTTTCAGAAAGGACTCAGAACAGAATAAATGGAAAAGTGGGTGCAGTCAAATATGTTGCCAGGTCAAGTACGTTGTAGTTCATGATATCATCAGTCACAGTTGCAATGGGCACAACATCTGAAATTAGCCAGTTTTTTAGATATAACGAATCGACGGTTACAAATTTCGTATTTATACAGTTTTTAGATTCGAATATATGTCTTATTAAATTACAATAAAAATTTTAGATTTCAACACATCACGCTGAAGTAATCTCCAAATGAATTGAAAAATGCACATAACACTTGAGGGCTGCAGAAATATCCTAGAGATGGTTTTTCAGCTACTCTGCACTTTCTGGAAAGCGGAGGCGTCGACGAATCAAGAAGGCAGATAAAAAAATCTTGAAACATTAGTAAAATCCCTGAACAGCAGGGATGATATTACAGGGAAAATTTAGTTTAATATGAAGTCGAATTTGTAATACGTCATTGTGCTTCATCCAAAGTGTATTTTTGTTATTTATGTTTAGAATTTCCACACTAATTCGTTTGTTTTTATTTAGATAAATCTCACTTGATACTAAATAAATCCTACAAAGTGTGGTCACAAAAACCTAATTAAATCTTTAAACCCATCAGTAGGAACTTATTCAGAACATAAACAAGTAGATTTGTAGGAACTTGTTTGTCAACTTCTTACATTTAAATATGGTGTTAGTCAGCGCAAACGTCACGACTTATTTATCGACCTATTAACCGACTGTTGGACTTTTTTCAATCCTCTCGAAGGTCGCCGGTCCGACAGAGTCACGCACAATACGCGGTCTGAAAGTAAATGCAGTTATTTACCATTTCTTTCTTGCAATTCAAGAATTATTTATTTTATTTATTTGTTAATGATTTTCAGGTACCTTGAATGCGTACACTACATTTTTTAATTTGTCTTAAGTGTATAATATAACATTCACTAATTTATTTTAAATACGGAAGTAATAAGAAAGACTTTGCGACAGAAGGTTAAGTGGATTTACGATTCGTTTATATTGCAAGATAGCTGTAAAAATTCAGCAAACATCGTCGGAGCGTAAATCAATATGCTGCAGGAGTTAATTTCGGGTCAGGGGTGGTCTGCCTTGAAGGTTCATTTGATTAAATCATCTTACTTTAATTTCGGGTTTTATTAAGATTAATATCGTTCTATTTTTGGACAGAAGATTGCAACTCTTAATTCAATTTTATTGAACTTTTATATGAAGAATTTCATTAAATTATTTATCGATACAAAAATTGACAATATCCATACGGGTACTTTTTATGAATTTATTACTTTTTTCAAGAAATAATCATTTATTTGATTAATTGTTTAAAATTAAACGAATCAATTTAAATGTTGTTATATGTTATTTCAAGATATCAATAGATGTATGCAATTAATATTTATTTGATTAGTAATAAAAATCTCATGTGGATTATGGCTGATCAATAATAAATATTTTCACTTAAGACTTGTTATTGAAGTCGTTCTGTAAAGATGCTTGCTCTTAAAATTTTTTTTTCCATTTCTTAGGTTAGTAGTAAAAAACAGTCCTTAATTTGTATAACATAATTACGTACATTTAAACCAGTGTTATTTTTTAAATTAACAACTTTTCACTGAAATACCAGACTAATCTCTTAAAGATGTTCACAACAAATATTTAAGATTTCAAATTTTCGTAGACATGAAGGGTTAGATATAAGTTGTTGAGAGTATTTCCTTTTAATGTCTTTTGATTTTAATAAAGTACGTGCCAGATGATGACGCATTATATAAATTTGTCCTATAAGTATATTATAATCTTTAATCTTGATTTTTAGTCACTATGTACAAATAGTAAGTTTTACAAATAAAAGTTTGTTCAAAGTCTTACAGAACGCATTTAGTGGACCTTTTATATATATGTTCAATAGGTTCTATAATTCTTGCAAAAGACTTTATTTTTAAAATTCTATAGATAGATAGATAATATTTATTATTATCATGGAGCAAAAGTTCATTAGACAAAAACTCTATATTGTGGGTTTGGAAAATTTTCAGTACTTCTATAGACTATATTTTCCCGTGTTATACTAGAATCAGTAACTATGAAAATAAATTCTCTTTATTAGATAATATTAATTACATACCATACATTATGCTATTATTAAAGGGCTCCACGTCTTTATTTCACGCGACAACTACTCACACGACAAAATAGAACACGACAATTGACCACACGACAAAATATCACATAGACAAATAATCATAATAAAAAATATCACTACGAATAAAACCAACCCAATAAAAAATTTGATCATGCACAGAAATTACTTTAATTATACATGGAAAAACATTACACACGGAAATTCATATCAGTGTTTTGTCGCCGCCGTTTTGGCGTCAGAACGCTTTGGCCCCGCTGTTTTGGCGCCGGATGTTTTGGCTCCGCCGTTTTGGCACCAGTCTTATTATTATTTGACCCTGGTTTTAGTCGCGAGAATTATTTTAGATCAAACATACAGTATAGTGAAATGGGGGAAGCGAAGAAATGTCAACGTCACGAAATGAACCTAACCTAACTAGTCAGAGCTCCGCCTACCTCTAATAATGCCTAAAAGCACATGCGTGCCATAAAACTAACCTAACCTAACCAGTCAGAACTCCGCTTACTCCCAATAATACATAAATAAATATCGCTGCATAGGGAAATTTTTAAATGTGTGTATTTTGTCGACGTGACATTTTATCAATGTGATATATTGTCTTTGTGGTATTTTTATGCGAGACATTTTATTATTGTGATAATTTGACGTGTGATCAAATATCCGTGATATTTTCTCGTGTGATCATTTGTCCGTGAAATAAAGACGTGCTACCTATTAAATTATTAATACACTTTTCTATATTACGTTAATAATTCATTAATTTTAATTACGTCTCTTGTAATCTTTGATTAATAACAATAAAGTGTATTGATTATTCAACCCCAACAAAAGAACGTACCGGCAATTTTTTATATGATATACACTGTTCAAAATGTTCGGACACTTTATGTTACCGGAGTAATAGAATTTTAATAAAACCTGTAGCAGACAGACAAATTATGCAACGGTATGAGAAAATTACGAAACTTGTAACAGAAACATGAATATGAATCGGCGAGCGAATGTGAAGTTAGTTTGATTTGTTGCCGCCAGGGGCAGACGCGACATTAGAATGCGCTCGCGATTCCTATTATAGAAGTTGAATTGTGATCCCATCATAACGGATTCCATTGGTCTCGCTTTAGTGCATAAAGCATTTCATATCCGAATAGCATAACATCATTATCATTATGACGATACGAGTACAATGACAATATGCGAATAATATTTTATTATATGCCGAAAATTTATATGCCAATGTTGGTTCGATAAATTTGATGTTTTATATAATTTATTTATGTAATTAACAAATCAACTTAAATCACTAAGTACATAGCTATATAAAAAATGTTCATAAATTATTTAATGAAGCCGAAACATTTTTATTTATCTTACACATTTCTGTTACTGTAACTACACAGAGTGAAAGGAAATAGTTAACGGAACCTCGTTGTATTAGTAAAATGCGTAAATCCAAAAAGCTGTTGCATTAACTATTTCCATGGTAAACGGTACAATAAAATTGTTGCATTTTCTATTTTTCGATTGTTAAATCGTTCGTACATAACCTCAACTATCAACTCTAACCTTACATATAGTTAATTCTACTATTTAAGAGGTTAAAATCGATTCTACTATTTTTTCATGGTTCCATTAACACTTTTGTTCTCACCGTGTAAAAGTCACTAAATGTTGTTTCAGAAAATTATGAAATGGTAACCGTAAAAAGCTTCCATTACAAGTTTCAGAAAATTCCTACAGAAATTTTTAACAGTGTATGGGCATATCATTTCAACTTTTAAGATTCTACATATTAAATTTTATATGACACACATATATCCATGCATTTTTTTTCACTTCATTATAAATTACATAAAAGAAAACGGTATTTAACTCATTTGTAAGACTTGTTAACATTCCTGTACATGAGAATTCCCTCCAAAAATTTGTTATCATATGCACGAGGTTTCCACATGTTTGGATATTTATGATATATTAAAACTTGAGGTTTTGTCGGTTACTGTTTAGGATAATAAAGTTGTAATATTTTTATTTGATTTTTTCTAATTGATTAATTCAATGTATAATTTTGTTTACTACCAATGCAAATTGTATTTCGTTGTAGAGACATTATATACTCCTTTGTAGAGACATTAATCCTTTGCTACGCGAAATTTCTTTAAGTACCAATTCGACATTGCTACATAAACAGAATATTATGCACAGAATAGATCAGAGCATAATTTTTTAATTTAGATATTCTGTTCTTGGATGTGAGCGACCTTTAATTAAGAAATCTCTAATCTTCTCTAATTAGGGAAACGTGGTGATTCCGACCTACCTAATAAAATTAGATTTTTAAGAAAAAAAACCATAAGTAAATCTTTAAGTGTAATATGAATTTTTAAAGTATATTTAATGAGTTAAAATTTTGCTTTAATATCTAAATTTTCCTATACATGTTTAATGAAACTAATATGTTGGCCGGAATTCCCCACAATATTATAGATTCTAGCAAACTGTGGGTTTGGCTCATCCTTGTTCGTACTATTTTCAGCTAAAATGAAGTATGACATCACGATATAATATACAAAGCTTGACTGCATATTTCTAAGAGTATATGTCATTTTGTAACTTATTAAACCAGATTAATTGTTATATATATCATACTACGCTTCTTTTAAAAAGAATACAATACAATGAAAATGTTGATGCTTGCGGAAAATCTTAGTATTTGCCAGTATTTCAAATATTTTAAAATTTCTGCTTATCAGCCGGATAATAAAGTCCAGAATTACCCTGAAGTTCGTAAATACGCCGTTTTCCACTAGTACTTTTTTGAGCAATCCTGGAAATGTTGATAGGACTCCCATTATTATTAATGAACTAGATTTCGGTCTATGCCAAGACCAATCTCGTGATCGTCCCTTTCTCGAAATTATCTCGAAATGCAAAGCAAGACTACCTCTACGCTCGTGTCCTCAAAACGAGACCGAAATACCTCACGGTGTTCTTAAATAAATTTAAATAAAGTAGCCCTGAATCCCGAAACTAACGACATGCTAACTTATAAAAATAATCCCTGTTAAATAGAAAATTGAAAATTTTTGTTTCTACTACAAAAATAAATTTTTGTTCATGAAATTTACAGAGAGACTCAACTTTTTTTGTCACAAATGAGTTGTAATTGTTTGAATAAAAATATTTTCTGATATTTTTATGTTCATTTGTTTCCAAAATACTCCCCTATCTTCAAGTAAAAAATCGAATGCCAAAAATACGATTATGTGAAAAATGATAATTGATAAAAGTTGACGAAACTATTTCAGGTTGTAACAGAGAGTAATTTCATAGCAGAAAGAATATATTTATTTCATAATTTGTTGATACTTAAGTAAGTTGTGAAAGCATTTCCTTAAGTAATTTACTAAATAATGAATGGGGGTTAATTCCCCAAGAGCTTTTTGCAAATTAGGAATTTAAAAAAAGAGTACTTTAAATGAATAATATCATTTTCTTCCGAATGTTTATTTGATAACGTTTTATCTTATCCTTAAACTTAAACATAATTTACGTCAATTGTTGTCAATTATATAGGAAATATGCGGTACTTAATAAAATATGCGTGAACATCGATTTTTTTTCAGGTATAATGGCATAATAATTAGAATTAGTGCACGGCTTTTAATATAAACAATTAAATGTATTTTATTAAACGAATGTATTTAATGTATAAATTAAAATAGTCTTATATGTAAAATTCCACAAACACAACCATAATTATACAGTATTCCTATGACTTTCAAGCATCCACTTTTCAAAATTAACTTTGTATCATACTTTAGAACTTTTATCTTCAAAACTGGCATTAATTTCATTACGTACTACAGCACGATAAATTTTTTTAATTTTCTTAGATCACACAAAGTTTCTAGAAGAGTACATAGTTGTGACTACCACCTTCTATGTACAATCGATCGGTCAGTTTTTTACATTTGTACACAGGGACAATCCATCATCGTCGACTTATTTGGTAAATCTAGAAATCACCTGTCGTGTTTCCAATGGTAACATGTAAAATTAATTTGGCCCATTTTCTGGGAGTATATTATAATTTTTTGGCAGATTTTGTTCTACGGTAATAATTTAACGGATTACTCTCGGTCTGGGAAGAGTTCATCATAAGTAAAGTGTCGACTGATTTTGTTAGAGACCGAGAGGACTAACTTTGAAATTGCTTTTTCTATATTAGGCGTCGTAGCTTCAAGCAGCTCTTCTTTGCTATTTTCCAAAACGGAATTGATTGCCGTAGCTAATGTACTTTCTGGGCCGTCGCTTGGCATGAATTTCGCAACGTAGTCACTAATGTGCAGTTTTGTTGTCATCGCCGTAAAGAAAATGTACTTTTGTCCTCTGCGTTCGACCGTTTTGGACTGCATTATAACTTTGGCTGTGACGTTATCTGAAAATGTTAGAAATACGTTAATAAATGCATTCTATGTTAGTATTTTTAAATAAAATTGTACATACTTTATTCTTTGCGATAATTAGTATGTGCTTACTTATCGTACGAGTCTGATTTCATTATTCATCTTGATTATTTTAATGATAATTCAATTAAAATCGTGTAAAATTGAGAATATGTATCATTTAAATCAATTGTTATGTCTACTATTTTGATCGCTGTTAGTGACTACTTAGTTAATAACAGTGACTGCTTATAAACGAATTTTTATGCATTTTTCGCTTACAAGGTAGCTAAATTGGTTTACTTTTATAGTAAGAAGAAGAATCATTGCACATACTATATGTATTTAGTAAAAACCGAATATATTTGAAGTTTACTTTTATAGTTAACTACTACCGTTACTTAAGTAAAATATGTAATGTATCTTCTACTTTGGTGTTATACTTTTGATAAAAATTTCTCAAAACGGTAAATAGCTATCATCATGAAAGTATTAGTTGTTCATAAATTAAAAGTACAGTAGAACCTCGGGACTTCTAAGGACCTCGGGAATTCGAAGTCAAGTGGTACAAAATTTACGGCTCGTGGTACACATATCGATATCGAGGGAAATACCGCGTTAAACTACGGCGCTGAAAATTGCGCAGAACACATGCGCACTAAATTTAGATGTCCCAAGGTTTTACTGTACGTAAATCTATAAGTTAACATTCTTCTTTTCCGTGTATTTCCTAAGTGAAATGGTATTTATTTCTTGATTATCTTAAGCATGATTTTGAAAAGAATAAAAAACAAATCTATGTACGCCATATACTAATATGACGAATACTTAATGGAATACTTTACTTGCAAAAATTTAGACTATCTACCTAACACAATCATTAGTGTTATTTTTTTGAAATTATGATTTCGCAATCGTTCATTATTAGAAATTAAATTAGAAATTAAACATTTGAATTTAATATTACACTATAGATTATTTTTGTTCAAATTTAAATAAAATGCAATGAAAGTTAATATCTCCAACATTCTCAAAATCAACGTGTTTTGAACGCAAAGTTAATTTTAAGATTGTAGATATTTAAATTACTCAACAGTTTAATTAAATTTAATGAACCAAGTGATGACCGCGCATTTTCAACAACAAAATACAGAATCAAATAATTTCATGTGAATTAAAATACATTATTTAAATAAAAAATACCGCAATTGAAATTTTAATTTTAATAATTTTGTTGGTGAATTTTAAATTTGTCATTAATTGCATTATTTCCTGCTGAGCACATTTTTTAATTAAAATTTATTTAGTTATTTTAAGAATATGCACTTCGTTTAAACAATTAATGCTAATGCAGTTACTCGTAGTTAATGAAGATTCTTTTAAATTACTTTGCAAATTTTCTATTTATATTTTTAATCTTGTTTAAATTTAATCTTGTTTTTAATTGGTTTTGCGTTATAAGAGATACTTTTAGATGTTACTTGCTAAATACCAGAATGTATACAGAGGTCATTGTAAGGTAGTTTGTTTAACGAAATTTGGAAGATTTTGCTATTTAATTACGTTTGTAAAATAATATACTATTTAAGGGGTTCTAAAATGCTCAGTTGATAAGGTATACATAAAAATATAAATAAAATTTCGTGCTCTCTAACGGTAATTTCAACCACTTCTAAGGATCTCCTAAAAAATACCAAAGAATTTTAGCGAGATTTGTTCGGAATTTTCGGAAATTTTTGGACAAATTGATTCAGCCATTTTTAATTTGCATTTTTTAACGTAAATTCCTACGTTGTAGACGAACCAGTTTAGAACTATCTTGAAGGGATTCTAAAGTCGTGCATCGATAAGGTGAAAATTTCTTGTTGAAAAATCGAAATTACAAAGAATTGACTTCACTTTAAAACGTTATTTTAAATTTGCTTCGAAGCACGTAAATTAAAAATGTCAGAATTATTAATAATTTGAACTCTGTATAGGTAATTGTAATTACTGTATATGTGACCAAAAAAATACGCGAATAATTAATTCAGAAAAAAAAACAGAATTATCTTTTCACTTGTTTTTAATAAATCGTGGACAATTCTCATTTCAGTCTTTCGTATTATGTAGAAAACAATATAATAATTAGAACTACCCTTGCAAAATCCTAACTTCGAGAAGTTGATCCAGACATTAATAATTTACGTTCTTAGCGCAAATTTCTACTTTGCCAGCGGCCCATTATTGAAAGTTATTGTTAATTAAATGATAATGTTTGAGTTTCAAAGTAGATTCAAATCGGTTAAGAAAACTTTTATATTTACCTGTGATCATTTCGATAGGTCCTTTCCCAACAATAGGAACGAGAATTTTCGCTTGAACATCATAATCAGCATGGAAATCGATACTTGGGAATAAGAACTCCATGTATATTTTATAATTTTCGGCATCTAGATGAAAGTGTTGTATGGTGAATACTGAGAGATTCCTCAACGTTACATTTGATGCAGAGGCTTTAAAAGTGTCCAAGTCCGACAAATGAATATTATCGACATGAAGTGGGTCCAGTGGAGGAATATCCAATTCGGGGTATCCTTCTTTCAGCTTCGGAAGAAGTTTTATAACAGATCTCTTGATACATTCATCTATTTCAGGATTTCTTCGTCCACAAATGTCAAAAAATGGTGCTGTAAAAAGTACATTTAATTATTTATATATCAATTATACTTTCCATAGAGTGAATTCTTCGCTTCCATATATTTTTCTGAAGTGAATAATTTTTTTATAAAAAGCGTTTTTTCTTGGAGTAATATAAAAATCCAAAATGTTATAGTTTTAACAACCTATCCTTGTCAGAAAAGTTTTTAAAATTTAGATAATCCAACTTCGATTTAGTTATGTGAACTATAGATGTAGAAACTACAAAATAATTGGATCTCACTGGATACCTTATCGTTTAATCCAATTTACTAAGTATTTTTCTTAGTGAATCTACAATTCGTTTGCTTTAATTTCGTTAATTCTTATAATTACCAGAGGAGAAGTAATCTGCTGGAAAATTCCAACGATAAAAAATGTTATTAATATAAAATAAGCAAAATAAAATTTGTGCTCAACAATACTCCACATAATTTAATGTCTTCAGCTGCTTAGCATTCGCTGCAATAATTATTCAACAGTGGTTAAATAAATTAAGTGAGCAATAATTGTTTTGAGTGATATTAAATTTAAAAGATGGTTTAACACCATTTAGCCAAATTGATAAAATTTAACCTAATTTTTTGATATATTTACTCATGATGTATAATAAAAGTAGTGTATATAATATTTGCATATTTTTACGAATTCAAATAGTAGTGTTGAGAGTATGAAATAGTTGACGTCCCATCGTAAGAGTAAATTTTACTAAATAAGAAGATAAATGCAAACAAAAATCTGGTAGTACTCACATGTCTAGAACATCATTTTGTTTATTTATATTACAAAGTGAATAATATTTCAAAATTTTACAAATTTATTAACCTATATCATTCACAGAAAGAAATTAACTAAAATATCGGTCTGAAACGCAAGGAAACTTTTTACATCTTAATTTAATCGTATTATATCAAACTCTCTAAATCTGAACTGTTAAAAACTACCAAGAAAACGAAAAGTGAGTCACCAAATGAATGAGTAATAATTTTTACTAATAAACAGTTAAAACCTACCATTTACTAATTCTACAAGTTACTAAATTAAAACGTCAATATCGACTTGTAGATTAGTAGAATTTTATTAATGAATTAGTATTTTCGAACTATTTGCCAGTAAAAAACTTACTAATTGATGGTAACACACTTTTCGTTGTATATAATTCGTATTTTAATAGAGAATAAATAAAATATATCCTGCTTATAACTTTACTTCCGAATTTACATATTTCATGTAATTTCATGCTACTTAGTGGTAATTTTCATTAAGAAACTGATAATTTTCGTATAATAATAAGTTTTTTCTTAAATCACCTACATAAATTACAATTATAAAAATGTCACAGTTTAGGATAAGATCTCAACTGTTTCTAATACACCCCTTTCAAAAATGTAATTATGTTGGAAAAAAATATACAGTTTTTTGTACAAATTTCCGGGAATTTTATTTTTCGCACACGTGTCAAACGCATTCAATCAGCATAAAAGGAATTTATACTCATAAGAAGTTTTACGAAACATTTTATTACAAGTTTTTACACGAATATACTCTATACGTAGATAGTCAGTTTGCCGTAACTTTTTCCTACGATATCGAGTAGTTGCTCGCATTAAAGTGATATACTTTTTGCTGCATCTTGATATCTCTGACATAACGGTCTATTCTACGCAAGAAAAACGCATCTAAAAAGAGATTTTAATTAATATTAACGATTTAATAAATTTCAAAACAATTTATAAAACAAGAACTGACATTTCACGAATATTTATACAGTTTTTCCAGGCTTATATATTAAACACCTATTGAACTTTTGACTTTGCTGAATATATTTTCATGTCTTGCATCTAAGACAAAGTCATCGTTGCGTAAACGACTGGACTTCTCTAATATGTGTAAAATATTCGCTATATTATATGATACTTATGTCACGATACAGATAGTCATCTTAGGATATGGCATTATCTAACAAAAAGTATGTATTGAAATTGATTTTTTAAAGTTAAATAACTATATTATAAATGAAGACAAAATTATCTATTCGAGTGATAGGTTAGAAGTCATTTTTTGTACTTAAAAACGTAATATATTCCTGTTTTGAATAGTCATTCCGTTACCAATCAAGTTTAGAGATCTAAAAGTTTTTGAGAATTTTATTTTAAGTTCAAACTTTTAAGGTATGTCTTTCTACTATTAGCATTTAATAGCGGAAGGGAAAAATTAATTTTTGGAAGAATTACTGCAATCAATCGTAAAATAAACATTTTTATGAGATTTCATCACATTTTTCATATATACAAAAAAAAAATAAAGATTTCGAACTACTAACCAGATAGTAAGTTAAAGCATAGCCATAATTTTTAGTTAATTTTACAATCTAAATAACGACCTGGATAAATTAAGTGACCCAGCCTACTATTTAAATAGTAAAACTAACTTTCTTATTTCTTGTTTTAAGAGTAATACTATCAGAAATGCCTTGGCAGCAATCACCTTAATAGTTAAAGGATGTAACTAACGTATTCTAATGAACTATTTAATCCTCTAAAATTGTTGAAAGTATGTAGTTATATATGTGATCATTTTACTACTTGAAGTAATTGTATCGACGATTTAAAATAATTAAAATTACTAGTTGAATAATGAATACTGATATTGACATTAGTTACCATACAAAATAATTAATTACTAATCAAAGTAACTTTCATTGTGATTAATTTCCTTTTGATTAATTAATGGCAGAAATAAATTATATGTTTGCATTAGTTAGCAGTTACAATTACAATAATATTTAAGTGATTTTAGCACATATACTGATATTTGTGTCATTGTCTTCTTGTATTTATACGTATAATAGAGAAATGATAATCAATTGAAATACATGTGACGCGTAAATTTTCAAATTTGTATACTTCGAATTTATTTAGTACACTATTAATTTTTTGTCGTATTTTTAGTATTTACCTATATGGTTAAAAGAGTATGAGGTTTCTTTTAACGATACAGTTTTCAAAAATAAAAAAAATGGATTTTTTCGGTATCCGCCTATATAATAGCCTAAAATTGTAACATTAAAATAATAACATATTTTGATATATAACCGAACATTTCCAACCGATATTTTCTCCTTTTACGAACGCTTTGAAAAATTATACCAATATCGACGTACGTTTCTTTACAAATATTGGTCTAGTATCCGTTAATTACTCTTTAATACTATCAAGACACATTATATTCCTTAAAGGACGACAATTAAAGTTGGATTCTACAACAATATAAATAATGAGGTTTAAAAATACATCGATACGATGCATTATGATCATTAAAGATGAAGAACACAAATTATGGGATCAACAACTCACAATTAGAGGCGTAATGATCGTTACATGAATGTTACATAAACTTCCAGAAAAAAGTGCAAAAATTCCTCAAATTAGAATGCAAAGTATTAGTCACAAACTCATAAAACGTAAATGATGATATATCATTCAGAGAATTTATATTTCCCGCGCATTTTGCATTTCATCGAAAAACAAGTAGCATTTGAAATAGGTAATTTATATCAGTTTTCATGTTTTTCGAAGCATAAATTTTAAATATTAATCCGTACGAACTGAAATATGGTTTTGTGTATTCCTTATTTAAATTACCATCGAAAGTAAACGATTTTATAATTAACATTAGATTTTATTAAAAATCACGTTTACGAGCACTTGATGACATTCCTAAATGTGCGAAGATACGTTTATACGTTTTCTTTTACGATGATTGAATTATGTATTGGATTTTATTGTTGGCCATAATAGCAAAATTGCCCAGAGAATTGAAATGTCATCCATCATAAACTAATCTCATATAAAATATCTCTCTGTTATTGGTAAGATTAGTAACTTCTAAGTATTACTAATATAATAATTTGAAATAGTAAAAAATTTACTATGCAATAACTAACACTTTTTGGTTTAGTTTTGAATTAGTAACGACCTTTTATTTATCTCAGTAATGCCAATTTTCAAAACGTTTTATTATACTGGTGGAACTAAAATACTTCTTTTATTAAACATGCCGGTTACTAAATAAATTAATGTTCGTTTTACATTATTGAATAAAATCGTGATTAAACATTTTTGTTTGTTTAATATGAACTGTTTTTAAATTCAATCAATCGCCTCTTTCATTTGCTGTATAAATTGAAATTTATATTCTTCTCTATTCTATCTATTTAGCTGTTTTACTATTTCAGGCCAAACTTACAGGTTTTCAAATAATCAAAACGTTTTTTTTCCAAAACGAAAATTTGTTTTTACTGATATTATTAAATTTAAAAAAACGATAAGCAATGATTTAACTGATATGAGTGTCTAATCATGGCGATTTCTTTAAGGACATTTCTAGGGTTTCTTTGAACTTGAAGTTAGTTGAATATAAGTTAAATACTTCACATTTTGCAGAGGATGAACCCTTTTAGAGTAGTCAGAGGATTCTTTTTTTAATAGGAACTTAGTTATCATTATCCTACTGTCAAGTACTTTGAAATATCAACTAATCAATAATTGTTTTATGTACTATGTAACTCAAGTTTACTTTTGTAATTAAGATTCACGGTGAGCTTGAACTAGCTTCAACTCAAAAGTTCTTGCACATCCAATTTTTTTTATTATATTGTTTTATTGATGTTACACGATTATTCTAAAACGAAAAAGAAAAAAATCTGCCGAGGAGATTTTAAATAAAATCAATTTTCCAATTTTTTTTTGCATGTTATCGTATACAGTGAGTGAAGGCGTTATATTCACTGCTAACTCGTTGCAATCTCTTTGGATGAATGGTTTCGAGAAAAAAACTTTGCATTTTACCCATATTATCTTAAAGTCTGAGTGTACTGCCTCTATTGCTGGATAACTATAATATCCAAAACTTCTTTGGATTTCATCACAAAAATCAATAACATGAAAGAAGACCGCATGAACTTTCGGAGCAACAGGTATACTTTATTCTACATAACGTTTTTTAAAATCTGCAATTTTTTCTTTAAATGATGGATCAAGATTATTTCCAAAGCAGACATCTACAACCTTCTTAAAAGATTCTAAAACTTGGATGAATTTGACACATCCCAAATTGTTACTCCTGGATCGAACTATGTCAATTTTTTTCATCAAAATTCTGCATGAGTTACCATTAAATGAAGGACTTCTATGTGTTATGTCTCGCTGAACATTACACTCTGGAACCCAATTACGAGCATCTTTTTCACATTCAGCCATCAAGTGCGAAAAGATAGTATTAATTACATCTAACATCAAATGCAGTTCTGGAGGAAGGATTATATGATGCATATCAATTTAAAGATCAATGTTACATTGAATCAGAAGTGGTTCTTTAGAAAATCTACCATGACCAAAAGGTACATTTAAATCTACTGGAATTAAACCAATCTCTTTTTCATTTTTTTAAAAGAATCTTAAGTTCTTTGGTTTGTTATAGCATCAATTTACTGTAAAACAACTCGCAGTTGAGAAATTATTAAAAATTGATGATAAACGACTGCTTTAACCACTATTTTGTAATTATTTAGGGATTTAATGTAATTATCAGACTTTTTATCATGAAACATGTTCCATGATGTTAATAAAAAGATCTGAAGACTAACTGAAGATGGTACGTGTTAATTTAATAAAACTGTATACGATAACCTGCAAAAAAAAATTTCGAAAAATTGACTTTATTTGAAATCTCCTAGGCAGATTTTTTTCTTTTTGGTCTTAAAATAATCGTGTACAAGAACTTTTGGGTTGAAGTTAGTCCAAGCCCACCGTGGATGATGTATCGACTCCTCTTTATAATAACTTTTAGCATAAATAGGTGATACATTTTAATTTTGCTGTCAACTTGGATTTGTTCATTTTTTTCGTCATTTTTTTAATAATTACAAGTTTATAGTTTTAGATTATGTAACACTAGTCGTTAAATAATCCAATATAAATTGATTTTAATTGCCGGCAAGAACAATCAATATTTCTTACTTGATCAGTACCAACAAAACTGATATTCCAGTAATTCTGTACACCGTTCAAACATTTATTAGTTCATTCCAATGACTTTGAAAGACTGTTTGTTTATAGATATCGAAAATTGCGGTTCGTGTAACATAGAACAATTAAAAATGATAAAAATGGAATTTTTTTAAGATCACCGTATATTCGAACACAATAACGTAGTGTGTGTTATGATACCGATCTTTAATTCAAACACCTTCATCTATTCAAAAAATGATCAAAATTTATCGTCACTTCACTTTGTGAAAACTAAATTTTAAACGACACCCCAAAAACCTCTAAAATTATTTCATTATAACGTATACACATTCTCGAAATAGTTCAGTCCAGAAATCTATTAAACTGAAAATTAATTCTTCTAAAAGAGTAACTTTCCACTCCTGTAAGACTTCCATGGAGAGTAAAATTTCACTCCTTCAGAATGATGTCTCTTCATTAAAGCACTTTTGTGATTCACTTTTCACTCTATAAAGTGTTATTTCACTCCAGTAAGTTTTGAAAGCACTTATTAGTCTGAAATAATGTAAAACTTACGGATTGCTGCAGCTGCAAAAGCTACGAGGAGCACAAAATGTGAAAACGCCAATACAGTTTTAGCCATGTTGTCGAACGGAAGCTGCAGCACCCCGTACGTGAATAGAACAAAATACTGGTGACGTTTATTGTAGAAACCAATATTTATACCTCAGAGACAAGATGTCGACCTTACAAGTTTTCCGATTCACACAAGTTCAAGGTTACGTCCGAGATCTACCTATCCTGACAACGCAAAGTCCCCTCCTGGACTTAGTCACGAACCTAGATATCGACTTCCACAATACTCACGCTTTTCCTGACGCATTGCTACTTACGCATTTTCTTGCGTGCAAATTTATAATTACAGACGATCGTTTAGACTAATTCTAGGAAATGATTTGTATCGGTTTAGTTTTGTCTGGTTTTTTGATAGACAAAGGTGAACTTCAGAAAGATTTCCGAGTAGAGATGGAACCATTCATTGAACGAAATTTTAAATTAATTTTGAATAGTAGCCTAGGTTATAGTTTGCTCTATAGTCATTATTGGCGGTTTTCGACGTCAATAGCCTTTTACGGTTTACTCTGAGCTGTTCCGTGTAATCGTTTTTATTGTCTGGCATTATTCCTTCTGTTCTTGACGTCTGGATTATTTACGATAGTCCATTTTTCTCTTTTCTTAATTCTACGCTATTTCATCGCCAGGTATTCTCAATAGGGTTTTCTCAATATTCTTGAAATTTTATAAAAAATTAATTATGTTAATCTTTTTGTATTTTGCAAGTCCTTTGAGATGTTAACAAAATTGGCAAATTTTCAATGAATTTAAACAAAAATATATATTTTTGACGACGTTTCGACCTTTTTTGGTACTTCATTGAGATTATACAAAAGTAATTACTGAAACGATACGAGTAGTTCAAATGTCGACAAATGTGTATATTTTTACTAAAAATCGAATTATCGTACAATGTTATAGTAAGTATTTTTAAATTCAACATCACGTAGAAAAAAAATCCTGTAAGTTTATGATGAATGTTACTATAGAAATTGGAGGTCGACTTTGTAGTCCAGTAAAAAAAAAACATTTTTATTTTAGTTTATTGCATGATGTACCGAGAGATATAACAAAAATTAGTTTAAACCATAAATGTGATTATGTTACCTACGTTCTGTATACACTACCAAAAATTTACTTGACAAATTCAACTACTATTGAGAAGTTGAGTCGAGAGTAGTTAAAAGAAATCCTTTTTTATTAGTATAACTTTGTTGATGTTCTTAATTTCACTATTTTTATTTAAGTTAATATTATTTTTCCATTAAACGAAAAAGTATTCCGAATTATTGGAGATCAAGAAATGCGATACTATGCATAAAAGTCAAAAGGCATGCACTAATATAATAAAAAAGCAACCGCCAATAGCTGCACTAAAAATCATTCCACAAAAAAAAATTTACAAAAAAATTCTTAGTTGATTTTATTACTTTTTAACTACGCAGAATAGTTCGATACCCTTCAAGAAAATTTTCTAAGTTGCAGTTACTACCGTAAAAAAGTTAAAACAACTAAAGGTGTAGTTCTGCTAAATTCAATTAAAAATCTATTGCTCCAGCATGTTGAATAGTTTTTAGTGTACTAGGAAGTTAGACTCTAAAAAATGGTTTTAAATGTAGTAGAATTAACTGCCAAAATGTCGTTTCCAAAACTATATTTGTGGTCGATTTAACTCTTTTATGGTTGTAACTATGACCTATAAAATTCCTTTGAGGACCTATTGAAATACTTTCAGTGGTTAAAAAGTAGTCAAATCAACTAAGAATTTTTTTCAGTGTAGCAATTACTATCGGCAACCATCTAAAGGTGAACATACCAGACGTTCCTAAACCATTTAGAAATAAGGATAATACGGATAAATTTTTCTTTCATTCAATATTTTATTGGGTGTTTAAGCCCTAAGTGTAGAGACTCATAATGTACTTAGGTTCTATTCACTGTAAAAAGGAATACTTATATCAAGACTGATGTAAGTCGTAGATAGTAAGTCGATTGATAGTAAGATGTAATAAAAATAAGACTTCATATAAAATGACTTATGTAATATACGTTGATCGACTTTAAGATGTCGTCATGGTAAGTATATAATTTACACAATACTCCTATGTTTTCAAAGAAAATATACGTAAGTAAAATATATTAATAGACATTTTTAGGCGATATAGTGTTAACATAGGTTAACAGAATATAACGTTTCTTACGACATAAGACCTATTTGAGGCTATTAAAATGTTAATTTCTATTTATTAATAATATTATTCTTTATAATAAATATCAAATGATCCTTTAATGAATGATAGATTGTTGTATATGTATCAGACCCATGGATACTTAAATGTAGATATTTGATTTTCTGCAATTCTAATTTTCTTTCGCAAATAATCTGCAATAATTATACAACGAGAATTATATTCCAGTTGTGTAATTTGCATATGTGTGTCACTTTTATTCCAGAGTTAATGTAGGTCTAAAATATTAATATTCATGTATGAGAATTTGTATTTCAACTGGAATATAATAGTATTACTTGTTTTCCCTGTGGTGGAACAGAAACTTTGCTACGTATTTGAACTATTTTAATACCCTGAAATTACACCTTCCAAAATATTTCATCAATAATTTTTAATACAAATATTATGACAATAAACGTATGTGTAGTTTATATATACTTATTAAAAGTTATATACATTTAATAAATTTAGTTATATGTGGAGCATTTACATGTATGATTCTAATGCAAAAAAATGGAAAAGTCTCGTTCATGGCATTTTTTTCTAAAGTTTACATGTCTAATCAGTACAAAACAAACTCAACATGCAAATTCAACATTTAACAATCTCAACATTTGACAAACTCAACATTTTCGAACCCAACGTATGACTAAATCAACAAACAATATAACTAACATAAAAAATAAAATTGTCAAACATTACTGCAAGAATAAATATAAATTACGTTAATAATCATGTTACATTAAGAGTGATCCGTACCTCGAATGTGCCGCCAACGGATGGCCGGTTTGGAATCTGCAAACCGGAAGCAATTTGGTCACCAACTTACGTAAAAACGGGTGCACTAATTTCAATTGTTTTTTTTTTGGCTAATGAAGCTAACAATCTAAGCTGAAAAGTGTACGCAAAGCGTGAAAAAAAATCATTAAACTGACCATGTTTGACAGGTCATCAAAAATTGGATTTATGTAATTGCAGAGGAATAATATTGCATTCATTTCGACTTCCCCACATTGCAATAGTGTTGCGGCATGTTTTGCATGTTTTTCCTCGTCAAAAACCCGAAAATTGTAGCCACAAGTTGGTGGCGAAAATGCGAGACGGAATTGAATGTTTGATTCCATACGGCATTTGTCGTATCGGTAACCTCGCATTTTCGCCACCAACTTGTGGCTTCAGTTTTCTGGTTTTTGATGAGAATAATAACACGCAATAAAATCAAACAAACACGGTAAATAAACAATGAAATGTAAAAATCGCCCCCAATATTAATGCGGTAAATGGACTCTATAATAATGAAGCGAATTAGGATGAAAAATAGTGTATTATGTAACAAGGTCTCAATTACCGATGGTCTATCACGATAACTCACATCAGGTTATTTTATGTTATATGTTAGACGTTTTTTGATTTGTTTTATTGCCATTATCCTGAAATCGGTAAGTAAAATTTGATCAAAAGCATGTTTGTACTGTACGATTTTTCGACGATATTCTGAAACACGTGAAAAAATACCATAGGAACGATCCGAAGTTACAAATTAAATGCGTTTCATTTCATTAGATACAAAATATCTTAAATTTTGTGACACTTCGTTTTCTAGATGCCTAAATCAAGACACTTTTACGTGGCTTAGTGTCTGCATTGAAAATACCCATAAGACACCCCATTTTCAAGTGTAACACCTGCAAATAGTGTATACAATACACTGCTTGTGAAATAAATGTAAAGAAAAATGTTACAATTTATCGAAACATAAATTGTTCATTTAGTTAAACTTTTATTTATTTTTCATTTTGTTGTTAAAAAATCTGTTGTCGCTGTATTTTTTTATCCGGAGATTTTTAGATTGAGATCTTTAGACGTTTAACCCTTAGTAATATACAATTCCTTATTATTTGTTGTTTAGCAAACTTATTTACCTATTACCTTTCCGTAATTTTATGCTTCATACGTGTATTTCATTATAAAATGATGTGCATTAACTTTTTTTCTAATGTCAGCAAAAAACAGAACGCATCATAGCATTCGATTTTAATTCAGGAAAGGCGGAATTGTTTGCGTAAATGATATGATTATATACATCGTATAAGTTGCAATTAACGTGGAGATTATTTAGCATTTTATTAAAGTATATTTAAGTTTACATTTTCAACAGTGATTTATAGATAGTTAGAAGTCTTATTATTTTTCGAAGAAACCCCTACTTTTTTAGACCTGCATGACGTCACCTGTTTAACTAAAAAATATTCACCTCGATGTTGTCTCATCCTTGTTAGAATGAGTTTTAAATTTTTAAATGTCGTAGTAAACTGCAATTATCAACTTTTTCAACGTACATAATATAAAGAAAATTTTGATGGATAGAAATAAAACAACCTTGTAGTAAAATAGTTAATTCTAAAGTGTTATTTGTATAGCAAATACTTTTAGAACAGAAAGTTTCAATATTATATTTCATTCTAATATTTTATTTATTGTTATACTTATAAAACTTTATCTTGGATACTATGCCATGTTAGGACATTTATTTAAGACACTAGAGATGAGTGAAGTTTTTACCTGGTTAGTGGTTTTTAACGTAATTAAATCTACTGCAATAATCTGGAATCTTTAATAGAAACCATCATATATCATTAAAGATTTAATATGGCGTTTTAACGAATAATTCATACATACTCTTGTAGTGTTATTCTAACGGCTTTCTTTTAGAATATTAAGGTTGACTTTAGGGCAAAATGCATACAATTCATTTAGAGAAGATCATGCACTACATCTGTTTTTGGACACTTTTTTGGCATGTTTTTAGAAGATTCAAATTCCTCAACCAACGATTTTCATTCCCATATTGAGAATAGTCAATTCAAACAGGAAGAGGGCTCCCAGAATGTCGAAATGTAAAAAATACTAGACATATCTTTACAAGGCCAGGGAATTAAATATAAAATAAGTAAACCGTAAACCGAGGAGTTTCAATCGTTCAAGTCAACCCTGGTGGAAAATGTGAGAAGATTGATTGGCCATTACCCAGAATATAGACAGTTTTGATGCCCAATATTTGTTTCCTAAATTCTAGCAAAAAATTGGGCATTTACCTAAGTAACTAACCTTTTCGACATACGTGACGTCACGTTAGATATCTGTATACATATTCGCTACATTTTAGTGCAAAAAACGGTACAAAAGTGCAGAAACGGTGCAGATCCCGAATTCGCTATTACATATAGGGGAATCATATTTTCAGAAACATCGATTGCAATTGTAGAAATGTGGATACAATTTGCTTGGTGCGGAGGTTATCAGATTATATTTCCCTAGAAATGGGGTTTTTGTAGCAAACTATGTATGTTAATTT
The DNA here is from genome assembly GCA_030407085.1 of Trichopria drosophilae. Lineage (NCBI taxonomy): Eukaryota > Metazoa > Arthropoda > Insecta > Hymenoptera > Diapriidae > Trichopria > Trichopria drosophilae. Next base: position 196,975,551 of record CM059582.1, read on the forward strand.
GTATATAAAAAGTTCTATTGAATTTGCGAATGTTGTTGTTTGGACAAATTTATTTGTCCAGGAAAAGAAAATACAGGTTAAGCACAAAACAAACTCCCACATGCAATGTAAGCTGTTTGTTAAATAAATTTGGGCATTTTGCAATCACATCAACATTTGTTGGTTAACGTGGATATTCCTATTTATATTCACTCGCAAACACCCGGTATACTCTTCCATTTAAATATAATTGTAACCACACAATTGTGCGATATAAATACAAAGAATGGACATATATTAATTATTAACTTTCTTTGACATATATATACATGTACACATATTCTCGCCATTTCTAAATAGGAGATTACAAACCTAACCTATGTAGATCCATAAAATTTGCAATTACGATTTTTTCTACCCAGCTCTATATACCTTAATTCAAATACAGTTTGCGATGACTAGAAAATAGCCAACTATCTGGCGTTATATTCGAAAGTTTTTGGGGATCAATAATGGCTAGTTCATGGGTATATCAGTGTTACATTACCACAAAAAAACCAGCCAGAATTCAGCGAAAATGTAGGCCATAATCTGGCTATTAGCCGGTAATAACGGCTATAAACTAGGCAAAAAGTGGTCAATTTTTCCACCAGGGAACGACATACGGAGATGCTCACAGAGTGGAGAACGAGTAAAGGAAATACAAATACGCATTATCGTCATTTTTAAATTGTCACAGAAGAAAGGCTATTGTTCATTGTTTAATATACCGAAATAAGGATTCAATGCAAGAGTGAATGCATATTAATAAATCACAATAAACAGTATAAACTCTTCAAATGCTAGAGAATTTTCCATAGTTGATCAAATTAAATCATAGTTACTAATTTCTCAACGTGTCGTATATTTTGAATAAAAAATAGCACATGGTTCAAACAATTTGTTAGAACAATGCTGACGATAAAAAGTATCTTCCTGATTAAGGACGAAATATGTTCATTAAAACAGAACTGTCTTATAATTACACGCGGAAGTCATTATGTTCAATATTGCATTGCTAATGCGCAAACATCTTTTTTATTTGAGCAGATAATAATTATACAATACTGAAACCTTAGTTTAAGTTTATTCGAAGAATATCAAGATATATTTTTTAAAAGTTCATCGCACATCGAAGCAGTGATTTAAATGCATAATTAAAAGACTTTAGCCATGTCATCATAAGGTCAAATTTTATTATCGTACAGTTGTTAAGAAGCAATATATTTTTTTTATATTCGTCAATCGTTTTGATCACTACAATTCGCACGTGCAGTTAAATACATTTTCGAATCTGCCTGGTGTATTATTAAAACAGAAATAATAAAATATCTGAATTCTTATATACAGAACTGCTATATCGATATCAATAAATTATTAGAAAAAGTCTATTAATTGATGCTAAATACATTACAACTCCTTTAATTAGAAACAATGGAATTCATGAAACAGTTATACTGATTTACATAATGAGCAATGTTCTATTGTTCTATTCAGAGTTTTTAAAACATACATCATAAAACCTCTCTTGAGTGCAGAATTGGAATTTGTGATTGACATTGTTTGTAAGCTATTTTGTAATGTCATAAAAGTATATGGGTAAATTCACAAAACTTTCTTAACTTTCAGCGAGATAAAACATTATATTTTGATATCAAAGTACTCCTACGTGATTTTTTCAACTTCCTATACGGATAATTCAAATAACTGAGGGTATTTAATGTTTCTTGCTTTAAGCAGGAAAAAAATAGATTGAATTCGATTTGGAAATAACTTTGACCAGACGATATTGATCTGATTTTTTTAAGAATTTGTTTTTAAAGGGGATAAGTATTTTTTTTAAGTTTTGGAAATATGTCGGTATTTTCACCGTTTTTTTTAATCAATATATTGAAAAGAATGAGGCTTAAAAAATGACATTTTTATATTCATATTGTTCGAATGTAATATCATTTTACATCCAAAAATAGTATACTATGTAACAAGGGCGCAATTACCAACGTTCGACGTGCGAAGTTTGTCGCACAAGCCAATCGAGTGTGGTAATTACACTCGTCTGAGATCGATATTTCGCCCGTGTTCGATACGATATTTTTGTATATAACGGGCGTGGAGGTCGATAATTTGCGCCCGAATATTTCGCTGTAGGGTGCAAACTCGAGTTCTACTCCCGGAAAGTTAAAAAATTATATTCAAGTTTTCGGGATATTTCCAATTGTGATATTAATTATATTTGAGAGTTATATATGAGTTTCAAAAGTCACTACCCACACTGCACACTGTCCTGGGGACGTCCTCAGGAGCTCCTCAGGACGTCCAAATGTCCGCTTTTACCATCCTGTTAACGTCCACAGGACATCCTCAGGACACAGGACGCCTTGAGGACGTTAATAGGACATTTGGACGTCCTATGGATCTCCTGAGGACGTCCTATGGAGCTCCTGAGGACGTCCCCAGGACACTAACTATAGCTAGACATGAAAAACCAGGTGGGGATACGAATGCAGCAACCCGATAAAAATCCGAGGTGTTTGGCTCGACTCTATTTTAGGTTCAAGTTGTTGTTACTGTAGCGAATTTAATTATATAAATCAATAACATACTTTTGATATGGACTTGGATTTCAGGGTTCTCGACACCTACCGGTGATTTTTACTACTATTAGATGAACATTGTATGGTACTCAGCCGAACGGACAAAATTTATGGGGAAAAAAAGAAACTCAAATGTCGGCTGATGCGCCCTCTATAACGTTTTCCAAGCAATCATTTTTTTTTAATTATTTAACGGACGGAATCGCCCTTTTACACCGCTTTTTTTCATTTCTTCAATTGTAATATTTGCAAGAGCTACAGATTGATTTAAAAAAGATGGCGCAAGTACAGTAGCTGTCATGATTCGATTTCCGCCAGATACACAATATTTTCGAAACGTAAATAAACAACGTGGCTCGTCTTACTAACTACGAGCTGCTGTTTGAAAATTAAATCGAAAAAATGTTCACCGGAAGTGGATCAAACTCACGACCTACGACTTCCTAGTCCACTGGGTTACCGCATATGAACCACGAAGCCGAATAGACAGTGCAATAATAATACAAACTGACTTTATTTGGTCAGATAAAATATAAATACTAATAAAAACAGGAAAAATAGTGCATTTGAAAATTTTAGCATTACAGTATCTGACCGGAATACGGCACTACGTTCGGGGTCTGATTCGCCAATATCTTAATTAAGTTTGGCCCTCACTTACAGGGATCTTAGACGACATATCTATAGAAAGTTTAAGAATTAATAAATACAGATATTAAAAAATTAAATTAAAAATGCGATTTACAAATTTTTCAAAACCCCGGCTCTCTTCAGGATAAAATAAATTGCCAAATGTGGCATTAGTTAGTGGAGAAACTGCCCGAAGCCATGGAATCATAATGAAGACAGTTAATATTACAACAACAAAAAATTTCTTTGCTTATTATCATGATACGTTTATACCTGCAACAAGTGACTTCAATACTGGGTAAGACTACCTAGATGTTTATTATTATTTATTTGTTTATTTCATTTTCAACAGTTATGTGGATTTGCGCCTATATACACTCAGACTCTCAGTCATTATGAGTAGGTGAATAGTTATCAAGCAATACAGATAATGATAGGAGTTCTGCCTTCCTGCGTCATAATTAATTAAAATGAATACATTACGAATTACATGATGCGGAAAGATTAATTTTTTATATTTTTTTGTCCTGCCATATTGAGTTTAAAAACGAAATATGATAAAAATTCTCTTCCGAGTTGGCTATTAAGTAGAAAAGGATTGGTAAACATTTTTATGAGTTCCCACGTTTCCGGTATTATCATTACCCCCAGTCGATATTCAATAGTAGTGCTTTTTCCCCTCAAAAATTGAGTGGAAAATCGTTTTTAGAAATCGTTCAAAGGTATTAAATAGTACAGAAATAGGCCGCTTTATAGTTATTGGTTACTACGCACATGTTTGACAATATTAATGGTACTAATATTTCAAATAATACTTATAATAATACAGAAGTCACAGCAATATTGTTAGTTGGCACAGAATAATTAATTATACTTTCTAAGGAAAAGAAAATGTGTTCCTTTTTACGAAGGAATCTCTAATATATATATTATATGTGTATATAATTTAAAAAAAAGGGCCAACTGAATTTCTTAATGATACATATACAGTTAAATGTCCTTAAATTTGATCTTATAGAAAATGCAGAGTAGTGTATTGTTCATAACAATTTCAATCTTAATTTTTAAAATTACAATTTAAGCACAGGTTCGTCCTTTGTCTTTGAAAGTTTAATCGTGTCGTAAAGTCTTTCAAGTAACGAAAGGCATCTAACACTTTGCAATAAATGGTAAACAACTAGATAGTTTTTCCGTGTTTTCGCATGCGTAAAATATCGAACCTATGAATTTGAATTAGCTCGAGGCGATTCCCGTCGAACTATCCTCCTCCAGATACCATAAAAAAGGATGAGAAATAGCATCCATTAGTCTTCGATCTCCTGTAAAGACCTTCGTTTTTTTTAACTTGATAAGAAACAGATATCTAAACCATTGTACTTCTTTTGTGGAATCTGTAAATATTATACGATCCCTGACGTTTTCATTGCAATAATTGAAGGATTCATAAAAATAACTTGTTATTCAGAAAGTTAGTAATAGTAATTCAAGGAGAAATGTATTCTGCTGTTGCGTGATTGATCTTTATGGAGTCATTTTATAATTTGTTTTATTTTGTAATTGTTTAATTTATATATTTGTTAATAATTTGAATAAGTCAGAAACTATACTAATGAACAAGTGATAGTCAAGCCAGTGTTATTGTTAATAAAATATAAAAAACTACTAATTTACTAGCCGTCGAATTAGACTAATATCACAAATTACTAGTTTCTTACTCTTTATTAGCAAAAATCGTTACTAATTCAATTGGCTATTAACTTATTTTTATTGCATACCACTATATTTTTCATTAGTAGTTTTTGACAAATTCAGATTTAGATAGTCAATAAAATACATAAAGGTTCGTTAACGAGTTTGAAATTTAAAATATTTTCTGTTGACGAACAAATCACGATGTTTTTATGATGCATACTTTTAATTTTTCTACCTAATTTTTTCTGACAACAAAAACTCGTCTGCTCTATGAGAAATAATGGAAATATGACTAGAAAAATTCAAAATTTTTTATGATGGTAAAGATTAAAAAAAAATAACTAAGCGCCCTCTAACCCTTTCGCAACATTAATTATTGTAGATATTTTTGCTATACAGCATGCCTTCTTTTATTTGTGATATACATAAAGTGTTTTATGTACTACTGAATTTTTGCTGGGAACAAACCTGGTCCAAATAAATTGTATCAAATTTTGATATCAAATGTATGAATGGAATGAGATGCTCCAAAATATTTTAAAAGTTGATAGCAACTATAAATTGTTTTAACCCTTTTCGTCCCAGAAGTCCGGAATTGGGACAGAACTTTCAACATTGTAATTTTTGTTCCAAACGTCGTTAGAAAACATTGAAATAAGTCAAAATCCATAGATTTGGACTTCCTTTTTCAAATGCCGTGGTCAGAATCTGCTGAATATTAAAAAAAAAGTCATAATTATTTTTATGAAAAAAATTCTGATTTTTTTGACGTTTCTTCACAGGAATCGCGTTTTTTGACATGGAAAAGGGTAATGCTGACCGTTTCAAAAGATACTAATCGCATTTTTTTGCTCAGCCCTTACTTGTCCCGCGGGAGTTTTTTTCAAAAAACAAAATGGCGGCTTCAAGATGGCGTCTGCAAGTTATAATTTTGCATTTTCCGCACAATTATCGATTATTTGACCGAGTAACGGTTGAAATCATGGAGAATTTGGATGAAAAAGTAATTATTATCATTTGTGAATATTTAATCTCATTATTATTCGTTCATAACCTCAAATTAGTTATATACAATGCACTTTTACTTTTTTCCAATTTTCACTCAATTTTCGATGTTTCCGCATTACTTACGTGTGAAATTGAAAATGACCAGAGACGATTGTGACTTCTCAATAATAATCGTTTATAATCTAAGAATTGAGTACAGGACCACAATTATGTGCGCATTCGTACCTGGTACTATGACGTTTGTAGGCTTAATAAAAGAGAATATCAGAGTAAACTTCGCTGTAAGTGATACCACAGATTTTTGCGAGGTACGCTTCAAATCATTTCATAAAGTTTACCAGGATAGCGTTTACTTTCCGTGGTAAGAGTCGGACAAGGGCAAAGTATGTATTGATGGCTAACTAACGTGATCGTTGTGAATTAGTGGTGTGTTGGCAATGTATTATATTTATCATCAGGAATAAACAACTTTGAAATTAGGCATTGAAGGATCAATGTATGTACTTCGATATTCACGTTCATTAAATCTACAAACGTCATAGTACCATGGGTAGCAATGGGCGCAAGATGTGGTGCACTCCATTTTTAGGTTATAAACCAATCACTGATAGGTCACAATCGTATGTAATAATTTTCAATTTCACAAGTACGTAATAATGCGGAAAAGTCAAAAATTGAGTGAAAGTCAAACAAAACATCGATAAAAACCCATTGTATGTAACTAATTTTAGGTTATGAATGAATCATGAGAAGATTAGGTATTCACAAATGATAATAATTACTTTTTCATCCCAATTCTCCAAGGTTTCAACCATTACACGGTCAAATACTCGATATTTGTGCCACAAAATGCAAAATGACAACTTGCAGAAGCCATAATGAAGCCGCCATTTTGTTTTTTGAAAAAATCTTACGGGACAAGCAATTGCTGAGTAAAAAGACGCAATTAGTACATTTTGCAATGGTCAGCATTGCCCTTTTCAACGTCAAAAAAAGCGATTCTTTCGAAGAAACATCCAAAAATCAGTATTTTTTCAACAAAATGATCAGAACATTTTTCTTTGATGACGCCGGCTGATGGCGAGTAGTACAAGCTATTTCAAAAAGTCTGAGAAGATGATGAGATATGCTCTGGGCTGTCTATTGAGGAAAACGTTAAAAAAGTGACGAAAATAGTGTTTAGGTATGACACTTGTTGGCAAAGGTTTTTCGAATATACTTAATTTCTACTAGGAAACCCCATTTAATCCATTTTTCAAAAATCTCGTTTTAATGTATCCTTATAAAAATACATTAAATTTCTTTTTTTTTCAAATAAAACATGTCACGCTGCAATTATATTGAATTTTATAAATCCCACACATATTAATTTTTTTTTGTTGATGATACCTTACTTTCACAGATTCAAGATTTTCTGAAAATTTACCATACAATAACTATATTTACAGTGATAAAAGGTTACTGTCGTTTAATCAATTGCATTGCTTCTATTTCACTGCCGGGGTTATGTGAACTGACTATTTAATTGTAAAATTGCGGTACTGTATATTTCGAGATCGAAAAATAGTAAAGGGTACAGTGTCAAGATCTTGTTTACCTCCGAAATAGTCGATTCAGCTATTATGTGTTTTACTTTTGTAAAATGGTTCCATTATCTAGATTTTTCTCTTTCTGTGCAGTATTCTTTATCTTAGTAGAATTCTACGCAGGTGTTTGCTGTTATTATTATCGCAAAAGAGACTTTTTATGTTTTATCAACGGAAATTGTTCATTGTTTTATTGAAAAACTTCATTAAGTACAGATACACCTGAACGATCAGGTTTGTCCATCATAGTGAGTAGTGCACTAAAGTCACTGATATTCAAATCTGTTGACATTGGCTTGTACATCAAATAAACGTGTCACCGTTTCGTTGCACCTTTTTGCATCTCATAAATATCTTCACGCTGACTTCACAAGAAATAAAATAACATTTCAATATTATTATGTATTGTTAAATATTATAAAAAATAGACTGCTAATTCATTCACACGGGACATTTACTGCACGAAAATATTACAAATTCAAAGCATATATTGTAAATTTACATTTTTCACATTATGATATATAAAACAAACAAAAAATATATTTTATAATATTTTTCCCTTTTGCAACGTACATCGTAGAAATACTGACATTTTCAAAAAAAGAAAATTTTCGACACAATTAAAAGGTAAGATGTTTTCAAAAAGTAATGGAGAATACTAAATAGAATACACTGCAATATAAGGTCTATTTTGTAATTTTAATACCTTGTTTTAAATTAATTTTCAAGAATTGTAATATTTGCGTAATTAAACAAACGCCTGATAATTTTTTCACTGTGTTTTAAAATTTTTTCGAGTTCCTGCGATCCATTTTATTGTTAAAAAAAATGTAAAAATTTGTTGAATTTCTCCTCCATATTATATGAAAGAAAATTTAAAAAGAAAAAAAGAATAGTGGGTTGCCTCATTTTTCAATGAACGTTTATCCTGGCGTCCATATAACAATGTCCAATTTTTAATTTATTGCTTTTATTGTTATGGAAAAGTCAATCACTTAGCAAAGCATTTTAATACTAAATGTAGTGGTGATTAGTTACTATTTGTTAACTTATACTTCTACAAGGAATATCTAATACTGCTTCAATGGTACCTAAAACTACGAGTAGTGGTATCCAAAACTTCTTGCAGTAGTTGGTGTATTTAATATATCACTAGTTTCTTTTCAATGCAGATATTAAAGTCGAACAATTTATTTGAACGAAAAAAAACAACACGCAACTAGATGATACACTGTTCATTTATTTCCATGGAAACATATGAACTATACTATCAATATTACAAATATATCAAACGAGGAAATATTATTATTATTTTTAAACGGTTAGGCTATTGAGCCTGGCTACTGCGGATCAAATTGATCCTATTGTGGCAACCTCAACTAAATTAGAGTTAATTCAGTAGTTGCAGCTTCTCTATGTACGGGAACGAGGAAATAACAAATTTTTTATTGTTACAGACAGTTACAGTTTTTATTTATTTATTTGTCTCCAATCTGTAGATAGATTTGTAACAAAGTAGACTTACTGATTTGTGTCTGCGCAGCTCGTTGGCACTTTTTCTGCATATAATATTCTAAACCATTTAAGTTCGTCATAAAATGAATTTCATAAAAATAAACAGAATTTCTACCATTATTGTTTTGAAATCTGATTATGAGCATCCTGAAAATCTCTAGATAATATATTATAATGTCGTTAACTACATGTTGTTACAGTGACATTTCACGTAACAAATGATTGTCGTCGACAAATTAACTGAAAAAATTTACCAGTTGATCACCAGTATTATTTAAATGATATAAGGTCCCTTTTAAACAATCTAGGATCGACTATTTAAAAGTTGCCAATGCTGGTAGAAATTGATTCTAGCCAGTTATTATAGCTAATAAACTTGCGTACTAGACCGTTTGTGTACAATAAACTTGGCTAGTTACCCATTTTAAATATAACAATTTTATATCTCTTTTCAGATACCTTTTTAGACAAATCTTTGACAGTTTCTGTCCAGTTTCTAGGAAGATATTATTCGGAATATTTAATACATGTAACCTCAGTAAATTTGTCCAAGTTTTAGGCCAGAATGTTGCCATACTATATGTTAATAGAGGGTTTTTAATGATAATCTAGACATTTCTCTGTCTATGTTTTCTCCACCTTCTGTACAATTTTTATTCATTTTCTATCTTGTTTTTTATGCATTATAGGGTCATTGTTCTTTCAAGCTCTTTTATAAAGATTGATACATTCTGCAGAAATTTGTGAAGGCCCTGATCAGGGTGTAACGCTTTTGGTCAGACCCTGATCAGGGCCTTGATAAATTTCTACTGGGGTAGTTTTTGTAGTTAATGTATGGCTAATATGAGGAGAAAAATTTTCTTGAAAATTTTACAATTTCAAATGGTAATTTTGGGCCAGACTTGTAGAATGTGAAACGTTGCCATTTTTCTGACAAAAATGACGATCAGTTCTTGGAATTTTTACTATTCAGACAGTAAAAGTTACAATAATATCTATTAATTTTTACTAGGAAAAAGGGTAATTTTTTCCATTCTACAAGTCTGTCCCAAAATTACCATCTGAAATGGTAAAATTTCCAAGAAAATTTTTCTTCGTGTATAAAAAAGCATTTTTATGACTTTAGCTGGATTTTCAAGTGCAGGGTTATTCAGTTTACCTAATCAAATATTAATTTTTATTTATTAAAATGGTCAAAAATCAATCTGGATGAAAATTTAATAGATACATTATTTAGGTAAATCTTAGACAGTTTTTGTGCAGTTTTAATGCAAATATAATGCCAGATTTAAAAATGACATTTGCATTCATATTTTGAATAACTTTTCTGAACAGTTATTAGTGTGGTATTTTAGATAAAAATGTGGACAGCTTAAATCCATTTATTTCGATCCAATATTTAGACAGTTTTTAACAAAAAAAACTTATTTACTGATTTGTGGCTAATTATTATGTAGTATGTTGAGATTTCTGGGGTATACAGTTTTAAACCACGCATATTATCCAGAAAAGGGACTGCATACAATAAACCTGTATTGTACTCCTACCAGGAAATGATCTAAGTGAATATTTCCTGGAAAACTATATTTCCCCTGAATAAAATGTTCTTAAAAGTTGCACAAAATCGAGGGGATATAAACATTTATCTTTTGTTTTTATCAATAATATTGTTAAATCATTTGCAGGAAGATTTCGCAGAATTCTTCATTAAATTTTCAAAATTGCGAAAGTTCTATTTATATAAGAGATTCTCAAGTTCAGTTAACAGGGTAAGATTAACTGTGTGTTTAAGATATCAAATATATATCCATTTAATTCCCTATCTTTTCTCTCAAATTAATGTTTTACTTAACAAATGTAAGAATTTCAATAGTTTTAAATTCAAATACGCTTTAAATGACCCACTGTGCTATAAGAAGTTCAGACATCGATTCACTTTAGAAAACCTTATTATCAGGGTAGTTAAATGAAACCCAATATCGGGATTTCTTCTGGAAACTTTGTCGGAAGAGTTTATTTTTCCAATACTCGGGAGGGAAGCCTTCTGAAAATATAGCTTAATTGGTAGGAACTTATAATTTTCTTTAATTATAGTTTTTAAACGAATTCTCTCTTTGAACTATTGAATGCACCTAGTTTATTTCTTTCACTTGTGTATATTTATTGTATTTATGAAATAAATTATTTATATGCAAATAGAATTTACGTTGACGTAGTGATAACGAGTGGACATTTTTTTAGTAATGTTGCTTCATACAAAATAAATCAAAGTGATGATGGAATTATGTTTTCCAGAACGAATTAACCCATTACATCATGAAGTAACATAAATTGCCGTCGTTTTTCAGCTAAATAATTTTTATAGAAAGAGGGAATAAATTTGTAAAGTTCATATCTTATAGGTTTCATACTTGCTCTTTCTTAATTTGAAGTATAATTTCTAATACTTTCAGTCGTTTTTCTAATATGGAGCCCAGAATGGTAAAACTGCGAAAAAATAGTATTTTCTTCAATTGATACAAAACGTGTGGTATAGAGACGTAAAAAAAAAGAGTCAAGACAAGACATTTAGAATTTAAAAAATCTGAGCACGGATTTGTGATCAGGAACCTGAAGTAACCCCCTATATTTATACAAAAATTGATAACAATTTCACAATTTTGCCGCCATATTAGATCCGCCATTTTTAATTTAAAAAATTTGACAAGTGGTTCGTGATATAATGTATAAAACCCTCATTTATCAATTGGTATTGCAAGTATATGAATGCATTTTAAAACGTATTAAAAGTGGATAACTAAAATTTTGTTGAAAATCACACCATTTTATAGCCGCCATTTTTAATTCGAGATGCAATACATTTTGATTAAAAAAATCACTCCACCCGGTCCAAAGTTAGGGATCGATGGGACTACATTTTGATATTAAAAAAAGGCATTAAATTGAAAAAAGTAACATTTTTCGCGGTTTTTTACGATTGGAGGTATGGAAAAATTAATTTTACATTCACAAATAGCGAATATGAAACATATCTTAGAACTTCAAAGAAATAGACTACAGTTTTGATGTTTTTCATAATTTTTACTCTGAATGACTTTCAATTCATTTTTACGAATATACCGTCGTAAATAACATAAATCGATCGTAAATGCAAGTATTTCTAAGCTAAAAACGGAAAATCTTGCCTACTATTGAAGTATCTTATATTTTTGCAAAGTTAGACATTTTTATTTTATCATTTCAGGCTGCTAGTATTTTCTGGCTAGAATAGTACTTTTTATATTCAGGGCGTAAAGTAACGATTTACGCCCGTAATACGAACAATATTTTTCGTCAGAGTATGTGTAAGATTCGAACTTATGACCCTAATTTTAAACTGGGATGGTTATGGAACTCCTATCTCAGCCATGCAATTTTCCAGGGCGCAAAATGCGATTTTACGCCCGGGAGGACGAACAAATTTGTATGATAGCAATCTATTTTCTAAACAATACATATACTGAATATTTAATCGGTATAATCGTATCCGTTATTGAGTTAATTATCTTTATTCGTAGACTTTATTGCTATATAAAAACATTTATGTAAAATGTTTATTTGACCAGGACCTGAAACCGGATCAAACTCACTTAAACTTGGTAGTTCCTTCAATAACATTTAGCAAAATTTAATTTGTGTTTCGTTTATCGTTTATTAGAAAATTACATTCACTTAAATAAACAAATTAAGTCCTTAATAATTACAACTCCACATGAATTATCTTATTAAATTTTTCCAAGCTGTATATTCTGTTGGTTTGAAATGTACGATTATATAAGTCATTTTATAGAGTTACAGAATATCATTTGAACTATTTCCATTACTTATTTGTTCTGGAAAATTTATGTCTACACCGCTGTAATATGCAAGGTTTTAAAAGGTACATAAAGCTGTACAAGTGAATTACATTATGACAAATAGTATTAGACATTGTTAATGTCAGGTGCAGCGTCACATAAATAACGTTCGCGTGACAAAACTTCCTACATTTGTTACTTGAATATTTGAAAAGTCCAACGCTCCGGTTTAGAATATTTCCGGAATTCATCTCGGTATGATTTAAACTCATGCTCCAGTCATGTCTTTGCGTGCATCGTGTATGCTTGCATATTATGTTACGGATCACAGAGTTTCGGGCCGCCGTAATTGATATACTACTTTCACCCCTACACCATTGCTTAAAATCGTTCTGACTTGTCAAGCAGCTACTAATTACTGTCCTAGTCAATAACTTTTCAACGTTTTCACGTTTTGCCGATACTTAATTTCCTCTAGCTCTGATTCCTCCTGAAGATTTGTAATTATCCGGGAATGAGAAAAGATTACGACATACAGCACACATTTATTGCAAAAAAAGTGTACACTTCATCGAGTGTAGCAAATTAAAAGTTTGAAATAAAAACAAATCAGATCGACTCGACTTGTGAATCAACAGTTCAATTTGGATCGGTGCAGGAATTGAATCTATATCAAGGAATAAAGAGTTACAATCAAGCAGAACTAGTTTATTAGAAAAAATAGAGCAATTCTTTTAATTTAGCATTCAGAATCATTTATATTCAAAATTATAACAACAATTTGTTTACTGATAATCTGAGGAAACGATACAATTTTTGACATTAAAGCCGACAAGAAGTATTTTCATCATGGGAATCACATTATTTGCACGTATTTTGACCAGCTGAATACTAATCCATAATAGTAATTACAGGTTTGTCTCAAGATGATCAGAGATAAGGAAGACTGGGGCTGGTTTTTGTCATCACTTGTTAGGCCATATAGACTTAAATGATCCAGCATTGTATTACTGTACTTTTTGTACCAAGGGCGTAAAAAACAGTTTTACCCCTCAGTTTGTGATTGTATATTATATATATGAGGTATAAATTCTACATCCGTGGTGCGAAGAATATTTGTCAATTCCATATTTGTGAAAGCGGCCATTTTTACCAATGAGGGCTATAAAAACGCTGATCTAATACATGGGTCGTGAAATTGAAATTTTTTCGCCTGCAAAACATGGTCATTTTACGACTGCTATATCGAAAAGTTAATTTAAAATTAAGTTTTATTACTAAAATATTAATCATTATACGAAGTAAATTCAGTTTCTAAAACTCAATAATCGACAGACCCTAGCATCATGTTTTGGGCACATTGTTTGCAGCCGTGGGATAATATGTGTCATGTCTTTTAAATCGTGGGATCATGTGTGACAAGTCTTTTACAAGAAAAGTTGTCGCAAATTATAATTTCTTATATTCCCTGGATGAAAAGAAAACATTGTTTGTACAATTCTTGTATAATATTCTTATTCACCATGTTAAAGGTGTAGGAGAAATGGCTAGTCTAAGAAAAAATGGACAAAATTCTACCAGGGTTGTTAAATAATCATTTATTTTTGTGGATTTCGTTTTGTTTGCTTTGGATCTCTTATTTAAAGTTGTTGAGGTATCGCAATTATGCTGTGGAATGTAAACGTATGTTTATTACAATGGTCGTACACTGTAAAAAATTTTTCCGAATCTAGTCTATAAATTTACGTCATAAACATAGGGGTCGTGGTAGTTCCTGTACTTTTACTACCTATGTAGTTGGTGAATTTTTCGCCACGAAATGTAATTTTTTCATCGAAGATTTTACAGTTGCTCCTTGTAAAATTCCAAAGTTATGAATTGGTAATATTCGGACCCACATTGAACGTGGTGAAATTACACAATTTTTTTTGTACAGACGTAGCTTTAAAAATCCTAAACATAACTCTTATTAATAAAACGCCATTACGACACACGCTGCGTCACATTTTAATGTCACATTACGAGCCCCACGTGCACAGTTTCCCATTTGAAGAGAATTTTAAAGATTTTAACTATAAGAATTTCAACTATGTGTCTACAATATCCAAAATTTTAGAAATTAAAGCACCGGAATATAAATTACGATGAAAATTATTGACGGAAAAATCGTGAATTGTGCAACTATGGAGCAAAATAGGTGTTTACCGATGAGTGCGAGTTGACGTCCGAGCGAATCGAGATAAACATATTTTGCTCCCGGATATATTAATTTTGCTCCCTAGGGAGCAAAGTAGCATTTTGTGCGCAGAGTGTGAGAAATATTATTTTAGATACTCGAAATTAAACCCAAATTTACTACCTACTTTAGAAACTGCGGTTTTAAACAAAACCACATTAGTACTACTGCGAATTCGCAGGACAACATTTGATAATTATAACGATGACTATCGATCGCCCGATTTTCAGTATTCTTGACAGGAAGACTGTACGCTGTGGAACAACCAGCCCCATTCCTCTCTGCACTAAAAAAAACTAACTACATTAATAAGATTATTTTGCGTCTATGGTCTTAACAATTTTTAATGTATTAAATTAATATTTATATGGGGACCGCCAAGTGAAAATGAGACACAACCTGAAAGAACCCTAAAAAATACATTATTATACTATAAAGGCTTAAAAAAGTAGAACATGATTCAACTATTTTTCTTATTCTTTTCATGATTCTCTTGGTGTAAGTTGAAACCTTACTTTTATAAAGACACCAATTATTCGTAATGCGGTCGAGAATATATCATTTATTTTAAAAAAACGATACGTCTCGGAGAACGAATGTGTCACCATCGTAATTTAAACAACCTAAGTTTTTGACATTTTCTACCAATTTTAATAGGGGTATTCGCTGTGAGTTGGACAGTTTTGCGAGTTGGACGCCCCTTCATATTTGGGATATGGTAAAGTTTCTGCGAGTCACAAATAACTTCTGTCAGTGCATAGAAAGCAGCTGAAATTTTGGAATAAAATTGGATTTTATGTTATAAATTACGAATTAGCTTTGAAAGATAGATATGTCTTATTGTTTCTTGAAATGGATCTGATCAGGCATAAACCGAAAACACCTGAAAAGTCATGCCTTATTGGAGTAATAATTGGGACCTGATCAAGCAGCCTACAAATATTTCTAATCGGAAAATGGTGACCCTTTTGAAATTAAAGATGCTAATAAGCAGAAGGGACTATATTTAAATAACCCTTAGGGCATAGTATTCTATTGAGAAATATGCATTTATTATCTAGTAGTAATACTCGAATTGTATGAGCCAATCGTTCTCAACAGAAACGTAGTCATTATTATACAATTACAGAGTTAATTCAGAGATTTCGTAGTACCTATGAAACAATTTATTATACAGTGCTAATCTTCAACGGATTCACGGGAGATGTGCTCAACAAAATGTTCGTCTTGTGAAACAATCTTGCATGCTTATCAGATTTTTATGGATATTTGTTTTAATTATGTTAAAATACGCAATAACACGTCTAGTAATATCTAATTGATTCCTAGAATATTTTTAGCAACGAGTCTGGAAATAGTCGGTAATCAATCGTTTCCCATCTAGAAATGATCATTACAGATGATTAATAACTTATTAGCTTGATATTTGTCAATGATCCATGATTAATTAATTAAAAATATTTACGTTTCATCTTTGATTAGTTAATAATTGATTAATTTTTGTTCAAAACAAAAAATATTCATAGGTAATTTTTACGAAAAATTACCTAGATTAAAAATTTATATTTATGTAAACTACGAATCTAGCTATGGATACATTCAAGAATCTCGACTCGAGACCGAGACGAGACCGGGGCCGAGACAATACCAAGACTAGATCAAGTCGAGAATTAAATTTCAAATTACGGTTGGGATAATATTTCTATATCGAGAATCTCTCCGATAACGAGAGTCTCGGCAAGAGTCTCGTAAGTATCTTTCATGTTAAAACCGTAATACCAACCAAAAGTGTTATTTTTTCTTATACAGTGTTAAGCTTATTCTACACACTATTAGAACCCTTATACCCCATAAAAAGTCTTTTACATGCTGAAACAGCAAGATTTCTTTTACCGGTCATAAAATATATTTTACCAGGCATAAGTTTTCTCTTATAAGCTACAAGAAATTATTTGAAAGATGTCATGTAACTGATAAAAGACACTTTTTCCAGCCTAAACATTATATGAAGACTTACTGCTTATTTTTATTTACAATTACTCTATTTCAATACAAGACTACTCATTTCCGATCTAAACCGAGACCAAGACGTGACCATGATCCAATTTCGACTCGTCGAGACCGATACTCTAGACGATTCTAATCAAAATATTACACATGACTGACTTGAGGTAACTGAAAAATGTATAAATCATAAAACCACCCGATAAATTTGCAGATTTATTCAAATGAACGTAATTTCAAGTAAAATGGTCTGAATTAAATTCTTTTTCGCTGAAATTCGTAGTTTTTTGCAGAATGGCGGAATCTTTAAAAAGAACAAAAGATGCAAATGACCGCCCGTCCGCTGGCTGGAAGCGTCCCATATTCGGTGTCTGTCACCTTCTGCACCGGGGCAATGTGCACCGCATGCAAAAAGTCGATTTCGCCTTGGGTACGGCCGGTCAACGTCTAGGCGAAATCTCTTCCTCGCACACAACCTTCCACCACGTGCTGGTGTGGACAAGGACGGAGAGAGTGACCACATAGAAAAACTGACTGAAACAGCGGGAAAAGTCGTCGACTTCCCCACACGCGGGCGCCCCATACGCGTAAATCTAACGTGGGGCAATCACGTTTCCACATAGACCAATGGCTAGCAAGTAGCACGAGGCAATCGACTGGCCGAATGCAATAGTGCAACAATCTGGACGCACTTTGGCTTTTGCAAATTCCATCTTCATCCCAGGTGTCTTAAGACGGGCCTCAGAATCGTGTGTCCTATCGCCGGGTCTGGACACGCGGGATTCGCGTTCCTTCGTCTAAAACTTGCCGTGGACCATCACGCTGTGGAGGGTTTCCGATGGGAACCGTAGTGAACATCTCAAAAATATAGTCAAAATTACTCATTTTTAATAGTTCAAGACGAAGCTCGAGGTTATTTCATAAAACAATCATTTTTTAAGTAATTTATTATTTATTACTTTTTTGAACTTAAAAATCAATAAAATTAATTTGTTATTTGTTTTCAAATTAAACTGAAATTTTATGTTATAATTTTGTCTGCAGCTTCTCGCTTCTTGCTTAGTAATTAGATTGTTGACATAAAGTATTAAATAGATTTTAGTATTTCGATTTTTGAAAAACATTTCGTTAATATAGAAGAATAGTATTTAGTAATATTGACTATACTTGTCTTTTGAAGTAGTTCATCGAGGAACATCGTATTGTGACGTGCATGATGTGGTAGCGACATTTCACTAGGCTGCATTACTACTATACGTAATTGACTCAATACTGCTGTTTGCATCTGACGTAATAGAGCACCACAGCAAACATGTTCGCATTTCTTACCGGCATATGGTAAGCATATTCATATATTGAACTTATTAATAAATTTGTAATACTTTTTTTGGAAAAAAATTAATTTATAATATTATTATGGAAATTAAGACACGTTACACATGTTTTAATTCTTTAAGCGTTACGTGAATATGTACACAAATATCATTTTCATATATCAGATATTGCAGTTGCATATTCAGCTCGTCATCAGTAGAGTAATCTGGTATTAAACAAAATACTTTCGATCTTTCAATATAATTATTTCAGTAAAATTATTAAACTCCATTTCAGTAATAAATAAATAGGATCAGATTAATATCTCAGCTTAAGATATTAACAGTATTATCAGGTTTTTTGAGAGGAATAATATCAAATAGAAATGTTTTATATTTTTAAACACCATACATAGTGTAAATTTCTCAATGTATTTAATTCGTCTTTTTATAATCTGTTTTTCTTTAAATCAGGAAGCAATTTGAGCTTTTAATGAAGTTTAAAAATCTATTCCCGTTTTGTTTTTATCGATACATATTATATTTTTTACATAACAACATTAAACGTAACTAGTTTATAGTCGATGTGTATATTGCTTACCATAATTTTTCGCAATATTTTGATGCATGTAATTCGAAAAGAATATTTTCAAGACATCAATTTAACATTTTTGTTCCTTTTTAACCCGAAGTAGCTTCGCATCATGTGCCATATCCAGTGTAAAAAATGTCTGATTGGGACGTAAACAATTGTTCAATCTAAAAATATTTCCGTGCAAAAATAGAATATACCAAATTATGTCGGGTTGCTATTTTTTTAACTATGGACCACATGTTTATGAATAAACCAATTAGTAACGGCAAAAATCTATAGAGAAATAACCCTCCACTTTTTCTTGTATATTCTGATTTTTGTATGACAGTACTGTAAATTTTGCATATTTATTTTCTTTCTAAAATTCGATATTTAATGTTTTTGCACGTAATTCTTGATTTACTGAAGAAAAAATAGCCTGTACGCATTTATTGGGGACTTAATTATCTTTAATTTAATGTTTTATGTGGTCCATTTTACTATATATATGCAGCGTAAACTGTCCAGCTACTTCACAAACAAAACTAAAATTCAACATGATTTCAAGTCAAGTCGAATACATTATTTTTTTTTTGTAGTCTAATGTTTTATTTTTATTAACATATTTATGTCTAAGAAATTAATAATTCTAAGTTATTCTATAATTCATATAATAAAAATAAAATATTAATATATTGTGGAACTAGGGAGCAAAATAAGTGCTTGTCCATGAACAAGAGTCTTTATTGTAGTAAAATATTATACCCTGTAACATAAAATTATTTTACAGAATTTCAAATACATTAAAAACCATGTAGTAAATTCTGATCCTCAGTTATTATTTACTATTTGATCATTCAGAGTGATGGATACTTTCAAATAAATAGCGATAAGAAGGAAGATTTTTTTGATAATCACGATACAAAATTTACCAGTAAAGATATATTAACAGGCAAGGCACAACCTTCTCAGGAAAATATAGATACTAACAGTAAATGAATTCAGGAATTATTAATTTTAGTCAATCATAAAAAAGGGTTAGTATTCAACAACGATAGCCGTATGCATGCTATGAAAATTTATTCGTGCAATTTCTCGCTGATTTCAGAACGGATTTTGGTGAAATTTACTGTGCGTTCATAAGAATCGCGTAAAATAGCTGTTAAATAGATATATACTTATAAATATATCTAGTTATTGCATTTTGCACATTTTATGTTCGGAATTGACATTACCTACTGAGACTCTCGAACTGCCCCCTAAGGGGTTCTAAAGTGGACCACCGGTAACGTGGGAAATATGACTAAAAGACATAAATAAAAACTCACTGCAGCGATTTTTCAAATTTCGAACTCTGTAAGGGCGACTCTAATTAATATAGACGGTTTCCTAATAAATACCAAAGACATTAATTTAAAACTGACCGACAATTATAGTGAAAGTAAAATTAATAAGTGATTTTTATTTATATTAGTAAAAAAGTCACGTCCATTTTCGGCTAGTTTTGAAGCCACTATTTCGAATGATGCTGGGCAAACTTTCGAAAAATGACGTTTAACACATTTTTTATTAAAAAGTAATGACACAATCGCAATTTTTGAGATTCAATATTTAGATTTTTAAATGGCACCGTTGCGCCATATCTTGTGGTTTTATAGGTTTCTATATAGTTCAAACATATAAAATAATTTCTTTAATGATAGTTTAGTGACATTTCTGGTAACAACATTAGGTGCTATTGCACATTTTCAATGACAGCTTATATTCACTACAAGCAAAAATTCATTCAATTTCGTGTTTTATTACAAAATAAAAAACACAAAAGAGAATTGTAATCTCGCAATTACCACTTTAATTATTTTCGGACATTCCTGAATATAATCACACAAAATTAGTTTTTCAAAATCCAAAATGGTAGATCTCATATGGAGAATGTGACATGTGAAATATTTTGTTAAACGTGAAACAAAAATTATCCATTTTCGAAAAAATTTAACACTTCTGAGTCATTTGAAAGTTCAAAATATGTGAATGTATATTTTTGAAGTAAAACCATCGGAAACGCGTTTCTAATGAGATAGACGGTGGTCAGAAACCGGTATCATCGTGAAAATTGCACATCAAAAATGTGTTTAACGTCATTCGTCAAAAATTCGACTATCGTCTTTCAAAAAAACGACCCCAAAACTAGAGGAATAATGTGTCCATTTAAAATAAAAACATTGTATAAATAAAAGAATGCTAAAATCCATGTGCTTACATGGCATTTGTGGTCGTTAAGGGGTTAAAATGAACGAATTTTTTTTTGAATTATGAAATCACTGAAAGTAACCATAATCTTTGAAAGAACCGAACGATTTAAAAAATACGTTGCAAAATCTGGTTATAATCTTTGTATATTTTACATTTTATATTATCCTTTGTATTATGCATGTAATATAACTGAAATGTGGTTATTGATATTAATATTTTGGGACCATTCATTTTGTAATAGCTAACAATAATTGACGTCCGTCGTGTCTAAGATATAAGCATTAACAATTTAATGTCCTAGTTAGTTAAGTTTAAAAATAG
Source organism: Trichopria drosophilae (assembly GCA_030407085.1). Taxonomy (NCBI): domain Eukaryota; kingdom Metazoa; phylum Arthropoda; class Insecta; order Hymenoptera; family Diapriidae; genus Trichopria; species Trichopria drosophilae. Next base: position 196,997,131 of record CM059582.1, read on the forward strand.
ATGCATAGCTATAAGATGCATATATATAATGGGTAAAAAATGCGTTATTATTTCAATTGTTGTGATTGATGGCCTTCTTTTTTTTCACGCTTAAACTGATTCATTTTCTAGAAAAAAAAACTATTTAACTTATTTATATTTTCAAAAATATTTTAAATTTGTACACTGAGAAATATTTTCTTGAAATGTTTACCATTGCAGGCAGTCATTTTAGGACTGAATTGCAGAATAAGAACAGTTGCCATTTTTTCTGTTAAAAATTACTATAAATTCCTGAAATGTTCACTATTCAGATAGTAGAAATGGTAAAAAATACAGTAATTTTTATCAGAAGTAAAGGAATTGTTTCCATTCTACAAGTCTGCTCAAAAATTACCATTAAGTGATAAAATAGCCAAGGAAATGTTCCTCCATGGATCTAGACTATAAAATTAGTGGACTACATTGTTATTCCAATGAACTAAAATTTACTAAAAAAGAATGAATATTGTACTATCTTTAAAGCTAGTTTTACTGTAAAAATTGTAGTGAGTAATTCCTATGTAACATATCCATATTGGAATATTTCAAAATCACCAATAAAATGAGATATAGGAATGAATTGATGAATAAATTGATTACCAAATCATAACATATAACAATTAACAGCCTGGTGTTAAAAGTATCATAGACCTAAGTGTCGATGCATATCAGAAATAAAAGGAATAAATTAAAAAAGATCAGTTATAAAATAGAGTGCTGTCGATCTGGTATTCATGAATTGGTGGCGCATATAAAATTTGCTGTAAGCTATGCGTAAAAAACGGTCGAAAACAAATAAGTTATAAAGTTAGTGATTTGAGGGAACATTTCGTGCTTTCGAAATACCTCCAGCATTAATTAAAAATTAATGTAAATTGAGTAAATAATCAGTATACACTCTAACATTGTTAAGTGATTTAATCAGTCAAATAAGGAGTATTAAAGATATTTGAATCCTTTGGAGCATACTTCTTATCCTATGAAGGATATCATTAAGACTCTTAGTAAGACAATGGCTATAAATCCACCATTATATAATTTTACTACATTTCAAATTAGATCTGTTGAATTTATTTTATCAGTCCTGATATTATTGTTATTTAATTTTTGATTCTTTTCTTACTTGTTTAAAGCTTCGATTTGGATGCACGTTTGTAATTTTATATTAGTCATGAAATATTCAAAATATTATTACGTATATTTATTAACCTAATGACATAATTATACTCCATTTCTGTAGTAAAAATAACTATTCAGGAAAACGTTATGTCATTTTCAAACTATTTTGGGTGAAAATCTCTTCTGCTTTTTCTCTTCCTCGTGTTGGCACATAAAACCGCTTCAGGTGCGCCTGTAATTACATTTATACTCATCTATAAAAGGGATCAGTCAATCCTTTCTGGGAGAAATAAACTGGTCACCGGCAATTTCCATGACGCCTGAATCAAAGCCAGTTGCGTAATTTTTTTGCTCCGTCTGTTCCTATATTTTGCGATGATAAAACATGAGTGAAATTACCACGGGGCTCTTTCTACTCGGTTCGACTTTGTTATTTGAAAACTGAGAATTTTGTCCGGCGATTTGTGTTTTGTACTATTTTATATGCCAGACACAGCTAAAACATTAAGTCTCGTTAATCTTATTTTCCTTTTTCTTTCTGGGATGACAAGAAACCCTTTTATCCTGTTTAATTGTGAAGTAAAAAATTTCACCTTGAGAGCAGTTGCAGGAATGTAACAAAAACATAATGCAAAAAAATGACGTATGGTCAAAATAATATAAAATGAATAATAGACGAGAATGTAAATAAGCAAGAGGTTAATGTCACTGCATTAGTATCTATATGGAAGTAAGTTAACTCTCAGCTAAAAGACAATTAAGCATTCTCTCTTGTATGAGATGCTGGTAAACTTAAAGCATTAACAAATAATGAATATTACTAGCATTGATTACGGTGATATTTAAACTCAACATTCTTACTACTCTATATTCGAATTATTTAAATCGATTTTCTTGAATATATAAAAGTTATATTAAAACCGTCTGCTATTAGAATTCGTGTAAGTCAACAATCGAACTTACAGTTCGTTCAAGAAAATATGGCAGATATTATTAGTGCTGATCTTTAAATATTTAAATATAAATGTACGTTAAAACCGTAGCCTATTTGTTTAAAAATAATGAGTTTGTTAGATTGATTGCAGTAAGGTTGAAACATCGTTTTCATCATTTAAATTTTACATATTCAGAATTGTAAAAATAAACTCTTGTACTATGGAGCCATATGTGGCTGTAGAATTTTGTCTTTTTAGAAAATTGTAAATATTTTTTTTTTCTGGCGTATTTTGGGTGAGAAATAATGTGAAATGAAAACAAAAAAATTCTTTCTTGGATTTCTTAAATGCTAATTTTTCTCAAAGTTCTAATGAAGCAAAATCCATATCCTCATTTCTTACAGAGGGTTTAAGAAACAAAATAAAAAAAAGAGCCATTTAAAAATATTGAAATTTATGCGAAAAAAATCATTTTTTCCACTTTTAAAAAAATCATGGATAATATATATGTGGAACCCCCATAGCGTCAGTTGTTTTGAAACTACGTTTACCGACGTAATTTGGTTTGCTGAATACGAATATCCTAATGAAAATTGGCGCCAAGGTCATTTTCAAGGTCAAAACTAATAAAAACATACTATTTCTGAGAATTTTTTTACTTATTTTTTAAAATACAAATCTGACGAAAAAGTGTTTCCAACAAAAGATATAGATAAAGAAATTCTCTACAAAAAAGATTGGATACATTTTTTTTCATAGCATCAATGGTAACTCTGTAAAAGGAGAGTGAATATAACTATACGTAGAAAAGTATTCCATCTGTGGTAATTATGAACCATTTTAACCATACTTGACTATTTTCAATGACAATATTTTGTGTTCACTTTATTTCTTCTATTTCCTACCTTATTGGAGTAACATAAATATTTTACTTTTTTTGGATCAACTACGATAACTCAAACTCGTATACCCCTAATTGAGTTTATCAAATACATTTATATAAGCGATAAAAGTGAATTTTTATTTGTAATGTCCTAGTCATATATTTCATATCGCAAATCTCAAAGAAATTCTATAAACCTTTGTAGCGTTCGTCAAGTCGCTGATTACTAATCTGAAGGTAGTTATTGAAAGTAGAAATGGCCGTTCGGATATGGCGAACAGAAATGTTTAGGAGGAAGTTGAGCGGACACATTTGAAACGTAACACATAGGAATTTTTATGATTGCTGATGACTAAATTGGATCCACTGTTTTGAATATTTAAACAATGAAGGTACGTGATCAGCAGTTTGAAAACCAATTCATAAAACCCCATCGACCTTTGCGAGTTTGAATATATATATGGCTAAGATATTACGAATAAAAGTTTACGTTTATCTTAATTTTGTATCCGCTATTCTGGATTTTTTATTTCCGAAATCTGTCTATCTGATAGGAAAATCATTTTTTAAATGATATTTGTGACTTTTACAGGTATGGATAAATTAAGAACAAAACAAGAAATTGTTATGTTTTTTTTTAACGTGTATAATCTTTTTACTGGAATATTTCAACATTTTTTATGCGCACCATGGGACAAAGCGGATCACGGCCAATAAGAAATTGCTAATGGCAAATTGTTCTCGTGGAGTTTAAATGCTAAAATGTAGTGTCAAAATTCAGGAAAAAACTTTGTACATTTCGGCGTTAGAGGGTTAACATACGCTTATAGGTTTTCCTCTAGTTATGATCATAGTTGTTGAAGATAGGAAATAGTGTTTGAAGCAAAAATAATATTCTTACTAATATTATAATTGTTATAATTTCTATTCATGATAATCATAGAACATCCAATTCATGCAGATAGAAATTTTTTGTTCTTCTTATTATTTTTTATAAATTACATTTCAATGTATAGAGAATGATACATATTTAATAATAGTTTAGCTAAATGTTATGTAGAAAATCTATATAAATTAACATTTAAAATTATTGCTAAGAAACATACATGTGTCCTATAACATTATGTAATAAGGGCGCAATTGGAGATCGATATTTCGCCCATGTTGCATATGATTTCTTTTAATACGATGGGCGGGGGCTCGATAATTTGCGCCCGAAGATTTTGCTGCAGGGCGCAAAATCGATTTCTACTGCCGAGGTTTTTAAAACGATATTTCTATCTTGTTTATAGTTTCTTATTTCGATGTTATAGCTCATCATCCTTTCACTTTCACATTAAAAGGAGTATTATAATCTCTAACGGAATCTTTACTCTTGTAAAAAAAACACAAGTTAAATTTGCAAAAGAAAAGATATTTTGAGACATTAAATTCCTCCATAATAATTTAATTGCTTTCTTCTGTCGGTTACAATGTTAAATAATTTTTATCAATTTTCTTTCGAAGATCGAAACTATCAAAGAAGGCCCTATAAAATGTAAAGGTGATACAATATTCAGCATCATCATTATTTATATTATATTCATAAATTACCCGTCATTAGCTCTACCCGTTGTCAAACATTATCTGTTTGTAATTATCGTAATCATCATTCATTTAATATATGATCAACACCCATCATGTCCTTTCATCCTTATTTGTCAATATCGTTTATTATACGTCGTATTAGTATTTTACAGAATAAGAATAGTATATTATTAAAAAATACTACACTTTTTTGCACTATTCTTATTCTGTCAAATGCACAGTACGTTTAAAATATACAATTTGTACATAATAACATTGATTTCCGTTATCTTTTCTTTACGATTTGCGCGTTTAAACGCTAACTGCACTAAAGTCAAGGTGATTTTTTAAATAATTAACAAAGTAATTTTCATTTAAATAAAGAAAAATGGCCTTTACTACTGAAAAAAAGTAAAGTACAATGTTTTCTAAGATTTTCAGAATTCGAAACAAAATTGACTGAAATATCGTGGAATTAATAACATTTATGGGCATAAACGAATGACAACTTTCGGTTTCTTTAAACCTTTAAGAATGGGACAGACAAAGTTTGAATGCAAACTTCAGCGCTTGTTGGATAATGCTATGGGTAATAAGAAATCTGCAGACAGCGTTTCTTACCTCAAAAAATCTGCTTTTTCATATTCTGCCAAAATAATTGGTCCAAAACTCGTTCCGAAACAGATACAGCTGTTTTTCAGAAAATTTGCGAATTTTTAACATCGTTTTTTCTTAAATCTACAATTTGCACCCGGAAACAGCACTGGGGAATACACGGAAATATCTTGTACAATATATCGTTCAAAATGTTTCATCTTCAAACTGATACTAACCACTTTTCAATATTTCAAATTGGCAACTTGTAAGTGGCGTTCAAAGAACTCATTTTGTATCGTATTGCTTTCCTAGCCAACCGATAGAAGTTTTTGAAAATTGCTCCATAACTCCTAATTTATGTTTTTTCAAGTGTTAGATTGAGCCATTACTAATTTATACTTACTCATCACACTGCTCTAGAGCGGAAGGCATTCGAATGCCCCGTATCTATATATGATGATTTGCCAGAATGAATAAATCACAAATGTAAGGTTTTAAACTTAAGAAAGCTCAAATTCATATTAAGTTCATGTTAGTGTAAAGTAGGGGATTAATACAATTCTTCGTCTCTTAATTTACAAATAATTATTTTTAATATAGATTACTAGAATAAAAAAAAATACAATAGATTAATGATTTCTATAGCTTTAATCATACAATCATGTAAGTCAAAGGAGGTATAATATTAAAAAAACGGCAGTTTGATAGATTATGTCTTTTATAATGCCAAGTACTATTTTTATACCCTCGTTGAACTTTTCGGATATAAATAGTAAATAACCTATCTGCTCAGGATAAATGCGCTAAAAGCTATAAATCATCAGCTGAGGAATAAATTAGGTATACCTTTACACAAACTAAATATATCAGCGCTGTTTATATCACATAGTTTATAATCCTAAGATATATGTAAGCTTCATTAACATACACAATAGTTAGATAAGTCTAATAAATAACAAGAAATACCATATCTTACCTCGAATCGTAACGTTACATTACACCTACCTCATAACTCTATGAAGCACACGGTACCTCACATGAAACAATCTCCGTTTATTACAAATGTTAATTATTTATCATAAAAATCAATAGAATACGAACAGTGAAAAACATCTTGATTAATATCAAATAAAACAAATTAAAATCAAATAGTAACTAAAGGAAAATTTTTCCTAATCGTGGGGCTACGTGGAAAGTTTAATGCGTTATGAATTGAGATGAGCTCTTTCATGTTAGAAAATGTTACAAACTATAAATGTAATGCTAGATTATTTTATTGTTAAATACGACAGGTCAACGTGGTTTTGTTGTTGGGAAGATGTTGGCCATTTCCGACATAAGTTAGAGAGTAGAATCCGAATCCGAAGTCAGAAGTTACCTCAGGAATTTGCTGTTTGAAATTACGTACAGGATGCAACAACGTTCTTTGGAATGTACTACTCGTATCTATTATAGTACTATCCTTATCTTTAAAAATGATTATTCATTCTATCATCTTCGGTTTTGTCTAATAAAAGTAAGGTCTTTTTAAATTCTGATATTGTCCGTAAACGGAATGTTTCTTATGCGTAATATATTACTGTAAAAACTCGTGTCTTCTAAACGTCTTATTTTAAGACATTAGTCACTTAAAAAATGTATTTTCAGAATAAACATCTTAACTCCTTAACGCTGGTTCTATTTCAATCGAGTATTTCGTATAAAAATCGACGTTAACAATTGAGAGGTACATATCCTACTTTTTTCAAAGTCGCACTACTAGGTACCGAGGTATTGAGTATCAGACATTAGGAATTCCAATATGGCGTCGAATTTGCAAAAAAATGTCCAAAAAATTGGAAATATTTATTGTTACCAATTTTTTCCGAGCCCTTAGAATATTGGGATTCTATAGAAATTCTGAACAAAACTGAATAAAATACTTCAAATTTAAGAAAACATTTTACTTTTATACCCCACATCATTATAACGTCCTCAAAATGGCCGCAACAATGAAAAGTTCTTTGAAATTTTCTGGTCGCTGTAACTCAAAAACTATCAGGTTCATAAAAAATATGCTAAGAATGTAAAGTTCTTGGAATATACCGAGAAATATCCTGCAATTTTTTTAGATTTTTTTAATGACATTTCGGGATATTTTTTGTCAGCGGCCAAAAATCTATAGTATTTGATTCAAGTTATCTACCTCTACCTCTGATTCAAGTTATCTCGCAAAAAAGAATTTTGTGGTCCTGTGTATCACAACACCGCAACATGTTTTTTGACACAATTTGAATTAGAAGTGAAGGATCTTATAGATTTTTGGTCGCTGAAAACGAATTCTCTGTCCAAATAAACTCATCGCTTCAGATTTTTCACATATCATAACCTTAAATTACCAACAAACATTTTTAATATTTTTCGGATCAGATATCTTAACATCCTGACGTGATGTATCAAATTGAATGACGGATTCGTTTTCAGCGGCTAAAAATCTATAAGATCCACTATTTATGATTCAAGTGATCCCGAAACAAATTTCTTTTTGTGGTTCTGTGTTATTTCTTTCTTACAAAGTTCTACCTAGGTAACATCGAACTGTAATGATCATTATTATTAAAAATACATTCATATCTTAATATTAATTATAATATAATGCTTTAATTACATTTATACATCTTGAATTTTTAATATTAATTCAGTTCTTGTATCTAATCCTCTAGTATTTAATTCCATTAGTTGCAAAGATTATGTACTTGTAAAGGGTCATATTGCATCTTTCAGAGGTAATTGCAACAAAATGCATGTGAAGAATAAAATGTCAGAACATTTTTAACACATGCCCAGTGTCATGACTTGATCGCATGACTTTAGTTGCCATTATCGACATGGTATTCTCTCATAATCGATTAATATTATTCATCGAGTTTTTTGTCGCATGCATGCAATTATAAATCCTTAATGTTTTTATAATCTATGAATACTGTGGCATATTTAATTGGAGCTGAGATGACATAACTAACCAGATAAGTTATCAATATTAATATTAAAATTATAATTTTTCAATCTCTTCCACAAAACAACAAGAAATGATTAACTACAAGCAAACACTTTTATCGCCATAACATTAGCACCGTATTACAACTTAATACCAACATTAATTACAAACATAACACCTTTATTATTACATCAGATGTTTTGACTAGCATGCGCGTGTTACACTACTAAACTTCGATTATATAATTATTGCTTTACGACCTGAACGAAATGTGTAGCTACAAGTGTAAACACAAAGCGACCAATAATAATTTCATATTTGACCGGTGTTACAATCAGTAAAAAATTTGTTTCTTTACAATATTTTTTATTATTATGCATAGATTTTAACGTTTTATGTTTTTCTTTGACGTAAGAACTTGAATTGCAAAAAAGAAGTACTGGCTAACACATGTTGATCCAGTTGTCCATGGACATTAATATGTTATCGTAATATACTATCATTGAATTATTTCTATGCACAATGAAAAAAATATGTGTAACTATTTTAATAGTTTTATCAGTCAGAGCGCTGAACTCTTATAATTTATGGATACTTTTCTTCAGCAATGTGACACCGAGAATGTTTTATATTTTGAAACAAGTTCTATCACCATTTCATTAATTCATATTCTTAAGTCTTCATATCAAATCATTTTCGCCAGGTGCAAGTGAATAATAAAACATTACTTGATTACATTGATTGATGACGATATACCCTGTAAGAATTATTTATTGTAAAGTTCAAACAAATGCTTGAAGCTTTTCTATGTCATAAAAGTACTATAAATTTATAACAAAATTTGTGTAAATACAGTAAAAAAGTACTTGAACGTACCCAGCAGTAAAACGTTGTAATTTTCAATATGTTTAATGTAGATTCAAAGTAAAATAATTGAATTTATTGTGTAAAAAGACAATCGAGAAAGTTCGAAATAATATGCTCGGATTTTTCGGCAAACATAATTCATTTTCAGTCTTGAAAATTTTTTTGCATTTTTCATGACCACAATGGAAGTCTTTCGTCATTATTTTGTGCATGTGGAGTTGCGAAATACAAGATTTCTGACAATGTTCGACAAAGATAAACTTAGCACCTAAAATACCGAGACGTATTGTTCTGTATATATTATTTATTAACATATGGTTATTAACGTATATTACGAACAAATCCTTCCTAATTGACTCAGTAAGAGAGAGACTGAGAAAGAGAGAATATTGCCTTACTTCCCTGACAAGATTCTCTGTTACTTCAATTATTTCTTAGAGAAATATTAATCGATATAAAAGACACATTCAATCTACTTGCATTTACTTAATTTCATTAAAATTTTAACTGCACGCCTCGACATTCAGCAAAACCCATAACCTAACCTAAAATATATGACCAAAAGTAATGCACAGGAGTTTTCTATCGAAAGATCGAAATGGTTGGCACTTTACTTAAACTCGATATTTTTGGTTTCATTACTTCCAACTGGATTGTAGTGATCACTAAAAATTTTCATTGGCGTAAAAATACTTTTTCAATAATGGTTTAAACTCTGGCCTGGGCAAATCTTGATGGAGGCGATAGATAGGTGACATATTCTTGTGTAATTTTACAACATAAAATTGAAATTTACACTATATGTATTAAAACCGCGATAGAATGTTGAAAATCCCAAAATAAATGTAATTTTACAACACATTATTTAAAAATTATAAACTCTCAATAAAATGTTGTAATTTTACAAAATATGATTTGAAATCGCAATATTTATTGCAATTTTACATTATTTTCGTACTGTAATTTTGTTGTAAAATTACAACCACTTTTAACAGTGTAACCTTGATAATATTTCGGTCGATACCGAAACTAATCTCGACTTCGAGTTCGAGACCGTTGTTTTACATAATCATTGAAACTGAGACTCGAGATTATCAATTTGAAGACGAGACCGAGATCGATACCGATACGAGACATTTTTTTTCGATACTACCGATACCGAAAGAAATAATGGCAAGACGAGACCGAAATGAAGAAAACTTTTTTATCAAAATAAAAATAATTACGTATTTTAAAACTGGTTGCAGTATGCATATTTTTTAACTTTATATCACTCAAAAATAAAAATCTTTTCTATACTTTTGCTTTAAAAAGGTTGTGATTTTCTATAGGTATATTCTTGATATGATGTACGGATCACATTCCTTTAAAAATTGGCAGTCAAAATGTGATATTGATTTATAACAACATTTTAAACTAATAATAGAATAGAAATAAAATAGTAATAAAATATAGAATAGTAAATTTGAAATATATGGTTTTATTTCTTTTAGCGTGTTGCTGACGTTTGCGGGGTCGACTCTCGGCGAATTACGTGAGTACGAAAACTCGTATGTTATATATGAATTTATGAATATATATATATCGTATAGATTATATTAAGTAACCGACGAACCATTAAAAAAATGTACTTTTTCTGTAATCCTCAATTTTAAAACCAATAACAGTGATTAGCTTTTCTCATTCTCTACGAATTTAGGCTCTGACGTAATTTTAATTAAGAAAATAAAGACGTTTGTTAAAATAATCAGAATTCACTGCAATCGAAGTAATAAATGCAAATTACAAATATGTGTCCCATTTTATTTGAATCAGACATATTAAGGCATATCGTAGACAGTAAAATTACTATTTAAGATACACGTTTTGTATACTAATACGTAAATTTAAAATCTCAATTCAATGAAAATAATTTCAGAATTAATATACATGTGAAAACCAAGGCAACTTTGCCTTGACAAAAGTAACAACGGCCTCTCATATTAAGTATTCACTCTGCATTCGTGACCCGCGTACAATTATGAAATAACATTCATTACTTTCAAAGAAGTACAATTTTAGTAAATAATTCCGAATATAATAATAAGTTATTTTTAATGTTTTAAGAGGATTTGTAAATGCTCTCAGATAAAAATGATTAATGTAAAAATTACATCGAAAAATATAGTGTACAAGGAAATAAATCTCTAGTATCTGCTGAAAACTTAATTAAAATTTGTCGGGGAACTTAAATAGCGACTGGTAATCAGATTTTACTTAATTTTTTGTTATATCCGCTGCAACGTTAAAATATGTTTTTATCAAATAATCGATTTGTAATAACATTAATCCTGAATTATTAGTTATCAATTTTTTTCAATTTCTTATTTTTAAAGGAATTTGTTAAAGGGTAGAATTTATAAATTGAAGTATTTTAATAAAGTTAAGTTAAAGAATAGGCTCATTTAATTACAGAACATTAGTAGATTTTACTACTGATTGTTTCGTAAGTATTCTTATACAAATTAATGGTAAAAAAGTATCTAATCTTTTTGAAACCGATGGGCACATTTTCGAATTTCATGATTAAATATTATAGATTAAATATATATCGAATCTTATGATCTTATTTATTCGTAAGAAGGAACAAACACTGATGATTTGTGTGTGGACTTTTGTTCAAAATTGTGTCTTAAGTGAGTTCTAAAGTGAACCGTCGGTAAGGTATGAAATTTCACTAAAAACGTAAATTAAAGCTGATTGAACAACATTTCCAAAATTCAGGATCTGTAAAGGCAATTTTAATTATATTTCCTAGCAAATACCAAAGAAATTAATCGACACACCATCTAGAATTTTCGGAAATATATAAAAATTACTTATTTCTACAAATTCTCGGTCAGTTCTCAATTAATATCTTTAATGTTTTCTAGGAAACTGTTCATAGTGCTTAGAATTGCCCTTCCAATTCCCGAATTTTAAAAATGTTATTCAATCATTTTTTAGTCACATTTTTTAGGGAAATTTCCTACCTTACCAGCGGACCACTTTAGAACCCCCTTAACTCGATTCGGAGTATGCTCTTTTTAACCCTTTCGCTGTGGCGAGAATTTCACAAAAAGCACCCAAACTGCGGGAAAAAAAAATTAATTTAGATTTTACTGTAACTTGATGTATAGCGGTTTTTTTGGACGCTGATTACAAATTTGAAGTCATATTTCGAAAATTCAAAATGGCGGATTCAATGTGGCTGACAAATTTTCTAAATTACAATTATTTCGTTTGACACTTGTTACTCGCGGGTTTTCGGGGTCGCAAATTACTAATCTGAAGTCAGATCTCTAAAAATCAAAATGACGGATTCAATATGGCGGAAAAATTTTCTAATTTCCAAATATTTTCCGTGACACTTGTTACTTGGCGGTTTTAAGGGTCGCTGATTACAAATCTGAAGTCACATTTCGAACATTCAAAATGGCGGATTGAACATGGCGGACCAATGTTCTAAAATTCAACCATTTCGCTTGATACTTGTTTCTCTGGAGTTTTCAGGGTCACAAATACGAATTTAAAGTCAGAATTCGAAAAATGTAAAATGTCGGATTCAATTCGTCGGACGCCTTAATCAAAATTCCAACTGATCAAGAATTTTGACCTGTCCGCTTTTTTAATTGTTTAAGTTTCGAAATGTTAATTATTTGACGGAAATCGACTCATGACCGTTGATGTACTTGGTGTAGATTTCTGCAACTCCTACATTTCCTACACAAATATGAGTCATAGTATGACGTCATCTCTGAAGTCGATCTGCAGCTCTTTTCTGTAAAAAAGGCGAAATTGCCTGTTGACAAAATAATAATAAAAAAAAATTGGACCTGACATTTTGAATAAAAAAACTGGTATCAGTTTGGAGTTCAGCGAGTTAAATTTCTGGGGTTTTTGTGGTCGTGGACTCTGCAGTCAGATTTTAAAATTACAAAATAATGCGTCCAAAATAGTTAAAAATTCTACAGTGTTCTAAGAGCATAGGCGGTAAATTTGACGACCTTATGGCTCGCTTCAAAGTGCATGCATTACCCATCAATTTCGAAATTTCACCGAAGGTATGTCCGCAAAATAGTGAACTGGAATTCGCGACTAGAATGCCAGTGAAACAAAATGCTGATATTCGGCTAATAAATTCACTGGCTTGCAGTGTGAAAAGTGTTTGGCAAAAAGAAAATGAAAAATTGAAATTTCTCGAATGCTATTAATTAATGTGCTTCTTTGTTTGTTTTGACATTATGCGTGGTTCCTTCTCACCGGGTATTTTCACGCAGATCGGAACTTTTGTTGCCATAGTAGCTAGATAGAGACAGTTGTTTATTCCAGAGTGAGAAACTTATAACTTGCCCTATTTCTTATCGTATACACATATAAGTATCATTGGACTGTTGCTGCAAATTTGAGAAAAAGATATCGTTTCTTACGGACGGGTGATTTCTCTTTACGGATACAAAATATTTGCAATATGGCCTCTAAGTCTATATGCTGTAATGGATGTGAGAAGGAAATCAAGTCAACATCTGTCTCGTGTGATAAATGTAAACTGCCTTACCACCCAAAATGTACGAAATTTACGAAGTACTGGGCAAAGATAACAAATTAATCTCTATGTGTAGTATTTGCCTGGAAACGTCAAATCCTGACTCACCGTTAATACCTCGTTCACGTTTATCGTCAACCTCGTCCACCTCATCTTCTACACAAAACACATTACCAGCAAAAGATGACAAACCGCAAACTGAATTTGGCATCCTTTTTGAGGCTATACAAAATCTCAACAAAAATTTTAAAGAATTGACAGAAAAGCAGGAAGCCCATAACCAATCAATAACGCAACAGTTAACTCAACTTTCATCTGACATTCAAAGTAGCCTTCATGATCTTAAGGACGGTCATAATTCTCTAGTTGAACGTTGCACCTTTCTTGAAAATGAAAATACAGCACTTAAGAATGATGTAAATACTCTCAGTGCCAAGCTCAGGAAAATTGAATTTCGTCAGGAGCAGAACACCTTGCTTCTCTCGGGAGTTTTTGAATCGGAAGGTGAAAAACTGGGTGAAGACGTCGCAAAAATTGCTGCATTTCTTGAAGTTGAATTTTCTCCCGACGATCTTATTGACTCCACTCGCATTCGCTCTACGTTACAAAATGATACAACGAAACCCTGGACTATTCGACTCGTGTTTGAAAGACTTTCCTAGCGTAACACGTTCTTTCAAATGTTTCGCCAGAAAAGGAAAATCTTGTCCATATCAATATTTCCTGATAAAGAGGAGCATATTCTCTACCTCAATGAATGGTTACCTTCAGATACATACACTCTGCTCAAACAAGTACGGTCGATGGCAAGAGAGATTGGATTTAAATATGTTTGGCACAAAAATGGCGATATATTCGTAAAACGCGATTATAGCCTGACCGCAAAACCAATCCGAATACCAAATATTAGCGATCTACTCCATATTCCTGAATCGTCCTGACTATCCACACATCCAAAACTAAATAATCTTCCAGAAAATCTGCGAACTCCAGCAACGCTCAACACTAGGCCTTTATCATTATCATCAAGATTTATCACTGCTTCCTCAAACTCAGTTGCTCCAAAACACAATTCATCTACCTGCTACGATAAAAACAATGTTGCAATCTGCCATATAAATGTACAGTCGTTATCAGCCAGAAATAAAATAAACGAACTTTGCACATATTTTGTTATTCACTTTTATCCCATTATTATTTTCACGGAAACGTGGTTTCATAGTCAAATAGATGACTCTTTCTTTCAAATTAAAAATTATAGACTTATCCGGCATGACAGAGGTCAGGGTAGAGGAGCAGGTATTGCTATTTACGTGGTTGCTAACCTCGCATCCAAAATAGTAGCGGTTTCTGACAACCTAAATTCATCTGCGGAATATATTTTTTGTGAAATTGTTTGCTTGGGTTCACCCCCAATTCTACTTGGCGCCATCTACAGGCCACCTCATAAATTGCTTAAGCTACAATTTGAAGAAGTTTTTCAGCAATTAAATAGCAATTACTCGAAGATCATTTTAATGGGTGACTTTAACATTGACCTCTCTAAGAATTATCCTGATAGTATCTATCTTAAACAGTTTGCAAAGGAAAACTGCCTTGAGATTGTCCCTTTTTCACCTACATTCCATTCCAGTAGTGCAGACTCCTGGATTGATCATTGCCTGGTCGACAGTCTCGATAATGTGGTATCATATAATCAGTGTAACCTTCAGTTTATTTATGGTCATGAGCTCATTTCGATCGTATTTAGGTTCAAGTGTTCTCCCCAACCAGTACGGTCCATCACTTGTCGTGACTTCCGCAAGTTTACGATACCTGATCTTCTTACCAACATCGAGTTCTATGACTGGAGCTTGTTCAGATTGCCGATCCCGTATAACTCTAATATTGACGAACTATGTACTACTCTATGTAATCGGTTACTAACAGTATTTGATGAACTTGCGCCTATCATTACCTACACTCCCAGACATAAATTTGCTCCATGGATTACCCAAGAATTACGTGATATGAAATGTGAACGAAGGTTGGTATTGCGCGAACATAGACGAAACCCAGATTATTTACTCAAACAGCGACTTACTGAGCTTAATAAACGAAACAAGTTAGCCTGGAAAGAGGCCAGAGAGAGCTACTGTCGAAGTCGCTTCTTGTTGTCTTCTGATACAAAATACACATGGAGAGAATCGCGCTCTCTTGGAATTATTAAACCTAAATCAGCTCTTGTTCCACTCACATGTTCAGTAAATGAACTAAACAACTTCTTTTGTTCACTTAGTCCATCTCACACTATTAATCTAGTAGATGCTCTGGGTGGGGTTCTTTACCGCGACTTTGATACGGACAGATTTTTCTTCTCAAACATAACCATCGAGCATCTTGCTGCATGTATTACCCGCTGTAAATCTGAATGCACCGGAGTCGACAATATTCCGATAAGTTTTTACATGAAATCTTTTCCTGTGTTAGCACCATACATCATCGAGATTTTTAATCATTCGCTCCATACAGCCTCCTTCCCATTGTTATGGAAGAAGCCTCTAATGATCCCTATCCACAAGTCCAAAACCCCTTCTCATCCCTCGGAATATCGCCTCATTGCTAAACTTTGTTCGCTGTCCAAAGTTTTGGAAAGAATCGTCTACTACCAGTTGACTGAATATCTGAATAATCGTGATTGGTTCGTCCCTTCTCAGTCGGGATTCAGGAAGGGCTATAGCACTCAGACTGCGTTACTTATGGTATCTGATTTTTGTCGCCTCGCAATAAATGATCGTATGCTGGTTATACTAGTACTGTTTGACTTCAGTAGAGCGTTTGATATGGTCGATCATGTACTGCTTCTTCATAAGCTGATTGCAAACTTGCAAACCTCTCCAACTCAGCTCTCACGTGGTTTGCTTCCTACCTTTCTAACCGATCACAAGCAGTACTAGGCAATAAAGAAAACTCCACCTCATCGTGGCTTCCCACCACAGCTGGAGTTCCCCAGGGATCGGTTCTTGGACCACTTCTTTTTTCTATTTTCATTAACGATCTACCTGGGGTACTGCTCCACTCGGAATACATGATCTACGCTGATGACACGCAAATCTTTTTACGTTGTCATCCGGACCAAATTTCAACTGCTATCAAACATATAACAACTGATGCAGAGCGTTTCTGTGATTGGGCAACTAAGAATAAGTTAACTATCAATATACAAAAGACCAAAGCCCTCATTATCGGTAGCCCTTATTACATCAACTCCATTGATTTCGATTTCCTCACTCCAATCTCTCCGCATAACCACAACATACCGTGGGTTAAATCTGCTCGAAATTTGGGTCTAGTTTTCGATAATACGCTGTCATGGAAGGAACATGTGGTTGTCATGTCAAATCGAGTATATTCTTGCCTCCGCCAACTTCGCGCACACCGTAACTCTCTCCCGATTGATGTCAGAACTCAGCTTGTCTCATCTCTAATTGTTCCCTATTTCGACTACTGTTGTGCAGTTTATAACGATCTTGATCAAGTTCTTAAAACCAAAATCGAACGTATACTCAATTCAGGCATCCGTTTTATTTTTAGTCTGCGAAGGTGTGACCATATCACGCCGTACCGTGAGCGACTAAAATGGTTGATGACTAGAATGGTTATACTTTATCGGGTTAATCACATACACGCTTATAAATTCTCATGTTCCGAAATATTTGTACGATAAATTCATATGGAGAGCTGATGAGGC
The DNA here is from genome assembly GCA_030407085.1 of Trichopria drosophilae. Classification (NCBI taxonomy): domain Eukaryota; kingdom Metazoa; phylum Arthropoda; class Insecta; order Hymenoptera; family Diapriidae; genus Trichopria; species Trichopria drosophilae. The sequence goes on from CM059582.1 coordinate 197,014,390, forward strand.
ATTGCGCGAACTGCGTCCAGGCACAAAAGAGCTCCGCGTACCATTACATCGGTCTGAATCTTATTCCAAGTCTTTTCTGGTTGTTTCAACACGTGTTTGGAACACAATACCAGCGGTTATTCGTGATAGCCGTTCAATTACCACATTTAAAACGAGACTTTTCATCTTTTTACGTGATAGGGAATCTTCTGTGCCTGGTTTTCTGTTAACTTCTTAACTTTAAGTATACTTAAGCTAACGTAAATTCATTTGTTTTCGTATTTTAACCTTTGGTAATTTACTCTAGCTTGTAAATTGTTAGCTCTGCGTTTAGTTATAACATTATGTAAAGCTACCTATGTAAAGCTAGAATTAAAACAACATTGTGTATATATACGTTACTGTTCCGCGTGCGATATATTTTCTTCGTTCTTCACGAGTTGTCTTTTCTTTATTTTTGCTTTTTACGTTTTTTTTTCCACTCTGTTACTGCGCTAAAACTATGCTATATATTCCTACGTAAACTCTGTACAACGCGCTTAATATTGCTACGCCATAAGTGATTACTAATTGATTGCTCTCTACTATTACAATTATTGTACTATTACTTTGTATCTCTATTGTTGGCTAGAGAGGCATGTCCTCTATGCCATAATAAACACACAAACAAACAAACAATTTCTAATATCGACAAGCAACTCCAACTCGTCAGTCTTCAACAGTACATTTTCAAAAAATTGCTAAGAATGCTATTTACATAGGCGTCAACCTTTGCTTTTTAAAGCGTGAGGTGGCATGGAATTTCTTACACCAGATTCGAGTTTATTGCATGAAAAAGTCATGTGCAAAAGTGTTATTTGGAATTTGGAATTTTGCATTCTTTAAAAAAAAAAGTTAAAAATGGAGGTCTAATACACTGAAACATATTTTAAAATTATTTATAAAGTGTTAATCATGCACATATTAGGCAAGAAAGCTTATACTGTTATTCAGAGTGGATCGAAATTTTAAATTTATACGTAAAAACATATTTCCTCAAATGAGATCATTAAATCCTTAACAAAGCACACATGGCGCACGGAAGAGATGACAATATTACCGTATTACTTTTTGCAGAATTATTTGAATTTAAAAGCTGTCTCGCCGATGATCGAGGCACTTTGAGGTCCCTCGGGTATTGGGGTATGTCAGTGTAATTTCTGAGTGGTATCTTCAGGAAATATTATCACATTGCCTCTAAACAAAAATTTTGTAATTGTTTTATCAAATAAATGTACGTCATGTAGTCAAATTGAGCAGCTGTCACGTGCCGACTTTGTACACACATTCCACTCATCAATAGATTTTGCTCAATACATTTGATCTCATATTGTTTAAGATCAAATTTTTTTCTTCATTATTCAATCTCTTTTTTCTTCTATATATCTAGGTTTTATCGTTTATTCTCTGTCTTTTAAATATCAATACAAAAAATAACATAATTTAGACTACCGAAATTTTTATATCGAAGGGTTATTTATTTTTACTGAACACGGGCCTGGGGTTAGTTTTCAAAATTCAATATGGCGGACAACATTTCTAATAAATAGCAGGCAAATTATACATTTTGTATGTAATGCTTTTCGCGACGCTAATTGTGCAATTTGAGCACCAAAATCAGAGGAACTTTTAGCATGACCCAGAACTAATAACGTGGACGATGGGAGAAACCTTTTGTTTTTTAATATTTTTGTTCATTTTTCATACATTTCTTTTATTTTAGTTTTTTTGTAAAATTCATAAGTTTACTTTTATTACAGGGTGTTTATAATGCACATTTTATGATATATATTATATTTTATTTTTATCAGTTTTACTTGATTTTTCAGTTTTCTTTTGTGATTTCAACATATTAATATAATCTAAAAGTACTCGCAGTTGGATATTGTTATCTAAATAAATATTCATGTAATAGAAAAGTTCGTGATATCAACAAGTAATTCTTAAAAATGTTACTTTAAGTAACACTAAGAATTTATTAGAAAATAATTTATCAAATTTAAAATATCGCACATTGGTTTTACAAGATCGTTTACCACGAATCGTTGTCGGATTCGCAATATATGACCCTGAAAATTCTCGAGTACCTAGGTTTTATTAGGTTCAAGAAACAATTTACATGTCGGACCACCACCTTTAATTTGCCTTTTTGAATGTTGAAAATTTGAAATTACATTGATAATTAGCAACCTCAAGAATCTGCAAGTAAAAAATTTCAGTTACTTTACATATAGAGAAAAAAGTATGATTTAAAGGATTAAAAAAAAAACAAATTTTCAACATTTCATTTCTGTTTCTTTTTTTTTAAACCGCGCTCTAAAAATTTGTAATGAAATATATGTGCTATAAAACTATATAAAGAATACGTGACAAAATGTAATTTTAAAATTTGAGAATTTTTTCCTCTTTGTGCATGTCATGTTACCTGACCAATGATAAACTATTGTCATATACTATTGTAACGGATGATCAGTGTGGCATTTTTATATATATTCTTACTTGCTTTTGAATAAAACTAAGATTATATATTATTGTCAATAACCTATAAATATGTGGTTAATATTTCTATAATTTAAGAACATCATAAGACTTGTCATCATAACAGTTATCCGCGACATTATGATATGCAGCGAATTTTAAAAGAACAGCATTGAAGTCTTAAATACCAGTCAAGAAGGATTTAAACCACTTCAAAATCAGAAATTTATATTATGGCTCCTGAAACTTATTTAATATCTTACGAATAAATCTGTAACTGAACGCTAAAGCGTAAAAATAAAAAAATAATATCTTACTTATGATATATGGGTTTCATTGACACAAACAAATTTTTAAATAATTTAATTAGTACAAAAGTAAATTATGTAAATTAGAACTTAGTAGATTCTTACTTTTCATTCATAAATAACATAATTCAATTTTGAAATATATACAATTTTATCTCTAGTATATAACAATTGTTTTGTCTCCAAACGAGTTTCTGATTAAAATTTATTTTTAATGTCAATAGGAAAAATTGTTTAGGTGTTGTTGAATGTTTATGTTGTACATTACACAATTTTTTGAATATCCCAAAAAGTGTGATGCCCGAAATATTTACTTCGATTAGTGCATTAAAAATTCGAAATTAATGTTGATTCTGTCTTTAGAAACAAAACATCGATATGCATGATATACGTTTTTTTTTTATATTTACGAAGATCAATGTCAAATTATGGGTTTGGTCTTCATGGTAGTTTATTTGTAATTTGCAGTTTCATTACTTCCGTAGCCATATTTTTACAATTTCATTTATGTAACTTTGTATCAATATTGTATGAAACGTCATTTGTCCCTGATATTTTTCGATATGTAACTGTTCGTGACTAAAACACATTTTCATTCTATTTACATATTTCTCTAAATTAACTCAGTAACGCCCAAAACTGCAGAAATTGTATTACAATTATATATTCTATGTGTCTATTTATATTATTGTGTATAAGTATAGCAATTATGCAAATACTGATTTTTGTTCTCCAAACCTATTTGTCTATTAGACGTTTTCTAATTCTCGTTTTTATTCTTCACGTTAGAAAGTCAGGAAGATATTAATATATTTTTCACGGAAAATTACGTGTTTTTGGATTCTCAGTCCGCCATATAGCCAATCAAATATCTTCCAAAACGGTGGACAAATAACATTTTTTTAAAACTTGGAATCATTGATAAAAATCGTGGTAACAATGAAAAATCTATTCAAATACCTTCTTTTGAGACTTTTTAAACTGAAAAATAGAAAAGGGCTGCTTCGAAACCACTAAACAACTTAGTTTGGAAAAAATGCTTCTTAATCAACATTTGGATAATTTGTATGCTTGAAAAGTTGAAGAAGTATTCCTGGAGTTCTCGGCGATAATGAGTTAAACATGATTCAAAATGTTCAGTATTCCTTATTTTCTGTTACGAGTATTAGCAAATATGCCCTTATAATGAATTTTAAAAAGCAAATAATTGAATGTGTATATCTTACAGAAAAAGTTACTAATCGATAGAATGGTAAAAAAATGTTTTTCTGTGTCTGTAAAACTTATCTTGAAATGTATTAGATGAAAGCTGGAAACAACTCTGTAGAAAAGCATTCAGTAAAGATTCGATAATATTTTTTTGTAAATAAGTATAGTTCGATTTCTCATTTTGTGTTCTGCGGTGAAAGCCGTTTAAACGTCAAAAGCAAAAATGTCTGATTTGTCGCTTTCATGAGCAGCTCCGTACATAAAACCGTGCAAGAGAACCGACCCGAACATCAATGCTTGCATCACAAACTCGATCGAAGAACTCCGCGGAAAATTGGCCGAAGGAATTCCTGAGCTCGAAGCTCCTGCAATCGAGCCCCTCAATTTGGAACAAATTAGATTGCTGAGAGGACCGAGAGGCGCCCGCTTGGATGTTAATATTAGTGATCTTCAGGTATGAAAAAGAGTTTATTGGTACATTTACTGATTTTATCATTTTATTATGTTTTATTTAATGCTTGAGAACAATGCATTTTTTAATTATATAAGGGTTTTGCACATTGCTGCATATTTCATATCTACTGCAATGATTTTCTGAAAAACTACTAATTGACATTTCATAGTCGCTAATTCATAACGCGCATTTGCGACTGCTGTGAATCAGCCATTGGGCACTGATTTCGACAACTAACTCTTGTAAACTAGCTGGAATATCTTTGAAATGAAATCACGTTTCTACCGCTTTAAAACAATGCCTATTCACTGATCGATCCAGTGAATTTGACTGAAATCAGTGGAATGAAATCACGAGATTTTCGCTGGAATATAGTGTTTACTAACTGATAGATTAGGCCAATTTCAATAAAATCAATGGAATCAAACCATATGCTTTGTGTCGGTAATCAGTGATTTTCACTAGAAAATAGTGTCTATTTACTGATTAATTCAGCGAATCGGACTAAAACCAGTGAAATGAAATCACATGATTTTGGCTGGAATATAGTGCTTACTAACTGATCAATTAAGCGAATTTAGCTAAAATCGACTAAATGGACTGTTTGCGCTAAAAAATCAGCTCCTACTCATCTTAAGTAGTACACAAAGCTATTAAAAGTATTTTAATTTCCATAAACACTTAATAGTTTCGCGTTTTGCGTGTGATAAATAGAAGCTAATATTCTAGTATAATTAATCTATTCAGTTTTAAGCAAAATTTAGAATATATACTTATTTAGCTAATATAACTTTGTACACTCCCCTCAAACTACGTAGTAGCACCTACAAGCAATTTTAAAGGTTATAAAATGGTTAAAAATAAACAATTACGATAAACGTTATTGATAATACCTGAAACAGATCGGTATTATTCAATTTTATGGTGGCATCTCCAGTATCTACAAATTTTATGCTCGCATGGGCAACTTATGGAACTCAAATGCGATTATGAAAACGCAAAAACCAACACAGAACATTTATTTACTTTCCCCCTATAAAAACTTCTTAGCCCTTAGGTCTAAATCCTGCTCAAATTCGAGGAATAAAGTTCTTGCAGCCTTAAAATCTACTTTATTGAAATTGCATATAGATGTTCAGTTTTTAGTAGGATGAAAAGCAAATTACTGGTTATAATCAGTGATCGGTGTTTGAAAGCAGGGCCGAATTAAGCTTTAGAAAGGCCCGGGGCTATAGAAAGATTTGAGGCCTCTATACTTAAAATAAACATTGAAGACACATATATAGGAACTTAACGTTCAAATGCATATAACCTTTATTAATTTATCATACATACTATACATGTATTTATACAAAATATTTTTTTCTACTTTTCTCTTCTGTAAATTTTCTTATGATTGTATCGTAATCAATCGAGTCCCATAATTCATTCTCAATAGCCAATATTGCCAAATTGGATAAACACTGATCTTCCACTGCAGATCGATACATATTTTTAATTCTTTTCAATACTGAAAACGATCTTTCAGATTCACAATTTGTAACCTGTATAGTTATAAATTATCTGTATGCTATATATATGCTTGGAAAAACATCTATTGTATCGCGATCTACTAACCAATTCAATACTTTCAAAGATGACAATTTGTCTGTAAAGTTGTCGGTAAGATCATTAAAAAATCCCTTGGGCTGTAATTTAAGTAATGGGATAAATTGTTCTAATTCACAGATTAAATTCTCTTGCAAATCCTTTGAGTATACTTCTATTAAGTTTGTTGCTCTAGCTTTCATTGAATTCATATGGTTAGTAAGTCTGTTAAAAACGAAAATAAATTAATGATATAACTATAGGCTTCAGAGCGTTTTTTTAATTCAGTTATTAATTTATCTATGATGACATAAAACATTTGAGTCCTAAATTTGTCTGATCCTTGAGCAGATTCAATCTGTGTTTGAGAGTCGTGCAATTTTTTGGTAATCGTTCTCTTAGTAGAATCAAAATAATGTTGACTTACAAATTGACTGAGATGCTTAGCTTCATTTTCAAAATTTGGAAATTGATTTCGTAAATCTTTTACAAATGTGACAAGTGAGGCAAGCATGTCATTGGCTGCACTTAAGTCTACCTCTACTTTTTGTAGCTATTTACTAGTCACATCAAAACGACTAAGAATTCGATTCCAAAAAACCGCCATAAATACATTTTCAAGCCTTATTATACTACTATGTAAGGATACCGCTTCATGTCTAGTATCAGCTTTTTGAGTTTCGTCTTTAGCTATTTGACTTAGTGCTGCACAAACTCCATCGTGATATTTAATAAGATGGTTTGAAGCATCCCCTCTACAAGACCGGTGAGTTTTGGATAAGCTTGTTAGTTTGGACTTGTTTTGTTCTATTAAAATATCCCATCTATGAGTTGAAGCACTAAAAAACGCATACAAACGTTGCAATATGCCGAAAAAGTTTATTGCATTAATGCATTCAGAGAGTTCTCCTACTAAATTTAAGGAGTGTCCAACACACGGTACATAAAAAGCTAACGGGTTCTTTTCTCTCAAACATGCTTGTTAAACTGAATATTTTCCAAACATATTTCTGGCATTGTCGTAAGTCTGTGCGCGACAATTATTGATGTCGATTTCTTGCTCATCAAGTAATTGTAATATATCTATTGCTAATGATTCTCCTACGCGACTTTTGATTAGGAGAAAACAAATAAACGCTCATAATATTCTATTTCGATAATATCTAAATATCACAGATAATTGATCCACATGAGAAATATCTAGAGTTGAATCGACAACAAGTCCCCAATACTTAGCTTCTTTAATTTCAGTTTTAATTCGTTTTATTACTTCTTGTATTATCAGTCTGATAAATTCTTCATATATGGTTTTGGACAGATAAGAATCATTTTCTTACCATACAATTTAATATGTTCTTTTAAGAGCGGATCAAATTCCGTAATTACTTCAAATAAACCGAGATAATTGCCATTGTTTGATGAACCAAATACTTTATCTGTTCCACGAAATGCGAGTCCTCTTTGACTCAAAAATTTAACAGCTACTAATACTCTCTTTAAAACTTTTGTCCAATAATTAACTTCACATTCCATCGAAACTGCCAAAGCTTTATCTAAATTTGTACTTTTATCTAAAAAGTCAAGCCACTTCATTATGCACTTGCAATGTTCATTACTGTTTTCATGACTGCAGATCGTTTCATCAATTTTTTTCCAATTAGAAAAACCTCTCTTCGCACACTCTTTACACACGTAACAATAGATATTTCCCGTAGATTCTGAAAACATTAACCATTTACGTTGGCATATTTCACCATTATTAAGTTTTCGTTGAAAGTAACTGAAATTAAAAAATCTATTTTGATTTGCATATTCTCGTTTCGATGATTTAAAATTGGAATTTTTATTTTGAAAAAATAAGGATCCTTTTTCCAAATATTTGTTCCGTTCCGATGCATTGCTAGTGTACACCCACGATCATTAATCGTTACGGGGAATCCCACGTATTGTCTTTGTTTCTCACATAAAGATGTATAGGCAAAAAGAAAGACAACCTGAAGTACATGTCCTGTCATCGGTACGTTTACTTTATATCTTTTTAGAAACGCAGATTGACATTTGCCGCTATAAGAATCATATCTATATACATATAAAGTAAACTTTTTCAACAATGTGAGAATAAGCTGCATTTCGGAATAAAATAACGCAGGGTTGCCAGATTGGGCGATTTATCGCAATTTGGACGACTTCACGTCTCGAAATGCGACAAAATTTAGAGGTTTTGCGATCATCGAAAATTGGGCGATTTGAGATAATGAAACTGCGATTTTTGGGCGACGAATTATGCATCTGGCAACCCTGTAAAATAAGTCTGCTTCCACTCGACTTGTGCATCACTTAAGAAAACAGGAAAAATAATGATATGGGAAGTAAAGTTTTATTAATGTTTCGAGTTATGAGGCCCTCTAAAGTTCGAGGCCCGGGGCTGCAGTCCCCTGTAGCCCCCCTTTTATCCGGGCCTGTTTGAAAGAATGCACAACTGAACAACATTGAAATAGTAGGCATTAGGGTTAAGTTCTGCAGGAATTTCAGTAAATACAATATTTCGACTGTTTACATAGTACAATCAACTCGTTATATAACAGTGAAATTGACTGATTAAATAGCGAAAATTGTTTTCGCTGACGCATTTGGCGAAATTTTCACTGATTTAGATTTAGGGAGTTCACATCTGTAGTGAATGTCAACGTTGGAAATTGGGGAAAATAATTCTCTAGTTCAACCACTCCAACTTTTTCTTCTTTTCCACAAAAATATAAAACATTGCATATTGTCCTTCTAAACCTTTTTTTAAAATATACGTATTTATCTGAGTCGATATTTACATATTTTCATGTCTCATCATTGATACAAACATAAATATTCTCAGCAATTGCTAGGAGAGCAGAGAATTAGATTAAGATTCGAAGTAAAATCGCGATTAACATCACTGTAAGTTTTCGTATCAGAATTACGAGTATTTAGATTATTGAAGACTTTTAAAAATCTTTCTGCATTATTGTCCGTATCAATGCAATTTCAAGAAATGTTGTATCAGTTGAAGTCACTTAATAAGAAGCAATCGACGTGTCCTACGAAGAATTCTACGTTTCAAATATGCTAGAAAGAATGCTACGTTGCATTTAACGAAATAATCTTCGAATCTGACTTAAAGTTATTTGACCTTAAAATAACCTTCAAAATTTGCAAGGTCAAATAAATTTAACCACGAAATTTTCTTCAATTTGATCCCAAATTGGATCATCTAGTGAACATGGTATAGACAATACGATGAAAAACTATAGAGTATGATGCCTGAACAGTATTCGATCCCAAACACCTAGTGCCTACAAATATGAAAGTAAACACCTAACAAAAAAAAGTTGTAAAATACAGAAAATGTGTATTTGTGTTTTTGTAAAAAGTTTTTCGTTTCTATTGTGTAGGATTTATTTCGAAATTTGTTGATAATTTTTTGTAAATTTGGCGTGATATTGAAATTTCCAATGGCTGAAAATCAATTTTGATCACAGAATCTTGAAGAGCGACCTCTAAATAATAACACATGTACCTTTCAATTTTGGTCAACTTCGATTTTGATACGCAATACTCGATTGAAATTGATTTAACCAAAATGTTATTTCCGGCGTTAATAGGTTAAATACGGTTTAACAGAGAAAATCCCAATTAATAAACTACACTATCTACCGTGATTCATAAATAACGAATAAAGGCACTTGGATAAGTGTACCTTTCCGAGATAATCGATTAAGTAAATTTATTTATTTTTCTGTAAGTAGAATTCTACGGATACCAACTATTACTTTTTTGTATATATGTATTTTTTTATTTTTGAAATTTTGTATAGTTTTATAATTTTTATCATTGTATGAAAATTATTTGCGGTTAAATTAAATATGCTGGGAAAATGTTTTTTAGTCTGTGATTATGTTTATTTCATTCATGTTCCATAAATGCTCAGTTATTTGATGTTATCATTAATTGATAATGATTAGACGTTAATTTGATATTAATTGAATACGAATTGAGACGTACAATTCGTAAATGATCCATTATAATTAAGAAATCTCTGCACGTGTTTCGAAGATTAAATGTGCTTGCCTAGAATTTTTCAAAAATAATTTTGTGTACTTATAAATCACTAACCAGTTATATTCATAAATTATTCACAACGAGAATTATGAAAAATTTGACATCTAAAGAGATTTCTGTCTCCTGAATTTAAAAAAAGCTGCATCGAGTAGCTCTATTAAAAATGTGGATTTTGCCTAAAAAGGAGCAACTACGATTACACTTCAAAGTGATATTTTACATGCTATAAAAAATAAAATCATTCCCGCATTCAGTTTTTTTTTGTCTTTGTGCAACCTATAATAGTTTAATATTATCACACTCGACGTATTACACGCTTAAAAAATATGTAAATTATACATAAAAATCTATTGCTTTTACAAAAAATGACAACCGAAAAATTATCAGTTAATCTTACAAAAATTTATCAGCAAATTTAACACAATGTTTTGTAAATTTAACTGAATATTCGGTAAAGAAAGAATTCCACTGATGTTGGATACAAAATATCAGCATATTTAATTCTGTCAAATCCAAAGTGAATTTGTAGTCACTACTTCACAACAACAACTCGAGTACTTATTTATGATGTAATTATAATTATATTTCATTCATATGTTTTTTAATGAGCTTAATCACATTCATTATAACACAATGTAAAGCGAATTTTTCGGAAAATCAAAAAAGATAATACGTTCCTGCCGTATTTATATTTATCAATATTCGATAACTGTTGACTTTTTTTGGTTTTCGCGAATAATTTAAATTTGTACATGCTCTATATGTGCATTTGCCTTTTTAACATGTATCTAATAATCCGTTTTGGTAGCCTACACAAAATACATGTACACGGTTTCATTATTATTGCATGTGACTGTTGGAATGCATCTACCAATTAGTTAAAGACGTATTAATCACTTCTAATTGCTTCTACATTACATATGATAAATCAAAAGTGAATTATTAAAACAATATTATTAAGCATTAAAACGATTCACTCAACTTCATATAGTTCTAATGAAACATCGAATATAATAAAAATTATATTTATAATATTAGGGATCTAATTTAAAATTGACAGAATTCAGGAAGAATATTAATGAACAAGAAGTTACCTTACAATTGATCAAGAAATATGCTGAATTTTTTTCAGACTTTTTAAATTTTTCAATTTTTTGAGATTTAATGAGTTAATACACAAATACCTCATTTAGTGTACGATTAAATCAACTCTGTTGATATAATAAATGCATATCAATAAAAGTTTCGATTTGTTAAAATCGAATCTAATATATATTTTGAATTTTTGTAAATATTAATTCTTTTCAAAAACATTCGTAAACATTTTGTAAACGATTTAGGTTAAAATTGTAAACAAATGTATTTTAGAAACGGAAAGGGAAAATGAACAAAGCACTTTATGATTTATAGTATAAATTATATTTTATTTCTATTTTATTATAATACAACTTATTGGTAATAATCAGATCTGTTTTTGCATATATCAAATTTTTCTCAAAATCAAAAATGCTATGAAATAAACCATTTTTTTCTTTTCAAAGAAAAAAGGTTTTATGCACACACTCACCTATACACATTTGTTACTATCCATTATGGCCTTTATTTAATCCTGGAACGAAACTTTCTTTGGAAATTAGAACGACAGGACAAATTTAAGTTACATCATAAATTGAGAATCCGTTTTTGGTAGTCTACATAAAATACACATGAACGGTTTTGTTATTATTGTATGTGACTGTTGAAATGCATCTAGCAATTAGTGAAAGACGTATTAGTCGCTTCTAATTCCTTCGAAATTACTTATGATAAATCAAAATCGAATTCTTAAAGCAATATTATTATGCTGTAAAACGATTTAAGCAGCTTCATATATTTCTGATGGATCGTCGAATATAGCAGATTTATCATTGTAAAAATGATAACGAAAATCATTTTAATGTTCAATTTCTTAATTAATTTAATAAAGATCATTAAGTGCTGATGCGTCATTTTTGTTAAATTAGTGTAATTAGACGAAAACGATATCTTAAAAGGAGCCATCGCTATTAGTATTTGGTGGATTATTTCGTTCAAAAGAATCATTAACAAATCATTAATAATCCAATAAATACCGAAACTATTCCAAGCTGTCGTCAGTAATAACAGCCCTCTGCTGCAGTGCGTACTGAAATTTTCGTGTGTGATATTTAAGTTCTTTCTTCAGCAAATCTCAAAATGATCAACAAATTTTTCGTTTTGTCTACGTTACTGTTAGTGGGTAAGTTTTAATAATTTATTAATTTCCACTCGTGTGTTCAGAATGCTGTAAATTTTGATGTCATTTTTTTAACGGTTCCTTGTGAATGTGCATAAAATTTATTTGTATTTCTACATTTCAGCTTATGCTTACGAGGCGGACGACGAGAGTGATCGACAAAAAATAATTGGAGGTGACTTGGTTATGAGAGAAACCAATTTTCCTTACCAAGCAGCCATAATGAAAATCTCGAAGTATTTTACTTATGAACATGAATGTGGAGGAGCTTTGATAACATCTCGTCATGTATTATCAGCGACCCATTGTTTTATAAAATCTCCTGTACTTGATGCGTATTACTCTGCAGCACAGAATTTAATCAATTTAAACATGTTTGCAATTGCTTTCGGTGTAGTAAATTTTAATCAGATTACACATTATTCCTACCTTAAATCTGTAGATATTTTTGACAAGTTTAGTGACATCGTGGTCGTTACGGTAAGAAAATTTCCTGACATGCATGTAACTCATTAATTTACTGGTACATTGTTTTTAACTGTTTTTCTACATTTTTAGCTTATGTCTGAAGTTCGCCTGTCGGATTCTGTCGCAACTATTGCACTGCCACCTCGAGGGTTTGAAATCCCTGAAGGATCGACAATGATGTTATCCGGCTTCGGTCAAATGAATGCATTTTTTGTGGCGAGAAACTCACAATTATACAGCACAAGATCTACAGTCTTGTCTATCATGTATTGCTCATCGATTATCCCAAATCTGAGTAAAAATTTCATATGCGGACAATCAGTTGCCGGAATAAACGGACCATGCATGGTAAGTTTTTTTTAATTAATTGTGTAATCATATATAATTTATTATTTTTAAATTTAATCTTATTCATGGATATTTGTATGTAAAAATGTATATTTTTTCATTTTAGTTTGTAACTGAATTATAATTTTTTCCAGGGTGATAGCGGAGGTCCTGCAGTATACAATGGGACTATTGTCGGTATCGTTTCGCAAGGCCCCAGAATATGCACATATTACGAAACTCTTAAACATGACGTTTTTGTAAATGTCGCGTATCATCTTGATTTTATTGAAACTGTTATAAAGAATAATTCATAAACGTGGACAATAAATGAACACGAAACTTCATCAACGTGCGGAGGTGACGGCAAGAAAATTGAATTGTCTGCAGCTGAGGACAAAAATGAAGATCAAGAAATCAAGAAAACTGAACAAATCCATATTACAGAACTGATATCAAAACTGAATTTATGATGTAACAAATATGCGCCGGTGAATGTGTGCATAAAACCAATTTTTTTGTAAAGAAAAAGATGGTTTACTTCATAGAATGAAAAATTTGCTACATGCAAAAATAGATCTGATTATTACGAATAAGTTGTTTTATAATAAAATAAAAATAAAATATAATTTATACCATAACCGATGAAGTGCTTTGTTCATTTTCCCATTCCGTTTGTAACATATATTTGTTTATATAATTTTAACCTAAATCGTTTACAAAATGTTTACGAATGTTTTTGTAAAGAATTAATTTTACACATACAAAAATGTAAAATATACGTTAGATTCGATAAACTTTCATTGATATGCATTTATTTTATCAACAGAATCGATTTAATCGTACGGTAAATGAGGTATTTGTGTATTAACCTATTAAGTTAATTATAAAATAATTTTTATTATATTCTACATTCCATTAGAAATATATGAAGATGAGTGAATCGTTTTAATGCTTAATAATATTGTTTTAAGAATTCAATTTCGATTTATCATAAGTAATTTAGAAGCAATTAGAAGCGACTAATATGTCTTTCACTAATTGCAAGATGCATTCCAACAGTCACATGCAATAATAATAAAACAGTTTATATGTATTTTGTGTAGGCTACCAAAACGGATTCTCAGAATCATGATAAAAAAACACATATCGAGCATGTAAAAATTCAAATTATTCGCAAATACAAAACCAAAATGCAACAGTTATCGAATATTGACAATTCTCGAATCTAACAATTACGGCAGTAACGTATCACCTTTTTTGATTTTCCGAAAAATTCACGTTATATTGTGTTATAATGAGTGTGAATAAGTACATTAAAAAGCATATGAACGAAATATAATTGTAATTTCATCATAAAAGAGTGCTGGAATTGTTGTCACGAAATAGTGACTGTAAATACTCTTTGGATTTAAAAGAATTAAATATGCTGATATTTTGTATGCAACAATAGAATTATTTAAATTCACCGAAAATTCGTTTAAATTTAATAAATTAACAAAACATTGTGTTAAATTTGCTGATAACTTTGTGTGAGAATAACAGATATTTTTTCGTTTGTAATTTTTTTTAAAGCAGTAGATTTTTATGTATAATTTACATATTTTGTAAGCGTGTAATATGTCGAGCTTGATAATATTACACTATTATAGGTTACACGCATGGTGGAATAAGTAATCACTTTGAAGTGTATATCGTAGTTGCTCCTTTTTAGGAATAATCCACACTTTTAATAGTACTACTCGATGCAGCTTTTTTGAAATATAAAAGGCAAAAATCTCGGTAGATGTCAAATTTTTCATAATTCTTATTATCAACAATTCATGAATATATCTGGTTAGTGTTTAATAAGTTCGCTTACATTTAATCTTCGAAACACGTGCAGAGATTTTTTAATTATAATGGATATTTTACGAATTGTACGTATTAATTCGTATTCAATTAACATCGAATTAGCATCTAATCAATATCAATTAATGATAATATCAAATAACCGATAATTTATGGAACATGTATGAAATAAACATAATTACATACTAAAAAAACAAATTCCCCGCATACTTAATCTAACCACAAACCATTTTCAAAAAATGCTTAAGATAAATTATATAACTAGACAAAAGTTCAAAAATAAAAAAATATGTATATACAAAAAAGAAATAGTTGGTACCCGTACAATTCTACTTATAGAAAAAAAAACTACAAATATTAATTGAAATAACACATTAAATACTTAATCGATTATCTCGGAAAGGTACATTTATCGATGTGTTTATTATTTGGATTTTCTATGTAAAACCGTATTTAACCTATTAACGCCGGAAATGACATTTTGGTCAAATCGATTTCAATCGAGTATTAAGTATCAAAATCGAAGTTAACCAAAATTGAAAGATACATGTGTTATTATTTAGAGGTTGGCTCTTCAAGATATATGTATTTTGTAAGCTACTAAAACGGATTCTCAGATCCATGTTGCGGATTAAATTTTTACAATGAATGCATATAATATATAATTTGAGATATGCAAAGGTAATTATAATTACTACATGCGGTTTCCTAGAAAATATCAAATACATAGATTGAGAACTGACCGAAAATTTTCAGAAATAAGTAAAAATCACGTTTTCACAAAAATTCTTTTATTGATATTTTTAAGGATAGTATCTATGGCAATTAGTATCGCCCTTAGAGAGCCCGAATTTTGAAAAATCAATTCAGTCATTGTTTATTTACTGATTTTATTGAAATTTCTACCTCATCGGCGGAGCACGTTTGAACCCTTTCAATGAATATAACACGTATTATCAAATATACTAGTAAGTGATAGCTCTATTTGTCGCTGCATAACTTTTAAGAATGTACTTCTTATTCACCCAAGTTTGTAAATAGTACAGAATATATACAGAAAAAAAATATGAAAGTACATTTTCTGTAATGACTATGTACAATGACCCTTAATAGTTTTCTTGTTTACCAGATCGCTTAAATCTGACATTGATAATGTATTAGTCGGAAATATTTGCAAATAGCTAAGTTTAAAATCAGTTAGGTAATTCTTACCTTCAATGAAGTTCATGAATAAATGAGCCGCAGTCAATGTCCTTGGAAAACCAGACTTACTTCTGAAATGTCAAGTAAACGTTTAAGCAAACTATCAATCATAACTTTTTATATTTTTAGCAATGAAAGCTGATTTGCCATTTATTAACAATGACCAATCACATAATATATTGCGTCATACGAGCCGTTTGTATATTCATAGAAAATGAATATGATATTAGATTTTTTAAAAATTTGCTCATTTACGTAAATAAATTGAACTTTAAGAATTATTAGTAAACTTACAATATACTCAATTAGTCTCAAGTTAATAAAATAATTTGAGAAATATACTGCTAATAGAAGATTGTATAATTCAGGGTAAGTTTGTTAGCAAGACATAGACTTCAATTTATGAATTCAGATTAAAGTGTTTCGATAAAGCTTTGCTTTCGCTGATAAAATTAACCTATTCTCTCCGAATGTGAAATTAGTAACACAATGCTAATATAAAATGAAAAACCATGAATAAATTTTTCACTAAAAAATAGTAAAAAACCACTAATATATTCGTAGCCGAGTCGGCTGATCGCCTTGAGGGTGTAAAAATTTACGCCCGTGATACGAACATAATTGTTGTATTCAGCAGGTGTGAAAAGTGGCCATTTTTCAATGATTTTCAACAATGATGACTTAGCAAAATCCCTATCTTTGGTAATTTTACGCGCCAAAAACGAGGCGTAAAATGTCCATTTTACGCCTACTGAATAAAAAATGTTATTATTAGTGTTGTAAGATTTACTATGACGACTAGAAACACAGTAAAAGTAAATATTTTAATGAAACTCTACATCATCGAATGTCATATTTCAAAATTGTTAATAACTAACATAAAATATTGTACTCAAATTACTAATTAGCCACTAATAATCACACTGAAATTGCAAAAAGTATTTGAAAATTAAAAAAAAAATAAAAATTTATCTGTAAAGAGCATTTATCTAACCGTCATGAAATTCCTGTAACTATAAAAATTATTTACAAATTATGTTAATCAAATAAAAGTCAGTAAAATTATTGAAAACCTGTAAATCGATTGAAAAATGAGTACACGGAAATAACGAATTAGTTGGACCCACTATTTAAATAGTTATAAATATAGTTTGTAACATAATTTGTAAATAATTTTATTTTTAAGATATATCGATTTTTTATCGGTTTACCAATTTCTTGATGTACCGATTTATTATTGATTTGCACATTTTTTACTGATTTTTTATAGAATGATTGAGTTTTTAATCATTTGACATGTTTCTTGGAATGTACTTGATGTTCCGAACGTTCAATGAACAATTTTCATAGGAATTGCAGTGACAAAATAATCAAATAAAGGTATCATGGAGCTCTCACTTTTTTCCCCATTAAAACATAACAATTAAACAATTTTCAAATTTGATAACTTTATTTGATTATTTTAGCTCTGTGGCGCCCCTGACAAATAGTTCGTCGGACCTTCGAAACTTCAAGTACATTTTCTTAGAGTGTTTACTGATAGTGATATAATGAATTTTCATTAATCTACTTTTCTTACGTGACATGTTCATTAAAACAATTAATAAATCAATTAAATCGCTGGAATTTTAAAAATGTCTACAGTATTTTTGTATACGCTGTAGAAAAAGAGCTTTCCAGTAACCTTTAACTCGTAGAAATCGAAGAGGAACCTAGAAAATAAGGAGATGATTTTTTAAAGTAATATTTGACATATATTACTGTCTCTGGATTTCACGAAAACGTAAAAAGTTTAATATTCACAATATAATAGCTGAGGGCAAATTATTTTTTACGAAGATAAATGAGGCAATAGATGCAGAAAAAGGTACGGAATACGATGCACCATAGCGCACTATCGTTTAATTTTTGTCAAAAAAGTTATACCGTAAAAACAAAACCTACATTTGCTTTACTCAATTTTTATTAAAAAAAAAATACGATAACTCAGCTGGGAATGATCGAATTTGACTCAATCGGTGCTCCTTTTATTCATAAGAACCCAATAAATATGAAACGTGATTGCTCGTAATTGTAGAACGTTCCACAAGAGAGCTGTGGACAAATAACGATGAAATTTGAACTTCTCTCAGTTTTTTAAGCAAAAAATGACGGCCCTTAAAAACGTTATATCTCAACCAGAACATGCATTTTTTAATTGAAATTTTTTGAGGACCTTCAGAAAACGTTTGAGAAAAGATATGCAAAATTTCAGATTTTTTCAGCTCTATTTGAAAAAGCAGTGCCGATAATACTGCAAACATTTTTCTTTTTCATCTAAAATCAATGTTAAATTTCAAACCTCCACGGGGCCAGGTTAAAATTGAGCTAGGAGGGTCTATGTGGGCTTAAAATTGTTGATATTTTTTTTCCAATAAAGTTATAGGGTACGGAACAAAAAATTCGAAAGTCGCCAAAATAACGGCCACCCTAATATATATATATATATATATATATATATATATATATATGCGGAAAATAGCGATTCCCACACTACAAACAGTGCAGGATAAATTTTGAAAACATTATTAGGGAAGAAGATTTACTGAACCCAATATTTAAAAAAAATCAGCAGCTCTGTTGTATAGGTGTTAATCTATACAAAGCTATAAATACTTACAAAACTAAAGGACGAATCGTTAAAACATTAATTTCTTAGCGACACGTTATCCCAAACATTTAGAGCAATGCTCTGTAATTTCCAATTCAGAATGAATGACAATTTTATGTACGTATATTCACACATATATACCGATTCATTGCAGCTTTTCATTAATGGAAGCTTAAAAATGATCGAAGGACCTGGTATAAGTTTACGCCAGGATTGAATCCGTAATTAACGCAGAGCATTGATTAAAAGGCATTGTTTTCATGCGGCAGTAACCTATGACTACCGCTGATTGGAAATAATACATGATTTTTCCATTGAGAAATATACCCCGTTTGCGTAATTGTAGGACATTGAAAGGATATATTGAAGATATATGAGAGGTTTGTTTACACGAAGTGCTTCCAGTCATTTATTGCATGTTATAAATGGTATAACATAAAATATAAATTAGCTAATACCTGCACTAAATTCAAGTAAAAAATAACATTTAGAGATTCAGATAATAATGATGTCACTTGGTTCATCAAGGTTATGTTTTCTTAGTTTTGGAAATTTTTCAATTTGATGATTTCAAGCATGGGGTTTGTGTGGTCCATTTTAAAACACGTAATCTTTTTATTCGCGTCAGCAATTACTATAAATAAAAATATAATCTTCTCCCTAAATTTAAATTACCGAAAATCACTACGAAACAGTTTAACCTAAAAATACTCGCCCATCTCGATTCTCTTTAGATTTAATTTCTGAATAATTTTTGAGTGATTTAAGCCTAAAATTGCAAAATTGCTAGAATTATTGTGGAATAGACTCTGTTTCTGTATAGTTTTTCTTGTTGCAGTATATTATGCACTCTAGAATAATTGAATACTAATTATTTCGATCCCTAATCATATTTAACTACTATCTAAGGTTGTCAAATTTTCAATTCAACGGTTTCCATTCAAATCTCCATGATTCTCATCAAGATGCATTACTAATTTCACATAAATGTCAAAAGCCATATAGAAAATCGGTATTGTGTTCGCATATGTATTAATAGTGTAGTTTATGACCTAGTTAAAAAATACATTCATATGATAAAAATGATGAACAGTTGCAGATGGTGCTATGTTCTTCTTGTAAACATGATCTGTATCGAATTGGAAACGATACGACCAAAAAAGCAAATCTACCAACTGTTAGGCAGCTAAAATTATTTAAAATAACGACGAGATTAAGTGCAAATAATATCTGTAATTATACTATCTGTGAGGAAGCTTGAAAAGCACCCCGGAAGTTAAAATTTAGTGTGTGTTTAAATTTACATATTTTATTTTTCAGGAAAAAATTAATAAATAAATGGAATTTATTTAAAATCAAAGTAATAATATCGCTGTCTTGCAAAACATCGTTACTACCCTAGTGTTTTTCTGAAATTGGTAATGCAATTTCACATAAATGCATCCCAAGTTTATTAAAGAGAAGTTAAACGCAATTAGAAATTGATTTGAGTAGCATTGAATTATTTTGGATTGAAACTTGTACTGTAACACGAAAAACACAGAAATAGTCTATATTCGACAATCCTTCTAGCGATTTTTTTCATTGCAACCTTCAATTAGTCAAAAAATGGTGCAAAAATATAATCTGAAAAAAAATAAATTTACAATAGAAATGGAATATTTTTAAATGGATCTTAACTCATGCGTTATAATGGGTTAAAAAATTGAAGATGTAAAATCTCTTCAAAACCAAACCAAATTGTGTTCTTATAATACATTTAGTCTACGACATAGGCAAAGTTAATTGCCATAAATTACTGGTCCCTGTATTGCACACATTAACACTGTGCACGTGGGACTACGACTCGATTTAAATTTTTATTTGCCTGGGAAGTACTACAAAGGTTTAATGTAATTTATGTACGCTCATTTTCTCCACATTATATGAAATATTTTCATTTATTGATGAGTTTTGAAGGGGTTGCAAACTTTCATATAAATGTTGAACTGAAACGCAGACTCTATTATTTCCATATATTGTATTCATTAAAAAAAAACATTAATTTAATCTTATTCTTACAAATTCGAGATTTTTGTTATTTAGGTGATTCTGTAAAGGATGTATACCACTATGATATAGTAAATAAAAAAATCCCACTTTATTGTACTATTTTTAAATTAATTAAGTCACAAATTTGTATGAACAAGTTTATTGTTCTTCGGTTTACAGCAAAACTGTAAAAATCTAACCTACATTTTAGTTATCAAAATGACAATCAAAACAAAAAGTAGAAAGAGGTTGATTTAAAAACGCGGGATTCTAAATTACGAATGTATAACAATACTATAAATATAAATGAATTTATAAAAAAGCATAGAATACTGTAGTGCATGAAACTGTGTATACATTTCTGCTTAAATGTTTTAATAAGAATTAATGTTATATTAACAAAGTTAATGTTGTCGTTTTTCATTTAGATATTTGGCCCATCAACGTTTCAAGTGCACGATTTGAAAGCAGACGTAGATGATGTATCGTTTACCTTCAAGATCCACTTCAACAAGCTCAGCTTTAAAGGGAAATACCAAATCGATGCGAGGCTTTTGTTGCTAAGACTAGTCGGCAACGGTGAAATTACGGGAAATTTCAGTAAGTGATCGTTTACGTTCCATTGTAATAAAATTGTGTTGCTCAGATTATACAAATTGAGTTTTAATTATATTAAAAATACGAGTATTCTTGTTTATGTTAACGAATATTTTTATCATTAATACGCACAATTTTTAAATACGAAACTAGCATTTGAATAGTTCTTTCATGATTAAAGTACTATCGTTTTTCAGATTCTGTTTAGTAGTTTGCTAAGCAAACAATTACATTTTGTAGAAAATGAAGTGACTGTGATACAATACATTACATCGTGTATTTATGTAATCTTTTCATTAGATTTGAACTATTCGTCAAAAACAAAATGTGATTTAAACAACATAAAAAATGTATGTACCAGCTACATGTATATGTCCGAATCCATTACAAATTTTTCAAAATTTGCAGTTGTGGTCTCCGAATTTTCGGTATAAATTTGAATTTGTGTATCCATGAAGTGAAAACTCGATTTGTTAAAATCTCGACATTCATAAAATTGATGAATCATGTTCCTATGATACAAATATTCCGAGCTTTTACTTACATTCAACGACATCTTAATACCGACAAGAAGACACTCGACAGTAGTAAAAGCCGAAAGCTAAACTTCCGAAGGAACAAATTTCCGCGATGGCGAATTCGCGAAAGGAAAAATTTATTTTTTTAAATTGATTAGCTATAATTATTCAAATTTGTGTTAATTTTTCCAAAATTGGTTATTTTGTAAATATTCATAATTATGAAAATTTGAAACGAGATAGAGCATTGAAAATGTTTATTTTTTATGAATTGGCAACTTTTCAAAAAATATTTGTGATTGTTTATTAAATCATTATGTTGTTGGAAAGTGAAGGGTCTTCTCTGAAGTAATTTTTTTGTGTATAATCCGGGGCCAGAATAGTACAACCATGTCAAAATTTTTAGATATGAGGTTATAAACTGAAAACATTTTTTGGATACTTTTGAGGTTATATGGTTTTTTTTAGTTGGATTATGTAGTACTTCTGTTTATATTTAAATAGAGAATCGCTTAGTTCACATGTCTCTATTATACCTTCATCAATTTGAAAATTGTAAAATGTTGATTTCAGGATTGTAATAGACAACATCGAAAACTTCAAAATATAGGTTTTCAAAAGAAAATATCTGTCAGGATTTTGATTTCTTTTATGTACCCAAAAAGTTTTTTGCTAATTTTGAGGTTACGTACAGAAAAAACAATATTGTTAACAGATTTCCTACCGTTGGATCATATTCTATTACTCTTTCTCTCTGTAATTTCAGACTTGCAAAGTTGTACTATGATGTTAGTACACCCAACTATGCCAATTTGAAGTCATTAGATACTCTCATTACTGAAATGAGCATTTACGATAAATACTTCAGAAATTTTGCTACTAGAAATTTCCTTTTGAAAATTTGTATTTTGAGGTGTTGGTGGTAGCCTATTACGAATCTGAAGTCAACAAATTACAATGTTCAAATTGACGAAGGCGTAAGGATCACATATGAAGAAAAATCGTAATTGAACATTGCGACTCTCTAATTTGACGCAGAGTTGTACTATATAATCCAACTAAAGAAAAAATAATTTTTTCAGTATATAACCTAAAATATCTAAAATTCCTTATGTGCTTCCACAATTCTTGACCCGGATTCAATGCTAAAAGTTACTTCAGATATTACCCTCCACTTTCTAACAACTAACATGACCATATTATTTGTATTTAGTAAATAATTTATATTATTATGTAGGCATATAATGTATATGTTATGTAGGCTATTATGTAGGCATTTAGTAAATAATTTATATTATTTTTTAATATACACATTTCATGTTAGTCGACTCGTTGGTCCTGTACTGCGTATTATAGCGTGCTACTCAGCTGTCGCATAAAGAATCAACATTTTGAAAGTAAACCTGTACTAAAAATTCTGAAGTAATGAAAATAATACCTTTAAATAGTTCAAATTTAATCGTATTTCACAGAGCTACATATTAACGCGGAATTCTTGCGAATGATTTGAGTAGTTAGAAATTGAGCTTTGGTTAATATACTACGTTACATAAGTTATTTCATAAAAACTAAGACATGAATGAATACTACATCATTCAATGTAAAGACTGGAAGTGATGATAACAGATGGTTATAAAGACATCGAATTAAGTAATTAGTATTTTCGTTTTGCGTGTAAATTGTACAAAAATTAGGCAATCTGATGAATCTTGTTCAAATCTGTTCACTTGGGACATCTCCGGTATAATAATAATGTAAATAACATGTTTATAAACACTAATTTATTTATTCAAAGTTTTTATTAATGTAATAATTCAATTTTGTTACAGCTGGTTACGATTCTGATGTATTTTTGCGAGCAAAAAAAGTTTACCGAAATAAAGGCGTTTATTTGGATTTTGAGAAAATGAAAATAGCAATAACAGTAGGAGCTGCAAAAATTAATCTTAGTAATCTTTTTGGCGGTGACCCAATTTTAGGTAAGTTTTGCTAATTATATGATGCTACATTTTAACACTTATAATTTTTAGTTTATTAAGGTAGAATAGCTAATACTAATAATAAAACTTAATTGTTGATAAGTTTACTAGCTACTGTTACATTCTTATTATCCGCTCAGTACCAAAATTCTTTCTATTGTATTTATTTTGTTTTCCTGTTTTAGTAATTGCGAACAATCATTAATCAATAAATCACAATCTTTACTTTATATAAGTTATAAGTTATAAGTTTACTTTAGTTAAGTTGTTAAAATATCAAAATGACTATTTGAAATATTCCGTTTAAAGAATTAATGATATTGCGATTTAAATAAGTTACTCTAAGATTTTTTTTCATACCATCATTAGATCGGCAAAGCCTTGAAATGTACATAGATTCTAATAGTTCATTAGCACATTACAAATACAATTTTTTAATGATATAAAGTACGTATAAAAAGCAATTTAAATTAATTTAAATAAATTTGTTTTAATATTTTACTATTCCTATGCATAATTAATTACTAACAATTAAAGAATTAATATTCAATGAATAACATTCGATTCGGAAACTTTTTTCATTCAGATTTGAATGCTGAATTATTTGATCGGAAATTCTAAAATTACTAACTATTTATACATAACGACGTGGTTCGTTTATTTTTAAAATAAGTTGGTTATGCAATTACCAATCATTACACTTATCCACATGTGCAATGCATAACCTTAGATTTTTCTTTTTAGAAAGTGCACCCAGTGTTCCGTCGATATAACAAATTGACGGTGAAACGAGTTTCTTAATGTTTTCTTTTGAGAAATAAACTTTAAATAAATAACAGTCGTTATCTGTAATTTGTTACGCTACATTAAAATTACACGTGTTAAATTCTCAGTGGTTAATAACAATTGATTATCTCTAATCTAGGCCATAAAACATTTGGAAATACGACAAAATATCTCGTACTCATGCTGTTTCAGCTGTAGCAGCCAAAATATCGATTTTGATGAATGCAAAATCGCGAATAAAATTCGAAATCGCTGAAAATCAAGTTATATAGGTTTTCTTTTTATAGCAGTGAAAGATGCCCAAATTAATTTTTCCTTGTTACTTATAAATATTCTAATAGTTCGTATCTCTTTTATTTGTAAAGATATGTAAGTTTAATGTCACCACGTTTCTAATTTTTCTGCAAAACAAAATTTTTTTGAATGAATGTTGCTAAACTTCCTTTTCTGTGGTGACATATTTTACCCTTTAGGTCAAGATGTTACTGTACTACGATTGCGATTTTGCAATAATAAATTAGTACCTTCGATCCTGCGGCATTTGGCTCATGTACTCAACGATTACCCAAGGTTTAGTAGACCCATCTGTTTAGCAATACGCCCAAGAGGACACACATTTTCTTAAAGATTAAAAACAATACAGTGATTTGAGAATGGGATTGCATGTTTTTAATTTTTGGCATGGGTTGAAATTTTTAAATCATCTTTTTCAGATTTTTTCTATAGTCAATTAATTCATTCTCGACCTAAAATTGATCGCTCTTTCAGATTCTATTATCAAATACTGTCTACAATAAACGTGTAAAAAGTTATAAACAATTATTCCAAAAAAAAAACGCTTCACAAAAATTTTTTGATCAATATGTTTATGTCAAACAAGAAAAGTCATTAGTTGACAGCGTTTTTTTTGTAAAATGTTAGCTTAGTGTGCCACGTCTGCAAACATTTTCCGATCTTGATAAAACTTATTGTTAGTACCCATAACTTTTTGGGTTCTCTAAGAACGAATTTCAAGTTATTTTTAAAAACTTCAAAATGGCGGCCGAAATTACGAAATTCACGTCATTTTTTAAAAATATGAAATGTCAGATACAACTATATGGCCCCGAAAATTAAAGATTTTATTTTGTATTTATGAAACTTGATA
Source organism: Trichopria drosophilae (assembly GCA_030407085.1). Taxonomy (NCBI): domain Eukaryota; kingdom Metazoa; phylum Arthropoda; class Insecta; order Hymenoptera; family Diapriidae; genus Trichopria; species Trichopria drosophilae. The sequence continues at coordinate 197,040,347 of CM059582.1, forward strand.
AATCAGTTACTTGTCTTAAAAATAGACGTAGCGAGGTTTTTTAATTTTATTCATAACTTTTTTTTTTGTTTATAAACATCTTAATTTTTCTCTTCTTACATTTGCTAATAAAAATATTCAATCTGTAATTTCCATTTAGTTTCAGTCCGAAATTCTTAGACGTGACCAAGTAATCACGAATTCAAGTGAAAAAATACGGAAAATTTATATTTTATAATAAGCAAATTAAAAAAGGTACAAATTTTTCTAACGGCAAAAAAGATTGATCTTCATATCCTGCCTAAGGATTGCCTTTGAAAATTGAAATTTAAAACATTTTTTAAAATTGACTATTGGACAATACTTTTCCAGCAGAATACACGCGTGCACTTTTGATCACCGGAGGTTCTATCTAAAAATTATGTAGTCAAAGTTATATATTGCATTGACGAACAGTATCTCAGTACAGTTACATAAAAGTAAAATAAAATATTTTATTTTTGACAGCGGTATTGGATAGGCTATTTTTAATTTTCTAAAAATTACTCCTAATTCGCAATCAAGGACCCCAAAACACCAATTTACTAAGTTTCATAAAAATAAAATAACGTTTTTAATTCTCCACCGCGATAGAGGATTTGGCATTCTAAATTCCTGAAAAAACGACTACATTTTCGTAATCAGCGACCTCAAAAATCCCTATGTACTAAGTTTCATAGTTATAAAATGATTTTTTTCAATGAAATTTTTAATTTTCGGCTCCGATATTGATTCCGCCATTTTGTATTTTGGAAAAATAACGCGAGTTTCATAATTGGCAACCTCAAAAACCCTTATACCAAATTTCGTACATATAAAATGAAATTTTACGTGTTCGAACGCCATATTGGATCCGCCATTTGGAATTTTTGAAAATGACTTTTTTTATAACCAGCGACCTAAAAAAAACCCATTTAGCAATTTTGTCCTGCAATATCTAATAACAAAACAATATTGTTTATAACTTTTTACTAGTTTATTGTAGACAGAATTTGATAACAGAATCTGAAAGTGCGATCAATTTTACGTCGAGAATGTATTATTTCAAATTTTTTGAATTGGTTTTTAATATCAAGAAATATTCCGAAAACATTCCTGAAATTGGTGACCTCTTGGGCGTTAATGGGTTAATTGACTATAGACAAAAATTTGAAAATGATCATTTTAAAAACTTCGACCCTTGCCTAAAATTAAAAAAAAAAAACATGCATATGTATAGGATATGACTTTTTTGTGGAAAAATTAACGGTACACCCTCGTTTGTTTAAAACACATGTTTAATATGATTTGTGTTCTTGTTAAGAAACGCAAAAACCGTATTTTTTCAGCTCCTTTTTTTTTTGTTCAACCTCATAATCTAGTATGGATCGACTCCAAAAACTAATCACATCTAAGCTAGGCCATGACAAACTGAGAAAGAGTTTATCTTTTAATTGGGTCTTACCGATATATATATATATATATATCGGGACGAAAAAATAGGGCGTACAAAATCACGGATACTGAATTTTTGTAGTGCATTTTTGAGTTATTTATGGTAAGGTCTGAAACGTCACATTTGATGAAATAGCAAAGAGTAGTTTTTTTTCCCGAGATCACCAAATTCAAGACTTCGTCCAGACCTTTGGTTACATAATATTTTTTATTTATTCTTATTACATATTTTCAAACATTATTTTATCGATTTTCTTCTTGTGCATACATATACATTCAAAACAATGGTCCAATTGTAGAACAGTGTACTTTGTAAATTATAGCAAATTGATGGCGTCAGTTTCTCTCCGAGTTTAACTTCGTAATGGCGTAATGCAATTGTTATGTAATATGTAATCATTAATCAATGACACACTGTGAGGATGTCGTCGATTCAGTACCGAAACGGTGCAACGACCGAGAAGCCTAGACCTGAATGTCGCTATAGTCTGCCCGGTTACTCGTTCAACAAGGCGTGACTTGACTTTCCAGAGTATATACATGAATCTTCTCGAAATATTACATATATATGTAATTGACTCAAATTTCATGAATTGTCTATTTTTATATAAGAAAATGTTTTTTTAATAAAGCATAATGGATTTGTAGTAACTGCTGAATGATCTTTAAACATAATGATGACAGTACTAGCAATGCCATACGTGGATTGAGAAATAGTTATATAAATGAATCCCTACGCGCCTTAATATTTTAAAAATAATTGGCAATTAAATGTGCAATATACATTCAAAGCATTTCTATTGCAGTTATTTTTAAGTAAATAAGTATTACTAACAGATAAATTAAAGATTAAAATTGCAGTTTTCAATGACATCTTACACTACCACTTGGAAACACTTATGATTTCAGTAATAAGTAAAAGTCGCTACAAGCTCGTCAAATAACACGTATTTTAAGATCAGTAGTCTTTTTTTAATAGCCAATGTTTACTAATTAATGTGTGAAATTATTACATTGTTTATTTATCAATAATTTTAATAAGTTCACAATTTCTGAAGTAATTTTGTTCGGTTGTTGAATTTGTTACATATTCACTGTAAAGCAGTTAATAATATTATTTATTAATATTATAATAAGATATTATTAATAATAATAATTAGTGTCGATACTATTGCTTTATACCGATTGACGTAACAATTAACAACTATTATACATACATTTACGGAAATTGTATAATAAATTTTGATATGTACAATTATTTTTTTAGTACGTTTTCATATTTACGTAGTAATTTGTCTACTCCGTTTTGAAATTTATCTACAAAAAATAGACAAATCGACTAAACCATCAGAATATTTATCATTAATAAGTATTCATAATATAAACAAATAGTTCTCTAAAATATTAGAAAAACTATTCACATTCATTTGATAACTTTTAATCATAATTAGTGTCACATTGGAATTTATGAGGCCCTGTAATTTATATGTTCTAATTATTAAACTTTGCTGATGTCAGCAAAATACAATTTTTCTATATACTACAAAACATTCAGTAGTAACAGTCAATTCAACGAAACTGTATTATGTGAACAGTTATGGACTGAACATAAACTTAAGCTAAAAGGTAGTAAGTGATTAAATTAAATTTATTATATATCATTTTAAGACTACTATTTAAGACTAATCATTTTTGCAGTAGCCATTATCAACAATTATGATAAATAATAAACAATTATAGCTTTTACATTAAATTTCTAACAATGAAATTCATTGTGATTCGATCTAACTATTAGCTCAATTCTCAGTCTTAAATTGACAGATTTCTTCTATTCCTATCCATATCCATTTCTAATTAGAATATCTTTGTTTCTAGATAGACGATTCTCTAGTGAAATTTTACCCTTAACTAAGTAATAACGATGCTCCCGCTTTTTAAAGTAATATTTTAACATATCATTTCCGAAAATATTTTGATTCAAAAAATTCAGTTAATAACAGAAGAAATTCTGATTAGTTTTACATACATTCGGATTAAGATATTAGTCGAAGCTCTCTTTGCTTAAGTAGATCTAGTTTGACGTAAATATAAATATCTTTTTTGGACGATAAAATTTTTAAGTACAGTTTTTGGCTTCAGAAAAATAATACCAGAATTTAGTGATGTGAAAGTTCTTTTTTAGATTGTAAATATCACAATGTATGGATCAAGTATGTGATCAAGCTTGAGATTAGATTCAGTGTAGAGTTAGTAACTACTACTCGAATACTATCTGTAGATAGTTACCATTAAAGTAGTTCGCTTCGACTCCACGAAACTCTATGAAAATAATAAGCAATGTCTTTCAAGATTTTTCAACAATTTCCAATAGTAAAATTGTTAACATTTAAGATAGTATCGCGCCTATCAAACTCAAAACTGCCTGTCTATTTTTCCCTAACACTATTGCAATAAATATAACCACTGCAACTTTTACTATTTGGGTATGCCTGTAAGTTTATATAATAAGTAAATTGTAATGCACAGTGCATAATTTTGTCACAATAAAAAAAAATTAAAAAAGCCTTTTAAATCTGTTTCAGGTCCTGCCAGCAATCAAGTTTTGAATGCCAACAGCGGATTATTCTTGGAAGAATTACGACCCGTTCTCGAAACCTCACTGTCGGATTTGTTCACCACAGCAGCAAATAAAATCACAGGATCATTCACATACGACGAATTATTCCCGCTCGATTAGTTATATATGGTGATCCATAAGAAAGTCATATACTACCTCGTTTTAATAAAGTTCGCACTAAGAAGGAGCTTTCAAAATACATTTCTTAAATCTGTATTATCGTTTGCTTGTCATGCATTTATCGTATGTAATCAGTTCAAGTAGGTATTTCAAGGAAAAACACAAAATCTAACTTGAATCTTCTTAAACTGTAGTCGTTAGTTCTGAATCATTGACGACGCTTTGAATACAGATAAAAAAATAACGTCTTCTATATATTATATTTTGGTATCTAAACATACGCGTATAGTATCAAATCATTCTTGTACAAATCATGCGCAAATACATGTAACAACTTCATTTTATTAATTAATCTAGATAAGTTAAGTACTAAGCCTGTTTCGGGTATTTTTCCATGCCGAGTTTATCAAATGGATACGTTTACTATGTACCACTTTAAGGTTCAAATTTATAAACTGCTAATTGATTCAATTTTTGTGTCATTTCGTAGTATTTAAAGCGTAGAATTTGTAGTGTCTAGTGTAAGTCAAAAGTATTTTTTATGAGCAATAAAAGTGAGGCGATTTAACTAAGCACGTTTGTAAAACCTTTATTTTCCCTTCAATAACGTCCTAATAATATGAGGTTAATTGTTCCAGTGAATTGTTAAACAAAATTAAGAAATTAAAATTTATTGTATTAATATTCATACACAATATATTTACGATGCATACTCAGTAATTAGAACAGACATTCAATACCATCTTAAATAATTACTTTATGTAAGCAAATTTTCGGAAATAACATACATTGTGATGTAAATCATCATTGTATGAAATAGAAATTACCCTTCTATATATGAATATAGTAACAACGTTATGATTTCTATTCGTAACATTTTATATAATTACTTTGCGAGAATTAAACTTACAGTATTTCAGTACAGCGAAGACACTCGACTTTATCCGTAATATCACGAGAGTTACTGGGTTTTATGAAAAAATCTAATCATCTACGAAAAGTAGATTAAAAATATTATAACAATAAATTGACTAGGGTAGAAGCTGATCTTTGGTGAACACACTGAGAGCTCTTGCTACTAATGCTTTGCTAACAGTTGCTGCTGTATCTTCGACGATAGGACTAGCGATGTCTAATACAAGTCGAGGATTGGAGTTGAAGAAATTTGCTGCTGCATCAGCTGTAAATAAAAATTAAATTCAAAGTTAGATACGTCAGATAATGAAATAGTCTTATGGTAAAAAATATAAAGCTTAATTATAATTCTTGAGGTATTTCCTGAAGATTAATCAGGCATCTGTGTTTAGACTGTATTGTGGTTAATACAGCTAGTTTGGCTGGAATTTCAGTTTGTTCTGAGCAAGTATTTAGTAGAATAGCCAAGTTGCCTACATTAAAATAGATTTTTAGAGAATACCACTATAAAATCGATTAATCTATTATTGTAAAGATTAAAGTGGGCTTTCCGTAGTAAATGCTTACTAGTGGCGACAATTTAAGTCCGTTTTGAAAACCAGTATCTTTTATTACCAGAAATATGGTTACTTCTGGCAAAAATATAGCTGGATTTGCCATATTATGGCTGAAATAACCATATTTCTGGCTGTACCCTCTGTACATTTCTTTCCGTGTAACCCCATGTACCATGATTCCGTCATTTTTAATAAATCATCTATCCTTTTTTAATATCATAAAAAAGACACGAAACATCTTTCAAAAAGTCAAAATTTTTGCACACGGGTGTAATTTTTATCTTAACCTATTTGGGTTAAAATGACCATTTTGATCATCAAATTTCATCAACCTATTAAACAGCGTAATCAAATTTTGTTGCCATATAAGTAAGAGTCGATTCTGATAGGATTTTTGCACTAGAATTCAAATATGAGCACCAAAATAGCCAATTGCGTCTAGTTTTTGGGACAATGAAGTTCAAAAAGGTAAAAACTACGATTCTAGGCATTTTTTAGAATCTATTCACAACAAAAATCAAAGGCTGTTGTCCCCCGCCAATTAAGAGACAATTCTGACAAGATTTTTCCCGCAGCATGTACGCCAAAATATTGAATTGGACCTAATTTTTACCTAAATTGAAGGTTAAATGAGTAAGAAATCGTGTTTTTAGGGTTTCTTTTCCTTTTTCCCGAAAAATAGTTAAGAACGATAACGAGTTTGAAATTATTCGAATTTCAAAAACTTCGTTGAGCACATTGGTTCCGCGATTTTGTATTTCTTGATTTTTTTGAGTCGCATCCTAGAGTAAATATGTGAAATTTAATGTCCAAAAACATGGTTTTTGACTCGTTTGACCTTCAATTTGGTCAAAAACTGAGTCCACAGCAATATTTTGGCGTGCATATTTGTATTCAGCGGGAAAAATCGTATCAGAATTGACTCTTACTGGAGGACAACATCATTCTTCTGGACTGTGAAGTGATGCTCAAAAATGCCTAGAATCGAATTTTTGACCCCTTTGACCTACAATATCTCAAAAACTAGAGGCAATTGGATACTTTGGCGGTCATGTTTGAATTCGGAAGCCAAAATACCATCAGACTCGACTCTTATTTATAGAGCAACGTGAAATTCTTAAGTTTTTCTTGGGCTGATTTATTGATTTAAGGTATTTTGTCGCCATCATGTCAATATTAATTTATGCCATCTCCTCGAGGGTAAAAAATAAAATAAAGTCAACTAAATTTTAGCAGTGATTGGCGCAAAAACATTATATGCCGATATCATAAAAATTATCGTATATTTTGTGAAATTAAAAGTTAAAAATTAACGTTTGCAACCAAGCTTTTTCTCTGCAATATTCATTTTCTGTTCACAATGACGCATTATTTTCCTATTCGGTATGGTTTACTCTTAGGTATTGTAAATAGTTTTTGTAAATTGAGAAATATAATTAAAAGAACGAATCTGAGACTCGGATCAAAGATATTATTTATAGTTTCTTATATATTTTGGATTGTGAGTACAAGTTGATTTAGAAAAATAATTATTTCAATAAAAAAAACTTGTTAAAAGGGACTAAACAGTATAAAATAACTTTCTCAATAGCCTCGTTCAGATCTGCAACCCTATATCGATTATTAATCTCTTCAAGATTATACCTGAATTTCCACCCAATGAAAAACGTGGAGTGCACTTAATCACTCATTAGTACAGGAATATTTTATCTCTGTCGCTAGTAATGTTTTGTGTTGCAAACGATGCAAACTGATTTGCGAGTGTTCTCAACAACTTCTGTTTTCTATTCTCTACTCTCCATATTATTATGCACCCCACGTTTTTCATATATATATAAATATAAATCGAATAATCGCGTGATACTAATATACAAGACAAATTGATGGACAAATTATATATTAAATGATTGTAATGAATTTCTAAAATTCTGTTAATGACAACTATATTGATGGTTTATTTAACTTAAAAAGAACTATGCACCAAAACTAATAGATATAAAACAACCAGACAAAAAACTCATAAATAAGGAATTGAGCAAAGTAATTGCTTGTGAATTTAAAATACTTTTGATATATTTACTTTTATATGATTAAGTAGAAAAGACTATGAAATTATGCTTTAGCCTAAAAAAGGATTAATGTACACTGAATTATATCAGATTACTATTACCTGTTGCAGAATGTGAGGGTGGTGCCTTTAGTTTAATATTTCCATCACCAACACGAATCTTCGTTACAAGTCGATCGATAGCAATTTTCTTCACACCATCTTTTTCAACTTCCTTTCCTTTAGCATTTACCCGTACTTCAATATTTGCTGCAATGAGAAACATATCAATATAATAATTTTGTTATTATAGATTATATACTGTCTATCGTCTGTTCTGAAACAGCGAATTGCAATTATTTAGTTACGGGGTGAACAATCAAACGTTTTAATTAAATAGCAGAATTTATTTACCATTAGTTACCTGCATAGACAATATCAAATACCAGAGCCAAAATAAAAGAGTTATTATGTTCAGAATACGACCGTAATAAATGTCTACTCAAGTCGCTAAGAATCAGTATAACTAAAACATATGCTTTTGTAAAAAAAATCATATTTTTACGATATGTAATTTAAAAATCTATAATACTTTTCTTTTATTATTTTATTTTACTGCAACATTATAAACAAAAATATAAAAAAAAGTTTCTTTTTAATTCTGTAATTCGAATCTATAATTTGGAATGACTTTACACAATACTTTAAATATTTTAATACCAATAGACTTGTTAAATGAAAAGCACCAATTAACTAGCCGCTCCTGAAATACAAATTGTTACAAATTTATTAAATTTAGAAAATATACCTTTATTAAACGTAAGTTTGGTTGAAAAATAGTTTACATTAAATGACATAAGCTTTTATATGTAACCTGTAGTTTAATCTACGTTTATTATATGCGTATATAATACCTGTACATTGCGGGAAAAGTATTTTAAAAGTCAGGAAATCATTTATAAAGTAACCTATGGCATAAGTGCGTTATATTAACGTATAATATTGTATATAAATATACGTGTATGAAAAACGTTTTAAATTTGCTCAAAGATACACGTTGGTTATAAAAGGTGCTCGTAATTAGTATTAGATTATGAAATATGTTAATAAAATGTTGAAATTATGCCACCTTCTAAACCGAAAATTGAATCAAACTTGAATTACTCAAATCGACTAATTATTACGCTTTGACGTCATCGAAAACTGATAAATTCTACTGCATGATCATTATTAATGCTTCGTCCCAGTCTAACGTCTGTCATCATATTAACGAAACTAGCTCCTTACGTATAACTGAAGGATCATTTAATCAAAATGTTATATATAAATAAAAAAAAATCATCGGTACTAAACTGATTAAGAAGCATACTAGAACTTTTCACAAAACGTTGCTAAAGCATTTGATAATACTTGAGTTAAAGAAGATATAAAACGTGAAAAATATTTTATGAAATTTAATTAAAAATTTGGTTTGTCAAATTCGGCTGAAGTAAATAGATTCATAATAAATCTAATATAATGCATTCTAGTGGTCAAGAGAAAAACATTGTTATTGGGGTCAAAATCTATGTTTTGTTAGTTATCCCACATTATTACAACCATTGCTAGTCACCTAAATCAACTTATTGATATTAATTTCCTTGCGTATAAGAGATCAGGGGATTTCTAAAAAAAGAAACAGTAGAAAAATTTGGATTTTTAAAGAATTTTAAACTCTTTTAAAGAATAGTTAATTAATTGTCCATATCATAATCATATAAATGAAATAAAACCTTTCACTTTCATAACTTTCCAAAAACAAATAAAATAAAACACAAATAGAAGCTTCACTAACTTGAAGTTCAAACAAACCTCAAACTGATATTAAAACAAATATTGCAGAAAATCAAATGTGAAATACGAAAATATAAAAATGTCATTTTCAGTAATAAAATTAAAATAATTCAGCATGTTACAAATTAGTTAAAAGTAATTTTGAAAACTTTTTTTAACATCGATCTCCGTGTTACGCGAATTAGATTGCGCAACATTAAACTTACAAAAGTTTCCTTTGAAGCTGCCAACTCCATTTAAAGGCAAAAGTAGGAGACGCCCTTGCACACCGTAGTCCCCTTTAACATGTATGTAAGGCAACTGAACCTTGAGGAAAACGGACAAATCATTTGGATTTGCTCGAAGGTCATCCATAAGGTAATTCGAAGCTCCATAGACCCGAATATTGCTCATGTTAGCTTTGATTTTTAAGGCTTCCAAGTTTCTATCCACGGATAGCAGCGGCAACAATAAAGGATCCAATGCTGGAAGTTTCAAAGACGGAATTCCTTTTGGCAAGTAGGGCGTCAGTATTTCCAACTGTTTGAGAACGCATTTGTTATATTGTTGAAGATCCAGCGACCGAGGGCATGCCGTTACACCTGGAGCTGAAAATTGTATTCAAATGTTTAATATAAAATATTTTCAATTGTATATTTTTATAATTCAGCATGTTAGATCGTTAAAGGTATAAAGGTACCTGTGTAAAACAATAAAGTAGGTTACACTGTACAGTTTTGCAGTTCCATGGCTATTTCGTACGTCAAAATATAAATTACAGAAATACCGTTTATATATAAAATGCCGCATTATATATAGAAGTTATAAAAACATTTTTTATAGTTAAAATCTAAAAATGACATTTCCAAGCGTACATATATGAAAGGGTGCATCTAAAAAACTCGACAAATCACAAAACAGACACTTCAAAAACCGGACATTCAAAAACCAGACATTTAAAAAAACAGACATTCAAAAACCAGGCATTTCAAAATACACACATTAAAAAATCAGACATTTCAAAATGTATATATTCTGAAAATGTAATTAATGATTGATTTAGTGCTTAATAAATATTTTTATTCAATATTTTTCTCGACAGGTTGCTAAAGACGTTGAGAAAATCCTAATTTCCTCATTCTTTAAATCCAGTAAACATACTTCTTATGCTTGATTAGTATAGTGTTTATTGTAAAACATCATTTTTGTCGCACTAGGGCGCAAAATACGATTTTACGCACCGTTTTAACCATAAGAATGAATACTTACGGTGACGCAGCGCAATACTTTGCGCCCTAGGGACGAAAGCCAAGTGCACCAAAAGAAAATCATTACTGTGATATACTATTAAATAAGAAAATTAAATTTTATATTAGGCAGAACAATGGTAATGAGTCTTGTCCTTTTAGAAAAACATATAACACTAACTAAGAAACTTGATTAGAAAATAATTGATCGTAAAGAGAAGAAAAGGTTTTGGTAATTTAGTTATCAATGAAGAACACTTCATCATTTAATGTCCTCATTAATGTATTTTATTATTCCTTACTGAATGACATTACTAAGAACTATTCACGTACTATTTACAAGACATAGTATGTAAATGTTACTTATAAATTATTCGAGAAATTGTATCAAAGTAGAAAATAACTATAATTTTTGTCCAGTTTCATTATTACCCACGTTAAGGGTAAAGGAAACGGGTAATATAATACAAAAATTGATAAGTTTTCTATCAGGGTGAGTTTCACATTAAATAGTTGTAACTTACTTTGTAAAGCAAGCTATCTATCCTATCTTAATCCACACTGTACATAGTCAAATATGAATACCTTAATAAATATAAAGTTTTGATTTTACGTATTAATACATATACAATATTGTATTTTAAAACACTCTTTAAAAATATATCAGAATACTAAAGTTTCGATCGACAGGAATCAAATTAACTTAAACGTTTTATCAATTCATAAAATTCTATTAAACTTTTGATGCTAAATTTTTTTAAACTCAATTTAGAGAAGATACTTTCTGTGCATTTCTGTGCCAGCTTAACAAGTTTGAGCTGTTGCCAGTTTTCGAATAAGAACTTTTGAATTTTCTTACAGTTTACCGTCTTCCTTCTCATGCCCTTAAAAGTTAGATGTATAACATTATACACTCAAAGTTATCGAGATGCATTAAATTACAGGAACAATTCACCAACTTTGAAATTTCCTGTAAATTTCTATACGGCACGTAATATTTCAAATAAAGAAGCAACATTTTAATTACTCGACCGAGTACGAAATGAAAAAGGCTACTTTGATATAGCTATATAATTTGAGTAAAGATGTGGATGCTATAATGATAGAGATGGGAATTTTTTTTACGATTTCATTGTTTTTCTTATGCCTTGGGGTTACGTCATTAAAATCGTTGTTTTCGTGGTTAGAGTTTTTGAGGGTAGGATCATAAAATTTGTAAATTATCCCTGGTTAAATAGCGAAATGCTCTTGCCGTCATAAAATAAAACGATGTCTTTCGGACTCTTCGTCTATTGGGACTAGCTTTTCCAAATATTGATTGTGAAGTAAGATCTCTGTCTCATTACTGCCAATGGCGTTACTTCGTCTTGTTTTGTCGGAATTTCAATTTTATTATTTGAGCGGGTTTAGGTGGTTATCAATACGTCGTAGGTGATCAAGAATAGACGAGATGATCCTCTTTATTGCCCGATCTGACGAAGTCATTGAATCTTGTCAAATCATAATTTGGTTCCCTGTGGCTGGATTATGACACTGATATTAACGTAAAACGTCGATTTCTAGGTCGATGACCATAATACTGTTGATCATGATTGGATGAAATTGTTACAACGTTGACGTTGTTCATAAGAACGAGTTACAAAATCCTGGCAATATATATTTTAGATGATTGATGGTCTATTCAACTGATTCTCCAATTTCCTTTTCCACTTAAAAAAGTGGTCTGAGGTGAGTTGACGTAGTTACCGTCTTGAAAACAAAAATCTTGACGTGCCACTGTGTTGATGTGATGTTTTCAAAATAAACCAAAAAGGCTCCCTTTTATCAATTTTTCCTCATCAAATTTCTTCAAATATTACCTTTTGTTATATTATTTGTCAAACCAAAAAGCTTGTTTTAGCTAAAAAATTTAAACAATCTTACTGTAATTCCCATTCACAGACCGCTGACCAAATTTAATCAACACAATGGACTACAACAGTTAAAATAAATCCGAATCAATTGAAATACAAATACGATCAGTACAATAGATCAAACGAAAAAAACTTATAAGAATCGGCAAATAAGAATAAAGTTATGAATTGATAATAGGACTACAGTTTGAAAAAAAAAGACATACAACGAAGGTTCTAAATAACAATTAACAGAAAGCAAATAGTACGATTTACGAGACTGGAAGAAACACGCAAATGGCTACAGTTCCACATTTACAAATCGACAAAAAAAAAATAAGTGAAATTGGAATATCAAAATGTATTTTAGTGTCAGATTTGACAATTTTGGGTAGCAAATGAATATTCACAAAAAAAAAACAATACGCTATAAGTCTATTAAATTACTGTTGGACATTCCAGAGGTATAATGCTTTGAAAATATGTACATAATTTGTATCATTCATATGGAAAGTGTTGAATCTTGAAAGGTGATGATCAGAATTTGTGCTCATTCACGCGACGCAGGAAGTCGCACGTGACATGTATATGTTTTACTTTTTACTCTCACTTGCTGCCCGAACGAAAATCGAAAGTGGCGGTAGAAAGTGAAATGTTGAAAATGGAATTATATTAATTCCTGATTATTATTTCATAACAATAAAAAGAGTCTAAAAAAGTATCAGTATATTTTTTACAGATTTATAACCTACAAAGGGATTTATTTTTCCCAATTATTATAAGTAATGGTTTCATCGTCAGACACTATATCTCCAGAAGATCTAATAGATTTATAGACAACCAGCACAGAACCTGTACAGGTTGTCAAATATAAAAAATAAAAGTAACAAGATGCCTAGTGGCTTAGCACCAACTCCATCTAGTATATCTAATAGAAAACAACTTCATTAATATTTTTGGTTGCGTCGTCTCGGCAGAGTTGTGGCATAATTCAATTTGGTCCTCTTTTTTATTCAGCTTTTTGTAAGCTTAGAAGTTGACCGATTTGATAAAAATAATTTTTTTTATATTCTTAGATATCGATGAAACGAGACCTGCATATTTAATGTGTTACACAACAAATTGTAAAAAATATAAGCATGGAAAGTTGTGTATTTTTTAACCACCTTAGCAAATTTGCACAATTTGCCATACCTATTTCTTCTAATTTTTCATGATGCTTCCATTGAAATTTAAAAATCTATGAATTCCATTTCTAAACTAATTTTCTAAATTAATTCTAATTAATTTATAAATAAATTCGAGGAAAATAAGCTAGATTCGTGAAAGATGATAGAACGACTTAAGCATTTGCATTGGTTCTGAAGTCAACCTGATGGATCCTGACTTGGAAAATTTGATTCTACAGATAGAACTTTAGTAGTGTTTGACGACTATGACACGTGCGAATCTTAAACACTTTTAAGAATTACTTTGTTAATTATGTCTTATTGTTCCTATCTTAAGACCTGCTCATTTCTTGACTATGAAACGGAGCAACGTCTTAAGAACTGATTTAAGTAGTACATACCTGTAAGTTTGACTTACGCGACGACGATGAATACGAGCCTAAGACACTTAGAAGAGTTAAGTCTTTCAAAGTGCGTCTTGATTTAGGCGTCCTAAAAAAGATATTTTCTGTCCAATGAAATAAGACACCTTTAATTGTTATCTTCGGGTCATTCCAGGGTATTTTTTCACATGTTTCGGAGATCGAATTAAGTTGTCCGAAAATAACACAGTACACACGCCTTTTGATCAATTTTTAGCTACTGATTTGAGGATAAAGACATCATGAAATGTCTAACCTAACATACCCTAAGCTAATTTTAAAAAAAAAGTTTCATCACACAATTTGCTTTACCGGGTGTCGAGTTATCGTAATAGGCCCTTAATTTCTGTACCACTGACAAGTGAGAGAAGAAAATAGCAAAACCGACTACCTCTGAACGGAATAATTATTCGTTTGCAAACGTATGGTAAAAAGAAAATTCTTATGTCTTTTTTATCAGATTATCATATACTAAATCAAGATTTTTTATATCTGAGTAATTTAATAATAAAAAGAGTACCATAATTTTATTATTTCTGCTCTACTCGTTTTCATTTTCTCCTAGATTTGTAGTAGTAAGAAATGTACAAAATTGTAGAAAAAAACAATAATTCCGATTTTGTGTCAAGGGCAGCAGTTATTTTAGTCTCAGGAGTTTTGTACCACACGTAATGTACCACACGTAATGTATTTCTTAACTCAACTAATTTCAACTCGTATAATTCCCAATTTAAAAATAAGATTTCCAAAGGTAATTTCTACTCCGTATCTATATTTTTACCCCGAGTAGATGCATTTCTCGTCAGTTTCAATTTGCTCTAAAAGATATGTATGATGCATAAAGCGAATTATTTTTATTCGCACACCATTAGAATCGTTGAAATTTATCAGGCGCAATCATTATAAATACTCGATATAATGATGAAATATGTGCAAGGTAAGAAGCACAAGTTCGAAAGATTTCTAATATTTGACCAAACACTACTAATATAGACTGAAGTTGGTTAACAAAAATTTTCCGAACATTGTTTTAAGCAAAATTTATTAAAATCTCTTAATTAAAAGTAGTTCACACTTTAATACATTTCATAAAACGTCTTGAACGAATTTTTCAAAACAAAGCTGTATGGTATTATAAAATTTCAGCGAAAAAAAAACATTTAGCGTAGTTATTCCTAATCAAAAAATTATGAAAATTTACGGAATTACTAAGTTGTATCACATAATTTGAACGTAACTAAAATATACAACAAGTTTGAAGTGAAGCTAACTAATAACATTACTTGATATGTATATTGAATAAACTTTACTTAACTTTTTCAGTAAAATTTACTGAAACTATCAGTAAAATCTCCTAAAATGATATTTAAAATATAAAACGAAATTAATTTGTCACCCGATGGATAGTAAATTAATTAAAAATCCTCGTGTCAATACAATTAAAACACACTTACATCTTGTAAGTCGCTATTTCGACAATCCATGCCGTCATTTTCAAGACTGCGACAATCAAAACAACTTTATTACTATAAATCAAAATTGTACAGTATCACAGAAACAAATAAAATAATATTATAATTAACTATAAAAATAAATGTAAAACTTATGTATCTGCACCAAAACTGTTTGTCATCGTAAAAAAAAATTACAAAGGCTCGGTCTGTAAAATATTTAAAACGGAATGATGAATTCTCGCCATGTCAATAGTTATGGAGCGACTAAACTTATTCCACTAATAAACGTCACGATTGTACCCATGTACAATACTAATAATAATTAATGTGTATCACTACCGACACACAAAACAAGATGTGAGTGTGAGTGTATTGTATTGACACGATAAGATCGAATAAAGGATTTTTAATTCATACTTAAAATGTTTCAAATTAACATGGAGATCACGAAGTTTTAGAAGTGGTAACAAAATGTAACAACATGATAATATACATGTTTTATAATTTTTCCACAATTTCTGAAATTAAAAAAATTGGTGGATCCAGTATGAATTCTGAATGTCGCTAATAACATCTTATACAAAAATATAGAAATTTTAAAGTCTTAAATTTAGATTTTTACGGGGCTTTATCAACCATTTTATGGCCGCTTTAATAATTTTTAAATATTGAAGAGAAATAATTGACTATTTAAAAACTACTGCCTTAATTTAAAAAAATTCTAGAAGATGTTTTTAAATAAATGTTTGGACGATAGAATCCAAAATATTCAAAAATTAACAATATACACAAGGAATGAAACGTTTGGTAAAGAGCAAAACATTTTGTATATTCTGTACCTATAAATGAGTGTTTTAAACGTAATAAATAAATATTTAGATTTAAAAATTGTAAATATCACTATAATGCAATGGTCACAGAAATATTTTTTATACAATTAATTGTTTATTGGACTGCGACCTCGTAAACCTATGAGTAGCAGGCTTTGGTGGTATCCCATCATCCTCCCTACTGAACTGCGAAATAGGAATCACAACAATCTAATACAATGAATTAAATGCATCTGGATAGGTAATACATTTATTGTACTAATAATTTTGGGGTTTATTTGTTACTAAACAATTAAATCGATGAAATATTTGATACAATGATGTATACTTCGCACATCAAATAACATTTGATGATCATCACTATCTATTTATACTGATCAGCACTTCTGCACTGTTCAGAAATTTCCTAATAAAATGTAATGAACATGCAATGGAAGCAGGATCTTATGTACAAACTGAAATTTAATCACACAATATATTGAAAGTTGAGTAACATATTTCTTCAATTCAATATACATGCACATTAAATTTAATTTAAGAAACACGACAATAAGGCGTATGATTGATATAACTATTTCAATGAATATCGTTTTTGTTGATTCTTATTTTTCTAGGTTAGGGTTAGTTTAATTCCGTCCATTCACGGTTTCAATTATGACTACGACACAAAAAAAAATTCTTAGTTGATTTGACTCCTTTTACCTACGGAAAATATATCAATAGGCCCTCAATAGAATGTTACAGGTTATAGTTACAACCATAAAGAAGTTAAATCAACAAAAAATATAGTTATGGAAACGACATTTTGGCAGTTGATTCTGCTGCATTTAAAAACGTTTTTTAGAATCTAACTACCTAGTACACTAAAAACTATTCAACATGCTGAAGCGGTATATATTGAACTGAATTTAGCAAAACTACATTTTTAGTTGCTTTAACTTCTTTACGGTAGTAACTGCAACTTAGAAAAATTTCTTGGAGCATATCGAACTACTAGTGCGTAGTTAAAAAGCAGTCAAATCAACTAAGAATTTGTCTGGACATTTTTTTTAATGATTACCGTCTAACCTATGAGATACCTATTCCTGTTGGTTTTACTTCAAAAATATACCGTGACGTATTTTTATTTATTTTGTTTTCCATTTTAAAATGGTGTCTAAATATTGCAAATTTTTTAAAATTGCTATTGTTTCGGATCTGTTAGGTTTTCTTTGTAGTAAAATCGTTAAAATTAAGTTGTAACGAGTTTTGCATGAGCTATTTTGATTTACGGAAGCAGTAATACCCCATAAAATCCAATTTCACAATAACAGTTGCTATATCTACTCAGCTTTTCAAGTCAACATTATTCTCAACTTTTCTTTTATTACCTAAATTGTTGTTGAACAATAACATCCGAAATTATTCTTTTTTGTTCGTTTTTATCAATCCCAAATTTGCTGCTAACAGTTCACTTATATAAAAATCGATGGAAAGGGACATTTTAAGATCTATTATTGCTTCTGTAAAAACAGGTCATACAAAACTCATCATGACTTATTTTTACGGTTTTACTACAAAGAAAACCTAGCACATCCAAAACAATAGTAATTTTTTCAATGTCAAAAGTTTGCAACATTAAGGCGCCATTTTGAAATGGAAAACAATGGGGAATTTGGCAGTAAAACGATCGGAACACGTTTCTGATAAGCTAGAAGGTAACTAAAGCGTTATTCGAAAGAGCTACCTCAATAATAGTCCGATATGGAGTTCTTCATTTTTAAAAAGAGATTTTTAAGAAAACAATGCTGAAATGCATTTTGAGCTTTTAAGGTTTAGAAAAGTCATCTGGCTAAACATTTCAGCATAAAATGCCAAAATACTCGACCAACTCTCAATATATGAAAGTACTCTTAATCCATTAAGGGGAGGTTCTGGTCAAAATGGAGCAAAGCTTTTTTTTATTGCTTTATTTTCATCCTTAAGGTCTTAAAAATGTTTTCCTATCTAATTTATTTTGCGAGTTATAGCGTATAGACGAGAGGGCGCGTCAAACTTTAAATGCATTTTTTCGAAATACCTTTTTTTGCGTGCGGGGCGCGATTCTGCTTCAACGACTACACCGATTTCGACGTTAGATGGCTCAAATTAAAGCTTACTCAATTTAGGGGGCCTTCAGGAAGCGTTGTTTGTCAAAAAATTATTTAGTATTGTTTTTTTTTTTTAACGTTAAAACACATAAAAAGAGGCAAAAAAGGTATTTTTTTTCAAAAGGCCCCCATTTTTTTTAAAAAAGGTTTTCTAAAAATCAGAAATTCATAAGGTCCCCTAAATTTCATCCACTTTAAGATTTTTTTTGTTTTTTTTTCGTTTCAGATCACTTTGCAGGGCTGTAGAGTGCCCCGGGCACACTGTCCGCTGCCGCGTACGACCGTTGTCAATGAGGGCTGGAGCTGCCATTTTGTATTAATTTTACTCAAAAAAATTTTGTAAACTTTTTAAAATATAGACAAATAAATGCCACAAAAGTTTTTTAAAAAGCAATATGTATGTACTCTCAAAAAAAAATCATGATATTATACACATTTTCGGACCCTGGAGTAGAACCTCCCTTTAACGGCGAAAAAGCCTGAAATCATAGCTGTACTTTGAAATAATGTCAGATGCAGGCAAAATTCTTGTAAAATATGTAAATACCGTTTTATTATGTTTTTGGGTACGTTCTATAAGATGCTGCGGTTGGGCTTCATTTTTGTTGACATACAAAACCAATATGGCGACTTTATTGCAAAAAAAACCGGAACAATCAACCATTTTTGTTGTTTAATCAATATTTTTGTAAGTAAACGTAATTTTGATACTGATAAAGTGGCACAGAATGGCACAAACAGTTGAAAGTTAAACATTGTGCAATATATTGTAATGAAAATTCAAAATGGCGTCATGAAAATTGAGGATATTGTGAAAAAAAATTTGCAATTTTCAAGTATGTTGGATCAAACGTTATTACTTCAAATAAACTTGACGAAAATTGGTATGTAGGAGTTTTTGAGGTCGCTGATTACGAATTCGTCCATGATTTTTCAAAATTCAAAATGTCGGATCCAATATGGAGGGCCAAGGTAGTAACATTTTTAGCGAATTTCACGAAACTTAGTATAAATGTATTTTTCGTCTCCCTGATTACGAAACTGGCCACGGTTTTTCAAAATTCGAAATAGCGGATCCAATATGGAGGACCAAGGTAATCAAATTTTTAGCGAATTTCATGAAACTTAATATAAATGTGTGTTTCAGGTCACCGCAACACCAACAGTTTTTTATTTCTAAGTATTCTTTACTGAAAGCGAAAAATCCAGGATATGAAAAAATATTTCAACCGCTAAATTATCATGTAACATTTAACAATTATAATCTGGTTTGAAAAAATCAAAATTGAAACCATATGATTTGTTTTATCTGGTTAATATTGTGTAGAATTAATTAAAAATGTTCATGCAATAAATCGCTTAAATTGAATGTTGAAATGATTATTACTATAAATGTCACAAACATTTCTATGTATATAGTCATTTTCTAGATATTGAGAAAGCTATTTGCATGTTTTCACAAGATTTTGTAATGGTTAATGAACTTCCGGATTGTATAGAAACAAATTAATATGTAGTTACTTCACAGCATGCTGATATCCATGCGTCTAAAGATGACTATAATTTTATACTCTATAAATTTGAAAAAGAGGGCCAATAATTTTTATAATAATGAATAATAATAAAAAAAATGAAAAAATAAGTAGACACTAATTTCTACTAAAAACCATGCACTGATTTAAGGGCATGTTTGTCACTGAAAACTTGCAATTGTTTACCGTCAATGAATTTGTTCAGTTTTTCCAATTAAGAGTAAATTCTGTAAAAAGTGGCAAATCGGTGTCATATGAAGTCTATATAGATCCACATTGTTGCATGAACGGTGTAAATCATCGTCATTAATTTTCCATTAATAACTACCAACGTTAGTAACAAGCATAATCCTATTCCACCAACCTGTGTTATTTTTCTCGTTAAGGAGCGTTTTTGCAGGAATGACGGTTGTGCAGTAAAGTAGTCATATTAATGTATCAATTCTATGAATATCATAAATAGTTAACATTTACTGCAACTTCTTTTGATGAATTTCATAAATAAAAAACTTTCAGCTGTTTCGTATGTAATCAAAATACCTTGCATGATACTGTATGGTCACGTAAATCCTGCACTACTTTGCATGCACAATGATATACGTGAAATTGCGATAATCGATACTTTCGCGTTTTTTTAAAGATTTATACAAGGTTGTTTACATTCATTTACATTTAAAATAACTATTTCTATTTATTGTTAGGACATTAAGATCTATTTAGAAAGTCATTAAGGTTTGTTTCCCATAGCATCCAAAAAGTTTCTCTGTTATTTTCAACTTAAAATAATAACCTTATTTCAAACTTTATAAGAATTTGAATATTGTAAATGGCATCCAGAATATAAATAAAACAAATAAAATCAGAAAAATTGCAAATAAAAAATAGAATTAGATAATTATGTTTGCCAAATTACAACAATTTTAAATAACATTTTGTTATATCTTTATGCTTAATGTCTATAAAGATTTTGAATATATTAAATGTTTCCGGGCTCTTTTATATGCACAATTAAACAATATTCCTTAAATTTGAAACCTCAGAGAAAGATGATCATACACAAGAATAAATCTAATTAGTCACTTTAAATACATAATAATAAACTGAAATAATATGTAGCTTTAAAATAGTGTAAATATTACTAAAGTCGTGATAAATTGGAGTATCCCAAATGTAAGTAAAATTATCAGAAAAATTTTTCAATTAAAAATCAAGTGCAACAAAACTAATATTGCTAAACATTACATAAACGCAATATGAAATAAGATCATTACGAAATCATAATTGAAGATTGCATTTTCGTTGATTACATTTGTAATTACTATTATTTAACGAATTTATAAGAATCATATACATTTTCTCAAATTTCTGGTTATATTAAAATTATTTTGATTTTTGATAATGTTTTATTTTTCAACATTTTTTTTGTTACTTACGTATTCTTTAATATTAACAAAGATAATTATTTTAAGAACTATTTAATAGTTTTAAATTTTAATATCAGTTTTGTATGCTGTTATCAAATAAATTAGAAGTAACATAAAAAAGAGTTGAGTACTGTTAAGGTGTGCTCAGCTGATTAAATACAGATTAATATTTAATAAAATATATGCTCAGTATCAAAATTAAGATAATTAAGACAAAATAAATTATTTTGACTGAGTTTATGACTAAAAAATAAATAAGAATCTAACACAATATTGTCAATGAAAAAGATTCAAAAAATAGTAAAAGAAAAATACAGTGGGACCTGCGAAATTGGCGTCCGTTCCAAAGACTCCCAAAATTGACTGCACGTTGCGGAAACCAGCAAAGGTAATATGATCCCGACTTTAGGTTATCTTGACCTTATATTGTTAACCTCGATTTGTCAAAATTTTGATTAATTTCAATTAATTGCTTATTTTTTGTTAAAGTTGGTGAACAATTAATAATTATTTCTTTTTTAATTTTTGTTTTTTATAGATAATGCATTGAACTATTTCACAGAAGAGTGGGGGAAAGCGTTTCGCCTATGGCAGCCAATTTCGAATGTTTCCGCCCAGGCAATTTGGGAAGTTGGTCAATTTCGAGGGGTCCAATTTCGCAGGTCCTACCATTTTTAGGCAGACGTACCTTTTATAAGTTGTTAGATAATTTTTTACAGTATTTTTATTTATTAATATAATACAACTGCTGATTTCACTTTTAAATTAAAAGTTAAGTATACGATGGTGTGTACAAAGACATTATATATAGGCGTACAATATTATTCTAAACTAAGAAAGAGCAAAGTTCAATTCAACTGTATCCCCATAAAATGTCCGCAGTTTATATAATTATATATTGAAATCAATTCAGTTTTTATTATTTGAAGAAAACAATTTCATTTCAAGAAATGTTTTTGAAGTGAATACGCATTTGACCCAGCCATTTTGTTAGTGTACAGAATAAATAAAAATTGCTGATAATAATTTATTATGATTTTCAGAGTTTTTTGTACCAATACAATTCTTCCAGCTGCAGATATAACCACGCTCTAGACTAAGCTTTCGAAAAATATAAAAACTTTTATGAAGAATCTAAATGTAAAAAAATGATACATTTAGAATCTTTAAATGCAGATGTTGAAAACACAGTAATACACAAAGTATATTAGCAAAAGTATTACAAAAATCACTCAAAAAATGAGAAGAAATAATTTAATCTGTCAGTGGATTATTCATAAGCTTATTTGTAATATAATAATTAGAATTTAGAGAAAATAAAGGAGGATAAGCCAAACCTAATAATAATAAGCGTAGTTAATACAACGTATAAAAAAATTAATGTATATTTTAGAATCATTACTATTGTGCCTTGACTATTACTACTGAAGAAACTAAGAAATAACTTTTTAAAAAAAAAGTTTCATAAACGCCAGCAATATTTCTAATAAGAAACAGATGTGGATACTGCATTGTAACCAATAATATAATTCCATCAAATATTTTAACCAATATACGAAACATTTCTGCAAAAGAAAAATAACAAATGGAACGAAATTCCAGACACTTTAATGTTTAATATCAAATAAACTTAAAAGCGTATGTTAATGTTCAAAGGCAAAAAAGCCAAAAAACACTATTTTTATAAAATAAACTCGAAGCGGGTGAGTCCGGGATTTTCGCACATAAATTTTCACTAATAACGACGTTATTTAACAGAGAAAGTATTGTTGTAAAGTATTGTTCTTGAACAAAAATTGAAACCTGTAAAAATAATTTATTAAACAACTTTCTTCTTATCGTCAATTAAATAATTTTAAAAAATGATAATAATGAATAAAAACAATATTAAATGTGATTGCTAAACATGCTATATCCTGGGGTCCAGCTATTTGAAGAGGATAACAGTTTTGAAATTGTGATTCCAATACTCTGAACACTTCGTCTAAAAATGTAATAATAATCAGGGTTTTAAATTAAAAATCACTCGATAAAATACGTTTTGGAAGATAGCTAACATAACCAAAACGTCAAATTCAAATGTAATTTCTTTTACTGCCCACGAATCGCTTATCCAACAGTTCCATATTAGTTACATAAATTCGGCAAAACTGATTGAAAATCAAAAGTGGAGGATGCTTGTAAACGGCTGACTAATGATCTAAGTTCTTGTTCATAAATACACTTTTTTTTAATTTTATTTTCTATTCAAGAAGAAGATTAGTCCAAGTAAAGAGAGTGATTTCTAAGTATACAATATCTTGGGTTGTAATAAATGTAAAAATCTTGATAATGCGTTTTTAAAAGTTGACCGAATACATTTCCACTACCAAAATTATTTTTAGTTTAAAACAAAACTTCAAAGAGTTGGAATTATAGAAAACTATGAAACTTTAACATCATTATAACTTTTTCAAAAAGTAAAATACACTGCGTCTGTATATGCGTATATTAAGTTACTAACACATGTCAACGAAAGCAACTGTCAGATTATGAAAAAAATGAAATCATCAGACAGGTCCAGGACATGAAGTAAACGACTATGGTTGTACTTACGCAATTGCGAGACCGCTATTCCAGACCAGCCGAGCAAAAGAACAATACCAAAAATGATCTCCATGACGTCTCGTGATGCGGCTATAATTATCGAGAGCGATATTGAAAATGCGTACGCCGGTCCCGATACTCTCGTATATATAAACTAAAGTGCACTTTCTCCATCCACCCCACCTCTTTCCAATAGGCGAATTTATCACGGTAGAACGGCTCCTTTTAACGTCGTCAGGGCCGTACCTACGCACCAACAATGCTTCCTCTACATTTTTTTACAGACGTGGTTATTGTTTTATTGAGACGTCATTGTCCTACATGGTGTATTTCATTTCCACCCCACCTGTGTCTTCTCGCACATTGTCACTCGACATCTCGCCGGTGGAAATTACAGCGATGGACAATCGCTGGCCTTCGCGGTGTACTCGCGCGAATCCGCCGGAAAAGACACGGCAATAAAAAAAAATCTGATGAAATGATGAATCGTGCCGATGACCTGTTTATTCGTAATAATTGATACATTGCATACGTGCTAAATATGTCAAGAATTGATTGCACATTTGATAAATAATAGATAGCAAAAAAAGAAGCCTTATGCAAACATTTGTACCAAGTGAACTTATGAATCAATTTAGTTTTTTCATGATATGCGTCTGTTTTAGTACGGAATAG
Source organism: Trichopria drosophilae (assembly GCA_030407085.1). Lineage (NCBI taxonomy): Eukaryota > Metazoa > Arthropoda > Insecta > Hymenoptera > Diapriidae > Trichopria > Trichopria drosophilae. The sequence continues at coordinate 197,065,227 of CM059582.1, forward strand.
TTCCGGATACTGTAGATCATTCAATGCAATCTGCGTGGCCGTGTATTTGTCATGGTGTTTGAACGTGGCCCTGAAGATACACGACCGTAAATACTGTCGGTTTTAGCAACGATTGTTAGCAAATAAGCATACCGATGTAATTAAGTTGTTGTGGAGGTTCTGGTGAAGCTCAAAAGGTATGCATTTCGAGAATTTCAAAAAGTATGACTTACAACGGACGGATTTCAAAATGACCTGATTGTTTTAAGTAGTGACTTACTGAAAATTGATCTCTGATCATGCGGAGAAGGCTCTCGGTATCGTAATTGTTTCGTTATCTTAAATCGAGATATGTATGTGTTCAAAACATAACCTTACTTATTTATTACGTAAAAGATACCATGGTCACGAATCTGTATAGTGACAATTAGCTTTGATGAAAATGTACTCTGCCAATAGAGTTGGGGGTGGTAGAATAATTTCGACAATGTTACATGTATCAAAAATCTTTTCAAGCCATGTGGGTATTGATCACTGTCTGCACTTTTTCTTGGATAAATTTCCATACTGTCTGGTTTCAGCGAGACATACTCTGAAAATGAAGAAATTTTCTAAATTTTCATGTATTAATTAAAATACCTGTACCCAAATTTTTTGGCCAGTATGGGACTTTTTTCATAGAAAAGTGTAATCATCGGCATTTTCCGAGTACATCCCGCTGAAACCAAACAGTATGTCAAATTTTATAAGGAAAATTGTTAGTGTGATCTACAGTCAGAAGGTATATTCATCTTATCAAGCATAACTGATTATAACTAGATCAGGCCCTCAGTAAAGTTAAGTCATTGGTGGTTAATAAGATCGCAAATCTGACATCAGATTGAATCGTCTAATAACCTCATGATGAGTACCCATTTGGAATGTAAGATTTATCATTTTTCGCAACAAATATTAATGCAAATTTGAATCTGAATTTGAAGCAAAGTCTCTGCGAATCGACGTATATACACTGATTATGATCATATTCATTGATTCGCTCGTTTACATTTAGAGAGTAAATTAGAAACATAACCATAATTATATATGTTATATTAATAAATTCAGGAATTTTTAATGGTTCAGTTAAAAAATTATTCCCCGGTAGTCCGTCTTAATGGGATTTTCTATTTTAGTTAAATAATGTGGACATTCCTGAATATTTTTCAACAAATAACAAAATAATCGTTAGAACCCTTTTTAAAAAAAATTATCGTTATGTTTCTAATGTACTCGAATTGCATTTTTCAGAAAGTTGCAGAGCTTGAAAAACCTACAATTTTCACCAGTAATTTGATATATTTAGATAAATTTTAAGTCTAGAAGAGCCTTACAAAGTAACAACAACAACGGTAAATTGTAAAGAATCGATTTTTTAAAGAAGGGCTATAATGATTACTTTGATTTTTAATAAAAAATACTCATGAACTAAAAACGAAAATCCCATTTATTAGATATGGAAAGACGTGGGGCCATATATTATAAAAACACTTACAACACTACGTTATTACACGGTGGTCTATTTGTTTACCCCTTAACAAAACTCCTATTTGTGATATTAGTAATTAAAATGTAAAGTTTCGTTTATCTAACCGAGGTTCGTTAAGAAATATTCAAATGCTGTTTACATCAATTCAAATCTATGACTTTCATATCAAATCTGAGTATAGATACATGGTGAATATATGACAAACGAGCAACTCGATTTTTAACTAATAAAGAAATATTCGATTGTGTTATATGTGATAAAATTTCCAAATGTAAAATTAACTGAACTTTTAGAATCCTTTGTCAGATTTCTCGAAAAATGCCAACGATAAAAACTATACGCATATGACTTTGAAAAAAAAACATATTTTCAAAAGTATTTTTTTGTCACGTTTTTCCACAAAGAAATAATTTCCTAATTCCTGTTTGAAGTAAAGAAATTAGGAGTGCGTGACTGCAACTGAAGAATATTTTCAACACTTCAAAGTTTAAAAAATTTAAAAATATTCGCAAAATTCCGTAATAATTTTAGCAATTTTTCAGAACTTTGTATTACAAACTTTTTGTTTTCGAACATCATTTTCAAAAAAAAATTCCCACTGATTTTTGCGAGTTTGAGACTCCATTTTGAAAGCATTCACGTTTACTCAAAATCAATTTCAAAATCACTTTTTTATCGAAATCCAATCAAATCCAACTTAGACTGTTTCTGGAGACAGCATGTAATGAGATATGGCTGCGTTCAAAATAGTAAAAAATGTCAAACTAATGGAATATAAAACGTTTCATAATATTGTACTTTTGAAGATTTGAAAAATTTCACATTTTGGTCCATTTTAAATATATTCAGTCATCTGAAATTTTTAAATATTTTATAATATTTTCGGATGACAGATTTCTTTTAATAACTATGTCCTGCATTTTAAACTTTCAAGCTGGAGATATGCAAATTCCGAAAAGAGCAAGCGAGGGTGACCTCAGTTGAAATTCGAACTTACCAGTCGAAAACACGACAAATAGAATCACATGGAAAAACGGACCTTTTCCTGAAAAATAAAATTGATACACCAAAATTCGACTACCACTGATATCGACTGATCATTGGCCGCAACTCCTGGATCATCGCGAACTTCTACATATCGACTTATCAACACTTAACAAAATGACATCAGAGGGACGAAATCATATTTTACTATTATTTATTTAATATATTTTTTAGTTATTATTAAATAGTCACGTCCACATCCAACTGCTTGCGAATTGCATTCGTAAAATTCCAGAAAAATTACACATTTTTTTTAATACTGCAAAAAACGTAGTTTCTGACGATCTTCGATCTTATCAGAAACATGTTTTTGCTTTAAAAATATTCATTCATGTATTTCGATTTTTATGGATTTGGATTTTCAAATGGCTCCAAAGCACAACATTTTTTTCGAAAATGGGCAATTTGTCTTCCACGTATAACAAAATATTTCATATATTCTGTTCTTCACAATGGATCCAGCATTATGGATGTTAAAAAATTATTTGTGTATGAGCATATGCAGGAATGTCAAAAAATAAATAAAACGGTAATTGATAAATTACAATTACTTCTTATTCTGTAATAAAATATGAAATTGAACGCACTTTTACTCGCAGTAGATATAAGCCATCACCTTGAAAATCAGGAATGGCACCTAATGTCCTTACCAGAAATGTCATTAAACTATCATTAATGTTAAATATATTATTTTATACGTATCAACTTATAGAAACCATGAAACTACAAAATTTCTCTTTTAAAAATCGAAATCGAAAAAAATCAAAATATATGAATATATATTTAAAAAAAAACAAGTATTCTTGCAGTAAAACAATCGGGAATACGTTTCTAATATCATAGAAGGTTGTCAGAAACTGATATCATAGTGAAAATAACATTTTAACAAAAATCGTACCTCAAAAATTGCGTGTTTTTAGTATTGCTGAAAAAAATGTGTTAAACGACATTTTTCGAAATTTTGACCAGCATCATTCTAAACGACCGAAATGGACCTGTCTATTTAAATACAAATGTTGTATAAATAAAACGATTCTAAAATTCATGTGCAAATTTTACGCGATTGGTCGTTAAATGGTTAATATACATTTAAGTTGTAAACTTTTTAATATATTAGTGTACATTGGCCGTACATTAAATAACATGCCATTTTTAATAGTGTAGTTACAATTACGTTATTAATATTCTTACTTTTTACACTTTTTAACTAATCCGATTTGCTGAGAAGGTATTGTAATCCCTTACTTCTACTACTTCTTTCCCTTATAGTATGTTTGCCTGCTGTCGTCCTCGTGTATTCTTGACGACTTTCGAATGATCACGATTATTTTCCTATTAATTTGGACCTACTCAAGATCACCTGAATGTATTCAGGATAATAACGATTCAGGATAAGGAGGATCGAAATAGACTTTATTCCAAGAAAACGTGTTTTTTTTATTGGATTAAATTTTCAAATGTTCAATTAAACGGTACATTTTCATACTTTCCACAATTACATAGGAGAATAAATTATATCTAATGAAACATAAATAGTAAGACAAATTAATCACTAATAAAAAATTCGAATATATAGTAAGTAATGGTATTTTGTAGATACGATATTCTTTATGTAAAACGTGTAGAATCAATATTCATTTATGAGAATGGGAAGGAAATGTGCTTGTATATTTCACCTTATTATACACGGAAAAACGAGTTCATTAGGAAAACCAATTGTGAAATGGTTGGAATTTGAAAGTTGAAATAATTTAAGGGGAAGCACCACCCTCAAAATCAGCTCTATGAAATACACCTTTAATAAATTTGAAAAAATGATTTCCTTTTAGTAATGATGTGGAATTCAGTGGTGCTAGAATAAAAAGTGTGCGAAATATAAATTGACCTATAAATTGTAGCTGAAAAAAAATGTATGACCAACAAAAATTTTTTTTCGAAAAAAATAGCATTTTAAAATCCATACGTAATTCATCAGAAAATATATTTTTTGTTGAATTTTTACATTAATTTAAAAAAATATAGAAGCAAACTTTTTTTTACACTTAAAAAAATTGTTTTGTTCCTAAACAATTTTTTTTTTTAAATGGAATTTTTAAAAATCCATATATGTAATTATTTAGAAAATATGTTTTTATGATCACCCTAATTTTTTTTGAATTTTTAAATTAATTTAAAAACATGTACTAGCATTATTTAAAAAAAGGAAATTTGGTTTGAACCACAATTTATAGGTTAAAGAAAGTTCTCACCACTCAATTCCTCGTCAAAAATAACTAAAGAAATAATGTTTTCAAATTTTCTAAAAATGTATTTCATAGAGTTAATTTTGAAGGCGGTGCCTACACTTAATTGAACGGGAGAACTAATAAATTGATTTAATTATTAAGTGCAACCAATTTATATATAAATAATACTAGATCTCCGCGCACTACATCAGTTGGTTAAGGCAACCAATTAGTTGGTTTTCCTAATAAACTCGTTCTTTCCGTTTATTAGGGACATTTATTTTGTATTACTAAAAATAAATAGAACTATAGTGTTATAATGCATAAATATTTTAGATTATTTACAGACATGCAAAAGTATTATTCATAATAAATTCGCACTTCGACGTTAATCTGCAATTAAAGATTGGGCGCAGACGAAGATGTAAATATTATGCAGAATGAATAATCCTGATATAATTTAATGCTTAAAGAAAATTTTCATTAATTTATAATAATTCCAACATATTTTTTATATTCATTCCATTGTATCTCGTTCGGATTCACAGCAATACAAAATTAGCAGCATGTATTACCGTGTACTAAGTTACCTGAACTGATATCTGATGATTTGATTCAAATCATCTTTACATCATCTTCATTCCCAGTTAAAAAGTGAAGAACTGAAGGTACAACTGATAGTCTCCAGTTACATTTTTTTTTAATTTCTGTTCTCTGGTAAAAATTCATTCATTTAATGGTGAGCTTCTAAAAGTGAGAGATTACTCGTTATTCATAAAAAAGAAAAGTAAACAAAAAATTATTGTGTACTTGGAATGTGACTATAAGGTGATGTCTGTACTTTACTCCAATTCAGATCAGATGAATGAAAAGAGAACATTTGATCAAACGACATTTTTAGTAGTCAAAATGAATGTCAACGGCCAGGTACAATTATCTATAAATATTGTAGTTAAACGATCACAAAGTTAGTAGAAATGGAATTCTGTTTACTGTATGAAAGACATTGTTTCAGGTATAACTTGATCGTCTTGAATTGCATGTATTTTATTCTCCTCTTTTAAATTTATGCAATTTAGTGTCCCCATTCGCGAAGTTATTTTTTATTGCACAAGAATTCAATGACGTGGACCGATTATAATTGAATATAATTTACTATAGCGAACATTTTGTAATCTATGTATTCAATTGCCGTATAATAAGAAAACAGATAATATATTCCTACGTATGTGTGATGAACAAATCGTGAAATAAAATAAAACAATGTTTGATTTCTCGAGCTGACTATAAATAATTACTATTATGATATATCTGTATTATATATTTAACATTATGTAATATATGTGTAAAAATAATTTTTCTAAATATTCCCATGGTAGGAATTAGTTCCGAAGTTCTTAATTTGAATCTAATAACTCATTAAAACTTTTCGTGCTAAATTTCCAAACCGCGAATTTTCTCGAAACAATGGAAATTGGCGAATAAAAAATTTAATCGTCGGAGTTGAACGTAAAATTCGAACGGCAAGGCCCTCTGGGTATGCGTTAATAACGACGTAATGGGTAACGAAGTAACTATAAAATCACTAACGAGTTACGGCTGCGGTAAATTGTTCCGCGCTTCGAAGTGCAAAGTTTTTTTTTATGGCTCGTGAGACACAGTACTGGTCTATCGACATTAAGTCGTTAAACGCTTGGAACGGGGAGATTTTTGTACATCTGGTAGATCATCCCATTGATGCCGGTTTGTTCGCTGAGGGCCTTCGTCGCCAAATCATCAGCAATCATAGCAGCAACAGCTTCAGCAGCTATCAAACCTGCGCAAAAAATGTCATAAATTCGTAGGCAGTTCAAAATTTTTGCAGATTTTTTTTCAAAATATTTGGTCATTTGGTAGGGAATTTGACGAGACTGGTTCAACTTGACCTACTTGTGTAATTCTTGTTTACCGACATGTAATTTTATTAACAACACTTTGTGCTGGAATATGGCTAGTGATAGTAACCTTACTCTTTGGAATAATAAACGGTTTTGCTACATGTCACTCATGCAAAACACAATGAAGTTGTGGAAGCTTTTGACTGCCATTTTGCACTTAAATAATTTTCAGTAAACTTACGAAAAGTGGTCTAAAAATTGTATTTTTGTTCAAAATCTGTGAATATATATCAAAAAAATATCTTTATATCTGATGTATTTTTTTTGACATTAAGAAATAATTAGGTCAGAAATATGTAGAGTATATGTAATTTATTCGAACTTACGCAGGAAGAAAAGTCTTAAAATTGTTACATCTCAAATTAAGCACTGTAAAAGGCTTATTTTTTTATTTTATAATTTCAGTCTAAAATTGAGCTAATTTTCTTAAATTAAGTCAATATTTGCGCTTAAAGTCTTTCTTTCAGACAGCAAAGTTTAATTTTGGTAGAGATTTATGCTTAAAGAAAAAATTTTCGAGCTTGTCACATCTAAGTTAGAGAATTCTTATTTCGAACCTGAATATTGACTTAAAGTAAGTTTCAACAACTAAAAACACGGTTTTATGCGCATTTACTACTAATATATTTAATTTAAGAAAATTAGCTGAATTTTAGACTGAAATTAATCCTTTTACTGTGCTTAATTTGAGATATAACAATTTTAAGATTTTTTTTCTGTGCACAGGAGAATTTAAAAGAACGACAAATTTTAATTTTATTTGCGAGATTTCATTAGTTATGAAAGTTTTGGACAATTTCAATGTAACTCAGTGTCTAAATGATTTCTAAATCACTTTTCAACTTTCCGAGGTCAAAATTGAGTTTCAACGAACAGGAATTCTAATATGGCGCAAATTGGAAGGAAACGAAAATTTTGAAATTTGTATTGTTGTCATTTTTTTTCGAACCATTAGGACACTGGGATTCGATTAAAATTAAGCACATGAGTGTACAGAATACTTGAAGTTAAAACAGAAATTTTACTCTTTTTGCTCCACTTCATTTAAACGCCCTCAAAATGGCCTGCACGATGGAAATTTATTTGAAAAATGTCCGGGCGCTGTAACTCGAAAACTATGAGTTTTTCCAAAAAATAGTTACAACGAGTTTTTAGAATTCACTGGAAATATAATGGAATTTTTTTGCGATGGTATTTTGAGAAATTTTGTACCACAAAAATATTTCCAAAAATGCAATTTTTGTTTTTAACAATTTTTGTTTGTAGCAATTTCAAAAAACAAAACATCCTGTACTAAAAAATTTGAATTAGAAGTCGTAGCAGAATAAATTAAAATTTGTTGAACTTGTTTTGTAAATTCTTTTAATTTTCAAGAAAAATTTAGTACAACATTTTTGAAAATACCATAAAAAAAACCAATCAAAATTCTTTGATATTTCTGGATGAAATCTAAGAACTTTTTATCTTTCATTCGATCTCCGTGCTTCTCTCTCGATCTTTATCGAACTTTCTTGACTCTGTCCATTTCTATCGAACTTTGCTTATCACTCTCGATCTACTTACATATCTCCTAATCTCGTTTAAGCACTCAAAATCAATTGTTATTAACAGAGATCAAGAGAGATCGAGAGAGATAGAGAGGGATAGGGAGAAATCAAAATAGATCGAAAGATATCCACGAAGAAAATAGAAAATCGACAAAAATCGACAAAAATCGAAAAAGCTTGATGGAAACGAAAAGATTCAAGCTAGATGATGAGTGGTCGGGAAAAATCGGGAATGTTCGATATATGTGAAGAAAGATGGAAATGGATCAAAAAAGATCGACAGAGACACATAGAAACTGATATTAATCTCGATAGAGAGATTAATTTAGATCAATAATGTTGGATTAAGATCTATAGAGATCATCAAGCGAGGAATAGAGAAAGATCGAGGAAAAGTGAAAGACCGCCAGAGGGATCGAGAAAGATCAGTACAGGTCAAGATAAATGGACAAAATATCGAAGCAAATAAAAATATATTCCATGAATTTGTTAATGTTTGAGAAATATAATTAATAGAGATCGAGAATGTTTATACATTATTATATTATATTTCTGAAACATTAACAAATTCTTGGAATATATTTTTATTTGCTTCGATATTTTGTCCATTTATCTTGACCTGTACTGATCTTTCTCGATCCACAAGGAAGATATAAGGAGATCGATATAGATCCATTAAGTTCTATGTTTATTCCTAAATCTTTTGTAGATTTTTCAGTACGAATCTAATATCCAGATTTTAGAAACTATCGTCAGAAAAAATATTATCAATAGAAAAACACCTAAAAAGGGTCTGGTATTGTTAGTATTTTTTGTAGTGCAAGACCTTATCTTATTCCATATTCCCATCCAAGTCTATCTCTTTCCTATCTAAATATGTTGATTTACCATTGATCCTCCCTCCACTTCATGATTCTTGGTTGTGCTAGTAAGACATCTAAGCAGAAGCTCTGTGTGACAAGTCAGAGCTTTTTGAACCTAATCTTATATCTAATCTTTATCTTAATCCTTATTAAGTTAATAAGTACCATTTATGGTTTCTGTTACTGATACCAATATTACCACCGTATTTTCTCGATTACTTTGGTATTATGTTTAAAGTAGTTTGAATTAGATAAAGCAGGAATATACTAAACAGTATAAACATAACGAATCAAATTTAAGAATATCTGTCATTTAACAAATTTTTCAATTATAACGTCGCGAAATCCCACAAGAATATCACTAATTGTAACTACGCGACGTTTCCACGCGAATTGTCCCACATGGCAAGCGTTATTATATCACGCTTGGATTAAGATCACCTCATGAGCCATAAGTAAATACAATAAACAATGCAGGTCCTTAAGTAGACAAAGCATCAAAGAAGAAACTATTCACGTAACCGTTAGGCATTCACAAGTTTGCGAGTTTACATAATTCGACGATGTAAGTCCAGATGTAATACTAGTTCTATAATTTCTATAACTGCATATTGCCTATCGAAACATTATGCAGAGTTTCATTCTTGCATCATGTTTTCTACTGAGAAATTATCCGACTCTTTGAAATTAGCGTTACCTTGAGTGAGAACTGCTTCTATCGGCCCCTTGTCGTCCATGCCCTCCAATTTAATTTTCCTGTCCGATGAGGCGAGTTTTGCTCGAGCAGCTCGAACTATCATGGTCTTTTCGTCGACTTTCTTAAGCTCGACCGTGAAATCAGCGACTAAGTTTGCTGAAATAAAATGCAGTCAGTATCGGTTAAGGCGCTCCTGCTTTTCATTTAATTAAGGAAGGTGATTTAAACAATGACTGGCATTACAGATTTTGTTCTTCCTTTTATTGTTTTAATTATATTTCGGATATTTGTTTAATCTTGGTATTTAAAAAATCATTGCAGTATCGTGATCGGAAAATAGACCGAGAAAAACTGGATTGGTATCCGTAATAGAACAGTAGATTGTAACGAAAACTTAAGTTACATTTATCAAGAACGTCTTGTTATCAGTGTTACTAAAATTTAATTAATTTGTCCAGCAATACATGGTTAAACGTTTGTGTGTATCGCACTAAATTATTTTGGAATCGAGTTTTTCGAAATTTGCTACAGACTACTTTTAGGTAGTAGCACTTTGTGTAATTTTCGAAGATTTTACTAATTATCTGTAAAAGTAACTCATGTCTATTTGTAGAAACATGATTCACGTCACGATTTTGAGATATCCTAACCTAAAAGTGGAACACACCGTTTCTGTCCATTTTTAATAAGTATATTTGTGGTGGGACAAAATTGTTGTTCGTAATTTCGAAGAACGCAGATTAATTAGCTATTCATCAGCTTTAAAATGCTCAAGTAGAAATTTCTATTCGATTTTTTTCACCGAGTCATCGAAGTTTTTGTCAAGACAACATTATAATTTTCGTTTTTGCACTTTTAGGTTAGGACATCTCAAAATGTTGACGTGATCGAGTAATTCTGCGACCAGATTTAGATTCAGCATATCGAAAACCTTCGGAAAATCATACTCAAATTTCCGATGAATGCACTTTATTATGGTTTTTGCCAAAATACGTACAAAAATTTTGTTCCGTCACAGAAACTTACTGAAAATGGGCAAAACCGGGTTTTTTGCAATTTTAGATTAGGATATCTTTAAATATTGAACAGGAAGTTCAGTCTCATTTTGTTATTTATTTTCATAGAATTGCACATAAAATAGATGAAAATTATATTTATACCTTAACAAAAACAAAAAATCGAATTGAAAAAGTATTTAATTAATTAAAAAAGCATTTTAAAGCTGATGAATAGCACTGTAATCTGGGTTTCGCCAAATTGCAAACAAAAATGCTACTCTTCCGCGATAAAAACTTATTGAAAATTGTAAAAAACCGTTCTTTTGCACTTAAGGTAGGATATTTCTAATTGACATGATAGAATAATACTGCGGATATATATATTTAGCTCAATAAAAACCTTCGAAAAGGTATAGTCGTGTTTCTGGTTATAAATTTTGTTGGCCTATGTAATATGGAAGTAAACGACCCACGATCAAATCAGTGAAAAAAGTCAAATTTTTAGATTATGTTTATTGCATTATGTGACATCATTTGTGAAAAGTTTTTTAACGAATTTTTATTCCAATATATTTTTTACTTTATTTTTTACGGCATAAGTAATTTTGGATTGATTACGGAGCTTCTGTGTTTGAAAGTCAGCGTCCAATTTGTTAAGTGGAGCGTAAGTTAAAGAGAACCTTTTATATCTATTGTACTTTTTGTGTCTTTGAGCTGTATTCATTTTTTAGAAGAATTTCTTTTTGCCGGAAAATACTAAGCAAAAAAATATTGACAAAATTGGTTATAAATGTTTATATTCGTACATTGTTAGAACAAAAAACATACAAAAAATCTAATGAAGAATCTTTTTTCTTTTTGACGTCGACTGTAAACAAAAATATAAAATTCAGTAATTTTTCAAAACAAGAAAGTTTTTCTTAGAAAATGAAGGCATTTTTCAGAAAACTTTTCCTAAAATTAATTTGTAATACCATACTATCTTTCTCATGAAAATGTAAAATACATAATGAATTAATTTAATAGATTCATGAATGTTTATTACCGAGTGAGAAATATAAATACGTAAGTCGTCTACATATCAATCATAAATTTAATAATGTTATGGATGTTAAAAAATTAAAGTACATCCTAATTATGCACTGTGGGTATAGAATTGTAATCTTTTTAAAGATGCCTCTTAAAAAATCTAGAATAGCAATTTATCCAAAATTAGCGTTTAATAAATCATTTAAATTTGGATGTGCCTAGTTGTAAAGAACAGAATAATAAGGCAACAATCGTTTATGAATATTTATTTTTATGCTTCATCGCTTTCCATGTATATTAATGTTGTTAGCATGAGAATTAAATTATAATATACAACAATACATCTTTAATAGTTACACTATACTTTTGCATTTTTTAACTTAAAATTGTAGATGCAATGTAGTATAAATTAGACTTCTTCTTTCTAAATGGGTCTCATTTTTTAAGAGGAGGGTACACCCAAAAAATCAGCTCAAGGAAATACAACTTTAAAAAATTGTAAAAATTATTTCTTTAGTCATTTTTACGTGGAATTCAGTGGTGCTAGAATAAAAAGTGTAAAAAATTTTTTTAGCCCATACAAACGTTTTTTGTTTCGAAAAAATGGAATTTTTTAAAATCCATTCAAAAATATTTAGAAAATGTATTTTTACGTTCACCATAATTTTTTTGAATTTTTAAATAATTTAAAAAATTGTAGATGCATTTTTTCGAAAAATGTTTTTTTCGCGCTAATGTGTAGGTGTCGGAAAAATTATTTCAAGAGCAATTTTTAAAGAGGAATTTAGTGGTACAAAAAAAAAATAGTTTTCTTCCATAAAAAAATTATTTTTTCGTTAAAAGTGGAATTTTTTGAAATCTATCCGTAATTATTTAGAAAATGAGTTTTTATGTTCACTCTAATTTTTTTGAATTTTTAAATTAATTTAAAAAAATGTAGAAGCATTTTTTTTTCGTCCTAAAATTTTCTACAAACATAACTTTTCCACTTGTTATTTTCACACCACTGTATTCCTCGTCAGAAATTACCAAAGAAATAAGTTTTTCAAATTTTTTAAAGGTGTATTTCGTAGAGCTGATTTGGTTGATGTACCCTCCTCTTAAATACCATTCCATTTTGTCAGTGCATAAGCAGCTAGATCAAATATCAATTTTTAGACGATTTAACGCCTGATGAACCAAAAGACAAATTTATTATTTAATTGACAATGTTCACTTATCTCATAAGTGTTGTTCTCATAATTTTACAATGAACTACTCACAATAAAATAAATTACTGGACCAATTTCAGGAAGTAAAGTTATTTAAAAAAAATTAAAAAATAAAATCAACTGATACATTTCGATAATAGCATTTTATTTCTAATTAATGATATGTCTACATTCTTACATTTGTAGATAAATTTATACATACGATATTTTTGTTAAGCCATTTTTCATAGAAACAATACATTTGAAGTAACTGAGTCTATATTCTCCTATATATTTAATATCTACTTCTTCATTGTACAATAATACATTTCATTTTTACAGAGTCTAACCATTATTACAGTCATTCAATTTAAGTATTGCTACCGGTAATATGCAATCAACTTATTCATTACAGAACTCAACTTCTTTTTTAACTTTGTTACTCACTACTAAAATTTTTGTTTATATGTTCTTAAAATGACCAGCTAATTGTTTGATCTTGCATTTTATAAATCAAGTAGGAAAATATTTAAAACTTAGTGTCTGTTAATTTGTTACAATACTTGAAATTCAATTTATATTTAGCATTATTTATTAAAACTTTGTACTGGCAGTTACTACAATTTATACTAAAGAAAACTTGTCAGTTTAGTTAATAAGTTTTCATTCATTTTTCTGTTAAATTGACATTGGTTAATGTACATTTCCCATTAGTTTACGCGAATGATTAATGGTGTTAATTACTACGGTTGTGTGTTAGATTACGCATTCCTACGCATCAGAACATATTATATAATTGATCCTTTATCACTTATCCGTGCACATTGCGCGGTTGGAGTTGCAATTACATTCTGCAATTACAGCAGTACAATAGCACCGTGCTGCATTAATGATAACATATTAAGATAAGTATTCTCTAATCATACGAGAAAGCAACGATTGAATCACATATTTTTCTACTTGTAAATCGAATAATTTCTTGAAATGACTTTATATATAAAAATAATATTTACAAAAGCAATTACAATATGCAATAACTGAAACAGAACATTTATAAATTATAGTTCGTATTTCTTAAATCGGTTACAAACGATCTAGGGTAATTCCCAGATTACGAACTGTGATTAAGGTTTGCTTGAATTAATTACATGACGGATAAGTAATAGTAACAACTGGTAAAGTTGCAAAATTTTGATCGCGGCCGGTGTGAATTATTACGCAAGCAGAAAACAGGTATCAAGCATGAGTCATGCGATGTTTTGTTTTGGTCAAACCGAAACGAGCCGAAGTTCCATTATGCAATTGACTAAGAAATAACTGGTGTAACTTTCTTACTAAAATTTCCGGTAAGAAGACCATTGCCCCGGAGCGGTTGTTCGCCGACATTTCCTATCAAGTTGTAATCGGCCTTCACTCGCAGCATAGGAACTCGAATTTTCACCATGACATGCATCACGTCATCCTGGATCATGTTAAAAATTATGTAAATTAATATTTAAGTTTCAATAAAAATTCAATATATCCACAATTTTATCAAATATTATATGTTATATGATAATTACCTCTTCTTTGTCATGTTGTCGTTTTATTCGACGAGTTTCATTAGACACAGATGTATCATTAGTCACTTCACCAAAGTGATACACTAATTGCATGCCCTCTTCGAAATAACCATTTTTCTCTTGGAATTTCTGCGCATACCTGGTTAAATCTTTTAATTTCTTCGTTTGTGACGCAAGCTTCGCGTCGTCATTCCTTTGCGTCAGATTATCTTTTCTGGTGAAATTATGTATTGTGTAACTCTGGTTTTCCCTCATATCCTGTCCATGCAAAAGTTCATTTAAATATGCAAGATATAATAATATCAATACGTGATCGAAACATAAACATAGCTTACCTTCACAATATCGCGTAGTCCGTAAACTCGAGGATCTTGGCTTGGTTGAATTTGTAATTTAGCGAAGCGTTCTTCGCCATTCGCTTGTCCGTTATTCACATATTTTACATCTGCATAGCTACTCTGTGCTTGTATCCTCACCATTGGCGTATTAGGTACTGGTTTTTCTACTAATCTTTCACCATATGTTTGATCAACATACACACCGCCGCCATGACCTCCAGGTTGTTTCACGCCAGGGGTTTGGTGATTATTTGGATAGTACGGTCTAGAAGTAGAATGCCCATAGCCACCAGGTTGTTTAACACCTGGGTGATACGTTGTGGGATTTTGGTATCCACCACCGCCATACCCACCGGGTTGCTTGACTCCAGGTGTGACATGGCTGCTTTCGTAACCTCCGCCAGGTTGTTTTACTCCTGGGTAATATGGTGGGCTAGTTTGATGCTCATAATTTCCTGGGTAACTAGTTGGAGGACTTTGATGCCCGCTAAAACCGCCCGGTTGTTCAACCCCATGATTTTCATAACCACCAGGATTCTCGCCATAATTTCCTGGCCGTTTTACTCCCGGATAATGAGTAGGTGGACCTGGGTAAGGTGGTCTCGGAGTTTGGTGAGATCCATCCGGATAACGTGGAGTCTGATGACCGTACATGCCTGGTTGTTTAACGCCAGGATTTTCATAACCACCATAACCTCCAGAATGTTCATATCCGCCGGAACCACCAGGTTGTTGCACTCCCGGAAATTGTCCGTAACCAGGTTGTTTTACTCCGGGTTGATATCCGCCGTAACTACCTGAACTTGGTGGGCGTTTTACACCTGGGTTACTATTTCCGTAATTTTCTCCCGCATAAGTTTGACGTTGAGTATAGTCTTGAGGTGGATTTTGAGGAGCAAATCCTCCAGAATATGATCCTTGCTGTTCAACATATGACTCACTTCTTAATTTCTGTTCTTGGTTTCTCGATGCCGCAGCTTGATACTCTTGTTTACGTTGTTGACAGAGAGAAAGGACCCTTGGTGGGCTGTTTTCTGTCTTGACAGTTTCCGCCTGTAACTTAGCACTTTGAGTAGCATTAGCGGTGGTTACTCGACGACAGGCTCCTTGACATTCGCGAATAGGAGCTGTTTGTTGCTGACTATTTTCAACTTTTTGGGTATTATTTACGCTATGAGAGTAAACTACATGAACTGCTAAAGGATTTCTTCGTCGGGTATCAGTTGCCTGAAAATTGCGCGATGTTATTCGGATTATACAGGAAAGTTCGTCAATGGAAGGGGAGATATAATGTCTACTTACGCTAAGTGGATTATGCGCACCCATTAATTGCATCTTATCTTGATACTTCAATTGATCCTTTGGCGCTGTCGAATTGAGAAGATCATCTTGTTCACTCATTACTAGAACTCGATGAGCGTTCAATTCAACTATCCGGGCATTCAGATTGCTGCTTTCTGCCACACTGTCTTCAGTTGCATTCGGATCCTTCACCATCATGTGAAACCGATATCTAATTGATTCTAAGTTCCGCAAGTCACTATAAGTAACATATCCAGCTTCCATTTCGCTAATATTTGACTTTAATCGGCCTCGCTCAAGAGAAACACTTTCAAGTGAGGATTTATTAAGACCAATAACTTCTAAATTCCTTAAAACCACTCGGTAACTCGTATCACCCTCCGATTGGTCGACTTTAACTTCAGGCACACGAAGGGGATCCAGTGTGCCAATCTTTGACAGACCGCCATTGAGCAGTTTTGTCCAAAGCGTTTGCGACAATTCCAGCAACGTACAATTCGCCAACGTAAACAACAATAATTGCACAAACAGCCTCATGATTAATGTTTATTATGTAGAAATACAACAAAAAATAATAAAATACACAACTAAGTTAAATGTAATAAATGCCTCTTTAATCACATAGTCTTATGAAATTTATGTACGAATTTCAATCACTTAACGTTCGCTTCCACCGTATTCGATAGTTTTCACACCCACGATATAAAACGGTTGGTATATAATCACAAGAATAATAACGACTATTAATAAAATCAACAAGATACTGGAACTAACTATGATGCACATAGATACAATAGCTCTGCAATCGAGTTCTTCTTAAGCACTGCATAAAATAAACCGTAAAATTAAACTATGCAACGTGGCCGGTTGCAAGACGTCCATTGCGACCGGCACAAGGTGTAGGGAACGCAACCCGAATGTTTCGGTAGAACGATAAAGTCTTTACATTTACAATAGGAGGGTAGAGAGTGCAAGAGTTTGTTGAGATTCTTTGAGTTTTTATAGAGGGACGTAGAAGGGCGCTAGATCTGGGCCATGGACCGCTGAAACCGATGAGTCTCTGGTTAGACTAGGTTAGACAGTCATTTTTCTCTCCCGATTTCCTTAACTCTTCGGTGCATCATCGTCAAATGGAGGGCAAGGCTCCCCAACGACCTTTCGTACAAATATTTTATGCGTACCGATTATTTGCTGGTACTTTATTGCCCAACAATTGTGACCATAATGTAGGCATTATTCACATTTTGGGGTCATAATATATCAATATCCAAAAACGGCGTTTGGTCCCGTTTTTCGAATATTTCTATAAAGATTTATTCGGCTGAATTTGGACATGAATAGTGGAGACTTGTTTGCAAAAATCGTGCGCACAGGAATTCCTTTTATATCGACGGGGATTTGACATGTATGCAAATTACGGTCTTTAACAAAGTCTTACTTCGGTAATAAATTTTGGATGGAATTCTATACTTTAAAATGTAAATGGTAACTTTCATCAGTTGAATAATGGTATTGTTAGGTAATATAGACATACGGATGACCATTTGTACCCTGCATGGTACAAAATCATTAGTAGCGATTAATTAAATAATCATCTAATTAAACTTTCTAAACTTTTTTGGTGTTCGCGTAATGAAATCACGTAATGTTGTAAAATTCAAGTATTTTTAAAAAAAATACACAGCGATAGGTCATCGACCAGATGAATGCGAATTGCTTCACCTCAAAATATTACGCGTTCCCAAGTGTCCGACTTCTATTTTTAATTGGATTAATCACTCGACGAAGAGTCATACTCTAATCTGGGTCAATCCAAGACGATGTTTTAATCGTTTTAGAACTAATCGTTGGCATCTGGAGCTCTGGTAGGAATGGGGTAAATTTCAAGGTATACGCTTAGCCATAAAAGTTTTTTTTTGTTCGAAGCTGCAGACTTATGGCCGCGTTTATTTGAAAAACGCATAAATATGTTCATGACCATAGAGGAGAAATTTATCGCTCGTCGGAGATTCTCGATTTTCTATTGAGGATTTTCGTTCTCGGAATGAAATTCCCCCGAGGTCGTGCAGTTGCGAAGCGCATGCAAAAAATGCAGTCGATGCAACTGTTGCAATTTGAACACGGGTCATCATCGAGAATTTCGTACGGGTCGACACTTTTATTTCGATCGCAACTCTACAGGTGACACCATGCGATCGCTCGAAATTACCATTATCGCTTTCTCTGTTTTCTTCCTCCGTGACGTGAGATGCAAATTAGAAATACGTGAGTACAGGCAAACACGAAATTAGTTTCTTATAGAACGCGTTACAGGAATTGTTAATTCAAACAAGGACGATTAATTCAAGTGTAATCTTATCAAATTTCATCGTGAATGTAAATAATTCTGGAAACAAAAGTGCTAAATAGTGTTTTTGAAGTTTTTTATTTCATTCATCTGATTTTTTTCTATTTTTCAGCTTCATATTTAAAAATATGTCGTCGAAACGATCCGAATTTGAATGATTGCGTGAAACAAAGCGTAAGACATTTACAACCTTACCTAAGAACGGGAATTCCCGCCCTTAACATTCCGCCTTGCGAACCACTTCTTATACCGGAATTTAAAATTGATCAAGCATCTGGTCCAGTTTCCCTCAGTTCGACCTACAAAAATGTTGTAATCCGAGGTGCTACAAACTTTACTTTGGAAAGTATCAAGTAAGTTATACTGTTATGCTTTTATTTTTAATGTCTTTTTTATTGATTTACCAATTTATTTAAAACTAAATAATTTTAGTAATAAAATTACTGTTTATATTCAAATTGACTTTCATTTTATTTAGCTTTTAGGTTTAGTGCTGGTTAAGTATTAGCTGAGTGGCTATTATAAGAAAAAAGTTTGTTGTCTACTATCTCCGAATTATTATCATCTAGTAATAGTCAGTAATGATTCTTAATTGTAGTTGCTAATCAATTGCAGTTACCGGATTGACTTGTTGAACTTCCGTTCGAGAAAATAAAAATAACATAATTATGAACACTTTTTACATTACTTGAGTTACTGTTTCACACCATATATTTTTCTTGGACTATCTCAGATAAGACATATCGATAAGGCCAAGACCAAGACAATAAAAGCCACATCCATATACTTGTCAAGGCCATTACTGGATAAGTCTTCGATAACTATTGAGTGTTGTCATATATATATTTTTTCGTATATATTTATTTTAACTTGTGTAAAATGTCTGTAGTTTATAAAACCATCATTTACTCTCTAAATCTGAAATAGTTAAATCCAACAATAAAAATTGAAAAGTGAGTCACCAAATGAATTAATAATCATTTTTGCTAATAAAAAGTGAAAATCTACTAATTTATTACTAATTCTACGCTACTAAAAAGGTTAATATCTACTTGTAGATTGGTATAATTTTACTAATGAATTAGTATTTTCGTACTATTTTTCAGTAAAAACCTTACTAATTGATGATGACCCACTTTTCGCTGTAGATAAGTCGTTTTTCTATTAATTCAAGTTTAGAGAGTACTAATTTTCTTATATTTAATTAAAGTAATGGAATCACATAAATAACCTACAAAAAATTAAAACATCCTAATAGTACCAAATTATGACACACAATTACTATAATATTTTCTATCTTTAATTGTAGTTAAAATAAAGGGGTAACAATTTTTGTCGTATATTTGTAGGAACAAAATTTGTTGTTTTAAGTAAGGTTAGGCTAAACATTTTGTTTTATGATTTCTACTAGCTTAGTTTAATATTAACAACCATAAAAAGTGCTAAGGTTATTAAGTTGAAAACACTCACTTAAAGATAGCTGATATCAAATTTAGAAAGTTAAGCAAAAAAGAAACCAAGTGAAGTTAAACGTGATTGACTTAACCAAATTAAATTAAAGCTATTACCAATTTAACTTTTTGAAGTAACTATAACTATATTAATTAAACTGTTCACATTACGGTATCGTGTAGTAAACAGATAATGAAAGTTTAAAATATTTTTCATTGAAAAGTAGTATGGGTTCAACGTTTTATTAACGCATGTCATTACCCAAATATTAAACTGAATTGTGCACACATTTTACAACCAGAGTATCACTAAGCAAATTTAAACGTCTTTCATATACACCTTTATTAAACGTACTTTGAACTATGTTAATTATGCTACTTCTTAAAAATATGCAGGAGAAGAAACATAATTAAGAATATTGTATTTTTTATTTTACACAAGCCAATATTATTTTTATGAGCATATATTGGTGCGCATCAAAGTTTCTAAAAAGGAAGTATGAAAATTGTAAGAAACGACACAAAAAAAACTTACATAAGAACTGTTTTTCAGGGTGAATAACTATGGGTAACTCATAGGTTATAAACCAATCACTGAATTTTCAATTTCACATGCACGTAATGATACGGAAAGGTCGAAAGTTGAGTGCAATTCAAACAAAAAATCTATAAAACCTCATTGTATATAACTAATTTGAGGTTATGAATGAATCATAATGAGATTAAGTATTCACAAATGTTGATAATTACTTTTTCATCCCAATTTTCCATGATTTCAAACCGTTACGTGGTCAAATAATCGATAATTGTGCAAGAAAATGGAAAATTATACCTTGCAGACACTATCTTGAATCCGCCATTTTGTTTTTTTTTAACGAAATACCACGGGAGAAGAAAGGGCTGAACAAAAGGACGCGATTAGTCTGCTTTTAGATGGTTAGCATTGCCTTTTCAACGTCAAAAAAAGCGATTCTTGCGAAAAAACTGGGAAAAAATCAATTTTTTTTTCAACAAAATGATCATAACATTTTTCTTTGAAGTCGCCGGCTGATTGTGACTATGGCATGTGAAAGAAGAGGTCCAAATCTATCGATTCCGACTAATTTCAATCTTTTCTAACGCCGTTTCGAACAAAAGATACAGCGTTGAAAGTTGTGTCCAAATTCCAGATTTTCGGGACGAAAAGGGTTAAGCAAATTCACACTAAGTCGTTTGTACTAGTAGGTTTACTCTAAATCTGAATTAGTCAACAACTAATAATTAAACAAATTCTAATCAAATACAAATTCGGTTATTAATTAAATTAGTAATGATTTTTCCAACAAAGAGTAAAAATCTACAAATTCATTCTTCAAATTCTACTAATCCATTAGTCAAATTCTGCTAATCTCAAATTAGTAATTTTTTGTTGTATATGAATGAAATTGAAATAACTATTTCTGGTATCATATAACAAGAGAACTGAAATTTTAGTAGCTATTACACTTTGTACATCTGAATGAATGAGAAACGACGAATGATGAAGTGAAAATTCCGTCACTAATTTGTTACTTAAGAATATTTGCTTTACAATAACAGTCCTCAACATTTAGAACACTACTGGTCAACCAGGCATTTAGTTATTTTAAATAATTTTATTTTTCTGTGTACCTCCACATAAATATACTAAGAAAAATTATAACAAAAACGTGATAGAATATGTTTTATATTACATATATTTTAATTTCCAAATTTACGTCTTCAAGCAAATTAACAATAATGGTTATCTTACTTCTTATTAATTATTAGTACAGCAATTCTTTTTTTGAATAATAAATTTGGTAGATGTACCTCTTCCCTAGTTTTGGTAACATGGTACTTTTATTTGGTCTCTTGACATTTAGTAAATTGACATACAATAGGCAGCGGTCACACCCTGCAGGAGGATACTTTATCCCCAAGTTCCCATTCATAATTTCTTAGAATATTTTCACGTAAATTGTATTGTAGCCAAATATATTTATCTGTAATGTCCGACATCTGCAATAAAAAATGATAGGTTCGGTCATTCAATGAATAAAGATAAGTCATTCCTCTGCTCCTTTTACTTTGCATGTTAATTTTGTCACCGAGATAAATTTTTAAAATATTATTTTCCTGCAGTGTATTATTTACTACATAATGTTTATTATTATAATTAGACTTTTAATAAATATAAAGTATTGAACTAACAAAATCTTAATTACATTTTTTATCATTACTTTACAAATTTGTTGAAATAACCTTTTTAATTTATGTATTTCTTTCAAAATTTTTTCTTGTTCGCCGACTTATGATTTTTAAATAATAAAAATTAATTAAATTGGCTGAATTGCAATTAAATACACAATGGCAAAGTTGAATTAAGTCTACGTTACATAGGGAATTAATGATATCATCATTTATAAAATATTTAATAAATTTAAAATAACGTTTGTTAAATACTAATATTTATAAATTCAATAGCAGTTTATACTTAAACAATAATTTTAATACACTGTAATTTATGTCAATTTAATAATCTGTGAGATTTAATTTAAATAAAAAAACTTTCCCTAGGCACAGATCTATCCTAACTTTTTATAGCGTGAAATATACCGTGAAATTCTAGCCAAAATGTGTGCTATAACAATAGACGAAAATAAACTATCTAATATTTGAAATAAAAGGGTCTAATTAGCAGTAATAAAGTTCATGTAGTTATAAAGAAAATTACATTTTTATAGTACTCATCTTATGTCTTAATTAAAATTTATGAATAATCATTGCTGAATTAATTTTCACAGTTTCAACAATGCATGTAAATTGAAAAATAAAAATTTAATTCAGTTATATTTAAAAAAAAAGTTTCATTCCCTTTTTTTACTTTTGATGGAATGCATTTGCTTTTCGTAGGTCAGCGATTATCGAAAACTGTCTAAAATATCAGAAACATGAGACTACCTCCTCGAAATTTCTGCTTTACTGATATTTATATTTGCATTGTTGACTTTTATTAATAGGCGTATAATGAGCGGACATAAACTCCCCGTCGTGAAGGTATATGAGCCGCTTGCTTACATATGCTGGCGTCTTTGAGAAATCATTAATCCTCCCAATGGCAAATATAACAGTACTAAATATTTGAGTACAGGCAACGTGCTACCTTCGTTTCAGTTTTGAACCTCTGGTACTTTTATTGCATTTGTTGACTTTAGTAAATAGGCGTGAAATAGTGGCCCATAAATATCCAGCAGAGAGGGATTTTACTATGCCCAGGGCAGGAATGTAACTCGAGTCTTCATTGATATCGACGAGAAGAAATTTTCAGCATAATTTCAACCAAATTTTAACATATAAAAAGTAAATGTTTTTAAAAAATTGTTTACTCTTATTCGCTAAATAAATGTTTATGTACTTTGGTTTGATTAACTTTCTCATAATTATTGGACAACTTACATCAAAGAATTATACAATTTTAATTGGTTATCGATACCCATTGGTTTTCTGAATTCGTTTCATATTTTATTCATCAATTTACAATATTTAACCCGTTTTAATATTTCAAAACTATGTAATAGCGCAATTCATTTATGGGCCATTAACTCATTGTACTACAGACAGGACGGTATGCGACCTGCTATGACATCATTTTTTATGTTTCTCGAGTGCAAAGCGAAATATTTAAGCTCAGTTTTTTTAGCGTGTTATCCTTTATTATATTTATAGTGAAACAAATGTCAAACCTGTGGATGCGGGTAGAAAATCCGACAGTAGAAAAAGCAACAATCGAAGAGCCAACAGTAAAAAAAAAACACTTTAAAAAATGATTGTCCGCTTGTCAATGTGTCGGCTTTTTGACTGTTAGCTTTTCGACTCTCGACGTTTCGATTGTCGACTTTAGTTTTTTTTTATCTATCGACTTTGTGATTTGCCGATTTTTGGACCTGCACCCCTGATGACAAGAGTCATTATTCGGAGCGACTCGAAAAGCCGACAAATAAAAAGCCGATGGGTCAAAAAATCGATATGTAGCCGACGATCAAAAAGCCGGTAGTCAAAAGCAGACCATTTTTTGAACTGACGGTTTTTTGGCGGTTTGTATTGTTACCTGTCGGCTTTTTGATTATTTTGGTTTTCCGATCCGTACCATTGACAGAAAGCCGGAACATGACATGGTTCTGCAGTAAATTGAACTGCTGTTACCCACAGATTAATAAGTTGGCGAAGATGGCGCTACGCCGAACAATTTGAACAGACAAGCACACATACATTTAAGCTATACTTGTTAAATGAATTAAGTTAATGACTAACAAAACACAGTGGGCAACACAAAATTTGAACTATGTAAAAAATATAAACTATTAAAAATACACCTACACCATTTTACTTTATTTGCATTAAATGCTCAAATCTTCTCCTATTTTTAAATTTTGAAGGCACGAATTTTTGTTTACTAATTATCTTAAAAAAGAAATGTAAAAAAAAACTAATTGCGTTTTATTTTGCAGTGTTCGTCCAGATATAGATCGAGTGCATCTAAAGCTCTACGTACCGACACTTGATTTACAATCCAACTATGAGATGACCGGAAAAATTATTCTGTGGCCGATTAATGCAAAAGGAATTGCTAATGGAAGTTTCAAAAATATTGACGTGCTTGTCCAAATTGCCGGCGATCGTTATATAAATGCCGAAACTAAGGAGATACACTTCCGTGTGAAAGATTTCTACGTTGACATCTCCATACACCATGGGGCTGTGGTTTTGCACGACCTTTTCAAAGATCAGGAAATGTCAATGGCGGTAAACCGTTTCATCAATGAAAACTGGGCCCTCGTAGCAGGAGAATTAAAACCAGCTTTAGAAGATTCCGTATCGAATATTTTCAAGGCCTTTTCGAATAAAATATACGAAAAATTTTCCTTGAATACTCTCCTACCACCTTGATTCAGTGTATTGAATTATCAGTGTATTTAAGGAACTTGTGGCTAATAAAATGCAGATTGCGATAATAAAATGTGCATATGGCATTAGAGTGTTTATTTCCGTTAACGTCAAGAACTATACTTAAGTGTTGATTATGGTGCATTTCATTTTTGAATTCTATTACAGTGTTTTTTGCATGGCGAACCCATATTTCTAGATTTTATCAAAATACATTGTTTGTTTTATTTCGCCTTCGTAGATGATATTGCAGTCATCTGGATGTTCACTAACGTCTACCAGAATGTGAAGAAATGTGGATTTTGAAACCTTTTAATTTATTTTTTGAAAAGCACAGTAACTGCGTTGCGCACAAAAGCATATTTTGTTTCAAATTTTTGGTAATTTTTGTCATTGCTAGAGAGAATGTAACACGAAACTGGACAGATTTTTGTCAGTAGGCATGCATACATATTAAATTAAAATCAATGTATTTCTATGGTCGTAATGATTAAATAATAACTATACATTTTCTGGACGTCTTTAGCGAGCAAATCGCGATGTTTTTGTGATGCATACTTTTAATTTTTCTATCTAATTTTTTCTGGTGACAGAAACTCGTCTACATCAGAAAATATGTGTGCATTTTAAAATGTCTGTTTTTTAAATTTCTGGTTTTTGTGGTGCATTCCCAATAAAATACAACTGGCGTATTTTAATAATAAATAAAAATTAATACCAAAAAAGCAAAAACCACAAAACAAAACACAAGGCAGAAGCCACCACGTTCTCGTTCGCGTTTCCGGTTTCGGCTGAATGCGATAGCTACATACCAGATCTTTTAATGTTTTTACCATAATCTCCATTGATTTCATGAATTTGGTTAGCAAAGTTAGAATCGCCATTTTGAATTTTCAATATCTAAGGCTGGATTTGTTATCAGCGACCCCGAAAACCCCCGTGTACCCAGTTTTAACTTGATTAAATAACTTTTTCTGAATTTGGTCCGCCATATTGAATCCGCCATTTTGAATTTTCAATATCTGAGGCTGGATTTGTAATCTGTGACCCTGAAAACTCCAGTATACCGTAGATTTCAAAAATACGTTAAATACTTTTTCATCACACTGGGACGAAAGCAGCAACTTTCCTCCCGCAAGCGGGAGGAAAGTTACTTCCTTTCCTCCCTGTCGTGAAGAAAAATCGTATACTTCCCTCGGAAAGTAAAAAGGAATGCCTCAGACTACATGTTTTTCACCCTCGGCTTCACCTCGGGTAAAAATTACACGCAGTCTGAGACATTCTTTATTTTACCTCCCTCGTTGAGTAATTTACTATTCCTAGTAATGCTTTTTTCTTGAAAAAAGTGTTATTTTTCAGAATTTATTTATTTATATCAACAAATTTGCGGCAAATATTGATTAATTGCACATAATTTCAGGTTCTTTGGGATGCTACGATATCAAAATGAAAAAAAAAAGAATCCATCAAATTTTGACTTAAAAACGGAAAAAACGGCGAGGAATTAGGTGGTATAGATTCTATACCACCATGCCGCAAAGGGTTAAAGAGGAAACGAGCAGAGCAGAGAAGTTTAAGTAGAATAAAAACAGTTCAGATCACACCATATTAAAAAAAATTAATGCACCTAATAATAAAGGAACACATGTGCTACACCCTGACAACCATCTAACATAATAACTCTTGGTGTACCTCAAAAACCCGACAAGTCACATAACAGATACTTCAAAAACCCGACATTCAAACAACAGACATTTCAAACCCAGACATTTAAAAAACCAGACATTGAAAACCGGCATATCAAAATGCACACATATCTGGTTT
Source organism: Trichopria drosophilae (assembly GCA_030407085.1). Taxonomy (NCBI): domain Eukaryota; kingdom Metazoa; phylum Arthropoda; class Insecta; order Hymenoptera; family Diapriidae; genus Trichopria; species Trichopria drosophilae. The sequence continues at coordinate 197,092,029 of CM059582.1, forward strand.
TTGAAGTGTCTGTTTTGTGATTTGTCAGGTTTTCGAGGTGCCCCCATAACTCTAAGTAAGTATAAACATAAAACTTTTGACTTATCTAGATTTTAATGCGTTGAATAGGTATTATTATGTACATTGGAAAAAGTATCTTTTCTTGCAAAAAATAACTTCAGATCGATTGAAATCGTTTATGACCAAATTAGATCTAGCAAGGTCAAATTGGATCTCGGTTATGGCCACATTTACAGACATCTTTAATTAATTATATCTAACCGGAGAGAAATATATTTATTGTCAGATCATAATACACCTAACATCAGATCTTGATCAATCATTATTAGAGATTATAGATTAGAGATCTTATTTTATCTAATTGGATTTAGTACAATCATTATTTGATATAGTCTGCGTAGATACGGCCATAATTGAGCTTTAATTTGACTATATTTTTCTTAGATTGTCAGTTCCTTTGTCTTTTAAAATGGTATCTTATAGCGACCAAATGATTTTTAACGTCTTTAATCCTTATATATTAGATTTTGTTTATTTACAGGATAGAAGAAAATATTAAACTCTCCTATTATACACCAGTGCTTCATTACGATTTAAAGAATGAATATTTTTTTAATTTCATAATTAATATATTTTCAATAAAACAATTTATATTCGTTAATAATGATGTTTGTGATAAAAAGAGAAAAGTCTATCATTTTAATTAAAGAAAATTTATCAAACTAATGTAACATTTGTAAAATGACATATAATATGCCGTTACAACAGAAGTAGCAGCTTAATTACTCAAAAATCAAATTTTGAATCGACTTATGGCGCAACTTGTGCGCAATGAGTGTTCCTCTATTCATTATTAAACGACGCCTGTCATTGTTTTTAGGATTTTTCACTTTTTTGTAATGTTAAATGCTTATACTATTTGCAGCAAAACGTACAGAGCTTCGTTAAAATAACTGTAGAGCGAATGCTGAAAATAAATCAGTTTCGCGCATAACAAATTGTCAAATAATCCACTTTCATATTCACCCCTTCATTCATATTTAATTATATAACCTAACATATTATATAAAATTCACTAGAATATAACAAATGGGGGAGTTAGATGTTTTTTTAAAATGAATTTCAAGGCATAATAAAGGATGTCGTGTTAAATGTTAAAAGTTCTCCAGATATGCTTATTGGTTACATCAATATGCAATTAAATTAACATGACACATTATAACCAATAATCCAATTTCCTTTAGATTTTAAAGGGACAGTTATCTAGACAGTTATTTAAAATATTCAATTTATTTCTAGATCTTCTACTGTTAAAATTGACAAAATATGAAATTACATTATATGTTAAATATATAAAATATTAAGGTCCTATACAAAAAAAGTATAAAAACCATATAAATAAATGGTGTTATAAATCACATATAGAGTTGTTATAAAGAAACACATATTTATATAACGATTTTATAAAACCTACATGGGTGATTTTCAAAAAACTATAATTTTCTTAATATAAGAAGTTTGCTTGTTAAAAACCAAACTTGATTGTCATTACACATTTCTGTTAATTACTTCGACCGAAACCACAGGTGTGATAACTACGTCGACACTGAAACAACTGAAACGATATTTTATAATACGACGGGCGTGAGGCTCGATAAATCGAGCCCGAAGGTTTCGCCCTAGGGCGCGAAATCGAACTTTGCGCCCGGCGTGTTAAAAATGATATTTATTGATAATTTGGCTGGCATATGGTGAGGGTGGAAGTTTTGACAATACTCATTTTCACTTTTAACACATTTAAGGTACCTCCTCCTCCACCGTTCTTCTTTCCTACCTAAGTTACACAGAGAATATTCTCACAAGCCCCACTCTTTCTTGTTACATTCGAAATGTTCTCGTAAGTGCAAATTTTCACTAAAAAAACTATACCACACGAACTCGTCTTATATTATAACTAAAAGCTGTATTAAGAAGTAACAAACTCGTCACAGGGTCAAAGTTTCTGTGCAAGCGAAGCGAGCTAGGCACCACTCCAACACTAGTTTTTATTATTAAATTGTATGTAGAAGAGGAATCTTTAGCAGCCTTCATATATGTTTAATGTTACAATGAATACATGAACAAATAAACGAAAAAGGTGCCTTATAACATTAGTGCTTCAAAATAATGCTTATAGCAAGTAATTAAAATTAAAAAAAAATAATAATATCATGCTTTTGTCACCATCTGACGGTACAAAATTTTTCATAATTTGGGCGTGAAACGATGCAATCGTATGTGTATTTGCAATAGTAATAGTTGCACTGCAATAGTATCAGTATCATTATAGTGAACATGTTCTTGCTTGTTAGATATCTAGATACATTTGTCCACTAAGCTAGTCAAAAGTTAATTCCAATATTTAATTTTGGCACTGGATTAGATTAAACATTTTAAAAAGCAGGATGCTAGGGACCTGACAATTATTTATTATTTCCCTTAATTTAACTATAATAATAATTTCTTTATGAACGCAATTTTACATACCTTCAGTAATAGATTATCCTTAACTGGTTTATAGAATAATTGCTGTAAATTATATTTATAGCAGTAATTTAGCATTGGAGACCTGCAAAAATTACAGTTATTTGCAATTCACCCATTTCAAAATTGTATAAAAATAATATAAAATAGGGGAGCTGTGTATGAAATCATTTGTTTCATTTTCATTTCACAGTTTCTCTATTTATATTATTTTTATACAGTTTGTATATAGGAACTTTATTAAAATTTTACAAATTTTCTATAAAACTTTACCACCTGGGATATCCCTAATGCTCGACAATCATGTCGGTTATATGTATGAATGAATGCCATGTGGCAGGGGGCAGAAGCAATATCGCAGGCGAGGATCCTCAATGCATTTATGTACAGCGGGTTGTCAACTTGCAGGGTTAATAAAAGCCTGAGCTATTCAACTATTCATTCTTGAGTTCTGCATTCGGAAATGCATACAAATCGGAGTGATAAATGGGTATTCCAAGAAATATTACATTTTTTTTAGACATGCAATATAATTTTGTAATGTTCAGTAAAATGATAACAGCTTGATAACATTTGCAATAAAATAAACATCCATGTAGAATAAAAAAATGTTTAAATTCTCTGACAAATAAAAATACAATTGTGTTTCCGAAGGAAGAGATTTCCAACATTTTATACCAATATGAAATACTGAGTAGTTATCTCTTAAATTTAGAGATAATTATGTTCAATAAGCACCTTATATTAATAGTTACTTATCTTACATTCACACGTGAAATTTATAAAAATTAATTTCTGTCAAATAATCATTTTTTAATGTATGGATTATATTTCTGCGTGTAGGTTGGAATCGAATGTATTACAATTATTTCTTGATATTTCAATAACAATTATTTATAATTATTGAACTATCTTTATCTGTTTATACAAACATATAACAGCAATTATAGTTTTTGTATGCTGAATTCTATGATTAAAGGAATGAACAATTTTTGTCAGTACAGGCTGTTAGGAAACGACGAGAATCAGAGATTGTCACATAAGATGCCGCCACTTGTCTCGTCTGTGTGCAATGTATCTGCGACTTCATGTATCAACAAATATGGCAAAACATCTTCACATATTAGAATTGTTTCCGAAATTAGGTAATTTTACAGATGGCATTAGATGGCGTATTATAAGAAGATATTTTGAATTCTATTTTCGTCAACAATTTCGATAAACGAAGAACAACAATACGACACATTTAATTGTATAATATTTGTTATTGATAACACTGTGAAAAAAAATCAGCGACCGAGATTTCTGAACGCGCTAACTAAAATTCAAGGAGCTTTTTTCAAAAATTTTAAGAATGACAAGTTCTTAGAAATTATTGAACAATATACTGGAATATTTTCAACTTTTTGTAATGATACTTCGAAGCATTTTTTATTTAAGTTTTTAAAAGAATTTTTAAATATCATCGAAAAATTCTGAATAAAAGTTACTACATTCCATGGTGAATTCTAAGAATTTCTTGTTCTTTAATTTTTTTTACAATTGACAGTTTGCGAGAAAAATAACCCTAAATAATAATATTTAAAATTCTTTTTATCCAAAATTATCAACTTTTGAAAAAAATGGCAAACAACTGTTTAGAATTCATCAAAAAATGTATTACATATTTTTAGTTTTTTTCGTAAATATTTTAACATTTTTAAAAAAATTTAAGTAGAAAAAATTATTAAAATATCATTTAAAAATCCTAAAAAAATTCCAGTATATTCCTAGATGATTTCTAACAACTTTTCATGCTTAGCATATCTGTATAAAAGTTTATAGGGGAAAGCAGCGGGGATTGACGGAATTAGAAATGAAGCATGGAAGAATGGTGGGGAAAAGGTCGAGAAGAGGTTGTGGGAGGTGATCAAAAGAGTGTGGGAGGTAGAGGGTTTCCCATAGTAGTGGAAAACAGGAGTGGTAGTGCCGATCTGGAAAAGAGGAGATAAAAAAGTGCCGGGAAATTATAGGGGAGCAACGCTAACGTGTACGGGGTATAAAGTGTATGCGAATATGGTGAACAAGAGGTTAGTAAAAGAGTTAGAAGAGAAGAATGGGTGGAGTAGGTCGCAGGCGGGTTTTAGGAAAGAAAGAGGGACAGTAGAGAATATAAAAGTATTAAAACACATAGTGGAGGAAAAGATGAAGAAAAAGAAAAAAGTTTATGCGTTTTTTTATATTTGAAGGCAGCTTTTCATAATGTAGATAGGACAGTACTACGGGAGATGATGAGGAAAAGAAATGTAAGCGAAGGGATGATAGACAGAGTTAAAGAAATTTATGAAGAGATGAGGTGTGTAGTGAAAATAGGGGAGGAAGTATCGAAGGAATTCTGGGTAGAAAGGGGAGTGCGCCAAGGTTGCCCACTGAGTCCAACCTGTTGTTCAATATATATATAGCGGATATAGAGGAAGAATTGAAGCTGGGCAGAGGCGGAGTAAAAATAGGAAAAGAAAAAGTATGGTCGATCGAGTATGCAGATGATATTGTGCTGGTGGCGGAGGAGGAGGAAGGGCTAAGAGATATGATAAGAGGAGTGAAGAGATATTTGGAAGGAAAGAAGTTGGAATTGAGCACGGCACGTCGAAGATAATGGTCTTTAGAAAGAAAGGGGGAGGGAGAAGGAGCGATTTTGGTGGTGGGGAGATAAAAGACTGGAAGAGGTAAAGAAATATAAGTTTTTGGGGTACGTGATTGAAAGTAATGGAGAGGAAAAAGAACACATCAGGGAAAGGATGAGAAAAGGTAGGGTAGCGATGGGATGGGTGTGGAGTTATGGGGAGAGGAAGTTTAAGGGGGACGTGAGGTGGCGTTTAAAGCTGTTTGACAGCATTGTGAAAGGAATAATATACTACGGAGTAGAGATTTGGGGGTATAAGGAATGGAAGGAAACGGAGAGTATGCAAGAGAAATATCTGAGGTGGATATTGGGGGTGGATAGGACAACGCCCGGGTATATAGTGAGAGAAGAACTGAAGAGAAATAAACTGAAGGTAGCGACAGGGTGGAGGGCGGGGAAATTTGAAGAAACACTAGAAAGAGGAGAGGGAGGAGAGATCGGGAAGTTGTGTATGTGGCAGAGGAGGAGGGAGGAACGGGGGAGCAAGTGGGAGGATTGGACGAGAGAGAGTCTGGAAAGAAGAGACTACCTGTGGAGAGTAGGTTTAAGTGAGGCAACGTTGAACGCTGTAGGAGAGAATAAATGGGAGAAGGTTAGGGAGAGAGATATTGAAGTGGATGAGCAGGAGAGAGGTGAAAAGGTAAAGGGGTCTAGGTCGTGTAAACAGTAGCAAAGAGTGAACGGTATTCCGGAATATATTAGAAGTAGTAAAAGAAACGAGGGCAAAAAGCTGGTAAGGATAGCGAGATGGAGGTGTGGGAGTGAGGAAAAGGCAAACCGGTATTGGATGGAGGAGGAAGAGAGTGTGTAGGTTATGTGGGGAGAAAAGGGAAGACATACAGCATTTGAAGAGGGAATGTAGGTATGTGAAGGAAAAAATGGAAAGTAATATGGATGTGATCAATGAGGATGGTAGAGGATACAGATGGATGGAGATGATAGAGAGGACGAGAAAGGGCAGGGAGAGAGAGAAGGAGAAAGAGAGGGAGGGAGAGGGGTAGTAAGGAGAGCGGGGCGGTAGTGAGGGAGATAGAGCGGGAGAAGAAGGGCGGAATACGGAGATGTATGTGCGGTGTGTGTGTGTATGTGTGTGTATGTGTGGGGGGGGGGGGGGGGGTTGAAGAGTGTATAGAGGGGGCAAGTCATGGGTGAGAGTTCGTAAATGGCAATGTAATGTAAATGTAAAAGGTGTGTAAGAGAGAAACAAAAAGGGTGAAGAGAATGTATACTGGAAATGTAGATGTGAACATGTAACAAACGAAAGTCCATGTAACACGAAATGTGAAGCATTAATAAAAATTCATTCATTCAATATAAAAGTTTATAGTTTTGAGCTAAAGCGTCAAAAAATTTTTCAATTAATAAATAAATAAATAAATGAATTAAATTTTCTTTGATGACCATTTTAAGGTTGTTATAATAAAGTAGGGTATAAAAGCAACATTTTTTCATAAAATTCATATATTTTATCCACCTTTATTCATGGTTTAAATAAACTCCTAGCATTCCGTATGGTGAAAAATATTAATAAGAATAAATATTTCCCCATTTTTTTGGCAATTTTCTTCAAGTTTGACGCGATATTGGAATTTCTGATGGCTGAAACTCAATTTTGATATTGGAATCTTAAAGAGCAACCTCGATATTACTAGGATATGTTCGTAACAATTTTTTTCAACTTTGATTTCAATACAAAATACTTGATTAAAAGTCATTTCAGGCTTTAATGGTTAAGACCAACCCTTTTATTGCCATGTGAACATTTTATAACATAAAAAAACGCTTAAAAATATAAGAAATGTTGGAGTTCAAAACCACGAAAACATTGTGTTTACTTTTTTTTTCAACCATAAAAGAAAATTAAAATTATTTAGCATCTTTGATAGTAGTTTTTGTTGTTATGAATAAATTGGTTCCAGATATTCTCTGTTATAAATTCGCTAATGTACAGCGCTTTAGGGAATAATTTCAATCTCAAAATATCCCAGTTGATTTTCCAATAATTTTGATTCTCTTACGGGATATAGAGTAAGAGAATAAGAAAATAATGTGCCATTTTGGATAAGTTATGTTCATTGATGCTGCAGATTATAAACTCATTAAGTACAAAAAGCTGAAACTGAACCCAAACTACACGTTTTTCTACATTCCATTTATTACTTTAGTGATTCTTCATTCCTTTTAGTATAGGCATTTCCACTGTCTAATAGAATTTCAATTCAATAAATGCCGGAACAGATTATACAGAGACTCAATCAATCACATATTTTGGAGTTTGTTCATGTGTAGAATGTAAATTGTACTTTATCATTATACTTCAAATTTTTTTTTTGTATCAACGTGTTCGATACTTAAGGTGGTTCGATCGTGCAGGCCCTAAAATTTGATTAATTTACTAATCCTAACGTGAATGTATGATTTGACATTTCAGGATATGCAATTATTCTTGAATAACTTCCAAAACATTTTTAATTATTGAAACAGTAAATTGACAATACTGAGGCTTATTTTTACGAATTATAGGATTGTTATGAATATTCGTACATGTTGTAATTTACTTTGACATAATATAACGCCTTTAAATTGCCGATAATGTCATATTTTTTACGCATGTTTCGATTTGTTATGATATAATGAACTATAATGGGTGCGGGTAAAAAAACCGACAGTCAAAATGCCCATATTCAAAAAGACGATAGGCAAATAGATGACATGTCAAAAAGATTACTGGCAAACAGCCGACACGTCATAAAGCCGACAGACAAAAATTGACACGTCTAAAATCTGAATTATCATAATACCGACAGTCACATAACCAGCACTTCGAAGAACCGACTGCCAACAATACGACAGTGAAAAATCCGTCACATAAAAAAGTAGACACATCGACAAGCGGGTAGTAAATTTTTTAAGTGTCAGTTTTTTTACCATCGGTTTTTTTATTGTCGGCTTTTTGGCTGTCGGTTTTTTAAAATGTCGGTTATTTGAATGTCGGTAACATGATATTTCAGTTTTTTGATGCGCCGGCTTTTTGCTTGTCGATTATTTGAATATCGGTATTATGGCATTCGGTTTTTTAAAGTATCGGCTGTTTGCCTTTCGGCTTTTAGCCTCTCGGTTTTTGTAATTTCAGAATGTTTACTGTCGGTTTTTTGATTGACAGTATTAGAACAATTCGGTTTTTCTACTGTCGGCATTTTGAAATGTCGATTTTTTGCCTGTCAACTTTTTGAACGTCAGTATTTTGACTATCGGTTCTTCAACCTGTCGGCTTTTTCATTAGTCGGTTTTTGACCCGCACCCACTAAAATCTATTTTTTTATCATTTTCTGATTGATTTTCCATGAGATATTAATGATTATGTCGTAGTGGAGGGCAGTTTCAACATACATGAGATGTTACAATTAACAAATTAAACTTTTTTGGCGAAGTTTATTCTCAAATCTCAAATCCCATTCTCAAATTTCACCGAAGTAAATGGTTTAACCTTTTAAAGTCCAAATGCAAAGAATTTTTACTCAACATTCAACGCTTATTTTAGACAAGATGAACATTTTGGAAAATATCATAGACACTTGATTTGTCCAGTTTCGGAGTTGCTCTTTCGAATGGCGCTGAGAAGATTTTTAAAAAATCTGCAATTTATATATAATTTTGCCATATATAAACAAAAAATGTTTTCAATAAGTATCAAATTTTCGGCATGATATCGGTTTCAGATGAGCTAAAATCTATTAGGAGAGTACACTCGATTTACTTTCAATTTACATTGATAGTATTTTAAAATTTATGGTGGCCTAACCAAAATGGCTCCCTATTCGAAAGAATTATTCTTAATTTTTGATAATTTCAAATTAATCACATTTTTGAAATGCAATACAAAAGGAAAATATGTTGTACTTACGACGCGAATCCAATCTCAGAAATTTCAAATTTCAAAATGGCGGCTCCCAGATGGCGACCAAAAATGTTAAAATTCGTGTAATTGCTCTGAAAAGGCTTATTCGTTTTTTTGGGAGGTCGTTGAATTTGAATCGGAAGCCAAAAGTCAAGATTTTAAAATGGCAGATCCACGATGTCGACCAAAAATTTGTAAGGACGTATACGCCACCTTAAAATACATTTAAGTAAATTCGTACCAATATGGTACTATTAAATCTAGGATAAAAATTTGCATTTTAATTTCAAAGCTTGTTGTAACAAAAACATTTTTTAACGATTTTTCTTATAACATTTCTCATTTATAATCATTGGCGTATAGTAAAGATTGCCAATACCTCGTAGCCTCTTCTTTATTTCCATTAGAATTCACGACCAATTTAGTAGAGTGGGTTAAGTTCTACTGCATGAATAACTTTTTGTTCTAGGAAATTTAGAGAATGTAGAATCCCAAACGACGGTACATTTTTTGAAGTTGTGATCTTTTTGTACAGTCCGTTTTTAATCATGTTTATAGAAATTATGAATTGATATTTATATTTTCTTCAATTATACATTTATACAATATTCGGATTATATTTATTTTTGAATTATCAGAAAATAGTATAACAATAACATTTGAATGATTTATTTAACATAATTTTTAAGTGCCTATTAACGTTCATTTTATCTCTGTTTCAGCTATACAAAAACTGATTAATTATTTAGAATAAAAAGAATATTCCCAATTATTTATAATAAGGTAGCTTCATTTCAACTTGAACAATAAATTTCGTGTATGAAAATATAATATTTCTTTCATTACTATCTTATTTGAAATACTACTTCTTCCACTGTGTATAGTTTTATTTCCTATATAGATAAATTAAATATTGAAATCTCGTGTTATTGAAATGTATTTTACATTGTACAATACAATTGATTTAATTTTGATATTCTTTTTTGCAGAGTAAATGAATTAATATCGGAGTACATAGAAGGAACAATAATTTATATTATCATCGGCTCTTTTGTAGTGAAGAATTATATTTCTATAGGCTTCGAGACGATTGTGGGATATGGATAGCCTTATGATATTATGCGCAATTGTCTCCTTTATTTGACGATCAAATTTATTTATATCTTAACTTATTTGGATTTATAACGGTACACATATATACGTGCGTATGGGTAAAAAAGCATAGTTCTATTTAAGTACTTGTTTTACATCTGTAAAATATCTTGTGTAATTTAATGCTTAATTTATACGATGTACTTTTACAAAATACAATACATTTCTGAAACTAAATACAAACTTGTAAAACATGTGCTACTTTTTCTTATTTTATAAACTTTTCATTGATGAAACCCAGTAGTATCAGATCACAGGTACACAGAAAAAAAGTCTTAAAATTGTTACATCTCAAATTAAGTACTGTAAGAGGCTTAATTTCTGTCTAAAATTGAGCTAATTTTCTTACATTAAGTCAATATTTGCGCTTAATGTCTTACATTCATCCAGCAAAGTTTAATTTTAGTCGAGATTTCTGCTTAAAAAAAAAATTTCGAGCTTGTCGCGCCTAAGTTAGAGAATTGTTATTTCGAAACTGAATATTGACTAAAAGTGAGTTTCCAAAACTAAATACAAGGTTAGTAGTAGGGCTATCAAAAAAGCAATAAAATATTTTAAAAAAATACATGTTTAACTACCCAAACCTAGTATACTCAATTTAAAGCCGCAAAAAAACACAGTTTTCTTCCTAAATTCCAGTAGAGCACAATTTTTTTTTCTAAAACTAGTAGCGTTATGGTAAAAACCGGGAAAAATACACAAAACAATGATATTTTCAGAAAAAAATAAGTAAAAAATTATATTTTAAGCCACTCAAATATAATATACTCCAATTTCATTTAAGCGCTGAAAATTAATAGAAATAAAATTAAATTACATCCAATGAATGAATTACTAACCGGTAAGTTAATATTCAATTTCGTTAGACTCAAATATTCCAATTTATTTCCTGTTGATATATTTATTCCATTTGACGTTCAGCCTTGTTTCGGTATTTGATAAATTGATAAAATGTCATGAATATTGGTGGTGGAAATATTGGTTCAAAATTTAAGCTATGTAATATATTTCCTAAATCAATCAGGGTATTGTCACCGAGAAATGTAAACCTCAGTTGCACCTTGATTATTTTGATGTACTTCTGTGCGGAGGGTGAAAATTGTGGATTTTATATCCGAATCGACCATATTTAATATTTTGTCATCTTTTATTATAGTTGATGTAATTTATTGCTCTACAAAGCAAAGACTCGCTGCAAAAATGAGTAGATATTAAACTAAATAATATCTCAATTTGCATTCTTTATGAGTAAAATGTGTTACTTTTCATTAATTTATCTTTGCAACTTATTAAAAACTGCAATACCATACCACTAAATATGAAGAATAAAAAGATACGTATAAAAATTTGAGAATACCTGGAACCACTCGAAAATGAATTCTAAATTCACTAGAAAATGCTTCCGGTTTCGGGGTTTTATGTTTCCATGCTGACTTCATAAGGACAGTCAAATTCTTATTTAAATACATCAATTTTGTTTGAAAATTGATAGAAATCTACAGGCTAAGATATGAAATGTTTCTGTTTGCAATCAAAATAACTTCACAGTAAATTTAACTACTTTCTTAAATGCAATGGACAAATCAATAGGTCCTCAACTGACTAAAATAAAATCCGTAACAACTAAGCATGTAATTAACTCAATAAAATTCTGTTAAAAAGTTACTATTATTAATTCTTAAAAAATGGCATCAGGTTGACTACGTGTTTTGGTAAATTCACTTACTAATTATTAACTAGACTATATAAATCGTAAATTTAAGGACATCAATACAGTTTGTCTAACTAATTACGTGTAAATTTATGAGTAAATTTTTTTCATTTTAGTAGACAAAATAGACCGCGGTGTACATTTAGTAATATTTAATAGTTATTAAAACTATCAATAGTGGAGAGTAAAATTTCTTCGTTAACTACATACGTATAGACAGTCCAATTAATGTTGAAATCGCGGTAATGAACAACATCCCAGCGCTTAGCTCTTACACCTATGCTTTCGAAATTGAAATCCAGAGAAAAATATTCATTATCGCACCGGCCGCAAAGGTCGTTTTCGCGCCCTAGGGTTATACCTTGCGGTGCAAATTATCAGGTCCGACTTCCATTGTATTAACAAATTTTGTATGCATCACGTTCTAAATAAATCGATCTATAAATTTTCCCTTGATGCATATTATACTATTTTATCCCAACGGGCGCATTTCGTGATTTCGCGCCCTAGGACAAAATGATTGGGAGTGGGTAATTACGCATTTAATACATAATGTACTTTCGTTTCGTAATTTGTTGTACAAAAACCTAAGAATCAAATGCTAAGAATTTTGTTGTATTCAAGGTAAACTTTTGATCACACACCGTGTAGCGAATTGGATTATTTAAGTTTAGGTCTAAAGTATTCTTTGTGAACAAATTCACAATATACGATATGTGCAGCCATCTTGAACAGTTAGTCGACAATCGTGGACGTTTCGAGAGCCCACCGCAGGGTGGTGCATCAAGTGTTACTATTTTTTGGCTACATACATTAAAATAATAGTTACGAGTGTCGCGTGAACTGATATCACAGTTACGCAATTATTTACAATTATTGTTCACAACATTTATTATTGTCTACATAATTATAATGACCGAAAAATACTAAGATCTTCTTTTACTTATGTTAAACGGTCGAAAAGTTTTTTGGAAATTATAAAATATAGATGAATTTCTTGATTTATACTATCATTCTCGTAAGTGATGAAGGTACGAATTGTTCCATATAAAAGCACCTCCTTCTGAATTGCATTTGCGTTATAAGTATTCGTGCCACCAGCGAAGCCGACTGTAATATAACAATAATAGTCAATCCCCCCCCCCCCCCACCCCCCCCCCCCCCCACCCCCCCCCCCCCCCACCCCCCCCCCCCCCCACCCCCCCCCCCCCCCACCCCCCCCCCCCCCCACCCCCCCCCCCCCCCACCCCCCCCCCCCCCCACCCCCCCCCCCCCCCACCCCCCCCCCCCCCCACCCCCCCCCCCCCCCACCCCCCCCCCCCCCCACCCCCCCCCCCCCCCACCCCCCCCCCCCCCCACCCCCCCCCCCCCCCACCCCCCCCCCCCCCCACCCCCCCCCCCCCCCACCCCCCCCCCCCCCCACCCCCCCCCCCCCCCACCCCCCCCCCCCCCCACCCCCCCCCCCCCCCACCCCCCCCCCCCCCCACCCCCCCCCCCCCCCACCCCCCCCCCCCCCCACCCCCCCCCCCCCCCACCCCCCCCCCCCCCCACCCCCCCCCCCCCCCACCCCCCCCCCCCCCCACCCCCCCCCCCCCCCACCCCCCCCCCCCCCCACCCCCCCCCCCCCCCACCCCCATAGTAAGGAGAGCGGGGCGGTAGTGAGGGAGATAGAGCGGGAGAAGAAGGGCGGAATACGGAGATGTATGTGCGGTGTGTGTGTGTATGTGTGTGTATGTGTGGGGGGGGGGGTGGTTGAAGAGTGTATAGAGGGGGCAAGTCATGGGTGAGAGTTCGTAAATGGCAATGTAATGTAAATGTAAAAGGTGTGTAAGAGAGAAACAAAAAGGGTGAAGAGAATGTATACTGGAAATGTAGATGTGAACATGTAACAAACGAAAGTCCATGTAACACGAAATGTGAAGCATTAATAAAAATTCATTCATTCAATATAAAAGTTTATAGTTTTGAGCTAAAGCGTCAAAAAATTTTTCAATTAATAAATAAATAAATAAATGAATTAAATTTTCTTTGATGACCATTTTAAGGTTGTTATAATAAAGTAGGGTATAAAAGCAACATTTTTTCATAAAATTCATATATTTTATCCACCTTTATTCATGGTTTAAATAAACTCCTAGCATTCCGTATGGTGAAAAATATTAATAAGAATAAATATTTCCCCATTTTTTTGGCAATTTTCTTCAAGTTTGACGCGATATTGGAATTTCTGATGGCTGAAACTCAATTTTGATATTGGAATCTTAAAGAGCAACCTCGATATTACTAGGATATGTTCGTAACAATTTTTTTCAACTTTGATTTCAATACAAAATACTTGATTAAAAGTCATTTCAGGCTTTAATGGTTAAGACCAACCCTTTTATTGCCATGTGAACATTTTATAACATAAAAAAACGCTTAAAAATATAAGAAATGTTGGAGTTCAAAACCACGAAAACATTGTGTTTACTTTTTTTTTCAACCATAAAAGAAAATTAAAATTATTTAGCATCTTTGATAGTAGTTTTTGTTGTTATGAATAAATTGGTTCCAGATATTCTCTGTTATAAATTCGCTAATGTACAGCGCTTTAGGGAATAATTTCAATCTCAAAATATCCCAGTTGATTTTCCAATAATTTTGATTCTCTTACGGGATATAGAGTAAGAGAATAAGAAAATAATGTGCCATTTTGGATAAGTTATGTTCATTGATGCTGCAGATTATAAACTCATTAAGTACAAAAAGCTGAAACTGAACCCAAACTACACGTTTTTCTACATTCCATTTATTACTTTAGTGATTCTTCATTCCTTTTAGTATAGGCATTTCCACTGTCTAATAGAATTTCAATTCAATAAATGCCGGAACAGATTATACAGAGACTCAATCAATCACATATTTTGGAGTTTGTTCATGTGTAGAATGTAAATTGTACTTTATCATTATACTTCAAATTTTTTTTTTGTATCAACGTGTTCGATACTTAAGGTGGTTCGATCGTGCAGGCCCTAAAATTTGATTAATTTACTAATCCTAACGTGAATGTATGATTTGACATTTCAGGATATGCAATTATTCTTGAATAACTTCCAAAACATTTTTAATTATTGAAACAGTAAATTGACAATACTGAGGCTTATTTTTACGAATTATAGGAATGTTATGAATATTCGTACATGTTGTAATTTACTTTGACATAATATAACGCCTTTAAATTGCCGATAATGTCATATTTTTTACGCATGTTTCGATTTGTTATGATATAATGAACTATAATGGGTGCGGGTAAAAAAACCGACAGTCAAAATGCCCATATTCAAAAAGACGATAGGCAAATAGATGACATGTCAAAAAGATTACTGGCAAACAGCCGACACGTCATAAAGCCGACAGACAAAAATTGACACGTCTAAAATCTGAATTATCATAATACCGACAGTCACATAACCAGCACTTCGAAGAACCGACTGCCAACAATACGACAGTGAAAAATCCGTCACATAAAAAAGTAGACACATCGACAAGCGGGTAGTAAATTTTTTAAGTGTCAGTTTTTTTACCATCGGTTTTTTTATTGTCGGCTTTTTGGCTGTCGGTTTTTTAAAATGTCGGTTATTTGAATGTCGGTAACATGATATTTCAGTTTTTTGATGCGCCGGCTTTTTGCTTGTCGATTATTTGAATATCGGTATTATGGCATTCGGTTTTTTAAAGTATCGGCTGTTTGCCTTTCGGCTTTTAGCCTCTCGGTTTTTGTAATTTCAGAATGTTTACTGTCGGTTTTTTGATTGACAGTATTAGAACAATTCGGTTTTTCTACTGTCGGCATTTTGAAATGTCGATTTTTTGCCTGTCAACTTTTTGAACGTCAGTATTTTGACTATCGGTTCTTCAACCTGTCGGCTTTTTCATTAGTCGGTTTTTGACCCGCACCCACTAAAATCTATTTTTTTATCATTTTCTGATTGATTTTCCATGAGATATTAATGATTATGTCGTAGTGGAGGGCAGTTTCAACATACATGAGATGTTACAATTAACAAATTAAACTTTTTTGGCGAAGTTTATTCTCAAATCTCAAATCCCATTCTCAAATTTCACCGAAGTAAATGGTTTAACCTTTTAAAGTCCAAATGCAAAGAATTTTTACTCAACATTCAACGCTTATTTTAGACAAGATGAACATTTTGGAAAATATCATAGACACTTGATTTGTCCAGTTTCGGAGTTGCTCTTTCGAATGGCGCTGAGAAGATTTTTAAAAAATCTGCAATTTATATATAATTTTGCCATATATAAACAAAAAATGTTTTCAATAAGTATCAAATTTTCGGCATGATATCGGTTTCAGATGAGCTAAAATCTATTAGGAGAGTACACTCGATTTACTTTCAATTTACATTGATAGTATTTTAAAATTTATGGTGGCCTAACCAAAATGGCTCCCTATTCGAAAGAATTATTCTTAATTTTTGATAATTTCAAATTAATCACATTTTTGAAATGCAATACAAAAGGAAAATATGTTGTACTTACGACGCGAATCCAATCTCAGAAATTTCAAATTTCAAAATGGCGGCTCCCAGATGGCGACCAAAAATGTTAAAATTCGTGTAATTGCTCTGAAAAGGCTTATTCGTTTTTTTGGGAGGTCGTTGAATTTGAATCGGAAGCCAAAAGTCAAGATTTTAAAATGGCAGATCCACGATGTCGACCAAAAATTTGTAAGGACGTATACGCCACCTTAAAATACATTTAAGTAAATTCGTACCAATATGGTACTATTAAATCTAGGATAAAAATTTGCATTTTAATTTCAAAGCTTGTTGTAACAAAAACATTTTTTAACGATTTTTCTTATAACATTTCTCATTTATAATCATTGGCGTATAGTAAAGATTGCCAATACCTCGTGGCCTCTTCTTTATTTCCATTAGAATTCACGACCAATTTAGTAGAGTGGGTTAAGTTCTACTGCATGAATAACTTTTTGTTCTAGGAAATTTAGAGAATGTAGAATCCCAAACGACGGTACATTTTTTGAAGTTGTGATCTTTTTGTACAGTCCGTTTTTAATCATGTTTATAGAAATTATGAATTGATATTTATATTTTCTTCAATTATACATTTATACAATATTCGGATTATATTTATTTTTGAATTATCAGAAAATAGTATAACAATAACATTTGAATGATTTATTTAACATAATTTTTAAGTGCCTATTAACGTTCATTTTATCTCTGTTTCAGCTATACAAAAACTGATTAATTATTTAGAATAAAAAGAATATGCCCAATTATTTATAATAAGGTAGCTTCATTTCAACTTGAACAATAAATTTCGTGTATGAAAATATAATATTTCTTTCATTACTATCTTATTTGAAATACTACTTCTTCCACTGTGTATAGTTTTATTTCCTATATAGATAAATTAAATATTGAAATCTCGTGTTATTGAAATGTATTTTACATTGTACAATACAATTGATTTAATTTTGATATTCTTTTTTGCAGAGTAAATGAATTAATATCGGAGTACATAGAAGGAACAATAATTTATATTATCATCGGCTCTTTTGTAGTGAAGAATTATATTTCTATAGGCTTCGAGACGATTGTGGGATATGGATAGCCTTATGATATTATGCGCAATTGTCTCCTTTATTTGACGATCAAATTTATTTATATCTTAACTTATTTGGATTTATAACGGTACACATATATACGTGCGTATGGGTAAAAAAGCATAGTTCTATTTAAGTACTTGTTTTACATCTGTAAAATATCTTGTGTAATTTAATGCTTAATTTATACGATGTACTTTTACAAAATACAATACATTTCTGAAACTAAATACAAACTTGTAAAACATGTGCTACTTTTTCTTATTTTATAAACTTTTCATTGATGAAACCCAGTAGTATCAGATCACAGGTACACAGAAAAAAAGTCTTAAAATTGTTACATCTCAAATTAAGTACTGTAAGAGGCTTAATTTCTGTCTAAAATTGAGCTAATTTTCTTACATTAAGTCAATATTTGCGCTTAATGTCTTACATTCATCCAGCAAAGTTTAATTTTAGTCGAGATTTCTGCTTAAAAAAAAAATTTCGAGCTTGTCGCGCCTAAGTTAGAGAATTGTTATTTCGAAACTGAATATTGACTAAAAGTGAGTTTCCAAAACTAAATACAAGGTTAGTAGTAGGGCTATCAAAAAAGCAATAAAATATTTTAAAAAAATACATGTTTAACTACCCAAACCTAGTATACTCAATTTAAAGCCGCAAAAAAACACAGTTTTCTTCCTAAATTCCAGTAGAGCACAATTTTTTTTTCTAAAACTAGTAGCGTTATGGTAAAAACCGGGAAAAATACACAAAACAATGATATTTTCAGAAAAAAATAAGTAAAAAATTATATTTTAAGCTACTCAAATATAATATACTCCAATTTCATTTAAGCGCTGAAAATTAATAGAAATAAAATTAAATTACATCCAATGAATGAATTACTAACCGGTAAGTTAATATTCAATTTCGTTAGACTCAAATATTCCAATTTATTTCCTGTTGATATATTTATTCCATTTGACGTTCAGCCTTGTTTCGGTATTTGATAAATTGATAAAATGTCATGAATATTGGTGGTGGAAATATTGGTTCAAAATTTAAGCTATGTAATATATTTCCTAAATCAATCAGGGTATTGTCACCGAGAAATGTAAACCTCAGTTGCACCTTGATTATTTTGATGTACTTCTGTGCGGAGGGTGAAAATTGTGGATTTTATATCCGAATCGACCATATTTAATATTTTGTCATCTTTTATTATAGTTGATGTAATTTATTGCTCTACAAAGCAAAGACTCGCTGCAAAAATGAGTAGATATTAAACTAAATAATATCTCAATTTGCATTCTTTATGAGTAAAATGTGTTACTTTTCATTAATTTATCTTTGCAACTTATTAAAAACTGCAATACCATACCACTAAATATGAAGAATAAAAAGATACGTATAAAAATTTGAGAATACCTGGAACCACTCGAAAATGAATTCTAAATTCACTAGAAAATGCTTCCGGTTTCGGGGTTTTATGTTTCCATGCTGACTTCATAAGGACAGTCAAATTCTTATTTAAATACATCAATTTTTGTTTGAAAATTGATAGAAATCTACAGGCTAAGATATGAAATGTTTCTGTTTGCAATCAAAATAACTTCACAGTAAATTTAACTACTTTCTTAAATGCAATGGACAAATCAATAGGTCCTCAACTGACTAAAATAAAATCCGTAACAACTAAGCATGTAATTAACTCAATAAAATTCTGTTAAAAAGTTACTATTATTAATTCTTAAAAAATGGCATCAGGTTGACTACGTGTTTTGGTAAATTCACTTACTAATTATTAACTAGACTATATAAATCGTAAATTTAAGGACATCAATACAGTTTGTCTAACTAATTACGTGTAAATTTATGAGTAAATTTTTTTCATTTTAGTAGACAAAATAGACCGCGGTGTACATTTAGTAATATTTAATAGTTATTAAAACTATCAATAGTGGAGAGTAAAATTTCTTCGTTAACTACATACGTATAGACAGTCCAATTAATGTTGAAATCGCGGTAATGAACAACATCCCAGCGCTTAGCTCTTACACCTATGCTTTCGAAATTGAAATCCAGAGAAAAATATTCATTATCGCACCGGCCGCAAAGGTCGTTTTCGCGCCCTAGGGTTATACCTTGCGGTGCAAATTATCAGGTCCGACTTCCATTGTATTAACAAATTTTGTATGCATCACGTTCTAAATAAATCGATCTATAAATTTTCCCTTGATGCATATTATACTATTTTATCCCAACGGGCGCATTTCGTGATTTCGCGCCCTAGGACAAAATGATTGGGAGTGGGTAATTACGCATTTAATACATAATGTACTTTCGTTTCGTAATTTGTTGTACAAAAACCTAAGAATCAAATGCTAAGAATTTTGTTGTATTCAAGGTAAACTTTTGATCACACACCGTGTAGCGAATTGGATTATTTAAGTTTAGGTCTAAAGTATTCTTTGTGAACAAATTCACAATATACGATATGTGCAGCCATCTTGAACAGTTAGTCGACAATCGTGGACGTTTCGAGAGCCCACCGCAGGGTGGTGCATCAAGTGTTACTATTTTTTGGCTACATACATTAAAATAATAGTTACGAGTGTCGCGTGAACTGATATCACAGTTACGCAATTATTTACAATTATTGTTCACAACATTTATTATTGTCTACATAATTATAATGACCGAAAAATACTAAGATCTTCTTTTACTTATGTTAAACGGTCGAAAAGTTTTTTGGAAATTATAAAATATAGATGAATTTCTTGATTTATACTATCATTCTCGTAAGTGATGAAGGTACGAATTGTTCCATATAAAAGCACCTCCTTCTGAATTGCATTTGCGTTATAAGTATTCGTGCCACCAGCGAAGCCGACTGTAATATAACAATAATAGTCAATATTGTATAGGGAAATGCGTTGTTTCAATGATTGCGTGTTTAAGTACATTTTCATATACGTTTACAAGTACTTCTATTGAATTATTACAAAAGGATTCTTTATGAATATTTTTTTAGTATGGGGTTTTGAAGAACCTTTTACCAAATACGTTTCAAAAAGAATTCTTATGTAACTCTTTATTTAATAGCTATAGTGGGCATACGTTATATTTTTAAGCATTCGCAAAGAATTCTTTTCGAATTCTTCTTTCATAAAAGCATTCAAGAAGTTTTCTTTTGGAATATTTATGATTTTTTTTTGCTTATTGGAAGACCTGTCTGTTTTCCAAAAATTGTAAATCTAGCTGAATCGCAGCGTATGTTGAAAATCTATTGATATATATATATATTTTTTATTTTTTATTTATAAATGTTACGTTAAATAGAAAATTTAAATGCAATGAAGTAAAAATTAATAGAGATCCATTTAATTTGGCTTCGTATTAGTAAACAATAATCTAAACCACTATCTGCTCTCTAAATCTGAATTTGCCAAAAACTACCAAACAAGGAGTGCAAAATCGACACCGAAATGAATAATTAACAGTTTTTGACTAATTCGAATTTAGAAAGTATCATGTGACATCCTAATACTTGTCGCTTGCATTTCGAGGTGCATTAAACGAACGAACAACATAGTTTCGTGGTTTCCTACATCGTTTAGAACGAACCTCAAGCAACCCTTCCATTAACAAACTGGGAAATACTAGACGCTTAAAGTACGTATACTTACGGTGTAATTGAAGTCGCAAACATACGCTTGAGTTCGTCACTTGTTGAGGGAATCCCGATTGCAACTGTCGGTACTCAGAAATTGAGGAACAGATGTGAATTAACTTTTCCGACGATTTCTGCAAACGCATTGTTGGATATATCTGAAATTGAAGCGTAGAGCCAGCCTTGATCCTTCACAAAATGGAAAAACTTTCGTGAAGTCCTTACTTTCAAGACGTCCTTCAAATTTACACGAAATTGGGCCAGGGGAAATTATCTCACATTTGCAATTTTCTATTATTGAAAACAAGAATTCTTTTTCTCGTTTTTAATGAGAAATGGAAAATTTTGTCAAATTATTCAAATGTGAAACTGCAAAAAACCATTTCAAATGTAATACTTTGGGTTGATGTAATATATTCGTCTCTGTTGTATTTCTGTTTTGTACACAAAATTACGTAATTGCTCCATATTATGAATTTAAATATTTAATAGTAGGATTTACGCTTTTTTATTATTAAGTATCAATTCTATCATTAGAAAAATATTCTTCAGATTATCTCTTGAAAATAATTGATATATTTTATTATAAAAGAAAACGAAATCCTGTTTCAATAAATGTTCAGATGTATATATTACTGAATTTCATCTCTTGTATACTTTAAACTTAACAATTTAGTAGACTCTTTTACCAAGGTAGCTGCAGAAACTCACTCTTCATTCAATCAACAGTCGAGAAAAGTTCACTAAAATTCGGCGTTGAGTTTTAAATTTTACACTCCAGCCGGTAACAAAATATTATTCTATGCCATTAGACGATCAAGTATCATGGATATATAATGTAAGCTGTCAGCTGTCGGCATATGATGTGAAATGTGTAGCGTTTGCGTTTTGATCTTGAACTCATTTCTTTAGTGAGAGCGATGATGTAGACATATTAGACCTGCGAGAATCGCGGATGCACCTACCGGCGACTGGCGTAACTAGAATTCAGAAATGCGTTTTTGGCGATTTCATTAGTCAACTAAAGTCAACTTACTATAGCTGACCTAGCAATCGACTGTCGTCATCTCAAATCAAGGGACAGTCGATTGTTTAGACTATAGCCAGCTTAAAGTTGACTATAAGTGACTTTATGAAGTCGACTTCACAGTCGGTTTTCAGTCAACTCTGGAGTCATATTATGATAGCCATTGAAGTCTTGCCTCCTTTTTCTGACGCATTTTTAACGATTGGTTAGAAGAGAAAGAAAACTGACGATAACAACTGTCGACAGCTGACATATTTCGAGCCCTAATTGGATGGGAATTTCAAATTAAAAATTCCGTATCTAAATAGTTACTATTTTTAATATTATGCAAACTCCGAAAAACAATGAAATAAATGTTAGAATATTAATAAAAAAAAAACGGGACATTTGGACATCCTCAGGATCCCATGACAGCTGTCAATAGTTATCGTCAGATTTCTTTTTCTTCTAACCAGTCTTTATAAATGCGTCAGAAAAAGAAAGCAAAATACAAGACTGTAGGTTTTGTTATACAAAGAGTAATTTATATGATTCGGAAATAAATATCTGCCTAATCGTTATTATTTATTAACTTCGCTATTTTATTTTCAGGCAAAGATAAGTAGATGACCCATTCTCAAATTTCTCCAATAAAAGTTTAAATATAACATATTTCAATTTGAAACAATTCTGATGTATTTCGGATCGAGTCGCCTTAAAATATCAGAACTAAAGATTAAGTAATCATTACGTTATACATGAAATATGTAAATCTGCTCGTGTAAGGATCTTACTGTAAGAGACGATTTATTACGTTCGCCAAACAGGTGTTGATGCGACTAAATTGATCATAAACTGTGTTTACCCAGTGGAAATTCTGGTCAAAATATGTCAATTCATCAGTAATCTTCCTATGTACAAAATGCGTCTTTAGTTAAATTACTGGAAAGATTACGTGTAAAGACTGTTGAGGTAAACCAAACAGTAATTTATGTCAACACATGTATTAATTGAGATGAGTTTTAATACGAAAACTGACATTACCTATATCAAACAGCCATGCCTTCCTATTATATAAAAAACATTAATAATAATGACGATATACAGTACCATAATTTATTCATGTCGTTATAATTCAAAATTCTACTTCCGCATTTAATTGAAAGTATGAAAATAATATGTGAAAAATACAGAAGATCTACTTATCAAATTTTTTGTTTTGTTCTTAATGTTCAGTCCTTTGGTGTGAAAGTATAGTCATTCGTATGATGGAATACATTTCTTAAAAATTACGTTTATACTTTAACCCTTTGTAACATACATTTTTATTTGCACGGAAAATAGCTGAAACTTGTTGCTCGGTGATTTTCGAGATCGCTGATCACGAATTTGACCTCAGATTTTCGAAATTCAAGATGGTGGATCCAAAATGACCGACAAAAATTAAAAAATGTATTTGATCGAGGTGAAAATGGGTGCTACTCGGAGGTTTTCGAGGTTGCTGATTAGGAATCTGGTCTCCGATTTTCAAAACTCAAGATGGCGGATCCAAAATGGCCAACCGAAATGTAAAAATTTATTTAATCGAGATGAAACTCTGTACTCGAGAGTTTTCGGTATCGTAGATTAGGAATCTAATCTTAGATTTTTAAAATTCAAAATAATGGATTCAATATGACATCCAAAATGTAACAGTTCTTGAAGTCGTAAAAGAAGAACTATGAAATATCAGCATTCGTGACCTCTTGTTGAATCTGCTAATTTTTTTATTGAAAATATAACATTATTCAGTATTCAGTTTGATTTCGGACAAATAACTTTTTCCATTTCGGACCGTCATGTTGAATTCGCTCGAAAAACTCCCAGTACCCCGATTCACCTCTATCAAGTAAATTTATACATATTGGCCATATTGGATCCGCTATTTTTAATTTTGAAAATCTATGGCCACGTTCGTAATCAGCAACCTCGAAAACCCCCGTGTACCGAATTTCACCTTGTTCAAGTAAGGTTCAACATTTCGATCGGTCATTTTGGATCCGTCATTTTTAATTAGTTTCATAATGAACGACCCCGAAAACCTCGGAGTTCCCAGTTTCGTATTATTTAAACGACGGGTTCTTCTGAGCATACATTCTTTGTAAAAAACGCGTAATTTGAATACATTGTTTGTCATTATAAACAATTTAATACAATAATTCATAATAAATATTAATTTGTTTACATTTAAAAACATTTTATCGATGTACGAAAGAAAACGTTCTCACTAAAATTCAATTTTAATCTGCTGAAAAATAAAAAAAAGACACCGAGCTTCAAAGGGTTAATAGCAAAGAGACATTTTTTCAAGTCGCATTGTGTCAGTCAAGTTTCGCTCTACGAAAAGTTAAGCCAAGAAATTTAGACAACATTCTACTTGATAGATATCTGGCAGGGCTTTTTATTATATTTTTAAATCGCATATATGATAGAAGTGGTTCCATTATATCCATAAATGAGGTTAGAAAAATATTTGATTAATGTTGTAGATATATTTTGGACAGTAATAAGTATCCAATGTATAGCTTATATTTTACTTAATATTTGTAAAATGTGCATTCAAATATATATCCTACGTTCTTTATCTTCAGTCTATCAATATTAGTACATAGGCGTTTTCAATTTGTTGCAGTAACTTTGCAGTCTTATGTTCCATTTAACAATGTTTCTTTATCTCTGCGGATACAGATTTCTGCAATATTTAATTCATATTATGAAATGATTAGAAATTGAATGATAGTTGGATAAAATCGAAAGTTAACGATTACGTTACTTTAATATCGTCATATAGTTTCATTCCATTTTCAATTTCATTTCTACACCACCATACATTATTAAATTTACATACTGTACTGCTCATTGCTGATTTTAGTTCATCGATTTAAAGGCACCGAAATGGTTTTTACATAGTGCAATCTCATTGTACATCAAGTTGATATTGATGTGATTATTCGATGTGTGCAACCGTTCCTAATCGACCTAATACAAATAGCGTCAGTCCTGATCAATTTTTTCTTTAAATTTTAAAAAAACATTTTAATACATTAGTAGAAATTTTAGTTTTTGCATTACGAACATAGTAAATAAATCCAAGTTAATTAAAAGTTAGTTAAGAAAAGGAGAAATCTAGCTCAAGGATTATTGGTTGTTATTAACTGTAAAATCTAGAAATGCATACACTGATTTATATCAAAATGCACAGAAGTAAGACCTAATCATATTCGGAGTACTGTTCATTTAAAAGGCGTGAAAGATAATACACGGTTTCTTATAAGGTTATATCTAAAAAATGTGTAAAAAGATAACATTACGAAAATAATATAAATTATTATAACATTTATGAGAACAATACCTAGAGTGCTCCTTTATTTTTCTTTTACTTTTTATATAAAAGGTCTCTTACAGCTATAAAATGCTAATGATACCAAACCGTAATTATGACTACGAAGAAAAATTTATATTCTTAATTAATTTATATTTAATATACATGGAACCCGCATGATAATTTTGAGTTATTTCTTGTTGTACCAGCTAACCCGGAATAGAAATGCAATCTTATTTTTTCTTTATCAAAGAAACACTTCGCAATTGTAACCGTAAAAATGTTATTTAGGTAAAAGATCTCATAAAAACATTCTATTCTCTATGCCTCAGTGCCGTTAGCCTTACCGATTCGGACTTGAAAGGAGTATGATGCATGCTACGCCGAATTTAAAAAGACAATAGTCGATTATAAATTCACGGCCGGCAAGAATCGGAGGTCGTAATTTTTTCATAACGCGATAGCACTACAAACACTATATAAAACAATCGCCGTTTAATGAAGCACGTGATGACCATACTAGGTTCCTTTAGTATTCAGTGCATTCTCTTCAGTCATCGTATACTAAATGTTCAAGGCATATTTTTAAACCGTATTACTGGATCTATTTGCATATTTCTTTTCTTGATTTTCATCGAAATATAACATGCAGTCAATAAATATTACCAAACCTATTCTAAAATTATAAAAAGGAAACTGAATTTACTAGTGAAATGGATATTACGAAATTTACATAATGATCTTTGAGGAGATAGTCAATCAATGGTTAATTTCAAAGTGATTTATACTTAACATGTTGTGCGTATACTTGGTGTCACGGTCCATATATTAAATGTAGAAAAAAGTAAACAAGTAGAAAAAACCGTAACAGACGAATTGCGATGGCAATATGCGTCTGGCGCTTTGATAATAGATCTTCTTATGTGTTAAATTTTAGACTCACTAACTTTTAGATTTTGAATTAATATAATAAGTATCCCTCTTGCGCTAATAATTTAAACTATTGTAAAAATGCGTTTCGCACCATTTACTTACAATTAATCAGTTAAAACACACTCGAGTTTTTCAATTTTCAGTATATAAAGACTGAATTGTTTTGAAATTTAGCAATAATAATAATAGAAATATATATTTATTGAACCAGTAAGGAATCGTTTAACCCTTTTTTTTAAATTAATCACGCTAATATATTGAGTCTTCGCTTTTAGCATTTCTAGGTCTGCAAGGGTGTAAACTGAAATATTTTATTATAGAAGTAATCATATAAATAACGAGTCATTGTATACTTTATTAAATAAAATAAATAAAAACAAAAACAATTACGTTTGACACTCAGTAATTAGTCAATATATTTGAAAAGTCATTTTATTC
Source organism: Trichopria drosophilae (assembly GCA_030407085.1). NCBI lineage: Eukaryota > Metazoa > Arthropoda > Insecta > Hymenoptera > Diapriidae > Trichopria > Trichopria drosophilae. Next base: position 197,119,000 of record CM059582.1, read on the forward strand.
AATAATTAAAATTGTCGAAGAACGAGTCAGAAAATTACAATATGGAATTATCTGAGAAAAATATTTGAGAATAGTCTTAAAAGATGTTGAAAAAATAAAATAAACCTATTGGACTTTTCGACAATCTAGTTTCCATCTACGAAAACAATTGTAGCAAATAAGAAAACATCATTTACGCAAAAGGGCGTTTTGTAGATCTCATGATGAGTTCATTGACCTAATTGTATACAAAGATGCAAAACATTATTTTGTGCCTTTCTTCATGCGTTTAATCAAGGTATTATATCTAAAATTTAAATTTTTATAACAACTGTTTTCGTTTGTGAAGTTCTATGTCAGTTTTTTTCAATTCTATTGATTAATTGCCTTTTTGTCTCACTCGCGTAAGATGCATTAGAATTTATACACAAATTAATTTTATAAACAACATTATTGTTTTCCATCATTTTGGTCGCATCTTTTTTCAATACTATGCTTCAACTTATTGTTAATATACGGCACTTGTAATATTAAAATCTTTTTTGCCTACCAAGGCGTAAAATCCGGTTTTGCACCCCGCTTTGCACCCATCCCAGTATGAATTCGGACCATAAATTCGGCTTTTGTACCCACGTGTGCGACAAATATTGTTTGTTTTATGGACGTAAAACTTTATTTTACTAGATCCTTTTTAAGAGGGTTCTAAAGTTCTCTGCAGATAAAGTAGGAATATTCACCAAAACTCGTAAATAAAAAATTACTGAATCGATTTTTAAAAATTCAGGCTCTGCATTGGCAATTCTGGAATTACTGTTAATGTGAATTATTGTTAATGACAATTATTGTGATAGTTTTCGGGAATAAGAGATTTGGATTTATTTCTGAAATTTCTCTGTTATTTCTCAATTAATGTGTTTAGTGTTTACTACGAAACCGTCTAAAGTAATGAGAATTGCCTTTACAGAGCCTGAATTTTGAAAATATTATTCAGTCATCTTTAATTTAGGTTTTTTAGTCAAGTTTCCTGCCCTACCAGCGGACCACTTTAGAAACGCCTTAAGACCCCTGCATAAAGTTTCGTTGCAAGGGATTTTCAAATAGCGTTGTTTACTAATACTATTCATGTTATTAATAGAACAAACTACTTTTAATGTATGTTTCAATGAAACCCTTACGTTGATTGAATCGGCCCATGCAAAAAAAGTACTAAGTGATCGTAGGTAGTTTTTGTAAAAATGAAAAAACTTCACATTTAGAATACATAATAGAAATGTCATTCAACAGAAATTGTCTGAAATTCTTCATTTTTCTCTCCTTTTATGTTATTTTTTATATTTTATTTTGTTTTTTAGTTTGCTTATTTATTTATCCTTCTTTTTAGTTTAATTTTTTTTTAGAAAACCTATATTTCAAACTTTTGTATCTCAAAGGTCATATAAAATCATTTGTAGAAACATTTATTAATGTAAAAAGATGAAGGTGTTTCAAACGTAGATTTACGGCACAAAATGATTTCAAACTTTTCCTAAAATTAAAGACGATATTATCATTTGGCAAATCCTCCTTACTTGCGTTTTATCATGTATATGGGCAAATCCACAGAACTTTTGACTTTCATGCTATTTTAAGATTCACGTAAATAAGCTGTACAGAAATATTTATAAAACATTACTATTTACTAAAAAGGATGTGCTTTTCAAGGTACAGTTATTTGTTTTGCATGATAGCTGATTAAAAAACCAAAGGAAACGCGAAAACTCATAAAATTTGAATAAACTGCTGCGTGCAAATCGTATTTTTTTTTATATTTTGTTCTGTAACTTTTGGAACAAACAATATTATGGCTCCATACTTTGGGAATTTTTAACTGATGATATAATAAGTGACGTATTCCAAGGGATAAGGTGTGCCTTGTCTCATCTCAATTCTGTGCCTATTACAACCTATAGCCTTCTTGCGTAACTGTTGTTGAAAAATGACAATTTTGTCAGGCACACGAACTATACACAATAAAATGCCTCGATTATTGGCGTAATTTATTGTTTTAGGTGTCATAATAATACTTTGAACTTGTTCCAGAAATACAATACGATGTTCAGTGGTAAAACAAGACATGAAATGATCTCTTTGACAAAAACTCCTTTGTTTACACGGAAAAATGCTGAAATTTGTTACGCGCGGGTTTTATTGGAAACTGATTATAAATACGTTAACAAATATTAAAAATTGAAGATGATAGATTTAATAAGACCAAATTCCTAAAAAGTTGCTTGAACCAGCAGAAACTGTGTATTCGGGATCGCTCATCGGTCGAGATTCGCCATGGCTTTGCTCCACAAATAATGAAAATGTAACTTTGGGTAACTTTGTTTTTCATCTCCCTTGCTTCATCTTTTCTGGTTAAAAATGAATAAATATGGTACTAATGACAACTTACGTTATACCTATTTAAAATTTTTTTTCAGGATTGCCGGGATTGTAATGCCTTAAATCGACTTAAATAAATGTTTGCTGCTAAAATGTGTATATTATGAACCTAACAGCAAAAAGAAAGAAAACCCCCGAATACCCAATTTGAGCTTGCGTGAGTAACTTGTTACAAATTCGGTCTTCCATATTGAATTCTGAATATCTGTTGACGGATTCGTGACCAGTAACTTAAAAAATCCCGAGTAACAAATTTCATCTGTTTTCCGCGTACAGAAACATGTTTGGTTCGAAGATATAATTTTAGGTCTCGTTTTACCTGACTGCGCTGGAACAATCCTTTAAAAGTCGTAACGTTTCGTTTTTTCCACATTTTATATGTTTAGGAGTGGCCTCAGCTTGATTTTAAATGTGTGCCACCGAAAAAAAAAATATTATTCTTAAAGCGTAAAGTTAAAAGTTCTGTGGATTTACCCATATCTGATATACCAAGTTAGATTTCAGTGACCCCGAAACACCCACGTTTATTGATTTTTACGAAGCTTCGCTAGCATTTCCAATATTGCAGCATTCGCTTTTTGAATTTTGAGAATCTGATACTAGATTCGCAAGCAGCGACCCAAAAATCCAAGTATGCTGTACACTTTGTAAATTCCTATTCATCATTTTGATAGCGTAACTAACGGGTTTGCGCAAAGCTTACAGAAAGCAATTTTTGCACCCTATTACATTAATGTAGTAAGAGATAAAATATTCAAAATTAATCTACTTGTTAAGAGTACGAAATTACTAATTGTTTTCTACCAAAACAAATGCAAGATACAAACATCGTAAAAAACTAACTTAATAATTAATTTCAATAGGCTTTACTTTGGCAATCACTCTGTATGCTTATTATCACTGGAATGGAGAAATAAGAAAAGACATCTCTTTAAAACATCGATCGAAGTTTGGCAAACGGTTCCATAAATCAGATCCACACCTGGCAAACGACAGCGGGTAAAGTTCATGTTTACAACTTGATACCACTAGCTTTAAACTACCCCTTTTATCAGTAAGACGGGAGGTATGCTCTTAAAAAGTTATAATGTTGCTCAGTCAGGGCCACATATTTTTAAGCCCGTGTAAATTCATGGATAGAGAAGATATTACCTCCGCTAACGAAGATTTAGTTAGTTCATTTAAATCATCTTTAAATGGTCTAGTCAAGATTTGAATTTGGTATCGGGTTGCTAATGAGAAGGAGCAGGATAAATAAAAGACAAATAAACGATTGTTTAAAAAGATGTTTAAGAGATGTTGTTTTAACATTCGAAGATGTATTAATTAGTAATTTAATATTAGACTTCTAATTGTATTAGCCGTACAAAATTACAAATAGTAACTTAGGCATTGTATATAATGAATATGTTACATATTTACGTGAATATGTTAACGGAGCTTATTTTTATCGAAAAACTGCTGAAGACAACTTGATTCGATATCATTGGAAACATCGCGGTATTCTTACTATATACAATGAAAGAAAAGAGAGCGTATTTAAATTTTTATTAGCACAGTAGTAACTCTCATTGGTAATGAGATACAAAAAAATTTTTAAATTTCCTAAATCTTTGTTGAATACATTAAGAATGCCGTCTTAACTTTTTTTATGAATTCAAATAGTAAACATGAACTACTAATTAAAATAGTAAACCCGAATTACTAATGCATTAATTCTACTAATTGCAATTATTAACCCGAATACCTATTAATTTTACTAATCCAAATAATCATACACCATAAAATGACTAATTCACGAATCAAATATTGAACGTTATTATGAATTTCACATTATGATCTTTCAGACGTTACGAGTTGATATCAGATGCGTCTTTTTAAATTGGTCTATACAAAATCTTTTAAACAACTTTTCAAACCATCATTTTTTGTTTGTCTTACATTCATCGCGCTCCATCATATAAGCAAGCCGTTACAAATTACACTTACGATCGGGGAAAAATTCTTGGGGGAAATTAAAGAAGGGCTTCCAGAGAAAAATAAAAAACAGTGAATCCTAAAAAGTGAATTATACTGTGAAGCATCTATAGTAAGTTTGAAATGAACACCACTTCTTGCGGAAATAGCTAAAACGAGATGTTAATAGTCGATACTTTCACAATGTCATGAGAAAATGAATATGCTTTTCCACCATTCGCAATGATTTTACCCTCCGAAAAATCATAAATTATAAAGGAACGGGAGTAGTTGTACCATTTTTGGCCTTCGCAGCCATGGCAACATCTGTTCAATTCACCTTTAATTGAGCACGGAAAGAAAAAGTTAGCTACAGCTGTTAATTTTTGGCAATCACAGCGAAGGAATTACAGCTAAGAACTGACAGCAAACGAGTTTAGTTTTACGGGCTAACTATTTTTCGCTGAGCTAAGTTAGCAATGGCAGTTAACTTTTTCGCTATAACATACTGCCCATTTCAGTTGCCAGTTTTTAACTTTTATTAGGGCCGCATTTTTCCCTGATGCAGTTAGCTTTGAGGTTAGAAAATCAACTTAATGTATATACTGTATACACATAGCACGCGTGAAGGAAAGTGGTTTTTCAATCACGAAATCAGCTGAACTGAGTGCTTCATTATATATAATCAGTTGCAGCAGAAGCAACGCTAGCTTTATAATATGTGTAACAATTTTTTTTATATTTTCGATATTGAAAAATGTGAAAAAATTTGAATAATATGGAACTCAAAAATTTTATCCATTTGTTTACTTTCGCTAGCATATATATTAGACGTTACGCATAATATGGATTTCGCAAAACTTTTACCTTGTAATTTCATGATAACTTCGTCGCCATAACTCCACTTTTGTAAAAGTACGCGTAAGTCTCTCATGATTCCTTCCTGGTAATCTGATAGATAAATATACTCGTTTATACCTTGTTCAGTCCTTTTTTATTCACTCTCTTCTTCACTTGAAATATTCCGCTGGACCACTTTTTCTTCTTTTATCTTTCCTAAAGTTCCTACATATACTTTTTTATGATACGCATACATCCAGGACGATCTGCGCGAAATTTGTTAGCTATTGCTGCTAAAACTTGAGTAGACATGAGTAATAACTATTAGTTTGCAATAGTAGCAAATTGTTTTAGCAATAGCAAACAAGTAATTAGTTGCAACTGTTCAATCCAGATGAACACTCTTGCAATTGTTATTTAGGTGTCATTTTTAACGGTCTTTGTTGCAAATTATTCGTTGTGATAACGAACAAGTCGACAGCAAACTCGATTTAGCAATAGTAGAGAAGTCTTTTTTTATCAGCTTTGTACCAAATAAAGCTCATTTAAAATCAACTTACTGAGACTCAGTCCACCCCCTATCATCCCATCTTTCACCAGTTTCCGAAAAATTATCCCGTAATCATATCTACGACGTGGAATTTAAGAGCAATCAGCAGAAATGTTCGAGAAGTCCACAACGGAATCAATCCGAAAGCAATATGAAAGTGGTTTGAGGACATAGCGGAATTTCGATAATGGCCAAAACTTGGATGTACGTAGGGCCAAAACGCCAGACATTATCAAATTCTAAAATAAAAAATTCCAAGAAGGAGCAAGTTACAGTTCAATACTAATGCTCAATATTATATGCTCAACTATTTCATTAATATTAGTAAATAACATCAATAATGACTGAATCATTACGCGTTCTTTTAAAAGTATTTTCAAACAAAGATCTATAAAACCTGTGTTAGATATTACGTCGAAAAACTAGCTCGAGCTTCTAGCCCTCGCATCATCCAAAGATTGCAAGTTTATCCTGGTAACATTACAGTTGATTTAATGGGATTCAGTATAAAAGCTACTGACATATAAAAGCATAAAAAATTAAAACGTAAAGATTATCAATCCGAATTTAGGTCGAACTAAAATTCGAATTAGCCGAGCTTTAATTCACGAAAAATGCAATTTCAGTACAAATAATATTTTTGGATGCACCTCAAAAACCGGACAAATCACAAAACAGACACTTCCAAAACCCTACATTAAAAAACCAGGCATTTCAAAATATAGACATTCATAAACCAGATCTTTCAACAAAAAAAGACGTTCAAAAACCATACTACATTAAAAAAATGATCTCGGGTCGCCTTGCTTGGGGTCTCACTACAAGGTCATTTGAAGGTCAGAAATGTTTCACCAGGGATTCATTTCGTAGGCCACTTGAAGGTCAATCAGTTTGACCCCCGGATTATTAGTCACACTTAGAATTCAATCATTAATTACATTTTCAGAATATGTACATTTTAAAATGTCTGTGTTTTGAATGTCTGTTTTTTAAAATGTCTGGTTTGTGAATCTCGGGTTTTGGAAATGTCTGTTTTGTGATTTGTAGGGTTGTTGAGGTGTACCCATATTTTTGAATAAGCTTTTACTATTTATATCGACAGAAAATATGGATATTTTGCATTCGAAATGTATCGGACAATAATAACAATAAAACATGAATAATCGCAATTAAAAAATAATTAGTATCAATTAGAGTTTTGTGTTCTTTATCATTTGAACATCAACGGAGATATTAAAATTCGTATTGTGATAAATTGACAAAGTCAAATTTCCTTTAAAAATTACAGCTGAATAAAATTCAAAAGAATTCCTGGCCTTTCCAATGTAGCATAACAAATTACACGAAGAAAACGCCTGAAGAAACGATAATGAATAATCAACCACGTATTGTGAATTACTACACTGATCTCCTACAAAGGCTTTTATGATATCAAAATTAGTCAATTTGTAATAATCATAAAGTTATGGTGACAATTGTAATTTGAGTATAATAAATACATTTCGAGTTTTACTTAAATATGTCGGGTATCCTGTGTATTCACGAAAATCTTGGTTAAAGATTTGTGTCTGCCGCTGTGTCATATTCAAAGAAAATTAAATACAGAAGATTAAGTACGAAAATCTGAATTTCAATTGCGACTGATTTCTATCACTAAGATCAATTATGTTATTCAGTATATTTACTATAATAGCCATTTTTTCTTTGAACTACAAAATACACTGCTAAAAGGAAACACATTAAATTTAATGAACATGTGCTGGAAGCAGATTGCAATTCCGACATTAAACGACTTTTAATGACAGAATTTAAATTTCATGCAAACAAAAAAATGACATGAATTAGCTTAAGTTTAATGTCATTCTCCATACAGTTTGATGTATATGTATATACATATGTGCCCTAAAAAATGGGTCCATGCCACCGAATGGAAAATTCACTGCAAAAATTCATTTAACTAGCCCTGGTAGAAAATTCGGTCTAAATGTTGGCAAGTTTTTTGGCCAATAAACTTATGTACTTCCAGTATGTGTGTAATAAAATGTGGCCAGTTTTCCATACAAAATGTAACAAGATCGTGGATTATTTTTCGATACCTTTTTTAGACAAACAGTGGACAGTTTCTGCTCGGTTTCTGGAAAAATATACTGAGAATTTTTAACACGAACAACCTACATATTTTTTTGTTTAGTTTCTAGACGATAAGTTAGGTAATATTATGTTTTTTTAAACTAACTTAAAAATTGTCTGGATACTTTTTATGCAGTTTCTGTTCAGCTTATATCAATTTTTTTTGTAATTTCCAAATACACGTTTTTTAAGCGTGACTATTATTAGAAAACAGATTCAATTTCGTTCAGCCGCTTACAAATTTTGTAATTTAATAAAACAATGTAAACCTATTGGTATTTTAAATTTACATTACGCATTGGTACAAAACAATTGTTAAATTGTGTACGTAACAATATAATCTCTCTAATTTCTCTAATTTCCAATGTCGATGAAGTTCCAATCGTGAAAGGTTACAACACATATAAAGAAACAATAATTAATATATTAACATAATTAAACCACTGTATAATATATTTTTAGAATCAATAACTGATTATTCCTACCGGTCAAAATTGTTGTTTCTATAAACTGGAGTAAACATCGATTGCTTAAAGTAAATACTACCGAAATTAGCACATTGTAAACTTGATAGAAATTACACATGAAGATTCTCATTTGAAATTCAATTGCTATTGAACGTGCAATCGTAATTTTTTGCAATATATTGTGCAACCAATCCGAAAGACTATTATGTCATTCGAGAAGGTTTATTTTCATTACACTGTAATAAATTGGATTCTATGGAAAGTGTAGATTAACAATGATTAATTGTCAAGTTTAATTATGAAACGTGAAGAATACCTGTCGACTCGCAATGTCGGTTATCCGATGAGGTCAATGAATGATGTTTATTTATGATCAGGTGTAGTAAACGAATTGTTAAATTTACACCTCCTTGCTAAAAGGATAAAATTTTATATAACTTAAAATTTATATTTAGATCTCTTAATTATTTCGTAAAATTTTTTATAATAATTTTTCACTCCATTTACAATTACATGGAATTTCATAATCGTAACATTGCAAAAATGTTTGATTCAAAATAAAGTTTTCTTCATTGATTTGAGTTGAATCATGATTAATAAGAGAAAGTTAAAACTTAGATGACGATTCAGTTTACAATTTGAAAATATTTTTATAAGAACGTTTATTACAGCAACAAAGAACAATAAATTTAAAAATAATTTAAAAATTCATCATATAAATGTTATCAGATTCACGAAACAAGCATAAAACAACATTTTCATCTAAAAGAACAATAAACATAAATTAGTCTGACAACTAACTACTTCTCTTATATAAAGTAAACCAGCCTTTTGAGAATTCCTTATAATTTCAATTTTGAAATTCCCCTGGCTCATAGATGAATCAAAGTTTAAACTAACATGCGAAAAGAAATAAGTTCAGACACGGCTACTTTCACAATTTGGAAATTCGAGTAAACTTCGAGACTTAAAAGAGTAAAAGTTTCAATCGGAATGTAGCAATCATAATATATATTACGAACCAAGTTATTACTCACCTTAAAGCAGCAGCCTTATTTACTTTCAAATGAGAATAGTTGGCAAGCGGAAGCGAAGCACGCTTCCCTTTGTATAAACGGCCTGATTATTTATTTTCGCTAACCCATTTCAACATTCTTTCATTATGGCTTCACGCACTTGCGCGTTTTTACTTGGTTTTTTCAATTTTAAAGTATGAGATATGCCGATTCGGTATAGATCATCATATTGTTGCGTATTAAGTGCAGAAAAAGAACATTTGAAATCAGTGTGCAGTAATTGTTTTTAAAAAAAAATATTTGGTTTTTAAAATTGTTTATTTGAGAAAAATATTTTTTGTAAATTTCGTTCATAACACTGACCGACAAATTTTTACTTTTTGTCTGCTTTTGTCAAGCAAAATATCATTCCCGATGTATTTTTTCGTGCTGAAAACGATGGAGCTAGCAGAATTTTGCTATTACGTCAGACTTTAAAGAAAAATGTGGTTAAATGTGTCAAAAATAGGGAGGGACTTTGGCCATATTTCGGTTTACTTTGTAGCAGAAGAGAATTTATTTGTTACAGGAGATTATCATTTCCGACTTATTTTTTCCTGCTGAAAACGATGGCGCTAGCGGAATTTTGCTATCACGTCACACTTTAGAGAAAGATGAGGTTAAATGTGCTTAAAAAATTAGGTTTAATTTAACCATTTCAAAATTCTGCTAGCGCCAACGTTTTTAGCATGAAAAAATACTTCTGAAATGATACTTCGCTTGTCAAAGCAAAATCAGTGTCGAACAGTGTAATTGAAATGATTATTAAGTCCTTTTTTTGGTAACGATGCTGTATTTTATAGTATCAACAACTTGGTACCTAATTACAAGTGTAAGTGAAGAGTAAATAATAATTGAAATAAAAATATTCAAATCCATAACAATATGCCATATTAAAATGTCATTAAGTAAATTAAAAACTGACAACATATGAAATGAAAACAAAATTAGACAGATATCAGAAAACCGTGGTTACAAATATTAAACAAAAATGTTTTCTTCGTTATTTTTCTGAAATGTCTTTGATATATCCCCTGTAAAAAAGATGATAGTTGATGAAAGATGATACTTTTCTACCATTTTACAATACAATTTTTAATTTGGCAGGACTCTGAATGAACAAAGCTAAATGATAGCTGCCAAACTTTTTAGTTACATAAATGATTGATGCCTTTTCATCCGGACACATAATTCAGGAAATCCCAAACATCTTCCATGATTTTGCAATCACTACACGCTGTCATTAACTATAACTGAGAAAGTACTGAATCACGTCACGTATCCAGAAGTTTCTAGCATATCTTGGGTTTTCGGGAAAATCCAGAATTCATCGACGCGAGACTAGTGATTTTGACTCCGATTACAGAACGCACTGTTGTTACCTAAGGACTGGAAAACTTGTCGATGTAATTGTTCGCAAATGTAAACAACAAGTTAACGGAAAATTTGGTATTTCCAGAGGTAGTGCAATAAAAAAACATTTACTTGAAAATCCTCCATGAATACAAAAGTTGAATTGTACTCGATGTTTGGTATCAGATTGATGTAATTATCAAAATTAAATTACAATATGTTTTGACACCGTCTCCTTTGCTACTAAAATGAAAGTGCTAATATTGATAAATTAAGTAGTGCAGATATTTTATTTTGAGGGTTAAGGTAATAAGTGTGGTCAAGAAAATATTAGAAACAATTGTATAATTTGCTCTAAACTACTGATACTTTATCTCGTTTGAAATCCAAATGAGAAATATGAGATTCATTTTTGTGATTAAATTTTTAGTAACTAAATTTTATTTTTCATAATTATTACGCTACCCAACAAAATTCTGTTACCATACAACTAAGATTCGATACTGATAGGATTTTTTATCCAGGGTGCAAATATGACCACAAAATAGCCGATTGGCTCTAGTTTTTGAGATATTAAAGGTCAAAAGGGTCACAATTTCGAAACTAGACTATTCACAGCCTAAAAAAATGCTGTTGTCCCGCCAGTAAAAGCCAGTTTTGATAGGATTTTTCCTGCAGAATCAAAAAATGTTCGCCCTGCAGAATCAAGAAATGGTTCAAAATGTAAATTCGTTAAACATCCATTAATATGTTTAAAACATTGATTCATCTACCTTTAATTTCGCACCCGGGAGGGCAGGGACCGAATTGAGGATCAAAATTACGTATCATGGCTTCTTGTGACAATAAATTGATTTTACGTGATAATTTTGTAGCAAAATGAGTAACAATGTAATAAAAAAGCCTCATGAAGAACTTTCTAAATATGTATTTTCACCCATTAACGCCTGAAATTATACTTTTTAAATTTAATTTCAATGAAGTACTTGGCGTCAAGTAGAAAAACATTGAATGGCACATATCTGATGAAGGAAGTAAAAATGAGCTGATGATTGGACAAGTAAATATTTTTACTAATAAAGAAAAAGAAAATACTAATTCATTACTAGGTAATAGGTAAAAATACTCAAATTTTTCATATAATCCTTTATTTCGAATTTAAAATTTTGTCAGACATTTATTCGATTCTCTAGAAGAAAAACTGTATAATTTTCTGAGTTTCATAGTGTTTATAGCCACATTCATGATGTCGGATAAAGAACAACTTCGTTATAATAAATAGTGATCAGTGTCTCATTCTCGTTAATGATTCATTCTTAAACACGTTCGACTAACTTGTAAATAACAGTGATTCCCTAATTCCAATTTTTGTAATATGTTTAGAGGTCAAAAGTAAAAATTAATTCATGAGATAATTTCAATTTTACATTAAAATAAAATTCAATATTTTTAGAATAGTTTTAGAATACTTTTAGAATAGTAGAATTTCACTACTGAGGTCGCCGTACGATGTCTGAATATGTCCTGGGATGCTTTTTAGGAATGTCCTCAATCAATGGAATTTCATGAATAAATTAACTAAATGATTATGCAATATAAAGAAAAGGTTACAGAATGTTTACAATCTCTTGTAAAGTAACTTAAAGTGTAATGTTAGAGTAAGGTGATAATCTTATAGAGAACTGAAAATTTGATGTTACAAAATCAGTGACATTAATGATATGTTAACCCTAATATAACCTTACAATATATTTAAACTGATCGAACTTTTGTATATCTGTTCGGATCCCGATATAGAAATGTATTAAGAAATAGCATATATTTTGCCACATTTCGATAGAAGGCATATTTTTTTATTATAAGTTATTGTATGGTGTGTGTGGAACTTTATAATGATGTTACTCCAATTTGTTATAAGAACATATAATTCTGAATATATCTAAATGCATATAAATGGAATATTAAAGAAATATAATGTATTCAAAATATTTGAATGTATTAATGGGCTCACGTCGATATAAAATGTTAACATTACGAGTACACATATTGTGAGTATTTCATGGAGAGATTATATAACATTAATTTAACATTATCCTAGGAACTTCATGTAACAAGTTTGGTCGATGATTCTCGTGTTAACGTAACATTAGCATAAGGTTATGTGAAAGTTGCTCAATCTTCATTTAATGTTACAAGCTTAAACTTGAAAGGTTATTATAACGTTACAGCAATAGAGATGTTCTGTGGGGGTAGGGAACGTGAAGGTGTGCTCTGTGGGAAGACTTAAAAAGTCCATTTTTCTCTTTAGTTTTTACGAAGGTTTTTGGAATAATGAAGATTTAGTACATACTCCAACCTACAAATAATTGATTATGTACATATTTATCCATTTCTATTATGAAACTGAACTTGAATTATATTTATCAATAGTTTCTATTCCTAACATTTACAATTCGTATCTAAAATGTATATTTAAAGTCATAGTACAAAGTACAATGTGACATGTGTTAATTGATAGTACCAGATTTCAATCATTTTCGAACTGAATGTTTTGCAATACATGGTATAAGACACACCTTTCAATTGAAACTTCATGTATTAAAATTTAAAATAAGTTTTGACAATAATATGTGGTTTAAATAGGTGAAGCAAAACAGAAATGTTTAATGAAAGTAGGAAATACAAATAATTATAATAATTATGAAGACTATTACTGCTAATATATGCCTTACTTTTTTAATTTATTACAGCAAGTATTTTACTCACAATTATTAAACACTGCATAAATTGCATTGTGTTTTTGCTAATTAAATTAGTAGTATAAATATAAATGACATATTTTTATTTCCTACCCAACGGTTATAAATTACTATTTATTTTAGTTTTTCTACGGATGTTCCTATGTGAACTTTGATGAGACATTTTTTTTCATGGTATCCTAGTTTTTCTCCTTTGAATTAGCTAACTGACAATGACATATCATACATATATAATGTATTTCTACTACACTAAAAAAATTCTTCGTTGATTTAACTATTTTTTAACTACTGAAAGTATTTCAATAGGTCATCAACGGAATTTTATAGATTATAGTTACAACCATAAAGGAGTTAAATCAACAAAATGTATAGTTATGGAAACGACATTTTGACAGTGAATTCTACTACATTTACAAACATTTGTTAGAGTACACTAAAAACTACTCAACATGCTAGAGCGATATATTTTTAATTGAATTTAGTAGAACTAAATTTTTAGTTGCTTTAACTGATTTACGGTAGTAAAAAGTAGTCAAATCAACTAAGAATTTTTTTGCAAACGTTTTTTTGTAGAATTATTTTTAGTGCAGCTACTGATGATTGCTTTTTTATTATATTAGTGCATGCCATCTTGAGTTTTATGCATAGTATCGCATTTCTTGACCTCCAATCATTCGAAATACTCTTTAGTTTACCAGGTAAATAATGTTAATTTAATAAGTAAGTATAAAAAATAAGATCGTAATTTTAAAAAATATAAAAACCAAAACATCAATCGGCATCAGTGCGTGATGTTTTCAAAAGTAAACAAAAAGTGCATCAAATGATATTAAAAAGGCATCGTCGGTTTTTCGTATGAATCAGTTTATTCATCCTGTAATTGGTCATTGTTTGATGTATTGCACTAATTATAAGTAATTTATAAGTAAAAAAAATAATCATATTGCTGAAATTAAACCATTCTACAAGTCACAGTGAACATCCTGAGCATGTATGTATTTTGTGCTTGCGCAAACAGTGAAGATTAATAGGAATTGAAAGTGCAGTTTTGACAAAAGTAGTGACATTAGTTACTAATAATTCACCGAATATCTTGCGTAATGTATGCAAAATAAATATGTATAGGTCAATCAGGAAGACTTGATGCGACGATTTTGCCAGGAATGGCCGAATGTTGTATATGGTTTATCGTTAACTGTGATTGGATGCGAGATGTACAACTCATTCAGAATATATATATATATATATATATATATATATTTCTCTACGTGTCGGAGTCCCCCTCTGCCCATTTCAGTTTTTGACAGAATTCAATGAACCAGGGCTTAAAATTTTCGTTGGAGTGTCTACTTTTCAATGGCGTGTGGCGTTGTGTGAAAATTCAAAATGGCGAAAAAAGTATAAAAAATGAAGCGAATATCTTTAAAGAAGAGTGCAGAAGGGACACTTCATTTGGACGATACTGTATACTGGGGAGTTCACGAGGTTGCTGGTTCCGATTATGAAGTCGAAATTGAGAAATTCAAAATGGCGGACCGAATATGGCCGACCAAAATGTCGAAATCTCACTTTTTTCTTATGAAACTCGATACTGGGGAGTTTTCGAGGTTGCTGGTTCCGATTATGAAGTCGAAATTGAAAAATTCAAAATGGCGGACCGAATATGGCCAACCGAAATGTCGAAATCTCACTTTTTTCTTATGAAACTCGATACTGGGGAGTTTTTAAGGTCGCTGGTTCTGAATCTGAAGTTGAAATTGAGAAATTCAAAATGGCGGACCGAATATGGCCAATTGAAATGCAGAAATCTCACTTGTTTCTTATGAAACTCGGTATAAAGGTTTTTTGAGGTCGCTCGGTGCCAATGTGAAGTTAAAATTCAGATACTAAGCCTCGGAATGCAAGACAGTCCTGACGCTCGAAAAGCCGTAACTATATTGTCCATTGAAAAGTAGACACTCCAACGAAAATTTTAAATATATATGTGTGTATTGCAATTTGAATTTGGATGCTAAATGTTCGAATGTTTAAATATGATTAGCAAATGTTTGTAACCGCGAAATGACAGATTAATGATAGACGTGAAAGAAGGAAGACGTAAACTGAATTGTATCGATTCTATTTTAAATAAATATTTTAAAAGTAATTTGCAAGACTATTGTGTGGATTACGAGGGCCAGGTATGCAAACGAGATCACAAAACAATAGTGTATGACAGTGTTCTTTATTAGAATATATTATAGAATATATTATATTACTTGTGAGAAACGAAAATGTGCCTACAAAATTTTTTGATGAAACGTTGAGAAATTTAAATAAAAGAACTGCTTCTTCGTCTAGTGGAAAAACCAATAATTCAATAATTTCGAAGAAATTTGTCAAGTACTACTCTGAAATGAAGTCTGGTAATCCTTACGTACTTTTAAAACATGCGTTAACAATATCAAAAACGACAATGAGAATATATTAGCTCAAAAGCCAAAAGTTGAATTGATTGTGAAATTGTTGAAAGATAAGGTCAACGCTGGTGAATAAAAAAATTATCACTTGGAATACACGAATTTCTGTTGCAAGGTAAACCTTTGAAATTAATAGTTAAGCCACAAAAGAGTGATGAAATCCCAATTCCAACTGATGACATTGCTAAATGCAAAATTGATTAAATATGAGTTTTAGACATGTAGAATCTGTCACATTGTCATTACGATAGGCAACAAAGAACCGAAAATTATTTGAACCTACGTTAGAATAAAAGTTGGTTGCAAAAAATAATACTCCAAATCAATTTGTTGAAATCCAGCCTGTTGAATTGGATAATACTAAAAATAAAATTACAACAAATTTACAACAAGAAATGGTTTACTGTACAAACGTGAATGACTTATTAGAAATAAATAAATGCAAAAAAAGCCTCCTTTTTTATTTGTTTTTCAAGATTGCAGCCAAAATATAGCCAAATGTCAACTGCTATCATCATGTTTGTATTCAGGAAGAAAAAAATACATAAAAAATGGTTACAGTTTTTCATTGTTTCGAACATGCACCTTTCCCAAGATTGCCTAAATTAATCTTTTTTCTGACCTTTAAGGGAAAAAATGGATTACATATAATTATATACAATTTTTTATACAATTAGATCCAATTATATATAATAAGATATAATTATATATGTTTATATACGATTATATACAATTATGTACAATTTTTGATACAATTAGATCCAATTATATATGCTAATATATAATTATATATGTTTATATACGATTGTATATAATTATGTACGGCCAAAATCCATATATAATTATATATAATAATATATAATTGGATCTAATTGTATCAAAAATTGCATATAATTATATATAATCGTATATAAACATATATAATTATATATTATTATATATAATTGCATCTAAATTTATATATAATTATATATAATCCATTTTTCCCTGGTTACAGTATTGAAACGAATCACGAAAGAAGATAATCGCTCTTAAAGAAATTTCTAATAAAAAAGTCTTTGGATAAAGGATGTGCACGTCATTTAAAAATTTATATCTTTATGAGTTAAGATCGACCGATTCCTTGTATTTATGAGAAACCAATAAATATTTAGTTCGTATGATATCAATTTATTCCATTCGACAATTTGAATTGGGTCAAATATGTATTTAATTTAAAAAAATGTTCCAGATAATGATATTCTTGATATATTAAATATTAAAATAGTTATAGGAATATAATTTATTAAATTTCTTAAATTTCGAATATCTTGATTATTATTTGAGTGTTAAACAAATAAGTACGAATTTAGAAAAACTACAGAACAAGTAATAACGTCATCATATGACAGAATCAGTTTTTTAGTTCACAATTTACCTAAATAAAGTTACTTTTTTCTAGTAATTATTTACTTGAAGCAATGAAATATTTTGTGGACTTCAGTACACTGACATTTACTTGCTGGATAAAATAAAATTAATATTTAGTTGAATTAACAAACTATTTTTCTATTATAACTAAATATTTATAAATTTGTTGCCACTATTCAAGTAAATATTCACTTGAAATTAGGAAATGGTGTCAACAATGAAAAATTCTTAGAATTAATCGAAAAATATAGTAGAATTTTCAAAAATTTTGTTGATGACATTTTGAGAAAATTTTGTTGAAAAGTTGATAGTTTTCGAGGAATTGAATTTCAAATATTATAGTTTAGGAGTTTACGATTTTCTCCAATAATATTATTCATCAGAGAATACACTAAATTTTTTTCAGAATTTTTCATAAATAAATTATAATTTTGAAAAAAATGTTGAAAAAAATTTTCTCAAAATGTCATCAAAGAAATTTTCATTGTTGACGCCATTTTGAGGTCGTTAGAATAATGTGGAGGAATAAAGTAAAATTTTTTCTTAAAATTCAACTATTTTATGCGCCATTATGCACGGTTCCAATAGAATTTCAATATTCTAACAGCTCAAAAAAAATTGATAAGAATAAATAATTGCCATTTTTTTGGAAATTTTGTTAAAATTCGGCGCTATATTGCAATTCCTGAAGGCTGAAACTCAATTTTGACTTCAGAATCTTGAAGTGTGACCTCGAAAACAATAGGATATGTACCTTTCAATTGTTTTCTCGATTTTAATACGAAATACTTGATTGAAAATGAAGTATAAAAAATGCCACTTCAGGCGTAAACGGGTTAATACTCCTTAAATCTTTATTTTCTATTTATATCGAATTTCCTCTGAACACAAACTTACAAAAATGTATTAACCAGTTAGTAGTATGATTAGCACAATACGTTTTACATATCTTTACTTAATAATTTACTTCATATTATCAGCGATGAGTCAAGTACACATACTTTCTTTTGGCAAAAGTTCTCTTTTTCGAGAAGATCGAATTTTACAAGGCAAACCTTTCAAAATCGGACATAAACCCCGGATACTTCCGTAAAAATTAAATTTACGGTTATGGTTTTCGGACGTGCATTAGGACGTCCACCTTCCATTCGCATGTGAATCGTAAAGGTCGAATTTACGATTATGTTTTTCGATGTTTTGTGAATACTATTATAGGGTTCCCCTTAAATTTCAAAAAAAATTCCAGAGATTTTCTTGAGTATCGGCCACCGTGCACCACCCCCTCCAGCCCCACCCCGTCTCCCCACGAAAGGTACCTCGAGGAAGAAAGAGAACCGGCAGCGCGCTCTCAAAGTCCCGGGGCACAAGAGAAGGGGCTATCGCATATAAGACTGAATATGAAGGGGGCCCGTCTTTAGTTTATCACAAAGCACCTGCGACACTCTCTCTCCCACACCGACATTTTTTTTCGAAAAGACCAAAAAAATCGAACCGTCGCGATTTCGGTTGCGTACCATGTCGGATTCGACCAAGTGACAATTGTTTCCTTGCAACCGTGTGCAACCAAACACATCGTGATTTTAGACTAAATCGTAGGTGCATTAGTCGCGTGTGGTGACGAGTGGTGATTTTTCGAGGCTGTGATTTACGAAACGATTTTTATTCAAAAGAATCAACCAAAAAACAACGATGTATTCGAAGATCCAAATCGCCTGTTTCCTGATCGTGGGATTATTTGGGGCACTAACCAGGGCGCAAGTACTCGTCACGGCTGCCCCTAAGACCAGTCCTGGAATAAACGAACCAGATTTCGTTACGCGTAAGTAGCATTACGCAATTCAATTAATTATCGTATGTTATTATATTATCATCAAAATTAATGTCGTGAAATTTTATATAATTGTTACGTAATTTCGAAGCACGAAATAGGCCGCCGTTCTCTGACTCGGTTCCAACTGCAGTTGCAATGATGATAATTCGGCCCCAGGTTGATATTTCTTCATCGTTAATTAATACTTTTTACAGTCTTCCGTTTGGTCGCGGGTTTAACCTCCGAATGAATTGGTCAATAAATATTGTACTGAAAATAATGAAATTCGCATTAGATAATAAATGGATTACAACAATATTATAAGTCGCAAACGTATCACGACCAATGTGTATTAGGTAACTGAAATCGTTATTAAGAAATTGTCATTATGTAAAGTTGTGTACGAGATGACTGGTTCGGTAATAAGTAAATTGCGCGGTTTTACTCAATTAATTAGAGGATTCGTGTAATTAATGAATATTACGTATCGGAATTATATGTTGGTAAAGTCTGAACGATTCCATCAAATCTGACCGACTTCCCGGAACGGTGTTAGGAACTGCTGACTAAAGAATTCCATTATAGCTTCAGTAAGAAAAAATATTTCCATTTTCACTTTTTTGCTAGGTAATAAAGCATCGAAATGTAAAGTGATGAGATAAATCACAACAAAAATAATGAAATACGTTGACATTATGTTAATTGGGTCAGTAGATACCAATACTATCATCAAACCCAACAAAGTTTCTGAACGCTGAATGCTGGTATGACATTGACAACATAATTATCATAGCTCTATCATTTTAAACTTTTGTTAGTGGTGTAATTTGTGGGTAAATAATTTGGCTATTATCTCGATTTTTGTGACATCATTTAATGAGAGGTTGATGGACATTAGGGGAATTTCCACCATTCAATAATTGTCTCTTCGTCTTACTCGATAATGGATGACTTCCATGTTCTCGAAAAAAGAATAAATTGTACTGAGGATCTAAATGCTTCGCATTGTCAACTGCGTCAATGATTAAGGGTACAATAGAAACTTCCTTAATATCTACCTTGGCGTCATACGCTATTACGACCGACGACCGTACACCTCGTAACGTTGGATTGAAACTGCGGACGTGAGATGCACTCTTTTGTTTATTTTCTTTTTAGTAATCTTAAATCAAGCTACGTGCCTTGAATTACGCAACGATGATGCGGTACTACAAACTTATTGAAAACAACAGACGAATACCTAACCTCCATAGATTTTTAACTTCGATTGAAAAGGGCATAGATAAATTTCCACGTTTCAGTCAGCAATGTAATAAACTTTCACTTTTGACTCTTTGAAGGTGTATTCCCAAGGACGTAATTTCTCAGCCCATCGATAGAAATCGTAGGTTCGGCTATTTTTTAGAACAAGGCTCCGGTTGAATTAGGTACAGCAGGTTTTTGAATCGATAATCTATTCAAATTCTTTGGGTGGTTTCTACACTTTCTTCGATAATCGTTTTCTTTTAATGGGAGAAAAGTAGGATATCTCACGTAACGGATGGATTACACGTGCATTGCGTAATGGCGTCGCAAACAATTGAAAGTAATGGCGAATTTAGTAAATATTATGAATATTATGAAGGCGTACGAGTAATGTAAAAATTTTATTTAATTACGAAGTAATGATAAACGTTTTGGATTCAGGAAAAGTGAAATTTAATAAGGAAGTAATTTTAGTGGAATACAATAGCAGGATATCTTTAATATCGTTGGGTGTTTTTGTTTAATCTTATTGTTACGTATTCTGTAAGTTTTCAATTCTTTGCCGATCACTTTCAATAATGCAAGTAAATAATACATTCATATTAGTCATAGATCTTAGTTTTTTGAAATTATAAACAACTTTTTATAAGTTTCTTTAGACGTGCAGCAACTCATTTAACCTCGTTTCATTTAACTTTCATCATACTTAATCTGATTTCACTTTTTCAAGCACTGTTTTATACTTTGTTATCATTTATAACATTCTTAGATTGTCTTTTGTCTTCTTCAATGTTACTCCTTTCAATACATCTGTTCTTTAGGGTTACATTCAATTTGAAAACATTCTCTAATATTTCTCTTTCAAATCAGACTTTCAATTTAAAAATGTACTGAACGAATGTGTTAATGTCCAAAACTAACCTATTATTAAATTACGCTTCTATAAAGATCTTGATTTGCTTATATCAGAAAATATTGGGCATTTTCATATAGATGTATACGTTTTACCGATACTTTTTTCATGTTTTATTTTTATATCCATTTTTTTAATGTTCTTTCTTTAAATTAATCTCGATTCAGATCTTTTTCTTAATTTGCTGTATATTTTTTCGATTTTATTTGATTTCTTTTTAAATTAAATTTCAATCCTGTCATAACTATTTCACCATTGTTTGTAGTATTTGGATTGGTTTCGTCTTCATATTTGTGTTTTTTATTTTTTCCATCTTTTTATTATTAGTTCAAGCCAATTTTTCTCTAACCTAGTATCATTTATTTTTACATATAATAATTTCTTTCATTTCATAAAATTTGTAAAATGAAATTTACTAAAAACGTGAAATATTCACATTGTAAATGTAAGTGTGAAAAGAATACTTATTGTTTTTAAGAAGATCAGTCGATAATTTCGTCTATTCTAGAATCTGTAAGAACATTGTTTTCGTAACTGACATTTCTTTAATGAACTTCATACAAATGTAAGTATCAGATGTACATTCAAAATCATTAATTATTTGCAAATAATCTGCAGGATATTTAGAGCTCTGATAATTAACCATTCAGGAAATTTAAACGATACGCAACATTAATCTTAGTTAGAACGTTTTATGCTATTTAAGACAATTTATACTGTATTACAAATTATAATCACGTTCGTTTTCCATTTTATAAAAGTCGACCGATACGAAATATTTAATAATAAATGAGTAAAATGTAGAAAGATATTTTCAAATAAAAATATGAATTCGAGGACTAATGATCTACAATAAAATAGGTATATACCTATTTCTTCTTAAAAATTATGTTTCAAAAATTGGATTAACTATTTTGTTTGATTATGACATCTTGATTAAGTTTATAAGACGTTACTCCTAATTGTTGGGTCTATGTAGAAGCATTTATTTATTTACTTTCAAATAAAAAAAAAATTTAAAACAGTCTGATCTACGCTTGATGTATAAATTTGTTCATAAACATAATTTTTGTTATGAACGACATCTAATGAATTTGTTATGACAAAATAGAAGTACCAGGTACTCTTTTATTGTAATACTTACACAGTGATATATGATAGTATGTATACTGAGTTATATAGTTTATCAACTAATTTATTGTTGAAAATAATTTATAATACAAAATATATAATTTATTGGTCTCAATTATAAATTTTTTATTACATATGTGGTTATACAAGTTTTAATATACTCACATGAAATGATGTGATCAATGAAATATTAGAAAACTGATTGTTTATAAAAAATCATAATTATTACTGGTTCGGACATTTGACTTAAAAGTACAAATATAGGATTGATGTCAGTTTTATATACTAAAATTTAAGCAAATTTTAAACCTGTGGTTTTGACCTGCGATTTTTTTTAATTATCACCAATTCTTTAAATCACATTATTTTCATTTGTACGATCGCATTACAAAAACTACGCATTCTCGAATAAAAATATGGGTTTAAGGGTATGATCAAATATTAAGACAATTTTTTCAACATAAATTTTAGAAAGAAATAGTTGCATACCTATTTAATTTGCACAAAATAAACAATTCGCTATGCTATTGTACACAATGTACATTTATTTACTGTACTAAATAAAGATCTAGTGATCTTCAAAAACTATTTTTAATACTCTGGGAGTAGAACTCGATTTTGCGCCCTGCAGCGAAATCTTCGGGCGCAAATTATCGAGCCCCACGATCCTCGTATTAAAAAAATATCGTTTGCAACATGAGCGCAATTGCCGGTCCAATTCCTCAACTGAATTTACTTATGTTTTCGCATAAGGTAAATGTGAACCTGAAAACAGATTAGTCTGAACGAATTAAAAAATGAAAAAAAAAATACATAAACCTCGGTTTTTTCGTGTAACCATTTGTATTTGAATTTTGTTGTAAATAGATATATAAAAACGACTGCACAAAAATAAAAATTATCCATAAAACAGTATTTTAACATCCTCAGTGAGAAATACTCTGTACCATAAAATCAAAAAATTGGCTCTGAACGTTCAGATATGTTATTCATTGAATGTGTACAATAACTATTTCGAACAAAAAAAAAAATATTTGCCATTGGATAATTACTCTCTACAATACAATTACTCTTTACTTATATCAATATTTATTTATTATTTTTTATGCCAACAACCGTGTAAACTATTTATTTTTTGTTGTTGTTATTCCAAATATTTATTGTTAACAACTATGCAGGCGCTGAATGACGTATTTCCTCGTTTAGAACAATTTTGTTATAATATTTATTATTTTAATATGATAACATGTATGTTTTATTAAGGGCTTGAAAATATTTAACATATTTAAGTTGCTAAGAGAAGAAAGATTTATTTCTCTCATCTGCAAACTATTTGAACAAATAGTTTATGTTTACATCTTAACACATTATCTTTTTGAATAAAATTGATACTTGTCTAAAGTAGTAGATTGTACGACGAGGGAGCAACATAGCATTTTGCAATCAAAGAATGACAAACTTATTCTGCTTGCGGGTAAAATTATTTTTACGGAAATTAGGTGCCAAGGGCGCAAATATCGATCTTCGACGATTGTGAAATTTTGTCGTCCGAGCGAACTGAGGCTAACAATCACACTCGTCGGAGATCGATATTTCGCCCGTGACCAATAATGTATTTTTTGATCCGATTGTCATAGGACTCGATAATTCGTGGCCGAAGCTTTCGCCCTAGAGCGAGACATCGAGTTTTACGGCCGGAGAGTCAAAAAGTCCTATTTCACGCTCATAGTGTGAGGAGATTCATTGTTCATTACAGGGTGCATCACTTTTCATTTGTATTCTAGAAAGAATCGGTCCTCTTCAAGCAGTTTATTGTTAAAGTTTATGTAATTCTAGAATAAATTATTGAATTTTTAATATTTATAAATATGTCCTTCACACGTGTACATTTTTTCATCTTAAACCAGTACTCTCCACGGTCGTCAAATTGTAAAATTCCACTTCATGAAAACACACTTTTTTTCCATTTTTTATACAACGTGACAATTTTTTTCTGTGTAATTTGTCTGGAAGTATCATTACGTACCTGTGACCAAAATTATCTTAAACGACGGTTGCCGAGACTGGCAAAGAGTTTGCACTTTTAATACCATCTCTTAGTCCACCTTAGAATGTTTTAAAAAATAATACGCCGCAAGCGCAAAATAATATGCGGGTACTTGTTACACAAAATGTAAATGCACTATTAAAACCACGCATGACGAATTACATTTCACGCTGAGATACATGCATGCAAGGAGTGAAATCGATGTGTCGCAACGTGGCCTTGAGAACTCGAATTCGAGTATCGATTACTGATTGCTGCATCAACACCATTTTTTTTCTTGATAAAAATCAAGTGTTTTTTAAATGTAATTTCAAACTAATTTTCACCATTGTGGCACTCGTCTCTGCCCAGAATATTGCAGACTTTCTGGTGTGAAACGTATCTGTGATTTCCAAGAAGTATTTGGGTTAAGTAGTGGAACGCCGATCTGCATTTTGCAATCATCAATTTTAGCGTAATACATTGGTAATGGCTTTATTACGTGGGGAATAGAGTAATTTTGTTAACACCCAGTAAGTAACGTGTAATGGGACAGAAATAATGTCTTGCTAAACGTATTTCATGAATATACAAGTTTATGAATGAAACACTTAACTTTGACGGTGATAGAAAAAAACAGATAATAAAAATTTTAACTACTTTGAATAATAAAAACATTAAAACATCATTAGAAAATTATTTTATGCTGCAATATTGCATTGAAACTATTCTAATTTCTAAAATTATTGATTGTCGTAATAGTCGTTTTAAGATTGATGAACATATTTGACTATTTCATTGCGGACTTATATTGTAATTGATTGTTAGAAAAAGTACTGCACTAAATAAATCGGAATGTCAGGTATTTCAAGATAGTAGAGACGGTTTTATCGAAGAC
This sequence comes from Trichopria drosophilae, assembly GCA_030407085.1. Lineage (NCBI taxonomy): Eukaryota > Metazoa > Arthropoda > Insecta > Hymenoptera > Diapriidae > Trichopria > Trichopria drosophilae. The sequence goes on from CM059582.1 coordinate 197,144,408, forward strand.
GATGAAATTCGATGTACATGTAAAATAGAAAGGAGCGAGCATGAGATTCCACGAGAATGCTCGTCTATTTTTACCTAACCAAATGTAACATAAATATGTTATACGTATTCCCACCGTGTTATTTTTCACGGATCTACACCTTATAAATAATTCAGGAAAATCCTGGTACGCAAACAACGTGCTCGTTGTAACTGAAATTGTATGTGTACTAAAAATCTGAAAGTTCAACTTAAAGTGCAATTAAAATTAACAATCGAATTTTATAAATGTTCGTGATGGTGAAATGCAGGACTGAATTATTATTGTACCATTTCATGATACTTCTCTTCAACTTTAAAGTTTTCGTTAAAGAAATAGCTTCAGTCTTTTTATTTTTGTGCTTATCTGTAGTTGAACTGCAAACTGATTGTTAACTATAAAATTTACTAACGTTTTTTGATGTTCAATTTTAAAATTTAATACAGAATATTACTAAAAATGTTTACCGATTTTTTTTTATTCGTATGATGTTTTCCGTAATTGTAAATAAACTAAGCACATCTGAGTATTCTTGCGAATACGAGAAGAAAACTAATAAAACACAAATCGTATAATAATTGTCAATTTAGTTAAATTAAGCCTATAAAATATTCATATTAAATTTGGCTAAATGACAATTAATTGCTAAAGTAAGTAGGTTAGTCATTCCACCAAATAAATGCACATCCCAATGAATGGTCACTTCAGTTGAAGTATACTCATCGAATAGAAGTTGGTGACATATAACTCATTCTAAGTGAGTTTTCAGTCAGATGCATATAGAAGTTAGCCAAGAAAATATTTATGTTAAACATTGTGTAAGATGTCTTTTTGTACTTTGAAGTTACTTTTCTGATGATTATTCTTAACTTCCTGTCATAGGATAATTTCTAACATTTTCTTGTTTATGTTTAATATATTTGCATCTTTTATAACACATTTGTGTCTATTTTTGAGAGACTAAAAAACAGCATGTTTACTAACTTAACTGTGTTATAAATGGTGGACTTATTTGTTTGTATGTTTAATTTATTTAGCTATGTTTAACAACCTATAAATTAGTGAACAACGTTAAATAATTGAAAAATAGCGATGTGGGCATGAAAAACTAGGGATTTTTATTCATTGATAACAAAATGTACATGCAAAAATATTACGACGAAAGGTAACTTCACTAATTCATTTTTGTGATTGAAACATGAGAATAAATTAAGCTCTAAAGACAGTAATTTCAATCTAGCATGGAAAGTCGAAGTTAATAAATCTTGAAGAATTACTCTCTACTTAAAAGATATAATTATTACAGATCATTGAAAATTGGACTATTAAGACAGCAGTGATATGAAATTATTTAGAAACTAATATCAGTGTTAAATCATTCACATTTCGTATACTTTAAATTAATTAATCACCCAACTTTCCTAAAAATTCTTGCCTAAAGAGATTTTAAATTTTTAAAGCTCTATATTTGACATTGTTTATATTTTCATTATATGTTGTATTTTAAAAAAATTAAAATTAATGCAATGAATACAAAAATGTATTTTATTTACACTGTTTTGGTCCTGTTACAGTCAGTTATAAACGGAAAATCACGTAATTCTTGTATAGTTGGAATTCGATTGTAAAATGCTTTCATCGTATCAAGTTTCGTAAATAATTGAGACTATGTTTAAAAAACTGCAGTGGTTACACGTGCTTAGAATTCAGATATCTGATGAGAGTTGAAATCTGAAGTTGGGTATCTACAGAGTCGAAAAATTTATGAGAATCATGTAGATGAACATTTTTTTTTAGAATTATCTTCGTTTTAAGCTGCACTAAAATCGTATTACGTAAGATTTGAATAATCACTTTTTTGTGTCGAATTTTTGGACTTCCGTTACTATCAAATTTAACATGCCTAATTTATGCAAATGTGCAGATAATCGGAAATATTTGATCCTCTCTTAATTCGGAGCAGCGATATAGCAAGCAAGCTTACGATTTATTCCTTGTGCATTAAATTTTTCATTCGTTGACCTTGATACCGTAGACCATGACCGTACTTTCCTGGCAGGTAATCCTTAATTCTTAATGCTGCCTTAGTAGTCAAGGTCTATCTAAATTATGACGAAACCGGGTTCTTGCAAATTGCAAGAATAGGATATCTAAACTACAAATTTTGTTCCGGTTTAGTATAAAACTTATTTACGAAAATTTATTCAATAACAAATAGAAGATTTTCAAAATATTTAAGAAACATAAAAATGATGCATATTTATCAATTTATTGGTTCCTTCCTTGGTATCACAGGATATTTATTGTTCTTGAACAAATAAATTCGGTGTAAAATAAAATTCGTTTCGTAATATTAATCGACTATTTGTACTATTATCATAAAATCTATAGAACACCATCTTGTATGTTAGATGTACGCTGGCATTACCAAATGACTTTATTTTTGAAAGTTTGAAATCAGGATAAAGTTTTCGTAGTTTTTCGACCATTTTTATTGATTTAAAATTTGTCCTTTAAAAATTATACTTTACGGTTCCAGTGGAACCCAACAAATACGAATTAGTTTATCTATGAGAAAACTAAATTTCGACCATAAAATAAATATGTTGTTTAACGTGCGCTTAAAAATAATTAAAAAACCAAAAATGAAAACGCTTAAAATTTTCTTGCCGCTCTTAAAATATCTTTATAGATAAAGAAAAATTGAAAAATCAAAATCATACATGGAGGATTTTTTGTTCGTTATAAATAAATTTTATTAACAATTAAAAAATTGTTATTAATTATTTGGAAAAAATGCTTTTGCTTAGAATTTTTAATAATTCTAAACAAATTTTACTTAGGAATTTTTTTGTAAGATGCGTATCTTTAGAGACAAAAGACACCGACAATTGCATCGAAAAAAAATTGGATATATTTTTGGTTCAGAATTATGCAAAGAATAAAAAAATATATTTTCGGGCCAATTGTTTCTAACCGTTAACAATATTTGTTAATAACAATAAAAAAAGCCATCTGTACATGATTTTAAGTACTTTTACTATCTGCGTGAAGAAAGTTTTTTAACTGCTTCTTAATACTTTTCTAGTTAAGGTAGCTACTTTTTCTAGTAACGAAAAACAAAACTTACAACCTTTTGAGCATGCACTCACAGCCGAGATAAACGCATTTTAACATAGAATTAGACTTATTCGGTTTATTATTTATTTAGAGTCAATGAAAACCAATCCGATAAAAAAATGTGTTGTTAAGTTATATCTTGGTCGCTGTTTTAAATTTTTTAGTTTATTTCAGTACAAATGTAACACAAATTTTGTAGCATAAAAAAGGTAGAACTACAATCTACTCATTGAATTAATTTATAATAAGACGGATGACGTAGGGATCGAAGCACTAAATAGGTTAATGCACCTAATTAATTCCAGGGCATCTTTTTTCACGTGGGTAGGATTATTATGTATGATTTTTTGCATACCTTGACTATAGTAATTATATCTGAATGAACGAATAATACAATCCAGCTTGATTAAAAAATATAATGCTGGTTTTCGGTGTCTATCACAGATTTGTTCGTTTCGTACGAATTGTAGATATTTTTTAAAAGTTAATTTATTAGGAGTACTACGAAAATTAAGCGATAAAAATTGGCAAATATGATAAGAATACAAATTCGTAACTTTAAGTAAAAACGTAGTTGCTACTTAGGAAGAAAAGTAACAAGAATACCAACTAACCTAAAATGGTAACTAGAATAAGTAGTTAATGCATGTTTACCACTTTTTGTAGTTGGAACAACAGCTGCAACAACTTCTCTCAATACACAACAAAGTTATACTAACTATTTTTTTCTGCGTTGTTAGACTAAATATTTTTAAAATTTTTGTGTGGAAAATTACTATATCAAAGAAAACCGTATTAAATAAGAAACAACGACCGAATCTATAATTTTCAGTGGAAATCATATAGAGCACTGGATATAACAATTGTATAGCCCATATTTAAATAAAATGAAAATGAAAGGCAAATAACAAAGACTAATAAAACTATTGATATAAAACAAAATCTAAAATTGGACGTTTCGCAAATTAATGTTAAATATTAAGATATCACAACAATAAAAAAACTCTTTACTTAAAACAAGAAGATAGTATAAAAGTTTTAAGAAGATATTACGTAGATGGTATGATGTGCACATAGGTCTTAAAGATGCTTTTAATTTAGTACCAATTTCTTACAAACACTCCAAATCCTCAATATTAGTTTTCTTCGATTTATTAAAAAGAACTGTCCTTAAATCTTTATGGTAGGTATATTATTTTAAGACAAGTTTGATTATGCGGATTACAAACATGTGAATATATGATTAAAAGGTTGTATGTATACCTTAATATTTAATATATTAAATCCTATAGGATTAATGAGAATCCATAAATTAAAAAATGCACAAATTTAGCTTTTATAGCATGTCTAATAATTATTTGCTTAGTCATTACCAAATAATTCTTACAGTCATTATACCTACATTACCCAATTTTAATCATTAATGAAACCAATACGTTCACGGGAAGCGGTTAAATAATAATGGTTGAAGTGACGTCTAATTACCCAGAAAATGACTTCTCAAAGTCGGGAATATTTTCCTTAAACATTAAAAGTAAATTAAGTACTGTAAGATTTATTTACTAATAAAAATAAGACATAAAACGGATTTTGGCATAAATAAGGTTTGCATTTTTAATGTACAACGTATAGACATCTTAAAATCAGATATTATGATATTCTTTAAAACTATAAGAGAATTCATTCAAAAATAAGTAGACTTGTAATATGCTAATTAGAATTGAAGCTTACGCTGTTGTAGACAGAAAGTCAATTCATCAGTGTATAGAATAAACGGCTCTTTGCGCAGTAATGCCAATTTAGCGAAATATCGGGTAATAGTACAAGAGGATTTTCCGTTTATTGGGATAGGGTAAATGTACAAAATGCTACAGGTGTATATGTATATTACTGCATTTTTGGTTGCGAGGCGAAAAACCGAGAAATCAAAAACAATTAAAAAAATGACTGCGGATGGTTTTTTTGGCTGACGGATTTTCGATCCGCACCCGCATTTTTCAGTTAAAATGCAAAAATGAATGATATAGAATTATTATTCTGTTTCTAAAAAATCTCTATATATAGTTCAATATTTATAACAAAATTTATCTAAACATATTTATCTATGTAAGAATACGTTTATTTTTTGCCCAAGTACAATTAAAAACTGGGCACCTAAAAATTTGACAAATTGGCATTTTTTCTAGTGTTACGGTACTGCAACAGAATTTTATAAGTAGGTCCAAATTAATCCCATAGAGTTGGAGGTGGTCAAAAAGAGGTTTTTATACTATACTATATGTATTTAAAGAAAGCTAATAATAAATAAAAACTGAATCACATGCATCATTGTATACATATTATCTGACACTACCGGTATTACTGATCGTCTCCTAACCTCGATTCATGTACTTAGATCAGTCTCTAATGTTGACGACATTTGTTTATAGTTGCACTATTCATTGATATCTTTTGTTATCTAAATTATGACAAAAAATCGGGGATCGCTGATATGTATTGCCATCCCTTGGTTTTATAAACATTACGATACAATAGGAAATTAAAAAATGTTACTACAGTTGACAAATATTATAATCCGGAATCTATGTTTAGAGCAGGATTCTAGAGTTGATTATTCATTATTAATAACAATATTAATAACAAATTTGCACTTCCTACTGTAATTAAAACCATCAATTAAAAAATCTCAATAAGCATGTGCGACCTATACATCAGGGAATCCTTTGTCCACAGAATCTTATTTATATAGCTTCGTTTTCTTGCCAATGTTGTAATTGAAAGGAAAACTATGCATTGAGAAATCATTAATTCTTCAACATTTTAAAGATAAACAATAAAATTCGGGATTGCAAATATTCGCAGTAACAGGTACTGATATGCGCAGTAATAGGAGCAATATCGCAATAATAAGTTTATTAGGACCTTATTATATTTTAATTGATTATTGTGATGTATAACTGATAAGATTTTTTTTTAAACATAATGTATGTTCAGCTATGCAGCAAATTCTTAAAAGACTCTTCCAATGCGAAAGTAATGAAAATGTTATTTCATTGCAATATAACCTTTAATGCTGCAAAGTTTGGTACATTTACCGTAGCTCATCCTAAAATGTACTACTGAATTGACATAATTCGTTTTCATGTACACAGGATGCAGCATAAATGTAATTTGAATCATTGTAAACTTCCCACAAGATGAAGAGATGTAACGTGAGTCGGATTCTACCAATGAAAAATCTATAATTTCCCCCCCTCGACCGAGTCGCGTGCATTCCTGAGGAGGAACCTATATCAATCACGATGAAATTTTACCGATTTTTAATCTTAATTGAAAAGGTTATTTTTGATCATCAGACGAACGAAGCAGAATTCCCTCATTGAAGAAATGAGAGAACTCCACCTCTGGCGTTTCATCCCGATCCCACAAGATCTTAATATGCATCAGTATCATGTCATCCGATTCTATATAATACCCTAACTTCCATTTTTTTAAATTGAAATCACATCACTTTTAGTGATTCGCTTAATCACGAAATAGTTCAATCATAACGGTCTCCAAAATCTTCTTCAACAACACCACTGGCCATAATGAGATGAATAAGCACCAGTACCAAATTTCAAAAACATTCAAAATGCCAAGTGAATCTAGACAACCAGTAAAATAAAGTCATCCAATTTTGCTTCAGTGATTGTTACCGATAACAATACAGTTGCCGAGGAGGAACTTCGGGTTCACGATAGTCCCGAGTCGGACATCAAACGAAGCTATTCGCAGAATAATGGCGTATATGGCGTAACACACAACGAGCCGGCGTGGCGAAGGTTATGTCAGACATTGCACAACCTGGTGGCAGGATCGGTCGGAGAAAGTCGGGACTTGAGACTTGAGAGTAAGACCGACATAGCCATGAATGACGAGATTTGCGACTGTATCTGATGAGCAAGAGTGAAAGCGTATTTGAACAAAAATACCCGTGTGTTTGGACCACATTCCGCCTAGGTGCTTTCATAATATCCAATAAAGAATACCTGGAAATGCGTGTGTCGATACGGAATAGCGATACGGAGTAGTATGAAACCAATAAGGAGAACAAAAGATTTCTACAATGTTTATAATATTGCATCAGTCAACTCGATGAAAATGGTTTCAGAAACGTTGAGATTTGATCCAAATAAACAAATTGTCAATTCAACCGTTCAAAAACTTGCGAGACTAATGAAAAATGCTAAACTACCATAAGATAACTAGGATGATGATGATCGTACAAAGGGATGGTTGCGGTTAGGCATCACTTTTTAATCGGCAATTACCATCAATGTCGGTGCTATCCAAAGTATCCTCGCCATCTGATCACATAACATTTGTTTGTATGCGTCGAAAATGACTATTGATTTCTTGTCGTGACCCAAAGATAATAAGTTTGCTCTGGTCACTTAAACCTTTAACGCCATAATGTAAAAGGAGTGTATTATGTAACAAGGGCGCAATTACCGATATTCCCATCATATTAAAAAATATTGTATGGAACACGGACGAAATATCGATCTTCGACGAGTGTCAAGTTTTTCACACCAGTGAAACGATGGGTTTTAATTCAACAGCCCCGCGCTCATCAATTAGCGCCCGAATATTTCATAGTAGGGCGCAAAATCGAGTTCTACGGAGTGTTTAAAATTTCTTTAAGAAGTTTGACACTATATTTCAGTATTTAAACATTATGAGAAAAATTTGATAGTAATCATTTCTTATTGCGTAAAGGATGAAATACACCTTTGACATTGAAATAGCTGTTATTCCTTGTTTCTTATTGGGGTCAAGTATGGAAAAAATGCATAAGAAAGGAGTAAAAAACTCATAGGATAAATTTGGGTATTGTTGCAACTGTTGCCATTATTAAGGTTTGCGTTACTTCGGAGATAACCCCATAAGAATTATTTTCAGTAAAAAGTACAAGATTTTGAATGAAGTAAGTGAAATTTGTATTTCAAATCTGGTATATGTAAAGAAGAATTAATTTAATTTAATTATTTTTTTATTATTTTCGAACAAAAATTTACCACACAAACAGAAATTTTGTTTAAATATGAAAAATTCATTTTTATAAAACTATTTTAATTAAACTATACTTTAGCTTATGTATAGAAAATGTATAGAAAATACAAGGTGTTAAACTAAATTTAACTGACTGCGGGGCACTTTATTCGAGATAAGCCATCGGAATATCGGCCAGCGTTTTAACATATTTAAAAAGATCCTGCAGGCTACACATTTTCCAGTACTTGATCCAATCCGGTCAGAAAATATTTCATATAGTACAGTGTTACATAACTTTCAAATTCACGTTGAACAAAAATTTCAAGAATTTGCACATACGTAACAAGAAAGTTCAAGTGTGTTTTATACCGGGAATAGTATTCGAAGTCATTTTATGTGAGAATGTTAAATCCACTTTACTTATTCAGCCCTTTATCTGATGAATTACTTCCGATCCATTTAAAGAACTATACCTCGTGGCGAGTGCCACTTAAAATGTCTCCATTGAAAATTTCCCTTTCTGTTATCTGAAAGCGTAGATCTAAAGTTGACGAAATACTTTTAAGGTTATGCTAAGCACTCGATCGTATAAATTATACAATTTTAGCCGAATTTACCAATTTTCTCTCAGGACTTTCAATTTATTGGCAGTAGTTAAATGCATACATTTTGTATAAAAAAAGAAATAATTATACTTGAGTGATTTCAATCAAATAATTTGGAATATTTGGCTGTAATTGAATTCTCACTTAGGATCGTCATGATATGACTTATTTACATGTGTACATTATGAGCAAAAGTAATTTTAGTCTTTTGTAAACACATACAAAAGTTGAATAATAATTTTCCTAATACTGTACTGTATGCGATTTCAGTAATGACTCCAATACCAATTTGAATCACTTCTTCACTGTCTGTATTTATTAGTGCATTAATATTAATATTAACTTTAGCTTTTTTAATAGGACAGCCAGTTTAACTGCGAAATTTTAAAAGAATCCTGAAATATAACGCATGGATTCTGCTTCCATTTTCCACTTTTTAAATGCTCTTGATTCTTACCTATGAAATCGATGCAATCAAATTTTTGAAATTTTGTATTTTTTGTCATAGATTCATCTTCAGTAACACGATAAATCCCGGAGTAATATTTAGCCAATCAAATCACTGTTATAAATCAGCATTCGCCAGATTGGATCCGTCATTTTGAATTTTGTATTTTTATCATTCAATAATTCGAATTCAACAATAAACAAAAAAAAGATCAGTTTTCGCCCGACGTTAATTTTTATTTATCTCTTAGTCTGATATCATTGCAAAAGTTTATGTATTAATTAAGAATACTAACAAAAATAAAGATTGTGAACAAATGCCTAATAACTACAAAAAATATATGTGCCTTGAGGATTTTAATATAGAATTACATATTTCGGCCCTATGAATATCGGCAATCTGCACTTAATGACCTGTCCTTGTTAGTAGTATATCTTACGAACTAAATAATATTGATTATTGTCTATTGCTATGTTCCTAATAGGACTACATTAGTTCCATTTCAAAAAAGTATTTCGTATGAAAAAAGGTGAAACCATTTGAAAGATGCATATTCTACAATTTTCGAGGTCGCTCTGGAAAATCGATAGGTCAAAATTCAACTTAAGCCATCAAGAATTTCAATACGGTACTAAATTTGAAACAAAATTGCGAAAAATAAAAAAATTTAAAAAAGCTGGAAAAATGTATTCTCATCAATTTTCTTCGACTTATTAGGTTGTTGTGTATACTAATAATTTAATGTATTGAGGTTATGTACCCCAGGAAACACCCTTTCAACCAAAAAACTCTAAGTTTGTAAACAATTTTTACAACTTAGATAGTCGGACCGGGTCTCCGTCTCCTGAGTACACTTTCTCTCAATGAAAGCAAAATAAAAACGTTGAGTATACTCAAATAAGAATTGAATGGTCTCGCACACTAAGTATACAGCTGCCAAACTCACCCAGTCCGAACCGGAAGTCGAATGTAATTTATTGTAATTGTAATTGCCGTATAGTCTATGCAACACTTATGTGAAGCATTAAATAAATAATATAAATAATAATAATAAATACTAATAATTTAATGGTACATGTGTAATTTAATGGGTTTTGCACTAGGAATCTAGCGTAGAAACCTGGAAAATAGGATTTTTTTCAAATTTGTTCAAATTTATTTTTGATATGATAAACTTGATTGAAATTGAAGTTAAAAATGTCCATTTTGGCCATAATGGGTTAATATAGGAGAGTGAACCCAAAGTGTTGTAGAATATTACTAACATTCGATTAAAATTTTCATAAATGTCAGTTTTACAATTATTTAATTTCTTCAATAAAAAATATTTTTTTGTTAAAATACAACGTCGGAAAATAGATTGTGCAATCGGTTCAGAAAATCGGGATACTTCACGTGTACCTGAAACAGCGAAAACGTCACGGAAGTTCAATCCTCGTGACGTCCGAGAAACTCGCGTGACGTTTTGCGCGAACCTCCCGTTGCTTGATATATCAAGATTGTGTCAAACATTATGTCAACATCCAAACTGTTGATAACCAATTACTTTCCTTGCGTCTATAGAATGCTTCAAATAGTACAATAAATTTACATAATGCACTGACATTGCATTGCCAGTGCACTGTTTACCTTAACGTAATTTTGTAAATTTGATTTTCCTGCGTTTAAAATGCAACTGCATTTTTGTATTTCTTTGGTGTTTCATACATATTTTTGGGTTCCGTGACTTTTGCGGGAAAACAAACTTTATATTTCTTTAATTGCGATCTATCAAGAAATTTCCTCCTAGAATATTCAGTATCAATTATTCGATCATGAGATATACGGTTTGGCAAACAATTATTGTTGTGAACATAAAACAAAAATAAATAACGATTGTTACATGTTTATAATTAAAATTAGAATTTTAAGTACTTTACACATCCAAAAGTGCCTAAGAAAGGCCCCGCAATCGGAATTGGATTACAACGAATTAAAAATTTTTATTCATTCCTTTTCGTACTCTGAATTCATTAAAATGTATTAATCCATTAATACCAGGAAGGACACTTTTTGCACTTCAATTTCAATTAAGTATTTCGTATGAACATCGAACATCAACAAAATTGAAAGGTATGTATCGTACTATTTTGAAGGTTGCTCTTTTCAATGGCGAAAATTAAATATAGCGATTTAAATGTAAAAAAAAACACAAAAAATCGGTTATACTTTTGAATGAAACATTTTTTTCTCATTAAAAGAGTATTTTCGGTCACAAAATTCATTCACTAAAAGTGAAGAAAATAGTTCTAGTATCGACATATATTTTTAAAATATTAACAAAATAACATCGTGATCAGAAAATGGCGACGGTAGTGAGTAATTTCTTTTTAAAACTATAAACTTTAGACAAAATTTTCTAATTTTTAGCGAAAGAATTTTGTGCCGGCCAATACTCTTTCTAACAGAAAAAAATGTTTTATAAAAAAATTATCCGATTTTTGCATTTTTTTGACATTTAAATCGTTATATTTAATTTTGTAATTAAGATAGCATAATTTTGAAAATACCATTGAAATGAGCGATCTTGGAAATAGCTAGACACATACAGCTCAATTTTTTAAACTTTAATTTTCATACGAAATACTTGATTGAAATTGAAGTGGAAAATGTGTGTTAATTAAGTGTGACATTTCCGACTTAAAATAATTTTCATAGGAGTATTTTAAGTGATGTATGCACATTATTAACGATTTACTTCAATGATCTTCTTTTTATATATGCTTATTATTTCCGAAAGGAAAAAATCAATAAAAAATCGTCAGAAAATGGATTCCAACTTTTTTTGTTTTAATCATTTAAAATAAGTAACTGGCCGTTACGGATTCTGTTGGTTCTTTTAATGAGTTTAGGAAACTAAACTCTTAAAGAGGCTATCCTTCATAGATAATTTTGACAGAAATATCAAATAAAAAATACGAACATATAAAAGTTAACATTCCAGTAATAAATTAGATATTTCTATACCATATTCATTAAAACATCGACGTTATAGTGATGACGATATAAACTTGTGTTTACAACATCCGCCAATATGTTCGGTGTAACTTCGGTGTAACATATTGACAGAATTCAACTCGACTTCTGTTATTTAGCTCCAATTTCTACTTGTTCTATTGTTACAACATACATATCATGAGAACACCTGATTTGAAACGAACCGAATCATGGAATGTTTTGTTACTATTGATTACTTTAAAGTATGTCCTTTAAGTTAAGAAAAATTATCATAGACAATTTTAAACTATACATATTCTTATTTAAATAAAAAATGCACTTTTTTATATTTCACATTTTTCCGATACTTTCAGCATATCGTATTCATTTAGATTTTAATCGAAGCCAACTTCCCACAAAAAAGTAGTGTTACAATGTTTAAAGATTATCGATCCACAATTTTTCTTAAATTGTCAAACATCTTAACATACGTTAAACTGTAACATGAAAATATAATAAGCAAAGAATTACAGACAAAAATAATACACGTCAAAACGCCAAATGCCGAAATATTACACGGTAAAACTACAAATAGTAAAAACAGCACCGTTAAAATTTAGAAATTAAAAAATAACAAAATATTAAGCATAAGGATATTTCCAAGAAATAACCTAACCTAACGGAACATAACCTTACTCAATGACATCAAATCTAACCTAAGCTCAGTGTGTAATATTTCTCGTCCCTTGTCGCGTAATTTGTTGCAGAGACAGCCATCATTATTTAACATTATTTCCCTCTTTCCGCTTCAAATGAGTCTATTTTTTATTGCTATATAAAAATGATTATTTTTGTTCGCCGTTACGCCGCTAGGAGTCTTAGAGATCTATGAGATTTTCGTGGTCTGGTATTGAAATTTTGTATACTAGACAGAAGTAGAAATAATAGTTTTATAACATTTGTATAAGTGTGACTTTTTCATGCAATTTCTGGGCTTAAATAGTAAAAGTATGAAACAAAAGTCCTTATTTTTTTCGGAATTCTATCATTTAATAAAAAATGTCGTTAAATAAATGAGTTCCAAATAATAATTGCACTAAAATTACAATGTTTAAAATTAAAATATTTGATATTACAAAATGCTGCAGTCACATTTGATCTTCCACAAATGAATTTTTTACATTTCCACGAACTAATTTGAATTCGAATGAATTTGAAATAGCAGAGATAATTTTTGTAAATGTATAATTATTTACGATTTCTAAGTACATTCCTTTAAGATAGTAATACTAAATGTTGCAAAAATTGACATTTAAAAATGCATCAACTTGAGATAAATTGAAAATTGGTATCGAATCTACCACTACCTATTAATATTCAATGCTATCGATTCCTCCAATATTATCGATGAGATGAACAGTTCACTGAGTCTACCGTAACGAATATTTACCTTCGTCGAAGGCGGTTTGAGCGAGCCGATAAATCTAAATTTCTGGAAAATTGTATTTGCGTATAGTTTAAGCAAAATTAATTTTGTATACCATTCAAAAAATTCCTTCAGAAGATTACGATAATAATTCCTATAAATGATTTTTATATTTTGACTATTGAAAATATTATTTTCTCCATTAAATTAACCCCTTAAGGATCAATCTTACATTTGCATATGAAGTTTGATAGTACTTTTTTGAAATTTACAAATTTGAAAGTAAAAAAATTACGATCATTTATTTAACAAAAATGATGAATTTTTTAGGTTTTTTTCACTTATCGTTATTTTTTTATCATTTCCCACTTTAGTATACCTCAGATATTTATAAATATTGCGTCAAAAATATTTGGGCTAGAAGATTCAACTTTTGTAATAAATTGAATTTCAAAATGGCGGCTCAAAAATGCCTACCGAAGTCGATTATTTTTCAAATTCATAGTCGCATGTATTCAATCGATTCACCAAAATAAAATCACTTCAAACATGGTACCCGGCGGTTTTTGGGGTCGTTGAGTACAAATGTGACGTTAGTTTTCAACAACTCAAAATGGCGCTTCCACAATCAGGAATTAACGATCTCAAAACGACCAAGTACCAAGAATGAAGTGATTTGCTTTGATTTTAGTGAATACGAATGCCATGTTGGATCCACCAGTTTGAATTCTTGAAAACTAACTTCAAATTTGGAGTCGTGTTTGGAGTCATAAGTAAATTTAAAAATGTCTATTTTTAAAAAAAAAATGGCTTTTCAGATTTTTAAAAATTCATTTTTCAGCAATTTAATTGGCAGATTTCGAAAGAGCCAAATATATAAAACAATTTTCTTGGAAAATTTTGTACTTTAATAGTAAGAGAAAAAAATTAAAGAGAAACGTTGAAAATGATTTAAAAAAATAGTTCTGACAAGGCGTTGAAATAAAAATGTAAAGGAACTGGAAATGTGACATGACAGGTACATTGATGACGATTAGGATATCAACACTAATTTAAACAAGTTTTATACTATATAATTCAAAAGATAAACTAACTACGATTGTCAATTTAATAAAATGAGAGAAATGTATCTGTCGAATAATTTCTAAAGTTGTCAGTTCGCATTGAAGAAAAGTCGAAGTTTCTTGCATTTCAATACCCATTGAAATTTAACTTTGCTCTGAGCAAAAGGATTCGCTATTCATAATCATAATGTAATTAGAGTCTAAGTAGAATTATAGACCAGAAACTTTCAGATTTGAAATTCTGTAATTCAGGGATAATAGACACATCTGCAGATATACGTTAGTAGATTGCAAATTTCAAAGAGATATGTTATGAGAATAATAAAGACAAATATATGCGAAACTGCATAAACTTGTTACATTAAGTATACTAAAAAATTTGAAAATTATTTACATTTTAAATTAATACAATACTATCAAAAAATATACCATGACACCAAAATATTTTTGAATTTTTATAAGACAAAGTTTCTTACAGTTCGATATATTTTTGATCAATAATAATGAATCATTATATTTAATTAAAGCTATTTTAGAGGATCGAAAGTGTCGATTTGTAATTTTTTAAATACTTCGCTTACTATAATTAATAAAGTCCGTTTGGAACAAATGCACAGTTAAATCTACGTGTCCTTCCTTTCAATTTTCCATTAAAGATATGAAGTTTAAAAGTGAATTGCTTATATTAGCATTCCAAGGATACCGATATTTTTTCAACGTAAAATACATTAGCTCGACTACCAATTTTTAAATGTTTTAATCTATGAGTGGAAATATCCGTCCACAATCAATGTAAATACCCTTAACCAGAATATCCAGTTTCAAATTTATGTCTGTGACGTACGTACGTTTGATGTTTTCGTTTTTTAGATGCTGAAATTATCTCATTTAATTGTTTCCATGTATTTTTATTACTAGCTTACTAAATATTTTATATTATAAAGAATAATATTGGTTAACTGAAAGGTTGTAAAACAAGAACCCTTTCCCTACATATTTGGAACATGAATTTGCAATCGACGATTAAAAAATGTCCAGATAATAAGACTGCGAAGGTCACATCAGGTCGTTACTTATTCCTGGTCTGCACTTGGCCTTTCGCTAAAACGCAAACCGATTAACAACGAGATTACGATCGACTTACTTATGTATTCGTGAAGAGTAACAAAAGTGATCGAACTTGAGCGATTATTTAGTGGCATTGACACAATAATTATTTATTTGTAAATATGTAGAACTATGTTGCAATACAAACTTGCAATACAAAAAGTAGCAAAGAAATTGTGGTTTAACTTGATTTTAGTAGAGTTGTTACACTCTATACTAACTAAACAACGAAGAAACCGTTGCTACACTAAAATTCAGAAATTCTGAATTTTATTTCATCCTTATAATAGTTTAGTTTACTAGAAATATTGATATTTGGTATCTTGATTATCTTGATAAAGGTACCCCTTTATTTCATATGGCATATAATAGTATATTGTACAACTAGGAAGCAAAACTCGCTTCGCTCAAGTGTCACACATGACACAGCAAACACCTATTTCCTCCTGTTGCACATACTATTTTTTACTATTTGACTTTTTTGTAGTCAAATAATAAGAAGTTTTTTACATTATTAGGCAGTTATATAATGAACAGAAAATGAAAAAAATAATAAAAAAAGTCAAGAATAGTTAGATTAAACTGTGACATTGTTGTATGAAAACGTCATTTTACTCTCGGATATACCTATTTTGCTCCACAAGGAGAGAAAGTAACATTTGGTTCCCTCGATTTAGGGAATAAAATAGTACATTATATGTGTCGCCTGTTTGTCGCCTGAGCGAAGTGAGGGTAACAATCAAACTCGTCCGAGATCAACATTTCGCCCGTGACCAATAATGTATTTTTTTATCCGATTGTTGTAGGACTCGATAATTCACAGCCGAAGGTTTCGCCCTAGTCAGAGAAATCGAGTTTTACGGCCGGAGCGACAAAAAAAGTATTTTAGGCTCAGCGTGGGAGAAACATGTTCTGTGATTTACCTTAATAAATCTTTTTCTGTAAATGCTATTTTTGCAGTCTTTTCTTCCGTATCGATTTCTTGTACCGTTTTTTTGACATATGTATCAGAAAATGTATTTTTCGTGCCCGTCATTAAAAAAATACATAATTATATAGGCTATGCGTGTTCAGCCATAAGCATAACTAGTGTCGCCATTATCTACTACCGTGTGTTAATAACAGAAATTATATGTTCGCACCTGACAACTGATATTTTATGTTTTTTAGGCAATACCTTGTCTAATAACACGGTAACATAGTTATACGAATTTAATAGCCACTGATGTTAACCGTTTCCGTGAAATTTGTTGATAAAAAAGAGTAAACTACACGTGCAATGTAAACTAAATTATGATATGCCTATCCCGATTTGACAAGATTTCCATAGACTATAATGACGAAAACTTTTTAAGTTATTAATATGTATCCTGCTTATAGGAATGTACAGTAGAGAAATATTTGTATTCTATTTTAGATATTTCACTATTGGATATCTGTACATGAAAAAAAAGGGCCAAGCAACCGCTTTGTGCTCTCAGATCCATATTAGAAATTCCTTTGACAATCAAAGAAATATTTATAATAAACAATTGATTAGTCAATAATCAATTTTGTTTTACTAATTAATTGATTAGTAACAACTTTCTTTTTTAGTGAAACAATTTATTTAGATACCGCAACCAATAATCTAATGTTGATCAGAGATCCTCAAACGGTTGATTGCCTTAACTAAGCTTTCACCGTGTATTTATAGAAACAAAGCATTTAATGACATATTTACGATTATAGTAGAGACCTGAAATTATCATATTGTTGATAACAACTAGAGATTTTTACGGTTTGAAGTTTATTTTGTACACTACAGCGAGACAGTAGAAAATGGGAACATGTTTATAGCTATTTTTTAAAAATATTTTACGTTTTAAAGATGAAAACGTAATCAGACCGAAACAGCAAAAAGATATCTTTACAAGCTCTTTAAGAAGTCTTCAAAATAAAGATGTCGTAAATACTTAAAGAGCTCTTAAAGTGATCTTGGAGAAGACTTTTGTCCCGATTTTAACACCTCTCAAACATAACATTTTAGAAAAGAGCTTGTATTTGAGAGTTTTTATTATACTCATCGTAAAATAAATAATCTAATAGGAAATTAACATACTGATAGGAAAAATAAAAAACTGTTCAGATTAAATGATATATTCCACGGATTTGCAAACCAATGATATCAGTTCTAAATGGCTTCAGTTAAAAAACTTATATTACGTACAACCATAACAAAACTAATATAATCAATATATTTCAAATGTTACTTGCCTTATTTGTAACAATGATTGGTTAAATGAAATCGTTAAGTTAAGCTTCTAAATAAGTGACATAAGTTCCGCAGTCTATATTCCTTCAGTGCACATACCAATATTTTATTCGAATTTCATCAGAATTTAATAAAGCTGCATTAAAGAACAAACATAGGAAAACTTTTTTCACGTGTTATGTCCATTTTCTGACAATTTCAAAAATTATTTCTTTGCATACATTATTACAACAAATTACGTCTAATTCTTGAATAGTGGTCATTTAAGGTAGATATAATTCCTTCCTCGTAAATTACATTTTTGATTATATACCATACAATCTACATTGATTAAGGCATATGAAAATCTCGTCACAATGAAAAGAAGTATTTTACTTCCTGTAGGTAATGGAAATGAAAGTAATACAACGAACTACTTTTTTAGTTATGTTATTACAGTTTATGTAGTTAATTTCAAAATTTTAATGAATATAATAACTACAGTTGTAACTGTTACCACATTCTTAATTATTTTAATTGCTCTTGTCGCAAGTTCTAAATAAGAATTATTCACCATACTACATTTCAGTTGAGGGCTTATTGATCTACACAATTATTGAAAAGTAAAGGAATTTTTTAACCCATTAACGACGCGAATGACATTTTTTTTTTAATTTAATTTCAATCAAGTATTTAGCATCAAAAATGTTTAAAAAGTTGAAAGGTACAGTTCCAATTATTCTCCAGGTTGCTCGTCATGATTCTGAGATAAATAATGAGTTTCAGCCGTCATAAATTGTAATATGGTGATAAATATGACAAAAATTGAAAAAATTAGGAAATGATTATTGTTTAAACTTTTTCCCGACCATCAGAATTCTCGGATTATATCCAAGCTGTAAAAAAAAAGAAAATATTTAATTTTAAGAAATCATTTTATTTTGATACCCAACTTGAATCTAACTACTTCAGAATCGCGTCCACAATAAACAGTTTTTGGACGCTTTAACTAAAAAACTATGAACTTTATTAAGAGTTTATCGAATTCATCGGAAATTATGCCATTTTTTTCAGATTTTTAGACCATATTTTCCGAAAGTCTTTTTTACTGTAATTGTTATAAAAAATTTCAAATATTTACGAAAAATTCTACAAATTTTAACATATTTTTTAATGTATTACAGGCATTTTGTGTTATTTGCAATTTCCTCCAAACGTTCATAGTTTTCGAGGAAAGGAGTTTATTATAGTTTATGATTATATTCCTCGAAGAATTCTAAGAACATGTTGTTGTTAACATTTTTATAAAATCTCTTAGTTTTTAAGTTAGAGCGTCCAGAATTTTGTCAAAGAAATTTTCACGAGGCGCGTCATTTGGAAATCGTAAAAATGAAGTGAGGCACAAAAGTAAAATTTTGTCTTCACTTTACAATTTAAATAGCCCAGTATTCTGGTTTTTGGAAAAGAAATTGAATAGTATAACAGTTTTGGGATTTTTTGACAATTTTTTTTTCAATCAGGCACCATATTCCAAATTCTAATGGTTAAAACACAATTCTAACTTCAGAACTTTGAAAGCTACCTCGAAAATAGTGGGATATGTACCTCTCAATTTTTTCCAACCTTGATGCGAAATATTTAATTAATCCTTAAAGCGGCAACCTATATAAAAATAACACAAAGCGCCATGTGGGGTCGTGGGAGACCCCAATCCGAAAATACTATCGTCCTACGCAAACAGTTTTCGTTATTTCGTTTCAACAAAATTACTGGATACTCTCCAAGTGTCATTTTACCGCGTAGATAAGTTATGTTCATAAAAAATTATTGGTGCCCGTTATACAAAATGAAATACAAAAGTGACATATTTCATAAAAAAGATCATAACTCAGGCAATTTTCAATATTTTTCCTAAAAATTTAAATAGTGCCTCTTGAAATGTAGCTCTTTAAAATAAAAACTGTAAAAGTGCAGTTTTAGAAGGGAAAAGATTTAATATTTATGTGTGGGGTATCCCAGTACCCCCAGGGCGCTTTAAGGGTTAAAACTGAAATGATAAAAATGTCAGTCTAGGTTTTTTTGTTAATGGGTTAAGATTTTCTAGTTGGCTAAAATATCGAGAACATAATCCTGTTTAGATAGTACGTTTTTTTATTCTATATTGTAATTTCTCAACAAAGAGCAGCAAAATTAACTAAAATAGTAGAGCATATTAACAGAAATATATGTATATACTCGAAAATCTTAATAGTATGGTCTTCGAACAAATTCCTGCTGTCTGGAAACTTAAAAGAAGTCGTTATCATTTCTTATTTTAAGACTGGAAGGCTTACAACAAACACTTTTCGGGATAAACCCGAAGTTGGCTTTATTAACAACTTAAAGTGAAACGACCATAATGATTCTTTTAAGCTTTCTCGGTTAATTTTTCTTCAAGCTCCGAGAATGACGCAAATTAAATGGCAACTGCGATCTTGTTTGAGACAAACCCACAATAAGAGTAAACACCATAAACAATAACGACCTTACAAGACGAAACATGTTCAGTAACAACCCTAGGATGGTTCTCAAACAGACGTATGTTTTTTATGACAACTACACGAAAAGTTTTTTGAATCTTCTTATGTAAAGCTGTGCCTCGTATGAGAATGTTATAGAAATTAATTTAGTGTTCCGTTCCTGTTTCTAATTAACCACTGTATCAGGCATCATCATTTTTTCTTTGGGAGGGAGTTTTTTGAAAAACCTTCAGTGACACCTGAAATGACAAGTGTATTTGTGATATACATGTTCCCTTGAATCCATTAATTATTATTGTTATTAAAATAAATAAATTTAAACTAAATTCCCTTTTTTGCAGATTTTATTTTCTTCCTTCCAGTGATCGGTTTAGCCAATTGGAACCGAAGTTTTCTTTTTCGTGTAGGAATAGAACGCATATCAATTTATTACAATGAGAAAAGATTCACTGAACCGAGGAGTGCATCCGATAGCCACAATGAAATGTATTCTTTCAACGAATGAAATATATTATTATTACTATGAAAATTTCATTGTTTTAATTATATTGAGAAAAGATTTTATCCATTCAATAAATACTTACTAATACAAATAATTTTTCGTAGTAATAATAAAATATTTCGTCTGTTAAAATAATACATTCCATTTTGTGCTATCGATTGTATGTTTTATTTGTCAATGAATTTTTGTTCAGTGTATGGAGGTTCAGTTTTAGTATAAATAATCTAGATCTACAAGTCCCAACCAGGTTAATTTAATCTCAAATTTTGAATAGCTCATTTTTTATACTATCCAAGTCGCATCACAGAAAAAAATAAATCATAAAATTGTTACATCTTACATTCATCATTAAGTGAGGTTTAATTTCAGCCCAAAATTGCGTTAATTTTCTTAAATTCAGTCAATATTTAGGCTTAAAGTCTTACGCTAAAATATCTTCTAAAAGTCAGTTTTGCTCACTGAAAGTAAGACTTTAAGCCAAAACACTGACAAAATTTAAGAAAATTATCGCAATTTCGGGCTTAAATTAAGCCTCACCTGCTGATGAATTTAAGATGTAACAATTTTAAGACCTATTTTTTTCTGTGAAGGTAAGATAGTTTTAAGACTTTTGAAGAAGTCTACTTTTCAGTTGAACAAGGCTTCTTTTTGTTGCAACTTAAAATTTGCTAACTATTGGTCTGAATTAAGACTTGCTATTTTTAGTGCAAGCATTGTTTACGAAATTACTAAATTCTTAAGATGCCTTCTCTTGAAGGTTTCTGTTTGCTGTAAGGATTAGATACCATTTTGGAGAACATCCTGGGACCTAATCGGAAACACAAGAAAACAAAAGGAAGGATTAAATGAGACGAGATCAGGAACACCTTTACCACTTTCGTCTTGTTTATAAAGTTACATCAAGATTTGGCCTGTGCCAATTTAAATTGAACTGGGTCATAGCCAATTAGATCTCGATCAGTTATGCTTATTTCGCATTCAGACTGTCAAATTGAACTCATCTCTGGGATAACGAAGTTCCGATTCAGTAATTTTCCTTTCGTTCATTGGACTGCGGTTTGCTTGAGGTTAATGAAACCCTAATAAAACCACCGACGAATAAAACAGTTGCATGTGCCACGATCGTCGTAAATCAGTTCTGAAGCATAATCCTGCGATTCGAACTGTCACTTACGAAGATTAATTCATAAAGCTAATTCCCAGAACCAGCTGTCGCGTGACCATCGAACTGGAGCAAAAGAGAAAGTGTACGTATGAAGAATTATGCATTCGGCTGATCTCTTACTTTTTCGTAGCATGCTCTAGGATAGGAATCGTATATACCGAGCGAGTAATCAATTTTTTATCAGCGAAGATTATGAAATATGGCTGGTCAAAATTAGAACGAGCCGGCACCTGCTAAAGCATTTTCTCGCCGAGGGTTCCGGAAGTGAGAGCCTTCTTTCTTGCGTAAGGGCCGTACGGAAGCAGGAAGAAATCTTTTTAAGAGGGAACGTTCGCGTGACTAAGGTTAGCTTCATTCCCTCTGCCTGGGATCGCAAAATTACTTAATTACTGTTCCGAGCGAAACTAGCATTCCAACGTAGCTAAAGAGTGCACTTGCCGCGTTGTTTATCTTCAGAACCATATCTTTTTCTATAATAAACCTGCGCTTACGGGGTAATCGCAAGTTACTATGCCAATAAAATCTCGCGTAATGTTGATGAGCATGAGCAAAACAATTCATTGGTTACGAGCTCTTGAAATTCTTTCACGTCGTATCTTGGAGAACGGTTGTTTCTGAAACACTTAGAAAACCGTTTTAAAAATGTCCTTACAGAATCACCTTTAAATTTCAAACAAAACCTTTCGATTAGACCTATTTTGATATTCACAAATAAACAATCGGATATGCAGACTAAACCGGTTTAAATGCCATAATCGATATGACAATGTAGATGCGTACACACCGATGGCATTGTTTATCTGAAGCCCATCATATCGTTCCGGTATTTCTATTGTTTATTCGATACCGGAGTAAATGAAACACTCGATCAAGCACTCTAATTTACTATGATCTATCGTTTCAAAAATGACGAGTTGATACAACCAATCACAGCTCCAGGCAACAAATTGATTTGGTAACCTAGAGATATTGATTAAAACTATTTTTTAGTTATAAAACATTTTATCATCTGCAAGTCGTTGGGGGTGCACCTCAAAATCCCGGCAAATCACAAAACAGACACTTCAAAAACCCGACATTCAAAAACCAGTCATTTCAAAATACAGACACCTCCGATTGGTGCCTTAACTACATAAAAAAATTATCTCCGTCACCGTCCTTAAGGTCTCACTGGAAGGTCATTTCAAGGTCAAATATGTTTGACCAAGGATTCATTTTGTAGGTCACTTGAAGGTCAAATCATTTTGACCCCCTTTATCAAGCACATTTAGAATTAAATTATTAATTATATTTTCAGAATATGTACATTTTGAAATGTCTGGTTTTTGAATGTCGGGTTTTTGATGTGTCCGTTTTGTGATTTGTCGGGATTTTGAGGTGCACTCAAAATGTACATATTCTGAAATAATTGTAATTAATACTTGAATTCTAAATCTGCTGAATAAATAATCCGGGGGTCCAACTGATTCGACCTTCAAATGACCTACGAAATTAATCACTGGGTCAAACATTTTTGATCTTTCAGTAAGATCTCAAGAACGGTGACCCGAGATCATTTTTTTATGTAGTAAACGCACCAATTGGAGGTGAATTTTGAAATGTGGTTTTTGTATGTCTGGTTATCGAATGTTTTTTTTGAATGTCTGTTTTTTGAAGTGTCTGTTTTGTGATTTGTCGGGTTTTTGAGGTGCACCCCTCGTTGGGACATCCAGTTCAATTGCTAGTCCATCAAGTCGTCCTTTGGCCCATGCAGAATTGAATGTTTGCAGATTTTATCTTCATTACGTTGTATAACGCCCATCTTCTTCGTAGCCCAACTTAGTTCAGTTACAGTTACCTAACGCCCAAAACAAAGCATTTTGATCAGCACTAACTGACAGTTAGGTTCAGTGTTCTCATATTTGAAATTCGTTGAGCAAACGAAATAAACAGTCTCTCTAAGAAATAAATTAGTGACTCATCTACTTGGTACGATAAGGTGGTTACTAACTAATGAATTGGTTCGTATAACTGTTCCCTTGGTTGCTCCGACTGATTTCTCGAGTAAATCTGAGCCATTTCCTTAAATCTGATGTGAAAACATTTTCTTTTAATTCAATTTATAGTCTTTGTCATATTAGTTATCGAAAGGCAATTGGACTAAATTCTAGAATGATGTGAACACTGGTTTCATGTTATAGTTTCTTCAAAACCAAACCTGTGGTGGATTTTATAAATAGATCCAGCCATTACTAAAATTCTACAAGAATAAAACGAATTACATATTTCGCTTAGAATTCTGAGTTCCAGACAATAAATAAGGCGCAGCAACTAATTAGTAGATATACAAGGAAAATAACTGCGTTGATCGATTCATGAGTTTCGGTTAGTTGCACCAATCACTTAACCCATTAGCGACCAAGATGTTGAGATTTTTAGCTCATTTTCAAAGCTCTCTACCAAATCGAAAAATTAAAATGTCATAATGAAACTAACTTACTTTACTAATTTTGGATATGCGCTATCGATTTGTGGGGGCAAACTTACGATTCCTTGCAGCAGAAAAATAATATGGCGGATTTTATCTGCAGTACCTAAAAATCGGAAATTTGTTTTTGACATTTTTTTACAAATGGATAATGGTAGGCGATCCATTCCAAACTATGGACAATCGTGGACAAATAAGTTGCAGTTTAAGTAGAAATTTTGCTTATTGAGTTCCATTCAGTTCATCCTACTAAAAATGATGGAAAATTGTGCAAATGTCTAAAAATACGTGTTTTTCCTAAATATTTCTGAAATAAATTGATATTACTCAAAATTTTGTCCTAAAATGAAAAATTTCGATTTATTGAATATTCATAGTCAATTTTTAATATATTTGACAATGTTAATAATGGCGGATTCATGCACAAAACGTCCGAGAAGTCTTTTTCGCGGAAATTTTACATATAAATATGATACGGTTTTTTCATCCGGAAATAATGTCATTTCCAATATCCTACCCGCTATATTGGATTCGCCATTTTGGATTTTGAAAACATAAAGAAATGCAGGTCAAAATATAGTGAAATAATGATGTCTTTATTAGAAAGCAGCAATTTAATACATCTTTTTTTAAGCCTATATATCGATATAAAAACTGATTTGTTATTGACTTTTATTATGTCTAGAATTTGCCCAGCAATCAATGTTGTATTGTGGATTCCTATTTAGCAGTTCAAAATACATCGGAGTAGTGTGATCTAGATCTCAGCACAGAAAACAAATATTTTTTTGTTTTGTGTTCTTTAAGACGAGCATAAGCTTTCTCTGATTTTTCCGTGGCTCCATTTTAAAAAGAAAATTTGTCATAGGTCGAAAAGCGTATAAAAAATGATTAAAAGGTGTCAAGTTACTGATTAATAATAGTTACTTATTACGAAAATATATGCGTGAACCAACGTTATTTATAAATAGCAGCTTTATTTGCGTAACGTTATTTTGTCAATTTCGTGTTGGAAGTTCCATTACAGAGTTAATAAAACTGTGGGAAAGGAAATTCAGCGAGAACAGGTTTTCGGTTAATGGACACACAACGTGCAAATTGCATTATACATCCATTATACGTGTAATTACGCAAACATTTTTCTAATGTTTTATGATTTGGTAATAAATGCAACTTTGCATTTTAATGATGCAAACCGAATACATTTCATTATTGCATTAAATTAACTTCAGAGAAAAAGTACAATCGATCAACTTTTTATTTAAAGTTATGATACTCTCACATTTATTAGATTTATAACGCGAGTATTTTATTATCATAAATCATTGCTATTTTTACTTTCAGTAATGGAATTGATTATAAAACTATTTATACTACTTTGTATTATTACAACGTAGTGTAATAAGATAATTTTTTATCACTTATCTCAACCAAAATATTCTCTAACTCGTTTCAAAATGTAAGTTTATTATCTTTTATTCGATATTTATAAACGTTCATTTATTCTCTAAAATTATCGTTTTAATTTAATACGTCTCGACATGATATCTATCGAAAGTTAAGTAACCTAAATTAAGATCAAACTTTTCGTTAATTGGATTTCAACAAAAATAAGATAAAACGTTTGATGATAATTACCATAAATAAACATAATTAAGAATGTATGTATGATAATTGATGAAATTCTGAATACTATTGTAAACACTAAACGTTAGATTTAATGTAGGTGAAAATTTAATTTAATCCATTGCGTGTTTGTTTTAGCGGAATATATCCTGCCATGCAACAGATCAGATCCCAAGATAGATGTGTGCATACAGAAGGCATTTAATCATCTGAATCCATATCTGGCAAGAGGTAAATAAAAAGCTTATATTTACATTAATCTTCTACTAGTTAATTATTACAAAGCAGTATTTTGTGTACTTGATATCCACTTTGTATATTAATAAATTTTTAATTTTACTAATATATTCTTTTGCGATTTTATGTAATTTTATTATTTCATTAATGTTTTTTATCTGCTTCCTGCATCTCATTTGGCAATTTTTATATTTATTTATTGTAATAGATTTTGGACTAATATAAACAATTCTCATTAATTAAAACTCGATTTCAGTCAATTGTTTCCTTTTTTTTGTCATTTTGATAACGTTTAGTCTTCTTTTATAGAAATAAATTTTATAGAAGAAAACTATTTTGGTGTACCTTCGATTTTAACCTAAAATATATAAAATTGAACCCATGAAGGCCCAATAGAAAACTGATTTTTTGCGTTGAAATTGATTGTTTATCGGATTTCTGGACAACCAATCATATCCGATGAATTTAAGGTCGATTTTTTTAACGCTCCTGACAATATTTGGAGAAAAATCCTTTATCTTCCGTTGTAAAGAAATACATAAGAAAATACCGATACGTCCAGAAGGGAGTTTTCAAATGTCAACATACAAAATGTTTCTTCTTTTCGATTTATAAATTCAAGGTTTTAAGATAAACTAATATTTATATTTGTTTTTTGATATCGCTAAGCACGATTCTACGTGAAAATTAGCTGTCACTAAGGTGAATCAGAGTTAGTGCATTTAGAATGGTAGACATACTTTTTTTTGCAACATCGTAAGTCGTAATATCTATGGATTTTATTTAATGGCCGACGAGTAATATTTTAATCCTTTTTTCAACATTTATGTACAGAAATATGATCCTCAACACAATGGCTATCGGGTGAAGTAATATAGTCAGGATTTATTGCTTGCAAATAGAAGAATTCAAACCTGAAAGTGGCATGGCATAGAACTGGGCAACTTGCAAAGGAAAATCAAACCTCAAAATTTTATGTCAAATATCCAGGTTTGATTTTTGCAGTTAATAAGCAACGAATCCTATTCATTTTCCTTCACCCAGTTGCCCTTGGGATCAGGAATGTATTTCAGTAAAGAAATTCTGTAAAAAAGGTCTAAAAAGTTAATGATTATGCGCAAAGTTTCCTTGCTTTTTGGACAGCTTTCAGGGCGATCGAGGGCCCTTAATGGAGATTTTATATTATTTTTCATCATATATCGCTAAACATTGACTACTAACTTACTAAACATACAATTTCAATAATAAAGAAAGAATATACGCAAAGGAAATATTGATATCACAAAAATAAATAAGAAATATGCAAAAATTGAAAAAAAAATTAGAAAAAGGGCAAAAGATCCAAAGAAGGTTCTCGTTATTGTCCTCCCTCCACGTGGTAAGAATCGGGCAATGGTTGTCGATAAACGTCAAAAAGGCTAGAAAATTAAGAACTATGTTTCGAAAACGTAGTAAAACATCAAATTGAACATAAAAAATCAAATTACTTAGGCCTTAATAAAACATAAAAAAAGTTCCTTGGATAAAATTCCACATCAAATTTGATTTGATTTATAAAAAATGTAAAATAGTAGATGACATATTCCGGAGTTTTGAAATGAAATATGTTGTTTACAACATATAAATGTGTTTCTTTCGAGAAGATTTTGTTGTTCTTCCATATTTCGAGTATATTTGAGAATAAATATGAAGTAATAGTTTCTACTAGACACTTTTTAATGATATGGAAATAATATGACATTACTCTATGTAGATTACTTTGTTCAATAAAAGTGAATGCATCTAATGTGCTCGTATTTTCAGATCATGTTAATTATTCATATAAAACGGTATTTATACATACTTTTTAAAATTTTACCCAATTTTATAATCGAAAAGGTTCCAGACAAGTTTTAAAAAATGTCTATTCTGTATTTTTCTATACTTTTATTGTAGTAGTAAATATTGGCAATGTTATTTTTATAATATAGCGATATTAATCTAGTGATGTTATTTTGTTAATAACAAGTAAAACGTGAAATAAATCGAAAGAGATGTAAATTTTGTTGCAATAACCCTGTCAATATTTTAGATTAAGTGTGAATATATTTTGTTTGGCTTTCAGCAGAATGTTTGAAAAATATGTTTCGTCTTGGACGTAACAATAAAAGTTATCGTAATACAAAAAATCGCATCATTTTGTATGAAATTAAAAAAAAATACATTTTTAATGTTTGCAACAAAAACATTGCCATGTAATTTTGTAAATTTTAGATCATTTCAGTCTACTAATTGTGACATTTATGCTAAGTCTGGATGAAATGACTCTTTAGAAGGAGTCTATTTCCGTAATATGATGATATAATTATTTATTTGCAATTAGAACTAATGGATCGCATATTTATTTTTACCTTAATAATATAACAAAACATTAAGCAACAAAGAAGTTCAATTACACCTTTAATACATAAACAGTTATTTTACAGGTTTGAATTTCCTTGAAATTCAGTTGAAAAATGATGATGTAAATTCATTGTTCTGACAAAAATATATTCTCCTTAAGATGAGCGTGTAAAAAGTATGAATGGCTGAATAATAAGTTCGCATGTATTTAAATCGCTAAAAACCTCTAAGTAACTGCAAGAATTATGTATAATTACATACAATGCAATCGCATTGAATGTGCAACAAGTTATATCGCTGACGATTATGCTAATTACATGTCCATTTTAAGCTAAGAAGTATAATGAGAGTAAATGCAGCGTTTACAGAACAATGGAAGATACTTAAACGACGAATAAAATGCAACACTTTATACCTCATGCATTGTATAATAATAAGATATTAATTTGTTAAAGGTATACCTGAATTGGATTTGCCTCCGATCGAACCTTTGAATATTCCTGAGCTTGGAATGGAAAATGGACAAGGAGCCGTTCGTGTTCGAGCTTTATTCTCGAACATCACTGCTTTTGGCCCAGGAAACTATACTATTGGAAAAACTAGGGTGAACTTAGCAACTCTTAGGATGGATCTCCATTTAACTATTCCCAAAATTGAATTGCAAGGACATTACGAAGTTGCTGGAAATGTTCTTCTCTTCCCAATTCAGAGTCAAGGAGATTTTTGGGCATTGTTTGGTAAGATTTTTTTTTGCAAATCTTGAAATTATTTATTTTAGTTAAATGCAGTTATGAGTGTCAAATGCGTGATAATGTGATATTACAATATTCTGATCAAGTTACAGAATGTTCTTGAACAGTTCATTAATATGCATTTGAAATGAGATCAATCATTCATGTTAATTAATGTTAGAAGTGATATTGAAATACAATATTTATAAATATTTTTCAATTTCTTAGAATGCTTAACATTGACTATTCGATTTCTGCATTCGTTTCACTTTTGCCAAGCACATTCTTCACAGTTGTATCTGATGCAAAAATCAAATCAAGCGCGAATTTATAGTTTCTCTATTGCTGGCGATCGAGAACAAATGGCGAAATACACGCGAGATATACAAAAGCAAACCTTTCTAGTAAATTACCAGAAATCGAAATGCATTATGTCAGAAATAGCTTCACTCATTCTATTCCAAAGAAAATTGCGAAACGAACCTGTTTTTCATTCTGATTTACTGTTGTCAACAACGTACAAATTAGCTCTTAGCGGACAAGTACCTCATTATGTAGGAACCCGCAATCCACAGAAAGCAATCAATATGTAAATAGTAAGTACACATTCTTTACGTGTTTGGTAGTTTTAAATTTCGCGTTCATTGGTTAAAAAAAGTTCATTCATACATTAATGTAAATCTTGTACGCTGGTACGATATAAAAATCTAGGGTTTTATTATGCAAGATATTGAGGAAAGAACACCTTATCGTTTAAATATAAACCAAGGTGCTAAGTTAGTGAGGTATTACGTACATAATGCAAAAGGAATATTTTTAATTTCTTAAATGCTTCATTACGATACTTCCGTTCCTCTTGAAACCAAGTTTTTATTTCCGGGTTCTTCACTGCAATTTATTTGTGGTAATTTTATTTTTGACATATTTTATTTACGAAATATGCTTGTACAATCTAATTATTGTTATTCTTCTCTAAAGGATATTTTATGCCTTTCTGTGTACTATTTATGTGACCTACATCTGATGACATATTTTAACCAGAATTAAAGAATGTCGGATTTATTCAATTTTTTCGAATTTTCATTGGCACGTTAGAATCATTATTTACAACTTTATTAATTTCAAACAAAATTGCAACTACAGACTCCGAAGATGTGTAAATATGTTTTAACTGAAAACAATACAATAATTTACTTTATATTAAAAGCTCTGGTTTATATTAACTGTCAATAGTATTTAGATACTTTCATCAATCAATTACCGACAATTATTAAGGCTAGTACTCAATTCTTCGTGGATCAGTAATAAACGTAGATTAATATCTATTATCTCTTATGAGCAGGTAATAAGTAAAGCGGAATGTTGCTATTTGCATGTAAATGTCCAATAGTTCTAAAATTCGACTCTAAAAAAGCCTGTTTAGATATGGAACTATTAGGCTGTTTGTTCTAATAAATATATTCAATAGTAATTCTGTAGATTAAAAATGAAAACTATTCCGTTGAATTTATTGAAAACCGAACAAAGTTTAGATATAGTCGACCAAGTAGCGACTTTCACGGATATTTTAAATTTATTTATAAAATCTGTTTATTTTAAGTCATACAAATGTATGTACCCAACTTTTTTGTGTAGCATAGAATTTTCTTCCAAATGCAATGAACTTGTTTAATAATTCATAGATCAGTAATGTTGGAATATGCAACTACATAATATTACATACTAGCATAATAGTAGAAACAGCCATTAAACCTTGACATCAGAAATATTAAAACAATTATTAATTTGCACTGAAGAAAGAAAGCATGGAAAACACACTTCTAACAGTTTTAATATCTTCGGGTGTACTTCCGAAAACGCCCCCAACCTATTTTGATTTAGATTGGTATACTTACGTATTTTGGGATGCTGATTATGAAAATGATAATGAAAATTGGCGCAAATTTTATTTTCATGGTGAAAACCATTAAAAACTATCATACTTTATGGTTTTTTGCAATTATCTCATAAAATACTCAAAATTTTGAAAAATGCTTTGAATAAAACTTGTAGATGTGATCAAAATACATATTTTATAATTCATACATTTTCCCGCCAAAGTTGATACTTTTTGAGAAAAATCGAAAACACTACAAAACTTACCTCTTCCAACCAATCAGAACTCTGCCTATCGCTAACAATGGCTAAAAGCCTATGCGTGCTCTAAAAGAAACCTAACCTATATCTATATATATTTTGATATTACAACTATTTTCTTCACCTTTAGTGAAGGAATTTTGTAACCGAAAAAGTGCTTTCGATGAGAATAAAATGTTTTATTCAAAAGTATAACCGATTTTTTGCGTTTTTTACAATTAAATCGCTATATTTAATTTTCTAATAACGATAGCTCCATTTTGATAACGCCATTGAAAAGAGAAACCTTGAAAATAGTACGATACATATCTTTCAATTTTATTGATGTTCGATTTTCATACGAAATACTTAATTGAAATTGAAGTGCAAAAAGCGTCCTTTCCGGCGTTGGGTTAAGATTAATCGTCATTTATTTAGTCTTGTATTTCAGTAATTATTAAATTACTAATAAAGCTGATAACATATTCGACATGCTAAATTCACATTTTAGAGCAGTATGCCACATTAAAAAAAAATTTGTTATAAGATTATAAATTTAGTTTAATAATAGCCAAGTACCAATGGATTTTAGAGTAAAATTTGACATTTTTACTTCATTGTGCAGACATCTCGTACAGTCTGTCAGATGTATAGGATAAAATTAATAAGTTTGTTTTAAATTTTATTTAGGTACTTTTTAAATGTAATAAAAATCTAATTTTTTCAAAATTATTTACAGGTGACGTTGCAGCCCTCGCCAAAGTCCAGGGTGTCGAAGAAGTAAGGGATGGAATTCGCTAC
This sequence comes from Trichopria drosophilae, assembly GCA_030407085.1. Classification (NCBI taxonomy): domain Eukaryota; kingdom Metazoa; phylum Arthropoda; class Insecta; order Hymenoptera; family Diapriidae; genus Trichopria; species Trichopria drosophilae. The sequence continues at coordinate 197,176,987 of CM059582.1, forward strand.
ATGAGAATTTCGCGTTTGCGCGTCGAATTCACCCTGGGCCGCGCTCGATTCCGCGTCGTAGATCAGCTGAATGGTAACAATGTCATTGGCCAAGCCATGAATCAATTCCTGAATCAGAACGCTAAGGAAATTATCGACGAGATGCGACCAGCCGCCAGTGCCAGTATCGCCAAGCACTTCATGTCTTTCCTGAATACTGCCTTTACGAAAGTACCCATGAAAGTTTGGCTCCGCGATGCGTAAAAAACTTTTGGATTATTTGTAACTCCAAAAAATCGAAATTTCCGAGAGATCTCAATTTGCATAGAACAAAAAATGATCACTTAGTTGCATTAACGAATTCCAGACCAGAACGACAATCTCTTGATGTGAAGGTCCTCTCGAAAGTGGATTGCAAAAATAGATTTGCCTTCAAGTAAATATTTATTTGAATTTAGAAAACATTTGGTTATATTTAATAAATGTAAATTACTTTTAAAAAATATTTTCTTAATTGAAATAAATTCGTTAATTCAAGTAAATATTTATTTTCTTCGGTGCAGTCAAGTAGATCGTCGCAGTAGCGATTCGACTTTGGCACATGTCATTTCCTACAGATAAAAATAGATCTATTGAAGTGTAATATATTGAAGGTTAGAAAGCGACTTTCCAAATTGACATTATTATTTAATTGTGAACTAAAGTTCCTTCGATAATAAGTAAACATATTGTATTGTTCGAATATTTAATTTGCTTAAGATATTTTAGACTTAAAGGGGCGGAAATAGAATGAGATCCATTTATAACTTACTGTGGAATTAAGGCGTAAAGTACTTTGAAAGAATCTTTTGTCATTTTTATGGCGTTTGATTATACTTGTCAATATTATACACCGAACACAGAAGCTGGAATATTGCATCAAACAATCGTGTTGACTCGAATTAGATTCGCGGACTCAATCGAACTCGAGTTCACTCCGATGTGAACGATAATGCGATTTGTGTTTGAATAAACTGACAACATGTGTACGTTCTCAATGTATATACATACATGAGTGCATTATGCAATTACGCAATATATGTGTCAGTAGATAATGTCGCATCGAATGACATACTTTGTATCTTCGATAAAATGCCAAAAAAATGCAGCTTCGGAACAATATAAAACGTACGTTAGCGATTACGCGACGAACTAAAGGCAATATTTTATGTTTGTAATGTAGGGCTCTGAATGGTTTAGAATTGTAAAATTTGTTGTATTTTAAGACGTTATAAATTTGTATTGTTTCCCATTTTTTGTTTATTGGCTTTACGTAAGAAAGCTAAAGCATCCACTTCTTTAACGTTACAAATTACATAATACGGTTACGAATCTGAAGTAAAATTTTCAATACAAATGGTTTTTAGATTCCTTGATATTAAATTATGTTTCCATTTTTGCTTTTATTTTAATGGAAAGCTAAGACGATATTAGATAAAATTTTATGATTAAATTTTATGAAAATAGAAAAAACGTAAAATGAGTGGTTGTTTTGATATGTGTGACTATTCATAGAAACTTTTTAATTTAAATTATGCAAGTTTCCGGTAATTATAGGATCGGTCGAAAATGAATTGAGAGTATTTGCTATTTCATATAGTTTTATGATATATTCGTTTATGTCATTTTAAGTAGTTTTTTACGGATTCTTTGATGTGGTGAACATGGATATCGTACATATTTTCTGTTTTACATATTTTATGCACGTTTTATACCATCTTCTTTAAATGTATTATTCTTTATACTCAGCGTACATCATAAGTGGCTATCATAAATAATTAATCTGTTCCACGGATACAACGTTCAGATAGTAGTAGGAACCAGTACTTAAGATTGAAACATGTAAATACAAAAACACTGCAATAAATTATGAAATATTCACAAAATTCCAAAGTGTCATTCTCTGAAATACCACTTTTCTTCAGAAAATGTAATAAATGGTATCCTGCGTTATAAAACAAAAAGATAATCATAATTTCATTTCGAAATTGTGTTAATATTGTTCAATTATGTTAATGTTAGTTTAAAATATTGCTGTTATATTATAAAGTTCAATTTTTTATGATTTGAATAAATGTATTCTGGACTAATTGTAACTTAATCCTTTAAGGACAGGAGAGACACATTTTCAATACAACTTTCAGCGCAGTATGTTTTTTATGATTAGGTAAGCAAACAAATTAGGTAAAACTATTTCCTATGGTATGAAGCTCGCTCTTTAAGATTCGGAAGTCAAAATTGCAAAAAATGGAAATCCCAAATGATACGGTCATTTTTATGGAAAAAATGAGATTCTATAAACTTTTTTTTCTAAAAATCAGTTTTTTCAGATAGAAATAAGTATCGATAAATACCTAAAAGTTTATAATATCGTGTCCACAAAGTCTAAACTTGAAATTCCCGAAACATACTTTTTAAAATTTCAAGATGACGGACCAAGAATGGGGGTAGGAAGAAATTTTTTTTACACAAACAAAACGTAGTATCTGAATTCTTTACAAAATAGTGAATTTTCATGACACTTGCTTGCTGGTTGTTTTTGAGGTCGCTGATTACGAATGTGAAGTCAGATTTTAAAAATTCAATATGGCGGATGGAATTTTTGAAATCAAACGAAATTTATTTCAAACGTGTTACTCGGCGAGTTTTGAGGTCGCTGATTACGAATCTGAAGTTACATTATGGAAATTCAAAAGGGCAGATCCAATGTCCGCTACTATTCACGCAGGCTATACCAAATGTCATAAAAATTCAGATTTTATGTTATGTTTGTGTAAAAGAAAATATTCTTCTGCCTCCCGTTCTTGGTCCATAATCTTTTTGTTTTGGGAATTCCAAGTTTAGATCTTGTGGACGCGATATTTTAAGCTCTAGGCATTTATGGATTCATATTCCTTTCGGAAAAAAGGTATTTTTAGAAAAAAAAGTTTAAAAAATCTTATTTCTTGCATAAAAAATGGCTGTATCTTTTCGGATTTGCATTTTTTTCCTATTTTAACTTCAGAATCTAAAAGAGTGAGCTCGATACCATAAAAAATGGCTCTGCCATTTTTTTAGCTTACCTAATTATAAAGAAATACATTGTTGAAAATTTCATTCAAAATGTGTCTCGCTCGTCTTTAAAGGGGAGAGCAAAAGTATGATCATAAAATTAGTTTTTCTGAGGGAATATAAGACATTAAGCAGAGCCATTGAATTTAAGAAACCGATTTTCAGCCATATTTTTTCATTTCTGGGACACATTTTTTCTTACCGTAAAGGACAGTGAAATCTTAAATATAATCCTCCGTTTTGTGATCAGCATCTGAAATTGAGAAAATCTGTTATCCAAAAAGTCACTATTTTTAATCCATCTTGAAAAAATATTAATAAAATCGAAAATAAATCAAAATTGATCCCCAATTTTTGGTCTGATATGTGGAATTTAGAAAATATAACATCAATTTTCTATTATTTTATTTATTTTATGTTATTTTATTTTACAGAATCAACTGGACTAGCCGTTTACTAAAATTATACATAATATCATATAAAATACAAATTATTAAATAGAGAAAAAACAAAGAAAAGAATTAAAATCAAAACCAAATACAAAAAACGAAACACAGATAAATACGCGCTACAACTCTTTTAAATGAGCCGAAACTTATGTTTTGGGTGGAGGAAGGAATTGAATTCCAGAGCAGGCGAAGACGGGATAGAAAGAAATAACGAAAGGAGCTTCTGCAGCATTCCTCGAAAATAAACCTATTATGAAAAGTGAAGTGAAAATGGATGAATTGATGAGATTATGGGTAAGCAAAATTAAGATCATGATACGCGTGAATAGATGATAGACAGGGAAAATCAAATTAACGGGAAAAGGGTTGATAGTCATGGTCTCTAAAAGCCATAGCATTTCCTGACTTCCAAGCAAAATATCTAAGAATCTTATGCTGTGCAGAATTAAGGAGGTGCCAATCCGTGCCAAAGTAAGGAGACCAAACTATGGACCCATACGTTAAAATAAAAATAACAAGAGTTTTATAAAGATAAATACTAGAGGTAGATTGTTTAATGAAGCCCGCTATACGATTAGCACGCATTGAGACCTCCTCAATGTGAGGCATGGAAGGTAGTAATTTATCAAAACAGATTCCCAGGTTAACAAGAGTGAAATGTTTAGGGACTTCCATGCAGACAATAATCAAAATTGTAAATCATGGCTTACGTAGATGGGTTACGGTACAAGATTTCAATAGATTAACAGACATTCCATGATGGATGGACTACAGTCCAAGAGAATCGAGGTCTCGTTGTAGCCTGGATGAATCCAAAGGATATTTAATATCCTTAAAGATTTTAATGTCATCAGCATACAGTAGGCAGGATGAGTAAGAGAGTTTAGAGGGAGGGTCATTTATAAAAATAGTGAAAAGTACTGGACCAAGATTCCAACCCTGAGACACACCAGAGCAAATGTGAATTGGATTAGATATCGAATCATCGATACGCACGGATTGAGTCCTATCAGTCAAGTAAGAACCCAGCCATGCTAGAAGAGTACCTGTTATTCCCATCGCATCACATTTCTGCAGCAGAAGAGCGTGGTTGACGAGGTCAAAAGCCTTGGAGAAGTCCATGTATATGACATCAACTTGGGAGTGATGTTCAAGGGAAAACAAGTTGATAATTGTCGATTTGCCCCGAATGAAACCATGCTGTTCATGAACAAGCCGAGATTGAACGAGGCTGGCAATATAATTAGCAATTAGCTTGTCAAAAATCTTCGATAAAGTACAAAGGATGGAAATTGATCTATAGTTAGAAGGGAATGATCAATCTTTACTCTTATATATTGGACGAACAAAGGTCGATTTTCAGATTGAGTGAAAGGTACAAGATGAGAGGGAAACGTTAAACAGAAATAGCAGGGGTCTAATAGAGAGGCAAAACAATTTTTAAATAAAATTGGAGGAATGTTATCTCGGTCACCATTATTTTTTAAAACTATTGAGAACATTAATAAGATCGGTTCTGGTAATGGCATAAGAATTTGATAGAGGGGATTGCTAGGTACCGGAATAGTACATTACGATACAAGTGCGCTACCTACTTGTATCGTAATGTACTATTTTGTGATTGTGTGCGTAAAATTAGTGCGTAAAGTACTTTTGATGCCGGTTTTTCGTGCGTATAGTTCACTTTTACCCACTCCCGACGAAAAAATTTGTAAAGTGAACGGTCGTGCGTAAAGTTGCACTGGCGCCTCGTATGCATAGTTCCCGCCCGGAGCGTAACAGTACACTTTACACCCTTGTTAGGTAATATACTAATTAAATGATTCAACTCGATAAACCGAACCAAAATCATTCGAAAAAACACCAGCAATCGAAATCAGAACTAGCCAACGAGTCACCATGGCGTAGATGAGTCGGTAAATTTTTCAACAACCAACAGTTATTGACATAAGACCAAAATGATCGAAGGTTTGAATGCAAGCTGGATTGAACGGAGGATAGGAAGTCTCTATAGAGCTGACGGAAAAGTGATAGACAACGAGCACTAAAATGTTTAAAAGCGATATAATCGTCAGAATCGCGACTAACTTTCCAGAAACTATGCGATAATTTTCGAAAAAAAAGACAAAATGAACACCAACATTTTAGTAATCCTATCTTTGAAGTGCCCTTTCGGTCACGCAATTTAGATAGTCGGTAAATATTTAAAGAATCCATGCGATAGTTTTGAAGTCATTGAATACAAATCTGGTGCCTGATCCCCAAGATTCAGAATGGCCAATCCAATATAGCGGATAGTAAATTGAAATCGTTAGTAAACACTCACCAGAATAGTTACACGTACCTACACCCGTGTGCATTGATTCTCGCCTGTTTTACAGATCTTTCGACTTCTTTTACCATTCAGAATTATTCCTCTGAAGTTTAAGTATCTCTTTAATTGCAAGTTAAAAAAAAAAGTAGTATTTTGCATCAAATACGAAAGTTTTGATAAGTGAAATAAGATGTAGAAGAGCTCACTACAGTGGCGTCTGTGACTCACAGGATTAAGTTAACACTTTACTGAGATCTCTTTATGCAATTACGAAGTAAAATTTGCGAAAAAAGAATCGTTAAAAATAACTTTATTAATATTTGAACGTATCGATTTGGATTCCTATTTTGGTGAAATGTTACGAAAATTTATAATGTTCTACAAATTTTAAGTAAAAAACTAGTGTTGGCGTGGTGCCTCGCTCGCTTCGCTCGCTCAGAAACTTCGACCCAGTGGATAGTCGACCTATTCCTTAAGACTCGTTTGTTTACTAACAGCTTTCAATTATATTATAAAATTATATTGATATTTGGGGCTCCAATCATATTTAGGTCCAAGTGGCTTCGATAGATGTGTTACAACAATATAGTGTTTCTTATATGTATGAAAATTAAAAATGAGCATTTTCAAAACTTCGACCCCGACAACAGGCCAGCAGAAGTATTAATAAATAAAAGCAATACACTTACTTCAAGCACTTGTATTCTAATAGACTATTCGATGCATATTACATGTTTACTGTGTTTTACTAATTACTGTCTGTATTATTATGATATTATATATACAATATATATACATATAATTCGTCAAAGATATCTTGAAAGTGTCGAAAAGATCTATGACAGATATCTTATAGATATCTATAAGACATCTTTTTGATATATCGAAATAGATATATTCGTATGAAGGGCGTAAAAGAACTTTGCGCCCGTAGGTGGTCACCGCGCCCGAGGGGCTGGCAAAGACTACCCCTGGGGGATAGGGGGTCGAAACGTCGAAATTTGATGAAAAACAATAGGGTAATTTTTTTGCCGCGATGACCAAATTCAATACTTTTTCAGACAATAGTCATAAACATTTCAAACCAGTTTTTATGGCATTATCGTTGACTTTAGGAAGAAAATGCATAAAACCTTTTTTGTAGAGAATTTCATGCTCTATCTTTTTTGTTGGAAATATTTTTTAATAAAATTTGTATTTTTAAAAATAAATGCAAAAAACTACAAAGAAACTTAATTGGGGCTAATTTTTTTTAGTAATGGACGGGTGGATCTGCCCCAAAATCTAATCAGATCTAAGTTATGCCAAGACGCGTATTTTAAAAAAAAATTTAAGTCAATACGCTTATCCGTTCGCGAGTTATCGCGAGACAAAAAAACGGGACATACGGACGTAGATACGTACAAGATCACGGACACAAATTTTGTTATTGTTGATTTGGGTTCTTTAGGGTCTGAAACGTCGACATTTGATGAAAAACTATAGGGTAATTTTTTTGCCCGAAGTGACCAAATTCAATACTTCGTCCAGACTTAGTCTGGGTCGAAGTAATAATTAGATAAGTTTTTTTTTAATATTGGTAATTCAGAACAAATAGTTATTGAAAGATATAAAGAACCGACCATACGTTCCTTCCTGGTTTAAACATAAATTTTTATATTTTTATAACATTTTATTAAATGTTTTATTAACATCGGAAAGGTATTTTTGATTCAGTAGACTGATAGCCTTGTGGGTGTCAAAATTAACGCCATTTTACGCCTCGTTTTCGGGGACCAATATATTAAGATTGGGATTTTGTTAAAGGTCATCACTGTTAAAAATCATTTAAAAATGACCATTTTTCACACCTGCTGAATCAACAAAATTATGTTCGTATCATGGGCGTAAATTTTTAGACCCTGAAGGATTCGCCGTCCCTCGCTCGCGGTGAATATCTGCGGGCGTAAAAGTTATTTTAGAAAAACCACATTACTTATAAAACAGCGGCCGATAGTCGATTTCATCGCTTGCGAGAATGATACTGCATAGGGTGGATGTACTCACTGCGATACATATGCGCCACCAAACGGTGAGTTTTCGATACACAAATCACCTTTCAAGACTTTCTGTCAAATAATCTTATTAAAATTCAGCTACACTTACTGAAACTAGACAAAAGTGAAAGCAGTGCCAAATTTCACTGTTACAAAAGTGATTAATCAATTGAAAATCACTTCATTGCAACCAAAACTCCGCTTTTCAAGTTAAGCTACATTTTGAAGTGCTCACCCTTCGTGTTCTTCTGCTTATTTATGTTCTCTATCACTGAACAGAAAAAAACCATCAGCTTAGATAAAAATTCAATCTGTCGATGATGTTCAATTTCAATCTTTAGATTTTCGTAATCGTTCCTAAGTCTAAACTTCCAAAAATTCGCGACAATCTATTATTGACGTTTCTGTTGCAGATAGGCACGAGACGAGCACGCGAAAGCTCCGTCTGACGATAATAAAACGGAACCGAGATGTCGCGTATCTCTTGACCTTTGAACTTTCAAATACATCGAACACTGCAGGAGGATCATGCTCATAAGACGTTGAGTATTGACGGGTGCGAAAACACGCGAGAATACACGCGCACATATTGACTTTCGATCGGGGGTCGGGGTGTGTTGATATTATTTACCAGAAAGTGACAACTGTCCGACTCAGCTGGTCGCCGACTCCATCGTGCGTGATCGTCTTCTAGAATTTGGAATTTTTAAAAATTCGTGAAAAATCTGGGGACCCGTGAACCCCGATCTGTGTACCCCTAAAAGAAAGTGATTATGGGCCAGTTTACGAAGAGACAATGGCTCACATTGATTGTCATCAGCATCGCGGATTTTGCCAATGCAGTATGCGTGTCCCTTCAGGCACCTTTTTATCCACAGGAGGTGAGCTAGTGATCATAGAGTGCAAGTCAATTTGTGTACTTTAAATATTCATAATATACAGAAAAAAGGATATGAGAATTTAAATTTTGAAGTAGAAAAATGATTTTTTAACATTCCTTCATATTAATTTGAATACAAATAATTTTTATTTTTTTGTTTACTGAAATGACTAACTCCTAAGAGAAAACTATTGTTCCAATATTCTTTTAAGAAAATATTCTTTCGAAAGATCTCAAAATTCCAAAAAGTCTTTTCTTCCATTTTTCAATAATTATGACGGTTATAAAAATTAGGACCCTTGATAATAAAATATACTTAACCCTTCATTCTTGTAATAATTTTAATTTATTCTTCGACAAAGTCAGGAATATAGCAAGAATTTCTAAAAGATTTATTACAATAAAATACAATTATTTATTAATCATGAATTATTGTTCATAATAACAATCGATTTTAAAATCACTTATTGTAGATTTCGACACTTAATTAATTTTTGATGAATTAGTGAATTACAAAATTCATCAAATAATATATAATCCTGACCTAATCCATTGGTCAACAGTAAGAAGAATTGATGAAAATTTTCAATTAATTGCGCGATTATCTCCTGTTTTATCAGTTCTCATAACGCAACTGCGTCGATAATCCAACGCGTTAAATTGCAATTTAATAATTTAATTAGCAATTCAAAGGTTATTGTGATTGAAAATACCCGCGTTATCACTATCCACAAGATTTCTTTTTAATAGAAGAAATGCCGTGTAATACCTATTCAATTTAAAGAATTTAAAGGAGAAATGTTTGTCATCAAAATACGTCCTCTTCTTGTTTCTTATCTCACCCGTGATAAATAAAGATGCTGCTGACCTGAGTCCATCAAATTTCAATAAATTATTTCTCTGATTTAAATTTCGAAAAAATGCTTTTTTTTAATAATCAGAAAACTGTTTAATTGAAAATAGTTTAAGTTGTTGATAAATATAGCTATGGTTTGCTGTATGATAACTCGTAAGAGGTATTTTCTCAGATGACACGTGTCAACACTCTTTCTGCCCCTCCCCCCTTTTATATAAAATATATATAACTTTAAGAAACAAATTGTTGTTTTGCATTTGCCATAAATGATAATAACAAAAACTTGGTTTTTAATTTTTTTTTAATTGAGTTAATATGTTTTTAGTAGTATGTTTTAGGAAATCCTTTGCAATAAAAAATTATTTTAGATAAGTATTTTTATAGTAATGACTTAAACTGTTTACAAAAATAGTGACGCAAGATTGACGTTTTAAGAAGATATTGAAGATTGCACATATTTGTTAGTTGATGAAAATATAATAAATAAATAATAATATTCTGATCTTTTATCCGGTAAACACACATTCGTACTTTCAGATAATTTTTGCTTTAAATCCTTCTGATAGCCAATAGTGACAGGTCTAAAAACAAAAACCTTTAACCGGTATTTCATGGTTGATTATTTGTGATTTATATTAACTTTTGATACTGTCATCTATATTATTTAGTTATTAAAATTAGTTTTTTTATTAAATTTTAGTGTTTTACTTAATTCTTATATCTATGCACTTTGTTGGATTTTAATACAGAAACAGGTTTGTTTGTCATTAGAAGGGAATATTTTATTGATATCAATCATTGCAATCTACATTGAAAACTGATCTAAGGTAATGCTCCTATAAGACCAGTAATTCAAATTTTGAAAGGAAAAAATACATAAGGATATATTCAATGCGTCAAATTTACGTGTTGTTATTTCAACAGAAACTAATTTAAAATTATTTTATTTGAATTAAAACTGTTTATTGACAAAGAAGTCAAACTTTCGCAAGTAATTTTCTATCTAATAAGTCTTTTATTCGAATATTGAGCGATAATATTACACGAAGAAATTTATTTTATTCAATTATTATTAGTATATGACCCTGCAGGTAATGCTTATTTCCTTCTTCTAAGAATGTCGCAATGTTTATAAACAAATCAATTCTGCATTCAGTGTTATTATTTACTTAGAGTTATGCCTATATATGTAAATATTACATTTAATATAAAAGAAATTCTTAATATAAATTGATTATTAAATCGCCGCATCTAAATTACTCGAAATATTACCTGAATAAGAAATAGCTGACATTTTCATGAAAAAGAATTGTTCTGTTCTGAAACACAAGTACGTAATTTATGAGCCGTCACCTTTTTAGTTTAAAAACAAATATAAACAGTATTCGAATAATAAATGAATATAATCAACATGATTTTAATACAATGTACGATAAACGTGCTGCCAACTAGCTACATCTGTAACAGACCGCCATTTTAAAAACACTGCCAAATACATTTATTATTTAAGTTTTGAGTTTATTCCAAAATAACACAAATTTTGTACAGCATTTTATGTAAAAAGGTTGCAAATAGATCTTTTTTTAATACTAACGGTAATTCTATAAACGAAGAATGAAAATGAGAGAATTATAACTCCGAAGATCTAATTTCAGACAGTGAAATGGTATCCAGTTTAGAGATATTATTCGACATCGTAGTAATCACAGCGACTTAAATTACACCTTGGTCCGATTATTATAGCAAGTAAATAATTAGGGTGAACTGCCCCAATAGTAAACACATACTGTTTTATATTACTTTTTAACCTAGACGTTAGAACTCATATAATATCGTCCAAATTTTAGTAATATGCCAACAGGGTAAATACTATGTTAAAAGTATAAACATAATCATATTTTGTTGCTAAATAAATTGGAAGATATGTCATTTTGGTACTCTGCGCCCTAATATACCTAAGATTACGCAACTCTTTCCCTAAGAGAAATATCAATTATAAACAAATTAAATTAAGAATATTTTTAACACTCCGGGAGTAGAACTCGATTTTGCGCCCTGCTGTGAAATATTCACGAGTAAATTATCGAACCTAACACCAGCCGTATTAAAAAATATCGTACGGAACAAGGGCGAAATATCGGTAATAGCGCCCTTGTTACATAATATACTATTATCTTTTATATTATTCTTTTGTATACATACTAATTTAAATATATTTCTGTATTTCTTAACGCAAGTCACATTCTTTTGCTAATTCTTTTTTCTATTTCTTATCTATCTTTTATCTATTTATTTCTACCATCATTTCTGCAGAAAATGACTGACACTCATTCGTTTACATCTACTCATTCTTATAATCTGCGAAATAAGAAGAACAAGTAAAGCATATATTTGAAAAGTATAGGTTATGATTTTCAGTAGTACACGAAAGAATGTTACTACTAAATGTGGTAATAATTGACAATTTATTTATTAATACTACAACAAAGAATATCTTATATCAGTGTTTTTTTTTCAGTGTACGGTGCATTCTCTTGGGCAATAGGAAGAATAATTAAATAATAATTCAAAGATAAATATGCATGTAAAAAACGAATGTTAATAACTCTTCAATTATAAACAACAGGTATCCGTGCTACGTTTGACGTATCTGGATGTTATTTACAATGTAAAAATACTCATGAAACGCTTATTTTGATAAGTTGCGAAGTTACAGAGGTCTTTTCTCCATAAATGTCAATATGAAAATGAATATATAAAATTATTACAAATCCTGTAATGTAAATTGCGACAGAATCTGATTCGAAACTAGTGTTCGTAAGGTTCCTCGATCGCTTCGGTCGCTCCAGAAACTTAGACGCTGTGGAGTGTCGGCTATTCCTTAATACTCTTTCTTTCTCTAACAGCTTTCAGTTTTATTATAATATTATACTGATATTTTAATGACTGAAACAACAAAGAAGTAGGGGTCATATTGCGGATCCAAGTAACGTTGATCAATGCATTATAACAATATAGTGTTTCTTAGATTAGCATAAAAATTGAGAAAATGATTTACACCTATGACCTATGGCCTGGGTCAACGTAAAATTATTGTAATGTACTATTCGTCCTCATACTCAAAGTCCTCGATCAAAAAAGAGATGTGCAATCTGCTGAGAAAAACTTGTTATCTTTTAAAAATTTTTTTTATAGTATATATGTATAATTGACTCCACAATCTTAATCACAACCAAGTTAGGTCTTGCCAAAATCAAAAAGAAGTTTAACTTATAACTACATCGATCGGTTCACGAGATACAGCACGCGAAACCAAATGTCACATACGGACATGCGGAGGTACAAGATTACACCAATTTTTGTATGACATTTTTTAGTTATGCAGGGTCTGAAATGTCGATATTTTATGATTATAGTATAATTTTTTGCCGTAGTGACCAAATTCAATATTTTGTCCAGATCTATGGTCTCGGTGGAAATAATACTTTATGAACTCTTTCAGTATCATAAATAGGGAGCTCTTCATCCGAAGTTAATAAACCAATTTATTTCATTGTGCGTACTCTTAGGCTACCTTAATTTACTTGAATGAAAAAAATAATTTTGGAAACCATTATAAGACTTATTACAAGAAACAATTTTTTTTTAATACTAGCAAATATTTTTTTAACCCGTTTCTCTCGAAGCGGCGACGAATTTGACTTCGTGCAGAATTTTTGTAGTGAACGTCAAATACGTTGCCCATCTCGGGGGTATCCTATTATATGTAGAGTATGTTCTTTTTAATGTAGGGTATAGTTTATCAACACGTTGTTTTTGTAATATAGCTGTTAAAACAGTAAACAAGCAGAACAAGATAAACAGAAAAAATAAGCAAGCAAGACGAACCTATTTTGAAAATTGGATTAAATTCAGCCATTAATGCAGAATAAGGTCTTACACCAAATTCTTGCTGTCTTCTAACTTAAAAAAAGACATTTTTGCATACAAGACAGAAAATCTGCTAAGAACCATCGTCGGGTTATTACTGAACCTTTCTTGTCTTGTAAGGTCCTTATTGGTTATGTTGTTTGCTCTTATTGTATGTGTTATCTCAAACAAGATCGTAATTGCCATTTAATTTCTGTCTTTCTTGGGTCTTGAAGATTCATTTAGCCAGAAAGATTAATACAATCATGACCGTCTCATTTGATACCATTAATAAAGCCTACCTCGGTTTCATTGTAAACAGTGCTTGTTGCGAGTCTTAAAATGATAAATGATAACATCTTTTGAGTTTCACGACAGCAAGACCATATTTTGGGTGCACCTCAAAAACCCAACAAATCACAAAACAGACAGTACAAAAATCCAACATTTCAAAATGCAAACATTCAAAATAAAGGCATAAAAAAATAATCTCGGGTTGCCGCCCTTGAGGTCTCACTGGACGTTCATTTCAAGGTCAAAAACGTTTGAACAATTGGTTAATTTTGTAGGTCACTTGGAGGGGAAATCAATTAGAGCCACGGATTATTTACTAAGCACATTTAGAAGTCAATCATTAATTACATATTCAGAATATGTACATTTTGAAATGTCTGCTGTTTGAATGTCTGTTTTTTTAAATGTCTTAAATGCTTTTTTAGTGTTTGTTTCTTAATTTTCTGGTTTTCTAATGTATATTTTTTCAATTTCGGATTTTTTATGTGTCTGTTTTGTGACTTGCAGGGTTTTTTAGGTGCACGCCATATTCTGACTTAATGGCTAAATTTAAGCCAATTTTCAGAAGAAGTCGATCCTATTTTTTTCTGTGCAAGCAAATATGTTATTCAATGTTATGTTTCAAATATACAGCTATTTTGTAGGGTTACTAAATTAATAATATAAACTGAAGCGAAATGTATCATAAAGAGACCGTTAAAGGTTAAAGACCGTAAAAAGAAACTGTTAGCACAAACTTTGTAAAATAAGCGAATGAATTGTATAAACATAAAAGAAATCGGAAATTAATAGTAAAAACAATAGCGATGTCATAATAATACTTCATAATAAAAGATTAATAATAGGTAACGTATTATACTTAATAATAAAAGATTAATAACGGATAACTTAAATTAATTAATAAGAAAAGGTTAATTAAACGAATTACGCACGTGCAAATCTTCCTTTCTAAAAATCTGACTTTTTTAGGCGAATATTTACATCATTCATTTACCCTGATATTTATTGCAAGATTTTGAATTGTTTCATTAGCTGGTAGAAAAGATAACATTGAAAATGTCCCTGAAATATAGTCGAACAATAATAAAATGTGAAAAAAAAGTTGATGTATAAATGTGACTTTAAGAGAGTGAAAAATAAATACAAGATAAATAATTAATGTAAAGTTTCAGTGAGTAATATGTGTAACCAAGCAAACGTATACGTAACTTGGGGAACAGATATAATCTGTGAATGAAATTAATTGTTGGATAAAACAAGTGAAAATGTTAGAAACGCCTGAATGATGCAACAAACAATGCAATTACGGAGCAATTGAACAAAATAATTCATTACATACTAATTAATTAATTAATTGATTATTTCCATGTGGAAGAACAGAACGCTAAATGTAAAAATTAAATAAATAAACATTAATATAAACAGAAACAATTTCCAGAATCAAACAATTAAAGATAAATATGAATGAAAATACGTAATAAGATATTGAAAAGAACTTTTAAATGATAGAAATGCATATGAATGATACAATCAATCAATGAAATCGATTGAAAGGATTTTGTTGCGTTAGAAGATACTTGTGAGGAAATAGCCTCTCATGAATGAACAACCATAACGAAATAAAAGTTATTTCTCTCCTTTAGTATTTCTTATTTTTGTAAACAACCATTTTCTGACTCATGATAATTATTTGGATATTCAAAATATTTCTGGAATTAGTAACATTCACTTTCGTAAATTGCTGACGAAGTTCTTTTATATCTTCTTCGATAATCACTTTAAAAATGCTGTATAATCAATCAAATATATTAGGTTCAATATGCAAATGCGTCTTTGATTATGACATTTGACATTGACATGAGTGAACTTTAGATTTAAAAATACTTGATTTAAGAAATTATGAAAATATCATTTAGTTGATAAACAACGTCGCAATGACACTAAGTATTCCTTGTCGCAAATGGCATTTGTTCAAAAAGCATACTTTCTTGTGCTAATAAAATACAACCATAAATATGAATACCATCCTGAAATTAAAAAAAAAATAAATTTTTATTTGCAACTATTTTAGGATAGTTTTCAGGTACTGCAGAAACTTGTAACTGCATGTAACATTCAGAACATGTTTCGTAATTGTACAGAACTTCTCTTTCAATTACGAAACAGAATCATAAATTCACCAACGATTTATCATACTTTAACGAAAAATCGTTTTTTTTTTAATTATTAACTGCTGCTTTTTTTTAATAGGCCGAAAAGAAAGGAGCATCAGCCACGGAATTTGGTTTGGTCTTCGGAATTTTTGAACTGGTCGTATTCATCATCAGCCCGATTTATGGCCAACATGTAAATATAAATTAATATATTGCTTCTACCATTTTAATCGACGTTAATGAATTAAAACTGTGTTGTATTTTCTCAGCTGAATCGAATTGGACCTAAATTATTATTCAACGGTGGAATATTGACGACAGGCACGTCGGCAATATTTTTCGGATTGTTGGATAAAGTAGAAGGACATTATCCCTTCATCATCCTTTCTTTCGTTATTAGGATAATTGAAGCATTAGGAAATGCAGCTTTTCTCACTGCCAGCTTCGCCATAATCGCTAAAGAGTTTCCCGACAATGTTGCAATGACTTTCGCTAGTCTGGAAACATTCTTTGGTCTTGGTCTTATTGTCGGTCCTACAGTTGGCGGGGCTTTATATCAGGTAAAACTCTAATACTATAAAAGATATTGAAAATTTTGGAAATAATATATTTCATGTACAATTTGTTTGACTGAAAACTGGAGCTAAGAGTAGAATCCAAGGACATTTTAAAATTCTAATTTTTTTAGAGTGTCAAAGGCCCTTGAGGAGGAAAGTATTAAACCCGCTTTTTCTTTTCAAATTCTTTAAATTCGGATTGTTGTTGGTTACGTCATCTATATTGACAGATAATACAATAATCATTCTGAATTAATCGAATGAAATGTGCCAAAACAAAAATTGTTAGTCATACACGGATAAAAATATATCAACGAATTTCTTACTATTCTTAATTTTCTTGGAATAAAAGTGTTACATTTATCGTCACTGATGCAGCTACTGCATGTTTAAATTAGTTAATCGGATGATAATATGCTAATATACATAGGGTGTCCAAAATAACTTTTGGCGCTGGATCTAATGCCGACCTTGGTTTTGACCTTGTCGATGATCTTCAAGGTTATTTCAAGGTCACCTTCATTTGTATATATGCAAGACCCTTTTTCGACCTCGGCAATCAAAAGAGCGGAAAATTTTACATCAAATTTGTCTTAAGAAAAAATTGCCTACGCGACCTTGGAAAGGACAAATGAAGGTTAAATGTCTAAAAAACGATCTGACGTACTTTATCTATAATGACGTGTTCTTCAGGGTAACATAATATTGTTTCAGAAAAGTCAATGAATTATAAAAGTGTTGATCAAATTGACTAGGTGAACTTGACGTCAATTTTCAAGGTTATGTATATTTGCAAGGTATATATATGTATCTTCGACAGATAATCTGAAACTAATAGATTACTAAACAGAATGCATTCAACTACTAACGAATTAACATGTTCTTTTCTTGAATTTAAGATAGTTAGTAGGATCTTATAATTTAGATAATATCTATTGAAGAAATATATTCCCGAAAAATAGTCCTCGATGAAAGTTTTTTAAAATTTCTGAACGCTCTAAGTCAAAAAATATGAGTCGGTAATTCTTATTCAAATAATTTCTATTATTTTTATATTCATTGTTGCTGTCGTAAATGATTTGTAGCATTAAAAAGATTGCCTACGGAGGTATTTAAATGTGGTGTCGTAGGCAAATCACCGCGCGTTCAGAATGCATGCTATGCACAGCAGTTGCCTCTTTTGCTAATGCAGTCTTCACCAAAATGCAGATTGTAGATAATGACGTTCTTTCGCATATACGCATGGTTGGTTACATGACAAGCTATTTAAGGAAAGCATTAAAAAATATAAATAATAAATAAGTAAATAAAGAAGATGTGGCCGTTAGCGACGTTAAACAATAACTTCCCGATCAATCTCTCGTATTTTATTCCAGTTTACTTAACACATTTGTTCGTGATTTTTCCTTCAATCTACATTCAACATATTTTTTTTATTTTCAATTTTCGAAACTTGAACTTTTTATCTTTGGATTTTGCCGTACATTGTAGGTCCCCAAGATGGCTATGCAAACGTTCAATAAATATCCGCGATACACGAATTGTTATATAACTTACATAACACAGGTCAACATAGTTTTGTTGTTGGAGAGCTGTGGGTCATTTCCAACGTAATTTTGTACATAGAATCTGAATCCGGAGTCAGGATTTTCAGATATTTGAGGTTATGTGTTTGAAAAAGGCAATTTTTTGAAAATTTCTATTTTTTGAATTTGTTAAAAATAAAAAATTGTGGCAATGCATTCTTGAACATAATTGTTCTTATAACGTTTTCTTCAAAGTCTATAGTTTTCAAGAAAAAAAATGGTTAAATTTTAAAAAGGAATTTGTAAATGCAGCGGCCATTTTGAATCTGATATCGGAAATTTCAAATATATACCAGTGTATCTTTTAAGTACAACTATCGAGTGCACACTTGCAAATGTTAGCTCACTCAAAATAAAATATTGTATGGAAAACTCCATATTTGTAAAAAAATGTGTCCTAAAAATCATGTTTTTCTACTATACATGTCAAAATCATATTCAAATTTTAATGTGTTTTTTAATTTTCTTAGTACAAAAGAGCGGCCTGAAAATGGTAGAATCTGATTTTTATTAATGGGTTAATTACAAAGTTTGATTTTTTGGTATCACGAAATTTGCATCGAATTTGCGATGTGACACATAAGAAACGCACAGATAGTAGTTTCATTCTCATCCATTAACTTTCTGCATTTTGCACGGTCTGGATCTCGGTCTTGATATGGAGAACGACATGATACTGATAATAAACTACGGTTGATGTATACCAATATTTTAAATCAATTGGTATACCTACAATAGAAAATAATTTCCCATGATTTTTATGTCTTTCTAATAGCTTGGAGGGTACACCACTCCGTTCGCAGTATTAGGTTCAGCGCTCTTTATCGCGGCTGTTATTACAGTATTTGTTTTTCCTACACATGGGGTGGAAGAAGACGATCCTCTTCATACAGGAGGTATGTATTTTTTCTATATTTATTATGGACATTTTTAATACGTTTCTATTAATAATAACGTCTCTGTTTAATTTTCGAATAATGACATTTTCTTCATTGAACTGCAGAATCTGGTTTCGATGCCAATCTTATTCGACAACAAAATATTGCCTGTTAGTAATATTTCTTAGGGTCGAATGTTAAAAGTTGTAGGGCTTTCCTCCTGTTTTCTAAGATTTTCGAGAGTTGGAAATTCAATATTATTCTGTTGGAAAAAATATCAGAAATGAGATTACCATTTCTATCTTCATTCCTCATAAGACGTCCATGTGTCATGTGTTACTTAAATTAATAAGGTGGATGTTGCAAATTTCATTTATTACAGTTCGATTCCAGACAACCAAAAGTCGACTGTGAAAGTCAATTATGAAAATCGTATATGAATGCCTCGATAATGGTCAAAATTAAGTCAATAGAAATCGACTGTTGACTATAAAGTTGACTTAATGTTCACTTTCACTGGGACATTCACAGTCGACTTTTGGTTGTCTGGGATATCATTCTGCTTTCACGAGAATTTAATAACACTATACAAAATGCACAAAGAAAATTGAAATATAAATATAAACCACGTTATATTTTACATTAAAATAGGGTTTCTCAAGGTTCTCAAAATTCCTGGCGTGATGGTAGCAGCTGGTTCTATTATCGTTACGAGCATGAGCATTGGATTTCTGCAAGCTACTCTCGAACCTCACTTACGACAATTTGATCTAAACCCAGTTGTACTGGGCTTAATGTTCGTCATTAATGGCGGTACTTATGCTCTTACTGCGCCAGCTTGGGGATGGCTCTGTGATAAACATTACAATCCTAAGGTAAATTCATTTTTCTTTAAAAGAATACATAATAAGAACGTTTAAATATATATTAAAAATGAATGACATTTTGAAACATTTCATAACCTTTCAATTTCAAAAATTTGAAAGTCACGACAATCATTTTATACGAAATTTGATTGAAGTGAAGGGTAATCATAGCTAAGATTGCCAGAAACTTAAATTCCGCATCGGTGCAACGCCATAATTTAAAAGTTACGTATTTTCTATCCTTCCATTCAATCTTTCACTTACATAAAGTTGATGGGGTATCTGAGCGACCTACTCTGTGAATAGTTAACCTTCGTCAAATATGACATTTACCTGTAGTCTGTTTTCATTTGTATATTTTTTGTATAGATATGTTTATTAAATATCCTGTCTGATTTGAGGTTATATAATGCAACCCAGATCCATTTCTTTTGCAAAATCGTGAAATTAAATATCCCTGTATTAAGTTATGCTAATTCAAATATATACGGGTGATTCTCTCAAAAATAACAAAAACCACGTTCTTGGCATTTTAATATGTAGCATTACTAAAAATGATTTAAAATTAAAAATAAGTATAATGACCATATGATTGTGTTTATCAGTATCCGATCAGATTATATGAAAAAAATGGGAATTTCCATATTATCTGAATTATTCAAGTATATTATATATCAAAGGCAATATTATTTTAATTCTCAAATGATGATATCTATTCAAGAAATAATTTCTACTCTCTACAGTCCACAAAAGAAACAATGTTTTTCTTTTCATTCGAAATTACTCATGGCTGTAGTAACAAAATAAACGTGAGTTTAGCCAAGACACTATAAATCATGAACCCATCAAACGTTCTTCATGATTTGCATAAATATCATACACTTCAAGAAAAAGAAATACAAACATATGTCTGTCATTCTTCACAAGGATTCAGTGGGAAACTGCATTCGGTCGACCGTCTTGAATCGCCCCTCCTTACCCAACCTTTAACAAACTATTCGTAACCTATTTCAATCTCAAAAACAATTGTCGTGTTGCATGTATCATTTTTCTATTTCATTTTTACCGACTTACTCTAACATTAATTTTTCTCTTTTATTTCTGCCATATGCAGATCTTAAAATCGGAATAATCGATGAGGATTATGGGAACAAAATAATGTTGCTATTTGCGAAAACATTTCGTTTACAGAAACGTTTAGATTTTAGACTTTAGAAACGTCTTTAATACCAATCAGGTAGGAATAAATATTTTTCTGAATCTGTACATTAAAAACATTGGAGCCAAATTTAATTCCACAGTAGTCAACAATTGAACCCGGAATCCAATGTCTAATCTAAAGCTGTCAATTTGGAGCTCTTTGGATACATAATCGTGAACCACAAAAAATGTTGTTTACTGAGTCTTGGATGTCAATATGATATTCCCATGTATTTTTTCCTTACACTGAGAAAAGTGCCTTTTATCAGTTACAATCCCATGTCTTTTAAAACGATTTCTAATACCCCGTAAAATAAATATTGTAATTAGTGCAATCCTATATGTTATCCATAAAAATCTTCGTCTTTTAGCATTCACTTAGTATCGAGTAAAAAATATTCTATTAAATTGTCATGTTTCAAAAGAATATTTTATTATGTATAAAAGAATACGTATTTTAGCATGTTAAAATTACTAGTTTCTTATAGGTCACAATCTTGCAAATGTATAGAATATTATGCAATAAATAAAGCTGGGAATCAATACAAACTTTTATATATAAAAATACACACATCATCAAAATATTCGAAAATCACATTATTTTTGATTACCAGCATAATTTATCAAACATAAAGTGTAAATAAAAAATTGTGGATAGTTTGATCGAAATTTAAGTTCTGAAAATGAATGGACACCGTATCTACCGAAATAATTTCAATAATTTTACAATTACGAAAAATTATCAGATGCTGATAGAAGTTATGAATCAGCTGTTTATAGGTTAGAAACTGTTTTTTTTTTCTTTTATTACTTTAACGGGCAGAATTGCCTTTTTAAACAAACGTTTCCGCAATATTATTCTCAAGTTTTTACTTTAAAAATTTAATAAGTAGATTAGTAATATAATCATCCGTTGTTTTTTAAAATATCTTGTTGCATCCATTGTAAAGCAATTTTACCAATTCTATCTTCTGTAAAGAAAAAAAAAGATCCAGGCGAAATGACTTGACGATGGCACACCCATTGAATGGTTTCGTGATACTATTGTTATACATTCCGATGGACGAATGAGAATTTTAGTGCGTGTACCAAAATCTTCTTCCCCCGCTGCAATGCATTCAATTTGGTCATTATCTATCGATATTTCTTATTTTTAGGTGGTCACCGTAGTCGGCTGCATTTTAGTGATGTTAGCTTTCTCGCTAATTGGGCCGGCACCATTTATCCCTTATGCGACGATTATGTGGATGACCATCGGCGGCTTGCTAATTCATGGCTTGGGAATGGCAGCCCAACTAGTTGCCAGTTTCTCGGATGCCCTAAGGATAGCGGTGTAAGTGCAGAAAGATTCGTATTATACATCGATTTTAAGTTAAACATATATCACAGGCTACTAAGTTTTTAGTCAGAGTTCACTGATTTCATAGTATTGGTACAAAATATATGTACCGCCTAATGTAAAAACATCACTTTTTTAGAAAAAGGTTACCTCAATAAATTTTTGACAGTACTTTTATGTTTGTGACGTACCGTGAAATTATAAATCAATTGACTCATTAAAAACATAATCAGATATGATGATGTTTGATAGCATATACATTTCTTACGTGACAAATTATATAAAATATATAACATAAAAAATATCGAGTTATATAATAATTTGAATGTAAGCCCTATTATATGTAATCTCTGAATAATATATATTATTATATTTTATTTATAAATGTTCAAAGCCATCTTCAATTAGTCCATGATCTCCCCAACTGCTGGAATGACGTACAAACGTTGTCTTTTTCAAAGCTAAAAAATAATTTCTGCAGTATTTTATTCAAAAATAAATACATATAGGCAAAGAAATTCATGTCACTTTGTTAATATTATTTATACATTTTTTATTTCTATCATCTCTTATATTTCTATATCGATTTATCAACTGTTCATTATTTCCCCCGTCCCTCCTACACAGACAAAGAAACAAAAGTGGACGTGCACTAGACTTAACAGAAAGTTCAAAAGATAGAATACAGATAGAATAATTAAGTAGACATCAAAGAAACTAGTGATAAAAAAAACAAAGAAAGCGTATAATTTATCAAAATATATAACAATTGAAAAATATTTATGTGCAATTAAAGCTATTAAAATCAAAAAACGATGAATGAACTTTGAAACAGAAAGGTTTAAAATATTACCTTTAAAACGACTGATCCTTTCGTCAAATGAGCTTTAAAACTATTAATAGAATTCTAAAGCAATCGTTAGAGTGAGTACCCCGGATGGTACGCTAACCGTCACATTCACTGCATAAAAGGTCATCATTCACAAGGCGCTTAACGATTTAGTTGTATAGCTTGCAAATTACTTTCGTCGTTATTCCTTTTAGATCCCATGGTTTCCCAAATAACCTGGAGACTTACGGATTAATCAGTGGACTTTGGACTAGCACATTTGCACTTGGTGCTTTCATCGGACCGAGTATAGCTGGGATTCTGTTTGATAGCATTGGATTCAGATACGCATCCATGTTCATTGTGATTCTTCATTTAATAATAGTAAGTGCCTTTTTGAAATACTACATATGTTTCGCTTACAAATTATCACTGTATTAGCACAGCAGCTTTTCGTATCATTCCATTGTTAAAGTTAAATTTGGGTAAATGGGTGATTTTCAAATAACTGGGATATTTGAGGTCCATAGTTTTAATTAGTTAAAATGTATACTAAATCCGATTTATTCTTGTGGAAAAATATCGGATTCGTCACGTATTGCATTTGAAATATTCATTTTGTTTTCTCATTTATATATTCCTGCCATAGAATTAATCAAACTAAATTAGTACAATATTAAATGTACATATTATAATATGCTGTTGCCAAAGATTTATGGCAAAATTCGTGTAAACTTCCGCAAATACAATGCTGACATTCTCGCAAGTGTTTTACGAAATCGATAATTTTATTTCGGAAACTATTTGGCTTCTTAAACATTCTTTAGGCTTCTCATTTCGTGCAATTTTAAAGTTTAAACTCTTCAGAAAATGAAGCAAAAATTATTGAATGTAATAGGTGAAAACAGAAATAAAAAATAACATTCTTTATCGCTTGTAGTGTTTATAGAAATTTTCAGGCAGTTAACATGCTGGTAATTTAGTATAAACTAACATTTTCCAAAAGTAGTAATTTCTAGCAATAGTACATACATAACTTTTGTGAAACACGCGCGGGCAACTTTTACGATGTGGTAAAAGTTTTTTTTTTATATAAAGTGAAATGTCAGTTCCGTAAAAGTCAATTTCACATCAATGTATTCAAATTTATATAGAATGTAATCAAGATTTACAATTTTTAATTACTTTGATTGAGCGCATTTCGAGTTCCTACTATTTAAAAGAAAAATATCTTCTTCCAGATTATATTTTTTTTAAAGTGAAAGCTTGTTTAAATAAAATCTCCATGAATAACTTTTTAGGTTCTGTAAACTCATAATTTAATACATATTATGCGTAATTAACCAGTCGTATACCTAGTTATTCGTATTACAAGTAAAATAATTCATAGTAAAATTTTATTGTTCAAGCGTATTTAAAATATTGTCAGATTCGTTGGAATACTGTAAGTTCTTTAGAACGTAATTTTTTATTTTACAACAAAATTCGTTAAAAAAGTATCGTTGTTCTATTTTGTGCACACATTATATGACATAATAGAATATGTGCTAAATGTAACATAATTATACTAAAAATTATAGGATTCGATCAGTTTTGTAATGGGCCGAAATCATTCGCAAAATATCTCAGTTATTTGAGAATCACTAATATTTATTTCCTCATACCCAAGAATTTTTAAATACCGACATGTTATATTCACGAGTCAAAACATCAGGTACCCTCGGGCACGATGGGCGGGTGCAAAAGTTCCTTTTACGCCCTTGGTACAAACTACTGGAATGTAGTTCGCTTTGCACTCTTTTCTCACACAATACAAGAACACATCTAAGTGCAACACATACTTGCGAAATCGTACGATGCCCTTGTCCTGCTTTTTGGACAACTGGAAAGATACGTGTGGAAATTGTTATTTCAGGCACTAGTTGTAAAATACTTTATGAGCTCGAATAGAAATAAATCTATTTTATAGGGAAACATTATTTATCCAGAAAATGACCAAACAATGGTGAAGCCGAAACATTGTTCGGTAAAACGACCGATTTTTCGTTACTGGACATTTCTCAAATATCATGGACATTACAAAAGTTTGGTAAATTGTAGAACATTTGTTTTTACACGATAAGAGGACTAAAGACTAAAACAAGCGAGACTACAATGCGTTTATGCTAACATCAATTCCAAATAAATATTACAAATGGTGATGTTCGGCGCCAACCGAACCGTTTTTGTTCCCATTATATTGGTTTCGGTTTGAAACCATTGCGGTTTCAGAAATGATACTTCTAGTCTTTTTTCGCAAAATAGTTTTTTATATGTATTTTAAAACAATATAATATGCACGATCCTGCGAAGTCTTCAATTCCTAAAATTTTGGATGTATATGTCAATACTTAAAATGTACAACTACCTTCAATAAATACAAAATAATTATCTTCCGTATAATCAGTCTATGAAATGGAAAAGCTACTACATATAAAATTGTTTTGTATCACAGAAATAAAAAAGAGAGAGGACCAAACAAAAATAAAAAGTTCGCTTTTAAACTTCACGTTTTTCTCCATATTAGACTCTATCCAGTTAAAATCAATAAAACTTAATGGTCCACAATTAAAACCAAGAAGTAGTTAAAATATAAAAATTTCAGAAATCATAATAATAATAATAATAATCGACTTTATTGGCGATAAGATACATAAGGATACAAATATAGAAACAAAAATGATTGCATATTAAAAATATTAATGCATACTAAAGTAAAATTTTGAAACCTAGGGTAAATATACCAATTTCTGCGGATGCACATATTGCTGCACTTTTCGGTTCAAATGCAAAAATAAATTATACACAATTATTATTATATTTTTTACAAATTTTCATGTATAGTTCAATATTTACTTTGAAATATTTCTCTATTTGAAAACATCGTGTATTTAATTTCTCTAAACATAATTGTTATATATATATTTATTTATTTTAATTAAATAAAAATGATATATTGGTTGATTTTTGCATGTGTTTTCTGTATATTATTTTATAAATAATTATGTAGAAAACATATTATGCACTAGAAAAATTAAATAAATAAATCAATCGCGTCTTCGCTAACTATGAATTCGACACTAAAGGGTTCGCCACAGGATACAGATATTAATATTCATCAGATTTAAATTATGCAAATCTAAATAATTGGTTATGTCGCTTCTCACAATAAAAACCCTGATTTGCATTATTTCAATGGTTCAACATAATTTAGAAATTGTTTTTTGTTATGTCCGCTAATTCAAAAAGGACAAGATTTATGTACGCTTTTATCATACTAGAAATGATTGGTAGTCAACACATTTCTAAATATGTTTTTTCTTTGATATAGAAAAACATAATGCAGAAGCAATAGATCTGATGAGGAAGAAATATGTACGTTCGAATATTTGATTCATTAATCATTATTTAGAATCTATTAAAATAATTTCCAAGAATAAATACAGTTTAGTCCTAGTTTTTTACATTGAATCATTGAAATCTTTACTATGCTTAATAAAGTAACAATCTTTCTTACCCTTTTCGTCCCGAAAATCGAAATTTGGACGCAAATTTCAGTGTTGTAACTTTTGTTCCAAACTTCGTTAAAAATTGAAATAAGTCAAGATTGATAGTTTTGCACCTCATGTTTCGAACCATCTGGACAGGATTAGCCTGCGATCTGAAAGAAAAAAATGAAGACCGAACTTTTTAGAGATTCGAATCGCCAGAATTTGAATGCGATACCGATTTTTTTTCATAAATTGGTACCGGTCCAAAAATTATGTAAATATGCCGCCTTTGACAAACAATTTTTCCAACAAATATTTGCACAAATCTCTGAACTGAACAGACGAGTTTCTGACTTCAGGGTTACAAATATTGGAAAGAAATTAAAAATTCAAAACATTCAAAACTATGGACGGAAGTCGACACGGATGATATTTTTAAATATTCATATGATTTGCAAATTTCAAAAATATCTTCGTTTCAGAATTTGTTAGGTTCCTGGTTATGAATATGAAATTACATCCTTTTGTGAAATTTGAAGTCTGTTTCATAGGGTTGATGATGTCTTTTGAAATTATGCTCTGGTTTTTTGTTTTTATTTTTATCCATTTTTGTTAGGTTGTGTTTAATGTTGGTTATTCAAAAAAGTATTTTTAATTGATTCAAATTTTCAACTTGGTTTTCTTTTAGCTCGTCTAATTGATTGTGTTACCATGAATATTTAAATAGCTTGTAATTAAAAGATTTTGCTCCTTGTCATCATAACTTTATTTAAAGATCTTAAATTTTGGAATAAGCAGACGATGCATGTTCTATTTTAGAACTAATTTAGAATTCATAAGTGACAAGTTTTATGTAAATGCTATTAAATATCTCCAACCAGCTCGCATCCCATGTTTTTAATGTTTTAAATCTGTTTCATTATCAGCAACTCCAATAAAAAAAGTAACATGTTATATACAAATACATGGTTTTTAAAATGTCTTGCAGCTTCTTCAATCCCCCATTTTGAATTTTTGAAATCTGGCATCTGAATCATAATCGACAATTAAAAAAGTCCTAAAAGCAGCCGTAGGAATCCCCGAGATTTTGACGGATGCATCCGGCATATTGAATGCTCCATTTGTCATTTTAAAAATCCGACATCTTATTCCTAATCACTTACCCCAAAAATGGTATTTTTTAATATCTTAGTTGCAACATTTAAAATTTTTTAAATCTGACTTCATATTCGTAATCAACTCAAGTTTTTTTTCCAATCATATGATCTTCCACCGTTATGGATCCGCGATTTTTTAAGTCTTTTTATGTGAAGAACATATAGGTTAGACAGATGCTTTAAAACAATTTATATAAAACTATAGTAAATTAGTAATTATACTGTTAATGACCGTCATGACGTATGATAAATTAAATGCATATGACATTTTCAATACCTTGTTATTATTCATGAAGTGGCTAAGATAATATTAAACATGACTTCGTAAGTAGCGCTTCTTAAAAATTCTTTATAAGACGGTAAAAATAAGCTTATTACCAAACTTATACTTACAAATTTTTGAATACCTATTGTGATTTAAATCTTCGATCCTCCTACAAGTGCAGTAATCTGATATTGGTTAACAGAAAACTTTCGCCTTTCACTTTCGTCAGATCGATTTCAAAATTTGAAAAGTACCACTGACACCTGAACCAAATTCTTATTTTATCGTCGGCTATCTATAACTTCGTAATAACCATGAATGTTAAACTCTGGTGAATAATTAAGTGGTGGCCTAAAATAATGCTTCAATTAATATATCTATAATTTGGGTCCATTAAATATACAAAAGTATTACGTATCGGATTTATTGACTGAATAGTAAATAAAGTGTTTTGTTTGTTTCAGGGTCTGATTGCCTTCATTTTCTTAAGTTGTTGTGCTCGGGATCCGAAGCCATTCACGGAAATCAGTGCCACCGAGAATCTTCGATCTTCATTGACCGATAGCGGTAGATCCCATAGTCTGAGCATCTCGGTGGATGCTCGTCGTCAGGGTGTACCTTTCGACAGGCCCAGTGGCATGAATTCCCTGATCGCGTGCAACAGCTACTCCAATAGAGACAGAGCGTGGTCCAGGGCTTCCTATAGTGGTCGTTACAACGTCAGCTATGGATCGATCGAATCTAAACGCTACTTAGAAAGGACTACGTGATCTAGGCTAAACACGCACCAAGATCATCAATCACAAGGAGAGAGATAGAAAGATTCCGATTTTCCTCGTTGCGATACCATGGAAGTGAGACGGTGAACTCCTTCAATACAAATAAACATTGACGCCTCCATGAGTGAAGGTTATGCCAAATTCGATATACAAAATGACATTGTTTAAAGGACACTATAACTATGATTGTGTTTTACTATCTGATGAAACGAAAGATTAGACTTGTAAGATTGTTACTAAAGTAGTTAGAAATGACTGCTCCTTCAGCATCTTTCGGATGAGAATTTTAAAGTTTAATGAATTTGTAGGAAGGGGTTTGTTCGTGTTTTATCTATTTGTTTGTTTTTAATCGCGAATTTATTTATGGATGGACAGTTAACTAAATTAATAATATTCCTTAATATTTACTATTATTTTGAATGCCTTCCTTGCCGTCTTTGGGGAAATGCGTCACTCCAAAGATTTTAATAGCCATACCTTGAAAATAGTTTGTTTCCTTAAATCATCTGAACAACAGGAAGTTTGTTGACAATTTTCTCTGTAAGAGTTTCAGCAATGTCTATAAGATGACCAACCTGAGGACGTTCTCCTCTAAAGACCTTGTGCTATTTAGATAGAACGGACTATTTGGTCACTTAGGTGAATGCACCGCTATAGAATGTGTTATACATCCTAAGTTAGTCACAAGTAAGGTACTATTGGGTACCTAAAGATCCCTTTTGGCAAATCATCCAGTTGGCCAACAAGGAATTGGAAACAAAAAAACCTTTTAATCCCAATTTGTTGACATTTTCTGTAACCTTCATAAAGTAGTTAGTTACTTAAGGTCATAACTGATAATACGTACTTATAGAATCCAGCAATAGATGCTAGCCCTTTATTGACGGCAACGGAAGGTACGAGCGGCAGGCGCCATAAAAAAAATGATTTTTATCGGTCGAGGAACCTGAGAAGTTTTTCACATTGATCGAGGAGTGATGATATAATGCGAGTACAATGCAATAGTTAGAATTAATGACGCGCTTTTTCCCAAGGCGGTCGTTCATACGATCACTTTTTCGAATGTCGTGTACGAAGTCCCTTCGAAGCGATCCGTGTCGTCTTGGCCATATGACAGATATATATATATATATGTATATGTACATGATCAAGAGATTGTAAATAAGCATGTTACGCGCCAGTAAAACGATTGTCGGGTCTTTATTGTCGTCGATTTCTCAATAGCCCACGTGTAACGTTGTGCCAAGACGCGACAGTC
The DNA here is from genome assembly GCA_030407085.1 of Trichopria drosophilae. Classification (NCBI taxonomy): domain Eukaryota; kingdom Metazoa; phylum Arthropoda; class Insecta; order Hymenoptera; family Diapriidae; genus Trichopria; species Trichopria drosophilae. The sequence continues at coordinate 197,207,191 of CM059582.1, forward strand.
GCTTTTTGTGCAATCAAATAAAGATGCGTTCAATTTTATGTATATGTAATACTATTCTAATTTCAAGCCTTTTCTGATAAAGATGTTCCAAAAATCCTTAATGAAATTCATGTGATTCACAACAAATTTGTAGCAAAAGTGGTTTTCATGAAATGAAGCTTTTTTCGTGATATTTTTATGGATAGCCATTATTCATGCATCGAATTTCAATGCAGGATTAAGTTAACAATTTAGAACAAAAATAGATTTTAAAAAATAGTGTACATGCAAGATTTTTTTTTTTTTTTTTAATTAAACACGAACAGAATGTTTTGAAGTCAGATGTTTAAATTACCATAAGGGAGCTATAATAAAATCTTGAGAAGGAAACAGCTTTGCTATTTAATTGCGACAGATATCAAAATATGATCATGATTGATATTCTTAATGTAGCTCTAACGACGGAGACTAAGTAAGTTTTAATAAAATATAAATAAACGCGTATAATTTGAATATAGTTTTAAAATAATAGCCTTCACATAATTCGCCATCTCCAACTTGCAGGTTACAAGTAACTTGTACCACATGTTTGTACATGTTTGTAAAAAATGTTTAATTTACTGATGCCAGTATGAAACAGCGAAATGTATATCAAAATGTTATAGCTAATATTACTATTTTTGTTTAATTTAGAACTAGAAAATGAATCTTAAAAATACTTCTATTTAACCTACGAAATTTCAGAAATGTATTCTCAAAGGGGAATAGAAGTATTTTATGTAGCTGAACTGTACTATTAAGTATTCAGTTATATTTTTATACAAATGATTGGAATTTTTTAGGGTTTCAATTCACAAAGTATCGGGTAGCGACAACCTTAACCCATTAACGCCTGAATAACACCAAATTGAACTGCGACTTTGGGCTCTCAAATTTTCATCAAATCGCTGTTAGTTTTTTTACGTCACTACATTTTCTTGATATTTTTAAGTGTGCTCTACGAGATATGCATACAAAAAATGCATTTTGTACTATTTTTTGGCAAATTTTCGTTAAAAGTAGCGATTTTTATGCAATTTTTGTTTAGAAAACGACCGATTCGAACCAGGGAAACGATTTCTTTATGCAATAAACGGCTAGAACCGTATTATTAATAGTTGTACTTGAAAAATATAAGGGTAGTTTGCTTTAAAAAATTTTTTCCCGCAAATACGAGCCCCTCAAAGCCAATAACATCCGTAATTTACGTGTTCTACTTATATTAACAAAAAATTTACTGTATTTTATTCCCGTGATGCTCGATAATTCGTTAAAGCCTATATTCAAGGATTTCAAAAAATTCATATTATGAATATTATGCAATATTAAACAAAAATCAAAATTTCGGATTCAATATGGCGAAATTTTTTACATTTTTTACTGTTTTCGGATGAAAATGTTCCCTTGAAGGTTTTCGGGGTCTCTGATTACGAATGTGCTATCAGAAATGGAAAATTTAAAAAGGCGGATCTAATATACCGAAGTTTGTTATATTTTTTTAACTACATTCGGTTGAAAATGTCTACTCGGGTTTTTTTTGGGTCTAAGATTACGAATGTGATGTTAGAGTTGAAAAATTCAAAATAGTGGATTCAACGCGGCGATCAATATTTTTAGCCACGAAAAAAATTCGGAATTATTTCATATTTGATTCGCTTCGCTTTATTTTATACGTTTTACCGAAATATAATACCGGATTTATCACAGGCCGAAAATTACTTTTTCTTACTAATTTTCTCTTCAAAATCGGAAGTTTTTTCGTCGCTAAAAATATTGATCTTTCCACCTCTAACATCATATTCGTAATCTTAGACCCCAAACACCTTCTAGTGGACATTTCCAACCGAAAACGCAAAAAAAAAATTCCGCTATATTGAATCCGTCATTTTGATTTTTTAAATATTGCATAATATTCATAATCAGAATTTTTCGAAATGTTTCAATATATGATTTAACAAACTATCGAGCGTCATGAGAATAAAATAAAGTAAATCATTCTGTTAATATGAGTAGAATAAATTTACCGATGTTATTGACTTTGAGCTCGAATTTGCGGAAAATAAACCGTTTTCCTGGTTACAATCGGTTGTTTTCTTTGAAAAAATCGTATAAAAATCACGACTTTTTACGAAAAATTTGCAAAAAAGAGTACAAGATGATATTTTTCACTTTTTTTAATGGTTGCATCGTAAGGAGCACATCCAAAAATATCAAGAAAATGTAGTGGTGTAAAAAACTAACAGCGATTTGATCAAAATTTGATATCTAAAATTCGCAGTTCACTTTTGTGTTATTCAGGCGTTAATGGGTTGATTTTGTAGTTCTATTTAAATACCTACTAAGGGGGTTCTAAAGTGGTCCGCCGGTAAGGAAGGGAATTTCTCCCTAAAACCCCTAAATTAAAAATGACTAAATAACATTTTTAAAATTCGGGAGAAATAAATGAAAATCACTTATTATCGAAAATTCTCAGTTAGTTCTCAATTAATATGTTTGGTATTTTCTAGGAAACGAATTTTAAAAATATAAATTTAGCCATCTTTAATTTACGTTTTTTAGTGAAAATACCTGCCTTACCGGCGGAGTTCTTTAGAAACCTCCTTAAGGTGGTAATTTTCAGTCAAAACCATAAATAAAAATCTGAATCGATTTTTCAACATTCAGGCTCTGTAATGACGATTTTAATTACTATATAAGGTATCCTACAAATACTAAAGAAATTAATTGAGAACTGACCGAGAATTTTCGCAAATAACTTATTTTTGTTTATTTCCGAAAATTACATGAAAATTCCATATAAATACCTTCTTTTCGTATAATATACATGTTCTGCTTAGAATAAAAGGTATTAATTTGCCTTATTGTATACTGGAAAATATAAAATATAGTGAAACCGCATAAAAATTAATAAAGCATAAACGGAGTTTATTTTTTTAAAATATGTATTCTCCTTGGACATAACGTTCATTGATAAAGTTCAAGATCAAGTATTAAATATTAAGTGGAAGAAACTCTATACTCGAGTCATGCTCATACGGTCACACCCAGCCCTAATAGAACCGTTAACTGTATGTGTGATTCTCATTTACCATTTATGTGTAAAACGCAAAAGAATTACATCTACAAAGACTGCACAGTGATTATCAACTTAAAAATAACAGAAATAAAATGTTACGTGTGTTTTACAGCGTAATGTTAAATAATTTCTTTATTTTTAAATATCTACGATTTTATGCAATTTAAATATTAATAATTTTACAGGTTGTTTCTCTTTTGATATATCACATTTGCATATTTTATCTGGAAACCACTGAAACTTTTTAAAATAATTAACTTTTATCCAAACGACATAAACATATTGGAAACTTTAATTCTTTTAAAGTCATACAGAGCATAGGAGAAATGGAATAAGAATATAGTAATAGAATAGCTTTTACAATTGGGTTTTCAATTTAGAATCATCAACTACTGATAAATTATTTTTAGCCTTCATAGAGGTTATTTTTATATATATACACCGTTTATGCTTAGTATTTCAGATTAGTTTAACTTTCAAATATATTAATTCGTTAAGGAACTCTCTACAAAGCTTCGCAGATTTAATTCACATAATATTTTAGAGATAATATTAGTACAATTATTGCGTCAATAGTATTAGTATTAGTCAATAATAATACCATTTCAAATCGGTTTACTTACAGTTTTATATTGAAATAGTTACAATATTACATGTAATTTTTACTACAAAGTATTTTATCGCATTAATTTAATTACTTTTCATTAGTAAAATATTTTACTTTTATAATTAGTTTACATTTACATTATTTAATGTAGTATAATTTATATTTTTTAATTTGCAGATGTGTTGAACGTTTATCAAAGAGTTGTTAGTTAGTTTTATTTATTATGTCATGGGCAAAAATTCCCTTGTGACAATTTTGATGTACATGAAAAATAAAAAAAAAGACAGTATTTACACAGATTTTGAGATAACATAGAGATTAACTTTCATTGTTTGTTATTAGCATACGAAAATATGTGTAGGTATGCAGAGATGTCATATTTACGTCTGGATATTTTGTACTCCTGTTAGTTGTCCTAATACATTGTCATCAACTAGTCCAAGACCGAAGAGTCCAACATAACTTTATTCGAATAAGCATTAAATTAATATGGTTGAAAACATGTTACATTAATTACAATAAATAAGATACATAGGAACAATGAGGAAATTGCTTTCGTGATTTATAAAGTTATTATCATTTCAATCAATGCTTGCACGAAAAAAAAATTACCTGACGAATCTGAACAACCGCATTACAAATAGTAAAAGGAATTACTATTTTAGTTCAACACTAAGGCAATGTTGTTGATTTCGATATTTTTATTTAAGTTAATAGTTTAATAACAGTAAATTTAATAACATATGTGGACGGAAAAAAATTATCTGGGTTCTTCCTAAAAACCAGGTTTGTGATAATCACAACCTCACAGGTTTGGGATCATCGCAACCTACTTTTGTTTTTAAAACAAACTTTCTTGCGATTGTCACATATAAGTTTGGGTTTATCACAAACCTGGTTTTTGGGAAGAACCCACACAATTTTTTCCGTGTGGTTGATCTGTCGCAATTTTTGAACAGCTAGTTAAAATTATCTCAATTTTATTCGACTATTTTTTAGATTGACTACTTTATTGTAGTGAATATAACTAATGAAATTCTTGCTTTTTAGTTTGTAGATGTGTTTTACGTTTATCAAAGATTTGGGTAAAGAATAGCTTTCATTGTTTCCTCAAAACATTCGAAAATATGTCTAATCTATTATAGTTTGCAAGGAATGTTGGAAATTATTTTTCCCACATTAATATTTAAAAGTTACCATTACGCTGCTCCAATAAATACACTTACACTTCTCTGTGCGAATTTGCTCCACTTTCACAGAATGTAATCTCGTTCAGATGTAACCATTTAATTACATAAGTATTTACAAGGTAACTAGACAATAATTGTATAATCCTGTTGATTTCATTTTTACAGAAATGGAAAACGTAATGAAATCAAAAGCCATTAAAACACATTGCATGTATCCTGGTAAAGTGGTTTTACGTCCATTGACTATGCGTGAAAAATTAGGTCGTTGATGACGATATCTGTGAAGTACGCGGCGATTCGAATGAAGAGAGCAAAAGCCTTGGCATAAACACATGAATGCAAAACATTCTAACAAAAATAAGCTGTAACTGGAATACATAAAAGTATACATTTTTATTTTGCAATACATTTTTTTCATAAAAAAAAATGGTCGAGGATAATTTTTACACTGACGTTGGCACTTTATCGGGTATATGCTATAATTAAAATTGAGAACGATAATATTTTTCTTCGTGTACAACTTTAAAAAATGATGAATGATGATATATTTGAAATTTTATCCGATATGACTGAAAGGAATTAAGAAACTGAGAATAAGTTAAATTAGACAAATTTAAAAAGTACACCGAATATGGTGTAAACCCAATATTGGAGAAATACCTAAAGTGAACTTGACATTTTGAAATTCACAATTAGAAAATAGAAGTGTTACTTCTCACAGTGTGCGGGAAGCAGTCCTACCTACGATTGAAAAGAATGACAAAATCTGACAATGCCATTTTCTTTATCGCTTAAAATTATGTAAAAAAATGTTCTTAATCAATCATCTTATATATCAAGACAAGGAGAACTTTCATCGATTTCTCATCAATCCATATTTATTTACCGAGATTCATATTGTTACCCGACAAAACGTATATAAATAATGTAAAAAACATAAATTGCCATTGTACAAGATAACATTTAATATTATATATTTTAGTATTATATATTACCCTACTATTATTACTCCGTTCTTGTAAATAGTTTCTTCTGCTTTAATCTTTTTTATTTAATTTCCTTATGTCTGAAATAATATTTTACATATTTTGGAACCAATTTAGGTTAAAAATATTCAATATTGATCACATATTTGAATAAACTTTCGAAACTCATAAAAATGATTTATTTTACATGGTTTTTCGAAAAAAGTATCCGAGATACATCGTAGAATTTATCCAGCTGTACAAGATATGTACATATTGCTCATGTGAATTTCTTTTGCTAGCTAGTTCACGAAATAAGCGATACTCGAAACCTCTCAAACATTGGTGTTTTTCACGCTTTATCTGGCTGTAACGGGAGAAATAATCACTTATACGGAGGCGACTAATAGGATTTGAAAAGAGCTACAAACAATTCCTGTATGCTTTTGTTCTATAATTCATAGTATAATAGACACTATGTTATTCACACTTTTAATAACAATTTTAGATTTGTTTCAATAAAAACATCGAAACCCTGCAACTTATATTTCGAAATAAACATTTTGTTACATAATTTTCAGCGATAAACAAAATGCCATTGTCAGATTCTGTCATAATTTTGTTCAATCTTGAGACCGCTCCCGCGTACCATGTTCTATTTATCCTTTCTATGTCACGAAATTTCAATATTTAATTCCGATAAAATTTGGTAACATAATATGGTAACTATGTTTATTTCAAATAAATAATACATGGAAGTATTTATTTCTATTATAGTTTTCTGTAAGTATAACAAAATGCATAAGCTAAATACATGCAAAATATAATATAATTTTAAAATAAAGAGGTGAGATTTCTTTACATTTGTCAGTATATTTTACGAGCGTCAAGTTTTACGATATGTACATTTTCACACTGAACCATGAAAGGTCAACAACATATTTTTGTGATTTTGCACGTTAATAATTGTTAAGCATCAAATTAGTCAAATATCACTATCACTCGGTTTAAAGTATCATGTGATACAGATTATGTACATATATTCGTATTGTACATAGCTATAAAGAAATTTAAAAAACCATACTTGGTTGAAAATGAAAAATAAAAAGAATTCATGTATTTTATAGATTTTCTACTGATGTTTCTACGTGAAAAATAAGTTAACAAGTCTTTTAGTTAATAGATTTCAATAAATGATTGGCTTAATATCTCAACAAAACGACACCTTCTCTGAATAAAATTTTCCAAAATTAGTTTCGTTTAAGAATACAAACTCATAATAAAAAGGTTTTGTCCGCGACATTATACTCGTTTAGTAGATTCAAAAACGGGATACATGTAGTAGATTTCCATTCATTTTTTTCTGCGGAAACCGAATCCGAATCCGAAGTCGGAACTGAGATTAATATTTTTGAGAAAAACTCAAGAGATTGCTCAAAATCGTTGATTCAAGACAAATGAAAACACTTTTTACCAAGATACTACGATATTGCTTTTCTCGGTATATTTCCCAGTTGAATTCGACTTCCCAGTAGAACTTGTGCAAATGCCTCAAATTTTAAAAAAATGCCAAAAAACAGATCAAAAACACGGATTAAAGAAAAAATAATCGTCTTCTGCAAAGGTACTGCAGTAGGTATTTCCATAAATTTTTCAAGTTAAATCCGAATGCAGAAGTCACAATTTTTAAAGTTACTCCAACTTTTAGAAAAACTCGGAAAATAGTTAAAACCTACATGGATTAAAGCAAAAGAAAGAAGGATTTTGCGGAGATGTTAACAGACCATAAGTATACTATAATTATTTTTCACACTAAATTTGAATCCAGAATTGCTCTATTACATTTTTGGATTAGAGTAGCCTGCCATGATAGTTTTATCACGTACGATTTGAATGCAAAACAGTACGATGTCAGGAAAAAATGTCTTGCCTCATATAGATGTGGATAATGTACAGACCAAAAAAGATAAGAAACTGGTCAAAGTGACTTCATCTTTAACAAAATTTTGGTTATATTAAGGAGCCTGTATATCATTTAATCATTATTGAAGAATTATTATTCTTGTAAACATAATATTTTCAACCATTAATAATGGATTTACCGTTGTTAATAACGCTGGAAATAGCTACCTAGAAAATACAATTCAAAATTATGCAGTTATATTTATACCCGAGTCGTGTAATGAATTATATAGTTAAGAAATATGATTCGTTTCACTCAGAGAAAAACATAGTATAATTTACTACTTACTAGTTGGGATAACTATATACTTAGTCAAATGAACTATTTTCTACACTATCAGGTTATGCTAAACTGTCAAAATTACTAAACAACGGTAATTTCTATTATACAAGTTCCAGTAAATGAGATCGAGTGCAAAATTTTCACTGATTTCTAAATTACATTCGATTTGTTTCTGCTTTCGAATGAAATTTAGCAACTTTAATACGATATTAAACGTTTTCAAACAGATATGTTCCTAGTATTAATGGATTTTTAAGATTGAGGTTATGTTCAATGTATACATGCGAAAACAGCTTATTTTGGAATGCAAACCAATTGTAGAAAAGAGCGTATCATTTCGAATGAATAATTAATATTTTATCTTCAATATTTCGCAAAGAATCGAATGCAGCGTATGACATCCGTTAAACTTGAAAGGCTAAAAACATTTAAAAAGTGTTGGACGTATGAAAACATTTAAGAACATTTAATTTCGTATTAAAATTTGTTGAATTTAATTCGAAAGTGGAAACAAATCGAATGCAAGCTGGAAAGGCAATTACAGAAAATTTTGGACATCATCTCCTTTATTGGGATAGTATCCCTGTCGTCATTTCGACTATACGAATAATTATACCGGTTAGAATTAGTGGATTTTACTATTTTCTTGTTTCAATGCTACTAAATTCAAGTGTCCTTTACGATAATTCAGCACCTGTTCAAACAAATCATGACGAAATTTCGGTTCTAACATCAGGTTAGGTTAGGTTAGGTTAAACATTTCTTGATGCCTTCCTCTATTGCCATTATCCTCAAGTCAGTAAGTAAAAATTGATTAATAGGCATGTTTACTCTGTGATTTTCGGAAAACTTACAGAAGTTCAAAATGAAATGTGTTTTATTTCATCAGACAGAAAATATCTTAACCCTCAGTTCCGACGCCTACTTTAAGGCCTTTTCCTCCCACTACCTGGGCCAAATATGTCCTGCCGTTTAAAAATGCTTACAGTTGTGCAATTTATAAAGTACAATTTGAATTTTCTTTGGATCGAAAACGACCCATGCGTCGGGATTAAGGGTTAAATTTTCAAACATATTATTTTTAGGGATCCTAAATCAAGGGACATTTTAAAAGAGGACACTCCTAAGTGTCTTAGTGTCTTCGTTTAAGACACCCATACTACACCCGATTGTTACATTTGTAACTAGTGTACTAAGGAACAAGAAAGAAGAGGAAAGTATAGACTAATACCTTAACTCCTGAAGAAGCCCAGCCAGGGCAGTGAAATGACACCACACCGAATTAAGGCGAAAGCAGTTCCCGGTGTGGAAATATGTCAAGTACGGGTATGTGGGGTTTAGTGGGTAAAAATCCCACACTACTGGTGGAGAGCGGTCCCTCCCCAGTGTCTTTCGAAGATTCCCCACAGGTCCCTCGTAAAACAAAAAAAAAATACACCCGATTTGCAATGTCAGACATAAATTCGGAATCTAACGGATTCCTCTCAATGTAGATGCAATAACTCTTTAACAAGCTCAATAGTACACAGAGAGAAACAATGATTAATGGAACCACAGAAAAAGGTTGGAAATGTTGTAACATCTAATAATAATAGAATTAACAAAGTCCAAAGTTGATACTACGTTACTATAACAATTCAGAATATTGTAAAATATACTATACAATAACTATTTTTACAATGACAATTTTCATTAAGAAATTATTTGCCGACATTAAGATATTATTATATACTGTGTTTCACTACGGTAACAAATTGTGTTTTTCTAGAATCAGGGCTTAAGATTTTGACTCTGGTAATGTCAATAAGGAAATCAGTATTATCAACTATTAAATTAAATAACCAATATTACTACGGAATCTACTAAGTGCTACCATTCACAAAATTACTTCCTCCACTATTCCAAGCTAGTGTTTTATATCCAACTTCCTTTATTTTTAACCACCTTTACTGAACATGTACGGTCAAATTAATTCAAGTACCATAGAGGGAACATAAAGACCATTCAGTGATGATAACAATGCACGTAATTTGAAAATGACATTATAATACATATGGGTGATTCTCCAAAAACAGGGCATTTTCAAGAATGAAATTTTTTTTTTAAGTTATTGTAAATTCGTTTTTTTTTTAATGGATTCTTGCTTATTAGCAGCAAGTTAAGTTATTGTTAAAGTAGTCACGCTACAAAATTACTTTAAAGGAATGGGGAAGACTTTTACTATGACGCATTTTCATACGGGTAATAAACCAACAATTGCTTATTAAAAACTTGAAAAAAATAACTCTAAAGAGCCAAAAACATAATGTACATATCTGATTTAGTGCATTTTTGTGAATAAATGAAAATTATTTATTAAGTAATAATTAAAAAATTAAGAAAAACACATGAATTTTTGAAGAAGTTTTAGACAAAATAAATTTATTAAAGTTAATGTGTCCTTGGTTAGTAACTACAATGATAAAATTATATTTTTAGGTTTTTTAAATCATATTTAAATAAATGTCTAAGAGGAAGAGATATATAAATGTTATTTATGATTTGAAAAATATTTTCTGCTACGGGTTACACATTGTTCTTGTTTCGTACCTGATACGCCAAATGTTTGGTAACGACAATGAAGGTGACGACAATGAAAATTTGTAAAAAAATCCAATTTTACATATTTTAAACAATAATAAATTAAAAAACAAATTGCCAGTAACGTTTATTCCTTTAATCTTTAAGTTTGCATCGTTTTTTAATTGCTGTTTGTATCAAAATACCAAAATAAGGACGGGTGACGACAATTAATGTAATAAAAATACGTGGTATTTTTTTACAGTTTTTACTTGTTCACGATGTTCTCTTTTCAATTTTTTATGGAGGATTAGTAAAGTGTAGTGTTTTTTCTTTGATTTTCTCATAAGTTTTAGTAAAAAAATTAATTATTTCCAGTTCATTTATACCAGTTTACGCATTGTCGTTACCTGATAGAAATTTCTTAAGACATTAATATTTCAATAATTATAAGTATATATATATATATTGATTTAATTAAATATTATACAGAGAGAAATTGTACAGTTTGAGCTGTACTATAGAAATATTATTTGAATAAATTAAATTAATTCGGTTTCTTAATAGCGCTAATATTTTAAAGTATTGAACTTAGAGGTTTGGACAAATAAAAAATGCTACTTTTAGTCTTTAAATGTCGTTTTACACCAGTTTTTTGTAACAAAAGTATTATTTTTTCAAATGAACATGGGCCAGGGATATTTATTTAACATTTCTATCGAAATTTAATAATTTATTGTCAACGTTTTTGTAAGATATAACGTAAAGACACGAAAATGCCCTGTTTCCGGAGAATCACCCATATACACTAAAAAATTGAAAATTTTGAATATATAATTCGAGTCAATCAAGCATCTACTAAGATGCGTTTTCATGCAATTTTTGAGCGCATGCCTCTGGGAGAAACTTTTTCATTTAATTTGATCTTACTTTCACTAAATTTTACTACAAAGTAGTTCAGTACTTGCAGCCAAAAGTTCCAAAATTTCCAAAATAACTGATACCACCAAATTTCCACCATTCCTACAATAACCCTACTTTGATTTATTGCTTCGATGTTGATTTTTGGTAGGTGGGTTTAGACATTGTTTTGTACACCAGTACATCCTACATCATCGATTCCCCAATCATGAGTTACCTTCGGCAGTAATTCTCGGAATCCGCACACGTGCACGTTCAATGACGCTACCGTGCATTTTGCCTACTCTGCGCATAGTTAAGATACACGGAATCTCCAGTTTCACGTTCATTTGTTTCAACCAACTACAGGGTCCCAAGGGGGAGGAGTAGGAAATAAATTGCCTGTTCGTAGTTTCGACTATTGCGTGTCGCAGGGAATTCATCGCGATGAATTCAAGAGGTTTTTTTATTCGCCATTATTATCGGCGCTTTTCAGAATCGTCAGCCATTAGGCGTTAGTTGCAGCTAATGTACAGTATAGTTGTCACGCAAGACGCGTTCGCCGTACGCGTACTAGTAACTATACATAAAGCAGACATATGTGCGTCTTCCCTATTTCATTTTGCAGCGGCGCGTTCGCTCATGTGCATCGACCTCTCCGGAAACTGTACTATTCTATGTAACAGGCAAGTCGAGAGAATTCTCGCGGCGATTTGCCGCTTGTATACCTAAAGTAATTTGCGTAGAGATTTGCGAGTTCTGAACAAGACCAAAACTCACTTTTGGAGGGAGCATACGAATTTTGAAAGTTATTTTTTAAATCCAAGTAAAAATAGCGAAGCTACAATTTGAAAATGCCACTTTTTAGCAGAAAATTTGTTAAAAAAGCATTTATCAATTCTATGTTTTAATTCTGACGTACGATACGTCAAGAAATCATATGGAGTTGAAAATGTAAGTATAAAATGACTACGAATGTTACATCAATGTTTGAAAGACGTCATATTGACACATATTAAACGAGCAGAATTCTGTAAAAGTGATATGCAGTATTTTACAGGATTTCATTAAAACTAATGATGTTTTAACAGATCACTAATCTGGCAAGGTTCTTGGATAGCAATAGCACGGAAGGCGACTAGAGATTTTTATGTGATTTGAATAGCCTCAATTCAGAAAGGACTTATGTAAGAAATTTTTCCCAGAAATAAATGCTTAATGCACTGGTTTTATACACCCATGATGCATCTTATATAGTCCACCGTTTCGCATAAAACCATATCAGATTTCCAGCTTGGTAAGATTCAATTTTGAACATGGAATCTAGAAGGTCATTTTTTATATTTTGATCGGCCATCATGATTCCGCCAATTTGAATTTTTAAAATCCGAGTTCAGATTCGTAATTAACGACACCAAAAAACCCCGAATACTCAGTTTCACCTCAATCAGGTTATTTTTTATATTTTGATCGGCCATCATGAATCCGCCATTTTGAATTTTTAAAATCCGAGTTCAGATTCGTAATTAACGACACCAAAAAACCCCGAATACTCAGTTTCACCTCAATCAGGTTATTTTTTATATTTTGATCGGCCATCATGAATCCGCCATTTTGAATTTTTAAAATCCGAGTTCAGATTGTTTATCAGCGACCTCAGAAACCTCTGTATATAAATTCTCAGGTGGTCCAATTGAATGCTTGATATCTCGAATACTGTCCATTTTTTCTTTTCACCCATGACAACTTTTATAAGGATGCCTTGAACTACATTGTATTTCAAATTCACACTGAGAAAAGTGTCTTTTACCAGGTATTGGAATTCTAATACCCCGTAATAGACAGTCTTTTAAATATAGGAACAAAAATATTTCTTTAACAGGTTAAAAGACAAAGATTTTTAGAACATCTCGTAGTCGGTATAAATATATCTTTTAACAGTTAACAGACACATATTTTTACCACTATAAACGCGGTAATTCTTGGATATAAGAAAAATGATTACCTACTATAATTCGTAACGCACTGGACTACGTAGGTCGTGAGTTCGATTCCCGTCCGGTGACATTTTTTCGATTTCGTTTTCAAGCAGCAGCTCGTCGTTGGTAAAACGAACACATTGTTTGTTTGCGTTTCGAAAATATTGTTTTTCCGGCGGTAATCAACTCATGACCACTACTGTACTTTAATATATAGTTGTCTGCATGTTTTACAAATGTAAGGTATGGTTTCCATCAAGGAAGACGACCTGCAGATCTAACAAAACTTGAGAATAATATTGTGTAAACATTTGTGTAAAAAAACAATTTCGCCCGTTAAAATAATAAAAGAAAAGAAATAACCTGTTTCTAAAATATAAACACCTGATTCATAACATGTTATGAATACTGATGCATCAGTCAACATCTGATAACTTTTCATAATTGTTGTAAAACTATTAACATTATTTCGGTAGATACGGTATACATTCATTTTCAGAACTTAAATTTGAATCAAAATACTTACAATTTTTAATTTACACTTTATGTTTAATAAATTATGCTGGTAATGAAGAATAACGAAAATTCTGATGATCTGTATCAAAAGGAGACACTGTAACAGTGAATTTTTTGTACATAAAAGTTTGTATTGATTTACGAAACTTTATATATTACATAATATTCTTTAATATTATAAAATATTATATAACCTGTAAGAAACCAGTATTTTTTAAATGCTAAAATATGTATTCTTTTCGACATAATAAAATATTCTATTGAAAAATGAGAATTTAATAGAATATCTTTTACTCGATAATGCTGAAAGACTAGGATTCTTATGGATAACATATGGGATTTCAGTAAGTACAATATTTATTTTACGGGGTATAACAAATCGTTTTAAAAGACGCAGGATTGTAACTGATAAAATACACTTTTCTCAGTACATCCATTTTCACCGGGACCTTTTTTTCCTATAAAACGTGCGTGGTCCTTTCTAAGTTTCTTTCCCAGACTCAGTTCCATCAATATATGCTCTACATCCGCTTGCTCTTTCTCTGGTTTATTAAAAAAACTATAAAGGCTTGGATGATTTCGGCTGACCAAAATTTGGAATCTATTATGCCAGCCTTCTGACGCATTGTTTGTGCTCGCAGTTCCCTGAAGAAGGGAGTTATAGTGATTCCACAGTACTGACTCGTACCATACTTTTAGCGCCCGCCTTCTACCGATAGCTCGTATTCCACGTATGTAATTGCTTTCAAAATAAAAGGCAACCGAAATAAACTTTTCTGTGATTTCATTATAAAACATATCAAAAACGTCATCGACATCTTCTAGAGGAACAAAAGCTATGGCGCACATCCTGTGTGATGCATCTTGTATCGTGGAATCATCTGCGTTTCCATAATTCTGTTACAGGTCTTCCACTTTAACTTTGTGGTACACGCTTTGACACAGATGAAATAAACACAGTTTTATAAAATCTGCCCTGCATTTATTTTTTGTAGAATTTACAATAGCTTAGATCGAAGAATATTTCGCGATGAACTCATGCGCACTTGTGCGATCGATCTTGCTATTGAGAAAGTCTGGAAATAAATTGATGGTACATTTTAAAAAGTTCTATAGACGTCTCAAATTTCAGATCTGAACTATATTCCCACATTTTCCCTAATTTTGACTTCGGAATATTAAAGAGCGACATCGAAAACACAGAAGTACATATTTTCCCAAATACAATTTATGAAATGAAAAACAGAATAATAGTTTAGAATAATGTGACTTGAAAACCTGAGTAGAACACAATAGTATTTTTTTCTTTTCCAGAAATGTAAAATTTTACATAGCGGGTCCGTCATTTGGCATTACTGTAAATTGACCACAGATTCGAGCTTTGCGATGACTAGAACCTTTGAGATTATTAAGAAGCAAATTTTACATCAGCTTAGGTTGTAATACAACTCGAAATAGAGGTATGTATTTCCAATGAGCATATGACAACCGCCATCTTAAAATTGGATTTTATGCGACATTTCTGCTTCCCTAAATCAAAATAGGTCACCAAACTACAAATCATTTATTTGTATGGTTTTACTATACAAAGAAATCCTAGTAGATGCAAAATAATAGCATATTTCTTCCATTTCAACAATTTACATCGTTTATACGCTATTTTGAAATAGAAAACAAAATAAAAATGTGTAAATGTATATTGTTGAAGAAAAACAATTCGGAACACGTTTGTGATTGATGAAGTTAAAAGTTGAGCACAAACGTGTTTTCATAGTTAAAAATTATTTTAGAAAAAATGTTAGCTAAATATAGTTTTCAAATATTTAAAACAAATGCCTCAAATGTAAGATTTGTATTGTATAAATAAAACTATAGCAAATTCCGCACATTTGGGACTTAAAGGGTTAATGCTAAACGTATATCATTCAAACAATAGTGACATTTTTTACAGAACTTAATTTTAATTCTTTTAACCCTTTTATTTTATTTTTAGTTTCTAGAGAACAAAAATTTAGATAATTTCAAATGACTTTTTACTTAACCAATAAAGTGTTGTTTTGTTCAATGTTCCAAAATATTTTAATTAAGGTTACTATAGTAAATGGATCCCATCATTCATAAGACGAAATCGATAGTAATACCTTCATCACTCTACCGTTTTTTCCAGCGGTTTTAGCAGTGAATTATATTCTTAGATTAACCATATCGTTTACCCTCTAACTAACTACACTCTAATTACCATATCATCAATTATAATAATAATTTGACGACCATTTTTGGAAATAGTACTGTAGCTACTACAATAGTAATAAAATTTACGCTCTCTGTTCAGAAAATGAATTAAACATTTTAAAAATTTTCATTTTGTTATATTTTTAGGCTCGAGATCTGGGATCCAAGTATTAAGTTAATAAAAATTATATGAATCTTACACAACATATTATTGATACAGGACATGGTTTTGATTTTAATAACTTTAAAATTTTAGCTACAGAACACAAAAAATTCAAACGACAACATATGGAAAACTTTTTTATTAAATGTAACAAAAATACAGTAAATATTAGATTCGAAAAATCACAACTACGGGAAATGTATTTTTCTTTATTTAAACTACAATATTTAAATACTAACGATGTATTATTTTTGTATTTCAACCCTTTTAATATTTAACTTTCAACGCCTTACTGTTTATGTCTTTGAATTCATAAATCTAGCTTAATATTTAGTCAGTTAGTTGATAATACAGTTCGGTAAAATTATAAACTCTTTATTTTTTTATTTACTAAGTCACTGCGACTTACAAATTATATTTTCTTAATTTATAGATCCATTCGCACCGATTTAAATAGTGCTAAACAAAAATTTCAATATAAACGAAAACCCTCAAGAACGTCCAAGGCATTTTCCACTAAGCTCTATAAAAAATAAAGTTTAGTGTAAAATTTATTCAAACTCATATATAATTTTCCTTTTGCTCTCACTCTCTCTCTCTCATCTGTCTCTTACGGAGTTTAAATAACAAATAGAATTTCGACATCAAAACATATAATAATATAATTGTTTTCCTGCAAATTAAATACAACGTCATTTCAGTATTAAATCATTCATCTACAAACATTATATCATCTAACCTTTATTTCACTTAATTGATTTTATTATGTATTATATTTTAGAAAAATAAAATTTCTGAAAAGGACCTAAACATATGGTCGAAACGTCAACTCATGGTTTAACACCTATTTTTTTTGTGTATCCCAAAAAGAAACCTATTTTATTGAAATCATTCCACTTAAAGAAAATACAATATGGATAAGAAGATTTTATTATTATTTAAGTAAATGTTTTTTATAGAATTACTACTTTTATTATGAAATGTTATCTGTGTATTAAACGATGATACCATTGCTATATGAGGCGTGATTCGGTCTATATTTCATCTCAATGGGTTTCGACGTAATTAATAAACCGTAGTAGGGCGTTACATTATTCATTTTATGGCTATTATCTGGAAACATAATAAGGTAAGAACTATGTTTATCGCCTACATACTATATTGGTAATTTACGATAAAGATACGGTAGCTACTCCCATGTATGCTTTTAATTACCGTCCAATTTACCTAATTGCACGCCTAAATTTAAAATTAACCACTACTAAGTTTGCTTTTGAACACTTGAAACGAAAGGAATTAAAATTAACAAATTATGATCAACAACTTAAGAATTTATCAATGACTTCTACTATTCTGCTGCAATTGTAATATAAATAATAATTGGAATAAGTAAGTTAAAAAAAAACGTTGTCAAAAACGGGCAGTTAAAATATCGGAATACTAGTTTTAGATATCGAATTTTAAATTTAATTAACTTTATTAATTAGATAAATCAAGAAATGTTTTATTCGCACATTTTCGGTTCCATTAATTAATATTTTGGTCCTCGTTTGTCACCGGATTTGGTGCCCGTTCAGGATTTTAACCTTAATTAATAGACAGAAGTCTATATATTTAGAAAAATTAATTTATCGTCAGACGATTAAAAGACATTTTATCTATTGAAAATGCATAGATAAAATTCAATGGTCTTTCAATCGTCTGACGATAAATTAATTTTTCTTAAGCATATAAACTTGTCTGTCTATTAATTAAGGTTAAGGTCCACAACGGGCACCAAATCCGGTGACAAACGAGGACTAAAAAATTAATTAATGGAACCAAAAATGTCCAAATAAAACATTTCTTGATTTATTTAAAATATTCACTAATTTTGAACTAACTGTAAAAAAAACATCTTGCAATTTTAAATTTAATTATCTTTATTAATTAGTTCTCATCCATGAATGTGTAAAGTGACATGGAATGTTGATCTTAGAAAATATACGTTGTTATGTGATTTCGTCTTACACTTTATATTCTATAATATCAATTAATACATCGAATAAAAATTGAATAATTTAACAGATAAATTATACTTCAAAACAGTTCGTATTTCATATTCGTTAGTTTTTCACTTCCTTATATTTTTAGTAAAGTAATCATTTTGTTCTATGCATATTTCTGCGAGATTAAAACTTCTTATAAAACTGTCTTTTTCAATATTTTCAATATGATCCGAAGCTAATTTCTGTCACAGAGACAATAAAGATTTGCATAAATACCTAGTACGTATAAAACCAAATGTCTAGAGAAAGGAAAGTTTGCCATATTTTAATGATATAACTATTGTATGTTTTTGTTCAGTTTTTAGTAGGCATCATTCGTGACGAATCATCAAGAATTAAAAAAAATATGAACGACTGGAAACACAATGAAAACAAAGCTTCATAAATTTGCGTTATAGCTTCAAAATTAATTTCTCTGAAATACTTACGGTGATCATTTTCATAAGAGTCTTGTTTCTGGAACAATTACGTAATTTTTTTTTCATTTACATCTGTTCACACACATTTTGACACTTGGTTGATTTTTGTGAATTTCTTTTATTAGTTTCCCGATTTTATTAATTTTGCACAATTTATGATTCTTCTTCATTTTCTTTATTACGTTCCTTAACTAAGTTTTTATTCTGAAGATGGCTACAAAAATTAGTGCCGAAAACGTTAAATACATGTTTTTTTTTGTATATAATTGTTAATATATGTCTTTTTTGTATATAATTGTTATAGTGGCCGTATGTATCGCGATTATTTATAATAATTTATTCTTCACTTTCATTCTGTGGAATCAAGATGTAATAGTATTTGAACTAATTAATAATGTTTAAGTATTTCTTATTCTTTATAGGAAATATTCATAGTGTATTTACGCAAAAATGAAGACAACGTTTAGATTCTTGTATAAAAATAAATCACTTCTACATATATGTATAATAATGTTTGTAAGTTAAATCGTCATATATAAAAAGCAGTTCAAGGGAATTACAACTAAGGAACGGTGCTTAAAAAGGGCCAAAATTTGTCCATGAGGGAATTCTAAACGCATAGTAGTTTCCATTGGTTTGAACCCCGCTAAAACCGAAAATGATAACGAGAAACGCGAGGGAAAGGGGTGTAAAACTACAGCACAGATGTTGACAAAATATTCTCTTTAAGTAATGAATACAGTCAACAATACGTTAAATGTAGGTCAAAAACAAATGAGCTAACTATAACGATGATGAAGACGAAATATTTTTCTTAATTGAAAAGTGATGGACAGAACAAGTCAAATAGTAGATATTAGTAGTTTTAAGCAAATTCAATGGTTCATACAAAACTATCCTACCATATTGGATGCGCCATTTTGAATTTTGAAAAACAAAAATCATATTCGTAATCAACGACCCCGAAAACTCTCTGGTAATAAATTTCAGGTGAATTCTATCATTTTTTAAAAATGTCACTCGCCATATTAGATCCGCCATTTTGAATTTTGAAAAACCAAAATCATATTCGTAATCAACGACCCCGAAAAATCTCTGGTAACAAGTTTCAGGCGAATCTCATCATTTTTAAAAAAGTCTTCAGCCATATTGGATCCGCCATTTTTAATTTTGGAAAACTAACATAACTTTCTACAATTCGCGCGAAGCTAGATTGAAACAAGTCTTCTTATAGAAAATTAAGAAATAATAATCATATTCGTCATTTATTCGATGTAAAGACTAAGAAATTATAACCACTAACGCATATTCATGACAAACTTGACAGAATTTCAAAGAGCCTAATGGCACTTTCTTTAACAACGCAATTAATTTATTTGTAATGAGACGAATAATGAAATTTCTTTTCAAATTTGAGACAATACTGTCACTGACGGCGAAACATTGGAGTCTATTTTATTCTGTCTCGCTCGTTTATGTAAAATTCATTTCTGTAGAAAAGTAAATAAAAAATCTCTCGAGACGAAAGTACTTTGCCATTGATGCTGACAATATAATAAATTCGTACACATATAAGATTAATTACTTTTATTATTTGAAAGTTAATATCCAGATATTACAGAAATAGCACAAATCTGATTCTTCCCAACAACGTCATAAAACTTCATTATGTGGAAAAAGACGCCATCATTGTTTGAAATCGTTAGTCAACATCATCTTTCAATATCATTGTCCAGCATAATCCCACCTCTGCTTCCGTGATCCTCGTCTGACAACATCATTTGACAAAATGGTTAGTCTTCGATGTCTTTATCACCCATCATAATTCCACATTATTTCCGCAAATCGTGTTCCAAAACCATAGTGAGCCAAATGATGTACAACTAAAACAATATAAACATTAAATTTACTAATGTGACAATAGAAACTTTATAGTGTTATATATAAATAAAATATAAAAACAAAATGAACGAACGTTCTTTGTCCACGATAGTATCATCGACTGAAGAAACGCAATACGAAGTCCAGCGAAATGTTTTACGAGGGACACCAACGGCAGGTACGTGTGAAACGTACAACGCCCATGTTTTCTCATACAAAATTGACTCGGTTAAGTATTATCCAATTACACCCACAATCAAAGTAATCAAATCCCTTCCTGCGACCTATTAACGTCATCAAAATCAACAGTACCTTCCTCGACAAACGTGCTCGCACCGCCTTTTTGGTAGCCGCCCACAGATCACGACCGCACGGAACTATAAGGACAACCACGCTGACAGAAGAGCCGTAATGGGGCTAAAATGCCGCTACGTCCCTGACCTTTGCTCGAACATACGGCAGTACTTCATTGTCGAGAAAATATGGCGAATCAAAATTACAGTGGACTCCCCGGGAAGGTAGCGGAATACAGGAACGAAAGCGAAATAGACGAGCGAAAGGAAGAAGACAAATTATTAAGGCACTACCGGCGTTCAACGATGTGCATCCAAGTGTCTGGACACATTATACCACGTGCGTACATTACCTTAACCCAGGAATCCTCCAGAGGTTTATCGCCCTCGGGGGAGGTGGATTTACAATGCGGCGTGCGTTTCCTAATACAGTTTTATCGCGGATTCATCGCTTATCGTTTCCTTATCTCATTATTTTCCCGGGTAGCGGATACATGTTCTTTTTCGAGGTAAAAGGTCTCGGTTACTAGGAATACGTTTAATTTCACAATGAGACTTGATTATTTCAACAGGTTTGCTCGGTGTATGCTTCAGAAACTATTAGACAGTGGCGTGCCTAAGACTTTTTTAGATAAATTTTGCTAACCTGCATATTTGTTCATTTTTCATTTCGTATATTATGTTCCTTCCATAAAAAAAAGGACCCATATTGTTATGGGACTGGTATTATGTGTACTGCGAGATGACAACTTATACCGTTTATTTTGCGGCAAATTATAAAGTGCCCCCCAGTTTCTTCTAACTTACTACCCTCACTCCCCTGAAACTATATTCCTATTATTTCCTTTAGTCCATTTCCCCTGCAACAAACCGTTAGTATTGAGCGGCAGAAGAGGAAGGGAGAAGAAAAGGACAAACGCGCGGGAATCAGCACTTTGGTGGGAGGCACTAGGCGCTGGACCCGCCGCTATGCGGTTTAGTTCGTTGGCCTCAAGAAATATACAACGAACAATTCGAGGACATAGTTTTGAACAAACGTTGTATCTTTACAAACTAGGCAAATTGCACACTTACAAATTGCTTTTGACAATATATTAATTTGTAATTTATTTGACGAACAGTTATTACACATTTTTTGTGAACAAACTAGGACTAGATAGGGCTATCAATGTTTGAATGTTTATGTGCCAAAAATGGAATCGCTTGAACAGAAAAACATTGAGAAATAGGGACGTTGTGAAGTAAAATAATGGCGACTTTCAAAAACGGGTTTTCTATTAATTTCCCCTGCCAGCGGATTCAATCGCTCGAATTTCTTCACTTGAGAATTTATTATATATTTTTATCGACATCAATTTTGAGTGAATTTGGTTATTATTTATCTTTAAAACTTTAATTGAAATACTGGAAAAATACCTTTCCATTTTATATTTTCAAATCCATCTTTAGAATCGTAACAGTGACACCGAAAACTCTGAAATACAAAGTGTACTAAAAATTAAATTCCTAAAAATAATTTGGGCGTTAAGGGATTAACGATGGTGTGACTGATCAAACATTTAAAAAGACAATTTCAACTTAGTAATTCACGAAAATTTGTTATTAAAACTTAACAATATTCGGTCCGGAAATTTTACTTGCATTGAATGATTTGTATATGTCTCCTTGTTGCGAATTGTAGAGTAGTGATATTTGTTAACGACCAAGTTTTTTTACATTTTGGACCATCCATTTGGAATTTTAAAAATGACTGAATAAATTTGGAATCTGGAACACAACAATGCTCATTTACCAAAACGTTGCAAATGATAAAACTTCTTTTTCTGAACTATGGATCGGTAACGACAGTATTAAATATAAGTCATGTTTGTATTACAAATACATAAGTTTTATCTCCACGCATTAATTTGTAAGGCTCACTGCTACTTTTGCAATTTCCTTACGCCATTGCACAATGAATGAGGGCGATTCTAGTAGACTGCAGATGCAAGGGTTTGATTTGGTACTGGCGAATATTTTGAGATAAATTTAAAAATATTTGTAATCGGATTCTTTGAGATATAAATTGTATCGCAGGAGGCAAACTTTTATCAGTTTGTACTTAAATTCCCAGCGCTAAAATTACAAACGTGCTGGAATTTCGTTTCCGAAGGACATAAAAGCATTGTTTGTTTAATTCGTCTTTGGGCGTGAATTCTTTTCAAGTTTTGGTTCGAACTGTATCGCAAAAAGCATCATAAAGTTGTAAACAATATAGCCATAAATAAATAATAAAACAAACATGATTTTCATTTTTCGAAAATAATTGCTGAAATTTCCTGCATTGCTCTCATTTTCAATAACAAATTTGTGGGTTACCAATCGAATCCACTTTTTTTTATTAAAACTGTTTTTTTACACCTGGTTTCATTTTTTAAAGCTGTTTTTTACAACCATATATCCCCGATAAGTTGTCACAAAATTAACGTATTCAAGTGACAAAAATAGAAAAAGGAGAAAAATATAGATATTACCACTCTCAAAGAACCAAACGTAAAGGTATTTCCTAAATCAAGTTGGGTATTTAGAAAAAAGTAGAAAAATAACTAGAAAGAAAATGGGTAAAAACAGTTTTACTCTCTTTAGAGAAGTTTACTTCTTAACGTGAAAACTCCGAGATTTCACTATATAAAAGTGCCAATTGGACCACTGTTAGTTACAAACTTTTAGACAGTGACATTTTACTTTTATTCAGTGAGATTTCGCAGACAGTAACGATTTTAGTGTGTGAATAATAAAAATAAAGAACCGAGGCATATAGTGTATTTTGGGTTTTGGATTTACGGTTGAGAATGGGTGATGATATGGCAAATTAAAATTGCTGCGAGATTACGAGTGATTCTAAAAATTTGGGTCCCAGGAAAGTTACAATAATCTTAAAAGTTACGAATATTACATTTAGGTTACAGAATGTTGAGGTATTATTCTTACAATTTTAAGAATGTGAAAATCTTTGTATACAATTTGAATGTCAATGTGTTTTCAATGTTGCAATAATATCGATTTTCTAATGTCTTGTAAGGTACACTGATGTTTTAGCAACATTACAATTATCTACGAAGTGGTGAGCTCTTGAAAACAAACGGTCTACTCATTGTTCACTTGGTTACGAAGAAGATAAATTTTTAAACTTTCCCGAAAATCACAGTTTTTGGAGACATTTTTGTGACTGTTGAGTATAAATACGTGCAGTTTTCGAGTTGATTTCCTTATTTCCTTTATTCTTACTTTTAGACAATTACTGATCAATTATTTGAGTAAGAAACTCTAAATTGCAATGACGCCAAAGACAATACCTGTATCTGAGTCGTTAAACGTTTCAGAGCAACAAATGGTCAAGAAAGAAGTGACCGTTTATTCCCTTAATGGATTTGCTTTTCTGAATGTATTTGTTCTGAATATTGCTTTGGATTATGACACTATGAAAACGAAGTGTCTTGTAAAATTTAAGCTATCCCTATTAAACTTACAGTGGTTTACAAGAAAACCATGAAACTATGGAATTTTTTATTAACAGTTTTATTTTTTGTGATACAGTCGAACCCCCCTTAACGAATACGGCCGGGACAAAAAGTAACATTCCGGTAACGAATTTAAAGTAAACAATTTGAGGAGGAAATATCTACCTCCAAGTTTTTGTCCTTCATAAGGACCTTATTTTGTCGATCTGAATGTCCAATATCCTCAAAACGCTCACAATTTTCCGCCGCACTGTTCACCGCGCAAAAGTTGCCGACGGACAATTTAACGCCGGACAATTTACCGCTGTACAGTTTACCGCCGGACAGTTTACCTAATTGGATCAGTGGATTCGTGTGTTTGTTTTAAAACGAACATCTATTGGTTGCAGGTGAAGGTAGTATAAAACGGGGAGGTCTGGGGACCCAGAACCCAGAAGACAGGCATAACTGCCATGTCCGCGGTAAGGAGGGTGAAGGATCGTTCGCGGAAATAGACTCACTGTGCATTAGGGCTTTTCGCATAGAGACACATATCTAAAAACATAGCGAGCACTGAAGGGAAAACAAAATATCACCCATAATGTCACTTAAAACAGTCCAATAATAAGTAATATTTAAAATAAAAATAATCTTCCAAGCATCTTTTGTTGAAAATACAGGGTGTTTTTCAAGACTGACCATAGGATCAATAGGGAAACGCTGTCCGGCGGTAAATATTGCCGTGGTAAACTGTTCGGCGGTAAATTGTGGGTGGCAAACTGTCCGCCGGAAAATTGTGGGCGGAAAATTGCGGGTGGTAAATTGTCCGGCGGTAAATTGCGGTCGGCAAAGTGTCCGGCGGAAAAATTGTTCGTCTCCAAATTGTGCGCGAATAATAGTGTGGCGGCAAATTGTGGGGGGAAATTATCGGCAGACCCCTCAAAACGTCTAAAGGGGTTTGAAGTGGGGGCAGTGGCGGAAGAGGAGTTTTCCGTTAACGGAAATGTCTGCATATTCGAAAACGGAGCATTCGTTAATGGAGATGCAACTGTAATACCTTATATATTGTCATGTCAACAGAAATGGTACCCTTTTAGCTATTGCTAAAAATTCAGATGTCAAAGGTTTTAGAGAGCCACTTGTTGGAATTCAAAATGGTGGTTGCAGAAATACAAAATGGGGCTCACCAGTTTTCATCGTATGCACTAAAATTGTTGGAGTAAAGATTTCACTCCGCTATACCTTAATATATTACAGTCTTAGAATCAATGTTAATTCTTCTGTGTATACGACGCTAAGTTTGAATCCCTCTACCGGTGTATTTATATACTCCTTCGAAAAGAGTCGATACGAATCGTACAATTAGACTCCTAGAGGAATTCATTCCACTTCCAACACGAGAGGAACTATATACTTCACGCTGATGGAACGGAACAAGGAAATGGCACGCGATATAATTAAATTGTTAAAATGAAAAATGTTTTTCTTAACCTTAAAATTTAACTGGTTAACTTCGTTTTGTTTGCTCTATACAGACTGTTGATGTAAGAAAATAACTTCTATCAGAGAGCATCTCTTACTCCAAAGAACTCGAATGTAAGTGAGTCCAGCCTGCATCATTTTCTACACCTATATCAACTTAAAATTGACAAAAGTTTTAGAGTGTACGAAGAACAATGAGAATCGCCACATTCCATTTTTTCACTAGAAGAATGACATGTGATGATGGAATCTAAAACTACGCATTCAACTTTCATTTAAGTACTGAATAAAACTTTTGCAACAAAATGCAAAACAAATTTTGATAGTAGGATATATGTTTATTTGAGCCTTGTATAAAAATAATGATTAAGAAAAGAAAATGTAACTATGAAGAATTAAATCACAATATGAAATAAAATTTAATGACAATGAAAACAGACTATCTCGTAAAGTGTAAATTTTCTTTACTGAAGCCATTTTGAGATTGAAAGAATTAACAGTGTACATCTTAAGTCCAAATCAGGAAGTAGAAATACACAAACATTATTTCTGCAATTTAAGGTAAGTGAATAAAACTCGGATTTAAATATTTGGCGGGTATGTACATGACGGAAAGAAGGTAAACGATAAGATTGCTAGAAAGGTCCGATTTAATTGGACACAGCAGTTCGCAATGTAAATTCTTTTAAATACGCGCGTTGAAAACACCGTCCGTTACAACGAACGAAGAAAATTACGCGCTCGTGATAGGAAGTGTATTTTTTTGCGCAGTGGATAGGCGATTTTATTTAATTATACGCCGTTGTGATCGTAATGCAGGATATAACGTGATTAGTGCATCGTTACCGCATTTGCCCATCACCATATTATCTGTGTCTGATATCTATTCTTTTAAGGTGGGCAAATTATAAACGAATAAGTTACGGAGGGCTTCTTCGTAGCTATTACTATTTTTATGAACTCTATCAGATGTGCAAACGTTTGTACGCTACAATTTACGAATGATTATGATTGTTTTAGAGCTTACACTTTACCATTTCTCGTTGAATTAATGAATGCAGTATATACTATTCCAATGGAAAGTTAAATGCTCTTTTTGATTTCTAAGTAATTTTCTGGTATTCTAGCTTTATACACGGAAAAATGTGCTTGAGTAAAAATTATTGAAATGATGGAATTAATTCACATTTTAGTGATCAATCTCGAAAGCTTAAGAAACATTTCTGCAATTGTCACGAAATTTTTTCTTATCCTCGCCAATAGAAATTTGGTAATTTTTATTGAGCAATGATTTTTTAAATACTTATGATAATTAATAAATTAACGTAAATGCAGATAAATTATAATTGAATATCCTTTAAGCCTAAAATGCACATCGGCCCTCGGGCGTCTAATCACCATTGGGGGCGGAAAACGACCATTTCACGCTCTTGGTGCAAAAAGTACTATTTTGATTCAGTAGGCTTAAAATGTCTATTTTACGCCTCGTGTTAGGAGCGTAAAATTACCAATGTATTAAGATAGGGATTTTGCTTCCGATGTCTTCATTCTCGCCCGTGATAAACGATATTTTTTGTCACACCTATAAGTAAAAAACTGCGCCTTTATAATATCGGTGAAGTATACGGTGGTTGCAAAATCGTAAAAAAAAGGGAAGCGGGCGCGAAAATGTGAGAAACGCCCGGTGAAGCGGGCACGAAAAGGCGAAAAGCGCCCGTTTGGACCCAAGAAGGCACACGCGTTGAATAAGTTTCATGTCGAACGGCTTACCGACATACATTCTCCGTTGTTTCGGTGTCACAAAAATAACTATTATAATTTTAGAGGCGCTGATTATATATCTGGTGTTAGTTTTTTTCAAATTCAGAATAGCGGATTTAATATCGTGGAAAAATTTATATAAATTCATTAAATTCGCTTGAAACTCGTTACTCTGGAAGTTTTCAAAGGTCGCTGAATAAAAATCCTACGTTAATTTTTCAAAATTTAAAATGCAGATCCAATATGGCAGATAAATTTATTTAAATTCATTAAATTCGCTTAGAACTTGTTACTCGGGGGGTTTCAAGGTCGTTGATTACGAAAATGATATGAATCATTATCTGAAAATTGAAAATGGCGAAGCTAATATGGGTGATAACTTGTTTTAAATTCGTAGGATTGCCTTGAAATTCGTGGATTCTCACTAATTATCAATCTGAACTTGCAATAATGAAATTTAAAATAGTAGGAATCTTTTCAGTTGTTGATTTGCAATATATGAACGAAATATAAAATACAAAATTGTTAATCTGAAATGGAGAATAAAAATATAAAATAATGAAATGTAAAAATATAAAAATTTCATCTGAATAAAATTGATTTTCAGAATTCGACCAGCAACATTAAAACCGCGATTGTATACCTTACTTTTTATAATATATGCATAATCAACGATAAGCAAAAAGCGCCTGAATATCGAGTTTGTTCGACATTAATTCAGTGCATGCATTTTTACCTAAATTTTGAATCAGCCATCGTAAATTTTAATGTGAGACCCGTAATAAGCGACCGCACAAAATCCTCTAAAATAATTATCCCCCTGTTTAATGCCTTTGTTTAGTTTAATCGCGGGTCGGTTCTCAAAATAATATTCCTGATGTCTTGTACGACAATACTTAGACAATACAAAGCATCAGCCCCCCAATACTGCGCCTCACAGAGAGCCTTGACCCGTATCGCATTTGCTCGGGGGACTAAGAAAACTACGATTGCACTTATCTCGTAAAATATGCGCAACAGAAAAGCATGCTTCAAACAAAAAGTGAAGAGCAGAAAATTCTATACAAAAATGTTTTTATGCATTTTTTCGTAATGTCAACGGTAGGGCCGTAAAAGAAAAAAAAACAACTTGTAATACACTGTATTTTATCCCTATGTTTGTTAGATTAGGCTAATATAAGGAAGGGGTTTGGTGGGAGTAGCCACCTAGCAAGTACACGTGCCCTACCTACCTCCTACTAACTTAACTAACCCATATTTTAGATAATATCGAACGGACATCGAATTTGAATCCACGTTATTGCGGCAACATATACAGGGTGTACAAACAGGGAGGAATATTAAATGACAACATCGGTCGAATGGGGGTTCATGTGAAAGGTCCTTACAGGGTTTTACCCAAGTTTTACCACCATTGCAAAAATTAACTTTTATAACTCATTTCTCTGGGTTCATAATGCGCAAACCAGTTTCTTGGGGTGCCAGAAAAATTGTCAGAAAAGTATAAAAATATAGAAATAACATTGTTTCAACGAGATGCATTCACAATAAACAATTTACTTAAATTTACAGTTTATATTGGGATTATTATGATAATCGATGAAGATATTTAATTGCTGCAGAGAAAATATTAGAAATTTCATACAACATTTTCAGAGAAAACTAGGGTATTTATAGGCAGATCGTGAATAAACAGCCGATTTTTTTATTGTTCAGTGATGAAACTTCGTAATAAATTTTATTCGCTTATTTGTGTACACCCACAAATCTTGTACAAAGATGTTGAAGTTCGTGATATATGCTAGGGTTTTCGCGAAACTTTTTTATCAACAATACTAAGAAATTCTAAAATAAAAACAGAAGGATAGTACAGTAGAATGTAGTAAAAACATCAATTCTAAATGAAAAATTGCTGTTCAATATGAAAAGGATAATGAGATACAAAACGTGTATCAGTGTATACAGGGTGTACCAAAAGTCTGGAATCATCTAAATATCTCGAAAACAATGCATTTTAGAAACAAAATGATTTGATAAAAGTTATAAGGTTTAACTTTATGAATGAGTAAACAAAATAACTTTTGAAGCAAAATAGTTCTATTATTATTTCTCAAAACTTAGATTATGCAATGAACAATTTCTTTTCTGTTTTAGAACCAAACATAATTAACTTCTTGTTTATTAACATTTGCCTTTCGAAAGAATCAATTTGCGTGTAACTAAAAAAGAACTTCCAGTTTACTTTAATCTAAATATCTACCAAAAACCTAAATATCATCTATATTATGAACTATGCAAGCTACACTGAGAGAAAATAACTATTGAATCACTGCCATTTTTTGTCATAAGATGCTGAAATTCTGATTAGAATAAACGAATACATTCCATTTGCGCGTATACAGAATGAACATCGAACCCAGTAGATTCCTACAGAGATCCACATCCAGCCGAAATTCTATCTGATGTGATCAGATAGTTTTCATGGTTTGGTAACTAATAATACATGACAAATATGGACAAATTCCGAGAAGACCACAGTAATCGTTTTTACTAATTACCAGTTAGCCCCAATTCAAATTTAATATTCTTTCTTAACGCTGTTTTAAAATTTAAATTACAAATTTTAAACTAGTTTAATTTTAATGGTTTCTCGTAAACAAATAAGCGACTAATGGAATTGACTAGTTTTCTAGAAGACTAATTTAAGTGAGCCACTTTTCACTTTGCGTTGCTTTTTATTTATTAACTTTTCACTTGTACATTTTGTCTAGATACTAACATATTTACCAGCATAATACCAGCAAGAACCTATTGTGAAAATGTGGGATTCTGATCAGAATTTGAACAGGAAAATAAGGTAGTGGAGTCCTCAGAATCCTACCAGAACTTTGTGACAGTTTTCTGTTAATCCCATAAAAAAATTACATGGCTACAGGGAACAGTACAAGAATCCGGATTTTACCTTCTTTATTTTTTCGCTTTTGTACTGTATAGTTACTAATACTCAATTTAATATGAAAATGTATCAACTATGATCAAAACTTTCTATTTCTACGATTGTCAGCCTAATACATGATTTTTTGGCGTCGGCAGCCATCATCACATTGGACTCACATTCGTGAAATCTTGGGCCTGGAAAACTGATACGAAATTCAACAATTCATATTATCTGTTATTATTTATATGAAATTTATCACAGTTATATAAGCAATAAAAAGTATCTTCTGTTTATTACATTTTATTATCAAATTGTATTATTAAATGAATGAGTAACTCACTTGTCGTTTACGAATTAGTAGTTTTACTAATTCAAATTCAGAGAGTACTTCGAAATTGCTGAAATAAAATAATATTCAACAATATTTAAAATAATGAATATCAATTCAAAAAAATTAAATATGTAAGCTCAAGAAAAGAAAGGTGTAAACATAACTTTAGCTATGCAGAGTTAATAAATCCAATTAATTTGCACATATATTCTATGTCATCATTATTCCAAACCAGCTGGAAAATTCAAAGTTACTATTATTTAATTAAATTCACTTTACTGGCAGAATATACCGCGCCTTTAACGAGTACTAACATCGAAATATAGCGAAAGGTAATTTGCGTTTTACATTATCTCTTCCATATCAATTAAATTAATATAGTATCTATAGGTTAAGAAAACACTTTGATCTTGTGAACTTGACTTTTATATTACATTTGTAAGAAATACAAAAACCCAATAGATGATTTTTGTTCCTTCAGCATTCTTTGGCCTACGTAAAAAAGTTTCGATTACAATGGTGTTTATTGTTTAACTTAATTTTTACACAACTATTAAAAGTTATTTAGACGCCATTTTGTAATTTAAATCGTAATATTGATCAATTTTTACTAATACTCATTATGCCACAGGATTCTAAGGTCTGGTACGATCCCGGAGTTTACTGAAAAAGTTTTTACTTTTTTCCATGTTTTTTTTTCGTTTAAGTAGCCATATTTAAAAAAATAGAAAGTGACATTGGCAAAGGAACTTCAGATTAGAACAGGTATACCAAAAAGCTACAGGTTAACTTATGACAATTAACGCGATTTAAAAATTAAATTAAGCCTTACATTATTTTCAATGTAGAATATAAAAATATAACTTTACTTACATTTAGTAAATGTTAAACCACTTTCCCAACAGTTGACAGTTACTTCTACATTAATAAAAGTATATGACACACTGCCATAAAGATAAATGTACAAACTTTCATGAAATTCAAATCTTAACGTTGAATTTGAATGTCGTGCAAGTCGGATCACACTTGGACAAGGGCAAGGGATATACGTCGTAGGTCTCTTATGTCTGTACAAAAAGAAAAATTCGTATGATTATGAGCACCTTGAATGCTCGTTCTTCGTGAATGTACCACCATTGTCAGCCTTAAAATGCGAAAATACTTCGCCGTATCTCCTGAGGCCATTGTGAATAATTCAGTGCATCATATTCGATATCTTGCATGCACTGCAGTTCTACGAACTTCTAGATTTACATTTAACAGAGATTTGTAACCGTAATGATGATGAATAACATAAAAATCTTCTGAACTGTATTATTTTTTTGTATTACAGACAAAGTTTGTAGAAATTTGATTTATTTATGCTTTGAAGCTATGCACACATACTCGTATTTTCAAGATTTTTTACAATTATCTGCTTGAAAACTAAAATTTTGATAGAAAACATTTTGGTAGAATCTTTATGATTGTAAGTACATTTCATTAAGATGTAATTATAATAAATTGTGTAATACAAAATATTCTTGCTCCAAAAAAATTGATAATAGTAGAATGGGTTGAAATTAAACAAAGGGTTTATCATTTCATAACCTTAAAATAGAGCAAAGAATACCCTCGCATTTACATAATTTTCTTGATACAATTGTTGTCTTTCCTAAAATTTGAAAAATCGAAAAAAGTCATTAAAATTTTTGAAAAGATGTAGCAGTATTCTATAATAAACGTTAAACTGTACAAAAAAATCGCATGGAACAAAAACGTCTTAACTATAATATGAATTTTTTGGACCGCAGTGAAAATATTGTCAATTGAACATTCTTCATTTTCTCAATCATTTATTTCGAAAGAGGATTGTCATAGTATATTACGTACCTAGGGCGGAAACAGAGGCATTGCAGCGAGGGCGACGAGTGGGCCGAGCAGAAGATTCTAACAATAGGATAATCGAACATTTTTTCCGTCCGGTGACGTTTATCTTTATCAGACCGCGCGGCAATCGGGTACTTTCCGCCCCCTTTTCCGGGCGGAAAGATGAACTTTTCGTGCTGGTGTGACAAAAAGTAACATTTTATACATACGTACAAGATCAAGGACATACATTTTTATTGCATTTTTGAGCTGTTGACGGTCTGAAATTGATGAAAAACAATAGCGTAACTTTTTTTGTCGAACTGACCAATTTCAATACTTTGTCTAGACGTATAGCCTTGGTCGAAGTAAAAGTACTGTCAAACTTGAAGCTAAATTATTGTACATTTCGGCCTTAATATGGGTTAATGGGTTAAGTAATATCTAATCAACTTAAATTTTACAAATAGTAGAGGTTTTGATACGGTTCAAGACAGGCCTTGTGCAGGAATGTAATCTTTCATCTGATATTCTTGTCTTCCTAACATTTTTTATTGACGCCAAACAATAAAAAACAAAAATCTATTCAATATGTGCGTGATTGTATCACAAGTTTTCAAAAAAAAGTACTTAGTTGTTCTGAGTTTGACTTGGTTGAAATTACTAAAATGTATGCATGAAATGTTTTTTCTTGATATCGTTACAGGAAAAGTTTTCCCGAAAGATAGTGAATACAATTGAATTTGTAAATCTTGAATATGTATCTATTGTCTCTTGCTGAATATCTGGTAATATTACGTATAATGTTATATTATATATGTGTGTATGTACTTTTTGCACTAGGAAATATCTGCAATACAATGTAATCCACAACTCTAAAAAGTAATTAATGTGCAATACGTTATAATTATAATTTTGTAGAAAATACTGCGGTTGCTTCAAAAGTAGAAAAAGTAATCAATACAGCCGTATAATTGTGGAAAGTTATCGTTCTTCGAAACTTTACGAAAAGAACGTCATTAGTGTAAAAGTTATTGCGCATTAAAAATTCTTAAGTCTTATTATATAAATGTTGAAAGTCTAAAAACTTTCTTGATTAAATTAGTTGCAATGGATTCTACCCGTTCATTGCTTTTCTAGTAATTATATGAGTGAATATGTACGATTCATATCGAAACATAAATATATGTTCTACTAATACTGTATGTACATGAAATGAAATGGTTTTATTTATTGTGCAATCATGTTAATGTGCAGAATATGAGGCGACCTTTCTTATAGGTGGCTCACATATTACACCGCACTTTTAGGAACTTTTCTGTTTGAATTTTATTACTTCTCGGACAAATTTGGAAATGTAAGTGACGTTTATAATTACGGAAATAGTCCGCTTTATGAGAAAATTTTGAGAAATTTTTCTTTTACTGAAATTGGCTAAATGTTTATGAATGAGCTTTAGTAGTTTGTTGTTATCAATAACAATATTTGTATTGTTGTATTGTCAATGTCTGGTAGGAATTTTGGACCCCAATAAATGTATAAACCGATCGTTATTAATATTATTTATTAATTTTAATAGCGAATATTTTAATTTTCCGTTGAATTAATATACAAAAAGCAAGAAAAATTTTTGAGCCGTAGACAATGCAGAAGTTGTTGAAACATATCATAATAGTGGGATAATTAAGAACTTGAAAATATAGTAAATGTTAGCGTTAGTAGGTGTTAGTCAATTTTAATTTCAAAAATAATATTTTTCATTTTATATTTGATAAAATGTCGAGATATAATTTTTCAGCCATGATAAATGAAAAAGACAACGTTCCGGACTAAAAGATTAGTACGAGTTCGTGTAACCAATATTAAATGACAATATGTATTTGTAATTTTCTCCACCGGTTTAATTTTTATTTATGTAAATAAATGTTGATTTCTTTGTAACAATATGATACAAAATGTGAAGAATAAATAAACAAATAAAATAATGAATCCATGAATGATTTTTTTTAACTTTATTAAAAATACCATAAATAGACGTGAATAAATAAGAAACTTGAATACAATGCATATTATGCAGTAGCTTTATTATAATTTTGAGTCCAATATTAAGCTGTAGACATTTTGTTAAATATACTATTAATGTTTATTGAATCAGTAGTGCATAACATTATTTTTTCAAAATTCACGTATATTTCGTGACTATCACTTTCGTGACAGTCGCAACAACTGTCTTATCAGCTGGAGCTATGAACGTCACACTCATTCAGTTATTTTTAATTTTTCGCACTTGTATCATAATGAACTATTTTCTAACTTCCAAAATCTTATGAAGGGTCTCCATGGCTAAAAGTGACATTTTTAATTAATACGTATCTAATAAGGTTTTAATAGGTATTTAAATGGAGCTACAAAATTAAGGTTATCGTTCCTCGAAACTTTGTGAATTGAAACTATACAAAACACCAATCATATGCATAAAAATATCTCTGGATACTTATAGCAATTATATAAAATATTTGCATTCAAGAGTATTATTGACAGCTTTTAACTACGTTCGAGTTGTCTGTGAAGACTATTATTTTAAACTATTTTAATTTAAATGCGTTTATATGTTATTAAAACTTACATAACTTCAATCGAAGTATTCGCAAATAATACATGTTATATTATTGTAGTTCTACATTACTAAAAATATCAATGTTGGCCGTATTTTTCTATCTGACGCAAATAAATACTTAATCGTAGCAACCTTAAAGTAATTTGTGCCTTCGAAACTTTTTTTTCTCCACAACGAAAATTTATTTCTGATCCTAAATATAAATGTTATCCATCTGAAGATTTAGATCATATGATCTGGCAATGTCAAAATTTAGAATTAAATAAAAACAAAATGTTACTTTCCCTTGTAAAATTAAACTTCAGTCCACCTCATAAAACAATGTTTTCCTCCATGGTCCTAATATTTCGACCTTCGTACAATTTATCAATTTTTAGTTAGTCATAATGTTTGTACATGAAGTTCATGTAATTATATGTTAGGGAATATGTATTATGATTTAAGCTTAATAAATTTGTAATTAGATTTCCTCAGTGACAATAAATAAAAAAAACAAATTAAAATTCTTTTAGTTTAGTTTCAATTTAGTTTCATCGGTGGTAATTACAACAAATAATAATATATAAGGGTGCGCTTCAAAAACCCGACAAATCACACAACGGACACTTCAAAAACCAGACATTTCAAAATACAGACAAATTGTCTGGGTCGCCGTTCTTGAGGTCTCACTGGAAGGTCATTTCAAAGTCAAAAATGTTTGACTAAGAGGTTAACTTTGTAGGCCACTTAATGGTCAATTCAGTTGGACCCCCGGATTATTTATTAAGCACATTTCGAAGTCAATCATTGGGTGCACCTCAAAAACCAGACAAATCACAAAGCAGCCAATCAAAAAACCACTCATTTCAAAATGTACATATTCCGAAAATGTAGTTAATGATTAACTTCTAAATGTATTTGATAAATCCGGGAGTTAAACGGATTTGACCTTTAAGTGCCATACACAGTTAACCCATTGTTTAAAAATTTTTAACTTTCAAATGACCGTTCAATGAGACCTCAAGGGCTGCGTCCCGGATAAATTGTTTGTATTTGAAATGCCGAGTTTATTAAGATATTTTTTCAGAATGTTTCCTACAGGAAATAATATCAATTGACCCTTATATAACTTTAAAATACTCCTTTTTCATATTTTATCTACGCCAAAGCTGCCGAACCTGGAAATGTAGGAATTCTTTAGGTATACGAAAGATCTTCCTCAAAAAATATTCGCAAACGGATGTTCTTTTTATTTTTAATTTGTAAATAAAACTATGCCAAAATGTAAAATTCCGTGCGAAAAAACTGCGAATTCGATTGTTGAAGCATTAAACGACTGTACTGAGAAACATTTTCGATGAAAATTTACCATTTCAGATGGTAAATTGGCTTGCAAAATTGAAAAAACTGCTATTTTTCCTAGCCAAATTTAATAGATTTTAAGGTAATTTTTGCATTCTATAGTAAAAATCCCAACAAGATAGTCATTTTTATCAGAAAAAAAAGTCTTTCCCAAAATTACCATTTTAAATGGTAAATTCCAAGAAAATGTTTCTCCTTATGGAGAATAAGAATATACTGAATATATTTATAATTTCGTTTACATTAATTTTTTTTATTGTATTTAACAAGCATGATGTACTTTATAAATTGTCAGATATGAGAATAATATTTTTCATCTCAATAATTAATCTTACAAATATTTAGGAATTATCTATTCACAATTGGAAAATATTAAAATTTGTTAACTATAGGTAATTACATTACTTGTACGAAAGATGAGTTGAAAGGTTTTGAAAGGTCAAACTCGAATGTTAGGTCTTTGAACTCATTTGTTGCAACACTTTTCATGAGGTAAAAACAAATCTTAAATAAAATTTAAATTTTGTTATGAATTTTTTTTTACTGATGATAATATTGTAGTCACTTTTCATTTAATGATGTGTCGAATAAATTACTTATCGAATAACACTAACCGTTTTAAACGAATACTTACGCTCCATCACTCATTGCAGAAGACGCAAAACGCATTTCTAGAAAGAGGGCAGGTAATTGTGCAATTACGTCAGGCGGGTTACAACCTTTTCAATGTTGCAAGTTCGACGATGATGTGAAACTTGTTGGCCAAATAATAATGCACGTTCCTGTAATAAGAAAGTGAAAGAGTGAGTAATGAGGTATAAGTTCGTAACAGTAGTATTCCTATAACTATACAGATAAATAGGAGCGGATATTTATATTCAGTCGAAAATGGGTATGTAACACAGATGTAGACCTGAACTGGCATTTTTTTTATTAACTGGGTGTATCCGAAACATGTAGGTAGCATAGAGTTCAAATCGTGAATAATATATTGACATTATTCTAATACAAAACGTGTTTGATACACGCAATATGAGCAAAAGTGACGGATTTATGTCATTTCCGTTTTTCACATTTAAAATTGATGTTTCGTGTAGGTGTACCTTTTATTAGTATGGTCAATTAAGCAATTGAAAAAATGAAAATAAAAAACATTAATACAACATTAATTGAGATTATTAAAATTGTTTATGATGCATACTGTACAAACCGAAAAACGTAATAATGATTTATATTGCATATTTCCAAATGAAAATATTTTTAAATAAGAAAGTAATACGGCGTCGAATAATAATAATAAAAGATTCTTCATTTGATTTATAGGAAAAATGTTGGATTACTCTCTTACAAATCAAAACCCTGAAACGTTCACTGGTTGAATAAAAGAATCATTTATCTTTATAATAGGTTTAAAATCATAAAGCTATATGTTTTATTTAACTTTTAGCAGTGCATATAACTATTTTTGTTGTAAACAAAAGCGGCGATATTCACATTTATCCCGAGTAAAAAAAATGATCTCTGAATCATCTTTGAAAGATCTCATACTCGTCAGTCTCGTGAACGCCTTCCTTGGAAGACATAAGAAAGACATGGGAGAGACAAACGAAAGATTTCGATGGACGTTTCAGAGGTAAGAGAGATGTTTTCAACATTTTTAAAGTTTATTGCTAGGATGTTTGGGAAATAACCCGGTGACGTCAGAATGAAACAGATTAAAACTTCTATACTTTATAAATAGTAAAACGAAACAAACTGATGGAAAAAACGCTACATCGAAATTGTTGCATTATGTTTGAACAAATCAATGTGGAAGCTCAAAAATTTGAAAATTTTATTGTAACCTGCCGCAAATCCCGGCACGTTGAACCATTCACTATTCTAGGAATTCTGAAAAACAAAATGAATATTCTCGAGAAATAAGATAAATATACACGAAAACGCAGTTTAAAGAGCACATAGAGGTTATATTTTATTAATTTCAAACATGGTTTTCAATTCAACATTATTTTTTTGGAGATTGGACCGAAACTGTCCAAAAATGATGGTTCGATAGTTGGAATTGCTGTTGCTCACGTTTTTTGTTTTTTAATGGAAAAAGCGGAATTTTTTATTTCCGCAAAGAGTTGATTGAAGCGAAACCTTCTTTTAAAACAAATAAAATAAATCCCCTATGTGCTCTTAGGATTGTTTTCGTAAATTTATTTTTAATTTATTTATTTATATTTGATACTAACTCCAATTTAAAAAAGAAGAAATAAATTCGGTCCTTTTTGCACTTAAATTAATTTCTGAATAGTCATTTTTTTCCTTAAGTCCTTGTTAAGCAGAAAGCATATAGAAAAATTAACTTAAAATGCTAAATGAATAATATAATTATCCGACAAATAGCATATAATAATTATGAAATTTAGAAATGACAAAGTACACGAAAAGAAATGTAATACTAAATTAGAAATTCAAAAAGCTTCTTATATTCAAATGAAATATGAAATGAATCCAAATAATTCCATATAAGCCGAAATTAATTTTGAGGACTGCCTATTTTTTTCTTTTTTTACTTTATTAACATGAATTAAAAGTATATATTGCAACAAGGAAAAGGTGAAATAGGTAGAACTACTAACTAGATAGTAGAATAAGACCCAGTCATCGTTTTTAGTCAATTTTACTATCTAGATAGTGACCTCGACAAATTGGGCAGCCAAATCTACTATTCAAATAGTAGACAATTAAAAAACTTAGTTGTGCCAAATCCTAATATTTGGATAATAAAACCAATTTTTTTTCGAGAAATTAAGTGATGCAGATTAAAAATTAATGTGCAAATATTTCAGATCTAAACACCGGGAATTATAAATTACCATTTAAGTATTATTACTAAGTAATACTAGTTATTTATTTCATTTATATCTATCAAAAAATAAGCATATATATAGGCAGTACAAATAAAAAGTTACCTAAAAGAGAAACCTAGAAAAATATTTTTGCTTTGCTGATATGACATGAGTATGTCATTAATCTGGAACTAAATCTCAATTTTTAACACAATAGCGGTTAAAATCACTTCACTACTCAAAGTTAGACAAAACATCAAAGAGTAAGTTTAACGAACCTTTTAACGATCAAACGTGTGAGTACGGTAAATGGGAGTATATACTAATTTACCTAATCTACATCAGAGCTTTTAATGTAAGTTTATTGTTTGAACACCTTAATTACGGAAGTTAATTATTATTCACCCAAATATCCCAATGCAAAGACCAAAGTATTAATTCTATAATCACTCAAATGAAATTAAATTAGCTTCTGACAAATTTATAATTAAATATACAAATAAAAACAAATATAATTGTCGTTATTGTAATGATAAACGTGGCGAGAAATATTTTCAACAAATTGTAGAAATGAATCTTCGGATTTTATTTGGTTAAAAAAATAGTTTTTCGACCGCAATAAGTAAAAAATAGAAATAAATTAAGCATTATCTTTAAATCAATTACTAATTAAAGTAACCCCTTTCCACGTTGTGGCGGTGATTTTGATAATCTAAATTATTTAGAGAGAAAGATAAAATTAAAGAAGAAAAGGAACCGCTTTAATTTTTTACTACGGTGAAAGTACTTATATATATTAATTCGTCTGATAATTAATAATAATTGTATCTTTTGCAATTATTTTTTAGGACTGGTTTAGTGATTTGTACAAAAGTATATAGCAAGAGTAATATATTCTTGTGGATTAGTCTAGACTCTTAATGTCTGCTTAAATTAAAGAATTGTTTATACTTTTAATTTTTCGTGGTAATTTTTTCTCATAACAGAAACTCTTATGCTCTAATAGAAATAATGCAAATTTTGTAGAAAAATTCATTTTTTTAGGATGGTAAGGATGGAAAACTTGGGTTATTTTAAGATTAATTTATCGAAAAAAATAAGGACCACAGTGGGAAGATTCGATGCACCGGGAATTCAACCCTGGATCTTCCGATTGCCGGTCGAATGATCCTCCATTCCAACTTTTTCATCCTTGCCATCATTAAAAATGACATTAATTAATCACACACGATTCTTGAACGCGAGATTACTTTATATAATATGTATTTCCAATTGTAAACATTTTTTGTTTATAGTTTTCACTCAAATTTTAAGATTTAAAAAAAAAATACGTGACATCGGAAGATTAAAAAAATAATAACACGATTATGCCAGAAATATGCAGTAAACACGAAATATGTGTAGTGACAGATGATAGCATCATCCCTCAATTTCAATAACGACTTGTCACTCCGTTTTCAGCTTTTTATTATCTGAATATGTGTCAGTAATTTCAATATCAAAATCATGGATAATGTTTATCAATGTGCATGATTATTTTCTGACTATTAAAAATTGCACTGTTCGCTGCATTCGTATCACTAAACATAAATTATATTTATATATATTTAAATTATATTTATACTCTTTTGTTTGCTCTAGTTTATTCGTATAAAAATAAAGAATTTCAATCTTTCAAATGTTACTCTGTACTGATCATTTTGTTCATACTATTAGAAATGCATATAATATCCAAAAGCAATGTCTTTCAACGAATCTGTTCATATGAAATTTTTTCTTTTTACGGTATAATTACCTTGTTCATTCATACTTTTTTCACTTAATCCATTAACATTAAAATCGAGAGGTTCATCCTTCTGTTTTCGAGGACGCTCTTCAAGATTCTAAGGTCAAAATTGATTTCAGCCATCAAACTCTGAACATAGGTGAATAAAATACTTCAATTTTAAAAAAAAATTTTATTTTTGTGCCCTACATCATTGTAACGACCTCAAAATAGCCCCAACAATGAAAATTTGTTTGAAATTTTCTGGACGCTCTAACTCAAAAACTGTGCGAACTTTTTAAAAAAAATAGTAATAATGAAAAGTTCTCAG
This sequence comes from Trichopria drosophilae, assembly GCA_030407085.1. NCBI lineage: Eukaryota > Metazoa > Arthropoda > Insecta > Hymenoptera > Diapriidae > Trichopria > Trichopria drosophilae. Next base: position 197,249,012 of record CM059582.1, read on the forward strand.
TATCCATCGAGAAATATCACGGAATTTTTTTAGATTTTATGAAATTTTTTTCATCATTTTTTCAAAATTGCAATTTATTTCTGTAATAAAAGACTAGGTTTAGTTTATTCAGATAGATTAAAGTGGTTAAATATGCCAGGACCATTGTTTATTTTTTTTGTTTGTTATTATTATCGGAATTCTCGAATAACAAATTACACTCACCGACAAAATTTTACTTTTTGTCTGCCTTTTTCAAGCGAAGTATCATTTCCGATGTATTTTTTCATGCTGAAATCGATGGAGCTAGCAGAATTTTGCTATCACGTCACACTTTGGAGAAAAACTTATTACAAATGTTTAAATCAGGGTTTTGGCAAGTTTTAGGTTTATTTTAGAACAAAAGGGAAATTACTTTTGACAAGCAAAGTATCATATACGAAGTGTTTTTTCTTACGGAAAACGATGGTGCTACCAGAAATTTGGTATCCCTTCACATTTTGAAGAAAAATGAGGTTAAATGTGACAAAAATAGCGTTTTTGGACGTATTTCGATTTACTTTGTAGCAGAAAAGATTTTATTTTTTACAGACGAAGAATTTTGCTATCATGTCACACTTTGGAGAAAAATAAAAACGTGGTAATGAGGTTAAATGTGTTTAAAAAATGACGTTAAATTCAACTACATTTTTCTCCAAAGTGTAACGTGATAGCAAAATTCTGCTAACGCCATCGTTTTCAACACAAAAAAATACTTCGGAAATGATACTTCGTTTATCAAGGCAAAATCAGTGTTGGACAGTGTTACTAGAACAATATGTGCAGTGAAATTATCTAGAATTCTATTTGTTTTTATTTATAAAACAGAAGAAGGCATTGTTCGCATCCATTAACCCAAGCGTATTTCAATTCTTTTTAGTGGTTAAATACGGAACATAATTATATTAATTTTTCACTAAATTTATTTACCACAATTCACGAAAGTGAAATTTTTTCTTAAGTTCCTATTCAGCAATAAGAACAGGAACTGTTCATTTTGTGTTTAATATTTATTAACTACATAAATATCTAGTTTTACCTGGCTTCTGTAAAATACTGATTAGAAGAATTTCTGCTGCAAGTAAGTGAGCATTGAATCGCCCATAACACATAATCCAAGGGAGAATATAGTATAAGAAATCAGAATTATGCAATTATAGACCCTCGCATCCCTTTCCATCATTTTATATGAAGACTTCAATTACCCACAACACACTCAACTAGCTTCTAAAGAACTCCTGCATCATAAAGGTTTGAAAATTGGCCACTCAACTGGCAAAAAACAACTAATATTACGAATCTGACACGTGCAAGATGATGGAAGTTAAGAGGTAAATAATATAGAGCAATGCCTCGTATTTTTAATATTTAACGGAATATAACCTACCAATTTTACGAAATGTATCCCTAAAACGGTACTTGAATAAAAACCTGCAATCTTTAAAAATTCTCGGTAGATAACGTCAACTTCTTATTTAAAACATGCACATTAGATAAGAACTAGATACATTTTTAAATCCAGATATATTTTAACGCCACTTTACGCATTTTTTATGAATTTACGACAAATTTCAGAGAAATCAGTTTAGAAACAAGCGAGAAAAATCAATAAATCTATACTGTATTCATATAGTTTACATTGTTACCTTCCATATTTATTATTGCAGATTCTCACTCGTTTCTAAGATTCATACAAAAAAATCCCTAAAGTAGCTTTAAATTGCAATTCAGTTTTTATTCTCCATAAAACTTTTTTAATGAAACCAAAGGCGTCGTTAAATAACTTCTCTGAATTTCTTTATTACACATAACAAACACTATTATAGTTGCAACAGATGTACTAACTGTATTGCGTCCAAGCTGCATATGTTTATAGTAATCGTAATTATATATATAACCATTTCGACAATAACTATCGTTTTGATAAATAACATTTATGTTGAACATAATTATAGATAGGATTTATTATAATTTCCACAAATATTTTTTTTTTATTTAATTACTCTCTTAATTCGAATCAGTGAAAATTTCGCCAAATGGGCAGCGGAAACAATTTTTGCTATTAAATCAGTCCATTTCACTGTTTAACCAGTTGATTTTACTATTTAACCATTCGAAATATTGTATTTACCGTCACTCCTGCGGAACTCATCCCTAATGCCTACTATTTCACTGGTTCTTCAGTTGTATATTCTTTTAACACCGTTCACTGACTATAACCAATGATTTGCTTTTCGTCCTACTTAAAACTGAACATTTATATACAATTTCATTAAAGTAGATTTTAAGGCTGCAAGAACTTTATTCAGCAGGTTCTTCTGGCCTAAGAAGTTTTTATAAGGGGAACGTAAATAAATGTTCTATGTTGTTTTTTGCGTTTTCATCATCGCATATGAGTTTCACAAGTTGCCCATGCAAGCACTAAATTCTGGATACAAGAGACGCCACAGAAAAATGGAAAAATATCGATCTGTTTCAGGTATCTATAATGTTTATCGTAATTGTTCGTTTTTATCCATTTTTAAAACCTTTAAAATTGATGCAGGTGCTACTATATATAGTTTGAGGGGAGTGTACAAAGTTATATTAGTTAAGTTTGTGTTATAGATGTTGCTTAAATTTACTGAATAGATTAATAATACTAGAAAATTAGCTTCTATTTACCACACGGAACACGCGAAACTATTAAATATTTATGGCAATTAAAATACTTTTAATAGCTTTGTGTGTTACTTAAGATGAGTAGGAGCTGATTTGTTTAGTGCAAACAGTCCATTCAGTCCATTTTAGCTAAATTCGCGTAATTGATCAGTTAGTAAGCACTATATTTCAGCGAAAATCACGTGATTTCATTTCACTGATTTTAGTCCGATTCGCTGAATTAATCAGTAAATGACACTGTTTCCAGAGAAAAACACCGTTTACCGGCACAAAGCATAATGTTTGATTCCAGTGATTTTAGTGAAAATCACCTAATCTATCAGTTAGTAAACATTATATTCCAGCGAAAAGCACGTGATTTTATTCCACTGATTCCAGTCAAATTCACTGGATTCATCAGTGAATAGGCATTGTTTTGGAGCGGCAGAAATATGATTTCATTTCAATGATATTCCAACTAATTTAGAAGAGTTCGCTGTTGAAATCAGTGACTAATGGCTGATCCACAAAGATCGCAAATGCGCTGTGTGAATTATTAGCGACAATGAACTCTCAATTAGTAGTTTTTCGCTGGTTTAAAATAAGAGAAAACATAGTAATTTTGTGATATTACTTTCAATAAGAAGTAAGTAAACTAAAGAAAACAGAATAGAGTTATCTGTTACATAAACAACCGGTGGACAATGAATCTATCATATGAAGTTTACTTTGAGTTATAAAATGTGTAAATAAAAATTACCCTCTAAATGTAAAAATCACTCCAATTTTGACCAAAAAGAGTAATTTTAGTATAAATTAAAACACGTAATTTATTTTCCATATAGAAGTACCTCTTGAAATAGCCATATTAATATTCACTAATAGCTTGTAAACTTATGAATATACAATATAAAAATTACAGCAAAATTAAAGTAAATTTATTAATAATTGTTGTAAAGCAATATACAATTTGTCTCTCCATACGATTCCATTGTATTCTAGTCTTATGAAGTAATATCAAATTGCACTAATAACCATTTAACTATGTCAGTCTTGTAATTTGTTCTCACTTTGAGAGTTCACTAACGCACGTGAAGTATAAGTACCGCTTCAGGCGCCAGCCCGTGGACAATTAATTAATTAGAGACTAAAGCGTTTCTGTGATCAATACAAAACAATCCAATTACAAAACAGAGCGATATAATAACTGAACTATCATGGATGAAACTACCAAATCTTCCGAATAATAGTGCGCCAAACTCGATAATTTATTACACAGGAAATCAGACAAAAGTGTGAAAAAGTTAATTCTAGAAAATTAACCACGATGTGAATCGGATTAAATTAAAAAAACAATAAAAAATGAAGATTATTTAAAGAACATCAAAACGTAAAATTCCCTCATTTTCAGAGCTTCGAATTATTAAAACCAGACGATAGTCTGCATAACTTTTATAGCACCCAAGATTTGTTCAAGAATATTAAGCTTAGTGTTATCGTACTGATTTCTAACAGCTTATTCTATCGTTCAAGAATTATTCTCAAATTTTTAAGAAGGGATATGCCGCCAGAAATTAAAAGAAATCGTTCTTTTGTAGGAGACAAATAATTGATTGTTCACAAATAAAAAAAAATTGCAATATTTATGTGATTTCATACAAAAACTCTGAAGTCTCAACAACTTGAGGTTTACGGTATAATATACAATTTTTTGAACATTATTAAATAAACATTATTAGATTTAATATTTGATGGATTTCACGTCAAATGTCCAGACAAACAAAAATTTTCTCCAATCCAGCCCCAATTTTTTTTATGAGTTGTACTATAGGTTAGTAATTATTCAGGAAAATATTTTTTAATTTTATTAAAAATTGGAGGAGTGGGAGGGGGTGAAAGTTTTGAACTTTTTTATGTCACGCGTTACTTTGTGTATTTATTCCACTTAAACAAATAAATACAAAATTTATTTCAGATATGATTTTAATAGGATTTTTCATGAACTTTCGATTGGTGTAGTCCATTTTGAATTTATTTTTTATTTTGACCAAAATTTTTGAAAATCAAAAATATAATTCATGTTTTTTCGACTTTGGGCACTTTTTTTTTTTTATATATTTTTAACAGAAAGCTGAGGGTTTTTCCTACAAAATACTTGAATTTCAAAACATCGTTTTTTTTTTGTTTTCGAGAAATTGAATTATAAAGATTGCGCGTCACGGCAACTCGAAGCACCAATGCACCGCGCTGCTACGCTAACGACTTTGGATTATTGCCGACAGGTGGCTGAACTCGTGGCATGTTTTCTCATACATGAAACGTTATAATACAGAAATATGGTAGGAAATATGATATTTACTAAATCCCTTTATCACTCATATTGCACTGTGTCTTTTATCACGCGTTAAACTGTAATTATCCATTTATTTGATCTGAAAAGATAATTGTAAGTAACTGCACTTTTATTGACATTCGCAAGATATTTTTTGTTTTAGATATATCTTCTTTTTTTTCTTGGGTTTAATTTTTTCATTTATTTTTGTTTTATTAAAAAACGAATGTTAAGGCAAGAAACGTGTGGAGAAGCAGGTGGATCAACCCACTAAAAAAAAACTATTAAAATAACAGGTTTGATTAGTGTTTCTGAGAGTTTACGAGAGAAATATCCTGAACTTCCAGAAGGTTCAAAAATTTGTACAACGTGAAAGTTTGCACTTAATAACTCTGGAGAACTCAAAATTCAATCTACATATTTCTGTATTATAATGTTTCATGTATGAGAAAACATGCCACGATCTCAGCCACCTGTCGGCAATAATCCAAAGTCGTTAGCGTAGCAGCGCGGTGCATTGGTGCTTCGAGTTGCCGTGACGCGCAATCTTTATAATTCAATTTCTCGAAAAAAAAAAAACGATGTTTTGAAATTCAAGTATTTTGTAGGAAAAACCCTCAGCTTTCTGTTAAAAATATATAAAAAAAAAAAAACGTGCCCAAAGTCGAAAAAACATGAATTATATTTTTTATTTTCAAAAATGTTGGTCAAAATAAAAAATAAATCCAAAATGGACTACACCAATCGAAAGTTCATGAAAAATCCTATCAAAATCATATCTGAAACAAATTTTGTATTTATTTGTTTAAGTGGAATAAATACACAAAGTAGCGCGTGACATGAAAAAGTTCAAAACTTTCACCCCCTCCCACTCCTCCAATTTTTAATAAAATTAAAAAATATTTTCCTGAATAATTACTAACCTATAGGACAACTCATAAAAAAAATTGGGGCTCGATTGGAGAAAATTTTTTTTTTGTCTGGACATTTGACGTGAAATCCATCATTTGTATTATTCAAAGGTCTCCGGACAGAGGTTATAAAAAATCTCTGATAGAAATTATTCAAACGTTTTTTTATTCATAAAACCGGTTATGCTGTCAAACTTGGAATTTACTTTAAATATATAATTGTTATGGTCTTTTATACTCCTGTTTCCATTTTTTAGTATTTTTTCCTTATCTCTTCTACCGAACATGCAAATTCAGGCCTCAATATTTTGAAAATTTAAGATAAAAATCTACGTATGATCCAAGACCAACTGCTTTCACTGTTACTAATCATTTATTTCGTGAAAAAATCTATAAATGAGTTAAAATAAATTAACCTACACTTCATCACTGTCTTGAAAAGGTCATTGCTAAAATCTGTTAAAAATTATTAGATAATCTACATTTTTACTGAAAAACTTGAAAATTGAGGGAGTGACCAAAATCTTGACCAAGACGTTTGAAAATAGCTTATTTATTGGTCAAAATCTTAAATTGTTTATAAAAATTTCACAAAATGTTTAATGACAATTTTTAGAAATTCGTTTCTTTATTTTTCAAATAGAATAAAATATTTCATAGTGAGGGTTTATATGTGTGCAACAAGAATTTCATCTGGGGTTTCTTATATCACCAGTAAATATACTATAATTATACCAATTATTTTTGTATTGTATACCTAATGTTTAATTTTTTATTGACAACGAATAGCACAGGAACAATTAATTTCAATGTCAAAAGTTCAAAAGAAAACTTACTCTATGATTGTTCAACATAAAATTCGATCTACACTGTTATAATTCCAATAAATGCAGAAATTGCAGTAATTTTTGTTTCGGGATATAATTATTTGTGCAAGAAAAAGTAATACATAATTGTTTTATTAATTTTTAATTGTAAGATATTCAGGACTAACATTTTTACGTTCAAAATCCACATAATAAACTTTTTATAACAAAAGTAAAAACATAACGTATAACAGAGTAACTAAAAAATTGTAAACTAGAATGCTGTTAAATTCCAGTTTTGATTTCAAATTATCGCTTTTCTATTTTTTAAATCACCAATAAAATGTAAATATCCGTGAACATATTGTATCGCAAAGGAAATAGTTGTTGACGTAATTCACAATTTATTCGATTTCGCCATTAATTCTTATCGAGGAAAACACATTTATGGTAGCGTAACAGATCAAAGAGTGAGTTTCAGCAATTGAGAGTTTTCTTGAATGAAAATGTGAACTTTCTCTAAGGTGTGGACAGTTTCACTTTTCATAAAGGGCGGACATATATCACTCCATTCACGGCTATTTGTGAATGCATGGTATGCTCCTATTATTGTTAAGATTGACACTGGCATTTCGTTAAGTAACAGATCCACATCTTGTATCATAAATGTTACGACATTAATTAACATTGTATAATTCTCAGTCATCAAGAGAAAATATGTAGAACAATATTATGTCGTCTAGCTGCATTCCAAATGGAATTTCGTATAAGATCATGTAAGAAACGATTGTTCTACTTCCAAATTTGGCATTTTCTTTAAATTTATGACAATAGAGAAATAATAAATAATATACATATAATTCTACAAACTGACAAAAAACTGCAATAAAGTCCAAATTAATTTATAACAATACAAATTTTTGTTTAATTGTTTAACATTGTTTGACTATAAGTTATGCTTGGGAAAACAATCGTTGACAGTATACTCTTTAAACTTAAATTAATCAAAAACGACTTATCAACAGCGAAAAGTGGGTTACCACCAATTAATAGGTTGTTTACTGGCAAATAGTACGAAAATACTAATGCATTAGAAAAATTCTACTAATTTACAAGTATATATTGAATTTTTTAGTTTAGTATTTGTAAAATTAGTAATAAATCAGTAGGTTTTAACTTTTTATTGACAAAAATGATTACTAATTCAATTGGTGACTTACTTTTTATTTTCTTATTGGTAGGTTGTAACTAATTCAGATTTAGAGAGTACTCGGTTGAAGTTAGGGGTAATTTTTCGTTTTTAACTCAATATAACATTTACCAATGAATATTTTTATTTGAAAAAATTACGCCTTATTTGGGACATGAAAAGGTAAGTTTTCTCCAAATTTTTTTTTTGCGCGAGACAAAAATTAAAAACGAAAAAACGTTTTTATTTATTTATCTCGAAAATCTGGAGGTTATGGGAAAAATGACGTAAACAAAAGTTGTAGATCTTTTTAATATCTGCCACTTGTCCATAAAGTATGTTTGGATTGGAGGTCAACTTTCGTCGGAAATTAAAAGAACTTTCGTTTTTTGATACTTTGTCGCTATTTTTTTTAAAAGAGCCCGTAAAATATTTTAATTTTAGTCATGTTACGTTCGTATGATTGCATATTATTAATTCTAGCTAGAAAAGTCCACATGCATGACACTCGCAAACTATTCGAATGAATACTTGAAACTTCCAACGTAGCAACGTAGTAATTTCTACTATTGGTGAAAGACATTACTGTATATTATATTAAATAATAAATAACGGAATACAACTAATAATAAGGACTAGAATGAATATGTATAAACTTGTATATAAAGCTATCAAGATTATTATAAGTGCCTTTATTTGAAGAGTGAATTATTTATATCTGATAACTTTTGGTGAGTCTTAGTGACAACTTGCAATAAATGTAACTGCCATTAATATTTACAACTATATTAATTACTAGATGATAATAAAATGCATAGTACTCTGAAATATTAGAAACTAATGAAGTCTAGATCATTTTACTAGACGCGAATACACGTACAAAATGAAATAGTTGAAACTATACTAAATAGATAGTAGCGTAAGCCACCTCCATAAATGTTAGTTAATATTGCTATATAAATAGTGACCATGACAAATTAAACACTATACTTAATAAATAGTAAAACCAACTAAAATCTGTAGTTGTACCTGATCCTACTATGTAGAAAGTAAAACTAACTATTTCTTTTTTTCCGCTTAAAATTGATTACATCTATGATTAAAACTTATTCTAATATTGTAATTAACATATTTACTATTGTGACCAGTATTTACTGTACGAAAAATAGTATTTGAAACTACAAATTGCACTGTTACTTGTATTTGCAAATAACTTTGTGTAACTCTTTTTGAGTATGTATAACTAACAGGGCGAACATATAGTAACAATATTACCCGCAAAACCATTCAATTATTGTAGGAACTAATGATGTAGTTCAACGCTTCGAACTGGCTTAATTAGAGCATAGAGCAATTAATGTTTGATTTTGAAGCAACACGATAATGTCGAGACGAAATTAACACATCTCTCCTATTAGATACAGTAGTAAATATACAAATAATATAAAAATTAGTTACTCCGAAAACTTTAAATTTTTTTTCAGCAGAGTGATAATTAAAAAAATACTTTTTATTTATTATATATTTTCAAAACCAATTTTTCGGGATACAGTAGATCACAAAAGCACGACATTGTGGTGTTAAAAATTAAATCTAAAACATTATCATTCTGTATTAACCCTTTAACGTACGGAATGCAGATTTTCCATGTACAACTTCCACCGCATATTTCAAACTGAAAATAATACACAGGCAGTTCGGAATGTGTATTATTTACTATTTTCGAGGGTGCTCTATCGAATGGCGACTTCAAAATTTGAAAAAATTGAGTATTTTCCTTTGATTTTGGCAAAAGTATGTGAAAAAAAACACATTTTTTGGGGTTCATTTTTTTTTAATTTTATATTTATGTCGATACCACGATTTCTTTGATCAAAAAAGTACATAAAATGTTTGAGGTCTTTTTTATTTCACCTTGAAATATCTAAAATGGCGGGTTATGCCAAGAAATTTCTTTTATATTTTGGCACTATGGAAATGTAGCATAAACAAATTTTCAATTGAACTTCAACTGAGGCAACATCACGGACATTATCTATTGTCAGCCATTTTGAATTTAGAAATTTTCACCTCACATAACTCCAAAAATCTGCAGATATAAATTTTTCCGCATATCGAGAAATTACTTCCAAAGTTTCTCGTGAATGTCCGCCATATTGGGTCAGCCATATTGAATTTCGAAATTTTAACTTCAGATTCGTGATCAGCATACCAAAAAGCATCGTATAAGATAGATAGTTTAGTTGAAAATTTGTTTAAAATGCTATATTTCCATACTGTCAACATTTTTTAAAAAATTTCTTGGAATAAGCCGCCACTTTGGATATTTCAAGATAAAATAAAAAAATGCCTACCTGCATATCCTTTAAGTTCAAAAATTGTAAGATTTTTTATGCACTTTTCCGGTCATAGAATTCACGGTATCGACATGAAAAATGAAATTTAAAAAAAAATTACTTAATTATTAAAAATCTGAACTCACATTTTGAAATATCAATTATTCAGATTTAGAATTTACAAAATTTAATTTAAATACGTAATTATCGACCTAAAACCCCCGAGTATCCAATTTCAACTTCATGAGGTAATTTTTACAATTTTGTCGGCCATTTTGCTTCCGCCGTTTTAAATGTTCGCAATCTGAATTCCGCATTCCCAATTTCATGAAAAATGGTTCGTAAGCTGAGATCCCAGTTACGTCTGTTTATTTATTTATTTACCTTTTACAAGAAGTATTATTTACATATGCCCGACATGTACCAAGAATTTCCATCGTATAAATTATTAAATAGGTTATTCAAAATGGGTTCTACAAAATTGAATTTGGAGGATCAAATATGGCGGACCAAAATCGGAAATTTTACTAGATTAATTCGACATTGCTTACTACAAGGTTTTCAGGTCGTTAATAATGAATTCGTCCTCAGTTTTTCGAAATTCAAAAAATCGGATCCAATATGGCGTAACAAAGTACAATATGTTACCTTTTTATCTCGAAATCTGTCACTGAGGGTTTTTGTAATGTCTGATAACGAATCCGTTATTAAATTTACGAAATTCAGAATCGCGAATAAAATATAGTAGACTAAACTATAATAGGCTAGGCAGTAGAAGGTACTTTACAGAAGTCGGCACAAATCTAGTTATTATATTAATAAAACAAATAAACATCCCATTATATCATTAATAATATTTTCTCACTTACGCTAAAAATATTTCCTTCATCATATTGGAGTCGCCATTTTCAAATTCGAATATTTGATAATCGATTCGTTGTCAGCAAACCCGAAAATCTTTACGTAACAAATTTCGTGTTATTCGGGTAAGAATTTAAAATTTCACTCCTCCATATCAAGTCCACCATTTTGAATTTCGGAAATTTAACAACAGATTCGTTATCAGTAACTCCGAAAACTCCTGAGTAACAGGTTAGAAATTAAACGGATAAAAGGAATAATTGGTAACCCAATGTTAACTGCAAATCGATACTTTAACATTGAAGAAGGGCTATAAAATTTATAATAATGGCTATGAATTTTTTGTAACCTTAGATTTTCCCGTTCTAATGTATCTATTATTGACATATTTCAAAAATCAAAATATTATACTTCTGCAAAAAATATTTCAGCACAAAATCACCCAACTGTCGAAGATGTCGAAAAGGGGTTCTGAGTTATCTTTACATCAGTTTCATAATCGTACACGAAACCTGCAAATCTAGCGTTAATACATTAAATCATCACATTTGCCACTTTTAAAATTTAAACTCTATTCTGGGTACAAATATTTCTTATTTTATCGACCCAATAAGAAGTAATTGTAGAGTAAACTGATCAAAACACTATGAGGGATGCAAATGTACATCTGCATTTCTGGGGAACATTTTTCAAAAAAATTTATTAACAATTTTCAATATCCAGCTACCTAAATAATTCTGTCGCGAATTTCCTCGCATCCCAGGCAGGGATTTCTCGTAAATTCTCGAATTAATCGCAACGCTCTCGAATCGAGCCGCGGAAAAATAGTTGCAGCTTCCTCGTAAACCACTTAGAAGCCCTCGAGTATAGTTGGAGTAGCCGATGCTGGGCCGGGGCGAACTCGAGAAAAATGAAGATACTTACCCAATTACACACTCGTCTTCTTACTGACCACTCCGGCAATAAGAATCCGAAGTGGTTAAACGCATGCGAGTGGCCAAACACTCACTTATTCTCCTGCACAATCGTTTTCTTACACTCGAGGGCCTATGGACTCATCCCATGTGGGCGGGTGTGTGTCCATGTGGGCTTACACAGACACACCTGTATGTGCGAAACGCATCGCATTAGGTTCGGTGCCCCGTAAACTCTGGTGCAGAATAAGTGCATCCAAGGATGGAACGAGGTGCTGCCACCTGAGCAGTCCGATCGGCAGGTTGGATCGAGGCGCAGGTGAGCGGGAGGTATAAGAACAGGTCCCGGAGAACAGAACAGAACCGTATATACATATATACTTTTACAGATGTCGAGAGGGATGTCGGGTCTCGTCCCACTCTTGCTGTTCTATAGATCGCGCATGCGCTGAGGCCCCCGGGTCCTTTGCCCGGCGAGGGCCCCGAAGTCCGCTTCCATCAGAAGGGAAGGCCGCAGAGAGCAAATCGCGCTCGACCGGGCACTCCGACACAACCGTCGCGCAATCGGCAGTCGCCTAGTACGATTTCAAAAAAAAACATCACATTTCTGGATTTATGTTTTTTGGTTTCCCGCGACAAATTATTTTGGTGCAAGTGCCCGGAAAGGGGATTTTGTTGTGAACCACAGTGTGCAGGATACGATCGAGAGGCGAAAGGGTGAGTGCAAAATCACGATCGCGTTCGGTGGTGATGCACCGACTCCATCGTTTTACCGCTTCTTCCTCTAAGGATACACTGTTTTGATGATGCTGTCCGGTCCAAAATCGCTCCTTTTCAGTTACCAACCGAAGGTTAATTGGTCCAATGTGTAAATTATGTTATGGCTGTAGATCGAAACGTCAAGGATCATTGGGTCCGATTGGTGCGATCGTGAAATAGAAATCTTACTGGTCATACTGGTTGTTCACAGGGTTTTAGCTGGACGACAGATTTTTATGATTTTTAATAAGGTCTATAATAGACGACTTGTCAAACTCGTTAGACATTTGGTGGTCAAACCACTTTGCACAATGGTAGCCGCTCTTTGTGGCGAGTACAGTCAATGAACAGTGCGGTTTTTGTGTTTCCGAAATTCAAATTATTGAAATCTATTTGTCTTTAGGAAGTGTTTTAAAAGCTTAATTATGAAGTAAGAGCATATCTCTTGGTTTTAACTGTAGTTTTTATCAAGCGCGCAAAAAGTGAGTACCAGAAAGTGACTTGAAGGGTGAAAGGTGTTTACATATTTATATTCGGAGTAATTAAGAATCGATAATTATTCATCATCTAATGATGATTCGATTCAAATTACTTTCATGGACATCCTTTATATACACTTCCCTAAATAGTCAGGAATGAAAATCACGCAACTCTTCAATAAAGACATTTTCACTTCTTAACAGTGTAATTAGTCCTTTAAAATACAAGTAAACTGTTCAAAGAGTTAAAATCAGCTGAATTTTCAGTCCAGAACATTTAGACAATGTATTTTAAAGAATAGTTACATTACCAATACATTCATGTACATGCAAGATAAGCAAATCTCCTTTGATGTGTAAATGTTGAAGCACGTGAAGGAATTACAATTTTACTTGCTATTTACATGTTGAATTATTCATGGTATGAAAAAGTGACAACATTATACACCTCATTTTCTATTCTTTAGATGATTGATAAGGAATGATGGATTTGGAAAGTGTCAGTTTATTTCATTCGATGAAACTGATCAAGTATCGCCTACCGATGGCTGCTCTTCTGGCGGTTATTTCTCGGAAATGTTTTGGTCCGAAAGAAAAGTGTTTTTGTGACAGACGTGCTTTTCAAAACCATTATCCATTTTGAAAAAAATAGCTTCCGTTCTAAACGTAGAGGAACGACTTGAAACCACCTGTTCAAAGCACAAATGAATCAGTAACAATTATGGTAACCTTTTTTAAATAGTGAACCAATTTGATTGGATAAAGAAGAATTCTTGTACTGCAACAACCCAAACAGCAAAATAGAAAAGAGTGCAGATGTCCAACTTTCTGAGGGGTTTCTGAACATGATTTCATAAAGATCTTCTAATGACATCATGTTCAGAAAACCCTAAAAAAATGTGACATCTGACTTCTTTTATCTATTTTAGTTTTGAATTGGAGTCAATTATATTTCATAACAATACGGTCTTAAGTAGACAACATCAAAATATTGTTTGCTTGAACTTCACTTTCTCCTGAATAAAAATTTCCTATCAGAAATCGAAAACATGTTTCTTTTGTTATCATATGTTTAAATCGAAATTCCATGGTTGGTTGAAGGTTTCAAATATCCGGAAGAAAAGTGCAGCTTGTATTCGCGTGATGAGATTGTATCTTACATCTCACAAATTGTCTATTCTTCGTTTCAAGACATTCTTGAAATTAATATTTGCAATTCTTAGATTCAAAATATAAACACTATTGATAATTATTTACGTTTTAAAATATAAATTCCTTTAGATGGTAAAGTTGTGGATACATCTGGAGAAAATTCTTTCATTTTTTTATTACTTTTTCTGCGGAAACTTTTTAAGACTATTCTCAAAATTCTTTGAGGTCTACTCAGTGGTTTTATTATTCAGAATGATAGTTCTTCTAAAAATGATAAATCATAGTTCCAGTAATCTTATTATGTCTAGAAAATATCATGGATTTTCAGGAAGTATTAAACTTACTTTGCTTAGAAATTATTTTCAAAATTGTTCACACATACAAACATCTTAAAAGTATCTTGTAACTCTTATCGTCAGCATAATTTGCCCCTCAATAATTTTTCTTTTATACGTCAAATTTGAAACGTGTACTAAATGTTTTCGAAAAGCATTCCAATTGTAATTTTTGCATACTGTAATTGAAATTGAAACAATGGGCTGTGTGTGAATAGCATTCAAAGTTAGTGAGGTCAAACTGATACCGGTGTAACCGTTATGAAATTGTACTGAAGCGTAACTGTTGAAGCTGAGAATACGAAATGCTACGAATTTTTAAACAACAATTACGTAATATTTTTTAGTTTAAATTATAATTAAAAATTGTATTCCACTAATTTATTTATCAGTTGAAACAAAAAGTTACTTAAGCGGTAATTTAATTTTATTGACGTGGAGAACATCAGTGACTTTCGATCTTTAGAATTTTACTTTCGTGATATTTTCTCCATGCATGTACAAATTAACAGAAATGCACCGACAATTTCTCCAGAAACTAGTTTAATGATGTTCATTTTTTATTGTGAATTATTGGCATCTAACTGCAGGCAAATTTTACCAGACCAAAGTTAGAGGTCGCTACCTTAATAAAATTAGAGTAATCTAACTCACAAATAAAGCACGGTTAATAAATAAAATAAAGTAATTCCTGACAGCAAAATTTCTAGGCACGAAAATACAACAAAGAGCAGAGAAGACAGACAATAAAAGCAATCCTTGCAGTGTAAATTCACAATGTCTCACGATAATCATTTGCGTGTATAGACGTGGCCAAAGCATACAAATGGAAGAAAGAAATAATGAAATATTTTGCTCACGATTCACCGGCGTATTTTGAATGAAGAAAAAATAAAGGAAGGAGGATCGTCGAAAGGATTTGGCCGAGCCGTTACGCGATACTCGGCGGCCAACCGTTGTTTCCGGTCTGCGAATCGACCAGAATATACGTGTCTTTAGTTTTCGTGAAACTCAAAAAGCAATTAAACTTTTTGTACTACTATACGATACTTTTCCACGAACCTCCCACGTGTGAAATTCAACGGATCTATTATCGAATTACACACCCAGCCAAGAGCATTGGAATGACATGTGCAAACATCCTTGTTCTATGAAAATTCTTCGAATATTCTGCACAATCGCCGATTCATAAGTCGTTAATATGGAATTTTTTAAAACAGATGGTTTTGGTTTTAATTAAACTGTAATTGGTGTAATAAAACGAAAATAACAATTTTTTAAGTATTAATAAAAATTACTATCATAAAATTTGTCTATTTTATTTTATGACATTTCAGTCATAATGTTTAACATCTATGGTTGAACATTGAACATAAGTTGTCTTAAAATTACACAGACCAAAATCATTTACCGCGAATCCTGACTATACCTAAGGTTTTCGACACCCTCAATTTCAATTTGGTCCCAGAAGCCTTCTATCAGGTCTGCCTTCATCAGGATTTTAAGGAATCTTAACCTATAGATGCAAAAATCAGCACTTTTGTTAAATTTTTGAGGTTCTATATAGAAAGTGTAATTCATCACAACAAAATACACTCGGGGTTTTCAAGTTCAAATCCTCCTTTTTAGAATGTCGTTGAGTTTTGTTTACTTATCTTCTTTTTTCGCTAGGAATGAGCAATTTCACAAATTATTTTTTATGGAGAATTAATCACATGTTAGATTCACAACAAGAAATATATAAAATTTTATGAGAACTTAATTGTACTGTAAAAAAGTATATGGTATCCCTCCCAACATTAGTCTTCCTGTAATGATTACTCCCAATATTAACCGGAGGTCTCTCTCAATATTGGCCGTTGTCCTCAACAGCTGTTCTCCGTCATCGACAACATCACGCATGCGCAATGTTTCGCTTGGGCATCAGCTGACAACCATGTACTGCACATCCGGTCGACGCATATGTTTTCTGTCGTTATATATGCGAACTGCGGGGAAAATGTCGTCCACTCCTTCAGCTAATATTGAGGGGTTAGAAACTGTTAAACAAGATGAGCAAGGATAATATTGGGAAAAAGTATTATAATTCATAAAAATTCCAGGTCAGATTCGGAACAAAAAAATTAAATTTAACTACCTGCCGACTAAAAGCAAAAAAATTAATATTTAACGAGTTATGTTTGAAATGTTCTTCATTAAAGTGGATGTAATATGCACATAAAGAGATTAAAATCTTAGGGAGTTGTAACTATGACATAACAGTCATGTTCTGGGGAACTCCTGGGGACACCATAATATACGCTTTTGGTCCTCGGGAGCTCCTCAGAGGCTCCTGAGGACGTCCTGGGACGGGTTTGTGCTGTTTGGGAATCTAAAATAAGTAATTTACATTATTTTCAAGATATAAGAAAATTTTATTGACTTAAAATTCCAATATGTTAGCGAAAGTTATATTGTACGTCATGACTTATATTGACGAACTCAGTATACGTCTTTATTCAAAAAAGACTTACCATTAATGAATAACCTCGAAAATAGACAATAATGAAGTTTTGTGCAGTTTTAGGTTAGGATACCACAAATTACTTACGTGAATGACAATTCTGCAGCTACATTTGAATTGAAAACATCGGAAATGTTTGGAAGATTAAAGTCTGGTTTTGGAGTAAAAATTTTAGTGACATGTGTTATTTAATTAAGACTGAAATATATCAGTTATTCAATTTGTTATATATTTGAAACTCCAATAATTTTATACAAAATATAAAGGAATAAAATTATAAAACTCTCAAAGAAGAGATTTGCAGTCACGAAACTAATGGTAGATTATAAAAGAAAATTAATTTATTTGATTTATGGAGCTAAATAAAATATGTGAATATTTTTAATTTCATATACAAAAAATGTTCTGGTTAAATACGACCGTAATATTTTTTCTGGTTATAATCTAACCAGAATTCTGGGCAGTTTAATTAGATAAATAATTGTTTTAACAATACTTCTAGTTAAACCATCAATATTTCTGGTTAAACCAGCCAGAATTCTGGTTATTTTACCCAGAAAAAAATAACAAGGGCCTATTTAATCATCTTTTCTGATAATTTTAACTATTTTGTTTTCTGAGTGCATAATTAATAAAGATCAAAATAAAATGAATTTTGGGATACAATATTTGAAAATAGCTAAAAGTTTCAACTGCAGTTTTATAAAAAGTTCTCGTGAAACAACTAGGAAACCTATTAAATCAATACCCAAAATAATGAAAACGTTTTTTAAACTGACGATAATATCTTACCTAAACATAATCTACTGATTGCATGTCAAGAATTGAAACAAATTATTTAATAAAAATATATTTAATTAAAAATATTGTACAAAGCTATCAAAAAACGATTATAAAATATAAAAGAGAAACAGAATAGAAATATAATTAACAAAAAAATTATCAAAAGAAAGCATAAATATTACATATTTTGACCTGTCAAAAAAACAATATTTAAAAAGCAAGATGAAAGCGAAAGTTGAAAAGTGACAACCAAATTCTGAAAAGAATATGATCCAATAATATTAAATAAAACAAAAATATCTTCGAATTTTGATAAGTTATTGGAATTACAAAACGAAATGTTAGGAAAGAGTGAACAGTTTTTAACGGTCCATTAATGGAAGTATAAGTGAAAGAATTACGAATACTTCACAGGTTCGATGGCGTCCGTTTGAAAACTTATTGAAGGTAAAATAATAATGCTTCCTATGTATTAAAATGTAAAGAGGGGATTAATATTTTTGTACTTGATATAAAATTATGTGTAAATTAGTAGAACTTAACCTTTAAGTTTTTCGAATAGTGTGGTTTAGGTTATCTTTCTATTATTTATTATTTTATTAAGAATCGATAAAACGCATAAATAAACCATACTTTGTAAGAAAGTTAACGAAGAATAGAATGTGTTTTCGTTGTTTGGTCGGTATTTAAATATTTAAAAACATTTATTAAGTTATTAACGATTTTGTTCGTTACATTATGATAATACTAAATCACTGATTTAATACTTCTTTAACAATACTGTTTGGGAAATATTTTTTGAAATTTCCAAAATTTCGTGTAGATTGTATAGATGTGAAAGTTTATTAAAAATTTTATTATCAAACTTAAAGAAAAACGTCTTTCAGTTTTAGAAAAGATTCTGACCTACACATCTAAAATATTCATTTGATTTTTTTTTAAATTTAATTAAACATGTTGTATTTACATTAATAATTTGCAGTAATGTTCTAAACAAAATAATTATTCATATCTGACAAATTTTTTGTTGAAAAATTTTTCTATTGTTTGTATACTAGAAAAAGAAAAATCATATTTAAGATTTTTAATAGTTGTTATTAATTTACTATCTGATATAATAACATTTCTGCCAAAAATATTTATGTGCATTAGTCAGCTGAATAATTTTCTTGTCTGAGTAATTCATATTTTGCAAAAAAAATAATGTATACAAAAGTACCCAAACATTTTTGTAAATAAGTAATACGTATTAATTATCAACGTTTATTAACAAAAGGTACATTAAATACTAAACGATGTAATATAAAAAGGCATAAACGGTGTATATGGAATCCCTTCAAATAAGTTTCGTTCAGGTCTGGCCGAACACATTTGGCGTAGGAAGTGGCGCAACACCTGTTGTAACCCGATATTCGAAAATATACCCCGATTCGTGCCGGGTAGACATATTATAGCACATGGACGAATAGATCGACCTTCGAAAAATGAATTTTCGAGTCGCGTATCGATTCCGTTCGATATATCGATGAAATATCATCCGCAGAATCGGTAAAGTTACAGGTACTAATACGTGATTTCTAAACGTTTGATTTTTTAAAACGACAAAACAGGTCCTAGCTTGTAATATATTTGATATAGTTGCTAGTTCGGTTGTATATTTTATTCTGGCTGATTTAATCGCAGAAGCTAAAATAAATTAAAAATGTGTGAGAATCAATGTCTTTGAAAAACATTTTAAATGAAGTGATAAGTTACGTCATATGAGTAGAGATTCAATTTCGAGTTCACACGTTTTTAGTCAATATTGTAATTTTATTTTATTGTGTTTTACTAAAAGTTTAGTACTTAGTAAGTTTAGTACTTTAGACTAAGAAAATGTTTTGGGCAAAGTAAACATATATTAAAATAGTAAATTTAAACTTGTCTTCACAAACGAGAAATTCTCTGACAACAGATGGTACAAAATAACGAATGAATTAATTTGACGCAAATCCTGAGTTAAATTTCCACTTCCCTTATATCTCAACGCAGTCGGATATGCAAACGACAAAACCCCCGGAGTGCAAGCTTAAACAATAGATGAATTTTTTGTCCATTGGCTATCAAGTTGTTAATTTGACGAAGCATTTCCGCGATTAGGTTACATCAGAGATGAAACTAATTTTTTTATCTGACATGTTTTTCAACGACCTTGTTACTCGTATTGTAATTGATATTGGAAGTCCGCTGAGAATCGCAAGTATTGTATAACGAAAATAAAAATGAATTACCAGATTCATTTTCCTGATTTTTAGTATTTTCGTTTGATATAGAATGTTGTGTTTACTAAAATGTTTATTTATGTAGTTATACACGTCTTTCAAGAATTACAGAGATGATGTAATGCAAGATATTCTCTGAATCTGAATTAGTTAAAAACTACTAATTAAAAAACGAAAAGTGGATCACTAATTCAATAGACAATTATTTTTACTAATAAATAATGAAAAATTACTCATTTATTACTAATTATGAAAACTACTAAACTAAATATTGAATTTTTACTTTTTAGATTAATAGCATTTTATTAATGTGTTAGCAGTTTTTTACTATTTTCTAGTAAACAATGATCGATAGTAACCCACTTATCATTTTGTAGTCGTTTTTAGCTATTTCCGATTTAGAGAGTACTAACATTTTTTGCGAACTTATAAAAATAATAGTATAAACTCGTGTTTTTAAGTGTATTACGTCTTTCTAGATACATTTAAAACATGTCATTCGTCTAATTTAAGTATGTAACTAAATTTGAATTTAGGTTTTAATATTGTAAAGTACAACTTTTTTCCAGACATTAGTAAGAATAATTTTATTTTAAACTAAAATGTTATGTGGAAAAATAATTTAATTTAAGAAAATTTACTAAATTTAAGCTTTAGACGATGCTGCATTTAACATGTAACAATTTAGATCTTTCTTGTGTGAAGAGATTGCTAATAATGGAAAGTAATGAACCTTATATGTATATAATTATAGTTTTTTAAATACATTAGTAAAATTGTATTAGAAAATTATGATCAATTTTCACGTTTCACATTTTCACCGCAATAGACTTGACGTACTACAAGTCGTATTTCAAGTTTTACAATGATTTGTCAGGTTTCATCGTTTATAGCTGCTGCAAATAAAGGCAATTACAAAGATTTATTAGCATGAAATCTTTAACTAGCCTTGTTAACCTTATTCTTATTAATGGGCATCTTCGATTTCTATGATTTCATCGAACATTTTATATTCTTATTATTTTAATATGAAAATTGTAAGGTCAGTTTTTCTGGGTGAAATTGTGTTCTAAGAGAAGACATTGGATTCTATTAAAGATGTGTCAGTAATTTTGTTTATTTTATATTTACTTGTCTATAAAAAGAAGAAATAAAAAGAGTAAATAAAAAATAAATAATCAAATTACAAACTGATTAAGAATGAAAAATAAAATAAGAAACTAAAGCAGAAATAATGCAAATGAATTCTGGACCTTCGATATTAGAACGTAATAAGACTAAAGAGATGAATGAAGACGAATAAAAATAAAAATGTTCGATATAAAGCCTAAATTTCTAGGAATTTCCTCTTCTTTCTTCTACACATTCCTGAATGTAAATTATGTCAAATTTTATTTGAATTTAAAGCTAATTAAAAGCTAATTCCAAATTGAAAAATTAAACATGTAATTACAAAAAATTCATATTGAAAATTAATTTATTATAGGAATTATTGAAATCAGTAATGAAATTTACAGAACTAGGTTAAAACGGTGTTTATGTGTAAACGTATATTATCCAATAATGTATAAAGAATGATATACAATGCTGTTAAAATTAATAAATATCAACAAAATCACTTTTGATTCAGAATGTAACGAAGGTATTGAGGAGTAATTTACTTGTTTTTACACACAAAAATGTAATAAAAAATGAACAAAGTAAATATGACAATTAAATAGTTGGAATGTACTAGTTCATAAATGTGTCATTTCTTAATAACGTACATTAAATAATTTTTTGTTGGTTATCCTTAAATTAAACAATTCAGTACTCCTCCACTGGGAAATTCTTTTGGTAGTATCTGAATTTCAAAAATTCGTAGTTCTCTCATTACTTAAGATCCACTGATTAAATGTTTTACTAATGGTGTATCTGTAATTGTATCTGAAAAAAAAACAACGAATAACATGGGAAGACCAATTTAAGACGGAAAAATAAGTTAGGAATAAAAGCACTAATCAATCAAATTTCTTAGGAAGTGAATTAACTCTTTATTTAGTGAAAATTGAACAACCCTTATGACAAATGAATTGTCAGTCGTAACAAGTGAAATGTCAATTTAAAAAGGTAAAACTTCTCCCTTTTAGAATTGTAGTTAAGTTCTCCGCCCTTTTTACATAGAGAATGAAGTCTCACTGCAAGAAATGTATATTAAAAAGAAAGATAATACACATAACTTAAAGAACACACGTTGAAACGAAAATATAAATATTAATTTGTTGTTTCTTGGAAATTAATGGTAAATTTACTAAACTTTATAAATTTATCCAAAGTAGATAAAAATACATCCTTACCTTATTAACTTTGCGGTTAATTATGAGGACCCTCACTAAAATTTCATTTTTAAAGTCGAAAGTAAAAAAAGGTAAAAAATACAAGAAAATACAACAACAAAAACCAGACATATGCAGTTTGATTTTATACTGTTTAAAAAGTGTTGTTACATTTTATAAGTAACTGATAAGTTACAAACGAACAAATAATTTTTACATAATTAACTTTGAACTTTAATGTATTCACCGAACTTTGGAAGGAAATCAATTCTTACCAATATTCGTGCTTCATTAACAAGCATTTCTTCAATTAGACTTGTAGTTACTTCAACCTTTATTTACCTTAATAGTATATTTTTTATTAATTAAGTGTTATTGGTGCTAATCTATTGTATTACCTTGGCTAAATTCTTGATTAACATACACTAAAATATATTTTGGTGGAAGAAAAACCAGTAAGAAGTACAAAGAGAGAAAAATACCGTTAATCAAAGGTATTTACAAAAATAAAACATGGGATTACAAAAAATAGTTAAATTAACTATTTCTGCTGTAAATAAGACAATAATATTGTATCGTTTTCTATTTAATTAGTCACTTTAAACATCCGTGAATAATACTTCAATATAATAAAATTGATTAAACACAAACCTATTGTCATACTAAAAATAGTTATTGCTTAAAAATATAATGTTGTATTTTATAATATTATGAATTATAAAATCAACACACAGACAACCACAACTTTTGAAGTTGTTGCTTGTTACCTGTTACAACCATTTCCACCTTTATTTTATGGTTCTATTAAACATTGTTTTTTTTCTGCACGAACACAAATGAAATTGCTGGAAATACTAACTGGATAGTAGAATAAGATACAGCCATCGTTTTTTAGTTAATTTTATTATCTAAATCGTGACCTCAACAAATTAGATAGACAATCTATTTAAATTAGTAATACCGGCTAAAAAACGTAGATGTGCCAGTTCCTGATATTTAAATAGCAAAACCAACTACTCCTTTTTGAACGAAATCATTTTTTGTTTAATGTATACTGTCAACAACTACAAAAGTGGTAAAACCAAATATTTAATTTTTTCCGTATGTATTGATAAGATACCTTGAATTCATAATACGATTTAAATGTAACAAAATTTATTTGTGCATTTTCCACCCTCAAAATTTTCATTTCCATTAATGTTTGTGGTATATTAAAATCAAAACTGCCCTGAAATTCGACTGAAATCGTAAGATTGAATTTGTTAAAAACTACAAATGAAAAAGTCGAAAGTCGTCCGCTTATTAAATTAGTAATAATTTTACTATTATAAGATTAAAAAACTACTAATTCATTAGTCAAATATAGCTAATTAATTCGAGTACTAACGTATTTATGAATACACTGGTTAACTTGAAATTAGAGCAGTGAAAACAAATTTAGTAATATGGACCAAATATGAGGTCGCCGGTTAGGACACAAATTTTTAGTCAAATCAACTAAATTACTCAATATTTCACTGCTTATAGGCCTCTTCGTTTTTATTATTTTTTTCAGTGTAAAACTTGACTACTGCATCAGTATAGTTTTTTACTATCTATTTGTAAAAATTAATACTAATTCAATTAGTCACCAACTTTGCACTCCTTGATTAATAGTTTTTAACTCATTAAAATTTAAAGAATACAATACCTTTATTCTTTACAACATAAATAACTTCATATTTAAGAAATGTTTGGATTCATCATATTAAGAAGTATGACGTCTTACCTTATAATATTCTTTAAAAAGCCTTTTCTTGATTAAGAATTCCCTCAGTTTCTAATTGAGTTCTTTGAATAATAAGATGGAATCAGAAATTGATAAAAATGAATAAATTTAAATATTAGTGAATGACTAAAAACTAGCGAGACAAGCATGAAAAAAAAAATATGAAAGATTGACTCATAGCCGGTGATTCGAATGCCTGGCAAGCAGTGACCTCAGACCGCAGAAATCAAAGTGCTTGAAAACCCACACGTCCGAGATACTTCCATTAAAGTACCGGCTCAAAAACAGGATCATCCAACCAATCGTAAAGACGAAACGTTCACAGATTGTCAGCAAAATACCACTCCAAATTTTCTATCGTAAGAATTTAACAAACGTTTCCTTCTTGAATCGCGGAAACGAAAGTGGTCGTTGTCATGCCAAACACGTTGCCAGAGAGGAAGAACAAACAGACGACTCTAACCAACAGGTGCGACAAAGATGAAGATAACACGTTTTGTCACGCATAGACGAAAGTGTCTGATTGTCTATAGGGGAAATGCCATGAATTCATATACCTAGTGTGGGTGCAGTCTTTTCGGAATCCTACAAGTGCGTTCGAATCCTCAGTCTTTAGACGTGAATCAAAATAATAGCCATTGAATATCGTCTCGAGAGGAGGTCCAGGAAATTGGCTAAACGGGTTGACTAACTTTCACCTGGCGTATGTTACTAAGTGTCGGATTTTATTGCAACATGCTCGACAGATATGACTTTGTACGGGTTATTCGTGTTCTAATTGTGTTATTAATGCTGATGGTTTTTGAACTTTTACGCTGACTAATTGTGGAAACGGAATATTGGGTTTAACTTTCCTACAATGGCTATTAGACATAACTTTCGATTTTTGATGATGTGAGGAAGCGGCGCGTTCTATTCAGACGTTTTAAATTTAATTACTGTTTAATGCATCGTTACCTTTCTTCAGCGTAAATTACTGAAATGGAAACCGTTCTAATCTCGTGAAAGACGTTTAGGAATTAATTGATTATTTTTATTAATAGAACATTTTTACGGTTTGTTTACATCAGTTATTTAGTAATTCTTTTTTATCAATTGTGTATTCTTTTACGTACAATGAGATGTTTTTAAAATTTGTAATATTAATTTGTAGTAATTGCATATTTTAATGGTTACTATTCTTTATATATTTACTAATTTAAAAGTTTTCGGTTTTATTTACAATCGTGAATCATGCAATGAAATGCGTTTTATTCACAGTCAATATACTAAATTTATGAGTAATATTTTACATCAATCGTTGACTTATTAAATGGTCAGTAATGATTATAAATTTGTTGTACTCTATAAACTTGAATTATAAAAAAATTACTTATCTACAGAGAAAAGTGGGTTACCATCAATTAGTAAGTTTTTTACTGACAAATAGTGTGAAAATACTAATTCATTAGTAAAATTCTACTAATGTTCAAGTATATATTGACTTCTTTAGTTTTTTAGTTTATAGAATTAGTAATAAATTAGTAGGTTTTAATTTTTCATTAGCAAACAAAATTATTACTAATTCATTTGGTGGCTCACTATTAATTTTCTTATTGGTAGTTTTTGTCTAATTCAGATTTAGAGAGTATTTACAAAATTTATGCATTATAAATAATTTATTGCATTCTTTAAAAATTGCATCTTCTTTCAAACTAGGTGATCAATTTTTTTAATAAATTGATGAATTTATTTTCATTTAAAAGTTCCAAATTAAGAAAATAATTAAATTGACTGATAACTTGCAAATTTCTCAGTGTTATTTATTTTGAATGTTTTTATATTTTTTAATTATATTGTGTAATTATGTGTATTTTTTGGCAATTAATGCTTTTACATCAAAGAACATTTATTCCTGGTATGTATAAGATTTTACAAAATTTATATCAATAGTATTCTGACATTCAGTATTAAGATATCATATTTATTACAATACATATTATTATAGATAATAGAATATTCTCATTTTAATCCTGCATTCTTTTAGATTTATAACGGTTAGATTTTTTAATACTAAGAGTTTATGATAATATTTGTATTGAAATAAAAACCATTTCGTTACCAAACATATCATTCCATTTTTTACATACTAAAGACCCGGATACTTGCATTTAATATGCAATAGTACTGTAGAAATTATAGGTCGTGGCGGCTACTCTGATTAGTGAAATTAACTAAATATTGAGTTGACCTATTTATTGAGGTAGAATTGATTGAATGAAGCAAATATTATGATAAAACAATCCCAACGACTGATTTGATCAGTTTCACGGACTTTATTAATTGTATTAAATATGTAGTTGTTTCGCTACAACAAGTAAGTTTGTTCAAGCGATGAAAGGAGTCAATTTGGCAAGATATTTCATGGGATGTACCTAATATTTAGCAGATTTTATTTGGTATTGAGTGGAATTTAGTAATCATTTGTTACATTTTACTTAATATTTCGATTAATGTACTAAATAATTATTTCAATACCGCAAAGGAGAATTAGAGTAGAGGAGAGGAATTTGTTCCTTTTCTCCTGTTAATGATACTAAATTTCTTGGAAACGAGAAACAAATTATTTTTTTCGTTAGTTTTATACATGTTTAACAGTATTAATTTAAATATGGAGATCTGTTTGCAATTGAATAAATGTTATTTTATCTGTAAAGTTGACATTTACAAATATTACGCATACATATCTTATATGTTACGGATTCTACTCATGTATCCTTATCACACCCTTGATGTATGTATGCTGAAAATTTGATTCGTATATCTGTATATTTTTCTCATCACTTGCGTTTAAAACGAACAATTCTGTACGCCATCTATCGGTATGAATATACGGATAACAGTCGTTACAATTATCTGGAGGCGGAAAATTGAAATTAATAACCTGAAAATGTAATATATCGGATAATTCGTACAAAAATATTCCTTATTTAAATGGCTTCCCAGAAATTTGCCAATTTTACCAATTATTTCGTTCATTTGCAACAACTAAATACCTACTTAAAATGACTACATCAAATTGTCGGATTGAATTAAAAAGTAACAATTTTACTAACCATTTCATTGATTTGAAAAGGATTAAATATTTCATTAAAACATCAATTTAGTTGATCTAATGAACAAATATTATTTAGTTATTTCAAGAAAATGTATTATTGACATATTTACATTGTCCAGATAGAATAGGTCAACCCATTTTTTAGTAAATGTCACTAAATTTTACTATGAGTGTATGCTGCAATAAAAAAAAACAAATCTGTTTTATTAAATGTCAGTAACAATATTTTGCCTAAACAAATTACGTAATTAAATATTAAAATATCATATGAGTTTAGTTCGCCGGATCTGAGCACAAAATAAATCAGAAATAGTATTCTAGTAGAAATATTGTGTGTTCTAGAACAAACCACTTTCTTCATCTGAAAAAACACAAAAAATAACTCACTGATTTCAAATAATAATTTGCAAGTAATCTGGCCTAATTTTCACTATTTAAAGTAACAGATTATTGTTACATTGTCCTACTTTCTTGTGCACAATATAAAACTACAAAAAATAAGACAGGAACCGGTTTCGTTTTCTGCAGAAGTATTTGTTTCAACTTGTTGCAATTCTAATTCAATAAATTTTGTTCGATCCTTTTTGTCTTTCTATATATGATAATAATATTATTAATATATCATTTTAGATGATTCTAAACAGTTTAAACTTTATTACTAAAAACGTTGAAGTAATTTCGAATTTGAATTAATAAATGTGTTGAATCAAGGCATTGCTATCTTTATTATTGACTAATTCATTTCAAAATTACTAGCTTCATTCAAATCATCATTTTTACCTATAATTCCTTTACATCATACGTTAGAACTTTCTTTAATGTCAACTGGAATTAAACGATACAATGCAAAGATAATGACATGTTAGTATTCAATGAAATTAAGATACGGCGCGCAGAAAGCTTATTACATAATCTTTTTGTTAAAGTGAACTATTAAATAATGAGAAATAGTATAACTCAATCAATATTCCTGCCTCCCATGCATCTGAATGAAAACATTAATAAAATAATGTGTAGAAAATGTATAGGTTGATAAATATTCTGAACAGTTGCAAACGAAAGTCGAGGGATTGAGTGCGGTTAGTAACTAGTTCTATCTCACAAGTCGTAGCCAATACAGGTTCTGCGCACCCACTCGCAATTTCTTTGATCTATCTTAAAAATGCATCCTTTATCGTGTAGGTTAATCCAACATGAAATAGAATCTTTCGATAACAGTTAAAGTAATTTATACGTATTTGGATAACCATTTTCTGAGTCAGTTTGATAAGAAAGGTTGATAAATTATGCATAAGTTGCTTTTAATGTATCTTGAATTCATATACATGCTACTTTTAAGTTTTCATAGTAGCAAAATTATATTACCAGTCTTTCTCAATTTTATACACCGATAAATCGGTGTAGTTGTGATGATCAAAAGTAGAGACGAGGTAACTATATTATGAGCCTGACAGTAGTGCTCTATCAGTGTAAGATTCATAAATAGTTATCACATATTGAACATATATATCACATATAGTTATTACATCTATAATGTAAATTAGCTAAAAGTTTGTAGAAAATAAGAACTAAAACTGGTAAATCTAAAATACTTCCTTCGTATCAAAGTTACTCCTTAAAAGCTACACAGGGGTCATTAGGACCCCGAGTGGTCCCATGTGCTTTTCATGCAATCATTTATAGAGGCCAACCGAAAAATAAGTGTTTTATAACAGTGAATTTATTAAGGGTTAATTTGTTGGATTTGATGAATGATGGAAGGCATTGATGATGACATTAATTGATCAGGAAAATGACATGTACCAACAGATGATAAACTATGATGAAAGCGACGATAATGTATGTACGTAGATCATGAATGTTCATTCATAGGTATCCAAATCACGAATAAGAGAAGACAATCAAATAAATGTCTTCATTTCTTATCAACAATCTTTATTGACATCCATCATCAATCTGCACATCACAAAAATTAATGGAAGATCACGACTTCAAATACTTTTGCTTTTTAATTAGAACCAGGAGACGTTTTCAAAAAATTGTCATATACTACAACCAGTTTTCCTGATTCGTATATCCTCTCGTAGTTTTATGCAACGAACTCGTGTCTCTGGGACGAGTGCTTTTTTCCATGTCTGGAAAAAGGAAGCGTTTCTCATTGAGACTGAACTTTCAACGAAATTTCAACGAACCATATTTAGGTGCCCGTATATACACTTCACGATACAATGCTAATGCAGCAAGGCTTTAATTTCTCACGTGTCACCAAGTTGCTACACTTCCCAGTGATATATATACGAAATTGCAACTATACGTCAGTTCCTCTACATGGTATATTCGTAGAAGGTTGCATCGCACCGTGGAATATCTCATCATTCTTCGGGAACATTGTTCAAGAACACCCGACCTAATGTATTTCATAATCTTCGTGTTTGTTGTTCGGAAATAGTCCACATGGTTAAAATGGCGTAACGATTTTCCAACGCTTAAGCAGAAACGTTCAAGTGTGTTTAATTCACCGCGTAATTGCTCATTTTGCATCTCTTGCTTTCAGACTGTATTCATGCTTGTAGTTTTTTGAATTTTTGCTGACATTTTTATTGATTTTTTCAATGGTGTTTTCATAGTAATTCTGATACTAAATTTATTATTGAAGATTTTTCATAAATAAACAAATGCTTTCTTACTGTTTATGAAATGTTGAAGATTGGTGATTGAACCGTTTTTTTTTCGAATACGGACAAAAAAAGGTTTAAACTACTAATTAGTAGGATAAGACACATTTTCTTCACATTTGCACTATAAATCAGCAAAATGAGAAAACTATTTGGTACATTGAACTGAATGACGAGTTACTGAGTGTGGACTAAATATTTTGTAGTTTTTGTAGCTACATATAGTTGAAATAACGAAACGAAAGTTGGATCAACTATGTTTTAGTCATTAGTTAAAGAAATATATTTTAAAAACTACTCAAGGTGTCGTTTCCACTAAATAACTAGCCATTTAGTTAAACTTGCTCTATACTCATCAAACGCAGCTCTAAATTTAAAATAATAATTTACTAGTACTATTTTTGTCTGAACTCCTTCATAGTTTGAGTAGAATTTACTAGACTTGTCCAAAAATATTCAGCAAAATTACACAGACAGAAGAAATAGTTAATAGAACTGTGAAAAAAAAGGAGAAACAATATTGTAACATAGCATAATAATAAATTTAATAACATGAAAAGATAATTCACAGTATGCTACTTAAATTTTAGATATCAGAATATTGTAAAACATACAAAACTATTTTTACAATAAATAGAGGTTATGTTCATTTAATCAATTTTACTAAATCTATTTTATTACTCAGCAATCTTTAAAGTTACTATTTAAATGTAAAACTTCAGTACCTTTGAGATTATGTATTATTATTGCAACAAAACTTAAAATCCGCAATGTTTATATTTTTACCGGAAAAACCTTAGTAAAGTTGACTACTTTTTAATTATTGGGAGCAGTTCAATTCGTCAGTTATAACTACCTTAAAAATTAAATAAGAAGTTAATTTGTCTAACAATAAGTCTTAAAAAATTTCCCGAGTTTAAATACATATTTTAGCAAATTTAACAACTAAATATTCAATATAAAATACAAAAAAAAATAATCACTTAAATAAAAATGATAAAATCAATATCGACAAGGTTGGTCTAATTGAAAAAGTAATTTCTTTGCAACCTTTCCCGAAACTAAAAATCGGTAGATAAATTTTCATTATCCTCAAAATAATGCAAATAAAAGTTTGCAATATTTTTTTAATTGCTTACAAATAGTGTTTATTTGGAACTAAAACAGGCAAGAACCTCAAGTTGGTCAGAAATTTTTTTGTTTTTCACTATTTACACCATAACTTTCACTACTTTTTCTCATTCTATTTAATTTTTGCTAATCATATATCAAGTAAAGAAATTGCTTTTATTTTAAGTACAAGACGTGACATATATTGCTTATTTCTACTCTCTAAATCTGTATTAGCTAAAAACTACTAACATACAATTATAAGTGATTCGTCTTTTTTACCAGAAAATAGTAAAAATACGACTAATTTCTACTTGATGAAGTCTACTAGTCGAAAAGAAGAAATTGAATATTTGCATTTAGGAACTTAAAGAATTTGTAAAAAATTGGCAGTTTTTCATTAATTATTAGTAAAAATAATTACTAATTGAATTATTGGCCCACTTTTTGTTTTGCTAATTAGTAGGTTCTAATCATTGCAGATTTAAAAATTAAATTATTTTATCACTGACAAAAACAGATTTTTACACTTTTACCAATATATAGAAAAGTTTGAGCTTTAACATAACTAATATATAAATAGTCGCACATTTTTTTTATTCTCATAAATTGTTTTTTTCCTTCAATAATTGTTCTTACTGCAAGAATCTTTTCCTTTTTTAATTTACTATCGTACAGAGCGTTACTGACCTCTGCCAATAAGTAATTACACACATAACTGACCACAGACTTTTTTTTCACTATCGGGCAATTAATCGCAACGTTGTAAGTACTGTGTCATTTGCATGCAGGATTTTTTAGCAATGAATCAACGATCGAAGACATTCATTGTCTATTCTTTTTCACCTTATCCTTATTTTTTTCTAAGTAAGCATTTTTTTAATTGTTTAATTATTCAAAAATGTGTTAATGATTTTATTGAGTAATTTGTGATTTTTTAAACCAGAAGACATTTTTTTAAATTTTCTTGTTTATTTATATTTCTATTTATAAAAAATAACAGTAGTCGGTAAATATGTCATAGCTTTGAACATCAGATATTGAATTTTCGAACAACGATTTTCTATTACGTTTTTTAAGAAACGGACTTTAAATAACATTTAAAAAATTTAATATACTCGAATACACATGTAATACATGTAATTAATGCCCTTGTGTATAAATCGGAACTCGCTCAAACAAATCATCAACAACAATTATTAACCTAAGGTGACATTTATTATTTGTCCAAAAATTATTTTTGCTCATAAATATATTTTTATGAGCTTATATTGGTTAAAGTTATTTTTGAGAAGTTATTTAGTCGCGACACCATCAGCGGAGAAGCGAAAGACCCCGAGTTCGATTCCTTCGCCAGGCGAGAATTTTTCTTATTTATTTACTAGTGTTAACAGATAAAACCATATAAGATATAATTAAATGAGCTTAATATATAAATATAAAATGTAAATATAAAAAATAAAAGTTAAGAATTATACATTTAATACACGGAGAAAAATTTTATTGTAAATTTTACTATTCCAAATGGTAATTTTAGGCTAAAATTGTTATTATAATGTTAAAAATTACTATATTTTTTGTGATTTTTACTATCTGAATAGTAAAAATTCTAAGAATTTAAAGTAATATTTATCAGAAAGAATATCACTTTTTCTAATTTTTCAAGTTTATTCCAAATTTACCTCATAAAATTTCCAAGAAAATCTTTCTCCTTGTACAGAAAATATTTTTTAAGTTAGATTGGCACAATCACTTTTACTATCTAAATAATTAATTAATTTCCACTCCCTGTATGAGTGTAATGGAAATTGAAACACCTTTTCTTGCTCTACCGTTATCTATTATCTTTGCTAGAATAATTGCTTCTTAAAATATTTAATAAATTTTGGTAAAAAAAAGTAATAAAATTTTTGCGTAAATTTTAATTACAAAATTTCTCATTATAATAAACACCTCGACAGGCCATAAAGAATTTTATTATAGAATAATTAATTGAAAAAAAGACGCCTCTATTTCATAAATTTAATATTTAATTTTTCTCTCTTAAACTGGGCGTTTTTCGCCATGGTAATTGTTGCAAATTCACATTTCTTGTCGAGAGCACTTTGCGTATCCTTTATGCAAAGGACAAAGAAAAGGAGTCATTCGGAAGCAACATGCAGGAAAACGCATTTAAATATTCAGGGCTGGTGTGCCGCACCTGCACTGCCCGCTTTTTTAAGAGCGATTGCTCCTACGCCAATTACTTTACCTCCGTAATATTTCAGCATATTTTAGTAAGCCGCGAAAGGAAAGCGAGCACATATTAAATCAATCTTGTCATTTCGCGTTTGAAATTGCGTTTCATTTTTGCGTATCGGATACTTTGGAACAATTGAGCTTAAACAATGTCGAGCTTGAGACGAAAGTGCATAAGTCGCTTTAATTTAGCATAGGCAAATAATTCTCGATGCTGAAGTGTGATTATATAATGGCGTATTGCATCTTACATGAGCGAATTATTACCCGATTTCACTTCTGAAGATATTTGTCTATTGTACTTTTATGACTTATTGAAACTGAGAAAAGTGCTTTTAGTAATTTTGCCGGGATAAAATAGTCATTTATTTTTTATTACAATTTCTGTTTCTGTTTTGACTATGACGTTAAAAATTTTCATTGGAAAGGAGACATTCTTGGTATTAGACATTTATTGTATATTTTACCATCAAAATTGAATTTTTAGCTAAGCAAATCATTTCACTTTGAAATAAATTGGTTAATAACCAATTAAATGACAAGAAACTTATTAATTGGTCTAATTAATTCTTTAGTTGCCCCAACAATTTTATCGTCTGGATCTGAGATCACTAAGTAGTATCTTTTAGAGCAACATTTGGCGATTCAAACACACTTTGATTTGAAATCCTGGCTGCTCGTATGAACTTTTCTTTTAAAAGAATTGTATTTTTCATTCAAAACTATTCATTTTAGTAACTTAATTTCGTATATAGAGTAAGAAGCGTTGGATGGATAACAATTAACACAATAATGGATAACAATTAGCACAATAATAAACAATTAACATTTTTAACCTAAGATTTATAAACGAACAACAATTATAATAGCAATTAACTGCTTAAAAAAGAAAATGTTATAACTGCATTTTTCAGGCATCCCAAACATGATAGGTGATTTATATCCTTAGTTTTGTAGTTTTTCAACGTTTCTAAAAGTAAAGGAAGATATCATAATGGTTTATATGTTATATATGTTGCATTTATTCGAAATTAGAAGGAATCAACTTAACAAGATAATGAGTATTTAAGAAAAAATTGTGATTTCTTCTGTGAAATCTTTTGATTTCTTGGTGATTTCAAATCTTAAAACGATGCTTAAAAAATGTCCAAAACAGTTTTTAGCAACGCAGTGAAACATTTGATAGCTCATATAATTAAAATATCCCTGTAATATTGAATAAATTTCCTTGCAATTAATCTGGTTTGGGTCTTTTCTCGGACTAAGTGGGTGAAGCTATTTTGAAAGCCTGAAAAATGTCGTTGTACAATTCTTATTTCTTAAACACTTATATGCTATTATAATTGCTTATTGTTTTTCGTATATTGTACATTAAACATGTGAATTGTCATTTATTATTATGCTAACTGATATCTAGTCATCGTTTTCTACTCGATATAGGAAATTAAGTTACTACAATAAACAGTTTCGAATTATAAAAATCGTATTTTTAAAAAAAATCTGTTTACACGAACTGCAAAGATGGTTATTGGAGATTTTGAATCGTGAAATGATGCTGTAAAAAATTGTATTTGAAACAAAATTTCAGACCAGCAGCTAAGATTTTAAGTCAATGTAGGTTTGAATAAAAATGCTGCTCTAAAAGTTGGGGAACACCTCAAAAACCCGAATTTTAAACATCTGAATCATTGATAAATCGACATTTTAAAAACCGATGAGAAAAGATGAAATCGACACTGAAAAAACGATGACTGTCAAAAAGCCAATGAGTCATAAAGCTGTAATATTCATGAAATCAACAATTTAACTTTTTAAATGTCGATTCATTAATGTTTCGGATTTCGAAATTTGGGTTTTTGAGGTGTTCCCAAAAGTTACGCTTTGTACTTTTTGTCTTTGTCGTAGACAAACTTTATTATGTTTCAGGAAACCATCATCGAAATATAAGAATATACAATTGATAAAATATCGCAAACTGAGTTAGTACCGTATCTTGGAAAACTGCTCCGTTTAATAAAGAAATTGAATTCGATAAATTGAAAAGAAGAAATTGAAAAACGTAGAACTGGAGTTAGAAAGCAACGTAACAATTTTATAAAGCAGAGGTTATAGATTAATATCTAGAAATTAGAAGGTTTGGTAGGAAAAATTTACCGTGACTGGTAACAACGCCAGTAAAGGATGAAAGGGATATTAAAATGTAATTATTAGAAAAATATGATGTCTACAAATAAAATAGAGAAGAAACAGTTGAGAGAAAGACAGCAGTAAACAATGTGGTTATAGAGCATGCATCGAATTTTGAGGAAATGACTTTTATTTTGCCTTTAACATATGAAGTATCATTTCCGAAATGTTTTTCCATTCAAAACCCAATGACGATGGCAAAATTCTCCTCTGTCACATCATATTTCCGAGAAAAGTGATGTCGAATGCGTAAAAATTTGCGTTTTAGACCATATTTTGAAAACGATGGAGTTGACGGAATTTTCCTATCTCGAAAGAATATTTTGGAAATTATTCTCCAAATGTCCAAAGTACTACAAAGACAATCGAAGTATGCCCAAAAAGCCAACTTTTGGCACATTTAATCTGACTTTTCTCGAAAATACAAAATTCTGGAAGACCATTTTTTTTAGCACAAACAAAATATTTACTACGGCAACGATATTTGTCATATCGAAGGCACACAAAAAATGTTGTCGGTTAATATAGTATAAGTGGTGTTGTAGTGTGCGAATTTTTTTTAAATTCATTCACCACTTCGGGTCCTAAAACCATGAATTTATTTGGTCAGTGAACAAATGTTTCAAACCATCGAAAACTATGATAATCAGTTCTCCAATTCAATATCTTACCCGAATTAAAGTAGAAGGAATATTATCTGGGTAGAAAAGTTGGAAAAGCAGTGATGGAAAAGATTAGTTGAACTTCTAAGATAAATTAATAAAAGACTGCAAAAAACTGAACAGATTTCTACAAGGGTATATAAAAAATTTAATACAGCGTCGTTTTTCTAAATAAATAAATTAGCAAACAATTTTACTACTAAATATAAAAGCATATATACAAGAAGGAGGAATCAAGAACAGACCAAAAGTATCAGAGGGTGGAAAAAGTTCAAAGGTATGTAAAGGTATACAAAAGGCATATGGAAAAAAGTTAGAGAGGTTATCGAGATGGAAGCGTGGGAATAACGAGAACGACAATAAATATTCAACGAAAGAGGAATGGAGTGTATTGTGATAGTAAGAAAGAAGGTTATGGATCTTCTTTCTCATCTTGAAACACATGGATTCAGTGTCTTAATAGAAGAGTTACATTACTTCAAATTAAGGAAGCTGGAATACTAACAAATGTCCCTAATGAGGCTACCCTAAAAAAAAATATCAAATAAGCATACAAATTTCTCCTTATGTCCGATACAGCTGTTATAGGAGCATTTAAAAAATTTCTAAATTCTCGAAATTTTGAATTTTGAAAACATTTTTTTGAAGGGGATTATTTGAGTGCAGTCTAGTTGTCTCATGCAATGTAAACAGTTCATCTGATCAACACCCGCACGTCAATTTGGTGCTCCATTAGCACGTGTTGTAAAACATGATGACAGTAAAGGAGATGGATATAGACAATGACAGAGGGGAAAAAAGACAGAGAGAGATGCGCTACAAAGTCTTTAAAACGAGGGCTACGACACGCGATCCTCTTTCGCGTGTTATACGTGTGTGCGAGAAAAAGGGCAGACACCTGCACCATTGTTATTTCTTTTTGTCGAGGGACTCATCGTCGAGCGGTCATTGTTGTTACGTAACAGCAGAACACATTGTCCGAGCGAAGCTAGCACGGCTATTTTCATTTGCAAGTGCATTCACAATGTCAATATTAGGCATTTAAGTATGTTGACTTTCCTTTCATATGCGGGCATGATACGTTGACTTTCCACTAATGACGAGATAAATTCCGAATTTCTCTTCTCGAATTCCGATTGGAAATCTAGTTTATGCATAATTAGCAAGGTCGTATGCTACTTCATTTTTGCTACTATGTTGCACGAGCTTACTGGTTTTACAACTGTCGACTGATTTCAAACTCTGCTTGGAATAAAATGTGACTCAAACAAGCAAAACGATCGAAGCTGAGAGTTTGCATTTTTTTTTAATAACAAGTTTGACTTTCTTCAAATGTTTATATTTCTTTTAATGTTTCACGTAGCTTTTAGTGTTTTGAAAATATTACTAGAAATTAATTGACATTGAATGACGATGCATTAAATTACAACTAATATTTACTAATGAAACGTTTTTAAAAGGCACCAACGAACATTGCTGAAAATAAACGTAACAAATAATTCACAATAAATTTAAAGAGAAAGTTACATTTATGAAATGAAAAGTTTAAGATTTAATAAATTCAAGAGTTCGAAAATTAAACAAAAGAAAGAAAATGTACATCTAACGTGTATCCAAATTTGGACTAAATGAAACGCTTGATTACAATAGCGATTTCACTCCTAATGATCAATTACACTCCTAATGAAAATTGGAAAAACTTTCAAGTTTCCTACATATCCACAAAACGATAAATTAGAAATGGTTGGATTCTTTTGTTGTTCATGCAAGAAATTCAAACACTGAATTTCCAGAAAAATATTTTTTTAAGCACATCTGTGTTAGTAATTAAAGGGAAAAAAATGCTTTGTTCTGCAATGCCAAGATTAATGTTTTACCTTATGTATTGCAGAGAAGTAACAAAGGTATAAATATTGAGTGTGTCATAAATTAAATGTGCATCCTACAAATTACTAGAAACAAAGGCAATTTGTCAATCTAATCAAGATCAACATTTTATTTTAACGGGACATTAATTCGTTAAACTAAAGCAATAGCGAAAGGCATCATAGTAATCGTGTGGTAAAAATAGCGTCTATCTAATGTCCACAGACAAAATGCACAATCCGCAAATTGCAGGGTTCTGTAAGCTGTTTTACGGAGCGTGAATTTGCGCCCTCCTCATTACGTTGCAAGTTATTACACTTTTCTTCCTTCATTTTTACGCCTGTACAATTTCGTTTTTACCAGAATGACAAGAATACTTGACCTTGGTATGTTCCAGTAATTACGAAAATACTTGCTGCAATATACTGCGTTATTTGTCATGCCAAATTTACACGATAGAAATGTTATTGGAATTTTTTAATGTTTGGTAATCTTATAATGTCAACATACACATTTCTAAAATAACATTTCACAATTCTTTCTTGATTTACACTAAACAATGTAAAAGCGGTGAAGGTCGACAAAAATAGTAAGGTTAAGAACTGATGGCGACATCCTATAAAACCAATTTATCGCAGAATTGGAATTGAAAATTTCTACCACCATAGATAATTATTTCAGTATAGGAGCAACAATTAAATGAGAGTATTAAAAACTAGTGCGCGGTACTAGTATTTATTTTATTTTATGATGGCACTTAACTCATGTCAGTTTTATTGCATTACCTCGAATACTTCTACTTCGACATTCTCGAAACCGAAAGTGATCGATAGGCTCCAGGAATGCATGAATAGCTAAGTAGGTCGTTTAATTATTTAATTGACTAATTTCTTCTAGTCTAGTGAAAATCAATTGATCCTGAAATCGATTATGCGTGAAAGTAATCTTCTTTGACTGATATAACTCAGCTGATCAACTAAATGATTGACAGATCAATAACGCAGAGTTTTATATTCAGAATAAAAACCGTTGGTCTCTAAATGACAATTAATAAAACTGGTTGATCAATTACAAACACTTCTGCACTTTTTTTACTAATCAATACTTTCGTGATCTACGTAGAGTCTAAATTTCACTATACACCCTGCAGTGTATCTTTCAAACATGAACTTCTGTAAAATGGTCTGCAGTTACCGGTAAGGCCAAGGTGAAAGTCATTTGCCAATAAAACCAGTGAACTATGGTTCTCCTGACTATGCTGTAGAGGTTAATTGGCAAAACGGTATGTATTGCTAGAAATTAAACGGAATCTTTTGTTGTAACCTATAATAAAGAGATTTTAATTGATGGTCAAAAAGTTCCTTATATCATGGGATGATTACAATAGCGTTGCTAAGGCTCCATTAACGTTTAATTAACATGTAGGAATGAGCAGACTGTGTTATGAGTAATTTCTTGCTTTCCTATAAATCAAATATATCAAGGATTCGATCTTCAAGTATAAGTTGAAATAACTTACGGATTTTTAAATTAACTAAACAACAAAGAACCAGCAAGAAAATATCTGATGGTGTTAGTTAAATTATGAACGGATGTTAAGAATTTAGTGCGATGTGTCAAAACAATTGTCTAAAATTGTGTTTAGCAAATAAAATCGTCCAGATTGATTCATTCAAATTAATACGGGCATAGAAATACTGTTAAGGATAGAATCAACTGAGTGGATAGACTGCAGTACAGTCGACTGGTAACCTTCATAATCGAGGAAAATGTCGACGAAATAACAAAATTATTGTTTCAAAATCACCGCATGGCTGTTATAGTGTTAACCCATGAGTGTCCAACATCCGCTGAAGATATTTTTATTGATATTTATGGCAAGAAAAGCGTTGATGCAATACTTACATCAGAAAGAAAATTTATGCAAAAGAAGCATCTGTGGCGAATTGCTCTTGACATAATTTTATTTCTTAACTCAGTAATTTCATGAAAAACATAATAACTTATGATACGACACGGTTTGCAAATTCCATATTCAAACAAGCTGTCATCATCAGAATAGCGGTGTTTAAACAAAAAAACCTGAAAAAGCCAAGATCGCAAAAAGTGCTAAAGCCACTCAGTTGGTGCATTTCAATTTGGTTCTGGATGGATATGATCTATAAGTAGTTTTGTTTATAGATTGTTGACTCATATATATGTGGTTCATCAAAACTTAAGGTACCAGGAATGGAGGTCAATAATTCAAAGACCTATGAGAGGGTGTGACTTGCTTTGAAGGTGTCAAAATACATTTTGATATTGAATAAAAAGTTATGGGTCAATTTTCTGTTGCTTTTCTTCTTAATACTGATTGATTTCAAATAGAACATTATAAGAGACAACATGCTCCAAAAAATAGGCCCATTAGAATTTATGTGAAACTTGTTCCAACCCGTTTTGAAACAGCTCTAACATAGCCTACCTACTAGTGACCCTAACAACAATACCAGATACCGAAAACATATGGATCGTTTTTAATGGGATAGTCTTTCCGAAAAATAGTTAGAGCACCTTATTGAAGATCATTTAATAACATCTGAAGTATTTAAAACCCATTGTTGATTGGATGAACCAAAATATAGTTATGGTAAATGTATTTCTCACCTGTCCAATTTGTAGGATTCTAAACTCATGATCCTAAATTATATCTAGGAAAGTGATATATTAGGAAAAATCTTCTATGCCAACATTCAAAATGGCCGATTACAGTAAAAAATGGACGATAAAATCAATGGCATTTCAACAATTTCGCATGGAATTGCAGCTAGCTATGGCGGCATAGACGATACGTAATGCTGATCGTCGAGAAGAAGTGCTAAAGGGAACCTCTGAGGAATCGCGGGAACAAGAAGCAGGGTGTCGTAAAAGTTTTGTAGCTCGTCGCCGTTCGCAGACAGGAACAATGGACCGCGAAGTCATGGACCTTACCCGCGTGCTCAATGCGAAGCCTGTGCCGAGAGTGGCGTTGCGTGCGCAACCAGAGGTAAACACTTAAATAGCATACCAGCATAAACACAAACGAGCACCGTCGGCATCGAGTGTGCGTATATGTACACAAAAGTTGCCGCCCGTTCCGTGGGTTTTAGAACCAACCGCGGTGAATGCAGATATGAGCTTGTAACCGGAAATGATAAAAGCTCCGCGGGATTTATTTGCTGGACATGTTATTAAACACACGCAACAATTACGGTTGTTAATTAGCAAGTCAGCAATTGATTTCTTTGTAATGTCTTGCATACAATGCCATGTTGTGAGTGATTGTGTACTCTGGACGATACAATGTAATCTGTTACATTTTCCTGAATTCCAATTTACAGCTACACTGGATATATTTTGAGTACTGTATGAGCCTCCTTATTGTCTGATGGTCGGGAGCGAAAGGGATATGTAAACTCCCTTATTGTCTGTCCCCACTCCCACTTTTGAGAGAAATTGTGCGCGAGCACAATATATTCCCTTCGCGCCTTGAAGACATGTTCCTCAGAGAGGTAATGAGTGGGAGAAGCAAAATAAACAATAGCGGAGTTTTCTCAATAGACAACCGCGAGGTTTTGGATTTATTCCTGATTATAACCTTAACTCCTTTTAACCAACCTGAGCAGTTCTTGAGACCTTAACGTTAATTAGAATTTAGTAACAAAAGTCTTCCATGACATATGTCTCGTAGATCATTTGTAAAGTTGACACAAGTTCAAAATAAATAAAACTTAATATAAAAAAGGTACCAGATGCATTAAACAAAAAAATTCATTAACATGCCACTGCTTATCTTAAATTCACTGAAATAGAAACTGGTTTTGGCTGGAATCCAGAATAGTTAGCCCTGTTAGTGTTTGCTGCGCAAGAATCTAGTGGAACCCTATTAAAAATCTGTCAGATATGAGCAAGGTTAGACTTGTACAAGCTGAGCTATTATTTATTACTGGATGCATGTAGTCGGGTTATGGTCGGCGTTTAGAATAAAATAACTAGAATATATTTTTACAATATTAATGTTTATAATAGTCAAGGAAAATGTAAGCAAATTACACTTTATTCAGCTGAAGATAAAAAACACTGTATTTAGTAAGATTTATCGTGTCACTCTGCATTGACTAGGTTTGGATATTATTCTGAATACTCTGTTTATGACATGATTTATGTCAACTGATAGATTGTATTACATGCTCCATTTTTATTGCTCAATAGCATCGCTTCTCAGTGATGTAATGAAATGTTTGTGCTAAAATTTTAGTTACTTAGACATTCCACGAATTGTTTAATCCAACCGATGTAGCTGATAAATTTAACATAAAATCGTTGAACATATGATTGTTATGATTTACAATATTTTTGCTGATGCCACCGATGACCTGGTTAATGCTGTCACATTAGCTTCAGTGTTGTTGTGGGACTGAATCGTTGTCATCAGCATTGAAAGCAAAAGCAGAGAAGATGCCTCTAAATATCGTACAATACTTTCTTAATTCTTAAGCAAACATTTTTATGTTTAGTCAGTTTCTTGACACCATAGTACGCAGTAAAAGTAGAGACCAAAGTTTGAGAATATTAGAAAATTATATTGCATTGACATCGCTGTCACCATGTCTTATTCAGATAATTATTATGAAGTGGTTAACATTATGTCAACTTATTATCCTGTTTACCTTTACAATATATCCGCTTCGTTACCAATTAGTTTAAGGACAACAAATCTAGCACAGTCGTCAATAATGAGAATATATTTCTTAAATATATGACACAAAGTAACTGAAAAATCTCACTTGATATCATCCTACGGGTGTTCGAATTTGGTCACTAATTGTGACTAAAACTATTGTTATTACTTTTTTATAATTATAATTAATCTTAAACAATAAATTTCAAATAAAAAGAAACCGTAATTCGTACACAATTTTTCTATTTATATAAAATTTGAAATATAATAACGGCGATAATTAGAATCGTTTTATAAGTCTAGACGCTGATTAATATGAATCAGCGGTAAACCTTGCTTGCGCACAGGAGAAAAAATAATGGATAGTAATGAATTCATCAATTAAAGCCATTATTCATTAACCGACTTTTCTCGTTTCAATTTTCCATGGACATTGTTATCGGAGTAGTTTATATATTCTACAGATTGGCTTTCATCACATAAATAGGTTATATATAAAATATGTACTGTGACATTAATCGCATTAGTACGATCCAATGGTTACATTGAGTGAAATGAAGTAAGTTATTTTACGATTGTCGTTGAAGGCATTGTATTAACATTTTAAAAAATACACATGCGTGCATTTAATATAAAAAGAGTGGAAATTTATGCATGCATTATTCTCGTACAGAAATGCCTGTTGTTTGCAACAGTTTTCGTCGTTTTATTACAATATCTTTATGATAAATGTGTAATTTGATCGTGAATTCAAATGTGAATTTTTAAATCTATGGTGTATTTTATTTCATAACAAATAACAATATCTCTTTAAATTCACAGTTTCTTAATTGATGTGCTTATTTATTATTATTATTATGAGGTACAAATAACAATATGAAACGATTTAGTTAGCTGAATATTAATTTGAAATTTCTAATTACAAATCGTTGCATATAATTTATATTTTTAAAATACAAAGAGGTTATTTTTATTTAGGGTGTTTTCAATGGTCACAAGTAATTAGGATAGGTATGAACCTATTTATTTTTCATCCATCTTTAGATTATTTCTCTAATTACAGAAAACTTGAATCTCATGATTACTAACTTGATAATCTGTCTGTAACAGATATTTTACAGACAGATTCAGTTTATTGTATAATACAACATTCGGACATGTATAAGTCTAGTTTTATATAGTTGTAATAAATAAAAATGAAACATTTAATTTTTATATCATTTTGAAATTGCTTTTTTTTCTCAGAAGTAAAAATTATTATCTCTAAGAAAATTTTTTTTT
Organism: Trichopria drosophilae; assembly: GCA_030407085.1. Lineage (NCBI taxonomy): Eukaryota > Metazoa > Arthropoda > Insecta > Hymenoptera > Diapriidae > Trichopria > Trichopria drosophilae. Next base: position 197,293,189 of record CM059582.1, read on the forward strand.
CAAGTACTTCCACATTCGTATCTTTACTCAGATTTCAAGTTACTTTGCCCAACTCTAGGAGGGCGAATAATTTTAATTGCGTAATTATATGACAGTCTGCTGGTTATAAAAGCAAACCTCCGACTTTCTGATAGAATCCTTGAAAATCTCTGCAATTCACAATTCTCTAAGTGCGTCGTCGCAAATAATGTTGATGTTATGACAATTTTCGCAAAAAGTGAACAAACGAGATATCACGTTCTAGTTCGTAAAGAAGAAAACCTTCAGAGATGCAAAACTATAAAAAACGTAAATTATTACAATGTAATATGCAAACAACTTTTTTCTATTATAATTAGTGATTAGATTACTGTTCATTTATAAATACGTTGATTAATAATCTCATTAATAAATTAAATGGAGTATTTACTATAAATGATAAATTGAATCCTCTGCAGCATGAATAAGTTCTTCATTTTTCTGAATAAATTACAGATAATGATACGGAACAGTTTACTCGAGTTACAGAACAAAATGTACTATTTATTAGGAAATACCGAAACTTTCAAACTTATATTCTACAAAAAAAACATTTTCCGGTATAATTAGCTGGGCTCATCATTTTTGCGAAAACTGTTTTTTTTTTAACTACATATTTAACCTGAAATTAAATTTTATTTGAAACCGTTTTGCCCAGCCACTATTCCGATTTCAAAAACTCATAAATTTATAAAGACACAGTCATGAAAAAAACTGGAATAGATTGATTTCGAAGTAAAATACATGGTACTTATTTCTAAAAAGAATAAAGTTTATGAAATTTTTTATTTTCTAAAAAATGAGACTCCTCTATTTTACTTTTCTGCTTTGGTAAATGAAAACACATTCTTGGCCGATTTTACAGTCGATAATTTATATCAATTGGTAGCTAAGAACAATATAAGCTTAAGATTTTTTTAAGACTTTTTTTTTAATGCTAAGAAACAAATTTTTATAGCTATTCACAAAGTGAATTCTTAACAAATATTTTTCAATTATAACTTCATAACTGTAAACGATACCTTAAAATGAACTAATAGAGTATATTTTGCATTATTTTTCACAAAGAAAAACTTACCGTAGCCAAATTAGTACGGAGTAACTGTAGCTTTAAGTTTTTGGGATTGGTTCTTATCGGATATAAGTCTACTCAGACCAATTTGCGTTATACTAGGTTTTATCAATTGACAAAAGCTGTATGAAACATTCTTGAAATGAATCTTTATTAAGATGCAATAGTAGTTATCATTTTTATTGTCATAATATGCCGTATTTAATATCAAAAATAAATGAAATTATTGAAAAAAAAAATTGTCCGAAAAACAAATTTGAACCATGGAACTGAACATAGAAATCAAAGTTAACCAATAAGTCTGAGTTTAATATACGATATACATTCAAATAGAAATAAGGTACTTTAGAACACATGCAGTTTAAAAGAACGTTCTTATTAATGATTGATATTTCCAAATGATAACATTTATAAACTGAATTGTCGACTGGTTGATTCTATTTATCGAATGTAAGCAGAAAATGTTTAACTTTTGTTTTTTCCATGATATTGAATTTGTAAATAACATAAATGCAATGTCAAAAAATATTTCACGACAGCATATCTTTAATTATTTAGGTCAACAGGGTCAACCGGTTGCGGCAAAAAAAATTGAGAAATTTAAGTGCTCGATACCTGTTGCTGAACATTGCACCGGTTGGTTTTGCAGAGTTAGCGAATATTCTTGGTATTTGCGTATCACATTAGTTATTCTCGTTTGTGAAATGTGTACATCTATTTCTGATTTTTTAACAATTTTTTTTATGTCTTTACAATTTCCGAAATTGCTTCCTACTAGTTTATCTAACATAAGCTAACAATAAGATTAATATCTGATAACAATAATTAAAATACTTGTTTCAGTTGTTTTTCATATGATTGGAAGTTTTAAAAAAGTGGAGAAGTTACATCTCACATATGGCCATGTTAATCTACACATTTTCGAGATTGTTTATATTTCGATCTAATAGTAGAAAACTTAACACTCTATATTAGCATTAATTGGTGCATTAATCTTGTGTATAAAATATGTTGCTCTCGAAAATGATGTTTTGATTATACATTCAATGAATAGTTTCAACGATATCGCCTTAAGTACGCATTAGATGGAATTTGAAAAAAAACACAAAGAAATATAAAATTAGAGACAATTAAATGAATTTAAAAAAATTCGAAAAAAACGAATTCATGTATTGTGTAACATTTTGACCAGTAATTGAATGTCTTAATAAAGTATTTTGTGTAAAAAAAAATATTTTGTTGTTGGACAACGTAATTAGTTAAAATCTACCGCCCGGGTTCAACTCTCGGCGTAGCGAATCTTTTTTTTTTGCTTAATATAAAAATTATCCACAAAAATCATAAAAACAAACCTTTTTCGTGTTAATTCATATAAAAAATCGATCTATCTGTAATCATAATCTGTAATCATTCTGTAATCAGTTGGCATTAAATTTGTCTATTAAATCGAGTTTTATGTTTATTTTTCATTTAAAAGGAACTTATTATAACGATTTGTGTCGAATAACGATTGATTTGCATTCAAATGCTCAGACCAGCGATCTATAATCGCAAAAATAATTTAAATAAGATTGATAAAAATCAATTCATGACAAAAATTATGTTACAATAATGTTGAAAAAATTATATTACAAAGTTTTTTATGTTTTCTTTGATAATCATAGGATAAAAGCGTTATTATATTTTAAATACTTTATTTTACTTTCACTACTAATTAGGTAACTTATAAGAGTATTATATACTTACTGAATAAATATATTTATCAATAAATGTTTATTGATAACATTGATTTTCGTAATTTATTCTCTACTTGCTGGGAAATAAATTAAAGGACCAGTAATTCAGTATTTGCTAATACATCCGTATTATGACATCCACAGTTGATTCATGAATTCCTTTTTAAAAAAGATACGTGAACATTTTCTGGGAACTGTAATTCGAATACCAAAATCTACTGGGATCAGCTTTATTTCCAAATAGAATTCTTAAAGAAATGTCACTTTCGTAAACGCTCTGAAGTAAAAGTTTAATTTATATGTCAACGGTTTAGCCGGTTTAGCTCTCTACCTTTTTAATTAATTTGGGACATTTTACAGTTCTGCAAATTATGTAATTAATTAATAACAGATTAATTAAAGAGAGTAGAATTTTATTAAAAGTTAATTTTGAATCGATGATCTTAGTAATTTCATTTAATGTACGATATTATTAAAACGCCATTAATTCTCTTCTCTATAGATTATAATTAATCCTAGTTCCTAAGGACAGTATCATATTATAATTATACTGTATTAAAGACAGTTTAAAAATTAAAATTATATATTTTAAATTATAATAAAATCATAAAATTTTTAGGATATGTGTTATATTTTAATATTTTGAAATAAAAATAAAAATATACTAAAATTTTCTTTTTTTCATAGGTATTACCCTGATTTGAAGCTAATTCATCCTCTGATTTCTGCGATTTACGATAAGGTATGTACATCTAATTACTAATATACTGTTATATCTTCTCATTCATTTTAAGCAAACATTTTACTTATAATTAATACAGACATCATGATCTAAACCGTAAGTAGTATATTAAAAATGGAGTCACTTGTACAAAGTAATTAAGGTTCCAATTGCTTTTACAATGACTGATGGCAATTACCTTTTTTTTTAATTGTTTAGTAAACTGTGGCCTTAGAATGTGGCATTTCTAAATATAACAAAATACAAGAAAATACATTTACGTTTAATTTACCTAAGTGGCATATAGTCAATTAAAGATAGGAGCGTGTAAATAAAGAAAGAATTCTTAAAACGACATAAATTCGTCTAAAATATAATAGATTGAAGCCTGCCATGATTTAGTATCAGGTGTAATATCCATCTTATATATTTTAAAAAAAAGTTTTTAATTCAAATAAATAATTATGCGAATGGTGTCTTTCAATCGATTCTATTCAAATGTTTATATGATTATGTAAATGTAAGAAAATATAGAATTGGTTCTTTCATCGTTTGTTATAACGTTTAGGTTTTTAAATGCCCAAAGTAAATACAAGATGAATCTACAGTTATTACAGACTCTATGAATGTTAATATATATTATTTCACATACAAGATAATCACATCTTAACACAAATATCGTTTGAATTGTAGACAGAAAAAAATCGTTAGTTTACTGCAAAATCGGGGTGCACCTCAAAATCCTGACAAATCACAAAACAGACACTTCAAAAACCAGACATTCAAAAACCAAATATTTCAAAATACGGACAGTTTATCCAGGATGCCGCCCTTGAGGTCTCACTGAAAGGTCATTCATTACAAGGTCAAAAATGTTTGGCCAAGGGTTTAATTGTATAGGACACTTGAAGGTCAAATCAGTTAGACTCCCGGATTATTTATTATGTGCATTTAGAAGGAAATCATTAATTACATTTTCAGAATATGTACATTTTGAAATGTATGGTTTTTTTGAATAGTTGCTTTGTGATTTGTCTGGCGGGTTTTTGAGGTGCACCGAATGATTGACTTCGAAATGTGCTTAATAAATAATCCGGGGTTTAAACTGAATTGACCTTCAAGTGGCGTACAAAGTTAACCTCTTAGTCTAACATTTTTTACCTTGAAATGACCTTACAGTGAGAGAACAGCGACCGAGATAATTTGTCTGTATTTTGAAATGTTTGGTTTTTGAATGTTTGTTGTTTAAAATATATACGGCACTAGCGATTTATTTGCGGCGATTATGCGATACTTAGATTTAAGTCCTGCGTCTTGCGCTCTACTATTTTACTATTTACTATCTATTTTTAATAACTCTTGTAACACATTACTCTTTATGTATTCGGGTGTTAACTAATTTTTATTACTTCTGATATTGTCAACCTGCATCCTTTCATAGCTAAACTTGCTGCGCATCTTTCTCGTTATTATTTACTTCACTATCTTTACTTATTTGTTATGTGTTTTGCGGTACTGTTCTGTACTCTTCGATTATCAGTACCACCCGTTCAATGAGTAACTATCTTATATTATATATTTTTTGTAATTCTGGTTTGTCTACGGATCATGAGATCCACGACAATAATAAATGGTATCTACATATCCAGTTTTTGAATGTCTGTATTTTCAAGTGTCTGTTATGGGATTTCTCGGGTTTTTGAGGCGCACCCCAAAATCGAGTGTCATATGGATGCTCAAATGAAGATTCTAAGCCATTTAGAAATATCCTATTTGAAATTGTGTCTGGATTTAGGCATCTTTAAAAACGAAGTGTCTCAAAATTTAAGATATTTTCTGTTTAATAAAATAAATTTTGCAAGTATTTGACAAGGAGATCGAATCAACTTATTCAAATATCCCATAGTAATCATGCCTTTTGATCAATTTTTACTTACTGATTGGAGGATCGATAATGACAACAAAGCAAGACATCAAGCAATTTCTAATCTAACATAACCTAATCTGATCTTAGATGCAAAATATCATTATAATTTACTATATCAGGTAGTGAGTTATCATAATAGATAGTTAAATTTCGTTAAACTGAGAGAAGAAAATAGTAAAATCTTCTAACTCTAAACGGAATAATTATTCGTATAGTCGAAATGACAAGGATAGCTGTCCCAATAAAAGAAATGGTCTAAAAATTTTCAGTAATTTTCAGCTTGCATTCGATTTGTTTCCATAGCAGTAAAAAAATTCACGATTTTTTTGGTATCCTTGTATAGTTATATTTCTGAGGCCGCTGAATACGTATTCTACAATTTTTAGAAAAGTAAACAAATTTTGTTAAAGTTGTTGAGTTTGTAACAATGTTAAATTTTTACTGACATTGTATCATTTTTCTGATCTCGAATGTTGTTTTTAATTTATAGTCAAGAAATGCTCGATTTCATGAAAAGTTTAGTCATTTTTTTCGGGTTCAGTAAAAAACGGCCTTTTTGAGGTTTTGGCTTTACGAAATATTTTCCATGTTTGTTTTCGAAATTTGGCCAAAATGTCGACAATTATGGTCCAGTGTTTAACAGAATCATAATAGTTTTCAATATTTTCTTCAACTTTCTTCAACAAAAATTGTCATATAAATTGTGTATAAAAAATTTTCAAAATCAGGCTAAGATAGCAATAGCATCATTATCTACCGTTCAGCGTCTGAAGGCCAATTTGGTACACGTATTCGGTCTTTGGTTCATTCCATTGCCAAACCTGGATATTGGTAGCTTGACCAATGAGACGCGAAAGTATCAGCGATACACATGCGCACCTAAGAAAGATCTTTTAGCAGACTTTCACCTTTTAAATTTGGTTTGCTACTCTGGTGACCGTGAAGAGCCCAAGGGAAGGTGGGCTAAAATGGTTCACTTTACACCGAAAAGCAGGCCTAAAGAGTATGCCGTGCCAAATACCTCGTATTACTGGAAATTTGCACGCCAGTACCGAAAGATAACAGGATTTACCGTGTCAGTAGCGAACGTTCGCGCGTTTTCATGAGGCGGTGGCACCGGTGCTGGAATGCCACTGCCGTGATTGTACCGTGTCCGTGCCCTTTAATTGCGCAATGCTAAAATGCTTCCAGTCTCTTTTTCATCCGTTGTTCCAGAATTTTTTCAAATTCTTGACTATTTTCAAATTTTTTGATCAGCCATGATAGCGATGAAAATATGTCGACGTGGTTTCAGATTTTCTGCTGGCCGCATGAGTGTACTGACCCGAACGTGGTGATAAGGAATTCTATGCGTACGCTACGGGCGGCGTTCCTAATCGTAAAAAACTGTTACTATGTTCACGTAATTGGGTTGCTCTAAAAGGTAAAAATAAAGGAATTTGAAATAATTTAAATCTATTTCATATAAAAGAGTTTGAGGTATTTTTTTTTAATTTGAATTTTCTTCAGTTCCCTGAGAGATAAGAATCTTTTCCACAATTGACATCTATGTAATTTACATAATTGAAAATTTGTTTGTCCTTAAGGTCCTCCAAAGTAGTAAAATATTTATTTTTGTCTCAGAAGGACGCAAAATGCGATTTTGCGCCTTGTTTTAACCATAGGAATGAATACTCCGGGTGTCGGAGCGCTCCTTGCACCCACTGCGACCAAAAATGTTCGTCCCTCGGGTACAACATTTCGTGCCCTAAGGACGAAAAATACTATTTCTGCTCATAAGATTAAGTAAAGTACACTAAAAACGTTTATTCTTAAGACTATTATTCTACCTTGTAGAGATTCAAGTTTCCGGTATAAACAAATTTTCTAAACCTGACCTGAACTTGTTCAATAGAAAACAGTTCAACAACTGCTCTTAAAATCAGCATTCCGATCTGATCTTAAGTAAATTTCAATCCAAATTTTATTCACTACCGAAATTCCTTCCATTCAACCCCTGAAGAAAATGTTTCGAATACTAACCAAATATTCTGGTGATTAAAATAAGCAAATTGATTTTCGAAACATTCTAAAATAATATCGAAAGAAGATCCGTTTTTCGTTATGATGTGATCAGCTTCCTTGTGACCAAACTTACTTAATCACCTTTTAATATATCCAAGATGAAAATGTGGCTATTTCTATTGCTGCTCCTTAGTATTGTGGTAATGAAAGACTGGAATTTCGGTCATAAAACTTTTAAGGCGTGCGACTAATTAATATTACTTCTCAGTACTCAAGGTATTATTCGTCAATTGAAAATAATTAGAATTGAGCAACAAAATGGAAACGAAAGACAAACAAAAACGAAACTGTAATTAACGATCTTATTGAATGTTTTAAGGTTTAAGTTATTAACATTATGATTATTACAAAGGTATTTTGCACATTTGAATTAGTTGCTTGATACGAGGGGTCTACTCACGGGATATCGAAAATCCGTAAATGCAATCATGTACAATAAAAAGACGACTAAAAATGTTATTTCCTTCGTCAGCGAATTTCGAAATTGCTCGTAAGAACTATGCTATAGTGCAAAAATGGATAACGCGGTAGTTTCTTCCTCCTTACGCAAACGGTCGTTCAATCGCCCATTCGATTAGCCGGATACTTAGTCCATGCAACTTTTTTCCCTGAGGCCGCGTATTCATGCTGCCGCCTTGCAACTTTCATTCGAGTTTCTGCAAACCGAGACTCTTAAATACTTTGGGCTTTGTTCTTTTTGCAAAATTTTTCTTTAATAGCGTGGAACATATGCATAAGCAGTGTCGCTTCTTCTTCACCGAGAAATAAAAACGTAACAAGGCACCATTTCGATGCTAACCGCACACGGGAACCGACTAATTGGGTTAACAGGGTTCTACGGTAATGGAGAAAATGATCTGGATCGACAGTTTCTTTGGAGGTCATTCGAAATAGAGACCTCCTGTTTGCAAATATAATTTGGGAATTTTTAATTTAAATTGTTTTTAATTATGAGCATTATTGTTCCGAAGTCAGAGTAAAACATAACTTCCTGTTGGTAAAAGTACATTGTTCTAGGAATGAGACCACACTATTCTTACGTGATTTGATCAAATGGACACGAATTTGAAATTAAGAATGGAGACAAAACCACTACCTACAGAGAATACTTTCGAAATTCATAAAAAACATTTTTGGAAAATGAAAGATTAAAAGAATCACTAGCATCAGATTGATAATATATTATTTCTATGCATTTAAACCCTTTTTGTCCTGAAATTCCAACATTTGGACGCATCTTTCAACACTGTAACTCTTGATAAGAAAGCAAAACCTAAATAAGATTTAAATTGCTCAATAAAAAAAAAAAAGAAAAAAAGAGAAAGTAAAAAAATTGATATTTTTGAACCTCCTCTTTCGAATCCAGTAGTCAATATTGGTATAGCTTTGGGCTAATGTTTTTTTGAATTATTTCAATAAATCACACACTTATTTCGTTATTCCTCATTTTAGTCGTTAATTATGTAAGTTTGAAAAATTCAGTGCTCAATTCGTCACTACAGTATGGTTAGTGTCTAATGTTTACTTGATATAATCACTGTCTACTAAACAAAAAATGTTTTGGCATATAATTACACATGCATAGTTATCTGTGATAATTATTACGTGATATGCCTGTCATTTCACAATAGATTAATAAAAATGTCGGAAATATCGTGCATAATTCGAACAGACAATTATTATCATTCACTCAGTCATTTTGACTTGGAAATGAGTTTGTTGTTAACACGGACGAAGTCGATATAAAAATAGACATAGCCGTTTAACATTTTAATAAATATAAAAAAAGTTTCAGGGTTTAATTTCCATTTTAAAAAAATGATAAAAAATTGAGATAAAGTATTTAACTTTTGTCGACCTTGGAATATCCTGAAAACATTAAAATAATTGGCATTATTTATTGGTTATAACAGCTATTTTTAACTAACAAATAATAACGAAACTTCCCGGTCGTTTTGAATTTCTAAACTATCTTTCGTGAAGTCGAGTAAAATATTCGCGAAATACGCTTGAAGCATAATTATTGTATTATACGTAGCTTGAAGACGTTCCCGAATTATAGACATAATACGTGGCAAGCATTGGGACAAGCGTTATATATAATGCAACGTTAGCACGGCAGTTGTCTTCATAAATTCTCTCTGTCATGCAACTGTGGTATTTAGTATCAAAAGTTCCACAATAAACATCTTCCGACTACACCATATGAGGAACCGTTAGCTACTTACAGTTTGAGTTAAAGTCTACTTAAACCTGCACTTTAAAATGAAATGCATTCACTAAATTTTATTATTTTTATATATTTATTTATACATCAAAAACAAAAAAGTATTAAGGACACTGCAAGACCGAGAATACTAATTTTTAATATTCTCCATACGAAAACAGGAAAAAATATGAGCGTATACTAGAAATTAGTATAGTGAATATTAAAACGATTATTCTTATAACTTTGTCAATTTTTAGTACAATATTTGATAATATACTTGTAATATTTATAATTTATAATAAGAAAATGCTGAGGCGTATCATTTAAAATAAACAAATTACGGTTTGGTAATCAGAGAAAAAAACATTTTTAAATATGTCTGAGTGTGGTTTTTCCACTCCCGGATCGTTATATTTGTCAAAAGAAGGGGAGCGTCGCGTCGCTTCTCCTGCTCCCCTCAGTCGTGTTAGGTGGGGGAAAAGGAGAGCGGCGACAGACAAATATAACGAGACGGAACTGGGCAAATATGCTGGGATGTAAATATAGCGAGACGCAATTATACTGAGACTCAACTGTGAACAAATTTAGATAATTTTTATATTTAATATAACGGTTTAATATAACAATTTTCTTGTGAATGCTGTTATAGAATCTCTAGTGTAGTTTTTCGTTAATCTGTGATTAAACATCTTTCAAAAACTTGTTACTTAAATGCTAGAATACTATTAATTGATATTTTTCAATAAATTTTGGTTGTAAATTAGACTCGGAAAATTTTACATAACTAAGTTTGGCAGATTCTACTCATGATTTTTTTCAGTATATGGTTCGTACACGTAAAAGATTAAAGAACCAATTATTATCAAAATTGTACGTCAATTAGTCTAACTAATAAGATTTGCATACTAAGTACTCGCAAATCGCATCTAACTAAATTTTACAGAATAAGTAATTAGGATTATACGTCGATATATTCACGTGCAATTATTAACTAAATCTATAAATAATTCAAAAAATTAAATAGTAATGCTGTCGACATTGGGCTTGTCGATCAACGTTTTTGAAATTTGAAATATGGAATGATTTTAATCGACATTTCGACTACTGTGATTGTGGACCGTCTTCAGGACTCAATGTTACATTTTTAATGAAGTGATTTATATGTTTGTTTTAAAAAAAATGAAACAACTCCAGAAATCTAATATGGTTAAAAGTAGAGGCGGCATGAACACGAAAGACTTACATAATTATAATTTATATTATAATGTGAGGTTAAAACAAAAACATCCCACAGCCTAATTAATATTTATGTGTTTTTTAAGTTTAATTAACAGGCAATCTTTTTTTGATTGTACTTGAACAATGGAAAGTATATTTTCTGAAATTAAAAAATGAGTTAAGAATTTTGTGTGTATTAGTGCGTTCCATAATAATGGCATCTTCTATTTTTAACGAAAAACTTAAGTTTTGTTGTGCTTTTAAAGCTTGACAGCTTATCATTATTAAGAATATAGATAAATGAAAAACAAAACAACTCTGACCAAGTTCATAACGGAGGAACAAAAATATCAATTTAGTAACGTCAAAATGTACTAGAACTTCAATAAAAAAATATACGGATATAATATTAAAATGTGTAGTTTAAACAGACATTAGAAATTCTCTTGCATATAAAATTCTTCTATTAAATGCCTCGAATTCTTAAGTGCAATTCGTTAAAATTGAATTAAAATATTGCTAATGAGTTTAATAAATGAAGAAGCTCTTTCGGTTATGTAAAATATAATACAACTATAATATTAACTCCAACGGAACACAAATGTTAATCGTAATATGCATTTTTTTTTTAAATGTCCACAAATATCCACTAAATTCAATATATACATAGAAATAGTGTATTGCGTTACTAGTGCGGTAACTCGAATTACCCGCATTAGTAACGAACGATGTTTTTTCTAATACTATGCAGGAAATACGGATTTATTAAAACAAGCATTCGTATCAACGTAGAAAACTATTGATTTCAATAACGTCGCAAATACCTTAGCCAAAGAAGCTACAACAAGCTACAGAGAGGGTGCAAACAATTTAAAAATTAAAAATCTCTTGAAATATATATGGAAGAAGAACTATATGAAGGAAGTTGTATTTAGTATAATATATTATCTTAGTTTTATAAAAATATGTTACAAAAAATATATTTCTTGATGAAGTCTTTTTAAATATTGATGTAGCTGATAGTATGCGTTTTCAGAATGCTCCAAAATTTTCAAATGGTTTTCTGCTCTGCCATGTAGGTTATGCTTTATAGCAGAATCAACATTTAACAATATCCAAAAGATATTTTGTTCACGTCAAAATCTAAATTTTAGTTTACTTTATAAAATTTATATTTTAGATTTTGTATTATTCATGAATTTGTTACTAGACATACTTTATTTAGTTATTTTCAATATTAAAATTTCATGCGGTAAAGTGGGTGCGGATTGAACCGACAAATCAAAAAGCCGGTCGGTAAAAAACCTGACAGTCAGAAATGCCGACAACCGAAAAACCGACAGTAAAAAGATCGACACTATACAAACACTGACTGTTCGCTTGTCGATGGGTCCATTTTTTTATGTGTCGGCTTGCTTTTCGATTATCGGCTTTACAATTATCGGTTTTTTGACCTGTTTTGGCTTTTTGATTTGTTGATTTTTCTACAGGCATCCTTTTTTGTTAAAATTAAAATGCACAATGTCTCTCAATCGAATCACATTAATCGAGGTTAATTAACACTCAGATTTCAATGAATTCATGAATTTTGGACCGTGTTATGTTTGATAAGTAATCTATAATTGAATAAATCTGAATTTCGGTCTAACAGTAATTAATAAGCAAACAATAATATAGTTAAGATTATTCAATGTTATTGTTTTATTCAATAAATATTAATGTCATATTATCAATACATTAACACAATAAATTTCATAAAAAGGAAGCTTAGTCGTACTGGCTTTTAATTCGATATTTATTATCTTTATTGTTACAAAGGCGATTAAGAAATAAATCCGAAGAGCATTATCGATTATTAATTCCCAGACGTCATACGTGACCAGTAGTACTTGGTTGTCATGTAAAATTGCGTAATCTCTAATAGCACACGATTTAATAAAATGTAATGTAATTTTCAATCTTATATGGACATAAAATGTTACATAATAAGTAACACTTGAAATTTGTTGAACAATTTGCAACTACTTTTACTTCGCCTCGGTAATCGTAAATGTTTCGTAAAAAGTACGGAAATTACTGTATAGGATGACTTAACAGAATATTGACGTCGCGTTGAAATTTTGTAACATTAACTTGGTGAAATTTGCGGATTCGGTTCTTATTGCATTTTTTCACGTCTATGAGTGTAATTTACATGACAATACCATACAAAAATTAAGTATATAATGAGATCTGCTTTGAGTATTGGTTGATCATCACTTGAATAATTAAACAATGTTTGTAAATTAAATAAGATGTATTAAAAAAAATTAATATTGAAAAATTAATGAAATTAAGAATGTGTAAAATGTTCTTTGCATTTTTAAATATAAAATTTTCAAGAATTCGTAAATTTTAAAAATTGGTCATCATTATTTTAGATGAAGAAATTAATGTCTGAAATATTTAAAAAACAATCGACTTGAGAAAATAACAAATTATGCCTTTTAAGATCTCAAAATAATCTTTGAAATTTAAATTAGTAAAAAAAAGTTAGTAGAAACATAATTTTTTAAAACTAAATTTCTTATTTTTGTTAACAACTTTTAATTCAAATGTTTGTCATTGTTTGTCTTGACGTCAGATTTTCCTCATCTAGAAATAGGAAGAACCGAAACAAGAAGTAGCTTAATTATCTGCATAAAATATCAGTTTTTTGTAATTATAAGTAGATCCGATTAAATTTTAAGTATAACGACAAATATTTGACTTAAATACTGGAAAATAAAATACAAGAGAAAAGGAAAATTTTGATTACGTAACTACACGAAAATTAGTTAATCAACAACTAGTTAACGAAACAAGTCCATAGAAATTGTATCAAACTAATAGTAGTTGGCTAATACTATTTTATCATAGTTGATTCTGTGAACATAAAAGTTATGGATTTGATTAACATTTTTGTAATTTTAGTAATGTTATATTTATATTAACGATTTTTAAGTTTTTACACTTTTCAACAAAAAAATAACAAATTCATATTTTGGCGTTAGCAAACGCTTTGAGAACCTACTTTCATATTAACTATTTTTTTTCGTTGTGTTATACGAGAAAATTTACATTCGATATTACATGGTATAATGTATATAAAAGAAAGTTCAAAATCACAAAACCGCATATTAAATTCTCAAAAAAAAAACATTTCAATCTCTACACTTAGAGGTTGAAATATCTATTGTACTTTACGACCCACTTAAGTAACTCTGTTGTATTAGCATCACGTACTTTTTATTCCGTCACATTATTTAAAAATTTTAAGGTTTTACATAGCCATTACTTCCCGATAGATGGCTACTTTTCCAAGGTTCTTTATTGCAAGTGCGTGGAACGTAAATCGATAAATTATAAGAAATGTCTTGAATAAGTTCCATGTATAAATATTTGACCGTGTCGTGTCAGTAACTGTCTTGTTAAAAAAACAAAAAGTGTTCTGTTTATTTATACTGGAACACCATTTAAATGGCTGAAAACTTTAGCATCAAACTAACCAAAATTAAAAGCAATATTATCACCGTTTTATAGCTGAGACAAAAAATGTTATTTATTTGTTGGACTGTATGAATTGTGGTAAAAACTATTGGTAACAGTAGTAACCAATTGCTTCTAGTTACTTCAGTTATTTTAAATCGTCATTGGCAACTATTTTACTTAGTTAATCAAATCCATATAGAATATTTGACTCTTTCAGTACAGTTTTCTGGTATATTAAAACAGATTTTTTGGTGTAGTAGGCAGAAAATGGTCATTTTACGCCGTAATTTGCGGACGGAAAATGCCTATTTCACGCCTCCTAGGGCACAAAATAAATTTTATGAGCCGGCTTCGCCGTCCCTCAGGTTCTATTGTCAAGGCATAAAACTCCATTTTACGCCCTTGATACAAAAATAACTATTTTATTGTTAAAGTTTTACGTAAGCTCATAGTATCCAACTAATAAATAAGGTTTTAGGGCAGTGATTTTTTATTGTATTAGGTGGGGAAGATCAGATGTCTTTTTAGCGCTGTGTTAGCAGTTTGACAATATAGTTAATATACTTCATCTGTTTGTATTTTTCTTTGTTATTGAAGAACATTCATGAATACAGGAACCAACAAGAGAATTTATTGATTTCGTACATACAATTTTTGGGTTTCGATGTAATACTGCGGATAATAATTTATGCTGATTTTTTAATCGCGTTTACTACAAATTGCATAAAAATCACCGGTAACAATGGACCAATTACAAAGAAGTCTATTATATCTCTGGTTTCAACCCACTTGCTCCAGTTCTCATTGTTAACCTTCTATGCCGAAACCATCGCTAGTCGATTTCGTTAAAAACCGATATTCCTTGAGGGCATTCGCATAGCTCCGGATCGCAAAGATAATAGGCAGGATTCTTCGTCTTTAAATTTTCCCGATTGGATACCAATTACTTGGCAGCATCGTGAAATTGCCAAGATCGAGTTATCAATCTACGCCATCAAAAGGATCGATCCTTGGTCTCAATATCTACATTATCCTCGATAAAGATTATATCGATGCAAATGAAGCTGTCTTGCCTCCCAGCCAGCATTATTTCCCTCGAAAAATTCGTCTCCGATATCATTTATCCGCAGATTTCAAATACATACGTTTGAACTCTGCTACGGCTAAACGTAATTACAGCTATTACGCGCAAATTATATTAGGCACGAAGCGATAGATTTAAACGGAGGTTACCGTCATTGCGGTTTGACGAAGATTGCTAATGCTTAATGACTATTTTTAAAGGGATTTTTTTAAGTACGGCACATTTTCAATTTGCTTTTTAAATTGATACACAAATGGCGATAGATGTCATATGTTGAACCCATAAATAATGATGTTTACAAGTTTTTGAGTGATAAGGGAGGCATATTGTCAATTATTTAACGTTTAATTGGTTTTAAATCAAGTTAATTTGACGTCGATTAGTGCCGCTTATCGTAATTTACTCTGATGTGCTACACATGTGATAACAAGATTGCATGGAGTGAATTACGCATTCCTATCAATTGGAGTGTTCTGAGCATTGAAGAAGCCCTAATCATCCAACGACTGCTATTTCTAGTTACAATTATACAAGCCTATTATCTTAATATAACCCTACTGGTTAAGGTACTTTAACTTTTTTTTGTTGACTCTTCCCGTATATTTGTAACCAATGTTATAAGGGACCATTAAGTTAGCTATTGTATTTATATGTGAAGAAAGTGTTATTTACAATTAATTTTGAGGTTATCTTTGAAATATACTGGCAAATTATAATGACCAATTATAAAGCTGTTTATTTTATTGTATTCCATCAACTTATCATTAATTTTTTTCCTCAGCGAATTGTGTATAAATTACATAATGTATCATTAGACCTTTATTTATATTTGTTCAGATATAAAAAAAATATATTAAAACATAATGAGATTCAGATAAACGACCGCTAACTCCTACTGCCCGTGACTTTGAATGACAGATCCAAACACGTAGGTAAATATTTTACTCAATTGCGTAATCTAACATATATGACACATTTATTTATAGACAAGTAACATGAGCAATCACTTCCCACATGTCTTCACTCTTTCTCGCCTTTTAGAAATATCTGCAAATGCAATTTTCATGTTTGACATTATTATTGAAAGTATTCACCACTCAATTATAGAATAATATATAATGACATTAACTGATTTTATATACTAAGATTGCTAATTAAATTAACGATTAGTGACAAATTTATTGGACAGTTATTTATCAAAATAGTAGCATCGTTTTTAGCTATTATTTTTATTAAAACACATCTGGTCCAGTTGAATTATTTTCGTATTTAATTAATAAATCCAATGAAATTTTTTTTTATAGATCTGACATTTTCTGAACAAAGATTTATTTTTCACAAAGAAGGATTCTTTAAATCTGGCAAAATCAATCATTTAACGTTAGACAATATTGATTAATGATTATGTCATATTTAATAAATAGCGTAACATTTTCCATGATAAATAGGGCATTAAAATAGTAAATATTATGTCATAATAATGAATTGTTTAGTGCACCATTTGGAAAGTATCTTTTCATAAGTAATTTTTTAAATTATTTAGCTAATAATATATTTTGTTTTTGTACTTTTAATACATTTCTTATTATTTAATTTATAGGCCAAGTTTTTAATCGATAAAACTCTGAAATTATTATATAAATTTACATAGAAGCATCTTTCAGATTAATGAAATATTGGATCCACCATTTTAAACTTTCAATATCTGTGAGATTTGAATCAGCAACTCAGAGAACAAACTACAAGAAAACCAACGTTAAATATCACTTATTTATTAGAAAAATATATTTCTAAATCGGTTATTAAATTTGAAAACCATCCAACAAGAATTGAATAGTAGAATACAAAAGATGTAGAACAATACTACAAAACAAAAAATACTTTTGCACATCTACATCAAATTTAAACGTTTCTAATAAATAATCATAAAATAATCGATGACCAAATATTAAATGACCAATAAAAGTGTTTTTTGTTATTTAATACTAAAAGAACTAATGTATTTACAAACATCTTATTATAAACATTGTAAGTAAAGTAGAACTCGTTGATATAACACTTTGTGGAGTGCAAAAGCAATGCTTTAGAATTATGCCGTTTACAAAACACGCAAGGATAACAATAACGAGGGGGAAATAGTAAAGATAATAAGTTGTTTGCATGCATGACATAAATATATGAGATGTTAAACTCTCCATTTCATTCAAGAAGTTGATTAAAAAGTGCGGTGCAAGTATGTATGGACGTGTTGCAGAAAAGCAAGAAACACAATTAAGCCAGCAAAGATTAGAACGCGTACTGACTGAATGATTAGTTGGCAAAACAGAAATTTATTTTAAAATATAAGTTTTTGTATTATATCTAATGTATGAAACTTATAAAAAAAACTTTGATTAATTTCTGTATATTATACATCAATTTTCCAAACATTTTTTTCAAACTTGTTTGTCTTATTTTTTTTGAGATCCAAATATTATTCAAATTTGAGAATAGAGTTTTGTGTATTATTTTTAAGATATTCCTTTTATCTAATGCTTTCAAAGTATAAATTAAGGAAATAATTTTTCTTCAAACATGACGCCACGAAGGAAACATCACGTCAGAATCTTTCAAATGATGGATTAAATTGAGTTTTGAATATTGTGAAACCCCAAAATTCAGTCTAGTCGTTTAAAATGCTAAGTGGACAATGAGAAACAACGAGAAAAAATTTTATATTTATAATTTATGTTGTATTTTCATTAAAAAATGTGTACATAAACTAACTCTTCATCGTGAGGGATCCTTGATATATTCTTTTGAAATATTTTGAAATTGAAAGTTTTGGGCCTTCACTGTTCTCAGTTATGCAACGGTTTATGTGTAAATTTATTCTATTTTTAACCCTTTACGGCATAGTGGGATAAAATATAATCCCACGTTCATTTGTATATTTTTCATATTTTTCAGTAATTTTTAAATCGATTTTTTTATTTTTTGCGATTCTAGTAGAGTAAGATGCTGCAGAATATAAAATTACATGACATTGTTAAATATTTTAAGCGAATTCGATGACATAACTAAACAAATACTAAAAATATATCTTAAAAAAAAATATTATTACAAAAAGTACGCATCCAATTTTTGTCCAACATTGTATACAGGTCTTCGGGGATGACCTCATATTTGCAAAATGCAAAATGACGAATTCAAGATAACGGATAAAAATGTAATAAATTATTTAATCGAACTGAATCTGGATGCTTGGAGGATCGTTAATTACGAATCTCACCTTAGATTTTCAAAATTCACAATGACAGATTCAATATGGTGAACGACAAAATTGAAAATGCATCAGATTTCCTTCAAGCATATTATTCGAGGGTTTTTGAGATGTCTGTCTGCAAATATAACATTGGATTTTTTTAATTTTAAATGGCTAATGCAATAATGTAATAATAATAGCAGATTAAATAATCAAAAATGAAGCCATGCGATTAAATTCAAATGTTGAATATCTAATATCGGATTCGTAATACGTGACCACGAAAAATCCTGAGTAAGAAGTTTCAAGCCTATCCGAACAATTGTCAATTTTTTATCCTCCATATTGGATCCGTCTGTTTGAATTTTCAAAATCTAAAGTCAGATTCGTAATCACTGACCTAGAAACTCCGAGTATGTAGATATAGTTTCAGTTTAATCAAATAACTTTTCACATTTCTATACGTCATCTTGGATCTGCCATTTTCAATTATGCGTCCAGATTCGTGATTAGCAACCCCAAAAAACCCCTTGGTAACAAATTTAAGATGTTTGAAGGAAAATTTATGCTTGAAAGAGTTCGACGGTTATGAGGGACTGAAAGGCCAACATTATTGAAAATGTCAAAGGAAAATGATAAATAATGACTCGTTGAATGTTACCTTAACTCGTACATATATTATCTTGTGCTTAATCGATGGAGTTATTATTTAAATTCAATTCTTGGTATCATTTATTCTAAACCATGACATTGTTTATATAAATTTTGACCATATTTTGGCTTGTAAAATAAGTTGTAATTCATTATGAAAAAATTTTGGTTGCCTTGATGTACAAAACACGTCAAAAATTACAACATTTGAAGCTATATATCTCAACATCCAGTACTACTTCAATACCTTAGGTTTCTCTGAGTATAGAAGTTTCCATGACCTCATATCCATTTTAGTCCTTAATGTGCAATTTTCGAGATTGAAGCAATTTTCACCTTGAGATAATTGTGACTGTAAACTTGAAACCTTTCAATCGAGTAGTGAAATAATGTGCAATAGCAGTTGTCCTTTTTCATCTCCAAATGTTTTTCCATCAAAAATATTTCTATAAACTTTGGAGAGATATCTTCTCTACTACTTCCAAGTGTGATCTAACGATTCGCAACAAGAAAATTGCAAAAAATCGAATATATATACACATGTAATACATATGTAAAAATATTACATTTGCGCAGAAAGTCTAGCAATATTTTTTTTACGATTTTATCTATTAAAATTGGTTATAATCGACGAAATGCATACATCAATATGATCACAATTGTTGCACATAAATAGTATGATATAAGAACATTTTTTAGTAGCAATGGCCGATTCAAAATGGCTACGGAACCAAACAACAAATTATTAATTCCTTGCAATAGAGATCATAGAAAGTTTTTCCAAGTTTTATGATGATGTTAAATATTGACTGGTTACGTACGAAAATTATAATAATTTTTAGATGATAAATTAAAAAATGACAGATCTGTCATGGCGATCATATGTAAATTTTCTCTCTTATATGCAACGTTGTTGCATAAATCAGATTCAATGTTAAACATATATGTCAGATAATTACGCATATTATATATATACACACATAACAAGATAAAAATGGTCATTAATTTTTCTATATAATTCATTGATTGTAATTCGTTTCTGTGGACAAAATCGTGAAAAATTAAAAAAAAGAACAAAAATTATGGTATTTTTATTTTTATTTACAAAATTGTTGTGCAAATAATCTCTTTTTTGCAATTTTCTCGACAGAAAACGATGTAGCGCACTTGAAAATAGTATTGGGGGTTATATTTCAAAAATTAAAAGACATCCATTTTACTGGAGAAAATGAACTGAAGTAGGACGTACCTGATCTACTCATTTCGGGTTGAAGAGAGTTAACTTAAAGATTTATTATGTTGTTCTCGTTAAGTGCACTTCTAAATTGGTATAGGAAACATTTCATTGGGTCAAAATTTACTCTGAAAGAGTAAAATGGTTATTTCTTTGGAATACACATCACTCCAACAATTGACTGCGGTATGTTTATCAACAATAGTTGATCGATAAAGTTGCAACAAACTGGACAAACGTTTCTAGTGCACTTAATACCCGGTTACGGAGTCGGTACCGATCGGCACGTATCTTACCGATAAGGACTCAGGGTCCAGCAAGACCCGACCCAGGTCGATCGCCTCGTTATTGGCGGATTTCTAAACATCTATGTGTAGACATAAACCATACATATATGTGATACCAGTTGGCAACGACACTTTCACTTACTGCCAATGTCCGATCGTTTCTTTCCTACCGCGGACAGGGACAAACGATCCGGACCTTATACATGTATGTTTGTGTATGAATGCTGAGTTATTTACATTGCGAGGGGCCTGTCGCTCTGGGACTTTTCATCTCGTCCATTAACACGACCGGCCGTGCAATGGTGCGAACGCTAAATGTTCTGCTTCCAATCGTTTTCAAGTGTTTCCAACGCATTGACCTTTAAGAAATTTCGAAAATATTTGTAAACCACTTGAAAACCATTAAAAGGTTTAGGAAATCTGAAAAGTGATGTTGGATTTAACTGATTCCTAAATTTCAGCACTGATGTGTTGTAATATTTTATACGCGAGAGGTTTATGGAGTCGAACAAAACTAAATATACATTGCCTACTATTATTCTGATGTTAGTAATAACATTTGGACTGTTAAATTTTGTGTTTCGCTAACTCTGCTAACTAGAAAATTTTGATTCGTCCATGAGCAGGCCCTGATGCACTTGAGAGCCAGATTACGAGTACTATGTTTGATCGAATCTGAAATTGTACATGGTATGAGACTATGAACTGGTTACGAAGCCATCGTGAGACAATAATTGTGAAAATCAGTTTAATGATTATAGAGAGTAGTCATAAACCCGTGAAAAAGTTTGTTTTATTGAATCTACTCAGGTTGCCCAATATCACCGAAATAGAACAACAATCAATATCCTTTTTTTTAACAACTTTGACTTCTCAAAATTTTATAAATTTCATTTCTTCTCGAGTTTATCGGGTTTCGACGTGACCTAAAATTATGACGGAAGCGCAATTTTTCCTACCTTTATGGAATTTAGGTGCATGATCA
Organism: Trichopria drosophilae; assembly: GCA_030407085.1. Classification (NCBI taxonomy): domain Eukaryota; kingdom Metazoa; phylum Arthropoda; class Insecta; order Hymenoptera; family Diapriidae; genus Trichopria; species Trichopria drosophilae. The sequence goes on from CM059582.1 coordinate 197,315,149, forward strand.
ACGTTTCGAGTAAACGAAGGTTTGCTCGGTAAAAAATGTGCCGAGCGATGCAACGCGTAAATTGCAAACGCTTCCAAAGAAGCTTGGATGTTATATAAATAAATTTACCTCGGCAACTTTAATGAAATCGAGTGTGTTTTATTCAGCCTCGATATTCGCGTTATCGAATTACGAAATGGCTATAGCCGGTGCAGCATCGTCGAAGGGCACGCCATCGTGTGTGACATCGATTGTTGTGCAATATCGAGCATTACTCTCCTCGATTAACTTTTTGTTCGCCACCTGGGCGTGTACGATTTTAACGAGCGCCCCGCCTTGCCGGTGAAATTCGGAGGTCCGCAAAAGTTAGCCGCTGTTTTATTGTCCATTTTATGGTTTCGAAGCCTGTAAACGCAACTTTACGATGTTATCGATAAATGTTGGGCCTGCTGTGGTAAACGTCTCTACAAAAAAGTTTCTCAACCAAACAATGTACAGGAATTCAAAGTCTTCGGTCATATTTTCAAAAATGTCTAGATAGAAATTGGCGATAAATAATTGCCTACAAAAATGTTCAATAATAATCATTAAAAAATATCATATTTAAAAAATGGTATTGTTGGTGGGAAGAATGTCAAAATCGGTCGGTCACGTCAAACTGGTCAAATATGTGATATTTGAGGTTATGTACTAAAAAATGCTGTTTTCCCACTTTTGAGGTTATGTACAGGAGTTAACAACTTGATAGCCTTCGCTGTTACTACGGTACCATTTAGTACTCGGGTGTCAACCCTTCAATATAAACTATTAGTCGATCAGTTACGATTATTTTGAACAAAGTTACAGCCGTTTTCAATTATGCGATTCTGTGTTCATTCAAATCCAACATAAAATTCTAAATTTTCAAAGAAGGTCAACAAAAATTGCTAGATACACTGAGAGAAATGTTTGTTTACAGTTAATGTAATAGCTTCATAGTGAAGCTAACCGAATTTCGATTTCGGTTAAATATGTTATGTTAATAGTTAATATAAGAATATTAAGTATTAATGTTGGCATCATTACGCACGTGCAACATGTATATTTACGCGTTTAGAGTTTCGTCGAAACTGAGGTAAACATATACACGAGGAGTCGTTCGATTTTCTGGGAATTTTTCGACGCATTGCCGACATGCGCAGTGGAAACGACAAAATTTAATGCAAGATTTATTAACAGTTAACGAACGCTATTAAAATGTACAAGTTAATATACAATAACATTGGAGGAAAGTGCTGGTATTTACACAGCAAAGTTACCTGTCGTTTTTGACTTTACAGTTACTGTTATAACTTTACAGCTAATGTAAGAGCCTTGAAATTAACTTACATTAACTATTAATAAATAATTTCTCTCACTGTACTGTAGATAACCTTAAATAGAATAAAACGCATATTTCGAGAACATAACCTCAAATATTTCAAAAGCCTTGTAATCTCGGGGTTTTTAGGGGTTAATTTAATTTGTCGATTAACAACATTCGTATTTTCTTACCCGCTTCCAATCATGACATTTAGATAAACAATGAAATTATTTCTCGGTAAATACTGTTCTTGGAATGTAAATAAAGTACAATAAACATAGTTAAACGAGCTTCGATGCAAGCTACTAAATTACAAAATCGAAAATGGATTGAACGAAGCCGGAATTTTGTATGCTACCTTCTCTGATTCTATTATTTACGGAAGTGCTTTTATTTTAATTAAAATACAATATTGTAACAGGTTCAGGACCCCTCTATTGGTTACTGTAGAAGAAGAAATGCCTATTGTCTATAAAGATGTTTTTAGGGGTTACCGATTATGAATCCGATTTCTGATTTTCAAAATTTCAAATGAAGGATCCAAGATAGCGGACGACTTTTTGAAAATTCCGTTTGTCTGAAACTTTTTACCAGGTGGTTTTTGGAATAATTTATTAATAATTTAATGTTTTTTTTTTAATTCAAAATGGCCGATACAATATGGAGAAAGAAGAAATGTTTTTAGCGAAGGTACAACTTCTCGGTTGAGGAAAAAAACAAGGTTGAAAAAAATAACATCCGATTTTACGGAGAGATTTAAATCGCCAATTTTTAATTTTCTAAACGAGATGACAGAATAAGAAAAAAAAGGCACAAAAAAACTTCGCACTCGATTTACACATTAAAGAAAATGTGATTTAAGACGTTCAAAAAAAACCTTTGTCAAAGCCGCGTAAATAAAAAACAGTGTATAGATTCATTATTAAAAGTATTTTTAACCCTCAAAAAAAAAAGACTTCTCATTCAAGGATACGATTGGAAGTCGGTATTTTTCAGGATTTACCCCGAATTCGATGAAATTTGCTAACCTGAATGAATTTCGGTTATTATTCATGAGGGAAGTCTGATTTTCTTACGGGTCTATGGAATTCGTTTCTTTCAAGGCTGAAGCCCTTTCATTCCTCTTAAATCTCCTCTTGGGATTCTCTATAGTCTACACATACTATAGAACGATGCTATTAATTTTGAATCTACAGCTGAAATTTAATATGTTCGTTCTCAACTAATTATAGAAAACAAAGTATAGGGTAGAATAAGCAACGTATTTTAGCATGATTTGTAAAACTTTTTATAGAAATTCTCAGTTTGCAAAAATATACATAAAAGAATATGTCAAATTTGTAAATATAAAAGAATGAAATTATGATTACAATTAAAAGTCATCGAAAATTTATGAAAAAGGTAGTTTCTGCATCTGTTTATAAACATTATATCATTACATATTTCGTCTTTGTTATTTGTCATTTTCTAAAATTTCAAATTATAGAAAATCTGAATGAACAAACATATTTTTAACCACTTTTCAAAAATGAATTGTTGGAAATATATTGAGAAAATTATTAGTAAACAAATTACTAAGCAATAATCCTGAGTACACGTTGAAAGTTGCTTCATATATAAGTTTAGTAAATTAAGAAATATTCTTGATAAATTCGATACAGTTATTTCAATAGAAATTCTTTATGTTTCAGGTAAGTTTCCATGTTTGGATTACTGATGATGAAATGTGGTAAGAAAAACAGATGCATGATTTCTTTTCACATATTACATAATGCGAAATATTTAGTTTATTTGATTGGAATTTTTATTTTACCCAACATACTGACAACAAATTTTGATCATTCAATATTGATAACTTGGAGAAAAGGATATCCTAATCATTGATTGAATAAATCATTTAAAAGCAATTAATAAATCATGTCTCCGAAATTTTCTAAAGATATTATCAAGAATATTCTAACCCATTCATATAGATTATAAGTAAAAAACTCCGGAATTCATTATTCGCTTTAAATACAACTTTTGTATAGCGAAGAGCAATTAAAAAACATTTTTGTCACTTTTGAGGAGTGAAATTTTCACTCTTTTTGGAGTAAAATATAATCGCTCTTGGACGCAGCTTGATTCACTCAACTTTAGAATGAGACACTGGTGAATATTTAGTCCAAAAAGAGTTGCTCTGTTTTCACTTTCATTTGTAGTGAAAATCCGTTCCACTAGAGTGATTATTGTATACATTTATTATACTATGTTTCAGTATTCTATAGACAGCTACAGTTGAAAATCTAATTAATAACAAACATTAACTTTATAAACTGTGGGAATGAATGTGTTTACGTAATAAATGGTTACTATATCAATAATTTTTTCATTAGATCAGACTGATCCAAATGGTCATACTCTTTTAAAAAATTTGAAATATTTTCCAATTCATGACTTAGCTTAACTTCGAATGAAATGTCCTTCAATGCTTGATTATTTTCAATTTAGAGATGAATGGATTGATTTCAGTACATCATCTATCATTCGAATTAATCACGTGCTTGTTAATCACACTGAATACCGAAACACTTAAAAAAACATTCTTTAAACTTGAAGTAACACCTTGCACGAGCGTGACTTTTCATTTCTTCAAGGAAAGAAATTTCATGCTTTCAATCTTTTTACTAAAAAATGCTTTCATTTAAGAATTATTCATGTACTGGACTTTGAATGTCAATCGATATTTCGAAACAATTCAAAAGTTTAGGTAGTCAACAAAGAAATTAAGTATGTTGGATTAATTTCTTTGAATAATCTCAACAAAATATTTATTAGAAAAAATATGCACCGTTTAAAAAAAAAAGTAGATAATTCCACGACTAAATTAAATATTTACTTAATTTTACAAAATATTTCATTTTTCTTTGGTCATTTTCTACCTACGAAATAACTTAATAGGATGGGAGTAATTGACAATCCTTGTAACTAAAAAACTGTAACTCGCATGAATGATAAAGTTTGATGAAGGGCACTTACAAAATACACATATAAAATAGTTCATGATACGTAATTGATGAGTGAAAACAAACGAGCGTTCAAGCTGATTGATTACAATTTTCAATTTTATAAATTGAAAGCTTGCAAAGCAAATATTATGGTCAATTTCATAATGGACATTTTCAATAAACAGATTACCAGTTTAAATGCGTTAGTAAGCACAAAAACTGATTTCCAGGACTGCCATTCTACAATATTCACAAATTTGTTTTTGATCGAATTACATCGTTCGGCTTCGCAAACAATAGCTGTTCATTTACAAATTGCATGTTCGAAAACGAACAGTTTATCGCCATATATATTCGGACTGTACACAATACTCGAATACCGATTTGACACGAGACACTTTACTTTTCGTGTTATACTAACAATTTTCAATCCAAAGTAATTCGTAGGATTTTCTTATAAATTTTCCATGTCATTATTTTATTTTATATGCATAAATATATGTATATTAAATTATATATTAATATCGACAACTTTTCCAACTTACGAAATCTAAATTGAAATCGGTTTAAGAAATATCGCCTTTTCTGGAATCGAAGGAGATTATACACAAGTGCTAGGATCTGCATAAGTAATATAGTCCGCGTAAACAGATTCTTGAGGAACTGCGTTCTATGCAATGTAGATAAGACGATTTAATATAAAGCCTTCATAGTAGATATTAAATTTTTTGTTAAAATATTCCCTAATGGTTCATTTAAAGTTAATATATAATAACATAGTACGTAAATACGTTTCAAAAGCTCATTTGCATACTTCTCAAGTTTAGTCATTTTTTACAATTAACTTAAATTATATACGCATACATATTTTAATTTCATTTTATATTTGAATATGGTCTGGATACTCTGCAAGGTCGTGCTTTAATTAGTAATAGAAAATCACAAAACTGAAAAAATTATGCAACTATAAATAAATACCAGTTAAAAATATCAAGATATTAATTCATTAATAAACATTCTATTGATAAAAATGATTTACTTGAAAACATTTTTGCAAACATGCGAAAACATTTACTTGACTGTAAATAATCACTGAAATAATCTTTACTAGTTTGATCAGTACCTTTTTCATCACAATTTCTGACAAACACGAATTTAAAGTAGCAAGGGAAATGAATGCAATTATCATTGACGTCCAGCACTAATGCCAGAAATGACTAGCTGCTAAACTTGCGACAGAATTGCAGGAAGTCGACAATCATTTTTAAGGCACTTTTGTTAAGGAATTATTTAGAACTAACGCTTTACTATCAGAGATTATCGCAGCAGCATGTAAATCGATAATTTACCACGCGAGCAGTTTAGCATAAAGTAGGACAAGTGAATAAAGAAACTACTTACCAACATTGCGATATACCTGTCCAACCTAATCTCTGAAATTCGCATTTACATTCGACATTACATTCTTTCCATTCCGATGAAAACACTTGACAAAGTCGATTAAGTATTTATGTGATCGATAAAATTTCGATGTTTTCCACGCAAACATGACGGCGTTTCTGATGCAAACTAATTAATCCAAGTAAAGACCACTTAATTAAAATGTTACCGAAAAATGCCCTTAGATGGTAATATTAATTAACAATTTATATCTGAAAGAAACCGGTTTCTTTGTTGAATTAATAGTCTGTCTGGCTGTGTCGAAATTAGTAACGTATCAAAAATGCTGCTTGGTTTAACAGCCCAAGAATTCGTATGTTCTTTAGACTGACTCTAAGGAAAATCTAGTAGCAAGGCATGTCAGTTATCAGGATTATTGGAAATAAGTTTGAAAATTGTATTTGAAAAATTACAACATGAATAAGGTTTCCTTGTATCTGGTATGAGATTTGTTCCAAACTATCTTTGGCTTTTGAAATAAAAAATTATGGCATTACCAGAAAGGTACAAACCTACAACAACAATATATACTAAACAAAAATGTAAAAGTTTGTAATGTAACTACATATTTGAGTCAATTTACTTCCTAGCGATTATAAAAATACTAAAATTAACCCAATTGCAAGGATGTACATGACTACCAATATAATTAAATTTTCCTTTTCAAACATTTCCAACATATCTCGTTCATGCAACAAACCATTGGAATTTGCAAAGAACATTTTTTCAGTATAAACATTTTTAAATATAAATATAAACTACAAATGTTAATTAAATTTTAATTTGTATACGAAATCATTTTAATCAATTGCTATTTCCAATTAATTAACACCACCCATGTATGCTTTTTAATGTGTTTAGTTAGTAAAAACATTCGAAAACATACAAATTTTAAAACAATTAAATTTGTTATTCTAGTGGAAAATTCAATGAGAGTTACTTGTTAAAATAGAGAAATTAAGTAACTTGATTCCGCATGGAAATACGCAATTACACGCTTTCCCGAAAAGCGAATTCCAATTGTTTATCTACGACTCGAATCGTGGTTGGAAAACCTGCGTGTAAATCATCGGCTATTATCATTTCATTAATTAATCGTTATATGTATCTCTCCATGTTGATTGAAAGTATTTAAATAGTGTACTAATTTAAGTTTGTTAAAAATGTATTATCCTAACTAGCGTCTAGTTGGGATATTTATTGTACTTCCTATTCCTTGTTTCAGATGTTATAGATATGAAAATGAATAGAGATAGTTTAGGAAATAAGTAATCTGATATGAAACTCATAATAAAATATATTTATTTTCCGCAAAGCGAATAATTACTGTCGAATTGTTGATGAAAGTTTTGGAATTTAAGATTGTAAAAATAACGATTAGCACTACACAGAGACAAAAAAAAGGTTGGGCGAGTCATAGAAAAAAGTTAGAAATTATTGTAAAACCTAATAATAGTTTAATTTACAACGTGCAAAATTGTCATTGGTATTACGTTACTTTTACAATTCGGAATATTGTGCAATATACAATAACTATTTTTATTGATGAAAGTTTTCATTAAGAGATTGTTTGCGTTTAATAAATTTTATTACATATATGCTATACTCAGTACATTGAGCAATATTTAAAGTGACCTATTGAGGTTATGTTTACGGTAGATTTGAGGTTATGTACCCTGCTGCATATTTAAAGATAGGGTACGTGGTGTTATTTACTACCGAAAAAGTTAATTGAACTATTTTTTGTAATACCGTGTTTTAATACGGTAAAATGGTTCCATTAATAATATTTTTTCTCTCTGTGTAGTTTGCAAAATTAAAAAACATTGCTGTATAACTATGTCACATTTTTTTCTGATATATTTTGATTCACTAAACTTGAAAATTTGACCAACTCAACATTTATAAATTCAACACTGACAAATTCAACATTTTAGTTGAGTTTTTAAAGCCAGCATTTGAGAAACTCAAGACACCTCTTTTACTATTGTGTTATTTCATTGTTTATCATATTTACCAATAATTTTTCAATTAAAAATACAACATTTATATTTAAGTAAGACATACATAATCATTTATAACAGTTATATTAAAGAAGTAAATAAGGTGTTGTTAAATTTTGTTACTGAAAAATATAAGTAATACCACTACAATAAATTCTAGTTAATAAAACATTGTTTTGATACATTAAAACCTTTTAAAAAATAAAATTATCAAAGATATTTAGATAATTATTAATATACCGGGTGTCCCAGAATTCGCAGACTATTTACGTGAAATTTCAAGCAAAAAAATCCTCTAACAAAATTGTAACCTGTACTCATTTTAAACTCAATATCAAGCTCTACAATTCATCTCCGAGTCTGACCAAAAATGAATATTTCTCTTGCTAGTTATAAAAGGGTAAAAAATGCCAATTTTTACGGTCTTCAGGTTTGTTTCATTTTGATAAATAGCTAATAAAACAACACTATGAGAAAGTCGTAGCCCTTGAAAGAATGAACAATTCGACCTCTTTTTGTGAATTTCAAGCCGTCTTTCGCCAATTTTGTGAGATTAAGAGACACCTTTAGTAATCAATTTCATCGAATCTCATTGCATTAGAGGTTAAAGTATTCTTTTTTTTTCAACAGCTACAACTTTCGTGTAGTGGTATTTCATTAGCTATTTACTAAAATGAGATAAACTGCAAAAATCGGCTTTTTGTACCCGTTTTTATGACTATAGAAAAAAAAAATCATTTTAGATCAAAGAGACTAAAAGACTGTGGAACCCCCTGTATATAACTAGGAATTAAGATTGTAATAAACACATATTAATGTTAAGTTTATCAAATGGTGAGTTAATTAAATGTTGAATTTGCAATTATTGAGTTCGAATGTTGTAATTGCACATAGTAAGTAGCTTCACATTTTATACCAAATTTATAGTAGTACACGTCGGATTGTGTGGTATAAAACATGAAACAAGAGGTATTTAAGTTCGCAACAATTACGTATCAATACATTTTTTCAATATGTTCAGTAGTATAAGTGTTGCGGGATAAAATAAGTAGAAAATATCGATTTTCCCAAGCACAATACAAACTAAAAGTAATTCACACTGGTATCATGCAAAAATAGAAAACTTATGTCCAGTGTTTTTATTTTTTTTGCCCAAACTATACTTTTACCAAGGATATAAAAACTCTGGATAAATATTAAAATCGTGAGCAATCCAAAAGTGAAGGTACCAAAATCAAAATCTTAGGTCTCTTTTACTTTAACTATATAAAATAAATTTATTTAGTTGGTTTATAAACAATTATAAATGAGATAAATGATTTTGTAGAAACTTCAGGCGAAGGAATAGTAATATTACTAATATAGGAAATCACATTAAATCCACGAAAGGAACCCATTTTTTGTTGCATTATTTCAATATTATTTATGTATTAGTATAATAATGTAACTTAATATTTATTGATAATTATATAAGTAGCAAATAATTCAATTTTCATTATCTCCAGCGGACTTCGTTATTCCATTAATTACGTGTTTGGAGTTATTATGTAGGATCAATAGTTAATTTAAATAATGATTTCGTAATCTGCTTATTCAAATGAAAAAGAATTAAATCACTTCACTATTTATTATAGAACAATCATTTTCAAACTTAACAAACTATTATTGTTTAGTTTTATAAAAACATTTGGCTTTTTAAGATGGGAATTTTATAAACAGTACATAATTATTATTACAATAATAATAAAAAACAATTAACAGTTTCTTTAATGGTTTAATAGGAATAATTACGTACATTAATTTCTTAAAAATTTAATAAAGGCAACAGTATTTAGTATGTTTATTTTTCAATGAAAAAACTGGCCCGAGATTGACAAATTTAGTTCGTAAAATTCTAAACGCTCTCGTGATACAAATTATAAAAATTAATTAAGTTTAAAATAAACTCACAATCAACAGTTTTTCACGTTTTTAAATCTACTAATACAATGTTACAACCATTTCTACTGTTTTTTATGATCTCATTATCTCTTTTTCTGTCTGTATATAATCAAAACAAAACACTAAATAAAACAACAAAGAATGACTAATAAAAAATTATTTATAAGAAAATAATATTAATATTCGCTTTTCTTTGTAATTTAAATTTCTTTTTAATTTAAAACCATCTTCAATCATTTGGAACTGCATTGCATGTACTTGCTATGAATATCAACAGAATTTAAGAAATTTTATATTTTAACTTCGTCATATCTCCTTTAATTTGAACATCTCTTCGTGTGTTTTGTTTCTGTTTGCGAGGAAATTTATTACAAATATTTTATCTTTTTTGTCGCTTTTTAAAATTACGAAATTTTGCGATATTGATCATTATATTTCATAAAAAATTTACTTTTCCCTTCAAGACTTACTGAAACATAAAAAATGCCTTTTTTCTTACTAACAAATCATATTTTAAAATTCGCTAATTTTGACATAAATAGGTGATGAATGTGTAATTGAAGAGATTTCCTTTAAACTGTCTACAAAAATCGTTAATTAACTACCAATGATGTTTATTTCCGAGATTCGTCGATACATCAAATTAATTTCACGAGACAATAAGATAATCCAATCATATTAAATTTGTCAAAATCCGAGTCAATAGCATTATGTTATGATATTTTAGTCTTTCTAGGTCATGCAAATTCTTATTCAGCCTCGAAAAATACCTCTGAAATTATTTCAGTCTGTGTAATTTCGAAAACTCAATAATCAAATTTTGACACATTTATCTTTCCGCGTCACGCGATAAAAATTGCTCGAGAATAAGAGTTTCGCTTGTAAAATTGAATTCGAAAGGATGAAATTTACTAACAAGATTACATTTACCATTTGAGCGCGGAAACACCATATATGAATTTTTCTCCGGCAATGTCGATAGGAAGTGCATTCGGATCACTGGTCTAGCAGCGTTTCTCCATACAGGAAATTTTTCGGCATTAAATCTATTGGAAAGTCACGTGCAGCTAGGTTAAATGTTCCATACAGCAACCGACATATCTAATTCCTGTTTCTGCATTCCGACCGCCACACCCCTAACATATTTTTCGGTTGACAGTCCCGAAGCACACGTGCAACTGGCGTGCCATATAGGCATTTCAAACCATAAGGTCAGACGAATATAATTGACTGAACCAAAATGGATAACGACTATTTTGTCGAATATCGTGAAAACGAGTCTTTCGTCGATTTGTCGCATTTATTTACAGGTTGATGCTATTTGCCGAGAGGAAATCAGATCGATACGACGTGTTTGGATCAGAAGTTAACTAACCAGTCTTCATAAATATTTCATTGTGTGCACTGGGCTGATATTTATAGTTATCAAAGAAATTTCTCCGACAGATATGCATTTTTTTTCAGAATGTGTTGTAAATAAATAACCAAATATTTTTTGTTCTGAAATGTGCACCAATGACGACATTTGTTATGGTTCACCGCTGCAATTTATTATTAAGATATATTATAAGATACACCGTTCGGATTGTAATGATTACTATGTGTACTGTAATTTTCGTTGTGGTAGTAATAGCCAATAATGGTACTATTACGCATCGCTGCCTCAAGTGATATTGTCTACGTAACGGTTGTTTACTATATAAACACTATTTATTAATTTTATTTAATATCAAAACGTATCTTGGTTATATTTCAATATAACTTAACAAAATATCTTATTTATAAGACAGGTCTGCAAAAAAGGGGTTCTTGGATGTTGTTGGAAAGCTGTGGATCATTTCCGACGTAATTTTGTGCGTATAATCCAAACCCGAAGTCAGAATTAGTCCATCACTAGTCAGGATTTTGAGATATTTGAGGTTATGTACCCAAAAAACGCGTTATTTTGCTACGTTTGAGGTTACGTAAAGGATGCAACAATTTTTGTTGGCCTTCTGTACTATTTGCATCTTTTAGTACTACCTTTACCCTTCAAAATGAGGTTTCCTTCGATCCCCTACGATTTTTTCTGACATAGTTACGGCCATTTTAAAATCACGAGATATATCCCATTAATGTCATGAGCATATGCTTTAAATACTTTGAGACAGATATTTTTTACTGGTATCTTCATTTGAAAATGTGTACTGGTGATATGTGGCGTTGCCAATTACGAATTTGAAGTCAAGATTTTAATATTTTTTAATTCAAGAAGACGAATTCAAAAATAAATAAATAATAAAGTATTAAAAAGTTATAAAATAATCAGTCACAATATTGAAACGTGTTTTTAGTTATAAATATCCATATTTTATGTAGTTGTTTATATTTATATACGTTTCATGACATTGAATTTGACCTCGAACTTGTTCTCCAAAAGCATTTTAAGGTAAATTTGTTTACATATCGTCAATTCAAATTGACGTATTTTGGTGAAGAAAAGTCGCAATGGAATTCTGCGTCTCTCATATTAAAGACAAAGAGTAGTACCACATGATCCAATGAATATAAAAACTCCTAAAAATGTTGTGTCATCTGTATATAACCTCAAAAATATCAAAATAACGCGTTTTTCGAGTACATAACCTCAAATATCTCAAAATCCTGACGCGTTGAGCTACTTTTTACTTCGGATTCGGATTCTACGCACAAAATTACGTCGGAAATGACTCACAGCTTCCCAACAACAAAACCATGTTGACCTGCGTAATTATTAAACGAGAACTATTTTCTTACATATTCACACATTTACGATATGTATACACTTACTCCAGTTTCCGTTTTCACGTAGTCGAAGGAAATTGGTAATGAGTCACTTGCGAAAATGAGTGAAACCGCGCCATCTAGTCAAACGTGTATCAAATATATATATATTTTTTGTTTATATTATTTTATGTCGACTTTTGTATTCAATAAATACAGTTCAATTATTACTCATTTACATAAAAAAATCAATATAAACGTAACTTCACATTACTGCTAGTAAAACTACGGTAACATAAATAATATCTTCGTGTAACCACGACAGTTAATATTGAAAGATATTTTCAGTGTGGTTTTACAGAAAGAAAAATGCGTCAAACGTTTACATAGAAATCCATTTAAAAATTTTTTAGTTAGAAGCTTTGCGAAACATTTTATTGAGAATGATTCCTTCTGTCGTAAAACGTCTCCAGCAGTGCCTTGAAGACCTGGAGGACGTCTATCAACATACTTTCATTGTTGTGGAAAATACGAAAAGTGAAAATCATATTTTTCTCGAAGCGTAAACTTTTTTTGTCGTTTTACGTCTTGGAACGTAACGTAACGTAACGTTTATATTCTAGGCGGCCGTCGATCTCATCGACACGCAGTTACATAGGCCACACGTCGATAGACCGCCGGGAATGACTTCCAGCATGTGGGTCAAATGCTTCAATCACGTTGTAAATATATTTTCTAATTTAGTAATTTCAGGTATTAGTAAAACGTATTGATTTACGAACGGCGTTAAGCGTTACGCGCCTTTACGTAATTGTCGAGCAGGAAACAGACATTTGTATCTATCTTGTAACCTCGTTATTACTGAAATACGAAGCTTATTAAATATCGTATATCAGCCAGACACGGCGAAAAGGTATATCATTATTCCATTTCATTGTATTCCACTATAATGCGCCACTATTATTTCGAGATGATAAAGTACCGCATACCACAGTCTTACCCCGTGACTTGAATAACCCGAGACAATATTAGGGTGTATCATTTTATTAATAAATAAACATGATTGGTAACTAAAGTCGTATTTCAACTAGCTTGATAGTAATATTAGTCAAATATAACCCTTGCATACGTTGGTTTCTTACTTTTATTTATCTTTTTTCTTATTATTCATTGCTATTCTGTACCGTATTTATTATATTTGTATACAGAAGAGAAAAGTAGTTCATTTCACTATTTTGCGTAGTAAACCAGACAATAATATTTTTAACCCCTTAAACGTCAGAATGCACGTTCCACATGTACAATTTCCAACGAATATTTCAAACTGAAAATAACACACGGGCAGTTCGGAATGTAGCTTATTTACTACTTTCGAGGGTGTTCTTTCGAATGGTGACTTCAAAATTTGATACATTGAGTATTTTCCTTTGATTTTGGCAAAAGTATATGAAAAAAACACATTTTTAAGGATCATTTTTTTTAATTTCATTTTTCATATCGATACCGTGATGTCTGTGACCCGAAAAGTGCATAAAATATTTGAACTTAAAGGATATGCTGGTAGACATTTTTTATTTCACCTTGAAATATCCAAAATGGCGGCTGATTCCAAGAAATATTTTTAAAAATTTGGCAGTATGGAAATATAGCATTTTAAAAGAAATTTTCAACTGAACTATTTATCTTATGAGATGTTTTTTGGTATACTGGTCACGAATCTGAAGTTAATATTTTGAAATTGAAAATGGCTAACCCAATATGGCGGACATTCATGACAAACTTTAGAAGTAATTTCTCGATATGCGGAAAAATTTATGTCTGTAGGTTTTCGGGGTTGCTGATTACGCTGATTGCTGCTTTCCAAATTCAAAATGGGTGACAAAAGATGATGTCAGTGGCGTTGAAAATGAAATTAAAAAACAAATTGCCCTAAAAAATTTATTTTATTTTACATACTTTTGCCAAAATTATAGGAAAATACTCGGAATTTGCCGAATATTCACGAAGATACTCGAATCGGCAATGTGTCTTCGATTTGCAAGTGTCTCAACACATAAATGTAGCTAAAACGACTTAAATGTAGACACTTTTACCGTCTCCATTATATGTCTCAGATTATAAGAAACAAAAATGATTTATTTACGAATAAGACTTTTAGAAAAGACAAGTTTTTGCAGTGATACGTCGAATAATTGTAAGTAATAAAATGTTATTATCTTCTTATCACTGAGGAGATACTTAACCACGATATTTTGAACGAAAATTAAACAGATCTTTAAATGGTCCTTAATTTTTCAGAGGAAATCGTATACATAACCTCAAAAATATCGCAGTTTCATAATTAAAAACTTCTGCTAAATAGTTCTGAACAGCAGAATAGACGAAATATATTTGGTAACGTTTTCCATAAAAATAAGTCCTACATTGTATGGTTTTTTGTAAAAGTAATAATCTAACTACTTATTCATGTCGTTAATTCTAGTATCAGTAAATGTTGATTTTCTCCGTCTCCGTCTTTTCATTGTTCGTTTGATGATGTATTGTTAGATCCATTTTGTAATTATTGTAAACAAATAACAAAAATACATAAAAGCCTTAATTGTTTTATAAATTATTCGAAAAGAAAAAGGTTGTTTGAACTGAAATCTGGTTGCCGGAACTAAATAGTTCGGTTGTTATTGACTCAATAAAACTGCCTGATTCTAATTCCTAGACGAGTTTGGTTTAAAAAGTCAATATTCATTCCAGTAGACCTTAAAAGAACTGATCAGCACAAAACAATGTAAGTGCCTATACAATCCCAACCAAACGAATGGTTGCGTTTGTTATATTCCACTAACCACTTTATTCTGGTAACCAAATTTGGTTCGTGTTTATAACAGAACCGGTTTGGTTTTGACAACCAATCATTCAGTTGCATGAACCAAGCTAGGTCCAACCAAACTGGTTTATTTAGAAATAAAAATGTATTTCTTTATACAATAGTAACATTTTTAATGAAGATATTTATGCATATGAAAATAAAAATAAAAAAACCAAAGAAAACTAGTGAAATGGTTGAAATCACCTATCATAAATATAGAAAACGTTAGTATTCATAATTTTCCGCCATTTTTATTTGATAAAAAGTTGTGACCCAACTTTTGAAAATCACAAATTTGAATGATCTAATGCGACAATCTTTTTAAAAATATGAATGAGTAAACAAATACCAAACATAACTTGTAATAAATACGAAATAATATGTTTAAATTAAATGTATATATATATATATTTATTATTCATGTAAACATACTTATTAATCTACTCAGAAGATTACTGAATACATTATTCTGTCATAGGTATGCAATGAAGTTGAATTTTCTCTAAAAGTTTGTCTGTTATTGTAAAGCATGAGTGACTTATTGCACCAAGCGTAATTTTAGGTGTAGTACAATTGCCCAATCGACTATTAGCTGAATGCATGAAAAATAGTTTCGTCATTCCTTCATTTTGATCTACTCTTCGTCTCTTTTCTACTTCAAGAAATTGAAAAATGGTACGTTTCATCATTTACAACAACAATTAATGAAATAATTAAAAAGTCTTAAGCTTGTAACGACTGGTTATGATAACCAAACAAATTTGGTCGACTGTATCAAAAGAATTTAGGGTTACAACCAAACGGAACGATCAAGATAACCAAACCGTTTGAATAACATAACCAAATGGTAGCTGAACGATCCGGTTTGAATGATAACCAATAGCTGAAGGAACCGAATCTTTCGATGTAGATATCCCAAGCCTTCGGTTTAGATATTCCAACCGTTCGGTTTAGATATCCCAACCCTTCGGTTTAGATATTCCAACCGTTCCGGTTGGATAACACAACTATTCAGTTTAGCTGAAGAAACCGAATCGTTCGGTTTGGATACCATAACCATTCAGTTTGGATATCCCAACCGTTCGGGTTGGATAACATAATCATTCTGTTTAGCTGAAGAAACTGAATAGTTCGGTTTAGACATCCCAGCCATTCGATTTGGATGACAACCATTCGGTTAGCACAAAATAAATATGTAAACATTAATGACACTATTTATTTCTAATAAAGTGTGTTGCCTTTCGAAATATTTCCAGTTTTTACTGAATACTTCGACGAAAACAAAGGTTAATGCATTGCAGACAAAAATTAATAGAAATGAACATGCTCTCCCATTGCGATTGTCTTTAGTTGTACGTCGAACTATATGACACCGATAAATAATCGCCCATTTTGAGGTGTCCAAAAACCAAACCGGTTTGGTTCCATCAATCCAACTCTCGTAACCAAACGGTTTAGTTCCACAATTTCGTTTATAATCAAACCCATTTTTTAACGTAGAAAATATTCATATAAATGGTTTATTATTAGGTTAACCAATAAAAAATCACAGTCACAGCGACATATTACGTTTTCTAATCAAAATTCTGGGAATAACGACATTAATAGAAATTTTTATCTCCAGTAAAATAGGATAGATCAATTCTTAACGTTTCGCTATCTATAAAGAACGCTTTATTGCAAAATTCTCTATGCGAATTATGAGATCATAGGCGCAGACATAAAAAAATTGTACAACCCGCAGCCTCTTGCTTGCTCTCTGTGGCTGGAACCTTGCTCTTTACCGTGCAAAATCGTATATTTTGTCCGTGACGGGTTAGGGTGGCCTCCAAGGCCAAGAATCATCAGAGGCCTTTGGCGTGGCGGACCTTTCGTATTTTCTCTCCACATGCACATACATACATACACCGCCCTTTTGTTCGTCCTTTTTTTGCCGTTCCTCTCTTTCCGAGTAGATTACAGAATAGACGGACTTTCTCATCACGATCGCCACAGATAAGTCGATTAATGATTACGATTACTCGTTTAATCGCATTATTATCACGAGTATTTCACTGTCCTGCAGAGCGCAATCCGCAAAATTAATATCGGATGAGTGGGAGATAATTATTGATGAGTAATTGTACGTAGTTACACGCGTTCGATCGTTTAATTGCACGCTATATTTGGAGGCATTACGCTCGTATTTATTACGGTGTCGGCGACACGAGATTCGTAATTCGTGATCGAAAAATGCATAGTGATGCATGGCTGCAATTATATGTTTACTCATGTCATTTATTTATATCGTTATGGTTTGTATGCCTAGAAATAAAGATATTTAAGTGAAACTGAGTATTCAGTCGTTTACAGTCTTATTTAAACAAAAATTATACATTTTTATCACCCCCACCTAAATTTGAGGCTTTTTATTCCGGTAAACCATGAAACAGACGACTATTTCAACTATAGGCAAATCAAGAAATTCCTGCGCATGTGCAAAAGGTTTTACGAGTGAGGTGTGTTTGTCTTAAGAGATAATATAGCTATAGTATTATATTTGAAACGTAATAAACGATATGCTTGATAGATCGCAAATTAGAAAGTATTTCACCACTTGCGAAAATGATATCGCATACAATCAGCTCAATATATGTATGCGCCACCAAACGATAAGCGTCCGTAACATCAACTTTTCAAGTCTCTCCGTCACAGCGTGGACGCATCTGTCTGATAATAGCTTCTTCAAAATGACCGCACTCTGTATTATACAATTAAAGTCACATTATTCTGCATTTATAGGTTAGAAGTAGATCCATTCGAAATATTCGAACAGATTTTTACACATTATTAAAAATGTATTTCAATAGGTTATATTAACGTTTTCTTTTAAATATCGTTTTTATATCTCCTTTTTCTCAGTGGATCCAAATTTGGAAAATTCTTTCTATTCGCGAACTGCTAACGCAAGTAATTGGACAATTGCTAAAGAGTCGAGGAGGGCAAATTTTTTTTTGTGTCGCAGCTGATCCAAAATGGCGGCCAAATGTCACAATTGTATAAAATGTGAGTTTTCTCATCGTAGGAAATCAGTCCTCTTAGATGCCACAATAGCAGTCAATTAACACACAAGCTTATTTATGACATTGGCATTGTTCATGTGTTTTAAGAATTCAATATGGGGGATAAAATATCATAAAGGTGTATTAAAACTTGTTTTTTCATATTGCTACATACATAATCACTGCTATACCATAGTAAAATAGCTGCCATTGTTTCTGAATACATATATTCAAACCAACCGTTTGATTAACAAAATGGCGGATAAAATATTAAAATTTTCTAAAATTTTTTCTTCAGGCTCATCAAGTAATAATCATGTTTGTACATGACTTTCGCTTTTTATTAAGCAAATGGCGAATTTAGCACGGTGACAATAATGACTGTTATCCGCCATTTTAAATGTGATATGAAAGTTTATATACAATCCATTAGTAGTGATTTCATCAATTAAAAATATAAGAAACAAGTTTGGGTATAAGTAATGGTATTTTATCCACCATTTTGGATGTGCACACTACAAATGCCAAATTTATAAATAACCTCGATTGTTATTTATTTAGTTTTATGGAATCTAAGTGAACGCATTTGAGAAATGATGAAACAGTGTTAATTTTGTAATATGTCCACATTTGGATATAGATTTCTGATTCGCCATTGTATTGTTAAAAACATTGTTTAGTTGTCAGGAATTTAGAAAAAGTCAAAGGTTATTGGAATCGAATAGCAGTGATATTGTACCTACTGATATAAGAAATAACGAGTTTTCGAATGCGTCGTGGTAATTTGTCCGCCATATTATATTTGAGCAAGAATATCCCTTTTTTCTTGCTCAAATCTAATATGGCGGACAAATAAAAAGCAGCGCGAACAAGCTTTGATTAGCAACATGATATAGATTAAGATAGAAGTTTCAAAGAAGAAATATCAAAGAATTTTTTAATAACACAAAAGTGTAGAACTTATACTATAAAATAGGATGAGAATATAACGTGATTATGTTATGTACGGTATTACACTAGAAAAGGTTTTTAAATTCATTTTAATGGAGAAATTAAACAGAAGTTGGCGTATTTGTTTTTCTCATTTCGGGATGAACTGGGTCACTATACAAGTTTCAAAAAAGAAATAGCAGAGAGTTCATTAATAACAAAAAGCTGAACCTTTCCACTATAAAATAGGATGAGAACAATGTATGTACAATATAACGTGATTATTTGCAGTATGGTAATTGCACTTATACGAATCGTTTCGATTACCTGTATTACGACTCATTCTCGTTTTTCACAGCAGCTTTTCTCCTTTCATTTCTACGGTAATAGTTACATACGTGCCAGTTTTACGTGTAGAATCGTAATCTATAATTATAAAATAATAACACAGAGCAGGTATAATCGTAATCGGTGTAATTGAAACGCGATAAAATCTTACCTTATTCTTCCACAATACAAAAAATCAATTTCTATATGTACATATTGTTACGTTTATTTCATCGCAATCGTGCGTTCACAATACGTAGGCGATTTAATCGACGTAACGGTCTCGTTGAAAAGTAAAGCGCGACTTTACATAATACGGAGCCTCAAGTACGTGAAAGTCCATTGGCTTACGGTGCACAAAATGTCAAAAACGCTATCTACATTTTTCGAGAAGACGTGCTTAATGATTACATCATGAGTCGTGGTTAAGTCACTTTTGATAATGCCGTGACTGCAATTGCTTCACATTTCACCGCATCCTATACGCGACCGCGAACCTCGTGTCGATTTGTGGTCACTGACGCACACCACAAACTTTTTTTATTTTGCAGCATCATTTACATCGTTTAAATTCAAATTTAATAAATGTAATAAAATTTATGGAAAATGTCCTGTTTTTCATCTGTCTGTACATTCTGAATTACAAGTGATCAAAGTTTGGACCAAACAGTTTACTCTACCGAAGAAAACTTTTTAACAATCTTTAGCAAAGATTTCAATCATTCGGACCCATCATCATTTAGGTATTCATCATAACTATCATCGTGATGTTAAATGAGATGACTAACCTCTGGGATGTCATTTCTGCCGAAACCGACTCATAGGGTTAAAAATTCAGCATTCCATATTCTAACCATAGTGTCTAGACTAAAAGTAACCATCACTAGCCACGTCATCCTAGTTCTACGACTATACAACACACCACTTTTAAACATACGATATTTCATCACATGACCATTTCAACACAAACCAAAAACAATCCATTTACATAAAATAATTGAAAATAACAATTATATATTATACACGCAAAATAATAAAAAAATCTAACCTAACCTAACCCAACATAGCTTAACCTAACCTAACCTAACCTAACCTAACCTAACCATATAACCCAATATAACCTAATATAACGTAACTTAATCTATTTTGATAAAATGTTTAATTTATTATGTTGAAATGGTCATTTGTTGAATAATTTTATGATGAAGTTATCTTGTGGTGAAAACATACTTGTGTTGAAAAGTTATGTATTGAATAGTCGCGTCACCCGTCATCCTACTATAGTCATAGGGAAAAACTTTATTTAGTATTACAAAAGTCACTGAAAGATGGTTATTAATATTTGGTACTGGATCAAACAGGTGAGGTCGCTAGATGCAGTTGAAAGTTTCATCATAAGTAACTCTAACATCTTTTATTTATTCAAAACCTTAGCATCCCGAATGATTTTGTCAATTGAAATTCTTTCATTTCAATGCTGATTTCTTTTCCTATCAAATAATTTGAGTTACAGTTCCAGAGACAAAATCGTCAAAATGTTCTCAAAAATCTCTTAGCATTTCCGGGTGAAGTAAACGTCAAATATATGTACATCCTGTGTATTATATTTATTTTTTACTGGTGTTCCATCTCATATTTATTCATTGCGATATTACAATATTTTAATAAGAAAAAGTGGAAAATTTACGTAATATCTCTCTTTCTAAACGTATCAAAGATCGCCACGAACACTTTCTATTTGAGTCATGAATTTTGCATCTGCACGCTCGGAAATATTGAAATTCAGCAGCGACGTCGGGGCTTCGCTCCTCGCGCTTCGGTCAGACAGCAGTCGAACTGAATCGAAAGAAAAAAAATATATATATGAAACCAGAAGACCCTGTTAACGAGTTGCAAGATCTTCGGTCGAGGAATGAAATCGAAATGATTTCCTGAGGCTTCTAAAAGAGCGCCGCGCCTTCACCCGACGTCTATACGTCGTGCAAGGTCGTAACTCTCTCTCTCTCTCTCTCTTTCCTATTTGGTATAGACATTTTCTCCAGTTTAGCATCTTTCTCCAACAGAGAAAGATCTCTGATCCATCTCGTATACTTTCGCTCTCCCTCTTCGACACTGAGGTCGGCCTCAGCCTCCATCTCCATCAAGACAGCGTTTTCATTCGGACCTATAACGTCGCTACTTTGTCGCCCAAGTTCTCCTATAGCGGTTGTTTATGACTATTAAATAATTCCACGTCCGTTAAACTCATCTCGCGTTTGCGGCTCCGTAATACTCCACGAATATGTTGGATACGTGATCACAATAATTTCGAACCTGCCGTCCAACGTTGGACATTGGTAACGCAAACGCGAGAAGACGTTGGCCGTTACGTGTCCGCACTACGGAGCGACGGGGACGTCGCGAAAACGTAACCACCGAATTCCTCTTCGAGGTCGATATATATGCGAGGATTCGCGATTTAATATTCGCCTCTCGCAGACGAGATTCTTGGAGAAATCGAAAGGACGATCGTTTGCATCGCCGTGATTTATGGTCCCCTCTTGGTACCGGCGATTTACGACGGATTTCGGCTCCGACAAGAATGTAATTAATTCTTGCCAAGGTCAAGAACTTCTGTACGACTTTGTTCGACTTTTTTCTGTTTCACTTAAAAAAATTTCGTGGTGGTCTGGAATTGAGTGCAGCACTGCATTATAATCGTTGGGCCTCAGTAGTCTTTAGAAATGGTGCGGTGACTAAGATTGGAACCCCGAGATATTTTCGACAAATTTTGGTCTCAGAATCACTTTTGCTTCACCTAGATTAATCGGTTTACAAACATTTCATCGTCCGTGTACTTCAATGTCTGAACACTTCAATGTTTGAAACATTCCATCGTTTGGGAGACGTCATCATGTGGAATACTTCATCCTATGGACACTTCATCGACAAACCATTTCATCGTCTGGGACATTTTGTTCTCTGGACATTATAAGCAATATTGTCACGGATGACATACAGTGACCGATATATTAAAGCGACCACCCATGTACTTTACATATCATATCTTAAAACTAAAAATCGTCTGGGCATACGTTCGATCATACTTTTATATTTATTTATTTATTTATTTTGAATATTATTTTACGTCGACTGTTCTGAAGCCATGTTCGACCATATTATTTGTGATTACAGTTTTAATTTCCGTTCAAAATAGACTGTACATTTCCGATTCAATTTAAGTCTGGGGACTACGGGAGCTAATCGCGCTGTTTTATATGATTAGAGGTAAAACACCTTTTTTGCTTTCCTGCTAAACAATCAAATGGTTTTTCACGTCTAATTGGATCAATGAAAGTTCAAAAATCTCATTTAAAATATAGATGTAAGTTTCAGCAGTCCTAATTCCATTGATTTTTACATAACCATAAAATTATCTCCGCCATGTTTTACTGTTTTCTTGAATGGCGAGCTTATGAAGTTCATGACCACTTTTCTACCACACAAGTTGCTGTTTGTGTCCAAGAAGTTTAAACGTACTTTCCTCCTTCCGCAAAATTCGGTTCCAGAACTCCATTGGTTCACTCCATGATTTATTTAGCAGAATAATTCGAACAAAATTAAACAAAGATAATAGAAATTATTGGGTGGTCACGTTTTTGTAATATATGAAATGCTTGTCTTATGAAACTTTTAGCAATGTTAGATGTCTTCATAGCGATCAGTTTGTATCATTATATATCACTATATGATGGAAGGTCCATACCATGGACCTCCAACGTCGTTGAATTTCCACCTATCAAATCTAACCCAATTTCATGGAAAGTGCGGTCATCCAGGTCGCTGCTAAAATAAAACCTAACCTAGTGATTTAGCTTTAACCCCATCTATGAAATTTGTACCTGGCAAGTACCCGTCTAGTATATAGCATAATAATGCCTACAGGGTTCAGAAAATGATTGCTACTTTCAATCTTCAATCTGGAAGAATCGTTGATACCAACCAAAATTCTCGTGTCTTAGTTGTTCATCCAAATTCAAAATGAAACCAAAAAGTACCATAATGTGCGAATTTCCTTTTTTGGTCCAGTGAAATAGCATCATCAAACTTCTCATAAACCAAGATGACTGATATTTCTGTAAAACAGATATAAGTGATCATCATTATTAAACGCGAAAAAACTTAAACTATGCTGATGTTTTTTATAACTAACTCCCGTCGTAACAATCTTATTGACAGTACCGACACGAGTCGGAGAAGGTCTAACTCAATGATCATGGCTAACTAGATGAATATTTCTTGGTAAATAAGACTATCACGAATTAAATAAATTATGACCCCTTTAAAAAAAAATTTTAGTTCATTTTTCTTTCATTTAGAGTTATTGTATTACACTTCAGTCAACGTTATTTGAAAGGGATTTTCTACAAAATATTAAAAACAATTAATTTATTTATTCTTACAAATCTCGTTCACCGATAAATATTCCTCTGCAACCACAAAAATAGTTCTACATACCTTTCTTTATTTTGTGTTTTGGGGTACTATTTAGTACGATTCCTGGTGCACGTTCATTAAAAGATCCCTGCTGTATCCTTAAGAATGGGTATAAATGTGTTATTGTAAATAAAAATGACACATTGTCATGTGTAAATCACATGGATTTTGCTCACGTGAAACAATGTTACAAAGTTTGGTATAAATGTAGAAACGGCATAGAATGTATAAACTGAATATCAAGTTAGTGACAGATCTGCTATTCACATGTCGGATCCCATCCGCATACGGATAAAAGAAAAATATTCAATTTTTTGTGTGAGGCGACAACATCAAGGGTGAGAAGCTTCACTCGAAGCCTACAATGATTTTCAAGCATCATGGATTCTAAAATAACACAGGATGATATATATAAAAACTCATGTATTCGTGTGTTATAAATATGCCAGAAATGTCAATTTTTTGGTCAATACACAATCTAATAGTTCTTCATAAATAATAACCTCTTAACGATATACTATCCAACAGGATATTTTTTTTATTATATTAGTAAATTTTATAAACGTATGGAACACCACATAGATATAGAGCAAGACATTCTCTTTAAAAGGAAAAACAATTATAGCATAACGATTTTATCTCATTATTTTAGTGTCTAATTAAATTGACTGAGTCGAAGAATTGAAAATCGAATTATGCTCAAAGTTCTCTAACATCTCTTAATCTCGTTCATTTGAACGCTCCAACAATAATAGAGTAGGTAAATAATTAATAAAAATCGTGTCAAAAAAAGTTAATTAAAATTATACAAAAATACTTTTCAAATTGTTACTATTTTATCTTAGCCCATAGGAAGATGCACATTTTTTAATTGATTTTCGAACTTCTTTCTCGGCAGTAAATAAAATTATTATTAACTTGATATTAATATAGCTCAAAATTGCATTAAAATTGCTTCAAACACCAGTATTATCGCGTCTTTTAAATACAAAATGAACAAAGTTTCATTAATTTCGGTTTCTTTTAATTTTTTTTCGCATCAATGAAGTTGCGAGATCGATGCCTGTTCCCAACCAAATGTGCAGAATATCTATGAACTTCAATTGCACTTTTTTTCGTCTTGCACAGAATCGACCTAACCTCTTCAAAACACCATTAAACCTTACTTGATCCATAATGAACATATTGATGAAATTCGTATCTCTGGCATAATTTTCAATTCTTTAATAAAATTTGGTAGGCCCTATCGACTCCTCAATCTTTAATTTTAAAAATTTACCGTCATATTCGTGAAAAACGACCCAAAAATCCACATATACACATTTTCTCGCGATTTCGAATTTCATAGAATTTCGGTATTGCCACCATCCTGGATTCGCCATCTTGAATTTTAAAAATCTAACCTAATATTCCTGATTAACGATCCGAAAACCCCTGCACCAAATTTTGGAACAATTATATCACACGAATTTCATTAATAATATTCATAATTGATCAAAGAAGATTTATTTTTCAGGCATGTGGACATTTTAAACACGTTAGGTTGATTCAGTACAAAATAAAAAAATTGCTAGTAAAATCTCGCAGATTTTGCGCAATTTGGTTAAGAATAGGCGTCAATCCCTCAACTTTATTGAGGCGAAGAAAAAGTCACAAAAAGCAAAACCCACGAAATTATGTTCATTTATTATTTAAAATGCGCGATATTGGTTTTTGAAGCAATTTAAATGCAATTTTGACTTCGCCAAGTAGAAGAGTACACTCCAAAATTGCGGGGTTAGACTTTCAAGTGAATATTAATCTTATCTCCTGTTAAGCATGAAGGTACAAAATCAACTAAAAAATTTGCTATGAGGGAGAATAAACCAATAAAATTTGCCCTATAAGATACACCTTTAAACAATTTTTTTAAATCATTTCCGTATTAATTTTTTTACGAGGAATTCAATGTTGCTATAATAAAAAGGGAAACAAAAATTTGTTTGCCCCAAATTTTAACTTGAAACGAAAATTTGTTTTTTCAACAAAAATGTTAGTTTTTTCTACATGAAATTAAAAAAAATTGAGGTGAAAGAGAAAAACACATTTTCTAAATCATTATGCATGGATTTAAAAAAAAATCAATTTTGTATGTGGGTCAACATAATTTTCTATGCCTTTTCTTCTATCACCAAATTTTCAATATATAATAATTTGAATACCTTAGGCTTAAAGACAGCAAAAATTGCCTTAAACAAAAGTCGCAAAAGGCTGAATTGGTAGCAGATTTGACCAATTTTTTATTCTCGGATAAAGAAATTTCCTAGTCAAATTAGCACTCAGTTTATCTAGGAACGACGTAACCTGTACAATTTAATTCATATTGCAAACAAAAAGGTTTGAATTTGAGTTAAACAAAGTTAAAATTAAAATAAAAGTAGACCAAAAAAATAGTTCCCCTCTACAAGGCTAATAAAAAAGTATCACATGCTAATACTCAGCTGCACATCTGATCTAAAATTTCAAGAATAACATAAAATCAAGTTTTAGAACTAATTTCTAAGATCTCTGAGCAAAAATGTGTTAATTTTTAATATACCAATGAAAGTTAACCAAACAACATATGGCTCTATTTAAATTTGACATGTTCGATTTTTTATTGCTATCATAACCATAAAGAAATGGAAATTAAACATTTTAAACTAGAAGTTTAAGTAATATAATTGTGCCATTCTTCATAAAAAATTCTACAGGGTGGTCCGTTCACAGAAGGGTAAAAAAAAACAATTTTCCTAGAATTATGATATAAGATCCATTTCAAATGAAAAACGAAATCGTATATGGGATCGATGATCCATCTATATTATATAAGAGACTGATGTTTACTGGGCAATCCCCCTTTATGATTTATGTCAGTTTCTCTAGAATATAATTCTCACACTGATTTATTTCATGCATGAGTTCTCGACACCACATTTATCCATTTCTGTTTTTTACGTTTTCAAACTTTAAACTGAAATTAAAGAATTATAAAAAATTTCTTGATCAGAATTAACCGTGATTTGGTCAGTATATTTGCAAAATATTAACAAATACACTCCTTATAATTCCGAAGGAAATAAATCATCGATTAGCTAATTTTCACTCTTAAAGAACTCTTCTGTTAGAGTAACTCATTTTAATTTTGTTATTCCAAGAAATTGAGCGGGAAAACTTCAATAAATATTTTACATCAGGAGAGTAATTAGGTCAATAAAATGCCATAAAAATAGCAAAAAAATTATTTCTGTACTGATTTTGTTTCTTTTTGTTATTCAATATTTCTAAGCTCTCAAATTGTTTGAAAGATTTTGAATATGGACCTATAACCATATATAACCTTAGCAACATTTGTAAATAATGGTTTAATATATATCCAAAATGCCAAAGTAACTATTTTTATTCCTGTAAGTGACCAATCGACTATTCATTTTGAATTCATATTTTATATGTTACTTTCGACGGCAGAGAACATTTACTTTAATTTTTTCAACGGGATGTTTTTTGTAAAGTGATTCTCCGTAAAATGCATCTTATATAAATAATTACATGCATGGGGAATTTATAGGCGGCTGGTATTAACTATTTTTTATAAGCCCGGCAGCATACAAGTAGCTGCGATAAAAAACCGAATTCATTTCCAATCCTGACCTTCAAAATTCCTTTCACGAAGAATAAGTACATAGTGCCTTAGGCCTTGAGAAACAATCCCTAAGTAATATCTATGACACGAGCCTCGTTGATCCTTTCGAATTTAAGTATGCAGTATCTATCTTCGCTTTCACGTAAACTAACGAAACTTTTGATACACGACCAAATTTCACAGCTTTCTAACCGTTAGAGACGTTAATGACTGATAAACTGACCGGTAATTATATCGACATTGGTGTTGAAATCGATATTAGGCCGTTTAATGTTATTACTATAACCATATACTTCTTGAACGACTAAGATTGTGTTATAATAGTGGACTTGTCACATTTAAGTTAGCGCACACGCTCGAGAAATTACTTGGATAAACGACTAAGAGAACGTAGCGAAATTGTTTTTCGTAATAACTTCGGCTTTAAGGGTCGCAAGTTAATACACGAGTTCAAAAGTGAAATGCGTTTAAAGTTAATTTTGGATATGTGTCAGTGACCTTACAGTGTACTTCTGACCGAATTCCCAAAACCTTTGAATTTTACTTGCATTTAAATTTTTAATAGAATTCTTATGTATGCTGCAGGTAATTTCATAGTTATTTAATTGTTACCGTTAATATTTTTAATGTAAAAAATGTTTTATTATACATATAGTTTCTCCCTTTTATGAATATTATCTATTCCTATAGTTGGTCATTATTAAAGAAATAATAATAATTTTTATTCAATTTGCGACTTTAAGTATATCATAGTTGATTTTTATAACCCAAATTGCTATTCATATTGATAATTTAACAAATTGTACAGGATTACATAACTTTTTTAAAATGTGTTTCGTTATTCTAACACAAAACTCAACAATAAATCAGTAAAACTGGAATTTAATAAGTTTTAAATTGACTCAAACGATCTGCATAAAATCTTAATTCCAACTGATTAACGCAATCATGAACATTGGTCCATCACATCCAATATTGAAATGATGATATCCTATTTAAATTTAGCCATACAAGAAACATAAATGTACCTTGCTCCATGAGTTTCCAGTGGTCTCTTTGTCATTACTAGTATGGAAT
The DNA here is from genome assembly GCA_030407085.1 of Trichopria drosophilae. NCBI lineage: Eukaryota > Metazoa > Arthropoda > Insecta > Hymenoptera > Diapriidae > Trichopria > Trichopria drosophilae. The sequence continues at coordinate 197,343,958 of CM059582.1, forward strand.
ACATAGTAGATTTCACCTTTTGCACCTTTTTTTAAATTTGTAATCAGTTTTTTCGTTGTACGAACGTACTAACCCCACGAACAACCATTCTTATAGTCTAAATCATGTTTAAAACACGTTGGAATAGGTGGGTCCAATATCCAGCACAACACATTTTTTTACCGGGCCTGTGTTATTATTATTATAATGATTATATTTTGGATAAACCATTTTGAATGTTTCAATACGCGTTTATTAAAATCATAATCAATGAAGAAAAGTGTCATGCGGTAAAATGCGTATCATGTTGGAAATACTTAAATACACCAGAGTAGTTAATGCTGCTGTTTTAGTAATAGGTACTCTTTGTAATAGTACTTGTCATTATCGGCATGCTTCCTATTGCTAATGATACCAAATATAGTTTTTAGTAGTTTTACATTGTTTTGCAGTGGTATTAGATACTGATTGTCTTTATTGGTGTAAACAACTACTAAAAAACAATAGTCTATTTATTTTTCTCAGTATCCCAGTGACAAAATCTAACAGATTAAGTGAATTTTTTGAAATTCTATATACGTATTGGACCTGTCATTTCCAATTTTATAAAACTGTTGTCTAATTTATAATAAGTAGTCCAAAACCCATGTTATTAAATTTCGAAACTATTTAACTTTTAAATCTAAAAGTTCATTCCGTTGGATCCGCCATTTAAATTCCTTGACATTTTACTGAAGTTTCCTTTTGTTTTATTTAATAAAATCGTTTGTTACGGGGTCCATTGCAATTTTCATGAAAACGGTTTGTATAATTCATTTTTTTCTTGAATATAGGAAAAAGGATTTAATATTATTAAAAAGTTGACATTTTCTGCTTTAATCGAAGCTTTATTAGAAATTTGTTATTTAATGTTTAAAATCGAAAATAGCTCCTTTCAGAGTAAACCCCACACCAAGAATTAACTTGGAAATATCATTTGAAATGAAAATTTTTACGCCGATTTCCAGTCGGCTAAAATTTTACTATTAATATTGCAATTATTCCTAAAATACAAAGAATATCTAAAATAATTTCCGCATAATACGTAAAATAATATATTCCGTATAAAATTATATGTAATTACGTCCATTATTGTTACCTTTCTGTAACAAAAGAAAATCGTAATAAAGACGAAAAAATTTAATTTGTTCGTTTTAGTTTCATTTAAGCTTCAACTGCTTTGACGGCCTGCAATAAAAAGGTTGCACAGGCATGGTTTATTACTTCTTACAAGTAAACAGATATGTATGCAAAGTGGAAATAGTGTGGGGTTACATTTAATTTACAATTTTTAAAAGCATGAAAGTTGAAAGTTTTGTGGATTTGCCCATACGTCCGTTACAGTTTACTTGAAGTTTATTACACTTTATTAAAACCACAAAAAATGAAAGAATACTGGATTCGACTTTGCATCCAATTTTGACCACCAAGAAACTTTTCGAGTTACTGAATGACAGTAATAAATTGTTGATTTGGCCATTTTATGTCTCGTTTTGGAGGCGTATAACGACCAATGTAAGATAGAGAGTCATCATTGTTAAAAATGGCAATTTTCCACCTATTGAATCAAAAAATTATGTTAGCACAACGTCAGTAAAAGTCATTTTAACTAACTCTAATGAATATAACTATTAGTTCTCGGTTTAGTTTTCGAGAAAATTTTCAGTTTTGTTAAACATGAGGAGTTACCTGCTAATTATATTTTTATTACCATCCACATAATTACTATATACATAAATATTGTTTGCTATGTTTTGAATGTAATGAATCAAAATATACTTGTCTGTGTGTGCACTGACATGAATGAGGCGGCCTTTGGGTATCTATGCGAAATTCTATAAATCCTTCGTGCTGATTTGTGATGAAACAAACATCTGTAATATTGGAAAATAATACATTGATAGCGACGGTTCGAACATTCTACCAATGTTCGTTTACAACATGGGTTATTATTAAATAGTGCAATTTATTAAAAAACTTACATTTTTATTTCTTAGCCCTATATGTTTAATGCCGTCCCTTAAAAATAAGTTACAAGTATGGTTTGTCATTCCAAATTGACCGACTAAACATATACACTGTAGGAAAAAAGTATGTTGTAAAGTAAAAAAAAATCGTTATATATTCTGTTTAAGACAGGTTTAAGATTATTTTCTAAGATTGTTCACTCATAAATTGTATTACAAGTAATAACTATAATAATTTTGTGTTTTAGGTGAGTTTCCGTTCAACTTCAATTGTTCTTAACCGAGTAGTGGTAAGAAAAATTACATCGAATAATTATACATAATAATAGCACAATATGCTGCATTATCGAGAAAAATCTACTAATAATGTAAAACTATATGATATTTTCAAATATTTTGAATTTTTCGGTTCAGAAGATATTTTATCATCATCGCGAGGAAATTTGTTTTTAAAAAAAGTATACCTGTCGCCATGATGAAAGTTTACTAACTTTTATTACTTCGTTAAATTCTAATTTTATTTTTGCAATTTGTAACGCTTTTTATTGAACCTTGTTAGTGACGTCAGATATACTTGTGTTGAATATACTTTTTAACGAAGCATTCTACATTATAGGCGGGGTATCTATTAGCTGCCAATTTTACTTCGGTTTAATATTATGCACATTAAAAACTACGTTTATTGTACAAATATAATGTTTTATAGTATCTATTAATAAGTAATATGACTATTATTTTTTAAATAATATAATAATAAAAAGAAACGAATAAATTATAGGAATCAAGTGTAAAAATGATAGAAATTCCTTCTCTATTATTTCCAATTAAGGTTGTCAAAACCTAATCTTAGTTACACGTTTAAAATTATTTTAGTGTGAAATTCACTTAAAGTATCAGATATTATGCCTCATTATCAAATATCGTACACATTTCAACTTAGCGGTTACTTAATAACTATTGTTACGTCAGATTACATTTTAGCGTACCATTAAAGAGAAAGTAATGTACTTTTCGTGAATAATATCTCACAATTCGGATCGTTGACACTATTTTTCTCAGAAACGACGGTGTTAGAAATAAAAAATACTTTCAAAAACTCTTGCGTTGGAAAACTGTTCACTTACGTAAACTTTAAGTTAGTTGCTGTGAAGTTATTTAGCACTTAATTAAATATATCGCGTATAATATTTTAATGATATAGAAATCAATAAAAATAATTCCAATTGTGGTTTAGATTTGTTGTTTTAAACAAATCTAAAAAATGTCGTTTAATAATATCTACGTTAATAAATTTGTAATTTGAATTGTCAAATGTAAAACTTTATTTCATTTAAGAGAATATTTTCAGCAATAATATTAGATGCGCTAAAAAAAGGAAATATTTGAATTTTGACTGGTCAAATAAATATACAATGGAGGATTTTTTGTCAGTATAGGTACTTAACGAAAATAGGAAAAAATTAATCGAAAAGTAATCGGTATTGTTTTTTGTTCCATCAATTTGAAACGATGATTGATTAATATGACAGTTTCGATAAGGTAATAATAAACGACAGAATTTAGTAGTTTGTATTTTATTAATATCTTTAATGAAATAGAACAAAAGTAGAATAACAACATTTTCTTTCCGAGTGCCATTGTACGATTTATTTTTTCACATTTTTTACCAATTTTTTTTTAGATTTTTTTAAACTTTTTTTTTTAAAGGAAATAAATCTAAATTCTATAAAGTAACTAAACCTTATTTGAAATATATTTATGAAAATGGTGCATTCACAACATTTTTCGATTTTTTTTACCAGGGATCCGCGGTCTAAAAAAACTCAATTTTTATGTTGAAACAAAAACTTTTTTGGTTTTACATAACAAACACAATAGACATATCAATAGTTTTTTTTAATACATTAAATTTTGTTGATGAAAAAAGTTGGGGCATTTCTGATAAAAATCGTCACTCTATAGTTCAAATAAAATGTTTACAATATAAACAAAAATCGTTGACAAAAATTATTAAAAATACCATTCAATGATGGTTTTTTGTCTGTTTGATTGAAAAAAAAAACACGTTTAAAGTACTGTAAACAAACTTGTTACAACTATTTTTTTTACTAACCTCGGAAAAAAGCTTAAAATATAAATTAAACCACAAATGAAACAAAATTCTAAAAGAAAAAACGAAAGTGTACATAACGTCATTTACTTTAAGTTTGATCAATTCCGACTCTTGTCTTTTGATCCCAATCTAAACACACAGTCGACTAGACATATTATGTCATCGATTATTAACATGCGTGGAAAGGAATTCCGTAAATCGATGTTTAATTACTAAAAAAATCCTACTGGGTAATTTCGTAAACCACAAATTTACATAAAAAAATTCATATCTCAAAGGAAAATGATAGTTCGATTACCTGAATTCTCGAGCGCAAATTCGCCTTTGAGGGATAAACTTGCAAGTCACGAAAATAAAATATCCCAACATCAATTACAAACATACCGTCAGAACAATTAATCAGTCACACATTTTCCAGTCCATATTTACGAGGAATGTGGATTCACCATATCCCAAGGCCTCGATAACAAATAATCGATCATTCTTCCTAATGATGAAACGCCATCATTTTTTTCCATCCAGACTCACGCCAATTTTTCGAACCGCGAACCGACAGGTGTATAGAGCTATTGAGTTTTTTTTTCTGATCCACAGGCGCTTCCTAACCGCAGGATCGATTTGCCTCGATCGCACGGATCTTCTTTGCTTCTCGCCGATCTTTAACCGCAAGCACATGTCGTTAGCCTTCGGCAAACAAGAAAATCTTACCGGCTTTTCCCTTTCGTTCGTCATTGATGATCGACAGGGGAAGGCGACTAGTTCTTCTACGGTAAAAATCGCCTTTCAAAGTCAAGTCGACCGGCGCGTAAGCCCGACTGGATTTCATTCGAAAGCCATGCTTTTATGGTGATAATGTATTCACACGCGACTGTTGCTGCTTCCCGATGTTAAAGCAGGAATTCGAAAGAGAAAATCCATAAACACGGTAGTGGAATGTCGTTGATCGCCAGCTTCCTTTTTCACAACCTCGTTATTTTCCCCTAGCATTTCAAGCACGTCTTACCGAGGAAAGTGCCGGGTTGCTTTTTCTACGCCTTTTTCAGCTTCGTACTCCGGCGACTTTATCCAATATTCCGTTTTTGTCCAAGACTACTTCGACGTCCAGAAGTACACGTCAGTTTACAGTTATTAGCTTCGCTATGGGTAAAAGAACTACTGCATTTACGTTAATCCGGCTTGAATACCTCACTTATTGCACTGCGAAAACAATCGATCTGATTTCGTTGCTGAATGGGATGATACGTCTTTCAAAAGGTTCATTTATGGAATATTTCAAGCAACGGCTGATGTTAAAGTTACATAAATCTTGTTGAATGGCCTGCAATTGCGTCTTCAAATAGGAAACCCGACATGATCGGTACTAACCAATAAATTGCAAAATGTCGCATTTCAAGACATTTATCCATTTCAATTTTTCCTATTCCGAGTTTTGTTATCTTCCAAGGTCATTTCAGATTATCTGGAGACCACCAATGCAGGTTGGAATGTTAGTATTATATCAGCAAATCCTAAACCTTCTTGCTGTTGTAACCTGTAATAACTGATGCATAATAAAAGGAGTCATCATATCATCTGTAAACGTTACTGATGTGGATAGAATAGTGGAATTGGGTCAATCACGTTGAATTATGATGATCAGGCCTTCAAGGGCATTCCTAACGATATCTAGATGCCTTCCAGGATATCCATCCAACACCATCTTCAATGAAGATCCCGAAATTTATTTGTCCATGATATTCAACGGAAGAAGAGTGTCTTCCATGATTAATACGAGTCAGCAGGTTACTTTCTTTCCATTTTTAGCAGCGAAGAAGTTGATGATAGTGATTATGACTTGGAGACTAATATCAATTGTTTGGAAAATTTGTTTAGTGTGAGTGACGTTCCTTTTTATCTAAATCATTTGAAATAAAACTGGTACAATATTTGGACTTCTCGAACTGACCAGTCAATGATCTTCACGGACCTGTTAGCACCTTCAGCTATTTTGATATTCTAGGCCTCTCCAATGAGATGAGATCAGCTGGTCCCTGGACACCACCATTAGAATAAAGTTGTACAGATAATTGAAATGGTGTATATTTTTTTCTTTGCCGATAAAACCGTCACATTACAATTTCCATTACATAATTTCCATAACAGAAGCCGTACATCGATAAATTGTATGCATCCAGTTCAATAATGATGCACGTTGCATATTAACTTCATATTTCGGGAAAAGCTAGTATTTAACACGAAAAACTCGTTAAGTCGGAAATACCACGATTACCATAAAATCCTGCGCCCTTTTTACAGAGTTTCATATGTGTCATCGATCTACCGCGCGTCGACACGAGCGACCCACTTTCGAAATTCGCAGAAGCGAATTTAAAAACACGTTACCCGTGCAAAGTCGTGTGCATTCGCGGCCTCGTATACGCAAAAAGCGAACGATGCATACGTGGACCCATACATGTAAAATGGAAACGCGAAACGATAATGGGCGCTCCACAAAATCGCGGACTTTGATGTCGTTCCCGTGAAACGCCTTTGGCGCTTTTTAACATTCAGCAATCGCTGCAAGCTGCTGGCTGCACGATTCTCCGATGATGAACATACGTGGAAAAACCCTCCTTCGTTATATTACCAATCGCATAGGGTGGATTGAATTCGTGCATCTTGCGGAAGGACTTTGTGATCTGCGGATATTAAAATGTTTTGGTCATGTCATTTATATGCATTTATCAGCATGTAAATATCAAAGAGGGATGAAGGTCATTCGGAACTCGAGGACCAGCTTGAACTAGGAATATTTCAATGGTGTATACGACTAAATAAAGAGATACAGTTTTGGTCAATAAAATGGCGTATATTTTGACCAAAAAATAAGATGAAATTATATGGTGAATTCAAATTCTTCGAGGACTCTTCTATCTTTTTGGAATTTAGTACAACCAATCTAAAACAACAATAGAATACCATCTTCCTGCGTGTACATTTTACAATGATGCAAATAGCTCGATAACTCTATTCATTCCAAATTGTCTATCCAGAACTGTATTTCTGAAAATTTGCCGCTGCAGTGGATGATAATGGTGTTAAGGGCCTTCGAGTGCTCCAGGGGTATCAGAAACGCGCTGAAGTTTGGAGCCATAATCGTTCATTTTTCAGACATGTTTTCGAAAATGTCTTTCCAGAAATATGTTCCTCATCACAAGGATAATCGGGTAAAGTAATGTAATAGGTATTTATTGCTTAAAAAGAGAAGAATCAATCCTGCCGGTGTCATGTCAAATTTTGAGGTTTAGATTTTCCTTGTCAAGTTGTCGGGTTCCACGCCAGAAATCAAACTTTGCAGTTTGATTTTACCAAATTATAAGTACCAAGTCATACGTATATTACTTCACTTGGTAGCCCTTTCGAAGTCACAACTATTTCTATAAACAAATTTTGAAAAATATTCTGTAAATTAACATTTACGACCCAAAGTTTCCCTCTTTTGTTGACAGCGTTGGTCCGCTCGTGGGGTCTTAACTAACCAAACTTCTCTATATCTGTCGACATCAGCTGATTAACATCTATTTGAGGCAAGCCCTAGTGGGTTGCTATATCTTCTGCAGTCTGCAATCCAAACCCCCTACGACTTCTCGTTCATTTGGAATATGTACTGGTAGACTCAAATTCTCCTTGCTACAAACTTAAACTATAATAGGACTGACTCTGTTATAATCATCGACTTTCGGACTACTAATTTTTAATACCATGGCTTTCATTATAATATCGAATTAATGTTATTTCACGAGCCCTCTCATAAATTGTACTCCGACCTACTATATGCAACGATCTTACAAACCTAATTTCGAAAGTTTGTTAAAAAGCATGATTTGGCAAATCAAATTTGGAAAGATATTAAAAAATTCACCGATAGGATACCTATGAGTTCACACTTATCACCTACACTAGAAGCTATTGTTTTGGTGAGTGCGGGTCGAAATAGCGACAAATCAAAAAGTCGACAGGACAAAAAACCGGCAGTCAAAAAACCGACAATCAAAATATGTCAGTCCTCTTTTCGTTGTGTCTATTTTTTGTTGTGTCGGCTTTTCGACTATCGGCTTTATGACTGGCGGTTTTTTAACCTGTCTTTTTAGTTGATATATACAACTATATTATTACACACTTTTAATAACCATCATCAAAGTTAGAGTTCAAAATAGAAATTGAACAAAATTTTAATTTACCTTTATTAGATACGATATTCATTCGAGATCAAAATGATCTTTTATAGCACAGGAAACCAACATGTTCAGAAAGATTTCTGAACTTTACATCAGTTTATTATTATTGACTACAAAGTATGTCAGTAGTTTAAAAAAGTAAGAAGATATACTTTTGATGGAAAATTACATATAACCAGTTTCTTAATACAAGACTAAGTAATTATAAAAAACTTAATAATTAATAACTCGAAACTTACACCAGAAATACTTTCCGTATTGGACCTTTTGCAAATATTTCATACTTGATTTAAAAAATCATCACGTGATTCATTATAAACCAAAAATATACATCTGTAAACATTTCGGTATGTAATAAGAAAAATTTCTCAAATATAAACAAATATTTTCGCAATTCAATGTTTTTATTCTTTAGCAAAGCTTTCGATTTATTAATTACAAATTGACTTTAGAAGTAAAAAAATGTTTCGTCGGCCGAAAGCGGCATCAAAATCATCAATAATTCTCATTCCTTCCAGTAAAAATCATGATTGCAAATAGTTGATATTTTCAATTCTGTTCAATTCCAAAATTACAATTATTAATACTTTTAGTATTTTTTTTTATTACTTCTTTTTAATAAAAAATATATTACTTTTGAAATTATTACATCCCAATCGTACCTCTACAGATCTTTGATCGTATATACTTCATTTTATCACAGGAGTTGAACAGGGATACTGCATCCTCTCAAGTTTATATACGTACGTATAGGACAAACAATATCCGGAACGATCGGTAATAGTGAATACAGTCGGCCCGCAGGTATAGAGTTACCATTTTTATTCGATTGCGTAAAAGATCCACGTGATCATGGTTCTCCATTCCATGGCCAGGTATCCTTTTGAAATCCTAACATCTCGTATACAAATAAACAATTATTATTCTTAAAATAACATTTTGCATAAACTACTTCAATAAGAACAATATAATAACAACAAAATTATATTTATATTTTTAAAGTATTTTGATATTTGTCTATAAAGTTACCTAGCCGGTAAGAAAAATTTACTGAAAATTTCCATATTTTCATTGAAATAATTAACTGATATCTAATATGAAAATTTATGAACACTTTGATTAGTATATATATTCACAACGCTTGAAAAAAAGGTTCCATATACGTTTTGAAAAATTTCAGAAAAGAGGTATGGCGATTTTTGGAATTTAGAAATATACCCATACAAAAGTGTTGCAATTATTGTTTTTTACAATGTACTTAAAATTCTTGCATAAATCCAAAATTGTCCTAGAAATTGTATCATCTTTGATATTTGGAGCTGAACTTTCATGTGCACATGCTATATTATTTTTTTTAAATATATTTACGAAATTCAGGTTGAAAATATTAGAAATATACTTACAACAATAAATGTAGTATTAAAATGTTAAACGTTTAGCAAACTTTACTCTAAATAACTGAACGGATTCCTACAGTAAAAGTCCTCAAATTCTCATCCCAAATAACAAATTTTCGGGTACATGTAAAAAAACCGAATTTCAAAAACCCAAAATATTGTAAAATCTACATTTAAAAAGCTGACATTGTTGTTTTCATGAATATTACAGCTTTATGATTCATTGGCTTTTTGACAGTCATCGTTTTTTGAGTGTCGGTTTTTTAAATGTCGATTTTTCAATGTTTCGGATTTTTGAAATTCGGTTTTTTGACATATGTCCAAATTGTCGAAAAATGTTACTTAGAATACAACCCATTATGATATCAATATTATTTTTTCATTTTATTTTAATTTATGTATTCCCATACGGAATAAATAAATTAAGCGTTACATGTTTGAAAAAGAAAAATGGAAAAAGAGACTAAACTATGATTTACATAATTTCATCTGTGGCTGCGAAGATGCTCTCACGTGTAGCATTAATTTCTTAGTAAATATAAACAGGTTTCAAATAATTAATCCATGTTTTCAACAAGATTCATAAAAAATATACATAAACGAAGGACTGTATTTCCTTTTGGCAAACTCGTTATTTTTATAATTTTATATTTTTATAAGTACACAAAATTATTTATTAATGGGTTGTAAACAAACGTTAGCAAATTAGTATGATGATTTACATCGTTGCATAATAGTTTTATATAACATACTGAGTCTATATGTATTTGATAGTCAATAATAATGCTTGTGCTAATTTATATGATTGCCTTTACATCATATACACGAATACATAATTATGGATTAGAGAAATAATATATCAATCAGTAAACGCGTGTACATTTTAAACTAATTATTTAAAAATCTCAATGTATTTGTTCGCGTTCATGTTCTACTGCAGAAGTAACACATAATATAAATGAATTGCGTTTTTATGAACAAAAGAAGAAATATGCAATTTTTTTTTAATTTTCAAAAAACGTTTTACTTCTAATATCAGGACGTCTTGTGCCCTATAATTTTTTGAAAAAAGTAACGACGAAACTTGAAAAGTTTTCGAGATTTAAACAAAAAATGTTCAAAAAGTCACTGAAAATATCACTGTCCATTGTGAAAATTCAATTTTGTTCGACAAATAATTCTGCCGAACGGATTTTGTCATCATAAAAAAACTGTAGAACAAAATTTTAAAAATATATAAACATATCTTAATCTCTTGTTCAATACAAGGTGAAACATTTATTATTTGTTGGGATCTGTTTTTTGTTCACACAAAGCAACGAAATCATTTTTATTATAGAGTTTATATTTACTTTTATTTTTGGCAGTTAATGCTCAAATCTGTAAACAATAACCAGCATAATAATCCATTGATTTCTTAATTCAGGTTGTCAAACTTGATTGTTTTTTTTTTTTTATTTAAAACTTTCAAATCAGTTACAGATTTATTCGCTTTACATTGCCAGAAATAGGCTAATAACAAATTAGACATGAGAGTGAGATACTTTACATAAAATTACATTTGATTACAGAAAAGTGCTACATTTGAATTGGTAAATTTGCTACTACAAATTGACTAAATGCGCAGTGAACATTTGTTAGTTTTTTTTAATATTTTTCGTTACTTTAAAAATACATTAAAATTATAGTCTCAAATAAAAATAGATTAATAGTTCTGCTGTTGATTTAAAGCATTTGGAATTCAATTATCTCAGCAGTACTTCATATAGAACTTCTGTTAGTATTTAAAAGTGAGAAATTTCATAATAAAACAAACATAAAATAAACATAAAATTCTCGTAAGAATAAAATGAAAATATAGTTATGATCTTACATGTTTATATATTATAAACCAGTAAATTACATTTACTACGCTACTAGAATACTGAAAATTTAAGTAAAACTAATTTTTGTACGATTTCCGCTAAGAGAAATGAATTTATCATTCGTGTTTCAACGAGATTATTAAACTCTGACTTCATTAATATATTTCATTCTGATTGAATTATCCGACCTTCCATTTCGATTCCTACTTTCGTATTTTCATTAATACACATTTACTAAGGATATAATAAACATTAAAAACCATCTAATGAGACACTTTTGATATATTGTGGAAATTCGAAAACATTCAATACTAAATGATTGAAAATATTAAAAAGAATGGGTAAATCAATGAATTTATGTAACATCATATGATAAATTTAACAGAATTGGCAATAACTGCATTTGAATATTTGGCAAACGAAAAAAACGCTATTGCGTGTGTGATGAAATTTATATATGTCTGTAAAGCAATATAGGTTCTGCTGTTGACTCAACAATCACTGTCCTGATTCATATATGTCACTGCATGTATATGTAAATTGTCAATTAAATAATTAATGAGAATATATGGAGTTCTGAATTTAATACGAAACGAAATTGTTATTTAGTGATTAATATTTATCCATGGTACATTTATGTTGACGCACACGTAATATACCGTTTATTGAGCATATTACATCAAAGAAAAATTTACATATATAAACAGTTCAGATTGTGATTAAAATCGCAGTAATATACACAGTGATCTTCAAGAATTAATATTCTAAATCTCAATTATTTAAAAAATACCAATAAGACAATGAAAAGTGAGTCACCAAATGAATTAGTAATCATTTTTGCTAATAAAAAGTTAAAACCTACTAATGTACTACTAATTCTACAAAGTACTAAACTAAAAAAGTCAATATCTACTTATAGATTAGTAGAATTCTACTAATGAATTACTATTTTCGTACTATTTGTCAGCAAAAAACTTACTAATTGATGGTATCCTACTTTTCGCTATAGATAAGTCGTTTTTTATTAATTCAAATTTAGAGAGTAGATATGACGAAAATGTAGCTAAAATTGTTAGATCCTTCTTTCCCCCAAAATATAACCGTTGAAAACTGTCGTAAAAAATGTCCATTTAGGACTTGATTTGATCTAATGGGTAACTTCGAACATTTTCGTCGCCAAATTGAATCCTCCATTTTTAATGTTCAAGATGACCCTAGATTCGAGATCAGAAACGTAAAAATATATTTAAAAAAATCAAAAAATGTAGGTGACGGTATTTTTATTATTTTTCAATACGCTAATTTTATAAATAAACAACTAAGGGTCCCCGCATAATAAAATGCTAGATCGGTTCGATTTATTAATAAAATTCCAAATGAAAAATGTGAAAAAAAAACTGCCAGGAAAATGCAGGAGACGATTTTTTGTGATTTTTAACAAAACGTACAAGATACACATTTATCGTATAGATGTGCGATTCTACAAATCCTGCCACGTTACAAACTTCTGAGGCATAATTTTGGTCGATATTATTGACTGCATTCCGCGGAATTCAGTGGTTTAGAAAATTAATTCTGCATTCTAAAATATTCGGTTTGGACAATTATTAATTCAATTGAATTTATTTGAATCCTTCTGCGGTAAAGTCCTGGTACATTTACCAACTTGGTTCCTCGCCTCCCCCTCCCAACTCCTTATAATTGTCAAAAGAAGGGGAGCGTCGCTTCTCCCACTCTCCTCAATCGCGTTAAATTTATGACGTCACAGCTGGCCCTTCCTGAGGCCCTAACCCGCAAAGTGGGAGGAAAAGAGAGCGGAGGCAAATATAACGGGATGGAAGCGGACAAATATTCTGGGATGCAAATATAACGAGATGCAATTATACCGGGACTCTATATCCACTTCCAATCCTTTTTCGGTTGTTGTTAGCATAAATTGCATAGGGATTTTCACGGTAGGTAAGTTTGCATGGACGACAATGAGAAATAATTTAGCGTATATAATAAATAACGAATGATGTCGTTCAGGTGACTTAACGCGAGTTTAATGATCGACACGCAATCTTGAAAGAGGATGTTGCGACGACGCAATGGATCATTCAATTAATAACCTAGCATAATCCCGCTCATCGATTCGACGTCACTCAATCGTAACCGTAATTTGTGCTATGTAATATACCAGTACCAAATATGACGACATGTATTGCCGTTTAGTAAGGCCGTGTAATTATTGATCGAAGGCTGAGATTTAAATTTAAATATTAGCTGCAAGAAAAAATATGCGAAAATAAGGATTCTTCATGCCACTCGTCCTTTTTAGAGCTCCTGAATCATTGTAATTTCGGATTCTGCGAAAGTCATCGAACGATCCAAGATTTGCGTGTCGGGTCTTTATTAAGTTTATGTAATTGGCGGTGTGGGGAGTGACTTATTCTGAGAAACCAGGTGGTATAACCTGTATTACAGCCATGTTTATGTTTACAAATATTTTTCACGTTTTTTACAGAGTTCAATGATATCAATCAATGTGACCTTTACAGCTACACATTTTTTTTAAATCGATTTATTTTAGTGCAAATTGTCTAGGGGATTTAATCAATTTATATATGTAATCTAATACTTTATGTTACATAAATCTAAAGGTTTGGTGATTCATGCTAATATTAGCGGTTGACTATAAACGTACCCTGGGGGGTTACTTTCCTTACAAATATGCAAAGGATAAAATCTCGACAGTTAGAAATATTTTACTTTAATTGCTAATAATTTCTTCATGTCGTTCATTTTGTATCGAAATAAATACAGTCTAAAATTTAATCGAACTTTGAAGATTGCAACTTTTGCGATAAAATTGTTTATAATATTTATTTACCATGTTGATATTATTTTTTAATTTTTTAAAATGACTTGAAAGGGAGTTGTAGTTTAAAAATATTTGACATCAATGTTCAAAGATAAATTATTTGCAACTTATGTTGCTACCTTACAAATGTGTAATCAATATTTCAAAATTACATTCCAAGGAAGTAAAGTAAAAAAATATCTTCTTGGCTTTTTCTAATAAATATGATTTCAAATTTGCATAAATGTGTATAACTATCAAAAAATTTATTGAAATACAACAATAGTTGAGTAAAGCGGAACTAAACATTTATTTATGCAACAAAAATGTCAAAAAGATAAGATACAGGAAATACTCTCTAACAATTTCTTTGGTACCTGCTTTATGGCACCAAATAACTTTAAAATTTTAAGGAACTGGACAATGATAGTAAGTTTGTCTGCACTGTTCATCATTATGTTTTTTTCATCAGACGCCTGAATTCCAATTTAAAATTGTAAAGAATTTACTAATTTTATGTATTATTATAAGTATAAGTATATTTTAAAAAATGTATATTATAGTCTGTATATTTTTATAAAAGATAAGCAATTTTAGTAAAAATATGAATAAATGTGAAATTTTACTGAAATTACGATTTCACGACATACGATACAATTATAAAAAGTTAATGATAGAACGATCTAGAAAGTTTCTATGACACTATTAAAAAGAAAATATTAAACATTTATTGCTGGTTTGTCAATCTGTACATATACAGTTTGACATTTCGGATGTTATAACATTTGTAAATATCATGCAGTCGTATAGAGAACTGCAATCACGAATTTTCTATTTTACGTGAAAGGTTCGTTCGAAATGTAAATGTTTTTTTTCATTTCGAAACTTAATGGAAAGTTATCAGATCAAACTGTTTTTTATCTTCAGTTTCGATTTTCAAAATCCATTTCTGGGCGAATGATCATATATTTCTTATTTGAAAGATAATTTTGGAACGATGTAATCATAAAAATGCATTTTCAATGTGTGTTTTATTATAAATTGTGTTAATTCTATATTAAGGAAAATATGTTTATACATCATAAATTCTACATACTATATGCATTGTATATCACATGCAGGGTTTCGAGGCTACTAAATCTTATTTTAACCTCGATATTATCTCAACATTGGGAAAGGTGGATCAAAAATGGCGTGCATTATACCACCATTAAACATATTTTAACGTAATAAACAATTAGCTTAAAGTGTCAATATAATGTTTTGCGGGGCCTTGTGATATTATTTTAACCTCTAAATTTCTGTGTTCAATTGAACGAGTCTAACATGGCGAACATTACCTCCAGTATACATATTTTACCACATATCCTCCATTTTTTAATTTTAAAATTTCGAGATTATAATAATATCCAATGATTCCGGAGCATTGTATATCGATACTTTATAATTTCTCTTCTCTTCAAATTATTTATTGTGATGAAATGGGATTGTTGGTGGTATAATATCTGCCATTTTGTATTCGGAATTCCATTAGTATTTGTAATAAAAAGTAACAAATTCAGTTTTACAAGCTTTCTTAAGGCATATTTCTCAAGTTGGAACGTTTTACTACCGTTTTAGATTTTTAATGAGGTCAGAACTGTTTTTTAAAGCGCTTGACCAGACGAACATTTTCAGCCCCTCAAACGTTTTTATGGGTTAATCCAAATTTTTGGTATATTGATGATCCGGTTTACGTGACAATAGTGTCTTCTTTTTCTTTTATAAGAGCGTGACATAAATAAATAAAAGGTCAACACGACTGAAGCGTTCCTTGCATATCTGGAATATTATTTATGTTAATAAATTATTTTAATTTAAGTTGAATTGATTTAAATAACTTTTCCCGTTAAGATTTGTTTCTATTCTTTTGAGACATTTTCTCTGCAAAGAAAACGAAAATTTAATCTCTGTCTGTCGAAATTATAGTCGGGTATAACTTCGTCGATACTGAAACACGGCTTGAAGCTCGATAATTTGAGCGCGAGGGTTTCGCCCTAGGGCGCGAAATCCAGCTTCGCGCCCGGAGTGTTAAAAATGTTATTTATTAATATTTCAGCTGACATATAGTGTGGGTCGAAATTTTGAAAATACGCATTTTCACTTTTTATACATTTAAAGAGCCCCTTCTCCACTTTCTTTCCCACTTAAGTTATAAGAGAATGTTCTCGTAAGCGCAAATTTTCATTAAAAAAACTACAATACGAATTAGTTTTATATTATAACTAACAGCTGTTAGTAAACGAACGAGTATTAAGAAATAACAAACTCCTCACAGGGTCGAGGTTTTTGAGAGAGCGAGGCACCACGGCAACACTAGTTTGATATTTGAATTAGACAATGCCTTAAGACCGAAGTGCATAAAAAATATGTTAAAAAGTTTAAAATTTCAAAACACAAACAAATATTTGGAGAGTAATTCTTTTTTAAGTGATAGAAAAGTAATTGGAAGTATGTAGTCTAAAACCACTAAAAATGGTTCTGGCTAGTGCAGAACCCGGAAAAAACGAAATGCTTGGGGTAGTAGGGAAAATCCTCTTCCAAATGGCTAATTTAAATTTACAAGAGAGTACTAGTGTCGCATAGTACACGTGCTCGGCATGACGAATTCTTCCTATACACACGCACACGTTAATGGTGTGCGCCCGCGCGCATTAAGTACTGCTTCGATCTATACGAACTCTAACGACTTGGCGAACCCAATTAGTAGCGCGCAAGGTGCAAATTGAGCGTATACTCATTGATAAGTTTTATGCTAATTTCCAAAGACGCTAGCAATTAACGGTATCTTTGAAACTACATTCCTCATTTCCGAGAAAAATCGCTAGTTATGAACGTTTGTTCGTTATTGCTAGTCATTTTTTGTTATTTGCAATTGGTTTTTATTCGATCGTAATAACTAATTTTTAGTACCAACGTTATCTGTTATCTAATTTTATAGTTTTTGTTTCTTCGTAATCATGTATTCCTACGACTGTAATTTATGAATGTCAGCAAAATCCAATGTCAATTGCCTATACTTTAGCTGAGAGTATTAACAATTAACTTATATTGAAAAAGCTCCATCATGCAATGGGAAATGTCAACACAATTTATGGTTTGTCATATAAGTATGGTAAATCTCCACTTAACGATGTAACGAAAAGATATTAAATAAATGTAAATTACTTCTTTGAAACGCTAGGAGGCGCTCAAATTCAAAAGTACTATGTCGATGTCAGCGCGGACTACTTTGAAGAAAACGAAATTGTTTGCCTCTTCAAGCGTAACACTTAATAAATCTGTAATACATTTGATAACTTTAATAAATTAAAAAAAAATCTCTTGTCGAACTTTCACATCTAGTGCTTCACCTAAATGTTCTCCACTTCATTTTGGGATTTGGACGCCACCTAGTGTTTCTCGAAGAAACTCTACTGTTTCTACTGTACATATTTTACAGAATTCCCTTCTACAAATAGTATTTTTTCAATCCATCGTCTTTATATAGGAGAAATTACACATCCTTAGTGTAAAATGTTAGTACGAGTATGGTATTTTGTTTAGTATATTAAAATCTCCAAACATAAATTTTATTCATTGAATTAAACTTCAAGTAATGTTTATTAAGATAACAGTTTATACTAACTAAATTATATGTATGTTCTTTTACACATAATTATAACATTTCTGTCAACGAAATGTTTTGATTTCCATTTGTACTAGAAATATTTGCTTAGTACTGAACTTTGGCCTCATAATAATTTTGAATGTATTTTGTAAATATTCGTACAGTTGGTAAATCTAATGATTATAAACAACGCAAGAAGTATTTATTTATAGCCTAACGGTGAATTAAACGTGCATTAAGTAAGATGTAGAGTTAGGAATCTTTTTAAAAATTAGTCTAAATTTGAAAATTCAGGTTTATTTGCCAACACTTTTTTGTCGTGTAGACTTTTCCTTTAGCAATTTCGTAACGTTCACACTTCGTAATCTTACTAAACGCAAATATTTTGCGACATTTATGTTCGCGTGTTTCTGAACATAAAGTGTAATAA
This sequence comes from Trichopria drosophilae, assembly GCA_030407085.1. Lineage (NCBI taxonomy): Eukaryota > Metazoa > Arthropoda > Insecta > Hymenoptera > Diapriidae > Trichopria > Trichopria drosophilae. The sequence continues at coordinate 197,362,456 of CM059582.1, forward strand.
TGACGTAGTTATTACATTAGTCGTCAATGTAACCCCTAATATGTCACAAAGTTTTAAAAATGTTTATTATAACAAAGTAATATGATTAAATGGAAATGTGTGATTAAATTTTGAAAGAAAATTTAGTTATACTCGATTTTCTGTTGGAATTTTATGATTGTGCGATACCTGTAGGTTAATTAAAAGTAGGCTAATGACAGTAAACTAAAGACAATGTGTGGAATCAATAAAGTTACGTAATGGTAACTTTTTAGTAGTTGTTTATACCATTTTATTATATACTAAGCTTTATTATCAAAAGTACGTAATTAGTTGGGTTATTATCCAATGCAGTATAAATTACTTTTATATACGACCAAGTGCAGTAGTCGATGATATTTAAATAATTTTAAATCATCAATTATGATTTTCTTAATACATTCAGTTTTAAGTAACCAAGTTTAACTCCTAATAGTTTTGAATAAGTGCACGCTTCAATCATAAAATCAAAAATGTATTTTGTCTAAATCAGTTTTACATTCTGAGATCCTGATATTAAACTGAGTAAGATATTAATTACAGTGATACTTCTATGTTACAAACTTGTTCTAAACATCAAGATACTAAGATATAATATCTAAGATAGTAACGAGAAGTGGCTGGAGATGACTGTCCTTATTTTAAACATGTTGATAGTAATGGTAGCGTATTTTCGTGTTATTAAGTAATTAATTAATAAAAATAGTTTTTCAATAAAATAGAATATCTTGAAATATTATATCGAATAATACGACTTTTGTTACCGATATATAAAATTTCCAAATGCATTCTGTTCACGTTTTCCCTACCTGTTTTGGGTATATTCAAGAAGTTTCGAATTTCGTCTATTGTATCTATACAACCTTCATAAGATGAGAGTATAATAGGATCATTATTACGAAGTTCAGCGAAGTACCATTCATCATAGAATAATGGTCTCTGCAAATAACTTGTCGAATATATATAAAATTGTTTTTAAATCGTTAGTGAAAGTTTTCATTCTACAAATTACAGATCGATGCATTGTTTTAGTTTATTAAATTTGCTCCTGAGAAAATGTACCAGATGCTTTAGAACGTAGATTACAATTTTCATTACTTGAGGCTAGGATAATGCGTTATTGTGAATTCCGCTGGATTGCCAAGATTTACAGTTGATCAATAATGTCGATGGATCTATAGAAAACTGGATCTCTTATTGTACTTTGCATTGTGAATGATTTAGCAACAGATGATATTTACTATTTGTATTGAGAAATTTTTATTCTATGTGGGGGAAAACATTTTTTATTCGATATTTGTGAATATATTTATTTGAACAAATACTTGACATTTTTTTACCATACTCTTATGTATTACAGAGAAACAATCTGAAAATGACAGCTACTTATATTTTAATGACATAATAAAACGCATAAAAAGTAAATATTAAAAAATCGCTTTTATCTGCAGTGAATTGCAAAAATTTGTTAAAAATCTAATAATCTAATGTAAAATGCGCCTTTATAATAGTAATTTAGAGGAGCGATTATCTCATACACTGAAAAAAAAATTCTGTAGTAAAAGAAGTAAATATTCTGAAATAAATATTTATTTAAATAGTCACATGTAAATGATTTGTCTACATAAATAAAATATGTTTTTATTTTTAATAAATGTTTCTTCTTTTTAGTAAACCTAACTTACCGTAAGATAATATTTCACTCGTAAAATAGTCCTCTTGAATCTCCTTGTCGCAAGCGGAATCGCAAGTAGAAATCCACTTGCCGCAAGTGAAATAATCTTGATGATATAACAAGAGGATTTCCACTTGCGACAAGAGGATTCCACTTGCGGCAAGATTACCTTTTAAGAGGGTTTCTTACCTCAAATAAACTTTTTTTTTAAATTTCAACATTTTTTTCTCTGTACATTGAAACTAAAGTGTTCAAATTCTGAACTTTTTCAATACTGATAATTATAGTACTATATCTAGATAAAAGCAAGTCCATTATATTCAGAAATAACTATTATAAATGGATTATTTAAGAACTAAAATTAATTCATTTCCACAGTGATGCAGTACAAATTCATATTTGACAGGTCATGTACCATTATCTCTTTTTTAAAGTTATATTGGAACTTAGACTTCTTTAAGTGGCACAGAGGTTTCCTTACCTCTAATCGAAAAACTTATTAAAAGGAAACTGTATTAATAAATTCAAATTTTGGGATTGAGAGGACGATTTTTGATTAAAATTTATTTTAGAATAAAAATCTGATTGATTTTTATTTAGAATGATTTTTGATTAAAATTTATTTTTTACATAAATAAATAAATATTATTTAAACAAAGGACAGCTTGTATTCTCACACAAAAACAATATAACTATCTCTTAAATGTATCTATAATTCTACTAACTATAAAGTAACTACTATTTTTAATTTAGTAATTCGGTAAAAATTTGTCGACAAAATAAACCGGTTTTATGTAAATTCACAAATTATTTTCTTTGTATAGAAATATACCTATGCGACTATATGACTTTCTAATTTTGAAATAAATAAATAAATAACGTAAATTTATTTTTCATAGAAAAACTCTTATTCCGAAAATGAACTTTGTAGCATTTTGAACAAATATTTTATTGTATGAGTGGTTGATCCTAACAATTAATATTCCATGAGGGTTGGTAATTTTACCGACCCATCTAGTAATAAGTCTGTCTAAATCGTAATTTGAAATTTGGTTGCATGTTCTTTTTGTTTTTATTTTTTAATTCAGTATAACAATAATAGCGATATTTTACGATAATAGTGTCATTCACTTAACAAATTTGTTCACATCAATTTTTTGCCAAAAATCCTTTTTGTGACAAAATATAAGTCCGAAGTTATGCTTTTACATGTAGTTGGTACTCAAACAAAAAAATGTTTAAAACGCGATTAATTAAAATTAAAACAGGAAAATGTAAAAAACGATTCTTCCTATGTAAAAACACATTGTTCGAAGAACTTATGACTGTTATTGGTTGGACGTTTATTAAAAAAAAACTTATAATGAGACAATTAATATTGATTATTTTTTAAACAGATATATCAAGTTTCGCAACAATAGAAAACTAAACTAGTCAGGGAATACGGGTGCTGTACTACCGGAATTCTTATTACGACAAATTCGCCTCCCCTATGTATTTTTAAATATCAATACTCTTCCCAAAAATATGTTGGAATAATAAAAATCCTGACGGTACCACACTTTTTAATATCAATATTTCTTCGAAAACGACAATTTATTCATATAAACAAAACACAAAATTTGATTATCTTCACAATTATAATTAATGTCTACAAAAAAGTCGATAATTTTCAGACCGCAAATATAATCCGTCACTAATGAGTTTATCTATCAAGTTAATTGACCAATTACTTAATTTACATCCGATATGGAAAACTGTGAATTTCGAAAATCGTAATCGGAACAATTAACATTTAATGGCCGCATTAACAGCTCGAAAGATTTGCTAATGGCGCTTATAGTTTATTTTTAAAATAATCATTATAGGATTGAACACGGCTGTCGATTTGGTGAGGATTTGTTTATGAACACAATTTAATCACAAATTAGTATATTTATGTACTTTAGTGATAAAAATAAATACTGAGTTTACATTGATCAATTATTTAAAAAACAAATGTATATTCAATATCAATCATGTAAACCCTAAGAATCAAACATACAAACATTTAACATGAAGTTGGGTAATACGTTCTAGTATTAAAATGCACTGAAAAAATGTTATGGTAGACGTTTTCTACGGCTCAAACCCGGCTCTTTCGAATGGTATATCGAAAAATATTATAAATTAAAAAATTACAAAATTACACCTCATTTATGAATACAAGACATCATTTCATTTTTCTTTTTCACTTATCGTCTTTTAAATCATTTCCCGCGCTAGAAAAACCTTAGACGGATATAAATAACGCGTCAAAAATGTCTAGACTTTAATATGATAAAGCTTATTTTCAAAAAAAAGCAATATAGCGATCTTCAAAATGGCTTCTGAAATGACAATTTTTTGAGAAATAGTTTTGAGAACAGTTGGAAAAACGTCAAGATAGTCTATGTCTAACACAATCAGTTTTCTCAAATGAATGCTGCAAATGACAAATTTTCTGAATTCAATGGCAAATACACCTAAATTTGTTTCATTTTTTATGTAAAAATTTGAAAAATTCATTATCTAACATTTTTTATAATTTAAAAGAATTTGCGTAGAATTATAAAAAATTTCTGATATATTTTTTAATGAAAATAGTTTTTTACACTCTGCACGCAAAATACTGTTTTACTCCCTATATCACGATAGCAAAACATTACTTTTCTACTTACGGTGAAAATTAAGTGTATTTGGGAGCAAAATACGTTTCTCATACTATGAGCCTAAAATACTATTTTTCTCCTAATTTCGCGCTCTCCTGTACAATAGTAGTATTTGAAATAAGGAGTTCATTCGAACGACAGCCCTAACTTTATTCGGGTATCAAACTCGCACTCGTCGGCAAACACCTATTTTGCTCCCAAGTTGCACAATGTGTTATTATACCGTTTTTTATCTTTTTCTTTATCGTTGTGAAAAAATACGACTTTTTGATGCCGAAGGAGTAAAATGCCTGTTTGCACGCCTCCGTGGGCGTAAAATTTACATTTTAGACCAGCAAATCGAGGGGTAAAATATTTTTTGGAGGCAGTAGGAGTAAAATAGTCATTTTATGCCCTCATTTTAGGCCGCAAATTGCGGGGTAAAAACATGTTACGCCTATTGCATCAAAAAACAATGTTTGACTCTCAGGCGTAGAATTTTCACTCTCACGAACCTCGAGCCGTCTATCGGGTTCTATTATCGAGGCGTAAAACTCCATTTTTACGCCCTTGATACACAAATAATTATTTTGATATTCTACGATGTCTCCAAACATTTTTAAGGTAGCAAACAATACATATGTTATTAAATAGTATTACAATATTAGTAATAGTGATATTATAATTGACTGAAATACTTGTTTGTTTATATTATTGTGTACTTGATACAAGGAATCCCCTTTCTTAAAAAATTGCAGTAAAATATAAAAATTAAAATGTATAGAACCATAGGCATAAAGAAAATCTAAAGTGAAAATGAAAATAAAAATTATACTAGAATAATGTTTTGGAACGAAAACAACATAAAATTCAGTAAAGCCGGAAATTAATAGAAAAAAGAAAAGAATCTTCGAAATTTAAGTATGGAGCGATAGGACCATGGTATTTACAAAAATGGCATCAACAAATACTCTTGTTAAAATACATATCACTAAGAAAGTTCAAATTCATTATAAAATAGACGACAGACGCGCACTAGTACCGTAAGATCGCTACGAATACTAAGGTAGAATATTTCCATGACCATTTATTACCGTAAAATTACCAATACAATTTTTCTTTTTGAGAAAACAGGACTGTAACGCATTACACTTTTACGTTATTTTAGTCGCATTTCCGAGTGTGCGAGTGCAAAAATGATCGATTACCGTCCCTCAATCATCGTACCTCACTTCGTCGCTCCGTAAAGTCATTTCCGCCTGACAAAAAATGACGGATACGACCAAATGGTTGACCTTATTACATCATTGGCATCCATAATAGGTCGAACATCGTTCGCGATGACCGTTTGCGAAAATATTTCTGAACCCCACGTTAAATGCGTGGGTGTAGTCCGGTTACTGATTAGCGGAGAAATCGCGTAAGACTACGGCGATTGGTCAGTCAGCTGCGAGAAAGGTGCGAGCAAGGACACCGGTGACTTTTTTTTGCGAAATACCCCTTTATCCATCGAAATGGAATTCCTATTTTTATCCCCGAGGAAACGCGCTGTTGCATGTGCGCTTATATACCGCTGCGTCAGTCACGCCCTGATCGGTTGCGGTGCATGTATTATTTATAAGCGCAATACAAATGACTCGCTTCTTGCTCTTGCCCTCTACACGTCTTCTGGGACGTGATCGTTTATTCTATCTGCGGCTAGAAAAATCGACGTGCTGGCCCCGGCAATTTCAATGAAGACGCTATTGGGAATTTCATGCGGATGCTACGTCCATCCTAATGTGGGAGGACGATGAGGACCCATTGTTCTGAAGAAAGGATATTTTACAAACATTTCATACGCAGTCAAAAAAGTCATATGGATGACGTCAATTCCGAGTACTTTGCTTTTCTTGGAGTGATAATTCACTTTTTATTTGGTGAAAATGAATCAGTCAACTAAATGTGAAAAATCCCATTGACTAGTGGCAAAATGTAACCTTTTACTAGAGGGGCTTAATTTTCAATTCATAAGGAGTTAATTTTTACTTCAAAAAATTTGGAGAGTTGACATTAATTATATGTATCAGATTTTGGATCAATGACATTAACAAATATTAAAGCTTTGAAAGCGGAAAAATTGTATACTCTCTAAGTTTCATAGAGTGACTACACGATTTGTATAGAACGAAAAAGCCCCTCTATCGAAGGAATCAATAATTTCAGTCCATGCAGAATGATTTTTCGGTCACTAAGTACCAATTAGGGCCCCAAAGCTTTCCAAAAAAGAAAGGAAACTTTGCATCAGGAAACTTTCGGATAAAGTAATATAGGTAGGATTTGATACTTATAAATGGAAACGGTTATCCTTATGATGAGGAATATCTTTCTGAACAAAAATGTTTGAAAAAATTACTAGGGACGCTTTTTAGACACCACTGGGACGCTCCAAGACTCTTAAGAGTGATTTTTCATTGATGATAAGTAAGACTTCATCTAACCTAACCTAACCATAGGTGACCTGTCCTAACCTAACCTATAGGAAATTTTAGTGAAAACATTTATGAAATTTTGTAATTGAAAATGAACAACTAAAGGTCAACTCTTCATTCAAAACCATTCATTACTATATTAAAAGGGGTTATCCCTAAAATTAAAATGTAATTTTATCTGTACAAAAATGTGAAATAGGCCAAAATTAATTACATTTTAAACATTAATCAATGCATTTGTCTTCATAAATAATGCATTTCGCAACTTGGAAGCAAAATAGGTATTTGCCGACAAGTTGGCAATTCGCAAGTCTGCAAACTTATATTCTCCCTTATTGCACATACTATTTTCTCTTACGAGAGCGAGTTATTTTGCTTCATTATATAATTATTTTGCTCCCTAGGGAGAGAAAGTGCTATTTTGTTCCTCCGATATAGGGAGCAAAGAAGTATTTTGCCATAAGAATATGAGAGATTTTACTCTTTATAACACTTTAAAATAAAGAGACACTCATCTAATTATTTACGACAAAACTATTAAACTTAATTATTGTGCAATCGACATAAAAGTACAGAAAATAAAGCAAATTATAACAATTAATGATCATTTCTCAGCGGCCGGACCAATTGTCGTTGCTGGACGAATTCATTTTTTAAAACGAAGACTATTTTACATGCAGAAGATACGAGTAAATATCGCCTAGATAGGTATTTATGAAAAATGATGGTGGAACTGATCAAGTTCGATGAAAGAGGGTTGTCAATCATTTCTCCTTTTTACACATGAACGTTAACCGAAAAGAGATTTTACGAACTCTTTCTCTTCCTAATTGGCTTCCTAATGGGTAGGCACAGTTAAATGTGTAGAAAATTGTATGTGGTGTTATGCACGCTTCACTGACGTCACCCATCTCAATCTGCCAATAAGGATGTGAAATACACATGTCAGACCTTGTCGAATACAAAAGCCGTAACAAAGTAATTATTCATGGTATATATGTATATGGAGTTCGCGAACAGCAATGCTCCTAATAGTAATTATGTTTTGAACAATCAAAATGTTAATAACTAGTATATTTATAGGAAAATCCACACAACTTTACGCTTTCTGAAAAAAAAACTTTTGTAAATATTCACAATCGCTGGTACATATTTACAATCAACCTGAGCCATTCTAAACTTATAAAATGCAGAAAAAACGGCATGAAAGGACTTTTAAAGAAATATTACTGCACAGGGAGGGGTAAAACGTGACATATATACATCTTTGAACCAAACATATTTCTGTATTTGAAAAGTTACAAAAAGTTCTGAGTTAAAAAAAGTGGTGAATGGGGCTTTTTTATCTACATCAAAGTACCAAAAGTCACATTGTATTCTTTCTGGAGCATAGCTATAGCGAAACTCGACCGATCATCAACCTCGAAAACACCCGAATAGACCATTCGAGTTGGTTGAAGTAACTTATTAGGATTTAGGTCCTACATAATTATTGTATCCACCATCTTGAATTTTGAATATTTGTTAACTGATTCATGAACAGCGACCAAAAAAAAAAACAAGTAACAAATTTTAACATTTTACACTCCGAGTAGAGAAAGGAGTTTGGTTCAAAGAGATAATTTTATATCACAATTAACTCCATTAACTCGTGTTAATAAAAAGTTAATTTTTAAACAATATTCATGAATTAAGATGATAGTAGGCACATCCTATTCCTTGGAATATGTTGCTTATTATATCATCAATTAAAAGTCATAATACTGCTTGATCCAAAAGTTATAGTTACAAATTAACTGAAAAGTTTATTTTTCATAAATTCACGTTCAAGCATAAATCTTTCAAAAAACTATACTGACCTCAGCCAGTCCACAATGCCAAGCTCTAGTCAGATATATGAATAAGGAAGTATCGTTAATGTTCAGTTAACATTTCGAAGCTTCGCCAAGTCAAATGGAAAAATAACCAACAAAAATTGACGTTATAGTTTACAAATTATTGAGAACATATGAAGTATCCTCCACAGCTCAATGGATTGTTGACAATCACTGTTAGAATACTCGAAAGGACAGCCCGAGGCTGTTGGAATAGGTTTCAACCAGCCGGTGTGGTTACTTTGTTGTGGCTGGTTCCAGGAGCACAAGTACCATCAAATGGAATATCTACGAAAAGCCGAATATGTCAAGAATCAATATCGAAAGAAAATAAGTATTATTTTCTCCACGTGTCTTTAGTGGTGGTTTACAAAAGGTCTCATCAAAATATTATTTTCTCGCTCTACATTCCTCGAGGTCATTCTCTCGTAAAATATCATCCCATTCAGAATGGAATTACACTCTGAAAAATGGTAAATATTTTCACTCCATGGACCTTTCAGAGATTTGTTGTCATGGCACTAAAAGAGACCAGTAACGATGATAACAGAATGTTTCTGCTACTATCAACACCATCGTTAATGACGTCATACCCACTCGAAGCAAAATACGAAATCGCTCGATCGAAAAAGTCGACTTTTCTCCTTTCAGTCACGTTTTATCACCAATCTCGTTTTTCCTGAGGGTCGACACCTCTCGCTCGAGAAAAACTCGAATTGTTTAACCTCTCCAAGTCTGCCATTATAGCGCCTACCTATTTCCAGGAGAAAATGTAACCTCTCCTTCGAAACAGCTGATTTATTCGCGTTCTCAGAATATAAGGTCCTGCTCGAAACTGTATATGAATTTCTCGCGGGTGTTCGAGCTTTCTAATTGAGAAGTTTCGCGAAAGCAGAAGCCTCCGTATATCTCAGCGTTTCAAAAGCGAGTGGACTCTCTGTGCCACTTGTATTTTATCGACAAATCTGCGCACGCCTGGGACATCTTCGCGTGTGTTATACCGCCATGTTTTAACGAGAAGTGAATGGTACCCGGCCGGGATTCTTGCTGAGGGACTCACATAATCGCAGACATGTCGATTGACGTTTATGTGGAACTACCAAGTGTGTATGTGTGTGAAGGGTTCTTATGTATGCGCGTGTCCTCGAGCGTGTACTTCTTACGTCCGCATGACCGAGAGCAGTATCTGCAGATAATAAATCTATGCCCAGCTTTGCAATTGTTTGCAAGAAACAAATATCTATGTTGTCTCAAAAACTAACCTCTCCTTATCAATAGAATTAGTCATTTAAAAAACGATACTTAGATTCCGATTATGCAATTAAGCAGATATTATGTTTAGAGTCGTCCTTTACATAATCCAGCAAACGAAAAACGATTCAGAAGAGTGCTGGTCAAAAAACCAACAGTCAAAAAAACTGCAGTCAAAAAACCGACAGTCAAAAAACTGTTTTGCGTAATTGAATTAGTTAATTTGTATACTGTCGCGTTTTGGTCTGTCGGCTTTTTTTACTGTCGATTTTTTTGCGGTCGGTTTTTTGGCATGTTCGTTTATCGACCCGCACCCATTCTATATATCCTATTACAAGAATTAACTGTCTCTAGAATTCTTTACTGTGTTTCAGCTTATAAATTATACATTGAATTCGTAGCTATTCCAAATAAAACATAGGCGTGTTTATATATATGTTTTATCTTTTTGAATACTTACTCTAAGATAATGGCTTCCTGATGCAAGTATTTAGAGAAAAATTGTTTATGAATCTGGATCCCAAAACCCCTGTTCATAATTCTTAGAGAAGGATGTATACTTACAACTGATTTTGTTTACAAACGATTCCGTTATGTAGTTAGGATAGTAATCACCAGGTGTCGTTATGTCTTGAGTAGCCCTGCGAGTCTTTGTTCGCTGCTCCCACTATCGAAATAGATTTTCATGGCATATTATTAAAGCGCCCAATTGTCTTGCAAAATTTTCGATTGTAGACAAAATATCAACCCTCAAGGTCGTTCTTTAAGATTACGAAGTCAGAATTGTCGTACGGCTGTTTGGAAATTCAATATGGCGACTTTTGTACAAGACAGATAGAAAAAACGATGATTTTTATTCCTTTTCCTGTGTTCTCAGAAAGAAAACTCCTTTTTACTATTTCCCAATGCACAAAAAAGATGCCATTTTTGTTGTACTTTGGAAATACAATATTGCGAAAAATTAGTTTCAAGATATCGGCTTCAAAATAACGCCAAAACAGCTGTCTTCATGGGATAAGCTAATAATTGATTCGTTATGCTCATTTTCCAGGCATTTATCTTAAATACTAAAACTTTAAGTGAAACACATCTTATATACTGAATAGTCCCAACATTATTCGATATATTTCAAAATAGTTCGAGAATGTATGAAGGTCCCTATGATTGATTCGATTAATAAAATGCATTGTTGTATTAACAATACGACTTCTAAGTAACTCTAAACGGGAGAAATTCGAAATTAAAAAGTCCTAGGTTGAACTTTTCTTGGCAATAAATTCCTTCAATTCTATAGGTGTTTCTGTATTATAAATTCTTCGAATTATATTGCCTCAATCGGCGGCTTGCTGGAATTTATTAGCGAAAAGATTTTTTTTTAAACGTGATGTGAAGGTCTCTCGCTTTTTTTAACATTCTTCTTGCTGTATATCAAATCAGACCACGAATTATATTTTAAAAATGTCCTTATATAATATAAAACTGTAAGGATATTTTTCGGTTTTTGATACGTTTTACAACATCCTATTTTATTTAAGAACTTTTCATGTTGAAATAAAAATAAACATTAGTATTACTACAAGACAGAAAAGAAATTAAATCATCATTTGAATAATTTATCCTTCATATATAACATAGGGCAAATTTAACTTTTATTAAACCCTGGTAGAGATTTGGCTGGTTGAACTAGCCATTATCCTACTGTTCGGTAGAATATCGGTAGAAATATAAACGAATTCTAGATGAAACCCGCTATAGACCACTAACATATATTTAGAGTGACATAAAGCAATAATTACAAACTCAAAATATCATATTAAATTTGTATAATAGGTAAGGATCAATCGATTCGACAAAACGAGCAGCTGTAAATGTAAACAAGTTTTTTTTCGAAATGTAAACAATCGAGACAGCATGTGCAGGCGAATCAGCTGAGAGCAAGCCGCCATATTGGGAGTTCGATCGAGATGTATTCGAGATTCTCGAATTCTCGAATCGAGCCCAGGTCGATAAGTTGTAGTAGCTTGTCGCACTTATGTTAAACTATATTAGCTATCTCAGTGTCTCGCGTCTCGGTATATTTACGCCAGAATTCATGTAATTTTTAGTGGGATTTCTGCCCATATTATAGAGCTAGTTTCTGGCCAGATCATCAAAATCTAGGATAATTTTGGGCAGATTCTCGTGACCATCTCTACCAGGGAACTTAAACGTTTATGAAAATTCATCCATGACTTAATAATTGATATTTTTCCAAATTCGATCTTTGACTTAACATGGAAAAACGTATTGAATTATCAAATTACAACCATACTTACTGTCTTCACTTACTGTAATTCGACTTCAATTTTAAGTAAATAATATGTCGAGAAAATCACTCACCCTGAGGGAAGTTTAAAAATGGGTAATTTCACCCTATTTAGGTACTTGTGGTGTATTTTCTCCTTTATACCAAGAAGAACATACTACCTCAATGTCTCATTAATCGACTTTCAATACCATTTAGAAAAACATGATCTCATAGCCTCGACCGCAACTTTCCCCCAATCAAATATAGGACACCCACAGACTATACCACTTAGTTCACATTACGAAGTCAGTAATTGTCGATATGCATGAGGATAAAAAGCCAGTAATCATGAGTGGTGAATTTTTCAACCTATCCGAAATTCTAGTGATCCAATGCAAATTCGCGACAGATTCGAAAATCATTTTTTTCATCGTCACGCTCGGGACTTTGGGATTCGACCTAGCGTTGCGTGGGTGTACTACTTACATTGTTCCCCGCGGAATGTAGAAAGTATGGTATTCTTAGGTAACGCGCGCCGCGAATAGCGAAGTATAGGTTATCCGTCCGAATAGGGCCGGAGGATGCACGGCCTGAGGATCCGACAACTATGCCGTCTATACGATGCCTTCTCGTCGTTGCAGAAAGGTCATCCGGGCTGAGCCGATGCATTGTATGCATGCAGTTACTTGGCAAGCGGCGTTTTGCACTTATGCACCTATGCACTAATACTCTCATAGGAAATATACACATGCTACTCGCTTCGCATTCGCGCACCTACGCGAGATCGTGCCTCCACGCATTACGCTCGCGGCCCAGTGCCGCAATGAACGTACGTGGAGGCACCGGGAGAAAAATCGAAGGACGAAGAGAATTTACCTTGGCGAATTGCGAAATTGCTAAATACACTTTTAGAGCGGTGAAAGTTAAAAAATCTCAAAGTCAGGAACGAAAATGAGAAATGACGGGTCGACCAAGTTCGCTGTCGTTTCATTTCGACAAATTACTGACGATTTATTCCATCGATTCCATTTATCTTGAAATGTTGAACCTTTCATATATCAGGGCAGCGAAAAAAACAACAATCGAAAAATTGGCAACCAAGAAAAGTGACAATGATGAAACTGACTTATCTAAAAAGCCACGCTACGTACATGTAGTACTAAATTATTCTATAAAAGTGTGTACCGTATTACCTTTGTAAAAAAGATTCAGTCATCCTCAGTTTTTAATTCTTTGGCTTTTAATCAATTGGTCGGGGAACAAAGTTCCGAAAATCAACATACCGAAAGGCCAAAATTTCGATATAGCATGGCTCCAGCGTGACTTTCTTCATTTTGTCTTTGAAAATTTGTCCAAAAGAAAGCAAATTAAAATACCTTGGACTCACGCAATATCGAAATTATACCCCTTTCGGGGTTTTGATTTTCGGAACTTTGTTCCCCGGCCAATCAATTGTTTTCTGTACTGATAGTTTTGATCCAAACATCTTTAAAAGTGTTGAAATAAACCACTCGTTAATTCTGGACCTTCTCTTTTGAATCTATTTGTCAGAATCAGCCCAAAATTCCGACGATGCACATTTTTTGTCACACCTGTCTACTAAAATAGACCTTCACGGATCGCGGGCGGTAAAGATAGCCAAAGGCCCGTGTGCGTAGCGTAGTTGCGTTCTCACCAGTAAACGCTTCTATTTTTTTTTTGTTTTAATATTGTTTCTCGTGCGACTGCTATAACTTTTTAGCCATTCAATAATAACAAGCCTAGCTGCAATGTTATCCAAGTACAGTAGAGCCCCGGTATATTTATCTACTCAGTTCGCCATCCCCTCCCGCCTAGTTATATTTTCCAAAAAAGAGGGAGCGCCGCTTCTCCCACTTCCCTCAATCGCGTTATGTTCGTGACGTCACAGCAGGCCCTTCCTGAGGCCCGGCCCGCAAGGTGGGGGAAAAAGAGAGCAGCGGGAGATAAATATAACGAGACGGAAGCCGGAATATACGCTGGGACATGAATATATTGAAACGCAATTATCACGGGACTACTATAAAAAGGAACCATTCAATATTAAGTACCTATAAATAATGAAGTATTAAAATGTAGTAAAAAATTAATATTTTATTAATTTTTATTAAATACAATTTAATAAATAATATTTTTATTATTAATTTTTTTTAAATATCGAGGCTTGGAGTCGCATATATCTAAAAATGAAATTTTTTAAGATTTTGATACAAGTATACTCAATGACAATGTTGCTAGGAATTAAATTATTACACTTAAACTATTTTTGTCATTGCTAATTCGGCATTTAGAGGTTGTTTTAGAACTCTTCTACTCCATGTACTACTTATATATCTAAGCATTATTTTACGATTTTTAATGATTTCTTATTATTTACACTCGTTAAATCCAACATTGTTTAAGATGCATTAAGAATTGTTGGATTGAAAAGAATTTTTTTCAAAATATTTCTTATATTTCTTATATTTAATATAAAATGTCTGTTAAGCTTTTAGCAGCATCCGAGTAGCCTCGCATTAAAAGACACGGGTACCTCCGTCGTCTGCAAGGCTGCGTTGAAGCTCGGCTGGGGAGGCGATATCAAAATGGAGATTTCCTTGCACTTTTAGCGAAACTGGTTCGACCGGATCAAAATCTCTTTTCCGTGCAACCAAACAGTTGAGAGCGGTTTTTATGAGATTGTAAACAGGAGGCGTCGACCAATTCACTTCCAGGCAAAGTCTTCCGACATTATGTTTCTCCGTGACTTCTGCATCCGCGTTGGGACATTTGAGTTGTTCATTTCCTAGGAGTGTCTAACACTGTTTTACATATTATAGCAGTAACTAAAAGAAAAACAAAAAAAAAAATAAAAAATATTTAAAAAAAAACAAATTTTTTCGGCAATTTCTAGTAGAGTAAAATTTTGCTTTGTCTTCAAACAAATTGCAATATTTCGATATCATATGGATTATTCTGCATACTCCAGCTAAATAATTGCCTTAATGTCATGTTTTTACTTCCTTTGATTTTGCTACAGCATATTAGTTAACTAAAATAGCAAAGTTAGTGTGGAGAAGAGTTTCGGGGACCGATAATCGTATTTGTTAAATTTTGTCGGAAAGAAACGTTAGCATGGAAATAAATGTTAAAAACATTTCAGAAACCTGGGAACTAACAGAATATGATGAAGTATATCTAAAAAGTAGAAAATTTGAGGTTAGGATTGTCATTTAATATTCGCGAAGAAAAAATTGATATCGAATCAAATAATCGGTAGTTGACATCAAATAAACTATTAGTTCATCAAGTCAAAGAACTGACAAAGAGCTGGTACCATTTCATTGATTGAAATAGTTGACTTATGGAACTAAAATAGCTATTTCAACTATTTCTTTTGATTACAGAATAAGACACTGGAAATTGATGCGGGAACCAAAAAAAACTTCTGAGGTATACCCAACATTTTTGGCTGGATTTACTTTTTAGTTGGTTCAACCATTTACTTTTGTTCAGCGTGCATGGTTTCAATTCTCAAAAATATGGATTTTAGTTAAAACAGAGCCAAATGTTGAACCATGTTTGTTACGCTTGAACATCTCACTCTCTTCCAAGGATTTTAAACCGACTTTTAGAAAACGAAGATTTTATCACCTTTTTGAAGATTGACATAAACAAGCATATCAGCATTTCACCAAAGCCAGTTTTCTGAATAAAGGAGAAATCCGTAACACTAGAATTCCTCGAATGATTACTGCCGTTTCTGACGGTTACAGGCAAGGAAATTTTGTGCGTAGCTTTCTCATAGGTACTGCAATCACTTCCCGCCATCAGATCATTATTTATTAAATTCGATTGAAATTAACAGTTTTTATAAGTGAAAATCATTAACGCTCATTAGCACTGTGATATCAATCATGCACATTGGTCGTAACTAATTAAACAAATTATTCAGAGTTGTTTTTATATGCTTTTACGTCTAAATTATTGACAGTTTCACTTTTGGAAGTAAACTGATGTTCATTTAAGACTTCTCGTGTTTGATGAGGATTTAGTGATGTTCCAAAGTTATTAGAGTTATCTCGACATCACGGCGGAAGTTAATTTCCCATTTAGGTGTATTAAAATTTCATTACATCGATCGTACATTCCACAAAAATAAATTCAATTGTCGGTAGTTGACTGGAAAGTGTTCAAAGTAAAAATGAATTCCACTGACACTTTAGGATAGTTACTACTATTTTAAATACTGATAAGTTTAGGATAAATATGACGATGAGCACCATATCAATATGAAGATGTAGATGTTAGACTCGCATTTTAAAAATCGTATTTAACTTTGGCACAATGAATTGCAGCAATTTTATTTGAAGTAAATATATTTCCTAAATATTTTTTTTTAAAAAAGCGATATCTTCAGTTGCTTTCCATTGCGCAGAAGCCCCTTGATGTAATACTTTTCCTTTAAAAAAAAGTAAAGAAAAAGCGAAACTTTCGAAGTGAATTACATTCCAATATCATTGTTGTCGGTGGGTAATGCAAGTGCGTATCAATGATTCTGTCATATCTGTAATATCGTTACGCAATCTTGACTATTCACAGCCCACTATTAAACATTGTTACACGCATTTATTTCAGGAATTTCACCCAATCAAATCTAGTTAAGCAACCACACACCGTCCCATGAGTAACACACGCGACGCGCGACCTAAAACGATATACTGCAACAATAGCAATAAATTCTTACTCAAGTCTTATGCGAAACTCCAAACCGATATTCAGATCGTATCAGTTTACACTCCTAAAAATCAAATTAAAAATGTCTAATCGACCCATTTATTGTGGACTAAACAAAAATTTTAAAAAAGCGTAAAAGCAAAATAACAACTTTTAAATCTAAATAAATTATATGTAGCGTTCATCGTATTTTACAAGTACACATGAATATAGCTTAAAAAAGAAAGAAATTTTTAAGATTTTTTTTTTCATATTTTTAATTTTAAAAAAATTAGGACCGTACTTGAGAGATTCGATGCGCCGGGATTCGAACCTCGGACCTTTTGATTCCCGGTCGACCACCAACTAAGCTACCTGCATTCTCGCAAATTCGTGTCCATTTAAAGCATAAATAAATCAGCAGATTTTGTACAATTCGTTTATCGTTGACCAAAATTCCGTTCACAAATCCATGTTTATAATTATCAAGTAAGATTTTTGTATTCATCTACAGAATTCTTCAAGGATAATCAATCGAAATGTGGTCATTGAAATAAATAACATCGTTGCAAAACTTGATAAATAACGTCATAAAAATTGTCAACCTATTATTAATACACTGTATGCCAATTTGTAAGATTTTCGGGAAAGAACAAATATTTTTCGACATCAATGTTTGTCGGATATTGTGAAATATTAACTCTCCAGCGAAACCTATAATATGGTATTCTCAGTGAGCCTAGCGATTACTGAAGAAGTTTCGGAAATCGTTTAAACTGCCGACAAATATCCGTCTGCTTGGAAATGTCAGTAATTGCCATTTTTGTCACAGAATTTTCAATGACCATTTTATATATTGCAACAATATGCTTCGCTATGAAATACTAACGTAATCGGAAGTCATTTTGTGACTTAAAAGATACTTGAGAACCCTAAAAATAATATATCGAAATCGGATATTGAAAAACAAAAATTTGTTTTGTAGTTCAAACATTAAAAGATTTACGGCTTCACATATAGTTTTATTTGATCTTTTCATCGCACTCAATAAACGCCCGAACTGTGGTTTCCCCACTTAACGCAACATAACAAAGGCTTCAAAGGTAGCAAAAAGGAGGAGAAAAACCTTGAACATCACCTTTATTTCTGCATTTCCGCGAATCGCGTACCTGATAAATTTGAAACTGGCGAAACTACACCAACTCTGGGAATGTTACTTCCTAAACTCCTGTTATCCGACGCAGGACGTCCATTGTGGATCTTCAAGCGATTTTAAGGACGAGATAGCGAAGTTGCGTATTTGGTTTCCTCGCTCTAGGTACTTCCATTACGGATGTAACAAATGAGGGATAAAAACCTGACGGGGATCCAGTAGGAAGTCTCGATGCTTTCGAACAAAGCGTTAAAATATCCAGTAAGATAATTGCTCGTCTTTGACATTATTCTTGTGTGAACTCGGATGGGGCGTTGTACCGTAATTGTGACTTACCTTTCCGGAATGCTTCAAATCAGATTGCTGATTTATATCCAGAGACTCGCGACTCGTAAAGCTGTACTTAGGAAAATTATGGGATCTTCTAAGCAGATAAAGATAACACCAAACGAATTATTTAACATTCTTCTAGCAACTATTACTTTTAATTATTTCAATCATCTGGAGATTTCTCAACTGTCATCCATTGTCTGATACTCTGTACCAATATTTCTCGTATTCTAAAATCCACAGAAAAATTGCTTCTTCGTTAAAAAGACCTGGATGCAACAATGTCATTCATCTAATTACCTGAATATTGCATCTAGAAAAGTCCCAAACGGAAGAAAAAAAACGAATATCCAGTGGAGAAGGAAACAGTCGACATCTCGACGCCGATTGACAAACGGCGTTTCTCAAGGGAAACGGTCTGAAATTAATTGCATTATACAGTGGCACAATCTCATAAGTCAAAACGCGCGAAGCCACGAATTAATTGCGGCACGGATGTAGTAAAACAAACGTTCTGCCGCAATTAAATTAATTCGAGAGTTTCAGACGACAAGTGTTCGCGCCTCGCTCTGTTGACGCTGATTACGAATTATTTAAATTAATCAATTAAAGTTATCGAAATGAACGATTAACTCTTTAAACACGACTTGTGATATTGTCTGATGCTCTCCTCGGATATTATGTCGAATCGAGTAAAAAGTGTGATTTATGTGTATACCATAAATCCCCTGAAATACAGTCATTGGATTACAATTTGAGGTGCAATCTATCTCAATTTTAGCTTCCAATTTTCAAAATTTGAATATCGATTTATAGTCGCGCAGTCATAAGACAGGAATGCACCGTTTTCACGATGGCGTGGAACAATGCGTGAACGCCTATTCGTGTTTGACGTTTAGCATGAATTAGGTTACGTAAGTCTCTAACAACCATGGGAATCGCGCATCTAATTTCAGTTCATTTGGAAGATAAACACCATTATTAATTATGTACCAAAAAATAGTGTTTCGGATAACCTTGAATAAAGAATTTATGAATTCACACGATCTGAATAGTCTGTAATCCTGAAAATCCAGTTGCATCATACGTGATTTTCCGACGCTCCCGTTCTGGAAAACGGTAACCAGTCACGAAAAGATTTCGAAAGTACTCCGACGTTCGTTTCATAATGCAGAAAAGTGCTTTTGCTCCGTTCGACAACATCCGTCACGTACAGCGAATCGAACTGAGTACCAAAGATTCCGGATTTTGAACTTTTCGTTTAAACAGGTTTTCCGGAAACAAGGAAGTAGTAGGACCCACCTGTGGAATTATGTCATCAGAATCGCTCAGGTGGATAAAGAATCCGTACGAAATTACCAATTGGGTTTACTCCCGTTCCCGGGTCTTTTCAGACGGTACGAACCGGTGAATCAGTCCTTTGTAGCAGGCTCGCTTTCAGGGTCGACCACTTTTGGTTTCGTATGTGCAACGTTTACGTGCACCAACACCGATCCACGCACCCCTCTATAGGGCGTTTCACGATTCTCGGAACGCGATACCTTGGGATTTTGTCCCTTCGGCAATATTCGCGGAACGCACCGTCTTGAATAGTACGGGTTTCGCTGATGAGGAATGACCGTGGCCTATTATTTTTCATAGGAATAAACCTTGGGAATAAAAAGACCGATCTATTATGTTTGGATATTATGAGATTTTATGTTTAGGTCCTGTCAAACTTTCGCTTTCGGACATTCCAAGAGAAACTAAACACCCTTTTTATGTCCTATTTGTGTTGAGGCAAAGTACCGAAAGTATTTTACAATAATTTTTGTTTTTTTCATGAACCTAAGTTCAGTCTTGTACATTTAGATAAGGATCTATCCAAGTACTCTACTGATTAAAATTATGTTTTTAGTATTCTCATGTTGCTTTCTTCACAATGTCTTAGAACCGAAAGAATGTGTATTACCGCATCACGAAAACCTTACGTGGTGCAATCTTGTTTGGGCACATTTATTAAGCCTGATCCAATTTTCGATTTGCCGAGTCGTGGAGTAAAATCGCGAAGGATGGAACGCATATGAGTTACATACTCGAGTCCTGCGAAAGCGACAGACCACCGCTGGGTATCTTGGCTTCGGTGCTCTTTTTACCGTCCTGGATCCCCGGGGTTTGTTGGCTTTCGACATTGAGAAAAAGAGGAGTTGACGAAGGAGTGGGAGATCCGAAGGAAACCGAGCGAGAGAAAAAAGAACGGAGCGAGTGAGACAAAATGCCAGGATGCGATCTTCGAGGAGATCGTCGAGTCTGGGAACTCGAGGAAGAATCGCCTCGGAACTTCTTCTCCGATGACGTCAGAGATATACATATTTTTTACGCATCACTAACATTGCACTTCGTCGCACTTTACGATTTCAAATTTCGGTATAGTTATTCGATGTTCCGCAAATACAATTGTTGCATGTACAGTTAATCCAACGGTAAACTTAGATCGTTAAGAAATACGTCTTAATATAGTGACTTGATTTTTTTTTATCCACATGATTATTACAAAGTTTGACGTTTGACACATGGTACTTTTTTATGTGTACGAAATATTGCAAAACAGAGTTGTTACCCTGTGATTTTTCAAATTTCAGAATCGATTCCGCATGACAGGCAGAACGGAATCGGCAGCCTAAGCAGTTCGTCGCTCGGCAGCCGGCCAGGACAGGCGATCATTAAGGATGTCGGAGGCCAATGGCACGGACAATCCGGCGTTCACCAATGACGAGGAGAGTAATGACCGATCGAGTGGGCAGAACGGCCAAACGCCGGAGCAGGCCCATAACAACAAGACGGAGTCGGTAACGGAAAATGGACATAAGCGCTCCTTCGTGTCCCAACATTATGTCGAACCGACCCGAACTAGTTCTGAACCACGTTACAAATCAGAAACGAGGATAGAGGTCCCTGGGGAGAACACGGAGAAGACGCCGGTTCCAGCGGCTAAACAAAATGATGTCCACGGAAACGGAAACAATAATGACGCCAGTTTTCTCAACACAAGCAATACAAGCATCCCTGCGAATGGCAATGGTAAATAATACGTTTGATAAAGATTGACATTAAAACACCCCTCTGGAGTAATCCATGACTTTCATAAGTTTGGAATTGTAGCATGGTTGGGAATTGCGGAACTTATCGTTGTCTAAGATGTTGTAGTCTTCTTCTTTGCAATCGAACAGCGTAAACAATAGCATTTTACTTGGGTCAAATATGTCATAATGGTCAGTAATGATCTAGGTAACTTAGAAAGTCATTGGATGAATTTTTTGCACCTCCAAACCGGACAACGTCGTTTCGTTTCGCAATGTTGCTCTGACCTTGATCGCGACGACTAACGTTTCCCTGTATGTTTCTCATATATCTTCACGCCTTCCAATCAAGGTTGTAAAGTTAGGATATTGAATGCAACCAGTTTTCACAGTTTCTGGGTCTCCGACTCATACTTTCAACTCTCACTCCCGAAAAATTCGAATCCGTAAAGTATTCTTGGAAATATATAGAGATTAGTTGACCATTTAACGTGCAAACTGCTTAATCAGGCAAGCTTTCTATTGCTGTCAATTATAAAGGAAAATATGGCTATTTTATACTTTCAGTTTGTTAAGAAAGTCATTTGACACGAATTCTGTAAGTAATATGACTCCTTCAATTATAGAAATTTCACAATCGCATTGGACAATCGTTAAAAGAGAGTTATTGAAATTCAATGAGTGTAAGGTTTCAATCTCAGTTGCAGACACGAACAACAAAAAGGAACAAATTGAAGCTGTGAACTTGGAGCTCGTATCGATGAGGCCATACGCCGGTTCGAACAATCTGCAAACTAAGGGTCAAGAGGCTTGTGAAGTACCTTCAGATCCGTACGAGGAGTACTTCGTGCCCGTCAACGAACATAGAAAATACATAAGGTAATACTATACCGCATATTCGCTACATCATGAAAACATACTGGGCGATTCTCTCCACGCCTTGTACTTTTCACTTCCCTCCCTGTCGTTTCTTTATTTTATTCTCACTCCACATCCATCCCTGTTTCCCTTTTTTTTAAACCTTCGCTTCTTCACCTCCCGTTCACGCGTCTAACTCTCTACCAGCCCGGCGTGCCTAGGATTATAAATTGGAGTAGGCTTTAGCAAGAATTTCTGTTGAATAAATAATCATTTATCACCGAACCATCCGCGCAATACATAAGCTGTAACGATCCCTTCTCGATAACGATGATAAATTACAATGTTGGCGAATTGGAATGACAGAAGGAATATTCCTTGAGGAATTTTGAAACGTTCCATTTTGTTTTCATTCTTTTTGTCAATTCTTCTTTGTTTCAATTTTTTATATCTGTGTTGGTCATCGCAAATTAATCATGCATGCATATTTTTGTGTTACAACTGCATGGAGAATAAGCAAATGCCGTGTCCAGTGAACTAATATCGAGGTACTGTTTTTATATGTAATTCCGACGATGCGTGATAGACATGTTTCGATGAAAGAGATCACGAATCCTCTATCAGGCGCGACTTTTAAGGAAGGTGTTCTTATTGTTATTATGACCCCAAAATTAGCAGAAGTCCCGACGCGGAGGTTGAAACGACTGTCGCTGGCGTCCGATTCGATTTGGGTCCGGGCGTCGGCCGCGAGGGACTTAGCCTGAGAGATCCGGCCGCCGGACTGGTCGACTATTCCCACTGGCTGACAGCCCTCAGGTACTTCAAGGATGCTTTCGCGCGATTGCTCGATGAAAATTGGATTGGATGAATTGCTCGAGAAAAAAGATCACGAATGGATTATGTGGTCCAGGAACCTGCACTAACTCGCTTTATTACACTGGGGATTTATATATTTATGATGTTTTCTTTAGAACTGAAAAAAAAAAATTAAAAAAAAAGTATTCCTGGATTTCGGAACACCTTTCGGAAGGCTGCCTTAGAGGAATAGAAAATAGTGAGACATTTTTTGGATAGGACATATGTCACGCTACGATATGATATATTCACGCGTATGTAAAACCTTTCACAGGAGAAAGTAACGAACACTGCGGAATGAAATCATTTCTAACACCAATGCTAGGAAATAAAAGCGAGCACTGTTGATTCACAAGGTGATTAGACGGTTTAACAGGCCAAAGGGAGCTTTTAATTTGGCGTTTAGTTGCCGAGGCGCTAAGGACAATGCACAGCTGTACAAATCGCTTTGGGTTGAGTTTTAAATAAAAAATCTTTCTCTTCAATTGCTTTAATTTTGAATTTTATTGCGTGTTTTCCAGAGGCGAAAAACTCTACGTCACGAAGGACAAGCGATCGAAGAGTTCATACTGGAGGAGACTAGCGTGTTGGGGATTTGGAATAGCCGTTCTGTCCATCGCTGTGATTATTGCCATATTGGCTGCAAGTTAGTATTCGTTACCGTTTAGATTATACCAAAATGAATATAATTATATAATAATATCAATTTATTTCCTTAGCTGGTGTCATATTAACTCAAGAAGCAACGCAACCTTTAGAGAATGGGGACGTCTCGAGTTCGCATGATTATGGTGGTGTTCGAGTAGCTGGCAGTCAAGAATTTATAAAAAATCCTCCTTCAACCCCTCCTCCCGATACATCGAGTTTTTCACCTTGGCCCACGACGGATGAAACAATTTATCACATCGTTCCTAGAGCTATCGAAGGATCCTTAAAATTGGAAGACATGCATTGGGAAGAATCTATGAGTGATCCAAAATCCAGGGTATACCACGATATTACTCAACAAATCGAAGATTCTTTAGAAAATTTGCTACGGTCCGATAATGATCAGCCAGTTATTAAAGTGCATAATATTAATAAAGACGGTGAAGTGCGATTCAGGGTAAATTACCCGTCTCTCCCAAGCCCTCAAGACAACGAAGAATACATTAACAATATACTTAAAAAGAATGGCTATCATATCGGCAATTTGCGAACGAGTAAAGTAACTATGAATGTATTAATGGATGATTGTCAAAATGGAAGGTTAGATTGTGATAGCGGCTGTAAATACGATTACGCGGATGCTCAATTTAAGTGCACGTGCACCGGTGGAAAAGTATTTGACCAAATTAGTAAAACATGTGTTGAACATGATCATGGCCACCACGCTCATCACGGAATTGATGATGTTTCATATCTATCCAGCACAGAAACAAATAAAAATGCTGTTCAAGGAAGAAGCCGATTACCTGATAGTTTCTTTGACTCTGATCTTCCAAATTGGAATCATGATGATTTCGATGTGGATCATAATTCGGAATTAGGTGACAAAGTTGAACCAGATCCAGGTTTAGTACCTGAATTAAATGCAACACCTGAAACAGAATCCCAACCACAATCCAAACAGAAATCAACGTCGGAACCAGAATCAAAGGCAGAACCAGAGCCGTCTTTAGAGCCGGAGACAGCAGTCGATCCACAACCAAATTCAGAAATAGAACTATCTCCGAAACCAGAACAAAAATCGGAATCGGAACCAAACGTAGAACCCGCGCCAGCATCGGAATCAGAAACAAAATCTGAATCCGAATCAACGTCAGATTCTGAACCAAAGTCTGAACCTATGCCAGCAGCGGAATCCGAACCAAAATCAGAATCAGAAATATCTGTAGAATCGAAACCATCTTCGGATCCAGAAATAATTTTAGAAACAAAAGCACCCTCAGAACCTGGCTTACCCGAATCTGAACTTAAACCCCATTCAGAACCTGGAGTATCGCTGGAACCAAAGTCACAATCCGAACCCAAATCAACTGAAGAGCCGGAATCAAAATCAGAACATGAAACACAATCAAAACCTGAAGTATTGTCTGATACGGAAACAAAAAAAGAACCGGAACCGGAAGAGAAACCTGAGTCAATTTCTGAAACAGAAACTAAAACAGAATCAGAACCTTCCTCAGAAAGAGCGCCAACTGTAAAATTAGACTCTGCACAATCAGGTCATAAAGATACAGCAGGGTCTGAATTTGACAATGTTCCTTCAGGTAAAAGTTTCCCCGATACTCACGTCCATTTTGAACCAGTTGAAACACATCATTCAAGTGAGTCTCTGGGAGAACCGAAAGTTAGCCCTGGTGTTCATTCAGCCATGGATATTTCCCCTCGTACTATAGTATCAGATATCGGCATCGAGCCACACTTAAATTCACAAATTACAATTACAGAAATTACACCCCCTCCATTGGACAATACGGAAATAAAACATGAGAATGAGAATGAGAAAGTGAAGAGTAATAATGATATGCCACCTGCGAAATCGGATATACCTGAAAATGTTGGTGCTATTATCATACCGTTGGTGACGTCAATAGAAAGTGATCAAGACGACGCTGCGATGGATCATGCAACGATTGTAACAACTACAACAACGGTACCTACGCAAGAGTCAGTTACAGAAAAAGTTGCGGTAGAAGCTCAAGTGGTGCCAATTGTTCCGGCGATGACGAACACATCCAACGACTATTTAGCCGATGATGCTGCTGTATCAAGTCCCGTTGCGCCAAAGATCGAGGAAACAAGTGCAGAGCATAATGAAGAACACGAAATTTCTGATGAAAAGTTTGAGGATGATATGTCGCCATTTTTACCAGATGTTCATAAAGAAAAAGAAAATACTAAAAAAGCACCAAGACTAGATATAGACGAACAATACGAACCAAATCCTTTCGAATTGCATGTGGAAGATGTTATAACAACCCAACCAGAAAAATTAAACAGTGGAACTACGGAGAAATACGAAGTCACCGATAAGTCCACTTCTACAACAAGTATGAAAATTGTTTCAGACATTCCACTGAGCAATCCATCTACTGAATCGTCAATACCGAGCTCTAACAAAAAAGAAACAATTCCAAAACAAGAAGAAAACGGTTTAGAAGATCAATACAATGATATCAATGATGAATCCGTTCCTAAAGGTTTCGACGGAGATGAAATTGAAGTAATTCCTCGTACTAAGAATGGAAAGAAAACTGTCGACGTCCAAGAAATTTATATTCCTCAAAACAAAAACGTGGAAAATGAGAAATCAAAAGATTTCAATAACACAATGGAAAAGATGAAACCTGAGATGCAAAAATCTGAAGACGAATCAGAAATCGAAGTAACAACGTTGATTCCAGCCGCTGCAAATGAAAATCATACGGATGATGTAGCAACATCTACTACATCCTCAACTATCGTCACAACAGATATTCCAATACTGCCCATTGAAATAATGCAAGAATTGTCAACGACCGAAATTATTGATATGACGGAACCACCAAAAATGTATGAAGACGAAAAGTCAATGATAAATAAATCCAGCGACATAAATCAGTCAACTGAAATGGATGAAGAAATGATGACCACAATGAACTATCAGAGTTCAACTGCTTTTAGAACAACCGAACCAGTTCCTATTATGCCAGATGAGTTGTCAACTACAAAAATGACTTTATTAGAAGATCAAACGGAATCGACTACTGAAGATATGTTTATGAAGGAAACTGAAGTAGACGCTAGTGACTCAACTACAATGATGTCGAAAGAGGAAGAAATTCCTGCAACTGAAAATATAACCAAACTCGATACTCCACAAATTGTAGAAAAAACAAGCAAGATAATGGAAATGGAATCGACTACTTCCACCAGTAAAAGTAGCTCAGAAGAAGAAGTAACTACCCACTCTTATAATCTGCCAACAAACGATATAAAACCAGTATCCGAAACGATCGTGGAGGACACGACTCCTCAAACTTTTGAGTTTAAATACGCGGTTACAAATGCACCCGAAGAACCGACGACGCTCAGTAACTCTTCCGAAGAGCTTTCAGAAGAAGAACTTCGAGTAATTCCACTGGATAACGAAGGCGATGATAATGAAAACGGTAAGATGGAAAAACAAAAAACAGATTTTGCAAAAAATCTCGACTTGAACAATGAAGAACATGGAGAAACTATAATGGCGGATCAACCGGCATCACCTGACGCGGTTCAGCCAAAGCAACAAACTCTTAACGTCACTGAAGAAAGCCATGTCCCGAAAATGATTTCTCATGACATGGATAATTCAAAACATTTACATACTCTAAAAATTACAGAAATTACGGGAACTAACCAAACAGGGCCTGCAGAAACTGAAAAAATCAACGATATTCCTGTGAAGAAATATCCAAACTTTATTCCAGTATCCGAAGAAGTCGACGAAATGGATTACAAAGGTTTTACAGAACCAACAGTCTTAGCATTCAATCCATACAAAGTTGATGTCCATATCCCACCAATGATGATCCATAACGAAACGCACTTGATTCAAGATATGAATAATACATCTGCAGCAACAAATGAAACCCTCATTACAGAACAGACTAAAGCGGTATCTGGTCTAAAGACTGAAATGAATCATGAAACCCTAAATTCTAATGTAAACACAACTGTTGAAAGCCACATCATCCCCGTTCATGTGCAGCAGTTGGACATTATCCCACAAGTGACTTTCTCAAAATGTACATCTGGTCAATTCCAGTGTGCAAATGGAACAGCAAGGGATGGTGCTTATTGCGTTAGTCTTTCTGCGAAATGCGACTCCGAAAACGACTGCTCCGACGGATCTGACGAGTTAAATTGCGAGAAGGAGGGTTGCCCAGGAAACTTCCAGTGCTCCAGTGGTCAGTGTTTGAAAAGGCATTTAGTCTGTAATGGAATTGTTGATTGTGATGATGGCAGTGACGAGAAAGAATGCAAGGAATGGAAATGTAACTTTGATGAATTCCAATGTCTAAATGGTAAGTAAAGTTTGTATATTGTAATTAAATGCCCACCAAGTATTTTGATATATTTGTGCTTAAACCAATGTTTACAGGACGATGCATTCCGAGCTTGTGGCAGTGTGATGGACGCCCTGATTGCGAAAATCACGCCGATGAATACAATTGCTCCGAAAGTTGCGGAAACGACGAATATCTCTGCTCTGGTGAGAAATGGTGTATTCCACAAACCTGGCATTGCAACGGAATACCAGAGTGCGCTGATGGGGAAGATGAAAAACTTTGCGATTGCGCTTTAGATCAATTCAAGTGTCAAACTGGTGGTTGCATTCCCACCGAACAAATATGTGATGGAGTCGAGCATTGTCCAGATAGATCTGACGAATGGGACTGTATCGTTAGCATCGAGAGAAATTCAAGCATCACAGCTGCTCCATCCGAAGTTGATGAAAATGCAAAAGATGTCGAATTTACACCCAATAGTCGCATTGTAAAAATTAAGTAAGTGCAACAGTCTAGTATAAAAATAGATATTTTATGTACCAATGTTTTTTTTAATTGCATTATTTTTATACAAAATTGTTATAAATTCTTTCAGACGATCCAATGGAGAGCGTCGATCAGTATGTTCTGATGGTTGGACACAAGAATTCAGCGACGCTTATTGCAGATCACTAGGTTTTTCAGCTTCGGAGCTTACGCAAATGGTAGCGAGAGAAGAGAACTCTCCAGCATATCGACTGAAAAAAGATGCAAATTCAAAATCTTCGTTCATTACGAATTTGGAACCAACGGATTCCTGCCAATCTGAAAAAGTCGTTGAAGTATCTTGTCACGAATTCTCGTGCGGATCTCACGAGGCTGCTGGACCGACTGCGAGATTGGTTGGAGGAACACCTGCTGGAGAAGGACAATGGTCGAGTGTGGCATTGTTGAAAGAGCCAAAACTTGGCGCCGCCTGTACAGCCAGCGTTCTCAGTCCTACGCATGCTTTAGCAAGTTACTCGTGCATCCATAGGTAACGATTCGAATCGATAAAGTATCTCGAAATGGTCGCTTCTGATGAATATTTTATGATAACCCTCAGACATTCCTAGTCACGTCTTCGGTTAACGATTTTATCAACTTCCTCCCTTTTCTGGAAGTTAGATCTCATTTAGAGAAATAAAGATTGCATCAGTTTAAAATATAAAAATAAGAAAATTATTATAAATAATAAAGTATTGATATTAAAGTTTCAATTTTTAATGATATTGGTCAAATTATTCATATCACATTGAAATTATTTGTTATTATTATTTCTAGGCACAGACAGAGTAACGGATGGCAATTGTACGTGGGTGGCAACCTTCTTAAATCAATCAAAGTGAAGGATATTATATCATACCCTCAAGTCAAATACAATCAATTCCTTTACAACAATGATATTGCTTTGATCGAACTAGCGGAGCCTCTAATTTTCTCGAGGAACGTCAGTGCAGTGTGTCTGCCGCGTCAATCGTTGCAGGTAATTTGTCAATTCTATTACGTATACCCCGAACTATGAAATGCATTTCGAAAAATTTTCAATAAATTTTGATTGATTTTTAGCCACGACAATTGTGCGTTACGGCTGGATGGGGATTCCCAGTTAACGGCGAATTAGATTTGCAGCAATATTTGAAATTTTTACCAGTTCCTACGTACGATTCTGCGGATTGTAACGCAACCAGCCACTATGCAGGTTTCATAACGCAACACAATATTTGCGCAGGATTCACAGACACGGACAAAGGCCCGTGCTACGTAAGTATTTTTTATACTAATATCGCAAAAGCATGTGGTATCTAGATATGAAATTCCCAGTTCAAAAATTCTTTTGGTTTTGGATGGGGGTATTCCTTTGACCTGTATTTTAATTGTTAGAATTCAGTTTATTCAATAAAAATATTTTACCTGCTCGTAAATAGAAGGAATGAAATTTTGAATAAGGAATTTCATCAATAGCAGTTGAGCTTGATCCATTAACGCCTGAAATAACTGAACATTATTTTTTACTTCCATTTCAATCAAGTATTTCGTATGATCAATGTTAAAAATTACATATCCCACTATTTTCGAGGTTTCTCTTGAAGTTTGCGAGATCAAAATTCAGATAATTACAATAGTATAATATTACTTATACAGTAATTGCAATATGGTGCCAAACTTACAAAAAATTGACGAAAAATTGACAAAAAATTGACATTTATTCTTCTCAATATTTTCGAGCTATTAGAACATTGGGATTCTATTGAAACTATGTATGGCTGATTCTCGAAAAAAAGTCTGTTAATTAACAATTTAAAAAAAAAAAAACGATTTTTTTCTGCAAAATTTTTTATCGATCAAAAATTTGAGTGGGAAGGAATTTTTTTTCTGTCGCAAATATGCACAAAGGTGCACAAAATATCTAATATTTTTTTTTATCGTACGATTTTCTTAAACAAAATGGCGGCCAAAAAACCAAAGCTAAAAAATCAAACGTTCATTTTACCACTGTTTTTGATGTGTTTTCATTGGAATCGTGCAAGTTATTCAATTATTTCAGTCGAACGACTTTTTAAAACCTTAAAAACATTATATTTTATATTAACCATTTTTATAGTTATTTTTTAAAAAAATATTATATTTAAGTATATTTTTATTGAAATAATTAAATAATTTGCACGATTCAAATGAAAAGACGTCAAAAACAGTAGTAAAATGAACGTTTGATTTTTTAGCTTTCGTTTTTTGGTCGCCATTTTGTTTAAAAAAATCGTACGACAAAAAACGAAAGCTGGTTGTAAAGCTTAGATATTTTGTGCACCTTTGTCCATATTCACGACAAAAATCATCATCAAAAATTCCTTCCCACTCAAATTTTTAATGGATAAAAAATTTTTCATAAAAAAATTGTATTTTTTTTTTAAATTGTTAATTAACAACTTAATGGGTTAAGAATTGTTGAAATCGATCATGGCTGGAGTGGACATTTGAAAACAATTTTTCAGTTCTTTTTAATTTATGTTATTAAAATTAAATTGTTATTTAGTTATTTATTAAATACTGCTTTAGTAATAAATACTTGTGAAATTTGTAAAATTAAGAATTCAAAATTGATTTATTTAGTTTAAACTGTAAATAAAATTCGAAAAATTCTACATTTCGACACTAAGATAGTATTTAAAGTGCAAGAAATTAGTTTTTTTAAGTTAATATTGATGTGTACATATTTTCAATTTATTAATCGAATTCAATTAATTTTACTTTGTAGTAGTAATAAAAACACGTAATAATTCTTTTCATATATTGGAGCTGGTTAATAAAGTATTATTACAAATAATTTTTCACTTTCGCATTACGAGTTTGTCGTTTGTGGGTTGAGTTAATGTAACTAAAATTTAGATTAAATAATATTTTTAATTAATTATTTATACATATTTTTCAGAATGACGAAGGAGCACCACTGATGTGCATCAATGATTCAGGAAGATGGGAAATTCAGGGTCTGTTAAGTCATCACAGTAGATGTTCGAGAGGACATCCAGCCATCTACTCAAGTCTAGCACCAGCCCTATCGTGGTTGAGGCACTCTGTACCTGCCTTACAAATGCAGGCATAAATTCCTCATGGACGATACTATGAGAAATTGTAAAAATGCATTATTTCCGATTTATGGTCCAGAATCGTAACGGGAAGATTAAAATTGAAGAGCGAATGTGCCTGGTTCGAAGAGTAGTCTACATATGCGTTTTTTCGCATCAGACATTACCAGCGTAAAGAACTGAGTGACATGTACTTAATTTCGCTTCTCGTCGTGAACCAAGTTCGATTAAAAAATGTTGTATCGCTACATCATTGTATTACTTAAGTTTCCTACTCTGTATGTGATTATCAAATTGAAAAGTATATCATATAGAAATATTAAAAATGTCAATTTGTCGGCATTATTACAGTGAAAATCAGTTGTTTGTCTTTCTCTTAATAAAACTGATGAGCGATATTTAGATTTCAAAGTCCAACTTGTAAATGATGAAACAATGCGATGTAAATACTGTATAAAAACGGAGTTTGGTAGGATCTGAAAGATTTTTTTTTATGCGTTTTGTAGTACTGGTCTCAATGAAGTTTCCTGCTTTTTTATAAAAAGAAAATTGTGCTCTTTTTTGAATTAACAATTTACTTTCTTTTTAGCAAATACCAGTTTCGTAAAACTTGTTGAACTTTTAGATTCATGAAAGGGACCACGCTTGTGTACACGAACATTTATGCAATTGACAGTTTGCCTTGAAGATTTTGCGTGGAAATCTTCAAGACGAATGGTGATAGGTATTAGAAATATTGATAAGTTGATTGTATATAATATATGAATATTTCAATGAAATAGATTGTTACGAAGTTATTATAACGAATTATAACATTCATATATACATAGTCATTAATGTAATGTATGCGCAAGTATTTTATATGTTAAGGCGAGAATAATAAAACATGTAATTATCCATATTTGAAAAATATTTAATTTTATTATAAATATCTTACATTTCCTAATAATAAAAAAATCACTTATAACCTAAATCCTCAATCCAATGTTTTTTTTGGAGCTGCTGCAATTTCAGCCGCTGTGATTTCTGCTTCCATCGCAATCAACGATTTGGAAATACTGGTAATTACGTCATTATATTTTGAAATCATATCGCGAATATTATTAGTAACGTCCTCGGAATTGTCATACGCATTTAAATATTTTAAAGTTAAATCTGTCAATTTCGGTGACATTTCAGGAATTTCTTGAAATCGCGTTGAATCTAACACCGGTAAAAGTTCTTTCATTTTCGATAACATTTGTACATTCTCTTTTATATCCGATTCCATAGCCAAGATATACTGCACCTTTGCTTCGTTCTGTAAGTCAACATTCTCGTAGTCAGGATCCAGGTAGGTCTCCAACTCGGGTATTCTCTTGATGAGCGCATTTGCCTTTTCACGACCAGGAAGAGCTGACGAGATTAACGTATTGGCATGTAGAAGGCTTTCGATGACTGAAGTTTCTGGACTGCTTGCATCGTCGAGAGATCTTTTATCAATTCCGTATACCCTCTTCTCAAGTTCTTCTAGACGATTCTCCAAAAGTTCAATTTCTGGACTTCTGAAACAATAAAGAAATTTCATTTTTTATAATAAGAAAAAAACCAATTTTTATGAAGGGTTTAAAAAAGAAGAGAGTAGAACTTTAAGGTTATGTTGCCTCGATATTTTAGGTATGAAACATTTGTAGGACATTATAGACAGTTTTTTTAATTGTTCTATTAAAAACAAGGAGTTATGATTTTTCTGTAAAACTGTCACACTTACGTCATTGTTAAAGAATGATTTTTTCTTTGTTCTTGAACTTTCACAAATTCACCTTTGTAATGCAATTCACTTTTGCACTGTTCAACAATTTAAGCACAATTTTTATTGTCGAAATAAATGCGAACTGTTTAAGAAAGTGACAGTCGACACATTTCAGAATAACTGCACTGACAGGACTGATAGAAATTGTGTAAACAATCGATTCTTTCGATATGTAAACTGTCACTCGATTCGGCGGCAAATTTGAAATGTAATTGATCGACGAAACAATAATACTTGAGGAGATTAAAAAAGTGAAAGTTAAAAATGATTTATAATTGATTAATGACATTTACTATATTTTTTATTTTTTTAAAAAGCATTTTCTGATTTAATTTTGTATACAAAAATACTGCAGATGAATATATTATATTGATTTGATAAATTATTCTATTAATAGGTTAAAAAAGGACCATGTTTTTCAATTGGTTATTTAACTATTACATTTGTTAATGACTTCTACGAAATTTATATTTCCTATACAGCAGAATAAAAAAAAAAAGCTCACATTGAACTCTAAATGTTATCTAAAAGAGGTCAGATGACCCACTTTCTGAGGGTTTTCTGACACGATGACATCTTTATGAACTCATGTTCAAAAAAACCTCAGAAAGTGGGTCATCTGACCTCTTTTAGATAACATTTAGAGTTCATTGTGAGCTTTTTTTTATACTGCTGTTTCGGTTTAAGCGATTTAACCTGAGTGAAGCTAACCTCCAAATGTATTCAAGTTAAGTATTAAAAATTGAACATCTTTCTTGAAAATGTTGATGAATGAAATTTTTAAAAATGGTCTGTCTTCTCTATCACATGTTACGTTATATATAATCAATCAAAACTGGCCTGCAGGCAACGGAGTCGTGTTGTTCTAAAGTAATGAGTCACTTCCGAAGAATTTTTTGGCGTAGAATATCCAATTCCAAGATCAGAATTGTCTCAACACGTCAGGATTTTGTGATATTTGAAGTTATACACAAAAAAAATACTGTTTTTGATTAATTTTGAGGTTATGTATGCAAACAAAACTGGCCTGCACATAATGGAGTCGTGTTGTTCTAAAGGGAAGGGTCATTTGCGAAGTATTTTTTGGCGTAGAATATCTAAATCCGTGATCAAAATTGTCTCAACACGTCAGAGTTTTGAGGTTATGCATAAAAAAATACCGTTTTTGGCTACTTTTCAGGTTATGTACACCCTGGAAAACATGAAGCGTTACGCGAGAATATAAAATATCAAAGTTACTTAACAAAATTTTGATGTTCCCTGGTAAAAATCGAAAAAGACGTTAAGCATTTTTTGTCCAAATTCTTTATTTACTCTTTTGGCACGCTTTTTGAAGGGGATTTAACGCTTTTCAAACTCCTTTGGAACTGTTACAGTCACTCTTAAGTAACGCTAGTGCAACGCTCCAATTTTTACCAAAGCAGAAAACACAAATTTTAAGAGTGTTCTCCGCAGACAGTAAAATAAAAAAAAGATAGTTCAGAATGATTTTGAAATGTGCTCTATAAGATGTCCCATGACCCTTTTTCTGAGGGTTTTCTGAACATGATGTCAGTTGTATGAGATCTTTATTAACTCATGTTCAGATAGCCCTCAGAAAGTGGGTCATCTGACTTCTTTTAGAGCACATTTCGAAATCATTCTGATCGAACTCTTTTCTATTTTTCTGCATGGGCCTTTACTTGGATTACATATTTTTGTATTTAATTTGAGAGTCGTTACAGTTTAATTACTATTTTTTTTTACCAAGTTGCGCAAATTTGAAATTATGAGAAATTTCCCATTAATAATGAGCATTTTTATTAAATACTTTGAGGCAGACATTTTTTTACTGGTGTTTTCTTTCAGGCTGGAATCAGATCCTGATCATGAAGCCTGTGAACAAAATCAGGTTTTGACATGTCGCCTTATCAGGCCCTGGCATATCATGCAACGCTTTTTCTGTTATGGCCCTGATCAGGCAAATGTACAGGACCTGATCAGGACCATACAATGCCCAATATTTCGCATGCTTTCCAAATTTCATGGTGAAAATATTTACAATAGTATTACGAAACAAAAAAATAATTTTTAATGATTTATTATTATCTAACAAGTAAAAAGGCTGCAAAATAAAAAAATATTATTTACACATATATACGAAGTGTATACATATCCATCACATACAATGGGTAAAATATGCTATACCAAAACGTTCCTACATCTAGACTAATATATACAAAATAGAAATACATTTCCTTAACAGGAATGAAGTAGATGCGCGATCACGCCTAGTAGCGATTGAACGAATTACATAAAATTTAGAAGTTAAAAAATTCAGACGTCCTTATCAGGCTCAGAGCAGGCTCCTTGATCTGCCCCTGATTTGAAATTTCTAAAGCAGTTAGCAATTCCCGGAAATTGAAAGTAAGACAAGCCTTATATCATTATTATCATTTCATGGTTTGGTCTTGATATGGAAATTCACAGGCTTCCCTACATCAGTTATACTTTATTTTAAAATAATCAGGGTTTAATCAGGGCATATTCAGGCGAACCTGATCAGAATAATTTACAGTAACCTGATCATGTCTTGATGTGGGTACAT
Organism: Trichopria drosophilae; assembly: GCA_030407085.1. Lineage (NCBI taxonomy): Eukaryota > Metazoa > Arthropoda > Insecta > Hymenoptera > Diapriidae > Trichopria > Trichopria drosophilae. The sequence goes on from CM059582.1 coordinate 197,398,671, forward strand.
CCAGGAGTACCTGATCAGGAACGCCTAATTACTGGAGACTGGTCAGGCCCTGGTACATATTTAGGCTGCCTCAATAAATTTCCACTCGGGATAATCTCAAGTATGTTAAAATCCAGATGTGATGGGGCAAAGCCTACCCCGAATTCGGATTCTATGCCAAAAATTATTTATGAAATGACGCTTCTCTTTCGAACAACAATAAACCAAGTTGTCCCGTAGAATCGTCTGGAATTGCTAAAATACAAAAATACATTGAAACAGAAAACGATACAAAAGATACTTTTTAGTTTGTTTTTTTTACGGAAATTTGAAGGTCACACAATAATAATACGAAATGGTGACATTACTTGCTAAAGTCGAAAATGCACTTCCCAGATAACTAAATAAAAAATAGTTCAGAATGATTTCATAACGTGTACTCCATAATGAACTCCATTATAATATAAAGTTTAGGACAAACTCATAATTTGACGTATCTGACTTTTTATTCGGCTATCTGTGTTATTCTATCATTTTATAAATCATCCATTGATCTTCATATAAAATAAATGTCGCCCGACTTCATTTTTGGATTTAATCTGCATCTAGTGTCTCTAAAAGAAACATAGATCTCAACACTGATAAATTTAAGACTTCAAACCTGATACTATTTCATAATTACTATTTTTATAAATATCTTTAGAAATAGTAATTAACACTTCTTTAACAACTCGTTTTTTTGAGATTTTTATAATTAAGACCTCTATAAGGGATTTTTTTGAAGATAACTTTTGAAGGTCTCTGAACGACAGCTTTAAAGGATATGAATATTTGGAGTATAATTAAAAATATATAAATGTATATACCAAACTTCTAAAAAACACAAACAATATTTTTGTTCGCAAACTTTGCAATCGATTCATGTATTTACACTATTCAAATGATTTTGTGAATAACTTGCAAACAAAAATCATAAAATAACTATTACAAAATTGAATACAAATTTGCAATAATAAATTGTAATTCAATAGTCCTAACGTATTTTGAGAAAGAAACTTCCGTGAATTCCAAAATGACTCTCAAAGAGCAGATTTTTTATGTTATTTCTTTGTTAACCAACCGGTAGAAGTTTATAAATCAGCAATTGTTCCATAACTCCAAACTTGTTTTTGGGGTCTCTGATTACTAAAGATGTCACATTTTCAAAGTACATTATGACGGATCCAATATGGCGGACGACATTTCTAAAAGACGGATTTCATTCTCGATACAATGCGACTTACATCGATGTTAATATTTTGTATTAAAGGTATACATTTTTATGACTACGATTTCTACACAAATATATTAGTGTACATATTTTAGTGATACCGTAACTGGAGAAAATCAAATATTTCATTTTCTTTTTAATTTTGCTCCGATAAATAGTATACTAGATTAAGTTTTTCATTGTTTCTTATTATTATTGCATTTATCTTATGGTAATGGCAGTATAGTTTATAGTAACGTCCATATTTTTGAAGATCAAAAACAAATTATGTACTTATGGATTCCGATAATTGGAAAAACATGAAAAAAAAATAATAATAAATGATAATAAATAAAAAAAAAACGTAAATGGGTCCATTCAGCTACTACGTCATCGTCAGTTCTTGAGACATGAGGTACATATGCAGAATTTATTTATAATTAAGTTAAAAATTAACTACATATGACCCTGAAAAAATGCCACTATTTGAAATTAGTTTTTGAAATTATTTCGAAAATTTCAAAATACTATGGCCTTACGATGCTTAGTTTACGTTTTGTGTTTACTAGTTATTTTAACTCGTTTAGAATGACGGGCATCAATCTAATTGAAATTTACATATTCATATCCATAAAATATTAGTTCTTCGAAGGAGACAGTGGGAATCCCTGAAGTAGCACACACTCGAGTTAAATTCAGATCAGAGTGAGTTGATAACGATTAATTTTCATATAGGAAGGGAGGTGATAAATGTCTTGATGATTGTGAGCAAATATCGTAACGACTAAACTATTTTTAACGACTATAACTGTGCATCATGTATGGAAATATGATTTTTGTTTACATTTAAACCAATAATCTTCTTTAAAAATATATATGTTTCATTACGTGTTTCTTACACACTGTCTAAATTTCTTGGAGTGAGAATTCACTCTTTAATTAGTGCAAACCGAGCAACTCTCTTGAAAGAATGAATATTCAACTCTTTAAGAGAGGAAATCCACTCTTGAAGAGTGGAAATCCACTCTTTCTTCCAAAGTTGTCAACTCCACGACTCGGAGAGAAAGAGTGAATTTTCACTCTTGTTAAATTGAAATGTTACTCTTAAAGAGTTGAATATTCACTCTTTCACGAGAGCTGCTCGGTTTTTTCTAACCAAAGAGTGAATTCTCACTCCAAGAAATTTAGAGAGCAACACCTTACCTTATGCAAAATTCGTTTACGTTTTGATTCTAAAGTGTTTATAAGAATTATTTGTAACGATCCTCTTTTAGAAGAATATTGTGTGTATATTTTGTTGGCGTATCTTAAAAAGTCACTATAATGTGAACAAATTCAGTCAGATAAGTCGTTATTCTTGAGACAAATAAACAGATATAATCAGTGAGAAAAAGATTACATATTGTAGTCAATTAGTTTCGCTCGTTATATTTCAATTATCTTTGGTATATTGATAATAAATAGTGTTAAAAACGGAACACAATGAAACCAAAAATCATTAATTAGTATAACGATTATTTACGCAGATTAAGGAAAAGGTGTTATTTTTCATGAAGATGCATTTAAAATTTCGTCCGTCTATCTGTGGTTGTATGGTAATCACTAATGCTACAGGGTTTTAAAAATTTGTGACAAGAGATAAAGTTAGAACGAGAATTAGTATAAATAAATATCAAATATATAAATAAATTCTTATATATAATGAAAATATTGATCCACAAGTAAACATTTGTTTATAAATTATTGTTTTTGAATACCCGGTTTAGTGCATCATAATTCTCTACTAGGTGGCGTAACGAATGACGCAGTCTAGCCGCAAATGCTAGAACCGGTATTTTATATATTACAATATTATATGTAATTTAAACATTTTTATGAGTGTGTAATCATTTATGCGAGAGTGGCCATTTAATTTGTACTATTTTTTTTGTAATTTCATGGTTTACATTTGTAAAATACTTCTACTAACCACTTTGTTTCTAAGTGTATATTACAGTATTTAGTAAAAAAAGTAATAAAATGATAAAGATTCCCACTAATTAATACGTTTAATTAGCAATCGTTAAGCAAATTTCCGAAGTCTTCTATAAAGTAGTACAGTTTGACCTCCTCGTTGAATCTTTGCGGAGTGTTTTGTCATTAAAAACAATTTTATTAACATAAAATGCTAACATAAATCATGATTTTAATAAATTTTCCAAACTTCTTTTTCTAATATTTGATTTTTAAGATCAAAGAAGTTGTTTAAATATTTTACGGCTTTAATTAGATGTACTCCAATTTTGAGTATTCAAAATCATTTAAAGAAATGGTTATCATAGAATAATACTATCTATTTTGTTATGTTTCACTTTTTTAACAGTTAGAAAATAATTATACACATTGAAAGAATTGTAAAAAAGGTGTAGTTTTTAAATTTTTCTTCTATTGGTGTATCTGTATGAAATTTACAAAACCATAAAATTATTATTTGAAGTTTCGTTAACTGGGAAAATAACTCAAACATGTGGGAACTGCAATATATATCTACAAAAACACAAGGCATTTATCTTTCTCTCATCTTACCTCGTCACCTCATAACTTTATCTCGCATGTTCTCATATGAACAGACATCAGAGTATGATTTCATATACTTTTGTACGTTACATCACTATCGTGTTATTTTAATGTCTTTCGTCTTATTTTTTTTTCTATCATTAATAACAGATTATTATTACTTGTTGTGATTCTGCATCGTTAAGACTAACTGTATCATTTAAAAATTAACCTGATATAAAATCTAATATACAAAAAATAATTATATATAAATGATTTTCAAGTAGCTATGTCAATATTTGTTTAAAATAACACATTAAAATACACCTGTAAAACTGCAAACTATTGGCAAAACTGATCAAATTTGAAAAATTTCACCTTGGAGAAACTACCAATTTTATTTTTTATTAAAGATATTGATGCATTTGCTATTAAACATAATAAATTTATATTTACCTGGCAGTGTAAAATCTACTGTCTTATTCAAAGATATTTTTAACATCTGAGATACTAAAAATATCTGAATGTGTTTGTAGTATGGAGTGCATTTACTTTTTATATGAATAATTCATTCGGAATATATTTCTGTCAAGTTTATGCTTTTAAACCTAAATACAAAACAATAAACAATTTTAGTAATGTTGGATAATATGTAGACCAGCATATGATAGACAAATTTGTAAAAATATTCGTAATTTAGAAGAAAAAATAATTATTTTTCAAAACATATGATTAATTCAATTAAAAACTGTTATATTTAGAATTTAGTAAACAAAACTTACTAGTTAAAATAGCTAATTTTAAATCTGCCTACATATTAATAAGTGACCCTTTGAAACTTCACGAACAATGTTAATTACATTTGTTCTTATTAACTTAGTTTTACAAAATTTTGTTACGTTTTAGGTATTTCAATTTCAGATTTCTATTTTAGTTATTACTTTGTTGATTTGTATTTCTTAAAATAAATTTGATATAATAAAAGAAGTGAATTTTCCTTTTTTAAAAACCAGGCCAAGATATTTTTATTGCTGCATTCGTACATATTGATTACAAATATAAATTAAAAATATTGCTTAAAATGTACTCTCTAACTTATTTAAAAGTACTAAATCATAAAACTTACTCTTTGGATTAGTAATACATTTGGCTAATAAAATGTCAGGATCTATTATTTCGTTAGTCAAATATTATTTCTAACTTTTAGATTAGTAAAATGAACACTACAATTGGTATAATTTTACTAATATATCCGCGGTGTTTTACGACTTGTTAGTGAACAATTTACTAATTCAGGGTAATCTACTTTTCACCTTATATTAGTATTTGTTTAGTAATTTAGATTTAGAAAATACTGATTTGAAAGTTTACTGCAAATTAACTCTTTCAGAATTTTGATTATTATTTTCATAATATATATAAAGTTACTATTAACTAAAACAGTTCTGGAATAATTATAATTAGAAGACTTTTGTTTGTAATTATTCAATTTAGGGCTGTCATCGCAATAGTTATTAATAATTAATACAAATTTAAGTTACACATACAAAATAAAGTTAATGCATATTTCTTTATACCACTTTATTTTCATGTCCAAGGTCCATGAACCTCTATCATAGCAAATTCAAGGTCATTTTAAGGAGAAATTGAGAAACAGACAATGAATAAATCGGAGAAAAATAATATGCAGGCTTTTGTGGTCACTGAATGCGAACCCCTTATTTGCTTAATCTCTAAGGTCTGTTAGAGGACACACCAAGGTCAACCCATGGTTATGCTTGAAAAAGAGGTGTATTAAGTTCTTGAGTTTTTGAAACTCAAACCAAGAGCCTGTTTAGTCTCCAGAGGTCAGTGATTTGTTTAGTATAGATCTGTTCTGGGTTACAGAGAAAATTTGCAAATTCAAAAAACATATGGTGACTGATATATGCTGCGTGTCCATTTCTGAACGTAAACTCAGATTTTAACTTAATACCTTCGATGACTGACCTTAAATGGTTTAGTAGCTCCTCGGTCTTATGATTCGATCAAGCATTCAATGCATGAAGTTATCAACCTTGGGAAAACCTTGGAGTTTCCTGTAACCTATCCTTGAGGCATTAAACAATCGAATATTTGGTAATTGTTTTTCAATTTGACCTTGAAATGATCTTCAATATAACGTGATAGAGGTTCACGGACCTCGGATTCGAATTCAGGATGTAAAAATACGTAAGAATGAAGTCGTATGATCAAATAAGCCTCAACTTTTGTATATTTTAATAAACCTAGGTTATTTTTAATAAACATATATATGGTACTACGAAGCATAGAGACATTTGATTACTGTCATAAAATAACATAAAAAATTTATAATTTACAACCCCAAATTTGTTTAAGAATATAAAGAGTAATGCATATTATAAATGAAAAAACAGAACACACACTAAAAAACAGAATGTTATAACTTTAAAAAGGACAAAACTGTGAAATATTTTATTTTGTACAGCATTAATAGTCGTACTAGTTTAAAATAACACCTCTAATGAAACTAGTAAATTTTATTAACCCTTAAACGCCACACACCAATAAATATTTTCACAATTCACGAATGCATGTCTAAAAGTGTATAAGTTCTTTTGAATTACGTGCAACTATTTTAAAAACTTTTGTTTCCAAGGTTATGATTTCTATTCTTAGTTGTTCGTAAGTAATTTAATTAATTATTTAGGCTTGGTCAATGTATATATATAAGGGATAATTTCAGAGACACATTTATCGCAATAACGCAAAAAAGCGCGTTTAAAAAAAATCCAAAGGTCAAAATGGAAAAAAAAATATCAAATATAATTAATAATTTTATTGTATAATAGTCAAAGAAAACTGTCCAAATTAATAAAATAGCCAACTTAAAAAATTGCCTATATGCAAATCTTTAAACTTTCGAGGAAAATAAATATCGAATATACAATCCAAGTAAAATATGTTTAAAAACTGCTCAGAAAAACGGTATACTTTCGGAGACTTTCGACGTTCAATATTCTGAATTATAAGAATCTTGATAATCAAGAATTTCAATATTTAAAAAATGCCTGAATTTTATATTAATGATGATGATAATTACTTCAATTTTTTAGACTGTTTGCACGAATGAAATTAAAAGAATCCTTTTAAATATATATATAATTTAAAACAATCAGATATTATTTTAAACTTTTTTATAATGATCGATAACATATTGGCATGCGATTGTCGTATTTATTAAAAGTTACGTAAAAACAAACGATATTAATAAATAACTATTATAGTTAATAAAATCGCTTCTGTAAAAACATTATTTCTAGGAATTTCGAGAAACACGTGCTCATCAAGTGCGATACACTTGCTGAATTCTGGGCAACGTAGCCAGACGCCTCGCTCTGTATTGATCGGCATCAGAACTCATTTTTTACATTGAATTTGACTTTCTTTCACTCTTAACTTATATACGAAATAAAAAAATTGCATTGTAACTGGAATCATTTTATAAAATTAATAAATTATTATGAAATATATTAAAAACAACCGTATTTTCTTTCTAAATGTGCGTATAATTTATGTAATTAATACTAGACAAATTAATCATTGTCAGGAAATTAAATGGTGTCGATTTTTTTTTCAAGGTGACGGTTGAATACTAAATTATAAAGAAGTTTCTCACGTACGGATGTTAAATGTACAGCACAGATGTTGGGTGTTTTCCTTCCTTGAAGGGAATGTTAAGGTGGATGTGCCTTGAAATGTGAACCTATTGGCAGCCTGCTTATAAAGAAACGATTAAATTTCTCCCTTAAAAAGATACGGAATGTATTTCATTGCTGAAGGGTATATTTCCGTAGTTTCAGAATAGTGCCCTTTTATTTTTATAAAATTTTGTCTCAACCTAACTACTTCTTTTAGCTGTTATTTCAGAGTATAATGAAATAAATATAGGACGCTAAATTTATCAGATGCACATAAAATTTATATATAATTTATCTTGTCAACAATGTCTTGTGTATATATATGCATTCAGACTGTTCATAATGTAAAAAAGTTTTGAAGCGATATTATACTGAAAAAATATTCTAACAAAAAATTTTTTGCACTGAAATTTAATCAGACTCAATCAATTTTTAATAACTAATAGAGTGTTACAACATATTGATAAAAATAAAATTTAATGTTTCAAATCTTTGAACTAAACGCGTTATTTTACGTTAGACCCTGCAATTTATGGACCGAGTTTGTTTATGATTTGTAAATTATTGGTTTAGTTAATTAGGTAAAATCTGCAAGTTTCAGATTTGAAAAGGGTAATATCACCAGTAATAATTATTTATCATGATTTATTTGATGATTTTTCGAAAGGCGAATTATATATGAGCCGAATTGAAATCGTACCTTTTTACAGCCACATGTTTATTTTTTAATTATATGTCCTAATTATATATGTACATTATTGATTAATATGTTATTACTGATATTTGTACTAAATTAATCTAAAAATCTAAACTCCAAAATTAATCATCTGTGTTAGTTTAATAGTGTTAATTTGCAAACTTATATAATCTCATAGAAACACCTTCTTTGTTGACTGTTTTTTAAAATTAAACACGATATCCATATGCACTGAAAACCCCGTTATGCCAAATTGAAGTATCTTTCGGTATCTTTCGGTCGGAAAGTAGTAAAAAGAACTATTTTTTTAGACACAAAGAAATCCTATTTGTGTAGTTATTTTTACTAATTTTAATAAAAAACACGACAATGGATGCAAAAATAAACGTCCCTTTTCAGATCCACATAGTGCGTTACCCGGTTATGTCGACTATCGCCAAAATTGATTTTGAATTTAACCATAGTTAACGTCATTAGCATTTCAATGACATAATTTGTTCCTAGGAACAACTTATCCCAATGAAATCAAACGAAATAATTGGTTCATATTCGATAAAACCAAACTATTTAATAGTTGGCCTCTGGAGAACGTTTGAAAGCATGTTGAAGAGAGGCCTTCTTAATTTTAGGTTTTAATTTGTAACTCTCAATATCTCGAAAAATGTCCCTTTTTATCTTGTGTCCCGGAGAGCTTTTCATCAATATCATCTAACACATTTTGGGAATATCAAGCCGTCTTCCGCCAATTTTGTGAGATCCAAAGCCTCCTTTTGGTCTCAATTTTCATCGAATCTCATTGGATTATGGATAATTGTTCGTTTTTTCAAGGACTACAACTTCCTTTTCTTGGCATTTCATTAGCTATTTATTGAAATGAGATAAACACGGAAAACCGATAAAATTGACATTTTTACACTTTTTGTCACTATAGCAAGAGAAATACTCATATCGATAAGAGGATTCGATAATTCTATTATTCCGTATCCAGCTGATGGCTTATTAGTTTAAATGATATATATAATTATAACCTTTAGTAGAATTATAAATCCAAAATATAGTTATCTCGGTTTTAAAAAATAATGGATTTTTATCAGCTATATAACATATATTTATATAGTACAATTAAATATACACGACAGGTATTTTTATTGTGGTTATAAACTCTTCGATAATTTGACTCATATATGGGTTGAAAAATGAACTAAAAATATAATGGAAAATGGGACATACCAAAATATTTTGGTGTTATTTACCAGTTGTTTTATTGAAAAAGTTTTGCATTTACATAATTTCGATGTTCGGCCATTTATAATTTGACGATAATTTTCTCATCTTGTAGTATTCCACAAAAATATCAAAATTAAACCATAAAATTAAAGGCTTCTTGAAACTATTTATTTGGACAAGCCCTATAAATATTTTGTAATTGCTTAATGAAAAAGTGGATGATATATTGTTTATGAAATTTCATTGCTTTAATTTTTATTCAAACCTTTGAAAATGAAAAATAAAACTATATCTAAGACATTACGTAATATTCTATTATCTAAAACTATAAAGCAAAACCGACTGTAGAGATTGATTTTCAAATAGAAATGTCGGAAAAATTTAAGTGAATGTAAATAGTGGCTGTTCAATATTTTCGGTTAAATTTTCACAACACGCACATATTGTACAAGAAATCTGTCAATATAAGCCTTTCTTCAAAATCCATCTTTGTCAATATTTTATTTTCATCTTATTTTATTCTCCACGAGGGATTTTAGTAACATATAAAATGATGTTTTAAGAAATGGAAGAGGAATGATCGGCAAATTGTAGATAATATATCTAGATATGTGATCAATTTTATAATCTCTTTTACTTTCGGAGATTAAAGAGATTATTAGGGAATTTTCGAGTTCTTTTCCAGCGTGTTCCATTGTCGCTCGGAAAATGTAAACGGAAAATAAAAAATATTTTATTCTACTATATATTAAGAATTTGAATAAGCTTAATTTGTTTTGTTTCGGTAAACAATGCCAACACCATATGTTTATGTCAAATTCTATCGCAGATTCATAATTTATTAAGAACAAACGATGCTAAAGCCACGAGATTCAACCGTATCATTAAAGAATGTTCAACATTATAAATAAAGACTTCATCAATGAATGGTTTATGTCAATACACGTTGAATAATATCGAATGATATAACAAAATATTTGTATATACCGATGATAAGTAAAGGAGAACGTAGACATCATTTGTATTAACTCGTAATTTTCTTTATACCAAATGATCATCATAATCCCTCATCGCAATTTCATGCTAACTTTAATTCCTTCAAGGCACAAAAAAGGGAAAACCGTGGCACTATTTTCCGAGCTTCCAGTATCGATTCGCGTTTCACGAACGCTTCCAATAGAATTTAAATTCTGAATATACAGAAGAATGTAATGTAATAAAATCTTTAAAATTAACATACGGTTTTCTTTACATATATATTACCATCCTGGTAATAATGAAGTCGTACACTTAAAATGTCAATGTTCCTTTAAGAATTCTATGGTACGTAAGTTCATAAAGATCTCATAATGACATCATGTTAAGAAAACACTCAGAAAGTGGGCATCTGGCGTCTTTGAGAGCACATTTTGAGATCATTCTGAACTCTTTTTCTGTCATAAGTGTATTTTACTCACCACCTTTGCAGAAATGAAGCGTACCTTATTTACAATAAAATTTTTCAAGGAAAAAGTCTAATACTGTCTAGTTCAAGTGGTAAGTATATACTTTAAATCTCCGGAATAATGCCATACTAGTATCGAACATTACCATGCCTGTATTCTAAAAATGACAACTAGAATTGAACATAACCATACGTATGTTGTAAATATAGCACAGATATGGTAATTTCAATGCTGGTATGGCACCTTTCTGCAGATTCAAAGTATATCTAACCTTAACGTATTTCTCGCAAGTGGTAGATTCTACCCTTACAAAGTATTATAATACTCGAAAGGTTGTATACGTAAATAGGGCATTCGACGTAAAAAGGACTACATTTTGGACATGTTGTTTAATTTGTCTAATCATCCCATATTCGGGTATACGTAAAGAAATATAGTACCTTTAATACAAAATTCAATACACCGATCCTAAAAATGGGGGCTAAAATGAAAAATTTTAAAAAACTTGTGAAAAAAGGCGATTTTACCGTTTTCTCATAAAAATTGTTAAGCGTACACGTATGATTTCATCTTTGCTTAGTACGAAAGCACTCCCTCGTAAAAAAGGAATGCTGTGCTTACGCATAACCCCTTTCTTCCGGAAAGTCGGACATTTAGACGCAACTATGAGTGCTGTAGCTTTTGTTCCAAACGCTGCTAAAACAATTGGAATAAGACAAAATCAATAGTTTTGGCCATGGTATAATTTTGGCTCCTCTCTTATGAATTCTGTGGTCAGAATAAGCCATCGATTTAAAAAAAAAGTTATTTAGTCGAAAAAAATACTGATTTTTTCGACGTTTCTTCACAAGAATTGCGTTTTTTGACATTGAAACGAGAAATGTTGACTATTGCAAAATATTCAGTAATATTTAACGTTGAAGATGACGAACAATTTGGAAATTATGCTTTAAACAATCACTCGATTATTCGATTTTATTGATCTTACAGTCATAATTTCATAAAAGCTTACAACGGCCTCATAAATAAATTATAATTATATTAAACATCGGGGATTCAGTTAAAATCAGACAAAATATCGGTAAAAACGTGTTATGTAGGGCTATATGGTCCAATTTAGACCTAAAGTATTTTTTCTCTGCAACAATGCAAAATGTTAATCAATTTGGTAAAGTATTTTTCCTTCTGAAAGTCTGATCAATTACCGAGATTTCCCGCCCAGACTTTTTGCGATCTCCCTATAAAATGAAATATGAACACTGTTAAACAAAAATGTACACAACAATCATGTTCTCATTTGGACCACTTCTTTTTTAGCGTTTTTCCCAATAAAAGTAAAAGTAGAGGTATTGTAATTTGCGTGTTATGTAATTTTATTATATTAATATGCGAAATAAACGAAATTAATAAAATATCAATCAATCGGAATCAGAGCCAGATTTAAAGTATTGACCTTTTTGTTTTTATGTACGGTTTTCGGATCATGTTGGCAAATTACCCGTGCTGCAGCCCGGTTCTGATGATGTAAACATTGGAATACAAATGCTAATAATTATTGTCTTCTTTCTGATGTTTACGTATATACGAATTTATTTTGCAGTGTTTTTACCCATATCGAAAGTAATTTACATTATAAATAAGTTATTTTTAATTATATAGTAACCAAAATAAAATATGAATTGCGCATGAAAATAAGGGATCCGAATTTGACCATGCCAAATGGTCCGATTTAGACTAACGCCGATTTTACACTCCGATTGGGCAGAAATAGTAAAGGTACTCGCGAAAAGTATTCATACCACCTGAAAGTGTAAACTTTACCACCTGAATGTGTAAAGTATTACCGAATAGAGTACTGACTACTACATTTCACATCGAGTAATTTGTTATTGTCACTAACAAAAATCTTGGAATTCTAAATTTAAATTTTACGTTGCACTTCAAAACTAAAAGTCTCATTGGCTACATACACATGATGACTGAAAATCGTCAAATTCTGTGTGTTTTAAAGCAGAGCACTATCATAACCATAATATTAACAATATCGACCTTACGCAGCATCCTGGTTGCTGAGAAACAATAGACGGTCCGCATGAAACCCCCTAATTTATTAAAGGTTATGAATGAATGATCATGAGATTAGATGTTCACTAGTGATGATTACTTTTTCATCTCAATTCACCGGGTTGTCGACTGTTACACTGTAAAATAAACTGTATTTTTATAAAAAAAAATGCAAAATTACAACTTGCAAAAAGATGAGCAAAAATACGCGATCAGTACCCCAGTAAACAAAAAGGGATTGAAAGGGATTCAATTGTCAAAAAAGGAATTCAAAGGGATACGGAGGAAATTAAATTGAATTCCTATAAATTCCTATTTTGACATTTTTGGAATTGGTAAATCCCTTTCAATTCCTTTTCGTTTACTGGGACCTTTTTCAATGGTCAGCATTGTTCTATTCAATGTGAAAAATCGCCATTCTTGAGAAGAAATGTGATCATTATTTTTTTTTAATAGTTGGCTAAATCTGATTCCGGTATTCGAAAGAGGATGTCCAAAACTATTTCTTGATCTTGACTTATTTCAATTTTTATTAACGCTAAAAGTGTCTACCATAGCAATCTGAATGTACTGCTCGGTAGTTGATACATAGCCTACCTACAATTGTTTGATATTTTTGTAATCCTTTACTAAAAGACCGGTGGTCCAAAACGAGATTGATTTAAGATCTCAAACATAAAACCTCTTCGAGATTAAGAGTTTAAGTCCTAAGTAAGACATCTTTAAGACCTCGTTTTATAGATTTTCATAATTGAAACCTCTTCAGGAAGTCCTTTTAGAGATATCTTTGGAGGAGCTCTGGACGACCTTTTTAAGAGATATGTGCTGTACGTTTCTTTTAACCCTTTGAGGCATTCATTTTTCTTTATGTTAAATTGACTTGAAATTTCTCAATAGGAGGTTTTTGGGATCGCACATTACGAATCCGGTGTAAACATTTCAAAATTCAAAATTGCGGATTCAATATGGCATATTTGTTGCATATATACATCGTCATATTGAATTTTATAAAACCAAAACGTAAAAAACCCTATTATACCAAATTTCAAATCATTATCTTAAAAAACAGCGACAGTAATGAATTATTTCAAAAAAATCGTGTTTTTTTTATGTTTTTTTATTTATAGATGATACCCATTAAACAATTACATCTTAATAACTGCGTTTATACATTCTTCTATCACCACAGTAACAGAAAATACCAAACAAAAACCGATTGAAATGCGTTAACTGAAATTTAAATAAGCAAACTCAAGGAAATCGTGGTGGTAACGTATGTTCCCAGCAATCGAGATTGGATAGGATTGGATTGAAAATTTCAATTCATTTTGAATTCATACTTTGATTCCGTAAATATGTATTCAAATGGATTGAATTCCGAAGAAAAGAATCCATCTGTATTCAATTTTATGAATACAATCGGAAGCGTAATTTGCCGGATTAAATTTCAGGAAAAGCAATCCATTTGTATTCAATTTTACGAATATAATCGGAAGCGTAATTTGCCGGATTAAATTTCAGAAAAAGTAATTCATCTGTATTCAATTTTACGAACACATTTACGAATACATTCGAAAGCAGTATAAGAATACAAATAAATACAGATTTATTCAAAGTTTATTTTTTGAAAGAAAACTTTTTTGGATCGAAATGAATACATTTCAATAGTTTTGAGTCCGTAATATTGAATACGGATGTATACAAAGTTTCGTTTTTGAAAGAAAACTTTTCTTGCATTAAAATGAATACGCTTAGGTAGTTTTGAATCCGTAATGTTGAATACGAATGTATTCAAAGTTTTGTTTTTGAAATACAACTTTTTTTTTGATTGAAATGAACACACTTAGATAGTTTTGAATCCATAATGTTTAATACGGATGTATTTAATATTTCGTTTTTAAAAATGAAAGGAAACTATTTTTGGATTGAAATGAATACACTTAGATAGTTCTGAATCCGTAATGTTGAATACGGATGTAGTTAAAATTTAATTTTTAAAAAGAAAACTTTTTTTGGATTAATATTAATTCAGGAAGTAACCTTTTTATTCGTATGAACGAATAGAATTGTATTTACGTATTAACATGGATTCACCGTTGACCAAAGTATGGATTCAGAATGTAATAATTGAATCCAATCCCAGCAAACGAAAATGAATAGATTCAAGTGGATTCATTTTCATAAAACTGAATCCGCGGTCTTAAGTTTTTCAAACCCCGCGAATTCAAAAATAATATTTTCCTAAAATAAGAGGATCCTCAATCCATGTGAATCCTGCTGAGGGATTCATACAGAATTTTTCTATTCCCTGCGAATCTAAAAATAATATTTCCAAAAAAGAGAGGATTTTCAATACATGTGAATCCCTGCTGAGGAATTCGATTTTTATTTTTTCAATTCCTGCAAATCCAAAAATAATCCCAGTAAGCGAAAACGAATAGAAAGTTAAAAATACGAATTGAAATGAATTCAAGTGAATTAAAATGAATAAAAAAGTGGATTCAATTAATCATTTTTATGCGTTTTAATTCATTTTAATTTACTTGAATTCATTTCAATTCGTATTTTTAACTTTCTATTCGTTTTCGTTTACTGGGATATTACCAAGAACAAATGGATTTTCAATGCATGTGAATTCCTGCTGTTGAATTCGAGCTTTATAATAATATTTTTCGATTTGCGGGGATTAGTATAATGAAAACCGCGGATTCAATTTCATCAAAATGAATCCATTTTCGTTTACTGGGATTCTATACAACTCTACCCAGCAAACGAAAATGGATTAAAATAAATTGAAAATTTGAATTTTTTTGAATCCGGATTCTTAATTCCGTGTAAAGAATTTAAATAAATTAGAATGTTCAGGGTTAAATCATTTTCTATTCATACTGGGTAATTGAAGCGTATAATCATTTTGCATTGAAAAAGATTCAAAATATCAATTAATCTATATCAATGAAGTGAACATAACCTTAAAATGGCAATTACGAATATCACAGCAAAATTATGTATTTGAGAATAGGAAAACAAGCTTTCGTGTCGCACGTACCAAATATGTTCGAAGCCGACTAAACCTGTCAGTCGGTATCAACACTTTTAAACGGAAAAAACATTTTCTCATAATATTAATATTTTTAAATAATTGGTTATTTACCATATTTTATGTGTTATGCGTATTAATGTGATAATCGCCTACTTAGAAAAAAGTTATATCCATTATTTAATAACAAAGAATAATTAAAATGACGAAGCTCACATTATTAAATATTAAAAGAATTGTCGTGAATAGATTCTCGTATCGAGGAATTCCCTTCCACACATTTCATTCGGTATTGATTTCAATACATACAAAAATCGGCAATTCCACACATTAAACTGAAATGAATTCCTCTACAATATTTCTGCTAATAATTGGATTATATACAGGAGAAGGTTGCCTATTCTGTTAAAAGAATAAAAAGTAATCTGATTTTGAAAGAAATACACAATTATTGAAAGATTGTCTTTTCAATTCTACGTCCTGAATTCAAATAAATTGACATAACCTCTCATTTTACGAAGGATTCAATTGAATCTCAAATAACATTGGCGAATTCTATTTATTGGAATTGAAATCAATATAGACTACAACTTCCATCTTGTAATTGATTTCACTGAATACAAATCGAAGCAGGGCAATCCATGTACAGGAATACAAACGAATTCAGAATTGAAATAGATTTGCTAAAATCAACAATCCGGATTGGCGAGTAAAAATTTCAATTAATTTCAATAAATTTCTATCCATTTTCGTTTACTGGGTATGACACGTGAAAATCTTTGGTTGTAAAATTTGGGTCGTATTCATGGAAATTTAAAGGGAACACCGAAAGATAAAAAAGATTGAATTAACCGCAACGACGTTGACGGTAGTAGAAAATCGCGCGTCTGTAAATAATTCGCCCTCTTAGCAACCCCTCCTTTTGCTTATTAACGGAAATCACTTGTTGAACAGCGGAAAGCGGAGATCGAAAATCCGCGAAAAAGCGTACAGTACACATATACATATACACACGTATCTCGACGACGCAACAGCATCTGCGTTTCCTCTCCACTTGTGTACCACATTGTGCGCATGCGCGAAGTTCCAAAAGTGGGGGTGCTGACTGAAAAAGCTCCGACGGGGAACAGTGGTGGGGACGGTGACGGTTCGTTATGGCCGCGGAGTCCGCGGAGTGCAAATTTCCGAGTCGTCGTCTCGCGTCCATCGCCGTCGCGCAGCACCCGGAGCAATAAGTTGTCTGGTGACGGAACATGGGCCGTAATGGGCAAGCGGGTAGACGAAGACGGTACGGGCGAGAGTGACCTTTCGGTCTTGTTGGAGGACGATTTATGCCCGAGGTCCGCGATGATGGAGTCCCGGGCGCGGGGTTCGCGGCTACGGGGGATCGTCGGCATCTGCCTTGCTCTGGCACTCGCGGGCATCGTCTATCTGGGTTACTTCTGCCCGGATCACGTATGCGCCCTGAGCAACCGCGACTCCAAGGAGTCGACGAGGACCTCCCAGGGTTTCCTACCCGGGACGAACTTCGGTCTGTCCTCCGGCTCCTCGGATCCGGAAAAGAGCGGCTTCTTACCGGCGCATCCAGCATTCAAGTTGCAAAGTGTCCAGGGTAGCCTTGGATACGAAGACATCTTCGTCAATGACACCTTCCAATTTGACATAAACGCACACGACGTCATGGTATTTCTACATATCCAGAAGACCGGTGAGTCCTGGAGGTTTCTTCAGTATCCGCTAAATTTAGAAAGATGCGACACTTTTTTTGCATGTGCATCTTACAGGGGTGCATTAAGCGTTGTGAAATGTTTTGATATAATTGTGAGATTATTGGTGATTATTGTGAAGTTTCGTTCTCGAGTGTTTCCTATCTGCCATTGGACCCCTTACGGAGGTCTGGAAAAAGCATTGTTCTCAGTCGTTAAAGATGCTAAGCTGCTTATCTATTTTTATCTGAAACCATTCTTGCTGCGATTTCTAAATCAATGTCTAGTTGCGCTGTACTTGTTGACTTCTCGAGTTGAATGGATAAGCGAATATGAATGGAAATTGGATTTCTTTCATATTCGCACTTGTGTAATGGAATGCGTTTAATTTTTCAGGGGGTACTTTGTTCGGTAAACATTTGGTTCGTGATCTGGATCTTCAAAGGCCGTGCTCTTGCCAACGGCGACGTAAGCGTTGTTTTTGCTTCCGTCCTAATCGAAACGAAAATTGGTTATTTTCGAGGTACTCGACTGGTTGGAAATGCGGATTGCATGCCGACTGGACAGAGTTGACAAGTTGCGTTGATTCTGAATTGAATAAAATCGAGAGCGACGATGTCAAACGGAGATATTTTTACATAACGATTATTCGAAATCCGGTGGCTAGGTACCTGTCAGAATTCAGGCATGTTCAACGAGGCGCTACATGGAGAGGTGCTCGACATTGGTGTAGCGGATCAGAAGCTAACATACCACAGTGCTATTTTGGTCCGAATTGGAAAGGCGTTAGTTTGGAACAGGTATCTTTAATTTTTAAGCCATAATGCGAGATTTATCTCTAGTTCGTTTAAAAATATTCTGAGCAGGATGTATTTGTAGGAAACGACATTAATTAATAACTACTAACAAGTCTTTAATATCGCTCGAAAGATAAAGCTCTTATCAACGCACTTGTTTTCACTCTGCGATTTATTTCATTCACAATGACAAAGTTTTTCCAAATATTTTCCGCAAACGTCTTGCTTTAAAATATTTAATTTTACTTGTATTTCTAGATAATGATTATGTTGAGTGCAAAGTGAGTTTAAGTGCGTGATAAGTGAGAAGGTGAAGTCGTTAAATAATTGTGTTACAGTTTATGGCCTGTCCCTACAATCTGGCAAGCAATCGGCAGACTAGAATGTTGGCCGATCTTTCTCTCGTTGGTTGTTACAATTCTACGTTCAGTAGTGCGGATCGCGATCGTCTTATGTTAGCTAGCGCAAAGCACAATCTCAAGTTCATGCCCTTCTTCATGCTCACCGAGTATCAAAAGGTGAGTTTTTACATCAAATTTAAATGTAGATATAAAAATTACAAACTTCTTCATTCACTCCCTTTCTAAATGTAAAATAATGAAAGTTTTAATGAGCATTGTAAAAAGTTTCATTTGAACTTTATATTCTTCGGCTTTGACCAAAAAAATCCCTTATGATATACAACAAAATTTATTTGCATTATTTGATATTTTTATTTATGAGTTTAAAATGGTTTTAAAAAAAAAATAAAAAAAACTCGAAAAAAATATTTTTAATTTTGGTAAATAAATAATTTGTCCGAAGTTAATGTTTTGTAATTTAACTTAAGTTTTAAAAGGCTATTTCTACTTGGTACACGTTTGCGTGAGTTTAGCTAATTAGTGTAAGAATACATTTTCGGACTAACGCCGAAAGATTTACGATAAACGCAGGTAACAAGCCAGATAACTGACACATCCCAAATTCTTTGATTTTTTCTTTAGATAGGATAGACTGTTTCGAAAGATAAGGATTTTAGCGCACTCTACCGTTTTCGTATTGCGATTTTAATAACGTAGTAAAAATTCTTTTATATGTTTACAAAAATTGCTTTTCTTGGAATCATTTTTGTAGATAAATATTAAACAAAAATAAATAAATAGACTAGACTTCTTTAAGAGCTCTTAAAAATGTTAAGAGATCTCAAATACTCAGAAAGAGTTCTTAAAATAAATCGATAATTTCGTTTAGAGTCACTAGGTGGCGTTCGAATCCAAAAGCGAATTCGCGCGACATTTACTTTACACCCTAACGTAAGACGGATGCTTTTGTTACAATTTTTACGCGACTTCTTTTCTATCCATATTTGTCATCAAGATCGTAATAAATAACAAAAGAACTCATTCCTGAAACCCCACATTTCAGAGGTCTTGTAGAGCTCTTAAAAACAACAAATAAATCAGTTTTATTATTAATTATAAATTCAATTAAAAAAAGTGTAAAAATAATCTTAAAACTGATTTATTTCTTGTTTTTATGACCTCAACAAGACTTCTGAAATCTGGAGTTTCAGGAATGTGTTCTTTTGTTATTTATTAGGATCTCGATGACAAATATTATGGATAGAAAGAATGTCGCGCAATAATAACAAAACTATCCCTCTTACGTCGGGATATGTAGTAAATGTCGCGTGAGTTCGATTTTGACTCTAGAAGAAATTATCGATTTATTTTAAGAGCTCTTTCTGAGTAGTATTTGAGATCTCTTTAGATTTTTAAGAGCTTATAAAGAACTCTGTTCCATTTATTTATTTTTATATACCTTTACTTTTATATATCTTTATTATTTATTTTCCAAAATGATTTTTGATGTCGCGCCAGTTAATTTTTGGATTGAACGCCACCTGGTGTTTCTAGAAAAAACTATCGATTTACCAAACGAAAAAATAATCGAATTAAGGTAAATTAAAATTTCTGCGAATCTTTTGAGAAGTCAGAAGTAAGACTTCATTAAGAGTTTTTTTTAGCTTTTAGAACTGAAAACTATTCAAGAGTTTTTTTTTATATTTCTTTGGAAAATCTCTTTAAATGTGTAAGCAATAGGAAAGTAGAAGATACACATTCTTTAAATTCTTTTGTTGATTGTTTATTTTCAATTTAATAAAGTGTAAAAATAAAAGAAATACGCACTCTTTCAATTCTTTCACCATAAATATCCGTCTTATATCAGAATATGTAACAAATGTCGCGATAGTTCACTTTTGGATTCGAACGCCACCTAGTATTTCTAGAAGAAACTATCGATTTAACAAACGAAAAATTATACGAATTAAGATAAATTTAAGATCTCTGCAAATCGTTTGAGAAGTCAGAAGAAAGACTTCATTATGAGCTCTCTTTTTAGTTTTTACAACTGAAATCTCTTCAAGAGGGTTTTTTGGAAATATCTTTGGAAAGTCTCTTTAAAAAGTATATACCGTTTGACAAGTAGTAAATACACATTCATTAAATTCTTTCATCATAAATATCCGTCTTATGTAATAAATGTTGCGCGAGTTCACTTTTGGATTCGAACGCCACCTAGTGTTTTTAGAAGAAACTATCGATTTAACAAACGAAAAATTATACGAATTTTAACATATGTAATTTTAAGATTTTTGCGAATCTTTTGAGATGTCAGAAGAAAGACTTCATTAAGAGCCCTTTTTTAGTTTTTATAACTGAAATCTCTTCAAGAGAGTTTTTGGAAACATCTTTGGAAAATCTCGTTAAAAAGTATATATCGTTTGACAAGTAGTAAATGCACATTCTTTCAATTCTTTCATCATAAATATCCGTCTTATATCAAGATATGTAATAAATGTCGCGCGAGTTCACTTTTGGATTCGAACGCCGTCTAGTATTTCTTAGAAGAAACTATCGATTTACCAAACGAAAAAATATACGAATTAAGATAAATTTGAGATCTCTGTCTGCCCCATGCAACACATACCTCTTAAAGAGGTCGTCCAGAGCTCCGTCCAAATTTTAATAATCTATAAAACTACCCCTTAAAGATGTCGTACTTAGGACTTTTTAAAATGGTAATGTCGAAGAGGTCTTCTGTTTGAGGTCTTAAATATATCTCGTTTTGGACGATCTCCCTTTTAGAAGAGGGATTCCCAGAGTTGAGATCTGTACTTCTTCCCGAAACCGCTAGGTGGCTGTTGAATCCGAATATGAGATCGATATTTACTTCATACGCAGACCGATAGATTATAAGCTACAATGACAAAATAAGTAGTTTTACGATATTTATCGATGTTATCACCATTTCGTACTATTATAGTACGATCCACATTTTATTGAATCAAAGCACCATCCAATAAATAATAAAAATAGAACCAATAACTCTCAGAAATTTGCTTTTCATTTATATTATTCTTCTTAAAGATCACTTTACGAGCTCTTTCTGATAAGTATTTAAGACATCTTATAATTTTTAAGACTTCTTAATGAGTTCTTCAAGATGTCTTTTGGCTGTTTGGGAATCTTTTGAGAAATCAGAAGAAAGACTTCATTAAGAGCTCTTTTTTAGTTTCTAGAACAGAAAACTTTTGTAGAGGTTTATTTGGAAATATCTTTAGAAAATCTTTTTAAATAGTATATATACCGTTTGGCAAGTAAATATACATTCTTTCAGTTCCTTTAGTTCGAGGCTTTCATTGAAGTGACTAAATATGGTATCGATTTCAAGATTAGAATTAAAGGGAAACTGAAATTACTGTACCTAATTTTGAAAATAATTAAAATCATTAATTTTGGAGAAAATGATATATTATAAAAAATTGCGTGCGGGTTTCCTGAAATCGTGCTAGAATAAACGGAAGTGAAAAGAGGAACGAAACGGCAAAGGAAGCCGCCAAATTAAATAATTCAGAGACTATACCAATTCACTATGAAGGCATTATTAAAGTAATCAAATTCTCAGAAAACGAAACCTGGAAACTTCTACTAAATTGCACTAAAACTCAATCGCAGAAAACCACAAGACGAACAAACTTCAACTACAATGTAGAATGTGATTAATTCTCTCCCTTTTACTTAATAAGTTGATTCGTCACAATATCATGTTCTGATTAAATTTGTTGTTGTTTTTTAATGACGGTAATGCATTCGTATATTTTGTATTTTTAAATCAATTGCGTTCTGCGCTAAATTAACAGAGCTTTTTTGGTCATATTTTGTATGTGGGTGATTTTCAAAAAACTGTGATACTTTGAATCTTGGATAAAAAAATGGAATAATATCTACTTGAAAGAAATGTATTCTCAATTAACTAGTTATTAGGCAATCATTTTTGTTAGTAAATATGAAAACTATAAATATTAATAGTATTTTCAAGGTTCTGCATACTGAAATATAAGTAAAATGTCAGTACCACCAGTCTTTTCTCGAATTTTTAAAATCAATTAGTTAGACAGCATAGATATTGGCATTATAGAATCGTTACACATATGTTGAAAATTTAATGTGGTGACATAAATTGTCTCTAAATCTAAATTTGTCAAACATTTAGATAAAATGATACAAGAAGATTACTAATTCAGACAGGAATAATATCACAAATCTTAAAAAATGACTATATTTTTAGTGAAATACTGTTGCATTCAGTAATAAATTGTTCTATATTTTTAAATAAGAAGTCAATTTATCCGCGAAAATCAAAACAAAATTGCAACAAGCCAATACTAGATTAATTTATGACAATATTTTCTTATTAACTTTTTAACGTTTTTCATTAAATTTCAAAAATACAACAAAGGAACATTTGCCACGATTCTATAAAAAAGTATGGTATTTTATATTTTTGTATGTTTAAATCGACAATAGAAGAAAAGTGTACTAGTAGTTACAACCGTAAATGTTTAAACGACACATATATTTAAAGTAAAATTAAGGTTTGACCCAAACAAAATTCCATCAAAGCCAGTTCTTTAGGGATTCTATCCCCAATTCCCAAAACATTTTATTATATGATAAAATGTAAAAACGACTTTGTTTAAAAATATTTTTGTTTAACGAACAATTTTTTACTCTGGTAATTTTTAAGATTTCGCCTTTGTTTTCGAGAAAATCGCGTTTGTTTACAAAATCGTACATTAAACAATGAATAAACAACATTCCTGGAGGCGGATTATGAATATGTTTTTCTCAACATTTTTTCGGATAGATTCCCGAAAGAACTGGGTTTGTTGCAATCTTTTTTTATGAGGCAGTTTTTATCCAACTATATTGTTATGTTTTGCTTTCGTTACTATAATAAACCAAAAAGTGTAATGTCAATATAAGATTACCCCACCAAAAGCAGAAAATTTCACGTTACAGAATCATATATAAAATTTCCTTAAACTTTTATTTAAGTTACTTTTATACATTTTCATTTATTGCCACTAGATATGATAACAACATTTGCAGCTTTGTTTGGGTCCTCATATGGAAATAGGGTTCAAATTAGTATATAGTACTCTGTATGAAAAAAAAAAACTTATTATATAAATTTGTATTTTAAAATACAATTTTATAGAAATTGACATTATTTTTAGCTTCGAATTCTAGAAAACAAAATGTTATTGATTTTTGGTGTTTAATGTATGTATATAATTTGGCAAACATTATAGCCCACTTTTTAAATGAAAATCTCTAAAATAAAGATTGTGCATTTTCTCATATAAAATAACTAGCAGATTTTAAAAATTAAATATTGTTAAATAGCATAATTTACTGCCTGTATGAAGATTCACATTTTTTTATAAACCTAATACCTGAATTAAACTAAAAATGATGCATTGTAAACATTCATATTTATAATTATGAAATATTCAGTATACATTTGATTAATAAAGGGCAGATAAAATGATTAAAATATAACGAAAATTTGTTGAAATATGACGGTATATGATAGAAGGGAAAAAACGTTGGGAAAAGAAGTGATAAAAAGTGATAAACATACGGTAATGGCAAAAATAATATAGGCGGCAACTTTCAACTATTGAAAATATTGACTCAACCGGAGAAGAAATGCAGAAAAAAAAGGTACCTGATAAAAACTCCAAATTGTGAATAGCTTGACAAAGATAAGACAGTAGAGAGATAGGCAAAAATGTCAAGAAATGGACGAAATAGAGACAAATACGTGAAAAGAAATAAATCTTATATATTCAATCATGTTATATCCGAAAAGGGCCTCAGATCGCATATTATGAATAATTTTTGTAAATTGAAAAAAATATTAAATAAAAATGATATACTTTTTATCCCCGAGTATCCGGTTTCATCTCGATCCAATTGAACATTGGCCAGCGACTGCATTTTTCTATAAAAATTAAGATTTTTAATTCTTTATTTATTTATAAATCATAATGTTAAATAAATATTGACTTAAATGCAGTGTTATGCATTTATTCAACTCCCACTCACGTTGGATTTAAAAAAAAGACTTGGTGCAAATGCATTGTATTTTGTCTTAAAAAACTCAAATTTTAACTGGATTCTGGTGGCTAATATATTACCGGAAAGGGTTAATTAGAATGACTTATATTGTACGTCACTAAATAATAAGAAAAAAATTGTTTTCTACGACCTAAAACTGTTGGAGAAATTTTTGGGTGATGGTTCGGAATTTTATTCCAAAGAAGTAAAAATTCAAGTAAATCTTCAATCTAATGGGGTAATTCTTAGTTTTTTTGGGTAATAGCCTACTTCGATAGTTTGGGTTGATATAAAGTATATTCCAAAAAATCTTACGTACTCTTCATTGAACTGAGCAAGTTTCTCCAATTTGTTTAGAGTGAATGTAAATGCACATTTTTATGACGCCTTTTAACGGTGTAAATTTTGAACTAATTAAATTAATTTCGTGCAGGATCTAGAGGTTTACAGAATATATTTTAATACAATACAATTTCAGAAATACCTAGATAAAATGCATCATTGGAAAACGGAATTTTTCT
Source organism: Trichopria drosophilae (assembly GCA_030407085.1). Lineage (NCBI taxonomy): Eukaryota > Metazoa > Arthropoda > Insecta > Hymenoptera > Diapriidae > Trichopria > Trichopria drosophilae. The sequence continues at coordinate 197,424,081 of CM059582.1, forward strand.
AAATAAACTTCATGTAGATAATAACTTGAGATTATTATGCTTTTTAAACAAATAATAAAAGACACGCTCGTGTGCTCGATTAATATATTAATAACTGTTTTCATGGTCGCTATGAAAATATAAGCGCATGCAAATTGAAATGAATAAACATGCATGCAAAACATACAAAACATAAAAAATTAATTTGTTTTAAAATGACAAAACTTATGTTTTTTTGTTAAACGTTCATTTTGATATTTTATACCAAAATAGAAACGATTTTTTAAAGAAACTAATTAAACCGTAGTATACAAACTAAATAGTTAGAAATGATAAAGCTTTAAGGTTTAGCAAATGTTATTTAATTAAAATTATTTAATGTTTTTTTTTCTGCACATAAAGAAAAATCACCTTGAAGATGTTACCAGCTTAATAATGTGTCAGCCTTTCATTATGCCAAAATTTTCCAATATTTATGGTAAAAGTTGTTAGAATTGTAAGTTTTGCCATAAAACTATGAAACTTTTAGAATATCAATAGTGAACATAAGACCAATTTTAATAATGTTTACCACGAATAATGAGATATTTCTGTATATTCAAGTCTTTCCCTAAATTACCATCACTTATATCAATTCACTAAAATGAATGAAGACCTATAAATTTGTATAATTATAATTAAATTTCAGATTTGGAATAGCAAATTGCTGTCTTACTAACACATTTTTATTTCTATCGCCATTTACCATTTTAAATTTTGTCTTTTGAGACTGTTTTGAAGTGTTTCTGTTGACCGAATATTTGTCAGTGCTAGACCAAGCTTAATATTACACAAAGAGAAAGGAAATCGTTAACTCACCCTTTTTGTAATAGTACAAAACGTAAATCCAAAAAGTTGTTGCATTAACTATTTCCATGGTAAATGATACGATAAAATTATTCCATTTACTATTTTCCGATTGTTAAATCGTTCGTACATAACCTCAAATACCAACTCTAACCTTACATATAGTTAATTCTACTACTTAAGAGGTTAAAATCGATTCTACTATTTTTTCGTGGTTCCATTAACACTTTTTTCTCTCTGTGTAGCATATTGAAACAGTAATACATTGAAAATAAATGTACTGAAATTTTTTGATATATTTTTCAGAAAGTAGACAATCAAACGAAAAAATTTCATTTGTAAATAGAACTCTATGAAATCGGAAACAATGTAGTCCCTTCGAGAACCGCTAGGTGGCGTCATAATCCAAAAACAAAATGGCATAATACTTACTTCAAGCATTAGTATAATGGGTAATAAACATAATACATGTCAATTCGCAGTTAAATTTGTAATAGACCGAGGAATATCATGTACCTGAAGTTCTGAACGTTCAATGAACGAATGTTTACAACAGATTTGCTGTTATATGCTTTTAAAGAATATTATATTTATTGTTTACAACCGCATAAGGTAGAACATAATTATTTATCAATGTTACAAATATACAAGACCTCTCAGTTACTCATATCGTTAGTAAATCATCAATGGATTCATGTACATGAAATATCAACATTGTAGAACGAGGACTGACATTTTGTTCATAGAAGTCAATGCTCACATCCATATTTTACTTTTGGATTTGAGCGCCACTTGGTGGCCTATTTAATAAACTCATACGTTAAAAAATCCAGGTGTAAATAATGCATACTATTTCCGACATATTGGAATGGAAATATTCTTTAAAATGTTAGGCAATGATTAGCCACTTCCAGTCAAATTTCAGGAATTTTCAATGGATTTTTCAAAGTTATAGACTTGATTAAAAAAAGTCATAGTCTTCTAGTATAGTCTCTCCATTCTTCTCGATTTGGAAGAATCATGTATTTTTAAAACGCATCTTGCAGAACCAATACCTTCAAACACAAATGTTTATTCAAACCCAGACTCACCATGTGCATGCCACGCATTTCCTCGCTTATATTTCTCCTACCCCTCACTTCTTTATGTTTACTTAAACATAACCACAAGTTATACGGTTTACGTATACCACAGACTTTTTAAAACTTGTAATTTTGTAGCATACGATATCTTACCTTTCTAATTTTCTCCGTTCTTGTTTATTGCGTAAGTTTTTCGCCCACTTTGTAGAACAGTTTGATAAAGCTGCTAGCCTTGACCTAGCGCTTTTTTGCTACCAGCTCTCAGACTCGTATCCGGACAATTACCGATCGACTGAAATTCACGTCAATATTTTATTTTGCATGCTCGTGTACGTTCGATTCAAGATATCCTTGTTTTTGCGAGGCTGGGGATTTGTCTCCTGTTGGATCGTAAACTGGTAGAGAATATTTAATTCTTCAATGTGAGAGGGGACAACATTTACCCAACGATTCCGAAGATAGAAATGTAATAAATTGAGGACGGATCTCTTCTAAAGTCTTGCTTAATATCTGGTAGTGTTAAAAGATAGTTTTATGGATTACACAAAAAATGTACGGTAAAAACGTTATATTTCTTTTTTACTGAATATTTTTATTCATTTTTTAAATATTTTATTAAGAATCTTGATATTATACTTCAAGAAAAGCGAGGAATTTTAAAAAACATAGTATTAAAACCCAGGTAGAAAATAAAGTTGGCGCTATCTAGATTTCATTTAGGATGACCAGAATTATTGCTGGTGTTAAGTAGGAAGGTAGTATTACCATGAATTGCAACTGTTTTCCTGTATAACCTCAAATTTTTGTAAATAATTTGAGGTTTACTTATCACATATTAGTAGTCCATGTCATGATGAGTGTCAAGAATTGATTAGTTTCAGTTATTTGGAAAAAGAAAATTGTGTGTCACTAAAGTGCATCGGTTATAAATATATCCACATAAAAAATAAATAAAAATCAAATAAAAATAATTCGAACTTAATCTGTATTTGATGATTTTTAGCGTTTTATTTTGAAATTCGAGAACTTTCTGACATTTTTTAAATTTGTTTTAAATTGTTCTCCAACTTTTGGAATTTTTAAGTAAATATGTAAAATACGATTTTTATTAAATATCGTCCATTTTTCTATGTTTCGACCTCTCGTCTTTTTCAGGACTAAAGTAATAAAAATAGACGATATTTAATAAAAATCGGATTTTTATTTTATCATCCTTCCGAAATAAATGACAAAATGAAGAAAGTGCAATTAAAGATATTTTCACTGCGGTCGGAAAAACATTGAATTTATTTTTTATATGCTTATAAAGATAACCCGATTATTTTTAAATATTTCTATTAAAATAACGATACTTCGCTAGATAATACCTACCTAAAATCGAGATTATTTACAATTTTATGGCATATTTCCCACAGGAGGTTTTTATGTAATTGTGGAAAGTCTAACTTTTCTACTTGATTAAAGTGAATGATTTTTAATTATATTTTTTTAGTCTAAAAAATAACTAAAATTTTATTTAATCAAATAGTGGCGGAACTTATTTGTAATCGAGAACAGAAACTGTTGTTACATTAATTATGAGAATGTTTAAACCTTTTGTACCACAGTGGAGTAGGTTTCCTTTTACTTTCCAATTTTTTATTTATTATAGCAATTTTGTAAGCAGTAGTACAACTTTTAGTTGTCAGTAAATTTCTTACTATTAAAATGTGAATTAAAACAAAAGATAATTTTTTATATTGTCTGAGGTTTTTAAAGATTTTTTTTTGTCATTGTAATCGAAAATACTTTTAAAACTTTTATTATAACTTTGAGACATTTCAATAAAACTAGAAACTGGTTTAAGCTTAGCCATTGATTAATTTTGTAAACCTAATGTCAGATTTATATTCATCGATCTCTATAATAGCGTCTAAAAATATAACAAAAATATTCTGATTCTGAAGATTTTATATATTATTGTCGAGAAACTTGGTATTGATCATACGAAGCAATGGAATATGTATTCACTAATAATATGCCAATTTGAAATTATCAGACGTTTTATAAGAACTTATTTTTAACGGAAAATTATCATCGTTCGAACCAGGTCATCTTTCAATATTGTATTCTTGTTCAATGGATCAAGATGTTATAATTTTTTTATTGCTATAACTATATCTGCTTTGTTAAGTAACAGCCGTTCGTAAGTACATAATAAATAATGTTTAGAGTTAACTACTTTAATTGAAATGAATATTTAAATTATTTTTAGTTAATGGGTTAAAATTTTGGTTTACTGTTTTTGAAATTAAATATTTGTTTCGATTTGTTAAAAAACTGCAATAAATAATCGTGTAAAATAACTAAAAAAATGAACAGGACTGATTAAAATAGTTTTAATAATAATACCTATTAATAGCGTCAACTATTTTAGTTTTAGTCAACAGTTTATAATCTATTTATTCAGTTCAAAAACAATTTACTTAAATAATATCTCTTTACGAATTGCAATAACACTATCCCTATTTTTTTCTGATGCTTTTATTCTTAAAAGAAAAAAGTCAAGACGTAAAATACAGCAAATTTTATCTGCTTTTTAATGTCGAGTGGAAAAACTTCAAATTTCAACATGGCTGATAAAAAATGGCATGTAATTGTAACTGCAAAATGAAATATGGCATTTAAATTCTTAGTTTCTTATGTAACATGCTTCATAGAGGTAATTTTAGGTTGCTGAAAGCAATTCTGAAGTTATATTAATCAAATTCATAATGGCAAATCCAAAATGGCGATCAATTTCTTGAAAAAATGTTCGATTTGGTTTAGCTATGTTGTATGGTGTTTTTTTAATGTCGCTAGTAATCAATCTAAAGTTAGTTGCTATAAATTCAAAATAGTGCATCCAAAATGGCGGTTAAATTTATGAAAAACTATTGATTTTTCAACACTTCAAGAAACGAATTTTTCTTTTCAACCAATTGACTCAAAACTTGTTTGCTTATATGTGTTTTTCGGGGTGCTGATTACGAATCCCTGGTCAGATTTTTGAAATTCAAAATGGCGGATCAATATCCGAAACCGTCAAATTTACTATTAAATACTTCACTGGTAATGTATCATATGTGTACAAAAAAAGTGCCTCGACTGCAGGTGGTATATCATATATAATAACTTCCACAGTTTTCAATGAATTTATATGAAATTTTGTATACTATACGTTTTTTAAGTCGCTGAAGACGAATTTGATGTCACATTTTCAAAAATCAATATGTCGGATTCAATATGGCGACTACAAGTTATACGATTTTGAAACCAATTTTGTTTGGCTACCACACTGAGAAAAATCCATAGTTAAATTGACTATATCACATAGTTGAAAAAATATTGTTAAAACTACTATGAAAAATAGTTAAATTTACCACTTTCAAAGTCAATTTTACTGTAATGTAGTTACACCAACTATCTATCTCCTCATAATTAAAAAAATCAACTATGTAGAATGATTTAAATAAATATGACAAATATATTTAAAATAACTATAACCTAGTGTAGTCCTCATTTCACACTATGTCTTGTAGTAAATCTTTATATTTACTATTATTCATAGTTAAAGTTTGTATATACTATAAATCCATAGTAAAGACTGCAGCACCCCGTGTTTTCTGATGCCGCCAGGTGGCGTTTGCAGCTTTTGTTCTTCGAGCCCGCGGCTCCCGTTATGGATGTGGATTTTCATTTGGTCATAAGAAGGACCATCGGGCGTCAAGATATGATAATACATAATTCATTTCGTATACGCACGTGTATTTATAGACTAATTACACGACATTGAAATTTGTGTGTATAATGGCATTGCCATATTTTAACTGGCCAGAGTGTGACATTCACAAACTTAGCGCAGTATTGATTTTTTGTTTTTCTCTTTGTTTCCTTGTTTATCTTAAACAAAGAACGAAGGGAGAAAAGTGGACTTTTCACATGCTAGGATATATATAGTTTACAAATATTTGTAAAAAGTAAATATTGACTCCTTTCCATATTTTTTATGACAATTTCTTATACAATTTCTCTCAGTGAAGGTAGTCATTTTCTGAAATGACTATTTCAAAATAGTTGAGTCTATCTGTCTATTACGATAAGTAACGTTTTGAATCATGAAACAATAGTTAAACTTTACTATTTCAGAATAGTTATTTTATTACCATGCCTAGTCCTCATTTCACATTATGATTCATAGTAAAAAAATGGTCATTTCAACTACTTTTTTTCTGTGTGTAGTGAAGCGATTAATGACCATCTGAACCTGGTATGAAAAATTAGTATCAGGCAGTTTTCAGTATTATTTTCTGAAACAAGTAAAAACACGATTTGATAACATCGTCATATGCAAATATTAACAAATTAATTAGTTTGGTCGAGAAATTAATTTAAAGTTTTATGCATTGTTTCGACCTATTTTTCCGAGTTTTTTACGTATCTTAAAAAAGTGATTTGTATTTTCGGTTATTTTTCTCTGAAAATATACAATGTTTCGTAATTCAACTCACTTAGAGTATAATTTTACATTTTGTTATGCACATCTTAAAGCATGTGCATTTATGCACAGGGCAACATTTCTTACAATCTGCGTTCTAAGAAAAAGGAATATCTGAGGATATACCTACCGGACACGCAAACAAGTGACACGCAATACTCAGAGGGTTTTTAACATATCTTTCCTTCTGACAAGATTTTTTTTTCTTCATGAATCTTACTCGGTTCCATTTAGTTATGTGCCTTTTAATAAATCACATATCGTTTACGAGTTAAGCCTTGCGGGCTTTTCAACACTTTGCAAAGATACGTTCCAATTATTGCGATCACTTTGCTCCTACATGTAATTACATAATTGGAAAACAACGTTTTAATCATGAGTTATATAAAACAGATGTAATACTGACAGTTTTTTTAATTCAGATTTTTAAAATTGTTTGTCTAGATATGATAATCTAATTGACATCAATTTATTCTATGATATCAAGAGTTCCTTTACAAATATTTTCATTTTGTTTTATATAAGTCGATATAAATCTGTGCGATATTCAACAATGACGCCTATTTTAAATAAACAATTTTAAGAAGTTATAAATAAATCCATTTGACCCATATTAAAGAAATATCCGGCAATCTAACTAAATTTGGAAAATAAATTGGAAAAGTTTTCATTTAAAACATTGAATATAAATTATTAATTAAATTTAATTAGGATATTCTATTCTTACATTCTTAAATATTTCACATTATTTTTGTTATAGCTGTTACTTTCAGTTAGTGTATTGAACTAATTTGAGCGCCGCAATATTTTTTAATGATATTATTAATAGAAATAAATTCGGATTAAAATGTTTTCACGAGTAATTTTCATTTCGACAAGAATCTTGATAGTGATAAATGTGTTGTATTGATTTTATTGCTTATATAGCGCGTTTTAAAAATATTTTTAGTTTATTTCTACAGAACATTTATAAAATTAATATTGTTGTTTATTTGATTGAATGGAATATAGATTTTTGCAAACGTAATTATTTTGAGTGCTAATCATGATCTAGACGTAAAAACTATAAACGGTACGTATCTAAATACATCATTGTAAAATTAAATTTTGACACTCAAATTTTTAAAAGTTTTAATAATTTATAATATTAAGATATAAAGTAATGTTGTATGTGCGTCATTTAAAAAATCAATAAAAGTGGATTTTCTATTTATTCGAGGGCTAATAAATCGATACATGCAATGTCATTATAAAATTGAAAGTATACATAATAATTATTTAACGCATGATGTAGAGTAATGTATTAAATTGAGCTTGAATTTTAAGTGACATTAAATATGCCCCTCTATCCAGGTCGATTCGTTTAAATCGACCATAATCAACAATGTTCCACCATAAGTGAATTTGTCTACCTCCAGTGGATATTTTTCGTTTCTATGGCCTGCACGAAAACATGATTGATTTGGACTTCTTTTCATTTTTTTAGTGTATGCCTTATTTTTCATTGACACACAAAATTTAAAAAAATATGCTTGGTTTTTTCTTATTAATATTTTTATTTTTTTAAAGTCGCTTCCTCTAGTCAAATTCTATTCTTTCTGAAATTTATTCTGCAGAGAATCGTGCTATCATTTGCTCGGAATATTCTCAGTAATGAATGCACTTTTCCCTGCACATTAAATCAACTGTTGACGAGGAAGATACATTCAGTAGTTTTGATAATTTTATAGAAATTTTTTATTTTTCTGGACATATTTTTAAAATGTACTAAAAATGCAATAGTAGTATAAAATGTACTAAAATAAGCTTGAAAAGCTTGAAAATTGAGTAAATTCCGAACCTCTGAATACAAAAATTTGCCAAAATCTTCAGTAATTTAGTTTAAAAAGCCAAAAAAATTGTTTACAAGAATGTAAAAATTACGTGTTCCTTCATTTTCAAGTAGAATAATATTTTTTATCATGTTAATTCTTAACATGCTAACGGTCTTCATAATCTGAAATGAATTCTTCTATACGTTCTTAAAATTTTTACTATTCAGACTGTAAAATTTCTTAAAAATGGAGTAATTTTTACCAGAAATAACGGCAATTTTCATCCTCATTCTGTAAGTTTGCCCCAAAAGTTCGAAATGTAATATTTAAAAAAAAATATGATTTCTTAGTCAAACCAGGAGTGTTACTTAGACTAAAAGTCAGAATTTTCTAATGAAGGAAAATTTACCACTTTTCGACAGAAAAGGACGAATCCTTGGATTAAAACTATCAAATTTGGATTAAAAAAATACGACTTTAAAGTAAAATGAACTTATAAATCGATATCATGCCCAATATTTTAAGTCTACATAACATTACGCGAGAACTTTATTTCGATAACGTGGAAGAAATATGATAAAAATCTTAATTTTGATTAACATATTAAAATTATGACTTACATTCCGCAATCGAAAACAATATATAAAGTTATGAAAACAATTCGTTAGTCACCGATAATAAATAAATTTTATGTCCATGTCATTTTTAATGTCGTACTTAATTTTTTTAAAACTAATAAACAAAAACTAACTAAAAACGTACAAGTCATCCGTTACATTTTATGTATTTCATTATTAATTAATAATATGAACCTTTTCAAAAGTATGGTCACTTCTTTAAGAGAAGAACTTCTCGATTTTAAGAGTGGAATGTCACTAGTTAAGTGAAAATTCACACTTTCATAAAAGTATATTACGTAAGAATGAATTCTCATCATAAAATTTAATATTATAACCACTAAAATAGGTTTAAATCAGGCAATTGCAAATTACTAGTAAAAATAATTCCATTAAAATGTCAAAAAGTATATAGAATAGTACACTCAAAAAGTGCTTGTAAAAATACTTAAAAATTGCACGTTGACAAATCACTCAATTTAGAGAATTTAGTCTCCTTTTGCCTCATCAACTTAAAAAATGTTTTTATTTATTCTAAAATTGATGAAAATTTACTGACTTTTTATCCATTATTTACGAATGAATCCAAAACATGTTTTTACAAATTTTTAAAAACATTGAGCTTTAGAAATAACTGCTTTCTCTGTTAGAAACTGATTATACTACATATACCTATATATTATTGATCCAATTTGCAATTCTTAAAATTCTCGAAATTGTTTTCCACTAAATTTTGCATTTGAAGGGAACAGAATAATTGTAGGTATTAATAATAACAGACTAAAAAAATAAAGGAAACGAGAATGCTCGTTATATGGACTCATTGTCAAGAATGCTTTACATTGTTGCACGTCATATTATTCGCTTTCTACGAAACGAATTGATAATTGATGATCGGATGCACAAAAGTATATTCTTCTTAATAAGTTGAATTGTCGATGAAACACGTAAAACTCGCACATCTGTAAAAATTCATATTAGTTAAATTATTTTTAAAAATACATCATCATTAAAAAGATATTTTTATTTTCGACAATATAATCTGTTAAAAATTGTAACATTTTTATTTAACACGAGAATTTCTTTTTGTTCTTTGAAATTGATTTCACTGATGTATGGTATATTTATTTCATCATATCGTGAGATATTGTTTTGATTAACGTCACGTATCTTCAATACAAGAGAGAGCCCCGTGTTTAACCTAAATATCTAAACACGATTAGTGGATTATATCGTATTGGGGATTTAGAAGATAAATTATGTAAGCTGTTTGCTTTCAACGCAATAGGCTGTGTTTGTAGTTTTCTGTTGGTTTTGTACCGTAAGATGATTTTTAAGGAAAAATTTGGTTGAAATTTTCATCTTTATAAGACTGAATTATTTTGCAACTTTTGCTTTTTTACCAAAATCTGATGAATTTCAGTATGCTACAGTCTTATTTACACAATTTGCGAGATTTCAATCAGATTGCGTATCAAGACATGACGTTGGGGATGCTTAGCGTACTGTTCTGATAAATTTTATAAAATAGAACATTTTTTAATTTAACCAGATTATTATTTGGTATACAGCGAGAAAGAAAGGGTTAATGGTACTATGAAGAAATGGTAGTAACGATTTTAACGTATGTAAATAGTAAAATTAACAACGTAAAAATTTATAGTTGTGATTGGAGGTTATGTACGAATGATTTAAATACCGGGAAGTAGTAAATGGCATAATAAAATTGCGACTATTTATTACAGAAATAGTTAATTTAACTACTTTTTGTATTAAAGTGTTTTATTATTTTAAAATGGTTCCATTAACTATTTTCTTTCCCTCTGTGTACTGATTCTTAAACGTGATTTTCAAGACAAATTATTAAGTAGAAACATCTAGATTTAAAGGGGTCATGAAACTGCATATGAACTTTTTTCGAGAAAATATCGAACGGGATCAAATAAAAGCTCAGTTTGAAAGGTAAGGGTGCTAAAAGATGCAAATAGTACAGAAGGCAAACAAAAATTGTTGTATCCTGTATGTAACCCCATACATACAAAAAGAGCGTTTTTCGAGTACATAACCTCAAATATTTCAAAATTACGTGGCGATGGATCAATTCTCAGGTGGGATTCAGATTCTACAAACAAAATTATGTCGGAAATGACATGCAGCTTCCCAACAACATCCAAGACCCAAGACTACTTTTTTGTAGACCTGTTTTATTTTTATTACATATGATTCTTTAAATTTGGGTAAAAAATTATATTCAAACTAATGATAATTACTAATTATCAAATGTTCTAAAATACTTCTAAAAATGACGAATTTGTAAGCAATATTAAGAAACAAAAAAAATTTGTTAAACATCTAAATATAGTACATTTTAAAATAAAATCTTCAATATTCAAGTTCCAGTTTATGAGTTACAAAATTATTCGGGAACGTTTTTTTTTGATAACTAATTGAGAATGTACATAACAATAACAAATTTTAATTTTAATCATTCTAATTTCTTTAAAGCTAATACGTATTTTGGATTTTTTTTGTAATTTCGTAATTGCAGCACAGTAGCATATTTACAGCTACATACCTAAACTCGAGATAAAAGAGCTCAGGTGTTCTATACGTGACACAACAATATTTACTTCCAATGAAAAAGCTGTTTCTATATGAGTACGCAGCTCACGTATTAAATCGAATCACATAAAATATTTTTGAATATGTAGTGTACACAAGATTTAGTTTTGAGAAAACAAAATAATCCGGTTTTGATAAATATGCATCTGATATAAAAAACGCCAAAACAATGATTTTGAATAAGAATATTCTTGAATTACGAGTGGTAAAAAATAATTCTGAATTTCAATCTTCGTCAAAATACATAAACATTTTTAAAATGTGCATTTCAATAATATCAATAATAAGATTTTTTCGGATTAAAAATTATTAAATTGTACAATAAAAATGTACGGTAGAAGATAAATGTATGAAAAATTAATTAAGAAAGTAAAATCGTAAACGTTATGTTTGTGATAAATCAAAGCACATAGGGAACATACTAGAAACAAACATTTTACTTTAAATATAAAATTAAATAAATTCTTAGAGTATCAATTATTTATCATCTGAAATTAATTAAAAATTTGCTCCTTCTAAGTTAGTTTCAAACAAGAAATTTCAGAAAGTGTTAAAAAACCTCCATATAGATGAAGATGTAATACTGTATTTATTTTTATCTATTATAGACATAACATTTAAATATAACCGGTATCGAATTTCAAACTACTGATTGTAATTAGCACAATGAAATTTCTTTGGGTCATACTGACTGAATGATGTCTTCATAAAAATGTATTCGTTCATTCTCTAAAGTGCTTTACTTTTGTTTTTTAATTTTAATGAAAAAAATAATGAAGAATCTGAATTATATATATGGAGCTGTTTAACAAATACCTTCAGACATTTGAATTTTTGTATGAGCAATTAAAGAATTATCTCAATAGTAAATAAAATAAAGTAAATATTTAGTGGCAGCAATAACTAATTTATTTAGATTACTTATAATTATCTGACAAATTAATTCACGCACGAGAAAAATATTTTCTGCTAAATTTTCGTACTATAACTAAAATCAAGAGATTCTGAAAAAGTACCGTAACTTTTCGTAAAAAGTTCAGCAATTTTTTTAAGATGTTCAGGCATAATTCTAAAAAATGTCTGATGTTATCGACTACATTACATTTCAGTAGTTACTCAGACACTTTTTCTGTGTAGAAATAAGGAACAAAGCATTTTTAAACTTTATGAAACAAAAAAAAAATACAAATTCCTGGTGTGTCGAATAACTTGAGCCTGTCTATTTTTTCAAAATTTACACAATTTTAAAGACAAATTATTAACAAAACATATGTACCTTATTTACGATGGTCATGATATTTATCATTTCCAACATTATTTCTGAATTGTGTAGACAAGTTTCTGATTTGGGAAGCCGTTAATAAAATGGAAATCAAATATTGCAAATTCTATATAAATTGTTCATAAAAGTGAAAGAAGTACAATTGAAAGAATTTCTTCTGGCTTTTTACATTTTTTATTAAACATTGCTGTTATTACAAATTCTTATTTTATTATTACACAAATTTTCGTCTTCTAAAATATTGAACCAGTCGCACAGTTGTTCGAAAAATTTACTTCATAATATCAATTAAAAAGCGTAAAATGTTTTTAAAAACGGTACAAGAAAACAAAAAACAACAGTATCTTCTCTGATTTTTATATATTTTACGTAATGTAATGTTATACTTTTATCTTAATTTAGATTTAATTAAAGCCATATTATGTTGTAGAATTACACAGGCCAACAAAATTTATATCCAGAAACCGGACTATACTTTTCAAAACAAAATTATTATTTGCAATTTTGGAACGTTACTAAGGTGCTATTTGTCAGCTTTAAAATGCATTTTTGGTAATTTTGATATGGTTTTTTCTGATAAGTTTTTGCCATATAACAATTATGATGTTCATATACTGAAGTAAATGCGCAATTATACGAAAGTAACTAACAAACTGAGACCGACTTTCTTGCTAAAAATTGTTCTATTAAGTCAAAATGTTGAAATACCCTAACCTAAAAGTGCAAAAAACACAGTTTTTGCCCATTTTTAGTATTTTTTGTGGCGGAATACATTTTTTTTATAATTTGACAAAAACCAGTTTAAAATGCATTCATCAGAAACCTGAGTATATTTTTTCGACGGTTTTCTATGTGCTGCATCAGAATCTGGTCGTGTAATTGCTCTATCGCATACAAATTTTGAGATATACTAACCTAAAAGTGCAAAAAACGAAAATCATCGTACCTTGATAAAAACCTCGATAACTCATTAAAAAAAAAATCGTACGAAATGACTAAAAAGACATTTTAATGCTAATGAATAACGCTTTAATCTGGTTCTTACCAAAGTGTGAAATAGCATTTTTTTCTGCCACAAAAACTTATTGAATATGTGCAAAAAAGGTGGTTTTTGCACCTTTAGGTTAGGATATCTTAAAATCCTGACGTGATGGAATAATTCTGCGCCCATATTTGGATTCAGCTCATTGAAAACCTTCGGAAAAGTATAATCCGGTTTCTGGATACGGTGATTGACTTCATTTGGTTGCCCTGTGTTATTCAGGAACAATTTTTCGTACATTCGTACACTATAAACCACAGAATGTTATTATATTTTTTCTGCTCTTTCCAACTACGTAATTATTTTGTTATATTCGTTTAACCCATTAAGGCCTAAACGGACACATTTTGAGCACCAGTTTAAACGTGGATAATTTGCATATAAAAGCATTTGGAAAAATTTTACTCCCACTATTTCTGACGTAAAATTGTATGCTCTTTCAGAATTTTTCAATAAAATTTCGATAAAATGAAAAGCAAAAAAGTTATACACGTTTGTTTGTTAAAAAACATGATTTTTAAACATTTATTTTTCATTCTAATATCACTTTCACCTCGAAATTGGTTTGGGAAACACGTCTAAGGTGAAAATATCGCGTCCATGGTTCCTTAGGATTAAAACGTACCGTGTTCTAATTTGAATTTCAAGATGTCGACTCCCAAAATGGCGGCTAGAAGCTCAAAAATCTTTTTAAAACTTAACAAATTTTTTTCTTAAAAACTGTTGACTTTAGAGAAAATTTACTAAGAATAAAAACGTCTTAGAATTGGTTAAAGAAGCTTCTCAAATTTTTTCAGATTTTTTAAATGACTTTTTTAAAAATTTCGATTTTTTTAATTTTCAAAAAACCGAAAAGTGTATCAATACATTGTGATAAAATTTGAGAAGGTTCTTTAACCAATTCTAAGACATTTTTGTTCTTAGCAAATTTTCTCTAAAGTCCAGTTTTCAAGAAAAAAATTTGTGAAGTTTTACAAAGATTTTTGAGTTTCTAGGCGCCATTTTGGAAGTTGCCATCTTGAAATTCAAATTAGATCACGGTACGTTTTAGTCCTAGAGGTCCATGGACGCGATTTTTTCACCTTAGACGTGTTTTCGAAACCAATTTCGAGGTGAAAGTGATGTTAGAATGAAAAATAAACGTTTAAAAACCATGTTTTTTTACAAACAAACGTGTATAACTTTTTTGCTTTTCATTTTATCGAAATTTTATTGAAAGATTCTGAAAGAGCATATAATTTTACGTCAGAAATAGTGGGAGTAAAATTTTTCCAAATGCTTTTATATGCAAATTATCGACGTTTAAACTGATGCTCAAAATGGGTCCGTTTAGGCCTTAATGGGTTAAACAAAAATCTACTGATAACTTTTTAAAATTTTGTTTGGAATTGGAATAAACTGAATGTCTTACATTTCATTGCCTATTTTTCATTAAATACATTTTTTTTATTTCTAATCATAGGATCGTCTTTTGAATGAAAAATTTCAATAGTTAACATTTTAAAAATTAGAATCTTTACAACTGACCACATAGGCGGAGCTCAAGTACTTTTCTAATATCGAAAAACAAATAGTTTAGGACATTTTCCGATGAATAAAAAAAAAACAGGGAATAAAATTTCCAGTAATATTTCAACTTGCTGAATATGTGCTTTACGTGCCTTATAAAAAGCTTTCTACGTGGTTCGGAAAATGTGCGTTGTAAAAGTCCTCAAATAAGGATAAAAAATGCGAGAGTAAAATGTGACTAGACTCTCTGACCCTTACCTTTTAAAGTAAAACGGCTTTTATCCGAAACATTTTTATTTTATATTCGCAAGCATTCCTGCACGCAGTCTTTATACACTTCAATTACTCTATTATTACCATAAACTCTTTTGATATTTGTATTTCTAATTATGAACGAATTTTGAGGGAATAACTACAGAGAAATATTACGTACTGTTTGCGGGAATGAACTCCAGTCTTTTTGGATGTAACGTTTTGACGTATCAATCAATTCTATTTAAAAAATCGATTCTCCCCTCGCAATTGGATTATAACTGCATAATAAGTCAACTACTTTTATGTCCCGCATTGTGCAGGGTCTATTTCCGGTGGGATAGTGTAGACGATAATGTCGGCTCGGAATAAATAATGTATCATCGACCCTATACACTTATTTCTACCCATGTGAGCCCACAACATTCCCAATATATTTTGGAACCATTCCGAATAAAAAAGGAATAATACAATAAAGACATCTACTCGATTCGACAATTTTGTCGCTAAAAAAATTTACGTTATCTGTATTAAAAATAAGAACTTTCTATTATGAAAATAACAATGTTTATTAATCATTAAATTTTTTATAACAAATTTGCATCAATAACTTAATTTTATGACAATGTAAAGCATTAAAATGAAAATGCTTCTTTGGAATTAAAAAATAAGAGAAAAACTTAAAATTATTTTTTATGAGACATTGTTATACTTTCTGTCAGAAATCATAATCAAATTTTAAATTATGTGGGCGAAGTTCACATTCTTTTCTTAAAATACAAATTTAGATCGAATAGAAATCCACTTTAAATGTATACGCATTACAAACGAAACATATATCAGCCGCTATATATATACATAAAATACAAGATGAAAAGGTTGGAATAATTTGTCAAATATATCTGTTCATCGGTCATTGCCCTAAACGGAACTAATAAACTCTGCTTCTATATGTTCTTGTTTATTATTTTAAGTTTAGTCTAACAGGACGATATCACTTACGTGAGATTTTTTTCACGTGGGAAATGAGAAACGGAAAGCATTTAATCACAGTAAATGCGTAAACTTTTAATTTTTCCATTTCGTTAGCAGTTTTCGCCCACAGTGATATTTATTCTATTTTGAAAAGGAAACAGTCAGAATTATAGGTCAATTACAAATCTTAAAATGTTTAATTAACTAATTTTATAAAACAACAACCGCGAGCTATATTGAAATATTACATTATTTCGACTAGGTTAATTAAACCTTTTACTTATCTTTGGATAAAATTGACTCATTTTTGTGGAAGTAATTTTGTCTCAAAATATTTTTAGGTAACTGAAAGTTTTGACAGAAACTTGTATACAATGAGATATTACTAAAAAAATGACTTTTTAAATATGTTTAAATGATAAATTTACAAAGATTTGTTGCATAGTTCTTGCTTGGCATTTAAAAAGGTGTTTGATCTAATTCATTATTGTAACAAATAATGTATTTGTGTGTAAGAGCTGTTATTTCTGACCCAACGTTAATTTCTTAATGAAAAATTAAAGACTGTTACCTAATTCGAACGAACTCTAGCTTATTCAAGTTTCAAAAACAGGTTTGTATATTAAGAAATTAAGAGAGTAGAAACGTAAAAAAAGAACTTTAATTAAATTGTTAAACTGCACTTGTCAAATATAAAAATATAGCAATAATTTGTTAGGCAGTACGGCTAAAAATGTAATTATAATAATTGATTAGTGATTAAGTGCAGTTTTTTAATGCAACTCGAAATTAGCTTATTAATCACGTCGAAGAAACAGTAATTTCTATATATATATATATTTTAAAACTAAACTAATGAATTACACATATTATGATGTTTGAATTAGTAAATTTATTATGTATTCATTTTACTAATTGCAATTAGTAGAATCGAAATAGTCAATTGGAAATGTGGGTTTACGAATTTAGTTATTAATTCGGTTTCATTATTTGCATTAGTCAAATAAGCGAAGTTGTATGTATGTTGTTAATATTGTCAATAAAGGTTTAGTAATTTATTTTTTATTTTATTGGATCTCGTTATTATTAATGATTTCTAATGTGCTAATTGCAATTAATATGTTTTTTTCTTGTAATTGGGCATTTTTATAGTTTCCCCTTGAATACAACCTATGAATAGATGGGTTCATTTATTTAAATATATGTTTAAAAATGCGCAAAGTACCATATTGGAACTAAAACTGGATAGTGATCATTCATTAGATTAGTAAATAACAACATTGCTTATAAAAATGTTAAAATTGTACTGAAAAAAAAAATCTTACAAAATTTGACTACTGTCTAACTACTGAAAGTATTTCAATAGGCCCCCAATGAATTTGTATAAGTTGCAGTTACTAATGTAAAGAAGTTAAATCAACTAAAAACATTAAATCAAGTAAAAACACAGTTAGAGGAATCAAAGTTCATTTTACTAAATTTTAAAAAATTCCTGGAGTTTAACTATCTAAAAAAAGAAAAATAATAGAGATACGTTTTTAGTTGATTTAACATCTTTACGGTCGTAACTGCAACTTATAAAATTTGGTTGAAAACCTATCGAAACATGTTGAGTACTTAAAAAGTAGCCAAATTAACTATGAATTTTTCTGCAAATTTGTTTAGTGGAATTCTTGTTAGTAGAGTTATTGGATGTTATTTTTTATCATATTAGTATATGTGCCTGTTTGAGGTTATTGCATAGTACCACATTTCTTGATCTTCAATGATTCTAAATACAGGGTAAATATTTAGGCCAGCTCAGCTATTAATTAGTAACTTAGCATAAAATTAATATCAACAGAGTGTTATTCCAACTAAAAATACATTTCTTTTTATAATATAAACAATATAGTGCTTTTCTTTCTACTTATCAATGGTAGTTGAATTATTTGTCAGGTAGATTTTTTTCAATGTGTATTACTGTACGTTTATAATAAATAGTTATAAATAAACATCTTATTTGTTATTAGTGCCTAACTTTCATCATTTTATTTGACTAATTCAATTAGTAGTCCATTACTATTTTACGAATTTAATTAGTTAATGGCGACCACTTTTTCTATTAGTAATTTTCTGCTAATAGGTAATAAGCGAATTTTCACTAATTCAATTAATAGAATTTCACTTATAATTAGTACAATTTTACTCATTCAGTTCAAGAGAGAAATTATAATACTTTTGCAATAACCTGTATAATAATTATGTATTAATACACTCCAGCACACATGTTTTTGTTGAGCCATTTTTCATGAAACTGAACAACGAATTTTTCAAAATTTAAAATGGCGGATTCAAGATGGCCCAAAATGTTACTTTATCCAGATAAAATTGGTACTGGGGGATTTTTGTGGTCGCTGATTACGAATTTGAACTCAGATTTTGTCAATTCTAAATCTGAATAACTGACATTTCAAAATTTGATTCGTAATCAGTGACCTCCAAAATCCTCGAGTACCCACTTTCATTGGGATCAGGTAATTTTCTACGTTTTTACTGCTCATATTCAATCCGCCATTTTAATTTTCAAAATTTGAGTTCTGGTTCGTAATCAGCGACCCCAGAAACTTCCGATTACCAGATTCATCTCGATGGAATAGAGCATGTGCCAGCCACTGTATTTTTTCTATAAAAATGGCGATTTTTAGATGTTAATTTTGTTATAAAACAATATTAAATAAATATTGACTAAATTCAATGTTAAACACTTCTTGGACTCTCACTTAAATTGGGTTTAAAAAAAAGTATCCAAATGCATATTTTTTTTTCTCTAAAACTTCAAATTTTTAACTGACTTAAGGATACCGCCAGATGACATACTTTCGTTTCCATGTGTTTTATGAAATATTGTCCGTGTTTAGCATTTGAACTATATTTCATAATTTTTCGTATCCAAAATTCAACCAATAGAATTGCAGTACAGCTCGAAATTTTATGTATGTAAATAGTAATGCTACAGTTGGCAGCTAAATCGTAGCAGCTGATTTAAATAAATTCATATTCTTCTTATTATAAATACTCCGGTTGGTATTTATAATAATATATTGCATTATATTGATACTTAGCTGTGTAATTTTCAACAAAATTGACTGCTAGCTTCAGGTTCATTTGTAAATATATTACCATATAGTAACTTAGTTAACGTCTAAAGTTTAAGAGGTTGAAATTTAAAAATGAGACGAATCTTTACTTTAGTTGCAACTATGTAGACCAAATTTAAACAGAAAAATAATCCGCCGAATACCGCACGAGCTCCAAAATTAATCGGATAATTCTCTCAAGGATCTCTGCACATAAATGAAGTCGTCAAGTTCGCCATAAAAATCACTCGTGCTGCGCGCTTGGATTAGTAAACCTTGACTCCTTTGTTTGAAACATACCTATCTAGAATATAACCCAATAATTTTGAACCTATTGTGGTAGTATTATATGTTAATGGGAACTGCGGTCACAATCCCATTATTATAATAATCTACGAATTGAACAGAAAGCATAAAGTTGAAAAGAACAGGTTAAGATGATGTTATGATTTTCAAAAGTACACGGAGAGAAATACGAACGCATTTTAATACTAAATCCGATGGTAATTTACTGGTTATTTAGTATTATTACTACAAGGAATTATTTATGACTGTTTATCGCACTCAATATATCTTAGGGTAACGTACTTATAAATATTATCACAACATGGAAATCAAATCAAATAAACGACTTTTTATGTTCCTAAATTTTTTGCTTGTTAATGGTCCACGTTTTCTTTCGCAAATTTTAAAATAATCCAACTATTCCATCTTTATCATTATCAAAAAAATGGTGAATTTTTCTAGCATAATTTGCATTATTTCTGATCGAGTTTCTGTCATCAGAAAAAAATTAGCTAGAAAAATTAAAAGTACACTGAGAAAAAATCCATAGTTAAATTGACTATATCACATAGTTGGAAAAGTATAGTTAAAATAACTATGAAAAATAGTTAAATTTACCACTTTCATAGTCGATTATACTATAATTTTGTTACACCAACTAGCTCCTCATAGTTAAAAAAAATCAACTATGTACAATGATTTAAATAAATATGACACATATAGTTAAAATAACTATAATCTAGTGTAGACCTCATTTCACAGCATGTCTCGTAGTAAATTTTTATATTTACTATTATTCATAGATAAAGTTTTTATTTACTATAAATCCATATTAAAGACTTCCGCACGTCGTGTGTTTTGATGCCGCCAGGTGGCGATGCGGCGTTCGCAGCTTTTGTTCTTCGAGCCCGTGACTCCCGTTATTAAAGTGAATTTTCATTTGGCCATAAGAAGGACCGTCGGGCGTCAAGATATAATACATAATGCATATCGTATACGCACGTGTATCTATAAACTCGTTACACGACATTGAAATTTGTGTGTATAATGGCATTGCATAATACATTTTTTAACTGGATAGAGTGTGACATTCACAAACTTAGAGCAGTATTGATTTTTTGTTTTTCTCTTTGTTTCCTTGTTTATCTTAAACAAAGAACGAAGGGAGAAAAGTGGAATTTTCATATGCTATGATATATATAATTTACAAATATTTTTAAAAAGTAAATATTGACTCATTTCCATATTTTTTATGACAATTTCTTATACCATTTCTCTCAGTGAAGGTAGTAATTTTCTGAAATGACTATTTCAAAATAGTTGAGTCTATTTGTCTATTATGATAAGTAGCATTTTGAATCATGAAACAATAGTTAAACTTTACTATTTCAGAATAGTTATTTTAACTGTAACCATGCCCAGTCTTCATTTTACACTATGATTCATAATAAAAAAATGGTCATTTCAACTACTTTTTTTTCTGATTGTATGCATCACAAAAACATCGTGTTTTTCTCGTTTATTACGTACAAATATTTATTATAATATGGAAATATTTCGAAAAAATGTGTAATTCTTGCG
The DNA here is from genome assembly GCA_030407085.1 of Trichopria drosophilae. Taxonomy (NCBI): domain Eukaryota; kingdom Metazoa; phylum Arthropoda; class Insecta; order Hymenoptera; family Diapriidae; genus Trichopria; species Trichopria drosophilae. The sequence goes on from CM059582.1 coordinate 197,445,602, forward strand.
TAAACCAAAATAAAATCCTACACAATATTTAGTACATCGAAAAAGTCACAATTTCTAGCAGCATATTTTTGTATGTCATCAATTTTAGATACTTATCCTGTTGTCAGTTTTCTGCTATTTGTTACCACTTATGTATTTTCGATACAGAGTTTGGCGTTATATATAGGAAATCGGATATTATTATGCCTAAATGGTACCTCTAAATTATAAATACGATATATTTTTATTTGAATTGCCGTTGGCATATATTCTATAAATATAGTTTAAGTTACTATTTTATTCTTTGGTGAATTCACAAATATCTTATATCAATAATAACAAAGAAAATAATGCAATCGTTCAGATGACAAGAGTAAGAAAAATGTATGCGTGGTTTTCCACTTACATTAAGAAAATATTTTAGGTGCTTATTCAAGTTTGGCAAAATCAATGATTTCTTCTTAAAATAAGACTGTGGATTTTTCATTCAAAGAATAGAGCCATTATGCATGAGGCTATCCGAATATGTCATGTTTGCTGATAGGAGGCTCCTTTTTTATTTGTTTTGCATCATTACAATGTCCCGTACCTTTTTCGATGTGTTATGTCGTAAGGACAAACTCTTGCTCTCGCGACGACTGATTTATAGCACTTAAGTTAACGCCTGTTTAAGAGAGAACAATCTTTTCTGATTATTATCAGGTGGGGCAGTATTCGTTCGAGGAGACTTTCGGAATGAGGTTCGCCGTTGCTTTCGAGCAGCACAACGCGACGTTAAGTGCTGCAACAATGGCGACTCTCAGTCCCGAGCAGCTGGAGGCGGTTCGTCGTCTCAATAAATTAGACCTGGAGCTCTACGAGTTCGCGAAGAATCTCGCTTTCCAGAGGTTTCGACGGCTACGGGATCGAGACCCGTATTTCATTCAACGATTTCAACACCTTGGCGACCTGCCGTCGCGGCAGAGTGTCACCGAGTTCAATTGGGACTCGGTGATCGAGGACACGACGGACACTGATTAGAATTTTAAGTTTATTGTCATCGATGACGACGAAGATGGGCTCTCATGAGCGCCTGTCGAATATTAAACGCGCCGAGAACATAAGCTAGGTACAAGTGTGGATTGTCTTACGCATGCCGGAACCGTGCCTCGATCGCAGTGGAATATTTTCGAAGCCAACCTGAACGGTAAGGACAAATTTTGAAACGATTTATTTGGCGCCCAACGAATATTTTTTTCGATGATCTGTCGAGGTTTCATTTCAAAATTACATTCCGCTCTTTGTCAATCTCACAACACTCTGAGATCTCACATAATCGACCCTAATCAATCCTAACCTAATCTGACCAGACCTAACCTAATTTACCTGAACCTGATCTGGCCTAACATTGCCTAACCTAATGTGAGTTGTCCTGGACAGCCTAACCTAACCTAGTCTGACCTAATCTGACCAGACCTAACCTAATTTACCTGAACCTGATCTGGCCTAACATTGCCTAACCTAATGTGACTTGTCCTGGACAGCCTAACCTAACATAAGCTGATTTAATCTGATCTATTCTGACCAAACCTAAACTAATGGAATCTAACCTAACCTAAGGAACCTTGGCCGGTCTTGATCTGACCTAACAATCTAAATCTGACCTGCCTTGTCCAGATTTCAACCTAACATAACCTAATCTACCTTAACCTGACCGGATCTAACCTAACCTGAAAGATGCATTTGCGTTATTGTCCGTTTCTCCTGGACCATGAACAAAATATGATATTTTCGACGCGAATGATCTAGCTGAAGACATAACAAACGAATACTTGAGAACTTTTTATATTTAAATACACGTGATCAAATTTCAGTCTGTTGATAAGCAGACCAAGAAATTACACATGCTGAAATTGATATTAGTTAGGATTCCCAAGTATTTAACTTTCTGTGTTGAAATGTGTGACTTTGAATTGCATAGTAAGTAAACATTCTTTCAGATCATAGAAAATATTAAGAAACTGCCGCACCTTTGTTAGTCCCTGTATCATTCCCATCTTTTTATGAATATATTTCTTTGTCACTAAAAATTTAGGCATGCGGAAACATTAAATTTTTAAAAACAACCTTGTAGGGACGAAACTTAGGCAGAGCAAAGTTGCTAACTATTTCGTTAACTATTCCGGATACAAGACAGTATATTAGATATATTTGCTTTGTTAATTCTGCCCCATGCGACCCTATCGAGAAAAGGTAGCATTAAATTGTATTATGTCGTCAAAGTAGAATTGAGAACAATGCAAAAGCATTCACTTGTTTTGGAACGTGAATATCTTTAACGCATCTCCATTGTTTTCTTCTTACGCATATACAGCTCCATCTATGCAATCCTTTGTTTGCGGTTGATGTAACTGCGGACGCTTCTTTCAAATTTTATGTAGTTCATGATTGATCGGATAGATCTGCAACACGGTGTAAGAATAAGTATTTATTCTTCCATTTATTATACTTATTATTACATCGTGATCAGCATCATGGATCTAGACTTCTTACATAAATTATGAACTACAAAATATGAAATCCATAATGTGGAGCCACCTGTGCTCCAACGTTCAAAGCTCCATCAAGAATTATCGGTATTGAGTTACCGACGTACGGTACTCTTAAAATTAATACGAGGAGAATCCGCGGGAGGGCTTAGGGGAAAATCCGACGATAAAGTAGAATTTACGCTAAAAACCGTAAATTAAAAAAAAATATTAATAAATTTTTCAAAATTCGAGTTTTCTAAAGGTAATTCTAAACATTGCATGTGGTATTCTATAAAATACCACAGAAATTCAGAAATAAATGATTTTAGAACCTCATTAAGTGCTCAATTAATTCATAGAAGGGTACCAAAGTATTCAAATTCAAAATTTTGAATTCCTTAGAGGTTAAAAAGTTTTGAAAATACATATAAACGACGTGCATTATATTGCCATGGTATCCTAAACTCTCAATCTTACAAATGTGAAAAATTTCAGCGAGAATTCCTAATATTACTTTATAGTTTTCGAGTTAGAAATTCATAAGAAACTAAAAAAGAAGTTGAATATTATAATGATTGCAAACTCAGATAATGTATGTGAATATTTTACATTTAATGTAATGTACACATTAATAACGTACAAACCGATTAGAAGAAGATATTTTTAGTAAATAAACGCTCACAAACAAAAGTTTAATGTTTCCTAATGCCAAATGAAGAGTTAGTGCAAATAAAGAAATCTTTTTATTCGAAAACCAACTTAAAGCGATTAAGATATGAGACTGACCTTGTGAGATTGATAAAATGAGTGATTATTTCATAAACGAAATGTATGGAAATAGGAATAAATAAAAAAAAGGCTGCCATCTGAATTCCAGATTAATTATGACATATCAGTATCGAATTATTCGATTTTTTATTCTTAGATATTTAAAATATTAGTTACTATCCATAATTAGTTGTACGAATTAACATAATTAGATATTTTTTAACGAAGGATTGAAAACATTTTTTATTGGAAGAAGTATTAATGTGTTTTATAGAACTATTTAAAGGTTATAGCACAAAGAAATGTTTCTTGAATTTTCATACTGAATTTTTATATCAGACATAAATAAGGAAAATATAACATAAATATTAAAATCTGTAATCGGAATCTGAAAACCGGACGGTATTGTTCTTACAGATTGTGAAAGTAAATGTAAAAATCCAGTGTGAAATAAAAAAACGTACAAACAAATTCAGAGTGAAACTTCCCAGATAGCAACGTGAGTTCATACAGGATGCATAATGACACTCATGAATGAGACTAAAGCGCACGTTTGCACTCCTTGTGAGTGCTATTTTTGTCCTCCAATCAGATGGCGATTGTCACTCACATATGAGTTTTGCCTTATTGAACAATTTGCGCATGCGCAAACCACTACCTTCTTGCCACACAGGCATTCCACCCGACGCCGATTGGTTGGGCGCCAAAACTATTAGCCAATCATGACAAGTATTACAAAAATCTCATACAGTAGTCCATCCCTTATTCTAATTTCTCATATTCTAATCTCTTCTCTTCTAATTTGTCCCCTATTCTATAAGATACATAACTGCGCATGCGCTACGAAAGGGAAAGAGAGAGAAAAAGTGAAACCGCAAACGTTTAGTGGGAGAGAGGAAAAAATTAGAATACGAGAAGGCCGCCATCTTGCCTGACCGGACAAATTAGAATAATAATAGGTAGACTACTGTACAGCGGCTTCTTCCCTTATTTTACCGCTTCCCCTCATCCCCACCACTGGCAGTATGAGAGAATAAAAACAGGGAGAGGAGATATAGTGGCTTCCTTCTTCACCTGTATACGCGAAAGCGCAAACAGCAGTCCGCATTCTTTTGAACACTTTCAAATGGCGAATGGTGGGGGAACTCATGAGGGGAAGAAGTTAACATAAGGGACGAAAAAAGTTTATAATAAAGGACACAGTTAAAATAAGAGGAGTTAAAATAAAGTAAGGGCCACTGTATGTGCGTAGAAGCGGAGACATCTTGCGCGTGCACAGTTCAATCTTGTCTATTTTATTCATTCGCGTACAGTGCCCTCTCTCAATATTTGCCTCGTCCGTCTTGTCTGTCCTTTTCTAACCCTCCCAATATTTGCCTTGTGAGGGGAAGAAATGTTTCCCCCACTCCGCCGACGTACAGTTATAGAACGCGCTTGCATCGACCAGAAGAAATCAGTTTAACCTTTCCTACATGGCGCATGCGTGATGTCACAGAATTACCGCTCCGTGAGAAGTGGTGGGGAACAGCAATCGAGGGGTAAGGCAAATATTGGGGGGGGGGGGGTACTGTTCTCATAGGACATCGTGAGACTCGAGCCTTGTTATCTGGGTTTTGTTAAAGTCAGTACTTTTAATTACCTTAGTTACACTATAATTTGTTTAAATAAAAATATGATTATAGAACTGTTTTATTTTTATTAGGGTTATAAAAGTTTTTATTTTATACTGATACTAGCGTAGTTTATAATAATTGTACATAGACAGTTCATTAGTAACGCATTGGTAGATTAAATTTGAATAACATAATGCAGATGTGTAATATAAGTTACTTGGTCGATTTATATGCCTCATCTTTAGTTTTTATAAAAGGAAACGAATCTCATTCATTAAATCAAATGTAAAAAATTAATCCATAAATTTAAAAGTATTTTTAATAAGCCCGAATATATTCCACTCTGCGATCGAAGTACGAAAATGTATAAACGTAGCGCACACGACTTAGCAGAAATTTAAACTGGACAAAATTGATATGAATATCAATTAGAAAAATATTTTTAAAGTTTGATTCTTAATTCCTAAGTTTGTTGCTGTAGCTTTCCAGCGGTAAGATTTTCCGAAAATGTATAAGCAATAATGTTCTTAAACAAGACCAAAGAAGGAGTAAAAACTCATGACGTAATCGTTTTGTAAAGAAGACGAAATTTTAGGTACTTTGAGTACGAAACGAATATTTCCTTCAAAATTCTTTCCCTTGTGCGCATAACTGAAATATGTATCTTTAGTTCGATATAAGGTTGTATAGTGCACACCAAATAGGCGTTTCAGCTTTTCAAAAAAGTCAAAACGTCTACAAAACAAACTACGAAACAAATCTTTGCACTGACATGACCTATTGCAAGTAGGTTATTCTGCATTTTTGTACGCACATGAGGTCTTACCTCCTCGTTACTGGTTGCTGATGAATGCATTTGTTTTATTTTTTTTTTTTATTTGAGTAGAATAGTTTTAATAATGTGTACACGTAATATGAGAAATTTTCCCTTCATTTAAAAGGTTGGATAAAATTTTATATAAAATAGCTCCTAACAGTTTTATCCAGCTTTTTAAGGAAAAAATGTATTTATAATATCGAATTTATCATTCAAAAATATTATTTCTTTTTACGTACATTTAGCATTTTGAATTTGCATAAAATGATAAGGTCGTCTATGTTGACTTGTTTCCATTTGTGAATTCAGTAAAAAAAAATTTGTAGATGGTAATCCAATGACTAATTAGTTGGTAAGGAATTTGAAGTCAACATAATAGCTGACGAAATGGAAAATTGTGATATATCTGTACACTATAATTAATTCGTATCCAAAGGTCTAATCGCGAATCGATGAGGCTGAAAGTTGTAGATGTGCAGCCAATACAGTTCTATATTATGTGAACTTAAAATGTATGTGTACATAACTTATGTATTGTGTTTCAATTAATGGTCTTTAAATTAAGTCTGCTCTTCCAGATTGTAAAATTTCAATGTTTGCATATGTTAATGATCGAACGAAACAGTTGCCGTCGTCGACACGGGCAGCTTCTTTCAGAATCAAAAACATCGTTTTTCACAAAATCAATTACAATCTGGTTGTTCATACAAGAATGTGACCTACAAAACAGTTGTAACATACTTTCGATAACAGGGTTGTTCCAAGATCTCAAATTAGTGCACAGTCAAGACGTTGATCAATCAGAGAGTAACAGTAGATTTTTATATGCAGTCGAGATTTCCTTAAGATTAATCAGACATAACAAGAGGACGAAAGAATAAATAAGAATATGATTTCATTTTGTAAATAACCTCCAGAGTGTATATTTTGAATTCACTGTTTTGCAGCGCTATTCAATTAGAAAAAAAGCGATACAATTAGTTTAAATGGTCAGATATTTCAACGAATATTGTACAATGATCAGATGACTAAGGCATACTTTGGAATAGTCGTTTATCGAAGTTAGATAGATCATCCATCTATTTACACGTTCCGAAAATATGTAGAAGTTAATACTATTTGGAAACTTAGAATTGTATAGTAATAACTTTCTTAAGAGTGTTCTTGCTTAAAAGTAGATGTTTTAATGTAATACAACACGTGTGATGTGGCGAACTTGAAGAGTTAACTCCCGTTTATTTATCCTTCCGTCGTTTTGTCAGTTGCGTACTATGAATGTTAAAGTCATCACAAATGTGATTACACTACTATATCGATGAAATAAAGTATTAACCTTTTGAAGCACAGTGGTCCTCTCAGTGACCACCTTTTCTGCTAGACAATTTCATTTATAAAAATTTAATTTTGAGGTATTTCAAAATATTGGTTGGGTTTTCAAGTAGCTAAGGTATTTGTCAACCATATTATTCCACCAATATTCAAATTTCATTTGTTGTAAAAGTGTTATAAATAAACAAACACTAAAAAAATGTAGTTTAAAAAAAAAACGATTTAGAGCTTATTTTAGTTATTGGATGTTGATGGCAATTTTTACTAAGGGGGTTTTATGGTCGCTGATGACGAATCCGGGGTCCGATTTTCAAAATTCAAAATGGCTGTACAAAAGTTTTAAAATTAACGTGTATTTATGGCTGAAAACGTTTAATCGGAGATTTTTGGGGCTCCGAAATACGTATGTGTAATACATTTAAAATTTTGAGAACTCTGAGATGGCAGATTCATCTCGATCAAGTAACCTTTTCCTAATGTGGTCCGCCATCTTGGATCCGCCATTTTGAATTTTGAAAATCTGAGGTCATATTCGGAATGGGTGACCCCGAAAACTCCCAAGTACCTAGTTTCATGTCGATCAAGTTACTTTTTCCTAATGTGGTCCGACATCTTGGATCCGCCATTTTGAATTTTGAAAATCTGAGGTCATATTCGGAATCTGCGACCCCGAAAACCCCCGAGTAATAAGTGCCGATCGTTTTTCATGTAAAGAAAAATGTGTGCTTCAAAGGGTTAATTAAACAACACTTCAAAATTCACATCCCGAAATTTGTTTTTTATATTGAGTATATGAATAAAGCTCTAAATATTACGACACAAAATATTACGGTAAAACTATTATACCGAAAAAATAATACGTATCAATTTTTGAATCATGAAATAAATTTTTTTTGTACGTGCAAATTAAGATATTGTGAAAAGTTAGGTTAGGTCAGGTTAGGTTAGTTTAAGGTAGGTTAGGTTACGTTTTGTTAGGTTAGATTAGGTTAGGTTTTGTTCATAGTACTAAAGTATGAAAAGAAATTAATGCAAAAATTCTTGTAACTAAATGTAGTAACATAGGAATAAAGTTTCGGCAGAACCCTAAAGATACATGTTCTGCATCGTGCCTAATTTATTTCATGTTTTTATGTGCTTGATGAAAAGAGTTCATTGCATGTCATTTAAATTTTCTATTCATAGACTGTAAAAAATAGAAATGAATTTTACAAATCTGTTGTAATTTTCATTCGTAAAAATGTGGTGATTTGCCCACGTTCAACATTGTAAATATGTTATGTGAGGTTAGGAATTTCCTATATGAGGTTAGGAATTTCACAACGTTTTGTAAGTTTTCCTGCGTTGAAAATCGTAAAATTACAACGCGATGCGTTTTTCCAACGTTGTACATGGGTCGAAATCGAGCCCACGCTTGTACATGATAAATTTACCAAATATTGTAAAATTCCAATGTTGTACGTATGAAAATTAATGAAAATTAATGAAAATTACAACAAATTTGTAAAATTCATTTCTATTTTTTACAGTGTAACATTTTTTAACCGTAATATTTTGTCAGTTTAATATTTTTATATACCTAACCTAACCTAACCTACCCTAACGCGTCCTAACCTAACGTAACCTAACCTAACCTTTTTTAAGAGCGGGAAATCCATACCTAACCTAACCTAACTTAATCTGACCTAACCTAACCTACTCTAACGCGTCCTAACCTAACATAACCTAACCTAACCTTTTACAATATCGTAATTTACAGGCACAACAAAAATACATTTATTTCATGATTCGAAAATTTATAAATACTATTTTTTCGGTATATTATTTTTACTGCGTAATATTTTGTCAATTTAATATTTTTACTGCGTAATATTATGGTATAATAATATTTAGACCATATACCGAGTATAAAACTCACTTTTATGGCATTGAGTCTAACCAAACTTTTCAAACTCGTAACATCACACTTTATTTGAAATACACTCGTATTTATTAGATTTGACTCGGAAAAGAAAGTAAACATCAAAATAAAATTTATTTTCATATTTTACGAAGTTACATTATAAAAGAACATCAAGATTGTTAATAAAAATAATAATATCCAATTCAAATACTTTCCAGAAGTATAATACATAACACAAATTTTCTTTCGTTGATGTTTGTAGTGGTAACTGAAAATTTTCAGGAACACTCTTGTATATGTGTCCGTCAAGTTCAAGTCCTTTCGACGACTTATAGAATCCCTTCCTGCAGAATGTGCTAAGTTTTGCATAAAGTAGGTGTTTATAAATTTGAAGATGAACATTGTACAAGTTTCGCAATCTCATCCTTGCTGCGCTGGGGATGATTGTCATAACGGCATAATTGTAATATAAAAATCATTACTAGCTGTACGTAAACGAAAGTGAAAGTCACGTAAAGCTAATACTTAATGACCGTAATATTGTAATTGATGATTGGTAATAGTGCAAGACGAACGTAGGTTACTAAAACAGTTATTTTATATCAGTTCGATTATGCAATAACATCTTAATAAAAGATGGCTTTTGTAACGATAACTTTTTCAGGTCGGCGGCAGGTTTTGTGGCATTAAGTTGTACAACTGTGGTAGATGTCAAAATATTTTTAGAGATTTTTGAATAAGATTCAGGAGTAATGTACTTAAGCAAGGCTGTTTTTTTTTTTCAATCGCTGTGTCCCAGATTTTTAAATGTGTGCATTTTTAAAATTAGTTTTAAATTTAAACAAATCAGAGATTTAATTGTGGGTACATTTCTCCTGTTTCCGAACCCATGAGCCTAATAGTAATATTAAAAGCATAGAGCAACAGTAGAAACGTATTAGATTGTGTGCATGTGGCAATGTTTGACACTACGAATTTGTAAGGTTTCTTATTGCGAATATTATATCAACACAATGTTTTCGATTATGTATTAATAATGTAAGGACCAAAGATATGTTACGTTTTTTATTAATTCATATAAAGTTTATATCACACGCATTTGCATGAAATGTATTGTTCTTTTTTATTCCTGCCGAGCCAAATTCCAACAAACACTTCAACGAGGCATTGTGGAAATTTGTCCGTGCATGGAGTTTTTAGAATTCGTCATTTAATTTTAGTTACCAGCCTCTTACACGAATGCAAAATCTTATTTTTGTGAATGTAGTTTTTATTAAAAATTTTCATTTACTGCACAATTAGGTCTTGCGTTTTAGCCGACCGTAATATACTTAGTTTGAACATTAGCCTGAGCAGACTTCAAAACGTCATATCGGTGCCATATGCGCTTCATTACGCATAATATGTCTGAATTAATTATGAATTATACTTTAGCGACGAATTTCAGCAGACTGAAAAATCATGTAGCGGTACATGACAATTGTCCAGTGGCTCGAAGCTAAGAATTTTGCGGCTTATTATTTATCGATAGCGTTATAAGTAAGGTTGTTTGACGCTCAGTAAAAATGTATTGCGTTTGTACAAGTATCGCAGTCGTTGGACTATAGAGGAATGTACATTAAGAAAGGAAGTCTTAATATAGAGGATCGCCAACGAAGAAACCCATGACATTAGCCTAACAAAAGGCCTATGCCTTCAATACTTGTTCACGCCGGTGTAAATATCATGCAAGCAGTAGATTAAGTATTAATGATTTATTATGTATACAAAAAAAAAAATCATGTACGAACTATATACATACGTGTATATTTAAGGTTTCAGTATACCACATTATTATACAAAAATACTTAGTATAGTTATTGTAATACGTGGCGGCTCATCGGCACACTGGGCCGATTAATTATGTAACACTTTTAATAAATTCTGGACATTCTCAAATATTTATTGAAATTATTTACTGTTCTTGCAAATGTATAATTTTCAGGTCGCTGAGTATCATGGCATACATCGGATTTTTACAATTTACAGGTATTTCTATCATTTATTATATATTACAGAATGTTAATGATAATATTTAATTTAAATCTAAAAATATTTATACAAAATTGAACTTATAATAATCGAGCACGAAGAAGGAAAGAAATTAAAATTAAAAAACTTTCAAATTAGTTAGCGACGTTTCAACGAACTATAATTCTTGAGGTCAATTAACCAAAATAACATCGATTGGTGTTCTATGGGACTTAACAAGAAAGAAGATTCTCAAAGACTACAAGAAACATATATTAGATTACTAAACTGCTTTAAAATTTCATAAATTTGTTTTGTTTATTTTTCTATATTAAATTTCGAATGTTATCGGTTGTTTCATAAGAATTCACTCCTACAAAATGACATTGTGTATAAGTAAAGTTCACACTTCAATTTAAAGTTAATATTCGAATGTCAGCGATATCTTACTTGTGACGAATTGCAAATATAAATATAATTTTTACTAATTATCGATACGTCGGTTTCTATGTAAATTGTTTATAACTTATTTATGTGTAACTATTCGTACAAAAAATATGTATGGTGTTCATTTTTTAATTTAATAAATCGCAGCTCGATAATGATGACATATTTCATCAAACTAATTTGGAAGTTTTTTAATTTTTTATAATTAAAAGAGTAATAAATTCTATACCATTCTGAATGAAGCAATGTTTTGAATCAAAATTAAGCAATAATTTTGTGACAACACAGGACCAGGAAGACATACGAATGCACAAATAGAAGGTTTAAAAAAAGAAACTTTAAAAAATTTTGAAAACTTTGAAAATTTTGAATTAGTTTTTATTATTGTTAAAATAATAAAGATACAGATTCTTGCCTAACTATATGGAAATTTCAAGAGACATTTGCCCTTGATAAAGTCAAATATTAGAGTAAACGATCTAATTTTTTTGCATAAATTTGAATATTTATTTATCCCAATTTAAAATAAAGTATACAGAATGTTGTGTTAACAGTAGTACAATGTTCTATTCTGTTCATGTTTTCTGTGATGTAGCCTGATTTATTGTAAACAGATTTTTAAGTTCTAAATGAACTTGTCTGTGAGTGGGATAGAAAAAGATGTTGATTAGTTAAATAGATATAACATAATTTTATGTGGAATGAAGAAATAATTTCGTAAACAAATTTTTTGACCCAAAACAAATTTTTCCTCGAAAAGAAATGGAATTTTTTTAAATCCATGCGTAATTATTTCAGAAATACGTTATTCTGTTTACCAAACTTTTTTTGAATGTTTAAATTAATTTAGCGAATTTTAATAGGTCAAAGAAATTCGTCCTTGAGTAACTTTTGACGCGAAAGTCAGTGGTGTTGGAATAAAAAATGTAACAAATTTGTTTTTTAAATTTAATTTCTTTAAATCCATCCGTAATTTAAAAAAAAAAGTGTTTTTGTGTTCACCTAAATTTTTGAAATTTTTAAATCAATTTAGAAGAAAGTAGTAATGAAAAAATCGAAATTAAAAATTATTGAATCAAATTCTCAAAATTTTAGTTTCATAAAGGCAATTCTAACAATTTTTTATGGTCTCTTAAGAAAATCAAAGAAATTTGTCGAGAATTGACCGAGAATTTTCTCCAATATCGAGAACCAATATTATTATTTATATTAATGATTTATTCGATCTCTTTTCAGCTTTAGTAGCATATGCTGATGATGTTGCTATACCAATTTCTTATGAAAGTTGGATGGAAATATCAATTTCAATTAATGACATTCTAAATGTTATATACACATGGTTGTTCAACAATAAAATTGTATTAAATATCCTCAAAACATCTTTTATAGGATTTGGAAATTATACTGATTCTATACCAGACAATTTACATCAAAGCTAAAAAAATTAAAATTAAATAAATTAAAATAAGTTCTGACACATTTTTTTTAATTCGTGCTTCATAAAAGCAATTCTAACCATTGTTTACTATCTTCTAAAAAGAATCAAAAACAATTAAAGAGAATTGACCGAGAATTTTCTGCAATACATGTTTTTTCGATATTGGAGAAAATTCTCGGTCAATTCTCGACAAATTTCTTTGATTTTTTTAAAAGACCATACAAAATTGTTAGAATTGCCTTTATGAAACTAAATTCATTTAAAAATTTCAAAAATTTGGGTGAACATAAAAACACATTTTTTTAAAATTACGGATGGATTTAAAGAAATTAAATTTAAAAAACAAATTTGTTACATTTTTTATTCCAACACCACTGAATTTCGCGTCAAAAGTTACTCTAGGACGAATTTCTTTGACCCATTAAAATTCGCTAAAATAATTTAAACATTCAAAAAAAGTTTGGTGAACCGAAAAACGTATATTTCCGAAATAATAACCAATGGATTTTAAAAAATTCCATTTCTTTTCGAGGAAAAAATTGTTTTGGGTCAAAAAATTTGTTTACAATTTTTATTATACTATCTTTGAATTCCTCGTAAAAAATTACTAAAGAACCGACTTTTTGGTATTTTTTGAATGATATTTAAATATTTTATTTCCATTCAAAATCGTTTACCTCCCAACCTTGCTATTGGTAATTAACCGATTCGATTTCATTTATATCAGTTGCATTTTCATCTAACATGGTGGCCACCGTCAGGGAAAACCGGGAAATCAGGGAAATGTCAGGGAATTTCAAAATTGGTCAGGGAATCAGGGAAAAGTCAGGGAATTTCAAAATTGGTCAGGGAAAAAGTAAATTGTAGACAAATCTTTAAAAAGTGAAAAACATTATTTAACAAAAAATCGCACAATTTCATTTTCAGAAAAATGCTTTATTTATCCTGTTTCGCATAAAATTCTTTTAAATGATTTTAAATGCTTTCTCACAAATTTAAACAAATATTGACGTTTTTTATCAATAACATATTTCAGTTTTGAACATTTTCGACAGATTTCACCAAAAACCAACAATTTCGAGAAAAAAAATAATCTTAAATAAAATATATTTGTGGTACTGCTCAGTTTTAAACGTTCTGGTACATTGCAACAAAAATAAACACGTTTAACAATAACACATTTCGGTATTGAATATATAATATAAAATTTACTAGTTTAACAAAAATAAATGCAAACAATTTTATATTTAAAGATATTTATCTTTCTATAAAGATACTTTACAGAATATTTCAAAAAATATTTGCCATACTAATTCTCTATTTAAACAAATATTTGTATAAATAAAACCTTTTGAAAATGATAGAAAACTTTCATAAATTTTTTTAAATCTTCAAAAATCTTTAAAATTGCATAAAAAGGCTAAAAATCGTAGAAAAATTTTTTAAATGTTGAAAACAGCACAAAATTCCCAAATTTTGAGAATATTAATTTGTTTAAATGATTATTTTACCATTTCTATTTTATGTAGTTGATATTTGTCCAATAGTATTTGAAAAATATAAAATTTATGGCAATTTTTTGTTATTGTCAACATTCGTAAGAATTTTAACAATACTTTGAATATACTGTCCAAAATCGCCTAAATTCTAAAATTTATCAACATATATAACATATTACCGCAGAACTTGACATTTTATAACAAATTTTGACAAAGAACCCCCAACAAATTTTCTACTATTATTTTGAATTAAACACGAAAAAATCCGCAGGAACATGAGTTTTTTTTCTGGATTTTTATAGATATGTTTTAGAATATACTACTCGTTGTTGATTGAAAAAATAAAGAATTTATTGAAAATGTGTAGCTGTTTTTAAAACATTTTTATCCGTATTGTTTATTTTTAATAGATATCATTAAAATATAATTGGTCAGGGAAAAATCTGGGAAAAGTCAGGGAATTTTTTTCCGAGAAAAAAGCGGCCACCATGTCTAATTTTTTTTTCGATTCAAAAACATTAAATTTGTTGTCCTGTAATAATTAACTATCCATTCAAATTCATTTGCAGCAAATATAACTATTTTACCATTGAAATTCATTGAAGTTGCAATTGTTTTATTCGCACTTTTCAATTGAAATTCATTCAACGAAATTATTTCTTCATTCTACTATTTTCTTATTCAAAATCATTAAATCGAACAACTTTTTATGAGCTATTAACCATTCAAAATCATTGAAACACATTTTCTCATTGAAATTCATTTCAGAAGCTAAGAAAACGAATTCAGAAGTGATGTAGTCAATGAATTTCAATGAATTTTCGTTTACTGAAATAGTACCAATTAATTATTTATAACTCTATTTTTCTTACTTACTTTTTGTTTTTAAAAAAATAATAAAACTTATGGATTAAGGAAAATGGAAAATGTTATTAAATTACACAGTTTTTATGAATAAATCTTTTAATATCTGTTATATTTCGTATTACTTTACAGTGTTCTTATATTCATTATAGACACTTGCATTAACAAATATGTATATCGCATTTGTTAATGGAGTTTTTAAAAAATATAGCATGTAGAAAGACATTCTTAGAATGCAATTATCAGGCAGATAGTTGGGAAGGAATCTGAAAAATTCAGTTGCTGCTAAAGTAACGACTGTTCCAGCATTATTTTGTCAAAGCCTGGAGGTGGTCCATGAACAAAATTGTCCAATATCAGATCTAAAATAGCCCCGTCATCAACTGAAAATATTAATTACAATATAAAAACAATGTTACTTTCAATTTTATAAATACAATTTTGTATTTTATATAAACATACCATATAATACAGGATAAACGGTTCCTTTAATACCTAAAACTGTCGCCTCTATCGGTTCACCATTTACAAAAAAGTTTAATTCTATGTGATCGTATGTTACTCCCTGGAACCAATTATATTTTTTATTAAAAACGAAAGCAGTAAATTATTATTTAAATTTAAAATATTTCTCACTATTATGTCTCCTTCTTGTACAACCATTTGTACTTTGTGCAACTCCTGTCCATTGTGCCTGACGATACAATCGGAATTAAGTGCCCAACTTTCTTCGTCTAGGCCACCAATTCCCGTATTTAAATCTGTTTCTAAGGTTGCTAAACCTACGGCCCAGATTCCGTCTTGTAAAACTTTCACTTCAAAATAACTTTTATTTTGAACAATAGGAGCTGTCGTCAATGCACCACCTCGGCCACATACTCTTGCTCCATTTTTTACTATCGCTATTTCATGTCCTAAAATGTTTATATTAATGATTGTTAAAACTAGGCGGTGTAATACATTTTTTAAAATTTGACGATGACTCCGATTTATAAAATGTACTGTATTTTGACACAAAATTACAGAGTTAAAGAAAATATCTGTTGCGTATTAAAAGTGATTGTAGCTTTGAATACAAAATGTTTACTTTAATAGTCATAACGAGGAGAGTAAATACAAAATCTTATAGTCTTCTTATAATTATAAAACTGCGACAATGTAAAATATTAATTTTTACAATTTATATAGAGGCAGTCTTGAAAATGACTGCGACGCTGTCGAAACGTCGACTACGTGAACAGAACAAGACCAAGTGTTTATTTTTTAACATTTCTTGACTCGGATAATTGATCTAGCCAATTTTCTAATTTGAAAACTTCACCGATTGTTAAATTCATGAATTATATTTAACAAAATCTTGGATATTTAACGTTATACAAGACAAGGCTGCGAAATGTCGTAAAGCAAATGCTTATTTTTACTTCTGGGAATTTATATTCAGAGTAGATAAAAAAATGTATTGATGTGAAAAATTGTCAAATCTTATAAACCATTTTAAATATAATTCTGAATACTTCTGGATGTTTCGTAATTGGTCTAATTTTATTATATTCAGTGTTAATTTTTTCTTCATTATCATTGACTAAATATAGACGTATAAATCTGTTTGAACGTTACTTAAATGATGTAACGAATAAGTATTTCAGTAGGCATACAAATATATACAAAAATTAGAACTTCAATTACTTTACTGGCAGATTTTTATCTCTAATCTTAAATAAATGAATTCGGAGTCTACTGACAATTATTTCTTTTGTTTATTCCATACAAAATTTTCTTATTAATGCGATTTTACTGAGACACTTATTGCTAAACATTATGTAACAGTAAATTCACGATAAACAATATAAACAATAAATTCAATTTATTGAAAATTGATAGTTGCAGTGTTCTGTCGGATCTGTCATAACTTTTTCTAGATTTAAAAGATTTAAAAAGCTGTATCTTGAATCAATTCATATGCGATTTAACATTCATTTGCTTTGTAAAGTTATTGCCGCAAAAATTCAATTTATTCTTGTCTTTTATTATGTTTGTATAAATAAATAAGTGTAGAGATATTTAAATTCACCACTTATTTTACTTAATTCGTTACTAAATTTTAATTGATAAATTATATTAAATATTTTTAAACAATATTGATCAAAAGCGTCAGTTAATTTATGTAAAGTTTAATTTGTATGCATTTTAAATGTATTACTTCAAGAGGAACACTATAAATTACAAAAATAACTTTATTAGCTTTATCCTGTTATTTTTATAAACTTGCTAGTAAACATAATAGAGTTCATATAATGCTAGCCAAATATTTCTTATAGAATTTCAGAGTTATTCTTGCAATTAAACAGTTTATGTCAAATGAATAAAAAACTAAAATAAATAATTTTTAATAAATTAATTAATAATTCTATATTTATTTTCATGATATAAAACCAAGTAACGATTACTGTTTTGGTAATGCTGAAGAAACATTGGAAAAATTAGAAATAAATTACACTTTTTTAAAATACATAAAATTCAGATGCCTGCAGAATAATTTAAGGGGATGCTTTACTAAACATGAAAAAATACACAATTTAAAATAATATTTTACACCACTTTTATACTGTAAGTATCTTGTAATATAGTTAACAAATTTGAGGATTTTTAATCGATTATTTCTCGAGATGTATGTAAAAAAATAGTTAAATTTACATAATTTTTCAATCCGTCTCTTGCTCAACAGTTTTGAAAAGAATATCTTTGATTCAGTGTGCGTAGTGCCTTAATATTTTTTACATTTTACAATCGCACTTTACACACATTTGAATAAAAAAATATTTTTTGGCACATGTGAGAAAAATGTTTTTTACACAAATGTGAATGCAGACTTCGCCTTCGGCTTGGCCCACAACTTCACATTCACAGAAATAATTTTTACGCACTTGTATCGAAAACTACTATTTCCTTGTATGTACTGTAGAATTTTACACATCGGTTTGTCAATCGATGCTATAGTTTAAAAAGAATGTACTATTTTCTTGGTATTTTTGTCAAAATTTTAGTAAAGCCCCCCTTAATAAAATGTAGTTATTGTTTCATAAATGTTTCAGAGTTCCCCTTTTAATAAATAATTAGTGTTCTTGAAATTAATAATTTACAAAATAATAGGGGAGAGTCCCTAGTTGTGAGACAGGCAATTATTCTCAACACGAAAAGAAAACAATTTGATTTGTTAATGTGTAATCTTTTCTTTTGATACAGGACAATTATTGCAAATATACCGAAGCTGTTAATCATATTTCTTATATTAGTTCTCAACACAGTGTACAAAATCATTTAAGAAATCTAATTATTGATTTGTGCCAAATTAATAATTTACAAATTAAATTGATTGAAAAAGGTAAGTACAGTCCATTTTCTATTATTGTTTATTTCATATTTCACGATGCCACAATGCATTTTGTTAATTTGCAGTTCAAATTTATTTTTGTTTGTCATTTTCAAAATATTATCAAATTTTAGTTATGAGACTCTTTGCTAGAAATCGATTTTTAAACCCTTTAGAATAACAAAGTATTGTCATTATATATTTATTATGTTAAACTATATTAAGTATTTATTTGGCGTGGCGGTTTTTCAATATGAAAATAAATAGAAATGCATAAATGCGTGTTTCAGTTTATAATAGTTAACCAATTCAGAGACGATAATATTCAACATTTCTTAATGTTTTATTATTTTATAGTGTATACAGAAGCTTATATTCAAGCTCGAGATACATACACGTTTTTGTTTATTTCTATTTACTTTCATATCGACGAACCGTCACTCCTAGTAAATACTTGATATAGTTTAAATGTCAGCGGTGAAGATAAAATTTTTCTCGTTGTTGCTTCGTAATGAAATTTATTAAGTATTTATTATGTCTTTATTACTTTGAATTGTTGAATATAACGATATTTTATTGTTATACTGGCTCGTTTTCTCGTAATTTTAGATATGTCTACAAAAGCAATTTAAATCTATACATTGCGACAGCGATATGAATGAAGAAGACAGAAAACCTTTAAAATAAATTAAAATAATGTTTTATTTATATGAATGGTAGTAATGTTACATATTTTTCAAATTTTAATAAATCTTGTTTATGTCTCACTAGTGTCAATTTTTTTTTTTCATAAAAATACATCTTTACAAAATTGGTCATAAAATTTTTTCGGCTGGTCAAAACTCTATTCCATATTCCCAAAAAGTTACGTATTTTAATTACCTTTCAAATGATCTTTGCATTTTTTAAATTCGTTTACCCATTATAAAGTTGCTGCTAAAAAACAGAACCTGTCTCACAACTAGTGACTCTCCCTTATTTACTCAGTTCTATTACAAAATATGTACAATGAAACTGCACAAACAAACAATAAAATGCATTCAAAATTGATATTATCATTCATCATCGGATGTTATTAAATCGTTTGTAGATGAAACTGGTAGTGTCATCCAAAAACCTTGAAAAACCTTAAGTGAACACGTCGTTTGAAAATGCAGATAGAAACGATTTAAAAAGGTGTAACTTCTAATCATTTGTACGGCTAAGTTCATGTCTGTCAGTTACGGAATTGTGTCCGTTGCGCATGTAGTTACGGTGCCTGTCTTAGTTTGAATATTATTTTTGACAGATCATGAAATATGTTATTGCATTTTATGATGTATACTTGTAGTATTGTTAAAAATTAATCGTACAAAATTAAAGAACTAAGTTTATTTATTATACAGGCATAAAAATCTCAAATTGAAAAAAAAATACAATTACGGCTTTTTCCATTCAGTACGGCAGTATTAAGGTGGCTTGTTTTTAGTCTTTTTTTCTACCAGTGAATTTATTTTCTTAGATTTATACGAATATTTTTCATTATTAGTTGCTGACAGCTCTCTTAAGTTCTCTGCTCATATAAATTTGGTTGTTACTAAGTCTCTGTCTATGTTAGGATTCTTAAAGAGAACTACTATGAACTTTAACAATGTCGATACTATTATTCACTTACATCGCACTATTATTTTATTTATTTATTTATTTATTTATTTATTTATTTAGAATCAACGGCGAAAAGCCTATTACATAAAAAATACAATAACAATATTAGATGAAATTAATTATTTTGCTAAATCTTTTTTATTGCCCGTCAATCTGGTCACCTAATACAGCACAAGAAATTTCTCATCTGGAATCGGTTCAGCACAATTTAATTAGATATCTTTCCTTCAAATCTGATTCTCCAATGCTTATTTTTGACCACGATTATCAACATCATGCAACCGCATTCAATCTCCCTACTGTAAAATTCTTACACCGATACCATGATTTACTTTTGGCCTATAATATTGTCAATTTAACTCGTAGTCCCTTTATATTTAATTTATTCGAACATTAAGTAGTCTCACATAGCCTACGTTCTTTTAGACCTGTCTGACCTGCGAGGATCTCCATAAAACTAATTACATACAGATTTTTCTCGACTATTCCGTGCGTTAAAAGAGAATATGTTACCGAACAATGTATGCAGCTTACGTTTACTTCCATTCAAATCGACAATAAGAAGACTTACTTCAGCTTTCGTTTAAAATTTTGTTTTCTGTTTAATTAGCTGTAGTCTTAAAATTAATCATTGGCTTTTGTAATTCATATTTTCGTTATTTTTTGTTACCTTTATAAATTGTACAGATTTAGTGCCACGAGGCACATCTGTGCCATTGATCTCAATAAATAAATAAATAAATAAAATTAGTTGTAAACTTTACATATTATATTTTTTTGATAAAAATTTTGTTTTATTATGCTGTCCTGAAAAGGAAAACGTGGCAAGAGAGCTTGAATATCTTTTCTAATCATTCGGTGATCGTATATTTTTACAATCGTAACAAAATCATTATTAAATCATTGATATACATGTGATTTTTTTACAAACTGCCTTTCTAAAGTTTTGTTATTAAAATCTTAGACTTTTCAAAGGCATTCGATACCTTAGACCGTGGTATTTTAGTCGAGAAGTTATTTAAAATGGGAGTAAGGGGCAATATCCTTCAATGGATAGCTTCTTTTCTCTCTGACAGAGAGCAAGTTGTTCGAGTGTGTACTCGTGAGTCTGAACCCTTTGCTCCAACCTCTGGTGTACCTCAAGGGTCACACTTGGGTCCTATATTGTTCATTCTTTTTATGAATGACTTAACTCAGAGTTTGAGATTTTCTAATATTTTGTTATACGCAGATTATGTTAAACTCTATGTTGAAATTCATTCTCTTTCCGATGTGTCTAGGTTGCAGGGGGATCTGGACTCACTGGTCGAGTGGTCAGTGTTAAATCGATTGACCCTAAATATTAAAAAATGTAATTTTGTAAGGTTTGTTAAAAGTCACTCTCCTGTCTGGTCTAATTACAAGATTAATGACCAACCTCTAGACTCTGTAAGCTCTGTGAAGGATCTTGGGATCATTTTAGATAACTCTCTTAATTATAAAGAGCATTTAATTAGGACAGTCTCCAACGCAACATCTGTATTGGGGTTTCTGAAATGATCTACCAGAGATTTTCGTAGTATACCTGCGATTATCTCAATATTCAAATCAATTGTATTACCCAGTCTTTTATATTGTTCTCCGATTTGTTCCCCTCGTTATGCGCAGGATATTAGAATCTTGGAGTCTGTCTTGCATAAATTTATACGTTATTTAGCTTATAAAAAAGGATCACCAATGAGTATTATTGATCACGATTATTCCGTTCTGGCAAAGGAATTTAATGTGCCCTCCATTAAATCTATTCATAATAGATTTAATTTAATCAATACTTTTAAAATAATGAAAGGCATCGTTAAGTGTACCGAATTGAGACAGTCCTTTCCTTTACGTCAGATTTCTTACAGCATTCGTTCACATAGGTTATTAATCGATCGGATATAGGGTATTATTTATTTATTTATTTGACGGGATTTTCCCTTTAATTACAAAGAATATATATTATACAGTATTAGGCTGCTTAAATATACTTATAATTAAAGTTATAGTAACAGTGATAATAGTATAATCATGATGTATGTTAGAATTTGTGTAGAACTCTTTGTATAGAGTTCATGAATATATTTCTTTGAGTACTAAATAGTTGTATTTCTGATGAATGGTTGTTGGCTAAGTTGCACATTCTATATATCGGGGCATTTACGATATAATTTGTACGAAAGTTAGGTAGAGCAAAAATATTAGGATTTCTGAGATTTTGAATCGGAGAATGTGGAGTAATCTTATTGTTCAAATATTCACAGTCTATATCTCTATTCAGAAGTTTATAGAGAAATACCATATTACTGACCTCAATGACAGATTGAATCGTAGGGATGTTGAGATGTTTAGCTATTTCAGAATAGTCGTGGTTAAATGGATGCATCGGTCTATTAATCTTATAAGCAGCGTATCTCAAGAATTTATGCTGAATATTCTCTAAATTCTTTATATGTATATGATATGGTGCCCAGACTGTTGATGCATACAATAATACTGATCGTATTAATGAAAAATACAAAATCTTTATAGTTGTGACGTTTATAAAATTAGCTGTATTTCTTCTTAAGAATCCCATTGTTTTCGATGCCTTACTTGTCACAAAATCAATATGCTTTTTGAATTTCAATTTTTCATCAAAAATCACTCCTAAGTCTTTAATATGAGAAATTCTGCTTAAGGCAATTTCCCCTAAAGTATACTCAAAGTAGTGCAGCGTATGCGATCTTCGATAGGATATGACATGGCATTTCTGTATATTTAAATGCATCCCATTACGTGTGCACCAGTCAAATAAGCGATCCAGATCCTCCTGTAGTATATTGCAATCATTCAAGCTCGAGATATTAGCATACAATTTCAAATCGTCAGCGAATAAAAGAAATTCACAATTCCGCAGTATATCAGTTACATCATTAATAAACATTATGCTCTGAAACTCGGTTGCGGAGAGCATGGAACTCACTTTTGCCTCAAGTTCGAGAACTGGAGTCGTTAGCGATATTTAAATCTCGAATTTTTCTAATATTTTCCACTTTTGAATGAATTTTTTATTTTATGTTAATTACATATTTATAGGTAGCCATTTAATTGGTTATCTTATTTTTCTACTGTATTATAAAGTTTCACCTAAAATTGTTATTGTATTTTTATGTAATAGGCTTTTCGCCATTGATTCTAAATAAATAAATAAAATCGAAATGTCATTTTACACTGCACTACTTGTAAATCGTTACTTTAATATTTTTTTTCTGATTAGTCGGTAACAGGGTCTGAAACTTCTTATTAAATTAACTAGAATATAAAATATTTTTACGCAATTCTGTCGTTGATCGATTCTTATCGTAAAATCTTATTTCTTGACCTTGAATTATTTACTTTTTTTGCATAACGAAATATAGAGAAGCGAAATCTTTCAGAAATATACAAGATAATAAACTGAACGGAAGTAAACAAAGAAAAGTATTCATTCTTAAATCAGATGTTAATTAAAACTGGATTATTAAAAAATAGAATTAAAAACCCTAAAACTAAACAATTTAAAATAATTTCGTAGTTTGATAAGTAAATTAAGGATTAATACACTTTGTTGTTAAACAAAATTACCCATATGTCTGGTGTCCAAAGAAATAAGACTCGGTTCTTTTTTCTTAACTTGCGGCGTCTTAAATCCAAAACCATCGAAACAATTCCTTAAACAACAAAACATCATTTTGGTGTTTTTGTTGATGTTTTGCTAAAAAACAATTGTTAACATTCCCCCTCCTAAACAGATGGTATCACCAGTTTTCAATTCGGTAATATAAAAATTCACTAATTTCGGAACCGAATTATAAACTTTGATTTAAGAACGCTCAAATGTCATAATAGACTGTTAGTGTAGAAAGTTCTTGTTCAACTTCTACCTACTAACTAACGTGATTCGACTAACGCATGTTTAGTTTTTTTTTAGGCGCATTTGGAAAAAATGGCCGCCGGAAGTATCAATCGATAAGGTAGATTCCATTCGCGAATTTGAAACTTATAAAAACGTAATTTATTTTAACAAATTACTTTTAGTATTCTGTATTATTTTAGTAAATTGTTGTAACTTTATTGAATTTAGTTACCATTTAATCGTTATGTTACTTTTAGTATTCTGTATTATTTTAGTAAATTGTTGAAACTTTATTGAATTTAGTTACCATTTAATCGTTTACGTAGAAATATTTTTACTACGATTTCATAATTTATTGCCAACTTTTCATTTACTTTTTATTTCGTGCATTTTCGATGTGCAAAAAACATTTTTCAAAGGGAATTATATTACACCGACTTATACGTCAATGTTTATAAGGCTTTTTTTGTTTTTTGTATGCGCAATGTGATTTAATATAAGTCTACAATAACGATTACGAAGCAGACAGAGGGATTTCGTCTACGCAAATTTGTTAAAATTGACTTAATTAAATGTTTACTTATATATATTGGAAAGGTAAAGGTAAAGTTTATTAAAACACATAAAATATACCAAACGGCATTTATTCATTAACATCTTACACCAAGAAAATTAAATACGGCTAGGGTACAGCATCTGAAACAAAAAAAAAGAAATTTGTGGTTAATAGTGCGCTTATTAGTCATGAAATAAAATTAAAACATGACGCTAAAGCTAGCAGTAGATTCGCAGCAGCGGATTCAAGAAAAGTGTGGAAATGGATAATTTTTTCTTAACGATTACTTGCATTTAAAGATTTTTAGACAAATTTTATAGAAATAATCTGTTTTTGGCAATTTTAATGGCTGAAAACCATAGTTTTCTTGAATTCGCTGCTGCAAATCTGCTGCTAGCTTCAGCATTATAATTAAAACTAGTAATTTACACAATGTAATAAATAGAAAATAATGTTGCCTGCTTGAATATTACTCATGTCCAATGTGGTAAATTCAACACCCTAAACATTGTCATTTTTGTTGTTACCAGACAAACGTTCTAATGTCATTTACAAAATCGACTGCATGGAGTGCAACAACACATATATTGGACAAACTAAACGGTACATAAAAACTAGAATACAGGAACACAAGAGTTCTTACTGAACATATGCTAACAACAGTACATATGTTTAATTTTGATCAATATTCGATTTTAGATCAAGACGCTAATTACAACAGACGTCGAATTAAGGAAACGATATACATAAAAAAACACAAGAATGCTGTTAACTTCAAGTCGGATACTGAGAACCTTCACAGTTTATATAACCATCTTTTTAACTTACACAATTAAAATTCAATTTATAACTTCACCACATTACTATGCAACCACACATAATTATTTCTTTTTATTGTTTTGTTTACATCGCACATATTGTCAACTACACGTTAAATTTCCTTCTAGTATTAATATAATACTGTCGTCAGTTGTAAGTGAGTGTTCGAGGTGTTGGTATCAGGATTTTACTTAAGTTTTGTAAGCTCGTTATTTTCGATTTTCATTACTTTAATTTTATTTTATTTTATTTATTATTTTTTATGAATGTGCACCTTATTATTTTTATTATTATTTTTGCTCTTTAATATCAAACCTTTTCATTTAAACTTATATCTACGACATTTCATTTTTATTTAATTCCATATTTACAATTTCATTTTTGTTTTTGTTTACTTCCAACAGCCCGATTACTTGACAACGTCGACACCCACACGACATAGCAACTCATTTTATTCTGTAAGTATTTGCTTTATTTTATTTTATTTTATTCTGACATTGTTGATTTGATTTTTGTTATTTATGTATTTTAATTATTTTGTTAAGGTTACCCCTGAAGAGGATGGCAATGTCCATCGAAACGTTGGGTTGAAAAATAAATTATTGGAACCGAATTTGGCCGTTTTTATTTTACATTAATATTTTAATTATTCACGGTTCATTTTTAACTTCTACTTGATATTTCAATTTTAAATAAAGTCTTAATTTTAAAAAGTAATAGTTTCTTTAAATTCATGAAGAAATATGGAATTTTTAATTTTTTTTTTTTCAACCAATAGGCAGAGCCTATAAAATTTATATTTATTGAAGAAATCAAGCCTATCTTAAAACCCTATTGGATTTTTATATTTGGAGGTTAGGAATTTTACCATTCAAGAGGAAAACAATCAAAATTAGTGAAATTACAACTTCCAAACAGAAAACGATCAATATTTAACAAAAAATTCCTTTTCTATTTTACAGTCTATGTTACAAGTCGGAATGTTATAATATCAAATACTGACAGAGTAAAAGTGTAAAATTTTAATATTAATTTATCATATATTACGAATTAGTTTGAGAAATAACTATTCGAAACAAGATTCTAGCATTCTAGTTTGAGCTAGTCAATTACGATCAAATTTAATAGTCTGTTTAGCAGAATATATTTGTAAAGTAAAACATTCTGAAATATTATAAAAAAAAGTCTTTTCAAACTTTATCAACAAATAATTAATATTTTGTTAATTAATTACGTGTCATGGTTTTAAAAAAGATTACGTATTTGTATATATTTGTAAAAATGTCTAAATAAAAAAAAATGTGACAGATCAATTATGCAATTCTCGTCATTGTACCTTGTTTCGTTTATTTTCGCAATAAAAGATATTTTAACACTTATACTTTCTATTAATTCAAGAGATTCACTAAAAGTTTGGATGATTTTGAAAATAGATTTTTTTGGTTCATTATAACAAAAATCTTTTGAAAAGCAAAAGACAATGAAATATGTTCATTTGCGATTTTGTAAAAAAATATAGAAACTTTCTTTCAAAATAATCCAACAATCATATATTAAGATTATTTTTATGACTAATGGTAACTTACAATCCTGATGCGGTGTCCCATAGCCTTCGCAGGTAAATTCCTCTTGAATTTAGCACGAACGGAACCACTGGTTCCATGGGGACGAGTTACTTTACCCCATATCGCCCTAACTTTAGTTTTCTTTGTGGTATTTCCGGGAACTGGGGTCTTGTTCTTGGCCTTAAAAAGATCGATTAAGGTTATGTGTCGAATAGAAAATTGTTAACGAAAATATAATTTAGAGTTTACCTTGTATACATAGACGCATCGTTTTCCAACGTAAAAGTCGGAATCTTGTTTTTGCCTTGCACCTTCAACTTTGAGAAGGGCAGTATGTTCGTGTTGGTTTCGCAATCCTCGCTTGTATCCGGTGAAAATTGCTTTAGCGTACAATCTGCCGTGCCTCTTGAAAGGCCTTTTCTTTAACGGAACAGGTTCCGTTGCTTTTTCCTTCGGCTTTTTGTCAGCCTTGACTTTTTTTGTTTCTACGTCAGCCATTATTCCTGTAACATATTACAAAAGTTAATCATAACCTTACTTTCGTACCATAACTATATTTCATAAAGATATTGTTGTTGCACAAAACGAATTCAAAATTTTCACAGAAATTAAGGGTTGTTAATAAAACTTTAATACACGAATGTAAACACCGGTGTAATAGAAAATGTAAGAACAAATAACACTATTGAAACACTTTTTAGGTTAAGTGTCAACACAATATCACAACATTTTTTATTTTTGGCACTGTTATATATTAAAAATATCTATAATATGGTACGGGAATAGTAAATACTTTAATATTTTTTATTTACAAAAAATATATGTAAAGAAAAGTTTAGTTGCTCTTTGAAAGTCGGTTTGTAATCCGTATTAATCTTAACGAAATGTGCAAAGATCAACAAGTGATAAGTTACATTTGCTGAAGCAAGATTTCTTTTATAACCGAAATGTAATATTTTTCAAAAAATTATCACTATTTTAAATATTTTTAATATAAATTTAAAACATTACTAACGCATATGAACGTACCGGAAGCTAAAGATGAAAGAAAGGGCTCTTTCCAATATTTCTGCGCCCTGTTCGCAGTTTTCAGAACACTGGGCGCATGCGCATATTCATCATCACATTTCCGCGTGTTCCGCGCCGCATGCGTTCTTAAACACCAGTATTCTGATTCAGTTTCGCGGGAAATTTGAATAGTGGAGGTAGCTGATACACGGTGAGTTTCGATTGAGTTCTTGCACCTCGCGGTTTTTTGTAGGTATATTTTCAGATTTGTCTCCCGGTTATTTTAAGCTGTAAATGAAAATAATCGATAGAGGGAAACTCAAAATATCTTGATTTTTCAAATTTTTTTTAAGGTTATCGTAAATATTTTCAAAATAATGTTTAGATCGATTTTTTTATGAACGTTTAGATTTTAACTCTAGAAAGATAATCCCGAAATGTTTTTATTACTTTTATATGTTAAATCTCAAAATATTTACAAAAATACGAAAAAAACGTGTTTTTTTTTTTAATATAATTTGTCTCAGGCATCCTCCGACAAAACAACTCAAGAATAAATTAAAGTATACAAAATTATCTGTAAAACAAACAAAGAAACATTGCTTTATCTCATTTCGTTCCAAAGTTTTGGACGTACGTTTTAAAGAAAATATCTAGTACAATTTGTTTCAACTTTCACAAATTGTTGATTATATTTTTCTACAAATGTCGATAGAAAAATCTGAGAAAACGAGTTCGAGATGAAATTAAGTATTTGGGGGTTTTCGGTGTTGTTGCAAATACCATAATGAAAACAACTTACAATAAGTGCCTTTTCACTTATTCAATTTTAGAGAGTAGTGTCGGTAGAAATAAATAAGTATATGGGCATTGTTCTAGAACTTTTAAACTTTGAGGTTGAAGAAAATTGCATTTTTTTTAGGCACATTCATGAAATTAATTTTATTGGCATTAGAATTGATCAAATGACAGGAAAAACCTTGAGTGACTCATTTATACACAATGTATTTTTTTTTTAATGTAACATGTTACGTTACTCGTAAAATTAGTTTTTAGTTTTGTAACGTTTAATATACATAAAAAATTCAGTTCTTCTGCTTATGGCCTAATTTTTAGAAGCTAGTATATAAAATTAAACGTCTAGTTAATAGTTCAAATTTAAAATAATGGATTAAATATGGCGGACTATTTTTACAAAATTTCTTTGATTTTTATAAAATTTGATATGTTAGGGTTTTTGAGGCCACTGATTACAAATCCAAAGTCAGTTTTCATTAAAATTTGAAATCCAAATACATGATTTAACATTAAGGATACCAAAAAATTAAAACGATTTGTAAAGAATAATCATTTTATTATTGTCAAAAATTGTGTTTTTTGTTGTATTAAAAAAACACAAAATTTATAAATACTTTAATAACATAGGAGAAAAGATCACAATGATTCCAAAGTACTTAGAAGCTAAATTGTAGATGTGCCATTAAATAATTTGATTTTTCAAAGTTAGTTTCGCTTGGAAATTTAAAGTTTGACGTGGTCGCATTTTTTATGTATACGTGGCACACATTCGGGCAAAGGCTCAAATTACTTCTTATCATATAGGTAATGTACCCCTGCTGTGTGGTTTCTTAAAAAACAATGTGAAAAAAATTATCTAAGGTTGATTGCTAAATTGTCAACTATAAAAAAAAGTTATCTCGCAAGTTTGAAGGTATATCATTTTATTCCTCAGTGAGGTACATCATTAAGTTAAGGATTTTTCATTTGTTTACATCCCCAAATACTTCCACAAAAAACCACAGACCATAAAAAAAAGGTGCAAAAAGTTTCAGTGTTAAAACTGAAAAAATGTAGTGAGTGTCGCGCACCAAAAACAGGCAAATTCACTACTTTTATTTACTCTCATTGTTTTCTACATATCTGTAATTAATAATAAACACTTATTGCATGTAAAACCAACAAAAATTTGTTGATCTGTAGTGTTACAAAGTTATATTTAAAATTTTTATGGTATCATAATGAGCGACAACATAAAGTTTAAAAGTTCTAGAACAATGCCCATATAGAATATTTTCATCTGTACTATACATAGGCAATATTTTTAATCTAAAACATATAAAATAAAACAAATAAAATTAAATTAATTTACATTGAAAATATTTCAAAAATCAATTAAATTATTTTTTTTTTATTTCAAAGTCAATTATTTTTTTAAGTATAGTAATATCCTGGTAGAAATTCGTCCAGTTTTTTGCTACACTATCCAGGTCCCCTATATCTGTAACATGTAAAATAAGTAAAGTGGACAGAAACTGGCCAGATACTAGATTGAATTTCTATCAGGGTATGACAGAATCAATTTTGTTTTTTAATATTTTAATTGAAAGGAAATTTCCTAATTTATAATTTAAAGATTTAGGCACATCTCTTACACAGAAACTCCAGTTTTTTCATGTGTATGGTATTTGTAACAATGCACAACACCGAAAACCCCCAAATACTTAATTTCATCTCGATCAAGTAATTTTATATATTTCGTTTTTTTTTTATTTATTAACAAAAATTTTTAAATAAATTGAATGTCCTTATGAAAATCGTGTCACAATAGCGTAAAAAAAGTTTGTGAGTTATTTCACCTCGCATAAACATTTTTTATTACTTATATCAATTAATATAATCAGAAACAACATTATATACATTAATTTATCATAGTAATTTGTTTTCTTAAATCGCACTAAATTTTTGTCAGCTTTTTGATTGTTTCCTATACATATATTAATTCTTTGCGTAATAGCGTTGGTAGCGAAAGTATATTTAGGGTGTTTACTATAAGAATCTCAGTTTTTAGTTAAAAAAATAAAATTTGCAAAAAAACTTTGGGTATCGGAACACTTTAGAAAATGCTCGGTCGATAAGGTAGGGATTTATACTAAAAACCGTAAATAACAAATTTCTGAATCGATTATCGACCGTGCACTTTAGAATCTCCTTAATTTACGTTCGTTAGTCAAATTTCCTCTTAAGAGGGTTCTAAATTAGTACAGTAGAACCTACGATATCGCAAACTCGGATATCGCCAAACCCATGATATCGCAAATGAAGAACATCTTATATCGCCAAAAGAGGGAAAGTGTCTTCCCCCACCCTCGTCTGTACATTACATACGTACACACATACACATTAGAGAAGCGTATGCGCGTCTCTGAAATAGAGGCGCGAGGTATATAGAGAAGGGGTACAAGGAGAAGGGGTTTCATTTGGCGATATCGTAGGTAGGCTGGAACCAACCATTTGCGATATCGTAGGTTCTACTGTACGAGAATAAGGTAGGAATTAAAGCTATTAAAATAAAATATGAGATGAATTCTTGAAATTGTTGGAATTTCTCGGTCGGTTTATATAAATATTAATTTTAATAAACATAAATAAATAACTGTCGTGACTGGGACGTCACTGGGATGTCAGTCACATCCAGCGTGTTATTTATTAATCTTTTTATATGTAAAATTATGAAAACGATAGCAAATGGGTTTTAAAATTTAAAGAAAAACAATATAAAGGTTTATCCCAGCCTTTAAGTTCATTATATTTTTTAAAATTAAAATTACCTATCGCGTCCAGGGCAAGGATGTCAAGCCCTGCTGAAGAGCACAAAATGACATCCGAAACGGATTTTTTCACAATATTTCAAGTTTTAGGCGCTAGAGGGAATATTTTCTACATTTTTGTTTTCTTTGAATGTTAAAACCCAATATCTATCGTTTCCATAATTTTACATACAAGAAGATTAATAAGTAACTCGCTGGACGTGCACTGACACCCTAGTGACGTCCATATAGTTATTTATTTAGTTATTTATGTTTACTCAAACTAATATTTATATAAAGAGACCGACAAATTCCAAGAATTTCCATCTCATATTTTAATTTATAAACGGTTGAGAAATAAACAATGAATCATTTTTTCAAAATTAGAGCTGTGTAAATGTAATTCTACTTTCTATATACAACCTTTTACAGAATCTCAAAGTAGTTAATTGAAGAATTGACAGAGAGTTATTGGAAATTAATAAAAATCACCCAATAGTTCCAATAATTCCCGTTAAATCCTAATTAATTTCTTTGGCATTCGTTAATTGGCCTTATATAGTACTTAAAATTACTCTTGCAGAGTCCGAATGACAAATTAATTTTTCTTTTTTTATTTTCAGCATAAATTCCTACCATATCAGTGGAGTACTTTAGAATAGTAAGATCAGTTTCTAGCAGTTTCGAACACCCGCCGAGTGGAGGTGCTACAATCGTTTTGACTACATGCATTCACATGTGCATATGTATATGTATCTGTGTATGGTATTTAGCATAGGACATGTTAAGTCGGTATAAAATACGTAATACAGTTAGACCATAAACGGTTCTCCTTTTTATTCCCGGAAAGACAAATACAAATACACGTCAAGCGTCGTAAATATAGCGATAGAAAATTAAATTAAAATATTAATTAAAACGGTTAAGTTCTGAGAATAGGTACGTAAATATAAGAATATAAATGCGTATATCATTCTTTTTATATCTATATCATATGATCGACTTGTTCAAAGAATCGACCCAAAATTGACTGGCAATTGACCGAATGCCGATTTTCGCTCGATTTTCAGTCGACTTTTACGAAGTTTACTGATTAATACATTTTGATTAGGTCAATATTAGGTCGATTTAGTAAAAGTCGACTGAAAATCGACCCAAAATTGGCATTCGGTCAATTCTGGGTCAACTCGATGCACAAGTCGACCGATTTTCGGTTGACCCGGGTCGATAGGGATGCGTAACAGAATGGGTGATTTTCTCGAAAGAATAAATCTCTCGTTCGTGTCATTTAAAAAAAAAATTGCTTAAAATTGACAATAATTATCACGGCCATATGATAATATTTATCAGTATTCAATCAGATTATACGAAATAAAATATGAATTTCATAGTATTTGAAATATTCAAATTCGTGTGGTGTAAAAATTCTACTCCGTAACCGTACAAGAAGCAAATTTTATTCTCAAAGAAATTACCTTCATTTTATATACTCCAATAATATTCTTTATTATATCTATTAGTCATTCTATATTTAAGTAATTGCGGAAGATATAAGACAACATTTAAATTTCGATGTTATAGAATTAAATTAGTTTTATGAACTCCACTTCATAGCCAGTCACAAAAATACTTGATAAATGTAAACAAGCGCGTTAAATGATCAATCTATGTATAGGTAAACATGCTCGCAATATTGTTGCGATTATACTGCGCATTACGATGAAAACAAAGAAAGTATGCAGTACGAGTGTCTGAATTTTTGTACCTAAATGATAAATTTTATTACCAATTCTTTGAATTTTGTTATTTAAATAAAATGTTGCTGACGGTTTGTTTATGAATCAGAATGTAAATTACACTCCATTACCGGCAGTATGAAGACACAATAGTGTTAAAATAGGTTTTTTCAACTAGAATTCGTGTATATTTCTACCGAGATTCTACCGAACAGTAGGATAATGGCTAGTTCAACCAGTCAAATCTCTACCAGGGTATATTCGAAAGTATTAGATTAAATCTTACAGGGGCTTTAAAATTGATGGTTCGACCGAATTTACCCGTAAGTGAAGTTAGTTCACAATTATGTGGGTTGCCTCGTCCGAATATATCAATTTATTTCGTGGCATCATTCTAGCTCACTTTAACCACAGATTTAAAATACTTGGATTTTTTTTCCTTCATATACTCAGTTGCCAGACAACAGAGCCTTGACCTATCATTATATTTTAAAACGAAAATAAAAAATTATAGTCAACATCAACAATTGGGGTTCTGGGAGATTATGAATTTGGGTGGGTTATTAATGAATCGGACGAGGTAACTCACAATTGTGATCGAATTACAATCAGGTACAGGTAACTTCCCACAATCACTCAATTGTATTTTTATAGTTATAGTTATAGTTTCGTTTATTTATGTCACGGGGTATGGTCTCCCTTAAGCCAACCAGATTATGTATACATAAAGATAAAATTTACATTGTGATAATAGTGTTCATAAAAGTAATTATTTAGAAATAACATGAAAAAAGTACCTTATAAATATTAATCAAATTTCGCACTCAGTAACTAAGATATAATTTTACAATGTCTATGACTTATTAATATCTAGTAATACAATACATTTGTAATTAGTAACTTAACACATAGTTAGGATTGCTGCATTTAATATGCCCGTATCACATTACGGCCGGACTTATCAGCCTCCAACAAATATTCGAAAAGTCTGCTCTTAAAGGACTGAATTGTAACGCTATTTGAAATATTGAGAGGAAGAGAGTTCCACAATTTGCTAGAAGTAATTATGAAAGAATTAGCAAATACAGCTGTGCGATGATTGGGGATTCGTAGTATCGCCCCCCCCCCCTGGCCTAAGCTCATGGGAGGCGACATCGCGACGCCAAATGTAGCGCTGATAGAGGTATTGTGGCTGATTATTGTTGATAAGCTGGTAAGTCAGGCAACCGATAACATAAATTCTGCGGTTTGCAGCGGTCAACCATCCTAGTCGACGTCTATAGCAAGTAATATGTTCAAACTTCCGAACCCGGTAAATGAAACGTATTGATGCATTCAGCATGCGTTCTATTTTGAGTTTTTTGGTGGTGTCATTCGCATTATAGACCGCAGCACAATAGTCAAAGTAGGGAAGTATCAGTGAAATGATCAACTGGCGCCGCAGGTTTTCCGATAGAGCGTTCATACTAGAGTATAACTGCCGTAGGGTACCATACACTTTTCGGGACATCTTCACAATATGTTCACGCCACGACAATGTTTGGTCGATGTACAGTCCAAGGTTTTTGGCAGTGACAGTCCATGTTAAGGGTTGTCCCTGAATAACAATTTGAGGGATGACACTGACATTCATCTTGCTAATATTCCTCGAACCACCAATGATCATAGCTTTGGTTTTAGTGGCATTGATCATGAGTTTGTTCCTGACAACCCAGTCAGTAAGCCGCTGCACATCAGACGAGATTCTCTGTATCCCCGAGTCAATACTTTCAGGACGACATTTAAAAAATATCTGCGTATCATCAGCAAATATTGCATGAGATGAATGCTGGAAAATTGAAGGCAGATCGTTGATAAACAGCGAGAAAAGGAGGGGCCCGAGAACAGACCCTTGTGGTACTCCAGCTCTCACTGATAACCATGATGATATACTTCCGTCAGGCTCACGAACTGCTTGCCGTCGTTCCCCAAGATAGGATGCAAACCATGCAATCGCCGAATTGGAAAAACCAGCATCTCTCATCTTTCAAGTAGCAGAGCATGGTCTACTAAGTCAAAAGCTTTGCTAAAGTCAAAAAGCACCAGAACAACAATCATGCCCTCCTCAATTGCAGTACGAATTTCCTCTGTGACGTACAGTAGGGCGGTTTGAGTGCTGTGTTGCTTTCGGAACCCCGATTGAAATGGGTCAAACCAGCCTCTGCCATTTAGAAATTCGATCACCTGTTCATAAACAATTCGTTCTAGTATTTTAGATGGCATACACAGGATGGAAACGAGTCTGTAGTCAGAGGGATTTGTAGGTTCATTAACTTTTTTAATCGGTGTTAGCAGGGCCTGTTTCCATAATGCTGGAAAAGATGATGTCTGTAGAGACTGATTAAATAAATGCAGCAAATGGGGGAAAATAGCCGGTAAGCACTTCAGTAAAAACGTGCGGGAAAGTTCATCAACTCCTTTGGCTTCCGATGATATCAGCATAATGTTTCTATATAATACCTCGGGTGTAATATAAGCCAAGAATAAACGTTCTTCAGATAAATCAGAGTGCCAGGTATACGAGGAGAGATCTACGGTTGATACTTCAGTAGAGTTTTGCGATAGTGAATCAGAATATTGATTAATTTCGTCAACAGTGCAGCAAAGTCGTAAATTATCTGTTTTACGTTTAACCAAACCCATTCCACGTAGCTCCCTCCATAGTCTCTTCGGCTCTGTTATTCCCGTTAGCCTAACGGCGTAATAATTGTCTCTCGTCGTTGATAATTGTTGCATGTAGATCTTTCGAAATGCTGTTAGTCGTGATTTGATCTGAGGGTCCCTCGTGCGTCTAATTGCTGAGATTAAGGAGTTGTAATGAGCGCGAATTCTGCGCAGTTCTGGAGTAAGCCAAGGGGCAGATGATACTTTGGGCCGAAAGGAATGTAGAGGCGCATGATCATCAAGCGTAGTTTTTAGCGTTTGACTTAAAAATGTACACGACTCATTAATACTAGGGAGGGATAGGAAGGCGGACCAATCCTTGTTGTCGAGATCAGTCAACAGATTGTTTATATTAATCCTGTTGTAGTTCTTACAGGAGATAGTTCCCTCAGCTTTGGTTGGTACCTTGATATCGTACTCGATCGATATTAAATCATGTCCAGCGACAAACGGAGTAACAATTTGGTCATAATGAGTTACCTTGGTTGAATCTAACACAAGACAGTGGTCAATCCATGAATCTGAAATGTGGCTATGATGAGTAGAGTTAAATGGGATAATGGAAAGACCACTGTCTGAGGCAAATTCACGAAGATGTGACGAAGCCGAGTTGTTTTTATTTAGATCAATATTCAAATCCCCGAATATTATTATATCGTTGTACGCGTGAGTATATCTCAGTAGCGAATCTTCAAATTTGTTCAGGTAAGACGTGGAAGGCGCTCTGTAGATGACAGAAAGTAAGATTTTAGTACTGTGGTCTATTTTTAAGTCTATGAGCATAAATTCAGGCTCATTTATAACGTATTTAGATGTTGAAAGTACAGTTGGTCTTAGAGAGCTATGAATATATGCAGCGACACCACCCCCACGTTTCCCTAGTCTGTCATTCCTCAGTAATACATAATTTTTTAAGTCAAACTGTTTATCCAAATGAAAAGCATTGAACCAGGTTTCAGTTAGCAGGATAACATGAAAGAAGTTAGTTGTAAAAAATTCTGTGAATATTGGGAACTTATTGGTGGAACCTAATGACTGCACATTTATATGACATAATTTGACGTTTTCATTATTAGGAATGAATGACATAGGTAAATTTGAACAGCTAGTATTGACATTAGAAGCTACTGATTCACAGTCACGCACTTTGCCTCATAACGAGATTTGGGCTAGGTCTTCTTCTGTCAGAATTTCAATTGCTGCTTCACCGCTCGCCGGGCGGTAGTGGACAATACCATTGTAGACATAGCATCGTTTTGCTGGAACCCCTCGCACAGCAGCTTTGGCTTTTCGTAGTAGTTCTCTTGTTCCTGGTGGTAAGTGTTCGTTAAGATATATTGTCTGCTTTGTCAGGGTGTCGTCGATCATTGTTGATACCAGGTTGCGATGGTTTCTAGCCTCAACAATAAAAGCAGATCTCAAGCCCGAGGAAGTTAGTTTTAAGAGAATAGAGAACGGCCTAGAGGGTTGCTGATCCGTAGAGGTTGCTGCGTTGGTAGCTAAGTTTCTTAGCGGTTTGAGTCTATACGCCGATAGTATGTCCCAGGCGTCCATAGTAACACGTAATATTTCCGAGATTTTTATAATAATGTTACGCAGATTTTCGTTGTCACGTTCAGGTAGCCCAGAAACTACTATTTCACAGTTTCGAGCCTCATATCTTGCAATAGCACGAGATTTTTCGATGTCTCGACGTGTGGATTTCATTTCGGCCTTCGCTTCAACTGTGTGTGCATCAAGTTTCGTCTCGATTTCATCAACCCTCGTTGATACATTGAGAACCTTATCCATTTTGGTGCTTAACATGGCGCAGGTATTTTTAAACTCGTTGTAAAAAGTTTGCAGGTCGACAGGATTGTCAGACGTTGTACCGGAATGTTGGGACGTCTCCGATACGCCAGATTCAGCTGATGATGCACTGGTTGATCGTAGGAGGCGTGGAGGACGTAGTAGATTTTCGGCTCCCTTTCGTTTTCGTCCTCTATTAGTAAGGCAGCAAATGTGATGCCCTTCATCAGTTTTGATGCCAGAATCAGGCCAATAATCAGTATGATAGCGACTTTTGCATACGATGCATATGATGTATGAACTGTCTGTGATGGATTTATCACACGAAGAACACAAAAAATCAGCCATTGTTGATTAAAAGTGACCGAAGTTTTGTAGAAGTGACCGAAGAAAAACTTTAAGTTAAAATCTGCCTAAGTAATTTACGTTAAGTCTAGATCCCTGTATTATCAGCAGATGGTAAACAACAGCGGCTCATCCGATCTAATATTACGGGTCGATGTTACTTCAAGAGCAGGAGTCCTTAGTTGATTTGCAGTGATAGGTGTTTAGAGGCGATAGATGGCAGTACTTGTCCTAGACAACTTGTGCGTAAGTAGGAAACAAGCCACGTGGAATTTGAAGGTTAGAAATCCTGTCACCAAATGAAATGCCAACAACGATAGAGCCGCTCAAAAAGGCCAGCAACAGAATTGATGAGGCTGAGCGACAGAATTTAGCTTGTCGGTGAGCTGCGAAAAATCAACTCCCGCAGGCACAATACAGCAGACAAATGCCGAAAAGATAGACCAAGAGAAAGACAGTGCTGTTAAGTTACTCACCGGAACCGGAACCCATATATTTCGTTGCCATCAATTTACGTAGAGATTTAAAACAAATGATTGTTTCATTTTTTAATTTTTATTTGTCGTTGTCAATAAAAAATTTGCAAATTCAGTATTTTTAATGGGCCGGCTATAAAATTTTGCAAATACTATTGAATTTTCTGTCCATCCGGCTGACCTTACGGCCTATAGATTTACCCCCATACGCAATTATGTCGATGTTGTAGAATGCCTTGTGCTATGAGCGGAGAATTGCTTAGTATATTTCCACTTTTATACAATGTTTGGCGGATCCATCTACTTATGGTCTGAGAAGTGGCACATCTGTAGGGCTGTTTGGTTGTTATAATTACATTTTTTAGGTTTCCCGGAATTCTTGAATTTCCGAACTATATGTTTCGTCAGAAAATATACTCTATATTTTTATTGCTTTTTCGTATTGCTTCAAGGTGCTGCCTTGGTGTTATGACATCATAATGTCTACGGCAACTTCCGGATAAGCTTTCGTTATGAAAGCCTTTCTGATAATATCGCGGCTGCTATTGATAGCTTGTTGAGTGATGCGGCCTTCTGGCATTACCTAAATTTACATTTGGCGAACATTTTATAACATTTGATTTTATTAATTGTCTAAATCTTGAAATCCATGGTTGGGTTGGCCACCATGGAAAGACCATGACCCCTTTTTCTCATGATTTCTAGGTATACATTTTTTGTAATACTAGTTTAATTAAGAAAAATGTTGAAAACGCATCAATGACCACACACATGTCGCTTATAGCTCATCTGCAGAAGGATGTGTTGGTGCATTATCTAAGAGTAAAATGCATTTCTTTGCAGAAATTTTATGTTTTGATGTTATTTGTGGAATGAATACTACCGTACAGCATTTAATAAAGCTAACTTGCTGATTTTAACCGCTGATTTGTATACATGACTGGTAACAACTCCTTATTTAAGCCTCTTAAACATTGTGCATCAGCATTAGCACACACCATAATGGTCATTCGGTCTTTTAAAAGTTTCCATCCCGATACACTTTTCTTTCCACGGCTTATTAGAGTTCGCCCAGGTAGGACCCTCCACAGTAATCTGGACTCATCCGCATTATAAATCTGGTTCAGTTCGTATCCAAAATCACTAACATATATAGAAAAATGGTTCTTAAACTGTACAGTAGCATCACTATCTGTTGACTACTTCTCTCCTTGCATGGTCAGAGAACGTATATTATGTCTTTTTTGAAATTTATACAAAAAGCCACTGCCTGCTTTAAAATTCTTTGAACCGTTGCCAGCCTCATTAAATACAACATCGGCTTCTTGAACTACTCTACCGGAGATAGGAATACCAGCAGCTTCATTCTGCGAGTACCATTTCATTAAATTCTGTTCTCGATCAGAGTTGATCAGGTCAAAAAATCTTTTACGATTTAATGAAATATGTGCCTTTTCATGTACTTCTTTATTCTATTCAATAATTTGCCTATCTCCCATTAAGTAAGACACTGCAGCTTTGCTGATGTGAAAGCTTTCGGCAATATTTGATTGCTTTATTCCATGATACGAGGGTCTGGGTTTTCTAATTTTCTAAAAATAATTATATAAGTATATAATCACTTCTACAACTAAATGAATTATTAAAATAAATATTAGTTTCTATACATAAAGTAATGTTAACTTACTTTTTCACATGAATGTGAAGATCCAGAAATTCCAGGTTCAGACACGCTGTTATTCATTTTTTAATTTTTAATGTAATTTAATATAATTTAAAAAATTTAATATAATTACACTTCTGTACAATATTCGATGCAAACCGTTAACATTTTTCACAACGAGCTGTTCAATTTTCACTAGAACAATAAATGTCTTAGGCCGGTTGAAAGTTTTAAACTTTTGAAAGTGTTCAAAAAAGTACGGACTGCTGTTTGCGCTTGCGCATACAGGTAAAGAAGGACGCCACTACGTGTCCTCTCTCTGTTTTTATTCTGTCATACTGCGAGTGGTGGGGATGAGAGGAAGCGGTAAAATGAGGGAAGAAGCCGCCATCTTCCTTGACACGAAAAGTTAAAATAAGGAGAGTGCCGCTGTAGTACTTTTCGGTCCTAGGCTCGTAAAGTTGAATTTTACAGAACAAGTGGAGTTTCTGCGTCCGAGGATCTCATAACTTCCAAATGAGGCCGTAAAATCTTACGGCCGAGGAGCGAATGAATCTTACAGTAGCCATGTAGTCATTTTTACCCAGCAGTTATGTTTTTTATATTTTCCATTTTTTAAATGTTTGATTGTTAAAAATTCCTTGCTTTTTCAAGTTTAAAATGAATCTATACTCTACAGATGATTTTGGAAAATCGATGTCTTTTAGAAGCAATGCAATTGGGATCATCTTGAAACCAATTTTCAATTCATTTAAGTCTTAAAAAACACATTGAAGTGCATTTAATAATGAAGTACATCACTTTTCAATGATTAAAAAATCAACTAGCTTTAGTTACAAATTTCTACGAGAACTTGAAATTCGCTTAAACTGCTTGCTATTCTCTAAAAAATAGAGGGTCGGGAATGAGTCATAGGCAGGTCGATTTCGGAACCCCTTCTTTCAAATGATCGGAAACGAAGAATTTTATATGTGCATTTTGAATCTTCAAGAACCACGTCTATAAACCTCAACAAACAGCGAGGAATATAGAGAAGTGATTAATGTATTAATATATTCTTACTGTCGATTTTTTCGGTCACATACATATAATAAAAATTTTTTTTTTGTAATATAAATAATAAATGAAAATCTAGCAGCGTTTCGACTCGAATAAGAGTCCTCTTCAAGGCTATGTAAGAAACCGGTGGTAATTGCGTCGTATTTATACTAAATTAGGGGATATGAAGTTTGATATGTGTTGGTGCTGCCGTACTACGAATAAAGGAACCGTTGACAAACTATGTATGAATTTAGGAGATAAAATGGGATTCTAAATTAAATAATAATTAATAATATTTCTTGGTGTTACGGGTCAATTAACTAATAATATAAAAATTGTTTTAAATTACCATAATTTTTTGGTTTTTGATTGAAAACACGAAGATGGGAAAAAATGAACATCGCTAGTTTCAACGATTATTTTGATTTTTATACCAAATATATATACGTACTGGATAAAGATATTCCGGACGAAATGTATATTATTTACAATAGGCACTTGTTTCTACGATAGTCGCTAGAGGGACACAAAACCCATTTATATGTAAATCAATTTAAATACAGATACGAATATTCCAAAGTGAAGGTTTTGTCGCGATTATCATACAAAATCCGGCGATGTTCATTTTTTACCATCTTCGTGTTTTCAATCGAAAACCAAAAAATTATGTTAATTTAAAAAAATTTTTATATTATTCGTTAATTGACCATTGGCCCGTAACACCAAGAAATATTATTAATTATTATTTAATTTAAAATTAAGAAGGTCGAGAAGAAAAAAACTTTTTCGTTGCTAGTTTCAACGATTATTTTGATAAAATGGGATTCATTACAAAAAGGGATGGTACACCTTCGGTAGCTCTGATGTTTCGAACTGGATGTTGACGGTGTTGTTCTCTTTTTTAATAAAATCGCTTTTCAAGGTGACCTCTTTTTGCCCAGTTTTTTTCTTTTGCAAGGATTATGGTGTGGTCATAGTCAAAATTGTGTCCAGTTTCAAGCCTATGGTTAGTTAGACCAAAAATATTCCTCTTATGTTTATTTATTCGTGTTTTTAGACGCCTGTACGTCTGTCCGATATAAGATTTGTTACACTGAAAACAAGGAATTTTATACACAACTTCACTTTGTTTTTCGAGGTTTAATTTGTGTAATATTGGTTTTAAAAGGTGTTGACACTATCCTTATATTTTTACTTTTTAAAATTTTGACTCTCTTCTCTGAAAGCCCTTTTATATACGGGCAACTTATTGTTTTTATTGTGTTTTCATCATTACTTGTGTTTACATTGTTGTGGTTTGTTGAATTTATAAAATTTAGACATTTTTTGATACTTTGGTGAATTAATAAGGACGGATATCCGTTTTCTAATAATATTGTTTTTATAAGGCTTAAATTTTTTAGGTGAAATTCAGAAATGGACAGTTTTATTGCACGGTTGATTAAACCGTATATCATTCCGATTTTTTGAGACATGGGGTGGATTGATTCATAGTGAATATATCTACCTGACCAGGATTCTTTGTGAAACCAATCAAGTTTCAGACTCCCATTGTCTTGACTGAATATTTTGACATCCAGACAATTTATTTGTTTGTTTTGTTCAATTTCTGACGTAAATTTCAGTCTATTTTGAGAATAAAAATGATGGAATTCTTTTAGGATGTCCAATTCTTTATTATCCGGAATGCATGTATGTCATCGACATATCGGTAAAAAAAAGTTGGATTGAGATTTAGTTTATTTACAATGCATTCAGTTACATACTCGAGGACAGATTTGCGAGAACAGGGGAAAGAGGGGAACCCACTAGCATACAGTATGTTTGTAAACAGTGTTCTGGAATTTAAAATAAGTCGAGTATAGCAATAATAAAATCGTTTTGACCTAATAATGTGTGATTTTCGATATACTATGCGTAAAATACGATTTTACGCACTACTGCTGACCGGGGCTCTCTCGTCGTAACATCATATTTGACCCACAAAAAACGGCGCACAAATTTTACGCATATCGAAAAATATCGTTCGACACGCGTGCGTAAGAATTCGTTTTTACGCACCGGCCTATCTAATCGCATGTTAAAAACGGTGCGTAAAATCGTATTTTACGCACTAGTATCGAAAAATACTATTTGAATATCGTTCCATTTATTATCAATACTTTTAACTACTAAATCAT
Organism: Trichopria drosophilae; assembly: GCA_030407085.1. Lineage (NCBI taxonomy): Eukaryota > Metazoa > Arthropoda > Insecta > Hymenoptera > Diapriidae > Trichopria > Trichopria drosophilae. The sequence continues at coordinate 197,489,155 of CM059582.1, forward strand.
TAGACATGTTGGTGAACATCGAAACTACATCTAATGAGATAACTTTGTAGTTTTTTGTTATTACCGTGTTTATTATTTGTTCTACAAAGGACCAAGAATCTTTAATTTTTGTGATATTCTGTCCTAACACTTTTGAAACGATCTTGGACAAATATTTTGCTAGTTTATAGGTTGGGCCATTAGTGGTTGAAATAATGATTCTAAGCGGATACCTGTTTTTATGGATTTTGGAAAGTCCATACACTCTCGGCGTTACAGCGTGTCTGACAGTTTGCATTTTTAAAGTGAGATCATCAATAAGTTTGTTTTTATACCAAACTTTTATCATGTCATTTATGGCATTGAAGATGTTGCTGTGTATTTGAACTTAGAAGTTTCATAAGTGGGGGAATCTGACTGACTGTCTTTCATTTTGGAATCGTAGTCCGAGATACTCATGGCTACTATGATGTTACCCTCATCTGCCCGTGTCAGGATTTTCATTTTTAAATTCCTTTATGATTTTGTTGTAGTTGCGGTTAACAGGTTTTTGTCGTTCACGAATGTTGATGAACGAAATTTGTTAATCGCCTGTATGCACTGTTGCCGCAATTACCACCGGTTTCTTACATAGCCTTGAAGAGGACTCATATTCGGGTCGAAGCGTTGCTTGATTTTCATTTATTAATTATATTACAAAAAAAACCTCCAATTTATTAACCCTTATCTGCTTTTTTCTTTTTCTCTAATTTTTCATCTTTAGTAAACTCAACTATTTTTAATTTCTATCGTATATATATGATCGAAAAAAAACAACACTATTTAAGACTATATTAATTTATAAAAAGTAAAACCTATCAAATGTGACTGTGGTATATTGCAAAACTGTAAATTCGGCAAAAAGTTGATTTTTAACTTCCATATAGCCATTACCGTAGTCGGACGGTATAGGACCATCCTCCGAAATATATGCTGTGAATATGGTTTGATGGATTCAGCAATGCGGAAAAAAGTTATTCTGCGTTCAATTTCAACAAGGAACTGCAGTACGTAATAAATGAGTACGATTTACGTAGCCAGTAAAACTCTTGTTGGTCGTCAGTAATGCACTCGCTTCGTAGGGGTAAATGACTATTTTCCTGGTTGCGGTGGTAATTTCCGTTGAAAATGGCATTTTCGCATCGGGCCGATGAAAAAGGCGGGTTAAAAATGGAAGGTCGAATCTAAACAAGATTTCATTCCCCGTCATATAGCAATCGCAATAACGATACGTAGAAACGTACCGAGGGGTCGGATTTTTCCACTCGAGTCTCGTGCACGCGACTGGGCGGAGAATCTATTCGTCGTCGGAGCTGAAATCGCGCGAGGCTTTTCAAAATTTATGCGCCGAGAGACGCCATGAGCCGTAATCACGATCGTTATGTCCTGCCCTCGTTTTCCACCTTTGGCCTGAGGGGGTCGCTCGCGAAAACGAATTTTCCGAATGCACTCGCGACTCGGATTCGAGAGCGCGGAAATTTCGGCGAGCTGAAAAAATGTCCGCCTCGTTAACGCGTCGGATGTTTCCCTCGACGCTAACGAGATTCGATTTGTCATCGCAATGGGGACTGCTAGAGCGACGACCCTTTATTTTTCGGGGTGAAAAAGCATTCCGTGATCTCTCGTCTCTGGTAAGAATCGACGCTGTAATTTTTCACGCCTCGTTCGGGGTCGAGAATCATCGCTGTGATTATAGTCTGATGGTGTTTTCGTATCGTTTCCTCGATGCTCTATATGCGCTTTTCGAGGCTGATGCTTCACTCGCTCTAACAGGCTCTCTTCTCGTGCTTTCCGACCTTTCACCCACCACCCTCTTGGCGTCAAGGTTTCGCCTAGACGCATTGCAAATGACGAGCCAGCGCCGGCTTGGTGCCACGTTCCGGTTGTGGGAAACAATGCCATCTATCTTTTGTCGCGATCCATGTCCGGAGCACCGTGGTGGAATTACCAAGCCAACGTGCTGATTTCGTGACCGAACATTCATTATCCTGAAACTTGGCAAACTATCCCTAATAATGGAATGTTTGAAGAACTACACTGAGAAGTTATAACTAGTAATAAATATAGGAAATTTGTAGTCAGTGGGAGGAAAACAAATGAACATCGCAATGATACAAATAAAATGAACTACTTCCAGCAGAGATTAAAAGGCTTCTAGTTGTAAACAAGCATATGGGACCCAAAATGGAGATTCTTCTATATGCATTAGAAATGTTTGGCATTTGAGTGTCCCTTCATACCCCACCAGTAAATATTACACAACAGTTACTACAGTAAGATCTCCCTTGATGGACGTTCTCTTTAAGGGATCATTCTGTTGAGCGACCAGATGCCGTTCTCTTTTTGGGCGAACGCGTGCTTCCCAGACCCACCACTCAGGTGTACATGTAACATCGCGCATATGCGTAGTACACTGGCGCAGAGATAAACGCCGCAGTAGGACAAAGGACAGGTTATTTTCCCCCGCGTTAATGACGAATATGTCTATTTGCGGGTCGGCTCTCGGGTGGAAAGGTACAGGACAGAAACAGACAGTACATGACAGAACTATAGGCGGATACATACACAACACCCACCCAGAGCCAGTCCCCCCTACCCCAATATCGGTACCACCAGCAGATTCGGCGGTCTGTTTCTTAGCGAGTACGACGCGGGGCCTATCCCCTCTTTATCCGAGATAAGACCCACGACGTACCGACCGCGGATAAGACGCTGACGGTACCGATAACTGCCGACGGGGGTCGGCAGCGGTCCAAAATTCGTACCTTCGCCCAGCAAGGTTCCCCGGTTATTCCACACTGGGCATAAGTAGAGAAAATTGCAGGACGGGGATTCGAACTCGGGACCTTCGCGACGTTCAGTTCGGGCGGACTAAGACTGACGCCTTAGCTCGCACGACCATCACCGACCCGCTTCCGTCCTAATGCATTCACTCCCCCCTAGTGCAGAGTACACCCAAAGACATTCTTACCCAAAGAAAATATGCATTAGGACGGGAAAGAAATATGGGTTTGGACGGTAATATGCAATACCACGAGAAGCATTATGACGGAGGCCACTGTATTGGATACGTGATATGCCTTACAGGCCAGAATTTTTCTTTATATTAATATTTTAATATCGATTTTTATTTTTTTCTTTAGGTTACATTAAAAACTTAATGGGATGTGGCTGAATGGGCTTCGGATATCGTTTCAGCAACCCCAAAAACATCGAATTCTAGGGTTTTTTGAGGTTATGTAAAAAACCTGATGTAATGGGGTTAAAATGGACTTCGGATTCTGATTCAGCGACCCAAAAAGCATATTATAGACATAGTCTGACCGCCTGATCCGGACTTTCTTTTTTTTTGTGGGGCTATTATTTATACTCCGACAGTGTTCCATTACTATTTTATTATGATGGCCGTACGAAAGATGTATAGCTGATTCTTGCCTTTTTATTGCGGAAGCTGGAGGTCGTTTGGGTTATTCGTACACTTGGCTGTCCTTCATAGTTTGGTTATTCCAATTGGTACAAGTTCAAATTTGTATAATTCGAAATAAAAATTCCAACGTTGTTAGAATGGTATTTGTCATTCCCCGTACAAATTGCTAAAATTATAGTATTTATTGTTTATTGCCTTAAAAAATATTGGAAGTACATCAGTCCCTATCCTAATTCACGCGGTTGGTTTTTAGAAAATGGCGGCCCCTCTCCTAATTCATGTTATTTCTATAACCCCACCAAGGTGTTTTTTCTCCTCCAACGCTCCAAATTCGCCTTCGCGGACTCTATATTTTGTTTGTTGTCGTGTGAAGGGTCTTGAAGTGGGGAGAGAAACGGAGGAGAAATTGTGAATTTGGACAAGTAATATTCGTGAATTAGGCAAGGAAGTGAATTAGGACGAGATGAATTAGGAGAGGGACTACTGTATGTTGCTAACTAAGTGGTTGTAGATTACAATTTAAGTTGTAAACAGCACTACCTGGCAACTCTCCTATGTGTCCCGAACATTCCCATTGTAAGGCGGGTACATACAAAATTAGCTTCGGTGATTTGCAGTGTAGCTTCTCGGAAGCATGATCGTGATTGGCTTACCATTTAGTTTGTAAAATAGACAATCTGGAAATCCTACAATTTGAAAATTGTTGGCCTCACGATTTCTGAGTGTTTGGTGTCCCACAATATTTATAAATCCTTATTTATTCCTTCACTGGGCCTGCAAACTGTTATTTTCCATGCAAGAATAGAAAATTATTATAAGTCATATTTTGGAGATATTGCTGATTTTGCGCCGGAAGTTGATTAGCTTTAATTCTGAGATCAGGTACCGAAAGCTTTTTATTAGGAACAAAATAAAAATCATATGTACAATTATAATCCAAGTCACATATCTGAAAGTGTATTGTACATAGGAATATCAGGCTGTGTATTACATGCAGCTGCAGAAGATATTCTCTAGGACAAATGTGCAGAGCCATGTCTACTTGCTCCGATGCAACAGTGCATTAGGCACAGGTGTATTTGTTTCGAAGCAAATACGCTAGTGTGTACAAGCCACGTGCAGTCTCACACATACCAGATGCTCTTCGTATTCCGTGAATCGCAAACAGAAACGCGTTCTCCACATGTGGCACGTGAGTCGAGTACTGCTAGAAAGCTGATAAGACGCTTAGGTTTACCATGATAATCCTAAATGTCTGCGACATCGTACGTTTCCTCTCACGATAATTAGTATGCGCGAAAAGCACTGATATCACCTTTGATTAATAATTAATGCTTTTGTCAAGGAACGAGACATGAGGAGCCAAAAGTTGCTTGCAACACGTATATGGAATTTGCAATGTTTCAAGTCAGAAATCAATTATAGTTAAACATCATGCAAATTTAAACATATTTGTGGAATTAATCAAAATTATTAATATAAGTAATTATCGGTCTATAAGGAACACTCAGAAACTTGTACACTTTATATAATGAAAGTGCAAAAGTCTTGATTCCTCAACAGTCTTGAAATTTACACAAGTTATTGTATAAGTTAACCAATTTTAACAGATTTAATAATTTCATAAATTTTGTGATTGTTATGAATTCGTGTGTATGTCACTGGAGAATTGTATAGAATAAATAAAATTAAATCATTCAAAAGAAGTATATTATTATCCATTATTTCTTATAGTACGTAGATAGGTGGAATTTTAATCATAGGCTTTTTATTACCATTCTTTGTAGAATCATCCAGTTTAGAATGTCTCAAAACTGATCCCAGTTAGATCATTTCTGGATCTAATCGATTTTGATAAAAAATCCGTACAATTTTGATCAATACTTTTTGTCTCAGGATTTTTTACAAAGATCGTTGTTGATATACTAGCTATTTCATATAAATGTAAAATTACTAAAATACCTTCATAATCTAGGGTCAATATTATGCGTTGGCCTTAGATCGACTTTTCCGAAAACATTGTATTTTCGTTTTCATTAAATTGCTAACCTTTAAGCGATGTTCCCAGTACTTTAGGACATTCTACCTTTGAAATTTGGATTCAGATGATCGGAATAAGTTTAATAAACTTGGGTATATCCGCCGAAAAATGTTGATCACGACCAGCATTGGCGGGGCCCCTAGACTATATATAATCTAGTGTTATAACACGGAAGGAGTAGAGTACTTCTAGCATAATCAGAGCACTTTGCTAGCTATGCAATTTCAAAATTATTCATTTCTAGGTCTTCATCTAAAGAATTTGAATAATTGTATTTGAATTGTGAGTCTCATTTAATTCACAATTGACAATTCGATGATTATATTTAGTGTTTTTAGCTTTTTTCCCTAGGCTTCCAATTTTTGCGAAATCAATATGTTTAAAATTGAATTCAAACTTCCAAAATATTGAAACATTTCATAAAAATGTTGATTTTATAATAGCATGAAGAATATGTATTCTAATTACTCGTGAGTTTGAAATTCAGATTTGCTTAGTATTAGTTTGGTATCGGTCATATAGAGAAGGGAAATTTGAGGGAAGATGAATTTTATTAATATGCAAACGTCAATTTGTCGGGAAATATTAATGCAAAATCAGAGGATATTTGGAGGCAGAAGCGTTTAAAAAAAAATATATATATAGCAAAGGTCACAGTGGATGAGATATATATCATATTATTTATAAACGTTTCGATCCTTTCTAAGGCTCCTCTTCAGTATTTAATAGTAGATACCTACGGCGCACTGCGACCTAGATATTTGACAATATATTTTTTTTAAACACATCTTTCTCCAAATACCCCTGTATTTTGCATAAATAAATTCATTTTCCTACGAAATTTTTCTTTTATAAAATCAATTGTAAGCAAATATGAGCATAAGGAATAGTTTGAAATAATTCAAATGCGTACACTGAGATAAAAATCCATAGTTAAATTGACTACATAAATCTGAGAGACTGTAAAGAACAAAAATGGTAAAACTGTTTACGAACATTTTATACTAATTTTTTATATAATACTAAGAAAAGACGTACGTAATTAACATGTAATACATGAAAAATTAGTATAAAATTTTAGAATTATTATGGCTGGGCGATTATCCCTAAATTCGTGAAATGTTTTACAATTTTTGTTATTTGCAGTCTCTCAGTGCTCATAGTTTGGAAAATATAGTTAAAACTACTATGACAAATAGATAAATTTACCACTTTCATAGTCGATTTTACTTTCATTTTGTTGCACCAACTATTTCCTCATAGTTAAAAAAATCAACTGTGTAGAATGATTTAAATAAATATAACAAATATAGTTAAAATAACTATAATCTAGTGTAGTCTTCATTTACTATAAGTCAGTGGCTCCCGTTATTAAAGTGGATTTTCATTTGGTCATAAGAAGGACCATCGGGCGTCAAGATAAGATAAATACATAATGCATGTCGCATACGCACATGTATCTACAGACTAGTTACACGACATTGAAATTTGTGTGTATAATGGCATTGCATAATACCTTTTTAACTGGATAGATCATGACATTCAGGAACTTAGCGCAGTATTGATTCTTTTGTTCTTCTCTTTGATTCCTTGTTTACATTAAACAAAGAACGAAAAGAACAAAGTGGACTTTTCATATGCTATGATATATATAGTTTATAAATATTTTTAAAAAGTAAATATTCACTCCTTTCCACATTTTTTATGACAATTTCTTATACAATTTCTCTCAGTGAAGGTAGTGATTTTCTGAAATGACTATTTCAAAATAGTCTGTTTGTTTATTATGATAAGTAGCATTTGAATCATGAAACAGTAGTTAAACTTTACTATTTCAGAATAGTTATTTTAACTATTACCATGCCTAGTCTTCAATTCACAATATGATTTATAGTAAAAAAATGATCATTTCAACTACTCTTTTTCTAAGTGTATTCAATTTTATTCGAATTAATTTAAAATTGGTACAGGGGTATTATTAACATTTTTCAGAATTGTTAGACACTAATTCCGTATCGATTTTGCTGAAAGGGCCCCACAGAAAATATATTACAAACGCCTCACAGTCGATTTGCTTAATACGGCACTATTATTATATTATATAAGTTCAAGTAATTCTGAAACAAAGTTCCTATTGGCAAATTGCGAAATATTCAAGGGTTTTTGTAAAGTAGGTAAAGTTGCAAGCTCGTAAAGCGACTAATAAGGAGCAATAAATAGGCAAAATCATTAAAGCTGACCATATTTATGTAGATAGATATACAAAAATATCGAATTTTTTTGTTGATGGCTAAGAGGCCTCCTAGTGAAGATTAGATAAATTTGAAATGAATACATATAGTGATACAGAATAAAAACCATCCTTGTAATAAAAAAACTTGACCCTTGTAAATAAAAATAACTCAAGGCATTCAGTAATTTGTGTTTTGTTAGAACTTTTTGTTGATATATTTCGAATCAAGTTATAGTGATAACATAACTATCGGAAGCGACCCCATTTGAACATAAATATTGATCACACATTTGGTAAATAATGTTCAAGTTAATTATCAGTTGTAATATCCCGAGACCTTCAAAATTATCGGAAATATTGCGATTAATTTTGAAGGTCGAGGGGTATTCGGCGGATTATTTTTTGTGACCGGTATTTCAGGTTACAGCTGAGCAGAGACGAGAGACGAATATATGAATTTAGAAGTTTTAACAAATGAGTAGCTGGCATGCAATTTCCGAATGCGATTTCCAGGAGCTGCCGTGGAATTTCCAGTATAATTTTAAACAAATGACCATAGAACCCTTTAAATATCGCGCTCTGATTGGCTGATATCCAGTCGCGAAAAATAATCATTGAAATGCTTCAAGACTCAGTATTTTTCCAGGAAACAGTACACGTTCTACTATACACCAACGTAATCCTAACATGTTTGACTATAGTAAAGCTTCGGAAACAATCATAACTAGGTGCTTCCGACATATTTTTGCCTCCTAAATCCGAACAATGCTGGTAAGATTTTTGGTAGGAAAATAGCTTTCGGCAGAAGACGAACATCGGTCTAAATATATTGTAGAGGTGGGGTATTTTTATATTTATTTTCTGTACATAATTGAAAGGAGGGAGATGATAAACTTTAATTCTTAATCACAGTTCATAATTCGAAATATGTCATACTCTAAAATTAAAAATCCAGAAAAAGGATTAGCCCATGTGATTAGCCTAATATAAGTATGCGAGACAAACTATAATTCCGATTACATTTGGATTTTGATTATGTGAATTTTAGTTTTTGAATTTTCGATTCATTGTCAGAACTGTGGTATGTAGGGGAGATAACAAACTGAGGTATCACCTTCACAACTTGGTACTGGCTTATAGCAAACAGTGCAGAGTTTGACAAGAGGATGAGGGAATGGCAACCCATGTACTGACAAGTTGCCCAGCACTAATTACGAAGAGAAGAGAATGTTTTGGAACCTACTTTGTAAGTATGAATGAGGTAACGTCATTGTAACTCCGACAGATACTTGAATTTTTCAGGAGTATTGTAACATATCATTATGACTGTCATGGCTCCTAGTTGTAAACTGAATATTTAATGGTAGATGTACTGTAATTTAATACGAAATGTATTAAATTTTTGTCCACAAATCTTAAATTTTATTATTTTTTATTAAAATCCCATATAACGCAAGAGCAGATTTTAGTACATTTTTAGTAAATTACGATACATCTGCCATTAAATCCCCACTTTATAACTTAGTTTAGTAATTTAAAAAAAAAATTGTTCTGTTTATGACACATTAAATGCCGCACTATGAACACCAATCACAACCAAGGGTGGCAGATCTTGTAAAAAACTTTGACTTTAATCTAAAAAAATCGTCTAAAAAACTGTTCTCTACAATTTGTATTCAGTACGAATTAGTATTGACAACATTAACATATATATAAACTATCATGTTTCATTGTCAATTTTTATATTAATATTTTAACAAGTGGCAGAAGTAGTAAGTGACACTTATAATGCATCAATCATTGTTACAGCCCGGAAGTAACCTATGCAATGATTAGAATTGGTTTATTAAAACATACGATTTATGCAAATTGTTTTCTATGGCTACATTTCTGCAACAATACTTTAATAAATTTGTTTATCGACTATCAATCTTCCATCAATTCATATATAATAATATTAAAGTTTATATATAATAATATTAAATACAAGTTTTAATTTTGTTTTGCATTATACTGTAAAGAAGAAAAAGAAAAATACCAATAAAACATTGAAAATTTCTTTTCAGCGCCAAAAAGCGTTTGAAGAAACTTTTCTGAGTTTACCAGTAGACTTTAAAAAGAAACAAAAAATGAAGTATTTTTCAATAGCATTTTCAATACCCTCATGATAAAATGTGCACATTTCAATATTGGAACGCTTTGGAATATTAAAGTAGAACGCGTACTGTTCCCTGGAAAAATACGGAGACTTGAAGCATTTCAAAATTACCTTAAAAATGACTTGAGGTAAGAAATTAAGGGATCACAAAGATTTTAATATACACATATCATTTTCTATTAATTATTCCCATTATTCCAAACTTTGATAAAGTTAATTGTGTTTCGTCAAACGCACATGATTAATTGTACAAAAATTTAGATTATTTCAATCAATTTTTAAAATCAATTTAACATGCAAAATACATTATGAGTCATTTATTTAACAAGTTTTTGTTGAAAAACTAATTACATTACTTGTATTTTTATACAAATTGGCTGTAGGTTCTACGTGGCTTTATTATCATTTCTGTTCGTAGGAAGCTTGGATTTCAATTTGTTTTCTCTCTTACGATCGTGTTGAATTTTCATTGGATTATGAAAAGTGCAGAATTTCCTCCTTTCCGTGTTTGTTTTCCTCATTATTTCTTCCCATTCTTATATTTTTCTCATCTCTTATTATCCTTCTCAGAGGTCTTTTGGAAATGTTCAGATGCTCATTTAAGTTTTCGCTGACAGTACCTACTATAGCTGATTATGTTTCATTATTTCTTCTACATTTGAATTGCATTTTCCGTAATGTTATGCTTTTACCTTTGCTACTTCTGCGTGTTTTTTAATATGAAAGGTTTCGTATATTGCACGAAGGTAACTTTTTCGAGAAATGAAAGTTAAATACAAATCACTAAATAGCTGTTAGTAATCGTTGTGTATAGGATTCGATGTAACTTGATACAAGAATTGCATTACCGATCGTTCATTGTAATAAATTGTTATGGAATGACAATTTTGATTTTACAAAAAAAAACCATTACATTTCTTATGATTTTTTAAATATGACTACAAATGTTAAATTAATACTTACTTTTAGATACGAGTATGAAAGATTAGGTCATTTATAGATTTAGAAACTTTTCTTTTCAAAAAATACTCAAATTTTATTAAAATTTTTATCAACTTTTCACTAGTTTTCTAGCTGAGTAATTTTTAAATGAAATTCAAAGAATCTTTTTAACTTTCCGGAATCATTTTGGTATATGTATATGACAAAAATTGATTAAATAATCTAAATTTGATAGTTTTTAAAGGATGAGAATACAGTAAATATTCTGTGTACCGTGGAGTCCCGGTATATTTACCCATGCGAGTCCTCCCCTTCCCCTCCCGCCTCGTTATATTTAGCAAAAGAAGAGGAGCGCCGCTTCTCCCACTCCGCTCAGTCTCGTAATGTTTGTGACGTCACAACAGACCCTTCATGAGGCCCCAGCCGGCAATGTGGGGGAAAAAGAGAGCGGCGAAAGGTAAATAATGAGACGGAACAGGACAAATATACTGGGACGTAAATATAGCGGTATGAAATTATATCGGGATTCTTCTGTACATGTGTTTTCTTTTCATACTGTGGGATGTTTGGTGTTGCTGAATACGAATTTGATGTCGAGATATTAAAGGTTTTGAATTCAATAAGTCGGATACTAAATGGCGTATACGCCATTCTATATATAAAAATGTGTTCAAAAAACCTTCACAATATTGAAACATGATGTTAGCTATAAATATCCAAATTGTACATAGTTATTTATATTTATGTAGGTTTCGTGACTTTGAATTTGAAATTTTCCTTGTCCTCCAAGGTCATTTCAATGTAAATTTTTGTTTACATCTCTATCGTAATTTCAAATTGGCGTATCTTGGTGATGAAAAGTCGGAATTCAATTCTACGAATCTAACAATAAAGAGAGAGAGTAGTATTTTATTATCCAACATATAGAATAATCCCACAAAATGTTGTTTCTTCTGTACATAACCTCAAAAGTAGATAAAACGGTTACATTTAAGGTACATTACCTCAATATCTCATAATCCTGAAGTGATGGGGCAGTTCTGACCTCGGATTCGAATTCTACACAAAAAAATTATTTAAAAAATGACCCTTCACTTTCGAACTACAAAACCATCTTGGAAAATAAGAACTTCCCGCATAGTATTTGAAAAGAATAGTTTACTTGAATTTAAATATCTTTTCATTAGTGTATTTATGCTTGAAGTCGATTTAAAAAGCAATTTTGTAAAAAGATAACACAAAATCGCGTTCAATTTAATGTTTGGAATATATTTGTTTAATAAAAAATAATTGTTTTTTGAGTGTAATTAGATCCGCACCGTATCTTAAATTAATGTTGCGAAAGTATAGGTAATCTGTAGGATAGTTTCGCCGAGAAGATAACCTATTTAAAGGTTCTCCAGAGCTTATCGAAATTCGATTGCTTTACCCTTTACTCTTTTTGTTATCTAACATGGTCGTTTGTCCGGTATATCGATCGCTGCTCGGTGGTGCACTCAAGAAAACGCATATATAGAAAGAACGCAATTTGTTTCTTTCAAGACTTTTTCCAAACGTATAGTATAGTTCCACAGAACTTTCGTTTTGATTTTTCGGTACTTATGAAGCTTGGGAATATATCCTATGCGGAAGTTTCTCATATTACGCATTATGTATATAACTAAGCGGATAACTCGAAATTGTTCAGTGTAAAAATTCATCCTTCCCATCCGAATATATATAGGTTATATCTAGTAAAATGTATTAGGGCACGTAGAGGGAGGGATAAGAAGGAAAATAGCAGTTTGAATTATTCAACTATTCAGGAGAGGAAAAGCTGGCATTCGACGAGAGGAGAGACGGCAAAGAATCCGGCGCCTTTAACGGGCACATTCTTGCCCGAGGTGGCTGCACATATTTTCTTTTCTCACCTATGACTTTTATTGTATTGTTTTGCGGGATTTTTCAATGACTTACGGTAGATATATACGCGAGCACAGCCGGAACATATTTCAGGCGCTATGGATCGAAAATCGCCCGTTCTTGGGGTGGCTTACTCCGGCAGGAAATTCGCCGCATTTCATTTCGAACGAAGAAAAATATTATTTATTTTTCAAGTAGCCACCAACCGCCTCACATCTATTTTCACGATAGCGATCGAGCGCAGTAAATATAAATATGGATGTGAACCGGATACTTGCAACCGTTCTCATAGGACGGCCATAGCCGGAAGTGTACAGGGATTAAACGAATATCTGCAAGATCAATAATTATATTGGAGGATATATATAGGGGTTTCGCATTTTTAAGTAGAAGAAGAAAATAATGAAAACTACTGTACCTTCCGCTTCATCATCTTTATAAATGCTATATATTAATTGAAGCAACATGCGGCTTTGGTAATTGATAAAATTACATTCAATTGAGTGCCCGAAGGCAAAAACACCTTTGCCGCTTGGTCGGACTCATCGTAAGTAGTAACAGCCAGTTTCGCAGTTTTTTGCATTTATCTTGTTTTTCTTGATAGCTAGCAATGTGTCGCCGGTGACAAAGTTGTAGATATTGAAAATATCTTTAATTTGAGCCGTCACTCGTTCCGATTCGATGAAAATTATTCCCCGGGGTCGGATTTCATTTTTTCGCCAGCTGACAGACGCCATAGCTCGCCGGTGGGACGCAGGAAAAACGTAAGCTCTCCTGATTAACAATTTTCATCGAATCGGAGCGAGTGACACCTCAAATTTAAGATATTTTCAATACCTACAACTTTGTCAGCAGCACATTGTTATCTATCAAGCAAAACAAGATAAATGCAAAAAACTGCGAAACTGGCTGTTACTACTTACGATGAGTTAGACCGAGCGGGTAAGGTGATATTACATCCGCGGTTCATTATGGGAGCTGTGAAACTGACATTTTTATATTTTTACGCGAAAATAAATACCATTAATTTTTCAATTAAACCGATTTGGTTGGTTGTGAGAACCAATACGGTTCGTTTGTGCGCACTGGATGAATTTGATCAGAGACTAATAATTTATTTGACTACCAAATTTGTTCGGATCCGCCCATTCTGCATATATTATTATTTTGAATACTGGTAATTGCATACAAATTAAAATATCGGTCGTCATTTGTTGTATTGTGTTGCGATTTGACGGTCATATTACCTTAACTTGTTCATCAAGAAACCTACTTGGTTGCATCAATAATGACTGAACCGTTTAGTTTTATGATTAAATGGAATTACGGTTCTACCGTACAAAATTTCGGAAATTTAGCTGCGCATTGTTAATGAGAAATATTTCGATAGAATAAGCAGAATATATCTAAACAAATCATCAATTTTTTCTGAAATTGTGTGCCTGATAGTGATGTGTTAAACCAGACGATCATGTAGCGTTTTCTATACAATTACTCAGGGTTTGACGTCCAAAAGTTGGTGAAAATTGAGAATCACTTTTGTAACTATAATAAAATCGAATAATTTTTTTATTGTAGGAAAACGAAATTTGAGCACCAATGCAAGTATGCACGAGTACGAGAAGTCCTTAAAAAAATTAGTCTCATTGTAGAAACCACAAGCGTAGCTGGTTAAAAAAATTACCATTTTTACGATGGCATATTGCCAATTGAACAAGAATTTAAGTGCTTCTTTCAAAACTTCATAACAGAGGTAATATCAATTCGCTAACTTCGGGCAAAGTTTAACAAAGTTCAAAATGTACGTTTCTTAAGTCGATCAATGCTTCTAAGAAGGTACATAAAAAATGAGTTGACCCATTCGGAGCCAGTGCCTTATAATGTAATTTTTTGTAAAATATTGGTTAATATTCAATTACATTAAATACATTTTATAATAAAATATAAAAATGTCTACAGTAAGAACTTATATTGTATAAATTTTAAGCATGTGATATTTGTTTTTGAAAAGTTTCGAGAGTAGGATTATATATTTTTACAATTTTTATTGACAACTTTTCAAACAAATTTTATGTTTGTCTTTGATTTATCAATTATTATTTCCAAAGTATTTTTGTTTCAAAAACAATGGTTTGCGCGGAATTTCTCTATTACAATTTTGAAAAAATGAAATAACGCACATGATGTATTCCTTAAATCTGATTTGTCAATTTTCACTTTCTAATAGCAACACACCACTGACATATTAGTAAAATTATACTAATTAAAGTGTTGATTCTACTAATCTAATAGTAACATAATATTTGACTAATGAAATTTAATAAAATTTTGAATTGTACAAAAATGTATTACGAATCGAATTAGTAAACTTTTTATTTACGAATTAGTAGTTTATAACTAATTCAAATTTGGGATATTAGTTAATTTCATGCTGATTGCAAAACTAGTATAGTAATCCATACGCGTTTTTGAAGGTTCACGTTTTACATATATCTTTTGATGCCTGCCGACATTCGTTGAAAAGTATGGCGCATTACGACGATATTCAGTTCTTTTTAGAAGTAGCTTGTTATTTTGATAACGAGCTGACAAAGTGTACTTTTTCTAAAGAATATAGTTCTCAACGATCGACAATTTCGTTGTGAATCGGGTTGTCCTCAGTCGGTTCTAGATTCCACATAGTTAATAAAAACACAAAAGAGAATAGGAAAATAATAGTGCTGCTATTCAGAAAGTATTTGAAGAAAGACACAATGCAGTCACATTTTTGTATTATTTCCTTTATTTAAATAATACACTCAGTCAATAACAGTTCAATATTAACGCCATAAGTTAGTAAGAGTGCATTTGTATCGAGCAAGAATTTTTAAATGAATGAAACTGGTATCTGAATTTAAGAGAATAAATTGTTGAATATATTGTAATATAATAATGTTGAACCTTTTATTATTCAATATTTTTTATACCCAAAATGTATATATTGTCTATAGATTTCTTGCCAGAGATTACAAAAACTCATTGAAAATACGTTTCATCAAAAAATTTGACTTCAGATTCGAAATCGGCGACTTCCGAGCTCGCAACAAACAAAGGCGGATGCCCACGAGTATATGTGATTTCTGCCTCCGAGAAGAAATCTCCTAAACTAACAAATTCGGTTAGAGTGAGAACTAACATCTAATGGCAAATTCGATTGTTTTATGACGTGAGAAAGTTTTAAAAAACGCCATTAAAGCCGCGACTTATACGTAGAAAAATGCAGTAATTTCAGTAGTAATAGCCGCAAAATGCTGGAATCTAAGTAGTAACAGTCCGCATCTGATGCGAACAATACACAGTGCGGACTCTTACTACTTAGATTCCAGGATTTTTATAATCGATTTTTTAAACTTTCCCCGATGATAAAAGAATCGATTTTTGTTTACATTAGCTGTTAGTTTTCATCATACTCTACCCGAATTTGTCAGTTTCGGAGGTTTCATCTCGAGGGCGGAAATCACTTATAATCGTGAGCATCCTGCTTTCTTTTAATTTCGACTAATTTTTTTAAATATTCGTACTCTATATTGCATCTGTCGTTTTTAACGTCAGATTTGAATTCAGCGACCCTTAAAACACCGGAGTAACTAATTCCGTGTAAATTCAATCAAATTTTTATTTCCGCCATACTAGATTTGGTATTTTTAATTTGTAAAAATTAAATTTTGCACTCATATTCCGCAAAAATCCGTGAGTAACAAGTCTCGTTTAACAAGTTTCGTTTATAGCAACAATTTTTCAGTTATTCTTACTGAGAAATGTTAAGAATGATGTGTCCCTCAATATCCCATAGGAAGTATTCCGGACTACCTGAAACGGGCCTCCGTTCAGTACCTTCACCTACAATACTGCACAATAAATTTGTTTGAAAAATCCTTTTAGGGGTCCAAAAGTTGATGGTACTCTTTAAATATCCTCATATTTACCAAAAATTTCGGCTGTGAAAATCGAACAAAATTAATAATAACATAAACGCTGGATGAAACTTTCAAAATGATGACTTTGAAAAAGTTGACGGAAAAACTTTCATAATTTATCTTGTCTACTCTAGTGGTAAAATTGAGATTTGAGGAAGACAAAACTGTACATAAATTTGAATACATCGAACTGTAGAAATAATAATTGGAAAAATCGACGAGTCCTGCGGGTGCGTTTCTAAAAATCAAAATGTCGATATGTCAAGAAACGGACAAGTCAAAAGCCGATAGGAAAAAAACCGTCAGGAAAAAACCGAGAGTCAATAAATCAACAGTCAAAAAAACGATAATAAAAAAAACAAACACTTCAAAAAATGACTCTCCGTTTGTCGTTGGGTTTATTTTTGATGTGCGGGTTTTTAACTGTCGGCTTTATGACTCACCTTGTTCGATCTGCCGGTTTTTTGACCCGCACCCCGTCCCGCAATTACCCACGTTCCACTAATGCATACTCTCCCCTACTTTTTTAGTCAATTTAATACCTTTCTCAATTCTATCATAATTGTAGTTGTTAAAAATAAAAATTGCTGAAAATGATGGAAATTCCAAATAAACGATCTACAAAGAGAAAATTTATAGGAATAGTTTGTGGTTTTCATTAAAAATCGTTCCACCATTCTGGTTTTCATATATCCATGCGGCATATATCAAAGGCGTAGATATACGTCTATTACGTGGGTTTTCCTTTTCCTCAGCCACTCGTGTATACAATTACGTAGGACGGTACATGTATATAGATATAACGACGAGCGTACACGGTTTGCGTATATATAGGCGTCGGTACCTAAATTCGTGCCTCATGTACGCCGTTACCGTTCTTATGGGCTTGCCGCAAGTACCGACGCTGCAGCAGCTTATTTGCCTCCGCATGTGGAAATTACGAGACTGCAGATTTTGCTCGAGTTGCTCGAGATTCCCGATAGGCTGATGCACTTATTCCGGCGTAGCTCTCAATAGCAATTTCCTAGGCATATCGAATCGTATTGATTCGACGGCTTATCGAAACAAGGTTGTCTTCGAGAATTTTACGGTTGTGCTCAATGCGCGCATAGAATTTAGAATGACTCTTATTCCACTGAATATTTCTCAGCTGAGTCGAATAATGGGTTTAGTCACACAAGGGAATATTTAGGTGAAATAAATTAAATTTTGGCTGATTTACCTCCCATAAAACAGAAATAATTGAAAATTCTTGTTTAGCAGAGAGTAAAATTAAAAGTAATTTAGTAGTACATACATAGTTTACAAAATTGAAGAGATATTTCCATAACGTTAAACCAAATATACCTTGATCGACTAGAGCTACCAGAATGTACGACGTCGATAGTTAGATCCTATTAGCTGAAATAAGTTGACTCAGCTTATCTGCGCGTTATTTGGAAATTTGCATTTGCATGGGTGTTCCGGGGTACGCGTTATTATTCTCCACCCGGCAGTGTAGGCCATATCATCTCGGAAAGTGTTTGTTTAATTTTCATATTTGTGGAGTAATATGGCGAAGGAAATTTTAAACCATTCTAATTTTATTCTATTAGATTTTAACTTCCCGAATTGTTTAATTATTCGAATGTAAAAAATTGCATAATTAAACGATTCAATAAATTACAAAAGTGGCGTCATTTATTTTTGACAACTTTTTGAGGAAACTGTAACGTTTAATGTTTAGAGACACATCAAAAGCATGTCATGAAACTGTTGGAAGCTAATGACAGTATTCAAATTGTGTGACATCTACAGAGGATAAGAGAGTTCTGAAACACACAGGTGTACAAATATGAAGCATTAGGGAAGACCAGCTTAATTCGAACTGTAGCGGTCTATGCCGCTTATTTCTAGTTTAACTCTTTAAGGGTGGGACGTACCCTTTCTGAACACAAACTTCAACGTTTTATTGGATAATATTATAGCCAAGCCGTTTTTTTTAAATAATTTTATATATAATCACGTTCAAAATGTTTGAAAGATAAGCATCACAAGTACTTTATACACGAGATTTACGCATGCAATTACGAACGCTTTTTTAATTGCATTTTTGAGTTCTTTAGGGTCTGAAACGTCGATGAAAAACTATAGGATATTTTTTTGTCCAGGTGTCCAAATTCATTACTTCGTCCAGACGCTGATAATTTGCAAATGACTTAGGTCGTAGTTCGTCACTCTTTGTGCACTTACATTTCTGGTGTTGGGGAACAGTTTTTCAATTTTAAACTGAGTTACTGACATTTGTATACTAAATTTATTACTGTTCTTGGATAACAAAACACGATGTTATAGAACGATTTTATTGATCAAGCGCTTACAACGGACTTCTGTAATTTTCAGAGTAACCGCGATGCGTACAAATGAGAAAAACAATAAAATCAAAACAATGTCACCAACATATTATAATTAAATAATTAGCATCTACGTGGGGAGCGGATTATCAAATTTTTCTAAACGCGTATAAATCGCTTATTAAAGCTAAACTCGACTATGGATCAATAACACAGCGTACAAAAAAGAGGATGTTGGATGTTGGGAAGCTATGGATCATTTCCGACGTAATTGTATGCGTAGAATGCAAACTCGAAGTCAGAATCGGTCCATCGCGTCAGGTTTTTGAGATATTTCAGGTCATGTACTCGAAAAACGCGTTATTTGGCTATGTTTTGGATTACGTACAGGACGCAACAATTTCTTTTGGCCTTCTGCACTATTTGCATCTTTTAGTACTACCTTTAGCCTTCAAAATGAGGTTTTATTCGACAACCTAAGATTTTTTCTTACAAAGTTACGGCCATTTTGAAATTACGAGATATATTCCATTAACATTATCAAAAAAATATTCACAATACTGAAACGTGATTTTAGCTATTGGTATCCATATTTTATATAGTTGTTTATATTTATACAGGTTTCATGACATTAAATTTGTCCTTGAGCTTGTTCTCCAAGAGCTTTTCAAAGTAAATTTGTTTACATGTATGTCGTATTTTCAAATTGGCGTATCTTGGTGAAGAAAAGTCGTAATGTAATTCTGCGCATTCCATATTATAGAAAAAGAGTAGTACCACATGATCCAACAAAAGGAAAAACTCCTAAAAATATTGTGTCTTGAACATGACTTCAAAAATAGCAAAAAAACGCGTTTTTCGAGTAAATAATCTCAAATATCTGAAAATCGTACGTTATGAGCCACTTTTGACTTCGGATTCTGATTCTACGCACAAAATTACGTCGGAAATGACCCACAGCTTCTCAACAACAAAATCACGTTGACCTGTGTAATTTATAATTCGGATAACCCTCAGATTCTAAGAAAACTAGATCCTTTACACCATACAGGACTACGATTGTCAATAATTGGAGCATTCCGTACTAGCCCTATAAAAAGTATTCTTCTGGAGTCGGGTGAAATGGAACTCCCAGATCATAGAAACCTCCTTATCTTGAAATTCGCCGCTACAGCGGCTGCCTTACCTTCGAGCATAACCTTAACAAATATTTCCATATGCAAGCAAATACAAAGATCGACCACATCTACCCCAGCTAATATACAAAAAGTTTTATGCAGTAACGAAAGCAATTAACATACGGTTTCCACAAATTTACAAGCGATTAATACCATGCTCACCTCCATGGGGTAACCCGACAATTACAATATACACTGGTTCATTTGGTCTCATAAAGATTTAAAACTAAAACTAGATGCCTTCGACTCGGGTGCCTACAATTTTGGCTAAATTCGTATTGCAGTTCCCTGACGAAAGGCTGATGCTTCCGGGAATTTAACACTGCCAGGAAAGAAGGCGGCAGAGGGTAGTTCTAGCATCGTTAGGTTCGAGTAGTTTCTATACATATATTTTAACAATATCTTGTTTCTTAAATAGGGTGAATATGCCAATGAATGGACGGTTAAGCATTTTTCACACTTTGATCGATTGTAACTTTTGAATTCTTTTATGAAAATTTAATTATGATACCATCATTAGAATCGTTAGACTCTGCTCTTTATGACAGTGTAGTTCAACATTTGATTTTATTTAATTATTAACCTCGTCTTCATACGTTTGTAAAAAAATCCGCTAAACCCCAATGAATTGACGGGTTAAATCAAATGGGACGTTTTCAGTACCAGTTTTGGATGACTTTAAAACTTTGCTTTGATTTTACAAAATAATAAACACTGGAAGATCAATAGTACTGTAAATATTGTTTTCAATGTTCAAAGAACATAAAAATATGTATTTTGTTGCATGTTGTGCATCATACATTCATAAGAAATAGAAATATGTAGAAAATCGTCCATTCATTGGTAGTCGTCCATTCATTGGCATATTCACCCTATATCAAAATTGAAAATGAGCATTTTCAAAACTGCGACCCCGACCGCAGGTCAGCCGAAGCACTGATAAATGAGCACGTCTTGTTCACACTGATGCTTAAAAAAACAAAAATTAATCAAATTTTTATACTAAAATAAAAAACGTGTTTTTTGAGCGTTTTTTTGTTAAACCTCCCCATAATCTAGTATGCATTGTCTCCAAAAACTAATCAGATCTAAGTTTGGCCAAGAGAAACCCAAATCCGTTTGTACTTTTTAAATTCGTCCTGCCAGTCGCGAGATATCGCGTATACAAAATTTTGCCCACGGACGGACGGACGGACGGACGGACGGACGGACGTACAACCTAACGGACACCAATTTTTTTATTGTTGCTTTGGGTTCCTTAGGGCCTGAAACGTCGACATTTGATGAAAAACTATATGGTAATTTTTTGGCGGGAACTGACCAAATTCGATACTTCGCCAGACCTATGGTCTGGGTCGCAGTAATATACGACAAGTACAAATCTTCAACTCAGATTTATACTCACAGCTCAAAAACAAAATATGGTACTGGATCCGCAGTATTAGTACATAATATAATATCAATATCATCAAAAAAACAAATAAAATATCGACAGTACAAGGAAACGAACTGATGGCTATAAAAAAGCGATGGAAATCATTAGCATATCTCAAGATAAAAATTTATGATTTTAAATACACGAACAAGGTTTTTCAACAGTACATTGTTCGAATTAAATTCATAACCTGTATCAATTAGATGTTCAATAATTATAGAAAACGTTGATTTTTCATTCTATTAAGACTTTAAATTTAGATAAAGAAGATGGGGCCAAGAAAATATCTCGTTCTGAAGAAAGGTCATAAATAAGTAATTTCACCCTATGATTTACGCCTGGAAAATCAAAGAAAATATCACCTTCAATTCTTTACTCGTCATCCAATGCATAGAGTCGAAATGAAGTTGGAACCGTGTCGGCGTTCCGACTGCTGGGTGATGAAAACAGCCTATCATCTTTAATGAGCGATCTCGATAAGGTCGAATTGGTTTGGCTTCCCAGAACATGAATCTTTTCCGAGCCAAACGCACTGTCAATCCTAGGTTCGTTCAAATCCTGGAAGCCATGGGAAAATTCTTTTTGTCGCCCTGCACGCTCTTATGCTGCGGCGGGTCTTTCGCATCCGTACAAGGCTTCGCTCTGCTGAGCGGAGAATGGGGAGGATTTCCGATAACTCGGCGCCCGCAGCCTCCACGGCATGGAATACAGGAAATTGATCCAGCCGCGAAGATACGGCGACGACGGCGAAAACTTCCCGAGCTTGTCGCGTTCTCAGATAGGCGAGAATTCCCGTCTCCGCGGAAAAGTTAATCGTCTCGGATTTCTACTCCGAGTTTCATTGTTCCTCTTGTCATTGTCGCAATCCCAAGTTCGGACAGAAATCTAGAATTGCAAACGTAAAGTTGTAAACAGCGGTAGAGAGAAAATATCGACTGACGGCTTCCCGAAAACACCAGATTCGTTAACAAAAATAACCAATGCTCGGAAGCTTTTAAATTATGCACTCAAAAAAAGCATAGTTAAAATAATCAGAAATTTGATCATTTAATGCTTGGATTTGTTCAACGTTCTACCAAAGATTTTAAAGATTCGCAAGCTATAGCATACCTTGTACGTACGTTAGTTCTGCCTCATTTTATTTACGCTGCTCCAATATGGTCTCCATATACACTCTCTGATATTGAGTATCTCGAAGGAGTTCAGCGAAGAGCTCTTAGATATTTAGCATTTAACCCCTTATCACGTTTTGACCACAATTTTCATGACATATCATCTAAATTCAAGTTTCCGACAATTAATTCACTTCACCGTTATCACGATTCCTTAGCAGTGTATCGCATCTGAAATTCGAATATAGATCCACACTTATCTGAACTATTCCCAACAAGGGACACACATTATCCAATCCGAGATCCGAGAGTCATTAAAGAATCGACTTGCAAGAGGAACTATGTGTTCTACCATCCTATTCCGCGTCTTAAACGAGGATGGAACAATCTAGATGTGCCCACTCGTTCACTCAGTACGCTATATATTATCAAAAAATCAGTTCCTAATTTATTGTATCGGTACTATGACTAATTTGTAATTTGTAATTTACTTTGTATATATCGTATATATCGTCGTTTTTGCATTTGCGTGTATATGTATATATTTTAATCTTTATTATTGTCATTCTTGCGTTGAATTTTCTAATTTTATATTTCTTGTATTCTACATTTTTGTATTATTATTTGTAAAGGACTTTTGGTCCGTTTATTAAAAATAAATAAATAAATTTAAACCAGAATACGATTTTTTTCTTATTTTCTTTCTTATTTTTTATTATTTCTAGTGACTTATTACAATTTCATCGATTTCCTTTAGAAAACGTGTTACAATAGGTTGGAATTTGGGTGAATTTACTAAAGTGTTCTCTTGGCATTCGTAATTCACTTCTTAGATATTTGTGTTTTTCACATTCAGTCAGTATGTGTTACATAGTGAGAATGACATCGCAATGATCATATTTTGGTGGTGGATTATTGTCTAGTATATGGATCATTGTTCGAAACAGTGTAAAATCGACGTATTTTTTTTCCACGAAATAAAAGATTATAAAAATTAAAATTTAAAGTTTAGATATTCATTGGCTTGCTAATTATGTAAATACGAAGTAATAATGCAGCAGCCATCGATACGCGTGAAATATGCAAGTAATTTAATTTTTTAATGGAAATTTTATATAAAAATGGTGAAATGTTCACTCTTAGCGAATGAGTGACTCATAAAGAGTGAGAATTAAAATAGTAACTTAATAATATTCATTTTATACACTCTAAATTTCTTAAAGTGAAAGTTGTGCCACTCTGCTAAAGGTGACTTTTTCACTAATTCTAAAGTAAAAATTTCACTTTATTAGAGTGGCATATTTCCATCCACTATTAGTAAAGTGAAATTTCCACTTTAGAAATAGTGAAAAAGTCACTTTTAGCAGAAAGTGGCTCAATTTTCACTTTAAGAAATTTAGAGTGTAAAACTGAAAACAGTTAAATTATTATGGAAAATTATAAATTGATATGTTTAGTTATTTTAGCGATGTAAAAAGAAAGTTTTGATTATCGTATATTACTGATGATGCGCGTTTAATACAGTTACGAAAATTGATGTTAAGTTCAATAAAAATCCGTTTTATCACTAATAAGAACGAAATTTCCGTAAATCACTACAATTGTCCAGGAAGCTTATACATGACAGGGGAGCTTACATGTCAACATATTAACCATGTTAACATAAGAACAAAATAAATTTCGGTCCAATGCACTTAAGGCATCAGAGTTTAATCTTTTCTTTATATTTTAAGATATTACTCGCTTTCTTAACATGCTAAATTAGCGTCGCAAATATGACAGGAGGATTACAAGGAATAAACGTACTGGCCTTAGTTTTAACAATATTACTAAATTTGGGTTTAAATTAGTTTTGAAATCAGTAATATCAGACACACAATCCATAGTCTAAAAGTAATCGAAATTGTAGAACGATTATCTGTATCTAGTTTTAATTTTTGTTGTACTGCAAATGGCATGTATGCTGTAATTACATTTATTTTTTAAAACGTGGGGGCACATTTTACAAAGCCATAACAATTTTCAGCAACGTTATAGTGAAATTCTGGCAGTACTATTTGTTTGTTATAAGTAAAACAGATCATAACCACTTTTAGACAAATTTAATCATTCACATGAAAGAGAATGGCAGTGATCGAAACGTGTTATTTATACCTGGAGACAGCCAGGAGGCTTACATTTCGGACCTTTAGCAGTATGTGAAAATGTTATCATGCGATTTGAACAAATTATCTCTTGTGAAATGTTTACATAAAAGTATAAGGGGCAAGAAAAAAAAATGTTTGGAGAATAAATTCCATTATTTGGATAAAATATTAACTGGGGACATAAAATTACACTTTTCTGGAGAATTACCCATATATGAGTTTGTTAGAGTATAATGTCCTATGCATAATTTGTGTACAGTGGTCCCCGTCCTAACGCATCCCTTCCTAACGCATATTCCCGTCCAAACGCATATTTCTTTCCCTTCTAAATGCATAGGTTCCCCTTCGTTCCTCTCCCCACAACACGATTCTTAGTTGCTAGCGTTGCTAGTGAGACATATACGCGCATGCTCAGTGTGATAAATGCAAACAGACTTTTGCCGTACTGGGGGTTGAGGGAGGATATGTGTTTGGACGGGGGCCGCCATTTTTGATGGAACGAAACGTATGCGTTAGGACGGGGACCACTGTATGGTAGTTTGGTCGTGTCTTGTAAATTCCGTGGGAAATTTCTGCCATCTTGAGTATACTGACGATAATTTATATTTTGTTGGTTTGTTATTAATCAGCTCCTTTGGTTTTATTTCTTTGAAATACTTTATGATGTATTTTTTAACATCACATTTACTATAGGATTTACTTCGGGATATTTTGTAGCTTGCTTAGCTGCTAGATCCAGTTTCTCATTGCCAGATATATAGGAAGGAATCCAGGTAAGGCGTTTTATTGCTATTACTTTAGTGTTATATTTTATTTGTATTGATTGCGTGAGTTCGTTAAGCGATGTAGGGTCAGTCTAAGCAGCAAAGTAAGGAATTCTGGACCCAGCCACAGTTGAAATGCCCACTTGTAGTAAAAAATAGCCAAATTATAACCTAAAATATGTCTTCTAAGTCAAAATGTATTTGAGGTCTATTTGATGGGTTAATTTAACCAAATAATTACTTCAAAAATATCCTCATAGTAAAAAAGTATTTTCGGTATAATCTGAAAGTAAAATTAACCAAATTTCGACTTATAAAATTGCCCTGAACATTTTTGACGAATAAGTTAAATTTTAGTACATAATTTACCAAATATGCACATGTTTTCTGCCTTAAAAGTACAGTAGTTTTGAAATGAGAAATTAGGTTCTGATTGAAAATGAATATGCCTTTGCTAAATTCCCTGTTTTGAACTTCAAAGTATGAAGGTTTTTCTGCGATCCATCGATCGACGTTTCGACTAGTTTCGAGCTCACACTGAGGGATGGCGCATAAGTGCCGTATTTAACACATGGAACACATGCATTGCATGTAAAATACTGGAGGAATAGTGGTATATGTATTAAAGGTTTGAATATGTTATTAAAAACGTGTTTAATTTTCTGGACCGCTTCTATGTAATTGATTAAAAAAATATTTGGTATAACGGTCCTTTTACTGAAAAATACTTCTCTCTTCAACAGGAAGAAAGTAATATATCTCAGGTTACGTTTCGGCCAATGATCCAGGTCCTCATCAGGATTTATTACTAAATTCAAACAACACAAATATAAAAAAATTACAAACATAGTTTTTGCAAAAATCACTTATTTCTAGAAATTTTGCATACAAAATCCGTCCTACCGATAGTTTATGTACAAAGCAGACATTGAAAATAATAATCTTATGCACCGGTATTTTTAGTCTTTAGGACAAAAACTGAAAATTTTGAAATAATTTTATAAAATAAAAAAATTGTTAACTTTCTGTAAGTTTTTTAATTTCGAACGTACCCACCCAACCAACCATAAAATAAATCATTTAAACAAGGAAAGAGAAAAAATTTTTTCTTATTTATTATATATCATATTAATAAATTAGAAATTAAAAGAACCGTTATTCATACCTTGAAACTGAAAATGGTCGTTGAACATTTGTAGATTCATACACATATAGATTTTTTACATTAGCGAAAAACATATGCCATGTTCTGGTCAAGCGAAAAACAATTTCAGTAATCTATTATAGAGAAAAAAAGAAAATTTTTAGAAACAAAACCTTTTTCAACAAAAAAATTTTTTATATTTTAATTTTGAATTATAATTTTAATAAACTGGAATAAAAATTGCTAAGAAACTTACTAAAAGAAATCGTCCTAAGCACTTATCACAAAAAATTATTCATGAAAAAAATGAAATAAAAGTGAACAGTTACATTTATGATATTTTGAATTTCTACAGCACAGTGTCATGTTACATTTTGAACATAGACTGCTTATTTAAAATTATATAAATAATATTATAAATAATTATATCCAAAGAAAGTAATGTACAACGATCAACTTCTATTGAATTCTAGCTTGCGTATACAAATTTTGATTTCAAATTGAACGTTTTTATTTTAAATTTAGTAAAAGTATGTATGAATCCGGTAAAAAAGAGATCTCATGTCTGATGTTAACAGTTTTGTTATTTTGCTTGATAAAATAATTTTCTAAATGTCTTCTTTTTAGTAAATTTGGTTCGGTAGCTAGAATTTTGGCACTTTCATAGTCAAAATTATGATCAGTATCTATTCGATGTTTAGTTAATTCCGTATATTTTTCTGGATCTTCAAAGATGTTATTTTTATGTTCTTTTATCTTTTAATAATAATCTTTTAATAATCTACCGGTTTGACCGATATATACTTTATCGCAAAATTCACATGGGATAAGATATACTACGCCACTCTTTTTCATCTTCTTCAATTCATCTTTAAAAGGCTTAATTTTGCCAACATTAGTGTTATACGATTTATGTACAACCCTAATATTATTTCTTTTAAGCCTCTTTGCGAGATTTTCACTCAGACCTTTAATGTATGGTTTACGTAGTGCTTTATGGTGTAAAGGATCTAGTTTTTTTAGAATTTTTGGATTAGCCGAATTGTAGACTACTGCTCCATAATTAAGTTTTTCCTTGATAACAGCGTTATATATATCGAGAAGAATTTCGTAATCCGCTCCCCACGAGGTAGAGGATAATGACATAATTATAGATAGTCTTTTTGTGCAGTCGTCTTTGGGTGACTTTATGCGTGTAATCCATGACAGTTTTTTTACAAAGTATAAGTCAAGTAATTTATGGTTTAAGTCAATTAGTGGTAGAAGCAGTTTGTATTTTAGTTCCATTCATTAATAAATTAATGTTGGAAATTTGTTTTTTTTTTTGTTTCTGCTAAATACAACTGTTTTGTTTGTTCAGAATTTTAATACTTAATATTAATACACCCTTATTATTTTTCTCGATGAAATAACTTCCCGAGTAAAAAAGCTGATTTAAATTTGATCAGCCGAAAGCGACTGAATCCAAAAATGACCAAAGTAAGATGAATTTTTTAAAACATTTCAGCTCATGATAGTAAAGCCAGACAGCAAGAAATGCCTAACCTAACATAACCAAACCTAACCTGATCTTAGAAGCAGAATTTCATCATAATTTAATTCACGGGGTGGCGATTTATCGTAATAGATACTTAAACATCGTAACACTGAGATAAAAAAATAGCAAAATCTACTAATTTTAAGGGGTATAATCATTCCTGTAGTCGAAATAATGACAAGGATAACTGATCTAATAAACCAGATGGTATTCAAAATTTGCAGAAATTTTTAGCTTATATTCGATTTGTTTCCACTTCCGAATGAAATTCAATAAATTTTAATATGAAATTAAACGTTCTTAAAAACTTTCATACGTCTAATGCTTTTCAAATATTTTTCGTCTTTCGAGTTTATCGGATATCGTATGTTACATTGGATTCTTTGCAAAATATTGAAGACAAAAATTATTCTATCGAAGTGATACTTTTTTTAGATATAGCCTGCTTAAAATTAATCATATTTCATTCAATTTTATTTAATTCTACAGTCAATTTGCATTCCAAAATTAGCTGTTTTGCTAATGGAAATTGGATTAGCTTAAAACAGCTAATGAAAAATTCGATTGTTTTATAATCTGGGAAAGTTTAAAAAATCGTTTGACAAAGTCGCGGATTATACATAGAAAAATGCTTGCCTCTAAGTAGTAACAGTCTGTACCTACTTCGAACAACACGCGTTACACGCTGCCTTAAAAGGTTTTTTAAAACTTTTTCACGCCATAAAAAATAAAAATTGTGATATTTGTTTGATTTGTAAAATATATCCAAGATTTATACCCCGAAAGCGAATAAGATTTAACAAATCGTATGCGCCAAAGACTCTCTATTAAAACTAACATTTAATTAAGACTCTCGTGTTTTCAGTGCATACAAATTTTGCCATGTGAAGTGTATTCTTTAAATGCAATCGGATGGAAAATATATATATGAGAAAAAAATACCAGTTATGGATGAGGAATGCTGATAAAAAAGTTAAGAAAACATAATTTGTTATTATAAAACTGCAGTTATTTTTAATAAAGTTGTGATCATGACAGGGAAATCTAAATGATAATAGATATTTAAAATAAAAATAATTTGCGAAAATATCTTTCTTTTTGTAAAAACTGTCAAAAAACATGGAATTCTATTTAATAATATACCAACGTTAAAAAATCGAGAATTTTAAAACAGAATTGTTTTATTGCCAGTAATAATATCTTACAACTGGCATAACTCGAAATGAAATTTCATG
Organism: Trichopria drosophilae; assembly: GCA_030407085.1. Classification (NCBI taxonomy): domain Eukaryota; kingdom Metazoa; phylum Arthropoda; class Insecta; order Hymenoptera; family Diapriidae; genus Trichopria; species Trichopria drosophilae. The sequence continues at coordinate 197,518,717 of CM059582.1, forward strand.
GCGCTTTTACTACACGAGAACGTAACCTGCTCGGAAATAGTATCGCGTTACTACTGTGCCTGTCGTGACTCTTATAGTCAGTATTGTTTTTTCGGTGTTATTCATTGTAAACTAAAGCACGTTTTTCTTTTTTGTTCGTAAATGTTCCCCGTAAAGTAAAACCTAGTTAGAAATTCAATATAAGATTTGAAATATTTTGAAATCGTCACAAAATATTGAATCCAACATTGTCATTGTCAACTCGCAACTGTCATTTTTAGGATATGAAATTTTGAAGAGTTGAATTTAACAATAACCACGGTTTTCTGACTTTTTTTTTTATTACGTTTTGTGATGTACAATAACGGCTTAAAACAAATTTACTATAAGTTATATATATTGCAGAACTTACACAATAAAATTGTAACAATTGATGATAAATATTTTATAAAGACGTTGCGGTGGTTTAGTGACGTTTACCTCAACTAGATAGCAGATAATATGTTATTCAGAGGTAAGTTATAAAAATATCAAAATGATGTTAGAAAAAACTAATTTAATTTCCTTAATTGAATTTAATCAAAAGCTATACCGTGGTGGTAGCAAATAATAATAGCTTATTGAAGAAGAAACTAGTGTTGGCGTGGTGCCTCGCTCGCTCAGAAACTTCGACCCAGTGCAGAGTCGGCTATTCCTTAAGACTCGTTTGTTTACTAACAGCTTTCAATTATATTATAAAATTATATTGATATTTGGGGGTCCAATCATATTTAGGTCCAAGTAGCTTCGATAGATATTTTACAACGATATAGTGTTTCTTATATGTATGAAAATTGAAAATGAGCATTTTCAAAATTTCGACCCCGACAACAGGCCAGCCGAAGTATTAATAAATAAAAGTTGCAAAACACTTACTTCATGCACTTGTATTCTAATAGACTATTCGATGCATATTACATGTTTACTGTGTTTTACTAATTACTGTGTGTATTATGATCTTATATATACAATCTTGTATATATATCTTTAAAGATATCTTGAAAGTGTCGAAAAGATTATAGATATCTATAAGACATCTTTTAGGGCGTAAAAGGACATATGCGCCCGTGGGTGGTCACCGCGCCCGAGGGGCTGGCAAAGACTACCCCTGGGGGGTAGGGGGTCGAAACGTCGAAAGTTGATGAAAAGCAATAGGGTAATTTTTTTGCCGAGATGACCAAATTCAATACTTTTTCAGACAATAGTCATAAACATTTTAAACCAGTTTTTATGGCATTATCGTTGACTTTAGGAAGAAAATGTATACAACCTTTTTTGTAGAGAATTTCATCCTCTATCTTTTTTGTTTGAAACATTTTTTAATAAAATTTGTATTTTTCAAAATAAATGAAAAAAACTACGAAGAAACTTAATTGGGGCTAATTTTGTTTAGTAATGGACGGGTGGATCTGCCCCAAAATCTAATCAGATCTAAGTTATGTCAATACGCTTATCCGTTCGCGAGTTATCGCGAGACAAAAAACGGGACGTACGTACGTACAAGATCACGGACACAAATTTTTTTATTGTTGATTTTTTTTTTTTTTGAAGTTCCTTAGGGTTTGAAACGTCGACATTTGATGAAAAACTATATGGTAATTTTTATGCCCGAAGTGACCAAATTCAATACTTCGTCCAGACTTAGTCTGGGTTGAAGTAATATACATATGTATATGACATAGAACTTTTAAAATTCGCCTTTAAACAATTGAAATTTTGTTTTGATGGCACCTTAATCAGCCTTATACATTACACATTTCTATGGCTACAAAAAGTAAAAAAGTGAGGCAACCGCTGGGCGATCATGTTCAAAATCTAATCAGGTCGAAGTTACGAAGCAAAAACTACATCAATTACCTTCGTCCGTTGAAGAAACATCGTTGGACATAATTTGGTTTTCATCTTTCAGTTTTTTATATTCGAAAATTATTAAAACTTAAAGAGCATAGGTTAGAAAGAAAACATTTTCCTTGTTAGACTGTGTTGGTAATGAAAATGTGATAAACTTGAAATCGAACCTGAAAAATTTTCTACTCTAAAATAGGCTGGTATTGACTAACAATAGCACTTTACTCGTAATTGATCAAGCGGAAAAAATGAGTGGGGTATTTAAGTAGTAAAACGAGGTCTTGGAGTCGTTTTATGGTAGCGCTTGACTCTTGAGTCTTGTATTTTACCTCCTTTTCCGACCGGTTAGAAACGAAATAAAATTAACGATAACTGTCGGCAGCTGTCATAATTGGATCCCAGGCGTGTTTCAAACTTCCCGCTTCTACTTAAATAGCGGGCCTTACTATCTAAATAGTGGGTGCGGATTGAAAAACCGATAAATCAAAAAGCCGACAGTAAAAAAACCGACAGTCAAAAAGACGACACATAAAAAAATAGACACAACGAAAAGAAGACTGACATGTTTTGAAGTAACAGTTTTTTTGACTGTCGGTTTTTTAAATTTCGGTTTTTGTCCTGTTGACTTTTTGATTTGTCGGTAAGTGGGAACCCATAAGTATCCTGACGGTGAGTTTTTTAACATATTCCCAAATATAAATTGACAGATCATTCTCTTTAACAAACTTTCAAAATTAGGTTTGTAAGATCGTTGCATATAGAATGTCGAAGTCGAAATTATGACAGGGCTCTTGAATAACATTAATTCGATATTATAATGAAAGCCATGTTATTAAAATTTAGTAGTCCGAAAGCCGATGATGATAATTCAGACGGACACCTCTTATAGTCTTGGTATGTAGCGAGGAGAACATCGTCAGGAGGACAGTCATTTTTTTAACTGTCAGTTTTTTGACTGTCGGCTTTTTGATTGACGGTTTTTTGATTGACGGCTTTTTGACTCTCGGTTTTTCGACCTGTCGTATCTTTGCCTTATCGGTTTTTCGACCCGCACCTTGTGGAGAAAGGGAAATTAGAAAATGGGATTTGTTTTTGAACTTAAACTACTCATAACTTTTAAACTCTAGTTCATCAAATTTGTTGCCGTCGAAAATTGGACTGATTCTATGTAATAAAAGTCTAAAAGCTGCTCAGTTTTACCTCCTAGAATCTGATCATTTTTCGAAAAAGTTGCCAATACTTTGTACGTAGATTCAATTTCTAGCTGGGTAGACAAAAATTAGCTTTAATGGCATTCCTATGTCTTGGACTTTACAAAACTTCAGTCATTTTTAATGTACAATATTTTTTGTTTGTAGGTCAATAAAACGTCATAAGTGGATACAACCGATCGTCCTTGTCTGTTTATTTTATTAGGAATGAAAAATATTTTGTAGGAACGTCATTTACTTGATGAGGTACAATTTCAACGTTTTCTCGAACTAAAGAAAATATTTAAGTGCAAACAGTTTTTATCGCCGAGCGTTCTAGAAAAGACGCTGCACGCTGACAGTCATTAGTACTCTGAATATTCTGAACGTGTTGCAACGCGGCAAATGGGCACCCCCGTTCATGTGCTGCAGAACAGGAAGAAGATAATGAGACGGAACACGTTTGTGCTTTCTGTGCTAGTGTGCTAAATGCGTCATAGCTGCACACCCTTTTTAAATGCGTTGTAATTACTCTACATTGTTTTCTACTAAACTATATATCATACAAGCAATTTGTCAAGATTTTGGTAACTTTCATAACACAATTAGATATTATTTTGTTAAGTAACTAATTTTAGAAATGCGTAACTTGTAATTAATAGTTAAAATTTTTAAAAACTACTTTATGTAACTTATGCATTTTATATGGGAATTGCAATTAAAAACTGCCAGGTGAGAAAAATAAGCATATATATAAAATGTAAAAAAGATCGAACGGTACCTTCCCGAGGAAGAAATTTTAACGACGAGCTGTTCAGCACTGTATACTCCAGGGAATGATAAAATTGTGTCACATTTTATGCTCCGCTATATTTCGAGTGAATGCGAAAATGGAGAGCGTACGTGTTTTTAATTTTGTTCATGAATTATTAATATTTTTAAAGTGATGTACGAAATACTCATAATTATTTTATTGTGTTCAGTTTGAATGCGTTATGCTTTATAAAAAATATTTACCATACATTTTAATGAATTAAATGATTGACAATCATTGTGTTTTTTCAAGTCTGCATAAGGGTAATCGTGTTTTTTAACTGTTAATACAAATTCAGTGTAGCCCGTCAAATTGTAGTCGCGCCGTCAATTCATTTCTGCTTAGTTTAAATAGTATACAGCGTAGAAAATATTATCCGTGCGTATAGGGAGAAAATAGATTTGTTATAATTATTAAACGTTTCCTGTACCAATCTCGATAGAACCAATATGTTAAGTTGTTATTACAACAAACAAAAATCGATGTTAACAGTATTGTTAGGGACACTTCTCCGATTTGTCAGAATAACAAATAAATTATGTTTAGGAAATATATTGTTATAACCATTTGAATATATTATTATAACCTTTTCAATGTTAACCCGGTTTCAATTATGCGATATCTAAAAATACAAAAAAAAAACTTAATCGTAATAATTCTATATGTGCAATTTAGAAACATCGTTTAAATGTCTTTTTTATGATTTCTTGAATTTTTAACAGCTTTTTTAGTAATGATTTAAATATAGTTGGAAGTACGGATAAATAAAGAATCGTTAATAAAATAAGCCTGATACGGGAATGAGAAAAGGAGACGGTGAATGTGATGACAATTAAAAAAAATTAAATTTTGGAAAAATTTACATCTCAGTAATTTGACTATTTAGTTTGTTCAATGAGATATTTAATTTGTAAATTTTTTACTGGTTTTTAGCTTTAAGAAGTAAATTTAAGTCTGAGTACAAATGTAGGCCACCAATATAAGAAGAGTACAATACTTTGAACATGATCTTTCGAAATAAAACTTACCTTAAAATTACATATTTCGAAGTCACACGTTGAATTTTGCCTTCGAAAACTTTGGAGTTGAAGAAAACTTTACTTTTGCATTACAAGATAATACGAGAAATCGTTAACTTCTGTTACATAATGTTAAATAATCACCCTGGCAGAACATCAATGTTGCTGTAAATTTATAATAACCTTTCAAACGTAAGGTTTGTAGAAACATTACCTGGAGATTGAGAAACCTTACGCTAACGTTGCTAAAACATCGGAAGAAACTTATTAGACGAATGTTAGAAGATAATGTTAAATTAATATTAATAATAATCTGCCTATATGATGTGTCTAATGTACGCTGAAGTTTAAATTTTCTACGAATGAAAATGTCTTGGAATGTATCAAAGAGTCATCATTTTGTATTTCTTAAATTTTCGGAGAAACGAAATTTTTAATAAATTCGTTTAAAAAATCTGAATAAATTGTAGTGTATTCATTGACAAATTCTAAGATAATTTTGTTCTAAGGAAATTTTGTCTAAAGTCTACAGATTTCGACAAAAAAAAAAGATTTTTCTTGAAATCTAGAAATGATTAATAATTTTGTAATTTTGTTTTTTAAAAATTAAAAACTTTAGAGAAAATCTTCTTAGAACAACAATATTTTAGAATTAGTCAAAGATTACTCTCAATTTTTTTCAGATTTTTTTCACAATGTTGATTTTCTTAATTTTCGAAAAATAACAAATTATATCGACACATTCTGAAACAAATAGAGAATATTTTTTGACACGTTCAAAGAAATGTTTGTTCTCACATTTTTTTTTGAGTTTGCAGTTTTCATGAAAAAAATTTGTTAAGTTTTAAAAAGAAAATTCTCACTGCGGTCGCCATTTTGTGATCATGATGTTAGTTTTCTAATATTTAAAAAATATATCTGAATACTACAACTATTTTCTTCACAATTAGGAAAAGAATTTTGTGCCGACAAATACTCTTTCTATGAGAAAAAAATGTTTTATACAAAAGTATACCCGATTTTTTGCGTTTTTTTTGACATTTAAATCGTTATATTTAATTTTGTAATTCAGGTAGTTCAATTTGGACAGTTCCATTGAAATGGCCGATCTCGAAAATAACAAGACACGTACATTTCCGTTTTTGAACTTTAATTTTAATATGAAATACTTGATTGAAATTGAAATGGGAAATGTGTCGACTTTGACTTCATCCACAGCGCGATAGGGCGAAGTAGATATAGACAGTAACGGTGAGACGAACATTTCACGCATACAAAATAATTGCCATTTAATGCAATTTGCTGCATAACAATGTTTCAAGTTTGCTTATTGTATTTATTTTAAATTTAGACACCGAGGACGCGATTTAGACAAGTTTTAGACGAATAAAAAAATGGTAACAAAGAAATATTTTCCAAAAAGATTCAATGAGAAAATCACGTTTCTTTCGTGTCATTATCGATTTTTCATTGATTAAAATTAATTTTGAGAAATTCTAACCACAACCATAATATAAATAGCACCATAAAAAACATAAGATACAATATTAAAAACTGGACTGTATATAACGGGCAGTATAATTTCCATTTCTTTCATTTCTTTTGCCTTTTAAAACTAGTAAGTCTATTTGACGGCTGGGTTCAAAAGTTCATTGTTTCTGAATCAGAGTTAACTGCCGGATTAATCATTTCTATTCCTATGTCCTACAATATCTACATAAGCTAGTAAATTTGTTACTGTCAGAATTCAGAAGTAATGTTTGTTTTTTAAAAATGAATATTTTATTAGTTCTTTACACAATCACACTCGTCGAAGATCGATATTTCGCTCGCGTTCCATACGATATTTTTTAAAACGACGGGCGTGGGGCTCGATAATTTGCGCCCGAATATTTCACTGCAGGGCGCAAAATCGGGTTTCTACTCCCGGAGTGTTAAAAATGTTGTTTATTTCATCCCCAACTTTTCCCTAATCCGGTCATCCCAAGGTAAGAGGAAAGAATTCGCTTTAATTTGATAATATATTCAGAGGGACTTGTCAATTTTCTGTGGACGTGACATTACAGTATATATTATACAGTGGTTCAAAGTAGCGCTAGAACGGAATTTATACCAAAAATTGGGGTATAATATATTTATATTATGTGGATTATAAGTAAAGGAAGTAATAAACTACATAAATAAATAATTTGTTTATCCACAACACTACAATCATTGAAATCAAGCAGAATTATATATGTTAACAAACCAAATTAGTTATTTTAACAAAAACACAAAAAATTGCAGTAATCTATCTGTGGACTATTTAAATAAGATTTTTGCATTTTGCCCCAAATATCTTAGGTGGACTCATCAACAAAATCCCAAAACATTTTGTCCTAGATGCAAATCTAGTTATAATGCGTATTTTTAACGCGAAAATTTCAAGATCTTCGAATATTTAACTTAATTTTAGAGGTATGTTAGGCAGTTGTATTTTCTGCAAAACAATAAACACATTGTATAATCATAAATGTAATGTATTATGTCGAAGCTTTGGAGCATTCTATGATGAAATGTTTTTATGTTGAAATGTGTATGATGAATATAATTGTTTTATAAAAAAAACATTTGAATTGAAAAGTCATGTGTTGAATAGGCATAAAAATAACCTCTTTCTGCAGTAAATATAATTGTAAGAATTGCAATTAGCAACTTTATGTCAATTACAAGTTTTGATGTTCTTAATTTTATTATGACTATATTTTACAATGATGATTAGACAGTAACAGAACATAATTATATGGCTATAGTACCATTTTGATAATGTTGTTAAAGTTGAAGGTGAAGCATCAATTTTCCTATAAACCACAATCCATTGTAAAAGTCAGGTGGGACTCTTAGCTTCTAAAAAGGAAAAGGACGAACGACAGGTCATTAGATCTAATTGAAAACTTGCGTTTTTGTTCAATACAAATAGAAAAGGAAATCCAGTAGAAAAGCTGGCGCGCTTCAATTTGCTGAGAGTACTCTATTCACCACCACAACCTTCAGAGTTTGCACTCTCTCCTCCACCTATCACATTATGTTCTTTCTTCTTTGGATTTCGACTTTTCGCGCATTGCTTTCTTTTTCGACGTCACCTTTTGTACTATGGTCGTTGACGAGTATTTTTCTCTGTTGATGTGACCGCGTGACTCGGTTTTAGTTTCAAGTTCTTATATCGTCTGGTCTCGTTCCGTATACTGAACGTGCCATGCCATCTCTGCGGCTGGGAACTAAATACTCGGCACCACTAATGGCAACATTCGTCACGACGTCCGGACATTCAGGCAAAACCATTCGCCGAACGTGATACATGGACGACTTTAACAAGTTCCTGTAGAAATATGGTTGAGTACGTGGAAAGAAAAAAGATCACGACTGGAAATTCCAGAAGAGTGAAACAGGGGGTGAGATAGCGTGCTTGAAAACTTTAACGATATGCGGAGAGAACTTTTTCTCACCAGGAATGTGACCTACGTCGTCAGCTAATAAGGAATTCGATGGCTGAATCGATTTTGTATTCAGATTTAACAAGGATTTTTAGAAAAACCGAGTGACGGCAGGCAAAAACGTTCGGCACACCATATAGGGCTATAGTAAGAAACAATACATAGTATGGAATTTCCAGCAATTGAATTCAAAATGTATTGGATGTTTTTAAAAGCATTTTTAGTTTTACAAAATGAAATATAAACATAACACAATAATTGACAGTTTTGTTTATTTAAATTCGACCAGTTTACCAAGGATATCCTAAAATTCCTTTTGACCGAGCGGGCGTAAAATGCGATTTTGCGGCCGAATTTTTGGGCGTAGAATAATTACAGGAGTTCCCAATTATATTGAATGTATGAAAAATAATAATGTTTCCATTCCACAGGCGATCGTTAGCTTCGCCGACCCATGGACATGGGTATTGCCATCGGACGTAATAGTTATTTTTGTATCAAGGGCGTAAAATAGAGTCTTACGCCTTGATAATCGAACACTTCCGCTTGCGGGAGGAAAGTTGTGAAGAAAAATTAATTTTATCTCTCTAAAAAGAAAACTTCTATTTTGAACATTATTCTAACCTTCTTTCGATATCTTTCTCATTTTTGTCTGTAATCTAAAAAAATACTTTATTCATGGCAATAGCTGTATTAAGAAAGCCAAGTATCTTTTCCTCTACCATTTTTTTGACCTCTAGTGAATATTGAACAGTGAAATTAATATTCAAGTCGAAACTCGCAAAATCTCACCACCATCTTTATCGACTCATAAACTGATGGATATTATTAAATTTACTATTCTGGCTAGAACTTGAAAAACAGATATGCAGAACTGTTAATGTACATTATTACTTAAGTATTTTTTGTATTCTTTGTGTGTAAATTTCGAATCAAAATGGAAAATTATAAAAAAATATACAGGTTTTTTAAAAATTATAACTATTAAGTCCCTAAGCTGTAAAATAAGCCAAATTTAGCCAAGTCAAAGTTAGAATTCGCCAAGTGAAATTTACTACTTTGCAACAAAAAATGGTTAAATAGCTTTGAAAAATTGAAAACAGATTAAAAAATACTCCAAATTAACATGAAAAAATCATGGGTTTTCAAATGTTACACATTACGTTAAAATTACCAAATGTATAGTAAAATTATGTCTTCAAAATCGATTAAGCTTATTGATCAATATGGGGTCCGCTTTTATCCACAATATGCCTTTATAAATCTTTATTTGGACTAATTTGAAAATCGAATTTACCACGAAAAATTACTCATAGGGCATTTCCACCAAAAAGGATTACTCCGATAACTTAACATCAAAGTAAGCCATTTACATAATTTTCCTATAAATTTTGTTAACATCGTGGTTCTATATTTTCTATAGCTCTATTGACAAAATTATCAATGATAGCTATTTTTTCGAAAGCGGATGGAAGGGATTTATGAGAATCTTCTAGAATATGTATTTCTAACATTCTCATCTTCTTATCATTAACATTTAAGAAAATGATAACTTAAAATCCTTTTATATTTTGAACTAAAATTGTAATTGGGGATGATCATTATTAAACACATATATATTATTTCTTCCAATGTAACTTTAGGTATGAAGGTGATATAATAAATTGTCGGAAGTAAGGAATGGTAATTGTTTCAACTATTCGGTTTCAAGAATCAGCGAAACGAAATTTGCAAACATGTGCTGGAAAATAATAATATTTAATTTGTAAAACTATATAATACATAATGTAATACATAATTAATGTTCTTGTAACTTTAGTGCATTTTATCGATGAAATTTTCGATGCCTTTTGTTCTGATTGATTGCATAGGCAACGAGACAGTCGCTATTAATCGACTTGACTTTAGACTTTCGGAAAAAATGACTGAGTAAAATGTCAAAGTTTAACAACTTGGTATGTGTACCAAAATATGGAAGCTATAACCTCTACTGACAATATGGCCCTTTAAGATGGTTATGAAATCATTATTGTAAATAATATGGTATACCAAATCACATTCTGGTGAAGGGTCTCATATGCTAGCATATCCTAGACCAGGGCAGAGTTCGAGATTCTGGTCAACATTACAAGTAGTCAGAATCTTTCATAGCCAGACATTCCATATAATTGTACGCTTTTTCAACTTAATAAATGACAAGCTAAAAATCTACGATTTTGATTAAACTAACAATTGTAACTGATGATATACTAAAAGATTCATTAATTTTTAACAGCATGAAGGCTGAATGCTAATAAATGGTGAAAAGTTTGTACCAAAGACACAGGATAATATAACATTGTTAGTCACTGAATGATTTACTGGTCACTATTCTGAAAATGAGTTTCATTTAACTAAAAAGAAAGTTTCCATTCGTAAGAGATATCGATTAGAATAGATTTTTTCGATATAAAATATAAATGCGCCGTATGTGTAAAACTATAAATGTATGGTCATAATTTGATAATACTATTCGATCCATAAATTGTTAAAAAAATATATTTTCGTGCACTTTACCTAAGAACATGCGGTCTGTGAAAAGCATCCGAGGGAAAAAATTTTTCAAAATCGGCCCAAACATTATTTTTAGTTCATATTATTATTGATTGCAGCATACCTCGTAACAACTATCTTGAACTTTGAGAACCCAATATTAGAAAACATTAATATCAACCTTTTTTTATCAATTCACAAACTTAATTTGGTGTCTAGAAAAACAAAAGGTTGGACATAATTTACTTCAATACAGTTGAAGTATTTTTTCCTTTGATATTTTCTTATTTTGTAATCCTTATTATGTTCCACGACAAAAGTAAAAGAAGTAGAAAATTCTGTAAGAGAATAATGACCATACCATGTGCATGTTCGAAGATGATGATGTACTGTACGTTAGTATACAGACTTTGAACATTTACTTCAAATAATTCCCACGATTGCAAAATAACACTTGTGATATAGAAAATGTTATGAAAAGCTAAAATATTATAAAAGACATTTGTTGGAAAGAAGTTCATTCGAATTAAGAAACAACATCACTGCCCTATCGAAGTAAGATTTGGCGTACATAAGTAAAACAATGATCGATGATGTGGGCGGTTAATAATGGATGATGATTACGGATAATACAGCTATGTAATGTCACTGCTCTGGACAGCCCACGAAGATGGCAAATGACGTAGGAAGATGATAATAATCATGATTCGGATGTGAAAAGCTCTTTGATTTATATTTATTTATAGGTATGACTTAACGAGTAAATTGGTTTCCATTTACTATATTCATTTATTTCGCTTAAAATTATATGCTCATTTTCTAGAAATGAATTCTTTGGACAAGATCAACGATTTTGTGAGATGGCCTTTGCAATGGTAATGCACCTTATTCTTCCTTTGAGTTGCTACTATGAGTCGAAGAATTATATTTTTTTTAAAGAATCAAGAAAACAGTTTTAAAATTTCATCCTTTTTTTTCTTTATTTGAACTCAATGTAATCTGAGTTAAGTTGTGCAGTGGGCTGTGCTACCTTCTCACTCTGAATAAATCTTGTATGGTGCTAGTTCATAGATCAAAATTATTCTAAGTTTGGAGTATAGATTTTATTTGACGTTCGCGATATTCTGTAGTTTGGAAAAGATTATGTGATCGATCAAACTACAAATCCCGCAGAAACAGAAAATTACTTTTATCTACTATGTTTTAATAATTTCCGGTTATTGTTTTTATTGACACTGGGAAGAAATTTGTTTTGTTTTCATCTAAGGCAGCTCAAGAATAGTAGCTGAAATTTAAGTTAATTTAAATGCAGGCATATAATTCCAGAGAAACATTTGTAATGCATATAATAATATTGTATATATTCAAATAGAACACTTTCTGAGTGAGTATTATTGGACCAAGAAAAAAAAATTTAACAAGTTTTTATAAAAATATTATTGTAACCAATTGATTGTAACGAAAAATGATTCCACGCAATGTGTACAATCTGTACATTTTTTATAAGAATTGTACAACATTTTTTATAAAATATAGAAAGAAGGAGGACCATACTAATGCCGATTGATTACGGAAAACTTGTATAGAAAAGAAATTGTGAACTACGTGAAGACTATACCAATTAACTGAGTATATGTATTAAGTGAAAGTGTAAGTGAAATGAAAATTTCAATTAAAATTGAATATATCTGGAGTACTATTAAAAATAATTTACAATTGTAAACATTAATAAATATATAGGAGTATGGAAGGGCAGTAGTTTAAATTCTTTGCTGATCGAACTAAATCTGTCAGTTTGCGTACAAACCGAATTTCTCAAATTTTTTTTAATACACATGTAACCAATTGATTGATTCTAATTTATATTGAAATTTTAAACAAAGTGAATGTTTTCCTTTCATAAGGTTTTAAATTTCGACCGTTTATAAATTAGTGTATTCAAATAGGTTTGGTATTCTCGGTCATATAAAGAATAACAATTAAAAATGGTTGAGTTTAATAAATATTAGAAACAAAAAACAATTTTATTGATATGCATTTTTATGCACATACCATTATTATTCGAGCTTCATTTATAAAGTATTGTAAAACACATTGTTAAAGATGTATAAGAAATCGATAAAGATATTATTACACGAATTACTATTATAAATCTTAAGAAGTTATGATGGAATAATTATCTGCATATTTTATTTAATCTTATTATTGAGCATGGAAGACGTGAAATTAAACTAGTCTATCGATTTCTTTCTATTCCAATTCTCCTCACGCCTTTTATTAAAGTAATAAGGAAGGAATCCTCTTCAGAATACTAGGAAGGAGGGATAACGGAATGCTCTAAGCACGTTTTGAAATTATCGAAATAGAGTCAGATATTGCAAACAATAAATAAATATTCTATGTAAATAAAGATACGGCGAATTTCGATATACATAAACTAGTAATTAATACAAATAAAAATTATAACGATAAATATTATTATTCTAAATATCTTAAATTATAATAAACTGTGAATTATTTCCATTATTAATTCAAACATTTTTATGTAAATTCTCTTTTAAAACGATTATTGATGCAATGAAATTAAAAAAAAAAGTTGTATAAGCAGAAAAAAGAAATAGTTGGTTTTACTATCTACATAGTAGAATCTGGCAGAACTGCGTTATTTAGTTGATTTAACTATTTAAATAGTAAGCTTGGCTAACTAATTTGTCGAGATCATTATGTAGATAGCAAAATTAACTATAACTGTGTATTATCCTACTATCTAGTTAATAAATCGAATTATTTCATTTTTTCCGTGCATGGGTCGTTCTACAAAAGTTAGCATTTTCCACGGCCCTTCATGTTTTTATTATTTCATTTGCATCAGCTTGCACTACACACTTGATAAAAATTATACATTAAAGACTTGATATGCTCTTTAACATGTGAAAGTAATAATAATCATCAGATACGTATTATTTTTCATTCAAGAAAATCGTTGTTTTAATCAGAATTTCTTATTCCCCTAGTCTGTCCAAACCGCGATTTTTTAACAGTATTAATTAAAAAATACTTGTAAAATGCATATCGTAGTTAATAAAAACCTATGTGAATAAGTTCCGATAGTTCTTGTTATTTGTCCAACATTTATGAAGGTCAATTCACAACATCAATAAATAATTTTATATTAATAATGTAAACAACAAAAATTTTGTTGTAGTAGATTTTCGGGGACGCTGAATACGAATCTGGCTTTAGAATTTATAAATTCAAAATGTCAAATTCAAGATGGCGGATCAAAATTTCAAAAATTACTTGATTTATATTGAATCCGCCAAATTATATTTCGAAATTCTCAGATGATATTTAAATTCAGCAAGATTAAAAACTATGTAATAACAATTTTCATATAAATGTGTTGCTCTGTGCTAATATTGACACAAATTTTAAAAAAATTTGTTATTAAATATAGAAGTAAACAAAAAATGTGTTATTAATTGTAAAAGTAAACGAAAAAACTAGTCTTTACGGTGGCGTGAATAATAGTATTTTCATAGGGCAATTAGCTGATAATCGTAATATTCATCACCGCGAATTGTTTTATAAACTGCATTCGTATTACTGATGGAAGATTGTTTAATCTATTTCTTGTTATTTTGCTATCAAATCTTGCAACCATTTCAATTTAAAATTCTGAAATATACGCAGTACGAAATTTGAAGAACTGAAAAAAAGTCAAGTATGTTGTCATGATTCAATTGATTTCTGCAATTTATAAATAAAATATGTACATTTTTGGACTTGTTTACTCCGATGCAGTAATAATTTAAAATTGCATTGTCAGAGCTTGTTTTTAGCAGAATTTATCGAGAAATCGGTTTCACGTAGTAAATCGCCCTTTTATTGGCTAAATAACACTACTTTTTAAAATAGTTGGATTTTTAAAATATAAATATCTGATACTTCGTGAACGTGGAAAAGCTTGATTATAATTTTTGTTTTTCTTGGAATATATTAAAAATCTTCATAATTTATTTACATACATCACGGATCTATTAAAAAATCATGAAAATAATTTAAATAACAACATAAACTCAATACATACCTCATTACATATACGGTATGGCGATTTAAACAAGAAAACTTTTCTTAGTGCAGAGGATATTTTGTTACATTCAACTTTTCTAAGTTGTATGCAAAAGAATTGAAAAATGTTCTAGAGCATGATATTTAAGAGACTTTTATTACTTCATGCCAGTTCTATCAAACAGGGATTACATGAAAGACTTCGAAAAGAAGCTTTGAACATTGAAACAGATCTCAGAATCAATCTCCCTTCCAAAGTGACGAATTCAGTTTGACCTTTTTTTTGGAACTTGATTTTCTATCACCTGCGACATTTTGATTCCTTGGCTTCTCTTCTTTAACAAGTTTTCTTTCGTTTACTTCGGGTTTCCTCCCCTACGGCCCTTTTCATCGAGAACTTTTCCAGTTCACCCGATCGGTGGGGGTCTGAAGAGTTATGTTAGAAGTGATCGAAAGTTTTCAGCACCTTTAGATTCATGGGAATGCACACATATCTTATATGGCGTGGTGGTGCGGCAAAAGTAAACTTCTCTCATGCAATAGCAATAGTAATTTGCTCACTCTGTGAGAAATGCAAATTTATGCAGGCTACGACATGTGGCGAGTTCTTGTATTAAAATGAGAGGGTAAATGATAACAAAATATTAATTACCATTTACAATTGATAACAGTAAAATAATTGTTGGATTTATTTACTGTTACACCTGAATTAGATTATTGTTTTCGAGTCAATGTCAGATGATGTATGTTGTAAACAATTATATTGTCGATAAGGGCGATTTCTGTTCTTTTAAAAGGTGTTACTATCGCAATGCACATAGTAGGGAAAAATCAACGTGACTAAGTGAGCAGTACCATTTGAAGGAACAAAAAGCACAGAAAATGTACCGTGTGTTTGTTCCGAAATTTCTTCAAATTAAGGATCAGTCGATATAAAATACGTAGTACACCTGTGTTTTAATAAATTTGCATGTTCCTTGCAGAATGTTATAGCTGGATACAATCTTTTCTTAGTCTCACTTAACTGAAAATTTGATATTATACAAATATCTCATTCATGTGGAAAGCATTAAACTACACAATCTTTTCAAGTGACATTAGTGTTTTTAGTACTTTTATGTACTGGTTCTAATGGAGAGGATACAAAAGGGAAGACAAGGCAACAAGGGTGTATTAAGGATTATAAGACAAGGGGTTTTAATATAGGTAAATATAGAGTATAAAAATATACAGAGCGTCCAAGAACTGGCATGCGATATTTCAGGAGGTGAGTGTCCATGATATTTCAAACAAGAAAGTCCCATACCAAAATTGGATCTGAGTCTCAGAATTTGAGTGACGGGCCTTTGAAGTTTAGAAAAAAAATTACCTTTTTCTCAATAACTCGACTCGCTTTTAAGTTATCTCAATGAGTGAGAGCCCATTGTCAAGCTTTTTTGAAGCCCTATAATTCATCCAAAACGCGTTTGATGTGCGATGAATATTTCTGAAGTTATCGCAAAATTTTAACGAAATTTTGTGTTTGAAATATCATAGAGAATTACCTCCTTAAATATCGTAACCCAGTTCTTGATCACCCTTTAGATATATTTAAAAATATTCTTTTAGGAGTTCTCTTCAGAAAGTTGTAATAATTATACGAAATTCGTGTTGTATTTATATGAATCAATAATCAAACGATGTTGACGGTGTTATTGTCTTTTTAATGTAGAAATTGACAAGGTGACTTCGTTTTCTTCAGTTTTATTCTTTTGCAAGAATTTTTGTTTTTGCGTAATCAAAATCGTGTCCAGTTTCTAGTCTATAATGGGTTAGACCTGAAAACTGTTCACATGCAAAAATGTTTCTCTTATGTTCGTTCAGTCGTATTTTTAAAGGTCCTTTTGTTTGGGCAATGTACGATTTTTCACAATAAAGACAAGGAATTTTATATACTACTTCGAGCTGAAACTAATTTTATTTTTTTTAATTTAAAAATTTTGACAAAATGCTCGGAAAGTCCTTTGATATACGGACAACTGATTGTTTTTATTGCATTTTCATTTTTGTTTTCATTTACATTGTTTTATGGAGTTGAATTTAGAGTTTGTAATAATGATTTGGTCAATAAACTGTAACAAGTATCCATTTTCTATTATAGTTTTTCAATCTTAATTAAATTTTGTTTATGTCACTTCTGCGACGATTTTATAAAAATACGTTCAAAGTAAGTTTATTAAAAAAAAATAATAAATTTTTATATCGGATGTGAATGCTAGGAATGTTTTAAATCAACAAAACGCCTTAATGAGTCTGCCAAGCTAATTAACTTCTAAAGATATTTCTTACGTACAAATATTTTATATATTAGATTTTTTGGGATTTCCTTTAAACTTATATCTAAATGTTTATCTTTTTTATAAACCGAGGAAAAAAGTTTATAAATAAAAATAGTATTTTTCGATACAAGTGTATGTGTAAAGTACTTTACAAATATTTCTACAATATTTCAACAATTTTGCTACCATAAAAAAGGTGCATATTTTGCATTTTAGCAATATTATACACTCAATATATATTAGCAATACTCCTACGATGTTGCAAGTTTCAGCAATATTGCTGGAATACATCCTATAGAAGATGATAAATGTTCTAAACAATTATTTAAGAGACTCCGATAAATAGAAGTTTCATAAAGTCGCTTATGTTTATTCTCGCCTTACCAAAAACGACATGTTCTACTGATATCGCATCAAATATTTCAATATTGCTGAAATGTATAAAGTTACACTTGTTGTTTCATGTGATAACATATATTGGAGATATAATGGAAGATAATATTTTAGAAGATTCCAAAAAACTTAGGTTTTACTATGGGTAATAATGTCAAGAACAAAAAGCATTAGTCTTCTTGAAAAAAAACGAAAGTAATTTATTAAAAAACTATTTCTTGTTCATGACTGAAAAAATGTTTGTTTTGGTACCTTGTCAACAAGTTATAAAAAAAATTACATCGCCTAATATAAAAAGAGATTCATTATAGTTTGTACATTTTCCGAAATATTTTAATGATTGGGCATAAGAATAATAAAAATTCATTAGGTCAAGTTATTACGAATCTTCATTCCGAAAAAATAAAGTCTTTCATTCCTATGAAATAATTTGTTAAAACTTGTTTAGAGGGCAATACAAAATAATTGTAAAGAGGGCAATAGTACAACATTTGAGTCATTAACAAAAGATGTTTAACAAATTAAATTTTGAACGTTTCCGTTTTTTTCGACCACTATAATGCTTTTTCCTTCAACATTATCATTAATATAAACACTTCATTCTTGAGAATTGTTTGATATTTTCCCAAACGACATTCTGGAGAACAACCAACTTAAGGGATAATTTGGCTGTCAAAATAAAACGGAAAAAGAACTTTTAAGAACATCAGTATATATACTATGTATGATAAGTAGTACTAACCGAGTTTGGTCAGACTCAAACACACAGGTTAATTTTTTTTTTTATATATTAAGTATAATAAATAAATATAAAATATAATACAAATAATAAACGAATATTTAACAAATAAATGAAAAATTCTTATTTTATGTCTTCTTTCGAAATGTTCTCTTTATATTTCTTTAGTTTAATTAAATAAAACTACATGTGTTGGTGCTGACACAATATTATAGTCAATGACAGTAATTAATAAAGTTTTTATTGAGGCTTTTTTCTGGATAAGTTTCTTCGGATTTTCGAAAGAAATTATTTGTATTTCCTTCACATAAATAATATACCTATAATTTGTATAAAAATGACTGAAAATGTGTATGTTATATATGTTAGTTTATATACAATTACTTTCTGATTGTTGACTTGGGTGATTGTTTAAGAAGTCTAATATGAACTATTTTATTTGTATTAAAAGCATATCACATTGTAATGTCTAAATTATTTACTAGGTTGCAAATTTACGAAAAATAAATTGAATGAGTAAAGAACATATTAATAGAAGATTTAAGTAAATCAATTTTAAACAAATCAGAGTCGAGACATGCATATACTCAAAAATAAATGTACATTCTTAGTAGAACGGAGAGGAAACTACTGATTAAATAACTTTTTCTTTTCGTCATTTTCCAAGAAGTATTTTAAGGAAGAAAATGTTGAAGGCGTATCCATATATAAATAGTTATTCTACCATCTTTACATAGACTGCAAACGAGAGTCTTGAATTACACCTGTAACTCTGCCCCGATTACTGGAGGCTCTTATCTTCTAACTATAGACGTACCCGAATTAATTAAGTCTTTCCGTACAGTATGCCGCAGATTATTAATACATACGATCGAGTTGTAGAAGTAAATTGCAGTCCAGTCTTAAATTTTAATTAAGAGATATAATTTAAAGAAAGTTACGATGTTATTAATTCACTTTTAAAAGTTAAAAGCTTGCTAATTAACTGTATCTCGTTCAGTATTAAAGTGATGTTGAAAGATAATAACTTTGTAAGTGTTATTAATTTGTTTTCTGATGCTTGATCTTTAGAACATCTAACAAGCTCTGCAAGATTCGATGAAGAATATTTCATTAATGAAATTTTAAAATGCTACTTAATTTATGTCCTTTAATTTCGATGAAAAATAAAACTTGTATTGACTTGAAAAGATATCTTACGAAAATAAAAAGAATTTTGATTTCAGAATATTTCTTGAGAACATTTTGCATTTATCATCATTACATGGTATTGGCATCATTTTCAAGATTCTCATTCTTGTTAATTATTTACCTGTATAACATACGGATAGTTTGATTAGTAGCTTCGAACACAAAACATTGTTGTAGTCTTAATTTCGAGATTTTGTGTTTCTAATGAAACATCACCAGTGGAAGCATTGAAAAGTGTCAACGTTTTAGGGGTGGATTAATTAACAAAAACTATAAGTATAACTATAGTAACATATTATCACTTATTTTTCCTCATTGTCGTCGGTTTTGATTCAAGAGAGGAGTTTATTATTTAACACTTTCCGCGTACAATTTAGGAATAACAAATGAGGTGGAAAACTATTGTATATGTCAATTTCAACATAGTTATGTAAGTTTTCGCCTACTCTTTTTATTATCTTGGGACCTAGTATGATCTTATTCCTGGTTTTAGTTTGAATAATAGAAAATTCTATTTGCCAGTTCATTCTGCATAAAAAAGATTGCGTCGCAAGATTGTAGACATCTTTAATAGAAGATGGACGTTTCTCGTATGTTGTATCGTTTAATTTATATTTGATATTGTGGATTAATTTAATGGTCCTATTTTGTAATCTTTGTACCAAAATTATTACATTAGAGTACGCCCCACCTCATGTTATTATGCCAGACGGTGCTACACTTCTAAAATATGCATGTTATAAGAGAATTACCTAGATGGCATAATTTTTCGTAATTTAGCGAATATAAAAATCAAATATCTATATTTGTTTGTGATAAAATTTATGTGTTTCGCCCATATCGTTCTGTAGTTTCCTACAATACTTTGCTGACTCAACCTAGTGATTCTCTTACTAGAGCAATATTATTTATCTGATGGAAATAAAAATAATTTTTGTCGAAAATCCGAAGAGACTTATCTATAAAAAAAGTCTCAATAAATACTTTTTTTAATTACTGTCATTGACATCAAGTAAAATACTGTGTCAGCACCAACAATTGTAGCTTTATTTAATTAAACTGAAGAAATATAAAGAGAACATTTCGAAAGAAGACATAAAATAAGAATTTTTCATTTATTTGTTAAATATTCGTTTATTATTTGTATTATATTTTATATTTATTTATTATACTTAATATATACAAAAAAAAATTAACCTGTGTGTTTGAGTCTGACCAAACTCGGTTAGTACTATTTACCATACATAGTATATATACTGATGTTCTTAAAAGTTTTGTTTCCGGTTTATTTTGTCAGCTAAATTATCCCTTAAGTTTGTTTTTCTCCAGAATATTGTATGTTAGGGAAATAGGGGAAATATTAGGGAAAATATTAAACAATTCTTCCAAGAATTTTGTATTTTTATTAATATAATGTTGAAGAAAAAAGTATCGAAAGTAGTCGAAAAAAATTGAAACGTTCAAAATTTAATTATTTTATATATAAATATACCCTTCAAGGTAAACGTTAATGAATTACATGTTCCCTTATTACGCAATTGAATCTAATAAGGAGAATTTATTAAAGTTCACAACCGCGAAAATTAACTTGATTAGATTGTCCCACATATTTTTTTTAAAAAGTCGTTATTTTATAAAAGATATAATATATAAAAAACCTCTTTTTATAGAATACTAATTTGACTTGAGATGTTAAATTCAAAATGGCTTTTTCAAAATTCAAAATGGCTTTTTCACCATGGCGGACCGAAATGTAATAAGTTAGACGACTACCAATGAATAGACAATTTACATATTACAATTTATTACCGATTTGCGGTGCACGAAGTCTCGAAATACGTCTCTTTATTTTCTTTGAATATTCAGAATAAAAGTATTCTACTATTAACCTCTCAGTGTTTATTATTTTGCTGAAATAAAGAGAAGTTATCAATCCCTACTAAATCAGTAGAAGGGTCCGTCAAGTATCTAAATTTGGTAAGGAAACGATTAAAACAATAACAAAAGAGAATTTGTAAGAATAAAATAAACTGACTATCACAAAAATGTACTTTTATGAATTTTCACCTAATTCTGAACCCATCTCGCTGAAATTTGGGACCCATTCATAAAAAACATGCAAACTTTTCATAACATTGATTTGGACTTGAAAATGTATCTTATTTCTATTTAATTTACATTTGTCAGATAAGTATGTAACGTAGTCGACCGTTAGCGGACCCTTAAGATACCCAATTTTTACAGCGTTGCTCCAAAATATACGACTGTAGGATGTGTCATGAGAATTAATTTTATCTTATATTAGGAGCATTGTCTTCATACCAATTCCGTAAAATAGTTCATTAAATAAGAAGATGAAGTTCCAGTAATAATACCAAATGCAGGTTTGCAGCATTATCAGAGGTATGTAATTTATTACAAAAAAGCTCGAAATAGAAGAATATATTGAGATTCTGAACCTGACCACGTCTTCCTTATTTCATAAAGATAAAATTTCTTTATACGAGGAGGAACTTCTCCATTTTTATTTCGTATCGCGATGCCGGTTCCGGAGAATCGCACTGCAGTGAAATAAGACAAAGTGCCCGGAGTATATTTGAGAACGTGTAAACGGACCAGAGCTTGCCACCGAGATAACAGAAGAAGAACGTTAATCAGCGCACCTGAGCTTCTAATTAATTGTTCTGTCTGCTGGTAAATTGAGACGTTATCCGTAAGAAGGAACTTTGACTTCCGATCGGAGAGATCGGAGCTTTGCTCTCTGTGCACTCCAGTGATTTTTACCTCCTATTTCCGTAGCGCTCGTATTCTTGCAATATCCTTTATCGCGGTCTCGATAACACAGTACACCACAGTATACTCTTTCTCGGCCATCTCACCTTCGTCACTTTGCACTTGCTACCAGGCTCTTTCCTTTTCTCATCCACTATTTTCGAATTTCCTGCTTTGCGTTATCTCGACTCATTTTATGTCTTTGCATTTATCTACTTGAATGTGCAAGATGAACATTCGGTATTTATTTTGCCACAATTAAGTTTACCAAGCTTTATTGCCTTTCATGAAAAAGGAAAATGGCAGAGACGTTTATTATTTCCAAAAATTATTTAACAATTCCTTGCTTTGAAATTTCTTAATATAATATGCATCTTCTTGCGAAGCGAAATCGTTGTTCTACATTTGACATAGGGTTTCCGGCAGTTTTTGATTGTTTAGTTATTTTCAATATTTTAGCTTGCTTCTGAGCTTTTCTTGAATAGATTCGAATACAAAATCGAGCGAGATTAAAGAAATACTATAAAGACATTTCTTTCTCGTCTTTTGACGAGCGATTATCCAACTCTCATTAAGGTAGTTATTTTGTAAGGTTAGCAGTCTGTGCGACACTTTTTCAGACTAATTCGATATTTTCGTCTAGATCGAGATTGTGCATTTGATTAAATTAATTTTCAAAGGTCTTCGGTGGGTCAATTCCATCCACGTAAGCATTCTATAACGATGTTACCATAAAAAATAACCAGGATTTGACAAAGTTCAATCGCACTTGATTAATAACATAAATTACCTTGGTTATGATTAGAACTAGGGACCTTCGCGATGAGCAGTGCATGCGTCCTAAGCCTGACACCTAAGGAAGTCATTCGATCCATTTCAACCGCAATAAATTTCACACAAAATGCGCCATAGTGAATGTTTCGAATCTGCTCAAATGATTAGTGCAGAGTTTGTGAATACTTAGGGAATTTTGGCGTCATCTGGAAAAGATCCTGGAATCCTAAGAAACACTATCAAGTCTATTTATTTATACTGGATCAAAGAAATATCTTTCGATGAGTTTGATCGTTTTATATTGACTACTGGTGACACTGCCAGGTCGTGATACGAGCTCATCATATTTCCGTATTATTTTTTATATTTGTCTATTTGAGATGATCGGATAATCAATTAAGCACCATTTTATGTTTATGATAAACTGTTTCTCTAATTAGATTTTCTTTATTTCGTTAAAAATGTGTGACTGTTTCTGGTCACTTTTTATATTTAACATTGTTAGGTTAGTACGAATCCTCGGTAACTGCCACGAGCATTGACATTTCTGTGAAGTACGGTGAAGTTGTAAGATACACGCAGCTGAAATATTCTAAAATGTTTCAGGATTAACATTTGAAATATTTCCCATAAAATGACAAGTCTTCTTGAAACACCATGTCAGTTGTAATATTCATCAAGATATCATATGGGTCATTCTTCGAAAAAGTGTAAAATCGACGTATTTTCTTCCACAAAATAAAAGGTTATAAAAATTAAAATTTAAAGTTTAGATATATTCATTGGCTTGCTAATTACGTAAATACGAAGTAATAATGCAGCACCCATCGATACGCGTGAAATATACAAGTAATTTAATTTTTTAATGGAAATTTGATATAAAAATGGCGAAATGTTCACTCTTAGCGAATAAGTGACTTATAAAGAGTAAGAATAAAAATAGTAACTTAATAATATTTATTTATTTTATAAAACTCAAAACAATTAAAATTATTATGGAAAATTATAAATTGATATGTTTAGTTATTTTAGCGATGTAAAAAAAAGTGTTGATTATCGCATATTACTGATGCGCGTTTAATACTGAAAGTAGTTAAGAAACTTGATGTTAAGTTCAATAAAAATCCGTTTTATCACTAATGAGAATGGAATTTCTGTAAATCGCTACAATTGTCCAGGAAGCTTACATGACAGGGGAGCTTACATGTCAACTTATTAACCATGTTAACATAAGAACAAAATAAATTTCGGTCAAATGCACTTAAGGCATAAGAGTTTAATCTTTTCTTTATATTTTAAGATATTACTCGCTTTCTTAACATGTTAAATTAGCGTCGCAAATATGACAGGAGGCTTACAAAGAATAAACGTACTGGCCTTAGTTCTAACAATATTACTAAATTTGGGTTTGAATTAGTTTTGAAATCAGTAATATTATACACACAATCCATAGTCTAAAAGTAATCGAAATTGTAGAACAATTGTCTGTATCTACATTTAATTTTTTGTACTGTATATGGCATGTATTCTGTACTTACATTTATTTTTTAAAATATGGGGACACATTTTACAAAGCCATAACAATTTTCAAGAACGTTATAGTGAAATTTTCACAGCACTATTTGTTTGTTATAAGTAAAACGGATCATTACCACTTTTAAACAAATTTAATCATTCACATGAAAGAGAATGACAGTGATCGAAAACGTGTTATTTATACCTGGGGACAGCCAGGAGGCTTACATTTCGGACCTTTAGCAGTATATGAAAATTTTATCATGCGATTTGAACTAATTGCCTCTTGTGCGATGTTTACATAAAAGTATAAGGCGCAAGCCAAAAAAATGTGTGGAGAATAAATTCCATTATTTGGATAAAATATTAACTGGGGACATAAAATTACACTTTTCTGGAGAATGACCCATATATGAAGTAATCTAAAAACGTTTAGACTCTCTGAGTATGTTTCCTACTACGTAGAATGTTACATTGAAAATAATGCATAAAGAACTTGACAAGCACCGGTACATTGCCGGCAGACGAAAAAATGTTGGGGAATTATGTCGATAGTATTAATTATATTTGAACTAATTTAAACTTTTTATTTTGTCGCCAAAATCTGACGTAACGTGGAGAGCTGAATTAGTTGTCATTTTGAAGGTATATTTATCTAGTTCTATTTAGTGTATGTCCGTTTTCGAAATATCAAAATGATGAATCGAATTCGGCATAGCAGAACAGGAAACCATTCTAAAACGATCGTAAAATCTTGTTATTTTGTTATCTTGAAAATTAACTCTTACTTTAAGAAATGTGATTCTAAGTGAAAGTTGATTCCGTGTCATTAATGTAAAGAAAGCCCTATATCAGTAAAAGTATTTTTTGTCAAACTTGCACAAATTCGTCGTTTGCTGCCAGGCACCACTGCTGTGCTTCTGCGCATGTGCAAAGGGCGATCGAGCATTTTTTGCCATCCGCCGGGTTTTTCTTCATCATCGCCTTCGCTGCAATTACTTCGTTTCCGTCTTAGATACGTAATATACTATTTCAATCCAGTAGACGTGAAACGTTCATTTTATGCCTGCATTTGTGAGCGTAAAATTGGCATTTTAGGCCCGCAAATCGAGGTCCAAAAACACTTGATTTCTTCATCTAAAAATAACTGTTCTTCAATTTTAATATTTTCTTTACTAAATTCGATTCAATTCTACGTTTCTTATAATGTAATTGCTATATGTCATTACTATACTAATATTATTAATTGTATGAGCTTAACTTTTTCATCGGATGCCGTATCTACTTCATTGTAATTAAAATATATTTCTTAAAATTTAACAAATGTTGCTAACAATTTATGATGCATCTTCTATAATAAATACATGACTTAATTACAGTAACATTGTATTGTTTCAGTAATGAAGTTTGGTATAGGTATCTGCACTCATCAGTCCTTCGAAACAATAGCCTTCTTCGATCAACCCATGCTAAAGTTGATGAAAGAAAAATTAAATGTATGAATAAGAAAATGTTCTTTACAATAGAATTGATGTAAGAAAAAAATGATGTCTATATGTTTTTAGAACACTGGAAAGTCAGCAGTAGCAATCAGGCACATAGAAGCCGGGGGCAGAAGGGGCAGTTGCACCCCCCTCCATGAAAACGTCCAATCTTTCATGGGAACGTTGTGATTTTATTAGAAGAGAATGGCCAATAATCAGTTGTAATATCCGATGACCTCCAGAATTCTAGGAATATTTCCCAATAGCTTTATTGGATACAAGTGACTATGGAAGTTTTGCAAGTTAAATATTACGTATGTGTATTTTAGGAGGCACGCTACACAAATGCACAGGATTGGTTTGTGTCAAATGTGTTGTCCTAAAAGAAAAGAGGCCTTAGACCACAAGAATCGATATCTATTAAACATATATAGTTTAATTATATAGGTTTTAATTAATCTGATGACAAGCTGTATCTTTCTCTATACATAGGTAGTATGCATCACACTAACCTGCCCTTATTTTGGGTTGAAATATTTGTTTACCGCGCATGATGCTTAATCCGTTCCAAATCATCACTGGAACACCCGTGAATTTTTTCAGATTTTTATTTGAAGACTTTCGTACGCCTCTCGAAGTTTTAAGTTTTAGGAAAAAACGGGTATTTTTCTAAATAATTAGCTGCAATTTCCATAATAAAATTTTATAAAATATGGGCAGTCCACATAATTTTGCTTGAATATTTCCACATGACAAGGTCCAGCATTTGAAAAAAAAATTTTTCACCGAGATACAGCACGTCAAAGGACGGAAAAATCAAGTCACAGCTCTCTCACCGCTCGTCGTAAAATCATACGTCATCTCATATTACGGTCTTTGGAACCTTTCGAGTATAATTATAAGACCCAAATTAATTGAATGTGATCGTCCAAGCTGGGTTATTTTGAATCTTTTCTTTATCAAAAATCTAGTAAACCAAATATAATTTTTCTTTTCCCGCTATAACTTTTCTAGATGAGATTAATCTATACTGCACTTACAAGGTCGTTGCATTCTTTACCTTTTTGCGCATCTATTTGACTACTTAAATTAAAACAAAATTAGAAAAAATTAGTAATAATTTGTTACCCTTATTTTTGTCACCTTTATTTATGCGTATTGCCGGAATTTTGATCGTTTTTTAAACGTTCAGTCATTTTCTCGTCCTAATAAATGTCAAAACCAACATAAATTATATCCAAAATATGATTCGTAATCCGGAAGTGAGAAGAAAATTATAAAGCAATTGTAATGATACACTGTATATCTGCTGTAAATGGATAAAAGTTCAAAAACCATATAAATTCCGTTTCTGCATGTCAATAGAGGTGGAAATATCAATGACAACAAATTAGTACCATTTTTGTCTCATTTTTTCTCACTTTTTAATGGTTTGTATAGTTAATAAGACAAGAATAATGCTTCCAAATGCTAAAAATAATTGTATGATCGAACGAACTTATCTGTACGTATAGTTCGATCGTAATTATATGATGCGTCTAATTCGAAGATAATTACTCTCTAAATTCCTTGGAGTGAAAATTGAGCCACTCTTTCACGAAGAGTGACATTTTTACTCTATTCACAGTGATATTTCACTCTTCTAGCAGTGACTTTTTCTTCTTTCCCTCTTGATGGAGTGAAATGTCATGTGTTAATGAAAGAGTGGCTCAATTTTCACTTCAAGGAATTTAGAGAGTACATGTAGTAATATTCTCATTTAACGAATCATCACAACGTTTAGAATTTAAAAGATGTTGAATCTCCCGTGACAATGTTCATTATGTGTGTCGTTCGTGTCTTGATTATCTTCAGAGTAATTAATAAGAAAGGGTTCTTGTCTGGGTTCGAAAATGTTCAGTTCTTGGTGGGTTCACTATGGGTGGGAAATGTAATCATCTTCGAACGAGGCGCATCATATAATTACGATCAAAGTTCACGTACAGGTAAGTTCGTTTGATCGTACAATTATATTGGCACCTCGTTTTCGAGATTACGTGTAGATATTTAGAGAAAAGAAAAAACACTTTCATGTTGCTTTTTGTTTGTCACTCAAGACCGTGGCTATATCATTACAATTTATTAATTATTGTTTAGAACAGGTAAACCATAAGTGTTATTACAATCTTCAATGGGCATATTGTAAAAACGTTTGCGAATTAACTGACCAACAATCAGTACGTTTCATTGTACTTATATTAACATAATTTTTATAAGCAGATGAGTTGGAAGCGTTTCTAGATGCTAAGAAAATATTCATGTCGATTCCCGATTTTTTCGGTGTATTTTTAATCCAGTGACTTATTGTCTGTGGACCTACTTTTTTTTATTGTTTTTCTAACCGAAATATATAATTTTTTTATTATTTCCATGGTTATTTTTAGTAAAATTTAGATAATCGATCAAGTTTTTTACTGAGCAAATGTTTCGTATTGCAATGAAAAAAGGAAGCATTAAATTAGGTTAAAAATGTTCCGGGCTTTGATGATAGTTTTCCTCGACGTTTCGAACGACTTGCGTTCATTTTCAAGTTTCGTTTATTTTAGTTTTTAATAAGATACGAATCAATTAAAAACACTTGAAAACACTAACATTAAGATCGTACCATCTCAAAGAAACAATCTATCCGCAATAATACAAAAAGGTAAAGACAAAATACAAAAGATGGATATACACAACACCGTGTATTGCATAAATTGTATGGATTGCGATGTATCATATGTGGAAGAAAGTAAACGAACATTAAAAACTAGAATAAACGAACATTAAAGCAATATCAATAGACCTTCTCAAACAAACGCAGTAATCACAGAACGTAGAATCTAAACACTATATAAATTTTTTTTGGGATAACACAAAAATACTGAATATCGAAAATAAATTTTACAATAGACGTATATCGGAAATGATTAACATCAAATTACAAGAAGCTCCACTAAATAAAATTGAAGATACCCAAAGTTTTTACACCGCATATGAACGCATTATTACAAAAATGAAACGGTCAGGGCCCTCCCCACCATAGAAAAATAGGAAACTTATAAAAGCGGTAACACAACAGGATACGCCGCAGTAACCTCTTGAAAATGAACTGAAGTCGTTCGAAACGTCGAGGAAAACTATCATCAATCTAATTTGCAGGACAAAGCAGACCTTTATATTTTTAAAATATATTTACAATAGTCCAATTTTACATTGTTTACACTAAACAGAGTTTGAACCATCTTAAAAGACTTTTTATTAATAAATACTAAATGTTAATATGCAATATTAGACTTCTACAGAGAAAATTAAAAAACATTTACCATCAGGACACTTCTTAGATATACACTCTACATTTCTTAAAGTGAAAGTTGTGCCACTCTCTGCTAAAGGTGACTTTTTCACTATTTCTAATGTGGAAATTTCACTTTATTAGAGTGGCACATTTCCATCCACTATTAGTAAACTGAATTTTCCACTTTAAAAATAGTGAAAAAGTCACTTTTATCAGAAAGTGGCTCAACTTTCACTTTAAGAAATTTAGAGTGTACCTACATAATTAAAAAAATGTATGGGTGCATATATACATGTATGTGAATAATACATGTCATATATATAGTAGGTTGCGGATCTATGTCGAAACGGCATAGTAAATAAATGGAATGATTGCATCTATCATTGCATATAAAATGTTCAATTGAAATTCATATCTAAAAGTTGTTGCGTGACTTTATCAATAAAGGACTAATTTTTCTAAATATTTATCGACAGTTGATAATGGAAAAAGAATGTAAATTCACAATATACAGAAAACTATTGAATTTTTATATATTCTTTACCAATAAATTGTTATAAACAATTATTGTTTATAAACAAAAAAAAGGGTATTTTATTTTCAACATATATCGTACTTCCAATGATTAATTTGGCGCTAACTGCGATATGCTAGCCATGAGATGAAGCGGGTTTTCGTTTGAATTGTTTACTTAATATTTTTAATATTTTTAACAACAAATTGACGATTTTTTACAAAACATTATGCATGTTTTGCATCTAATTTTTCCCGTAGAATCGATTCGTGTAGTCATATTTTCCCTGAAACCAGTTTTGATGAAATTGTTGATAACAAACTGTTATAAACAAGTATTTTTTAAACACAAAAAAACGGGTATTTGATTTTTGGCATATATCCTATTTCAAATAGTTAGGTTGACGCTATTGTGCTGTGGTATGCGTGATAAAGAATATAGTATATAGGGCTAACCACCCTACTCCCTGTATATGCGGTTACTCATCGAATAACGCGCAGGGCTCCTGACCATCGGGCAGCTTCGGATGCAGCCCAGTCCCGAGGTGGAGGAGCCGAACAGGTGTCCCGGGACGACGACAAGCTCATGTCCACGAATCCGAGAATACTTCCAACCTCTTCAAACATCGTATCGCAGCCTCAAGGGAGTTTCCGTCGATGGCCGCAGTTGAGGAATTCTGGGGGAGCATCTACGAGAAAACATCTAGGCTTAAAGCAGGCACTCCAGGTATTGAAATCTTCACCGAGTTGTGCGACGAAGTCACACAACAAAGTGAAGATTGCCCACCCGTCAGTGCATTAGAGGTGAAAAATGCCATCACAGGAGCGAGGAATTTCTCTTCGCCGGGCTGGGATGGAATTAATAACTATTGGTGGAAGAAGTTCACTTCTGTCCATCAACACTGAATTAAATTTTTATTTGCTGCTGGATTTCTTTTGTGAGCTTAAGAAGGCGAGAAATAAAGCACGTGTTGACACGACGATTGTCTTTGAGCTACTGAATTTATTGTATACAAAACTATGGACTCAAATGTACAAAGCAATTTGTGTGTGTGCGTGTGTATTAAATACGAAAACGACCGAAGTTTAAATAATATAATACAATGCTTCAACATACCCCCGGACATTGAGAGCTTTGCTCGCAAGATGATGTAGACAGAGTTGTTCTTAAAATTATAATTATTAACGATTACAAATAATTAATTTTAAGGATATGCAGTTACAAATTTTGTCGATTCAAAAGGAAAGTATAAAATAAATAATTAATTTATATAGATTCCACCGGTAATGGACATAGTTTTGCTAACGTTCTTGATGTTTTCCCGAATACAGTGTGCACAGAAGCTACTCGAACGATGCTATCGGTGCCTTTATGAGTTTTGACAACTCTTCCCAATTTCCATTTGCATGGGGGCAGGTTATCTTCCTTTAAAAGTACAAGAGATCAAATAGGCAGCTCAGAGTAAGGCTTTCGCCATTTTGTAATTTTTTGAAGTTCCGTGATGTACTCTTTATTCCAACGCTTCCAAATATGTTGTTGTAGACGTTGAATCCGTTGCCAACAAGACAATCTATTTTCTTTGACTTCAGTTAGGTGAGAATCCGCTACAGTTGATAGTTTTCGGCCAATGAGAAAGTGGGCTGGTGTCAAGGGTTCATAGTCATTGGGATCAGTGGACAGAGGTGTGAGAGGTCTGGAATTTAGAATACCCTCAATCTGAACTAAGAGAGTGTACAATTCCTCGTATAAAAGATGTGCACTTCCAGCAACTCGTTTTAAATGATACTTCATGGACTTTACTCCAGCTTCCCAGAGACCTCCAAAGTGTGGAGAGGAAACTGGAATAAAGTGCCATTTAATATTCATTGATTCCACCAGTTCGACTATTTCTTTATTACTATTAACCATAAAATCTCTCAATTCGCGTAACTCGTTATTTGCTCCAGTAAATGCAGTGCCGTTGTCGGAAAATGTATCGCTCGGTTTTCCGCGTCGCGATACAAATCTTCGCAAGGCTGAAATGAATGATTCCGACGTCAAATCACTCACAATTTCAAAGTGAAGTGCCTTGGTAACGAAGCAAACAAACACACTAACGTAGCATTTTATTAATTTAGACCCACGACCTTTTTTCTCGCGAATTAGAAAAGGGCCGGCATAATCAACGCCGGTGCGTGCAAATGGATAGGCTTGTGAGATACGAGAACTGGGTAAATTCCCCATATTATACTTCGCTATTACGGGATTATTACGGAAACATCGCATGCAAGATCGAACAACTTTCTTACTTAAGTTTCTCCCTCCAAGAGGCCAAAATCTCTCTCTTATTGTAAAAAGGAGTAGTTTCGGTCCAGCATGAAGAGAACGAATGTGCTCCTTGTAAAAAATGAGCTCAGTTAATTTATGATTAGATGATAGCAAAATTTGGTGTTTTTTGTCATACGAAAAATTTGAGTTCATCAATCTTCCGCCGACACGCAAAATACCCGTTTTGTCAATAAATGGAGATAAAGATGCGAATTTGCCCTTATCTAAATTTTTGCCCGAACTCAATGGTTTGATTTCGTTGGAAAAACTATTGTGTTGAGCACATCGAACCAAAAACATCAAACCCTTTTCAATTTCTTCGCTTGACAGAAATTCCTTTCTAGAAAAATGTTTCTTTTGTAGTCGCTCAATGTACCGATATATCCAAGCCATTACACGACATGCCCGTTGCAGTCGCGATATCCGCGAAAGAATTACATCGGCCAAGTCATTAGACGTTAGGTGCGTATGCAATACAGTGCAGGACGGCCAATTAAGCTCTTCTGATGTTAATGTCGTGGTTGGATTATTCGGCCATTGATCAATGTCATTAGGCAGAAAATCAGGACCATGCCACCAAAGGGAATTTTTCATTAATTCATCAGAGGTCATTCCTCGTGATAAACAATCGGCAGGATTAAGATTTGTTGGTACATGTCGCCATTCTTCTGCCCGCGTAAGCTCTTGTATGCGCGCAATTCGGTTCGAAACAAAAACATTCAATGTATTCGGTTGAAGCTTCAGCCACGATAGTACAATCGATGAATCAGACCAGTAAGTCACATTATCAATGGCACATCTTAAAGCATTTTTAACCTTATCCATCAGCTTTGCGAGTAGAAGCGCAGCGCACAACTCTAAACGCGGAATAGTTTGGACCTTGACAGGAGCAACACGAGACTTGGAGCAGAGCAAGTTGACATATTTTTTACCCGATTTATCTTTGGTAAGCAAATATATGCACGCTCCGTATGCCAATTTTGACGCATCCGCAAACCCATGTAAATGCATTTCTGCCACGTTTTCACAGCTAACATGACGCGCAATCTCTAAACGATTTAATTGCATCAGACCCTTTCGAAATTCCACCCACTTACTATGCAATATTGTGGGTAAAGATTCATCCCAAGAAATCTTATCCTGCCATAATTGTTGCATCAAAATTTTTGCGGTAATGATAACCGGTCCTACTAGACCCAGGGGATCAAAAACTGTTGATATTTCGGATAGTATGTTTCCTTTTGTAATTTTTGATGTTTTGAATTCTATAACTGAGTAATGCAGCTTGTCATTTATCGTATTCCATTTTAGACCAAGAGTTTTTATAATTTCATTATTTAAAATATCGATAGGGTTTCGATCATAGACTTCATTACGTACATCGCGAATTACTAATGGCTCGTTTGATGCCCATTTTCGTAATTGAAAACAACCTTTTGACAGCACTTTCCTTACGTTGTTGGCAACGAAATTCGCGTTCTCAATAGAATCGGCCCCAGTCAATAAATCATCTACATAAAAGTCATTTTTGATCACTTGAGCAATTATAGGAAACTGTTCTTCGCATTCGCGAGCTAATTGATTAAGCGATCTGATTGCAAGAAAAGACGCAGCAGCCGTTCCATATGTAACAGTGTTTAGCTCGTATATCTTGATAGGTTCATTTTGCTGTGAACGCCACAAAATACGCTGAAGCCGACGCTGATCAGGATTTATACGTACTTGGCGATACATCTTTTCAATATCAGATGCTATGACATATCTGTGCTTCCGAAACCGAATCAAAATGTCAAAAAGATCACTTTGGATCGTAGGCCCGACCATTTGTAGATCATTTATAGAATACCCAGTAGATGTGGCAGCTGATCCATCAAAAACTACGCGCAATTTCGTCGACAAACTTTCATTTTTTGAAACACAATGATGGGGTAAATAATAAGCGATTTCGTCTGGATTATCTTGGCTTACAAGAGTCATATGACCTAATTGTTGATATTCTAATAGAAATTGATCATACTGCCTTTTTATTTCAGGTTGCTTGAATAAACGTTTTTCTAAATTTAAAAATCGACGTTCCGCATTTCGTTTCGAGTCACCCAATTTATCTAAATTCTCTTTAAATGGAATATCAACAACAAATCTTCCGTTTTTATCACGCCTCATTGAATTAATAAACACTGATTCACACGTTTTCTCCCCCTCAGACATTATTTTTGTTTCTGATAACTCTTCGATTTTCCAGAATCGCTCTAGTTTATCTTCGATTGACGATTGGTGTGTTTTTGTCAAATTGCACTCTGTATGATTATCAGAAGAACATGCAATCGGACCACCAATAATCCAACCGAGTTTTGTTTTTTGCAAAACCAGACCTGAATTTCCCAGTGCAACTTGACCAACACAAAGAATTCGCCAGAACCATTCAGCTCCGATAAGCAAATCAACAAAATCTGGTTTATAGAATAGAGGATCAGCGAGTTTTAAGTGACTAGGGATATTAAGAAAACTAGTATCTATTTTTGAGCTTGGTATTAAATCTGTAATTGTTGGAGTAACAAGGCACGCAATTTTTAATGAGAAGGAGTTGTGTTCGGTCATAAGCATTACCTCGCATTTATATTTCGCACGAGACGTGCAACCGTTAAGACCCCCAATATTTACATTGACAGGAATTTTGTTCAATTTCAATTGATTGCATAACCTCTCAGAAATAAAATTGGACTGCGAGCATGAGTCCAAAATCATGCGCGCCGTTATTACTCTACCCGCTGATCCTTTTGCATTAATTGAAGCCGTTGATAAAATCACATTTGGTAAAAATAAATTATTAAAATGAGGAGTTTGTAAGGTGATTATGCACCCATATTTATATTTTTACCATAAATAAAAGGTATAGGACGCATTTCGACTAAAAGTTAGTCATTGTTATTTAATATTTATAAAAAGAAAAATTATTTGATTTCTGCGTGCATGATTTAGTCAAATAGGTTTAATGTAATAGCGATTATCCATGTAAGGTAAATGGTGAGGTGAAGGTACGGTAATCGGTAGAGAGGGATTTGATGTGATTCGCATTCGATAAATTTTGATGATTGATAAGAGGTTCGATCGATGTCCGCGACTGGAGGGATCGCTGGTGCGGAAAATATGGTTTCGCGAGGGGTTCACTTGTTCCCCTCTTTCTTTCGCAAACCAGCAGTCCTCGAGTCCGGGTGTGTGGCGAATTTCTTGGGAAGGAGGTAAGATCAAGGCGCGACCGTGTGTAATTGTTAATTAAGTTTTATTTGGATTATAAAAGAGAAGTTTGATTTTGTTGCAGGGCGGGAAAGTTTTATGCTCAAAAAATAACATTTGAATTCCCCTTTTTTTTTGAGAGTTATTATGTTATGTCCGAAGAAAAATATCATTAAATTGGTGACGTTAAATTTACCGTTAAATTTAAGATTTCGGCATAATTAAACTCACGGTAAGGAAATTCGAAAATTCAAAAGAAATTGAAGCAAAACTCAATAAAACCTTTACCGGACCTGTCATCATCATTTATCGCCACGTGCCTAATAAAAAGGATGTAATCAGTGTTTCTCATTTACGATTATATCGAGTCAAATTGAAACAGAAGTGATAAAGAACCGCTTTAACTTCTCGATAGCTTCCGACAAGAACAAATAAAATAATTTACCGGAACTAGTTATTTATAGTTTATTTTATTCATGTGCGAGATCTAAAACAAGAAAAAAAATTATAAATAAATAAGAAGATAAGTTTTTTGATGGTGGAAAATAAGGTTTCATCCGACTATATGAAAAGGAGAGATTTTGGAACCAAAAGGAGTGGCCGTTGATTTTTGATTATTCCGTGATATGAACGGCCGAGCGTCGACGGAACCCTCCGAAATTTTCGGAAGAGGTCAGTCTACGAGTGCAGTGAGCGGATCAACATCGAAGTGTTTGCGGAAATTCGTCGTGTTTTGGTGAAGTTGTTTTGACTCAATAGTTATATAAGATTATTTACTAAATAGTGTTTTATTGTTTTATTCAGAACTTTGAACAGTTAATATTGTATTTTGTATTGTATTTGTATTTATTACTCTCATATGGGGTACAACCTGAATGAGAGGTGAGTTCCGGTTTAGAGCGGAGTCTTAGATCGCCTACTATAAACTATATTTATATATAAATTAAATTTGAAAATATAACATTGATAAGACGCAAAACGCAGAACGGAAAAAGAAAAACAGAGAAAAAAACGCATAATATAATGGACACTAGTCTCCTAGCAAGAAGGCTCTTCTCGCGTGTGTTGCTCTAACAAATTTATGAAGGATCTTCGCGGAAAAAAGATCGGAGCTACATATTAAGACGCAAAAAAAGGTTGCTCGCGTTACAACCTGGTACCTTGGCGGCAAAATCACGCCTAATTGGCGAAAGAACCGGGCATTCCGCAAAAATATGCCGTAACGAGTCAGTTACATTCCAGTTGCACAGAGTAAAAGGCGCTTGCGGATTATACATAAGCCGGGTACCGGAGACAGAGAGCGAACGCGCGAAGACTGTTGCCAGTCTAAGTTGAGCTTTCACTCTTAGACAGTCCAGAGACAGCCGCGGCGGGTACAGCGAGTACGACGAGTCAGTCAGCTGCCGATATATTGGCAGCTGTACATTATCCGAATTAAGATATCTTGCAAGATCTTTAGCTCTGGAGGATTCTGCAAGTTTGGCAATTAAACGCGGGCCAGCGGCAGCCCAGTACTCGGGGGTAAAGCTGCCCCTCAAGGCAGCAGCTTCAGTATCGTCCAAGAGTGAAAGGAGTTGCGAGAGCCAATTTCGGGGCTCTTCCGGAGATTCGCTAGCCAGCTCACTCAGACGGATAAGAAGAATTTTGGTCAGCCTGGAGTCGGGCTGTCTGAGGGTCTTTATTATCCATTTTATCGACCGGTTCAGTATTTCTACCGCGATCGGAGGGATACCTAGTTCTAAACGTATCAGATAAGCCGGGGTGTTTCTCGGCAAATGGAAAAGTCTTTTAAAAAAATCAATTTGCACTGACTCCAGCCTGTCCAAGTATCGGAGTGCCCAACACGGGGCCGCATACAATAATACCGAAATAACCATCGCTTTATATAGCTTCCAGTAAGCGTCCCAAGCATCCATTTTCGCTGAGTTTATTATTGCTAGGGTCGCAGCTGATGCCACCCGAGTTCGGGAAACGGCATCCTCAGTAGGCTGAAGGCCTGACGCTGAGGAGGAGAAGACTATACCCAGGAACCTATAGGAGCTTGTGACCTCGATTGGAGTATTATTGAATACAAAGTTTCTCGAAAACTTATCCAGAGGGCCGGCCCTTCTAAAACAAACAACCTTAGTTTTCTCGGCGTTTACAGTGAGCTTGTTAATCTCACAGTAATCAGCTAGAATCCCAAGCTTAAGGCGAAGATATGAGGGAGAAAAAGCCAGAATGGCGAGGTCATCAGCATAGAGGAGCATTAGCAGATCCGTAGATCTGGTAATGTCCACTCCGCGAGCGTTATTACTGCGGAAAAATGAAATTATATCCGAAAGGTATAAAATAAATAGTAACGGGCTCAGAATTTCGCCTTGCAGAACTCCCACTGTTACCCTAAAACGTGACATTTCTCCGTTTACATTGTTGTGCAACACTGACGCGGAGCGGTAGAGTGCGTTAAGAACCCTGACGAATTTAGCGCTAACACCTAGTCCAAGCAGCTTTCGCCAAAGCAGTGCATGCGGGACCGAGTCGAAGGCTCTCTTAAAGTCCACGAATAGGCTGAATAGTTTCGCATTTTGGCGCCTCAAAACGACCTGCGCGGAAGCGAGGAGGCAGAAGATATTATCCTCCGTCCCCCTCCCCCCACGAAAGCCGGATTGTTCTTCCGGTAAAATGCCACGTTGCGATGCCCACTTGGACAGGCGTGTAAATAAAATATGTGACAGAATTTTCGCCAGGGCATTAGTGATCGCAATTAGACGATAATTCGAAGGCTCACCTCGATCGCCCTTCTTGAATAACGTTTTAATTACTGAATCAGCCTAACCTGACGGGAAGGACTCCGTTGAAAAGATTCTGTTGAAGAGCGAAAGGAGGAGAGAAAACCAATGATCGTCCAAGAGCTTAAAGATTTCGGCGGGTATTTTGTCCGGACCAATGGCCTTTCCTACCTTCAAAACGTTCAAACTGTCCCTCAGCTCCGAGGTCGAGATAGGAGAGTCCAGCGCGGGGTCAGAAGTGCCAAAATACAATTCTGTCGGCGTTTCGTATTGGGGAAAGATTTCGCGAAAATACTCATTCCATACCTCGTCAGACACATGGTGACGTAACGTCGGTTTCGTACGAAATTGACGAATTGCCGACCAAAAATCTGCTGAGTTATGGACTTCTGCGAATTTGTCCGCGATAGTGAAGTCATATGCGCGTTTTTTAGCCGATAATAAGTTGGAATAGGACGAGCGACTTGCCCTAAACTCACCCGTGGCGGCCGCGCTGTACCCATTCATCCTCATTTGTCTTAGCGCTCGCGTAAGAGTCTTCTTTGCGGAGAGACAAACCTTGTCGAACCACGGCTTTTTAAAAACTGTGGGCGGAATATTGTGACGAATAACGTGATCTTTCAGAAGGCCAGAAACGAACGCCGAGTCACGGATTGCCTCTATAAACTGACTGTATTGTACATCGAGTGCAACATACTCCGGAGGAACAGCGTTTTGAGACGTTTCCGACAGGCACGATTGAAATGACGCATATACACTGTTTGCCCCGTCCGAGGGCTTTTGAAAACGAGTCACACGTCGACATATTGAGTCGTGTGCTGGAGAGTGCCCGGTAGAATTGTCCTCGGAAAGATAAAGAGAAACTGACACAGGGAGATGGTCCGAGCCGTATAGATCATCGCCGATCGAAAGGTCGTGTATATAGTGAATATGAGCAGTCGATACCCAGACAAGGTCAACGACACTAAAACCCCTCTGTCCAAGAAAAGTGTAGTGGGCCGGAAAGTCACTTGACGTTCGGCCATTTAGTAAGGCTAACTTCTCGATAGCTTCCGACAAGAACAAATAAAATAATTTACCGGAACCAGTTATTTATAGTTTATTTTATTCATGTGCGAGATCTAAAACAAGAAAAAAAATTATAATTAAATAAGAAGATAAGTTTTTTGATGGTGGAAAATAAGGTTTCATCCGAATATATGAAAAGGAGAGATTTTGGAACCAAAAGGAGTGGCCGTTGATTTTTGATTATTCCGTGATATGAACGGCCGAGCGTCGACGGAACCCTCCGAAATTTTCCGAAGAGGTCAGTCTACGAGTGCAGTGAGCGGATCAACATCGAAGTGTTTGCGGAAATTCGTCGTGTTTTGGTGAAGTTGTTTTGACTCAATAGTTATATAAGATTATTTACTAAATAGTGTTTTATTGTTTTATTCAGAACTTTGAACAGTTAATATGTTGGATAATAATCACGGTTTTCTAGTAGAATAACGATAGTTTTTTCTTTGTAATAAATAATGTGATGGCTGGCTCATGAAATGCACAAATCAAATTTAATATTTAAAAATTTCTTTTTACGTTCGTTATCAGAATATTAAAACAGATACCATGTACATATGAAATATTACAAGTTAGAAACGATTTTGTATTATTTGTACTATAATGTAAAAGAGTATTATGCTTTGATTTGCTTTTATTACATGAACCAGCCTTACAATTGGAAAGGAAATGCCCTGGGCGTAAACAATTAATGCAAAGTTTAAGTTCCTTTACTTTGTCGCATCTAAAACGGGGATTCAATTCAAGAAAATCTTTGCAGTTTTGAATATGGTGCTTATTTTTGCACAATGCACATTCTCTTTCTTTGCTACTTGTAATAAAGGTTTTTGAACTGAGTCGTCCGTTACTCGTCGAAATAGTTGTACACCTAGATTGATTGTTTACCTCCAGTGTTTGCAAAAATTGCGCAGGCGATGTTAAGAAATTTTGAAAATCCGATAACTTTGGCGTGTCGATTTTCGATTTTTCCTGTTCCCACGCGCGCGAGGTTATTGGCTCTAATTTGTTTGTGATAATATAAATAAGCAGAGAGTCCCAATAATCTGTTTCCTCTCCAAGGATTTTTAGAGCTCGAATATTTTTATACGGCGAATCAAGAATATTTTGTATTTCATGGGCCGATTCAATATTCATAGTTTTTATTTCAAATATTGCTTTCAAATGATTATTAATTAATAATTTTTTAGAATTATAACGTTCACATAATATTTTCCAGGCAATACCATAATTTGCGGCAGAAAATTCAAGCGATTCTATAACTTGCGCTGCAGATTGTTGCAACGCTGCCCGCAAATAATGGAATTTCTGAATATCGTTAATCGAACTATTCTTGTGTATAAGAGATTCAAACGTATCTCTAAAGCCAAGCCATTCTGTTAATTCACCATTGAAATTAGGTAGGTCGATAGTCGGAAGTCTTATTGTTTGCCCGTTATTTATTGTTGAATATTCATTTATGTTTACGCCGATGCTTCCAGAAATTGTACTATTTGAATTGGCCGGTTTCGCCATTCGTACCACGCGATAATAAATTATTTCCTGCACTTACTAGAGCAAAATATTCTTTTTCAAAATTTTCCCTATATTCAACCGTATCTTTTAAATCGTCGACA
This sequence comes from Trichopria drosophilae, assembly GCA_030407085.1. NCBI lineage: Eukaryota > Metazoa > Arthropoda > Insecta > Hymenoptera > Diapriidae > Trichopria > Trichopria drosophilae. The sequence continues at coordinate 197,559,682 of CM059582.1, forward strand.
TGAAGATCGATTTCGTCTTGCAATTCGTCGTATTGTTTAAAAACATCTCGCGCTCTTTCTAATCTAGCTGAAATTTCATTTCGTATATCATCGTTTAATTTAAGTTCAAGGTTAGAATTATCGTGGATAACGCTATCAAAATAATTTTTTGTTATTGTCATTTTAATTTTCATTGAGCCTCTCTTTCTTGCAAATGCTTCCATAATAAACTAATGTAGTTCAATGAATTATTAATGGAAGTACAACGATTAATTGAATTTGTACGCGAACAAAGTTATTGCAAAATATAAATTATACACTCAAAGAACAGACCAAAAGTAACCAAATATTTGAAATAGGAATTATAAAGGAGCCCACCTTGTTGTGAAGCGTGTTGAACGTTAATTGACCTCTTCAAATTTAAAACTCCTTGGTTGTTGTCTAATAGACTTGTATATGTGCCGTTACTATGCGAGTGTATAAGTTGTCCTTGTCGAATATGATTTTTCGATGAACTTTCTTTTGAGATATTTAAATTGATAATTAAAACGAATTTTGATTTATTCGTTTCGTCAAAGTAGCTCGAATAAATAATTAGGTCGCCGTTTATTTAATTGCAAACTGTCCAACACGTGCTAATCTTGAATTAACCTTCCTTAAAAAAAAAGCAATTCTTGATGGATGAATTGAACGTTTCACTCCAATGAAATGTATACTTGATGTGCAGAAGATATTCATGTACTTGATGTACAGAAGCGTATCCTTGATTGTACTGGTTTCAGTTACAACTTCTAATTTGAGTTTGTCACTTGAATTTGCACGACTTTGATTAGATTTTATTCACTAATCGTTTTGATAAAATATCCGCGCCGAAGGACCATGAATTAAATTTTGATTTGCTGCTGGATTTCTTTTGTGAGCTTAAGAAGGCGAGAAATAAAGCACGTGTTGACACGACGATTGTCTTTGAGCTACTGAATTTATTGTATACAAAACTATGGACTCAAATGTACAAAGCAATTTGTGTGTGTGCGTGTGTATTAAATACGAAAACGACCGAAGTTTAAATAATATAATACAATGCTTCAACAAACACCTAGCCCGAATATTCACCTCTTACATAAATGGAGACCAACCCATTCCGCACTGGCTGGTGGAGGGCCGAACGACACTGATCCCAAAATCGGGAGACTTGTCCGATCCGAAAAACCATAGACCGATCACGTGTCTCAATACGTTATACAAATTGTTCACTCACATCTTGAACGAACCTATTGAGAATTCCGTGAAACCGGTGTGGCAACGGATAGTAGAACAACGAGGCTGCAAAATGGGTGTATCCGGCTGCAAGGACAACTTGCTTATCGACAGGTGTGTTTGTCAGGACGCAGTCCAGTACAAGCGTAACCTATCGATAGTCTGGCTGGATTACATGAAGGCGTATGACTCAACATCGCACGAGCTTTTAAGCTTGTTGCTCAAACGCCTCAATGTCCACCCAAACATAGTGAGAATTGTAGAAGACCTGATGCCTCTTTGGAAAACTCGCTTTGTCATGACATCGGGCAAGCGTCGAACCATGTCTAGACTGGTTCAATTCCAAAGAGGTGTATATCAGGGAGATTCTCTGAGTCCTCTGCTCTTCTGCATCTCACTATTGCCTCTATCCGTTGCTCTCCGGAAATCTCAAGGGTACATGTGTGGACCGCCTGGTGAACGTCTACATAAGATCACCCGTCTTTTCTATATGGACGATCTTAAATTATACGCATCAGGCGAAGATCAATTACATCGATCTCTGAACATCGCCCTCACACAGTCGAGAGATATCGGCATGGAATTCAGATTGGACAAGTGTGCAGTCGTTCATTTCCACAGAGGAAGGTCAGGCTCCCATAACAACGATATGGAGCTCGTCAACGGAAATGTCATCCGCCACCTTAGCGCCGAAGAAGCCTACACATACCTGGGCGTACCTCAAGGGCATGTCCAGGATGTGCAGGCTGCTAAAACCACCATCATTAAGAAGTACCGGCGCATTCTCCGTCAGATCTGGTCATCAGAATTGACCGGGAGAAATAAGGTGGCAGTCATGAATATGTTGGCCGTATCACCAGTGCTCTATTCTTTTGGAGCACTGAAGTGGAACGTTGACGAGCTAAGGGATCTTGACCGAAGCACACGGAAGATGATTTGTATGCAACGCAGTTTGCATCCAAGATCTTCCGTGGAACGACTGTATTTGCCCCGAAATATGGGAGGTCGTGGCCTTTTAAGCCTGGAGTGTATGCATGACCGATTGGTCCTCGAAACAGCTTGCGACGTGATTAATCGAACGGAGAATCCCCTGATGCTAGTACATCAGCATGAAATTCAGGGGAAGGGGGCGTTTTTGTACAACGCGGCGGAACGAGCGGCGCGAAACCTCGGTCTGGTTTTCAACGTGGGACGTAGTGGTGCACAGGAGGCTGAATCAGTCATCAATCTGTGTCCAGTGCGTCTCAGGGCTAACATACGGAAGGAACAACTCCGTATGTTGGAGGGAAGGCATATCGACAAGCCGTTGCATGGACAATTCTTTCGAAATGTCCAACAACTTGGCTTGTCGGCAGAGATGACCTTCTCCTTCTTAAGATCAGCCGGCTTGAAATCCGAGACCGAGGGTTTTATCTTCGCATGCCAGGATGGGGTCATCAATACCTTAGCGTATCGCCAGAACATCTTACACCAGGCGGTACAGAGTACGCTTTGTAGATTGTGTAGATGTCATGCTGAGACACTAATGAATCTTTTGGCAGCATGCCCAATGTATGCAGTTTCAGCATACATCGAGCGTCACAATGCGGCTCTCCGAGTGCTGTATTACCATCTTCGCAGCACTTATGGTATTGATGTAATCCCAGTTTTGCCGTACGTCCCCACTGATATTGAATCCGTTGTCGGGAATGAGTCGTGCCGAATATACTGGAATTACTCATTCCCGACGAGCAGGCGAATATCAGCCAATAAGCCTGACATCGTCCTTGTTGACTTCGATGACAAATCCATCTTCGTCATCGAGTTTTCTGCACCAGCAGAAACAAATATAGTCAGCAAAGAGGACGAAAAACGGATGAAATATCAGGAACTCCTGTTCGAGATTCGCAAGCTGTATCGAGGGTTCAAAATCAAGCTCGTCGTGCTGATAATTGGAGTGCTGGGAGGAATGAGACCAACTTTCCTCCAAAACATCAAAAGCATTCCGGCCTGTCAAGAACATGCAAATTCCATCGCAGGCCGAGTGCAGAAAGCAGTGCTACTGGGATCTCTCCGTCTACTGAGGTCACACGAGATCCTGTAACCACTAACCCAATGGTAGAGGGAGTGGTTACAGTTGCAAACGAAATGGCCCGGTGCAGTCTGCAGCGGAGGAGATGGATATCGGAGCCACTTTTCTGCTGCAGACTGCACACGTGGATTCTGGAGGGCCAAAGGAGGTTTGGGTTTTAGTCGGTAAACCTTGCCGTTAACATCTAAGATGAGGGAGTCCGACACACGGGGGGTTACACAACATCTTCAACCCCTATGGTGCCTAACGAATTTCCCCCCTCCGAAAAAAAAAAAAAAATACTAAAATATAAAATACAAAATAATTACACTGAAGTCCGACTTAATAGGAATTTTTTTAGTTTTACTTTAAAAGAATACACATTTTCACTTGCGCGAATTTCGACTGGAAGTTCATTCCATAACCGGGTAGAAGTGACAATAAAAGAGTTGGAATAGAATTCTAGCCGATGTGTCGGTACTCGAAGTTCTTGCATAGAGCCTGGTCGAAGAGCCCTGGATGTAGATTCTTCACGCCACTGATAACGTTCATAAAGATAGTGGGGTACATGGGTCTTAATAATCTTATAGGTGACGATACCAATGTAGTATAACCTACGCGATTTGGTGTTGAGCCAGCCAAGCTTATTACGATATGGGGTAATGTGCTCATCGCGCCGTAGATCGAAGATGAAACGAATGCCCGCATTAAACATTCGTTCCACCCTGATTTTTTTAGTTACATTGATGTCGTTGTAAACTGCGCAGCAGTAATCGACATAGGGTAAAATCAACGAGGAAACAAGGGTTTACCTAACATCAGTTGGTAGTTGAGCACGGTTATTACGTAGTTGACGTAGAGTGGAGAAGACTTTATTGGACATTTGTATAAGATGGTACTTCCACGAGAGCGTTCCATCAAACACGAGACCCAAGTTCCTCACCAATTTAACCCATGGTATAACCGAATTATTAATAACAATCGGTGTGATCGAATCAGTATTAAAGGTGTTCAGATAAAAAGCACTGCCGACAAGTAATGCCTTAGTTTTTTCAATTGGCTATTCGCCAATTGACAGAAGCGAGTGATATCGGATGTTACCTTTGCAATGGCGATGTCAAGTTCTGAAACACGACATTTAAGAAAAATTTGAGTGTCGTCAGCGAAAATCATATGATCACTATGATGGAGAACCCCAGGTAGATCGTTAATAAATACTGAAAACAACAAAGGTCCTAACACAGAACCTTGGGGCACTCCAGCACCCACTGGAAGCCACGACGATCTAGTGCCATCCACCCCTGTGACAGCCTGAGATCGACACGAGAGGTAAGACGCAAACCACCGAATAACGGTATCCGATAAATTAGCCATTTTTAGTTTCTGCAGCAAAAGCCTATGACTAATAGTATCGAACGCACGGCTAAAGTCAAAGAGGATAACAATAGTTATCATGCGATTGTCTATTGCTTGCCTGCAATATTCAGATACATATAATAGTGATGTTTGCGTGCTGTAGTCTTTACGGAAACCCGATTGGTGAGAATCAAACCAATTACTGTTATTCAGGAACCCCAGTAGCTGATTGAAAACAATACGTTCTAGTATTTTAGAGAAAGCAGGAACAATAGCGATAAGTCGGTAATGAGCAGGAGAAACAGGGTTAGTAATTTTGCTAATTGGTATCATCAATGATATTTTCCAGTCAGCAGGAAAGATGGATAAATTAAGCGATTCATTGAAGAGATGAACTATGTCAGGGGCAATGACAGGGAATGATTTGATGTAAAAACTAATAGGTATCTAATCAGAGCTACATGCCTCCGACTTTGCTTCCGACAAACGTGCAGCTACGTCCTCGATGGTGACATTAGCGAAGAAAAATCTACTATCGTTAAAATCTCCGTGATAAAAGTCTTCATCGAAATTTAGGTCGAAAAGATCAGTGTAAGGAGAAACAGAAGCTGTGGGAAAGCAATTGAGTTCATCCAAAGTGCACAACGGTTTAACAGCTTTATTGGAAGCCACCAGATCAAAGTTGCGCAACTCCCTCCACATGGTCTTAGCATCCCGAATAGTAGTAAGTTTGTTTCGATAGTAGTTTGCCCTCGCTAATACCCATGCCTGCTTATTAGCCTTATTAGCAGAAATGAGTCTAATTCTTAAGGAGGGGTCCCTGGTCCTGCGATAAGCACATTAAAGGCTATTTCTCTCGTATTTAAGTCTAAGAAGCTGAGGTGAAATCCAAGGGGAAGGCTTGTGAGTCTGTGTAAAGGTGTGCTTAGGGACGTGCTTATCAAAAGAGAGAGAGAGAGAGAGAGAGAGAGAGAGAGAGAGAGAGAGAGAGAGAATTGAATTGAATTGAAAATTTTTATTTATGTTCTGGCTAGATAAGCCGTAAACAATTATACAATATAATATTTTACAATGGATACTTATAGACTAAATGTTCTCTCATATACAGTTTCGAGTTCGGTAAAGGTAAACCATATATGTCTATATATACGATGAGATATAAGTTGCAAATTTGGCTAGATTCTCAATTTTCCCCATCAGCGACAAGTAGATAATTATAGTAAGATCTTTTGAATGATTGGAGTGAAGTGGAATTTGCAATAGTTTCGGGAATCGAGTTCCAGTTTTTCATGCCGGTCACCCAAAAGGGATTCCGGTAGTAATTTGTGCGGCAAAACGGAAGATCGAATGTTTCTCGACGACGAAGGGATCTCCGCAGATCAGGATTTGGTAGAACAAAGCGACGATATAAATACTCTGGGCGATGGGTGGTCAGCAAGGAGTACACTAGACAGCCCAGGAAATATGTTCGCCGTGTACGAATCGTTAACCAGTTTGCTTGTCGTCTGAATGGGGCCAGTGCTACATCTCGTCGCAGATTGTAATCGTTGATTTCCCCCCCCCCCCCCCACCCCCCCCCCCCCCCACCCCCCCCCCCCCCCACCCCCCCCCCCCCCCACCCCCCCCCCCCCCCACCCCCCCCCCCCCCCACCCCCCCCCCCCCCCACCCCCCCCCCCCCCCACCCCCCCCCCCCCCCACCCCCCCCCCCCCCCACCCCCCCCCCCCCCCACCCCCCCCCCCCCCCACCCCCCCCCCCCCCCACCCCCCCCCCCCCCCACCCCCCCCCCCCCCCACCCCCCCCCCCCCCCACCCCCCCCCCCCCCCACCCCCCCCCCCCCCCACCCCCCCCCCCCCCCACCCCCCCCCCCCCCCACCCCCCCCCCCCCCCACCCCCCCCCCCCCCCACCCCCCCCCCCCCCCACCCCCCCCCCCCCCCACCCCCCCCCCCCCCCACCCCCCCCCCCCCCCACCCCCCCCCCCCCCCACCCCCCCCCCCCCCCACCCCCCCCCCCCCCCCCCCCCCCCCCCCCCCCCCCCCCCCCCCCCCCACCCAACCGGAAAGTCAAACCACCAAATTAAGAGTGGTGTTCAACGCCTCGTCATTAACGAGCAATTTTACATCACTCAACTCTCATCTCATGACCGGACCCAAGTTACAGCCAGAACTCTTCACTATCTTTTCTCAATGGCGTGCTTATGAATTTGTATACTGCGCGGATATCGCGCGCATGTACCGGCAAATATTAGTACATCCGGCAGATTGCAATTACCAGCGCATTCTAAGGAAGCCTGATCCCAAAGCCCCTCTACAAGAATATAAGTTAGTGACCCTCACCTATGGTACGGCATGTGCCCCATATATTGCTTTGAGAGTTATCCAGCAATTAGCACACGATGATGGTCATCTGTTTCCTCTGGGAAAACAAATACTACATAGGTTCATGTACGTTGACGACTGTCTTTTTGGCGCCAGCGATGAATCTACCCTAAACCACATGCGTGAAGAGTTATGCAATCTCTTAGCACGAGGTCATTTTCATCCGCGAAAATGGGGAAGTAACACGACTTCGCTTCTAGCCAATATCGATCATACTGATCATGGTCTGGCTTGGAGCCAATCTAACTCGCCAGATCAAAGCGTCAAATTGCTCGGCTTATTATGGAAGCCCCAATCAGATTCCTTCACTTATCAAGTGAATTTACCTCCTCATCCATTAATTACTAAACGTACGGTATTGTCAGTCATTGCACGTTTGTTTGATCCATTGGGATGGATATCGCCAGTGGTAATAAGAGCAAAAATCTTTTTGCAAGACCTCTGGCGATCAGACCTCTTATGGGATGACCCTCTCTCAGAACAGCTCGCTCGTCAGTGGGTTGAAATAAACGACGATCTACCTGCACTCTCAGGCATAACCATTCCTCGTTGGATCATGCTGCAGCCGCAGTGTGAAAGTACTATTCACGGGTATTCTGATGCATCAAAGTCAGCATACGCGGCGGTCATATATATTCGGTGTAGTCATCAGGATGGCTCGATTAGTACTTCTATACTTGCAAGCAAAACTCGAGTGGCTCCAGTAAAAACAAGGACGATCCCTCATCTAGAACTGTGTGGTGCACTGCTTCTCGTAGAACTGATGGGGGTACTATGCAATATTCCGGAATATGGGTGTTCTCGTCAATATTGTTGAACAGATGCCACGATAGTTCTGTCTTGGTTGAGTCGTGAGCCGTCAAAACGAGACGTATTCGTAGCGAATAGAGTCTCGAAAATCCAAACCCTTTTACCGGCTGCAGAGTGGCGTCATGTCCCCACTGCAGAAAATCGTGCGGATCTAGCCTCACGTCGTGTAACAGCGAAAGAGTTAGACTCATTGTCTCTATGGTGGAGAGGCCCGTAGTGGTTATCACAAGCTCCAGAATCGTGGCCTCGTCCCTTTATTCCCTCCGCAAGCTGTGATCCTGAGGAAAACATCATCTTAGAGCCCGTTCACCATACTCACACCCACTCTATTTTTGATGTTATGCTCGCCCATTGCTCGGCATGGCCGAAACTCGTCCGTGTATTTGCATACATTTTACGATGGTTCAAATTTCGGCCATCAAATCAGGCGACTCGCCCACGAAAGCCGTGTATACGTATCGACGCTGAAGAATTCCGAAATGCAGAACTTTATGCATTCGGCCACTTGCAGCGACTACAGTTCTTCAGCGAAATGAATCAAATAACAGCCCATTTACCTCTCAATAAAATAAGTCCCCTACTTCCTCTCGATCCACTGTTGGACGATAAAGGACTGCTACTCGTCGGAGGACGTTTAACGCGTTCCAATTTGGATTATACCGTTAAACATCCAATCATTTTAAAAGATCACCCTGCAACTCGTCTTTTCGTACAATTTGCACATGCGCGTTGCCTGCATGGAGGACTGCAACTGACGCTGAGAACTCTTCGTCAGCAAGTGTGGATAATTCGTGCTCGTCAGATTTCTCGGGCAGTCATCGCTAAATGTGTGATTTGTTCCCGGTTGAGAGCAGCCACTGCAACGCAACTAATGGGTGTCCTTCCTCCCGCCCGGGTTGTTAATCCTGAAAAAGCATTTCTTCATTGCGGCGTGGATTATGCCGGACAGTTTTCGATTTGTGAAAGTCGTGGTCGGGGCAAACATGCACATTCGGCTTATGTATGCCTGTTCGTATGCATGGCGGTCCGCGCAATACATGTCGAATTAGTCTCAAATTATTCCACAGCTGCATTCCTAGCAGCTTTTAAACGATTTGTCGCCCGACGTGGGTTACCTCACGTAGTATATAGTGATAGAGGCACAATCTTTCAGGGTGCCGATTCCGAACTACGACGGGCGTTTTACGCTGCGATCCAGGATCCAACATTTCAGAATTTTTTAGCCACGCGTGGAGTTAGTTGGCAGTGTATCCCTCCTGCGGCACCTCATTTTGGCGGCCTCTGGGAGGCTGGCATTCGCAGCGTCAAGCACCATCTAAGACGCATCGTTGCCAACCATTCTCCCACCATTGAGGAGTTTTCAACTCTACTATGCCAGATCGAGGCGTGCCTTAATTCTCGACCACTCGGAAACCTTCGCGATGATCCCGACGATCTTACGGCTCTTACTCCAGAGCACTTCCTTGTTGGACCTCCAGGTGAGCTTACGGCTCCACCTGAACCGTCGCTTCTGAAATTGAATATCAATCGTTTGTCTCGCTGGCAAATGTATCAGCAATTGTTAGAAACATTCTGGGAGCGATGGAGTTCATATTACGTGACCTCCCTCCAACAACGAACCAAATGGCGACTCAGAACTGAGCCAATTCGCTTAGGTCAAATGGTTCTCCTGCGTCACGAAAATTATCCCCCAACTAAATGGCATTTAGGTCGAGTTATTCGGTGCCATCTGGGGAGTGACGGTTTGGTACGAGTGGTGACGGTGCGTACTGCAACGTCTGTTCTTGATCGTCCACTGTCAAAAATTGCACTCCTTCCGGTGGTGCACGATGACCCATGATTTACCGTCTTAGCTATAAGTATTAAAACTCTCGATAGTTTATTGCGTTTAGACATAAGTTGATACCGCACCGGTTGGGCTTTAATTTTTCTCCTGTCTGTATACGCGCGGTATTTGCGTAATTATAGACTCTGATCACGTCTAGGGGGCCGGTAATGTTCAAAAACTGATCAAATTCGCGCTCTAGCGATTGCTGCGTCATCTATTTGATGCAGATTAGTGGTAACTTTTGTTTATTGTAATTTTCGACTCGGAACCCGACATGATGTACCACGAACTGCTTGCGCGCCTCTCCAGTCAGTCTCGATTTGAAAACCACCGAAGGCGGACCTTGCTCCAAATTGACTAATATCGACACGTACCTCTTACATGCAGTTAGAGCGCACTTCACATTTTTCGCGGCTTCAGTTAGGAGCGGATATTAAACCGAAAGTGGACCGAACCGCAAGCTCCAGCGCAGTTAGTTTTGCATTTGCAAGAAATTAACTTGAGCAGTTCTTCAGGAGCTGGCGCGGCTGTCGTCGGGATGGGTTGGAGACCTGCAGATGTTTTACGCCAACCCCAGTCTTCCGGATCCATGTAATTTCCTATCCACGTTTAGACCTGGTGATATGCCCGCATTACATGCTGTGTCAAGGAGGTTTTACTTGGAGGAAGATTCGCTAAATTACTTTTATTTTCGACGCCGACTTCACAAATTGCTTGAATCGCAGAGTGTCCAAACATTTTTCGTCCTTTGAACCACCGTACAAAGCGATCGAAAATAATTCGCCAGCATTTAATGAGCAAGTTTTCATTAATATTTTTCTCTTGAATAAGCTTAACTGCAGATAGCAAATCCGGACGATTGTTTAAAATGGTTATGTGCTTTAACTTCCCAATATTAAAAAAGCACGAAGTGATATCGCACCCGCTGAACGCATGCAAAAACAATACGTTATTGCGTATGGAATCTGATTATTGAAGACTTTCAGGACCAAATAGTGCTTCTGCCGTTTTGCCTTTCGCAGGCTTTCGGAAATAAATCCTGGAGTTTTTCGGGGCAAGTGCAGTGAGTAGCACAAGAAGATCGATGTCTTCCCCGATTATTTTAACCGAGTCATAGGTAACTAATTTCTGTAATGCAGTATTGACTATTAGCACGTCCGCATCCTCGACAGCTTGTTCGACTTCGATCCCAGACCTAATGAAGAAATCCCCCAACATGTTGACCAACTTTCCCTTGTTATCTTCATTGGAAAGAAATTGATCTTGCGAGATAGTTGGCACTGTGCTTACATCGAACGCAAAATCTGGACATCTTTGTTTTCGTTTGCGTCTTATTCTTTCGGCTGCTTTCGTTCCTGCCATGGGCAAGTGCTGTTCCGAAGTCGCACACATCATTCCTGCAAAGTCTTCCATTTGTTCCCACACAGTTTGCAGAGACACCATTCCTAAAACCCACGCCGAGATAGAAATCTCCGACAAGCCTCTGTGGTGTAATCTACCAGACGTCCACAATGACCGCATTAAAACCTGTTCGATTGTCTGGTCTGACATAATGCCGGACCAGAATTTTTCACTTCTGCGAATCGTGAAATATCCCTTGTTGGTAAAATTTTCAAATTCGGCAGTAGGTATTTTTTTGTGCAACTTTCGCATTTCTTGTAGATAAAGGTGGGCTGATTTGGCGCACAAAAAATGCCCACTAGCGTGGAAGTATGGGAGCGTTTTCTGTATTGTCTCCAAATGAAGCTCCCAATTTCCAGAGCGCTCAGCCTCAAGAAAGTTCTTCACCAAAGTCACCATTTCGAAATACTGTATCCACAATTTAGAAGTAGGGCTTCTTGTTTTCAATGTTGTTAGTTGATTTTTCAACTTGTCCATCGCTGATTTCACTACTGAATCTTCCGGGGCTGTCAGAACAGTCGGCCGATTAAGAGCATTTCCATAGCCATCCAATGCGTCGCGTTCTTCATCAGTGAAATCCACCGAGTCAAGAATGATCTTAGCCAGAGACAAATGCGTCAAGGTATGAGCACGCACTGCTCTTGAATATTCATGCCCCGTGAGCATTTTTTAAACACTATTTCCGGCGTAGACCACTTCCAAAAGCTCTTGCAGTCCACTGCCAGCCATAGTAAATCCTATATATCCCAGAAATGACATGACAAGATGGAATCCACCGAGCCTTACGATTACATTCTTCAGTTCTGATCTACTATCGGCAGCTGACACTATATCTCATGCTTTCCAAAATAGCGATTAGTCGAATGTTACGAAGATGGATTTTTGCTTCGCGAGCTTGCCTCTCTTAATCGCTTCAAGAAGTGTTGAATAAATAGTGTCATACTCTGAAGGTGGTTAATGTACGAATGGAACGCACATGATTTTTGAAGTACTGTACGGCAAAGCCGACGTCACTTGCTCCATAAAGCCATTCCACCCAGGATGGTCCGGAGCACATATACATTTTCCGTAATGCCATATGAAGTCTGGCACAGTAGGTAGAATGTCATGGGAAATGGCATACAGTTCATTGACATTTTCGACTTTAATGGTCTTCAAGCCAGCTAATTGATGTTTTCGGTATTGGATGACTGGAATCGTCCCCATTCTTGCCATTTCTGCAACCGATTTTCTCGTTGTGATTCGGGGTATCATCGAATCTTTTTCAACAACACTCGATGGAGTGATACAATGAATTCCACCCATAGAGTGGAAAGTTTCCCGTCCATCCAACGTATCCGTATTGAATTCGGCATTGTTGAACACAAATTGGGAAAAAGAATTTTCTAAAATTTTCCGTTCTCCTGCATGAATACTGGAATTTTCGAAAATGCCAATATCGGTATACGATGCGCGAAATCCCATGTTCGTTAAAATATTTATGAGATTTTTAGATGCGTATTTCTTATATAAAAAAGCGCCTACGCCGATTTGAAGGGGGGGGGGGGGGCAGAAACGACCGTGGTCGTACACTCGTCATTATTGCATGCGCAATTGACATACACTTTCTTTCTCACGAGATTGATGAACCACGTTTTTTGTTGTTGGTGATTATTTCCGACAAGAGCACTTGCAAAGATTCCGGCACAGCAGACTTCACATTTTTCATAAATTCGTCGGGATGGGGGTTGTTCTCTGTATCACAGATTATCGAGCGAATGTCTGAAAGAATAATAGCTGCAGCTTCGCGAACAACTCGAAGCATTTCTTGTCGTCGATCTGCTTTTCTGTCTTCGTACCATTTTTCGCTGAGCAGTTTATAGCTGACATTTCTGAAGCACACGATTGTTCCACGTTTTTTCCATTCAACAAGAATAATATCTTCACCGTACTTTTTCTTCAATTGTGCTTCTACGGTTTTCTTAAGTGGAGGAAGATCTACAGTCACTTGATCCACCAGTAGTGTCTGCAATGAAAACTGACATTCGCTGGAATTCTCTTCCAGATAATCATAAATTTCTTCCATCGCTGCATCGACGATGTCACCAGAAGGTCTTACTCTTTTAATTCGCGACGGTGCTCTAATTACGAGTTTGTAACACTTTGCGTGGTATCTACTTTTCACGGCTACCAGGTCAGTTGCTTCATTAAGACGCTCTTTAATTGCCGCAGCCTTATCATCATTGCGGTCCTTCAGTTTTTCCAAAATGTCGTTTTTCGACGTACTACACTTCATCAAACTAATTTTAAGGCGCTTATCAGATGGCACTTTCAAGAGTACTTCTGTGTCTTCACCACAAAATAAGCACTTTCTTTCGAAATCGAACGTCGGCTGAGTTTCAAGTGTCTCTTCGCCCTGTTCTGCAAGTCTTTGACGCTGTTCAGCACATCGTCGAGAAGCAGTCAATACGGATCTTTCTTTTGTATAACCTTTGTAACAGTTGCTATGGACAACTATTTCATTCGCCTGTTGCAATTTTTCACGAATATTATCATCTCCCCTTCTCTCAGACGCCAACAGGAAAGTTTGTATCCCTTTAGCTTTCACAACGCGAATATCTGTCCCTAAAGGTTTATTACACACTAAACAATTTGAGTCACTCATTTTAATGTTTTTAAAAACACAATAACTACAACTTTAGAAAATATTCTTTTCAAAATGCATCCGCACGCTACACTGTACAAAGACAGAACTGCGGAACGCGGCAAAAACGGACGCCGGCACCCGGCAGCTGTTCAAACACGTCGAGACACGACCTTCCTAATCTCCGCATTCCAATGGTCGAGATGACGTATTGTTTTTTTCCCAGGTACAACAGATGGGGTCCTTTCAGACATTCCTTACGAATATAACACTACATTAACGAAACACAATTTTAAAATAAAACGAAAATCATTACTTCGTTACTATTATCTCATCTTTATTTATTTCTTTATATATTATTATTTATGTTTTACATATTTTTTATATTTTTTTTATGTACTACTATTACTATTATTATTATTATTAATTATTTTATGAATGCAAACTTTTTACATATATTAGGTTTATCTCTTTACAGGATGTAAAACATATAAACTTTTCACGGCCGCGCTAAATCCTCTGTTACATTCATAAATATTACGCGGTAGCGCTAGGTCACAAATTTGGCGCCCTCTGCAAGGCGCAATTTTCAATTAAATGAGGCGACTAAAAAATGGAAATCGTTCGTTTTTTTGTCGCCTACAACTTTTGTTTGAAGAATTTTTCGATATTTCGCCACTGAAATTAATTAGAAGCAAAAAACGAAATTTTTCGGAGTTATCGCATTTTTAGTGAAAAATCACGTTTTTGGCCGCCATCTTTGAAGCTCGACCTCTAGGGTGGTGCAAATTTCAGGTTAAGCTTTTTTTGACCTCTCCTTTGAGATAAAAAAAAATTGCTACTCCATTCACTTTCCATCTTAAAAGCTAATTTGACTGGACTATTATTATGAAAGTTTATGCGGTATTTTTAGACTATCAAATTACTTATATAGTTTATAAAGATCGTTAAAAGCGTAAAAACCGGCACTTTTCCCATTATAACGCTTCCGTATCAAAAACAGAGCAAAAAAGAGTAAAATTGCCATAAATATTTTCTGTCGACTGTGAAATTTCCTACAAAAAAGTCAGTGGCAGCGATAGTGTAACATTAATAGTTTGGCCAGAAATAAAGTACGAATTTAAACAGAATATTGCGAATACTTTAAATTGGTTTATCGATCAAACTGCAAGTTGACGTTCTAGTGTTAATTCTGGCTAAACTATTAACATTAGACTAGGGCTGCCCTCGACTTTTTTGTAGAAAATTTCAAGCTCGGCAGAAAAGCTTTAGTGCAATTTTACCCTATTTTGCTCTGTTTTTGATACGGAAACGTTAAAATGGAAAAAGTACCGGTTTTTACGCGTTTAACGATCTTTATAAACCATATAAGTAATTTGATGGTTTAAAAACAATGCATAAACTTTCTTAATGATAGTATGAATCTATATCTATTCAGAAAAAAAATTTATTTTTACGCTCCTTTATTTTTAATCATCATTTGAAAAGTTAAAAGTGCCGCAGGAGCGCTACCCGCCCGGTTTGGGTGAGCAGCGCTCCCAAAGGCTTTTCCGTCCATCTTTATCCGAGGTAAGACCCACGACGTACCGACCGTGGATAGGAGCTGACGGTACCGATAACTGCCGACGGGGGTCGGCAGCGGTCCCAAATTCGTACCTTCACCCAGGAGAAGGTGATATGAAATGTAGGAGAATAATCGCTTGTTCGAATTAATTAATCAAGATATTAATTAAAACATTCATCGAGTACCGTGATAACAAGTGGTTACGTGCCCTCGAGAAAAAAGTGCAGTGTCGGATTTTTTTTTTTTGCAACATTCGTGCAAACATAACCTAGTGAATAGACGTGGTCAACCTACGTTTCCCCCGGTTGCCGGGAGGAATAAAGACAATGGCAGAGACCAAAATGGATTTAGGAGATGATGAGATGGGCGAGAAGCTCAATGAGAATACGAACAAGAATATAAACAAAGGGAAAAGAAGTCGTGATGAATAAGGAAATGATGACGAAAGAGTGAAGAGAGAGAGAAGCAGTCCGAACCAAAAGCTAGAAAAGGAAGGATACGGTGTAATAAGTAAGGGTCCTTACAGTGTTTGGGTACAGTGTTACCAGATGCCTTGACGTCTTTTTCTGGAGTGTGCTTACCAAAAGTCTCGAGATTTCTGGAGATATTAGTAGGGAGGACGTTTTTCCCAAATCGATTTTTATATCGCTTTTTAACAATGTTCCGCCGTTTCCGTGTTTCCGCAAATCAGTGTGCGTGGGACTCCGGCATAAGGGCTAATACCCAGAACAAGACATAAGACGCACGACTTAAGCGCAAGAACTGCTATTGGCAGAGTAAAGACTTACGTCTCCGCTTAGCCAATAGCAGTTCTTACGTTTTAGTCTTGCGGCTTACGTCTGGGTCTGGGTTACGTAACAGGTCACGGGTTAAGCTAGGTATTAGCGGTACTAGCGGTTTAAAAACACGGAAACGGCGGTACATTGATTGTGCAAAATGACTCCCCTTCAGATTAGTTTTATGTTTCGCCGCGAGGACGCCACACACGCTAGGTAACAGGGCGAATAACAAAGTTTCCGCGTTTCCGCATCTCATCTTCTTCGTGTCCCTGGGATTCATTTTCGTTGGCTACACTGAAGATGTCATTTTATCCACATACGCTATTGGTCAGTTTGCGGATAATGCAGTAATTGTGATGTCTGAAGCATTTGAATTTCTATATACGTAACACTGATATATTAAGAACTCTAAAATTCAACTTTCTCATATTTTTGTTGTGAAACTTGTAATTTCTGAAGATTTTTATATGGTAAAAAGGTAATGATAATGACACTAATAAAAAAATAAATACAATATCTAACCTAAAACAGCTGATCTGAAATTGATTGTACTTGAACAGAAAATATGAATGAAATTAGCAGCGACGGGTCATCATCGAACGAATTGACGGCAAAAAGACAAAAATTGCAGGTGTGTAAAAAACGATCGTCAAAAAGATATGACCAAAAATATAACAGCTTATGGGAACAAATTCATAATTACAAAAACTGGATAAGCAAGGAGAATACTTTTTTTATTGCAAAGTGTGTACGAAAGACTATAGCACGAAAGGTGGTAAAAGTGATGTAAAAAAACATTATAATTCTAAGGCTTATAAGAAGAATGCCACACAAGTTAACCTTCAACAACCTATAGATGATGAACTGAAAGAAAGCACAAATACAGAGTCAAAATTGAAAGAGGCCTCCATCAAAATTTCTGCGTATGTCGTTGAGAATAATCATTCATTTGCTTCCGTTGATCACTTAGTCTTATAAAAGATATTGGTAAAGATCCACATGTAGTCGAAGAATTATCGTACAATCGAACAAAATGTGAGGCTATAGTTAAAAATGTAATCGGAATTTATAATTTTGAGGAAACTTTGAAAACGTTACAAAAAAATAAATTTAGTTTAATAATTGATGAATCAACAGATATAAGTTCGACAAAAAATTTGGCATTAATTGTAAGATTTTTTGATGAGCACATATTCGATCAATTTTTAACGTTACTTCCCGTCTCTGAAGCTACTGCTAATAACCTGTACAAAATCATGACAGATTTTTTTGACAAACATGATACTCCATGGAAAATTAATTTGATTGGTTTTGCAGCTGATGGGGCTAATAATATGTTTGGACAATATCATTCAGTGTGTGTACTTTTTCAAAAAGCCATTCCAAACCTGTTTGTAATGAAATGCACATGTCATTCATTTGCAAAATGCTGAAGTTATGCTTGTGAAAAATTACCCCGTTACATTGAAGATTTGGCCAGAGATATCTATAATTATTTAAATTTAAGTTTCAAAAGACAAACCGAGTTTAAAGAATTTCAAGAATTCTTGAATCTTAAGCCACATAAAATTTTACAATTAAGTCAAACTAGATGGTTGTCTCTTTTAAGTGTTGTAAAACGATTATTGGAACAATATGACAGTCTAACTTTGTATTTTACCAATGTGTCATTCACAGATAGGCTTACAATGCCTGATACTATTTTGATGAGGTTAAAGGAACCTATAACAAAATTATATTATCAGTTCTTCGAATTTGTTCTGCCATTTTTCAATGGCTTGAATATAGAAATGCAAAGTGAAGAACCTAAGATTTATCAGTTATACGCTAAGGTGTGTAATATATTGAAAACTCTATATGATTGTTTTATAAAATCTCATCATTTAAAATCGGTTAATGTTGAAAATGTTAATTTTCATAATCCACACAATTATTTACCATTAGAAGAAATATATCTTGGAGCAACAGTCTCTATTGAATTGAGTAAAAAAGCAAATCGAATCGATACCATTAAAATTCAAGAGTTTAGAAAAAATTGCTTGCAATTTTATATAGAAGCGTGTGAACAAATCCTAAAGCGTTTCAATTTGAAGGACGAAAGTTCAAAAGCCATAAAAAATCTTTCCGTGCTTGATCCCGTTTGCGTGTTGAGTGGAGACGTTGCGTCTATAGCCCCATTAGTATCTTATTTTCCAAATTTAGTACAATCCAAAGATTTAAATGCGATTGATAACGAATGGAGACTACTAAAAAACTTCGAATTTCTAGCTGAGCCACCAAAGTCTGCTGAAAAATTCTGGATAATGATAAATAGTTTAAAATGCGGGGATGACACGCCAAAATTTCCTTTGTTGTCTAAATTTGCACTGGATCTAATGTGTTTGCCACATTCTAGCGCAACTGTCGAAAGACTATTTTCAGTAATTAATTTAAACAAAACGGAAATTCGAATAGATTAGAAACGCCTGCATTAGAGGGTATTTTAAGAACAAAAGCACACTTAAAACGTAACCAAGAAAACTGTTATATTATAAACGTTAATAAGGATATGCTTAAAAAGCACAATAAATCAATGTATGAAAAAACATAATTTTGTACCAGCGGACATTATAGATTTTAAGAATGTAATATTCTTATCTTGCATATATAATTTATGTACCGTATTTTATTTTAAATTACTAATAAAAATTTGGGTTTACTTAAAATGTTCATCTAGAAAGTATTTATAGAAGGATCCTTTTTTAATTAAAAATTACTTCATCGCATAATTTTTACACGATTTCTGTAAATGAATTTATTATTTATTGAAACGTTTGCCTATTTTTCTGTAGATTTTCATAAAAGTTCTGTAGATTCAAAATTTATCTGGAGATTTTCTATACAGAATCTGTATTCTGTAGTTCTTCCAAAATTTCTTTGGATGTACAGAAATTTCTGAAGGTGTGGCAACACTGTTTGGGTACGAGACAGAGAATATTCGTCTTAGCCGTTTAATATATACAAGGTAGGAAAAATCGTTCTTGGAAAATCCGAATCGATAATCGAAGTGAAAAGAGACGGCAGATTTAAAGGCGTTATAGTCTTTAAAAACAGCGAAGAAGCTAACAAAGCCCTGGTGGACGAAACATTTCAAGAAAAGAAACAAATGACATTCATTCCGGGCTTTAAAAAAATAAGAAAAGGGGTCTGCGTGGAATTCCTATCGACATTAGCGAAGAAGAAATTTAAGAAGGAATTAGAGCCAATGCACCCGTAAATGAGGTTAGACGACTGAAGAGGAAAAATAGGAATACGTATGGAGACGAAGATGAAATTACACCAGCGACGTCAGTGCTAGTTACCTTCGCCGGTGACATATTACCGAAGGAAGTCAACCTGTTTTTGGTGAAAACAAAAGTAGACCCTTATATAAGTAGACCAATGCAGTGCTATAACTGCTTTAGATTTGGACACATGGCAAAGTCATAGAGGAGTAAGAAACATTGTGTGGCGTGCGGTGAATTAGAATGTTACGTCTTCGTAACCATTGTATTTCCGAATACAATTTTATCTCTAGCTCGCCCTAGCAAGCTGGAACGAAAGAGAACGACCGACACCTGAGTCAATAAACATTAGTAATAGCTACCGGAGTAAAGACGCGGCGCTCTATGACTTATTTCTTGTATCAAATACAGAATTAAGTCATACAGTACAGTACGATAGACCCTCTTCCAAACGTTCGAGATAAGCATGCGTGTACCTAATCCTTCGCTTGACGCATATGCATGTAGCGTCGCACCTCCATCGCATTTCTCGTATAAGCGTTAAACAAATAAACTCTCGATTTCCTCAGCGAAAGGAACGGTCTCGCCCTAGGCAGGCTAGAAACGGAGGAATGACCAACATCTAAATGAACGAATACCGGCGATAACAATCGTCGAGAAGATACAGCGTTTAACAAACGCAATATTCAAAATTGTAGGAGATGAGACTGCCGACGTTTCCACTCGTTCGAGATAAAGCATGCTTGTGCTTACTCGTTCGCTATGTATGTGTCCCCTTTTCTAGGAAATTAAAATTCGACATAACGAAATGTTACCGAAATTACGAACAATGATCCCATTCTCCTCCTTCATCCTTTTCGATATAGATTCCTACATCAGTCCTTATCAAAATACCTATG
Organism: Trichopria drosophilae; assembly: GCA_030407085.1. Taxonomy (NCBI): domain Eukaryota; kingdom Metazoa; phylum Arthropoda; class Insecta; order Hymenoptera; family Diapriidae; genus Trichopria; species Trichopria drosophilae. The sequence goes on from CM059582.1 coordinate 197,579,869, forward strand.
AAAGAGGGGAGAGGATATAAATATTACCCACTAGACCAAGAGGGGGTAGTAATCATCAATTGCCTATCGAAGAAGCAGTTACCGAGACATCCACAATCTGTCTTCCGGATTCGAGTTCGGACTACCATCGAAAAATCTTCAACAAAACTGTTTTCGAAAAGTTCGGGCACCGGTTCGCGTGGTGAACTGTTAACAGTGTCAGCGGATCCAGAATCGGCTCTCTTTCCTTGGTGCCACACATCTGTTCCAGTGCTTCAATTTGGCTGGGACTGCAGATCTTCGGAAACACTGATCACCGACCTGAAGGTCCGGTATTCCACCACACCGAACCCGGAAACCAGAAGAACCTAGGCTCTCCTTCCTTGGCGCCACAATAGCAACTTTATTCGGATAAAAGTGAGTAGTCCATTATAATTTCTCTAAATTTCCATTTATAAAACCTCTACCCCTTGCCGTTAATGAATTTGTGTATCCCTTCGTAACCTACCTCCTGATAAAACCCCTTTATTTTTTTTCTTCCTCTCCAATTTTCTTCGTTCCTCTCCTATCACACACATACTTATATATATATATATGCATGTATGTATTTACGATCCTAGCATATGTGAGACGAGCTACGATCTCATAAGAAAGAAACAGTGACGCGGTTGAGACCGGTCACAACTCCCATGTTTTAGCATTTTTTTGTGTTTTTTTTTGTTTATTTAACAATCCACTTTTGATTATCCGAGGTTCTCTCGAGATAATCCTAGGGAAACAATTTTTTTTTGCGCGTAGCGACTCAAACGCCTAACTGGCCGCCCTTGGTGGTCGGATAACGCGTAGGAGTCAGTAGGGGCGCAACACTTCCACTCCATTTCTTTTATAATATCTCGCTATTTTTTTTCTTAATATTTTAGTTATTTCGGTTCGCGATTTTCCAGTAATATTTTCATACCCCTTTTCTTTTCTCCTTTTTCCAGTGCCGAAGCCACGCAGCTTCTTTCGAAAGCAGAAACAAGAACGCGAGCGAGCCGCCAGGGAAGCCGCCAGGGAAGCCGCCCTCAACCCTTTCCCCGAACTTCGAACCAATCGCGCCCCCGAATCACTGCCTGCTCCTAAACCCTTTATTCCTTCCTTGCACCCTCCCGGGTTTTTTGGCCAGTTCAGGGTCATTCGACCGGTTGATCCTCGTCCTCCTTCACCTTCAACGGACCCATTTTATCCAATGCCTCTCGATACGCAACTTACCCCGAAAGAGCTATTCGCCCCGCCGCCCGGTACACTTTGTCGCGAGCGAGCCCGTAGCTCCAGTATTATTGACGTCCACGGAGGACCTAGTCCTCCGTTTTTGTAAAAACAGATGCAATAAAAAATAAACGTTCGTTGTATCTTTACACAACTGTCTTTATATATTTTTGTCTCGGTTCTAACCTACCCGTTTCAGCAGCACAGCAGCCCCGTTCACAAACAACCCAGGATCGAGTTTCATTTCTCGACCGCCCTTTCAGCGTTACAAAATCGGGTAAGTACTTCGATTTTCCGACGCAACAAGAACATGGAGGAGAATGTGTTGGTTTAACACCAAGGTGTGGAAATTGTAAAGGATCACACAAATCAATTGACAACAGATGTTCAACGTTTCAAAAGAACAAAATGGTTAACGAAAAGATGGCGTATGAGAATATTTCCTACGCTGAAGCCCGTCAAGAAATATTTGGGATAAACGACCCACCTAAGAAAAGCAACGAAGAATTCCCCCGTTTAAGGAATAGGTACGAAAACCGTGAAGAATTGTACAGCGGAGTAACAAAGAAGGTACCTACACATCCCGAAGGACACATTACACAAAGCACGAAGAAGATCTTCGGCGAGACAAATATCAATAGTAATGGTAATGACGAGAAAAGTGGAGAAACTGAAGAGACACAGAAAGGAAAGGAGACAGTACAAATGATACTGGCGATACCAAGCACGTCCCCTAATTTGAGCCAGGAAAACACCACAAAATCCGACCACAACAAAGAAAGTGTGATAGAAAATAAAATTGATAATCCAAATAGTGTGAAAATGAACAGAATATATACATCACCGAACTTATTAACAACGAACAATTTATTAAATAAATTTTCAAGTGTAAATATGAAGGATGTCAAAGTGTATAGCAATTGTAAGAGTAGTTCGACAATAACTAATAAGGGTAAGTAAAAATATTCTGCTTAAGTTTAAATCTACAAATCCTTTCATCAAAACAATTATGGCGAATTCGCAATTAAGAATTCTGCAATGGAACTGTCGTAGTATAAGGAATAAAATCGAACTACACAACAAAGCAAAAACTTTGATATAATCATGATCGTAGAAACGTGGCTAAATTTCAACGATATTTTTCATTTAAAAGGGCTTAATACCGTGAGATTTGATAGAAAGTGTAATAGGGGAGGGGATTTAGCCTTCTTTATTAGACAGGAGATTATCTCTAATGTATTAGATCTTAAGATAAAAAATTCACCATTAGAAATGGGATCGGTAGTTATTAACTCCAGCCTAGGGGAAATTTTATTAACTATATGTTATAGACCTCCAGATCAACGAAATAATATGTCAATAAATGATTTTGAGAAACTAATGAAAGTAATCAAGGATTATGGTTCAAAACATTATATTTTATGCGGAGACTTTAATGCTCATCATCCTCTAGGGGGGGGGGGGGGGTGGATACTACATCTTGTAGGAATGGCAAAATAATAGCCGATAATTTGGACTTAGAAGAATTTATTATCCTAAACGATAAAAGCCCCACACGTGTAACGATGTCAAATACAGGTTGCAGTTACTCAAACATTGATTTAACTATTACATCGCCAGAAATGGCTCTGATGACTGATTGGAAGGTTCTGGATGACAAGTGGGGAAGCGACCATTTTCCGATAAGCATAGGTATTAATGTTAGACCGTTAAACAAGCATAAATTGGATTATAGGTATAACTTTAATAAAATTAACTGGAATAGTTTCAATAACAAACTAGTGTTGGTGTGGTGCCTCGCTCGCTTCGCTCGCTCAGAAACTTCGACCCGGTGGAGAGTCGGCTATTCCTTCAGACTCGTTTGTTTACTAACAGCTTTCAATTATATTATAAAATTATATTGATATTTGGGGGTCCAATCATATTTAGTTCCAAGTGGCTTCCATAGATATGTTACAACAATATAGTGTTTCTTATATGTATGAAAATTGAAAATGAGCATTTTCAAAACTTCGACCCCGACAACAGGCCAGCCGAAGTATTAATAAATAAAAGTTGCAAAACACTTATTTCATGCACTTGTATTCTAATAGACTATTCGATGCATATTACATGTTTACTGTGTTTTACCAATTACTGTCAGTATTATTATGATATTATATATACAATATATATACATAGAATTCGTCAAAGATATCTTGAAAGTGTCGAAAAGATCTATGACGGATATCTTATAGATATCTATAAGACATCTTTTAGATATATCGAAATAGTTATTTTCGTATCAAGGGCGTAAAAGAACTTTGCGCCCGTAGGTGGTCTCCGCGCCCGAGGGGCTGGCAAAGACTACCCCTGGGGGGTAGGGGGTCGAAACGTCGAAATTTGATGCAAAACAATAGGGTAATTTTTTATTTGATTTTTAATTTGCTGCGATTACCAAATTCAATACTTTTTCAGACAATAGTCATAAACATTTTAAACCAGTTTTTATGGCATTATCGTTGACTTTAGGAAGAAAATGCGTACAACCTATTTTGTAGAGAATTTCATGATCTATCTTTTTTGTTTGAAACATTTTTTAATAAAACTTGTATTTTTCGAAATAAATGCAAAAAACTACAAAGAGACTTAATTGGGGCTAATTTTTTTTAGTAATGGACCGGTGGATCTGCCCCAAAATCTAATCAGATCTAAATTATGCCAAGACGCGTATTTTAAAAAAAAATTTATATCAATACGCTTATCCGTTCGCGAGTTATCGCGAGACAAAAAAACGGACGTACATACGTACAAGATCACGCACACAAATTTTTTTTATTGTTGATTTGGGTTCCTTAGGGTCTGAAACGTCGACATTTGATGAAAAACTATATGGTAATTTTTTTGCCCGAAGTGACCAAATTCAATACTTCGTCCAGACTTAGTCTGGGTCGAAGTAACTAGATAAATACAACACATACTTAAGGAGTCTTGAATTTTGTAATTTAGAATTTAACGAGAGGTATAATAGTTTCACTGGCATTCTAAACGGCTGTATCTAAATGTCCATTCCAGGATACAGGCCTAGGAGTAGGAATGTAAATAATTCATGGGGTGACACCCATCCACAAAATCGAAGAAACAATATTAAAACAAAATGTGTGTGGTGGAATGACAAATGTGAGAACGTAAAACGACAACGAAAAGCAGCGCTAAAATCCATTAGACATAGTTACACAATTGAAAAATTCATAGAAGTGAAAAGGACAGAAGCACTGGTAAAGAAAACACTTAGAGAAGAGAAGCAGAATTCGTTTAAAAATTTTTGTGAGACCATTACACCCAAAAGCAACATTTCCGGTATTTGGAAAAAAATTAAAATGTTCAAAAACGGTCTAAATAGAGAACAAAGCTGTGAAGGGAATCAAGAACAGCAAGAACACGCATTACAGACTATCGAGAGCCTATGTTCACCAAAAAAATCAATACAAACGTACTAAGACAGGTCGATAGCATGCCTGAAACTTGGAGAGACGAGAACTCAAACTTTTTGTTCGATCCTTTTTCATTTGACGAGTTATCCTATGCAATCAATACTACCAACTTAAAATCAGCACCAGGACTGGACAAATTCAACTACGAACTGATTGCAAAACTACCGGAATTTCATAAAAGAATTTTATTAAACCCATATAATGATTTCTTTCACCTTCAAATTTTTCCCGAATAATGGAACTCATATTTAGTTATTTTCATACCAAAAAATAGTAAGAAAGTCAGACCAATAGCTTTAGCATCCTGCATACTTAAAATAATGGAGAAAACGATAAAAGAACGTCTACAGTGGTGGCTTGAAACAAATAAATTACTAGCGAAAATTCAATACGGTTTTCGAGCTGGGAAATCATGCATGGATAACTTGAGCATCATCACGACGGATATACATAAGGGATTCTATAAAAAGATGGACACTCCAGCCCTGTTTCTGGATATTAAAGGAGCATATGACAATGTCATACCGGACATTCTAATCGACAATATGATTGGGCTTAAGATACCGAAACTGATATGTTCATTTGTAAAGAACTTAATCTTTAAACGCAATGTCACTTTCTCAACAGACACTAGTGGTATTAATAAAGTGCTGGGGAAAGGCCTACTGCAAGGTAGTGCCCTAAGTCCACTATTGTACGCAATATACACAAAAGAAATAGAGTCCTGCCTAGATGATAGAATTAGCGTACTTCAATTCGCAGATGATATTGTGTTATATTCAGGGGAGGAAAGGGAAAGCACACCGAACCGGGTAAAGAATTTGGAATCGGAAGCAGACAAGTTAGTCGCCTTTTTACGTAATAGAGGGCTGGAAATAGCACCGGAGAAATGCATCTTAATGGTGTTCGGTAAAGGGACGAAGGCTCGCAATAGAAACTTTAATCTTAAAATCAACAACATAACTGTAAATGAATCAGATTGTGCGAAATTCCTAGGCATGTTCTTAGATCGTCGCATGAACTGGGAAAAACATATAAATAACACAGTGAAGAAATGCAAATCGTCTTTGAAGGTCATAAGTTGTTTGCGGAAAACTTGGTATGGTGCAAGCCCCAAAATTCTAAGGCATTGATCCGATCGCGTTTGGAGTACGGAGGTTTCCTAATATCACCGTGTCAAGAGGCAAACATGTACAAACTACAGAAAATTCAGAATGTTGCACTAAGATGCATAATGGGTTGCAGGGATAGTACACCTATCAATGTCATGACAGCAGAGTCGAAGATCCCACTTTTACAGCACATACTAAAGGAACTAGCATACAAGTACGTGTTAAAATGCCTGGTGGATAATACAAATAAAACCCTCAAAAATATGGAAGATATAGTGGAAACCTCGGAATGCTTTGTGTACGAAAGCAATTTTGAAAAATCATTAGTCACCAAGTGCTTCCAGGATACATGGCATCTGAAAGATTCTATCATTAACTCGAACATTCATCCCAGATACCAAGGTAAATTCGAATATCGATTTTTCAGGCCGGAGATTGACTTGATATCGGGAAAACAAATGGATAAAGCCTGCTACCCCAATAGAAAATTTGACGAAAAATTTACGCAATCGGATGGTGTTGTACACATTTTCACTGACGGCTCCAAAATACAAAAGACAAAAAACTAGTCCTAAATTGGCTTTGCAACATGGTCAAGAGATGTGAGCTACTGTGGTATTTTTAAAATAGTGGATTCTGCATCCATATTTACAGCAGAATGCCTAGCGATAGAGAGTGCCGTTGAAAAGATTATTGTCAATAGCAGCGAAAATAGTGTCATCTTCTCAGATTCGGAAAGTGCTCTGAAAGCACAAGTAATATTAACAGCCATTCTGTCCTTGTGGGCAGACTTAGGCAGAAAATAGCTCATGCAAAAACGTTAGGTTTGAACATTAAATTGGCTTGCATTCCATCTCATATTAGAATAACAGGGAATGAGATGGCGGATGAGTATGCAAAGTTGGGTGGGACTGAAGGGTACTTGTTAAACAATCCCATTCCTTTGACTGACATATTCGTGAGATTTAAAAACCAATGCAAAAAAGACAATGAAATTGAGATACTGAATACAGCAAAAACAAAAGGCATATATTATTTTGAGCATTTTTATTCAGATTCACCTAAGCCATGGTTCTACGAACACGATCTTCCCAGGAAGGCTATTGTCACTATTAACAGGTTGCGAAATAATCATTCATCGTTAAATTCTAGTTTATTCCGAAAGGACATTGTAGATTCAAAATTATGCGAATGCGTGGTCGAAGATGACACGGTTGAACATGTATTCTGGAAGTGCAGCTTACATAAACGTGAAAGGGAGAATTTCATTACAGGAATTCGAAAAGAGATTGGATACGGACCATACTCTATGACATCCTTCTTATCGATGTATAATAATAATGTTTTTAAACTTATCGTAGATTTTATTATGAATATTAAACGAAATATTTAAAAATGTAAAAAAAAAATGTAATAGTAAGAAAGGTTAAAATTATAATAGTAATAAGAATTAATTTGTAATTCCCGCGCGCTCCATGTAGCGCCACTTATTGTAATATGGCGATGTAATACCACATTAATGCCAATAAAGATACTACTACTACCTTCGCCCAGCAACGTTCCCCGGTTATTCCACGCTGGACATAAGCAGAGAAAATTGCACGGACGGGGTTTCGAACTCGTGACCTTCGCGACGTTCAGTTCGGGCGGACTAAGACTGACGCCTTAGCCCGCACGACCATCACGCCGACAAGAAATTCATTGTTTATAGTTATATATCGACGCCCTCATGAGCAATTTCTCGCGGAATTTGTGGTTAAGTTTAATGCATATATTTCTAAATATAAGAACATAATTTTAACAGGCGACTTAAACTGTAATTTGTTAGAATAGATTTGATTTTGCATATCTCCAAAATTTTTTTCTAGACCACTCGCTTTTTTCTGTACCCTTTGGAACCACCCATTATTCTTGTTTTTCTTCTTCTCAGCTGGATGTTATGCTAGTCGATTCTTCAGATAAAATTAAAAGTTTTTCTACGTCTTCTACTCCTTTTGCGGCTGGTCATTGTCTTATTACGATTCAATACGAATTCACTAACCTCAATTCCATTCCACAAATTATCACCTATCGTAACTTCGCCAAATGCGACTATTCTGCTTTAAATAAAGATCTTTCAGCATTACTTCAACTTAAGTTTCCTCATCTCTTGGCTTCCGATCACACACAACTTCAAACAAATTCGCATCAACACGGTCTAATAAACTTCGTAAATAATTTTTACGAATGTATTACCGAGGTTTTAGATTTACATGCGTCATTTATTAAAAAACTTATTTTGCACCGAGCTATTCTGTGGATTACACCTTGTATACGGAGTAGGATTAAGGAACGCGACAAATTGTACCTGCGTGCGAAAAGAACTCGAAACCTGCGTCTTTTCCAGAAATATAAGAATATGCGTCGCGAGATTAAAAATATCTTAAAAGCGGCTAAAAATCGTTACTTAGCCGAACTAGTGCTCCAACAAACAAGCACGAACAAACTCTGATCTTGCCTACGAAAATTAGGACTTGCTAATCAGCCATCGCAGTCCGCACTTCCTCATTTTTCACCCATTGCATTCAATCGTCATTTCGTACAAATATCGTCATCTCACCCGTCTTGTGATTTAGCGACACTCAACAACATTATCATGCGTCCATTACCTAATTTCCATACAACATTTACCTTTACTGCTATTAATCATCTTGATGTCCTACATAGTCTTAATTTAGTTCCACAAAAATCGCGTGGGCTTAGTCCCGATCATCTTCTTTTAGAGTACCTAAAATCCATGTTTACAATCATTGCACCATATTTATCATCCATTTTCAATCTTTCACTCATCTCTGACTATTTCCCTCCCATTTGGAAATCATCTTACATCATACCATTTAAGAAAATTGCTAACCCCATAAAACCTTCTGACACCCGTCCAATCACAAATCCTCCCCACCTCTCGAAGGTCATTGATTCCCTTGTCACCCAGCAGATCACAAAATATTTAGTGATAAATCGTATACTGCATCCCAGCAATGAGGATTCCGCAAATTTCACAGCACCCAAACTGCCCTACTACACCTTATGGATAATGTACATATGGGTATAGATCGTGGGGCAGTTACTATCTTGGTACTGTTCGATTTCACAAAAGCCTTTGACTCCTTAAACCATGTCGTAATTCTAACCTGCCTTCGAGACATAGGCTTGGAGGAATCAAGATTGAGATGGCTGTATTCTTATCTCACAAATCGCTCGCACACAATAATTGGCCTGGATGGTTAAACATCTAATCCTGGGTATACTACTTCCGGCGTTCCACAAGGTTCGAGCTTAGGCCCCATATTATTCATTATTGTTATCAACACCTTATTCTCGAGACTTAAATATTGCAGATACACTACGATCATCTTTGCTGATGATACGCAATTTTATCTCTCGACCCCGATATGTCATCTAAATGAAACGATACGCAATATTAACAGAGACATTGCTGAGCTTGTGAGGTGGTCCCATGATTATGGGCTCACTTTAAATACGGGTAAAACTCAGGCCATCATCCTAGGTTCACCTCAGAATTTAAACGTTATGAAAAATCTCGCCATACCACAAATTATTGTTGGGTCGGATGCAATATATTGGATCGGATGTAATATGTAATACCTTATTCACATGAAGTAAAAGATCTTGGTGTTATAATAACATCCGACCTAACATGGAATCGCCATGTTAGTACCATTTCATCTAAAGAACATAATGTTCTTTAAAGGCTTAAATTTCGTGGTGCTTTCTTCCACCGCAGATCAAACTCACGCTCGTCGACGCATTAGTCGTCCCACACCTTGATTACGCATCTTTAGTTATAGCCGATTCAGTTGAATATCTTAACACTAAATTACAACGCCTTCAAAACACCGCCTTGAGATATGTGTATCGCCTGCGCCGGGATGAAAGACTTGCGCTGTATCGTCAAAAAGCAAACTGGCTACCATAACGTCTAGGCGACAGTACTTTCTCGGTAGCCTCATTAATCAAATCATACTGTTAGAAAGAGAAGGAATAATACATGAACGGTTGTTGATTAATTGATGTGTGACGGTTTGTTATTGTTTATTGTTCTTCTAGCGTTTGTGTGAAATTCAAATGGAACGGTTATAAGAGTCAGTCAGAGAGGAAATAAAGTACGGTGCGGAAGCAAATTGGAGTCTCTTCATTTTCCTACCACTAGTGTTTTATATATTGTGTAGGTTATTCTATTTAGTTTACTATAACTTTTCTACATATCAGAAGTGGGATTGAACACACGTCGCCATGGATTCGCGTCGTGCCTCCCGTCCTCGTAAACGAAAATCTTCCAGTACTAGCGAGTTTAGTGCACAAGAACTGGACAGAGGACATTCGCGGTACAGGAAGAAAAGAAAACATAAAAGAAGGCATGCCCGGAACCGAAACGACGATGGACGAAAACGGTCAAGAAATCATGACCGAATTAGAAACAGGAGGTCAAGAAGTCATCGATCGAGACGCCCCTCATCCCGAGCATCGAGCAGAGGTGGTGGCAGTACAAGCCATAGGAACAGTCAGGGTAGCGGTCGTGACGCGGCGGAGCGAGAGTCAGTTCCCAGAACCCAATCAAGAGACGTAAGTATCCGAGAGCAGGGTGGAATTCGCCCCGAAGATAATTCCCTTTTTCGCGAATTAGTTAGGGCATTACAATGCGCTGGGAGGGGGACCGGCAGCGAAAATTTTTATTATAACAATACGCTACCTTAATTTGACCCCGCTCGTAAAGAACAGACAGTATCTATGTGGTTGCACAAAGTTAACGAGTGTGCAACGATTTATAATTGGACTGATAGACAAACGATAAATTTTGCCCTTCCCAAGTTAAAAGGCTTCGCCCAAAAATGGTACGAGGGTCTCCCCACCGTGTCGCATACTTGGTCAGTATGGCAGGCTAAACTGAACCTTGCTTTCCCTGGCGATGCGAATTACGGCCAGCTCCTCACAACGATGCTCGCGAAACGCGTTAGATTTAACGAATCGTTAGAAGAATATTTTTATGAAAAGATCGCGTTGCTTAGTCGTTGTGGCATCGAGGGTAAGCGTGCGACCGACTGTATTATATTTGGTATAGACGATCGCGCCATTAGATTAGGTGCTGAAGCAGGTCGACTCGAGTCACCAGAGCAATTACTTCCGTATCTAAAAAATGCGAGGCATAATAGCGGTAATAATGATTATAAAAGAAACAGAAATATTGATACAAAATTGGACATTTCAAATAAGGAAACTGTTAAAAATCGTAATGTGAAATGCTATAATTGCCAGCAAGAAGGGCATTATAAATCTCAATGTACCAAGCCTATAATTAAGTGTGACCGGTGTTCTCGTTTTGGGCACACAGCGGATAAGTGTAAGATCAATCAGGGTACTTCAGTTGACTCTGTTATGTCCGTTAGTAACGGAAGTACTGGTTCTTCGAAATATTATAAGCAAGTGCTCATAAACCAGAAACTGATAGACTGTTTCGTTGACTTTGGCAGTACAGCCACAATGATTAGTGATACGGCAGCTAAAAATTTATTACTAGAATGGAAAATAGATAACGGTTTGCCCATGCTAAGAGGATTTGGAGATGCTTTGGTTAAACCACTAGGTATCGCTACTGTCGACTTGGAACTTGATTCAGCTAGTGCTCAGGTTCCGTTGCTTATTGTATCCGATAACGTTATGCGAGTACCGTTAATCGTAGGACAAACATTTACAGAACAATCCCATATTCGCGTCGAAAAATATTGTAATCAGTTAAGATTCACGTGCACGAAATGTGCAGCAAATATTAAGCTTTTTAATCTAACAAACCCGGTAAAGAATATTACCTGATTCAAGGAGTTTTTAGGGTGATTAATGGTCAGGGATCCATACTAATTAAGGGAACTTCAAAACAACCATTTCACATCGATAGAGGTAGGTTATTGGCTAGGTGTAAACGCGCGGTGGCAGACGAACTCCACGATGACGTTCAAGTCTTACGAATTGAAAATTCTGAACCTCCGCGTCCCATATCAGAATCCGATATACTGACAGGCGCTAACGTAGACAAAGATACCCTTCGTGCGCTTATCAATTTGCTGAATAAGTACCGAGACTGTTTCGCCTTCGAATTGGGTGAGTTAGGAAAAACCGATCGTATAGAGTTGGAAATTCGCCTAAAAGACGAGGAACCTGTAGTATATCGGCCCTATAGATTGTCATTCGGCGAAAGAGACCGGGTTCGTTCGATGGTACAGGAATTGCTAGGTTGTGGTATTATTCGCCCCTCTACCTCGGAGTATGCAAGCCCGATAATTCTAGTAAAAAAGAAAACCGGTGAAATTAGGCTATGCGTCGACTATAGAGCATTAAATAGGAAAACTATGAAGGAACACTACCCTCTCCCCAGAATAGACGATCAACTGGACGATCTTGGTGGATACTCGTTTTATTCTACCCTCGACCTCGCGTCTGGATACTATCAGATACCGATTAAAGAGAGTGATCGTCACAAGACCTCTTTTGTTACCCCTGATGCGCAATATGAGTTTAACCGCATGCCATTTGGGCTAGTAAATGCTCCCTCGACGTTTATGCGTATGATCAAGTCGGTTTTAGATGACACACAAAGACAGACTCTTCACGATAAGACAAGACCAGAAACTGGTTCCACCGTCGCGGGTGTTGATAAAATTGCATTGGCTTATATGGATGACATTATAATCCCATCTAAATCTATTCGCGAAGGTTTCCAAAAATTGGAGATTGTTCTCCAAGCCTTAAAGGAAGCAAAATTGACCTTAAAGTTGTCAAAATGTTGTTTTTTTAGCGAGATGGTTGATTATTTAGGGTTTGAACTCAGCGCGGAAGGCATTCGGCCAGGGTCAAAAAAAATTGACCCGGTGAAAAATTTCCCAGAACCGAGGAATCAGCATGGAGTGCGGCAATTTATTGGTCTATGTAGTTTTTTTCGTCGATTTGTGAAAGGTTTTTCAGTCATTGCTAAGCCGCTTACAGCTCTGCTAAAAAAGGATACCGCATGGACATGGGGTATAGTGCAAGTCCAAGCCTTTAATACGTTAAAAGAAGAATTATTAAGTAAGCCTACTTTAGCTTTATATGACGTGAAGTTAGATACAGAACTCCACACGGACGCCAGTAAAATTGGGGTAGCTGGTATCTTGCTGCAACGAAATAAGGACGGTGTCTTGAAACCGGTAGCATATTGCAGTCGACAGACAAGTAAAGAAGAACAACATATGACAGCATACGAACTTGAGACGCTAGCGGTAATTGCGTCTCTCCAACGATTTCGTGTTTATTTGATCGGGATAGAATTCAAAATAATGACCAACTGCAGTTCGCTGAGGGCAACCTTTGAGAAACGAGATCTCATACCCAGAGTTGCTAGATGGTGGATTGCGATGCAGGAATTCGACTTTACTGTCGAGTATAGGCCTGGAAAATCGATGACGCATGTTGACGCACTGAGTAGGAATCCTCCAATTGGCAGTTGTCATGATGTAGACGAATGTATCCCAGTTATGAAAGTAACAGAGTCTGATTGGCTTAGTACCGTCCAAAGTGCCGATACGGAGATACAACGGAAAATTTCTATTCTTAAAGACCCTTCATCCGATGAAATAACGGACATCAAATCTAACTACGTAGTGAAGAACAGTAAACTTTATCGTAAAACTGATCAGGGTGAGAAGTGGGTGGTACCAAAAGGTGTACGTTTTCAACTACTCAAACAATGCCACGATGATATAGGACATTTCGCATTCGAAAAGACCTTTTCAAAAATTAAAGAAACCTATTGGTTTTCAAAAATGAGAAGGTTCGTAAAAAAATATATCGATTCCTGCCTTGAATGTGCTTACGCAAAATGCACTTCAGGAAAGAAGCCGCCATTACACCCAATATCGAAGGGTACTAAGCCCTTCGAGACTTTGCATATTGATCACGTAGGCCCTTTCGTTAGAAGTTCTAAAGGAAATACTTATTTACTGGTAATCATAGATGCTTACACAAAATTTGCCGTGTTGAAACCCGTTAAAAGTACGAAAGCACCCATCGTCATCGACAAAATGCGCGAGTATTTTAGTTTTTTTGGAATCCCAAGGAGAATAATATCAGATAGAGGCTTTAGCTTCACGAGCGATAAGTTCACTACTTGGCTGAGTCAGCTAGGCATTAAGCATATACTTAATGCGGTTGCAACCCCGCGAGCTAACGGCCAAGTAGAGCGCTACAATCGAACAATTGTAGACGCTCTGACGGCGAAATCTGTCGGAGTTGATGAGAAAAGATGGGATGAACAAGTACCAGACGTGCAGTTAGGACTCAATAACACCATTAACAAAGGCATAGGTGAAACACCAGCTCGTGCGTTGTTCGGTGTTACCCTAACTGGTATGACAGAAGGAAGGGTTAAGTCGTATTTGAATAACGAACCCGTAGACAATAGCGACGCAATAGATACTATTCGTGACAAGGTTAACGAACACATTGCAGAGTATCAGGCTAAGCAGAAAGTCTTATATGACAAAAAGACTTGCGTTCCTAAACATTATCACATTGGCGAACTAGTTAGCATTGAACGACAAATCCAAGCTACAGGACAAAGTAAGAAATTAATACCAAAATTTCAAGGTCCTTACAGAGTAGTCGGAGTACTAGGCAATGATAGGTATAAGATCGAAAGTACACCTATTACTAAAAAAGGAAACCGATGTTATGAGTCAGTATTTGCAGCAGATAAAATGAAGCCCTGGTTAAATTTCGACAGATCGAACATTGACTCTGCTTCGAGCAGTGACGACGAAACAGACAAAAACGAAACTTAAACTCGACCGTATTCGGATGTTAAATTGATTTAGGAAACCGACACGATAGACTTATTTATAAGTACGCATAATCTGAACGCTCTCATCGAAAATTAATTAAGTACTTACATGAATACCGTTACGATGTAGAAGCGACTTGTCCGGTATTTTGAATATTATGTTACTAGAATATTATGTAGATGTAAGATAGTAGCGACTTACATAAATTGATATTGGCTAATCGGTACAAAGTAGTAGCGACTTGTACGGTAGTTTGAAATACGTATGTTATATTGTGGTTGTAAGGTAGCAGTGACTTACACCACTTACTTATTAACCAATGTAACCGTAGCAAGGTAGTAGCGACTTGCACGGGAGGTTCGAATATATGTATCATGTTTTGGTTCT
This sequence comes from Trichopria drosophilae, assembly GCA_030407085.1. Taxonomy (NCBI): domain Eukaryota; kingdom Metazoa; phylum Arthropoda; class Insecta; order Hymenoptera; family Diapriidae; genus Trichopria; species Trichopria drosophilae. The sequence continues at coordinate 197,594,935 of CM059582.1, forward strand.
AAGGTAGCAGCAACTTACATTTCATGGTTACTGACAGATGAATGAATGCAGGATAATGCAGATTTGTACCGTTCATCAGTCAAAATCGCTTTCGCTTACACGGGGTCGTGTAATTGCGACGGATGGCCGAATGTTAGAAAGAGAAGGAATAATACATGAACGGTTGTTGATTAATTGATGTGTGACGGTTTGTTATTGTTTATTGTTCTTCGAGCGTTTGTGTGAAATTCAAATGGAACGGTTATAAGAGTCAGTCAGAGAGGAAATAAAGTACGGTGCGGAAGCAAATTGGAGTCTCCTCATTTTCCTACCACTAGTGTTTTATATATTGTGTAGGTTATTCTATTTAGTTTACTATAACTTTTCTACAATACATACCTCCTAACTTCCTACCTTATTGACAGATTCACTCCTCTAGACCATTAAATTCGCCGATCTTCTCGCTTATAATCATCTCAATATAAACTTCCAATTCCTCGTACTAACATCTTTGCTCACTCTTTCTGGATCACAGCCACACAGTTTTGGAACTCGCTGCCACGTCGTCTTCACACATTTACGTATCTCGCAACATTTCGTACTAGCTTAATAATACATCTTATCAGGGCTAATCAACCGTAAGTATGTTACGTTTTGTATTTTAAAGTTTTAAACAATGCGAGCGTCTTCTAATCAAATTTACTACTGTACGTGTAGCTCAAGTGCAATTTTGTTATGTTTTATCTACAATATAGTTTATATAAAGATGTATAATGCGTTTACCGCCTTATAGCAGAGATTTTATAGTATTAAGTTATATTATGTATCGTTATATCCTGACCGAAACATTGTAACGGCAGGATATTTAGTTGATGTGTCGACGGATCCGAGTGGCCAGGATACTGATAAATAAGTTCACCCTCTCCCTCTCCCTCTCTCTCTCTCTCCCTCTCTCTCTCCCTCCCTCTCTCTCTCCCTCTCCGCCGCTGCTAGCTCTGCGACTATCTCTAGATACTTTTCATTCAAAGTACATTTTAAATCGGTACAAACTCGGAATTTCATCGTCGATGCAAAACGCAATATTGGTAAAATCACAGTGCAACAACTGTTTCCAGAGTTACCTCAAGGGGCCGACCCTTCTCATACAGTATATGTCAACGAATTTTTACCTTCTTCCACTTATGCCTTACTAGGAAAAGCTAAGCAGGCAGCTAAAAATGCGGTGTATAAGCGTGTCTGGGCCCGTGATGGTAACGTTTTCGTGCGCAAAGATGGAGGGATCCCAGAAATACTTATAGCCACCGAATTAGATCTAGGATGTATTGTCTGACAACCAATGCTTTGCTCATTACAAAATGTAACTGCTGATACATCATCCTTTTTGAAAATCTCTTGCGTCAACGTTAACTCTCTCCGTGCACATTTACACGATATTGAACTACTATTATCTGATTGTTCGACTCATATCTTGGCAGTCACAGAAACTTGGCTAACTCCTCTCATTGATTCCTCTTGTGTATCCATAAATGATTATTATTTTGTAAGAAATTACCGATCGCTTTATGTTGAAGGAGAGTCGCGCTACGTACAAGGTGGAGGTGTAGGATGCTACCTACATAAATCTTTGTCATACAGCATCCTTGAATGCTCAATATCTTCGAACATTAATACACCCGAGTATATTTTTCTTGACATTAAATCGTCTTCGAGGAACCTACTACTTGTAATAATGTACCGGCGTCCGCGCGGCCATCTTTTCGCAGAATTTTTAGTGAAATTTAATGCTTATATTTCTACTTATAAAAACATTATAGTAACCGGCGACTTAAACTGTAATTTACTTGAAAATACATTTGATTCAGTTTATCTCAAAGATTTTATTAATGACTATTCGCTCTATTCTGTACCTTTCGGTCCGACTCATTATTCTGGAACTTCTCACTCTCAACTCGATGTTATGATTGTAGATTCTCGCGATAAGGTTATTGGTTTCTCTAAATCTACTTCCCCAATCGCCGCTGGGCACAGTCTTATTACCATCAATTACGAATTTACAAACCTAAACAGTGTACCCAACATTATAACCTATCGCAACTTTTCTCAATGTGATTACTCTGCTTTGGAAAGCGATCTCTCTTCTCTACTTCACCACAAGGTTCCTATTTTATCTGTATCTGGGCGCAACTCCTGTTTGCCTAACCCTGATCAGCGTGATCTTACACTATATGTAAAAATTCTTTACGATTGTATAACAGAAGTTCTAGATAAGCATGCTCCCTTCGTTACTAAGCGTATTCTCTACCGCTCTATTCCGTGGCTTACGCCTGATCTACGTGCTAGAATTAAAGAACGAGATAAATTATATATGCGGGCTAAACGAACGCGAAATCAGGCTCTTTTTGTTCAGTATCGTAATTTGCGGCGTGAAATAAAAAAATTACTTAAGGAAAAAAAATAGTTATCTAGCGGACCTTGTACGCGAGCATACCAGTCCAAACAAGCTATGGTCTTGCCTACGGAAACTAGGTCTTGCCAATCCATCTTCACAGTCTGCTCTTCCTCATGTTACTCCAGCTGTATTAAATCGTCATTTCGCTCAAATATCATCCTCTCATCCTTCTTGCGACTTTCAAACTCTCAACAACATTATACTTCGCCCATTACCTTCACACCCCACCTTCATCTTCTCTGAAATTAGCTGTAACGAAGTCATCTCTGGTTTAAATAATGTATTGCTTAAATCACGCGGACTTAGTCCTGATCACCTCCCCATGTCCCACCTTAAGCCCATATTCTCAATATTAGCCCCATATCTCACGACCATTTTCAACCTCTCCTTCACCTCTGAAAAATTTCCGCTCATATGGAAATCATCTTATATTATCCCATTAAAGAAAATTGCAAATCCTCTCAGCCCATCCGATACTCGACCAATTACTAATCCCCCTCATCTCGCCAAGATTATCGACTCCATCGCCATGAAACAAATCACGAAATTCCTAGAGGATAATAGCCTTCTTCATTCCAAACAATGTGGTTTTCGCAAATTTCACAGTACCCAAACTGCATTGCTTCATCTCATGGATGATGTCCGCATGGGTGTTGATCGAGGGGAAATCACGATCTTAGTATTGTTCGACTTCTCTAAAGCCTTCGATACTCTGAGTCATCGTGTAATCCTGACATGCCTGCATGACATTGGGTTTGAGGAGTCGGCGTTGAGATGGATCCACTCATTTTTGACAGACCGTTCACATACGATAATCGGACTAGACGGCAAAACATCTGACCCTGAGTTCATTTCATCGGGTGTACCACAAGGTTCAAGCCTCGGACCAATCTTATTCATTACTGTCATAAATACACTATTTTCGAGGCTTAAATATTGCGGTGACCCTACCATCATCTTCGCTGACGACACTCAATTCTACCTGTCCACCCCCATCAGCCGTCTAAACGAAACCATCCATAATATCAATAATGACATTGCCGAACTTGTTAAATGGTCGGAAGAATATAGACTCACACTAAATCTGCGCAAGACCCAGGCCATTATCCTCGGGTCATCGCAGAATCTTACCAACATCAAAAAGCTCTCCTTACCACCTCTTACTATTGGGCAGATCATCATACCGTACGTAAGCGAAGTCAAAGATCTTGGTGTAATAATTACGTCTGACCTTACATGGAATCGCCATATTAATACCATATCGTCTAAAGTACACAATGTCCTTTACCGGCTCAGATTTCGTGGTGCGTTTCTCCCTTCATCCATCAAACTTTCTTTCGTTAACTCATTAGTCATCCCACACCTTGATTACGCTTCCCTTGTCACAGCCGATCTCACCGGTTATCTTAATACCAGATTGCAACGCCTCCAAAATATAGCTCTACGGTATGTTTATCGCTTGCGTCGCGATGAGAGGTTAGCACCTTTCCGACAGAAAGCAAACTGGCTTACTGTAGCATCCAGGCGTCAGCTATTCCTTGGGAACCTTACCTACCAAATCATCACCACTTCACAGCCTTCCTATCTAGCTGACAGGTTCATTCCACTAAGTGATTCCGTACGTCGAGCATCACGTCATTTGTCTTCTCGCTTCTCTCTCCCAACCCCACGTACCAACCTCTTCGCTCGCTCATTCTGGATCACAGCAATAGGCTTCTGGAACTCTCTCCCTGGTCATTTTCACTCACTTACTTCCCTTGCATCTTTTCGTCTCTACCTCTTCTCCTATTTGTCTAGAGCAGACCAGAGCTAGGACTCTATGTTATATTGTATTCGCGAGAAGCATTCTATTAGTAAATAAGTTGTAGTTAAGTATTGATATTAATATTAGTTTCTAATACAAGTCTAGTTGTCATAAAATCTATATTAATTAGTTATTTCTACGCGTTATTGTTTTATTCTTTATCTATTTTTCTTAATCTGTAATTATAAATTCATCTCTGCGTTAGCGATTTACTGCCTTATAGCAGAGATACCACTGTATTATACACTGCTACATCCTGTCCGAAACATTGTAACGGCAGGATGTTCTGTCAGATTTGCCCACGGTCCGTAGCGGCCAGGGCAATAATAAATATGTCTTCAATCAATCAATCAATCTCTCTCTCTCTCTCTCTCTCTCTCTCTCTCTCTCTCTCTCTCTCTCTCTCTGTCGGCCCTTAGTGGCCAGGACATTAATAAAATTGTTATCAATCAATCAATCTCTCTCTCTCTCTCTCTCTGTTAGTTACTGATGCGCATTTTACAATGACATCAATGTAACTCAAAAAATCAGGGTGGAACGAATGTTTAATGCGGGCATTCGTTTCATCTTCGATCTACGGCACGATGAGCACATTACCCCATATCGTAATAAGCTTGGCTGGCTCAACACCAAATCGCGTAGGTTATACTGCATTGGTATCGTCACCTATAAGATTATTAAGACCCACGTACCCCACTATCTTTATGAACGTTATCAGTGACGTGAAGAATCTACATCCAGGGCTCTTCGACCAGGCTCTATGCAAGAACTTCGAGTACCGACACATCGGCTAGAATCCTATTCCAACTCTTTTATTGTCACTTCTACCCGGTTATGGAATGAACTTCCAGTCGAAATTCGCGCAAGTGAAAATGTGTATTCGTTTAAAGTAAAACTAAAAAAATTCTTATTAAGTCGGACTTCAATCTAATTATTTTGTATTTTATATTTTAGTATTAGCATTATTAGTATTGGTATTTTAAGTATCTAACATTAGTATTTTAGTCCACTTTTACTTCTGGTATGCGTGAACCCTACGTTGTAATCGCTCGACTATTATTATTATCTATCTATTTTATATTTACTTTGTTATAGAACTAGTATTGCGCTTTTATATGCATCTGTTAGTATGCCTTGTTATATTAAGCTTAGTTTTAGTTTTAGTTATCTGTATGTATGCTCTATATTGGTTGGTTGGCCTAAGAGGTAATACCTCAAGCCATAATAAAGACAATCAATCAATTTCTCTCTCCCTCTTTTTCAAACCTTTCCAGAAGCAATTTTAACAACCCATCCCACTTTGTTCCTGGATTTTCAGATTTCTAAAAAAGAAGTTTTTTCGTAAAATTGGAATTTGGAGTATTAATCAGACAGTTTTTTTAAAAGATGTATTTCATAATATTTTAGTTGAGGACCTAAAAATAAGGTGTAGCGATACAATCGTATGTTAGAATGACTGAAAATTTCGCGCGAGTTTTATGATTGGTCGAAACAAACACGGGAAAAATTAGATACGCGAATGGCTCGTTCGAAAAAGTTAGTTGAAATTTGTGCCGTCTGAAAATCTTTCACGAGGCAAAAGGAAGAGCAGCAGAAAATTACACATTCGCTTTCTCAGCGTGTAAGGATGCACATCGGGAGTGAAACAGGATCCGGTAGGAGAAAACGCAATCCCGATTGAGGTAAATGACAAGGAAGAAGAACGGAACTCGGTTAACGCGTTCGTCAACATCTTCCCTTGGATCAGTGTGTTCGGGTTGTTTTTTGGAGAAAATTATCACCGGCGAAGGGAGGCTACCAAATGCACTAAATTGAAGGACTTCCATATTCCTGGTCTAACCATTGTGTTCGGGAACTCAACCCATTTTCATTCTATGAAAATCGGAGTCGAGCTTTGAACATTCTAGGAGGATCATCGTCGAGCAAAAGACGGGAGGAGTACAAGTTTCCTCATCCGATCTACGGAGTGAAGATCATCAGTATTGATTGGGTCTTTCGTCTCGACCTGGCCAGGGAGTGGTGAGCTCGTCATCAAATTGGTGGTAAGAAAAAAACAAAAGAAACGGCAAGATTGACGTGAGCAGATAAACCGTCTTTATGTCCACCGTGTAGACGTATGTGAAAATTATCGGAACAGAAAAAGTGAAAGGTGGGTTTCCGCTTCGAAAGCTTAAAGATTTTGTTTAAATCGTTTAAAACAAAGTGATTTTACCCTAACGTTTTTTGTTTAATTAAGTGTATACATCAGTATTGAAGTTTTTGGATATTTTGTTAACAATCGTTAACAGTCAGTGTTTTGGAATTTGTTAGAATTCATCGGTATAATTTGTGTTACGGTGTGATCGTTGATTTGTAAATCAAGAATGTGATTTGACGAACATAATTTAAAAAAAGATAGTGATATATATTTATTATATATGTCGAGTTTCGTTCGATAGATTTAACTATGTAGTACCGCCAATTCATAGACAATTTTGCCACGGTTTCAGCCTAAAAAACTTGAAAGCCCACCCAACCCCCTCTTAGCCGTTCACTTGTCATAACGTTTTTTCGTGCACGATGCGCCACATCGTAGAAATCTAGTGAGGTTATAATAGGTTAAATAGGTTAGATATTTATATTAAAATGGGAAAGTCAAGTCGTAAGAGGAAACAGCACCCGGATAAATGATCTAGATAAGATGCAGAAAAAATTTAATAGGTTAAAAGAGGAGTTGCGTCTAATGAAGACAAAAGATTCAAGTGCTTTCGAAATGTTCACGGATTCTGACAGCGAAAGTCAATACGTTGGAGATCATTATTACGAGAATGATTTTCAAAAATACGAAAGATCACGTAAGTGTTTATTTATCCGTTTTTATGGCAGTAGGGTCATACGAGGTGTGAGATGAACTGTGCTATATATTGGACGGTAGTCTCTTACTTGGGAAAGGACATACCGTGCTATTTTATGGCGAAAGGTCCATAAAGCTTATGGAATACGTCGTATATTTCTAATTTTTTCCATACATATTTTGAAGATCCGTAATACAAAAAAATTGATTACAGCATCTCCTTCCTCGCCAGAGAAGTCTCTCGAAAAATCGAATTCCGAAAAAGAGATGCAATATCTCGTAAAAAGTCCTAAAGCATCAAATGATGGGCAAGGTAGGGGAGACTTTGGTTAATTGGCGGTTGAGGCAGATTTGCGGTTTGCGCTTTTCTCGAATTCTGCACATTAGAAAATTCTATGCATCATATAGTATATTCATTGTGTCCAGCTTCATCGCGTTTCCATAGTAACGCCTTGATTATCGAACTAAATTTGGTCATAGTTCGGATTGATTGATTTGGCATACGAATTGTAACTATTTATTTTCGATTACATAAGCGTTTTTCTCCGTGTTGCGATCGATATCAAAGTATTCATACATTTAGCTTCCTCTACTTTCACTGCCCAAAACCACTATGAGAACTATTCTAATATTTGTATATATCATTACGAAAATTACGTTATAACTTATAAACTCGGGATGGGGCATGTTGGCGTGTTTTGCGTGGGGCACATTAGCGGTGTCAGTATTGCATGTAAAATATATTCTTATTGCAGAGAATGGTTCGAAACTAATACAGCAGGCAAAGAGGCGACAGAAAAAATACTAAATTATAAAGAAACATTTAAAAAAATAGTTATATATTAATTTGATACAAAAATTGTTCAAAAATATTGTTTAATGGATGAAATTAATGACAAATAATAATATATAATATACTATACAATTGTGTTTTGTGTAAAAGTGCCAAATATATGTTTTATTTATAAAAGTATGGATAGTCGACAATAACCACAAGAGTGTGGCGGTATTCATACAAAAAACATCTCCGTTAACGTATTTTTATTGCAAGAAACGAAATTAAGCGAAAGCCAGAGATTTGATTTACTTATTACATCTTGCCAGAGTATTATGAATTTACTTATTCAATAAAACACAAGGTTTTATCAACCGCCAATTAGCCCCATTGCACCCGTCAATGTACCCAACGTGTGGGGTGTATTGGCGGTTTTGAACTTACCGATTATTTGGTAATTTTCTTTCTTTTTAACAATATTTATGAAATATTATAAAAGGCATTTTATTGCTAGACTTTATGCCTTCAAAATCGTATATTATATTAATTGTATTATACAGTATCCCATTTTATGGAAATAGATTAACAATTTAACCGCCAACTAACCCCAGTCTGCCCTAAAGAGCAGGAGAAACCAAATGAAGAGTCACTTGATGAAGAAACTTTGAAACTGCTTGGAGATAAAGGATCAATTTCAGACAGTGACGCACTTAACCTTCATCCCGAAATTGGTGTTCGTTGGCAGATTTGGTCATACGTGGGTCTTAAAAAGGAAGACAAATTAGATCTATTGAAAACTTATTCACGAAAGGGTAATTTTCATTTCGAAGCTCCGGGATTAAATCCAGAGATGGAGTCATCCTTAAACGAATCAGTTAAGAAACGCGATAAATTTTTTACTGCAGATCTGAATACTTTCGGTTCTGCAATCTCAGCGCTGGATATAGGGTTGTCTTCGTTATTGCGGCATAAAAATTACGAATCACAATTCGAAAAATCTTTAAAGTGTTGCGCAGATGCTGGAAAGTTGTTGTCCGAGTCTTTTTACCAACTGAGTAAAACAAGAATACTGTATTGTGTATCTAGGGCGGAAAGGCATGTATTACGGCGCGGGCAATACTCCGGCTCGAGTCATGCCGCAAACGAGGGATTCAGCATCGCCCGAGCGTGTAATGCATTTCCGCCCGTGGTACACACGATACTTTTTGTCATACCTGTCGACAAAAATGCCACCTTACTGGCCGGCGGTAACGAGTGGCAGACTGTAATGAGAACAGCGGGCGGTAAAAATTGAAAAATGCCCATGCGCATGCGCAGTTGCGTCCTCGGCAATAAATGGCAACTTTCCGTTCACTTAACTCGCACGGAAAGGTGGCAGTTTTGTGCAGGTGACACAAAAAAGCATTTGTTTACCCCAGTTTGGATAGGAAAGCGAAAGATCTTCTGGAACAAACAAAAACTGATGTGTTTCTGTTTGGAAATGAATTGTCAACCAAACTAAAAATTGCGAAAACTGCTGAAAAAATTGAGATGTCGCTGAAGAGTCAACAACTTTCGAAGTAACCTTCATATAAGCCTAATGCCATCCTGGAAAGATCCAAGGACACCCTCAGGAGGGCTTCAAATCGAGGGGTTATTGTCGCGGAACATATCGAGCCAGATATCAGGCAGAGAAGACACAGGACAATGTTCATCGTTCCAGAGACAATTTCGATCCCGGAACAATCCCCTACAACCCCTGTTGCAGAAACAATAGGGGTAGGACGAATCGCGGGCAGACTTAGAAAATTTCGAAAAGCCTCATCTGATATGACTAATGACAAGTTCATATTAAGTTGTATAAATGGTTATACTATTCCATTTGATGAAATTTCCCATCAAATTTGTGCGCCACCGGAACCTTTATGAAAATCGGAGTAAGAAATATTGTACTCTAATGAAATTCTTCGATTGACAAAAGTAGGGGCAATAAAAAAATGTGCATCATGCGATGGGCAATTTGTATCTAGATACTTTTCAGTTCCCAAATCGAATGGTACTATGAGATTTGTTTTGAATTTAAAAAATCTGAATAAATTTATTTTCCCAAAATTGTTATCACAAGGTTTTTTCATGGCTAATATAGATATCCGTGACGCTTATTTTCTAGTGTCGATTCGAACAGGTGACAGAAAGTATATACGATTTTTCTGGAAAATTCAATTATATGAATTCACTTGCCTTCCATTTGTACAGCACCTTGGTTATTTACAAAAATAATGAAACGCACCATACATACGTTACGAATGGCGGGGTTTTTGACTGTAGTTTATCTTGATGATTGGCTTTGTTTAGGTAAAGACAACATTTCATGTCAAAGATTCACTAGTCTTTGCAAAACATTATAATCGTCCTATCACAGGAGACGAACGTACGAATTGCGCTCCGCCGCGTTCGTGTATGAAATTGTACTTTATTTCGGGATCCGTGCAATCAATTGAAAGTTCAATATCTTGTTTGCGGTACTTCCATTGATGGTACCGCGTTGTATCAATTTTATAGTTTAATTAAATGCTTTCTTTTCTAAGCGTCGCCTTCAAGTAATTTCGATGAGTTAAAATTTGTTCCTTCCCCGACCTCACGTCTCTCCGAGTTTGAGTTAGTCGATGGCATTGGGTTGTTTGTCCAAGTTTCGGGATCAATGTGGGAGTTCGACAACTTTGGGATTTACGTTTCGCCGTGACAGAACGACTCACCCCCTGGCAGAAGTAAGTATTTGGGCATTTTGGATCCAATACGTAATATCGTTTCTTTTTAACCTTTTATAAAAACTCGCTGTCGTTTTCAGAATGTTGAATATCGTTTATTTGTTTGTCTAATAAGTTTCCTAACCGGTCTCCATACAAATATTTTAGAACCCTAATGGACCTGCGAATTATGTGCGGTGGATCTATTCCGTCGAATGCTTATTTTTGGAGATAATTCCGCATATGAATGGTTTTTGGACCGATTTACCATCATTGGCATCTGTCATAAGTCCGCTAAATTAGAATTATTTAAAAACCATTAAATGCTGTTACATACTTGTTAAATACTAAAATTATAAGTAGCAGGTCCAGAATAACAAGAAATTTAATGTCAAGTTTAGCATGATGATTTGTTTGTAATTAATCATACAGCCCTGTAGGCCTCATCGTACAGAATGTGGTAGGATGGAAAGAAAAAACTTCCAAGTTTGCAATACCACATAATAGTTTATTCACAAATAATTAACCTGTAGACTGCCGGGTATTGATAGAATTTATTCACATTTAAAAATTCCAAAATGATGTGGTTATAGCTTAAAAATATCTTATAGAATGTTCCAATCACACGCAGAGTCCATATGTATACGTCCCGGCGGCTAATGTTTGGATATAATTCAACATCAATTTTCGCCTTTAAATTTAAACGAATTTGTTTAAAATTTGATACGCGGGGGTTCTCGGGCTCACGAATCTGATGTTAGTTTTCAAAAATAACATTTCCACTTGGTACGTGCTCATGAGAACGAAAGCACATCTGCTTCCCTCAGTAGTCTGCTGCAGCGTAAATTGTCGTTTAGAAAAATTCGCCAGCCATATTGGATCCGCCATTTTGAATTTTTGAAAACTAACACGAGATTCGTAATCAGCGACCTCAAAAACCCAGGGTATTGATTTTTGGCGAATTCAGTGAATTATTTATTGAAATCTATATATAGATTTTCCGGCAGTCTACAGGTTAATTGTCGTGAATGTTGATTCTATATATATGTTAATAGCAATTCATAATGCTACACAAATTTTCTATAATTTTTCATCAAATTTCGGCGTTTCGACCCCCTACCGCCAGGGGTAGTCTTCGCCAGCCCCTCGGGCGCGCGGCTTACCTACGGGCGCATAAGCTCTTTTACGCCCTTGATACGAAAATAACTATTTCGATATATCTAAAGATGTCTTATAGATATCAAAAAGATATCCGTCAGAGATATTTTCGACACTTTCAAGATATCTTTGACGAATTATATGCATATGTATTGTATATATAAGATAATAATAATACAGACAGTAATTAGTAAAATATATTAAACATGTAATATGCATCGAATAGTCTATTACAATACAAGTCCATGAAGTAAGTGTTTTACAACTTTTATTTATTAATACTTCGGCTGGCCTGTCGTCGGGGTCAAAGTTTTGAAAATGCTCATTTTCAATTTTACGTCGACTCAGGCCATCGTTCATAGTTATAAATCATTTTCAATTTTCATATATGAGAATCACTTTATTGTTGTAACATATCTATCGAAGTCGCATGGACCTAAATATTAAATATGATTGGACCCCCAAATATCGATATAATTTTATAATATAATTGAAAGCTCTTAGTAAACGAAGGAGTATTAAGGAATAGCCGACTCTCGAATGGGTCGAAGTTTCTAAGCGAGTGAAGCACTACACCAACACTAGTTTATTATTACGAAATATGTTATAAAACTAAATAATTTGTATAACGATATTATAAATTTTGTTACAAGTTAAATCGCGTGACAAGAAAGAGGTTATTATTTTTAACAAAGGTTAAACATGGTGTCGCGATCGGTAAATCTAGAAATGTAACATTTTTGACGTCATTAGTTTTTTTTATAATGTATGCATGGTAATGTTCTTCAAAAGTTATTTCCTGATATACTTGTATTACGACAATATATCGCCGAACATTTTATAAATATTTGTAATCTTGCTAAATTTATGTTCGCTATTTTCTAAATTACTTACAACAAATGTTCCTTTTTTATACACAATGCCATTAATTTCAATGCTATTATAATATTCCCTTTTATCGAATGGCTCTTGATAGGTGAAATTTGTTTCATTTCTAAAATCACGCGAGCCAAATGTTACAGCATTATAATATTTAAAAGTATTCATTGATTTGCACATTTACAATATTTGTTTAATTCCCACTAACTTTAATACAAATGAAAATTTCACATACAGCGTAAGTAGTAGAGGAATGACCGTCCGAAATTCGTTTCCGTCGCCGCCACCAGGCGTCGCCACAGTCGCGGCGCTGTCGCAGCATGCGAGGTGGTAGATTCGTGAACTAATTCGCAGACTGATTCGTGGACTAATTCGCGGAAGGAGTCGTGGACTGAGTCGCGGACCGATTCGCGGATTGATTCGCATTTTTGATTTGCTATTTAGTACGCGGGCTTATAATTCAAGACTCTCTCATTGGGAAATCTGACCTTCACTAATGAGGTCATTAAGACTCTGATGCGCGGGACCCGGCAGGTCTATTTTTTCTACATCTCCCCTTCGAAAGCGCTTGTTCTAGATTCCAATCATTGGGAAAACACATGTAACTTCGACCATCCTTGGGAAAACACATGTAACTTCGACCATCCTTGAGAAAACACACGTAAATTCCATATTAGATAATATGTCGGGACCTATGTCTCTCAAAGATGGTATACGAGTTGAGACGCGTGTAAAATCATTAGTGATTACGTCCCCCATGATCTCATTCTAACCGTGCTTTTAAGATTTACTTATATTATTTAATTACATAAAAGATGCCATGCAAGTCTCAACGCGTTCCTAAGAAGGTCCACTCTTGAACCCATTGTTAAATATGACCATTTTAAATAATAACCCATTTTCTTTTTTGGTACAATATCATGCAGGAAGGAAGATGAAGAAAATACAAAAGATGTTTTTAATAAATTTTATTTTTCACATTCATTCATACATTACATTAATTTTTTTTGTTTACAATATTGTTATACATAAGAATATAAAATAGCGATCACGTAAAATTTATATTTTCAATATCATCAACTAATGCATCGCTTTTAACTTGACAATTGATGCAGTCCTTAATCATAGGTGGTGGACCATCTATCGTATCATAGCTTGATTCGAACTGTTTATAACATCGACGACATTCACGTATATTAGGATGCATTTGAATAGCAGGTGGCAAGCTGGTCCATGCTTCTTCAATTTGCCGTTCAGCAAACATGCAGATGAAATCGATCGGTAGACATTCTATATCTTTTGTTTCCATCAATGCGAGACGTTTCACTTCGTAATAAATCCTTAATGAACGTTGAAGCGATGCAGGCTGTTCAAGTAGATTTCCCAATACCCAATTTTTAATTAATTGTACATTTTCTTTAGTGCAAGTTCCATTAAGCGAATGATTTTCACACTTCTCCAACAATGCATATTGTGCTGCTGCTGCTGCTTCAATTTTTTCAGAGATGGGCAGTCCAAACGTCGAGATCAATAACATTTTCAGCGTTTAACATATCCTCCAACCAACATTTTTTATCGACTCCTTTCACATAAATTTTGTTGGCACATTTAATGATATCCTCCAAAGTCTCGTTTATAGCATCAAAGGGAACGTCGCCAGATTGCCATGGTAAGCCGTGGTAATTATGTATTAACCAATTATTCATTCTTTTATAGTGTAAAGGTAACCACACCCATTGATATGGAGCTTTAAACACACAAGTCTCAATTTCACCGACGAAAATATTCATTATAGACAGTTCCTTCGGTATGAAGCGATTGCCAGGCCCGCGGAATCCCTGCACGTCTACAATGTATTCCATTTCGTATGATACTGATTCACTAGCAATTAAAGTATGACGATATTTTATTCATTAATTAGCGCATGCGCAATAATGGCTAACACGCCCTCTCAAACCAACTTCTTTACATTTCCACTTATGGGATTATATTCTACAATACGATCATGTAAAATTAAACAATAAGCAGAAGTGTTTGCAGGAAAATTTTCTTTTGATTCAAATTCGAGTCGCACATCGACAGGTGCGTGTTTTAAAGCTTCATTCTGCTTAGAGCAATCAATAATGATTAATGGAGCTTTCTCTAAAAATATTGATTTATTCAATATAGGTTTACCATTAACATTTTTATTATAGTCACTAGCTTGAAAATTGATATACATATCGTATAAGAAAGAAAATTGATTATTTGCAATATCTAGGTTTAAATTACCATACGGATAATATTTTGAATTCAAAAATACTTTAACATTACTAATGTTACAGTGATCAAACAGGCTAGCATTTTTCGCCTTGTCATTTCTTCGTGCTGTTTGGAAGCCGATAATAATATATCGTGGCTTTTCTAGTTGTGTCGCTGTTTTCACGGACCACACGTGGGATGATGTTACCGGTAATAGAGGATATTCATAAAGTTCCCATGTACGGAAACTTAAAAATATGCAAGGATCTTTTTCAATGAAACGTAACAGCTGTATCCTTTCCCTATCCGCCAACGTCACATATGGAACTGACCATTCTATTTTATTCATCTCAATTTTGTAATGTTCTTCTGCATTTTGTATAATTGCATTATCATCATGTTTAGATCTCGTTAAAATAAGTTCGTGCTTCGCATTTACAATTATCTTACGATAATCTTCAGCAAATCCGAGAATCGTACTCAGAGGCATGATGACATCAAAATAACCATTATCATTTGTTATCTTTAGATTTGAACTAGATATCCAATCTGCATTGATTAAAACGGGTTCATCATTTGGCGTGTAAGAATGATACCCCTTCATCAAGCTAGTAATACCAACATTTCTATTTCGATCAATTTCAACACCATTCAACTCATACCGCGCCTCATCAAATAAATGACAGATTGCGTTAGACGTTAGATTAGCATTATTTGCTTTAGTTCCGTCGGTTTTCGTCAACCTTCCACTAACATGTATCAAACTTTTACACGGTAATATACATAAATCTTGATTTGGCACAGCAATACGAATTTCATCATTTTTACCAAAAGAACTTGTATTGTAAGATTGATGTGAATGCAGCTCGTAATGAGCGACAGATTCGTCGAAAACGACTGGGTTTTGAATGCCGAGTATTGGATCCTCCATTATTGCTATTATGATAACGTGCGATAAGTATGCAAATACAACAACGACAATAACAATTTTTATTATTCACTGTTTGACATTGTGATGATAATATAACTTGAGTCCCAAGCTTTTCAGAAATAGAGCGTTCCGACGTGTTAACGTCTTGCGAATTTGACGATGACTGATATGTTTTCTCCATGATGGGTTATTATTATAGTAACTATTAAGGTTCTGACCATTGTACATAATACCCATTGTTACGTAGATTTAAGATGGAGTCGTATTGTAATTGTTTCACCACGAAAATTCACCAATTCACCGTTCTGATCAACAATACGCAATTGAATATGATCTATTAATCTGACGGCAACAGGTAGGTAAATGACGTGATTCGGCACTTCCACAATCTTATATCCGGGCGCCACAGTAGGAAAAAATTCATGAATCGTGTGCGCTCTACTGCTATTAATATAAGCGCCCGTAGTTATATTGCATTCCACGCGAAGTGCATTAACTTTAATTATGGTTACTGGCAAATCTGAAATGTGCAACTTGTTTGCCTCCAAAATTCGTTTATTGAAGCCCAATGTTCGCCCAATCGAATCGATTGGTGTAAAATCAATGTCTCGATTAGATCTGATTTCACTACGTAGTGTATTATTATTCGGTTTTATATCTAGCGCAATATCACTATACTCCGACAGCTTGTTTCTAATATATTTTGCTATATCCTCAATTTCATAGCTACCGATCGGCACAATCATTTCATGGTTACCAATATGAAATTTATTATTAACGTCAACATTTGGGATTGAATTAAACGTTAAAAGTTCAATTAAACTCAATGCATAATTCTTCTGCGGTGAAAGTTCAATAGGTGGAAATTATTGCGCTTCCAATACTGAAGACTGCCCAGAGAGCGTCAACGTAAAAGAATCATTCATACTGATTGTTCAAATTACACTGATTATCATAATATTTTATGCAATATATTTATACAACTGATACTTGTTTGGACAAAACAGCTGATTGCATAAAAACTTGAGACATAAATGTCCACAATCAAAAGTGGCATAGTCTTGAAATTGTTCACGGTTATACATAATGCTACCTACACCGAGATATTTTGCCAACTCAGCAGGTGGGCTAAGGTTTCCAAAGCTGTCAAAATAAACGACTTTAGAACCACTTTTTCGATATGCTACCGAATGTGTCCCCGGACCGCTTGCATCGTCTAAATTTATGACTGCACATTCCTTAACTTGGGGATTCTTTGGTAAATTATTACGCATAAAGACACCTCTAAAATTCGGAATTCCAGCTTCTTTCGAATATCTCAATATATCTACATCGGCGAGTGCTCGAATCGATAGCTTTACAAGTTTTTTCGATTTTTTCTACATTTAATACCTGAACCCGTTTTATATGGTTTTAATTTCAAACCGAGACCATTTTTATAAGGTTTAAGATATAACCCTTTACCTATAGCTATTGTCTCCATAGCACGATTATGCCTTTCACTTTCATGTAACTGCTTTTGAGCAGCTTTTGCATCATTAACAGCCTTGGTTATACCCGCTGCGCCACCGGCTAATGCACCTACAGCACTTAATACAGCAAATATGGGTGTTAGGAATGGCAAGAGTCCTCCAACCTTTGCAGGTATTGATAGCTATCGAGTTTTTTGAATGAATCGTTTGCAACCTGCTTCTTTTACGGCTTTACGTGCCCCTTGCAAAGTGCTCGATATAACACTTTGAACATTATTACTTGGTGACATTGACATTTTAGCAGCCGCAATAATGTTGTTCAATGATGTTGTTTTCTTTTTTGGCACTTTTTTCTTCTTTTTCAGTCCCATGCCTAATTCACTTTTTAGTTTCATTGTGTTTGCAACACCCCAAGCTGCCGCCTTTTCTGCAATGTTTGCGTCTTTTGCTAAAACTCGCTTCCAAGCCTGCTCCGCTAATATTCGATCGGCCCGCTTCTACCAGTGGGATTTTCACGAGTTTTGGAATAAGCAATGTCGTGTTCCTTGCAAGCCTTATCTAACGGATTTATCCCTGAGTCCCCTCTTGCTAATCGTTGCTTTAATTTTGTACCAGGTCCGCAGTACTGATAATCGGGTATATGAAGTTCTACCGGTAATTTATTAATTAAAGAATTGACCAATCCTTTCCCACTCTTTATCCGTTTTTGCTTCTTGTTTTTACCCACATATGTAATCATTTTAAGATGTGCATCATTCAAGTAACAAACAGTTAATGACTGACATTACATATAAAGGCGCTACTTATACTTTTATGATCAGTTATTGTCAAAATGCGATTTCATAAACAACCAACAAAAATCCTATTCATCAATTTTGATGATTTAACATCGTCTGTACAAAATAATGCAACTAATCATAAACGACATTGGGAGTTGCTGCCAAATAGTATACGTGAACTTTTCTGTGGCCCGTCTAATTGCGGAAAAACAAATACACTACTCAGTCTAATCATCGATCAGAATGGATTGAAGTTTGAAATATTGTTTACGTACGGCTTTTTCGTGCGTAAAGTATAATCGAGTGCGTAAAGTTTACTTTACGCACAAGTTTACTTTACGCACCGAAAAGACGTACATAATAGTAGTTTTCGATACAAGGGCGTATGCGTAAAGAACTTTACACACACACACGTGTGCCGAAAATATATATATGTATATTCGAAATCGTTAAATCAACCGAAATATCAATTTTTACAAAACTTACTCGAATCTGTGGAGGGTATAGGATACTTTCCTTTTCACGATAATGAACAGGTAGTACCACCCGCCGAGGCCAGGCCAAACTCTATTATTATATTTGATGATGTTGCGTGCGAGAAGCAAGATAACATTAGATCCTTCTTTTGTATGGGTAGACATAATTACGTCGATTGCTTTTATCTTAGTCAAACGTATGCTCGCGTTCCCAAGCATCTTATTCGAGATAACGTAAACTTTTTGATTCTCTTTAGGCAGGATGAAATGAATCTTAAGCACGTCTATAATGATCATGTAAATACAGATATGCCATACAACACTTTTAAAGATATATGCACACAATGTTGGACCGAAAAGCATGGATTTATTGTAATCGATAAAGATAGTGAAATAGAAGAGGGAAGGTATCGAAAAGGTTTTGATTGTTTTATAAGCATAAATGATTTTAAGAACAATCAAAAAATGTTGTAACAAGTCAGTGCAGAGTGAGACTTGCATACATTAACATGTCTTCTCCTCTTAAACAGCAGCAAGACGTTTTACGTGAAATTGTCAAAGCTAGCGAATCTATTCGCCGAAAACATCGATTATTAAAAATGGGTAAAGGAACGCATGACCTTGCGATAAGTGAAACGCTCAAACCTCTGATAAGTCCATTGGAAAAAATAGCAGACGCTACAACAATGGCAATCAACAAAAATGCGATTGATGATATAAACGTACAGGATAAAGTAACAGATAGCATAGAAATTAATGATGTTAACGATTTTGATGATGATGATGATATGCTTGATGGATATAGTACCCCTTTAGAGCAGACATTTAGCAGTGATATTAAAACACCTACATATCATACTGAAGAAAGGTTATCAAATAAGTTTCTAACTTTACTGGTGAGAAATATTTATGAGAAAAGTGATATTATTGATACAATTTATGATGTTGGCATAGAAGGTGGTACTACAAGAATCGGTGATTCGACAATAGAATTTAAGAATAAAAATGTCATTGTTAAGGATAACAAATTTGCTATTACTGAAGGTTTGCTAGAGTTATTATATAAGAAAAAAGCTGATATAGCTATAATCCAACAGTCTGATTTAAACAATTACAAAAGTATACTAACCTTAACTAATGCACATAGGAAAGATTGGAATCAGGAAAAACCTATTTGGTATAATACTTCCCACAAGTATCGAAACTATATCAAGGAAATGTTTAAAGATGTTCCGAAAAAGGGTGGTAATTTGCCTGAATACATGATTGTTGAACAAAACCACAAAATTGACTACGCGCATTGGGATGATCCAAATGAACTTGTCGATCGTTTGCGCCTTCTAATAGCATCGCAAGCTGCTGGTAATTTAAGTCTTTCGAATGAAATTTTATCGATTATTGAAGAGTTGCGTGAAGCTAATATAATCAATTAATTTCGTGATAATTACGTCAGTATCATAATAAGCATCGATGTATTTGGACGTTCGTCTCAACGAGCACGGAAGCAAGTATTTCAAAGTGTCGAAATTGCTACAGATGGTTCTTATGATTTTAAGAAAAGAAAGTTATGTAATATCGGAATTCCGACAGATTCGGATGATGCCATTACTTTGAGAATGTTCCACACATTTATTCGCGATATTAAACAGCAAATAGATGAACTGTGTAAAGGTGTAATTAAAAATAATGAGAAGATTGAATATTTTGATAAAAGTATAAATAAAATGCATCAAGATATAAATAAAAATTACAATGAAATAGAAAAGAGGCTGATTATATCTTCAGATATCGGAAATTATACTATTGAATTACATCAGGAAATAACTAAACATACCAATAATTTAAATAAAAATAATTACCCTCTTAGCAATCTTACGAATAATATCACTGCCTTAGAGCGGGAAGTAAAGAAAAATAAAGATGATTTGAATAAAAATAATGGTTTGATTGATAGTCTTACGGTAGATATTGATAATATAGAGGGAGACTTGAAAAACATACCTATGACATAAGGGAGAGTAGTACTGTAGCTCACGATGCTGAGAAATTAATTTTTCTCCTAGAACAAAATGTCAATAAAAACAGTGAAGCCATAAAGAAGATTAATGAAATAACTGATGTTATTTACGGAAGAATCAAGTAGTTGGTCTGAAAAATGTGAATAAATAAACTATCTGCAACAATCCACCCAACAATTTTAATGAAGACGTTGCCTTATCTGTTTAACAACAACAATGACTTCTAAAGAGAAGAGAGAAGTCGTGAAGGAGCTTCATAAACCAGCAAGAAAAAATTATACAAGACGGCGAGTAGATATTCGCGGATTAGATGAAACTTGTTAAGCTGATCTTGTAGAAATGATTCCATATGCAGACGAAAATGAGAGTTACAAATACTTATTAACTGTCATCGATGTATTCTCTAAGTATGCATGTGCCCGCCCAGTAAAAAGAAAGACTGTCGATGACGCCACAGCTGCCATGAAATCGATATTTGAAATGGGTCGAATTCCAAAGAATGTTTGTTTGTAAATACGTTTGTTGAATTTAAAATATGTGTTACCGAATAGAAATTCTATTATGTTAAAATTAAGTGATAAGAAATTCCATAATAACAATATTCACAAAATCAAACAATATTTACGAGATAACGATTACCCGAAGTCAATGATTGACAAATATATTACAAGACGAATCCACATGCACAATGCACAAACACAAGAGGCTAACACAGAAAATAGAAGAAATCAACTCAAATATTTACAAATACCATATACAAAACATATATATGAATCAATTGAAAACTCTTTTCGCAACACTAACATCAAGATCGTACCATCTCTAAGAAACAACCTATCCGCAATAATACAAAAAGGTAAAGACAAATTACAAAAGATGGATACACACAACACCGTGTATTGCATAAAATGTATGGATTGCGATGCATCATATGTGGGAGAAAGTAAACGAACATTAAAAACTAGAATAAACGAACATCAACGCAATATCAATAGACCTTCTCAAACAAACACAGTAATCACAGAACATAGAATCCAAACACTACATAATTTTGACTGGGATAACACAAAAATACTGGATATCGAAAATAAATTTCACAATAGACGTATATCGGAAATGATTAACATCAAATTACAAAAAGCTCCACTCAACAAAATTGAAGATACCCAAAGTTTACACACCGCATATGAACGCATCATTACACAAATGAAACGGTCAGGAACCTCCCCACCATAGGAAAACAGGAAACATATAAAAAGCGGCAACACAACAGGACGCTCCACAGTAACCTCTTGAAAATGAACGCAAGTCGTTCGAAACGTCGAGGAAAATAAACAGCAACCAACTTTGTAGGACAAAGCCGAACCCTTATTAATATTTTTATTATATATAACTTCTACATAAAAACACCGTGTAATTATATACGGATTAATTTTTCGAATATTCCCGGTACACTTCTCAATGAAGTCCTGGAATTGACCCGGGGTAGCATCTTCGCCGAGGGTTTCGTAAACCCCCTTCAAAGATTCCTCCCACGATGAAAAAGTTCTCTTGATATCGACCATCTTGAAAAAATTGTACAAGTAGAAGAACGTGTGGAGTGTAGGAGGCTATTCCCCGGAAGTCTGAGTATGCTTAATTTATACCTCGAATCATTAAAGACACGCATCTCAACTCGTATACCATCTTTGAGAGACATAGGTCCCAACGTTTTCCCAAGGATGGTCGAAGTTACATGTGTTTTCCCAAGCATGGTCGAAGTTACATGTGTTTTCCCAATGATTGGAATCTAGAACGAGCGCTTTCGAAGGGGAGATGTAGGAAAAATAGACCTGCCGGGTCCCGCGCATCAGGGGGTCGACGCCAGGTCTTTTGAACGTGTTGAGACTTGATTAGAGGCTTTTCTAAATTAACTTTAAAATGGTCTTAGCGGTTTTGTGTGAAGGGACTCAGCGGTTTCGTCACTATTGGAGATCATTGAGTTAAGCTAACAGCTTGTCAAGACGGCTGTCATATTGATGGATAGATTTCCCCGACGAGAGAAAACTCTGAAAGGTGAATTCAAACTTACAACATGACAAGGGAGAGGTCAAAGCCCTGATTGTAGGTTTTTAAAATTTGTGTGAGATTTAAAACGTAGGTCGTCGATATACGAGATTGCGCTTCAAGCTGGTATTTAGACTAATGGAAATCTACGCTTTCAATTCATCAAAAAAGATATGTAACATCCGAATTAGGTCGGTAACGGCATATTGAAAGAAAGATTTCCCAATAGGGCACATTTAAAAGATCGAAAGATATATGCATAACGCTACAGCATTAATTTTTGAAAACTCAATGGGACCGTCCACGAAGTCCTTGCGTCATCTTAATGACCTCATTTGCGACGGTCAGATTTCCCAATGAGAGAGTCTTGAATTATAAGCCCGCGTACTAAACAGCAAGTCAAAAATGCGAATCAATCCGCGAATCGGTCCGCGACTCAGTCCACGACTCCTTCCGCGAATTAGTCCACGAATCAGTCTGCTAATTAGTTCACGAATCTACCACCTCGCATGCTGCGACAGCGCCGCGACTGTGGCGACGCCTGGTGGCGGCGACGGGAACGAATTTCGGACGGTCATTCCTCTACTACTAGCGTAGCGTAGTGGTTAGCGTGCATGCTTTGCGATGTTAGGGTCGAAAGTTCAAATCCCACCCGACCGATCGGTTTTTTTAATTTATTTGCGAGCATTAATAATTGTAAGAAAATAGGTATAGAGTAAATAAATAATACGAGGCATTGATATACAACATTTATAAATTAAAAAAATGTAATAAAATAATGTAATAATTTTTTTTTATTTTAATTTTATTTTAATTGATTCCGGTCGGAGCACGGTTGCAATTTCTACTCGGGATCGGTTATAAACAGAGTAAAAACATTCATCGTAAGTTTTGATATTTGTTGCTGATATATTCATGCGAAGAGATAATTTTCTTGTCTTTCCAGCTGTACTGTCGTTTGTTTGCGTAAAATTCGATTTTGCCCACTTCAATCCTTAGTAAATTACTTCTCCTATCTTTAATAAATTATATGACTTTTTTAAATTTTAGCGTCAGTTTATGAAAATGATAGCAGATGCACTGATAACAAGATTTATTTGTCCTGCAGGAAGCTTATTTAAATACGCTGGAAGAAACCTTTTGTTAACAATAAATAACTTTACTTAATGGTTAAAATGCACCTCTTAATTATTAAGACACGTATTTTACTATTAACAAATAGTTTCTTCTAACGTATTTAAATAAGTCTTCTTTACGATAAATAAATCTTTATTTTTATCGGTATATTAAGGTTTCATGTGTGTGATATAAACAAAAAAATGTTTTGTAAAATTATTCACGGATATCCGCCTTTTAATTCATGGTCATCCTTGTTTTAATGCTAAAAAATCTTCCGGCAATCTTAGAAATTAATATAAATCATTCAGAAATGTGTCAGCCTAATATAGAAATCATTTATAAATGAAGGGATTACTAATTTTCAAGCAACCATACGAACTCACACTTATTTATTAATTTCCGACGAATCGAATAAATGAACCGGCATAGAATAGAAAGTAAAATAATATCAACATGTTATTTTTTTCATGTAGTGCCTGACGTTCGCATAGCCACGTGATCATCTTCAGAGACTAAAAACAAATTTGTTCTTTATTACAATTACAAAAAATGATATCAAATTAATTAACCCGTGTCACAATTATTAACAAAACTCAAATGGGGAGCAGTAGACCGACATTAGAATATGCCTATTTTATTCAGTGGAAAAGTACAGAAACGATGAAAAAATCGGCAAACTAGTCTCCTCCATGCTGCGAAATTTCTGCTATATGACAGGATAACGATGAATAGAAAAAAAGCACAGAAGATTGTTCTGACGTAAAAATAACATTGCTGAAATCTATCTCGAAGCTCGAACACATGTACAATGAAGATGGGTTGCAAGTCCTGTATATTGATTTTTTTGTATGTAACTTCGAAGATTTGTTGTGTGAATCTGATAAAGAGCTGACTATTGCCGAAATTTCGTGTTCTTGCATAAGATGAATTCGATTCTGTTCATCAGCAGTCACGTATATGCTCTACAGTTCAGATTAATCACAGCATAATTAACATAATCCTAGAGTAACGAATCCGAAATCGCTTCCGCTTTACGTAATTCTTGAGCCTTCTGAAGACACGATAAATAAGGTCCATGTCTCGAAAACTTCGTCAAAAAAATTCGACAAAAAAACTCCAACAAAAAAACTTTTCTCAAAACTACTTAGACAAAATAAACTTTATATCAAAAAAACTTAAAACTTAAATAAATCATATTGATGTTATTACTTTATAAAAATACAAAAATTAAATACAAAAATAATCATATCAAATTGATGAATTTCATTACTTATATCGTACAAATTCAGATTACAAAGATAAGTTCATTGCAATGAGCCAAAGATTTCAATAACGATTTTTGTTCATACGTATTTTAAACGAACCTCATGATCTTCATAACGTTTACGTTTACGAGGTGCGATGCATCTTCCACTATCAAATTGTGTAAGTAACTTTTCAGTTGAACCTTGGTCTATTTTTAATGCATTAATGAATTTTCCAATATTCGTTCAAATGAGAAATACGTATTCGACTACTGAAACCACGATGCCATACCCAATTATTAGTCCGAGGCAGATTCTCCTTAACAGCATTATTGCAATTACACAATTCTAAAAAATCCATTAGAACTTAATAACTTCTTATTTTTTTCACTGAGTACAAATTTGCAGGACATATTGAATACGTTGTAACACATTGATTTTCACAACGAAACTGACACATTGTTTACTACTAAGCACACTAATGAAAAATACATCATACTAACACTATTAACTATATGCCGAACATTACAGAAGTAAACAAACAATAACATGCTGCACTATATAATATACCGCACTAATATAAAGTAATAAATAAATTTAATATGATTTATTGAATTTTTAAGTTTTTTTGGTATAAAGATTATTTTGACAAAAGTATTTTTGTCGGAATTTTTTTGTCGAAGTTTTTTAAACGAAGTTTTTGAGAAATATCATGAACAATTATTTTATTAATATTTTTTCTATTAGAATTTCTAGCGCGATTATCGAGATTGATTCGAAACCAAAAAAACCGCTCGTGTCAATCTAAAAACCGTAGCAACCAACGATTCGATTTTTTTTCTGAAATCTGATAAATCATCGGTAATCTCTAAGAAATCATAGTATTCATGATGGGAAACGTCAGTCTAAGGTAATGCTAATAATGAATGCGCAGAAACTAGTAGAAATTCCTGCTAGCCACAAATGTTTAGCCCATTTCTCTGTATGAATCAGCCATACAGGAAAATGTTTTATGAAAGGTGTTGCAAATAATCCTAGAATCAACTGCGATCATATCCACACACCACCTATTTCTCAAGATAGATGAAAACCTCTAAATGTGTACACTTCGATCGCTTACTGTCATCGAAATTTAATCTGCTAAAACTTTGCCTTTTTAATATAAACGCAAAATAAGAGATAAGGACTGAAAATTATTTTATCCCTGAAACTCAAGATATCGAAGAAAAATGTCTAGAATGGAGTAAATTATTTCCACTATTTGTATTTCCATTTTGCGCTTAATATAATATTTAAATGAATTGACCAGTCGTTGAACCAGGGGTTGAACGACAATGCAAAATTTTGACGGAAAATTTCTAAAAGCAAAGATTACACGTTGAGAAATATGTAGAATCAGAATTGATCAATCACTTCTCTTAAAGGTAAATTAAATTGTTTGTTCGCCGGACGGGTCAATTATTGTTGCGGGATTGGAGAGCCCCACGAACTCTCGATGAATAACGGCTGAGCATACAGAGATTACTCTGATCAACCAGGAACAAGCACGCAGGAATTGTCTCGTCCTTACGGTCGAAATGGCCGCAGTTGCGATAAGCTCGCCCTCTCGTGTTAACAATCGTCCGGAATCACTACATCCGAAGCCCTTTCTCGTAAATCCCAATTTCGGATGACATCCTGCGAAACGTATTTCGTGGTTGTGTTCCACATACGATTCAACGAGACCGTACAATTTTTTAACTTAATATCGAAGTTCCTTTCTGTCTTTGAGCTTTACGGAATATTAAATTAAATATATTGTATGGATTCCTTAATTTTTAACCTGAATCAAAAAGTCCAAATCGTGTCGTATATATAATACAGATGTTCTAAACCATTCATTACATCAATGTAAAGTTTCTTTCTAATATACTTTGTTTGGTAAATTCCAGTTTCTTTTTATGTTAAATAAATTAAACGACATTGGAGTACGAAGTTGACGAGGTTTAGAAATAATTGCTAAATACAATTGCTATTAGAAACAAATGTTCGTGTGCACATCATTTTCATGCGCTTTGAAAGTAACATGATCAGGCATCACTGTAATACCTTATTGACGTATTAAAATATAGATATTTGCCAACATATACTACAAATAAACTAATCGTTGCGAATTATATAGCTGAAAAGTTGTAAACCTAATACGTAATGCAGCAATGCCATATAATTATTTAGTTAAGTATAACTAATGTTGAAAACTTCGATTAATCACATAATAACATAAACCCCGCAATATCGTGACTTGATATTTAGTTATAATAAATAAGTATTTGCTAATCTGAGTGGAATGTTAAATGAAAAACTCTCGTCGCCATAGTTAATTATCGCATTTTGTTGTCGAAACAAAATTTTAACTTAACTAACCAAATACTTTTCTTCCCGTGTTCCGTGTTTTCTTCCAATTATTTAATTCTTGCTATCTCTCAAATTTCAACAATATTCATAATTTGTAAAATGATTTCAAAAACATGTTATATAAAATACAGTTCAGAAACATGTTATTGAAGTATGTTACATCGTTTCTTGTTATTGAACCGTCACTGAAAATTCTAATGAATGTTTCTTAATTTCCAGTGGTCATGTTTTTCTATTATTTTCTACATTACGAAACATGTATTACACATAACATTTCAGTTATATGTTTCGGCTGTATACTAATGCCCAAGTAAAACATTCCGCATGTGTGCACGGAAAAAACACTACGGCTGCTACAACCTAAGACATGGTTGTCTTGACCATATTATGTTGATAAATATGTCCTTTTCATATCTATGGTTGCTGTGACCATTTTCGATAGATATCCTCATATGGTTGAAAGAAACAGTGTTGTATGGTTACCAGAGCCATATTTTTAGATACACTGACAATAATTAATTTGGACGGACCACCATAATTAGCAAACTTGACAAGACTCATGCGAACTGCGTATATCGAGCAGAATTAAAAGAATGCGAGTTAAATATGTCATGCTCGACCGCGTGTGTCTGTTTATTTTATGAATTGCCGTAAGTTTTCATATTAATATTATTTCAGAAAGTATATTTAACTTCAGAAAACTATCTGAAAAACTAAAAATCGTGAGAGGATGTGTGTAATGTACATGTGCATATATTTTGAAAATGAATATGATTTCTAACCTCAAATTTTCAGATAAATCTTTTTCCCGGTTAAGTGCCATAATGCACTTTATGCCCAATTGGGCGTGAAATGCAGCTGTACCCTATTAAATCGGAACATAATACTGTACTATACGCGTACTACTTGACGAAAAATTTGTCAAGGAGAAATAACGAAATCATGCGAAACAATTTTTTTTTTTTTGTAGAACGTCTGCTTTTGGAAGTGACGGTCAGTAGTTCAATTATTCCAAGATACTTTTGTTCTCTCATTTAATTTAATTTAATTTATATTATTAAATATGATCATTTATCATTATTTTATTTTATTCATTTGTTTCGATTTGTGATCAACATTAATTACAACGTTAAAAAGTAAAATAATTTAAGCTTAGTAGCTTTTTGAATATTAACTGCTAATATAACTAAATCATTTTGTTAACTTTTTAACTTTTATCTTTATAACCATTTTGATTTCCAGTTTTCAAGTTACGCTTACATTTAACTTTACATTATAAGACAAGTTACATTTAATTGTTTATTTTCAACTTCGAATTGTCAGTTATAAGTTCTTATTTTACTTGTAACTTTTAACTTCGCATTTTTTTGGTACGAAAATAACTGTACTATTAACACCTGTTATGTTCACATATATTTCCTCATTGGCCGAGAAAATGCTAGTGCCAATGCGATATGTATCGATATTATCGGACATGACATTTCTGAATCTGAAGTTCAGTACGTCAAACTTTCGAAGGTTAAAAATTATGTTTAAATCACGTTTTTCATTTTCATCCTTTCTGCAGCTGTCAATTGAAGTGTGTTGACGAAATTATATCTCACTCGCTAATGGCATTTTTATTTTGTCAAATAAATATCGACGTAATCATTTATTAAATATGTTTAAAATGTAGTTTTGAGAAATCTAATACTTTGTGTTTGTTTTCTTAGACCATATCAGTGGATCGCTGGGTTCTGGAAGGGTGTGAAAAGTTAGATGTCCTCCTACAATCAGCTGGCTGGGCCAGTGGCTGATGAGGTATCTGAAGATACAAAGTACACACTCGACTGACCATTGGAGAATTACTACAATTCTAGTGTTATACGGTGTTTTCGAGGTGTTCAATGGTGCTGCGCCCTTTAAAAAAAAATTAAAAGCATAGAAGATGCGAAACAACAAATAAACTGTCATCGACCCATCGCAATTGAACAAACCGGAAGAATGTGTAAATAGACCAAATGGATTTTAATAAACAAACTTGTGAAAGTGAACATTAAGAGACTGTAACCTGCTAGTTTTGATAAAAAGATTTTACATGTAACATGCCTATATTATTATGTAAAAACTAAAAACTGAAAAGAAAACAACGTTAATTTTATTTTAATTAATTAAGTGCTCAAAATGTCCACCAGCATCAGCTGTGCAGTACACGAGGCCGTCGCAAAATTCAATTTGCATTTTCCTTAATATTTCTTTCGTTACGAATTGAAAAATTGCAGCAATGCTATTTTGTAGCTCTTCCGATGTGTTGACAGGTGGTTTTTTGTATAACTCGTCTTTGACGTAGCCCATAGAAATGGTTTGAGCTCTGGGGATCGTGCTGGCCATATTCTTTTGACGATGTTGGCATCTCTATTTATGATGTCTGTCATTAATACGCAGAATATCATTCTCTGCTCATCTCCTCCAATCAGTTCCTGATGTTTATGAGATTGATATGGGAAATATCCTTTCTTTTTTAACTTTCCTAACAGTCTTCTCACTTAATCCCACTATTTGGGCAATTGCTTCGACCCAGACCTTAGGTCTGGCATAACTTAGATCTGATTAGATTTTGGCGCAGATGCATCCGTCCATTACTAAAAAACATTATCCCCAATTAAGTTTCTTCATAGTTTTTTGCATTTATTTTGTAAAAATACAAATTTTTTTCAAAAATGTTTCAAACAAAAAAGCATAAAATTCTCTACAAAAAAGGTTATATGCATTTTCTTCGTAAAGTCAACGATAATGCAATAAAACCTGGTTTAAAATGCTTATGACTATTGTCTGAAAAAGTATTGAATTTGGTCAACTCGGCAAAAAAATTACCGTATGGTTTTTCATCAAATTTCGACGTTTCGACCCCCTACCGACCATGGGTAGTCTTCGCCAGCACCTCGGGCGCGGTATTTATCTACGGGCGGATAAGTTCTTTTACGCCCTTGATACGAAAATAACTATTTTGATATATCTAAAAGATGTCTTCTAGATATCTAGAAGCTATCCGTCAGAGATCTTTTCGAGACTTTGAAGATATCCTTGACGAATTATATGTATATATATTGTATATATAAGATCGTAATAATACAGACAGTAATTAGTAAAATGTAGAAAACATGTAATATGCATCGACTAGTCTATTACAATACAAGTGCTGAAGTAAGTATTTTGA
Source organism: Trichopria drosophilae (assembly GCA_030407085.1). Lineage (NCBI taxonomy): Eukaryota > Metazoa > Arthropoda > Insecta > Hymenoptera > Diapriidae > Trichopria > Trichopria drosophilae. The sequence continues at coordinate 197,625,454 of CM059582.1, forward strand.
AACTTTTATTTATTAATACTTCGGCTGGCCTGTCGTCGAGGTCGAAGTTTTGAAAATGCTCATTTTCAATTTTATGTCGACTCAGGCCATAGGTCATAGTTGTTAATCATTTTCAATTTTCATACATATAAAAAACACTATATTGTTGTAACATATCTATTGAAGCCCCTTGGATATAAATATGATTGGACCACCAAATATCGAAATAATTTTATAACATAATTGAAAGCTGTTAGTAAACGAGCGAGTATTAATAACGAATAGCCGACTCTACACTGGGTCGAAGTTTCTGAGCGAGCGAAGCGAGCGAGGCACCACGCCAACACTAGTTGTTTGATTTTAAATTTTAATAAATTCTGTTTACATTATTAATCTCCATGTTCAGAAATTTAATGAATTTTAAAACCGATAAGTACATAAAATTTCATTTTTTTTAATAATAATGTATTGGATGTAAGAAATGGTACAAATTCAATTATTAAATTTTCGAACCTGAAGTTTAAAAATGTATGAAGAATTGGGTTCATTAAAAATTAAGATTCATGAAAATAGAAAACGTGATTTAAACATAATTTTTAACCTTCAAAAGTTTGACGTACTAAACTTCAGATTCAGAAATGTCATGTCCAATAATATCGATACACTGAGAAAAGTGTATTTTATCAGTTACAATCCCGTGTCTTTTAAAGCGATTTCGTATACCACGTAAAATAAATATTGTAATTACTGAAATCCCATATGTTATCCATAAGAATCTTCGTCTTTTAGCATTTATTTATTATCGAGTAAAAGATATTCTATTAAATGCAAATGTTTCAAAAGAATATTTTATTAGGTCTAAAAGAATACGTATTTTAGCATTTTAAAAACACTAGTTTTTTATAGGTTATAATATTAAAGAACATTATGTAATATGTAAAGTTTCGGGAATCAATACAAACTTTTATATACAAAAAATTCACCGTTACAATGTCTCCTTTTGAAACATATCATCAGAATTTTCGAAAATCACGTTATTCTTCATTACCAGCATAATTTATTAAGCATAATAGCAGAGGAATCTCTAGCAATACAGAAGTGATAAATTATTCAATTAACCAGGTTTCTTAACTATGAAAGTAAGTAGGTAACGTATAGTTACTATACAAATACTATAATGCTTAATAAGAAAAAACAATATACTGTTTGAAATTTCAAGCATGAACATAATATGTTTGAGACACCTCGAAAGTCTAAAACATATATATCCATTACATTTAATTTAAATTTAATTCGGTAATAAGCTGGGTCAATTAAATACATTAAATTGATTTTGTCCAAAGTCATTACATTTCAATTATAGTTTTTTAAATTTAATTATTTTTCATGAACATTATTTATATTATTTAGGATGGAATTTCTCGGCCGTTTTATAAATAATTAATGATTTGAGTATTGATGTGTATCGGCACAATAATAATTAAAACCGGAGGTAGAAAAAGAAAATCAGAAAAATTAGGGTTAACGACTGATAAGGTGTAAAATATACATATAATTTAGGGAGGGTGATGAGAAAATTTTTTTTCAAAAAATAATAAGTAATTACGTTTCGACCCACGGTTCGGGTCTTCTTCAGAATAGGGAAACGGTAGGACACGTGCAGTATTTATATATCACAGGGCAACATAAGGAACGTAGGTGTGTTTGTAATACTAAGAAAAAATGAGCGAACGGAATTAATTTAAATTTAACATTTATAAATATGATGATATATGAGAAAAATTAAAGAAGTAATGAATTATAGGCTTCAGGTAGGTAGGATTTTTCAAATCTTGTATTAACGGTATTATTTCCTTCCTTTTTAATAAAAAAGTTTTCGATGTGGCAACGCTTCTTCCAGTTCTTTTCTTTCGCAATGATTTTAGTATTGTCGTAATCGAACTCATGTCCCGTCTCATTTCTGTGGTGGGTTAAACCTGTGTGTTGTTCTGTATTTGATGTTAAAAAGTTTCTTTTATGCTCTTTTAATCGTACTTCGAGTGGTCTATAAGTCTGTCCTATATACGATTTGTTACAGTGTAAACACGGTATTTTGTAAATTACGTCTCGTTGTTTTTTTGGTAGTAAAATATCTTTTCACGGCTTGATCTGTGCAATGTTAGTATTAAAAGGTGTAGAAATAATTCTGATGTTGTTATTTTTAAAAATTTTTTCGATTTTTTCACTTAACCCTTTGATATAAGGGCAACTGATGGATTTAATTGGTATTTCATTGTTGTTATTGATAGCGTTATTATTATTTCTACTCCTTTCACATAATAAGTTGATGCGTTTTTTAATACATTGGTTAACCAATTGAATCGGATAACCGTTTTCTAACACAATTTTTCTGACAATGTCAAGATTTTTTTCTTGGAATTCTGTTGACGAAAGTTTAATTGCACAATCGATTAATCCATAAATCATACCTGTCTTGTATGATTGTGGATGCTCTGAAAGATAATGGACATATCTACCCGACCATGTTTTTTTGTGGTACCAATCCATTTTGATTCGACCATCTCGCATAATTAGAATTTTTACATCCAGGTAATTAATTTCTTTATTGCATTCAAGTTCGAACGTAAACTTTAACCTATTGTTTTTTTTTTTGTACAGATCAAGCCGGGAAAAGATATTTTACCACCAAAAAAACAACGAGACGTAATTTACAAAATACCGTGTTTATACTGTAACAAATCGTATATAGGACAGACTTATAGACCACTCGAAGTACGATTAAAAGAGCTTAAAAGAAACTTTTTAACATCAAATACAGAACAAATATAAATACTAAAATCATTGCGAAAGAAAAGAACTGGACGAAGCGTGCCACATCGAAAACTATTTTATTAAAAAGGAAGGAAATAATACCGTTAATATAAGATTTGAAAAATCCTACCTACCTGAAGCCTATAATTCATTACTTCTTTAATTTTTCTCATATATCATCATATTTATAAATGTTAAATTTAAATTAATTCCGTTCGCTCATTTTTTCTTAGTATTACAAACACACCTACGTTCCTTATGTTGCCCTGTGATATATAAATACTGCACGTGTCCTACCGTTTCCCTATTCTGAAGAAGACCCGAACCGTGGGTCGAAACGTAATTACTTATTATTTTTTGAAAAAAAATTTTCTCATCACCCTCCCTAAATTATATGTATATTTTACACCTTATCAGTCGTTAACCTTAATTTTTCTAATTTTCTTTTTCTACCTCCGGTTTTAATTATTATTGTGTCGATACACATCAATACTCAAATCATTAATTATTATTTATATTATGATATAAATGTATAATGTATTTTGATTCTGAACTTTTAAATATTTATTATAATTTAAAATATCTGTATCAGTGCAGAAATGAAAAAAAACATTCTACGTAGAAAATATTTTTACCTATGTTCGATTTTCGGTAGCTGAAATCTATTTGCTGAAGTCTTTTGATGATTGAAAATCTATTACTGCAAGATCAAGTATTATAATGTATTTAGCCTTAAATAATTAATCGATAAGAACTGTGCATAAAGAAATTCATCATGTAGACCTGTGAGACCTTGCTTTAGAAGTGTTCGAAAAGTCGAATCGGTGTTCAATTTGAACCTTTTCTTCCATTAGCATTATCTGTTATTTGAAGTTATGCGATTTGTTCCAATCAATTTTTTTCAGGCTTTTGAGATTCTGGCATAACTCGAGACCAGGCTATAAAGTCATTTTTATGCAAAATTGAAGGAGATACAATGATGACAAATTGGGGCATTTTTCTCTAATTGCAGTATAGGCTTTAATGTTTTCAATGTTATTTAAGGCATATTAAATTAGTTTTCTAAGGTATAGTAAATTTGAACCAATTCAACTAATAGTATTAAATGCTCACAGCATTCTAATTATAAAATTAACGAAAAGTAAATAAATATAAAACTCATGCTGAAGAATAAAATGAATGAAAAATGACAGAATTTGTCCTCATTATATTTTTTTCTAATTTATTTTTAAAATTACTTTATAACCTTGTCTCGAGATATGCCAGATTCTCATTTCCCTGAAAAAACTTGATTGGATCATATTGTCACAACTTGTAATCCGAGAAAATGCTCAATAAAAAAGAGGTCCAAATTGAGGACCGACTCGACTTTTCCAACATATCTTTCACAGTTGTTTCAGACGTACAAAATTTTATTGAAAAATGTCACTTCTCTTAATAAACTGAATACTTTTTAATATATTATATATATTAAGGAATTTGAAGAAGGAACTTCACAATAGAAAAATGGAAATCAGTAATTCCTTACGCTGAGTATTCGAGTGGGGTGTAAGAGCTACGAAGGGGCCTAACTTTTAATGCAAATTCATTATTAAATAATTGTTTGAGACCTAAATATTTTAATGTGGTAATAATAAAACTGTGTTATTGGCAATGACAATTTTAAATCAGAAGTGTATTGAACGATTAGGACACAGGCATGTATGTATCTTTGCATCTTTATATGCTGCAACTTATTAAATTTTGTTTATTCCGTGATTCAGACAAAAATAAAATTTCGGCTGCAAATTGTGATATAGATATGTTATTAATGATATTTTGCACTCTCAAAACTAAGATGATTAGTTTGGTAATCGTCGGTTGCCTCTTTTCAAGAAAAAATGCATTTTTTGTTTCTTCGTCGAATGTCCACTCGGAGCCTAATTTTACCAGTGTTTTGTATTAACTTTTTCACTACCTTAAAAGCAACTGATTGATATCAAACTAATTGGAATAGTTTCAGAACAGCAAAATCTACCAAATTTCATGGTCATATTAGAATTTATAGCACAATTTCAATTTTTATTGAATACCAAGCAAATGTTTTATATCAATTTTGGTTAAAGCACATAAAATGCAGCCCAAATTGTATTTTTGTCTGAATCACTGAATAAACAAAATTTAATAACAGCATATAAAGATGCAAAGTTAAATACATGGCTGCTTATCTTTCTGTGTCGTAACCTTTCTTTACACTTATTATTTTAAATTGTCATTGCAAATAACACATCAAAAGCTTCATTGAAAGACAGGCACATAAAGGTTATGGACTATATGGACTACATATAACCCCATTCCTTCACCAGATTCTGGGCAGATCTGGGCATATTCTGTCCTTCTTTCTATGCAGATTCTGCTAAAAGATCTAGGCAGAAGTTAGTATGCCGGCCAGAACTTATGGTCAATTTTTTTTACAGGGGAATTACCGCGTTTATACTGGTAAAAATATGTGTCTTTTAACTGCTAAAAGATATATTTATACCGACTACGAGATGTTTTAAAAATATTTGTATTTTAACGTGTAAGAAATATTTTGTCCCTATATGTAAAAGACTGGCTTTTACGGGGTATTAGAATTCCAATACCAAATGGTGTTAAAAAGGCGAATTTCACCGAAGTAATGTGTGTAATTACGTACAATTAAAAGTACATTAATTGTATAAGCATGGAATGGAGAGTTTATCGGCCACCGTGAAAATACTTATAACTAGGGTTGAATTTGAATGAATTGTTTTGAATGGGTGGTAAATACCAACCGAATTATTAGGACAATAAATATATGTGTCGTTTCGACCATCTTTGGGTCTATTTCAGGACCGAAACAAATGATCGACGAAGCGAAGAAAGGCGTGTAATAATATACCGTGGAAATTCATCGATCGTCAAGGGATTAATAAGAATTGTCTATAAATATTAAAGTTATTTATTAAAATTTTCTTCGAACCAAACAGATAAAAAAATGAATTATTTTTAAAATAAGTATTTTAATTTATGGAAAATGTTAATAAATTCCCATTAAATATTTATTTTAAAAAATTGCAAAATTTGTAACAGAAATGTTGCAAATGACCCAAAACATAATAATAATTGTCCTTCTAATATTTTGTCAGCGAATTAATTACTCACGTACTTATAATAATTCTGAAACTTCACAATCAACTTAAGTAAACTCTTAATTACTTTGCAGGCTATATATTGCTCGGTGTAGAAAACTCGAAGAGAGGAGTGAAAAACCAGTGTGGGTTTCTTAACATTTGTTATTATTGCGATAACATATAAACGCAAATTTTAATTAGTAAGAGTCGTTTATAGATTGTGTTAATAAATGTGCAATATAATTAAACATCTTCATTCATCATGATAGGAATATCTTATTTCGCCCTGTAGATCTCAAAACTATCATTGTCTTAAATGAACATTTAACGATTAAACTACTTTTTTTCCTCGGTTTCGAGTAATCAAAGCTAATAAGGTAAATAGTTTCTGGCTAGCTGATCTTAATCTATTTACAAATTATCGGATAATCTTTGGAAATAGTTCAAGACAAAGATCCAAGGTGTATTCATATTTAGGATCCGTTGATATTAACTATCTAATACCGTTGAAAAATCGTGTGATTGTTTTATTTTCATCGATATTATCAGTAATTCTTAGGGCGATTACTGATCTTATACAATTTAGAGATAAGGCACCATTTGCATATTCCCTTTTTAAACAAGTCAGAATATCTTACTGAAACGAAATATGGATTAATATTACTTTTTTAACTGGAACACCATCTTTTTTATGTTGGAATCCTTTTTCATAGAAGGTGAATTTTCTTATTTTAAGAATGTAATAAATTTTTATTTTTTTTTGAAAATATAGTGGTGCTTCTTTTAGGCGTGAAAAATACAACGCGGAAACCATGATTGTACCTACAAATAAGAGACAACAACGTCAAGTAATGAAAATGTGCAATACAATTCAAAGTCAACATCAATTAAATATTTGATTGTTGAATTAAAATATATATAATTATTGTGTATTTGAAAAATAATTAAGAATGGAAGATTTAATCGTTATTATAATTGTAGATTACAAGAGTTACACAATATATCTTTTGTACATGATTTTGTACTACAAATATCCATGACTTTAAGAAAATATCGTTAAATTATATATATTACAGAAATAAAGGCTTTGAAACCGCAACAAATGACTAATGAAGTAGAAAATTGATCAACTGATTAAATTTTCGATTTAAAATGAAGCGTTACACACAATGTCTTGTAAAGTATCCAAAAGAGTGAATACTTTAACAAGTTAACAGGGAACTGCATTGAGCGTCGTAAATTCTCACATTCCTAACGGCCATCCTTTTTTCTTGAAGCCATTGTCCCATGTTACTAACAATGTTGAAACGTCGCAAGAATCCGATAACGGCGATAAGATGCCGTACACCCTCCCCTATCAAGGAAAAGTGATTCCCGGAGCTTGAAGATACCTTTTATATTCAGGTTTCAGGGACTTTCACAGTACATCTTTAACGAAAGTTGCTACAAATTTGCTCCGCCTTAGAGTAAACATTGGGAGACAACAGTCACGTTACCCGACAACAACGAAACCGGATCTAGCTTGTTGATCACGATTACCTGTGTACACATATTAAGGATTTTCGGACATGATGGATAAGGTAAATATATGCAAACCAGAATCACAGTCTCTTTATTGATCATTCTTTTAAAAAGTATGTATAATTCATGATATGCATTTGAGTCTTGTGAACATTTTTAGTCCATTATTATGTGCATAGTGAAATAACTGTATGTGTATTTATCCCTCACGTGCACAAGCCGAATATGCACAGAATCAAAAGCACTAGTAGATAATGAACACGTCAGTAAAATTAAGCGGAAAATTTAAGTAACTCTTATTACGTGGAAAATGCGTAATATCATTAGTTTTCTTCACCTCAAACCAGCTACGTATGTTTATTAAGTAATTAATTAGCCCAAAATATTTCCCATATGAAAATAGGGAAAAATTTGACCTTATACTAAAAATTAGTAGGTATAGTGAATATTAAAACGATCATTCTTATAACTTTACCAATTTTTAGTTTAGTAGTAATATGGATGATCTTTCTTTACGCGTTTGAAATTTTGAAAAATATTGTAAAACAACAAAATGGCGGGTGTATTCTGATTTTTCAAAAAACTTAATTTTCTCGAAAACATTATCTTTTTAAACTTTTTTTTTTTGATGATATAAAGATAAAAGTTTTCCAAGTAGACTCATGTGCGATATAACTTTGTCGGCGCCGCAAGAATTTTTTTCGAAAAAAAAGTGAATTTGGTTTTTTTCTGTCATATTACGTTATCTTCACTTGTTTAATTGTAAATAACATTCTATATATCGAAGAAATGTGTAGAAATAATAAAACAAATACATTCAAAAAAATTAAACGACTAAAAATAAAAATTGGATATTTTAAGCAAGTGGACATGGCAAAGGAGCTTGTGATGGCATTGGAGGTCTCGTCAAATATATGGCGACGAATCATAATCTGCAAATTACATATGTCTAATTCGAAAAAACGCGATTTAGCTCATTGAACTATAATAAACAATAACAAATAAATAAATATGAAATGAATTTGTAAATTCAGTAAGTAGTAAAAGCACCTAACATAGTGTTAAAAGGTAACACCTTCGAAAATAATTTTCTTTTGGAGCATTTTTTGGCTTTAAAAATCTCTTAGTTATTAAAAAATGATACAAAAATGGTCTTATGAATGTCAAAATGTAGTAAGTGAAATCGTCCGGAGACGATTTCAGAGGATATTTTCAGTATTTTATAATATTGTAAAATTGTAGCATATATTTTCATTTTTAAATTTTGAAGTTATTAGGGTAGAAAATATATGTTACAGACTATTAGTCAATTCGTCTCATGAAACGTATTGAATTTAGTCACTACTACTCGATTTCTGAATCCATAATAAGCTACATAAGGTACAACATTTCCTCGAGTTTATAATTTGAAACGAGTTTTTCTTGATGCTATGTTTTCCTGGTAAAATACGTATGACTTTTTCATATGTTAAAATGTAAGGTCATTCTTTTAAAAATTTAGATATTAAAATCGTTCCCACCAGGGACAAGATGAACTGAAAAAACTGAACACCCACCATACAGTTTATTGCTTAAATTATGAAGAATGTAACGCATCGTACGTGGATGGAACAAAATAATTGATTTTAAGAATTAATCAACATAAAAATAATATTAACAGTCCTTTTCAAAATAATTCAGTAATTCCACAGCAAAGATTAGAATATTCACGTGATTTTAATGGGGACAATTTATTTTTTTAAATGTTCGATACAGAAAATAAAATTTACAACAGACGTATTTCAGAAACTATATACATAAAATTACAAAAACAAGTTGAATGCGATTGACGAATCATTTCGTTTAAACGATGCATACGATGATATCACCGAAAGTCGTGTAAAGTTTGAATTTTAAATGAAAAAGTGGAGTTGAATCAGAAGGAATTGAGAAATAAGTATAATATAACATTTTCTTTAATCCTCTGCACGTAAACCTCGATTTCTCGGCCTAGGACGAAACCTTCGGCCGCGAATTATCGAGCCCTACGATAATCGGATCAAAAAATTAATTACTCGTCAGGTGTGAAATATCGATCTTCGACGAATGTGATTGTTACCCTAGCTTCGCTGGGCGACAAACTTCACAATCGTCGAAGATCGATAATTGCGCCCTTGACATATATTGTACTATTATTAGTGCTTTTAGAGAAATATCCAAATAAACAAACTACGACATTTCACAGATTTATTGATATTTTTCATGGGTTATTATTAAAAAATACTACGTAATTTTTTATTGGAATTTAAAACAAGGTTTTTATGTCTAATAAAGTAACACGTTTAAGAAAATCAGATTTGATTAATTTTAAGCAAGAATATCAATATGGAAACTATCACGAAAGAAACTAGAAAACTTCACTTTTTCAATAAAAATTCAAACTTTAAAGCGCCTTGCAGGTCGGGTTAATATTCTTTAAAAAATAAAACGCAAAAACACCTGAACTCTTTTTGATGTATTACAAGAATTTAATCGAAAGTAAAAAACGATTTTTTTGAACAAAATTTTTACAATATCTTGAGGAAAACAAAAATTATGAAATGTCTCTTATGAGACTAATCATTGTACCCGGTACTCTAATTGATTTCAGGAGAATTTTTTCATTTTGTAGTAAATATTACAAGAAAAATTTTAAGGTATTCAATATTTCATTGTTCAAAATTCAAATTTTGATGACATGCGTCAAAACCAGAACAAAAACATGTAAGTAGTAGCACTTGATATTTCAATCGAGAAGAACTACTTCACCCTGTCGAGACATCGCGCAAGCCGTGAAATTTAATAAAACGACGATTTCGAATTTCCGGACTTTCGGACAGTACGACTTCGTGGATATATCTTGGATTTCCCTCCCACATTTGAGTTCGGTTATAAGGCCGAAGAGTAGACGACCAGCTCGAATTCTCAATACATATGCCGACATGAGTCACGCCTGGCAGGAGCCACCGTTCACGCGGAATCTTATTGAAAGCAGAGATAGGGGAAAGTTAGGTTAGGTTTCTCCTCATCCCATGGACCTTGCTTCTTATTTCCCTTCATGTCTCCTCTGGCTCGTATTCGTGGTCTCGGCTCTTATGACGGGACCATATGGCGGGTGCACTGTCGCACTGTCGTATTACGGATTTACGGCCAAAATATCGGCTTTTTTTTACCCTCTCCGAAACGATAAGATGGCGCATTATCGCGTCGATAAACCGCAGGACGTTAAATCAGCGCGCGTTTTCCATTCGAATCTCCAACCCCGCGAGTGTTTTCGAAAAGCCGGCCGGTTATTTTGCTTTGCGTTTAATACATTAGGGAATATTTATGGAGTTTTATATGTCATCTACAATTTTGTCCCAATTGCCGAATACAGATATCTCGCCCGGGTTTATCGTTTTGGTATTTATACGCCACGATAATATATATTCATGAGGAATTATTTACGCTCGCGCTACGAATGTTGTTCATTGTAATTCATTCTTATATTTCACGGTAGAGAAATAAAAGTTCTAATAATTCAAAGTTTTAATGGTTTTTCAGTTTTATGAACATTTTTAAGGGTCAAAACAATTGACCGTTATGTCGAAAAATATACTGTGGAATTCATGTCTTTTTATTGATTGCAGTGTAAAATATGTTGCAGGTGGAATTTAAGGGTAATCATTTCTTTATTCATCAAATGTCAGCCGTCAAATCTAATCTATCATTTTTTTTATTATTACTTAATGATATATTTTAATAATATTTAAGATAAAGACGAAAAACATTTGTATTGTTGTTTAATCTTCCCGAATTCAATTTTAAAATAAATTAGTTAATATTAATGTTTGATAATGAAAACAGGTTCAATACACTTATTTAAACACCTCAAACATAGAACACTCAGAAAAAAATATAATTATATTAACTAAATGTTGCCAGTTAGCACCTAAGTATTCATTAGTTCCACTAAATTTTAGTTTTTCCATGTGAAGCACGATATTGATTGAGCAACATTTAATCGATTTACCACTGACTAAATATCTGATAACTGACCAGAAACTCATATTAAGTCAATATTATTATATGTTTTTACCACATTTAACGCTCAAATGTCCAAAATTTTGACGTCAACTTCAAGCCCGTGTCTTTCAATTATAATCAGTGTGGAAAAAATATTGGGATACATATTCTTGTGTCAAAAAGTCCCATCTTTCGGGAGATTTTTAACTTAACTTTTAAGCAAACAGTGCAAAATTTTTTGACATTTAATAAAAGCGACTTTTCATTTTAAGATAAAGTAAACATTTCTCTAATAATAATGTTGGCATTAAGAGGCTATTTTTAATTGCACCTAAAAAGAATAAAGAAAATAAAACATTGCTTGGTTAGTTTATTATTCCATGGACACTTGCCCCAAAATGTAGAAAGAAAAGTGAAATATTAAGTTATTGATCTCTTATATTTTGTATTTCCTCAGTCGTGTAATCGACATAGTTTCTTCTTGAATCTTCATTCTTGAATGGTTTTAATAAATTTTTATTGATTTCAATACGTAAACATGTCCGAAGAAAAAAACAGAACAAATTTGTTCTAATTGTTGAATATTAATAACAACAAATAATGAAAGTATAATAAATTACGTTTGTTCCTATCGGATCATTTTATTCACCTATTATTAATGTATTTTCTTGTGTGTTTGACTTAAAACTTATTCTAAGAGAATCATAAGAAGTTATTCAAATTTAGAGAGTACTGAAGCGGGGAAGAAGTTTCTTCGACAATCCCAGCTTTGTCGACATAGAGCTCGTACTATTGACGTTGTAACTCAGTCGTAAACAATCAAGATTTCGTTGGCTACCCTTTGTTTTAATTGTTGAGCTCTTCGTAATTTAAAATAGTTTCTATTATCGAATATCCACTAAATCGTCGAACTTCTACAGCTGACTTTGCGAAATGAATGAGAACGTAGTTTTTTAAACCTGTTCTTTTTTGTAGATGTAATTAATTCTACTAGTTTTGTTCATACATTATCGCAGTTTATTCTTTTATTAATTACATGTTTTCTTAGACTATACACAGATGTTAATTCATACCTTATGATTACAATCATTTCTCCTATAAAGAAAATTACAATAAGACTGCGAAGTTGTAAATATGGATACAATTTGTAGAACTGTTGCAGTTTACATTTGAAGAAAACAATACAATCAATTGTATTGGTGTACCGTTTAAGTGTTAATGCAGGAATTTCGATATTTTTTGATAAAATTATTGAATGCGTGTAATTCATGATAATAGATTTTAATTTCATTTCAAATATTTATAAACAAAGCTGCATGGAATCCGAGTAACACTAATTCGAACAATTTAATAAAATTATATTTATGTACAATACTCACTTATATTTAAGAGGAAAATCCCCCTATGGTCGAAAAAAAACGAATGTTTTAAAATAATCGTGATCGATAGTTAAACGACCTGAACATTCAATTAAATTTTCAAGTCTGCAATATTCTAAAAGGTTTTAAAGCAGTTGTCAATATGCAGGACTTTTATATAGTAATATGTCCCTCTTACTGCGGATACATGTATTTCTTATGAGGTTATGACCGCAGAAATAGAAACACACAAGCCGCAGTAATAGGTTAGATGGCCCCTAGTAATTGGTACATCTACCCTATCTAAATAATTTAAAAGCTTTTTTCTCGAAACACCTTTCGCAAAACAAAAAATGTCATGAGGCAAGTTATGACTACAGTAGACGTCGCTTATTTTGACCTACCCATGCGTCGCGTATTTTGCCTTCCCCTCAATTCCTTTCTCCCCACTCTTCTATTGTCAAGTATGTAAGATTCCGAAGCGCAGGCGCGGTGTAACGTCAGACGGACTTAAGAGGGAGAATTTTACCTCCCCTGAGAGGCTAAATAAGCGACGGATAAGGAACTTGTCCAGTCCTGTCGAGGCCAAATAAGCGACGGTCTACTGTATTTTAACCCATTAATTTTTACACTAATTTTTTTTAAGAGGCGGGCAATTTAGATTTTTTTGTTTATGAACTATGGTAACTTATAGAAGATAGTGTGACAAACTTTTTGGAAAGGTTATTCCGAACAAAATTAAGAAAAATAGAATGTTCAAAGAATCATTAAACGGGAGAAAAAAATTCATAAAATTTGTACATTTTTGGGCCATGTAATATTTTAATTTTTTCTGCGTCGCTCTTGACGATTCCGAGGGCAAAGCTAAGTTTCATCCATCAGAAATTCTAATATGGCATCAAATTTAAAAAAGAAATACAAAAAAAATGTATAAATATTTGGTTTTATGATCTTTATTCGAGCCATCAGAATATTAGAATTCTAAATTGAAAAAAATTGGAGTTCAAAAACTATAAGCTTCTTAAAAGAATGCAACGAATAAAGTTCTTAGAAATCACCGAGGAATGGAAATAACCAGCAGTTCTTTAGATTTTTAAATGATATTTTCGGAAATTTTTATTTAAAATTAAAAAAAAAAAATTATTAAAGTTACTGTACAATTCTGAAACAAATTTGTTGTAACCTTTGATGAATTCTAAGCATTTTTTGTTCTTTGCAATTTTTTTCCCAAAAGTTACTAGTTTTATGAGGAAAGGAATTTTATAATAAAAAGTTTCGGACTTTTTTTTGCGATAACTATATACGTTTGGGAAACATTTCAAAGAACAAAAAATGCTTTATAATCGAATTGCAAAGGATTTACCAGATTGTTTTCAGAATTTTTCATCAATTTCCAAATATTTGTAACAATATTTGACGCTTTATTAGAATTGAAATTCGCCTTCTCCCGCACAGTAAACCAATTGAATTTATTAACAGGTGTTAGTTCTTATCATACACTATCCGAATTTATCAGTTTTGTAGGTTCTATCTGCGGGGCAGAAATCACTTGTACGTGTGCTCATCCTCCTTTACGTCGACCGATTTTCAAGTTTTTCCTGCTTACCTCATATTAACGATCCTGTATACATAATAAGTGTGAAAGAATATTAAATTCGCATTAAAATGAAAAAAAACTCCGTGCAATATCCCATTAACATTGATAAAATCACGGTCGTTCAAATTTGACAAATAGAAGGGACTGGAATATATGTGTGCTATTTAGGAGCCACTATTTTCTACAGCTATTTTAAAACCCTTTTTAAATACATTAAATTATTTGATCCCATGATTTTTCAATATCCCCACTTTTTCTATTAATTACGTTCATTTTTTATGGTTTTTTGAGTGTTAAAAATACAATGTTTACAGTTTAAAACGGTTCTTGTCTAGACGGACTTTTTACGTGGATTGTGTTATATTCTCCATCCTCTTCATCCATAATCCAATGGTTTAATTGAAGGATTCAATAGTACACTTCTGATATATTTATCAAAATTTGCTTCATCGCTTCAAAAAGATTGGGATAGACGGATTCCTTTGTTTCTGTCAGCATATAAATCTTCAACTGCAGAGTGTTCTCCATCATTATTCAATTTTGGTCCTGGACTTAGTCCTCCTTTACATCTTCTTCGTGAAGAACCTCCCTCTAAAAATCGAAATACACAAAATTTAATAATTTCTAATTTAGTCGATTAACTTCAAAATAACCTTAATACAATTTAGAACACAAGTAGGAAACCTTTACAAATGAAATGAAATAAAACAAAATCCAGGTATGATCTAAAATCTTCTAAATCTTCTTTTAACGTAGCATAGATATTATGGATCTTTCTCCCCAAAAGAATCATTGGACATTGTTAAAAACTACAATGTAATTGGGATGGTCCCTATATAGTCCCTGCAACATGATGTTGTACACATTATTCAAAATTATTCAAATAAAAGGTATAAAGAAGTTCATATTAATCGTTTAGCTAATTTTGAGGAATAATTGCAAATACGCTTTTAAGCTTTAAACTATATTTAGATTTTATAATTGCATTTGATAATTTATTATAATAAATTGCATTCAAATATTTGTTCAACTCTATACTTGAAATCGATGTATCCTTCGATTTGCAGTAACAGCGATTATAGAAAATAGTGAAAAGATTCAAATAATGATTAAATTATTTTTTTTAACTATAACTTAACTTAGATATTTAGTATGTAAACCGTCGCCCAAGTTGTTTACATGCCATCGGTTTTTCTCGGGCATTTTTTTATATTTTGGACGGGAGAAAGCTAACGCGAAAGTATATATGCATTGAAAGTAATGACAAATACCAAAAATATATACTTGTTTTTTTTAGATCTGTGATTTGTTTTCATTTAACATTTTGTTTTAAAAAGAAGATAATATTAGGTTTCAGAATTATATTGATTATATTTGAATTAAATAAAAGAACCAATATTGCGCTCTTCCTTTTTGAAATAAAATGAAAGAAAAACGAAGATTTTGACAGTTTTTGATTGATCAGTCAACCTACGTGTCAAGATTTGGGATAATAAACTTCACGTTAATTAAAAAGAATTCTTAAATCTTTCCAAAATTCTATTTCTTCGTTCATACATGTACAGTTGTCTGTAGAGTTTTCATTCAGTTAATTCTCTTACAAGTTAAACTGGTTGCTGTCTCTATTATGGAAAGTGCTTAAATCTAAGACTTCGCACATGAAAACAAAGATAACCATAATAATAATTACTCAAGGTAACTGTATTTACGTAACTTCAACAGGAATTCGAATGAGGAGTCGCGATTTTGTTAGCTAGACGTGCAATATCGGCGGAACTTACGCAATAGTTACTCAACTCTCAAACATGTTCGCAGTAGCTACGTAAACTTATCGGTAGTCGCTCATTAAACAAAATCATTCGCGCCATTGCATAAGACAACCTAATCGCTCGAGTTTCACTACACACTACCTCGATTGTCGAATTCGCTTCCTCGGTAACCTGGTAATCTCGGGGAACGTTTGATGGCTCGGCAATTCTGTACTCCGCGATGCATAATGTCGCCGGTTCATGAACGAGAGTTTGGATCGATAGAAGGTGAAGGACGTCGAGATGGAAAGGATCGATCGATCCTAGCGATCTGCGCTTGTTAACGAAAGGTGAGCTTTGGCTTTGTTCGCACAAGCACCGGCTATAAACCTATCTAAAATGCGCCACGGTAATTGGATAACTGAATGTGCGAGTAAGATGCTAAGTCCTCCGGCCCTATAATACTAAGAAGTTCTCAGAACCTTTCGGGATAACGGCTTCACGACTATACACAACTCCTCTATTTATACTTGCGCAAGAGCCTCCCGTGCTTTCTCGAATTTGCTGCAACATTGTTTACAAAGTCCTGCTTCGAAAATGTACTTTAACTTGACGTAGTAATTGCGTTGATGAAATTACTCTTTGCAGATTATTCCTTCCAATTATTAATTTTTATAAAGTTATGATGACTAATGTTTTTCAATCTTAACAGTCAAATTAACACAAAACGTTGCTGGGATTAATATTGTAGAGATTCACATGTTTGCAAAATGGTTTTCTTATTTCTATTTATTTTTATAACATATCTAATTAAAATACTTTCTAATGTCTAACATTACATTGCACTGGAATAATAATACTAATTATAATAATCAGAATAAATGGAAAATCAGTGTTGATATATTTAACCCATTAACACCCTAGAGGACACGAATTTTACCAAGATTTTCGAAATATTTCTTGGCGTTAAAAACCAATTCAAACAATTTGAGACAAAACATTCTGGACGTAAAATCGATCGCTCTGTCAGATACTGTTATCAAATTCATTCTACAATAAACGTGCAAAAAGTTATAAACAATTACTATTTGCACAAACGCGTTTTTTCCTTCCCAAAAGTTTTTTAATCAATATTTTGTCATTTTTCAATGAATATATGTCAAACAAGAAAAATCATTTGGCCAAAACGTCAAAATATCGTGTCTTTAATCCCTGAGCTATAAGTATTCGTAATAATATATAGAAAAGTTGAAGATGGACAATTCAAAATTATGACAACTAAAGCTTTCATTTTTTTTTGTAAAATATTAGCTTAGTGTACCAAATTTTTAAAAATTATCCGATATTGATAAACCCATATTAAATCCGTCATTCTTAAATTTGAAAATAACTGCATTTTCGTGATCAGCCACCTAAAAAATCCTCATATAGCAATTTGCATAAAAATTTTAAAAAATGTAACTTTAGTTAGACATGTTAGATCCACTGTTTAAAATTTTTAAAAAATAAATGTAAAATTAATACTCGGAAAAATTTATGGGTACTAAGTTTTGTCAAGATCGGATAATTTTTAAAGATTTGGTATACTAATATTATATTTTATAACAAAATAGCTTCAGTCACGATTTTGGATTCACCATCTTTAATTTTGCAATATGTTATTTCGAATATTACTTCGACCCAGACCTTAGCTCTGGACGAAGTATTGAATTTGGTCACTTCAGGTATAAAAATTACCCTATAGTTTTTCATCAAATGTCGACCTGTCGGACCCTAAGGAGCCCAAATCAACAATAAAAAAATTTGTGTCCGTGATCTTGTACGTACGTACGTCCGTACGTCCCGGTTTTTTGTCTCGCGATAACTCGCGTACGGATAAGCATATTAACATTTTGTTTTTAAAATACGCGTCTTGGCATAACTTAAATCTGATTAGATTTTGACACAGATGCATGCGTCCATTACTAAAAAACATTAGCCCCAATTAAGCTTGTTCGCAGATTTTTGCATTTTTGTTGTAAAAATACAAATTTTATTGAAAAATGTTTCAAACAGAAAAGATAGAGCATGAAGTTCTCTACAAGAAAGGTTGTATGCATTTTCTTCCTAAAGCCAACGATAAAGATCGTAATAATACGGACGGTAATTAGTAAAACATAGTAAACACGTAATATGCATCGAATAGTCTATTACAATACAAGTGCATGCAGTAAGTGTTTTGCAACTTTTATTTATTAGTACTTCGGCTGGCCTGTCGTCGGGGTCGAAGTTTTGAAAATGCTCATTTTCAATTTTATGTCGACTCAGGCCATAGGTCATAGTTGTTAATCATGTTCAATTTTCATACATATAAGAAACACTATATTGTTGTAACATATCTATCGAAGCCACTTGGACCCAAATATGATTGGACCCCCAAATATCGAAATAATTTTATAATATAATTGAAAGCTGTTAGTAAACGAACGAATATTAATAAGGAATAGCCGACTCTACACTGGGTCGAAGTTTCTGAGCGAGCGAAGCGAGCGAGGCACCACGCCAACACTAGTTTATAGCTGAGACATTAAAGACAGGATATTTTAAGGCTTTGACCCAATGACTTTTTTTGTTTGACATGAAAATATTGATTAAAAAACTTTTGTGAAGGAAAAAATCGCGTTTTTTATGAATAATTGTTTATAACTTTTTACACTTTTATTGTAGACAAATTTTGATACAAGAATCTAAAAGAGCGATTAATTGTACGTCGAGAATGTTTTGTCTCAAAGTTTTGAATTGTTTTTTTAATGTCAAGAAATATTCCGTAAATCTTGGTAAAATTTATATCCTCTTGGGGGTTAATGGGTTAAACAAGAGAAACACGAAATAAGGGAAAAAGAATCTTTGAAAATGGAACCTCTGTAAAACGAACGTTAGGCAAGGGAAGCTGCTAACCCCAGTCTTAAATATGTGTCTGACCAAAAATACATTGTTCTACTTAAAATGCTACAAACTCCTTACATGCACACATTTCTATTTTTATTTGAATGATCTGAAATTTATTACTCGGGGGTTTCTGAGATCGCTGATTACGAATCTCAATCAAATTTCGAAATAAAAAATGTCGGATTTAAAATGGCGGAACAAATCGCCAAAATTAATTTAATTTTTATGAAATTTGCTACGCGGGAGTTTTTGGGATTGCTGATTACGAATTTAAAAAAAGAAATTCAAAATTCAATATAGCGGCTGCAAAATGGCGAACGGAAAGTTGATGAAGTCATTTGATTTTTAAGTAATAGTTTATTAGGGGCTTCATGCGGTAGCTTATTAAGAGATTCAATTTAAAATTTCGGTACAGCGAAATTGTCGTGAAATATTAATTTATTATTTAAACTTATAAATTCAGTATAAAAAACACTCTTCTAATAGAATAATTAACATTTAATCTAGAACAGTTAGAATTTCAGAAAATTCTATTTATAATTCATGATAGATAATTTAAAAATCAACAAAATAAAGTAAATTCGCAAGTGGATATGATTATAAATATCACTATATTATGCTTTGGCTCTCCATTTCTGATTAACCCATTATCGCATACGGCATACCTGTGGTGCAATTTTGGACACATGCGATTTTAACCGTTAGAATCATACATTTTCTTTATGTAAACTATATACTCTATGGTTTAAAGGGTCGCTGATCACGAATCCGAAGTCAGAATTGCAAAATTTAAAACAGCTGATCCAATATGGCGGTTCAAACATAGAAATAATGCTTTTCAACGAACCATTTGGACAAATCATTTCGAACATTCGATATAAAGGGTAGTTGGTTTCCGTATAACAGTTAACTTCTTGATGTCTGCCATTTTGAATCAGCCATTTTGAATTTTGTTATTCTGACATCAAATTCCTATTCAGCCCAAAAACATACGCAACCCAACTGTCGTTTGCATCGAAAGTTCTGAAGATTGTTTTGTCCAACTAGCTTTTGAAAAACATTATTTCTATGTTTGAATCGCCATATTGGATCAGTTGTTATAATTTTGCAATTCTGACTTCGGATTCGTAATCAGCGATTCTTAAAACCATAGGGCACATAGTTTGCAGATAGAAAAAGTTTGATTCTAACGGTTAAAATCGCGTGTATCCACTGGTATGCCGTATGCGCTAATGGGTTAACAATTTTATATTTTAAATGTTCTACCATAATTTCGGAGTGGTTTCGTCAGTTCACCTTACAACTCGAATAACATTATCTCAAAATGACACTGTAACAGTTCTTTTTGGGGTCTGTCTTATTACGCAATGTAATTTGAAGTCTTTCCCTCGTCGTTAACTTCTTTAAGTATACAAAAAATATAGGAACACGGATAATTATTGTGTGACAATAATCGAAGAGCGATCAAAGGATCCAACTATTTTACGTGAGATCACTGAATTCACCTCAGATATATCGACAGAATATAAAAAAAGGGATTTTTCGAGAATTGATTAAAATAAAAGGGTACACATGAATCTGAAATACATATGGGCATTGTTCTAGAACTTTTAAACTTTGAGGTTGAAGAAAATTGCATTTTTTTTTAGGCACATTCATGAAATTAATTTTATTGGCTTTAGAATTGATCAAATGACAGGAAAAACCTTGCGTGACTCATTTATACACAATGTATTTTTTTTTAATATAACATACGTTACGTTACTCGTAAAATTAGTTTTTAGTTTTGTAACGTTAAATTTAATATACATAAAAAATTCAGTTCTTTTGCTTATGGCCTAATTTTTAGAAGCTAGTATATAAAATTAAACGTCTAGTTAATAGTTCAAATTTAAAATAATGGATTAAATATGGCGGACTATTTTTACAAAATTTCTTTGATTTTTATAAAATTTGATATGTTAGGGTTTTTGAGGCCACTGATTACAAATCCAAAGTCAGTTTTCATTAAAATTTGAAATCCAAATACATGATTTAACATTAAGGATACCAAAAAATTAAAACGATTTGTAAAGAATAATCATTTTATTATTGTCAAAAATTGTGTTTTTTGTTGTATTAAAAAAACACAAAATTTATAAATACTTTAATAACATTGGAGAAAAGATCACAATGATTCCAAAGTACTTAGAAGCTAAATTGTAGATGTGCCATTAAATAATTTGATTTTTCAAAGTGAGTTTCGCTTGGAAATTTAAAGTTTGACGTGGTCGCATTTTTTATGTATAGGTGGCACACGTTCGGGCAAAGGCTCAAATTACTTCCTATCATATAGGTAATGTACCCCTGTTGTGTGGTTTCTTAAAAACCAATGTGAAAAAAATTATCTAAGGTTGATTGCTAAATTGTCAACTATAAAAAAAAGTTATCTCGCAAGTTTGAAGGTATATAATTTTATTCCTCAGTGAGGCACATCATTAAGTTAAGGATTTTTCATTTGTTTACATCCCCAAATACTTCCACAAAAAACCACAGACCATAAAAAAAAGGTGCAAAAAGTTTCAGTGTTAAAACTGAAAAAATGTAGTGAGTGTCGCGCACCAAAAACAGGCAAATTCACTACTTTTATTTACTCTCATTGTTTTCTACATATCGGTAATTAGTAATAAACACTTATTACATGTAAATCGAACAAAAATTTGTTGATCTGTAGTGTTACAAAGTTATATTTAAAATTTTTATGGTATCATAATGAGCGACAACATAAAGTTTAAAAGTTCTAGAACAATGCCTATATATTAAGGCTCGAATATATATACATAACGCGTTCAAATACAGATTTCTTCAAATGAGTCACACAATCGTTGAGATAGAGAAATTCATATGCTCGCATTTTAGTTCAACTATGGCATTAAAAAGTATATCACAAAAAACTATAAAATTACTCATTTTAATAACATTTAAAAACGCTCTAAAATAAGGAAAGAGAGAGCAGAGCATCAAACTAACTTGAAATGTCTTGAATTAAATAGTTGGAAGGAAAAAACCTGATCTCCGTCGTCGGCGACCTCAGCGCTGAACTTCGTCTTTCCTTATGACTGGAACTTCGTCCTTCTTTGTTAATAATCATCCGCCAGAGCCTACTTCATCTAAACGTGATTTTTCAAGGGACGCCGACGCCATCTTGGAAGCTTCCGCGTCGAAATCATATCATCGAAATTCGATGATGATTCTTTTTCTTGATGATCGAGCTTCTTGACCATTTGTCCTCGAAATTAGCTCAATATCAGCGATCGTACAATAACGCTTCGTATGAGGAATTGCGAAACTAATGATTCATGGACACGAATTTGGCAATTAAATATCCCGGGTGTGACACTCTCCGCGGATTGCCAAAGTGATATTCGCGACTTAGTGATAACCAAAGCTGATTATCACTTGTACGACCATTAATTGCCGATCTCGATCAGCGACGCGTGCTTCTAATACGCCGTAGATTTTTCAACACATGACTGTATGCGTCCGACGTTTTTCAAAGTCTAGAACCAAGTGTCCGTTTCCGCGGGCCAATGCAAACTGAGACTGCGAAACGTGCCGTCGTCTTGTAAACAAATAATTCCCATTGGTGGACAAATTCTTCTATCTTCTATTTTCGGATTTTTTCTGTCCTTTTACTCTTTCTCTCTCTTTCTTCCTACCTACGCTCTCTCTTTCGCTCCTATTACTAACTTACGCGACGCATTTAACACTACTCACACAAATACACAATAGTGTGATTCGTTACAACACCCTTAACACATTTTAATTTATAACTCTAGATTTCCCAGTGTATTGACCGTTAAACTATGAAAACTATTGGATTGAGAAAATCAATGTAATTGCGAAAAATCGGTAGGGGTACATTAATTACTCATACATCCCGAATGCACTAGCTTCAATAAACTACTATAAATCTTATCATTCTCTATTTCAAGTTGAAATGTTCGATTTTCGATATCATAGAATGCGAAGTGTTCTTCAATGAGCCACAACATGCCTTTTTTAGCCTAAAAATTAACATTTTCAAGCTCAAATAACTCAAAAAGTATTCACCCCGCTATCGAGCCTGGGAGTTGTTTTCATTAAAAAAAATTCCATCCCCGAGAAGGGGTGGCAACCTCCACCAAGGTAAAAGCAAGCACCGACACAAGGTTAACTTTTAAGTATATGGTAAGTAGAACCTAATAAATATGCTATATCCCGGCATTTAATGCAGTATAAAATGAAAATTAGATTTACAAACTTAAAATTAAATATCGCGTCCAGGGCAAGGATGCCATAAGCCCTGCTGAAGAGCACAACATGGCATCCTGGTGCGAAACGCATTTTGACAATAGTTCTAATTTTAAGCGCTAGAGGGATGGTTTTTCATATTAAATCCAATAGTAGGTGATTCAAAATTTTTACATATAAGTACCGAATGATTTATTGCGCTAGGCGTGAACTGATATCCCAGTTACGTCATATTTTCTTTGTTTACTTTTATCAGAATTAGTAAGAGGACCGTATTACCAGGAAAAACTTAATTGTATATTTAATTAAAGCGGTCAAGAAATATACCTATATTTACTTATTTGCTAAGTAGAACCTAACTCCAATTTTCAGAAAAATCGGTGTTGCTTGGAAGAATTTCAAAGGAATATATCCAGTGACTGAACTATTAATGTACGTAGGCCGAGTTTTTGATAAAATATTATATAGTTGTGCATTAAATATTTTATTATATTATTGTATACAAATACTGACATAATAAATACAGTTTAATTGACTTATTTATATATTGTATTCTTATGCAGTTTGCAAAAAAAATCCAAAAATTTTGTCCCCGAGATAAGTCTGCAAAAAAAATTGTGCACATCATTTTTTTAGTTCTGATATATATATCAGGTTCCACAAATTTGTGGAATCACCTTGGCAACCTCCACCAAGGTGAAAGCAAGCTCTGTAAAAATTTATGTCACATTTATATTACGTAATTTTTTACTTCCTTTTATGTAAAAAATTACGTAATATAAATGTGACATAAATTTTTACAGAGCTTGAATATTAACAAATTTGTGCAATCACCTTAACCTGATATATATATATATCAGAACTAAAAAAATGATGTGCACAATTTTTTTTGCAGACTTATCTCGGGAACAAAATTTTTGGATTTTTTTTGCAAACTGCATAAGATATATATAATATAAATATAATAAGTCAATTAAACTGTATTTATTATGTCAGTATTTGTATACAATAATACAATAAAATATTTAATGCACAACTATATAATATTTTATCAAAACCTCGGCCTATGTACATTAATAGTTCAGTTACTGGATATATTCCTTTGAAATTCTTCCAAGCAACACCGATTTTTCTGAAAATTGGAGTTAGGTTCTACTTACCATATACTTAAAAGTTAATCTTGTGTCGGTGCTTGCTTTTACCTTGGTGGAGGTTGCCAACCCTTCTCGGGGATGGAATTTTTTTTTAATGAAAACAACTCCCAGGCTCGATAGCGGGGTGAATACTTTTTGAGTTATTTGAGCTTGAAAATGTTAATTTTTAGGCTAAAAAAGGCATGTTATGGCTCATTGATGAACACTTCGCATTCTATCATATCGAAAATCGAACATTTCAACTTGAAATAGAGAATGATAAGATTTATAGTAGTTTATTGAAGTTAGTGCATTCGGGATGTATGAGTAATTAATGTACTCCTACAGATTTTTTACATAAAAGGATATGTAAAAAATTACGTAATATAAATGTGACATAAATTTTTACAGAGCTTGAATATTAACAAATTTTGTGGAATTGCCTTAACCTGTGTCTCCTTATCTATATTCGATTATTTGTTGACGGGAAATCAAGGAGCATAACTGATACGATAGGAAATGCCTTAGTGAAGGATAATAAAATTATTTTTAATTACTTATTATATTTCAAAACAATGACATCGGTGAATTCTTACATCTCATTATAGTCCTTACTTATAATATATTTCACGTGACATCTTTCCTGCTGTTACTTGTCTCAAATATTTACAAACCCAAGGAAGCAACAAGTATGACGTAGAATAGACTCGTCCAAAAATAAGACACTGACAACAAGAATAATTAATATACCTAAGAAAGGTTTCACGCCTATCAACAAATGTCAAAAGAAATCCAGCAGAGAGAAAAACATCTCAGCAAATAGGAATCTTTCTAGTATCGGATGTAACGAAAGGAATATCAAATTTCGAGTTCCTTTTATGGCACACCCCGTGTACAATTCCGCATATAATCTGATAGCGACTATTCGAGCGGAAGTAAATGTATATCTTAATACGAGGGGATTGGCCCGTTTATGCAGCAGCAGCAACGGCAGCAACTCCGGGAGATCCGGAATCTCCGGAATAGCCCGGGGGATCAAGAAACCTAAACTCTCCGATTGTTTGGAGGGTTATAGGGAATATATCAACCCCTCTTCTGTACCGAAGTCCCGAAGGAATTCCAATCTCGCTTCCTCGCTTCGTACCTTCCCGATGCTATCGTAGTTTTTTTCTTTTCACTCCCTATCTATCCGCATCCATACTATCTATCTCGCTTTCCACTATTCGTTTCATCTTATCCGTCAGTAGGTCATCCTTTTTTTCTATAGATACACCGATAACTGCTCGTTACCCGACCGGAAAACACAAATATGCATGAAAAGTCTTCTAACAAAAAACCAACGAAAACCTTTGAAATGTACACTCGTGCGGAACACCTTTTCCCGATCAACAGTCTGTATAAACATAAGAAATATGCCCGTATGGCTACCTATTGTCACACAAAAATCTTCAGCATTCTTTTCGATCAATATATATATAATACAAATTTGGAATGTTTGAAAACAGAAATGTCGTATGACACAAGTTTTAAAATATGGGTCAATAATCGCAGAAATTGTTTAAAATTAGTTCTGCGATTTTTAAGGACATTGATTTTATGACTAATTGACCTGAACCTACATAAGGTATCCAACGATCTCTAGACGAAGTACATAACGTATTCAGAGCTGAAAAGAATGATTTCCTGCCCGCATATCTACCGTACTTTTTATCACTTGTAGCGACAGTCGCTGACTTTCTGCTTGCTACATTCTGCTTAGACCTGTTTTGGTCCATGCCACTAAATGGATAATAATGAGATCCAAACCGCGTCAATAGGAAACAAGCTTAAATATTAGCACAAATTAATTCGTTTAACGGAATCAATTTTGTCCATTAAGGAGTTTTTCGATTTCGCGCTTCGAAGATTTTCAGGTGTTGTGGTCCAGGAGTTACGAGTAAATCGGGTATCAGTACTCAAGATTAATCTCCATAGTGTATTTCCCGACGATCTTCTCGCTTGGTAAGTCAGTTTGCACATACTGCAAAATTCAGACCATTCTCCTAGAATTTTCTATTGGTCCATTTGTATCTTTTCACTAAATTCTTTTGGCTATCAGTTTTTTTGGACAGTCAGTTTTTCAAGTAGGTAAATTGTTCCAGAAAAGAGCCAATTTCACTGGTTGCATGATTGTGATTATTGTTATCTAAAAATTGGGGCCAATTAGTTATTACAGAAAGTGATTCTATACAAGATGTGTACAATTAGTATTAAAGCTGTAAAAAAATTAATAAGTCATACCGAAGTCAGACATGTTGGATGACTGGTTATAGTCATCTTATCATTGAGTATTCATGTGGTGCAGTGCTTTCCTTATTTCAGTTTTCTTTTAGATAAGCGTTCAGTATTTTTATATAATTCTTTTTTATCACCTACTAGTGTACTACACTATTTTTTAATGTGCCTAACAATTAAGCAAATTTATCTTTACAATTATCATTAAACATTATTAGAACCGTTGGCTTCATTTTTACATACTGCAGTAAAAAAAGTAGAGCTATACTGCACCAAGAATCATTTGCTCGCATTTCTAGTAATATTTGCTGCTCACTAATGCTATCTTCATTAGCTTTAGTAACAATTATTCATCATGTCATTAAACTGTACACTAAACGAAACAGTCGAAACCGCGAGTATTGAATTGTCCTCGTCAAGTCCTCTTAAATTCAATCATCCTCTTCGAAGATCGTACCGGACAATGCGACACTTGTGAGAAATTTTGCAAATTGATCGCCTTCGCTCGTGCGCATCCATCAAGAGTGTTAAGTAATTACCAGGTAACTAAGTTTCATCCGCTGCATGCACTGAAATGAATATGAGTGCCTGTCCCATTTGTGGCCCACCATTAATTCGATTTATTCAGCATGAATTCGCTCCGTCGAGCTGACGCCGTATCGCTGTACTAGCTTTTCTACATAATTGACTGAAAGTATCTGTAAAATTGGCAATTAACTGACAATTTTCCCGTTATCGTTTTCTACGGAACAACCTAGTTTCCTTTTTATCATCGACAAAATGAAATCATCAGTCAACTGCGACATTAATATTTATGACTGAATTATTAACATGCCATTTATTAAAATTTACTTTTAAAGTATTCTACTAACTAAACTTATATACACTGAGGAAAACTTATTAGTGAAAGTACTATCGGTAAAATAAATTGGCCTAAAACTAACATTTTAGTAACATTGATTACAAATGGCAGCATATGGAAAAATCCACAGAACTTTTAACTTTGGCGATCCTCCAGAAAAACACATAAAACCTACTATTATTTTATATTAAAACTTAAGTTATCATTATATTTTGCTAGACACTGCCTAAAGTAAGAGTTTTGTCATATTAGAACCGAATAAAGATTTGTCGAGTTCGAGTAGTTCTGTAGGTTTAAAAGTTCGAAAATGCTTAAATCTTATATGATCCAACGAGTTTATTTCCCTGGCGTGTAGAATATCACTTAGATTTTACGTACGATTGCTAACTAACATATTTAAAAAAAAATTATACCTATAGTCCCATTAATGTTCCGTGAATATAAAAAAAGATATGAAGAGTTAATTGAGTGAAGTAACTTTTTAAAAAAATATAATTTATCACTTTCTTATGAACTTTCCTCTTGCAGCGCGGGATGGAAGTAAAAGATTAATATATCTATAAATAGGTGGTAAAATAACAAAAATTTCGCGACCAATCTCGTTAATGTGATTCAAATCATAGTCCGACAGGAACTATTTAAAGATGTTAACGAAAAACGTAACTCCATTAAAAATTACAGACTTTTAAACTAGTCTATCTATGCTGTAATCAGTACATTGCGTCATATATATTGAAAAAATACGTGTATCGCTTAAGAATTTTAATTACAATAAATGTTATTATGCTACGAATGAGTTTAAAATTGAAATAGTGTATTTCTTAACGAACTAAACTTTCACTTGAAAGTTTAATCTGTTCGGAAAATACCTATACTTGATCAATTTGATGTATTAGTTACGAAAATAGTGGTACAAATACCCGTAAACTTCATTTTCATAGTACAAACCATTAAAAATCTATAAAAATCATTTTGTTTGCATTTATCTCGCAAGGAGGGGTTGCCAACTGTCCCCGTTGATATTACTGAGGATGACATATGTTGTTCTATGTCAAAGTCTATTAGATACTATTTTTGCTTTATTGCCAATGGGCATTTGTTTATGAGATATAAGCCATAAACAAATGGTTTTAATAATTTTACAATTGACAATAAAAATTCATCAAATCAAACTGGAATTTTAAAAAGGTTATTAACATTTTTATATAATAAAAATTTTCACTCGTTAAATTATTAATACATAAAGGTGATAAAATTTATTAAAATAAATTACACGTGGAACGAGTCCAAAAATATGGGTAAAAATATTTGTTTTTGTAAAACTTATAACATTTTACAAAAACAAGTCAAAAAAATAAAAATTTTTTTTTGAGAAAAACGTCCAACGTTTTGACAGGCACAGCTGTCATCATCAGTGACGAAACATTGGCTTTCTGCCGTTTCGTTTATAAAAGTGAGGTAGTATTGTATTGTACCCCATCTTATGGGCGTTTAGTTAAAATGAGTTACAACAGTGAATTATTACTTGGAAAAGACATATGAAGACATATACCAAAGAACAACATTGTGCTTGAAAGTTTAAAAAACAAATAATTTCGACACTGAAACTTAATAGTTTCATGGATTTGCCCATATATAATTCTCACATTATGATGCCTTTTTCTTCTGAAACTTATGGTACGGTGGCAAACATTTTTGACGTCGCTGGTATTCCTTGTCTGGACAAACCTGTCAGTCGTTATAAAAAATAAACTATAAAACATAAATGTTTTCACTCGTATTTGCACAAAGGTATATTGTTAAGGTATGTTGATATCATAGGTAAAGTTTTATACTTTATCCGACATGTTAAATACGTCATTTTGAATTTAAGAAAATCGACAATGGATTTCTGATCAGACACTTCAAAAACTATAATTTTTTATTGAAATGTTGTTATTTTATGCGTCATACTGGATCCGCAATTTTTAATTTTTATAAATCAAGGACGGATTCGTAATCATCAACCCTGGTAACCCCTGTTTACCAACATCGCAGAACCCGCCAGTTTGAATTATGCAGATATTCCAATAAATCAATATAAATTAAAAAATCTAATATATGCAATGAAAGTATATCAAAACTTAAAAATTTTTTTTAAAGGTTTCAAATCAATTACAGATTTATTCGCTATACATTGTAAGAAATATGCTTATAATAAACTTAATAATTTGAAAATTATTTCCGTTTAATATAAATGCAATGAATGTCCATTGTTATATCCATAAATTAAAATATCAACGTTTATTGATAGGTTAATAATACTTGAAACTATTTGCGTTTATTTAGAAATTGTTTTTTTTTGTGAAAGTAATTAGTAGTAACTTGGTATTTTTTCATTAGAACGCTCGAAATTTTTCGTTCAGCATTTAATTAGTTTCGCTCAAACTTCGCAAGCGAAGAACATGGATGTAGGTACTACTCTTCATACAACAGCTTTATACTATACGAGGGAAGATTTCTGTTATAGGAATTTCATCAGCTACTTCGAGAGTAGCACAGGAAAAGAGCTTTGTTTTCTCTTCCCCATCCCATATCTCTGCACTACAGAAGCAGCCGTGCAAGTAGCGTCTGCTTGAATCGGCGGCATTTAAATTCAAACAATTTAATAATATTTTATAAAATTTTCGTTTATACTATAATCTCTGGTATAAAACCATAAAATAGTATTTCCAGATTTGTTAAAAATTCCAAATCTCGATGGATGTCTTCCACCTCGGACCTTGCTGAGGTTCATTTGTAGGAACCACCATTACTCGAAATAAGTCCACCTTCTTCTTTTTTGCACCTACCCTCGTCTTTCTTCCCTCATCGTCTAGTCTTATCGTCCGAGCCTTATGTCAATGCGTCTTCGTTGTCAGCTTCGGCGACGCGAACTTAATTCGCGGACAGAGAGTCAACTCGAACTTCGTGGCGACGAAACTTTCCAAATGTAATTCTCCAGCAAAGCCCAAAAGAGAATTCCAAATGACAAACCTGCACCTGACTTCTTACCGTACTCGCTTGGTGAATAAATACTTGGAAAAAGATTGCCAACGAGGCTATCTCGGAATCGTTATCGACGTCCCGTTAATGCAAACCGCCTTAGAACTCCTTAACCGCAGAAAAAGTGTAACTTACTGAATTAATATTTATTAAATTTTTACTTAATGATGTATTTACATATTTTTTTTTACTCAGTTGCTCTAGAAGGCGCTCTCCTCATATACTAGCAGTCCATGTTACAATAATGATGAATGACGTTCTGCATCACAACCTCTAAAACTGTAGTTTAAATGTGCCTAACACCGACCCCTAACTAGTGGCCCAACCTCGACCTCCCTTTTTCAAAGTTATTTTTTGCATTGAATTTTTTTATTGGTTCTTTCAACTGAATCACGATACCAATTCAATAACATTTAGTCAATTCAACTAAAATGTAGTTGAAATGACTCAATATTTGGCTACTAATAGGAAACCTCATATTTAGTCAATATTACTAAATTTTGTTCTCAGATCACATATAAAAATATGTAAAAATCGCCATATAGCTTCAGTGTAGATAAGCAAGTGCAAGAAATGGACTAAAGCATGTATAAAACGCAAAAAGATATTTATTTGCATTAAATGAACCTTCTCCTTTCTCTGTTTACAGAATTTTATGCGGAGGTGGAGGGGGGTGGTCAGAGATGGGCCAATGTTTTAGAAAATGCCGCACTCACTATTAGCAAAAACAACTTTTCGAAACTTGATTATTGGAGAAAAATGTTTGGGTGTATTTCAGAAAACGCCATCCAACCAATTGTGATGTAGATTGGTTTACTTACGTATTTTGGGGGGCTGATTACGAAAATGATAATGAACATTTTGCGCAGATTTTATTTTTATGGTGAAAACCATAAAAAACCACTATGTGTTTTAGCACATCTGTATAATTTCTTTCTGTAACCATTTTATTAGGCCAATAAAATCATTTATTATCGCGTAAAATAATCCAAATTTTGAAAAATTCTTCAAATGAAAGCTGCGGATATGATCAAAATACACATTTTATATTCTATGCATTTTCCCGCCAAAATCGATAGTTTTTGAGAAATATCGAAGAAACTACAAAACACCATGAAAACGCTCAATTATAACATGAATTCCACGTAGCGGCACGCATATGCTTTTGGGCATTGTTAGGGATAGGCAAAGTTCTGACATGTTGGCTTTGGTTAGTTTTAGTGCACCCATATGCTTTTATGCATTATTAGGGTTAGGCAGAGTTCTAATTGGTTAGGATAGGTTAGTTTTAGTGCACCAATATGGTTTTAAGCATTATTAGGGCTATGTAGAGTTGTGACTGGTTAGGTTAGGTTAGGTTTATGGTACCCATATGGTTTTCTACATTATTTGGGCTAGGGGAGCCTTAATTGAAAGATTCAGTAGTTAAAACCCCGAAAACAATAAAACCAATTTATTATTACTACACTTTTCAATGTATTAAATTATGCTAATATCATGAATATCAAGTTACGTGGAATTCATGTTGTTTCTTGTTGTTTTGTAGTGTTTTCGATTTTTCTAAAAAAACTATCGATTTTGGTGGGAAAATGCATAAAATGTAAAATGTGTATTTTTATCTCATCTACAACTTTTATTTAAAGAATTTTTCGAAATGTTGATTTTTTTTTTTAATTTAACGGGCGGACTCACTTTTTGACATAGTTGTTGCATATAAAGAATTGTAAGTTTTGCGAGAGCTGCAGATTTCTGCCTGATAAACAGTATTTTCTAAATGTAATCAAACAACATGGTTCGTCTTACCAAGAACTAGCTGCTGCTTGAAAACGAAATCGAAAAATTCTTCACCGAATGGGGATCGAACGCACGACTTACGACTTCGTAGTCCTCAGTACCTTACTTACCGCCTGGGTCAGGAAGCCGATTTTATAAGATAATTGCAAAAAAAAAATATGAATTATGTTGGTTTTTTAAGGTTTTCACCATGAAAATGAAATTTGCACCAATTTTCATTATCATTTTCGTGATCAGCACCCCGAAATACGTAAGTATATCAATGTACATTAAAATCGGTTGGGGGCTTTTTCGGAAGTTTATCCAAAAGTTTATAACATATTTTCTTTTTTAATTGAAATAGCTTCTGTATGATAATTGTTTTGAATTTATGCTTTTTATGAACAAAATCATTTTAGGGGTCATTGTTAGGCCACGGTCCCCTACCATAAATATAATTGCTGCATCATTATATAATTTGATCCAATTTAGATCTAACTATACATCTAGAAGAAATAATTCTTTCAAGAAAAAGAAAATAGTAGATCATTTTTAAAAAATAATCCAAACGTTTTAATCACATCTGCTGTCAAACATAGTGTGATGGTCGTTTTAGAAAATAGACTACATTTTTAAGATGGAAAGTTTCTTAAGTGATAAGACTCCTTGTACTAGTAAAAAAAAAGTGATGCCTTGAAATCATTACAAACGCCAATACATAAATTAGTATAAGAAGGGAATTATCATGGTTATTTTAATAATAGATACTTGAAATTTTGGTTAACACATTAACACAAATATTTTGTGTCGAAATATTTATCATCTAATTTAAATAAAATTAAGAAATCCAAATTTTATATTAAAAAGAATATTGTACTGAAAGAAAAAATGACTAATTATAATATTCCTGAGGATCACTGTCTTCAATTCCTACCATTAATGTTTACAAGTTACTTGTGAAACCGAAATAAACAATAACATTAATTTTTGAGAATTATCACTTTATTGATGCAATAATTTAGTTATTACTAACTGGTGTCATAAATCTACCTCTTCAAGCAATGTTTTAACCTCTAATTCATAGCTGTTTAATATCTAGATTACAAGAAATGTATATTGTGTATAAAATTATATATTTATATATAAAGTATAACTGTTCACGTTATTCGTTAGTTGTAAGCTTGGTAAAAATTACGAAATGTTTTTCACGAAATGAATCCGAGAATATTGGGAAATAAATAAAAATCACTTACTTCCGAAAATTCTCGGTCAGTTCTTAATTAATATCTTTAGTATTTTCTAGAAAACCGTGTACAGTGCTTAAAATTGCTCTTACAGAGCTCGAATTTTTAAAATGATATTCAATCATCTTTTATTTACGTTTTTAGTGAACTTTCCTACCTTACGGGCGGACCACTTTAAAACATCTTTAATTGTTTCTAATCACCGAGGATATATAAATTCTCCCTTCTTGAATAGGGCATCTCGTCTTATCTATTAGCTTCCCATTTGATTTATAGTATTTCTTTTGTTGTCCTTCTTCATTAATACATTTTTTGTAGAGTGCATCTGATAATTATTAGAATCACAGGATAAGATTTATGCATGATATAATGTATTTCGTTCATTAATATCAATTCCGAGATTATTTATAATGAATATGAGACACTAACGTACATTATCTAACATAGAAAACGGTCCGCGTCGGCAGATGGACTTGAAGAATTTATTTAATAATAAATTGGAACATTTTGATCGTCATATGACAAAAAAATAAATAACACTTTATTTAGCGCAATTAGCGGCACATAAGTGATTTTTATTTATTTCCGAAAATTCTAGGTCAGTTCTCAATTAATTTCCTTGGCATTTTCTAAGGTATCATCTAGTATAATTAAAATTGCCCTTACAGAGCCCGAATTTTGAAAAATCGATTCAGTCTTTATTTACGTTTTTTAGTGAAAATTTCTACCTCATCTTCCAAGCACTTTAGAACCCCTTAAAATAATGAACAAAGGCTAGGTTTTGAAACTAGTATTATAATTTGTCGGCCTCTATACGATTACTGGCATTTAACTAAATGCTATTTATAAAGTGGAACTATCTTAAACTATGTTAGTCACGAAGGACCGTTAGTTATATTTTAAATTGAGAGGTGCTTATGAAACCCTTCGTGTTAGTGTTCCGAATGACTTATTAAAAATTGCAATTAATTTAATTTTCAATTCAAACATCTTTGCCTTATAAATCGACCATTTCTCTGTGTATTCGAACTTTTGTGCATTTGCTTTTCTATGGGAAGAACATCGGTCCAACATTGTCAAACATCTTTAACGTCATCTTGTTCGTTAGTATATGTTTATACAAATATGTTGATAATACATCTATTATATAATTTATAGCCCGAACCTGAACGAGTCTGTCACAATATTTTCTTTTCAAGGTTATCAGTGCGGTATAGTATTTTATCGCTGTGAGCGTGCTAAGCTTTTGAATGAAGAGGTAGAGTTTTTACTCTATAAATAATAATTTATATATATATATATATATATATATATTAAATTAAATATAATCTACAAATATATATATTAAATTGTTTTTACTCTATAAGATGTTTTTATCACAAATTTTAATAAAAATTACACGACTTTCAAGGGCCTCTTCAGCTTTAAAGGGGTTGGAAACTTGTTAGCATTTTTATTCAGAATGATTCATTTTGAAGAAAACATAAAGTGTATAAATCTAAATTCAGTAATACTTCAAATGATACTACGCCATATTGCACCTACCATTTTGAATTTCAATATTTTGCTCTCATATTCTTAATGAGCTACCTCGAGACTACCTCCTTCCCATACCATGTTTCATTTTATTTAAGTATTACTGTAGTGTTTTGTTTCTTAATTTTTTGTATATAGTATATACATGTGGACTATAATTAAAACATTTTTATCATATATGCAAAACAAAAGCTCCGATAAAACTAATACTAATATTTTGATTTTGGGCTAAAATGAATTTTGTTAATGACAAAAAATGTCAATAAAATTGTGATGCATTTTAAAATGCATCCATGTATTTTTAATATTTCGAAATAAAATAAATGCTCTGTAGATCACCGATTTTTATTTGTGTAAATGATAAAATCGATCTTATTTATATTTATCTTATTTAATTACTGAGACCTTCTGGTCACACAGCCGACGTAGAAATGCAACCCCAGGCCCTATTCCCCTATTCGCCACATTAAAGTTAAGAATTCTAATTTTTATTCCTAATCAGCGAGAATACACATCGTCCATTTTCAGTTTTACTTTTTATTTTGTTGCC
Organism: Trichopria drosophilae; assembly: GCA_030407085.1. NCBI lineage: Eukaryota > Metazoa > Arthropoda > Insecta > Hymenoptera > Diapriidae > Trichopria > Trichopria drosophilae. Next base: position 197,661,221 of record CM059582.1, read on the forward strand.
ATATTGGATCCTCAATTTTTATATTAAAAATTGTTAATTCATATTCGTAATCAACGATTTTAACAACTTTTCTACACGAACTTTCAAAGAAATTGGATGCATAATTGAAATCGTGACACAATGATTAAAAATATAATTTCAATTTTGTATTTAATTGGTTTTGATAGAGCTCTTTTAAAATGAGCTTTTCTTAAATCCACATCAATCTGTTATATATTTTATATTGCCTGTAGAGGGTTTATTCATCGCTGCATCGTTCGACTCAGTCAACACAGATTTTTGGGAGAAAGTAGCAGAAATCGGTCTGTCGTACTTCCATAGTTATGGGAATTAAAGAAAATGTACAAATAAATGAGGTATCGAACTTAATGGTCCATTATTACATTTAAATAAAGAAATTTATACATTTATATGTGTTATAATTAAATATGTACACTTCATGTTTTTTTTTGCAGTTTCCCTAAGTCATGACACTAATAACGTGTATTGTATATAGGAAGACACCTACTAACTTCTACTAACATGTCAGCTACTAACTTCATATAGTCTTTTGAATTTCGTCTGAGTTATGTTAGTGAAATTGGATTGTTATGGCGACATTGGACGCAACGGCAATTAAATGTGAACAACAGCTGTAGGCCGTAAATTACATTATTTCTTCCATATTTTAAAATAGTGAATAGTTTGTCATGCTTGGCTATGAGAATTAAACAAGATTTCGGTTTACAATTAAATATCGAAAATTATTTATACCAAACTCTAAGTCTGTAGGCCAAATATCCAGAGAAATGAGACAAGGAGTACCCAGAGTTCGGTATTAAAGCCGTGGTTAGAATTTTCGAAGGATACTCGAATCAACCACACAAGTGGTCGATAAAGGGAGATTCGAATTTGGGACTCTAGTTTAGACAACTGGTGCAACACCATATTTGTGAAGCTGCAGTATCGACTGATTCAAATTTTGATTGATAAACGCTATCGAAGATATTCATTCAATAATGACTTGAAATAAATTGAACTAACTTTTCTAACAAACTTCGACCTTTTGAATTTATGCCAATTAATAGTCTTGAATCATCTAACTGAAGTTAAAAACATCTTAAATGTAAGCTATTCCTAAAATTCAGGACTATTTTTATTATTGACTTCAAGTGTGATGGAAGCTCCGTAAAATAATCTGATCATCAACCCTTTTCCGACTTCAGGATATTGATAATTTAATCTAAAAAGACGTTCCAAGACGGCAACGACATCAATTTCCACCAAGATTATCGCTCTTAGACCGTTCGAAACGCGCTCGTAAGACATCCATCACCATGCCAATCTCTCTCGCGAATCCCTGCATTTCTGTTCGAATGTATTCGTCCGCGGGCGGAAAATGTAGGCGCCGTAAGTTTAAAGTTAGCTCCCCCGCGAAGTTTGCGAAATGCAGATACCTGGGTTATTCGAGGTCGGTAAGTGAAATAGACCGGAACAGGTTGGTAGCCCGAAAACCCACACCTCCAACGCCTTCGCTTCAATCATGCTGCGAAAGTTAGCTGGAGCCCAGGAGAATTCCCTTAACTGCCATGGAATTGCGTCCTCTTGGTAATCTCCATGGCCACCAGCGGTCGCATACGCGAGGAGACATATTGACTTCGTTACATCTTCCGATCCCTCTTTGAACTGGATTGTTGAAAGTCGACCATCTGGCAGGTATTTATTCATCGAGTCTACGCGTTATCGATTCGAAACGCTCCTGGTACTGTGTTTAAGGTATACAAAATAACAAACGCGATGCATCGAGGATTTTGCGCTGAAGAAAAGATGCTTAGGAATCGTTAAGTCTTGGTCCTACTTTGCATGAGTAAGTGGCTTACGTGGGTATATGCAAAACGTTCTGTTCAACGACTTTCCTTTATAACATGCAAACTGTTTTGTGCATTTTCCGATCATTGTAGGGTAGTATTGTTACATCCTATCGGAGGTACTTTCATTTAAATATGCAAATTTAAAAAAAAATACACTCGTAACAGAAGAATAGATGCTATCAACTTTTTACCTGTACTAATTTTTCAATTAGGACAGGTCAAACATTAAAATTATCGTATGCATTTAAACTTTGTTAACATGTGTCGAAATACGGAGAATTGATGATGTTGAGGAATGTTAAGAAAGTAATCAGGATAGAAAAATCCTAAAAATTTGAAAGCGTGTCTGGTGAAGAAATTTACATATACTCTTGATTGATGCATCGATGGTGACTGAATGAGTGACTCACAGTCTTTTTATTATACGGATCTAGTTAACCTTTAATCAGTATCAATCTTTTTGTTGTTGTCTTTCTCGTTTTAAGATATGGGCATAGATGAAAAGATTTGGAGTTGAAAATCTATCGTTTGCAAAAAAAAAACCAGGCGCTTGAACCGACTCATCGTAAGTAAGTAAGTAGTAACAGTCGGTTTCGCAGTTTATAGTTTTTGTAGCGTTTATCTCATTTCCCTTAATAGATAACTATATGCCGCCAATGACAAAGTTGTAGGTATTCGATATACCTACAATTTGATCTATCACTCTTATCGATTCGGTGAAAAATGAATCCAGGGTAGCTTTCGGAATTCGCGTTTCCAGCGAACGTGGTTTCCGAAAGCCTCCCTGGACTCAATTTTAATGTAATCGAAACGAGTGATTGCTCAAATTGAAGGTATTTTCCATACCTACAACTTTGTTACTGGCGGCATATTGATATCTATTAAGGGAATCGAGATAAACGCTATAAAAAATAATAAATTACGAAACCGACTGTTACTACTCACTATGAGTCGGTGCACATCATAGCACTCAATTCTGCAATGAAAAAGCGGCAACTTCGAGGTAACTAGTAGAGACATGAATATATCGAAAGTGTATGATAAAACATGTGTTTCATGCAAAATTAGACAAAATTAGAGTGGGGGCGATACCAAAATGGCGTCTCGAAGACGCTTGGCGGTGGCAATATTATGTTACGTTTTTCTCATTTATTTCTTTGTGAAATGGCTTGTGTACGTAGATAGTTTTATTCGTTTTTTCTCGTACTTTCAGAATATGTATGTTATTGGCGCGTATTTGGAATTTAATGCATGAAATTTCACAAAAAATGACACATTTTTAATTTTTTTGACCGAAATTGCCCGATTAAATTGCAAATAACTGAAAACTTTCATATAATCGAAAGATAGTTCAAACAAAAGTTGTAGACCATACTTTCTTACATAAGAATCATCATCGATATACCGCATTTGTAAACCTGGGACGAAATGTGTATCTACAATAGACGTTAGTTATTTATTTTGTTACTAGAGGAATACGGAATCAATTGTTAGTTAAATCCTTAAATTTACATATAAGTAGTTCAGTAAGTCGAAGATTCTGTAGCTGGCAAAATTACAAAATCTAGCTCATACAACTTTCTTTTCACATATTCAGTGGCTCTCATCAGATCCCCAATGTTTACATGTGGTTTGTTTTTATTTTTATTTTCGCGCCTTTGTGATGCGACTTTATTGTCGCCCCCTCCCCTAATTATTATTAGCTACAAATGCGATATATGGGTGATGATTCTTACGTAGAAAAGTACGCTCTACAACTTTTGTTTGAACTTTTTTTCGGTAAAATGAAAGGTTTTAGAGTTATTTGCAATTTAATCGGGCAATGTAGGTCAAAAACATAAAAAATTTGTCATTATTTGTGAAATTTCATACATTTTCCATTTCACGAAGAAATCAATGAGAAAAACATAATACAAAATTACCACTGCCGCGCGACTTCGAGCCGCCATTTTTTTATCGCCCCCCCCACTCTATTTTTATCTAATTTTGCATGAAACACTTGATTTATCGTATACTTTTGATATATTCGTGTCTATAATAGTTACCTCGAAGTTGCCGGTTGGATCTTCAAAATCGGGGTGAGTTGTATACAATGCTTAGACGCACATCGACTGCTCAGTAGTTACAGACATCTCAGCGAGACCGTGAATTCGAATATAAAGAAATGTACGTTAAAAGCACTATTTTTATGGTTTTACTAATATGGTACCACGGCGCAATTTTGTGGTGCAAATTGAAATAGCATTTCTGGTACCTAGGACGTAAAAAGACTCCGAGAGCATAATGCACCCGAGATACGAACATTTTTTTGCCGCAGGGTGACAAAATACGATGAAGAGTTATGGTTTCGAATTACAAAATTTAAAATCGTCGAACATGCCTTAATATGTCGATAACTTTAATTCCATTCCCTTTCATTTGACAACCGGGTGGACGTAAAATCTCATTTTGTGACCCGAAAACAGGACAAAAACTCGCATTTTGCAGATTTTTTTTTGTCAAAGGTGGAAATTATTTCTTATGTTTTTAGACCATTCGTGATTTATGATAAAAATGAAGGCAGAACTTTTTAGAGATTCGATATAAAGAAATGAACATTAAATGCACGATTTTTACCACATCAGTATTAACCCCTTTATTAGTACATCTAGTATAGTTCGAAATTAACAAATTATAGACTGATTTTCAAATCTCAACCGATAGTTGACCGGATGTGATGAAACTTGAAATTTCAATCAATAGCTTGAAGCATCTTTTACCGCGTTCATTGTGGTAATCATTAATTTGGTAATTCAGTAATAATTAACAAATAGGCAGTCATATGGTCGTAATCCTAGTAATCTCTCCACGATTCAAAACCAAAATGTCAATAACCACCGATTTCGACGTTATAAAATCTACAAATAATCACGTAGACTCATGGGTCAATGGGAACAAGATGCGTCATGCTTCACCGACTAATTATGACCAGAGGTCCAGATAGGATCGGCACTTTTGACGAACGAGCGACGAGTGCATGCAGTTTGGTGTGTTCGTCATTGCGGGTTCGGTACCGGTACAGCGTTAGCCCGTCTCCATCGAATTAATCATTGTCAACCGCTATTCGTTTCCTGTACCCGCCCCATAGCACTAAATCCGACGCAGCCGCTGCTCAACGACACTTCGTATAAGCGGGGGCGAGAACTTCGAACGCAGCCTTTAATCGTCGCGGAGGTTACGCCATCGAAGCGAAAAAAAAATTTATATATGTAAACATGTATCGGTAACAGCCGATAAGCTTTGCATCGCTGGTGGTATAAATTTCAAAAGTCTCGGCGGGGTAAAGTAAGTTTCTGAAAAATGATAAATTCGCCGACCGGTCCAGTATCGCGACAAAAGGAAGGAAAGGAAAATATTACAACGGATTTTGCTTGTTTCGTGTCGAGATCCTCGTATCTCTGTTGTACCGGCGCACTTTGGTGCTCCCACGCAAAAGTTTATCGCTGACATACGGGCAAAATTTATATATTCGCGCCTAACCGATTCCTTCCTTCTTTTTTCTCCGACATTGACTGCAATAACCCTTTTTTATCTCCTAAAATGCGCCTGCAAAGAGCTGAGTTATTTATGATACGGTACTAACGGCCGAGATCTACGGAAAATGGGAAAACGCGCATATTGAGGACCAGAGATAAATGTAAATATTAACTAACTGTGTATATGTAACATTTATAAAATGTATAAAATGAACACAATTTTGAAGAAAATTATCTACCTACACTGATTTTATATTATTTTAATTGTGTTTTTATTTTATTACAATTAGATTTTAATTAGGGGATTATTCTTACACCGTAAAAAGCTTTTTATTGTGTTTTTTTCGTAGCGATGGATGTAAATTAATTTAAGGAAATTTAAGAGGTTAAAAACAATATAAAATAATAAATGCGTACAAATTTTAACTTGTTTTTTCGAAGTTACTTTTCGAGATGGAGTTACCTGAATTAGGGAAGTTGAGAAAAAATAACAAGGAAGAATGACGTGGATATTCGATGAAGAATTTTCGGGTGTTGAGTTTTGCATTGAAAAATATGTTTAAAATATAAAATGAATTCCAATTTGCGAATGTTCAAATAAAAACTGTGTTCCAAAACACGAGTTTTTCAAAAACAAAAAGTTCTCCAATAACTTAGCCTCGGGTCAGAAAAGTTTTCTATCCTGTACCAGAACAAATGTGCTAAAGCCAATATTTGTAAAATAATTTCTTCATTAAGTTTTTCAACAACTATTTCTATGAATTATTAACAAACCAAAAGTTTTGTATACATTTTCTCAAACCTCTTCTGAAGGCACTAAAAAAATTCCAATTAATAAAACATTGTCCGATAGATATATAACGATTTTAATGATGGTCATTTTATGCTAAAAAATCAGAGAGAGATCAAATATTACATTATTGATCCAGAGCTCATTTACAGTACGTCAGCAAGTAAAACGAGGTCCTATTAAACCGAATTCGATGATTCTAAGTTTAATTACATAAAGAATGATTTTTCCTTTAAAGAAAGCAAACTATCGGTGTAATTAATTCAATAACATTAAAGATGTAAACTTTTGTAACATGTATATTAGTAAAAAAGATATTAAAGTTAATATGTAAAGAAAATAGTTCGCTCGGAAAAAGGGATATTTGGAAAACCGCACTTATAATTTGTAATATCCGATCAAATCGTCTGTTTCTACTTGCACTTTATAATATGTTCGTTATTCAAATTTTACATACCTGCGACTTTTAAAAACTTCCCTCATTCGGAGGACCTTTAATTTATTTAAACATTCAGCATAAATAGACTCCTTTATGGAGTAGAGGATTTCGCGGCGTGTTAGACACCCCTTGATATTTTCGAAATGTTTAATGGTAACGGCATCTACTCAATTGGCGAAGATATATCTCATCGACAAGATTCAAACACATTGGTTTTGTGAAAAAATGCTTGTCTGAGTAGCAATTAGTTAAAAATAGGTCTTTCTAAAGACCTTATCTAGTTCGGTGATGATATGGTCCCAGAAAACGAAAATTAATTCAGATGTTAAGAATCAGAATTCAGCGTCAGAAATACAAAATCATTTGATTTCCTGAACAATGTCATGCGCAGAAACGAATTCACGATTACGCTTCTGAATTTTTATTCTTAGCGCCTGAATTCATTTCGTTGACTGGGGTTGTCTTAAAAAGTAGTTCGTGAATTGAAGAACGTTCAATTAGATAATAATGACTACATTACATTGTTTGTTTTATATAAATGGCAGTCGTCCGATTTATGATAAGGCTGATGATACCGAATTATTGAAGAGCATACGGAAACACTGCGGACATTTTTCTATTTCCATACCCTGAATTTTCATGAACACATGAATGGTAGTTCATAAGAAATATTTTTAGAGCTGATAAATTCAAATTTTTAAAAACCATTGTAGCGTTAGTTAAAATCATGTTATTTTCTAATTTTAGATGAACCTGCAAAACAATCTAATCGCAACTAAAATGGCTATTGTAGTACCTACATTTATTTTTAAGCAAGTTAAAGTTACCACTAAAATTTCAAATGGTGAAGAGCACTATGTTATTTATGAATATAATGCCACATGTTGACATTTTAAATTCTAGTACGATCAGAGGTCATATGCAGTAAACGAGTAAAAATTCCTACAATTTTAAAAATTACATAATTTTGTCAATATTTTTGACCACAAAGATCGCTTTCAACGCGTCATTAAATTTACTTTTAAATCGTTATTTCGAAAAAATCTCCAGGATTAAATAATATTGAAAAAAATATTGTTAAAGTTGAAAGCAATGGAAAAAAAGAAAAATCAGCAATACCTTCAACTGTAGTCTCGTATGTTTGCACTTCCTCGAAATAAGACATGGATAGACAGAGGGATAAGCTTTTCAGCTTAAAAAAAAGTTATAATTACGATAAAAATTAGAGCCGTTATGAGTGATTATTGTCATGAATCGACCTAAAAACATTTTTTGCACACCTGGTTATAAATGGTAAGTAGAAACAGACAAATTGGTCAGACGTTACAAATCTGAGTGGCCGTTTTTCTCAACATCGCTTGCTCGGAGCAGAGTGATGTTTTCTTTTTAGTATTAACTTAATGTTTTGTTTTACTTACTGAATATTACAAAGGTTACAACTTTACGAATATTGCATTAATTACACGGATGTCATTTCTATTTCTTGTGTATTTCAAATTGGCTTCAATTGGCAATTGTAAAAGAAGTAAAAATTACCTAAAAATCACCACACTTCGTCCAAGTTCAGGTACATTTTTCTAAACCCAAACTACAACTCAATAGAAAGAATGTCTTTTATAATGAAATTTCGACCATAAAATTACTTTTTCGTCCTAATAGAAGATCAGAAGTAGGTGATTGCGCCCAGTTTGGTGGTTGGGAAGTATTGCCGTGTTAAGACATATCAAGTTTGAATTTCCCGTTTTAAGATGAGTTAATTTTGAATTTCAGTACACTTGCAAGACTCAAACTATACGACCTGGTCACTAACTTCAAACACTCAAAGTAAAATTTCATATCGAGTCTACAATCGAATGCTCGTTGTCAGTACATTCATCTTCGTAGTACTCAACGCTTTCATTATTACTGTGCGTAACGGACAAGAGTAATTCGTTAATACAGCGTATTGTTACTGAAAATTTCAGGACGTCTGTCGACCAGCCGTGTTCGAATAATGCAATTATGTTCTCCTCTATGTAGTGAGAGGCACAGTCGGATCAAAGCATTTGCAAGGCCAGCTATATTCACCTGACAATTGCACCAATCCTACAGTACATGGCGGGGAATCCACTTTGGCTTCTCGGTATTTTCCTCGTTATATCGACGACTGAGCTTGCGGTAATGTAGTTTCGAATCGCGCGTGAACGCAGCCAGATTGAGCTCTGCAAAATTGGTGATATACTGCTGTAACGCAGCTACGTCCAGTGAGCGAACAAAAAAGTCATATGCTGTCATACACTTTTTTCATTTTGTCTTCCCATCGACCAAGAATTTTATCTCAATAATCAAAGAAGTTCTAATTACTGACATATCCAAAATTCTTTACAAATGCAAACAATATTTAATGTATCCCGAGAGAAAATAAGTTTATCAAAATTTGATCAGATTTTGATCAGTCAGTCAGATCCTTAAGTGATCTAAATGAGATCTTAGTTTTGATACATTTCAGGATCAAAGTTAAACGAGTTTACAACAAAAAAACAATTTGTTTTATAATTACGGGAGATTGAAAAGTGATCCGATTTTAGTCTATAAAGATCAAAAAATGGTCAACTTTTGATCAGATTTAAATACGTACAGAAGAAGTTGTCCATGCGCTAATATTAAAAAGCGATCATCTTTGGATCATATTATTGTCAAAAAAAGATAAGTATAAGCTTAAACGACTGAGAATCAAATTTCGACTCGATTCAGATCTAAAAATGATCGTTTTGTGATCCGTTTCTGAACAAGATTTTGATTACGCTGTATTCATAAAGACCAAAAGTTGACTTCGTGTGTATAAGAAATATTTTCATGATCGCTATTAAACCGAAAATGAATGATAACGTTTTTTCATAGCAAAAGATAAATCGAATCACTTATAAACATGACGAGAATCAAGTAATGACCAGTTTTTCGTGTACAAAATGTTTTTTTTTTATTACTATTGAATAGAATATAATTAAAATATAATTAAATTTTAAAATAATTTAACAAAACATGTGATCAAGAAGTACCATTTTTTTAAAATAATTGATTTTTTATACCTGACATTTTCTGTTGATTGATCGTCACCAGAGGTTATACAATATGACATAACCATATTAAAAAAGAATATTGAATTGTTCCCGTTCGTTTCGGTTGAACTTCGGTTAAAATTAAAATGTTAAACATCAAAAACAGGGGAATGTGACATTAACATAACCGATATTTGTCCAAATATCTTGGAGTCGACCTGTGAAGCCGAATTCTTAATAGCATTTTTAGGAATTGATACACGATGTCATCGACGAGTACGCAATAGCATGTTACCTGGAACCAAGGACGGAAACGCCTAGAAACGTGCAATTATTCATGCACCTAAATTTCTGCCTGGATTTTTCTTTAAAAAAAACTGATCATTCTTCGATCTCAATAAAGTCGAAATTTGATTCTTAGTCGTTCAAAGCCTGCATAAACCGTTTTTTACCATGAAATGACCCAAACAAGATCACTTTTTAATGTTTGCGCATCGTATGCAAACCTTCTCTACGTATGTAAATCTGATCAAAAGTTGACCATTGTTTTATCTTTATGGATAAATATTGGATCACTTTTCAATCTCCCGTAATTATAACGTAGATTGACTTTTGGTTTTAAACTCGAATAATTTTAGTCCTAAATGTCTCAAAACTAGGATCCCACTTAGATCACATAAGGATCTGACCGACTTTGATCAAAATCTGATCAAATTTTGATCAACTTATTTTCTCTCGGGATAAACAAATTATAGTAAGTTGTGTTTTTTATAACTTTCGTCTTTTAGTAAACATCGACACTTTCTATTTTACAGAGTGAATGCAGGAATTTGCAACTTCCTTTTCGTCTTATTTTTATCCTCTTTCATTACTCCCGCACCATTCTTTCTTGTCACTTAAAACTCCTTTGTTCTACCTCTTTGGCTAACACCTTGTGCTTGAAGCTTCTGTGTCGACGTCCGCTGATTTGCAAGGCAACACTTGATACTATTCTCTGTGTACCTGAACTCGAGTCTTATTGTTCAGACACTTTTGAATCTAATGACGATCTTTTCACGCCTTCCCTTGGTGCACATTTTTACCAAATAAACAAATATTTTGAAATAATAATAGAAACAAACGAATAATGACGTACTTAGTATCTTACAAAAGCGATTTTTTAATAAGCTGTAATATCTCATTAAACAATATTATTAATGTGTAGAGGAGATTGCATTTAAAACGTATCTTTATGCTCTGACAAAAAAAATATACTATTTTGTGTATCAAAATTATGTTAGTCAATTAAGTTTCATAATCACTTGATTTGGTTAAATGCTATCGTTCAGCCGACCAAATTGTTCCAAAGAAATTTTACAGAAATATGACCAGCAGAATGTCAATGGCGTCCCTTGTCCGCGCCGTAATATTAAATGTTCAGCCTATCAATAAAAACACCGATATTTCTTAGATTTCATTTAGATTCAACATCAAGAAAATTATTTTGTAAAGTTGAAAGTCTGTATTTTGTAAAAATGATGGAACTAAGAGAATTCTTCTTATCCGAGGGCTAAAAAACAAAAAAATCACATGCCCTTAAGTTTAAAAAGTTTTAAGTGAATTGGCAAACTTTGAATACATTGTTTGATATTTAAACGATCGAGCGTATATAACTGCTATATCGATCGGTATAGGAAGGGGTTTATGTACAGAATCTTGGGAAAAAAGAAATCAAAATATTCCGACGTGTCTAGAGAGTTTACTTCCGGTGGCAGAAAATCAAGATGTACTGGTCGAGTATACAATGTTATCGGTGTGACTTTCAAAAGCTGATTGGTAATATTAATATTTTTATATAACAACTCATAAAACTTCCAAAATCATAAGGATCCTACGTTCTTTTCATCCTTCGTAAAATGGTCATGCAGGTAAGGCAAAATGTCAACGGTATCCCCAAAATTGCCCTGTCCGACAAAATATGCGTTTCTTTTTGCCATTTATGTGCAAAACTGTCATTTTCGAAGTATTGTTTGCTACTGAAAAGAATGGCCTCTTAGAATTTTGCTACCCTGCAGGATTTCCACGAAAATTCAGGCTGCATGTATACAAATTTGTCTTTTTGACGATGTTACCGATTTCTTTTGTCGACTTATTTTGTAGTGCTGAAATTGATGGTACCAGTAGTTCTTCCCAATCATTTCGCATTCGTGTGAAAAATGGGATTAAATGTCTTAAAATTTTCGTTATCGGCCATATTTTTTTTTTTTTTTGTAAATTTAGTCATCTTTGACAGCTTTTGTACCATTGAAAACAATGCTGCTCTCATCACGTTGCAGTTGCGCCAACAGTGAGGTTAAATATATAAAAATGTATGTTTTTGACGGTACTGCGGACATTTGTTTGCAAAAAAGAAACAGTTTATTAACGTGCTATGGCTAATTGTCAAAGTATTTATTAGTGCTCAATCGATGGTGCACTATAAATTCTTCAATTACCTTGCATTTTTACAAAACGCAAAGTTGAGTTTCTTAAATTTCGCTATATTTTATAATTTTTTACAACAAAAGTAAATGTTTTTCTCATAATGGGAGCATCTTTTCCGAGGTATTACTACTTTATAATATTGGACACTTTCCTTACTTAATTGATTTCTACTCACTTGTTTTTAAATCTGATCTATTTTAATAGATCATATTTTTATTGACCGTTGGATATTCTAGGGCCGACTTGCGAAAACAAAAAATTAAAAGACGCTTGTTTGCATTATAACTGATGAAGTACTGAAATGAAAGATTACTAATAAAATATTCCAAAGGAATATTGTATTTATTTTATGAGTTATTCTATATTACAAAAATTATTATCCACATTTATTTTCGTAGATGCAGGGAGTACGTACTACCCTTCAATATGTTCATTGGATGAGGTGTCCAAACGATAAAGTGTCCAGACGATCAAGTTGATGAAAATGAAATGGAGTACGATAAAATGAGATGTAATGTAATGTCCCAACACCATTTACATCTTGAATAATGAAAAAACTATCGGTATTGCGAAAATATAGTAGCTTTCAACATCATGTGTTGTTCACAGGAGGTACAAACTATTGCTACTTAGATTCGTGCATTTTACTATGTATAAATTAAAGCCTTCAATAAAGATTTGTGATTGAACAATAGAATTTTCTGTTAGATATGAGCTCTCATCTAACTCAATTTATCTGTTCTATAGGTTCCACCTTAGCAGCGGACATCACCCATAGCCAAGAGCATAATAATATTACTTAGGTTTCAATATTACACAGATCTCTTTAGATGTTAACTATTACTAACGGAAGAAGAGTGTATAACAAAATTTATCTGCAGTTTGTTCAAAATCGTGTCCCCATGAAGCGTATACTACAATATATCAGAACATCATTATTTATTGTCATATCTTTAAGTTTTTAAAATTTATTCCAGTTTATGCGTATGATTTTTCAAGAATAGCCATTTTTTGATATTTAACCCGATATTTCTGATAAGCAAAATTTAATATATAATTTTGATTATACTTGGAATTCCACTACCCCAAATTAAGTGTAACTCTTGTAATCTCCAAAATAATGGGAGCGAGTTGAACGCTAGCGCCTTTCATATATGTTCATATCAATATTATAATATACAACTGCTTATAAATCATTCAGGAAATAATTTAGTACACTCATACGTATATTCAGGATGAAGATGGCCCACAAGAGGCCGATACGTAGAAAATAAATACATTTTTTTCAAGAAAAGGGTCTTTTTTTATTTTTTCAAAAAGACCGATATACCGACATAAATTATATTATACATTTTAATCTAATGTCCAAGAAATTACACGTCATATATTTACCTTAAAATTAATTATTATATTACCTCTATTTTACTCTATTTTCGATACGGAAGCGTGAAAGTGAAAAAAGTGCCAGTTTTTACGCTTTTTAGCTCCTGAGTAGCTCCCGAGGACTAGAAGCGGTTATTTGGAGGTCCAGAGGAGAACCTCAGGACATCATGGGATGGATTGTGTTGTATGGGAGGTTTGAAGGAATTTCATTGTTTTTGAAATTCGGCCATATTTTCACTACTTTTGAAAATAAGATTGTGTAAAATTTATGTTTTTCGAAATTTCAACGAATTTCAGAATTTTCGCTTTTTAGATCCTATTTTGAATAATAATTTTATATTAACAATATTTTAATGTTATAGCGGGTTATGAAAAATGATGATAAGGGGTGGCAACCTCGAAGTCTCTTCCCTGCAAATTGTTGCACAAAGTTGCATTCAAGGTTCCATCGTCTCTCCTATGCGTGCTTCATTCTCAAAGACTTTCTGCTATTCTCTTGAACGAAGAGGTTCATGTAGTTGGTTCCAGTGCCCCACTAGCATTCAGTTCCTGTTTTCTTCAGGATATATAGGGTATTTCTCCGACACATTTTTCTCAATGATTCGAAATATGCACTCTATATGCGCAGTCTGAATGCAGGAAGACAATCTTTGCATACTATAGCGCGTCATCGTTTTGTTTGAAGCTAACTCGAGATTGGTTGTCATGTCAATTTATCACGCACGTCTTCGCCCGTTCTTTCCATTCGTCTCTTTTTATTATATATTCCTCTCTCTTGGTGGAAGACTGGGTGACGCGTATCCGAGTTCATTGACTCGAAACTTTAGCGTTCCAGAATTCTTTTTCGTGATCGAGCATGCTCGACGGGGTCCCATGTTGGAACTCACGTCGCAGCACTCCCTTCAGGAATCGCGGTCACGCTTCAGTTATTTCAGCATCCGGAAATTCCTGAACGGAAGTTACGTAGAATATCTACAGTTGATTCGTGACGTCCATATGCTTCCCCCGTTTCCGTTCGAATATACCGATATTACTCGCGTATGTATACATAACGAACAGAAGACTACTTTGACAGATATTAATATCTGCAGCTGTGCTTAGGTTTGGATTTGTGTCGAAATCAAATTGTAAGATACTATTTTATTTTGTCGAAAGTTCTTCCTAGTTATACTTTGAAGACTTTCTCCAGGTTTCATCCTACTTTCAACAACTTTTTTTATATTTGGTTTGTAATAATATGAATAGTACCTGTAAGGGTTATAGAATCAAATTAATCGCTTGACATTTTTTATTATAAGATTTTTTTTATAAACTATCCCATCATGAATCTAAGATTCTAAAAAACAAATAATTTATTCTTGGATGGAATTCTTATCTTGTCATATTTTAATCATTATTGAGAATATGATAAATTTGATTGGTGAAATTGGCTAAATGTACGAGAGATAAGAGCATTAGCACCTATAATAGTACATTATGTAACATGGAGGCTAAGTTGGTCTTTATACGCCGAGCGGAAGTTTCGTGTACGAGACGTAGGCGAGCGAACGTACGAGCCGAAGGCGAGTATACGAATCCGCGACTTGCCTCCACGTTGCATACGATACTTTATGTAACGAAGATACGATTTCCAAGTTTCCAAAAATTCATTTTAGAGAAAGGTTGCAGAAAGGGACGGTGGAGCGGGTTTGGGGGGGGGGGCCGCAGGGGGTTCGGGGGGCTGCGCCCCCGGATGAACAATTTGGAATGATGTGAAATGAAAATGAGCATCTGTTCTCACCCGTATGGGCGTATGCAGACAGACGGCGAATAACGAAAAGGGTATTTTCTAAGCTTAAATTGGAATTGTCCCATTGAAATTCAATTTTTAAAATTTGGAACAAAACCCATGTATACTACATTCTGTAAAGTTATATTGGGACGTTCCCTTTTTATATATATTCCGGCATTTTTGAACAGGTTAGAACATGCACGCCGTACGTTTGTATACGTAGGAATGGTCATCGTATCCGACTATCGTATACGACACTTGACGACGAATGGTCGTATACGCATACGCAACGTACACGTAATGTAGACGCATCGTTAGCATACGTTTATTGGACGCCGTAGCTTGAATAGAGTACGTATACGGGCACTTTATTGTACTAGTACGTTTTAAGGCACTTTATTGTACTCTTTTCATCGTGTACGATAAAGCGCTACTTAGTGTACGCAAATCGTGCACGATAAAACGTGGAAATCGTACGGAGTTACATAAAATATTTTGTACTATTACGTTTAGAAATATTTGGACTATTGCCGTGACTTCATAGTGGACTGATTTGATTGCATCATATAAGATTTGTAATGTAACTTTGGAAATTCGACTTTCAGGTCAATTATGCAGCATACCATTAGGTCTTAATTTTAATATATTAGTCAAAATATAAACTTATATAAGGCATATTGACCAATTAAGACATTTAGCTCTCGTAGTCGAAAAAAGGGAAACGTGCAAGGGCATACTGACTTAAAAGTGGACATGATATCGACTTATAAGTTTATTCGATTTTGAAGTCATATTTTTTGTCAAGATTTGGTTATTTCGACCCAATGTATAACTTTGAAGTCGTTGGACCTTAAAGGCATTTCTTAGGGTATATTTAGGTGATTTTCGACCTGCGTTTAGGTCTTGAAAGTCTATTCGACTTACAGGATAATTTTACTTGATTAGGGCATTCTGACTTTGGCTTGGTCGAAATGACTTCTCTTGTTGCTTGGGAAGTCGTAAGTAGAAACAGACAAATTACTCCGACATTACAGGTTTTAGGATGAGTTGTCCCAAACTTCTCTGCTTTAATTATACCTGTATAAATATTACATTAATTATACCGTGGGCATTTTTTTCTTTATCATTTTTAATATAAAACTAGATGCTTTCGACCCGGGTGCCAACAATTTTGGCTAAATTCGTATTGCAGTTCCCTGACGAAAGGCTGATGCTTCCGGGAATCTTCCCATTTTAACACTGCCAGGAAAAAAGGCGGCAGAGGGTAGTTCTAGCATCGTTAGGTTCGAGTAGTTTCTATACATATATTGTAACAATATCTTGTTCCTTAAGTAGGGTGAATATGCCAATGAATGGACGGTTAAGCATTTTTCACACTTCGATCGATTGTAACTTTTGAATTCTTTTATGAAAATTTAATTATTATACCACCATTAGAATCGTTAGACTCTGCTCTTTATGACCGTGTAGTTCAACCTTTGATTTTATTTAATTATTAACCTCGTCTTCATACGTTTGTGAAAAAATCCGCTAAACCCCAATGAATAGACGGGTCAAATCAAATGGGACGTTTTCAGTACCAGTTTTAGATGGCTTTAAAACTTTGCTTTGATTTTACAAAATAATAAACACTGGAAGATCAATAGTACTGTAAATATTGTTTTGAATGTTCAAAGAACATAAAAATATGTATTTTGTTGCATATTGTGCATCATACATTCATAAGAAATAGAAATATGTAGAAAATCGTCCATTCATTGGCATATTCACCCTATATTAAAGTTGAAAATGAGCATTTTCAAAACTTGGACCCCGACCGCAGGTCAGCTGAAGCACTGATAAATGAGCATGTCTTGTTCACACTGATGCTTAAAAATCGCATTTTGTTTAAAAGTTGATTCTAAACATATCGAAGAAGGCATATCGGGCATAAAATTCACTGAACTTTCAGAATCTTTTGTTACATTTTTCAAAAAATATCTAGGATTGTTTTCAAAAGAAACTTCATTTTGCATATTTATTTTTTCTTTATATTGTTTTTTCACACTGAAGTAATTTCAGAATTATTGTTTGAAGTAAAAAAATCATGTTCTGAAGACGGGAACTTAAAAATGTGCATATTTACAGTTTGAAAATTAAGGTGAAAGTATGCAAACTGGCTAAAACTCGAAAAAAATAGCGAATGGTTCATGAAATTTTTTATTTAAAGATGATATATTTTCGGGAAAAATGTTGCAGAATAAAGAAATTTGCAGTATTAATAGAGTAATTTGCTGAAATTTTTTAAGAACGCGAAAAATGTTATGCGTACATATTCATACATATTCTTTCTTGCTCTAATCTAAATAAATTTCACTGCACTATTTTATAGAGAGAGTTTTTTAGCAAACTTTTCAAAATTCCTGAATTTATGCTGATTTAACCCTTAGCTGGCACTATGGGTCCAGTAGACCCGAGCGTTTATTCGAGCTCGAAGTAAGTATATTAATATTTCAGAAATCGACGAAGTGTTAAATGTGACCAAAATAAATTACACTCTGAAATCATTTACATTTTCAAGAACATATCATAAGCTACCTTCTGTAATATTTTTTAGCAAAAATATTCAAAGACGGTTGTACACGTTTGAATACGCCGGGTCTATCAGACCCATTTATGCCATTTACGTTCGAACACGGGATTGTGCCAGTTAAGGGATATAATGATATTATTAATAATAATAATAGTAAGACGGTTACGACGACTAAGGCATCCGCCTTATTTCGTAACCTGACTGTCTCCGAAGGTTCTGCGTTCGGTTCCCCGTATAGACAATTTTTTGCAAGTTCAATTGAACTCATTAACGATACTGCAATAACCTACTTCGTGGTTTGCTGCGGGGTTGCAGTGAAATTTCACGCTGATATGGTAGAGATTTCAGCAAAAAATCTCTCATATTTCGAACAGATTGAACGACATAGAAACCAATGTTGTTGTTAAAGGTTATTATTAAAATGATAATAATAACAATAACAACAATATTAATAACAAAAATTACATCGATCTCTGAACATCGCCCTCACATACTCTAGAGATATCGGCATGGAATTCGGATTGGACAAGTGTGCAGTCGTTCATTTGCACAGAGGAAGGTCAGGCTCCCATAACAACGATATGGAGCTCGTCAACGGAAATGTCATCCGCCACCTTAGCGCCGAAGAAGCCTACACATACTTGGGCGTACCTCAAAGGCATGTCCAGGATGTGCAGGCTGCTAAAACCACCATCATTAGGAAATACCGGCACATTCTCCGTCAGATCTGGTCATCAGAATTGACCGGGAAAAATAAGGTGGAAGCCACGAACATGTTGGCCGTATCACCAGTGCTCTATTCATTTGGAGCACTGGAGTGGAACGTTGACGAGCTAAGGGATCTTGACCGAAGCACACGGAAGATGATTTGTATGCAACGCAGTTTGCATCCATGATCTTCCGTGGAACGACTGTATTTGCCCCGAAATATGGGAGGTCGTGGCCTTTTAACCATGGAGTGTATGCATGGCCGATTGGTCCTCGAGACAGTTTGCGACGTGATTAATCGAACGGAGGATCCCCTGATGATGCTAGTTCATCAGCATGAAATTCAGGGGAAGGGGGCGTTTTTGTACAACGCGGCGGAACGAGCGGCGCGAAACCTCGGTCTGGTTTTCAACGTGGGACGTAGTGGTGCACAGGAAGCTGAATCAGTCATCAATCTGTGCCCAGTGCGTCTCAGGGCTAACATACGGAAGGAACAACTCCGTATGTTGGAGGGAAGGCATATCGACAAGCCATTGCATGGACAATTCTTTCGAAATGTCCAACAACTTGGCTTGTCGGCAGAGATGACCTTCTCGTTTTTAAGATCAGCCGGCTTGAAATCCGAGACCGAGGGTTTTATCTTCGCATGCCAGGATGGGGTCATCAATATCTTAGCGTATCGCCAGAACGTCTTACACCAGGCGGTACAGAGTACGCTTTGTAGATTGTGTAGATGTCATGCTGAGATACTAATGCATCTTTTGGCAGCATGCCCAATATATGCAGTTTCAGCTTATATCGAACGTCACAATGCGACTCTTCGAGTGCTGTATTACCATCTTCGCAGCACTTATGGTATGGATGCAACTTCAGTTTTGCCGTACGTCCCCACTGATATTGAATCCGTAGTTGGGAATGAGTCGTGCCGAATATACTGGAATTACTCATTCCCGACGAGCAGGCAAATATCAGCCAATAAGCCTGACATCGTCCTTGTTGACTTCGATGACAAATCCATCTTCGTCATCGAGTTTTCTGCACCAGCAGAAACAAATATAGTCAGCAAAGAAGACGAAAAACGGATGAAATATCAGGAAATCCTGTTCGAGATTCGCAAGCTGTATCGAGGATTCAAAATCAAGCTCGTCGTGCTGATAATTGGAGTGCTGGGAGGAATGAGACCAACTTTTCTCCAAAACATGAAAAGCATTCCGGCCTGTCGAGAACATGCAAATGCCATCGCAGGCTGAATGCAGAAAGCAGTGCTGCTGGGATCTCTCCGTCTACTGAGGTCACACGAGATCCTGTAACCACTTACCCGATGGTAGAGGGAGTGGTTACAGTTACAAAAGAAATGGCCCGATGCAGTCTGCAGCGGAGGAGATGGATATCGGAGCCACTTTTCTGCTGCAGACTGCACACGTGGATTATGGAGGGCCAAGGGAGGTTAGGGTTTTAGTCGGTAAACCTTGCCCCGAACACCATGGGTAAGGGAGTCCGACACACGGGGGGTTAACCAACATCTTCAACCCCCTATGGTGCCCAACAAATTTCCCCCCTCCGTCAAAACACCAAAAAAAATAACCGTATAATATTCGTATATTTATATTAAAATAAAATTTACGATATGAATTGATCCAATACTGTAGAAGGATGCTGACTTGAGAACAAAGTCTGGAATATTCAGAGATTTAGTCGAAATTAAAATAGATCTACGAATAACTGTTTCACCCGAAATAACAAACAATAATTTTTCATGGACAATGAAATTTTTAATATCTATCGAATCGTTAATGAAACATATCTCCGCAATTTGTTTTTCTCTGAGTAGAACTGTGTACACTTTGAAATAATGATATACAATTTACATCCAAACATGCAAAATTTTTGTACAAATTTATTACACGAGTTCAATTTCAGCTATTTATTGCATAAAAAACCATTGTCCTGGTCACATTTGATCATTTTTTATAAAATAATCGTATAAAAATCACGAATGTTTACGAAAATATGACAGAAAACAGTACAAAATGACATTTTTCAATTCCGTGCTAAGCGATTAAACATTGCTAAACATGACATTTGTTCTTAGAAACGAAAGCAAATGATCATACTTTTTTCACTGCATTCAGATACAACGACTCCGCGTTAACAACAATCACCTGTTATTGCATCGCTGACGCATGCAATTACTTCAAATTTATTAACCATTAATTTATACAGATAATTTTTCAGGATAAAAATAATTGACAAAAATGTTTAATTTTTCAAGTTTCTTATCTTTCAAAATAAGCTATAGCATTAATTTCTTAGGAATGGCCCGTAAAAAATAATAATACTTGTGATGTGACTATGTAAAGAGAGATAGAAAGATTAAGGAGCAGAGAGAAAAACAGAAAGAGGATATTATAATACTTCCAACAATGCAAGAGTGTAATTTATAAGAATAGGACTGAATTCTTAAATTAACCGGTACAGGAACACATACAATCTTATTATAAGAAACAACTTTTGTGTACGCATTTTTGGCGATATCAAAAGTAAAAATAAATTTAATTTTGAAACGCTAAAATTTATATTTACTTAAAATTTAAGGTGAAGGGTAAAGTAATAACCTAATTAACTACAGATAAACAAACATAAACGCTATCATTTGTATCACCTACATCGAAAATAATAACCTTTCTAAGATAATTTATGTTCATTTTGAACAAAATCATTTGAATTTTACCCGTTACTAATCGATCATATTACGTATGTAATAAGGGTAATCTTGGGGTTCAGTGGAACCGAGCATGGCCAGGCATGGTTAACTTAACAACTATTCATAAAACTGGTCCTATGTAATGAGGCAATTTATAAATTCCTTTTTTCAGAAATGTTTGTACCTAAAATCTAAAATTTCTTAGGTATATATTTAATTTTGGTATTAAAGAACTCATTCAAATTGGACCGTCGCTGAATGTAACATAAGTAGTAATATCGTATTTTGGTCAGACCTTTTATTTTCGCATTTATACTTGCCGTAAAAAATGCGAAAAATAAGAGATTTTATTATTGAAACTATAGAAAACTCAATGTTTTTTTTATTAAATAGTGATTTATTCCCTTAAAAATTGTTTACCTAAAGATCAAGATTAGTGAAAATGTCTGCATGCAAATAGTACCCATTCTTTCACAAAACTTGTCCAGTAAAGGTCCTCTCACAGTTTTCATTTTTTTATCGTTTATTCGAAACACTTTTTTTATAACTCTTCCGCAACACAGTAATTGTCGCGTAATTGCTTCATCTTCGCTCTATGCATAAAAATTTGAATTACACTTACTCGTATAGAATGTAAAGAAAACGTTTATTATTTTTATTATCTCTAGGTACACTTTTTTAAACAGATTATACTGCACTTAAAAATTCTCACCATAAAAGAATCTTATTGTTGAGAATGACGATCAATAAAACCTAACGATACAGCCGTTGCATTGGTCCGAAGAACTTTGGAATCCCACTCTCGGCATCTGGGTAGTTAAACTTAAATTATACTGGAACTCGAATCTCTATCCGATAGCAAGGAGTAAAGTCGAAGTTGGCCATTGCATCAAAAACAAGTCGTTGTCGTTCTTGTTTCTTCCTCATTAACGACGTGGAATGTCAATCTCCTCCGATAAATCGTTATTGCAGCTAGAAAACAATATTGACTTAATTTTATGAGCCGGTATGAATAAAGTAGTATGAGGTTTTCGTTTCTGATTTTAAAACTGTAGAAACAGCGCACAGACTCCTAAAGTCAAACTTTTGTTTCTAAATTGTATATCTCACAATTGAATCGATGAAATATAATAAATCAAGATGAAAATGAAAGCTCATTTCCTGTAGATTATAGGAAGGGTGTAGAAAAAACGTTAAAAAATACATTTCCACTTTAAAAATTGTCGAAAAATCGATACTTCATAATAAAATTAAAATTTCGTGGAGAATTTGGAAAGTAGATAACTTTTATGTACTATGTGGCTTGACGTATATTTTGTATAAATATAATTAGGTATCCAACAATAAAAATAAAAAGAGCTAACAATTTTATAAGATATAATCAGTAATCAATTTTCATATATTTTTGTAATGTTATTATGAAAATATGTATAAAGTTTATAATTGCAAAATACGGATTTAAATAATAAATATAACAAATAATTTGAAACAGCAGTCACCTTACATGCCCAATGGGTCAAAGATGACAAAAAATGTTTGATATTACGAAGCAGGTTTTTTTCCAACAACTCACACGGTAAGCTTGGACTAACTTCAACCCAACAGTTCTTGCACAATTTTGTTCCTAATATTGTTTCAGTGATGCCACACGATTATTTAGAAAAAAATCTGCCGAGGAAATTGTAGATAAACTCAATTTTTGGATTCTTTTTAGGGTTATTATAAACAATTTTATTAAAATAATACCTACAAACTTCAGTTTGACTTTAAATCCTCATTTTATTATTGAAGAAGACGTTTCATGATAAAATTGTCTGATAATTACTTTAAAACTCTAGGAAATTACAAATCGAATTGAAAATTATAAATTGAAAAATTTATTTATTTGAATAATCTCAAAAAGTTTATTTAAAAAAATTGCATATTTATATCAACTTAAAAAGAGTGAAGGTTGTTATACTCACTGATAGCTCATTCTAATCTCTTAACAATTAATACAAAATTGCTGTCATAGAAACCGTAATCACTTATTTTAAAAAATTTTTAATTTATAGTCAACGGAAGTATAAAGTGAAATTTTTAAATATATCAATAATTAAATATTAACTCTCGTATTTCCTAAAACAAAGATTTTTAGCGTGAAAAACAGTGTTCTACAATCGTAAATTGATTAAAGGAAATAGACGTTATGTTTAATTGTTTTTACGACTAATCTTGGAAGTATCGCCAACTCAATCATAAATCGAAGCGGTTCATCGGAAGATCTACCAGGAACAAAGGGTATATTTAAATCTGTTCAAAATAAACGAATATTTTGTTCATTGTGAAATTTTTTTAAATGCCTTTATGAAATTTCCGTACTTTTATTCGTTTTAGCATGATTTTACTGTAAAACAGCTCACAAATTTTTAAAAAATTGATACATTTCATACACAAATGAGAAGTATGGCGATATCTCTTAAGATGATGCAGCTCTCGCAAATATTACAATTCTAAAAAAAAGCTTCTTTGAACATAAACGTTAAATATATATAAAACTATATTTCGTTTTTCTAATGGAATTCATAATTCGCTTATTAGCAAATGCTTTAACTGATCGTGTTCACTGCAAAAAGCAATTGACAGTATAATAACGTAAAAACATTGATTCGATGCGCAACAATAATCAATTTCTTTCTAACGTTTCCTAAAGCATTCAGTAACCAAATCTTTTTTTATAGTTACAACATACAAATTTTTGGCGTTTTAGTAATGTTAATTGATATTAATTTAGCCACATCCATGACACGGTTATTGTAGGTTGTACTAATATAGGACAGAATAACAGCAATTTGTATTCACATACAAAAATAAGATATTCCAACAATAAAAATATACTTATTTCTGCATAAAAATAATTTAGAATATTGCCGTGCAGATTTATGAATTCCGACAGTATTGAGCTCGTACTGATCCATCACGTATATTACCATAGCCGCGATTCATCTATAATGTATGCTGCAATATCCCAGATATTACTCAATACCGCCTATATCGCTCGAAACTAAAATGTTCAGTTTTAAAAGACGTATTAATTAATTTCCAAAATTAAGAGTAAAATCATCATTCCAAAATTGAAATTTATGGAAAACAGTAAAATACGATGAACTCTCCAGAATGTTGCTTAAAGAATGTACTAAACATGCAGTTAAAAGGATACACATTAAATTTAATTTAATGTACAGTATAGCCCTGTCAGAAATTTGGTCTAAATATTGGTCAGTTGTTGGAAAATAAACTTGTGCGCTAGCCAGTTTGCGAATAATAAAATGTGGTCAGTTTTGGATACAAAATGTAACAGAATAGTAGATTGTATTTTATACTTTTTTATATAAATTATGGACAGTTTTTGCTTTGTTTCTGAAAAAAGTACCCTGAATATTTGACACAAATAACCTAAGCACATTTTATCAAGCCGATAATTTAGCTAAACAGTTAATCTATCCAGTTCTTCAGTAAACGAGTGCAACAATACCGTTTACTATTATTCGATTGTTAAATATAGAGTATAAAACCTCAAAATCGCAATATTACAGTTAAGTAGTCACTTTGTAATGAAATAATCAATTATATTTAAATATTATTAATAAATTACGACGTTGATAGTTGTAATAATTATTATATTTTGCAGTTATTTCTAATTATCTTATGGTTTCATTAATCCTTCTTTCTCTGCATGTAAAAAAGTGCAAACATTGAATGTGCAAATTCTACACGAGTAAAGAGTATTGAACTATACTTCATTTTCCGATATTATAATTACAAAAACATAAAAAGATAAAAATAAAAAACAAATGCATACTCCGTCCACCCCGGGACCACATACTTACCAGTTGGCAACGCTACCAACCAAGTCACAGAGGACTGTGCCCTAGTGTTTCGAAGAGAAGATACTTGAATCCAAAGCGCAAAAATTGTTTCAGTTTTTTTGCCAATCGGGGCTCTATGGAGTAAAACGACGAAACACTTGAACATTTTTTTAGCTCAAAGTATCACCTCATTTTTTTTCAAACGAATCCCTGACATACTCACTTGGCCGTCCCTTTAACTCTCCTGAGCACGAGGTTTACTTTTCTCATGTGGAAACAATGTAGTTTGGACGAATATACTCGACCTTATGCACAGGAAGGTTAAAGTAATACTTTATATTTTGTGTTATTCAGGTTAGTAAAATGTACTAACTTCGTAGTATGCTTAATTTCATTATTGTTATAAATCATGAAAATTCAGTTAAAAACACTTTTTGAGTGTAACTGAAGTATTTTCGTAAAAATAGAAAAAGGCTCTCTACTGACTAGAGAATACCAACAGAACCAACTTAAGATATGACTGTAAGTCTTAATTTTGATAGCATAAAAAAATGTTTCTTATAAATACACCAAAAGTTTAGGTGTGTAAATTGTGTATCCTCAATTTTTTTTCAAACGAATCCGTGATATACTCACTTGGCCGTCCCCTTGTTAGTTCTTTAAAGAACCAGTATAGAATCATATTAACCCATAATGGACCAAATGGACACTTTTTCATGGAAGTTTTCAACGTCTGTTTGTCATAAATTTCTCGGATTTAAACAATTCTAGACTACTCATTTCTGGCGTGAAATTTATCGAATTTCAAGAATCTGCCAATAAAATTTAAGAAAAATGCAAATCCAAATCGCTGCGATTGATTATTTTAAAAATACTGTTTTTACTAACATTTTTTTCCAGTAAGATTTTTGCATTAAAATCGCATAAAAATTACAAGCAAACTCGATGATCATCGATTTTAAAAGTGATTGAGTTGAAGTGGAATGGCCCATGTGCAATAACGATTTGTAATCAAATTGCATGAAACTTGGTACCCCTAGGATTTCTACGTCAAACGCATTTTTTTAAATATTATATGCCCTCTCTTATGTACCTTCTAACATTATTGTACCATTATTATTTGTCCTACAAATAAATATAGAAATCTTTACTGATTTGTATTTTTTTTTATACTGCTCTATTCGGAAAGTAAAAGATAACACACTGTATGTATCCACTCTCCCTTACATCATTATATTATAATAAGTTATTTTGCTTTGCTAAACATTTGAGTTTTGTATACTTGCATCCATCATATTCGCTAGTCCACTAAATTTTTTGTAAAAAAAAAAAAATAATTAATAGACAATTTCTTGATCCTTTCAATTCACTCACCTACATTCGTAAATTCTATTTTAGTAATCTATTTACTATTTCCTGTCTTCTTATATTTCGATTTAAGTTTCTTTGATTCAACGAATCTTTTATTCTCCTTTATAAATACGTATCTCGGAGCTGTGCAATGGCTGAATACACCTCAGGGTATTTCTATATGGCGAGGTGCTCATCATGATTCACGCTCCTTCCAAAGTTTCGCTTTCGCGTATTTGGCAATCGCTTCCCAAAGAGATTCTTTCAAAATACTTGGTACGTGTGCCATTTGTTATCTGCATGGTATCAATGAGAGACGTGCAAACCATCCTACTTTTCTTTGAATTTTTTAAGATATATTTTAAAAACGAAAACGGTATATATGAAAATTAACCCTATATTCGATACTTCGTATAAGATTTATTATAATTAAAATAAATAGATAAGTGACGGCTTATGTCATGCAAAAATAATTTGATGTAAAATTATTTTTTAATTCATAACGTATTAACTCTAACCAACATCTTAATCGGGGCTCGTAATTATCTAAAACATTCAGCTGAAACGTCATGTATCCATTTTGATTAGATATTCAGAATGTATATTATATTTATTGAAGTTTTTCATATTTTCTGTTCCAATATAAAATATACACACCAAATAAGTCTGTTAATGTTTCAAATTAAACATATCGATTCAATTTTTATTCTGCCCACTTATAAGCATGTCCAGTAAACAGTTGGATAATTTTTTCTTGCCTCAATCAGAATTCGGGTACAGAATTAGTCTTATACGTCTGAGTTTTTTTATATTTGAAGTTTCAACTATAACAACTCGGAGAATTCATGTCAGTATTCGAATTTTTCTAACGCTACATCGAATACCCATAAAATCTTATGTTTTATAGGAATTTTCGAAACAGAATTTTAGAAATATTCGTATGAAAACTCCCTCTGTGCACTGAATCTAAAAAAAACATGAATATGTCTAAAATGCAGTTTTATCACAAGCTAACTTCAAACATGAAAAAATGTAAACAGGTTGAACAAATTCTGGATTCGGATCAGCAACCAAAAATCCATACGATTTACCTAGTCTTGATCCATTGTACACTGAATTTTTTTTCTTGCACAAGATTTGTCAAGTTTATCGGACAAAAACAAATTTATCGCTGTATAAATCTCAGATTTAAAAAACTTCAGACGTATAGGATAAATTCTGTCCCCAAATTCATAATCAGCGGCCCAAAACCTATACAAAAAAACCTAGTCTTGTTTCATTTTACAGCTTAAAATATTTTTCTTGCAGTAAATGTGTAAATTTTCCTGAAAATAAGAATTTTTTTGCCCTTTAACCTCAAATATAAAAAAACTCAAACGTATAGGACCAATTCTGTGTCCTAATTCGGATTCAGCGGCCCAAAATCTATAAGAAGAACCTAGTTGCGTTTCTTGCACATGACATAAGTTTTTTTTTGTGGTCCGGTGTTATTAACTGTACTGGAAAATGAAATTTTTCTGGTCATGTTTCTAATTATCCCATTTAGTATCAATCATGTTTCGTTTGAAACTCAAACGTATATTATATTAGAATAAAAAGTTAGATAAACTGTTGATATACAATATTCCGTTTCTTTAAAAATAATCTTGTAATTGTATATGATAGCGACTAAAAATGCATTACACGATTGGAATCTTGATATACTTATTCTGCAAACTTTCAGTAAAATTTTGAAGTAGTTAAATACTAGCTAAAGGGGATCTAAAATATCGAAAACTTTGAAGTAGCAGTAAAAGACAAATTCCAGATCGGAAGGAATGATGCAGACTAAAAGTTCGAAATGATGTAATACGGAAAAGGCAAGATGATAGAAAATACTAGGCAATACTAGATGAAAAGTAATTCTTTTTAGAATACGTCAACATTTTTGTTGCAAAAGTATTATTCATGAAACATAATACTAAAATAAATTATTTAAATATTAGGTTGTAATTAATTATTTCAATACTTATAAGCTGATAATTGAATCTGCATAATTATCTTTCAATAATTTTCAGTTAAAGGAAAATAAAAGTTTAGAAAAAAGAGCACTTATAAAGAATGATATCTTTTTTTTGTAATAAGGGAATCACGAGTATATCCACTCACAAGGAATTATGAAATTCGGATGCCAAAGTTAGTACCATGACTGAATTCACAAATATCGACTCATTAAAGGAATGTTTCATTATACAAAATAAATGTACTGCACGTTCAACGATATTCCGTAATTGTTATGTCCAGGTTCTCTCTTCCATGTGCACATATATTCTATTAAATCTTTCATATACATAGAGAAGGGGACGTAGTGCAGAGACGGCACACAAGCAATTATCGGAGCAGGAGGGAATATCAGCCCCGAATAGACAATTACGGGGGGGGGGGGTGACGGGAGTTATGAAATGGTATATGAAAATCGCAAATATTTCATTGTAAAATTTTACGAATACATAGAAACTCATTTTTGTCACATCCCACTATAGGCCAAAAGGCATTCCATAACAGACACTATGCAAGATTTCAACGGATTTGATCGAAACTCGTTACTCAGGGATTTTTTGGGTCGCTTGAATACGAATCTGACATCCATTCTCGACAATTCAAAATGGCGGATCTAATATGGCGGATGAATTTTGAAAAATTAAACGAAATCACTTAAAACTCGGTACACAGAGAAAATCAGATTGTAAGAAATAGTTCTTAAAAATTATGATTGTTCTGAGAACTACACTATTTAGTAATGAGTACAATCTGCGACGTAGTTGGTACAATGTCATTATGTTTCAACAACAACTTTAATATTGTAAACCAAAATTTTGTATCAGGTAATATTTGTTTTTTTTACGATTTACAATCTTATCATTGTTAAATTCACATATTGTTATGATTACAGACTTAGATTGTATGATTTACAATCTAAACTTGTATCAAACACACGCGCATGCGCTTGGGGAGCGCAAGAAATCCGTTAGTGTGTATACAATCGATAGGCAACGAAATATCGAACGCGAACTCGAAATTCGAAATCGAAAGACGTAGCCGAGACCGCCGAGACATAATAACATACATAGTACGATATCATCACCATAGGTGGTGCACGATCGTCAGTATATATCTCGCAAGTGTTACGCAGAAACGGCAAGTTAGTATATAAGAAAGCTTTCACATTGAAAATGAATAACTGTCTGTGCGAAAAGTGCGGCTTTGTTTGCGACTAAATATTAAGCGTTACAAATTCGTTTAGATTGTTATATAATATGTAGGGTATATTTAATGTATAAACTACTTAAATTTAGGTGTAAACCGGCGTACGTGTGTCTCATATACCTTGATAAATGTAGTAATAAAAGAAACGCGTAGTTAAATAAGGCATATCGTAGAGTGGAAGATTTGTATCACTACGTTCAAAATATATTTTGTATACAGCATAAAAGAATTCGTGATCTTACTATCTTCAGTTAATACGACTGACAATAAAATGTACTGGTTACAATTTCTTCACAATGCGGAATACACATCGTTGTATAATCTGTGATCGTACCCAGAACATTCTCTATTCGTATCACACGCAGATTGTCTCTGATACAATAATTAGTGCTGTGCCTATGGGAATCACAAAATATCATATCCGGTACAATATTTCTAGTACCCATTACAATCCATTTCTCTCTGTGTACTCATCAGGGTTTTTGGGGTCGCTGATTACGAATATGAGGTCAAATTTACAGCATTCAAAAGGGCTGAACAAAATTCACATGACCGAGTAATAATCATTGATTGACGGGATTTTCAAGTACTGGGCAGTCTTATTGCACACAATTTATGTACTTCCTCTTAGCGTGACTAACAACATGGACGTGGGAAGTACTTTAGTCTCTTTCTTTATTTTTTTTTGTATTTTGTTTTATTGCTTTTTTTAACTTTTTTTTTACCCTTTTTTCACTTGTTTTTTTACTTGTTTTTTTTTTATATACTACAAATATTATTTCATGGATCGTCATCGTCATCGACTTCTTCATCTTCTGACAATATAATATTATCCAACCATTTAAACGTATCCGCGAGTCCAGTATTATCATAATCTGATAATACTGCTTCAGACGGTTACTGTCTCGATTAAAGAAAGCGACTCTTTGAGAAATAGAACTCGCCCGGGTAAAATGATTTATATACGATTGTATAGATATTGTATAGAATTTTATAGAAATCATGTACAATTATATACAATTATATTCAAATGTATACAATTATATATGAATTTTGTCTCTATAGAATTGTATATGGCGGTATGTAAACGTATATGATTGTATATAAGTATATACAAATATATACATTTGCATATATTTTTCTGTAATATCTGATTATCCCTTGTCAACCAGCAGCTATATGATTGTATATAGTTGTATATAAATATATACAGCTGTATACAGTTTTATAGAAATATATACAATAATATACAGTTGTAAATAAGATACGTAAAAAATATAGAATTCCCGATATAAAACGATATTCTGCAGCCACCGCTGACGTATGTTGCTGTGTCGTTAAATTTACACCAGAATACTATAAATGGTGCATTTAAAATGGCATACGTTCATGCTCGAGTTTGGTATTGATTGGGAGTGTTCGATTTAGGTGGATACGTATACCAAACGTATCTCAAACGTATCCCAATCGTATATACCGTATCCCGCATACCCAGTGTATCCATTCGGATGCGGTATACGATTGGGATACGATTGGTGTACGTATTCAATCGAACGCCCCCGAGTATCCGTATTCCGTATCCTTCCGTACACCCAGAAAAGTGAAAGTAAAATTACATTTCCGAGATTTTACAATTTTGATGACATATCCTATTATATATTAATTTCGTTGTAAAATTACATTTTTCGCGTAAATAACCAACGAAAACGCAAGGAAATTTACCAAAAACATGTAAAATTCACAATGGAAATGTAAATTTACAGCGTAACAGGTGGAAATAAAAATACCAGTGATATTCGTGGTAATTTTACATAGAATGTGTAAAAAAAAAAATGGAAAATTACAAGCCCACTGTAATCTGGGTTTCTCGTCAACTTGCGGTGGCGCTGCTGTCCGCATTACAGTTTCGTGTAAACAGAACTTCCCAGCAAACGAAAACGATTAAAATAAATTCTAGAGGCTAAAAATGCACTAAAATTACTAAAATGAATACATTTAAACTGATATTTTTAATTTTCAATTCGTTTTCGTTTACTGGGTGATTCTTTCCAATTTACAGTGCACATGTAAAATTACATCGATATTATAGTAATTTTACTATAGCACTGTAAATTTACAACGATTCTATTGGTATTTTAATTTCCACTTTTCACTGCAAAATTACATCAACTTTTTTTACAGTGTATATATATATAGATCATATAGATACATATTTCCTTCATTGGCGTATCCATACAAGCTGAACGAGTGGTGGAGTACACCCACACGGAGAGAAATGAGAAAGGATGAAACTGTAGATATTTCTTCGCCTTTGTACTAAGATTTGGTGCTGGTTCTGCACCATGTGTCGCGTGATATCAATCTAAGAAACCCACAGTCTCAGACTGTGAAAACGCTTAGGATGAGACTGCAAAACTGCGATGCTTTCTTCGAGGTTTTCTCCTGCCTAAGTTTCTTAGACTAGGGCTCTCGTGGACTTTTTTGTAGGAAATTTCCTCCTCTACAAAAAAGGTTTAGTAAATTTTTGCTCTATCTTGCACCGTTTTCGATACGGAAGCGATAGAACGAAGAACATCGAGTTTTTAAAACAAAAGATAAACATGGCGTCGGAAGCTGAATACGTTGTTTTTCATTCTATTGCTTCCGTATCGAAAACGGTGCAAGATAGAGCAAAAATTTACTAAACCTTTTTTGTAGAGGAGGAAATTTCCTACAAAAAAGTCCGGGAGAGCCCTAGTCTAAGAAGTAAAACTTAGGCGGGAGAAAGCCTAGAAGAAAGCTTCTAGTTTTGCAGTCTCATCCTAAGCGTTTTCACAGTCTGAGACTGTGGGTTTCTTAGATTGATATCACGCGACACATGGTGCAGAACCAGCACCAAATCTTAGTACAGTGGCGAAGGAATACCTACAGTTTCATCCTTTCTCATTTCTCTCCGTGCAGGTCGGGCATTAATTCGTGCTGTCGTAAGTCGTATAACATGGATAAATTTCTTACGACTCTTGTTACGACAACGGTAAGTAATACACCTGGGTGTACATATTACAGTAGTCCTCCCCTTTTTTTAACTTCTTCCCTTATTTTAACTTGTTTCCTTCCTCTACATATTTTAACTTGTCTCCTTCACTCGTGCTACCACTCGACCTGCGCGACGTGTCTGATCATGCGCATAGACGCGGAACAGGAAGGCAAACACGGCTAACAATTTGTTATCTCTGGGAGCGTTCGAGATTGGCGAATCGTTTCCTTATCGTCTCCTCATCGTACCAAAAATGGGAATCGCGATTTGCTCCCGCATTCTATCGTTACCATTTTTGGTACGATAAGGAGACGATAAGAAGACGTGTAAAATTATATACACTTATATACAATTGTATACGTTCATATACAATTATATAGAGACAAAAATGCTATACAATTATATACAATTGTATACAAAATTTCGTATGCAATTATATACAATTGTATAGACCTCATTTTTACCCGGGCGGTTACACGGCACCAAAACATGAAGCAAAGCACTAAAACCCTTTCTATAAGTCAAAATAATGACATTAATATCTGAATAAATCAGATATTTTTATAAAATATGCTTCTGTATTATTTTTAACTGTTTTAATCGAGAAAGTAAATTTTTTTTACATCTCTATCAACCCCTCAAAGAGCATTTAAAATTTTTTAATACAATTTTTTAATACAAAATAAAATACACGCCATAATATTTGACCAATTAGTATAAAATTTTATAAAAAGTTGTACCATATACTATACAATTAGAGTATTAAATTCAAAATTCGAAATTCTAAAGTGGACTCTTGTCCGTTTTTAGAGGCCTTCTGGTTCGGTTTATACGAACAGGCCGAATGTAAATAAGATTCACACACACAACAGTTGACCGGATTGATGACACGTTTGTTGCACCCTCTGCAAATTATAGATTTCCTCTTGATGGTAAGACCGGGATCGGACTACAGATTGTTAGAGTGAAGCCTTTTGTAAATTGGTGAAGCTTGGTGCACTGTTGACGAGTCAAGATGCCCAATAGAATCTCCTGGTTTTCTTTTAAGAGACTTTTTCATGACTGGCTTACATGCAGTAAGAAAGAAGTAGCTGAATATCCTGCGTCAATATCAATAAAATTGAAAACGTACAACAATAAAGATCCAAACAGCAGGTAGAATCCCTTCTGGTACTGAATAAAATCTCAAAGATCCCAATCTGAATTGCAGTAGATGCGGATTGTTTACATTTAACAATTTCTTATATCCACTGTAAACACAGAGTATTGTAACACGAACGTCAGAATAATGAAAAATAATAACACGCACACACCTTAAAGCCATAAAATACTTATGACACTTTGGTTTTATATGTTGGGACAATTTATAACGTCTTTATATATGTAAAATTTGAAGATTTCAAGCACAGTATAAAAAATAAATAAAAGTTTACACTGTATTTGTTGGATGCACTAATATAATGCACAGTTAATATGCACAGAAATGCTGCGCCAAAAACGTTTGACAAAACCACTCACTATACTTATACTTGAAGTGCCACGTTTAAATTTAACGAATTACAGACAACAAGCACAGTAGAATAATAACGAACCAAAATTATCATTCGAACTCGAAGTTAAAGGATTGTGACACAAAAACGGCGGCGGGACAATAACTCTTTATAAATAAATTAAATATATAGAATAGGACGTACAGTTCACGAAACTTAATTTGACTAAGTACACCAGCGACGATAAATGCGTCCGAACAGTACGACTGACTAGTATACAATGTTACGACAAATATTATGACAATTTCTCTCGTGATTCAAGTACATTTTATTGCTTAGTTCTATAATTCCAGTATTTTAAGGTTATTTACAGGGAATGTAATCTAAAATTTATATGATTTTGAGTAATTTCTCGAAATGAAGGAGCCACTGTTTCATGATGAGTACTCAAATATTTTTTTAACTTACGGGGCAGGGCCCCACTATGTCGCCTTACTGATGAGTCCAGTAGTGGGGACCGGGACGAAACGATCGACACAGTGGTCTGCATTATCCGCCACTGTCGGTATGGTAGATTTCCGCCATACCGGAAGGAGGTAATGCTACCTTACCTCTTCATTGGTGACCCTGGTAACCCAACTCCATTGCTTCCCTTACCGCATCTGTAGCTGCTCACACACGAGTCCAATTCCTCTTTCCGCTGGAGCCTAGCTGCTCACACACGAGTCCGATTCCTCGTTCCGCTGGAGCCCTGAAAGGTTTGCTGTCGGCAATGAGTTGGGGTGAACTCGTTCCTTCTGAACTATCATTGTATCGTTCCGTCCTAGTCCTACGTCCTGCAACGTCACTGGAGGGGGAGTATTGTGGCGACTGCCGTCGAACTCCTTTCTCGCAAGTGACTGCAGTAGCACAGCTTTCGTATATAAGCCCGCAATTTCCACTCTTCCTCCGGATCGTATAAGGCAGGGCCCCACTACGTCGCCTTACTGATGAGTCCAGTAGTGGGGACCGGGACGAAACGATCGACACAGTGGTCTGCATTATCCGCCACTGTCGGTATGGTAGATTTCCGCCATACCGGAAGGAGGTAATGCTACCTTACCTCTTCAGTTTTTATGAAATCGATGAAATGAAACATTGGCAAAAAGTTACGCGCGAATGTTTCTGCGGAAAATTTTTACTTATAGCATGTTGAAGTTTTGTTCGTACAATGATCGAAAGTTTTTTTTTCGTTTTCTTAATTGGCCCTAAATATTTAATAGGGTCAAATGTTCAATACAGTCGGCAAAACTCGGGTGAAATTGTTCACTGTAACGTTCACGAGAACTTTCAGTCCTCCTTCGGGTAGTTTGCAACAATGTTATTATTTTTATAGCTGCATTTGAATAACAGTAATTTGTTTCAGCGTATATAGAGCATGAGACAAGGCAATACAACAATGCGTAGAGAGAAATAGAGAGAGAGACGCGAACGTGCCCTCTAATAGGTTCACGAAATCATGTGATGCGAGAAAGTGTCCCTTCGCGTTAATTACCGAAAGGACGGGCAGACGAGCGAGGAACACTCGAGATATCGGTTCTCTGTAGCGAAACGCGCCTTTAATTTTTGTTTAGCGGATATTTGCGTAAATCGCGTCACTGCCGATCTTGGATCTTAAAGTGAGAAGTGAAGCCTGTGCCACTACTGGGCGGAATTAGTGTTCTTGCGAGGAATAATAGCGTTCATTGCTTCGCGTTCAACGTTGTCTTGCCTCCAAGGAATTTTGACGAATTCTTTGTCCCTTAAAGAAATTTCGTTAGTCTTGACGTGTCGTCCGTTAATGTCTTGGTGAATTAAGATTAATATGGGATTGGCACAGCCGTGCAAGAAATTTACATCTTGTACTTGTTGTTCGTCTATTCGGATAGAAGCCGCTTTTAACTCTGGGTTCTCTTTGTCTAATGGAATAATTAGATTTATTTAGAATTATTATCTGATTTAACCGGCGATATATTTTATAATCGCGTATTCACTTTATCTGCAGTTCACATTTCTGCAGTGAAAGTTCTTTTTTTTGTTAATATTTATTTACCATATTAATTTGCAAAATATATCTTAATTTTATCAATTATTCGAGTCCTTTATTGCTGGTGGCTTTCGTCGTGATTCCGATCACTCTCCGCGGTCGCGAGTACATTTCTCTGCGTACTGACGCCGGTCAGGGCTGAAATCTTTTTAAGCTCGCCAATTTGCAGTTCTGGCAGAATTTTATTTCTTTTCATATTAGCTAACGTGGTATATAATTCCAAAAACGTTACAATGGCGCCCTACGTGTAAGAAAACGGGCAAACATTTTGAAAATTAAAGTCGTTTGATTTTTGAACGATTTAACGGCGAAAGCAACAGGCAGTTCACTAAAGTCCTCGCGTGTTTATGTTTATGCCGGTCAACTTAATACGAGGCGAATAATTTATTTTATGTTTAATATATGTGTTTACAGTGCATTTGTGTATTTGTATATACTTATTGAATTTTATTTTTGATATCTAAATATTTGATGTCTGTTTATTTGATTTTATGTGTAGTGTGTTATTAATTTATTTTATTTCTTTTTCATTATTTATTTTAAATTTGTTTATTTTTAAAAGAAATGTGATACAGTTATTTTATTTGACATTTATTTATTTTTATTGGTGTTATTTTTATAGTTCAACAATTAATTTTTTTTGCTATTTAAACAAAAAAATATAAAATCTTAATATTAAAATAAAATTATACTGTAACGGTTTTAATTAACATAAAATAAAAAAAAGGTAGTTATATTGAATATAATAAATATATGACGACCAAAATAGATTTTAAAAGAAGGATCGGTTGAAGTCAATCTCTAGCCAAAATATAAATCAGATAAATCCGTCTCGCGCAAACAGTTACAAAAGTGCCATCCAGTAATAAAAGCCACTACCCGGAAAAACATGAGATGAAAATGACCCAATAATTAAATGAGACAGTTAGAAAGAGAATGTAAGTAAAGTTTATTATAAATAACGCCAACATTTAATAGCCCGAGGAACATGAGAAAATCGGAACAAAGCCAGTACTTACATTTGTAGGTGCGTCGTACAGGTTCCCGACCACACACTCTCTCTCTCACTCTCGATATGTTAGGAAGGGGGCTTTTCCTAAGATAGGAACGTCGTTCCACGTATTAATAATAAACTGACTCGTGACGGCGTACACTCTCAAGAATCGAAATTCTGTCATAAAACAAATACTGCACGCACGCAACGCTTCAGAAAAACGCACGACGAGGTCTCACCGCCACCTGCCTTTTCGGTTGCACCGGACATGTGGACAGGAGCCTGCGCTGTTGCCAGACCTCAGCTTTACTCGCCGTTGTCTAGTCCTGAAAAACTCCCTAGTGTATAACTGACAAAACATTACTAGAGATAGCCATCGCCCGGGTTGAGGAACAACGGAATGCCTACTTTAGAACTAAATACTCCTATCTATATATATATACAGGGTCAAAAAAAAAGGACAAAGGACAGGTTATTTCCCCCGCGTTAATGACGATTTGTCTATTTGCGGGTCGGCTCTCGGGTGGAGAGGTACAGGACAGAGACAGACAGTACAAGACAGAAACTATAGGCACACACAACACCCACCCAGAGCCAGTCCCCCCTATATACTGGGTCATCGAAAAGTATCGGACCCCCCTAATATCTTCAGTTAGAATGCACTTAGGAGAAAATGTCCAATAGCAAAGTTGTATGGTTTCAAGCGGGGAGTAAGATGATGACCTTGACTTTGACCTTGACCATGTCCTTCAAGGTCATTTCAAGGTCAATCTTATTTTTTTAAATAGAACCCCCTACATTTTATTGCATATTCTTATAGCTTATCTCGAGAGCTTTCCAAAACACTATAATAAAATATTTTTTTATTAAGTACTTTTTGAGTTATAAAGGTTTGAAGTTAACAAGTTAAGCATTCTTACTGAAAATATTAGGGGGATCCGATTAATGTATTTTCTTTAAACCAATTAATTGGTCTCATTATTCCGCGCACAAAAGTATTAAGGTTATGATTACTGAAAACTAAATAATATTTTACAAGATATTCTACATTTTGTGTCAAAAAATTGTTAACTTCAAACCTTTATAACTCAAAAAGTACTTAATAAAAAAATATTTTATTATAGTGTTTTAGAAAGCTCTCGAGATAAGCTATAAGAATATGTAATAAAATGTAGGGGGTTCTGTTTAAAAAATAAGATTGACCTTGAAATGACCTCGAAAGACATGGTCAAGGTCAAAGTCAAGGTCATCATCTTACTCCCCGCTTGAAACCATACAACTTTGCTATTGGACATTTTCTCCTAAGTGCATTCTAACTGAAGATATTAGAGGGGTCCGATACTTTTCGATGACCCTGTATATATATATATATATATATATATATATATATAACCCAGCATTTCCGTTACAATACATAACATTATTTGTTATACAGGGTGTACGAAAAGTCCCGGGAGGATTGAATAACTTTCGAAAGAATAAAAATTTCAAAAATCGCCGAAACACGTGCTTCGATTTTTCAAACAAGCTATCTTTTGAGGGGGGGTTTCGGCCCCGCAACCTTAAGGGGGGCGGGGGGGGCACGAGGGGGGCCAAAAATCTTAAATGGCAACATGGTTTGAGTGGGGGCTCATTTGAAAGGTATTTTCGAGACGAATTCAGATCACTGGTCATAGAGGGCGCTGCGATCATTTTTCGGAGAGATTTTTAAATTTTTAGAACTTAGATGTACTAACGTTATAAAAAATGAAAATTTCGTAGTCGCCAAATCGTTTAATTCAATATTCTTAAAAAACGTCAGAACTTTCACTAAATAGTTTTTTAAGAATATTGAATTACACGATTCGGCGACTACGAAATTTTCATTTTTTCAAACGTTAGTACGTCTAAGATCTAAAAAAGTTAAAAATCTCTCCGAAAAATGATCGCAGCGCCCTCTATGACCAGTGATCTGAATTCGTCTCGAAAATACCTTTCAAATGAGCCTCCACTCAAACCATGTTGCCATTTAAGATTTTTGGCCCCCCTCGTGCCCCCCGCCCCCCTTGAGGTTGCGGGGCCGAAACCCCCCCTCAAAAGATAGCTTGTTTGAAAAATCGAATCACGTGTTTCGGCGATTTTTGAAATTTTTAATCTTTCGAAAGTTATTCAACCGTCCCGGGACTTTTCGTGCACCCTGTATACCGTGTGAGTCTTTTGCTTCTGGTCATAGGGAGTTCCATGTTAAAGCTTTCAGCCAAGGAGAGGCAAGCTTTGACTCGATCGACCAATGCCGTGTCATTACATATCTCAGTACTGAATTGCCTTACTGAAACGCGTCAAAAGTAAATAAACATTTAATTAGCAAGACTAAATTAATATTATTTAAGAATTTGAAATTTTGTCATTCTTGAAGATAAATACGGTTCTCCAAATTCATTTCTAATCATTTCTAACATCATTCATGGTCATTCACAAATACAGGTTAGGACGTGAGTTCATGACATATCAACACAGATCATCAGGTTTAAAGTTTTACTCCGCCATGGTTTTAATCGTTCCTGTTGTTAGATACAATATTCAATGGCTTATTATTAGATAAGTCTTCAGTTTCCATTATTACATTTTATTATTTAAAAAAAAAACAACCTGATCCTTTGGCGATTATTTTTTACTCTTTTCAGAATACGAGTTACCGAATGATGAACATATCCAGAAACAGGAGCGGCTTGTCCTGCATTACTACCATCAAATCGTCAAGATCGAGTAGCTGTTAATCGTCATATCATGGCTCTGGACCACATAAATCAATGATCGGCATTCGACAATTTAGATAAGTGAGTTATTGTAAAACTATGTACTTGTTATTCGTTTTCTGTGTACTTAATTCATTTACATTTCACAGGTTGTCAAATTATTAATTAGAAGAAGCTGAATAATTTGAAAAATTGTGCGATGCATGGCGAAGAGGTTTATTGAAAGGATAAGCACTGCGTACTTCTGCAACCTCAGCCTCGTGGCTCTTCTCGGCATTGGATTCTGAGGTTTTTAATAGAACAATGTCGATTCTTAATCTCGTCCAGACAATGCCAATTCAATTATTTGATAATGTAAGATCATCGTCCTGCTTCCTATATTTTGAAAAAGTTAAACCATTAGATGCGTAACTGTTATTTTCTTTCATAGATACGCCATGTGTGCCTTGATTTCTACGAAGTATAGAAACTCACCTTCGTAAAGTTAATTGCCAAGATTTAAAAGCTAAATGAAAGTGTTTTTATTACTGAGAGTCGACATATCCAATCATCTCTCTCTGCATTTCGCTCTAAAAATTAAAAATTTACCACACATGCGACATAGATAACGAAAATTGTACAATTGTTTATTTATTGCAAGTGCGTTGTGTTTTAAATCGATCTTCATAAGAGTACTTATAATAACAAGAAAACAATTAGAAATAAATTAAAATTATGTACATTATTTACAAAATTAGTTATAAAAATAAATTAAATACGGGAATGTAGCTACTATTATTACGATTATTTACAATTTTATTTACAAGATTATTTACAATATTATTTACATCAAATGCTCAAAATGAGCACCTGCGGCAGCAGTGCAATAACCCAATCTGTCGTAAAATTCATTTTCACACTTTTGCAGAGTCTCTGCGCTTATAGACAGAATTATTTCTGTGATCCTGTCCTGAAGCTCCTGTTTACTTGTCGTAAATGGGCCACGATACAATGAGTTTTTTACGTGACCCCATAGAAAAAAATCTAGTGGGGTCAAATCTGGCGACCGAGCAGGCCAATGAACTGAACCAAAGCGACCTATCCATCTGTTTGGAAAGTGTTCGTTTAGATGGTTCCTAACGCTTACAGTTCCACGTGGAGGAGCTCCATCTTGTTGGGACCATATCTCCTTCTGTTCCTAAAATCATGTTTCAGAAAGTTATTCATTTATTTCTGTGGTTTGGATATCTGATTAATTTTATACTTACCACTTCCTCTATTTGGTGTAAAAAAGGTGTTACAATTTCTTGTAGCATCTGTAAGTACAAATCACTTGTTAGATTGTCTTCGATAAAGACTGGTCCCACGATGCGAGTGCCAACAATACCCATCCAAACGTCGACCTTTATAGGATATTGAGTTTTAATTTGTAATAATTCTCTGGGATTTTCCCGGCTCCGATGTCTATAGTTTTGCCTATTCGGCGATGATTTACTAAAAAAAGTGCATTCGTCGCTGAAGCAAATTTTTTCAAGGAGCTGCCGATCTTGATTAATGAGATTAGTCATTAATTCGCAAAAATGCATACGCATCTCTTCATCACTATTCGACAGCTCTTGGTGCTTGTGCACTTTATACGGATTGTATCCGTTTCTCTTCAAAACCCTCCTAATTGACTTCTGCGTAATGTTCAGTAGTCTGGCAATTTGTCTCGTGGATAAATGAGGATCTTCCTCAACAGCGGCACATATCAAAATTTCTTCCTCATCTCTAATAGTACCAGCACCACGTACGTTTGTAGATGGTTCAACATTTCCAGTCGATTCAAATTTTGAAAGATATCAATTAGGAGGGTTTCGACTTTCCGCGAACTGGAACATGCGGGAAAGTCATACGAAGCCACGAAGGCGGCATGTCGAGAATTTCGGAATCCACCGACGAAGGAGCGTGCTTTCCTTCCGGAAATGGCATTCGAGCCCCCACCTAAGTCGACAGCTTCTCGAAGACGGTCGAACAGCTGGAAAAAAGTGGCCGCCGTTTCCAAGGACGAGCCTCGTCCGATACCCATGCGTAAGGGGAAGTCAGAGGATCGCGGCATGCAGGTGTGGCTAGATCGGTCGCCTTTGCCACTCCTCCCTCGCGGTGAGAAAAAAGCCGTAGAGGGGAAGAAGAAGAAAGGGAAACTCCCTCCTTCGAAATCGGTCTCGCGTAGAGAAGACACGTGAACGTCATCCCCTCCACCTATCCACGCAACGCTGCCAGCACGG
This sequence comes from Trichopria drosophilae, assembly GCA_030407085.1. Lineage (NCBI taxonomy): Eukaryota > Metazoa > Arthropoda > Insecta > Hymenoptera > Diapriidae > Trichopria > Trichopria drosophilae. Next base: position 197,703,444 of record CM059582.1, read on the forward strand.
ACGGTCTCTCCCACGCTTGTATCCACAGTGCCCTCCACACGTACGTGGAAATGTTTTAATTGTGGTAAGATAGGACACCTCATGCCGGAATGTCCAAAGCCACGTATCGGGATAGTGTGCTATCATTGCGGGGAGCGAGGTGTCACCAGCTCGACGTGCCTCTCGTGTAACGATTCGGAAAACGCATAAGGCGGGCGGCTTCTCGGGTCACAGCCCCCGCTATAGCGAGCAATACGACCCAATCACCCGATTACGACAAAATCTCCGGGTTTAGGACAAAATTTTCGGATTTGACATTACGTACTACTTCGGTAGCAAGATCCGTTGCGGAGAAAAAGGACTCGGTTGTCTCGGTTCCAAAATCGACTAATCCGCTGAAAACGGTCACGTTCGCCTCGCCGCTAGCGAGCTATTACGTTGTCGAGTTAGAGGAGGAATCCGAGGAGGTACCGACCCCTTCTTTCGACCCGATTTTGGACTCGTACGGTTCGCCAGTACAAAATACGAATTTGAAAAATCGGCACCACTTGTTGGTTAAAATCGACGGTTTCGAGGTTCGGGCGTTAGTAGATTCGGGTGCGTCTCGGACGTACGTTGGGCCGAAACTAATCGCCGTACTAAGCGAAAAGCTTCCTCGCGAGAATCGTCGTTCCGATCGATCTATCACTTCGGCAAATGGATTGACGGACAAAATTTTGGGAGAACTAGCCCTACCGGTCGCGCTAAGGGGTCAAACGGCGGAAATGACCATTCGTCTCGTACCCGCGCTAATGTATGACTGTGTATTAGGGTTGGATTTTTTGGGAATGTTCGGTCTCTCGATAGATTTTGGGACGGCCACTTGGAAATTGGGTACAGGTTCATATGAACCCTTCGATAGCGCGGAAAGTGGGGGTAATGACCTCCACGATGGTTGCGCCGGTATATTGGAACCCACCGTTAGCGAACAACAACGCCTTCGGAAATTCCTGGAAGCGAAAGTTCCGTCGGGTTCCGAACCTTTGGGTCTCGCTAATCGAACCGCTCATGCTATTGATGTGCAGGGTCACGCCGCCATCAAGGAGTGATCTTACCGCGTTTCGCCAGTCGTACATGAAGCTATGTGTCGCGAAGTCGACAAAATGCTGGCGGAGGGCGTAATTGAGCCATCGAAAAGCGAATGGTCGAATCCCGTGGTTATGGTGCCGAAACCAGGCGGGAAGTACCGTTTTTGTTTGGACTTTAGGAAGCTGAATGAAGTTTCCAAAAAAGTTTACCAAACTTCGTTCAGCTCGGTATATTTCGAAAATCGATCTCAGCCAGGCATATTTCCAAATAAGCTTGGTTGAGGCGAGCCGAGAATACACGGCCTTTACAGTACCAGGTCGTGGACTGTTTCAATTCACGCGTATGCCGTATGGGCTATCCAACGCCCCCGCGACCGTCAGCGTCTACTCGACAGTTTGATAGATGCCACAATGGAGCCACATGCGTTCGCGTATTTGGACGACATTGTGATCGTCACAGAAACTTTCGAAGGACATCTGAAATGGCTCCAATACGTGCTTAAGATCATAACGGAGGCAGGACTCACAATCAATCGGGAAAAATGCAGCTTTTGTAGCCCGGAAGTAATTTATCTTAGGTTTCGCATTAATTGCGATGGGCTACAGGTCGACTCCGATAAAATTGCTCCAATAGTCGATTTTCCTGCTCCGGCGAATTTGAAACAGCTCAGACGGTTCTTAGGCTTGACTTCTTGGTATCGTCGATTTATACCAGATTACGCGACGGTTTCGGAGCCACTAACGCGATTGTTGAAGAAAAATCGTCGGTATGATTGGGGCAAAGAGCAACAAAATTCGCTTAATAAGTTAAAATCGTCGTTAATTTCAACTCCGACCCTAGCGTGTCCCGATTTTGACGTAAAGTTTACACTGCAGACAGATGCGAGCTCCTTCGGTCTCACACAGTCCAGGATGGACAAGAGCGAGTAATTTCATACGCGAGCCGAGTGATGAAAGACGCAGAGCGTAAGTACACGGTGACGGAGCACGAATGTCTCGCAGTTGTTTGGGCCATAGAAAAACATAGGCCATACCTAGAGGGGTATCGCTTCACAGTGGTGACGGACCATAGCAGCCTGAAATGGTTGTATAGTCTGCATAATCCCACAGGACGTCTCGTTCTATGGTTTCTTAAGCTGCTCTCTTACGATTTCGAGATAGTTCATCGGAAGGGTGCTTTGCATCACGTACCCGAGGCTCTGTCTCGAATGTTCGAAAGTGAAGTAGGCGGTGTGGCCGCTATCGATCCATCGGATGACGCATGGTACGTACGTGTCCGTTCCGTGGAGGAACATCCAAAGGTCTTTCCTAATTGGAAAATGGAAAACGGACGCCTGTACTGCCATCGTCCCGACCCGATGCTAGACTTCCTGATGGAAGATCTAGATGCATGGAAGTTGGTCCTTCCCCACCGTTCGAGGAAGCAGGCGCTACACGGATGTCACGATCTTCCTCAAGCGGGCCACCTAGGTATCGACAAAACGTATAAGCGCCTTGCAAAACAATATTATTGGCCAGGAATCTACCATGACACCGTGCAATATGTTCGCAACTGTCCCACTTGTCAAAAGTGCAAGGTCGATCAACGCGGACAAGCGGGATTGATGGGTATCCGCGAGATAGAAGAACCATGGACAGTCGTCTCGGTGGATGTGATAGGCCCCAAACCCCCAAGTAAAACGGTTACCGGTACATGTTGGTCATGCAAGACACTTATACTAAATGGGTAGAACTATGTCCGCTTAGAACAGCGACGGGTAAAACGGTCAGGCGAGGTATCGAAGAATATATAGTTTTTTGTTGGGGTATTCCGAAGGTAATGTTGACTGACAACGGAAAAGAGTTCTTGAATAACCTGTTGATGAACGCGGCTCGCGAATACGGTTTTCGGTCCTCAACTATTCCCCCCTACCACGCGCAAGTGAATCCCGTTGAGCGGACTAACAGAATTCTCAAGACTATGATCATTTCGTTTTTGGAGGGCGACTATAGGGAATGGGATGCCCATTTGATTGAATTTAGGTACGCAATTAACACCGCGGTTCACACGTCCACGAAGGTTTCGCCGGCATTTTTGAATTTTGCGCGGGAACCTCGTGCTGTGATATCGATGCGTAGGGCCCTCGAAACCCCGGGTCCCGTAGTGACAACTCCCCTGGAGAAATGGGAGAATCGAATGACACGATTGACCGCACTGCAGGATCTAGTTTCGCGACATTAATCCGAAGCCTCGGATAAACAGGCTATCTACTATAATCGCGGTAAGCGTAAGGTGACTTATCAGGTCGGAGATCGTGTATGGCGTAAACAACACGTACTCTTATCCGCTTCGAAAAACTTTTCGGCTGGTTTTGCGAGTGCCTACGAAGGGCCATACGTTATTTCTAGGGTATTGTCACCAGTCGTCTATGAGGTGAGGGACGAGGAGGAGCGCAAAGTCGGCAAGGCACACGTCAAGGATCTGAAACCGGTAAGTGAAAGTACTAACACCTCATTGGTTTCGCCTTTCAGTATCGTCAACAGCCATGAAGACCACACTCGTGTCACGATCCCCCGTCGGCTCAGTTCTTCCGGACGGGTTTGTCTGGCGTCCAGCGACGCCCATCGAGTGCGCTCGCCTCTTCGTGAGCCGACGGCCGGGGAGGCACTTTGTGCTCACGGCCCGGAGCGAGGAGGATCCCCCAAGGCCACCTGCCCGAATTGCCGGGAAAAGTGGAAGGCCCAGCAGAAGAGGTACCGGGCATGAGCCGCCGTCGGTTCCCCCCTTCTCTTCTCCTTTTTCTTTCATTTAGTTTCTTTTTTTTTGTTATTAGTTTTTTTTTTGTTTGGACAAATTGCTCTTCGTTGTCGGTGCATCACCATTTTTTTTGTTTAGGTCTCGTCACGCCCGAAGGAAGTTCTTTGGTAATATATATTTTGTACTAATGATTGATCAGAAAAAAAAAATATATGTTTGAGTTGGTGTTGGGTAATGCAGAAGACTAACTTTTATCATTTGGTTTCGACCCTTACCCCTCCCGTCCCTGCTTCTCCTTGAAATGAAAGTTCGAGTCAGCAGTAGCCGCACGGGAATTCGAGGCGTCCGTGGTGGAAGTCTCGACATCGGCCGCACATGGATGGAGCCGCGTCTGGGTCCACGGTTTATACGTTCCTCTAGCGCGTTGTCTCTGCAATCTGGCAGCGTCGTTTGTGTTTTTTTTCCCGTTCTCAGCATCAAGGGACCACATCAGCGGCGTGTTGGCCTCGCTTCACTTTTCGTTTCGATCGGAGGTTATGACAAAAAGTAAGCTCGACTTTAGGGGAGGGGAGTTGTGATGTGGTATATTAGATACCCTGTAATCGCAGCTTCTGTCTCTTTCATCGGGTCTCGCGTAAACCCTAGCAAGTCGAGAATCGACGAGGAAGATCGCTAGCGTCGGATTAGTATGGAAGTATGAATGGGAAATTATGCTGAATGCTGTGTGCGTAGTGGTGCAAGTGTCGACCGTCGGTAAGGTAGTCATCTGTGGTACGGTTCTTCAGGATCTGGAGGACATCTAGAACATCGGGGTAAGACGAACGGCTGTTGGTTACGGTATCTCGCCCGTTAGGGCACCGCCGTGTTTTAACATCTCGACGACTTTCAACTGCAATGGAGTCTCGGTATCTACAACCATCGGTCCCGCGTTCGCCGTCTTGGGAACGCTAACAGCTCGACAAGTTAACAGTCTCGTTGTCGCTTCGTCTCGTCCGTCCGGACGAGAGAACAGGATGAAATCCGATTGGACGACGGCGATCAAGTTACTTCGCCGCAAGTTTCGTCGACGATTGCCACGGCTAACCAGCCTCGCCGCCACCGTCGCCGTCGCCGTTTCGCCAACGCCTCTTGCTTCTACTTCTTCTTCTTCATCGCCGACAACGACTTCGCTTCTGCGGCACTACCGGTCATTCTCGTTTCGGTGCTAGGCGGTACCACGTCGCGCTCGATAAAAATCGGTAGTTTCTGGGAAAATATCTTTTGCGAGATCTTCGGTCGCGTATTCCGGTGGGTACGAAGTCATCCCGTACCATCGCGTAAGTGCGAGGAGGCAGGCGATACCGCTGAACCTTGAGTTTTTGGGATTTTGGATTACGAGCGGTTAGTGTTTCGCCGCGGTAAAAGTTCGGTTCCGGGAAGCTCGCCTCGTGCGCCCGGGTTCTCGTTTGGGTGTGTGAGTGTGGATGAGTGAGTGGAGGTCCCAGGATTTGCGACGTCGCCAGGACTGGAGCCTCTTCTTCGTCCCTCATCGTCGTGGTCCTCGAGACGAAGGCTACGTTAATGTAAGTACTTTGTGAGGCACTCGTCTGCGAGTATAAGATATATACGCCGCGTATCTTATGTTCGTTCTTTCTACCATAGATTTCATTCCGGTTCTTATAATCTCATTATTCACTTTTTACTATTTTTTGCATAACTTCGGTACCTGCGTCGACGGTACCGTATTGTAACCGAGTCTTAGATTATCCAACGTGTTCAGCTTATTTCTATGAGTTAAACTTTGTTCCTTCCCCGACCTCACGTCTCTCCGAGTTTGAGTTGGTCGCGAGCAATTGGGCTATTCGTTTGTTTTTGGCAATTTGGCACTTTGGGAATTAGGTTTTGCCGTTTAAGAACGGCTGTCGCCCTGTAAAAGTAAGTATTTGGCATTTCGAAACTCCATACGTGACCTCGGAAAAATCACGCGTCACAACTTATATTTGTTTGTGTTAGTTTTTTTTTTTATATAAATTAGTTGATATATTATTTATTTTATTTAGCTTATTCATTTACTTATTTATTTATTTTATTTTAATTATTTATTTATTTCATCATCGTATTTATTGACGTTAATTGTTTTTGACTTTTTTTTTTCATTTAGTGTACATTAATTGAATTTTAATTTTTATTTAATGGTATTTTATTTTATTGTTGTTAATTTTTCTGCATTTATCTATGTTGGCGCGCGTAGTGGCGCCATGAGAGTCATGGGCAACACTGCCGCCATTTCGTGCTCTCCCGGCGTGATTCGGCAACTGTGCGCGAAGAGTGTCAGTGTGCAACAAGCTCGCCTTGCAATAACTTGTTCTTGATTTCTATCAGTCGGGCACTCAGTAATTTTGTAATTGCGTTTATTAAAAGGTTATTGTGCTGGATTACGGGTTGTACCTTTTCCATGTCTCCTTTCCTTTTTTTTCTACGACGCAGCTTATTTTTGGAATTTATTCCGGTGGTCATTCTTGTTACCGACGCTTTCGCTGCCGGCCGGCATTTAAGCAAGCCTGGGACGTATCAAGAAACAAAAGTTTTCTGGAATTTGGTTTTCTGACTTGCTTGAATCCATTTATTGATTTTACATTGTAGTTATTTAGTTATTGGAGATTATTTATTTGATTGCTGTTTAATTAATTAATTATTTAATAAAATTTAATTTATTAATTGTATTATTATTAACAAATTTGGAAAAAAATTTAACTCTTAGTTCCGACGGCTATTTTTAAGCCTTTTCCTCCCACTACCTGGGTCAAATAGGTCTTGCCGCTTGAAAATGCTTACAATTGTGCAATTTATAAAGTACAATTTGAATTTTCTCTGGGTCGAAAACGACCCTGGAGTCGGGATTAAGGGTTAATTTTAATTTTTTTAAAAGATTTTTTTTTCTCAATATACATTTTTTACACAAGGTGACACACATTTTTTGTTAGTGATCTATTTATTTATTTAGTTATTTAGTTGTTCTTTTTTATGTGGAAATTGGGCAATGATAGGTAAAATAGTGAATTTATTTATTCTGTATTTTGTTAAATAATTATGTGAAATGGCTCTTCCGGAAAATGCAAACCGCGATTCGTTGCGACCTTTAGAGGTCTGGGTCTTCTGTCTCAAGGAAAATGATTTAGAGAAGGCATTGGATGAATTACAGTTAATGCTTCTGGAACGCTGTTTATTTGAATGGAAAGACATTTCCAGCTCTTACGGGGCAATTATTCCGAAACGGATTTTGTGCCAAATCAAGGGGCGGAAAATTCGGACGTGTTGCGGACGCGACGTGATATGCTGCGATTAGCGTTCTTAGAACGAATGGGTTTAGTCGGTGAAAATGGCAGCGAATCAACCGGTGAAGAATTTGGTTCGAAGAATAGTGACTCGTGGACAACGGATAGTCCGGGAAGATCGTCGCAGTTTCACCAAGTCCGGGCAAATATAGAGGCGCGTTTTTCATCTATCGCGACAATACCGGTGACGCCAGCACCTATAGTGCAATGGTCGCGACAACTACAACAACGTTATATACGTCTACAGTTATAACGGCGCGTTCACAACCAGGTGTTCGCAGCCAGCAAAGGTTGAACAAGGTTGAAACGAAATGCTCACGGAAGTTTTAGCAGCTTTGAACACAGCTGAAACGCGGACTAAATTGCTGGAGAATGACCTTAAGGAAAGTCGTCGAGAAAACATGGAACTCAGGAAAAATTGTGCTAGATTTGACGCGAATAAACGTCAAATGCCACAAGAAAAGAATAATGTTTTTCGGCGACCGAAAACGTCAAACAGCAAAGTTAATTTTCACGACACGTTCAACATCAATTACTTTCAAAAAGACGTAAATCGCGAAGCAAACGATGGAGCTTCGGTACTGGACCGAACAGTTTTCGGTTCTAGTCGATACGTCGATTCTAGGGGGAGGGGGAATGCCAGTCGTTCCCTTCCCGAATTTAGCGAATCGATAATGCCGCGAAATCGTGATGTGGACGAGATTGTGTGACGCGGGGGAATTAAATTTTCTGGGGCCAAGGGCCAAACTGTTGAAGAATTCCTCATCCGAATTGAAGAATGCCGCGCGTTAGCTAACCTTAGCGAAAGAGAAATGGTGTTAGCAATGCCGCATTTAATGTACGACGTGGCGCTTCAATGGTGGCGCTTATCTCAGCCAAGTTGGCAAACGTGGCAGGATTTTTGTGTCTTGGTACGGCTTTGCTATGGAGCCGATTGCAATTTACAACAACGATTAATTCATGAGGCAGAAGCCAAAACACAAGGATCAGATGAATCCGTTCGGAATTATGTAATTTGTTTGCTGACAATTTTACTACGTTGGATTCCACAGCCTTCAGTAGAAAGCCAGAGAGATTTACTGTATCGGAATTTAAGACCTGACATCCAATATGCTGTGAGAAGAGAGGAAGTGCACACTTGTGATCAGCTACTAATGCGGGCTATGAAAGTGGAGAGACTTGCTTATATGCGGTAAAGATACAAACCAACCGCGTTCACAAAGTTCGTCAAAGTCTAACAGATCACCGCGGCGGATTGAATGTTGGAAGTGCCAGCTACCAGGCTATAGGACATATAATTGTCCCAGATGTGCGGGAAAAGGCAACGGCATCATATACAGATGCGTAAAGCCGCAAGGCCGATCATGGCTTTCACAGTACCAGGTGTTCCAGCCACTCTTCAGCGGCTGCTTGATCGTCTCATTGGTCCTGAACTGGAACCACATGCATTTTCCTATCTGGACGACATCATCATCGTCTCAGAGACATTTGCAGATCATTTGCATTGGCTCGAAAAAGTCCTTAAAAAGATTCAAGCTACGGGATTACCTATTAGCCGCGAAAAGAGTTTGTTTTGTCAAAGCGAGGCTAAATATTTAGGTATGCTGGTAAATGAAACCTGTTTCCGTCCAGATCCGGATAAAATTGCACCCGTATTAAATTATCCGCTGCCAAAGAATCTTAAACAAGTACGCCGATTCCTAGGCTTCCTGGTACTGGAAATTTCTGGAAGGCTTCGCTACTCTAGCAGAACCGCTAACGAAGCTGACGAGGAAATATGTCCTGTTTCAATGGTCGTACGCACAACAGCAAGCTTTTGAGCGATTAAAGAGCATAATTGCTTCAACTCCTGTACTTTAGAGACCAGATTTCTCTAAGGAATACACCATTGAGACAGACGCCAGTGATACGGGCTTAGGTGCTGTTCTCGTGATAGATATTGATGGATTAGACAGCGTAATAGGTTTCGCAAGCCGCGTACTATTCATATTCATGAATCTGCACCGGTTCTGCACGGAGGGCACTCTGCCCGCGTGCGTGCACATGTTCATCAAGAGGTGCACTGAGGCCAAGCAACACTATGACCGTGCACATATTTGTTTTTCACACGCGGAGAGTACAGAACTCGACCGGTGCAAGTGTTCAACTTGTGTGTATACATATACACCGTGATTACATATATACACACAAGTTGAACACTTGCGCCGGTCGAGTGCTGTACTCTGCGCGTGTGAAAAACAAACATGAAAGACAAACAAAAACGCAGAAACGGTGCAGATTCATGAATATGCTATGAGTTCCGCTGAACGGAACTATTCCGTCACTGAATGGGAATGTTTAGCCGTTATTTGAGCGATAGAAAAGTATAGGCCATATGTTGAAGGCTATAGATTTAACATGATCACGAATCACAGTAGCCTGAAATGGCTTTACAACTTGCATAATTCAACGGAGCGTCTTGCTCGCTGGGAACTAAAATTGCAAGGCTATAATTATCATATACAGCAACTAAAGGGCTCGTTGCACAGTGTGCCAGATGCGTTATCTTGCATTTACGAAGCGCTGAAGGTATACCGCTGGCAAATTTGTATTTAAATGAAGAAACTTAAGATGAATGGTATAAGGCTCAATAGCTAAAGGTTATTCAACGACCGTATGAGTGTCATGATTGGAAGATGCTGGGGGCCGTCTTTACGTATACCGTCCCTATGTGAAGATTGAAGAAGTTCTTTCGGACGAAGATGGCTGGAAGCTGGTGTTGCCTAAGGAGCAACAACGAACCGTGTTGGCCGAACGTCATGAAGAGCCAAAGGCCGGACACATGGGTCAACTAAAGACACGAGAACGTGTACAATTGTACTATTATTGGCCTACCATCCGGCGTGATGTTCGACGTTTCGTCAGAAATTGCAAAATTTTCCAACAATGCAAAGTCTTGCAATCAGCTCCTGCCGGCCTGTTAGGAACACGTCAGCTTAATCACCCAGGACAAATAATATCAGGAGATATTACGGGTCCGCTGCCGAGAACTGGAAGAGGCTATGAATATATGGGCAAATCTCTGGAACTTTTAAATTTCAGCCTCTCAATAAATTTTTTTTTTAAACTTCAAGCACAACATTGGCGTTGAGTATATGTATTCATATCTACATAAGAAGTAAAAATGTACGCTCGTGCATCCTTTTTACTCAAAGGCATTAAAACTTTGCGGTACAATGTCCAAAATATTGACCACCGGGATGAGCTTGAAATTTTGATTTTTTGAAAGGTTAATAATTAAATAACGCATTTCCGCCCAATTTTTTAAAAATATCACTTATGTCAGAGTTAAAGAATAGTTCATATATGATCCATATATGATTCATTTTTTCCCGGGTTATCACTTATACATAGACTCGAAATACATATTTTGTTTTACAATAGCTCTAATTTGAAACACAGTGCTTAAACAAGTATAATAAAGAATTGTTTTTTTTAAACACATGAAGAACACCAAATTTTATCTGAATAAACGTACTTTTAGTTTCTGACCACAATGTTACTAAGCTTACAGTGTTTAATTCATCGTTAAATTACGACTTTATAAATAGTTCTTTCAATAACTTTAAAAATATGTAAAATATAAGAATGCCGCGCACTTTACATACTTATATAAGGTATTTACTTACCAGCACACCGAACAACAACTTGATATTGGCGATATTTGGAATGTGCCACGAAAAATAGTCAATTTTCTGAAATTGGCACGTTTTTGGAATGTATGTTTACACTTGTATAACATCAACAGTTTAAGGCGCACACAAATGAGTAAAGTGTCAAACACTTTATTATTGTGTCCTTTAATAACCAAAAACAATAAATATTCGATTTCTAAGACGGCGCGGATAATAAATAAACAAGTTTAAATAAGTTTAGAATTTACGAAATTCAAGGGACGGGTACTGTAGGCTCACTCTATACAATTAAATGTGTGGCACATATAATTCATATGAATATATTGCTTTATGAGATGTTTGCCTCCATTTCGCGCAAAAAACACAAGGTTAACTCACGCGGCGCAAATACAATACTCATAAGAGTAAAAAAAAAACATGCAAGGGACGCATGAAATTTCATTATTTTTTTATCTATAAATAATTATAGAGCGTCTCTGTAACATCGGGCGACTTCGAAATTCATCAAGCTTTTTATTTATGATATCTTGATGTATAAAAAAAATATAGCATTTGTGTGAAAGCAATGACGTTCAAGTAGTGTCACAGGACTCCACAGTTTAAAAGTTCTAGAGATTTGTCCATATACTCATTTTTCAAGATTTATTCACTCGATGGATAGAGTGCTTAGCTGTTCGACGCGCGGATGGCCAAACCATTAAGAAGGCATTGAAGGAGCGAATACTGTTACGATGTCGCGCTCCAAAAACATTTCTCCTGATCGTGGGTCGGAGTTCCGGAATAAAGTAATGGACAAATTCCTTCAAGATGCGGGAATCGCCCAGGAGAACACTCCACCGCATCATTCTCACGCGAATCCTGTCGAACGCGTCAATCACACAGTAAAGACAATGATTATGGCCTTTACCGAAGAGAACCATCGTAAATGGTATGTTCTCCTTAACGAATTCACATTTGCTTTTAATACAGCCGTCAACGAATCAACTGGATTTAGCCCAGCCATATTGGTTTATGGTCGCCAATTACCGCCACCAAGGCTAATAAGACGACAAGACGAATTGGAGGCCCAAGCGGGTGAAGCAGATGCAGTAAGAGTTCGATGGAGTAATCGAATGACGCAGTTACCTGAGTTATATGAGCAAGTTGCTGAGAATAGCCAAGCGGCACACCGACGTAAAGCGTGCTATTATGTTATATTACAATGCTAAGCATCGCTATGTGCATTATAAGATTGGGGTACGAGTCTGGAAGAGAAATCGGATCTTGTCCTCAGCTTCTCAGGTTATTACTGCTAAGCTGGCTCCTAAATAGTAGGGCCATTAAATCAAATGGTAGGGCCATACACGATTGTTAGGCGACCTGGTGCAAATATATATGGCTTACAAGATGCCAAAGATTAGCCATGTGGGCCCATGCATGTAGGGGATCTCAAGCCTTATGAAGAAATGGCCGAAGATCCAGATGAAATTCGGCCTATGCCAGAAGAGGCGACAAGAGCCGTAGAAGCTGCAAGAGCTGAAGATTCTTCATCTAAGAGCAACGAGTCGTCATCAGAAGAAGAAACTGTAGGTCCAGTCCTCCGCGAGCGTAAAACGCGTATATCGACAGATAAAACTGTTAACGAGAACGATAAACGCGGACGGCCTCGTACGACACGCGTATACGTACATCGCGAAGCAACGCCGCGGCCGGTGGTTTCTTTGAATTCGATCGCTTCATGTAGCCGCGTGTCCGCGTTTTTCTCGTACTCTTATGTGATTTTAGTTTTTTACGTGTTGGTGACGTTTTTTTGATCTTCTCTTTTCACCTATTAGTGTATTCTTTTACAATAACAATGTTTCGCAAGCGCGGTAAACCGTCATATGTAGATAAAGAGCTTTTGCGTGATATATTCGTTAAATACAAGTCGTTCATCATATTGGAAGAAGGTGGTGAACAACGAATAGTGTCAAAATTGTCTGAAGTGTGGCATCAAATGAGCCGTAATATCGATAATAAATTCTTACCATCTTCTTTATATTCGATACTAACGATGAATCGGTATTCGTTGAAGACAATTTTAGGACTTTCAACGATATCGCCAAAAAAAGGTGAAGAAAATGTAGATTTAAGTGCGACGTCCATTGATCCAAACGAATCTTACGCTATAGACGAACAATTGCAGAGTTTTGAATTTACAATGTCCCGCCAAGAATTTGATGAAATCACTGTTTTGAAAACTGTAAAAAGTTGCAGAGGGCAACAATCACGATTGGTGTTTAGAAAGTGAGTATATCAATACCGTATTAATCAATTGATATACAAGCAAATTGCGTTCAGATGTGGATTTAATATGCAAAATCACTATTTGCCATTCGCTGGTGCCGGTGGATTTTTGAACGATAAGTACGCAGACGCTTAATTATATTCTGTGTAGAGTGAAATTTATTTTATAAAATCCTGCTGCTGTATTGGACTAAGTCGAGATAATGTCTTACATCGATTCAAAAAAAAAATTACAATAATAAATCAACATTAATTTTAAACATATTTTATTTTATATTTTTCATTTACTGTTATGTCCGTTTCCCACGTGCCATTTTCATCCATTAAGAATTAAATGTACTTGAATTTAACGTAGCGTTTGATACATTTTTAAAGTATAAACGCAATGAGAAATATTTTAGAATGGGCGTTTTTGATTACTCAGACCATTCGAAACGCACTATATATTTAAAAATGAACACCTATGAACATTTATTTATAAAAAGTCAGGACTTTATAGGTTTTCTTTTTACTTATCTCAATTTTGTTATCATCCCCCGATTAGAATATCACAGACGGTATAAATAAACGGCAAAAATATTTGGGCTAAAAGATAGAATTACGGGAAAAATTAAATTTCGAAATAGCGGCTCAAAATGGCTTATAAGTTATTTAAATCATAAATACATGTACTCAATTAATCCAAAATTGAAAGTTACATTTCAAAAATTGAAAATGGCGAATCCAATATAGTGGGCGAATATGATGGTATCAATTTAAATCACCTTAAACTTGGCACTGTCTCAGGTTTTATTGCTCGCTAATTACAAATGTCATATGGCTTGAGAATTCAAATTGATGATGGTTAGTTCAATTTGACGATAATGTTGGTTATATAAATATTACACAATGCTGACTAAATCTCACTGGATGCGTATAAGCAGTGAAATAGTCTTTTTTATTAATTCATTTCTGTCGTTTATTTTATGTAAAATTTGGTTGATTCTTAAAATTCCATTTTTGTGTCAATAAAATTGTTTTCTTGTTTCTTATATTCACCTTTGAAATCGAAAAAAAACAAAAATAAAATAAAATGTCTTTACTTCACGTTTACCTCCACGCGGTGAGGTTTGGACAACTTAATACATTTTTCGTTTATTTTTATAGATGAGACAAGTTTAAATAGATTTCTAATTCAATTACAATATCTTAAATTTCATGAACACGGAGATAAAAATAATTCATTAAAGTTTCATTCAATTTCATGTACCAAGTGTAGCTTAAATGTTCATTAAATTTATGAACTTTTCTTACAGTGTGGGGTCGGTGCAGTATCCGCATTGACATTGGATCCCTGCACTAACTGCGGGTGGTCCAGGTTCGAAAATAAATGAAAGGAACACTTGAGAACCTTGGGTTTCACATTTATTTTCTCAAAGCGGCAGGATACACAGCTCAATTTAGTATATGTTGCCGTAGAATGGCTTTTAAGACAATTGATAATTAGGAAAGCCGAGTTTCCTTCACGCGCGTGTGCGTGCAAATGTATTTTCGTATGAGAACATGAGGTCAATGGCCGAATACTCTGAAGCCCGATGGCACACGGGTGGAGTGAGATGCGGTGCGAAAAGTTGGCGAAATCGCGTATCGTGGGGAAACTCACGAAAATTTCGTTTGATCGCGGATAGTGATAGCTTCCTCGATTGTATCCGCTCCAAACATGACATCGTCAACAAATCGACGTAGGAGAAGAACTAGCTTTCCGAGTGGAAAGGCGGCACCTTCGTCCTCCGCAAGTTGCTCTAGCACTCGCAGCGCCATGAAAGGAGCGCTAGATGTACCGTAGGTAACGGTTAGCAAGAAAAATACTATCACAGCCTCGGAGAGGTCGTGGCGCTAGAGGATTCGCTGCAGATCGAGATCCCGGAGATCGATCAAAATCTGCTGATACATTTTCTCGATGTCGGCTGTATAGACATACCGGAATAAGCGCCATTGAAGGTGGAGGAGAGCGAGATCGGCTTGCAGTTTTGGACCGGTCAACTGCAGGTCATTCAGGGAAACTACTGTTGTGGAAGCTGCGGACGCATTGAAAACAACGCGAGTTTTCGTCGTCATACTTGACGCCTTCACAATTGGATGGTGAGGAAGATACACCGTGGTTTTATCTGCCTGTCGGGGTGGAGCAATTCGCATGTGCCCGAGGGCATCGTACTCTCGCATAAAGTCCGCGTAGGCGGCTCGCTCTTCTGGCCGAGAGGCGAGATGTCGCTCTATGGAATAGAGGCATTGTTCAGCACGTCGGTATGTATCGCCGAGTTCCGCGGTGATGGGTGTACGCAGCGGTACGCGTACTATGCAGCGACCATCGGCGCGGCGTCGCGAGAGTGCGTCTCTTTAAAATGGCGTTCGCATTGCGCGTCCTCTTCAGAGACGTGGGGATCTGTACTGATCTCTCAACCTCCCAGAAGCGTTTGAGAGTTGAGTTGAGATCGTCATCGGTTCGATGTACATGATGCACCTGAATGGAGGGGGCATCTAACTGATCTATAGCCGTATTGGTGGTGTCTGAGAGTACCCCCCCCCCCCCCCGAACGTAATGTTCATAGCCACCGGCTCGTCGCGTGGTCCGCGAATAATCCCGTCGCGAATCGCGTACGCGTAAAGATCGGCACCGATTATGGCGTGTATCGGCGTGTTATTCGTGGGATTCCCGTCGGCTAATCCGAGACCTTGCAGATAAGGCCATTGCGCTACGGGGAACCGTAAAAATTTCGGCGTATATGAGGTTAATGTTTCGGGAATAAGAGCGTCGGTCGATAGCGCGATATCAAGGCTCTTCGTTGAGCTTATCGAAATCGGTGTCACTCGTTCCACCTCCGCGGTTCCGTTCTGCCCCATTCCGTCCACTCTCATCGACGTGGCGTAAGCTTTCGCGCGTAATTCTGTCGCGGCTGTTCGTGAAATAAAAGTATGCGTCGACCATTGGTCGAGTAACGCTTGAAGTTTCACGACGCGTTGCGATGCGGTGGTAACCAATACCCATGCCGTAGCAAGCACAATGTGAGCGGGCATTTGAGGAGTGCTTAGATGAGACTGCACCAACGTTGCATCGACGTTAGGCGCAAGTCCACTCGATGTACTTGCTGCGAGGGTTTCTGTACGCGGCTGCGCGGTATGCGACTGTGAGTGCAGTAGTGAATGATGGCGCCTTTTGCAATGCACGCATGTTCGTTCACTTCTGCACGTGTCGATTCGGTGATACGGCGAAAGGCAATTTGAGCACACCGAATGCTGTTTGACTGTCTCCCAGCGTTGAGACACTGATTTCCCGGTAAACTGAGCGCATTTATACAAAGGATGTGCGCTAGTGCATAAAATGCATTTTCCGGAGCTCTTATCGCTTGACGTTGCAAGATGCATTGCCGAATGCGCGGCCGAAGTTGCTTTGGCTCGAGGTTGGGACGTTGACGAACGAATGACGTTGACCTTAGGCGTCGCGGCTTCGACTAAACGAACTTTTAATTTTAAAAATTTCATTAATTGTGCATAAGTTGCAAAATGGTCCCCCTCGAGAGAAAACTCCCACGCCTCGAGAGTTTCGCGGTCAAGACGCTCCATAATCAAATGAGCAATAAGGTCGTCAGATACGGGACGACCGAGCTTCGCGAGTGCATCGATGGACTCTTGCGCTGAATCCATTAGTTGGCGCAAATTCGACGGAGACTCGTAACGAGAAATCAATTTTAAATTTAATAAATTGCGTAAATGCAATGTTAATAACCTACGCTTATTTTCATATCGCTCCGTGAGCAGCTTCCAAGCAATCTCGAAATTGTTCGCGGTGACATCAAGATTTTTTAATAAGGCGGCAGCGTCGCCTTCTAGATACGATTTTATATAATAAAGTCGTTCGAAGTTGTCAAACGATGGATCATTTATAATGAGAGCTTGGAAGTGGTCACGGAACGAAGTTCAATTTAAAAAATGTCCAGAGAAATGCGGATATTTATGGCCGGTACTTGTTTTCGCCGCGAAGTGCAGTCTTGAAGTAAAGCTGCAGGGCTACTGGTGCTGATTGGTGTAGTCGGCGCGGCTTCATCCACGATGGCGGTAAGCGCGCTGAGTATTTCCAAATATTTCTCTTCGCTCGTCCCAATGAAATCCTCCGCAAAATATTCGTGCGTGGGGCAGGCCGGCAGTGAATCGTAGGGCGACATGGTTTTATCTCGCTCTGAGATCTGTCTCCATTTTGTTTCAAGGAGCTCACGTCGCATCTTTGCTTGGGCGGTCGTCAAGTTTGGCGTAAGCAGCCACATAGCTGCACGAGTAAAGGACTCAAAGGCCCTATGCTGCAGTGCCACAAGTTGAATAAAATTGTGGTACTCGTCCGTCGCATCCCCTTGGCTTCGATTCTGGGGCATCTTGTGCAAGCTATCGAGAAAACGCGAGGAATTCTACGTCGAAATTATCGGAAGAAGAAAAAAAACATGCTAAAGAGACGCGTCTAAGTACGATCGTAGTTGATCGTGCATTCGCTGACAATACACAAGCTCGGTGCTGTCGTCGCAAGAGGAGACTTGCGACTGACGTGTTTGGTGCTTCCGCGCAGGAGGCGCGCGTAGGGGCACAAGATGAAGCCGAAAGTGGCCGAATATGAAATGGCGAAAGTTCGAGGTCCGTGACGTCACGTCGTAGTTCCGAAATGAGTGTTCGAATGCAACCGACGAATGACGGAAACGCCCGAGCCGAGCAACACTTTTGCGCTAATTGTATGCGAACCGCGCATTAATTATATGCGCGCGATTAAATTTGAATTTGAATTGAATATTCAATTTTACGATTTATTCGGCACTCCCGATAACACTGCCGTCAAGCTTTAAATTGTCTGTACCGGTTTAAATCGAAATTGTCTTTAGTGTAAAAGAAAAAAGTCTTAAGAACAAAAAAAACTGTCCAAATGTCCACCTTTCACTATGCCTACAGATCCTGACAGGATCGCCAAATGTGGGGTCGGTGCAGTATCTGCATTGACATTGGATCCCTGCACTAACTGCGGGTGATCCAGGTTCGAAAATAAATGAAAGGAACACTTGAGCACTTTGGGTTTCACATTTATTTTCTCAAAGCGACAGGATACACAGCACAATTTCGTATATGTTGCCGTAGAATGTCTTTTATGACAATTGATAATTAGGAAAGCCGAGTTTCCTTCACGCACGCGTACGTGACACTCAAGAATTCGTAAGAAGAAAAGAAGAACTTTCGCGAGGCACGCGTGACGACGCGACGGTTCTCCTTGAAGTAGCCGGAAATCTTGTCGCACCTTCCCAGGAAATCAAAGAGTGGTGCCGCAGGTGGGCTTAATCGGAATAGCTTTTCTGGAAAATCGCGCGAGATTTGAGATTTATCCTTGCCAAGGCGAAGCGATAAGAGCTTCGTTACAGAGTTCAGACGTGGTATGGCCGTGCGCACAGATGGCGCGACAAGTATCGTTTTGCTAGACGACCGATAAACATAAGGCGTTGAGGTTGATGGAGAAACATACAGTGTACCATATTTTCGATCGATTTCAACATATTCTCCCGTCATATTGGAGTCACCAATTGGAATTTGTTGAAAAATAACTTCAAATTTTAAAAAAATGATCGACCCCAAAATCCACCGAAATCCAAGTTCGAAGTGATTTCCTTTCAGTCAGTCGATTTAGTATACGTGTTTTTGATTTGGAAAAAAATCGATTGTAGTAGCCTTTTTTAGCCGACATTCCGAAATTTCATTTTTTTTAGTTGTTCTATCTTCGGGCCCAAATTGATTTGACGCGATAATTATTTTACCCATCTTAGATATTCTAATATCGAAAATGATAAAAAAACAAGTGTAAAGATAGGGGTTAGAAGAACTACTGAAAGAAAGTAAATTTTGAAGTGTCAGCTCAAAAATGACTACGATTTATT
The DNA here is from genome assembly GCA_030407085.1 of Trichopria drosophilae. NCBI lineage: Eukaryota > Metazoa > Arthropoda > Insecta > Hymenoptera > Diapriidae > Trichopria > Trichopria drosophilae. Next base: position 197,722,416 of record CM059582.1, read on the forward strand.
ACAGTCGATTTTTTTTCAAAATAGTAAAAACACGTATATGTTTTCTACTCAATCGACTAACCCAAATGATATAAATACCTGAAATGTCTAGGAAAGAAGAAATGAATATTAAATCATTAAAGCCCATACCTAGCATATCGCTGATAGCTCTAAACTATTCATTGAAAATGGGATACTTAAAAAAAATACTTGTGTTTTTCGTTTATGAAAAATCATTGTTTATAACCATTTCTATTATATATTTCAATTTACAGGATATTGTGCATGTGGCTGTACGTAAAAAGCAGAGATAGATACGAGTTCTGACGACCACGTGACATTCATTTGTAAATTAAAATTAATTTCTGGAACAAAAAAAATGCCGTAAAATTTATTTACGACAACCTATCCGAGATGAATTGCCAAAAAACTTCAAATACAATCTTTTGATAATTATCGTAATGAAGTTAGTAATAATTATATAAAGCAGGTTGGTGATGAAGAGCTGCCATTCCTGTATACAAGCTCTGTACTGCATGTGGCTAAGAAAGAATATATTTTAAAACTGCTTCCTCGCAAAAATCCAATTATTTCATTGCAACATATGAAATACTTTGCAATGAAAAATGAAATAAAAGAAAGTGGTTTCGATCCTTTTTTTGTATCATTTGTGACACCAATTCACCAAAATGTATATAACAAATATTTTGGAAAAAATCCATTTTGTGAAGTGTCCGTCCATGCCTCGGGTGGATTATTTACAAAAGTATATAAACCAGACGGAACTGCTTCACACGCTCTTTTTTTATATCTAATTGTAGTGAAGACAGAAAGTGGATCGTTGACCATATACCAATGGATTTTTGAAAAGCACGACGCAAATAAAATTACTTATCTCTTATCGGACATGCATGGTGTCCCGAGTTATGCCTATCCCGAAAGTCTTAATTATGGACGGTTCAAGAGCACTGCTGAACGGATGTGCAACCTTTGCCGGTTGTTATGATATTCGGGAGTACTGATGAAATGCCAAATATATTTATTCGAATCGATGTTGCCCACTTCATAAAAACATACGCGAGAATTTTAAAAAACTGTAGACCCATCATCAAGACCTTCTATATGGCCAGCATAGGTAGTCTGATAACCTGCCACAACGCTGTATCGGCGAAAAAAATGATCAAGGCTCTTTTATATGTATCGAAAAGCGAATGTGAAAGAACCATGGCCAATGGAGTCGAAAGTCAGTGAGAACTGGCCAAACGATATCTAATCAACATTTGCACAGGTAATCTGTATTTAATATTTCCATAATTGTAAACATTTCTGTCTTTCCTAAATAATTTTCATGCATTCTTGAATATAAGTGTTGCTGATTAGGTTTTACGATTCCCAGTAAAACGCGAAAGGTTTTTAATCAGTGAATGACACCTTGAACCAAATTTACACTGGAAAAAATGATGTGGGTTCTTCCCAAAAACCAGGTCTGTAAATCACCACAGGTTTGGGATCATCACAACCTTCTGTTGTTTACAACACAAACTTACCGTGATTGTCTCATATAAGTTTGGATTTAACACAAACTTCCCAGTTTGTCATTCTCACAAATCTGGTTTATTGGGAAGAACCCAAATAATGTTTGTTCGTGTACTACTTCGCCCTGTTTACAATGATGATTCTGAAGGTAGCAGTCGATTTGTAGCAGACGATTCAACAAAACGTCGTTATTAGCATAATAATTGTATTTAATATTCATAATCACATTTTGCGTTCTAAACATTAATTTTCAAGTTATTCTAATAATGCAACGTCCGATTTCAAGACGACTGCTACGTTATGTCATCAACGTGAACTAATTTCAGTATCATCTTACGATGTAAATCAGGGCATATTACGGGAAAAAAGTGAGTTCATATGTTTAAAATATCTGTACATTTACAGAAGAACTTCCAAATGTTAATGAGGAATGCGTCGATGACTACCAGGGGTCAGACGAAGAAAATTTCGAGGCTAAAGATGAACCGCCGTTACATACTAAGAGAACCGTGTAGCGTGCGATTTTAATTTAGCCGATTGCGACATCGGAATCTTGTGTAAAAGAGAGAGAGAACTTGAGAGAGAACCGCGTAGGTAAGAAAGAAATGCGAAGAATGGGAGGAAAGATGAAAACGCAGGGGCTGCTGAACAGTTTAACCGCTAGTCCCGCAGTGTTATGAGTTGCGTCGCCATAATGGCGTAGTGTGAGGAAAAGTCTTGAGGTGGCGATAAGTGCGAAGGACGCGAGAAATACGAAATGGAAACAAGGCAGTTGGATTTCGGAACACAGACGCTTCGCTTCGTTTCTGATCTCTTGCAGTGTTCCCAGATTTAGTATGCATCTCGGGCACGCGCAGTACGAAGTTGCGCTGATTGGCCGCCCGACTCCCCGAGGAACCGCGGGAATTCAAACGGCACGTTGGCGGATGAGTTTCAATGCAAAATCATCAATTTTGACATGAAGATGCATTTGAAAAATTCGGGTTTTTGACCAAGTCGGTGCAAGACATGTTTCTTTCTGAAATACTGAAGAAAAAATTAGGAAATTGCAAGAAATATTCTTTTTGTAAGCATGACAGTATAAAAATTCCTGTTTTTTGATTAAAATTGTATGCGATACGTAATTGCAAGCAATAAAAATTCAAAAATACACTCCAAGATTTATAAATAAATGATTCCCTTGTGTGCTGTAATGAATTTTATTGAAAATAATCTTACTAAAAGAATACGGCACATTATGTAACTGTAATATTATTCTTTATCACGTATATGGTAAAAATGACTCTAAAAGTATTTTGAAAGTAAATTACTGTAATTGATTAATAATAGTATAGAAAAATTTATCCGGTTGTCCGATGATCAAATGCGACATACATTCCACGATTTCCGTGTCAATCTCGTTGTCTCAGTTGATAGGTCTTTGACTGGTGATGCAGAGGTTGGGGGATCGCGTCCGCGCCCGGTAATTTTTTTTTTTAATTTTATTTATTTTATCTTTTTTTGTTTATTTTATTTGTTTTCTTTATTTTGTATATTTTTTTTATTTCAATTATTTTATTTATTTTATATATTTCATTTATTTTGGTTATTTTATTTACTTTATTTGTTTTATTTATTTTATTTGTTTTTTACAATATGAGTTACCTGGTTTTTACCAAAAATGTGGTGTCTTTCTGATTTTTATTGGAAATGTAATATTTAATCCGAATTTCTATCTGACAAAATTATTATAAATTACAAATCCTAAAATTGAAACTCATCCGCCAAGGTGCCGTTTGAATTCCCACCGTTCCGCGGGGAGTCGGGCGGCCAATCAGCGCAACTTCGTACTGCGTGTGCCCGAGATGCATACTAAATCTGTGAACACTGGTATCAACTGAGCTAACGAGATTGACACGGAAACCGTGGAATGTATGTCGCATTTGATCATCGGACAACCGGATAAATTTTTCTATACTATTATTAATCAATTGCAGTAATTTACTTTCAAAATACTTTTAAAGAGTCATTTTTACCATATACGTGATAAAGAATAATATTGCAGTTACATAATGTGCCGTATTCTTTTAGTAAGATTATTATCAATAAAATTCATTACAGCATACAAGGGAATCATTTATTTATAAATCTTGGAGTGTATTTTTGAATTTTTATTGCTTGAAATTACGTATCGCATACAATTTTAATCAAAAAACAGGAATTTTTATACTGTCATGCTCACAAAAAGAATATTTCTTGCAATTTCCTAATTCTTTCTTCAGTATTTCAGAAAGAAACATGTCTTGCACCGACTTAGTCAAAAAACCGAATTTTTCAAATGCATTGTCATGTCAAAATTGATGATTATGCATTGAAACTCATCCGCCAACGTGCCGTTTGAATTCCCGCGGTTCCGCGGGGAGTCGGGCGACCAATCAGCACAACTTCGTACTGCGCGTGCCCGAGATGCATTCTAAATCTGTGAACACTGATCTCTTGTCGCTTGGTCGTCGTTCGGGACGGACGCATTTTCAGCGAGTCGCTACCCAGGTTCTTCAAATTCGGGAAAAGATTCGCGGCACTTAATCCTGGGCGAACTCCATGTCGGAGAAAGTCGCCGAGCAGAAGAGCTTGTTCGCAAGCGACGTGAATTCTGCACGACCAAGGAGTTGCGTGCAGGCATAAAGGGGAATGCGCTCCTCGGCGCCACTTGAGGTAAGCAATATAACCTCGTCTTGAGATACAGTTATAACGGCCAATTATTTCATAGCTGTAAATTTTATACAGACACTTTTTTATGTTTTGTAACTGGTACATCCAACCGAACTGAATTCGGTTGCAACCACACCCGTTATAACTTCCGAGCTGAAACTCGGGAACCGAACTTCTTGGCCGACTGGCTCAATATTTGAACAGTTCGAACAATCGTTCGAATTGACCGCGGAGAGGGGCTGGGTTCTTAAAAAAAGGTTACTCGATATCTATATGAAATGACAAAGGTTTATTAACAATAAAAAAATATAAAATATACTTTGATGGACAGTTTGAAATATCCGTGAAACGATCGGAATCTAAATTTAATTTCCGCGATTCCGCGTGGACCGTTATTTCCCGGCCACTTCAAAAAAAGAATAATTTCGGAACCGGAATAATTTCCTTATCGCGGAGGTATCTTGGCGAACGTCGCGCTTCGAAAAACGGTGCGATCTCCTTCGATACGGTTTTCCAAAAATCCGGAAAACCCTTTCGAAACGGATCTCGCAGATTAAATAATTGCCTACTTACAATAATCAGGCTGTAACCTCCTACACGGGTTCGATACAGATCAGGCGTCAGCCTCCGGTCTTTCTCGTACTTATCGGGATGTTTCTCCCAACCACACTTTAATTTGGCGATCCTGGGACGCGCGCACGCACTTTGACCGACCTTATTAATATTTTCTTTTAATTTCGATACCACGACGGCTCGGACACGTCTGCTGCTAGATTCAGTCAGAATTTTCGGCGGGTCGAGTGCCGTGCCGCGGATCAACCAATGACAGGACATGATGCCCCGTCAATCAAAATTGGATATGTACAAGGCTACCTATCTTTTCTTAACATTCGGCACTTATGCGTGCTCTCTTTCTCTCTTTCGCGCTTCGCGCGATCGCTACCATTTCGTCGCAACGTTCGCCAATTTCTTCCTTGTCTCTCTCACCTGAAACATATAAGTCGCCTTCGCGCATTAGAATTAAATACCGGTCGCTTCTTCGGAATTGCCCGTGGAGCAGACGTGCGCTTTTCGTGATTTCCGCGGACTCTCATACTTGCGTACACTCACGCACACTAACACGCTATTTGCCGTGTTACACAGTGAACACCATAACCTTGTGTAATGGTTTTCTTGTATCACTCATGTACTGAGACTACGGTTCCTGCCAGTGACGTCACGGGGCCGTGATGTCAAGACGCACGCAACGAGAAAAATGCCTCCAGGAAGCAGCAGTCCTCCACGTAGAATTGGACAGTCAAGCAGAAAAATCTAAGATACATTCATGGGATGCAACGAGAAGATGAAAAAATCAACGCACTCAAAAACAGGTTTTGTGTTTCGGTTCTCTCTCTCGCGCGCGTGTAAAATCAAGAGTTGCGTTTTTTATCTGTTATATTCATCGATTCTTTGTGTAAAAAAAAATAAACAACCGAACTAAACGAATGGAGGTTGTCGTTTATGGAAACAAAATGGGAAGTACAGCAAATTCTTGCGGACGAAAAAACAAACTTTTTAAGTGCACAATATTTACCACAATTTAGTTCCAAATTAGAAAAAGATGTGGAGTTGATATCACTGTGGTCATGTATACAGTGTAAGCGTTTTGGAATTGCAGCTGTGCCAGGATCGTCTTCACCTTGCGAAATCACATTTAATCGCATAAAAAATCAGGTCTTCAATTATTCGCACAAATAGTTCAAAATTTAATAAAATAGAAAAAAAATCACGCAACTATTTCTGACATATTTTTTTAAGAAACACATTATTGATGATTAAATAGTCATACAGAATATGTCCAAATGCAAATTATGGAATTCAAAATCTTTTAACTTCCAAATATTATCAATTCATTTTTGATATCTCAAGATTGCAATTTATACAAAGAGACTAAAAAGGTTATATTTTAAATTATTTTTTATACCAATGTATTAAAAATAGGGGTGATTTGTCAAGACATGCATACCTACGTAGAGACATGTACTCCCGGTAGTTGAATTTGGGTTTCCAGCTTTCCAAAGTAGGAGATGAAATATGGAGAGCGATATTTGAAACTGCCAAATTTTAAAATTTCAGTGGGAGATAAAAAAAATTATTACTTATATTTTTAGCAGATATTATATATATAATCCGTCTATCTAATCATTAACGTCATATATATATATATAAATTTCAGATGACGATGAAAAAGAAAATTTTGCTTTTGAAAAGAGTGAAGACGAAATACGGACGCCGTAAAAAGACACTTACGAGAAAAATCGCCGTTCAAAGTAAACACTGTCGAGCAATCAGAAAAAGGTACATTAACCGTTCTTTTTATTCCTTTGTCACTATTCCCTGCACGTTGCACGAAAAAAAAGTAGTTCAGGTAACAACATTTTTGTTTCTGTTTGGCTTGAACATTTCTATAATAATATCAACATTCATTTTAAAAAGTATACAATTTTCTATGAATCTAATACATCCCATGTGCGAAATTCGTAACGGCCCAGCCCTGGTCCAGTCCTGGCAACGACGCGTCGTTTGATGGACGACGTCTCGCGGACATTTCTTTTGGATCGATCATCCCCTGGCGAATTTTTCACCGATTTCAGTGAATCCAGGTTTAAAATACTCAGGAAGGATTGTAGAATCACTGTGGAGTGCACATTGTTGATATCTTTATTTTCCGATTGACAGTGCGTCCTCAAAGTCACCAATATTTAACAACGTAAATAACTCATAGAAGTAGAAGTTGTTTATTTATCGAAGTACGCTTAGATTAGCTTGAAATTTCTTACTGGGGGGTATTTTGGGTCGCAGAATAAGAAGGATTTGAAAAATTTAAAATGGCGGATCCAATATGGCGGACAAATTTAAAAAAAAATCTTACAATCGCTTAAAAGTTGTTGCTCCGGGTTTTTTTTCGGTCGTAGAATACGAATCTCTTACCGGATTTGCAAAATTCAAAATGGAGGATCCAATATGGCGGACAAATTTAAAAAAAATACTTACATTCACTTAAAAGTTGTTGCTCCGAGGTTTTTTTTAAGCTCAGAATACGAATCTCGTACCGGATTTGCAAAATTCAAAATGGCGGATCCAATATAGCGGACGAATTCTTAAAAAATGCTTACGTTCGCTTAAAAGTTGTTGCTCCGGGGTTTTTTTGTGTCGCAGAATATGAATTTCGTACGCAGATATATTATTCGGGGCCTGAATGCAAATGTGATATTAGTTGTGGTATAACAAAAATTGGAAATCATGTTCTTGAAGTTATGTCGATTTCGGTGCGAATGTTGGTATGCAAGAGCTTGATGAGACATGGATGGCACACAAGTGAGATTTTTAACATTCTAAATGCGATAGTGTTGCATAATATGTAGCATGATAGTAAAAGCAATGTAAATAATTTACGTCTCAGCTACAATTAACCCGTTAACGTCAAAATTGCAGTTTTCGAGTACACTCAATGTAATGAAGTGCAACTGAACAAAAAGTGTGGAAAATAATAGACAAACTTTTCAGTGAGTTGTTTTCATTGGCAAGGATTACAATGCGAGAAAATGTCAGAAACACGCTAAATATTAAAAAGTTACAACTGCACGATTTCTTTCAATCCATTTTTTGTTCATCAAACGTTACTTTTACATTGAAGCACCTCAGCTTTCTGTATAAAAACTTTTAAAACCACAGCAACTTTTAGTGCAACTAAAAAGTTACGGACTTGAAGAAATTAATTTTAATGTAACGAATCCAATATGGCGACGGAAGGGGTGCATTGCAGGGTAAAATTTCATGATTTTGAACCTCAAGTATGGTAAATTTTAAGAAAAAATATTATACAACAAAAAGCGTGTAGAATCACTCGAAAAATATAAATGAATTTTTTTCAAATTTTTGTAACTACTTTTAAGTTTTTCGAAATCAATTTCAAAAATTCAAAAATGTTTCTGAAAACTATAAAAAAATCTTGTTTACTACTATGTGCGTTTTCAATTCCAATAAAAACAGCGTTTAAGGAAAAAAATAGTTAAAAAAATAGCGTGTTTTTGACATTTTTTGCATTTTATCCAAATACGTAAATTGACGGATGTGGAATTTCAGTAATATTCACCCTAGTTTTTGTTAATTGGCATTTCATTACAGTGTAAGTACTCGAATACTGCAATTTTTACGTGGACGGGTTCATCATTTTTATCCTGACATGTATAAAATTCTGGAGAATTCCTACATACAAGTAATAAAATAATATACTTCCAGCAATACAAGCGCAATATTTTTATTTGCATTACGGCTTCGTGGCTCAGGCGGTTAACGCATTGGACTACGGAGTCGTAGGTCGTGAGTTCGATCCCCGTCCGGTGAACAATTTTTCGATTTCGTTTTCAAGCAGCAGCTGGCTGTTGGTAAGACGTGCCACGTTGTTTGTTTACGTTTCGAAAATATTGTTTATCTGGCGGAAATCGACTCATGACCGCTGCTGTACTTGGTGTAGGTTTCTGCATAATATATGTTTTTATATAATATATATATATATATATATATTACAGAGGATAGGGAGGTACAGACAACATATATGGTTCTAAATTTTTGAATTAAATAAAATATGCTTGAGATCACATTATAAAAATTGTAACACGAAGTTACAACATCAACACACTATATCACATGTCAACATTAGTGTCTCGTCTTATTATAATTGCACCAAGCATTATTTATATCTGTAAAAATAATTGCGATTAATATTGTAATATTATTATAATTAGTAAATAAGGATTTGTATTACATGTATTGCGAATCCTGGAGTTGACGTCCCTAAGTCCTCCCATGGCTAGTGGTCATGTCCGGGCCCAGTCTGGATCCTGGCGTGAACCTGGAACGCAAACAAAGAGGAATACACAAAGAAAATAGTTCTTATTAAAAAGTAGGCTGAGTCTATATCCACGCACGGAACGACCCCCACCCTTCCTCCGGGCCCCCCTGCGGGGGGCCGCGCCCGATACTACTCGCTAACCTAACCGCGAGAGGGGAATCACGGAGTGCGCGCGGTGGGAGGCATTTCGTGCGTGGAAATAGACATTCCGTAAAAAGTATTTACAAAACCAATACTCACCGTAAGTGATCCGAATGACAGCCATCAAGAGGTCATTCCTCAAGAGGTTCCACTGGTCGCGTTCCGTGTTTGTGTTCACGTGAACCCGACGTAAACACGACATCATCGCGCATTCGGCATTTCAAACTAAAACTCGCGAAAATCGAACAATCGCGATACATATATTTGACGATGACATGTTAACATCGTCGCCATATTTGGTACTGACTCGTGCGCATCTCTTACGCGCAGCATTCCGCCGTTCCGGCCAGTCAGTAGCAGTATTGCCTCTCTCCATGCGCATCATGCATCCCTGTCCCACGACTTGTGTATGGCATCGCCGACCCTTGTCGCACGCATACGCAACGTGGTGAACATGGGAATGCAAACTCTGCGATGATAGTCGCTCGCGCACGCGCAATATGGAGAGAGGAAGGTTAGTTATAAACGGGAGAGAACCTGATTGGTACTCCCTTCCCTGTAATACCCTTAGAGGTACCATGTAGCTCCTTCCCCCCGAATACGAACGGAGCAATGAACGTCGACCATCCAGTGCTGCCAACCTTGGGAATGTTCTGTTACCGTCCCTAGGCTGTCATAAAGTTGACTTCTTATTATTAATGTTGGTAATTGGTCCCCCTTTGTTTTGCATTTGTTTTACATATGTTTCCCGGTTCACGCAAGGTGGCGCAGAGCTTCCGGACATGATTAAAAATTAAGGAAGAAGCTGCAATTTTGGACATTCTTCCCATGGACAGCGATCAGTACTGTAGCGTGCGAGCGAAATTAAGTTTTTCTTTTTGAATCTTGTTAAGAAGCCATCGGGTGTTACCCCATAAATTAAGAATATTTCTGACGCTCATCTTCGACGAGCTGTCGCAGCACGCGTAGCGCCAAATAAGGGGCGCTGGCTGTCCCATAGGTGACGGTGAGCAGCTGATATTCGGATACTACATCCGAAGCGTTGCGGCGCCATAAAATGCGCTGAACGTCGATGTCTCGCGTGTCCACCAGAATTTGGCGGTACATCTTCTCGATGTCGGCCGTATAAACGTACCTGTGTGTACGCCATTGGAGATGGAGAAGATATAGATCGGATTGTAATTTGGGACCCGTAAATTGCAGGTCGTTAAGCGATTTGCTCGACGAGGATAATGCGGAAGCGTTAAATACTACCCTGGTTTTGGTAGTCGAACTAGTAGTTTTCACCACAGGATGGTGAGGAAGGTAGACTACAGGCGCGGCAATTGGGCGCGTCGGAGCAACCCTCATGTGCCCGAGCGATTCGTACTCGCTCATGAAATCTTTGTATGCAGCGCATTCTTCTGGTCGAGCCGAGAGACGTTTCTCAATCGATTGCAAACAATGTGCTGCACGCGTATACGTATCACCGAGAGCGGTCAATGGATCATCGCGAAGCTGCAGTCTAACTACGTATTGTCCGTCACTGGTGCGCGAGTGCGTTGTGACAAAATGACTCTCACAGAGCGCATCGTCTTTCGATACGAGGCGGGGCACGCTAATTTCTTCGGTCTCCCAGAACCGGGTGAGAGATGAGTCAAGGTCATCATCGCTCGTGTGCATGTGATGCACCTGTATGGTGGGTGATTCATCGGATTCGTTCGCAGTACTGCTCGTCCCGGACAGCACCCACCCGAAGATGGTATTGATAGCCACCGGCTCGTCGCGGTTACCGCGCCTAATCCCATCGCGGAGTACATATGCGTACAAATCTGCACCGATTATCGCGTGAATCGGGGTATCGTCTGTCAGCTGCTCGTCCGCGAAGTCAAGACCCTTGAGATGCGGCCACCGTGAGATCGGATATCGAAATCTCGGAACATACGAGGTTAGTTTGTCTAGGACGAGAGCCTCAGTCGAGACCGCGACTTCAGTATTCTTTACCGAGCTAATCGTAATTGGCACGATCTTTTTCACGATCGCGGACTCCCTTTGACCGATTCCGCTGACGCGCATAGAAACTGAATACGATTTTGCGCGTAACTCATTTGTCGCTGTTTGCGACAGAAACGTATGTGTCCTTCCAGGATCAAGTAAGGCTCGAAGCTTGACGACTCGTTGTGACGGAGAGGTAATCAACACCCAGGCAGTAGCAAGGATAACATGCGCGGGTACTTGCGGAATGCTCAAATGCGATTGTATAAGACTCGCATCCACTTCGGAAGAACTACTAGTCGGTGCACTTGCTTCTGCGAGGGTACTTGTTGATTTACATGATAGCGAGTGCAACAGCGAATGATGCCGTTTCTTGCAGTGCAAGCACGTTCGTTCGCTCTTGCAGGCGTCGACTTTGTGATAAGTCGAGAGACAGTTTGCGCATAGCGAGTGCTGCTTAGCGATATCCCATCGTTGGGACACAACCTTTTCTAAAAATTTGGCGCATTTATAAATAGGGTGCGCTTCGCCGCATAATGTGCATTTCCCTATTTGCTTGGACGTTGTGTGATGAGCGGTTACATTAGACGTCACTTTCGTCTTCGCTCGAGGTTGCGACACTGACGACCGAGTCACTTGTGCAATAGGCGAGGATGCCTCGAGAGAGCGAATCTTTAATTTCAAAAATTTCATAATTTGCTCGGTAGTCGCGAAGTCATCGCCCTCGAGAGAAAATTCCCATGCTTCGCGTGTTACGCGATCCAGCCGATTCGAAATTAAATGCACTATAATATCGTCATTTACTGGCCGACCGAGATTAGTAAGCGCATCTACTGACTCTTGCACAGAGTCTATTAAATGACGCAATTCAGTCGGCGACCCGTCACGCGAAATCGATTTTAAAGAAAATAATCTCGTTAAAAGAGTTGATAACAATACGCGTTTATTTTCGTAGCGTTCCGAGATCATTTTCCAGGCTATTTCATAATTTTCCGCGGTTATCGCGATGTTCTTTAAAAGTGCGGCCGCGTCGCCGTCAAGACACGATTTCAAATAAAATAATCGCTGGAAATTGTCAAACGATTGATCCTTTACGATCAATGCTTGAAAATGATCTCGGAATTCGGTCCAACCTAGGACATTCCCGGAAAAACGAGGTAATTTAATGGCCGGTACTTGTGACCTTCGATGGTGTCCACAGCTGACTGATGCGGCAGGAGCGGCGGCTATCGGCGTCGAAGTTGCAGGTGTCGTAAGACTAATTACAGCAGACAGCCCGGCACATGTATCGGCATATATCTCCTCTGCCGTTCCCATGAAGTCCGAGGCGAAATATTCGTGCGTGGAGCAAGATGCCATTAGTTTGAGCGGAAGCATGGCCTCGTGCCTGTCTGACATCTGCTGCCACTTATTTTGAATAAGGTGTAGCCGCGTGCGCGCCTGTTCAAGGCTCAAATTCGGTGTTTCTAATAACGTCGCCGCACGTTGGATGGATGTGAATGCGTCTTCTTGAAGCGCGGCTTGTTGGACAAGTTCATGATACTCGTCCTGCAGCTCCGATCGACTCCGATTTTTCGGCATTTTGCAGCTGAAAATCGTTCAGAAAAATGCGAATCAATCGCTCGGATAAGTGTCAAATTGATTGCAGCGTTCGAATCAGCTTAGTTCTTTTTTCGTGCGGACATTCCCGATACGAAAACCTGTGCAACTTACGGCGATTCCGGTAGGGCGCGTGCTACGCATAACGTCTTACCGACTTCGTACGTTTTATACCCGATAGAGCTCATACGAAAATAGGGCCATTGGGCTTTCAGTGCAGGAGAACGGGTAAGTTTGCCCGGTCCCGGACAGAAATGAAAAACGCATGCCCATCAAGTGTTTTTAGGTTCATGGCGCGCGTTTCGAACGAGTTCGTATTTTACCATATAGAGGGTACCAGTGCACCGTTCCACACACACACACATTTACCATTTAGTCTATCCGTGCGTGCGTGCTATTTTTGAAAGCATGACTAGTAGGTTATATTTACTTTTTTTACAAATGTTTCCACTTTTTTAAATGAAAGTTGTTTTACGTAAGTGAAAAGGAAGAGAAAAAGAAGAAAATTAAGACTATTAGATAAGTATATTTATTTATTGTCGTAATAATTATGCTATATAGGTACAAAATTAGGATACGGTTCTTTCCAGAATTTTGTGATTATTTACAGGTAGATGAAGAATAAAATATCATCAAAGTAACAAATACCTTAATTTTCTTGGGCTTGGAATTTAGACAACGGTCTTCTGAGATTGTCGCCAGTAGATTCCTGGACTGTTAAATGGTAAGAATAGTAGTTTTCGATACAAGGGCGTATGCGTAAAGAACTTTACACACACACACTGAGAGCACGTTGGGAGAACTACTGCCCTCTGCCCGGTAATGCTGCGCACCGTCCTCGTTGGCTCGCCAGCCCGCTCAAGTTTGGGTGAGCAGCTCACCCAAAGTGTCGGGCGAAAGGCGAACCCAAAGCGCGGGAAAACTGTTGACCCGAAGGATGGTTAGGTATAGCGCTTATGAGCCAGTATTTACACATGTTCATTCTTATCTTGAATGACGTAAACTATTGCAAAATACATTTACTAGTATTCACTTAAAATGAATTACATTGATATAAATGAATATTAGAAACAGCTTTTTATTCAGGATTGTCAAGATCGTATCTACAATATATACATCTATCGTAAAACTTAAATATCGAAACACGATGGTCCACATAAAATTTTACCCTTAATATTCTTTTTGTTACAGTGTGCGTAAAGTGCGATTTTACGCATTGGTCTACATTTTCAAACGCACTTTTCTCACACTGTAACAAAAAATATTGTTCGACACATGGGCATAAACCATTTTCTGGACGAATGTGCATGCGACCCTCGCCTTCGGCTCGGTCCACAAGCCGCACATTCGCAGAAAATACTTTTACACCCTTGTATCGAAAACTATTATTAGTAAATAATAAGCTTGAATGGAGTATAACATTATAAAGTAAAAAAATAAATGAATTACCTGTTTCTCTTTTGTAGATTATTCCTACTCAAACAAAATACATATAAATGTGCAAACTTATGTGCTTAATATATTTAATAATTATATTACTTTTATTTTACAATATGTACATTTAATATAGATAAGAAATATATTCAGAAGTATACATTCAACCAACCAAAACTGCCATTATAACAAACTTTCTGTATAACCATTTGTAGAGTGTAATGGCTTTGAACATATTTTTCATAAATGTATGTGTATCAATTTGTTTGTTTTATATTATATTTTTAAAAAGTAAATAACGGAAAATATATATATTATAAATAAAACAAAAGAAACTGATACACATGTACCCTTATGTAAAATGCTTAAGCCATCATCGAACAGCCTCCGTAGATTAACTTTTCTATAACGAAGGTTATATCATTGAGTAAGTTTATATTCTTTCATATATTTCTTATCTATCTAAATCTGTTTTCAACTCTTTATTAATATAGGTAATATAAAACAAATAAAGAACTGATACACATATACTTGTGAGAAATAGGTTCAAGAAAGGTACAGTCGATAAGTGATTGTTCATGAATTTTGTTATAATGGCTGTTTTCGCTAGTTGAAATTGTGTTCCTGCATATATTTCTTATCCATAGAGATATATTTTCATCTTTTTTAATTTATATAAAATATAAAACAAAAGGAACTGATATACACGTATCTGTATGCAAAATGTTTAAGCCACTTATCATCGAACAGCCTCCATAAATTAACTTTTTTATAACAAAGGGTTCTAGGATTAAACAGCCGGGGAAAAAAAAGACCCGGAAAAAAGGCCAGGAAAAAAGAGCCATGGAAATAAAAGCCAATGGAAAAAAAGTCTTGGAAAAAACCCAATAAACTGACTTTTGTCCATGTTCATGTTTACAATAGATTGTCTTTAGTACCAACGAGCGGGAGAGCTTCAAACTTTTGTAATGGGGGCGCAGTGGTCCGCGCATGTGGTCATGCAGCCGATTTGTTTTGGGTGAGCAGCTCACCCAAATTCGAATATCAGCTGGCTCAAGCGACGTCACGGAGTTTTCCTTTGATTAGTAGCGCTGCTGACGCTGTTGGGATAACTGTTCCCCCAACGTGCTCTCAGTGCACACACTCAGAGAAATTTCCGAAGCTGGCGTTTAGAAGAGGCATCTGGCGCATAGCCTCGGTCGTGTTCTAAGCGTACCGCCTAGGAAATACGAATACAAGATTGGGGTTCGTGTACGAACGCGTCGTTTCGATCATCTTAACGTGGCATTTACGTGGTCTTAACGGGACGCGGACGATGAGCTGTAAACGTATTGCTCGACAAATCGAATATTACATCGATTTCAGTGACAGATTTGATGCGTATGAGTGTGTTTACATTTTTAAAAATGTAACCAATTATGTTTTAATGCAAAATAAAAGAGTGTTATGATGCATGTTTTGTTCTCAGTTTTTCGATTGTAGATTAAAAAAACTTGATTTTCTACGGAAAAACGGGTCAGGAAAAAGTTGTAGCTCTTGAAATTATCTACAAAATAGCTCTTTGAATGTTTTCGATAAATTAATTTATTAATTAAATAATGACATAACACGAAAAATTAAAAACGTAAATAAATTTTTTTTTCTTGCTCAGTTTTATCAACAATTAGCATTTTATTTATTTTTCTAATTTTTTTTTATTCCTTTTTGTAATTATTTTAAATCACGCGAAATAAAATTCCACACAGAAAGGTCATTCGATCACTTTTTCCCGGTTATTTTTTCCATAGGTCATTTTTCCATTGGATAGTTTCATCGGTCATTTTTCTGCTCCATTTTATTCTGAGGTTACTTTTTCGGCCATTCGTTTCCAAACGCCTTAATTCAGCATTAACCCGTAGAATAATGACGTCTTTTCGGACCCTTTAGAGCCATGACCAGGACTGATTTCGTACTTTTTAAACATGTAATAATTCTTTAAAAAGTCTGAACAATTCAGGGATTTACTGTTAACCTACAATTTGAAGGAAAAAAAAATGATATTAAGGAAACCAAATTTAATTTTATTATATGTTCTCCAAATCTGAATTAGTCAAAAACTACTAATGAAAGAGTAAAAATTGGGTCACTGAAGTAAAAATATTTACTAACCAATAGTAAAAAAAAACTAGTAATTGTTAGTGAAAATCTACTATTTCATTAGTCAAATTCATCTAACGTTAAATGCGTAAGTTTGTTTGTTTACGTCTTTTTACTAATGTGAATTAGTAATATTGGTCTAATAATCAGTAGTTTTGTTACTATTTGTTATTAAACTCATTACTAATTTAATTGGTAACCGAATGTTCACTCTTTCATTAATAGTTTTTGACTAATTTAGGTTTACAGAGTATTTTATTAAAAAACTGGAACTAGTTTTTAAAAGTTTATGAATTCTGCAGGGTCGTTTTCGACTCTAGTCAAGGCTCTAAGGGTTAATATTTTACATGAAATTAAATAAATTATAATTTCTTTCCAAACAAATTTTGTTTCGAACCAGTACATGCTTCCTAGCCATTACGTATACACAGCAAAAATGCGTTTTTTAAAAATTACTTTACTATTTCTAAAAGCCTTACAAAATCGAATGCAAAAAAATTTAAAAAAAACAGAATAAAATGTGATTTTTCGACAAATTATAATGTAATCATAATAAAATAAATATTGCGATATTTTACGTTATTTAGAATATGTGCAAACTTCACATTCGCTGAAATAGTAGTTTTCGATACAAGGGCGTAAAAGTTTTCTTATGCAACCTCACATTCGCATAAAAAAAATTTACACCCATGTGCCGAACAATATTTTTTTATATTTCACATTCGGTGCTTGCCGGTTCGAGCGGTGAACTGTCAACTGTGATCCGTTCCCGACGTTCAGAATTTCGAAACGCACGGTGTGGTGGAACATACAACGACATCTTCAGACCGTAATAGAAGCGCGGCGTTAAAACCATCTTAACGTAGCGTTGTGGTGAGCGAGACGCCGGGTTAGGAACATGACACTGAACTCACTGTTCGGAATTCCGAAACAGCCCGATTCGACAGTTCGGGCGTCACGTTTACAGTACCACTTTGACGATGACTTTATAGAGTGGCCTAGCGCTGGGTTCGAAAATTTCTCTGAGTGCACGTGTGCCGAAATATTGTTTACGTACGGCTTTTTCGTGCGTAAAGTATAATCGAGTGCGTAAAGTTTACTTTATTGCATTGAATTTTAACTTATGCAGATGTGCACACGCACACACAGTCTGCGCTTCTTCCCAGTTGCCTGCTTCCTGAGGACCTGTATTAGAAAATAAGAGAATAGTGTGTTAAAATTATATATTTAAAAAATTAATAGAGAATAATTATTAAATAAATTAATTAATTTTAAATAGAAAGAAAATTGTAGTCACCTGGGTGTAGTGAAAATAGCATCCATGCCACAACGTAACAGGCCATATATTTTCTATCGCGCAGTGCAGGCCCAGCTCAAAGTCGCACATAGTATGGACTGGCACAAAGGAGGGTGCACATTCCTTAAAAAAACTTATAAGTGCTCCCTCGTATACGGTTGCCAACTTCGTACCGAGCAGCATCCACAGGAAAGGTATGATCTGAAAATGCAAACAGTTGTTTATATACAAATTACAATACAAATTACATTCATATATTAATCATAATAATTACACGGAAAATAATAATCCAGTGAAAATTCCCGAACTCGTTCGGATGTTGAGGATTTCAGTATGCTCGAAAGAAGATTAGAAACTGTCTCGTTAGAAATATTCTAGACCCTTTTTCATGAAGAGTTCAAATTAATTCATGAGGAGTTCCCGAACTGTGAAGATAACTAAGATCATTTCTAAACAGTTCGAGAATATTTCCGAATCAGTTCAAGAAAAATTCGAAGCTAATATAATTAAATAATCCGACTAGTTTAAGGGAAAAAATTTGGTTTTCGTATGTAGGTCTTTTAATCACCAGTTACTAATTCAAGAACAAACTTTTCTAACATTTTATTCACAAGGCCCATACATATAGAAATACATTGCTAAACGAATTACAACGCAGACCTATACAATAATATTAAACTAGATAACAGTTAATATACGCACGCACGCAAACGGTATTAACGGAACGCTTACATATTTACTCATTAGTAGACTGAGTCAGAAGTTGTATTTATACATAATCTATCAGTTTCGCGCGCTGGCGAGAAACGCGCCATCTGTGAATATCTGTGTAAGTGAATGCCCGCGAATATTTGAATGTAGTTATTCACAAATAACGTTCTGTATATGTTTCATACAATGGATTCCGTACGGCTCAGTCAATAAGGGAGAAATTTTCACAAAGATACTTAAATTAAAAATGATTTAATTGATTTTTCAAAATTCAGGCTCTGTATTAGAAACTGTAATGAATATATATGATGTCCCAAAGAATATTAAACCCATTAGTTAACAATCCACTGAGAATCGTGCTAAATGGATAGCCGTCAAAAATCATTTTTAAAAATACAAAATTACCGTATTACCGTATTTCACGAATAAGTGAAAATCGTAGAAATGTAGATACGACCTTTTCTAAGACACACAGCTGTATAATAGCATTTTACACTAGTTCCACTAGTACGGCCAGTGAAAACTGCTCTAAATAAAAATTGTCTCACCCCAGCTAACACACTGTCACATTCGTCAATGAAAAGTTAACGAAATATACAAACAGTATACAAAACATTTTGTATATTTCGTAACATTTTCGCACATTAACATGACCGTACGTCAGCTGGAATTGAACTGAAAAGATTGATTATCATGTAGTTTGGAGTTTTACTACTACTATTAATAAGTTTGGCGTTTTATTTTGTTTTAAACATTTAAATAATTTTTTTTTGTTTTTACCACATTCACTTCAGCATTATCGCAATGTACTTCAATAGCATTTTCTACAAGCTCGTCTGTATTATGACTGCCATCAAATTCCTATTAATGTAAATTAAGGTAAACAAAATTTGATAAAGGTCAAAATATTTTTCAAAAAATAACTTTCCTACCGGCATATTCTCCATTCTATATCTAAACATATCGAAGCATAATAATCGAATATATATATATATATATATATATACAGGGTGTACGAAAAGTCCCGGGACGGTTGAATAACTTTCGAAAGAATAAAAATTTCAAAAATCGCCGAAACACGTGATTCGATTTTTCAAACAAGCTATCTTTTGAGGGGGGGTTTCGGCCCCCCAACCTCAAGGGGGGCGGGGGGCACGAGGGGGGCCAAAAATCTTAAATGGCAACATGGTTTGAGTGGGGGCTCATTTGAAAGGTATTTTCGAGATGAAATCAGATCACTGGTCATAGAGGGCGCTGCGATCATTTTTCGCAGAGATTTTTGACTTTTTCAGATCTTAGACGTACTAACGTTTGAAAAAATGAAAATTTCGAAGTCGCCGAATCGTGTAATTCAATATTCTTAAAAAACTTAAAAAACTTAAAATCGTGTAAAACAATATTCTTAAACGGGTGTCAACCCGTTTCTGAACGTTACATTGAAAAGCTCTTTTACTTGTATCTCTCCGAAAAATGATCGCAGCGCCCTCTATGACCAGTGATCTGAATTCGTCTCAAAAATACCTTTCAAATGAGCCCCCACTCAAACCATGTTGCCATTTAAGATTTTTGGCCCCTCTCGTGCCCCCCGCCCCCCTTGAGGTTGGGGGGCCGAAACCCCCTCTCAAAAGATTGCTTGTTTGAAAAATCGAATCACGTATTTCGGCGATTTTTGAAATTTTTATTCTTTCGAAAGTTATTCAACCGTCCCGGGACTTTTCGTACACCCTGTCTATATATATATTGTTTTGTTTTCATTCAATGGCCGCCATGTGCGAATACATCGCCTGCGCAGAACGGCGCGGGGTTGGTTCGTTTGTTGTGTATATACATATGTACATGGTCTGGCGTATCGGTATTTGCGCATATAATATATATGTATACATATAGGTAGAGAAGTACACAAAAGTTCGGGAATTTTCATAAATTGGATGCACAACTTCTCACAATCGTAATATAATAAAAACTATTTCATGTTAGATGTACATTTTCTTAAATACTAATGACATAAATATTGAACTGTTTCTTAATTTTATGTGAAATCATCTGTAATATTTACTTTCAGCGTATTTCCGAACCAAACTGCGAAATATATTTACAGTTCGGGAATTACTCAGAAACATTTCGAACATATTTACCGATAATCGTGAGATTTTCGTCGAATTTTTCTCAAATCCTTAACATCCGAATAAGTTCGGGAATTTTCACTGGATTACTTTTTTTTCCGTGTACTTACTTTGCCCTCTTTGACAGCCATTACCGTCACCATCTGCTTCAGACCCTTCAAATGTGGGATGGCATCGAAGGTACCATCTAAAAAAATCCACTCGGATGATGACAGCATGGCTGTCGTGTGGATTGGATTATGCCACATCAACACGGTATGTCCTTCCAGCGACTGATGTTTCCTCGCATAGAGGCTGAGCCCACCTGAATTCCTCAGCACCTTCTCCGACAGCTCCGGAAAAAAGATTTTCAAAAAATTTTAAAAATTGTAATTTGTTTATGCTGATCTTTTAGTTTTTTAAATATATTATAATCTTCCAGCGGTCTCAAATTATGCAAAAAACTTTATACGTCAAAAGTAAATATATTATAATCTTCCAGCGGTCTCAAATTATGCAAAAAACTTTATATGTCAAAAGTAAATATATTATAATCTTCCAGCGGTCTCAAATTATGCAAAAAACTTTATACGTCAAAAGTAAATTGATTATAATCTTCTACCGGTCCAAGTTTATTGCATAATTTGAGACCGCTGGAAGATTATAATATATTTACTTTTGACGTATAAAGTTTTTTGCATGATTTGAGACCGGGAGAAGAAATTTAATTTTGACGTATAAAATTTTTTGCATAATTTGAGACAGGGAGAAGCAATTTAATTTTGACGTATAAAGTTTTTTGCATAATTTCAGACCGGTAGAAGATTATAGTATATTTACTTTTGACGTATAAAGTGTTTTGCATAATTTGAGACCGGTGGCAGATTATAATTTATTTAATTGCCTTGACGCGTAAAATACATTTGTCGCCTTACATATTTCCTTAAAATATATTTTCTTACCATTTAATAGTCCAGGAATCTACTGGCGACAATCTCAGAAGACCGTTGTCTAAATTCCAAGCCCAAGAAAATTAAGGTATTTGTTACTTTGATGATATTTTATTCTTCATCTACCTGTAAATAATCACAAAATTCTGGACAGAACCTTATCCTAATTTTGTACCTATATAGCATAATTATTACGACAATAAATAAATATACTTATCTAATAGTCTTAATTTTCTTCTTTTTCTCTTCCTTTTCACTTACGTAGAACAATTTTCATTTAAAAAAGTGGAAATGTTACGTGCCCGTAACTGTCACAATACATAGGAACAACCGATTATAAGAAACCTTACTTACCGATTGCAGTAGCCAAAAGAACAGATATTAATACTAGGAATTTAGGCACAGCGATATCTATAGCTTATACTAACAAACTAAAAACACCCTTTCACCCGCTAGATAACTCAACTGAACACAGAGAAAAATCTGACGTATCGACCCCAGCCGATAAATCCCGGCTCAACACATTTACCCATAAGTGCGCTATATTACCGACAAGCTTACACATTTGTAAAATACCCCAAAAAAACTTACAAAAATATAAACCAGTAAAAACAAACTCTTTCATAAATAAAAACATTAAAAAAATAATTTTATTAATATTTTTTTTCCATTAGAAAACTCTGCCGTGTTAAAAAGATTGGCTTCTTAAAAAGAGTATATCAACAAGTTCCCCTCGGTTTCCCAGAGTCATAAAAATTCCTAAACCATCGACATCTAAACAAAGAACATAGATATGAGAACTCACACAAACAAATATTCTTTCAAAAATTATACAACGTAACCTTCGCATATATAAATCTTTAATTTACACAAAAGCCAATAGAAAATACTAACATCCGACAATATAATATGATGCAACATAATTTTCTGCACATTTTGAGTACAAACAAAATATAATTAAAACCATAATTTACTATTACAAATAATTCTATAAATAAAACAGAATAATTAAATAAACATCTCTTTCTTTAACTAACAACCCAAATTAAGACAAAAATCATTTCCAACAACATACGCTAGAATTTATCAACAAATAAATTGTTTCTTTTTAACGAACTTATCCACATGCACACACACAGGCACCAATCTAACTGCACATCCGAGCCACGCCCAAACTATGAGAATATATTTTAATTTATACATAAAATAATACATAAACATGAACAGGAAACAAAATATTATTACTCGTAATAATTTTCTTTACATTTTTATATAGAAAAACCTCTGGAATAATTAAGAGAAACCCCTGAAAACAATAAAAACAATATTGACTAGGACAAACCAATTCCAATGCTTAACTAACAAATCCTGCATGTATTATTAACAATAACAAGTATCAGCAATTCTCTTTACTTGCGTACAGACATACATTTTCGAATTAACTATTTAAGCAATAATGACGATGATTAATATCTGTTCTTCACGTACGTTAAATTATAAGATAGTTTATTTGCACAATAATCAACGAACTACATGGCTCTTTATACATTAAAATACTTAAAAACAATTGCTCATAAATAATTAATAACCGACGCGTTAATTAAGTCAATTTCTCGATTGTTTAAAATATATTTATCAAGATCAAAACTAATTTTGCGAATTATTCCACTTCTAAACATGCTACGAAGTTCGTTCATGTTTGTGCAAATCACAGAATGCAATTTGCAAAAACTTCGATTGTCAACCAAACTACATTGTCAACGGATCATTGTTTTTAACAAACTTTGGAAAATCTGATCACGAAAATCTCTTATCTCTGTTCCAACCTTCAACCCCTCCATCTGACCCAGAAAACAGAGCCAGAATCATATAAATAGCGGCTCCAGAACTACAGAATTCAGTTCAAGTTCAAGACAATATATACATATCTACGTATCTCGCTAACTGAATAAGTTAGCCGAAAAGTCAACCACAACGAAAGGTACGAGTCCCCGGCTTCACCCAAGGAACCTTCGGCCGGAAGTACACCCACCGATCCCCTCTCAGGCCCAGCTGAGTCACCAGGAGCGGAAACCAGGCCTTCCATAAGGAAAAGTAAGTATTAGCTTCACCCTCTTCCTCCTTTTCCCTCTCTCCCCTTCCCCTTTTTTTTGGGATCGACTGGAGATACTGGCTACCGAGCGGCGAACGTTGGTCTTCGACCACGTCGAGCTTCTCCGTGGTGAGCCTTCGGTTCGATCCACCTGGTGCCAGCCCAGTTCTGGACCCGCAGGATACCCCTTTTTTTTATTAGGGATCGATAAAGGGATCGACCTCCGAGCGGCGAACGTTGGTTTATAACCACGTCGAGCCACCCCGTTGTCGGCTCCCCGAATCGATCCACCCCTCGGTCGATTATGGAATTGGGGTCAACACGCTCCGATGCATGATCGACCCATAGGAACCTTTATCTCGTTCACGTGATAGGCCATTTTTCCCGGTTTTCCACCGTTCTACATTCCCAATTACCAATCCTCAATAGCCTCCCCCGTACCACCTTTTACTTCCATCCAATCGGTCTCGGTCCGACCACCCATTAACCACCATTTTCGTTTTTTTTTATAGTGAAGGGTGCCCAGCAGCGCCGTCGACTAAGGCGGGCCCGTCTTCCCTTACAGGCCCAGTGGTCCGTGTGGGGCGCCCATTTTGCCAGGGGACTTGACCCCAAAAATTCTAGTAATCGGTCACCAGCGAGCGACTAGCGGAGCTTTGTCAGCTCCCGGCGGCTCCTCCTCCTCCTCCTCCTCCTCCTCCATCTGACCCTCTCCCTGGATCTCCTCCTGAACCCAAGAGAAAAATCTCCCTTCAGGAGTATAGGGAAAGGAATGTACAAAAAAAAACTTGTTGAATAAATTACATTTTACCTCCGAACCTGAGCATTAATTATTTTACCCTCGTCTTTCCTCCTGGTTCAGCAGCCTCCGTTCACATACGAACCCAGGATTGTCCCTTCAGGACAATCCTCCTTTCGACCGTCCAAAATTGGTGCCTCTGTTTCAAGAGCACTAATTTGGGACGTAACAGAAACATTTGTAAAAAAAGTAAATATAACCTACTACTTAT
The DNA here is from genome assembly GCA_030407085.1 of Trichopria drosophilae. NCBI lineage: Eukaryota > Metazoa > Arthropoda > Insecta > Hymenoptera > Diapriidae > Trichopria > Trichopria drosophilae. The sequence goes on from CM059582.1 coordinate 197,746,962, forward strand.
GCTTTCAAAAATAGCACGCACGCACGGATAGACTAAATCGTAAATGTGTGTGTGTGTGTGGGGAACGGTGCACTGGTACCCTCTTTAGGGTAAAATACGAACTCGTTCGAAACGCGCGCCGTGAACCTAAAAACACTTGATGGGCATGCGTTTTTCATTTCTGTCCGGGCCCGGGCAAACTTACCCGTTCTCGTGGGCAGTCCGTTAGAGCAGTGCTCTGAGATGCAGGGGGCGATAGGAGAGGAAATCGCCAGCGTGCTACCCCTTCCACCGGCCCACCCCTCCGAATGCTCTCTGCGAAACAGTCACGGATCTCGAGCTTGCGCGTATGAACTGGCCGCTCATTGGCTGGCCGCATTCCCGCGACATAGCCGGTATTCAAACGTCACGACCGCCCCGCTGCATGAAGTTGAACGTTTTTATTCATTTATGAATAAATATGCAATAAAAAAATTAATATTTTTGCACGAATCGACATTAAATATAATTCTTTACATATTTGTGGGTATGTAAATGAAAGTATAAAGTAGTGAAAAATATAGAACGATGAACTAACAGTTGTTTATATATTTAAAGGCGTCCTTTCACTATGAATCTTCACATTTTAGCTCCTAAGCAGAATATAACGAATTCAAATTAACAATATATGCACTGAAAAAAGTCTGAAGTATTTCATAAAAAAACACACCTCAAAAATTGAACATTCGAATTTGAAAAGAAAATTTTTTTGGACCTTTTTTGGTCAAATTAAGAAGAAAACAAAATTGTCTTATTTTTAAATCAATATACTCATTTTTGTGAACAAAATGCGCGTAGTCCCATTTAAATGTGATAATTAGAAAAATAGATATCGTAATTTAAAGAAATTCAATGAATATGACCTCACGACCGCCATTTTTAATATTTTGGAAAAATGTTTTACCACGTTATGTTTCACGCCATGTACCTATCAAATATTTCATTTTCGTTGAATTCCGCGACATCGACCACAACTTTGATATTGTTTACACGGAATGACTCTATTAATACTTCGGCTGTCCTGTTGTCGGGGTCGAAGTTTTGAAAATGCTCATTTTCAATTTTCATACATACAGGGTCATCGAAAAGTATCGGACCCCCCTAATATCTTCAGTTAGAATGCACTTAGGAGAAAATGTCCAATAGCAAAGTTGTATGGTTTCAAGCGGGAAGTAAGATGATGACCTTGACTTTGACCTTGACCATGTCCTTCAAGGTCATTTCAAGGTCAATCTTATTTTTTTAAATAGAACCCCCTATATTTTATTGCATATTCTTATAGCTTATCTCGAGAGCTTTTCAAAACACTATAATAAAATATTTTTTTATTAAGTACTTTTTGAGTTATAAAGGTTTGAAGTTAACAATTTTTTGACACAAAATGTAGAATATCTTGTAAAATATTATTTAGTTTTCAGTAATCATAACCTTAATACTTTTGTGCGCGGAATAATGAGACCAATTAATTGGTTTAAAGGCACACCACTCTTGCCTTAACTGGTCGGACTCGCACACCACTTAACAAATTGTTAACTTCAAACCTTTATAACTCAAAAAGTACTTAATAAAAAAATATTTTATTGTAGTGTTTTGGAAAGCTCTCGAGATAAGCTATAAGAATATGCAATAAAATGTAGGGGATTCTATTTAAAAAAATAAGATTGACCTTGAAATGACCTTGAAGGACATGGTCAAGGTCAAAGTCGAGGTCATCATCTTACTCCCCGCTTGAAACCATACAACTTTGCTATTGGACATTTTCTCCTAAGTGCATTCTAACTGAAGATATTAGGGGGATCCGATACTTTTCGATGACCCTGTATAAGAAACAGTACATGGTTGTAACATATCTATCGAAGCCACTTGGACCTAAATATGATTGGACCCCCAAATATCAATATAATTTTATAATACAATTGAAAGCTGTTAGTAAACAAACGAGTATTAAGGAATAGCCAACTTTCTACTGGGTCGAAGTTTCTGAGCGAGCGAAGCACCACGCCAACACTAGTTTTATAATACAATAGGGGCTATAATTGAACCCCTGGCGATCAAAAGGAGATACGCGCGAAACGCCGGAGAATTTGTTGGCCCCTCTGCTCGTAATTTTTGACTTTTGAATTTTAAAGTTTTCATTAGATATCATAATAGGAAAATTAATTACGCGAATTTTTTGTTAAAATAAAAAATTTCTGTCCCTCTTCGTTTTTAATATTATCGCGAAAAACGAAATTATTTGAAATATAAAATAACTTAATTATTTTGTCTTTAACTCGTCATATCTTTTACAATAATTGGAATTTTTTAATGAAATTTTTAGGGAATATGCAATATTCTATCTACAAACTAACGTATTTTTCTAAATTATGGTTAGTTATTACGGAAAATTTTTAAATATTGGTTTTTGTTTTGCTGCACAAAATTGACATTGAACGCTTCAAACACTTCGGGAGTCGAGGGAATTTCAATAAATCGAAATTTCCTTCTCACCGAAAATTCGAGGAAGGTTCAAAGAAGTTTTTTGTCTTACTTGTGGTTTTTAAGTAACAATTGAAAGTTTAATGCTCTCGCGTCGCGTCGTCTCTTTCACGAATATTCGCGACGAGCGACGCGACAGCATTACAACTTTCACGAATATTCGAGACGATGCGACATCAATTTATTGAAATTCCCTCGACTCACGAAGTGTTAGAAGCTTTCAATATCAATTTTCTGCAGTAAAACAAAAACCAATTTTTAAAAAATTTCCGTAATAACTAACCATAATTTGGAAAAATAGGTTAGTTTGTAGATAGAATAGTGCATATTCCCTAAAAATTTCATTAAAAAAATCCAATTATTGTAAAAGATATGACGAGTTGAAGACAAAATAATTAAGTTATTTTATATTTCAAATAATTTCGTTTTTTGCGATTATATTAAAAACGAAAAGGGATAGAAATTTTTTATTTTAAAAAAAAATTCGCGTTATTAATTTTCCTATTAAGATATCTAATGAAAACTTTAAAATTCGAAAGTCAAAAAATTACGAGCCGAGGGGCCAACAAATTCTCCGGCGTTTCGCGCGTATCTCCTTTTGATCGCCAAGGGTTCAATTGTAAAATTTTAATTTCCAATTTTTATTAAGAATTATATTATACAGTTGAATTTGAAAATATGTTTTTTTTTATATATTTGATAGCAAATATCGAGTCAATTGATAAAAGAATAAATAACGCGTTAACTACGATTTCCTGGACGTATATCGTTAAGGAGAATAATGAATGCGAGTTTATTATGTATTAATAGTTAAAAAATGCTCATCATATATAGATAAAAATGATACATTAATGTCTATCAGCGTAGATTCAAAAATTTAATGACTTATCCCGACAATTACTCGTTGTATCTTAAGAATATAATGCGTGTAATTAGTTATAAATGCGTTTACATTACGTGTGTTTGTGCGCGTGTATGTATGTCAGGGGGAGGGGGGAACGGGGATGCGTATGTAACAAATTTGTTGACTTAAAAAGATTTCTTTTTTTCGAAAAAATGGCATGTTTTAAAATCTACTCGTTGCTATGTAGAAATGTAGAATCTTGTTGAAGTCTTTTTTACGTCCACCCTAATTTCTTTAGAATTTATAAATTTAATTAAAAAAATGTGGTATTTTAAAAAAAAAATATTTGCGATCTAAAATTTATAGGTTAAACAAATTATTTCTTTGGTTGTTTTTGACGTGGAGTTGCCAGTCAAAACGGCGGTAAAGACAACATTTTTGTGCTTAACCTAATATTTGTGATTCGTGCTTCTCACGAATTGTGTCAGTTGTATTGTAAATATAGTTCCCATTCTTGGGAAAATTTGTGCTGATTATTCCTCTCCAAAGTGCGGCCGCGCGAACTCGCAGCAGGCATGAACCTTGAAGTTGGCATTGAAAACTTTGTAAACTGGTTTTAATTGTTTTTTGAAAACAACAGCATCTTATACCAACGCGTTATTTAATCTGTTATCACTTAACCCGACATATGCCATCAATTGGCTTTCGAAATCGAAAAAATTGCAGCGTGGCATTGTACATGAAGCTTTTCTGCGTATTTGAAAAAAAAAATTTATTCGAATCTCATAAAAACTCTGCCAGAGAAGCAGTTTTAAACATAGAAAGAGGGGCAATTTCTACTGTGTGCCACCCAGCGCGCCTGCAGCTCGCGCTTCCGCTGTTATCTGCGCATCGTCAGAAAAACAAGAATGTCTTTTGTTGTAGTAAGAGTTACTAACTTTTTTTTTTTAATTTTCTCGTGAGGGTTTCGCGCAACAAATAAGCCTAGTCTCATTTCTTTGCGAGATTGATAACATATTTTAAATTGTACATGTTTAAAACAATTGTTAATAAAAATTGGAAATTAAAATTTTACAACTATGGCGCATATTGTATTACAAAATACACATTTTTAGCTCTTATTAAAAATGAAAATTGATAAATTATTTCTACTCGTTTTCAAGTAATAATTAAACAAATAAATTGTTATCAAAAAAATCAACCCCCGATTACTTCCATAATTTATAAAATTTTCTAAAAACGTATGAGGGATTAAAAGTGTACACATACATCTACCAAAAAACATACGTAACTTCAAAATCAGAGACATATATTTTTGAAGTCGCCGTTTTCATTTATTTTGACCCATAGAATAAACAGGATAAATGATTTTGGCTCCTGCGTGACCACGAATCTGAGGTTGGAAATTCCAAATAATGGATGACTTTTTAAAAATAATTATCAAAATCATTTATGGTGGGTTGATGATGCAGAACCGGAAATTGATAGATGTTATAGGTTGCACATAACTTGTACCTCCTAATCTACATTTATATTTTTGGTACCAGTCCACTTAATCGTATTCTATTTCATCGCATCCCACTTCATAGCCTCCGTTTTATCGTCTGGACACTTCATCGTCTACGACACTTCATCGTCTACGACACTTCATCGTCTTGGACACATCATCGTCTTGGACACTTCATCGTCTGGGACATTTCATCGTCTGGGACATTTCATCGTCTGGTACACTTCATCGTCTGAGACACTTCATCGTCTGGGACACTTCATCGTCTGGGACACTTCATCGTCTGGGACACTTCATCGTCTGGGACACTTCATCGTCTGGGACTTTTCATCGTCTGGGACACTTCATCGTCTGGGACATTTCATCGTCTGGGACACTTCGTCGTCTGGGACATTTCATCGTCCGGGAAACTTGTTCGTCAGTGGCTCATCGTCATCGGGGACACTTCATAGTTTCTTATGTTATTAGCTATTCTACGTGCACCAGGTCTTCAGGGTCGCTGGTGGGGTCCGTAGAATTTTATGTTATTAGCTATTCTGCGTGTACTGGGTGTATAGAGTTGCCGATTACGTGGTCTAGGTAGTGCCATCCGTAGCTTTTTATGTTATTAGCTCAAAAACGTGCATCAGGTGTTCAGAGTCGCCGATTACGGGATCTAGGTAGTGCCATCCGTAGCTTTTTATGTTATTCGCTCAAATACGAGCACCAGGGGTTCGGGGTCGCCGATTACGGGATCTAGGTAGTGCGCTCCGTAGCTTTTTATGTTATTAGCGCAAATACGTGCACCAGAGAATCGCAGGTATATATGGACTCGTACAGCTTGAATCCACCGTTGTCCCTATGTCATGGGGAAACTCTGCCCCCTAGACCCCCATCTTGTACTAATTGAACCTAACTAACCCCCTCAGGGTGTTGTAAGGTTTGCGACGCCACGTGCGACTCGGGGAGCTTGTAGTGCAATAAGCAGGGGAAAGTCGACCAAACCCAACCGGGTTGTACCTACTACCCCCTGCTCTATATCTCCCATCACGGTCGGCATTAGGCCACCCTCCTCTACTTATTGCCCTTCACTAGAAAAAAAATTGTGCATACAATCAATTAACCATTTCATGGTATATCCGGAGGGATGCATTTTTCACGTGGGTTTACTCACATCTATTGGTTGGAGGTTAGTCAGACGATGAAACGGAAGGCTATGAAGTGGGGGACGATGAAGTGTCCATAAATCATATTTTTATATTTATAAGTAAATTTATTTGAAATGCATGCAATAGTGATGCTATTAGTTAGATTATAACAATTGACGCTGCTGAAACATTAAATTTATAACAATTATGTCGATGTATTCGTTGGTAATTCGTACAACCACTGAACTTGGCGTACTATAATTCCTCAGAATTACTAGAAGCCTAATATTTTCGATGCATATTTTGAATCTTTTGAATATAATTAAATACAATCCTCGTTTGTTATCGATTTCTAGTTGAATACTACGGAGATATTAAGGATTATCTAATAAGTGCCCCTGTAAACCATCTGTTCTAAGTTAATTAAGCAAAATGAGAATGATCACGTAGATCCGCTGAAGCAATGTCGTTGGTGGCGTTGAAGGAAAGGGGAAAGACGGACAAGGCGCCGGCGAAACAGCGGCGGCAGCGTTAATGCCGTTTAGTATTGGCAATCATCGACGAAATCTGCGGCAAAGCGACTTCCCAACGGGCACGAAAGTCCCGAATGTTTCTAAAACGTTTTTAGAACGTTCCAGAAACGTTCCTAAAACGTTAAATCTCTGCAACATGGATGAAACGTTTATAAAACGTTCCGTAAAAGTTGCAGACATTTTTTCATGGCGTTTTAGAAACGTTTCTGGAACATTCTAAAAACGTTTTAGCAACATTTGGGTCCTTCGTGCCCGTTGGGGTGACTGGCGTCATCCAAGAAATAGAGGCCATGATTGCATGGTTTCGAAAATACCACATCAGAAAGTAATGAGCAATTTCATCATTAAATAATTTATTTTCATAAATCTTAAGTTAACTATAATTTCGGATTTAAAAAATGTTGGTTGTAAGTAATTGCTTCTTCTAAAGTTGTTGTATTTTGACTTTCATTACTTAGAACATCGATCTGAAAACGGGCATGGGTCAGCTACATTCCGCTATTCCAACTGGCGAGATTTTGCTGAGGGCGTTTAGTTATTCTAGAAATTCTGCATAATTTTTTTATCCTGCGAAAAAAAATAAACATTTCGAACTGCAAAATTTTTTCTAATAACTTGGAATGATTAATTCGTGTATGCCGTTTTCACTGACTGTCAGACATAATATATGTATATACAGTCAGTGAAAACGGCATACACGAATTAAACATTCCAAGTTATTAGAAAAAATTTTGCAGTTTAAAAAAATCACCACAAACACATGTGCACGCTGAAATCGTATGCAAAGTTCTTTTTCGTGTTTTTCATATCAACAAACAGAAGATTGCGAAATGGCATACACGAAGCTATTGTTCGAAATGCTTATTTTTTTTCGCAGGATAAAAAAATTATTCAGAATTTCCTGCACGTGGAAATCGTATGCAAATTAGTTTTTGCTGGGTAGTTTCTGATAAAGTTTAAGAATAAAATTTGGCATACGCTAACAGATCGTTCAAAAACACAAGTTTTTGTTACAAACAGTTATTACGTTTGTAACATTGCTGCAGTCGAATGTGGATTAATTATTCGCTTAAAGTTCATGAAATACCCATACAACTTCCCCATTTTATTTGCATACGCGAAGAAATCAGTCACATTTTTTGGTCACTAGCTATTGGTCTATATATCTAAACAAGCTACACGGGATGGTGCAATATCTGTTACTGCAGCAGAACGTTTTTTTTTATAGATATGCAAGTGGATGATTAAATAAACAATGTAAAACTTGTTTACAAGTAAAATAAAAATGATACTGGCACTGTAGAATTCTTAAATTAACCCGACAGCAATTTTAAGACCTTTTCATCGCACTACCTGGGTCAAATATGTCCTGCCGTTTGAAAGTGCTTACTGTTGTGCAATTTATAAACCAGTGCGAAAAATGGGCTGGCAAAGAAAACGCTGAAGAATATGACGCTTGGTATGAGACTCATGCTAATGATTGTTCCGCTAATCATGAAGGCAGTGCTGGGATGATGGAGGTAAATAGTATAATAGAAATGTTTGAGAGATCAGTGGAATATTACAACATCTACTATAAATATTATATCGGTGATGGTGACACAAAAACTTTGAAATTGCTTAAAAATCAAGAGCCATACAGTGATGTTTTGAAAGTGGAAAAAAAAGAATGCGTTTTACATGTCAAAATACGTTTTTACAAACGTGCTAAAGATGCAAAAAAACGACTGACTCAATTGAAAAAGACAAAAAAAAGTTAGCAGAACAAAATGTAAAAGAAACTGCCACGAACAAAAACCGAAAAACTGCATCGCGATCTGCGAAAAAAATTGAGAAAACTGCATCACTTACAAACAACCTAATGCAAGAACTCTCTCTGTATTTTGGACTAGCTGTACTACGAAACAAATATTCTATTGAAAACATGAAGAAGGAAATATGGGCGACTTTTTATCACAAAATCTCCATCGACACTAATCCACAGCATTCGAACTGCCCAGAGGGGGCTGAATCATGGTGCAAATATCGCAAGGCAGAAGCTGCTAAAACTTTGAAAAACTACAAGCACCCTCCAGCTCTATACGAGATACACAAGGGATATTAAACCCTATTTACGAAGATTTGACTTCAAATGATTTACTTTCCTGACGCATCGGAGCGAATACGCAGAACAATAACGAGAGCTTCAATGCATGTGTTTGGCAACTAGCTCCAAAGCATATGTTGGCGGGCAAAAAAATTGTCGAAATTGCTGCATATTGTGCGGCATGCACATTTAATGAAGATTATCAACATTTATTAAAAATGATGGAAACCATGGTCATCTCAATTGGCACAGAAGTAGAACATCTCGCACAAAAGCAAGACGAATCGCGTATTTCCATTTCCAATCGACGCAGCGAGGAAAGTTCTAAGGAGAACAGGGTGGGCATTACCCAAGCAGCAAAATAAGGAATTCTGACCCCAGCCATAGTTGAAATGCCCTATTTAGTAATAAATAGCCAAATTACAACCTAAATTATGTCTTCTAAGTCAAAATGTACTTCAGGTCTATTTCATAGGTTAAAGTAACCAAACATCGACTTGAAAAATGTCCTGATAGTAAGAGAGTATTTGAGGTATATTTTGCAAGTAAAATGAACCAAATTTCAACTTTAAAATCGTCCTGAAAGTTTTTAACAAATAGGTTATATTTTAGTACATATTTTACCAAATATGAACATGTGTTCTGTCTTAAAATTCCAATGGTTTTCAAAAGAAAAGTTAGGAAAGTGAATATGGCTTTGCTAGATTCCCTACTCTGAACTTGAAAGTATGAAGACTTTGTTGCGACCCAACATGCACTTTCAAGGCGATGCAAACTGTCTACGGCAGTAAATTTACCAATACGGCAAGCACTCACTAGCAGTAGTGAATTCCAAACAATTTGTTGGTCGATGAATTACAGAAATAAAATTTGTGAAGGTGTGTATTATTTTTTGACAACTTAACCTGTCAAATGATAACCCAATTTCCTATTTTCGTACCTATTTATTATGATATAAGTCCCAACAAGTACATTATTACTATTCTTACAGTTTTTTACGATGATCTGTCAATGTCGTGTAGAAGCACTATTGATGAAATTATTACTGCGTCTTTTGAGATCCGACTTATGGAATTTGTCAGAGTGTAATCACAGTAAACCTGTGGTGATTTTATGTTTTGGTATATTAAATGAAATCAATATGATCATCAAAAAACAATTTAGATCCTGTAAAATAGTTGATGTTCAGTGAAAGCACTAATGATGAAAAGATCATTGGGTGTGTTGAAACGTGTCGGATAGAAGTTGTCAGAGTGTACTGCGTCACCAAAGCACAACACACTGCAGCATCAATTGGCACTACACTCAGCAAACACATTTGACATTTAACAAATGTTATTTTTCCAATAATTTTTGAATGCTTAAATGTGTTTGACAGATTAACCTTTGATGTTACACCTTTGACAGATTAACCTCTTTTAGTTTAAAATATATATATGATTTAAGGTTAACCTGTCAAAAACAACACTTACAAGAACACAAAGGCCTGTACGGAAATACAATTCGTATTTTCATAATCGCGTTATAAATAGCCGGATAAATAGCTTACGCGCGCGTAGCTATTTTGCGATTAAGTTTGAGCTGTCAAAGATAGTCAAAGTGTCGAGAGTCGTATCGACCAGTTTCGAACTCCCACCGAGGGGTGGCGCATAAGTACTGTATGGAACACGTGCATTGCATGTTCTGACATACTGAAACTTTCTCACAAGCTGTAAGAGCATAAGTAGGTCCGTATATAAGAAAGCAAGTTTCATCGTATCACGAATATTAGTATGTTATGCGTGCGTGCGTGCGAACACTGATCTGTGTATATCATATGGCGTCGAATAATTATAGGCATGTATAGGTAGGTGTGTATCTTAGATCATATAAGCGAGTGTGTGTGATTTCATGAAAATACTTATTTCTGAATACATAATAAATTCAAATTCGGTATGTAGGTACGAACTCGTAAGTTACTTTGAAAATCCGCTCAGAAGTTTCTTTTTTAACCAAGGCATCCACTAAGTCGAAAAGTCTAAATTAGGTCAAAATTACCAAATTATTACTAATATTCGACTTCTTATAGGTCCGTTCTCCCAAATTAGTCTATGCCTTATTAGTCTAAATGCCTTCCATTACCTAATATTTACCTCAAATTTACCGTCTTTTTATTCCCCACTTACCTGAAATAGAAGTCGATTCGACGTTAATCAGGTCAGGGCCGTTAAGCATTTGGACCTATTCGGAAGCCGAATTGACGTAATTTAGACCAATTTTGCTGCTTTGGTAGAAATGCCAGAATGGAGAAAAATGACGTTTATGAGGAAGCTGAAGGCCTAATCTATGGTGCAGGAATCGCTGATTAAGGGTAAGAAGATATTTTTTAAAAAGCACTTAAGAAATATCGAAGAATTCAGAAAAAAACTTTAAACGCGTTTTTCTCAAAACAACGTTTTTCGACCTGGCGGACATCATTTAAAATAATCTATTGCATCGATCGAGCTGAAATTTTTAGGGCATATTCTGCACATGTATAGCTATAGCCACTACCAGAATTAGGATTTTTTATTAATATTTAATACGTTTTTTAAAACAATTTACGCTGAAAAAACATGTAAAAAATTTCAGAAGTCCGCCATTTTTTTTTTTTTGTTGAATATCGTTAATTGAGGTACGGGCTATAGCGACAAGCTTACTTTTCAATAATCAATTTTACTTTTTTGTTTCAGATGCTTGAAACTTCCGGAAACGTGTCTGCTGGCTGAAAATAACGGTCGGTTTAAACAGCTGTACCCACGTGACCTCGCATTAAAAAAAAAAAAATTTTTTTTACACGTATTAAGATACACACTTTTATATGTACATTACTTTGAAACGATATAATAAATTTTTCTATGAAAAAAAAATTCATGAAAAAAGACGCCGAGATCCTAGACTAACTCCTTAATCATACATTTCAAGAGAAAGTAAGTTGCATATATGAATCGATTGTTCAGAAATGGTTAACTTTTTTATAATTTAATTTTGCGTATGCCAATAACTCAAACATTTTCAAAATGTATGCAATTCTTTCTCTTACATATATATAATCGCGATGCAGTTTTTCGGTTTTTGTTCGTGGCAGTTTCTTTTACATTTTGTTCTGCTAACTTTTTTTTTGTATTTTTCAATTGAGTCAGTCGTTTTTTTGCATCTTTAGCACGTTTGTAAAAACGTTTTTAACATGTAAAACGCATTATTCTTTTTTTTTCCACTTTCAAAACATCACCGTATGGCTCTTGATTTAGAAGCAATTTAAAAGTTTTTGTGTCACCATCACCGATATAATATTTATAGTAGATGTTGTAATATTCCACTGATCTCTGAAACATTTCTATTATACTATTTACCTCCATCATCCCAGCACTGCCTTCATGATTAGCGGAACAATCATTAGCATGAGTATCATACCAAGCGTCATATTCTTCAGTGTTTTCTTTGCCAGCCCATTTTTCGCACGCTTTAGGGGAGACTGGGGTTAGTTGGCGGTAAAATTGTTAATCTATTTCTATAAAATGGTGAACAGTATAATTCAATTAATACAATATACCATTTTCAAGGTATAAGGTCTAGCAATAAAATGCCTTGTGTAATATTTTATAAATATTGTTAAAAAGAGAGAAAATGACCAAATAATTGGTAAGTTTTGTCTGAAAAATTTCCAATCAAAGAGGCAACACCGATAAGAGAAGAAAATCCTCTTTTTGCCCACGAGCCATCACCAGCCACTGAGAGATGATTCTTTACGTGGCCTTCTTGCTCTTCTCTTACCGCTTTTTGGAAAACCATTTTAGCAACTGTACTTGCCGCTGTCCAGATATTTTCGACAATCGCATAATAAGCATTTTTAGCAAAACCTTTGCCGATATCCATCAATCCAAGAAAATTAGTTATTCCTTAAAAGCCAATACCAAGCGTACGCATCACAAAAACAAATCTTCGATTGATTTCATACGTATATAAATTATATATTTTCGGACTGTTTGGAATACAAGTAATATTTTTGCACTGACACTGCACAGCTAATAGAAATCCTAAACCTTTTTCTGAACGTTTAGCAAATTTAATGTTCTGTTTACAAGTTTTGCAAATTATAATTTCTTGTAAAGACAAAAATAAAGCGAAGTTTATAATACTGTAACGCACGCTTTGATCGACATTCACTTCAAAATATGTGTCTTTTCGTATCTTTTTAGTCGATGTACTCGTAATGCTTGTATCGTCTTTACAAGTATGTTGATTGCTACGAAATTTTCTTTTTTTTTCACGACATGGTTTTCGATTCCCGAATTTTGTACTCTTTTTATCCATCTTGAACGATTTCTATGCGCACTTTCACAACGTAATAACCGTTTATAGAACGTTACACAAATTGTACGCAACTTTTCTAAATAGAATCGAACACTACATTGTTTCAAAACAGTAATTAGAAGAAACAGATACATAATAAATATGAAGAGGGGCAAGAGGAGTATGTATACACAACACGCAACACAAAACACCTTCAATTGATACGCATTTTTCGACCTGTTGGTGTATTCATAAAATCGGTAGAGCACATTTCTACTTTATCACATGTAACCACTCTGAAATTGATATCAGTGGCGCGATCTCATGCAATTAGTCTTTTATTAACGCTTTAGTTATAAGTTTGTGCGCTCGAGCGGTTGCTTCGCTAAAATTATTGCAGCGCCCTCTTTTTCCACTGTTCAGTTCCGGTGGCACTGTTTGAAGTTCCGATTTCCTTCTTCTCCGAAAACTCGCGGATTTTGAGCACGTTTAGTAAAACGCTCCGAATAATATCAAGTAATTCTTTGTTCCCGAATAAACCATTAATCGCGGTTCAATGTACGAATTCAGTTCACGACGCGAGTGAAGCTGTGAAACCTCTACTTGAGTTCTATTATAATTTATTAAAAATAGTGATTATTAACTGCAACCTCGTTGTCGCTAATCTTTTCCTGCCTGGCACCATCAAAATCTTCCTTTCTCCTTTCACGGAACCGCGTGCATATCATTTGCTGTGACCGTCAGAGAAACACGACCCGTTCTCGACTTTTCTGATCCAAAATGTAGTGTGCACAGCATTTGTACATACATTTACTACAAGAATCAATGATTTAAAAAAAATCGATTTTTTGAAAAAAAGATCCTAGACTAACCACTTAAATAACATTGATTTGACAATTTGCATACGTATTAAGCATGCACCAGACTTTATACAACAATAACCAAATTGTAAAGAAAAATTATGTTTTTGAAATACCAGTTCGGGTATACATCATACTTACTACTAGTACATTACATGATGGGTCATTCCACGTCAACAATATCAAAGTTGTGGTGGGGGTCGCGGAATTCAACGAAAATGAAATATTTGATAGGTGTAGGTGTGGAAAATATCATGGTAAAATATTTTTCGAAAATTTTCAAAATGGCGCCCGTGGCGTATTGATCATTGAATTTCTTTAAATGGCGATATCTATTTTTCTAATCATCGCATTCAAATGAGACTACGCGCATTTTGTTCATAAAATTAAGTACTTTTATTGAAAAATAAAATAATTTCAAAAAAATTTCATTTTCCCAAAAAACTGACCAAAAACATTTTTCAAGTTAAATTTTGGTATTGAGCTCGAGTTGTTTTTTTAAATCTGCTATTTTATCTTGAAAAGAATTATTTCACCTATCATTTTCAAAAATAAAAATGGAGTTTAAAAGTCTCATAATGGTAACGTACGTCTTAAATAATGTTTTGAACTCAACCAATACCAATTTGTAATCGTGACACTTCTAATTTGGTGGAGAGGCAGTTCAATGTGCGTTGAACTCTTAGAGGTCCAACGATGGGCGCCTCACATGCCCATTGAACCCGCGGCACAGCCACGCTGTGTGCCGTCGAAAGCGCAGATGTCGTTACTGCATTTTGGACAGATCGACATATTCTTAAAAGAACTACATAATATTATGTATACATGTGATAAATGTAACATTTGAAATGTAAAATTCTTAAAAGAACTACATAATGTCCGAAATTACTATGTAAGTCAATCGTAATTCATAATAGAATATTTGAACTATCCGTTACCATTGACTTTCATAGTGAATTTAAACATTACACAGTAATTTTCCGTAAAGATTTGTCGAATATCCTAAAATGGCAGAAATGCTTTTTTTTATATTATAATATAAAAAAAAGATATAATATAAAATTTCTCTAAAAGTCTTCAATACACTGAATTTCACCGCAAAAAGTCAGAATTCAGCCACTCTCCTAAAAGTCACACTCATTTTATACTAAAGTGAAATTTCGCTTCTTACTAAATCCTATAATGAAAATAATACAATACTTTAGTGAAAACATCAATAGACTATATAATGCATTTTTATCAATTGTTGTTTGGGATATAATCCCAACAAAGAGTTGCTCGGAGTTGGTTAGGAGAGGGGGCCCTCCCGTTACTGGTTGAACACCCATGCATATGAGGAGGGAGTATACAGGACTCTGAGTCGCTGTTTCTAATTGTGTGTTTGGTTGAATTTCCCCGAAGTCTTGGCGCAATGGGAGATTTCCGTGAACATATAAATAAGCCCGTTGAGGGCATTTCTAATCAGTTTATCGAGAAGATCCTAAGCGATCAGATCTCGAGCGTGTGACAGTGCTTGGGCCAAGACTGCGGGAGGTGCGGACGACTGATTGTGAACCCCGGGACGCCGCTCGGACTTGTCTGTGAGTGAGTAGTAAGTATATAAAATGAGTTCAGGAACAATTAGTCGGTTAATGAATATTAATTAATATTTCCATTTATTTTCATATGTCGTTTATATATTTACATATTTCCATGCGATGTCTGGGGCAGGGCCCGCTACTCGTAGCCCCACTGACGAGTCCGAGAGCGGGCCCGGGACGAAACATCAGCTAACTTGTAATAACTAATACTTGTTTATATGTGCGTGGAACTTCTTACCGGGATTACCGGATAAGCCAACTTTTGTCTTAGGAATAGGCCACCGACGGCTTCTTCATCGATCGTACACCCTTCCCCCGGGGCCAGGGGTGCTCTCTATTTATTTATTGCACTCGCGCCATATACAGTCCACATAAAGACCCTAATTCCCCAAAACAACTATCAATTTTGAGCACTTATTTTGAGGAAGTCAGGCAAACCTTATTATACATGCCTTTCTCAGATTATTATTTAAGTCAAACAAAATACCTTACTAACAAAATACTAGTATTTTTATTTTTTTTAGTAATTTATAAACATTTGTTAGAATAATTTCATTGAATTTTCTTTAATTCGTAAACTCCTTTCTCTAGAGTACTTGTTTAAGGGTACTCATGAGTGTTTTAGTTAGTTCATCATCTAGATATCAGACCTAGAAGAAAAACATTTAATAACACTTCAAAATATTTAGATTACATTATTAATGATATTGTTGACAGGCGAAAACGTTCTCCGATTAGTCGTTGTCGTTACTTGTATCAGCATTAAAAATACCATATAATAATAAACTAAATATATATATGAGGCATTCTTGAATAAAATGTGTTACTTTTAATTTTATGCCTACCGTTGTTTATTAAATAATAATCTTAATAATTACTAGTGTGATCTTCTTTTACACACTGAAAAAAAAGTTTGGCGCGTACGGCAATCTGTATTGCTATCAGCACTATAACGCTATACATAGGAAATGAAATTGGTTCAGGCTGCCTGAATTTTGATTATAGGACTGAATTTGCCAGTAATATTGCTTATTTGAAAGGTGAGACATTAGAAATAAAATAGAATAAATGACTCTAACGGTTATTACACATTTGTGAAAAAAATACGTGGTATTGCTGTAGGAGCAAAACTTTTTTTTCAGTGTACATTACCAATGAAGAATCATTGTAGAGAAACTGTCGTGTTATTACTTTCTAGTGAATTAAACGTTATAAGTTCTAAAAGTATTTAAATGTTTTTATTATATATCGTTGAGGGGAGGTGCCTCGCTCAAAATCAGCTCTGTGAAAATACATCTTTAAAAAAATTGAAAAAATTATTTCTTTAGTAATTTTTAACGGAGAATTCAGTGGTGCTAGAATAAAAATTGTACAAAATTTTTTTTCGGGAGAAAACAAAATGAATTTTTTAAAACCCATGACTGAATTCCTTGTCATAAAAGAAATTCTTCCGCATTTTAAACGAAGTTATTAGTAAAATACATTTCATAACAGGATAACGTTTTCATAATGTTATCATGGCAGTTTAAAATCTTGTACAGGATAGGTAAATTTGTATACCAAATATTAAATCAATGTTATTTACCATCAGTGTTATGGAAAAACATATTCCCAGGTAGAAATAGACGGAATAAAAACCCGGTAAAGCGCTGGTCCAGTTCTGGCACCCGGTACTGATTATCAGTACTGGCAATAATACAGGCACAGTACTGTGTATGGTATAAAATTATGACTGACCGCCGGAGTTGATCAGTACTGGCCCAGCACTAATGGTCAGTACCGTATTTGGTATCAAATGAATATTGATCGCCGGAGCGGATCGTTACAGATCCAGTACTAGTAGCCGGTACCGTATACGGCATAGAATGATAGCTACCTTCGTTGCGGATCAGTACTGATCCAGTACTAGTAGCCAACAATGATTTTTATTTTTTGTACCACTAGTCAGTACTGGGTCAGTACTCAATCAGTACTGACGGTCAGTACATGATCACGATTGCTATACTCTGTCAGTCAGTACTAGACATCTTTAAATGCCGGTTTTGGCCAGTGCCAGCCCAGTACTGACGGGCAATACTGCAACTCTGGCAGTCAGTATTGTGACAGTTTCACGCCGATACTACGTTGGTACTAATTTCGAGCTAGGTTGCATTTGCAAATTAATTTTTTAATGTTATTGGGCGACAAGAGTATTTTACTAACTAATTGATGATTTTAGTCACAGATTCCGAGCGCAGTACATATGTTACATGTATGCAAATAAATATACTATTATGTTATCAGTTAATCTATAAATAGTAGAAATGGCATACGTGAATTTATCATCCAAAAATGTACTTTTTTTTTACAATGTTCAAATTATTTTTAAATGGTTCTGCAATTTGAAAACGTATGCCGATCATTATATTAAGCTTAAATATCATAAACTTTATGATACATTTTCTTCCGAGTACGAATTAATTGTTCCATGTTATTACAAAAAAAAGTTCAGTTTCAAAAATCACCACAAGCACATGTGCACGCTGAAATCGTATGCAAAGTTACTTTTCGTGATTTTCATATCAACAAACTGAAGATTGCGAAATGGCATACACGAAGCCATTGTCCGAAATGCTTATTTTTTTCGCAGGATAAAAAAATTATTCAGAATTTCCTGCACGTGGAAATCGTATGCAAATTAGTTCTTGCTGGGTACTTTCTGATAAAGTTTAAGAATAAAATTTGGTACGCTAACACATCGTTCAAAAACGCAAGTTTTTGTTACAAACAGTTATTACGTTTGCAACACCGCTGCAGTCGAATGTGGATTAATTATTCGCTTAAAGTTCACGAAATACCCATATAACTTCCCCATTTAATTTGCATACGCGAAGAAATCAGTCACACTTTTTGTTCACTAGCTCCTGGTGTAATACCTGTGTAAGAGATATTTAGATTATATGCAGGTAAGTTTTAGGCTGAGTCTATATCCTCGCATGGAACGACTCCCACCGAGCCTCCCGGCCCCCCTGCGCCCGATACTACCCGCTAACCTAACCGCGAGAGGGGAATCACGGAGTACGCGCGGTGGGAGGCATTTCGTTCGTGGAAATAGACATTCCCTAAGTTTTAGGGCGGTATGGGTAATAAAGCATACATCTTTGGTGTATTAAGGTAATTTTCTTTTTTTTTTTTTCTCGGAAAGGTATTTGGTGACCGCTTACGTCTTTCTTTTCGACAAATATGTCTAAAAATATTTAAACGGAACAAAAACAACAGCGTATATGGCATTTCAAATTGAAAATGCATTTTACTGGAATATATTCAATTCATTTTTTTAATAGTACATTATGTAACACGGAGGCGAAGTACGTTGGTCTTTATACGACGAGTGGAAGTTTCGTATACGAGACGTAGGCGAGTATATGGGCATTTCCAATAAATCTGTCATTTTTCTTGAAGAAATAATTGGAAAATAAATGGTTATGCATATGCTTGAAAAAATTTGTACACATTATATGTTTAAAAAGATGAAGTTTTTTCATATTGAACGTTTGTTTACACCTTGCGCGCACTTTTTACAAGTAATTTTTATTATAACCGCGATTTTGGTCGGGTTAATAAATAAGATTTTTAAATCTAATTAATAAAATAAAAATTTATTTACAATCCAAAATTAATAGAAAATACAGTAAAAACAATAAGAATAAGAATGAAAAGGGGCAAGCAAAAAGGTATTAATGTAATTGGGGTTCGCGATTCGACTCAAAGGGGGAATTTCTTAAAAATATGACCGAAGTAACCGGAAAAAAAAAAGGAGAAGGAAAATTATGGGGAACGCGACTTAAATCTACTTACTTAATTCTCAATTATTCACAAAATCTTAAAATCTGGAACGCACTAAACACTATCCGAAAACACAAATATTTTATACAATAAATTAAAATTAATAAAATAGAACCGCAGACGCAAAGGAAAATAAAAATATATATGGAAAATAATCTCAAATTGAAACGCAAAATTGATACGCAAAATAATAGGAACGCAACGCAATGGGACGCAAAATTGGAGTGTCTCTCAAATGCCGTTGACATTTCGCACTTCGAATCGGAAAATTACCCCTTCTCCCTAAAACTAATTAGATTTTTGGAGCCGGAAATACGTTTCGCGGGTATCGGTACGCAATTCGAGGGAAAGGGAGAGACGGTAAAAGATATAGGGAAGTACATGGGCAGAGATAAGGGGCAACGCAATGGAATAGAAAGGGACAAGCAATCATGTATGGAAGGGGAACTCTAATATTATATGTTGATAATAAGTATACGTATATATGGGACGGGTACGGTGAATAAGTGCGAAGAGTGAGGCCTTATGGTTGTTGTGGACAGACTGGACGTCCATTCTCCTTTAAGATACCATATGCTTTTTCCTCGCTCGGCGAACTTCTCGACTTGCTTGGCAAATGTCCTGGATTCGCTAGGCGAATCTATCGATCAGGAGTATCGTATTACTGATAAATGGGGTGCTTGGCCCCGACTCTGTAGGATTGTGCATGGAGTCTGAGCCGAACTGGACCTAGAGGGAGAGAGAGGGAGAGGGAGAGAGAGCGAGAGATAGAGAGAGGGAGAGAGAGGGAGAGAGAGGGAGAGAGAGGGAGAGACAGGGAGAGATAGAGAGAGAGAGATAGAGAGGGAGAGGGAGAGAGAGGGAGAGAGAGGGAGAGAGAGGGAGAGAGAGGGAGAGAGAGAGGGAGAGAGAGGGAGAGAGAGGGAGGGAGAGGGATGGAGAGGGAGGGAGAGGGAGGGAGAGGGAGGGAGAGGGAGAGAGAGGGAGAGAGAGGGAGAGACAGGGAGAGATAGAGGGAGAGGGAGAGGGAGAGAGAGGGAGAGAGAGAGGGAGAGAGAGAGAGAGATAGATCTGCCGTTCTGTCGTTCTGTCAATGGATGTTTAGTGCTGCGTGACGAATGTGATATTGGCGGAAAGAGATTCTCGCAAATTTGTATACCGGAGATGAGCGAGAATGACCAAGAATGACCGAGATGTGTGAAAGACAAGGTGAACGAAAACGGTTTTCTATCTGTTCGCGGAAATGTGTCTTGATTGTATCGTGTAATGAAGGCACTCATCTGAACAACCAGACTGCTAAAAATGTAAACAACTGGCGTCCTTGCCGCCGGACGCCAGCGCGGCCAAACTGACCAACATTTCCGATCCCACTCAAGGCGCGTTTCTTCTCCCACCGCTTTCCGCCGCGTCACGCGAGACTCCGCCTCTCGAGCAATCACGCGAGCAGGGATACCGCGAAAGTTGACTGCCGGCGCGCTGCTACGCGGAACTCGCTTCGTTTCAATTATATGCACGCAGTGGATTTGGATGCTTGGATCTTCTCAATGTACTTTATTCAATATTTCGCTTTTATTATAATTGAACAAAACATAATAGCTGTTCATTTTTCTATGAGACGTATTATTTTCTAGTATACTAGACGCGCTAATAACATTAATCCGCATTCATTTTCAAAATCGTATTTTCGTATGATATAGTTTCATGAATCTTTTTTTTTACAATTTTAATATATTTTTCATGGCCACAAAAAATATCTTCAATCCATGTCTTTTTATCTAGAGCGGGAATTCAATGAATCATTTCCATTTATTCCTTCAATCTATTTCACCATTAAAATCTACTTTTGGACTCATAAAATACAGAAAATTCACATTTTTGATATGAAAACATAAATTCATGCAACATGCTAATTTCACTGAATTTGCATTAATTTTAAAAATTGTAGTTGGTATTGAATTTCAATAATCTTTTCTTCATAATTTTGATTTATTTTTATATTTGTGTCTTTATAGTGCATTCTCCTGGTCGTTTTTCTTCGTCAATGTTGACCTTATTAATTTTTAGTTCATTTTAGTTAAGTTAAATTTATTTTTAAAAATATCATTACGATTTAATAATCATAAAATTTGAAGTTATGAAAAGAAAGGAATTAATTGCTTCAAGATGATTGTGAGCTGGAATTTAATTTTCAGTTTTGGGATGGATCAGATTTTGGAATAAATACTTTTAAACGTCCTTTCGGAAATATATTACAGGTTGGACAGTAATGGCAGATATATAAGCTGTATGATTTACTTGATTGATAATCCCAATTAATTTGCTATTCTGATCCTTATCTTAAAAAGAAAAACAATTATTTCATGCTCGCATCCTCGTTATTTAGATTAATTCATTTAAAAGGGAAATAGTTAATTTTAAAAGGGATAATAGTTAATTTTAAAAGGGATAATAGTTAACTTGAAGGCCTCAACGTTTTATTATTGTATGCATATATGCATTTCAGAGTCATATTTCCAGTGGATCGTTAAAAATCCATGATAGACATACCATATAATGTCCACTAAAACGATTATGGCGTTGAAATTTGTTGAGAATCTCAAATGTTGTCTAAATTTTTAATTACGAAATATAATAATAATATACTCAGTTTGCTTGAATTATGTAAACAGAATGGTTGTAAGAACAGAAATTGCCAAACTAATTTTGTAGATTAGAAATGAAAGATTAAATATGAAAAAACGAATGCCAAAGTTACTGAAACCATTACGAGAAAAAAACACAAAACATTAAAAGAGTCTATTTTAATACAATATAATTAAATTATAATAATATGAAAGATAGCTAATAATATTATATCACAAACATTTCTATTAATTGGAATAATATTAAACTGTATAAATCTTTGTCAATTCTCAATTAATTATCTGAAAATTGTCTTTAAACCGATTAACTACGTAATGTAGAAAAACCAATGATTTAATTAGTTTAATTTTTTAGGAGTAAAGTTGTTCCACTTCATAGGTTACGTTGAAAAGAACCGGATACAAAAGCGTATGTACACTGGAGAAATAAAATAATACATTGCATAGAACAATCACTAATGAGTATTATCTGTTTAATTATAAGACAATAAAAATTTGTATTAAAGCCCATTGACAAACGCTGGCATCCATATTACCATAGGGCAATATCGAATATAATTTATGGAATTATGTCATATCATACACATCAATCAATTTTGTATACTTTATGAAATGGTTTACAAATTTACGAGTAGAATAAATGCAAGAAATAAGTAGCAATTATTCATAGAATTTTGAATTTAAATAGAAAAGATATTTCTTAAATGTTTCTTTTCCATATTCAAAATCCTCAAAAGAAGAATAGACCAAAATTATAAAGTAACGATTAATGAAATTTGATCACATTATGAAAATACAGTTTATAAAATTAGTGCAAATTAATTAAGTTATTACGTAAATTATAACAGCATGCACACAATACAGTAAAATTAACACATTGCATGAAATTGTATTCTCATATCAGAAAAGTGAATTTTGTGTATTTTATTAACCCAAAAGTAGATTTTAATGGTGAAATAGAATCAAGAAATAAATAAAAATGATTCATTGAATCCCTGCTTTAGATAAAAAGATATGTATAGAAGATATTTTTTGTTTTCATGAAAAATATATTGAAATTATAAAAAAAAAGATTCATGAAATTATATCATACGAAAATGCGATTTTGAAAATGAATGCGGATTTATGTTATTAGCGCGTCTAGTATACTAGAAAATAATGCGTCTCATAGAAAAATGAACAGCTATTATGTTTTGTTCAATTATAATAAAAGCGAAATATTGAATAAAGTACATTGAGAAGATCCAAGCATCCAAATCCACTGCGTGCATATAATTGAAACGAAGCGAGTTCCGCGTAGCAGCGCGCCGGCAGTCAACTTTCGCGGTATCCCTGCTCGCGTGATTGCTCGAGAGGCGGAGTCTCGCGTGACGCGGCGGAAAGCGGTGGGAGAAGAAACGCGCCTTGAGTGGGATCGGAAATGTTGGTCAGTTTGGCCGCGCTGCCGGACGCTTGCTATCTTCGTACGTGGGCACGGCAGTCCTTTGCAGTCCTTTGTAAGCAGTCGTCCGACAAGGAACCGCAATCGTTCTCGAAGTTAATTAGCTGCGGATCATATTTACCCCCTTTTTTAATTCCTATCCGACAAATTAACAATGGTACTTATATTGGTGCGACAGAGAGCACATCTTAAGTAAGCGGAAGAAAGACCTCTTCTCTCCCACCATTTACGCACACCTATATACGGTTGGTATGCCGGACTGTACTATACGCACCGAGTTTTCCATGTGTCCAGCACTGAACTGAACGGGATAACTACACGGAAAGAAGTCGTCACATATACACTCAGGGGAGCGCGTGCGTAGTCTTCGCGTTTGCCACTATACGCTTTGTCTCTCCATCCAGAGTGAGCATCAGGTTTTCGAGTGCACACTAGCATCAAGAGTCTTATAAATATGCTGAAGTCTTTTCAATTTCTTGACATGGCGATTAATAAAGAACCTCGAGTCGGGGCGGGCATGAACAAGAATTTCGAAAATTTCAAATTTTCAAAATTTTTAAAATCTGCTGGCATGTATGTATTAGTCGGCTCGAGATCATCCCCCCCTATCCGTACACCCCCAAAATTTTGTCAGATTTCGCGTATCTCTCACCGTTTTCGAGATATTCAAGAATTTTGGAAATTCTGCCGAGTAAAAAGCTAGTCGATCCGATAATTGCTCCCCAAGAGTAGATCATATGGTCTCCTAATGTGAATGGAAATATAGGTAGCTGTGAACATCTAACGTAATAAATAAGCAACTCTCCGGGCAGCTTTTTCGTAGTGTTTTGGTTTGTTTTGTTTTTTAAATCATGAAATGAGATATTCTTCGTTTTAGACCATGCTCATAAAACGTTCAGAATTAATATACGTATAAAATGATACAGGAAATGATAAATAAGAAAATTATATGTTTATGCAGAAGATAATTGGCCGAATCCATCTCAAATCATGCAGGTCGACCGATGGCTTGTTCAGAATGAACTTGATGATCAAATTTGGTTTCGCTTTGTAAAGTATAAACAAACATTCACATAAAGGACACTCACATATACTATTTCGGATTAAGACGTAACAGATATAAATTTATTCATTATACACACGGAGAGAAATCTGAAAGGATGAAACTGTAGGTATTCCTTCGCCACTGTACTAAGAGTTGGTGCTGGTTCTGCACCATGTGTCGAGTGATATCAATGTAAGAAACCCACAGTCTCAGACTGTGAAAACGCTTAGGATGAGACTGCAAAACTGCGATGCTTTCTTCGAGGCTTTCTCCCGCCTAAATTTTACTTTTTAGACTAGGGCTCTCCGGGACTTTTTTGTAGGAAATTTCCTCCTCTACAAAAAAGGTTCAGTAAATTTTTGCTCTATCTTGCACCATTTTCGATACGGAAGCGATAGAACGAAGAACATCGAGTTTTTAAAACAAAAAATAAACATGGCGTCGGACGCTGAATACGTTGTTTTTCCTTACCGTAATTTCCGTGATTGCAACTATGACAATCTAACTCAAGAACTAGAAAGGGCATTCCGGAATGACATCCCTAACTTGTACAGTGACAATACAATGTCGTCTCCTGATCTTCAAGAAACCCTGTCGCGTTTCTATGGTGCTATCGACTCGATGCTGGACAAATATGCGCCCATCGTGACACGATCCTCGAAGCGCCCTCATGCACCATGGATAACGCCAAAGATTAAGCGGCTAATTAAACAGCGCAATTCATTGTATCGTAGGGCTAAACGTTTGCGTAGTGACCCTCTCATGGCGCAATGTCGTCAATTGCGTAAAACCATTAGGGCATCGCTCCGATTATCCAGAGAAGAATACATATGTGGTATTTTGGAGGGGATCACGGACCAAGCTGGGATGTGGTCTGTGTTAAAAAAGTTCGGATTGGCTGTGCCTTCTTCACAGTCTGCATTGAACCACTTCTCCCACGACGCCCTGAATCAGCATTACTCTCAAGTTGCTTCTGTGCATGCACCATGTACTCGTGTGCAACTGATGCAGATTCTGGGAATCAATCGTGATGTGACATCAGCAACTTTCTTGTTACCAACGTTGCGAACTGACGAAGTACTAAGAAGTATCACTGCCTCGTTCTCCAAATCAAAAGGGCTCAGTCCAGATGGTTTGCAACTGCGTCATCTGCATAAAATCTTGCCAACCATTGTACCGCCATTAACTGCCATTTTCAACATATCCTTGTCCACAGGGGTTTATCCACCCTTATGGAAGCTATCATATATCATCCCGCTCAATAAAATCTGCAACCCTTTAACACCTAGTGATACACGTCCAGTGGCTAACCCGCCCCACATCGCTAAATTGTTGGATGCCTTAGTAACTAAGAAATTCGTTGACTTTTTAGAGTCTAATAATCTACTACATCCACGGCAATGCGGATTCAGACGATTTCATAGTACGCAGACGGCGTTACTGAAAATTTTAGATGATATACGGCAAGGAATAAAACATGGGTTTGTCACCATCCTTGTGCTTTTTGACATCTCTAAAGCTTTCGACACTCTCAATCATCCACTCATTCTAACCTGTCTACGCCGGATTGGATTTGATGACATAGCTATTAAGTGGATGCATTCTTATCTTAGTGGTCGATCACAAACCATTCGCGGATTGGATGATTCGCTGGCACAGATAGTCACTACTACTACCTCAGGATTCCCGCAGGGTACAAGCCTCGGTCCCATTCTATTTATTATCGTATTCAACTCATTGTTCTCGCGACTTTACCATTGCCAGAACACAGCTGTAGTGTTCGCAGATGATACGCAGTTTTATCTAACATCTCCGGCGAGTCGTATTCATGAAACAATAGCAAATCTGAATAGTGACGTTAAGTCATTTTTCGAATGGACGCAAGAATGTGGATTCACGCTTAACACGAAGAAGACCAAGGCCATTATATTTGGTTCCAGGCAAAACCTCGCTGTCTTAAAAACTATGGCTGTTCCCCCTACACTCGTTAATGGCTTCGCGGTACCATACGTCGATGAGGTCAAGGATTTAGGCGTCTTTCTTGCCTCTGATCTGACATGGAATCGTCACGTGGCTTCTATTAGCTCCAGGGTACATTTCGTATTACATCGCTTACGTTTCAGGGGTTCAATGCTCCCCCCTTGTCTCAAACTCTTGTTGGTCAACGTCCTCGTCTTGCCACACATGGACTATGCATGTATGGTGTTTAAAGATGCATCAGGCTACTTGCATACAAAATTGTGTAGACTTCTGAACAGCGCCTTGAGATTCGTCTATCAACTCCGCAGGGATCAAAGCCTCACACCCTTCTGGCTTAAAGCAAATTGGTTGTCGCATGAGGATCGGCTAAATTATTTTTTGGCAACTTTGACCTACCAAATTCTGTCGACCTCGCAACCTGCATATCTTCACAGCTTATTTGTACCTTTTCCCTATTCGCGACGTCATTCTCCTCGTTTCACTAATTCGACTTTCCAACTCCCGGTTTGTCGTACTGAGTATTACAAGAATTCATTCTGGATTTCTGCCATTACCTTTTGGAACAGTCTTCCTCCGAGGAATGCACTAATTTTGTATTTGCGGAGAAATCAAGGTTAAAAACTTGCTAACATTTGCGGAGTACGCAGTAAACCATTAATAAAATGGCATAGTTCTTGCGTTTGCGTTTCCGAGCGTGATTTGTCGCGAGATTATGTGTACGATTGCGATATTTTTATATTTTTTTGTAAAAGCTTTTATTCACAATTTAAATGTAGATTTCTTTATAGCTAAACATTGCGCATACGTAGCATTAGTACATTAGTTTCTAGGTTCTCATACCGAAGTAAATAGCTCAGGCAGTCAGAGTACTCCCTAGTTTAGTTTTGACTTGTTTAAGTATACTTAGTTTAATTTAAGTTTCAATGTGCTGTAAACTTTTTTTGTACTTATTTTTGGTGGCACACGGTCCAAATTGACCAGTGCCTAATAAACGTTATCAACATCAACATCTCAATAGAACACATTTCAATTATATCCGATGGAGCTGCAAGCCATTTCAAGAACAGATACCAGCTGCATAAAATGAAAAAATCAAGCTGCAATAAAAAATGGATATTTTCTGCAACAGGCCACGGGAAAGGTGCTGTTGATGGAGTAGGTGCACTGAGAGAAGTTTAGGGTAGCAGGTACCCTAAGCTAGGAGACGGGCGGTCCGAAAAATAAAAACCGCAATTAAACCGCGATTAAAAATTGTGGGCGTTAAATTAAAATTTCTTTTCTTTAGCACCATCTTTGTTTTAGCTTTAAGAAAGTGTATATACAACTTCTGCAGGGTTAAAGTATTCAATGATATTAAAAAACTCGACTGAAGTACAAAAGTTGGTGTTATTTTCATACTAACGCTTCCGTCGTGAAAATGGTGCAAGATAGCATAAAATTGTACTAAACCTTTTTTATAGAGCACGAAATTTCCAACAAAAATGTCACGGAGACCCGTAATCTAAAGTCAATAGTTTAGCCATAAATAATGCTTAAAGTTGCATCGAAAATTTTTGAGGTTATAGATCGGTCACCGTTGACTTCTAAGATGAAATTATGTCGTTATTTGTGGCTAAACAATTGCCTTTAGACTAGGGCCCTCACTGACTTTTTTTGTAGGAAATTTTGTGCTCTACAATAAAGGTTTAGTACAATTTTGTGCTATCTAGCACCGTTTTCGATACGGAAGCGTTAATATGAAAATAACACAAATTTTTATATTTCAATCGAGTATTTTAATATAATTAAATACTTTAACTATGTAGATGTTGTATACACACTTTCTTAATGCTAAAACAATGATGGTGCAGAAGAAAAAAATTTTTATTTTAACGCCCACAATTTTTAATCGCGGTTTAATCGCGGTTTTTATTTTTCGGACCGCCCGTGCCCTAGCTTAGGGTACCTGCTACCCTAAACTTCTCTCAGTGTGGGTTGGTGAAGCATTATGCATCGACTCATAACCTGCAAAACCCTGAATTTAAATGCATTCAAAATGCAGACTCTTTTGTAGAACACGTTAGCAAATATACATCATCTATACCATTGATTCACTTAAAAAAAGAGGCTGTAGAAGAGTTTCGCCTTGTGAAATTAACGGAGTGGGCTGAAGCGAAAGAGTGCAAGGGCAATCAAAAAAGGCATATGTGGAATACTTTAGTGACTCAAAAGGAAACTAAGTGCTACACAGCAAAAACGGCCAATCATCCATGGAAGATAATTCATCACGAGGATGCACCAGGAAATAAATATAATGCACTAAAGCGAAAGATTTTTTCTCCTCAGAAACGAAAAAATACCAAATGAAATTTTTAGGGTAAGTTGCACGTATGATTATCTATAAATCTTGAAAATTTGCAGAAAAAAAAGGTGGGGTTTTCGAGAAAAAATTTTTTTTGTTTAAAAAAAAAAACGATTTACTGTTGTTATTTATTGACATTTTTCACTTTATGAGGCCAACTTTTTAAAAGTATAAAAAAATGAAACAAAATAATCCTAGTCCCGACTGAAAAGCTTTAAAATTGAGCAAGATACTTGAGCAAAAAATTTGTTTTTTGGGCACAATCTTACATCATTCGGAAAAACGCCATTAAATTTTTTACGAATATATAAAAAAACACCTGTTCCTTTATTTTTCAATTAGAATAACATATTTCATCACGAAGTTCATTCTGAACAAGCGATCGGTCGACCTGCATGATTTGAGATGGATTCGGCCTTTTACAGACAAAAGTATCGTAGAGCACCTGATAAAATACAAAATAATATTGAAATTGATAAAAGGTTCAATACTCACTCTTCATCTAAGTCTTCCAAAAGTCGTAAAAAATGGGGTTTCAAATTATTGGCTCAAATAAACTTCCGTATGTTCATAATTGTCACAATTATGAAATTTGTTGTTTATGAAAAACAATTATGAAACAAGTATTTGACATACGTATTCAACAAGTGTTATTATTTGTAGCAGTTGTTACTAGATGATTCGTGGCATGCGTTCTATTCGCCCCATATACGCACTTGTATACAACTATCATCTTCGACCCTCTAAACGACGAACGATCACAAAATGTATACGCGACGCATACAAAATATAGATGTATACGTTCATTAGCATATGTTTATTGTATGGTGTAGCTTGAATACAGTACGTATACTATCGTTTTATTCTACTAGTAGATTTTAAGGCACTTTATTGTATTCTTTTCAGTCGTAAATCATAAAGCGCTACTTGCATGATTGCAAATTGTTGAGCATTTATTGTTTTTGAGGTCGCTGAATACGAATCTGGTGTCATATTCTCAAAATTCAAAGTGGCGCATTCAATATGGCGGATGAAACATTGGAAATGTTGACAAATCCACATAAAAATAGCTACTTTGGCGGTTTTTGTGGTCGCTGAATACGAATATATTTCTGTGTAGGTTTGGAATATCATATGAGAAAGTAAGCTAGCATGATGCAATAAGATGCAGGAGCGTTATCTGAGATACTAACAGCGATCATGGGAGTTCGAGGGTCACATCTGGACCTTAGTCACATTAGGTTCGTGGAAAAATAAATTTTCCTGTTTTATTCTTAATGTTGATCTAATACAACAAATCTATATAATTAAATTGTATAAGTTTTTTTAAAACTCTTACAAACCGGTATGAATGTATAAAGTCAGCACGAAATTAGGGCTTTGAGGTTATTGCAGTAGGTTAGCAGACACATCTGATAGCAAACATGTCTGTTATACGGATTTAGCCATTCAAATTTTCCAATTCCTGGGTTCGGTTCAGCCGGTATTTATTACTGGGGATGCCATAGTTAAGTACCTGTGTACATGCAGGCTTTCGTCATTGGTTATTTCTAAGTATTGGATGTAGATAAGATGAATGTGCTTAGTCCCTTAATGACCACAGTCCTTACCTGAAGGTCTAGTCTAGTTTTTGGCTAAAGGTCCGGTCATTCTCAGTTTCTCAGTTGCTCCGTAAGGTTCAGTCATTTGATCTCTTTCCGCAATCAACGCAGTGTTTCCGCTCCCGATAGTTTGAAGAGACATTTCAACAATTTTCTCTGCTAAGTGACAAGTGATTTCCTTCACCCTAGGAAGAGACACATCAACGACTCGCCGAAAATTCAAAATTTCCAGATTTCTTTGGCAGGCTTACATTTTCCGACTTATTGAAAACATTCAGCAAGGACGAGTTGTCAGACGTCAAGAGTTCAAACATCATTTGCACCAGTTGAAAAAACTAAAATAATGTCTGGTAAGTATCGTAATATACTACTTATATCATCTTGTGTCCAGCTCTAATTGTTGTCAGGTAATTGAAGTTTTATGTTAACTTATATTTCGGATAAGCAAACAAATTTTTTTACGTCCGGAAAACCTCGCATCCCATTCCGCCTTATATATATCATATTTTAAGGATTATAAACACTTGTACCAATGATTTGTTTTGTATAGATAACATTTCCGAAATGACCACGATGGGTGCGGAGAATATGTGCAATTGCGAAAATACGGTCGTCATCGACATCGATTTGCTGGATGATATTCTAGATGTCATCGGTGATGATGCTGTTGCTACATCAACAACCAATGATTTACCACCTGGAGTCGGAGAAGAGAAGAATTCACTGGAATCCAGTACTCAATCAGTTGAGAATAACAGCAAATCACCAGTTGAAAAAACTAAAATAATATCTGGTAAGTATCGTAATATACTATTAATATCATCTTGTGTCCAGCTCTAATTTTTCGTATAAGTAAACGAATTTTTTTAAGCCCAAAAAACCTCACAACTCATTCCGCCTTATGTATATGTATATGGTATTTTAAGGATTAAAAACACTTATCCCAATGATTTCTTTTTGTATAGATATTATTTCCGAAACGACCACGATGGATGCGCAAAATATCGGCAATTGTGAAAATACTGTAGACATCGACGTCGATTTGCTGGATAATGTTCTAGATGTCATCGGTGATGATGCTATTGCTACAGCAACATCCAATGATTCTCCATCTGTAGTCGGAGAAGAGAAGAATTCACTGGAATCCAATACGCAATCAAATATTGAGAATAGCAGCAAATCGTCAAAATTGCACGAGGAAGTTAGTGATGCAAATAACGAGGAATGGATAAACTTGGAGGGGTTTATCTTTGATACACGGTCACCCTTCGAACCTAATAGACCCGTGGAAATTGTGCATGATGATTGGGAGGATATATGTTTTGACGACGATTTCACTGCAGCAGAGACCGAGATTTTCAAAAAACCACAACCGTTGAAATGTGAAGAATGTCGTCTTCTTTTTAAAAAGAACATTCATTATCAACGACACCTAAAGTCTCGTCGTCACCTGATGAACCAGTTTCGTTGCAACCGATGCAATCTGTTCATTAGTAGAAAAGACTTTTTCTTACGGCTGCATCCGTCTCGTTGCAGAAGAATCTCGTTGTTATACCCGGGTAGAATTTGATTAGAATATTTGTCAATTAATAAATTGAAAATTATATTATGAATATCTCATATATTTTTAAATAAAGAATATTTGTATCCTGAAAAAGTTGACGTTATTTATTTCATCGCATCTAGACCAAATAATTCAAAATAAGTTAAATCAGTAATGCTTTGATACGTTAATATTTTAACGTTGTGATAGATTCGGATAACCTCCCAGACAGCCTGATCTGCTGCATATTGCCGCATATAAGGGAAAAGTCAGGCGGCGAGTATGTCGTCAGAAATACGGATTATGCGTCCCCACACAGACAATTCTCCCCTGCCGACTAGTCTGCGGCGATTCTGACGCATTTCTGCCGTAGAGATTACATCCGTTTTCGTGCGTCTTTAATCCCTTCGCCGACCCTTCTAATCTCTTCGGCGGAAATGCGTCAGAATCGCCGCAGACTAGTCGACAGAGGATAATTTCCAGCAATTTTTCTGTCTGTGTGATGGCGCATAATCCGTATTTCTGCCGACATATTCGCCGCCTGACTTTTCCTTATATGCAGCAATATGCAGCTAGCTGGTTCTCTAGGCTCATGCTGTCTTCGTATGTTTTTATAATGAAAGGTTCATATTCTGTTTGCGAAATAACGAACATGTCGCTTTCTTACAAGCTCTTTACGCTGCAGTGTGCATTTGGCAGACACTCACTACATAAAATAATGTTCGCCATATTGCAAACATCAAATGTGAATGTCACCCCCTCATTCGGCTCGACCAGCAATATTCTCAGAAAAACTTTTACAGACTTGAATCGAAAACTACTACAGTCGAGCCTACTTTAACCCATAAACGCCGAGGTGGTAAGAATTTATACGTGTTTATTTATTATGTTATCGTTTCAAAGAAATAATGCAATACCTTTACTCCTACGCAATATTTGATGTTCTTTCAGAATCTGAACTCAAAAAAAATATGATCGATTTAAACATGAAAAAGGTAAACATTTTTTAACAAGAATATTTTCACATTTGTCTTCACAATGATAGCGCAAAGGTACCAACTTTTTACTATGATCAAAGGTGATCATGGCACTCCACACAGCGTTTTGGGGATATGCGGCCTGATTACCGAGCCGGAAATCTCACAAAGTATTGAGTGTCGCTCAGATCGGTTATAAGGCATAGTTAGCAGCCTTAACGGAAGGGTGTATGAGCAGAGCCTCTGCCTCGGGTTTCCAAGGTACACCTTTTTTGTAATTTTTACGAGCATTCGAAAGAAATGCATTCAATGGAAGCAGTGTAAGTGCAGCGTGCCGTACACATGACCTGTAGTAGTTGATTAGACCGAGAAAGCGTCGAAGATTCGAAATGCTCTTGGGCTTAGGGTAGTTAGCAATTGCCTCAACTCTATGAGGTAATGATTCGAAACCATGCTGATCAATTAAATAACCTAACTTTGATTTGCTAAATTGGCATTTATTTACATTTAATCGAAGATGTGCCTTGTTAAGACGATCGAAGACGATTTTCAGATGCTCCTCGTGTTCCTCGAGTAAGAAAGATGAAACACGGATGTCATCTATATAGGAAAACACAAAGTCTGGATCGCCTAGAGATTAAAAAATATTGACCTGGAATGTTTCGCCGGCGTTTCTTAGTCCGAAAGTCATAAATTTGAACTCGAATAACAAAAACGGTGTTATTACAGCTGTTTTTGTGATATGTTCAGGCTCTACTGGGACTTGATGGTAGGCTTCGAAAAGATCAAGTTGTGAAAGAATGATTTTGCCAGATAAATTGACAGAATAGTCCTGGAGGTGTAGCACCGGGAATTTATCCTGGGTTATCGCATTTAGACGACTGCAGTCACCGCATATTCGACAGGAACCGTCCTTCTTTTTCATTAAATGTAGAGGACTATCCCAAGGGCTACAAGAAGGACTACAAATTCCCAAGTCCACGAGTCGTTTGAACTCAGCCGTGGTGGCTGTCAGTTTGTCTAGAGGTAGTCTACGTGGTCGTTCAGAAACGGGACGCCTTGAAGTGCAGGTTGTTTTGGGATTGAACAATCTTAAATGGAATATTGTCCACTAAGATTTCCGGGAAGCATAATAAAATGTTTGCGAACTTGGACACGGCATCTATTGATCGTAAGCGCTTGCACTTTGAAAAAGAAATAATATACTATTACAAATAAAAAGGCATGCTAATTAGGTCTATACTTATCTAGAAGATAATCGTCACCTAAATCAAACACGCCCATGAAATAGAATATAAAATTGTTTTCATATATTTTGTTTTATAATGCATTTCTTTTCTATTTTTCAACTATCTTAACCAAATCACACTCATAAGTATCTTGAAATTATATCAACATAATATATTTTAAAGGATTCAAACATAAAACCACTCAGTATTTAGTACGTAAATAGGAATTTAACCAAAATCTGATTTTTACAATAAATTTTATCAACATTTTATTTTATCTTTGATATTTTACAATTTCGTAGTAATGTATATAATATTATTTTCAAAATGTATACCACAATATACAGATATATTTTTCAATTGTGATAAAATAATATTCATTTCTTGTATTTATGCCGTATAAGCCGTATCTCCACATGTTATGTAACACATTGTCCAAAACATACACGCCGTAATATAAAAGTTAAAAATAAATAATACTACAAGAAAATCTTTACCTTTTAACAAATTTACATTATTTATGTATTTTTTCAATATAACCGTTTGTACAATGTTGTAACTGTAACACCAATCTGCTTAGTATGAAAAAAATAAACAAGACGAATATCATAGTCTTATGTTGTTTTGATATAACTATAAATTCTTAATCTTTACATACTCCCTGACGAGCTTCACATGCAGAACAATTTGTAATATTTATCATCGATATAGCCCGCGTAGAAAACCAAAGCATAGGCAATATATTGGCAGTATAGTGGCCATTGCAATTAGCAATATGTTGCACATACTATTGCCAATATATGGGAAATATAGTAGAAAATCAACATTTCCAATATATTGCTAATATTAAATTATTTTAAATTAATGTAAAAAAAAAAATTATTTTTAAATTTTCGTTATGAATACCTGAATTTATTCATTTTCAAGCTCTTAAAGAAATTAAAAAACGCTAAACTACCTCTACGAGATTCGAACCTGGGACCCTCCCTCGCAAACCACGCGCCCGAACCACACGACCATGCCCGACGAAATAAACAATGCTTGGCAAAATAATCTCCATTGCAGTAGATTTAATTATAATTAGTGATTTTAGAGATTTAAATAAAATCAGTGCTGACTATCGAATGCGGAGGTACAGAATTTAAGTCGGAAAAATATTTATTATTATTATTATTATTATTATTTTGTTGCATTATTACTATTTTAATATATTTCACGAAAACTAGTTACTTCACGAAATAAGTCGGTAAATTTTGCTATAATCGTTTTAGTGTGCAATAATAACATGAATTTTTATATTTTTAATCGGAATATTTTTTTTAATTGTTATTATTGAATTTTATTTTTCAGTTCTTAAATAAAATATCCATTTTATTAATATTAAATATTTAATTGAAAAGAAATCATAAAAATAAAATTACTTCAAAATAAATTGATGTAATTGTTAATTTTATTATTTTGATTTTATTATTAAATAACAGATCATAATGGCTAGAGGGTAGGTTAGTATAAAAGGGGGGTCTGGGGCTGAGGCTAAACGAGGCTTAGCAAAATAATATGAATTGCAGTAGATTTAAATCCAGTAGGAATTTCGAGGATTGAGTGGTCAAAGGCCGAGTTCCGAATGCGGAGGTCCCAAATGTAAATTGATAACAAATGTTTTATTGTTAATTATTTATTATTATTATTATTATTGTTTTATTAAATTCCAGCAGTACTTAACAAATTTCTTCACTAAATATGTCAATACATTTTGCTATAATCATTACAGTGAATTATTATATCGTGAGTTACCATTCATTGTATAAATAATATGTTTCATTTTTATTATTCCTTATTATTCCATTTTACAACAAGGTACATGAATCGTATTGTTGACGATTCGATAGTTGATCGATGGTAACATGCTGACTATTTAGGGCGAATATCGTATGGTTTATCAATTTACGTTATATTTTTTTGTTTAAAAAAATGTTTTTAAACAAAATTTTTGTTAAAGCTAACCATAATATTTTGTATTATTTAACAAAAAATACTACATAAATAAAACAAAGATACAGATATCGAACTCCTGAACAATACATTTTTTAATACTTAAAATAATCCACATTTTGTTTTGTACATGGCTTTTTTTAAAAATATCACATTTACACTTTTCATAAAGTTTTTAAGTTATTTAACTTTTATTGGTAATTAATTAAGATATCATGAAAAATTAAAAGTTATAATAACGGTTGCAATTAATTTAAGTTATGTGCCTTTTTTTGATAGATATCTGTTATTTAATAATAAAATAAAAATAATAAAATTAACAATTACATCAATTTATTTTGAAGTAATTTTATTTTTATGATTTCTTTTCAATTAAATATTTAATATTAATAAAATGGATATTTTATTTAAGAACTGAAAAATAAAATTCAATAATAACAATTAAAAAAAATATTCCGATTAAAAATATAAAAATTCATGTTATTATTGCACACTAAAACGATTATAGCAAAATTTACCGACTTATTTCGTGAAGTAACTAGTTTTCGTGAAATATATTAAAATAGTAATAATGCAACAAAATAATAATAATAATAATAATAAATATTTTTCCGACTTAAATTCTGTACCTCCGCATTCGATAGTCAGCACTGATTTTATTTAAATCTCTAAAATCACTAATTATAATTAAATCTACTGCAATGGAGATTATTTTGCCAATCATTGTTTACATTATGCTCCGTAATATTTGTTTACTTTTATTGTTTTGATATTATTCCATAATCATGTATTCTATATTTTGCAAAAGTCTTAAAGTAAAACTTTAAAATAGTTCCATATTGAATCTAATACATTTTTCTGTAATTAATTTGTAAATTATTAATAATTCTACAATTTCTGAAATCGATAATAATGTTTAATAATCACGAGGGACTTGTAATAATCACTTTAATAAACGTGCTGCAAAAAAGATCGTTGCTTTCATAACAGCACTTCTCACAACCTTCCGAACGCTCCTTTAAAAATGACAGTCAAATAATGTTCAGTTTTATTTTCAGTTTGCCTATATTTATCCATAATATTAATTCTTACGCTTTGAGTTAAAGTTCATCCCTCGAGGGTTAATAAGTATCGAATCTCGGTTTCAAATGTTCGTTATTTTTCAACGTCGGGCATGGTCGTGTGGTTCGGGCGCGTGGTTTGCGAGGGAGGGTCCCAGGTTCGAATCTCGTAGAGGTAGTTTAGCGTTTTTTAATTTCTTTAAGAGCTTGAAAATGAATAAATTCAGGTATTGATAACGAAAATTTAAAAATAATTTTTTTTTTACATTAATTTAAAATAATTTAATATTAGCAATATATTGGAAATGTTGATTTTCTACTATATTTCCCATATATTGGCAATAGTATGTGCAACATATTGCCAATTGCAATGGCCACTGTACTGCCAATATATTGCCTATGCTTTGGTTTTCTAATTAAATAGTTAATCTCGTAACGAAATAACAGTAATGCAATAGCATTACAGCAACATAGCAGCAATTTGAACTGAACTAATAATTACAATTATTATTAATTGTTAAATTCTTCTCAGTATGGTTTTATGGAGGGAAAATCAACAGTTGATCCGTTAGCAACGTTAACCAAACAGATATATAACCCATTGGACCTAGGGAAAAAATCTATTGCAGTCTTTATAGACTTAGCTAAAGTGTTCGACACGATAGACCACAGTATTTTATTTTATAAACTTGATAAATTTGGATTTCGCGGAGTCATAATTAATTTAATTAATAGTACATTACCTAACAAGGGTGTAAAGTATACTTTTACGCACGGGACGAGAACCATACATACGAGGCGCCGAGTCATGTGTAAAGTTCCCGACCCTTGCGTAACAGTTATACTTTACACACGTGTTAGGTATCCTATTTTTTGTATTTGCGCGCGTAAAGTGAGTGCGTAAAGTTTTGATGCCTGTTTGAGTGCGTAAAGTATAACTTTACGCACGACCGGTGATTTTTCGAATTTCGTCGTCGGGAGTGCATAAAAGTTTACTTTACGAGCGAAAGATAGGCATCAAAAGTACTTTACGCACGAACTTTACGCCCGCAATTACAAAAAAGCTTTTTATCCAATAGAACGCAATGTGTTAAAATAGGTAACCAGCTTAGTAATCCATTAGAGATAACGTGTGGTGTTCCACAAGGAACATTATTAGGCCTTACTTTTTATATTATATATCAATGATTTATTTAATACAGACATAGATGGAATGCAGTTATCTTTTGCGGACGATACAGTTTTCTATTTCAAAGAATCGACCTGGGAAAATGTCAAAATTAAAATTCAACTAGAATTACCCCGGATAATATCATGGTTTTATGAAAATAAATTAACGGTCAATGTACTTAAAAATAATTATATGCCATTTGGCTACTATAAAGACAGTCATCCAAATTATAAACATATCAAGTTTATAAGAAATCAAATTGAACAAACAATCTACAGTGTCGATAAAACTAAGTACTTGGGGGTAACCTTAGATAGCCATATGAGATGGCATCATCATATAAATTCAATAACAAACAAATTAAGACATATTCCATACTTGATGTGAAAATTCGGAAATTATATCAATATAAGTCAACTGATGCAAGTATATCATGTGTTGTTTATATCAGTAGCTCGTTATGGAATTGTAGTATGGGGGAGTGCCGCAAGCTCCTATTTAAATAACATCGAAACTTTACACAGAAAGATTTTAAAAAACATCTATAGGAAAAATAGGCTCTTTAGTACTACCGAAATATAGATTAAGCAACCAGTTAGACATACGGAAACAATATTTGTTAACAGCGACATTATGCACGTTTAGAACTAATTGTATAACTAAGGTAGTGTACACTAAAAATACGAGAAGCGAAAAAAGAGAAACACTAAAATACCAAAGTGTAAAACCAGTACGAGAACCATATTTTTTGACTATGTAGCTTCAAAATGTTTAAATTTAAGTCGAACTATTCTTAGTGAAATCAAAAACATCAAATATTTAAAGCACAAACTTATTCATTGGTTGAAGGAAAAAACAACTGTAGAGCTAGAAGATAAAATATGGAATAGATATTGAAATGGAGGATAATGTTAAAATCCTACTAGCACGCGGCTTAGACTACACATGTGTTATTTGTTGTTTTTATATTTTATAGTTTTAAGTGTTTAAAGTATTAGCTTTTAATATATATATATATATATTCTTTTTTTATACATTCTATATTAGGGATCGTGGATAAGTGTCATTAAACTTTTGCGAACTGCATACAATTGTGAACTGCGGTTTCCCTCTTCGCCGTAGCTGTTATATTGTATGTACTATAATAAAATTCGATTTGATTTGATTTGATTCATCAGTTAAATTACATTTTATATATCTAGATTTTCGGCTGATTATAAATCGACTTTAAATTACGACAAAGATTTTGTCGTATATATGTTTAAACTAAAAAATAGACTGATATTACTAATACGAATAAAGTCAATTTCGAATCGAGGAAGCATAAACATGCAACAGTAAAGAGCTTATTGTATATACATTTAAAGTATTGTTTTCAATGTCAAAAACGAATTCATTTTCTTGTTATCAACAGCGAAATACATGAATACGACTAAGTTGTGTGAAATGTAGTATTTAATATCAGAAGATGTAATTCGAGAAATAATACTTCTAAGAAAATATGGCAAAAGTGATAGTTAACGAACAGAACGCTAAAGAATATATTCCACAAACAGCAATTACAAATTGAAATTCAAGTCATTTGGTAAATATCGGTATGAATATACAGACATAAAATGCACCTATAAATTATATTTTGCAGTGAATTTAAATTTAAATATAAAATTTCCCAATGATTTATATATTAAACCACTTTACAAACAATCACTTAAATCACAGAAATATTAATTTCCTTTTTATTTACAGTTCCACATTCGTTTTTTCTTATGAACTTGAAATATTTACAACTTGTTTTAAACTATTTTGATGCTGTTCTGTAAAAGAGACTGATTTGAATACTTTAAATGTATTCTTTATTCACAATTGTGTTTCTCTGCGTCTTCAGTACAGAAATTTTTATTTTTATTTACAAAGGTGTTATTCAGAAATGAATAAAAGTAACGTGTAAGTTTATGTAAACAGATTATAGAGGGTACCAAAATTTCGACTCTTCAAATTCCATACAGTGCAAATCACTACAAATTTAAACACTCTATAGAACAATGTGAAAACATCAAATCGATCTTCAAAAGGCAGGTTTTAATATTTGCTATGTCGCGTTTTTAAGCCATCAGTAAGCAGTGTAGAAGTAAATAAACTGGTTAATGTGTTATTTATTATAATACTACACTTTCAAAATTTGTTATTTTTCAAAATACATTAATATAAGTATATTTTTGTTTCTAATCCAGCTAAAAACGTCACAAATCTTTTTATTTTACTTTTTAACAAAATAGAAACAAAAACTCATATTATTTTTAAAAATATGTGTTTGAATGTAACAAAACGCAAAAAAAACTTTCTACATAATATTTAAAATGAATTTTTCACTACATTGATTATTTAATGTGAAAATTATATAAATAATATTTTGTTCAGAAAGAAAGTATTTGACGCTAAATGGTGAAGACCGAAATATGAATATTCTATAAAATCGAGGAAAGATTACTTATTGTTTAATAATTTGTTATCATTACACTATTTGTTAACATTATCCACTATTTTTAGATCTGGACGAAGTATTGAATTTGGTCACTTCCGGCATAAAAATTAACCTATGGTTTTTCATCAAATGTCGACGTTTCAGACCCTAAGAAGCCTAATACAACAATAACAAAATTTGTGTCCGTTTGTTTTGTATTTTAAATCATGAAATGAGATATTCTTCGTTTTAGACCATGCTCATAAAACGTTCAGAATTAATATACGTATAAAATGGTACAGCAAATGATAAATAAGAAAATTATATGTTTATGCAGAAGATATTTTACAGTCAAAAGTATCGTGGAGCACCTGATAAAATACAAAACAATATTGAAATTGATAAAAGGTTTAATACTCACTCTTCGTCTAAGTCTTCCAAAAGTCGTAAAAAATAGGTTTTCAAATTATTGGCTCAAATAGACTTCCGTGTGTTCATAATTGTCACAATTATGAAATTTGTTGTTTATGAAAAACAATTATGAAAAAAGTATTTGACATACGTATTCAACAAGTGTTATTATTTGTAGGAGTTGGTACTAGATGATTCGTGGCGTGCGCTCTATTCGCTTCGTATACGCACTTGTATACAACTATCATGTTCGACGCTCTATACGACGAACGATCACAAACCGTATACGCGACGCATACGAAATATAGATGTATACGTTCATTAGCATATGATTATTGTATGGTGCAGCTTGAATACAATACGTATAATAGCGTTTTATTCTACTAGTAGATTTTAAGGCACTTTATTGTATTCTTTTCAGTCGTATACCGTAAAGCGCTACTAACAAGTAAACCTACCCAAGTGTGTCTCACCGATTGGAATGGAATTTTGCATACGTTCGATATATAGAGTATCGAAAACTATTGAACACGTAATTTTTTTCGGGCTCTTCAATCGTTTTAGGGGGTAAAAACCACCCCCCTGTATGATACGTTTGTATATATTTATCACATTAACTGTTTGATAACGCATCTAAAGTAATTAAAATGATTGCAAATTGTAGAGCATTTATTGTTTTTGAGGTCGCTGAATACGAATCTGGTGTCATATTCTCAAAATTCAAAATGGCGCATTCAATTTGGCGGATGAAACATTGGAAATGTTGACAAATCCACATGAAAATAGCTATTCTGGCGGTTTTTGTGGTGGCTGAATACGAGTATATTTCTGTGTAGGTTTGGCATATCATATGAAAAAGTAAACTAGCATGATGCAATAAGATGCAGGAGCGTTATCTGAGATACTAACAGCGATCATGGGAGTTCGAGGGTCACATCTGGACCTTAGTCACATTAGGTTCGTGGAAAAATAAATTTTCCTGTTTTATTCTTAATGTTGATCTAATACAACAAATCTATATAATTAAATTGTATAAGTTTTTTTAAAACTCTTACAAACCGGTATGAATGTATGAAGTCAGCACGAAATTAGGGCTTTGAGGTTATTGCAGTAGGTTAGCATACACATCTGATAGCAAACATGTCTGTTATACGGATTTAGCCATTCAAATTTTCCAATTCCTGGGTTCGGTTCAGCCGGTATTTATTACTGGGGATGCCATAGTTAAGTACCTGTGTACATGCAGGCTTTCGTCATTGGTTATTTCTAAGTATTGGATGTAGATAAGATGAATGTGCTTAGTCCCTTAATGACCACAGTCCTTACCTGAAGGTCTAGTCTAGTTTTTGGCTAAAGGTCCGGTCATTCTCAGTTTCTCAGTTGCTCCGTAAGGTTCAGTCATTTGATCTCTTTCCGCAATCAACGCAGTGTTTCCGCTCCCGATAGTTTGAAGAGACATTTCAACAATTTTCTCTGCTAAGTGACAAGTGATTTCCTTCACCCTAGGAAGAGACACATCAACGACTCGCCGAAAATTCAAAATTTCCAGATTTCTTTGGCAGGCTTACATTTTCCGACTTATTGAAAACATTCAGCAAGGACGAGTTGTCAGACGTCAAGAGTTCAAACATCATTTGCACCAGTTGAAAAAACTAAAATAATGTCTGGTAAGTATCGTAATATACTACTTATATCATCTTGTGTCCAGCTCTAATTGTTGTCAGGTAATTGAAGTTTTATGTTAACTTATATTTCGGATAAGCAAACAAATTTTTTTACGTCCGGAAAACCTCGCATCC
This sequence comes from Trichopria drosophilae, assembly GCA_030407085.1. NCBI lineage: Eukaryota > Metazoa > Arthropoda > Insecta > Hymenoptera > Diapriidae > Trichopria > Trichopria drosophilae. The sequence goes on from CM059582.1 coordinate 197,789,825, forward strand.
CATTCCGCCTTATATATATCATATTTTAAGGATTATAAACACTTGTACCAATGATTTGTTTTGTATAGATAACATTTCCGAAATGACCACGATGGGTGCGGAGAATATGTGCAATTGCGAAAATACGGTCGTCATCGACATCGATTTGCTGGATGATATTCTAGATGTCATCGGTGATGATGCTGTTGCTACATCAACAACCAATGATTTACCACCTGGAGTCGGAGAAGAGAAGAATTCACTGGAATCCAGTACTCAATCAGTTGAGAATAACAGCAAATCACCAGTTGAAAAAACTAAAATAATATCTGGTAAGTATCGTAATATACTATTAATATCATCTTGTGTCCAGCTCTAATTTTTCGTATAAGTAAACGAATTTTTTTAAGCCCAAAAAACCTCACAACTCATTCCGCCTTATGTATATGTATATGGTATTTTAAGGATTAAAAACACTTATCCCAATGATTTCTTTTTGTATAGATATTATTTCCGAAACGACCACGATGGATGCGCAAAATATCGGCAATTGTGAAAATACTGTAGACATCGACGTCGATTTGCTGGATGATATTCTAGATGTCATCGGTGATGATGCTATTGCTACAGCAACATCCAATGATTCTCCATCTGGAGTCGGAGAAGAGAAGAATTCACTGGAATCCAATAGGCAATCAAATATTGAGAATAGCAGCAAATCGCCAAAATTGCACGAGGAAGTTCGTGATGCAAATAACGAGGACATCGAAGTCGATTTGCTGGATAATGTTCTAGATGTCATCGGTGATGATGCTATTGCTACAGCAACATCCAATGATTCTCCATCTGTAGTCGGAGAAGAGAAGAATTCACTGGAATCCAATACGCAATCAAATATTGAGAATAGCAGCAAATCGTCAAAATTGCACGAGGAAGTTAGTGATGCAAATAACGAGGAATGGATAAACTTGGAGGGGTTTATCTTTGATACACGGTCACCCTTCGAACCTAATAGACCCGTGGAAATTGTGCATGATGATTGGGAGGATATATGTTTTGACGACGATTTCACTGCAGCAGAGACCGAGATTTTCAAAAAACCACAACCATTGAAATGTGAAGAATGTCGTCTTCTTTTTAAAAAGAACATTCATTATCAACGACACCTAAAGTCTCGTCGTCACCTGATGAACCAGTTTCGTTGCAACCGATGCAATCTGTTCATTAGTAGAAAAGACTTTTTCTTACGGCTGCATCCGTCTCGTTGCAGAAGAATCTCGTTGTTATACCCGGGTAGAATTTGATTAGAATATTTGTCAATTAATAAATTGAAAATTATATTATGAATATCTCATATATTTTTAAATAAAGAATATTTGTATCCTGAAAAAGTTGACGTTATTTATTTCATCGCATCTAGACCAAATAATTCAAAATAAGTTAAATCAGTAATGCTTTGATACGTTAATATTTTAACGTTGTGATAGATTCGGATAACCTCCCAGACAGCCTGATCTGCTGCATATTGCCGCATATAAGGGAAAAGTCAGGCGGCGAGTATGTCGTCAGAAGTACGGATTATGCGTCCTCACACAGACAGCAAATTTGCTGGAAATTCACCCCTGCCGACTAGTCTGCGGCGATTCTGATGCATTTCTGCCGAAGAGATTACATCCGTATTCGTGCGTCTTTAATCCCTTCGCCGACCCTTCTAATCTCTTGGGCGGAAATTCGTCAAAATCGCCGCAGACTAGTCGGCACAGGAGAATTTCCAGCAAATTTGCTGTCTGTGTGATGGCGCATAATCCGTATTTCTGCCGACATATTCGCCGCCTGACTTTTCCGTATATGCGGCAATATGCAGCTAGCTGGTTCTCTGGGCTCATGCTGTCTCCGAATGTTTTTATAATGAATGGTTCATATTCTGTTTGCAAAATAACGAACATGTCGCTTTCTTACAAGCTCTTTACGCGGCAGTGTGCATTTGGCAGACACTCACTACATAAAATAATGTTCGCCATATTGCAAACATCAAATGTGAATATCACCCTCTCATTCGGCTCGACCAGCAATATTTTCAGAAAAACTTTTACAGTCGAGCCTACTTTAACCCATAAACGCCGAGGTGGTAAGAATTTATACGTGTTTATTTATTATGTTATCGTTTCAAAGAAATAGTGCAATACCTCTACTCCTACGCAATATGTTTTTCTCTTTCAGAATCTAAGCTCAAAAAAAATATGGTCGACTTAAACATGAAAAAGGTAAACATTTTTTAACAAACATTTTCTCACATTTGTCTTTCCAATGATAGCGCAAATGTACCAACTTTTTACTATGATCAAAGGTGATAATGGCACTCGACACAGCGTTTCGGGGATATGCGGCCTGATTACCGAGCCGGAAATCTCACAAAGTATTGAGTGTTGCTCAGATCGGTTATAAGGCATAGTTAGCCGCCTTAACGGAAGGTTGTATGAGCAGAGCCTCTGCCTCGGGATTCCAAGGTACATCTCATTTGTAATTTTTACGAGCATTCGAAAGAAATGCATTCAATGGAAGCAGTGGGAGTGCGTACACATGACCTGTAGTAGTTGATTAGACCGAGAAAGCGTCGAATATCCGAAATGATCTTGGGCTTAGGGTAGTTAGCAATTGCCTCAACTTTATGAGGTAATGATTCGAAACCAGGCTGATAAATTAAATAGCCTAACTTTGATTTGCTAAATTGGCATTTATTTACATTTAATCGAAGATGTGCCTTGTTAAGACGATCGAAGACGATTTTCAGATGCTCCTCGTGTTCCTCGAGTAAGAACGATGAAACAAGGATGTCATCTATATAGGAAAACACAAAGTCTAGACCGCCCAGAGATTAAAAAATATTGACCTGCAATGTTTCGCCGGCGTTTCTTAGTCCGAAAGTCATAAATTTGAATTCGAATAACAAAAACGGTGTTATTACAGCTGTTTTTGTGATATGTTTAGGCTCTACTGGGACTTGATGGTAGGCTTCGAAAAGATCAATTTGTAAAAATGATTTTGCCAGATAAATTGACAGAATAGTCCTGAAGGTGCAGCACCGGGAATTTATCCGGCTGGGTTATCGCATTTAGACGACTGTAGTCACCGCATATTCGACAGGAACCGTCCTTCTTTTTCACTAAATGTAGGGGACTATCCCAAGGGTTACAAGAAGGACTACAAATTCCCATGTCCACGAGTCGCTTGAACTCAGCCGTGGTGGCTGTCAGTTTGTCTAGAGGTAGTCTACGTGGTCGTTCAGAAACGGGACGCCTTGAAGTTAGTGTTGCCGGTCAAGACAAGAAAAATTTTAATCTCACACCAGACATCTTGTCTTGCGTTAGCTCTTGTCTTGAAAATATAGGTTGTGATCTGTCAAAATCTTGTGTGTCTCCAATCCTTATGATTCGAGAAGTTTAGCGAGATTTGCGCTCTTTTAGGTTGACCAAATTATTGAATAGAAATAGTAGTAAAATAGATTTGAATTATACAAACTTTACATGCATAAACTACTTACGAATAATCTATCAAGTATGGTAAAAATATTTATAATTAATGTTTAGAAAATATAATGCATTTTGTATAAAGTGTGACTTTAGACGTTTTTTAAATGCACTTTGGCCACTATTGCATAACAAATATTGTTTACGTATGCGCGAATATTTCTTTGTAGGAAGTATATGGATGCGGACCTTTTACGGTGCGGCCCTTAATCATTGCATTCCTAGAAGAGCTGTTACGCACTTGTATGGCAAACTACTATTATAATCTAGTTATATATTGTGTTGACTTATGTTTCTTAATCTACAAAAATACTATATTTCGATATAATTACGAGAAACGTTTCGTGTGTGAAGGGCAAGGTTGTTGTCCGAGCTACAGGCAAATATTTTTCATAACATTTGCGAAAGATGTCCATTTCCGCATACATTAAACTGCGCAAAAACTGATTTTGCGCACAACGCAGCAAAGAAACTTGACTAAAAATATAGAATTGAATAAAATATTTTAAAATGTTGTAAATGATTTAGAATAAATTTGCGTGAATGCACAAGAATTAGAAGTTCAGAATGAAATATCAAATAACTACATAGGAAATTATTTTTCATCTTTCATGGAAGAAAATTTTGAGAAGTTTCGTAGTATTATTTATTTATTAAAATTGCTTTATTATTTAGATTAAACATTTATCGTTTATTTATTTATATTATAGAATTGTACATATATATCTTAATCGAGCATTGTAGCTGCAATCTTTGAATGCAGTTTGCATGTAACCCATGAATTTAAACATAACAAAGTACGTGCTGATTCAGCATTCAAACGGTTTCGGTGTTTTCTGATCACAAGCGATGCTCGTGAAAATAACCTTTCCGCAGGTGCTGATGTGGCAGGTGTCGCCAGAAAGTCTTTTGCCATGCGGCTCAAACGTGGATATTTATTTTCGTGGCATTTCCACCATAAGAGAATATTCTGTTGCTCATCAGCACAAGGTGAAGTTAAATATGTCTCCAATTCGTATTTCCAGTCATCAACATTACTACGACTCTTTTTCGATTGAAATATAACACTGAAATCAATGTCTTCGTCACTGTCTTCAGTTTCTTGCCTGGCTATTTCATCTTCAAAAATTGCATCCTGGCTGATAGACGTACAATATTTTGATTTAAACATAGTTTCAAACTGCTTGGATGTTTCAGTTTCCATGGATTTCCCCCATGATGTTGATTTAAAAGTATGGAGTTTTTGACGCGGATCCAAAATAACCACTACACAATACATCCAATTGCACAAATTGTAATGCTTGAGCAATTTATCACGTGCTGTTAATATCGCATCAGTTATTTGCATTTCGGCCGATGTCTGTTGTTTTTTATTTCTACGTTTAGCAGCAATGTTTTCAATTTTATCTAGTAGCATATTGAATCCAACTAATACCTTAGGTAAGGTGACGTAGTTCTCTCCCGAAAATAATGTTGTTAATTTTTTAAAATGTCGTAATATTTTAGTTACTTCAGAGATCAGTGTCCATTCGAAATCAGAAATCCTAAATGATGTCAATACATTATTGTTTTCGCAGAGTAAGTTAAGACCCTGACGCATGGATAAGGCATTAACCATCATGTCATATGACGAATTCCATCTCGTTGATACATCAATATGTGTTGACAGCATTTGAACATTAACCGTCTCACAACAGGATCTTAATTTCGTTGTGAGCTGCTCAGAAAATTTAATTTTTTTCAGAAGACATCGAAGTTTACTGATTACTGATGAGGAATCAACATTTTCCATTATATCAGTCTCTTCACATTCCGATTCCTCGATTTCCTCTTCATTATCAGCCCTTAAAACTTTCATTAAATCCTGAGCTGCAAGGTTCAATATATGCCCAAAACACCTATAGTGCTTATTCTCTGGATCAAAAATATCAATATCGTCAACTTCAGAATTTAGTAATAAGCTCGGTTCTGTGAGGAAACTTGTATTTGCAGATGCGTTGTCAACTGTTAATCCTTGTACTTTTTTCAACAGGCCACTATTATGCAACATATTGTAAAACAAATGAGCTATGTCGTAACCCGTATGTCTACCATTTGCAGGGAGAAAATCTACTACTAAGGAATGTAAATTCCATTCACTATCAATGAAATGCCCTGTTATACCATAGAAGGATTTATTCGCGATCGATGTCCAGCCGTCAATAGTGAATGAAATCTTTGATTCATTACGTTGAAGAATCTTCAGCACAGATAATTGCATTTTTTCGAAACGCTGCAGACACTTAGACCTTAATGCCGTTCTTTTAGGGACTTTTGCATTTTTATTTAAAAACTCAAACAATGCTTGGGTTTCTTCATCTTCAAAGAAATTAAAATTCAAATACTTCTTTGCTACCCAATCAATTAACATCTCGTCCAGTTTCTCTTGAGTGAAGGGAGCCTGTGAGCGACATGCAGAAGTTATATATAAATATAAATATATATTATTATATATAGCAAACCAAATGAATTTAATCTAGTTTGAAGAAAATGTAACATTAAAAATTGTGTTCTATGCTAGTTTGAAAATTAAATTACTAACAATGAGTCGAAGACAATATTGATATGTCGAAAATTGTATCAAAATTTCAGGATATATTTTGAACATTTAAAAAAACATAATAAAGAATATTTATTCGATGGTACTAACATTTTGATATACTGTTCTTTAAATATATACATAGAATGTAATATAGAAAAATTAATTTCATTTTCAAAGCTAGGAATAGGTTATTTAAAAAAGAATCTCTGTAAATTTGTTATTAAATGTTTTTAACTTGTTTTCGATGTGTTTCAGTATTAGATGAAAATCTTATCCGGAATTCTTCAGAATGGACATTTTGCAGATGTCGTTTGAGACTCGAAGTATTTCCATTCTTCATTTTTATTATTTTTTCTCCGGTGCAAATTTTACATCTTCCACTTTTTTCACCCACTTCATTCGTTGATATCGAATATATATCAAAATAAATTGACGTTAAAGGACTTCTGCTTGATTGGCTAGATAAAAACGGATTACAGTTTCGTTATGAAAATGATAAAATCTTAATATAAACATGAATCGCGCATTCCCGTAGAAATATCCACACCTTTTTTAAGAATGTGAAAAGTGCCAAATCCACCATCTCCGCAATCCACAAACATACAGAAAGAAAGTTTACATACCCTGATCAAGAAATTCGTAATTTCAAGTAAATAATTACTTGGAACTATCCAACGAAATACTTACTGCGAATACAAATTTATTTTTAGTGAGTGTATTACCGGGTATTTTCTGTTATTGAGTGAGTGAACATACACACTACTATATTCATAGACAATACATAACCAAAATTTGTTAGATTATAAGATGACTTTGAACTTTGTACCTGTTAACCGAACTTCCAAATGCGAATTAAAAACAAGTATACTGCCTGTTTTTATTAATGTAGTGTATTTTAAAATCAATCTACACTACACTGACAGAAAATATATGTATTTATATATATATATTTATTTAATCATTCCTTTTTCTGAGTGAGAAAATGGTGGCAAAGGTATAAAATATTTATTTTGATGTATAACACTTATAATTTATTATTTAGAATTATGCTTCGACTGATAATTTCGAAAGTAAATTTTAAAAGCAAAAGGATATACTGAAAATGTTCTGCAATAATCTGCACTCACTGAGTAGCACGTACTACAATGTTTAATTAATTATATTTGATTTACGAATTCCTCAATTATTTTTAAAAGCAAATAATATTCTAAAAATATTTTAAATTAGTTTAACCGATTATAGGGTTGTATAAGGAAATAAAAATCGCAAAAATTCCAAAATGTTTCTGCAAATTTGCGTAATTATTTAAGAAAAGTTTTTCTTGTATGTAAATCTTAAATTTCATAAAATATATACATGATATCAAATCAAATAAACTTATACAATTTAATTCTTTGCATTTCGACCTAGATAGACAAGATTATTTTAGTTGATGAAATTGAAACTAAATATTAGAAATTCGCGTTTGAATGTTACGGATTTATGATCATAAAGAAATAAGAAATGTTAATGGAACTGAATTTAACCTCGGTAGATATGAATTACTGAGCTATATTAATACCTAGATTTTTTAACGCCGTCTTCAGAATTATTTTCATTTAGAGAATTATTATGATCCTGTGATAATTCAAGATCCCTAGGTGCTGTACTTCCTGTTGCACGTTTCATTTTTTACCGAGCTTCAAAATATCAATTCGTATTACAATAGTGGTTTAAAATCCTGACAGCTGGAAATCATCATTTGTTCTCGATCCTTTCTTGTCTTGTCAACGAAGCTGTAGATACTCTCGACAAATTCTCTCTTGTGAAATTTGAAACAAGTCAAGACAAGATAATGCAAGAAACTTTATTGTTCTTAGCAAGACTTTTTTCTTGTCTTGTACATTTCTTGTCTTGATTGGCAAAACGGCAACACTACTTGAAGTGCAGGTTGTTTTGGGATTGAACAATCTTAAATGGAATATTGTCCACTAAGATTTCCGGGAATCATAATAAAATGTTTGCGAACTTGGACACAGCATCTATTGATCGTAAGCGCTTGGACTTTGAAAAAAAAAATAATATTACAAATAAGGAGGCATGCTAATTAGGTCTATACTTATCTAGAAGATAATCGTCACCCAAATCAAACACGCCGATGAAATAGAATATAAAATCGTTTCCTTATATTTTGTTTTATAATGCATTTATTTTCTATTTTTCAACTATCTTAACCACATCACACTCACAAGTATCTTGAAATTATATTAACATAATATATTTTAAAGGATTCAAACATAAAACCACTCAGTATTTTGTACGTAAATAGGAATTTAACCAAAATCTGATTTTCACAATAAATTTGATGAACATTATATTTTATCTTTGATGTTTTACAATTTCGTAGTAATGTATATAATATTATTTTCAAAATGTATACCACAATATACGGATATATTTTTCAATTGTGATAAACTAATATTCATTTCTTGTATTTGTGCCGTAAGCCGTATCTCCACATGTTATGTAACACATTGTCCAAAACATACACGCCGTAATATAAAAGTTAAAAATAAATAATACGAAAATAACAAGAAAATCTTTACCTTTCAACAAATTTACATTATTTGTGTATTTTTTCAATATAACCGTTTGAACAATGCTGTAACTGAAACAAAATGTTGTTTTGATATAACTAGAAATACTTAATCTTTACATACTCCCTGACGAGTTTCACATGCAGAAAAATTTGTAATATTTAACATCGATATAGTCCATAATTAAATAGTTAATCTCGTAACGAAATAACAGTAATGCAATAGCATTACAGCAACATAGCAGCAATTTGAACTGAACTAATAATTACAATTATTATTCATCAATTAAATTACATTTTATATATTTAGATTTTCGGATGATTATAAATCGAGTTTAAATTAGGCCAAAGATTTTGTCGTATATATGTTTAAATTAAAAAATAGACTGATATTACTAATACGAATAAAGTCACTTTCGGATCGAGGAAGCATAAACATGCAACAGTAAAGAGCTTATTGTATACGGAAAAAAGAGAGTGGTTACACCAACTACGGAAAAAGAGGTAGGCGCAAAAGTAGAGAACCTTACGAACGAAATCGGAGACGCACGAAACCTAAGTTGGTTAACGGAACTATTTCAAATTAGTTACGCCAACCACAAAAGTAGTATGCTACGCAGTGTTACTACTTTTTTTCCTTGGAGTAACTATTTTTCTTCTGTTGAGCTATAGTATTCCTTTAACGGCCGCTATGTTCAAGTCAACAAGTGTTCTGTCTTGTGTGCTGTGTTCGACACAGTTTGACAGTTCGACAGTTGGACTTTATCGCTTCGCGTTTTAAATATTATTTGTATATATGTATGTGTTTCAGCCAATGAAGTTATTATTGTTCTTACAAAAGAAAAATTTCAGGGAAAAACATATTAAATGAGATATAGGTGATGTGATAGAGGTGAGCGAAATGGCGTCCAAGGGATTGCCACCGGAGGCAATTCCTCCTGACATTTTCTTAAAATGTCACCCCAACAGTTGTGTACGACTGTAATTTGTGTACTGTGCGATGGTGCTTACCACAAAAATGACTTCAGCAGAAAATCTGGAGTAAAATACATAACCAGTGTTTTAGTTATATGCGATGATCACCGCGATGTGGACTTAACCTCAGTTTCTACCGACGATCCCTCAGGATACAATGCCAGAATAGTACTGGCGAAAATAAAACAAGATTTGTTCAACATCACAACGTCACACAAAAAAAATAGAAAGTAAACACAGCCGCTTGGAATTGCAATACAACTCCATGAAACAAAAATACGATGAGTTATCCGGAAGACAAAATACACAACCTGTTGGAAACGAAAGCACTGACACAATTCAAGAGGAAAATCAGCTAACATGGAACCGTGAGAAGAAATTAATGTGTAAAGTCATCGAAGAAATGGAAAGTAAGAACTCAATACTAACCGAAAGTAATAATTTACTCAAAGAAAAAATTTCAAATTTAAAGTTAAATTCGGACTCCGCAAACACGAATTTAAGGAATGTTGACACATTCTCAGAAATTGTACGTAAACAAAAGAAGTCTACTACTATAAGAAGTGTTCCCAATATAATCGTCAAGCCTGTAAACAAACAGAAACCGACGGAAACAAAGAAAGCAATACACGACTACATTAAACCAGAAAAACTGCAAATTGGTATATCTTATTTAAAACAAAAACCTAACGGAGAAATAATAATTAAATGCTGTAGTAATGAAGACTCTATTAAACTAGAAACAGAATTAAATAAAAATATAGATAAAAACTACGAAATTAAAAAACCTGAACTGAGACCTCCTAGAATTAAAATAATAGGTATTACGCAAGAGTTTTCAGTTGAAAATTTTACCCAAACAATAATTTTTCAGAACTCAGTGGACTGCCAAGGAACTGATTTTACCATCCTACATATTCAGCACAATAAACGATGGAATAATTATACAGCCTACATTCAAACGTCTCCCGATCTGTTCAACAGATTGATGTCAACAAAAAGAATTTTTATTGGATGCCAACGATGTACGATAATTGAAGACCTAAATATAAACAGGTGCCACACCTGCAATGGTTACTGGCATAGTGCAAAAAATTGTAAAATGGAGGCAAAAGTATGTGCCTGGTGCAGTAAACCAGGTCATCACAGCTATGACTGTCCAGACAAAAATGATATTAGTATGAAACGTGGTGTAAATTGCACACAAGCGAACGACAAATGGAATTGCAAATATAAAGTGGATCACGCTGCTTATGAGATAGATCACTGTGAAATTTATAAGTCTATCAAGAAACAGATTATTAATCAAACTAACTATGGCGAATAAATTAAATACAGTCTTAAGCTTTATTGAATCAAGGGTTGATACAGATGTTCTGAATACATTTGATGAGTGCGCCGACTTAATATCTTCTCAAGATATTAATACATAAATATAAGAAGTCTACGTCAAAATTTTGATCAGTTAGAAGCAATTCATGATCAATACCTTACTAATATTGACGTCTTGGTATGTACTGAAACCTGGCACATAGCTAATTCCGACCTGTTTCCTATAAGCGGATACAGATCTATATACAATGGTGGGACACTAAACCAGAACGATGGTGTAATAGTGTATGTAAAGTCTTTACTAATTATACTCATGAAATTGTTCAAATAGGCGATCTAAAGGCGATTTGGCTACAAATAATGGATGGAGAAGACAATCGAACAACGAATATTATATCAATATATAGATTACATTCTGTGAAAGTTTCTACATTCACAAAGAACTTACAAGACTTTCTGGAACAACTGAATAGTGAAGAAACAATTATAGTAGGTGATATCAACATCGATTTATTAGCGAACAACGAGGGCAGTGAACAATATAAAATTACTCTCTAAATTTACTCACTCTTCATTATTTCACTCTTCTGGAGTGAAATTTCACTCTAAAGAAGAGTGAAAAACGAGCCACTACCCTTGGAGTGAATTCTCACACTCCGTAAGAGCGAATTTTGCACTCCAATGATAAAGTGAATTATTCACTCACATTAAAGTGAAGTTATTACTCGAATTGGAGTGAAAGCTCACTTCCATTGGAGTGGAAGTTCACTTCACTTGGTGCGAATGAAGACTTCAATTTGGTGTGAAATGTCACTACTCTCTAAATTCCTTGGAGTGAAAATTGAGCCACTCTTTTACTAAGAGTGAAATTTTCACTCTTCGAAGAGTGGCATTTCACTCCATGAAGAGTGAAAGACAAAACAGTCAATCCTAGAAGAGTGAGATGACACTCTTGATAGAGTGCAAATTTCACTCTTTGTGAAAGAGTGGCTAATTTTTCACTCCAAGGAATTTAGAGAGTATAGTTGGAGCGAAGAGTCAGTTTAATTGGAGAGGGAAGTCACTGTTATATACTAGGAGTAAAATGTCACTTCAATTGAAGTGAAAAAACATTAAATTGGAGTGCGAGGTCATTGCCATTAAAAATAAAATTCACTTTAATTGGAGTAAAAAGTCCCTCTGTAAAATTGTTAGATCCTAAGTACTATGAATATATATAGGTATATATAAAAAAGGATAAAGGATTTGGAATTGTCCCCCGCTTTAATGACTTAGATGTTTATTCGCGGGTCGGCTCTCGGGTGGAGAGGTATAGGATGGACAACACATATACATTATACATGACGGAACAGGACAACACAACACCCACCCAGAGCCAGTCCCCCCCTCGCCAATATCGGTACCACCAGCAGATTCGGCGGTCTGTGCCTTAGCGAGTACGACGCGGGGCTTATCCCATCTTTATCCGAGATAAGACCCACGACGTACCGTCCGCGGATAAGACGCTGACGGTACCGATAACTGCCGACGGGGGTCGGCAGCGGTCCCAAATTCGAACCTTCGCCCAGCAAAGTTCCCCGGTTATTCCACACTGGACATAAGCAGAGAAAATTGCACGGACGGGGATTCGAACTCGGGACCTTCGCGACGTCCAGTTCTAAGAATGACGCCTTAGCCCGCACGACCATCACGCCGACTTATATAGGTATATATAGTCAGAGAGCAAATCGTTACTATTTCTGCCGTTTTGAACAATAGAAATCGTTTCCAACATACTAATAATAATAGACCTGAAAAACACGTTAATATATTATATATAGCAATATATAAATAATCATTTTAAAGTAATGCAATATAAGATTAAGAATTAAAAATTTTTTTGTAAAAAGAAAACATGAATTATAAATGTTGACTCTTAGTCACAGATTATTTACTATACTTACCGGTGGTAATTTTTGTCTGGATATCTCAAGCAATACGTTGTCCATTATGTTTGTCAGTAAGGTTATGTGTAAATCTTTTAAATATTACACGCAGTATAGTAACAATTACATATATGTATTTATTATTTACTCTCCAAATTGGGCTAGGTTAACCAATATTTTGAAAAGATCAACGAAAAGCTTCTTTTTTTAACGATACAGAATCAAATTCTAAAAGTCGTTATCTCGTGAAAAAAATTCTAGAGAAGAAAATGTCAATTTCTTGAACATTACTTCGCTGAAAATAGAGGGAAATATCACTCTTTTTATAGTGATATCTCACCCTAAACTTGGAGTGAATATTCACTTTAATTTTTGAAGTGAATTTGTTCACTCTTTCATTTATAGTGACGGACCTCACTCCTAAAGAGTGAATTATCACTCCAGTTAGAGTGAACATAAGCCTCACTCCAGAATTAGAGTGAATGTTTCACTCCAGGAAATTTAGAGAGTATGCTTAGCTCATTCGGATTCATATCTGCGATAAACGGCATAACGAGGCCCAACGTTGTTGCAGGAACCTGTATTGACCATATATTTGTCAAAACAAAGTTTATCTTAAATAAAGTGGCTTCAGCTATTGTTCAATGTAACATTACACTGTTAAAAATGCGGTGTGAAATCGGTATCATATTTCACACCGTTGAGGAGTCTATATAGGTCCACCACCTTGTCAGGTGTAAGCGAGCGGTGTTAATTATTCGGTGCGATATCGGTGTGATTTAACTCCGCTCAAATAAATCACACCGATTTTACACACATGGATGTTTAAATTGTAAAACGCCATATCAAGGTAATTGTTTCTTTTAGGTTATGTGCGTCTGTGATGAATTACATGAATTATTAAATGTGAGTACCGCATTATTCTTATTTTCATCGGACATATTAACACTTCAAAGAAAATTTTAAGGTTATCTGTCAAATGGAAATGACAATCCGCATCCATATATTCCATCCTTTACATTTCGTATTTTGATATGCAAGTACATTCCTAATTAAGATCGGTTGTGTTTAACGCAGAGAAGAGTCGTTATGAAAATTTTGTGGAATTAGGCTCCGTCGACTTCAACTCCGTCAACATTTCATATTCATGGAATAGGCGCATTACCAGATTTAGTTTGGGAATAGTATTACAAATATGTTCAGATATATTGAAAGATATTTAAAATCCTATTCCAAGTCTAAATTAATAGTGTAGATTTTTAAAAGCTTCAATCCTACGTGTGTACACCATGAACTTGAAATCTGGTATCGTCGGAGCCCAATTTAACAAAATTTTCATAGCTGCTTTTCACAGGGTTAAATACAACCAATCTTTATTAAACAAAATTTTCTGTATTTATTACCTAAAAATGTAACCAGAAACAAACGTTAGTTTAATGCAAAAATTGGCTGGATGATAGAATAAAACTGTTTTCTCAGTGAGCGACAGCTCAAAAAGTATTACTTTTTGGAAATTGTTTTATTTGATCACACAGACAATTTTCCAGTTACATTAACGACTAACCATGTTTCTGTTTACGTTACAACGTAATAAATACAGAAAATTTACTTTCATAAAGATTGATTGTGTTTAACAGAGAGAAAAGGCGTTATAAAATTTTGTGAAATTAGGCTCCGTCGACTCCGTCGACGATTGGTTGTGTTTAACACAGTGAAAGATCGTTATGAAAATTTTGTGAAATTAGGCTCCGTCGACTCAACATTTTACATTCAGTGAGTAAGCGTATTGCCTAATTTAGTTTGGGAACAGTATTACAAAGATGTTCACTTACATTGAAAGATGTCTAAAACCCTATTGCAAGTCTAAATTATTAGTGTACTTTTTAAGAAGCATCAATCTTACGCCTCTATACCATGAACTTCAAATCTTGTGTCGTCGAAGCCCATTTTAACAAAAATTTCATATCTGTTTTTCGCAGGATTAAATACAACCAATCTCTATTAACCAAACTTTCTGTATTTATTGCCTAGAAACCTAACCGCAGAAACATGGTTCACTCAGCATTTTGAGACAGTCACGCTCCAAAATTGAACGAGCTGCACTGGCCCTAGCAATCCGACCGACTATAGACCGACTATAGACCGAATGTAAACCGTCTGGTAGGTTTATAGTCGGTTTATAGTCGGTCTCTATAGCATAGTCGGTCTGTATTGCTAGGGGGTATCAGTCACGCATTGTACGCGCATGTGCATTGATTCACCTATGCTCGTATGCCTACTTATGTAGTAATATTTTTATGCCTGGTTTAGGAAATAGGTAAACGTGTTATAGATTCGTCCAGAAAATATGGCTAGATTACCCATAAAACGCTATTCAGAAAAGTGTGGCTGTAGCTCCAATGTATTTCTCTCCGTGCATAAAGCAGTCGTTTACGCAAAAAACAAGGTAAATTAAAAATGATTTTGAAAATGATTCTGATAATGAGTTAGATAGTGAGTTTAAAAAAAGAATTCCTATCTAACTCTTAATTTTATAACTATAGCGGACATTCGTTATATTTTTAAGTATTCATAAAGAATTCTTCTAGAATTCTTCTTTCATAAAAGCATTCAAGATGTATTCTTATTTAATATTTCAACATTTCTTTTTGCTTATTGGGATATGATTAAATTTACGGTCAATTCTCAACTAATTTTTTTGGCATTGTTAGGCTATCACATGTATAGTGGTTAGAATTACAGCATTGAAGCTTGAATTTTGTGATATTGAATAAATCAAATTTCGTTTAGATAATTTTACAAATAGTGTAAGTTACTGCCTTACCGACCGAGCACTTTAGACCTGCCTTCTTTCAAAAATGTCAAATATTTATGCTGTGTAATACGTTTTAGAAGAGAATTGTTTTAGGTACAATAAGAGACACTTCATCATCATAACAATAGTGTACCTCATAAGGCACTTTATGCGATAATCTATCAATATTAATAACGTTGCATGAAATTGGTATTGATTTTTCAATTTCATATGCGCATAAATAATCCCGATAACATTTCGTTTTCCATATTTCACACAAACAATATAAAGAATTCTCGTAAACGAATAGTTTTAACACTTTTGCAAATACTGGTAACGCAGTTCTTTCATTTATTTCGAAAGTGATAAAATAGTCTATTTTATATTCGAAAACATATTCAGCCTTATTAATTAATAACACATGCGCATTATCCGCAATTTCGACTTTACACGTCCCTTTACATTCGTCAGAACTAATTATATTTTCAAAACTTTTATATTTAAAGCATCGGACAAACCACAGTGAGCAAAGCTGTGTGTATTTTGCCATTTTACGGAAAGTAGAGCGCATGCGCAAGCGCGTATAAACGAATCACATCGCATTGAATTTCACACCGATCACACCGCGAGCGGATATCTATTAAACCTTTCATCTGTGTAAATATTCACACCGAAAACCATCACACCTCACACCGGACTGTTTCACACCGTCAAATTTTTGACAGTGCATAAGTATACCCCGGGTTCGAGCGCAACAGTTGGAACGTATATTATGATTTCATTTTTATTTATGAAATTCAATTGTTCTGTTTAATTTGTGCTCTTTTTATATTTACTTTTAATTTATTTGAGTTTAATTGCACATTGTTAAATAACCTACACAAATTGTATTAACTAAAAGAAGCTAGATAAGTCTTAAATGTCAGCATGACAGCCGGAGCGACAAAGCTTTCAAGGGATGAGTGCACAAATTCCATCAAGAACTGTATAGATTACAAATACAGTATAACTGAGTCCTATTGTGTTATGAAATTAATATCATATTAAAATATGTATAAAGAATCACATCTTTTATGGCGATAAATATCAAACATATACTTGTTCAAATCTAAAAAAAGTGATCACGTCGATGAAACTTGTATTTTATAAATTCAATATTCGTTATTGAAGCTTTCTTTTCTGTAGTTACAAGAATTTTGTATTTCTACAGAATTCAAAGGACATGTCATTAGGGTATAGTTATATTTGGACGTTGTACCGCACTTGATATTTTGCATATAAGAACTGGCAGTTCATATTACTTTGTTATATATTATTTAATTTTATAACTGAATTAACAAACGTGAATATTGAATTATACAAAATTATATGTTTGATTAACAATGATTACGAGTCGAGAACTTCATTCAAAGTTACATTTTTTTGACAGTATAAGGGCATTTGCTTGTAATGCTATTATTTTACAAACTACGAATATTAACGGGAAAAATAAATAATTCTAACCAACGAATATAAACGCGTATATAAAAGCGCAGAGCGGATAGGGCAGACGAGACGCATCTTGGGGAAGCAGATTACACAGGCAGGCATAAGTCTGTCTCCCTCACTCTCATATAGGGAACATCCGAAAGTACGCATGCCACTAAACACTGCTGGGGCCTTGTAGTGGCGCTATATTCGTTGTTATATTAACTATATAAAAGTCGTTATTCCAGGCAGAAAAAGTAGTAAGGATGACTACTCGCGCGCTTTAACCAACCGAATGTAGTAGCTATCATTTCTTTAATCTGATGCTATATCGATTCAGAAAAGTAATGGAACTTATGAATGGTGGGCCAAGTAATTTAAGAAAGAAAGGAGAAGTTTACACTTATGTTGAATATGATAAATTTGAAGTGAAAGTGTCTCCGACAAGAGATGTAGTTCACAAAATTCTCTACAAAAGATTTGAAACATTTTTACTCGTAACATCAACTGTAACTCCGTAAAACACGGATGAACGTTTATGTATAACATCGTTTTATGTCTGGGTACGGATTTTACGCATGGAGTAAGGAGATTTTAGTTGGCATCAAAAAGAAACTATTTATTCTTCGGGTCAGGCTAAAAGCAGCGTCTGCTATGATTCTCCCTTTGTGCTCTGTAAAACCGTATACTAATGTCATTACATCATTATTATTACTGTAAAAATAACAATTTTAACACTCCCGGAGTAGAAATCGATTTTGCGCCCTGCAGTGAAATAATCGGGCGCAAATTATCGAGCCCCACGCCCGTCGTATTAAAAAATATCGTATGAAACACGAGCGAAGTATCAATCGAAACATTAATGATTGCATGCTCATAAAACTACCTATTAAATTATTTTCTTTCATGTAATAAAACTTTACATATTCCGTAATGATACTTGTATGACTAATAGATGTATATAATGTATATTTACGATAACTATAAGGCACTTGTTTCAATTTCTCATAAGATTCTCATGAGATTCTCATGTGAATCCTACTTAAAATTTTTCGCAGGGGCACAACGATACGAATTTCATCACTTTTGACAAAAGAACTTATATTGTAAGATTGCTGTGCGTGTAGCTTGTAATGAGCGACAGATTCGTCGAAAACGACCGGCAACTGGAGACCTAAGCTTTTCAGAAGTAGAGCGTTCCGATCTGTTAACGTCTTGCGAATTTGTCGACAACTGATATGTTTTACCCAGGATGGTTTATTATTACAGTAACTATTAAGGTTCTTACCATTTCATATAATACCCATTGTTACGTAGATTTAAGATGGAGTCGTATTGTAATTGTTTCACAACGAAAATTCACCGTTCTGATCAACAATACGCACTTGAATATGATCTATTAATTCGACGGCAACAGATAGGTAAATGACGTGATTCGGCACTTCCACAATCTTATATCCGAGCACCACAGTAGGAAAAACTTCATGAATCGTATGCGCTCTACTGCTATTAATATAAGCGCCTGCAGTTATATTGCATTCCATGCGAAGTGCTTTTACTTTAATTATGGTTACTGACAAATCTGAAATGTGCACCTTATTTGTTTCAAAAATTGTATGTTGAAGCCCAATATTCGCCCAATCGAATCGATTGGTATAAAATTAATGTCTCGATTAGACCTGATTTCACTACGTAATGTATTATTATTTCGTTTTATATCTAGTGTAATATCACTACACTCCGACAGCTTGTTTCTATTATATCCTGCTAAATCCTCAATTTCATAGCTAGCGATCGGCATAGTAATTCCATAATTACCAATATGAAATTTATTATTAACGTCAACATTACCGATTGAAATAAACGTTAAAAGTTCTAATAAATCCAATGCATAATTCTTCTGTGGTGAATGTTTAATAGGTGGAACGTATTGCGCTTCCAATACAGAAGACATCGTCGACATACTCGCCAACAAAGTCCAAAACTGGCTTGTCCGCAGGGCTTCACCATCTGCAACACACACTCATACACCACATTTTAAGGGGCCCAGCGAAAACAAAATTTTCTCGCCACTATTTTTCACAATAATTTTTGGGGACCGTACTTTTGGAAATCACTATCTGAAACATCTAACTGACAAGCGGGAACGAGAACACTGTACAGAGACACCGCACGGAAAGAAGTCGTCACATATACACTCAGGGCAGCGCGTGCGTAGTCATCGCGTTTGCCACGATACGCTTTGTCTCTCGATCCAGAGTGAGCATCAGGTTTTCGAGTGCACACTAGCATCAAGAGTCTTATAAATATGCTGAAGTCTTTTCAATTTCTTGACATGGCGATTAATAAAGAACCTCGAGTCGGGGCGGGCATGAACAAGAATTTCGAAAATTTCAAATTTTCAAAATTTTTAAAATCTGCTGGCATGTATGTATTAGTCGGCTCGAGATCATCCCCCCCTATCCGTACACCCCCAAAATTTTGTCAGATTTCGCGTATCTCTCACCGTTTTCGAGATATTCAAGAATTTTGGAAATTGAAAATTTTAAATTTCAAATTTTCAAAATTTTTAAAATCTGCCGTCATGTACGTATTACCCGGCTCGGGGACATCTGCCACGGTCGGCGTCCTCCAAAATTCATCAGATTTCGCGTATCTCTCGCCTCTTTTGAATTTCCAAAATTCTTGAATATCTCCAAAACGGTGAGAGATACGCGAAATCTGACAAAATTTTGAGGGGTGTGTCGATAGGGGCGGATGATCTCGATCCGACTAATACATACATGCCAGCAGATTTTAAAAATGTTGAAAATTTAAAATTTTCGAAATTCTTGTTCATGCCCACCCCGACCAACTCGAGGTGCTTTATTAATCGCCATGTCAAGAAATCGAAAAGAGTTCAGCATATTTATAAGACTCTTGATGCTAGTGTGCACTCGAAAACCTGATGCTCACTCAGGACCGAGAGACAAAGCCGGACGGAATGTGTCGGAGCTCTCGCTGAAATTTGCGAGGTTCGTGCCCACGGGCACGGTGTTGCCAATTATTCATCGGCGTAGAGCATCATGGGTGAGGAGGACAAGGAAAGTAATAGAATACGGGCATGCTGACGGAAAAGGATAGCGATATCGGACCCAACTAGGAAAGGTGTGACGTCAGCACAAGGAAAGGGGGGGGGGGTGCCGTAACGAGACTTGTCGTCATAAGGAAATAAGAATGGGGTAATTGTATTTCCTAATATGTAAGAGAAAAACGCACTGCAGAAATGTCTCAGAGCAACGGTGGGGGACGGCGGAGATTTCCGTGTCCTGGAGACAAACGCACGGGATAGCGTCTCTATTTATGAAAATTTCTGGTGGAGTGACTGCAGCCATTAGGTCATGGCAGTTCCCGTATGCCGTGGAGATTTGCCGAGTGACGACTGTCGAGTGTCGACTCGGGCACGAACCAGTGACGGCAACGAAAGTCGCCGAACGTGCGTGGATGCACGCAACAGAAGAAGGGGAGGGAGTGAGGTGGATGCAGCAAAGGCTGTATGAGTCCGACGAAGAAAGACGAATATTGGAGGGGGGCTGCCCAACACCGGTGAGCAAAGGAGAGGGAATCGGCGCGCGGACGCGCGGCCAGTGTTCCAGTGTTCTCAGATTTAGATGCAATCTCACGCAAGCGCAGTACGCGCCGTCCGCGACGGTTAGCCGGCCGATTCCCCGCGAAGCTGATGGATTTCAAATGGCACGCCGGCGGATGAGTGCCAATGGAAAATAGATTTTGACATAAAAATGCATTTAAAAAATTCGGGTTTTTGGCCAAGTCGGCGCAAGACATGTTTCTTTCTGAAATACTGAAGAAAGAATTAGGAAATTATAAGAAATATTTTTTTTTGTGAGCATGATGGTGTAAAAATTCCTGTTTTTTTATTAAAATTGTATGCGATACGTACTTTTAAGCAATAAAAATTGAAAAATACACTCCTAGATTTATAAATAAATTATTCCCTTGTATGCTGTATTGAATTTTATTGAAAATAATCTTATTAAAAGAATAATATCGCAAATACGGCACATTATATAATTGCAATTTTATTCTTTATCATGTATATGATAAAAATGACTCTTTAAAAGTATTTTGAAAGTAAATTACAATTATTGCTTAATAATAATATAGAAACATTTATCCGGTTATCCGATGATCAAATGCGACAAATACTCCACAGTTTCCATGTCCATATCGTTGACTCCGAAGATGCGGTCTTTGACTGGTGATGTAGAAGTTGGAGGTTCGCATCCTCACCCGATTATGTTTCTTTTTTTATTTTGTTCATTTTATTTTTTTTTTGTTTATTTTATACTATTTATTTCCTTTATTTTCTTTCTTTTACTTATTTTATTTATTTTATTTATTTAAATGCATTTTTATGTCAAAATCGACTATTTTGCATTGTCACTCATCCGCCGGCGTGCCATTTGAAATCCATCGGCTTCGCGGGGAATCCGCCGGCCAACGAGCGCGGAGTCGTGGAAGGCGCGTACCGCGCTTGCGCGAGATTACATCTAAATCTGAGAACACTGCTCCGTACCAGTACCCACGCAAGTAGACAGCCCATCGACTTCTTCTAATTGGCGACTAAATAGAAACCCCACTCTTAAGCCGATAACGAGGTAATACAAATTAACTAATCATTCGCGCTCTCCCGAGTTGTCGCCAAATTCGAAAACGGTGATTTTTCCTCCTGCAAAATTACGAACTCGCCTCAGTATTGTACAGGATTTAAATTCCTAGCAAACCACGGCTGAAATGGATACCGAGGTAATGCAAAAATTGCAGGATGCTATTATCCAGTCTCTTTCCTCCAAAATTGACGCTGTCAACGTAAAAATTGATACTGTCAATGAAAAAATTGAAAACTCTGACGTGGAGCTGAAACAGGTGTCGGCTCACATCCTTAATGCTTTTTCCGCTTTTAAAACTGAAGTGCTGCACGAAATAAATGGACTTAAGAGTGATCTTCTTAAAAAGGATGAGGAAATTAAGCATTTGTATTCAATTCTAGAGCAGCAAGACAGACTTCTGCAGAAGAAAAACATAGTCATTCGAGGTGTATATCCTACAGGAGACACTACAAATTTTTTGGAAAAGCTGCTGCTCAAGACGTTCGAACTATCTGATATGCTTGACGTTGCCTTTCCCACTAAAAAAAGAGCCGTCTATGACCATGATAGAATTGAATTGTTCGCGTGCAAAATCGCATATTCTTTCTACCAAGAGGAAGTTATTAGCAGGCAAGTCAATCTACATCGAAGGTGATGCCAGTCTGCATGAAAGGAAAATTGATTTTCATGCACGCGAGTTGGCACGTTTGGCAAAGCAAGACGGGAAAAGGGTTATAAGGAAAGGGAAAAAAATCCAAATTTCCGGTAAATGGTTTTCCTGGTCTGACGTTGAGGGTAAATTTACTTGCGGATCCGCATTCGACCCAGTAGATGTGCAACCAGCGCAAGCCTCTTCATCATCTCAAGGATCGACCCATCCCCAAATTTCAGCCGGTCAAAAAAACTGCCAAACTATGCCTCTGCTGCATTAAACAGGGGCACCCGGTAACGTTCAGCTCTTACCTGTCCACACCAGGCTTTACCGGCTTTCACTATTCTTCAAGTGAGTCTAACCAAGAGGACTGTTCGCCATCCACTCTACAAGAACTTACACTAACATTTTGGAATATACGAATTTTTGGCATCTCGAATTTTGTTGAAACTTGGCGTCCTGAATCTGCCTGTCTACCAACGCTTCAAGATCACGTCAACATCTGCGCACCACTGATATATACAGGGTGTCCGAAAAGTATGGAAACACTCAAATATCTCGGAAAATCGACATCGAATCGTAAAAGTAAAAATACACGTATTCAATGGTTTCAAGAGAGCTATCCAGTGACACCTAACACAACCCCCCACCCCCACCCGCTGGGGGTGATAGAGGGGGTAACTTAAAAATTTTAAATGGGAACCCCCAATTTTTATTGCAGATTTTGCTTCCTCAGAAAAAGTTACGTAAATTTTGCCTACCATTATAATTGTTTTTGTTGACAGATGGCGCTGTAATCAACGAAATTAAAAAATTATTCTAAAAAGTTTTAAAAATCTCGCGAAAAACACAACGGATCAAAAAAGTAAAAACACACGTATTTAATGGTTTCAAGAGAGCTATCCAGTGACACCTAACACGACCCCCCACCCCCACAGGCTGGGGGTGATGGAGGGGGAAACTTAAAAATTTTAAATGGGAACTCCCAAATTTTATTGCAGATTTCTCTTCTTCAGAAAAAGTTACGTAAATTTTACCTATTATAATTATTTTTGTTAACAGATGGAGCTGCAATCAGCGAACCACGTACCTGGAATAGCGGACCACGTTTCCAAAATTTTAAATGACGTCTTTTGCCTTTAAATATTTCAAAGTTCACCGATTCTTACCGCGAGGAGGTAGACGATTTTGAGAATCTTTTTTTTTTATTTTTGTATATTTTTTTTTTGTTTTTACCTTTTATTTGTTTTTTTTTTATTTTTTTAATTTTTTTTCTATTTTAAAGTTTAAATTTTCCTTCGCTTCTATTTTCTTTACTGGATTTTTAACATGTCTATGCCCACTAATTTATAAGATGTTCGAATTGAAGTCCTTCAGCAACTTGACAATATCCCAATCGTGCATAGAAGTTATCATAAACTTTTTGCAGCATTTCTTGAGATACTGTATTAGAACCTTGAATTATTTTTTCTTTCAACTCATCAATGTCTTTTGGTTTCGTTTCGTAGACCTTGTTCTTCAAGAAACCCCAGTAAAAATAGTCCAGAGGAGTTAGATCAGGTGACCTCGGTGGCCACTCGATCGAACCCCTCCTACCAATCCAACGTCGGGGGAAAATATTATTTAATAGATTGCGTACAATCAAACCAAAATGACAAGGAGCTCCATCCTGTTGAAACCAGACATTATCAAACGCTATACCAGCAATATTTCGTATTGCCGGTATAATCTGGTTATTTAACAAATTACAGTACCTTTCAGCCGTGAAATTCTCTTCAACGAAGAAAGGCCCAACAATTTGATTGCACAAAATGCCAGCCCAAACATTGATTTTCTGTGGATGTTGTGTGTGAGTATCTCTCATCCAATGAGGATTTTCGTCCGACCAATATCGTAGGTTGTGCCTATTAACTTCTCCACTCAACTGAAACGTAGCTTCATCAGAGAAGCATATCCAGAAAGGAAATAATTCATTTTCGTCACAACGTCTCATCATTTCCTCACAAAATTCTAATCTCCGATCGAAGTCATCTTCCGAAAGTTCTTGTACATATTTTATTTTATATGGATGGAACTTATTTGCTTTTAATATTTCATGGACAGACGATTTGCCGATACCAGTGGCTTGCGCAATCTTTCTTACCGAAGTATGGACGTCCTCAACGACACTTGCACAGACCGCTAAACTGTTGTCTTCGTTCGTGGACGTTTTTGGTCTTCCTGATTTTGGTCGATCATTGACAGAGCCAGTATCTTGAAACCGAGAAACAGTCTTACAAACAGTTGATTTGCAAATAGGTAGACGATCAGGATGGGTATCATTAAATTGGCGGACGACTTGTTCGTATGTTCTTTTTTTATCGCCGCATCCTCGCAGAATAAGGATTTCGATCCTTTCTTTTTGTGTCAAAGACATAGTATGCCAAATTACAACAGGAGGCAGAATACAGAATGTATCGAAATGGAAGAAATATGAAGCAAAGAATGAAGAAATAAAAGAAATATAAAAAATTAGAAGAAATTCAAATGTTAGAGAAACATTACATTAAGTATCAAATAGCGAGAACGAAGAGAATTGCGATTTTTTGCGGTACGAATTTGACCAAGTTTTCGACAAGAGTGACGCTCGCATGTGTAATTTTCACAAAGCTGAAAAATAACCGAGACCTTGACTCATTCAAACAATAGAGCTTAACTAATACTAAGACGTGCTGTTTTGATTTGGACGCTGACGATGTTCGATTATTGACTACTTTCTCTGTAACACTGGCAGTTGAAAAAATCGACCGAGTGTATGCAATGGGTTTCCGCAAGCGATACCTACAGTACTTTCACACAAGTATACAAAATCACAGTCATGCAAGAAAGCCATAACACCATATGCGGATTTGGTCACCATTTACGCTATTCGGATACACGACATTCACTTCCTCGTAGAATAAGGATGTCGATTCTTCATTTTTCTGTCAAAAACTTTGTATGCACAATTACAAGGGGGGAGCGAATAAAGAATTTTAATATCTGGAAGAAAAGGTAAGCAAATACATTAAAAAAAAACATAAAAAAATTTAATAGTGAAGAATAAAAAAAAGGTAAAAAACAGAAATCAAATAAAAAAAAAAGTAAAACAGTAGATTCTCAAAATCGTCTACCTCCTCGCGGTGAGAATCGGTAAACTAGAAATATTTAAAGGCAAAAGACGTTATTTAAAATTCTGAAAACGTGGTATGCTATTCCATGTACGTCAAGTTAAATATTTTTTAGTAATTTTTTAATTTCGCAGATTGCAGCTCCATCTGTTAACAAAAATAATTATAATAGGTAAAATTTACGTAACTTTTTCTGAAGAAGAGAAATCTGCAATAAAATTTGGGAGTTCCCATTTAAAATTTTTAAGTTTCCCCCTCCATCACCCCCAGCCTGTGGGGGTGGGGGGTCGTGTTAGGTGTCACTGGATAGCTCTCTTGAAACCATTAAATACGTGTGTTTTTACTTTTTTGATCCGTTGTGTTTTTCGCGAGATTTTTAAAACTTTTTAGAATAATTTTTTAATTTCGTTGATTACAGCGCCATCTGTCAACAAAAACAATTATAATGGTAGGCAAAATTTACGTAACTTTTTCTGAGGAAGCAAAATCTGCAATAAAAATTGGGGGTTCCCATTTAAAATTTTTAAGTTACCCCCTCTATCACCCCCAGCGGGTGGGGGTGGGGGGTTGTGTTAGGTGTCACTGGATAGCTCTCTTGAAACCATTGAATACGTGTATTTTTACTTTTTCGATTCGATGTCGATTTTCCGAGATATTTGAGTGTTTCCATACTTTTCGGACACCCTGTATAATATGGACAGGGCATAAACTTGTTTTTGCGTGTGAGATTCTGGTACATGGAAGACAAATAGGATCTACGGAGTGGGGAAGGCCGAAATGACTCGATCACTCACGAAAACTTCCGAATCCGAAGCGATTGAATGCCCGCGGAATTTAAACTGGAAAACGTTGCATAGTTGCATTTTATTACATTTAATTGCGTAAATGAAGTAATTAAATCTGCTGCACAAATTAATTTTCTGTTTATTATTGAAACCTTATTCTATTATCATCGGATATTAAATAATGATGATCCGAAAGATTAGAAAAAAAATCTATGTCAGTTGAAGACTAAATCAAATTTTATTCGTCAAATCCAGTCGCAAAATGGTCAGGTTTAAATAATTTTTCTTAACAGAAGAAAGACTTTCATAACCGATTTTTCGATAAGGTAGACAATTCTTTAAGGTGATTTATGGCCTCGGCAAAGAGAATGTAGTAAAAATAGCTTCTCATCCGAGTATAAATATAAAAACAGTAATCAAATTCTATACAATTGTAAGAGCTACAAACTATTTGATCGCAAACTTGACTACTTCCATTTGACATTAAATTCTTTTAGGTGATTTACGGCCTTGTCGAATGAAATTTAATAAAAATAGCTTTTCATCATAGTATAAAAATAAAGGAGAGTAATGCACGAGAATGAGGGCTGAGGGGTTGGATGTCGGATGCAATCGCACATCTCCATGCAACTTCGGAAAAGGGGCCCCCCTCCATTGCGTCCTATTTGTCTACCTTTAGCACGCGTCTTCAATTTCAATTTTTACAAGTTTTTTTGCGCCTTCACCCTATCCATATGATGTTTATCAGTGGTCGGAACCTAGAAATAATTTGTGATATCTAATCCGCGAAATTCGTTAAATTGTTTTCATTTATTTTAGTTCGATTCGACGGCACGGTGTACGACGGCGCTCATATTTTATAATTAATTTTATTATATATTTATATTTATATCTGGCTATTTATTTGCGTCGCTCTCTATTGTACCATCCTTATAGATAAACATTTTTTGTATCTGATGAGGAAATAAAGTATCTACCTAGTCGTCCAAACTATGTTGCTCCCACATGGGAAATAAATAACTCCTGTAACTTTGTAATATAATTGCAAATAACATATTAGGTTGAACGAAAGATGGAAAATGCAATTTGAAAAAATATTACATTTTGCTTTTTGTGTATTTTTAACGAACTGATAATGAGGCATCCTGGATCCTCATCGGCGTTCACACGAATTTATTTAGGTAGAAGAAAAATCGTATTCCCAAACCCGTTGTCTCGATACATTGAAATATACTTTTGTACATTTGCGCTTTAATTTTAAATCCGCGGTATTGGACTTTGAAACTAGACTTAAGAGTTGCCCCTTCCTTTGCACGGAAAAGGCTGAGGAGTAAGAGCGCAATTAGGAATCGTTTCGACCGCATGGTCACTTCGATTTGAAATTTCGAAAAGCGAGTTACGATCCGTGGTAAGGAGGGAGATATGTAAAAAAATAAAATTTATTAAATGATGTATGAACGAATGGGAAACTGAAGGATGTTTGTGTGCGAAAGATAGATGTTACATTTTGACGAAATTTGTTATCTTTTATCTGCCAACCTGCAATTTGTTAGACATCGACAATGTTCGTTCACGAACTAACGATAATTTGGAGGACATTTTGTCACTATTTTGTAGTCGAGACAAATCTACTCTAATAGCCGTTCCACTTCTGGCTTTCTCTACAAAGCAAACGCATCGTAATCACCAATATTTATGATTATTCACGACTGGTGGAATGACTTGAAACTGAAAAACGCAATTTGATCGGTCGACAATGCGTTCTTTTAATTGATTCCGATCTTGTGGTGATGACCCCATCGCGACGCTGATAATCTATCCTGGCGACATCCCGAAATCAACATACTGAAAAAACCGTCACTTTGTCACATTTTAATTTGACTTTTGAATCTTTCGACCATTCAAATCGACTGAAACATAATATAACACATCGATATTACAACATTCGGAATAGAAAAATGTTACAGAGATCGTCACCAATTTGAAGAGCCTTTACATAATTCATCTAACATGACACTTTCATGTTAGGAGATACCGCCATTCGGATGAGCAACGGTGTAGGGAAATCGACCTTTATGGGAAAGAACTTACACCGTGTATCACAGTCGATAAAAGATCGATTCTGTTCGCAACAAATATATCTGAAAGAACCAATCTTCCTGGATTATATCCTAAAAATTGAGTACAGGACGACAATTATGTGCGCATTTCTATCTGGGACTATGACATTTGTAGCTTTAATAAAAGCGAATATCAGAGCAAACTTCGCTGTAGGTATACCACATATTAAATACAAAGAAAGTACAAAAAACCTTTGGAGACCCACATTATCAAAAATGAAGAGTCAAAACGATATTGTTCTGGTCACAAGTAGGAAAGACGATCATCTTATTGTTCAGAATGTAATAAAAATGTTTGCATGGTAAGCTTCAAATCGTTTCATAAAATTACATAGATTTACCATATTACTATTGGCTTGATTCACCGTTGTCATTTCTTGGAAAAATCCAAAATAAAAAATGTTATCAAAATAAAAAAAATTAAAAAAATTGTTAAAAAATAAAAAAATTACAAACAAAAATTAAAAAGTACTAAAAATAGTAAAAAAAAAACGACTATCCGAATAGCGTTTATTTCCCGCGATAAGAGTCGGACAACGGCAAAATATGTATTGACTGTTAAACAACGTAATGAAAATCGTTGTGCATTAGTGGTGTGTAAGGTAATGTATTATATTTATCATCGGGAATCAACAACTTTGAAATTAGGTATTGGAGTATCGATGTATATACTCCGATATTCAAATTAATGTATGTAATATATTTTCGTAGTTGTCGGTCACATTTCAATTCAGCATAGTATTTTCATAAATATATAAAAGTATATAAAACAAGATATTTATTGGACTTTACATATAAAATTTTGTTTAGTACATCTTTCTCAAGAATACACGGAAAAATAGATTAGTTAAGGCAAGTAACCACTTAGTGGTCTCAGATATAAAGGAGAACATGGTTGAAAAACTTAGAGAATAGTTTTACTAAAAGAAACTAATCAGTTTATTAGTATTCGCTTGATTGATCCAATCATTTTCTCCTCTAAAAGCACAGTATGGTTGGTTACCATAACTTTCCTTGTATCAATAGTTTATTCAGTTTATTATTAGACAACATTCATATTCGATACAATTTTGAGGACTCATTAAACGATAACACGGTAGTATCATTCGGCAATGTAACAGGATCTTTTAATTCAACTGTACTGTTTAATTTCTGCACAGGCCTGCCCAGTTTCGATGCTGGATTAAATCCAATAAGTCGAGTACATCTCACATACACACCAGCTCTCGAGTATACATTGGTCCCCGTCAGTGCTGTAATTGTAATATATCAAAAAAGGTAATGTCTATATTTTTTCCAAATGACTCACCTCGAGCGATGCATGCGTCTACTGCCTGTTCTAAAGCCTTAGGATCTACATATCCTAACCACAGTATGTTTGCAACTCTCAGGGCCTTTTCCAGGAAGAACTCATTATTTCGTAACTGCAAATAAAATATTTTGGGTACATCGGACATAAATGAAGAAGGGCGAGTAAAATAAACAAGGGTCGTATATATTGAATAACTTTTTAGTATATTAGAACAATCCGTATTCTCTGTAGTTTTTATTCGTGTATACCTCCCGTCTTCAAGCCATGATTAAAAGTAGCTCGATTGACCTATTCCGTACCAAAAATACAAAATTTATTTATACGTGCCCTAAAATTTTGTACTCGACAGATCTAACAAAATTCAAAAAGCAAAGCTCAATAGTTTCGGACCTACTCGATCATTTAGAAAAGCCGACAATTCTGTTAAAAAAAAATATGATTAAAAAAAAATGCCGATTTTCTTCGAAAAATCGTAGACTAATGATGAAAAATTGACGATTACAAATGTTGTAAATATCTAACTCTAAATGAGTTTTCTTAGTTCATCGAGCTGAATACTGCCAATTACTTATGGTAGGCACGACCGAAGTAAAAAAATAATGCGAAAAATTTTCGTCGTGATACATGCGACCCGCATTATCAAAATTTAAACAAAGATTCGAACAAAAAACCTCGTACTAAAACTGTCTTTCTGACGTCAACAACGTTACGTACACAGACCCATAAGTCAACTGATACAGGCCCATTTTAGTAGCTTAGAAAGAATTGTCTAATCTATTGTTCTTAATCTTTTGTCTCAAATGCATAATATTCTTTCATAAATGGTCAAAAAGCTTTTGTATTCAAAATGTCATGAAAACTGTATGGCTGAAGTTTTTGAAGAAGACACACAGTTTTTGAAAAATAGATATTCATACAACTTAAATCAAATGTTTTGTTTTTGTGGCATTGAAATCCGGGACAATTGAAAAAAGTTTCCATATGCGTGTTTTCCAACAGTTGAAATTTTATGAAATAACGTAAAATCTCACATTATATTTATCAGTTTATGTAAATTACAAAATATAATTTGCCATTCACTTTTGAAAATATTAATTTTGTATTTTGGCGAATATTCGTATTTTCTCTACAGAATTATGCCCGAAAAAGAATGGACTACGATTCTAATTGAAACTGAGTATTAAACATGCTCGTAAAAATTAATTTGATACAATTTTGAACTGATAATTATGGTTATACAAATGGTGGATTCCAAAGCATTTTACTGCGGAGATCCTTAACATAATTATTGAGAGGGAGATTTTTTGGCATCCCATGTACATTTATATAAAATTATATATACATATCAAATATAATTCTTATTTACGTACAACACTTGTAGAGTTCAAAAAACACCAATATGCCATATCAAATCTAGGGTCGTTCTCAATAATCCAGATGTTACTATTTTCTAGAAAATGCAACATTTATAAATTGAGATTTGTCCAAATGGCATTTATAATAAATAAAAATATAAAAATGTAAAAATCATCAATTATAAAATTAACATCTAACGTATTCTTCAAGATCAATTTTAATACTTTCAACATTACCTTTTGTTAGGTTCATTTGACGCGTACAATTAGTTGTTTTCCGAAGAAATATATGTAAGTGTACGTGAATTTGAGGTATGAATAGTACTGTTACATTCGACGGCAATTGGACACTTTTAATTACCTAAAAAATAATAATATTTAATTTTCTATGCTGATAATTATACATGCTTCCTTTTAGACATTGCTATGCATTTTTAATATAAAATATCATTGAATATACTTCTGGGATTTATACATTTGTTACACATATAAATTATGTAATATCTTCAAATGTTTCCTCAGTTTTTTAAAATAAATTATATCGAGTTTTCCATATTCGTACCACGATGCGCATATTTATACATACGCTATTAAATATATGAACAATGCATACATGTGCATGCTACCATTTATACGTAGTACTGTTTGTGTTAGTGAATTGTTTACATATATATGCATGACTATGATTCATATTAATTTTATACTTAGTTAGCCACGAACCCCTGACGCATCTATCGCATGCTTACATTTCGGTTTACATGTGAGTCAGTAAATTCCCTTTTTCTCAATTACTGCAGTGTTTATTTAATATTCCTTTATCGAGCATATATATCCCCAGGTGGAAAAGTTTTCTAAAAAATGTATAAAATTTTAATAAAGTCCCTGCACAAAAAACGTATAAAAATTATATTAAAAAAATAGTTCTATAAATAGATTATATAGTTTTTATTAAGTATACACGCTTATCTAAAGATTATATGAAATTCATAAAAAAATGGTATAAAAATAATATAAAAACGGGAACTGGGCAGTGAAAATAAAACATTTTTCCCAGAATTAACCTAGACATAATAGTACTTTTCGGTCCTAGGCCGTAAAGTTCAATTTTACGGACCGAGTGGAGATTGTGTATCCGAGGACTGGCGAAGCCGGTCCGAGGATCGCACTATCTCCAAACCGAGGTCGTAAAATTTTATGACCGAGGATCGAATACTACTTTTTGATACACTGTTCGCAAAAGTAGGCACTTTAACGACTATTTTTAGTCCGTAAAGTGCAGAAATCAGTCCGTAAAGTCACACTTTACGGAGTAAAAAAAGTCCGTAAAGTGTCTACTTTACGGACACGTGTATCAAAAATATAATTGCATTGGAGAAGATTTCTTACTTATTAATAAGTATGTAAAAAAAAGACAAGTAACCCATATGCGTAATGTTTCGGAAATCTTGAACGTTTATAGTCTTTCAATATATTTCCATTAGTTTTTCCCTACCTGTAAAATCAAAAGACCTATCCCAAACAGTACAAACTCGTCCTAGGACGTCCCCTGTTTTTGGATATTTGGACGTCCTCAGGAGCTCCCCAGGACATACCGGGACGGATTGTGCTGTTAGGGATGGAACGTTAACAACACTAAAATAACGATATTAGAGTAGAAACGACACAGGTGAAATCTATCTCGAAAACTTATGAACACTGAAGATAGGACATAACTCGTTCATATAGACAAATTTCTACAAATGCGAAGACTCCTAGAACGAATATCAAAGAAAAACGATTATTTCTACGAAATTTGCGCAATTAGTTGTCCTTGTGTGAGATGAATTGGATTCTATTCTTCAATAGTAAGGGTAAGCACAGCCTGGTTCTAACACCAACTGATGCCACATAGAATCCGACGCTGCTTTTGCTTTTTGAGATTCTTGAACCTGCAACGGAAAACACCATGAGGAAATAAACGTTTTGTTAACATTATTTTCAATTCTGATTTCCAGTGCGATGCACTTCTTATGAAGGTTGAAATAATAAATACCAAAAAATCGCTCTCTCTTCTTTCGATGCAATTCATTTATGTATTTATTATTATTTATTATACCATGGATGCAATCGTTGGTTGCGTGGTTGCTAAGGTTTGTTGGTTTCTAATGAGAGTGCTTTTTTTTCATTTCCTATTCAACTTCCGTTAGAAATACATGCTGGAAAGTAGAATTAAAAAAATATTAATAAACACTTTTCGTATTCTTTCCTGGTGTTTGTCGTGTCTTCTGCGAGGAGATGAATTTCGTCAAATGGAAGCGGTTTCGGATTCTTTGATCAAACATTGTTGGACGACGCTAACGCGGTTAACCACATTATAATTGTGAATGCTACAAAACAGAATCAAATTCATCTGATGCAAGGACAATAATTTTCCCAGATTTCGTCAGAATAATCGTTTTTCTATCATATTCCTTCCAGGAATGTTCACATTTATAGAAATTTGTTCATAACAAGGTTTTGTAATTCATAGTCACTGCGCATCAATGTTCGAAATAGATTTCACCGGTGTCGCTTATACTTTATACAATGTTCTATAGATTTTTTCGATTCAGGTGGTGTGAAATACCGATTTTACGCCCTTGAGCCGTAAAATAAAAACTGTTTGAAAATGGACGATTTGTCGAAAAAAAAACCCGGTAAATACGATTTCTTATAATTATCTACATTATAATACATTATGATAATGGAGGGAAACAATAGAAAATGACAATTGTAAATACAAACTAGATGCCTTCGACCCGGGTGCCTACAATTTCGGCTAAATTCGTATTGCAGTCCCCTGACGAAAGGCTGATGCTTCCGGGAATATTCCCATTTTAACACTGCCAGGAAAGAAGGCGGCAGAGGGTAGTTCTAGCATCGTTAGGTTCGAGTAGTTTCTATACATATATTGTAACAATATCTTGTTCCTTATGTTGGGTTAACTTAGGGAACTCAATGATTTTTAATGATTTTTAAAGTCAGGAAATATATTTAACGATATAATTTAATATACTGCGGGCATACAATGCGATAATCGAATTTAACAAAACGAGGAATTGGCCAGATTCCGTATCGCGATCGTTCCAGGCAACGGTTCAAACGGTTCTCCTCTTCGTAGTTTCGCATCGATATCCACTCGACTAGATCACACTGTTGCCAACTCTACTAACATACATCTCTAAACTTACTAGATGGGCAACTCGCAGTTCATTACAGTCATGCCATCTGTCGCGTTATACAATAATCCTATACATACAATACATACATAGACCTACTTAACCTAACCTAACAGCTCGGCCGTTCCTGGCAGTCAGACACTCCGTTGTCGTGATTAGATGATTGTTGATCTTGATCATCAGAATCGTCATCTTCAGAATCTGCATCCCCTGTACTTTCGGCATCTGATTGATCTGATTGAACACCACCAAGGGTTATCCACTTTTTAAGCCGTTCTGGGGTTAAAACAGATTCGTATGGTTTCTGTTTGTACTTGTATCCAGGGATGTCTCCGACAACATAGCGATCATTTTCAAGTTTCTTTTTTATTTGGTAAGGTCCAACAAATCGTTTACTTAATTTCTTGCTTCCAGGTACGTCAATTGTTGTGGGCTGCACCATAACCAAGTCGCCTACTGAGTATTCCGGATATGGTTTACGTCCAGTATCATATCTTGTTTTCATTTGCTTTTGAGCTTCAATCGTGTCATCACTTATTTGCATACGAAGATTATTAAGGTGATCACTCCGCTCTTGATGCACCAATTCATCATCCAACATGTCTGAAAGTGAGGCTTGACTCTTTCTGCGTAACTCGTAACCGAACATTGCTTCACCAGGTGATCGTTTTATGGTTTTCTGAATTGTACTATTTAATGCTAACTGAACTTGTCCAAGTGTTTCGTGCCATGTGTTTGGTGCTTTTGTTAATTTACAGATAGCTGGCATTATTGTCCGATTGTATCGTTCAATCTGTCCATTTGCACGAGGGGTTTGCACTGCCACTTTAATATGCGCGATGTTTAAACTGTCACAAAAATCTTCGAATTCATGACTTGTAAAGGCACTTCCTCGATCAGATATTATTCGTCTTGGCGTTCCAAAGATACTGAATAATTCTTCAAGAACTCTAATTACTTCGTTAGTACCTGTAGATCTAGTTGGTTTTAAAACAATAAACTTGGTAAAAGCATCTATCACTTCGAAAATATGACGATGACCTTTTGATGTGCGAATCAATGGTCCCGCATGATCGATATGAATAGTGTGCCAAGGACACACTCCCTTATCAATTACATGTAAGTAACCTTCATTCGTACTTGTTTTTCGATTAAATTCTAGACATTTAATACAATTTAACAAACATTTACATACGTATTTACGCATATTTCGAAAATAATACGCTTTTCTAAGTTCGACTAACGTTTTCTCAACACTTAAATGCGCGATTTCATGATGCACTTGAAAAACTAATTCACGTCTCATTTTCTTTGGTACTACAAATAAACGTTGGCCATTCATAACACGAAATAATTTATCATTCACAATTTCATAATCAGCATAGTTTTTTTCATTATTTTTCACACGCAATTTTATATCGTTTATAGACTCATCCGCATCCTGAGCTAATAATAACGGATCAATATCATCGTTAGAGGTTATGGCATTTACATCGTACACACGACTCAAAGCATCGACATGAGACATTGATGTGCCATTTCTATGTACTACAGTAAAATCGAATTCCTGCAATCGCAAAGACCATCGTGATATTTTAGCATTTAATTCTCTTTTTTCCAATGTATTCTTTACAGCCATACAATCTGTAACCAAAACAAATTTCTTCCCTAATAAATATAACCGGAACCTTTCCAAAGCCTTCACAATTGCGAGTGTCTCTAATTCGAAACTATGGAGCTTTTGTTCTGCACTCGTACATCTAGCACTATAGTAATAAACAGGACAAAGTTTCCCGTTCTCCTGTTTTTGTAACATAATTGCACCGTATCCCGAAGTGCAGGCATCTGTATGTACTTCGGTTTCTTTATTATAATCAAATATTGCTAATACTGGCTTGCGGGTCAAAAACTCCTTTAATTTCTTTATTGCTTCCAATTGTTCTTTTCCGATTGTAAATACTGCTCCTTTACGAAGTAAATCATATAAAGGAGATGCAATCATGGCAAAGTTTTTGATAAACTTCCGGAAATAACTAGTAAGACCTAAAAATCCTCTCAATTGTCGTTGCGTTTGCGGAATTGGAAAACAATCAACTGCTTCTGTTTTTAATACGCCGGGTTGAAGCTGATTATAACTTAACCTATAACCAAGATAGTCAATTTCGGTTTTCAAAAATGAACATTTTTCAACTTTCGCTTCCAAACCGAATTCCCTCATGAGCTTCATTACTTCTTTCAATATGTCAATGTTTTCTTCTATTGTATTAGTTGCAATCAATAAATCATCGTAAAATATTTTTAACACTCTACGTCTAATTAAAATTTGAAAAACATATTGAATAAAATCAACGAAGTTCATCGGTGAATTTTTTAGCCCAAACGGAGCAACTAGAAATTCAAATTGACCACTATGAGTTACGAATGCGGTATATTTAATTGACTCCGGATCTAATGGTACATGAAAATATGCATCTCGTAAATCGATTTTAGAAAAATATCTTTTATTACTCAAATCGCGAAAAAGATCATCCATATGCGGTATCGGTCTAATAATAGGTAAAGTCTTTTTATTTAAATTTCTATAATCAACGCAAAGTCTATATTCACCGTTTTTCTTTTTTACTAAAACTACCGGACTCGCATATACAGACTTACTCACACGTATCACTCCTTCACACAACCACTTATCCACAATGTCATCGATGATTTTCTCTTCATGAATAGCGAATCTTCTGTACTTGGATCGTACTGGCTTCTCGTCGGTGAGTTCAATCTTCATCTTAACAGGACATTCCGATGATTTCTGGTTTCTATTTCCTGTACATGACAAGATCTCTGCTGTAATTTCACGTTGTTGTTCCAATGTTGCTTGAGGACCAAAATCAATCTCGTTCTCCTCTGGTTCGACTTGAATATTCATCAATTCTGCGACGACATCTTCTTGACAGTCAATCGGTTGAAAATTAATTCCACTATCATTTTTCATCCATGTGGTAGAGTCGAGAAATGCTTGACCTAGCACAATATCCACTGAGATTGTGTCATTAGGCACTACAGTAGCCGGCAGGTGATATGTTTCTTCGTCTATTTGTGCATCGAATCCTACACTTAAACGTGTAACAATGGAGTAATTTCCAAAACCACTTAATCTTTTCGAACTAGGTGTCTGTTGATAATCTCCAATAATAGGAAGACACGATTCTCTGATTAAATTTAACGTGCTTCCAGTATCAATCAAAGCGATGAAAGTTCTATCATTACAGACAAGTTCCTTATAATATTTTGAGGTATCGTTAGGATAATCCAACGTTTCAACCTGCATCATACTACCATTTCGAACTGAATTTGAAGCTATCGATGCCAAAGTAGCGTTACTTGTACAATAACGTGAAACATGACCTACTTGACCACATTTAAAACAAGTTAAACTTTTATTCACTTGCACATTTTTCTCACTCTCTTTAACTGATCGTGGATTTTCTAATTTGTGATTTTCTTGTTTATCTCTAAAATAACACTGTGCTCGGTGGTGTCCGTCCTTCTTGCAAATGTCGCATCGTTTCATTTGGGCTTCTCGAACATTGTCTTTTCCAATACTTTTTGGTCCTTTGAAAGCGTGTTCTGCATTACCGACAGATCTTGAGATGCTTTTAATCACTCCAAAAATCCTGTCTAGCTTGTCATATTGTCCTGCTGCTAATTGTGTTCGTATCGGGAAACTCATAATTCCCTGTATCACATGATTGATTATTTCAGCATCCTTCAATTTTGCTTTTTTAGAAATTGCCACTTTATCGATGAAATAATCTTCAAGCCTTTCGCTTCGCTTCCAAGTTCGGTTTCGCAATTGTTCCATTGCACTTGAAATGTCCTTGACTTCGCCAAACATCTCTTCGAGTTTTAACTTTAAATCAGGCCACGATAAATTCCATAATTCCTCTTGAACTTCGAACCATCTTTTGACTTGTCCTCCAAATTTATTAGTCGCTATCATTTTCACGACATCGTCATCTAATTTATAAGCATTTTGAACATTTTCAATTCGTCGTAACCACGTGTCTAAATTCATGGTTGAGTCGTCGTTATAAGAAAAAACAGGAACTTGGGTAGCAATCTCCGTAAATGGAATGTTTGGAGCTTCAACTTCGATTCTCCTCGTTTCGTCTACTTCCATAACGGTCGTCGTATTTTGTCGCTGCCGTAATTGAACAATTTCACT
Organism: Trichopria drosophilae; assembly: GCA_030407085.1. Classification (NCBI taxonomy): domain Eukaryota; kingdom Metazoa; phylum Arthropoda; class Insecta; order Hymenoptera; family Diapriidae; genus Trichopria; species Trichopria drosophilae. Next base: position 197,828,418 of record CM059582.1, read on the forward strand.
ATCTCGTGCTTCAATTAATTGGCCCATTTTCATAATATGAGCGAGCATCGCGTCCAAGGTGCTTTGAAATTTTCTTTGATCTTCGCGTTGTGCGTTCAAAATTTGTTCCAATTCACCGTTTAATAGAGCCATTTTAAAAAAATATTTTCTGCATGGAATTAACAAAATTATATTTTCTTCAAAAATCGAAACTCTAATTATTTCGGTAAAAAGATTGCGGCGATAATTTGAGATTCACAGCACGTTACGTAATGGCGAAAATGTGCTCACCATGTGCTTTACAAAATGGACGCTCGTCTTTGCACGACCAAATTCGCGGCACACAATTCTCTTATTTTATTTTAAATAAATCTTGTTATTATTTTTAATTGTTCGTCTTCTTAATTTTATTTTCACTATTTTTTTTACTTTATGTCGATTCGAATCCTTGTTAATAATTTTTCTGTCTTCTTTTACTTGACCGTTGCACGTTTTCCCGTTTCGCGTGATGTAGCAAAAGTCGCGAAAAATCCTGATTAATCCGATTAATCGAGTATATTTTGGTAATAATCCCACTTCTGATGTTGGGTTAACTTAGGGAACTCAATGATTTTTAATGATTTTTAAAGTCAGGAAATATATTTAACGATATAATTTAATATACTGCGGGCGTACAATGCGATAATCGAATTTAACAAAACGAGGAATTGGCCAGATTCCGTATCGCGATCGTTCCGGGCAACGGTTCAAACGGTTCTCCTCTTCGTAGTTTCGCATCGATATCCACTCGACTAGATCACACTGTTGCCAACTCTACTAACATACATCTCTAAACTTACTAGATGGGCAACTCGCAGTTCATTACAGTCATGCCATCTGTCGCGTTATACAATAATCCTATACATACAATACACACATAGACCTACTTAACCTAACCTAACACTTAAATAGGGTGAATATCCCAATGAATGGACGGTTAAGCATTTTTCACACTTTGATCGATTGTAACTTTTGAATTCTATTATGAACATTTAATTATGATACCACCATTAGAATCGTTAGACTCTGCTCTTCATGACCGTGTAGTTCAAACTTTGATTTTATTTAATTATTAACCTCGTCTTCATACGTTTGTAAAAAAATCCGCTAAACCCCAATGAATAGACGGGTTAAATCAAATGGGACGTTTTCAGTACCACCAGATTTTACAAAATAATAAACACTGGAAGATCAATAGTACTGTAAATATTGTTTTGAATGTCCAAAGAACATAAAAATATGTATTTTGTTGCATGTTGTGCATCATACATTCATAAGAAACAGAAATATGTAGAAAATCGTCCATTCATTGGTAGTCGTTCATTCATTGGCATATTCACCCTATATTAAAATTGAAAATGAGCATTTTCAAAACTTCGACCCAGACCGCAGCTTAGCCGAAGCACTGATAAATGAGCACGTCTTGTTCACACTGATGCTTAAAAAAACGCGGTTTAGTCGAGTTTTTGACAGGTCGGGTTGCAGGAAATAAATTTTTTTATATGTGGGATACTTCGGTTTCCGTTTTTCACGGCATTATCGTTGATTTTACGAAGAAATGAATACAACCTTTTTTATAGAGAATTCGATTTTTTGTTTGAAACTTTTTTTTGTACGATTTGTATTTTTTGTTAAAAAATGGAAAAAACGAATTTTTTGAGCGTTTTTTGGTTAAACCTCCCCATAATCTAGTATGCATTGTCTTCAAAAACTAATCAGATCTAAGTTTGGCCAAGAGAAACCCAAATCCGTTTGTACTTTTTAAATTTGTCCTGCCAGTCGCGCAGAGAACAATTTTTTTATTGTTGCTTTGGGTTCCTTAGGGCCTGAAACGTCGACATTTGATAAAAAACTATAGGGTACTTTTTTGGCGGGAACTGACCAAATTCAATACTTCGCCAGACCTACGGTCTGGGTCGAAGTAACAAACGTGCAGTAGCGGTATATTACAGGAATTTTCCATTATAAACATAATCATTACTGATTGAAAAATAATCTCGTTAGTCAGGGTTGCGCGACGCAGTGATTTGTAAACATCTTTATTTTGTGTGAGAAAATGAATGGTCATTTTGCTGTTCCTAAATCGAAAAATATTGTTTGCACCACGTGTGTAAAACGACCATTTCACACCCATGATGCAAAAAGTAGGTACTATTTGATAATGAGCTATCGTGGTACCGCAGAAATTTCAGAGCAGATAGGAGAATCGTTTCCTGATTTATAAATTCTTTATGGATTTTATATAATCTTTATAAAAATTATATAGATTATTTATATAATTTTTATGCATTTCTTATATAGTAGCTTTATTAACATTTTTAAAACTTTTAAAGAACTTTTCCACTTGGGTCAATAACATACCCAAACCTGTAATGGAATATGAAGTATAGGATACGCAAAATTAAAACACCGTAATTCAATTAATAGTAATCTTATCCTCATAGTGTAATATGTTCTTAGTATTCTTTTCAACAATTGGTTTTTCCGCAAACATCGCGCTTGTAACATTGAAGCTGAAAACAAAAAATCGTTTTCTTTGTTCTAATGATTATGATTTTGTTTTACGTAATTTTGTATTCTCTCAATGCAGAAAGAGACAAGCAATTATTTTGTGTCACTTCGGTAATTAGAACTAATTTTAAAAGATATTTAAATAACTGTCTAATTTTGAAAACAAAATTAAAACCGACATATAAAAACGAAAATAAAAAACGTCCAATGATTTTGGTTTAACTTGAGATTTGATAGTAAGTATACTCGAAAAGTAAAATGACTTACCTTGCGTTCTACAGCTACTGAATTGAGTTTTAGTAATGATGTATTTGTCATAACTTTAGGATCTTTTACCACAACAGTAGTATTCAGTTTTTTAATAGATTTATTAACATCTAGTGCAACATTAAAGAGAGTATTTCCAACACATCTTACGTACACAGCAGCTCTTGAACACGCTTCTTCTCTCTTTGTTGCTAAAATAATACAGTTTCGAAACGAAAGTGGTGAATGACATTAGTTGAAAATATCAAAAAATTATTTATATCCTAGTCATGTCAACTGACCATAAAAAATACAGTTGTCGATCACTCGTTCAATAGTTGCTAAACCTAGAGTTGATGACCAATATGGAGCTTCTAATTTCATCGCCATAACCTTTACAAATTCTTTATCTCTCATCTGAAAATAAAATTCTACTGAGAAATACAAAGAAAAGTGTCTGAATTCAATAAAGAATGGAATATTTAAAGCTGTGCTTTGAATCAACCGAAACCAAAATACATGTCCGTTTAAAGTTTAGCGATGGTTTTCTTAAGATTCTAGCATAAAAAATCACTTAAAAACATCTGGTGTTTGATGTTTAACTTCAAAGCACTACGTTTACTAAAATTTTCTTTTAATTTTCTGATACTTGAATTTTGTAATCTGAATTAATAAATAACTGCAGTGATATATGTGTATGGGCTACAGGATACAGGACAATTTAAAGCAGCAGTTTTGGCGCGGACGTTTTAGCCTGTCCGTTTTGGCGCCACATTATGTGACCCTGGTTTTGTTGTGGTTTGCAGTGCTAATAATGGCTAAAAGCATATGCGTGCCCTAAAATTGACCTAACCTAACCATTCAGAATTTCTCCCACTCCTAATAACGCCTAAAAGAATATGTTTACACAGGAAAAGTTAGTCCTGGGAAATTTTGACGAGGAAATTACTCCCAGAAAATTATTTACTGGGAAATAAAGTCTGGTTACCTTAAATATGAAATGTCACATCTGCTGTACTCAAATATTTTTAATTTTATATACATTTAAAATGTTTGGTAACATTCTAGTGAGACGGGGGCAGGTTGATATCAGTCTGGCATTACATGGGGGCAGGTAGGGCCCAAAATGAGCTGAAAATACGTTTCGTGGTTTATTTATGGATGACCCTCTAGCTACTTAAAAAAAAAAGCAGTGGCGCGAAATTCCTACTCCAAATACTACATTTATACTTTCATATCAGAATAATCGATTTAAATGAATGCTGTTAATATTCTCAACTCAAGTTCAAATTCTTCAACTCGAATTTCTCGTATTACGTATTATAATTGACTTTTAAAAAATTCATAATTTAAATATAAATAAGAAAATTATTTATTATGCAGGGCATTTTTTGTAGAAAATTTTTTAGTAAAAATAATCTATATAAGACATTTCTTAAATTCCGATTAACTTCTGTATGCTCCAGAAGTGGAATAAAATTTAATTTAAAATTGAATTAAAAATGTATATATTCATTTAATTAACACATAAGACGCCGTATATATCTATGAAATAATATATTTATTTACTTACAATAGTTCCATTCAAGTAACACCAAAAGGCACAATCGAGTTTAGGATCATTTTCAATCACCCACTCCAGTATGCTCTCTGATAAGACAAAATTAATAATTGAATATGTATGCTATTTTTAACAGTGTAAGATAAACAAAGTATTTAAAATTCCTTATGATATAATTTTAATTATATTTCATTATTGTGTATTTAATTTTAATTGTACCTTGAGTTATATTCATTTGTCTGCTACAATTGTTAGCAATATAGGCGATATACTTTGATCGTATTTGGGGCTCATAGACGGTTTCATTATAGAAACTCCCATCGACATTATTCGACTAAAATAATAAAGTAATGTCTATATTTTTAATATACTTTATTTTTCAATATAGCGAGTTTAATCAATTTACTAATATTTCCGTAGATTTTAAACTCTTTTTCGTTTCTTAAATTAAAATTCCCGTACCATGAGACCAATGAAGGCAATTGTGTAGATCACTATGGGATTCATAACTTTCGTTTGATGTTTATTCTGTCACGATTTATTGCATACTAACGCTACTTTTCCATTTTTTGAACAATGAGCATTTAACTGTAATTTAATTTTTTCAATGAATGCATTTTAATATAATTTCAATAAAAAATAAGTTGATTACGCTATCTTCTCATTGATACATAACTGATAAGTTCGTGACACAAAAAATTGTTCCTCGTTTATTATTATCATTTAACAATTGTTCTGTCACGGGATAGGAAACAAATTATTATAAGCACGATCTGTTTGGAACTCTGATTATTTTCGTTTTCAACGTGTGTGCGCTATTGCATCGTTTCAGTAAAACATTGTATATACTTTAATTACAAGTTATTTAGTATAGGAAAATATTTTTCAAAATTAGAATGTTTCGTATCGGTATCCACAATAAGATTTATTTTTTAATGATTTAGATGAAATTCTACCTACATTTGAATTCACGAACATACAAGCTGTCAGAAGCTTGTACTACTTAGGCTAAGAATAACTCAAGGAGAAAATATGGGTCACCTTTTGAAAAAAATAACCTTGACCTAGAAATAATCTTCAAGGTCATATTAAAATTCATATACAATGGTACAATTAAATAAGCAAGAAAAAATCATAAAACTTTCGTACGCAGCGTTTGCTCGGAAATGCAATGCCGCCGAGATATTTTGAATTTCTCTTCCTGTGATGTTACCATTATTTGGAAGGTTAGATTTTTCTTAAAATTTACATTTTATGCCTCTGCATGGAAGTAACGACACGTTTCCGTTAATCAGTACGAGGTATTAGTATTGGGTAAGTACATAGTCGGGGTTTTGCTCCGCCCATTCCTACTTGGGTCTTGCCTCTAGTTTTTTTTATGCCATCTACCGACTGATAAGAAGTGTCTGAAAACGATAATTGCCATACAACATTTGTGGTAAATTAATTCCTCAATATTTATATCTATTATTAAAATTAATATAAAAGTACACTTGAGATAAATCGACTTCATCGGGCAATATAAACCAATAGAACAACAGATTGCATTCAAACTCAGTAAGCAGTATAGATCAGAGTGTTGCCAACTTAACGATAAAAATAATTTTAAAAATCTCTTTATGCTGACTTTAAAATAATCTATTCCCTCTAGTTTTTTTCACAGCATGTATTACATACTGATATATATAATATGGATTGGGCATAAGCTTGTTTTTGCGTGTGAGATTCTGGTACATGGAAGACAAATAGTATCTACGGAGTGGGGAAGGCCGAAATGACTCGATCACTCACGAAAACTTCCGAATCCGAAGCGATTGAATGCCCGCGGAATTTAAACTGGAAAACGTTGCATAGTTGCATTTTATTACATTTAATTGCGTAATTGAAGTCATTAAATCTGCTGCACAACTTAATTTTCTGTTTATTATTGAAACCTTATTCTATTATAATCGGATATTAAAAAATAATGATCCGAAACATTAGAAAAAAAATCCATGTTAATTGAATACTAAATCAAATTTGATTCGTCAAATCCAGTCGCAAAATGGTCAGGTTTAAATAATTTTTCTTAACAGAAGAAAGACTTTCATAACCGATTTTTCGATAAGGTATACAATTCTTTAAGGTGATGTATGGGCTCGGCAAAGAGAATGTAGTAAAAATAGCTTCTCATCCGAGTATAAATATAAAAGCAATAATCAAATTCTATACAATTGTAAGAGCTAAAAACTATTTGATCGCCAACTTGACCACTTCCATTTGGCATAAAATTCTTTTAGGTGATTTACGGCCTTGTCGAATGAAATTTAATAAAAATAGCTTTTTATCATAGTATAAAAATAAAGAAGAGTAATGTACGAGAATGAGGGCTGAGGGGTTGGATGTCGGATGCAATCGGCAGGGGCGGACTTTGGTCTTGTGGCGCCCTAGGCACATATTTGGCGCCCATGTAAGGCCAGCAAAAAGAAGATTAATATTTACATAATAAATAAATATATATATATCATATAAATACTCACATAACAAATAAAAACGAATGTATTTATTTAAAAATTAATTTTATTTAAACAAATAAATTTTCTCTTTTCGACTTCTTTTCCGTGAACTTATGTATTACATCTTCGTAATCTAAAGATCTTATTAAATCTGATTCTACGTTGAGTACGGCGAGAGCGTTGAGTTTATCCTCATTCATCGTTGAACGCAAATAATTTTTAACACGACGCAGCCATGAGAAACTGCGTTCTCCCGTACAATTCGTAACTGGAACACAAGTACAGATGCGAAGTGCGATATCCACGTTTGGGTACACAGTTTGCAGATCTTCTTCTCGAAATCATTTTAATAATTTTAAACTATTTGCCGATTTCTTGTGGACCGTGGAACAATGTGCCTCGAAATGAATGCATTCATCCGCAAAAGTTTCTTGGTCCGATTGATACGTCTTCTGCACATTGGTTGCTTTTTCTCGTATTTTATTTGATGTTAAGGATGGTAGGTTAATAAGGAATGCGAATTTATCGTGAAATAGCTGATACGCAACGTGGCGTTTTTTAAACTCTATAAGAAGGCTGTCAATTTTTACTAAAAACGAATTAATTCTTAAATCTTTTCGTCCAGTCAATCGTACTTCATCGCTACGAGATTCATCAGGACGTATCTTCCTCTTCTTCTCCCGTTTCGTATCCTTTTCGTACTGTTGCATTACAGGGATGCGCAGTGCCCTCTCTTCATAATAGTTGAATTCTTCGCGAATCGATGTAATGAAATTATTGATTAAAGATTCGTAAAGCTGTACAAATGTAAATACATCATTATCTACGGTCTGCAGTTTTTTATTCGCTGCATTTATTCTGCTTAAAATTAAACCCCAAAAAACTGTCATAAAAGCTGTTTCTAATCGTTCAGGTTTAAGACGAATGCCTTTCGCTTCACATCTGACGATAGCTTTCTGTTGCTTATTATTAAGGTAGTCGTTTTAAGTTTCTCTTCCCTTAGAGTTTTGTTTACCTGAATCTCATTTTGAAGAATTTCCCAGCGTTGAGTCGAGGAAGAACAAAAATTGTATATCTCTTGTAGAAGCGCAAAAAATCTACATGCCTCTTCACAGCTTTCTGCTGCGGATTCGCCAATCAAATTAAGCGAGTGAGCTGAACAAGGGATATACTCCGCTTGTGGCGATAGCTTTTTAATTTGTGCCTGCAGCCCGTTGTAAGCCCCCGACATATTCGCAGCATTGTCGAACGACTGCCCACGACAATCCGTGATATCAATTTCATATATATTTAATAACAGTTACAGCCTTTTCCATTGACTTTGCTGAGTGGACGATGTTGGGAATGAATTCCAGAAAGCTAAGAATCTCCAAAGTTCTTTTATATTTGTTGGGGCCGGGTAGTTCATGACTGGCTCAATCTTCTCTGGATCAGGTCTTAACCCATCCTTATCGACTAAGAATCCCAGGTATCTTGCTTCGTTACATCAAAATTCACTTTTGTCCCGATTCAGCTGAAGACTGGCTTCTACTATTCTTCGTAGTACTCGCTCCAACCAAATGAGATGCTCCTCGAAAGTCTCAGTCACAATGATTATATCAACTAGATAAACGAAGACATGGGGTTCATACTCGGATCCAAATAGTGAATCCATTGAAAGGTTGCTGGGGCATTGGTCAAACCAAATGGCACCTGTCTGAACTGATGCAACCCTTCTCCGAGTACCGTAAAAACTGTAATTTCTTTACTGCTTTCATCTAAGGGAATCTGGAAAAAAGCCTGGCTTAAATCCAGCTTAATGATACAGCCTGCGTTCCTCAGTTTGTCTAAAATACCATCCAAATTTGGAGTAGGATACGCGTCTTTCCTAGTAACTGCATTTACGTATCTATAGTCAATGCAGAACCTATATTTCCCATCCGATTTCTTCACAATCACTGGTGCACTAGACCATGGACTACACAGAGAACCGAACGCACTATGAAAAACAGCGCCACCGTGCATTGTACAGTGGTTGACCTCCAGCACAACATACATATGTGTATTTCTCACTCTTCTATGAGTCATGCCAAAACCAATGAAGTGCAAATGGCTCTATAATACATTTTGTGCGTACAAAAAATGTGAACACTGCACAACAGATTGTGACGCGTGCTGAATCTTTCGTAATGCATAGAACACATCAATACGTAGATCGCCGCCTCACCAGCTCTAGTGTTGCGTGAAACGAAAGAACGATGGTAGGGTGCGCTAGTTCATAGTGCGGGTCGGACTGGTGATTCACTGGTCCTTCCGGTTCCACACTATCCTCCGGACATTGTTGCTATTCTTCTCCATTTAAGGTTCTTGCTAACGACGGTCCTTGATCCGGATTTAATCCTACTTGTAAAGTCTCACGTAAGAAGGTCTGTACTGACTGCTCAATCGACTCTTCGCGGAGCTCCGAGTCCTGGTGTCGATTTCTAGAATTTCCAATACCTTCATTCTCTACTGGGTTCTCCACTGTTCTTCGGGTCATGGTACACCCATCCCAGACCCGTTCATTCCGTTTTCCGAATGCTCATAAGGCTAGGACCGACATTTAGGACACCGACTTCGTTGGTAACCAATATTACCACAACCCAAAAATCGTAGCGGTGCGGGACATGCTCTAAATGAATGGGTCACTTGTCCACAATTATAACAGCTTCCCTGCGTTCTATCTGTTCGAGGTCTAGAAGTATATTGCGGTACCATGCTTCCTGCTACCGGCGCTGATGGTTTTGGATATTGGTACATATTCGGTACGGGTTTTGGTCCTGTCCAAGCCTGATTTATCCAATTAGCTGGTCTCGTGGGGGACAAGGCACTTCCACTTTTAAACATTACGCCAGACATAGCATAAGATGGGTGCTGGATCTGATATGGTTTCTTCTGATTTAATCCTGAAGATCCGGCATTATGGGTTTGTCCTACTTCTCCCACGGGCTTCGATTGAACAGCACTAACCGATTGCACTTTCTTCTTCGTCTTGTTTATCTTTCTCTTCTTATTCTTGACTATCTGATCATCTTTCTCACTCGATCGTTTCGATGAGTCATCGTTAATTATAATATCAATTTCTTTTTTTATCAACTTTAAATTATTCTAATGCTAAATAATTTTTCAATATTATCTTGCGCAAAAATACTACAGGACCCAGCACATTTTAACGGAAAATTGGGTTTCGGTTAAATTGTTTCATTTTGAAATATGTTGTTCTTTATGCAATGCCGATTAAAAGTTATCTTTACCGCAACCCTCTAAAATCAACCGTTCACGATTTTTTGACGATTAAAAGTCACTGCGCGGAGATGTTATGAAGAGTTTGAACTTGCAGGCGCGCGAGTTCGTAAGAAGAATTTTCTTTTGAAGACTTTTTAAAAGATGTGACTCGAAAGTTATGTTGTACTCTTAAAATCGGTATACCTGCCAATAATAATAATAATTTTGAATAATATATATCTACTATTTAATGAAGTTTTACATAAAATGTAAAGAAATATATCTATAGATGGATTGTTCGTTAGTTTAATGAAATATTATAAGACAACTTGTACTGATTTTGGTTAATATAGTTATGCCATGCGTATATAACACTTTTAAATTGCATTTTTTTGTAATATTTACGACACTACTGTAACACCGTTCCCTTTAGGTTCGTCCCAGGGAAGGTAAATAAATCTAATCTAATCTAAACTCTCTTCTTTGGGAAATTCGTGTCAATGGTACAATAAACATTATCAATCCATTTCTATCTCTCTCTGTCTCATTTCTTTTGTAATAATTGAATTTTTAGAACACTGTTTGAAATTAGATTTTAAATTCATATTGTATTTTCAAAATAGTTATGTTATAATAGTCATATAACATTAATGTCATTTTCAGGATTTTCATTCTGATGCCTATCACCCGCAACGAGTGTGGTTTCTAAAAGAGTTAACCAAGGATATTTTTGGTTCGGCCGATGTCTGGCATAACCAAGATACCAAAGAACACTTGATATGTGGGCACAAGTACCTAATTAATTACATATAACAGAACTAAGTGTTTCATTAATTATATGAACATAACAATTGTTTAATCTACGAAATGTCCTGTTAAATAACGGTAAAATCAATAATGTACTAACGTTAAAACTATATTAACCAAAATCAGTGAAAGTTATCTTATAATATTTCATCTATGGATATATTTCTTTATATTTTTATGTGAATCTTCATTAAATAGTAGATATATATTATTCAAAATTATTATTATTGACAGATATACCGATTTTAAGAGTACAAGATGAGTTTCGAGTCACATCTTTTAAAAAGTTTTCAAAAGAAAGTTCATCTTACGAATTCGCGCCTGCAAGTTCAAAGCTTCATAACCTCTTCGCGCAGTGACTTTTAATCGTCAATAAATCGTGAACGGTTGATTTTAGAGGGATGCGGTAATGATAACTTTTAATCAGCATTGCATCAAGAACAACATATTTCAAAACGAAACAATTTAACCGAAACCCAATTTTCCGTTAAAATGTGCGGGGTCCTTTACTTAAATTCGAAATTATTATATTATTTTCTTATTTTCCGAGAACTGACGGTCGATGTACCGAAAACATAAACAAACAAGCGGTCTCGACTCGTCGCACTAAGCGCTCAAAAACGATTATTTTAATTCCGTGCCGATTTAATAAAATGTAATAAAATAATTCACTTTATTTACTTTCGAATGCTTTCTTGAATAAAAATGAAATTCCATCAAATCGAATGTAATAAATTTTATCACAAACTTTCCTTCTTTTTAACTAAACTTAATCGAAAATTGCAAAATTATTTAATAAATATTTTACAGCAAATTTCCTATCACAAGAATACTTATTTCGTGATTTATAACGAGAAATCGTGGTCAATAACCCGACGTAAACAAAGCTTCAACTTCTTGATTGAAAATTATATTCTTAACCGTTTTTATTTAACTTTGGAATATTAATAATTTAAATTCTAAATCCGAATATTAATTTACCGGCTTTTCACTTTTCACTTTTTGATCTATCTTCTTTCATTCGATGATCACTTCACCTGACACTTTTTTTTTGGTCTAATCATTTGGTCTAAAATTCACTTATATTACATTTCCCATGCAACATTTCATTACATATTTCATCACACAACATACTCATAATTATCAAAATCATATATTATACTTATTTCAATATATCAACATCATATTATTATCAATATCCAATAATTGTCAATTATTAATATTCATTATTCATTCGCAATCAAAACTGTCCAATCTCGCTCGACTTAGTCCGAATATCGTTGACTAAATTTAATCGATTCTCGTCACTTATTTGTTTTCCGTTTCAGGCCCCTTAAGTTGGAACGCCAATTTTGTAACCGTTTTTTTTAGATTACTTAGATACTGAATTAAGGGAAGTAGTAAGGTAATGAATAACACCCGTGTTGGAAGTAAAGAACTCAAATTAACACGTGTTTATTAATTACTTACAAGTAACACTAGGGAAGTGATAATAATCGATTTTTTTGAAACTGCGTATACAAGTACTTCTTTAAAAAGTATTTAACACGTGTTTTTTTGTTTTTTTGTAGAAATCAACCTTGAATTTTTGTAGAAATGGCCCTTGAATGTCTTTAGGGTTGAATAATAGTACGTTAAAAATTATTTATAGCATGTCTGTCAATATTGGGATATAGACGTTTTGAGGTCGCTGATGAAGAATTTGAAGTCAGATTTTGAAAATTCAAAATGGCGGATTCAATATAGCGGTCAAATTTTTATTAATTTTTATGAATGTAATGAAAATTGATATCTTTATGTTTTTGCGGTCGCTGATGACGATTCTAAAGTCAGGTTTTGAAAATTCAAAATGGCGGAACCAATATGGCGGACGAATTTTTACTATTTTTCAGGAATTTTGTGAAACATGGTTGGCTAGGGATTTTTGGCATTACTGAATATCGACATGATGTTAGAGTTTGTGAAATTGTAGATTAAGAATAGCCGTTATTCAACTATTTACTTCATCATATAACACTAATGCAGTTTATAATTGTTACGTATCCGGAAACTTGTTGACCGTGTTGCAATGGCTATTCTTAATCTACAATTTCACAAACTCTAACATCATGTTGATAATCAGTGATGTGATTGATAATCATGTTGAAATCCGTAGCCAACCATGTTGCACAAAATTCCTGAAAAATAGTAAAAATTCGTCCGCCATATTGGATCCGCCATTTTGAATTTTCTAAATCTGACTTCAAATTCTGCATCAGCGACTTCAAAACGTCAATATCCCAAAATTTACAGACATGCTACAAATCATTTTTAACATACTATTATTCAACCCTAAAGACATTCAAGGGCCATTTCTATAAACATTCAAGGGTGATTTCTACCCCAAAAATGGTTTTGGGGGAAAAACGAAAAAACACGTGTTAAATACTTTTTAAAGAAGTACTTGTATATGCAGTTTAAAAAAAATCGGTGATTATCACTTCCCTAGTGTTACTTGTTAAATTGCAACCAAAACCAATAACAACAACAACAAAAAATGAGAACTTAACGGACTAATATTTCGCGAAGAGCGGGGACGGACCAACATACATCAAAATAATATATTAATTATTCGCTTACAGCTATCCAACTAAATTATTCTCCTAATACCGAATCTCACACCTTTATTTTTATATTTTTACAATAATGCTCGCCAGCTTACAAAAGAGCACAAAAACAACATAAACCCGACAATGGTTCGCACGAGAGTCACGATTCTTTTCGACAGGTCTCGAGGCGACGGAAAATTGTTCCCCCTCTCTGCCGAAATCATTACATTGGTCCGTGCGGTCACTGAAACATGTACAAAATTTCGAACGGCATTAACCATTGACCTACCAGACATACAATCGCTCGAGAGAAGGACGACCCCACATTACCGACGGTGCATCCAGCCAGGAATCGGGAAGTCGGTAACGAGATTTCCCGTTACAACACTTATTGTTCGCTTCGTTGCTTACGATCTATACAAAGCAACTTTCAGTGTTCTCAATTTCATCGACTGCGGATTCCACAGATTCGTTGTTATTAACCCAATTTTTCGTTTGCCTTCACAAACGAAATACTCTTTTTGGAATTTTTTCGGGGTGTTCTTCTGAAGCCCCTGAGCGCCGCGGTGGCCATTGTGGAACTACCAAAACGGAAGTAAAACTCCTTTGCAGATTACGCCTTCAATTTTAACTTTTTATATTATTAAGTGCGTTTTTTATAAGCTATTATTCCCCTAGAATGTGCGTCCACTTCAATATTGGCGCAACGATTGTCGCATAATCCAAAAAAAAAAGGATAAAATCGGCCTGTTTTTCACCTCACACGTACATGATGTGTAGATGTGTTAGTCGTCACGATAAAAACGCTTATTGCATCGTTTCGATAACGCTATCGCACAAAAACGGAGTGGACGTGCATTCCTGACACTTCGCGGATTATATTGAACCCACTTTTATGCAAATTAATTGTGTTTTCGAGGCGTAATCTGCAAATTGCGACGCGAAGCGGGTAATGGCGGCACAAGCAAAAGATTTGACATATATCAGTTTTTCGGTGAGATGGAGCCCAAAGCGAATGTCAGGATCGTAGGTATTCTAGGGCGCTTCCCAAATCCCAGGGCCCCGCGAGCATGTGCACGCATACACATGTACCTTGCATGTATGAATATGTCTACATTCATTGTGTGCATGCATGAATCCATCGAAACCATACCCTTCATATATATATAGGAAGGGTATGGTTTCGAGGCGGCGCGGCATATACGGGAGCAGAAAGAGAGAGAGAGAGAGAGGGCGGATAAGAATGTAAAAGGCTGTCATCTCATTCTCTCACAAGGGAACCTCAGGTGCGATGATTCTCACCGATTTTATTAAAACTTTCTCATAATATCGCACATACTTACAACCCTTTTGATTATCAGAATGATCGATGCAATACTCAATCGTTTTCTAGAAAATCACATTTGCATTTCCTACTTTTTAAGCTATAAGTAGTAACTGATATGAGGCGAATATCGCAATTTTTTATAGAAGCTATGTTGGGTCAGGCGGTATAGCGCTTGTTTCGTAACTAATGTTTCATGGGTTCAAATCTCGACAGAGGAGTAATTTTTTTTTTAAGCCTAATTTGTTATAAACTAATCATGAACCGTCGAAATTGTGAATTTTAATTATTTTTAACCTTTTTAAATAATGTTTTGAAGAAGAATTTAACTTTCTCTCATTTCTTTCTTATAATGAAAATTATGTAATAATATTCCCATAACAACATTTCTAAGTTCTATTTATAAATAGTTAATATTTAGAAATATAATATTTATAAATAATATTATTAATAATAATAACAACAACAATATGAAACTAAATTCTTCACTTTTTCATCATTTTTTTGATCATTTGTATATTTGTATTTTTTGATGTAAAAATGTTCTTTCGAAAAGATTGGATGGGTATAAATGAATGTAATAAATTATAATCATTTTAATTATTCAAATTATTGTTACTGTTGTTGTTATTGTTATTATTATTACGTAAATAACAACTTTTAGCAGCAACATTTGTTTTTCATATCGCTCAGTCTGCCGAAAAGTGATAAATTTTTGGATAAAATCCCTACCCGATCAGCATCAGTGTGAAATTTGACTCCCTTTATTTCTTTTGTTATTATTATTACTATTATTATTATTAATAATTCAATTTCAATATCAGTAGATAACTGATTTTTAACAAAAATTTGTTCGCTTGTTTTTACACAAAAATTGGAATTGTTACTAATTTTTACTTTTTTGCATGAAACTTCAGACGGCTATAACTCTTCAACAATTATTCATCGTAGAAACTTCAACAGATGCTCACTTTACGCAGATAATTTCATCGTCTTCAAAATAGTTCGGATACTACTACTGTCTAAATGTAGCCAAAAAATACTTATTTACAAAAAAAAGTACATGAAAATAACAATTTTTCATATTTTTCTTTTGTACCATCGTGGATTTATGATCAAAATGATTTTTCTCTTAAACATAAAGATTCAAAATTTCATTATTTGCAACTTTCATTGTATGCACTTTTCCCACATGAAGCACGGTTTTTGAGTAATTATTGATTTCATCGCAAAAAACGTTCCGATTGTGCGTTAATTTATCTTTTAAACGTTCATATCTTCGTAAATATTGAACGCACAACATTACATAAAAAAATGAAAATTGTTCGTGGTTTTTATACCCTACAACTTTTCTTTGAAGTATTTTGCGATGCGAATGGTTATTTTTGACTTATAATCGAAAAACGCGCATTACAGTTACTCCGCAAAACTGCCAATATTTGAAAAAAACTATCTCGGCTTCTATTGGTCGTACAAGCTGTTTTAAAAGTCGAAATTTTGTAGAATTTCCCCAAATACAATTTTCGCGAATTTCTTTTTTTTTAATATGATATTTTTAGAGTTATTTCAGAAAAACCTATTTTTTGGATACATTTTTCCTAGTTCCTTGTAGTTTAATGGCGTGAAGTTTTGCCTCACAATACCTGGACTAACCTGAAAAAGTATGGTGATGCAAACATATTTATGTATAGATTCTTTTTTATAGATTCACTGAAATCGGTAATAATGTTGAACCTTAGTAAAATATAATTGTATATCCATTATTTTCAGTAATATAAAGTAAATTGTATATCCATTATTTTCTAATAGTTATATCGCATTTGTCTGAGGTAGATTCAGATTCTACGCTACTAAAGAATTTTCCATGTAGCACGAATCATGGGATTAAAAGTAATTAGGTTTCAAACCAATACATCGTTTTTTATCTGTTCAGTATGAAGCATTACTGGCAGAAATAAGTAAGAAATATCTCCATTTTACATGCAAAATACAAATAAAATATTCTTTCTTTGTCATTGCAAAAATAGATCTTTTGATAAACGTCGTAGTTTTGAAAAGTAGAGTAAAGATGTCAAAACCAAAGCCAAACCCCAAAACCAATAGTGCAATGTATAAATATCCATTCAGAAGTTTAAAGGGAATCACCAAATTTATTTTGATCCCTTTATTTTTGTTTCTTTATCATTTTCGACCTACAAAATGATAGCGTGTCGAACAATTAAACATTCATATTGTTTATCACTTTAGAAATTTTCTTTTTTCACCAGTTATAAGTCGAATCCATTTAAAATTTATATTTCGTGATATTTTTAAAAAGTATGAAAAATGCAAGAAAAAATCCAGGGCACGAGTGAAAGGTTAAAAAGTAAGTAAATTCAGAGCATCTGAATAAGAAACTCACAAAAATTTGTGTTATTGACAAAATTTGGAGTAATAAATTTCGGTAAACAATACAAAAAAAATTGTTTATAAAAATGTAAACAAACACGAATTTCTTTATTTTTCAAGTAGAATATTGCATCTTGAAGTTAATTCTTAACATACCATCGGTCTGCCTGCATCATTTTACAATTAGATGGATTCCGCATATTCTTAGTTTAAAATGCATGCTACAAATCGATTGGTTACAAAATATGCATAAAAAAGTCAGCGTTGAAAATGATTAAAAATTGTAAAAAAAGTGACAATCTTAATAATCAAATTTGACAGTTTTTGACTCTTCTGAAAAGTCTTGTTATTAATAAATACTAAATTTCAACAGTTAATATTGGATTTGTACTTCAGTGCCTAGAATATGCCCAACTGAAATATTTTTTTGGAAGTAATGTTGAAATAATTATGAAATGATAATGTGAAATAATAATCAATAATATGCATATTTACATGGATATCATTTTTTTCTGTAAATGGACTTCTTATAATTCTCTGGCAGGGTATCCGATGGTTCTTTCTTTATTTGCCCATCAACATTCACTTAAAAGTTGTTGTGTGACTTTTTTTAAAAAATATTTATCGACAGTTGTCAGTGAAAATACAATGTAAATTCACAATATGACAAAAAAATTTTAAATTATTCTTTACCAACAAATAAAAATACTTGTAATAAATAATGTCAAACAGTGCATAAGAACTGTTCTTGAAGAACTTCATTACTTGCACGTTTTGAAGAATACGTTTATAACTTTATCTATCTTCAAAGTCTGTTCTTTTACAAATAATAATTATGAATTTACATTATTTTTCTCGATTAATATTTAGAAACTAAAGAGCATCGCGATTCAGGACCGAAAATAAAAAATTTCTTTCAACAAAATTGTCTTATCACAATTTTTAAGTTATATCTGGGTATTCGACATAATTTTATAAGGTTTTGCAATTCTCCACTTGACTAATCCCATTTCAAATCCTGCAGTGAAAAAGTTTCAAATTTAAAATCATGGTAAATGCAGAGAACTTCTGGTTTTGATTCCAGAAGTATTTTTAGCCTACTTTTTCGAAATTTATGAAATTTCCGCCTTCGAGGCTATTTTAATATTTATTTTTAAAATTAATTTTAAAATACAGATTGATGGTGATAAATATTAAAAAAATATGACAAATCCGAAAATATTTTTTTAATATTTATCACCATCAATCTGTATTTTAAAATTAATTTTAAAAATAAATATTAAAATAGCCTCGAAGGCGGAAATTTCATAAATTTCGAAAAAGTAGGCTAAAAATACTTCTGGAATCAAAACCAGAAGGTCTCTGCATTTACCATCTTTACGAACTGTAATAGTCATATAGGAATTTTAATTAATTAATGTTAACGGTTCATTTTCAAAAAAAAAAAGTTTAAAATCATGTTTTATACTATTTTTATTGTTCTTTTAGGTAAATTAAGAGATACGTATTTTTTGTTTTGCAGAAAATCTCTCGCTGGTGAGTTCTTTTGTGTCCGAAACATCTCTCTATTTCCGTTAAAAATCGATATTTTAACATTCTGTTTTCTTAATTCAGTAGTGTTTTAAATGTTCTTTCATGGCCATTTTGAAATTTCACAAAATTTTGAAAATTAATAAAATAAAAATATAAAAATATAAAATAAAAAAAAAAGAAAAACTTGATTTTCAAAATTCAAATTTTTTTTTGTAATTGCGGGCGTAAAGTTCGTGCGTAAAGTACTTTTGATGCCTATCTTTCATAAAAGTAAACTTTTATGCACTCCCGACGACGAAATTCGTAAAATGACCGGTCGTGCGTAAAGTTATACTTTACGCACTCAAGCAGGCATCAAAACTTTACGCACTCACTTTACGCGCGCAAATACAAAAAATGGGATACCTAACACGTGTGTAAAGTATAACTGTTACGCACGGGTCGGGAACTTTACACATCACTCGGCGCCTTCGGCGCCTCGTATGTATGGTTCCCGTCCCATGCGTAAAAGTATACTTTACACCCTTGTTAGGTAATGTACTATTTTATCATAATTAGACACTATTGGTATTGGTATTGGTATTGGTATTTTCTTCATCAGGCTCGGGTGAACCCCAGAAATCAGCACACTTAGCTGTTTGCCTTTGTATGCTATTCCTGATGCTACTCAGGGTTCCGTTGGATAACCAGCTGCTTTGCAGAATCTCAGAAGTTGCCCGAGATTCCGCTCCCTGACTTCCTCCTTGCTTACAAGTGGAGAGTCCAGGTATCTCCTTCGACTCTCCATCAGTGCAGGGCACTCGCATAGGAAGTGAATTGATGATTCCTCTTTGTTTTCATCACATCTAGTGCACATCGGTGAAGGTTTCCTTCCTACGATGTGACTGTGCTTGTTTAAATTTCCATGTCCGGTTAGGATTTCGATGGAGATTCTTATTTCTGTTCTGTTTAGTTCGAGCAGTTTTTCAGCCCATCGGTCCGCCTGCAGCTCTCCTGCAAGGCTTTTGGTTGTGCTGCATTTTTTGTTTTTGATCCACTCTCTAACCTGTTGGGATTTCATTTGTCTCTCCAGTAGGTTGAGTCCTTCTTGAAATGGCAGTGCCACCCTCCCAGTCAAGTCAGTTCCATTTACTATTCCCGACTTGGCAAGGGTGTCCGCTCTTTCATTTCCTTTCCAGCCCATATGGCCAGGTATCCAGGTCAGGCTGAGTTTGTTTCTTTCGGCCAGGTTACGTAGGCAAGTCTTTGTATCTCTGACTAAAGCTGATTTGACGACTGGATTGTCTATCGCTCTCAATGCAGCTTGGCTATCCGAGCATATCCATATCGTTTTATTTGTCACTTCTTTCTCCATGAGGGTCTCGGCACACATGAGGATTGCCGCCACCTCTCCTTGGAAAACAGTGTTAAATTTGTTGAGCTTGAGGGAAAAGTTCTCCCGCAGCTTCGGTCCGCAGTACCCTGCGTCTACACCCTGGTTGGTTTTGGACCCATCTGTGAACCAGATGATGCCATTCCTGGGTATTGCTGATTTATTTTTCCAGTCCTCCCTGTTGGGGAAACAAACCTTAAAGTTGTTTTCCCCCGTGTGGTGTGTCTGGATCTTGTCTTGTGGTTGGTACCACATGTCTCTCAGGTTTCCTTGAAAAAGATTGTTGAACCAATCTTGCTTACCTGTCAAGCTTCCCAAGCACTTGAGTCTATACACGGTTCTCATGGCTTCGCATTTTACTGCCTGAGCCATGGACGGTACGCCCAAAAGAGACCTCATTGCTGCTATGGGTGTACTCTTCCTTACCGAGCAAATGCCCCTAAGGAACATAGCCTATACCCTGTTCAATTTTTGTTGAACTTGGGTCTTTTCTGTCCTCTGCCACCAAATTGGCGAGGCATAGGTAATCCTTGGTAACACAATCTGTTGGTAGATCCAGAGCAGTTGTTTCGGTCCTAAACCCCAACTGTTACCAAGAGCTCTCCTACAATGCCAGAAAGTGGCAATTGCTTTGTGACATTTGTTATCCAGGTGACCATTCCAGTTTAATTTTTTATCCAGGGTTACTCCAAGATATTTGGTTTCGCTGGCATATGGCACCTGCTTCCCGCCAATCACCATTTCCCCTAGTTTTTTGATCTTATATTTTCTAGAGAAAATGATGACGGCAATTTTTTCCGGTTGTATCGATAGCGCTTTTTCATTGCACCATTTTTCCACAACCCTCAGGGCTTCTTGTACCAGCTCCTGCAAAACTTCCTCGTAGTTGCCTCTAGCGAGGATAGCAATATCGTCCGCATATCCAATCGCATAGATTCCGCTATCGTTGAGTTTCCTGATCAAGCTATCAGCTACCAGGTTCCAAAGAAGTGGGGACAACACTCCACCTTGAGGACAACCCTCAGAGATCGTCCCCTCCACTAGGGTACCCTGCCATTCCGTATAAATATACCTATTTCTAAGGGTGCTCACAATCCAACTTATGAGTTCCTTGGGCACCCCATGTTCTTCCGCTCCTTTCCGTATTACTTCCACGGAGGTGCGGTTAAAAGCACCCTCAATATCTAGGAAAGCACCGATGCACGTTCCCTTCGTACTGAGTTGCTTTTCTATAAAGCCCGCGGCTGACATAAGTGCCAACTCAGCAGATTTGCCTGCCTGTTAGGCATACTGTTCCCCATGGAGAGGTAAGCGTACCAAAGGACCTTCTATAAGATACCTCTCAACCAATCTTTCCAACAATTTTAGTAGGAAGGATGTTAGGCTGATCGGTCTGTAGTCCTTTGCCTCCACGTAGTTCTTGTTTCCAACTTTGGGTATAAACGAAACTCGTGATTTCTTCCATTCTGTAGGTGTGTAACCAAGCGCAATGCACCCCCGAAGAAGTCCAGTCAGTGGTCTCAGGATAGCCCCCAGGCCTTCCTGAAGGAGGGCCGGGTATATGCCATCCGGTCCCGGTGACTTGAACGCCTCAAAGGCCATTAGTGCCCTTACAACCTTGTTTGGATTTACAACTTGGGCAGCGATCCCCCAGTGCCTCCCTTTACTAGTAGTAGGCTCCTCGGGGGCACCGTTCGATCTCAGTTTAATGCTTGGAAAATTGCTTGTCAGCAACCTTTCCAGTGTTTCCTTCGGAGATTTGGCAAACTCGCCATTTTCTCCTTTGATAAATCGTAGTTTACCATCATTTCCTTTTGATAGTATTCTCGCTAATTTTGCAGTAGAGGGTATACTCTCCGTTTCCGAACAGAACTCCCTCCATGCATTTATCTGAGACTCTCTAATCTGCCTTTTGTAGGCTTTCAACCTATCCTTGTAAGCCGTCCAGACTTCTGCTGTGTCAGCTTTCTTTGCTCGATTAAATAGTCTTTCAGGAGAAATTTTTCTTTCATATATTAAGAATCTTACAATGAATATTACAACCCTACTTATCGCTATCCAGGATGAACGACATGGACGTGATAGGATTCTCATCCCATTGGGGTACTTTTTGAAGTGAGTCTCATTGCCTCTCACGAATTGGGGTGCTTTTTGAATTGTAATTGTTTCACGATTAGATAGGTAGATGTGTGCTTCATCTGTAACATGAAACCTGAACGACACGTTCATTTTTATATACTGACGAATAAACATTTTTCAACAAATGTCTTCCACCGATCGTTAACAATAGCTCGCATTTATTCTTAACATATAATCAAATTGTTTAGTAATAATAATATTTGAAAGTTTCTGTGGCTAATAGATATGATCCAAATTTCTCTTTTATTTCACTAACTGCTTGATGACGTTGCTGCAACCTGATAAATGCCGATTAAAAAAAAAACTTGACGCTTCCACACCATTTTAGCGCAGACCAAACCTATTGGAAAATATTCCTTTTTATATTGTCTAATCATAAAAAAAATTACAATTTTTCAAAATATGGCCGCCATTTTGTTAATTTTCAAACTTTATAAAATTTCAAAATGGCCATGAAAGAACATTTTAAACACTACTAAATTAAGAAAACAGAATGCGAATATATCGATTTTTAATGGAAATAAAGAGATTTCAATATAATTTCCTACTTGTTTGGCAAAAATGAAATCACCAGCGAAATTCTTGTGCAGGCCGTAACTACGCGAAAAATTTTTTGTTTCCAAAACGAAAAAATACGTATCTCTTTATTTACCCAAAAGAACAATAAAAATCGTATAAAACATGATTTTGAATTTTAAATTTATTTTCATTGTATGATTTGAAATGGAATATTGGTCACCTACAATATTCGTTTTCTAAATCTTTATATATTTATGGTGTTGTAGAATATATTCTCTATATCAATAATTTCCATTTAAAATCCAAATTAATTACATTAGAAAGTGTTAATTATGGCTCATGCCTACCACAGCACAGATAGCTCCAAACTAACTATTGAAAATAAGATATATGCCAAAAATTAAATATCCCTGTATTTTGGTTTTTAAAAAACACTTGTTTATAACAATTTGTTATCAACAATTTCGTCAAAAGTGGTTTTAGGGGAAATCTGGCTGCGCCAATCGATTTTACGGGAAAAATTAGATGCTAACCATTGGAAGTACGATATGTCAAAAATAAAATACCCGTTTTTTTTTTGTTTATAAAAAATAATTTATAACAATTTATTGGTAAAGAATATACAACAATTCTATACTTTTCTGTAATAATGTGGATTTACATTGTTTTCCATTGTCAACTGTTGATAAATATTTAGAAAAATTACAGTTTTTTGTTGATAAAGCCCGCAACAACTTTTAGATGATTGCTGATGAGTAAATAAAGCAAAGAATCATCGGAAACCTGCCAGAGAATTATAAGAAGTCCATTTACAAAAAAAAATGATATCCATGTAAATATGCATATTATTGATTATTATTTCACATTATTATTTCATAATTATTTCAACATTACTTCCAAAATAATTGAAATATGTGTTTCAATTGAACATTTTATATGCATTATATGCAAAGAGAGATGATATCATTCCATCTATTTACTATGTCGTTTCGACGCAGATCCGCAACCTAGTATATATATATATATATATATATATATATATATATATGTATATATATATATGGTGTGTGTTATTCACATATATGCACCCATATACTTTTTTAGGCATGTCTAAGAAGTGTACTACTGATGGTAAATGTTTTTTAATTTTCTATGCAGAAGTCTAATATTACATATTAAAATTTAGTATTTATTAATAAAGACTCAAACTCTGTTTAGCGAAATAAATGTAAAATTTGACTATTACAAATGTATTTTGTCTTACAATTTTTAACATCTTTCAACGATGATTTTTTTTTCTATGCATATTTTGTAATTTTAAACTTCTCACGTGGATTTGAAAAAAGTGGTAAAGAATGGAAAATTATGACCTGATAAAAAATTACAATTTGGACATTTGTACCACTCTATATGTTTTTATGTCGAAAATGACGAAGAAAAGAAATAAAACCTTAGCTGAAAATTAAAATATAACTATACATATACTAATGTTACATATTTGCAAAAAAAGTTTTAGCCATCTATTCTATGCGATAACTTCATGTAGAAACGATTTTCCGCAGAAGCCGAACGAGTTACCTCGTCCGCGGTCCGAACTCCGAATCCGTCGGATAGCCGGGAGAAATTCTATCGCAAGAAAAAAAATGAGCTTCGCCGTCGAAACTATCGGACGATCGCTGTAAATGCATATAGGCATTGTTCTAGAATTTTTAAACTTTATGTTGTCGCTCATTATGATACCTTAAAAATTTTAAATATAACTTTGCAACACTACAGATCAACAAATTTTTGTTCGGTTTACATGTAATAAGTGTTTATTACTAATTACAGATATGTAGAAAACAATGAGAGTAAATAAAAGTAGTGAATTTGCCTGTTTTTGGTGCGCGACACTCACTACATTTTTTCAGTTTTAACACTGAAACTTTTTGAACCTTTTTTTTTATGGTCTGTGGTTTTTTGCGGAAGTATTTGGGGATGTAAACAAATGAAAAATCCTTAACTTAATGATGTGCCTCACTGAGGAATAACATGATATACCTTCAAACTTGCGAGATAACTTTTTTTATAGTTGATACTTTAGCAATCAACCTTAGATCATTTTTTTCACATTGGTTTTTAAGAAACCACACAACAGGGGTACATTACCTATATG
This sequence comes from Trichopria drosophilae, assembly GCA_030407085.1. NCBI lineage: Eukaryota > Metazoa > Arthropoda > Insecta > Hymenoptera > Diapriidae > Trichopria > Trichopria drosophilae. The sequence goes on from CM059582.1 coordinate 197,853,317, forward strand.
ATAAGAAATAATTTGAGCCTTTGCCCGAATGTGTGCCACCTATATATAAAAAATGCGACCACGTCAAACTTTAAATTTTCAAGCGAAACTCACTTTGAGAAATCAAATTATTATAATAACATCCTTAATGTTAAATCATGTATTTGGATTTCAAATTTTAATGAAATATCAAATTTTATAAAAATCAAAGAAATTTTGTAAAAATAGTCCGCCATATTTGAAGGGCCGGATTGAATAACGCCTTCCGCGCTCGGGTCAAGCTGACGTGCCCCTGAATGCATGCAATCACCGATATATCCGGAAAAAACATTTGCTATTAAAAAACATTAAAAAATCATTAACTCCTGCAAAACTGTCTGCGAGGAAGTTGTTGCTAGGGGTTCGAAGTATACTTATATCGATTTGTAGGCATTTTCATTCAGTACGTACACAGATTTCGATAAGTATATAGTAGGTTATGAATTGCGTCAGCGCGGCTGGGTTTGGGTTCTTAGCCGAGAAAATCTGTAAGCTTGAAATAATGAAAAGTAATATGACAACTTAAAATATTCAATATATTAAGTTTAGAATTTCTTTTCTGATAAGTTTTCTTAAGTGAAAATATCCTTTTTAGATTTCTTCTTAATCAGAATAATTAGGGTGAAATAATTTTCAACAAATAACGTTTAGACCATTGATTTAGGTCCTCTTCAGATTTATTCTATTTTAACAAATAAAAAATATATATAAAAACAAATTACAATTCTTTAATTGATGCGATGAAATGAAAATGTGTTTACAATATTATATGAAAATTATAAAACATCTAAAGTGACACTTAAGAATTTGTTTATTTTTTTCTTTGAACTTTTCATTCTTCTTTTTTTAAAATAAAAATATAAATTTAACTATGAAAAAACTATTAAAAAATTTTTTTTGGGAAATATGCATCTATTGTCTTACCTTGAAAAAAGTGAATAATCCCAAGTTTGTAAAACCATTTTATGTAGAAAAAAGCACTGAAAAAAACAAATATTTGGAAATGAATACATTTGTATTCAGTAAGACAATAAATATAAAAAAAGTTAATTTTAATTATAAAATACCCGTTATATGTTCGAAGTTGGAAACTAAAGAAAAGACTGGAAAGTTCAAGGATTACACAGAAAAGGAATTTTATATCAATAACCTTTTTATATTATTGTTTATGTTCATATATTCAAAAGGGGTAAATATGTATCTGGTAAATTTGACTTTTCAAATCGAATATTAACTGAATTGATATTTTTTTTAATAAAATAATTTTCTAAATGTTTGCGTTTATGTCTATTTCTTTCTATTTTGATTATTTTAATATTTTTGAAATCAAAATCATGTCCTTTTTCTATTCTATGTATTGTAAGTCCCGTGTATTTTTGAACATCTTCATAAATATTTTTTTTATGTTCTTTAATTCTGTTTTTTAATAATCTTCCAGTTTCCCCTATATAAACTCCTGTACAATTTTTACATTTAATTTCATAGATGACATCTTTCTGATCTAATTTATCTAATTTATCCTTAAACGGTTTTATACCTCCAATATTCAAATTAGTGGGTTTATATACGATTCTAACTTTATGATTTCTAAAATTATTTTTAATTCTTTCTGAAATATTTTTAATATAAGGTATACTAACAGTTTTATTATATTTATCTTCTTTTTTACCTTCCATTGTATTATAAAATTTGTATACTCTTCTTTTGAAGCATTCTTTAATAAGATAATCAGGATAACTATTGTTTTTTAAAATTTGTTTAGCAATATTTAAATTCTTTTGTCTAAATTTAATGTGGGAAAATTTAATGGCTCTATCTACAATTCCATAAGCTGTACCTATTTTATAATTCAATGGGTGGTTTGAATAGAAATTCAAATATCTGCCTGAAAAAGAGTTCTTATGATACCAATCTGTAATTAAGCAATTATTTTCTTTAATAACTGATATGTCTAAAAAGTTAAGTCTATTATTTTTTTCAACTTCTAATGTGAAAGAAATTCTATTATGAAAACCTCTAATTTTTTTCAAACTATTAAATATCGGTAAAATTTTATCAATAAAATCATTAGGAATGGCAGTGAAAATATCATCTGCATATCTGAAATAAAACGGTAGTTTGAAAGGAATTTTAGTAATTAAAATATTCTCAATAAAATCCATCATTAAATCAGCTATAATAGGTGAAAGGGGTGATCCCATTGGGACACCAAATTTCTGCTTATATGTGACATTTTGAAAATGAAAATATAAAGAATTTAAAATTATATCGAGTCCTTCAAAAAATTCTTTTTGAGGTAAACTCGTATGAATTCTAATCTTATTCCAATGATTTTTAAGAATCAATTTCACAATATCAATAGAAATGTTTGTAAATAGTGATATAACATCCAAAGAGATAAGAGAAAAATCAGATGAAAGTTTGAAATTTTTTATTTTTGTATGGAATTCCCAGCTATCTTTTACTCTTTTAGATATTATAGGTAAAAGTTTATTTAAGATGGATGTATAAAAAATAATGAAAAGTAATGATCAAATTGACTTTTTTATGTCGAAATGAAGCTTAAGATTACAATGGATACCAAGTTCACCATTACATGAAGATAATTTTTGATTGAATTTATTACAACTATTACAGAAAGTCATTTTTTTATCTCATCGAACTGAGAAAATGATTTTGTAAATACATCTAGAAACTTACAAGAAAAAAATGTTCATAAGTTTTATTGCATTAGATATATATCTGTATTTAATGTTACTACGCATAATGGGCGCAAAGTGGACTTATATTGAAATCGATTAATCACAAGCTGTGTAGTCGATTTGTGTGGTCACAAGATTTAACATGGGTATCCCTATGTACACTTTTAACAGACTCACCCTGTATATGATAATAAAATAATAAAATAAAAGTGGTACAAATGACATGAAAAAATGAAGAAAAGCAAAAAAAAAGAAAAAGATTTTTTGAATATAAAAAATATTAAAAAAATACTATTCTGCAAAAACAACTTAATTAACAATTAAAAATTAAAATTTGACATTAAAGATTGAGAGTTATAAAATGTAAGAAAAGTTTATTTGTAGTTTAAATTTCGTTTGAAAATAAAAAATTATTTATAAAAATTAAATTTCCAAATATGACCAAAAAATTTTTAAAATAATATTATTTTTATTTAAAAAAAAATTTATTAAAATTTTTATAAAAATGGAGGAAAAACATATTTATTTAAATAAAAAACTATAATTTGTCATCTTACCTTTTGAAAACTGTGGATTGAAATGTGTTGTTTAGTTTCTGTAATTATAGCGTTTAAGATGATTTGCATTGTACAGCTGTTTTTTTTTTAAATATTGTAAGTATAAATTATACTCAGTAAGAAGAAAAATTAAATAATATAAATGTACCACTTATGTGAAAGCCGAAAGACACGTGAACGTGAATTGACTTTTGTACAACGGATATTATCAAAACAAAAATATTCACAACTAAACAAAGTATAAATCAGAATGTATTAAAAGTTGAAAAAGAAACGGTTTAAAATTCAATTATTGAAAAATAAGTTTGCGATATTTGTGATTTTGTGTTATGTTAACGGCATTTTTATTGCATTTAATAAATAAATTGTGTTGTCTTTTAAATTTATGATGTTTAGTAGCAAGAATTTTAATTTAATTAAAATCAAAATTATGACCAGTAAGTATTAATTCGATGAACGGTCAATCTAGTGTAGTTTTCGACATTACCAAAAATGTTTTCTTTTTATGATCCTATATTCTGGTTTTTAATAATCTTCCCATTTGACCTAATATGTAAATACTATTACATTGATTGCAATTTATTTCATAAACATCGTTTAATTGAAATTGAGAAAGTTTATCTTTAAAAGGCTTAATTCCACTTAGATTTACATTATAAGGTTTATGAACAATTCTAATGTTTCGATCATTTTTTTTGCACGAATAAAAAATATGTTATTGTAGTTTGAAATAAAGGTTTTTAAGGTTTTATTCTCAGTTAGAAAGGGATCAGAATTGAATTTGTGGTTATTTAGAAAATTATGAATAGTATTCATACATTTTTTCCTTGTTTTTTCTTGATCATTAATAAGAATGTTTCCGTTATTATCAACAATATTTTTGATTTCATATATGCCTTCTTCAATTCCAGCTATGACATTATGTATGGGAAATCGTTTAATGTTACATAAATTGACACAGTGTTTATGTCCTAAACCTATTATTTGTTTAATATTGTCTGGGACATCGATACTAGTCAAATTGACTAGCTTATTCTCTTTGAAATTCCTAGAGGGATCATATTTTTTTATTATAAAATTTACATAAAATATTAAACTTATTGGAATATTTAATTTTATGAAATAATAAATTTGTCTTAAATTTGATATCACTGAAATGTAAAAATTATTAGTAAATATTACATGGAAATTTTTGCGTAATTAAATTTAAAATGATTTTTCCATTTTAAGATAATTTAATTCACTAATAACATCTGTTATTTTTAAATTTGGAAACTGTATTTTAAATTTTAGAATTAATAGATTGAAGAAACTGCAGAGACAGTTATTTAAATCTGAATAAATGATAGTTGGAAAATGTCCACTGTTTAAATTCTTGCCAACAAAAATTTGCTGATAACTCAGTTTTACAGACGAGTTTCTTAAGAGAGAGGTAAAAAGCTGGATAAAATGAAGAAAATCTTATATTTTGCAATCCCAAATTGAATCAGTTTCTTATGATGAACTTCAAATTCGAAATAATACATATTCCATTATTTTTCTGAAAGAATAATATATTTATCCATAATTTATAAAAATTTGATCCATTATATTTTTTCTATAATATTTAGTAATGTTTAGATATTTATTATGATCTTTTTATAATATTTTTATCCTCGAATATATTGTATATACATGAATGATACGTCATACTTACGTCTACTTATCATGTGATACTATGCTCGTATTTTGGTTGGATCCAATTTAATGAAACAATTACAAAATTAATTATATAATTGTATTATTTGAAAGCAATATCATTGAATATTATAGGAAATGTTGCGATATCAGATAATATCGAAAGAAGCAGGGCTTATCAATAATATCGGGAAACATTGGGAGATGTTAGGTAATGCGTGGAGATGTTGGGAAATTTCTTTTAAATGAGATGAGATGTACATTTCGCCACATGAGTAACCCTTCATGAAAATATATATGTTAAAAAATGCATTGGAATTCGAGGTAAGTTTAACTTGTCGATGCTTATCCTGACTGTTCATATTTATTTCGTTTTGAGGTGTGCGAAGCATGAAGAAAACAAACAAAGCATTAAACTAGAATTAACACTGGTAAGTCTTCGTTCGCATAATTCTCTCTCTTTCTTTCTCTCTCCTAACTCTCTCTATCATCTCCATCCATTTGTACCCTCTTCCATCCTCATTCATTATATCCATGTTTCTATCTATTTTCTTTCTTACTGCCTCGCACTTTTCTCTTAGGTGGTCAAGATGCTCTCTCTCTATTCCGCATAATCTGCATATCCTCTCCTCTTTATTCAACCAATACTTATTTCCTCTTTCCTCGTTTCCACACCTCCACCTTGCAATCCTCTCTAGCTTGTTTCCTTCTTTCTTCTTACACACCCTTACATATGCTGGTATTCCTAATACTCTCTTATAATTTCTACACGATCTCGATCCTCGTACTTCCTCTCCCCCTGTTATCTCCCTATTCTCCTAATACTGTTTCACTCATTCCCCCTTCCCACAAGTAATTTCTTCTCTCTATACTTTCTCTCTCCCACTCTTCCGTCCCTTTTTCCCTTTCATTTTTCCTCCTCTCCTCCATACACTTCTTTGCAATCTCACCCCCTTTCCCTCTCTCTATCCACTCCTCGTATTTACCTGCTCTCCACCCCGTCTCTGCCCATCATTTATTTCGTTTTGAGGTGTGCGAAGGATGAAGAAAACAAACAAAGCATTAAACTAGAATTAACACTGGTAAGTCTTCGTTCGCATAATTCTCTCTCTCTTTCTTTCTCTCTCCTAACTCTCTCTATTATCTCCATCCATTTGTACCCTCTTCCATCCTCATTCATTATATCCATGTTTCTATCTATTTTCTTTCTTACTGCCTCGCACTTTTCTCTTAGGTGGTCAAGTTGCTCTCTCTCTATTCCGCATAATCTGCATATCCTCTCCTCTTTATTCAACCAATACTTATTTCCTCTTTCCTCGTTTCCACACCTCCACCTTGCAATCCTCTCTAGCTTGTTTCCTTCTTTCTTCTTACACACCCTTACATATGCTGGTATTCCTAATACTCTCTTATAATTTCTACACGATCTCGATCCTCGTACTTCCTCTCCCCCTGTTATCTCCCCATTCTCCTAATACTGTTTCACTCATTCCCCCTTCCCACAAGTAATTTCTTCTCTCTATACTTTCTCTCTCCCACTCTTCCGTCCCTTTTTCCCTTTCATTTTTCCTCCTCTCCTCCATACACTTCTTTGCAATCTCACCCCCTTTCCCTCTCTCTATCCACTCCTCGTATTTACCTGCTCTCCACCCCGTCTCTGCCCATAATTTATTTCGTTTTGAGGTGTGCGAAGGATGAAGAAAACAAACAAAGCATTAAACTAGAATTAACACTGGTAAGTCTTCGTTCGCATAATTCGTCTCCTCCGGATGCAGGTAAGTAACATTTCCCAATTCTATGCCCAGTGGAGAATCGAAAATCGAATAAAAGAATGCGAAAAACGTTGCAATAGGTTTGGAAAAACCCATCTAACGCAGGCCTAAATTTGAGAACCGAGGGTTTCTGACGTCAAATCCCGACATTGTTGGTCGGTAGCAGCCTGGAATTACTATGTATAATGTTACGGTACTTTCGGATGGTTGGAATGTTTTTGCATCATAAGAGCTCAAATAATCTGCACGGCAAAAAGTCACCCTATAAATAAAAAAAATACCAAAATTTCTGTGAATATTTCTAGCATTTTGTTTTTGGATATCGAGTCTAACTATGGTATTAATGAAAAAAAAAACTGGTAAATAAATTAAAACAGGTTAAAATAGTTATAAAATTTATTTGCTTCACATGTACGTTTAAAACCAGAAACTTTAGAAACTGTGCATGTTAACAAATACTAAATCTTGTATATAACAGTTTTGGTCATGGCACATGATCAACACTGAGCTTTTTTACGAAATCTTTTGTCTATCGTTATCTAAAAATATTGCTGCTGTAACAGTCAAATCTTTTTTGGTATCGTAATTCTTCTTATTTTTTTGTTAGCCTTTATATTAGCATATAATAAAAGCATATTTGATATAATATATTTTGTTTTTGAGGCTATCGTGACGTTAAGATAATATAGTAATCTTGATTACATGTTTAAGTACATCAATTATACTTTCATATGTGACGTCACGAGGCGAATTAACACAAGGCATTTGATATCTTAAATCTAACAGTTAAGAACATTTTCTGATAGACATCTCATATTTATCAAATTGATATAATTTTCTATTTGATGGAATGCAAAAACAATTTCGAATAATTTTCAAAGAGTTTTTTTTTGGTGTTCCATGCCCGTCTTAAGCGAGCGATATCGAGTACTATATAGTTCCCAATTTCTAAATCGCGAGTTAATAGCATTGGTTTCGCGAGCTAGTCATTATTTAATACCTTGTCTTGTATTTTAGACTTGGTAATTGTTTTATATCTTTAAACAAATATATTATTGTTTGTATTGATATCGTAGTTTCATCAAGTAGTATTTAATTGCATTTAAAGAAGTGTGACATTAATATTATCTTACGGTAATTGAATGACCATAAACATAATAGTATATGACGCATTCATCCGTTAACTTCTTTCATTGCTTCCGGACATTAATTTAAAATTGATGCACACATTTTTCAATCTTGAATCTTTTGTAAACTGGTATTGCTTCATGTGAAAACAAATGCATTTTTTCGTGCATTGAATTTTTTAAAATGTGAACCATTTGTTCGCTAATCCTTTTACTGGAACGTAGTAGTTAATATTACTTCAAACAATTCTAAGTATAATGAATAAATGTTTTCTGTATAATTCCTACGTAACGTTAAGAACAAAATATTCTCTTTATAGAACATCATTATACATATAGTTTAAAAATATTTATAACAATGATTCTCAGGCAAAACAAAACACTGCGACTGTTTAATAGTTTCCTAATGATACATAAATTATGTAAATTTCTAAAAGGTATGAAACATTCCAGCATTGCATATAAATATGAATGAAAAGAGTTTCTAGTAAATAAGAAAACTTTTAAATGTCTGTCGAAAATAGCATTCATTTCATCATATTGTATGAAAAGATTTTAAATCGTTAGTTTTACAATTTTATGTGGCAATTAAATTTAACAATTCAATAGAACATTATTTTACATATTTTCAAAAACATAAAACATACTAATGGACATCAAAAGCTTTTTTCGTATTTTGAAATTCGAGGCGCAGAAGTTTTTGCACAAAAATCGATATAAATTGCGTGAAATTATGAAACGAACAAAAAGAGGTGAAACAGTAAAACTCACATTCTGAAAAATTATAATTAGTACTAACATTTATTAATAATTAAAATTTTATATTTTCGACATAATTTTTTTTTCTTAACAAAAGCGTTTGTAATTGTTAAAAAGTATCGTTTGTTTTTAACAATTAGTTTATGACTCACTCTGAAAATGATGGAATGAACTAAATATGTTACAATATTCCAATAGGTTGAAAATTTACTCCAACAATTTGTAAGTTTTCGTTGTTATGAATTGAACTGGAGACCCAATAAGCAAAAAGATGTCTAAAAGACATCTAAAAGATATCTTGCAATCCGCGAAAGATATCTTAAAAATGTCGAAAAGATATCTAAAAGACATCTTTTAGATATATTTTTGCACATCTTTTAGACATTTTTTAGTTACCTTAAAAAATAAAAAAAAATTACGAAATTACCACGAATTATTTTATTTAATTTGAATTGTATTATTATTTGTGTGACGTTAGATTTGTTATTACGGAATGTAGTTATATAATTTAGCTCGAAAATAAATTTATGAACCTGAGGAAAATCTATCCCGACCGAGGATCTAACCCGGGTGTCCCGCTTAAAACGCTGACGCCTTAACCACTACCCTACGCTCGGATATAAATAAATATAAATCGAAGAAAAGGCTTATTCATAAATGCAGATTTAGTTAAAAAAAGAGATATATTCTTTAACATTAAATTAAGCAATTCTTTGCATCCACTATTAGTTATATGTACTTACAAAATAGCAAACGCAAACATTTTATACAAATAATTTTATCGGAAAACATGTGTAAATGTTATACAATTTGAATTATTTTTAATTAATTTTGGCATTTCTATATGAGAAATAATGATATTTTAATATTATTTTTATATTTTTCAGTCATTTATTATAACTTAAATAAACATTTTTAAGATATCTATATATTATTTTTTAAACGAGGTTAATTAATGTACACTTTGAAAAAAATTTAAATTCAATTGATACATTTATATTAATTTTACTAATGCACTACTTGAAAATAAGTTACATGTGTATTAAAATTAATATGTATGTATGTATTTATCATGTTTTCACACTTCGTGTGCTTACATGGACTTCGGTTTCGCCTCCAGAACATAAAAAATTACAATAATAATACAATGTATACGATAATTTACCCTTGAAAATATAACCTAATATTTACACCATAAAACTATAAAAATAAAAATTCTCCCTATATCTCAATCAATCAGTCAAACAATCACTCACTCCACTCACCCCCCCCCCCCCCCCCTCTCTCTCTCTCTCTCTCTCTGTCACTCACTCACTCATTCTGTCGACTTCATTTTCACTCACCAACTCAGACTCTCTATTTCTCTCTCTCTCTCTCTCTCTCTATCTCTTTCTCTCTCCTAACTGTCTCTATCATCTCCATCCATTTGTACCCTCTTCCATCCTCATTCATTATATCCATGTTTCTATCTATTTTCTTTCTTACTGCCTCGCACTTTTCTCTTAGGTGGTCAAGTTGCTCTCTCTCTCTCTCTTCCGCATAATCTGCATAGCCTCTCCTTTTTATTCAACCAATACTTGTTTCCTCTTTCCTCGTTTCCACACCTCCACCTTGCAATCCTCTCTAGCTTTTTTCCTTCTTTCTTCTTACACACCCTTACATATTCTGGTATTCCTAATACTCTCTTATAATTTCTACACGATCTCGATCCTCGTACTTCCTCTCCCCCTGTTATCTCCCCATTCTCCTAATACTGTTTCACTCATTCCCCCTTCCCACAAGTAATTTCTTCTCTCTATACTTTCTCTCTCCCACTCTTCCGTCCCTTTTTCCCTTTCATTTTTCCTCCTCTCCTCCATACACTTCTTTGCAATCTCACCCCCTTTCCCTCTCTCTATCCACTCCTCGTATTTACCTGCTCTCCACCCCGTCTCTGCCCATAATTTATTTCTCTTCAACTCTCTCTTACTATATATCCAGGTGTTGTTCTTTCCAGTCTTAGCACCCACTTCAAATATTTCTCCTGTACAGCTTCTACTTCTGGCCATTGCCTATACCCCCATAGTTCCACCCCGTAGTATAATATCCCTTTCACTACACTATCAAACAATTTCAATCTCCATTTCACGTCTCCTTTAAATTTCCTCTCCCCATAACTCCACACCCAACCCATCGCCACCCTCGCTCTCCTCAGCCTGCCTCTGATATGTTCTTTCTCCCCTCCATCCCTGGTCAATGTATATCCTAAATAGTTATATACTTTTACTTCCTCTATTCTTTTTTCTCCCCACCACCAGAATCTCTCTTTTTCTCTACCTCTCCTTATTAAAATTAATATAAGTACATCAATATTCAAATAATGAACTCAATTTAATACAATTTCCTTAAAAAATAATACCTGTCTGTGTGTTTGTAACGATACATTTTTGTAAGATCATGTAAAACTGAAGATATTTAGCAAAAAATATAATATAAAAAACATAACAATTGACCATTAGCATTAGTACAGTTATTTATTTCAGACATAAATATTTTGTTATGAAACTTTCGTTAAAATTGGGATAAATGGAAATTTGATTAACTATAAGTTCAGACTTTCATATTAATTTTAGTATTATAAAGTATGATACGCCGATAGCAAAACACGGTTAAAAATACGCCACGAGCAAAAATGAATTATTATTTTAGCGTGAACAAAAACAAAACAAATTATGGGCTGTGGGTAAACATAAGATAAACAAAAACAAGTAAGAGCAAAAATGACTTAAAATATTCTTCAGGCAAAAACAAATTAAACTATTGCGACATTTTTGTCCACACAGATATTCTAATTCAGTTTCGCCTGTCCAAATTTTGCATTAATGACATTGGTACAAAAGCAAATTAAGATTTGCTAATCAGCCCATTCGGGTCAATTTTGTCAACTTTTTATCAAGCCAAAATTGTTTTTGGAATTTAAACTGTCATTGATCTGAATATTAGGTAAATCGTTGTTGCTCCCAGTATTTAAAATAAGTCAATTTTTCTCCCAGAAAAGTGAACTCATTTTTCCTTGCGATTTTGTTGCCACATTTTTGCTTGTACACCCCCTTTCAGGTAAACATAAATACAAAACTAAGGTAGAGGGAACCAGCACAGTCGGTAGGAAAGCCCCATCTTTGCTATTGGTAGTAGATAAGAAACCTCTTCCACTCCTAAAACCCTTAATGACTCTAGGCCCGGTTTTGTTTAGTTCTATGCAGTCGTCAGTTAGTTTCTTGCCTCGACTTCTTTAGGAACGAATACCGATCAGGAGAATTTCCTACATCGAACTACATCGAACTGTAAATTCAGTGATCATCGCCGTCAAAGCCTACATCGAACTGTAAATTCTGTGATCATCGTCGTCAACTCCTCAGGGATACCTAAGGTTCCGTGCACAACTACATTGTTGAAGGTAAATTTTTTAAATTTATATCGCAGTTTATTGTTCGAGATGTATACCTAACACGTGGCTTCATGGCTATTTTTTACACGTCTAGGGCATTAACGTGAGCATCGCGCGGTACTTTTCTTGCCCTTCTTCCTTTTTTTCAAATTTATAAACAGATATTCTCTAACTAATTTCCTCTAAAGACAGAATCTTGTTTACTCTATTAGAGGTATTGTAAATTTCGTTCAAAAGGAATCTATCTTTTTACTGGCGATCAATTTCCGATAGCATGAAAGTGGAGAAATTAAGAATCTCCTAGATTGTTTCCAGATTTTCGAAAAAAGTAGAGACAAAAAGGCCCGCGACTTTTCAGAGAGACGGAGGAAAATGGTTCGTTTTTTACCATTTTCAAACATCGTGGATTTTTCTGATGTAACCTTGCGACTCGATCAGAGGGTATTCTTTAAACGCACAAATCGTCCAGACCTACATGTATTTAAAAAAAACAATACAAAACCTAAATAATGCAAATATTTTAAGTTGTATTTCTACATTTCAAGTTCCCAAATTATTAAATTCATGGATGTAAACGTGTTCGCAATTGAAATGATGAAATTTATCGAGATTTTTGAAGTTGTTAATAAAGTATCTGATTAATATATAGCCAACTTGCTGCCAGGATTGTGAAAATTTAAGTGATATGTTTTTGTCCTATTTGCATGAATTCAAACTCTACCGTCAAGTATTAAATTCATTTCTCAATTGAAAACTTTAAGCATATATATAGAAGAACACCAAGTTTTGTTGACAATACAATTCATACAATCAGACGTCACTAAAAAGTAATGTTTTTTTAATGGTATAATATAGGAAATATTAGGAAAAATCGGATTAAATTTAGTTATCGTCATCCCACTATATAACCACTTATTATATTCCACTTCTTAGAAATTTTAATGTGACTTTTTTTACATAAAATTATCAATATATTAAAGTATAAACAAACTTTTAAAAAAGATTTTAAATTTATGTATTTTTATATATAATTTATATATGCAGTTCCTAAGATAATATGTTTTCTATGATAAAACTTGAATATAGTCGTGTACAGAAATATCATTAAGGTAACTGGTTACGTTCATCGCAATTGTAACTAATGTTTTGAAAACTCTTAATGTTTAATAATACTGTGTTTATGTATGTTAATAATTACAATCACGAGGCTACCTGTTTAAGATGTTGATTTGCAAATAAAATATTTTTTAAAGAAAAACATTAAATCTATACATATATATTATTAAAACAATATTTTTCTGAAAAAAAAATGAAATAAAATGAAATGAAATGAATTAAAATATAATAAATGAAATATACATGATTCAAGTTCCTAATAAAATCATTCGTAATTTAAAAAGAAAAGATTAAAACTGCATTCAAGCCAACTAATTATTTTAAAGTTATCTACACTCCTCGCATTAATAGCTCTTTTTCAGATAAGACATATATGATTATAATTTCAGATCGTTATAGCAATACTAATCGGAATTTAATAGGGACTTAATTCATTCCAATATTCATAAAGTGAAAATGATTTGATAAACAGTTTTATAATGTTTATTGATAGGTAACATATCAAGAAAATTATAGTTTCCTCTTGATTATTTTATGGGCTTTATATTAATTTATCAAATTTTTCTCGTCAATGTTAAGAACATCATAGAAATTAAGACGTTCTAAAATATACTAAATCCTATTTATTTTCCCGGAAATAAGAACATGACAATTTGTTTTACTTGTTACATAAGATAATTATAAGAATATACAGGGATTTTATATTTTTTATAAACAAAATACGTGCGAAGTGTCAGTTCCGTGCAATATCGTCTTTATAAAATTTAGTATTGTTTCCTCACTTATATGTTTATGCGATCCAAAAAATCCATCTAAATTACTACGATACTAAACATACATAATTTAATATGGAATCACAACAGTTTCTTGCTAAAATTTTTCGTCTAATCTTTCCTAAATACTGTTCAAACCATGTCGTCGAATTTTCATGAAATCGACCATTTTTATTTCAGAGACTATTTTCTTCTATTGAATTATATTTTCGATCACAATTTTCCTGGTATGGTTAAGTTGAAACTCTGTAAATAATCAAGTATAAATGATTTATTGCAATAGGTTATAGCAGGAATAAAAAAATCACATTCGTTCTCTTAGATAGGTGTTATATTATTCTCTCCATTCCGTGGCATACTAGTAATTTAAAAGTGTTAACTATTGAATAATAGTATACATATAGCTTTTGTGAAATATATATGCGGAAACTGTGATCGGTATAGTAGTTTTGTTTACGATGTCCACGGCAAATACCGCATCAAATCAAACTATCAATTCTGACTCGTATGTTCGCCACCAACTTGTGGCTTAAATTTTCGGTTTATTGGCGAGGAAAAAAGTGCAAGAAACCGCATTACAATTGCAACTTGGGGAAATCGAAAGGAATGTCATATGTTGCTTCTGTATTTAATTAAATGCAACTTTTGTTGACCTGTCAAGGCAGTTTTTTTCGCTTTGCAGATACTTTTCAGCTCAGGTATTACTTTCCCACGTGCGGACATCCCTCAGCTTCATTAACAAAAAAAATAAAGGATGAAAAACTAAAACGCATCATATAAAAACTACGAAAACGAAATGAACGTATCAAAACAAAAAATTGTCAATTATTATTATCTTAGATTAGATTAGATTAGAAGTCAAAAGTAGATCTAATATTATAGGACAAATCTCTGACTGAAGATTTAAAAGTAAATTGGTAAACTCAGAAGACATTATTTACAATCAGTAACCTCTATATGTACCTTCGATTTTAGTTTTACATTAAAACTGATTACAAAAAATAAAACGGTTGAATTAAAAAAAGAGCGAGTTGAAGGTATTCCCAATACACGATTATAACCATTCATCAATATATGATTAATAACCATTTGAGTTATGTTAATTATTAATTTAATAAACATCATTTATGTTCGTATTATACAAAAATTATTTTGGTTTATCCTATTTATTCCATAAAATAAATCGCACAAAACTCTAACTATATATCATGAGTCAATTCTTCTAATATTATTCGAAAAATCTGGGCGATTCACAAATAACTAGGATATTTTGCAACTGAGAAGATAAAAGTATAAATACACGGTCATGGACTTAAAACCAAAACAATAACAAAAACAAAAGATCTATTGTAAAGTTTTGGTGTATTATATATTTATAATTAAATGGGAGTGATAAAATAAAGAGTAATATTAAATAAATGAGTAGGAAAAAATGAGATTTTTAAAAATTTTGAATTTTCGGCCAGGAATTATGGCCCGCTTAAAAAATTGAAAAAATTGAAAAAAGAGGGCATTTCCATTTCAAATCGAACAGCTCAAAATAGCTTGAAATTCAAAACTTTGTTTTATATAGTTTATACATTGTTTTTACGGTTCGACCGGTTTCGTGTGAAACAAGCACACAAATTTCGAATATTATTCGAAAAATCCTGGTGATTCTCAAATAACTACAAAAAAAAATTTGTCGCGCCCCTCTCAGCATTTTGGCTTAAAGCAAACTTATTGGAAAACATTCTTTTTTGTGTCATCTACTACTAAAAAAATTCGTTGAAAAAAATTATGTTTTTGAGAAAATTAAGTTTCTTTTTTAATAAAAAAAATGGCCGCCATTTTGTTAATTTACACAATTTTCTAAATTTTCGAACCCAAAAAGAAAGAGCTTCTAAATGACTATTAACTGCAAAACATAGATTGGTAATTTATTGATTTTTGAGGAAAAAGAGAGAGGTTTCAAGAAATTTGTGTGCTTGTTTCACACAAAAACCGGTCGAACCGTAAAAATTTTCGATCGCTCGTGAATGTGCGAAAAAATTTTGTTTCGCAAAACGGCAAAATACGTATCTCTTTATTTATGGAATAAATAGTATATTACCTAACAAGGGTGTAAAGTGCAGTTTTACGCACCGGACGGGAACTATACATACGAGGCGCCGAAAGCGCCGAGTGACATACAAAACTCCCGACCGATACGTAACAGTTACACTTTACACCGATGTTAGGTATCCTAGTTTTTGTAATTAGGTGCGTAAGGTTTTGATACCTGGTTGAGTGCGTACAAATTTACGCACGACCGTTCACTTTACGAAGTTGGTCGTCAGGAGTGCGTAAACGTGAACTTTACGCACGAAAAACAGTCATCAAAAGTATTTTATGCCCGGGCGTGCGTAAAGTTAGTGCGTAATAGTATATTACTCAACTCGGCTTCACCTCGGGTAAAAATCACACGCAATCTGAGACATTCTTTTTTACTTCCCGAGGGAAGTAAAAAAGAATGCCTCAGACTGCCTGTTTCTCACCTTCGGCATCACCTCGGGTAAAAATTACACGCAGTCTGAGACATTCTTTATTTTACCTCCCTCGTTGAGTAATATACTATTTCTTCATGACAGGGAGGAAAAGAAGTAACTTTCCTCCCGCAAGCGCCTCGTGAGACACTTTACGCACTAGTGGAAAAAATCAATTTACGCATTGGACAAAAAATGACCTTACGCACGCACTTTAACGCACGCACCGGGCATAAAATATCGTATGCATCTCGTGCGTAACTTTTTTTCACTCGAGCGACAGTCCCCCACTCGTCGCCGGCTTCGCCGGAGCCTTGTTTGCACGTGTCGCTCTCGTAAAAAAAAAGTACACTTTACGCACTAGTTGCATAATATACTATTATCTTCTCAGTGGCAAAATATCCTAGTTATTTGTGAATCGCCCAGATTTTTTGAATAATATTAGAAGAATTGACTCATGTTATATAGTTAGAGTTTTGTGCGATTTATTTTATGGAATAAATAGGATAAACCAAAATAATTTTTTCCCAACAAAACTATTGAATATTTAACATAAGTCAACAATTTCTTCTCGTTGACAAATATTGAAATTTCACACTTTTTTTTAACATTTAGCAAAAAACTAAAAAACCCAGATCACTTATGTAATCATTTCAAATTATGTGCTTTTAACTATCTTTCCTGAAAATGTCAGCTAAACCAAATTACCAATTCGTAAATTATGAATTTATTAATGAAAAAGTCGTTTTTTCGATCTACTGTTCACGCGTTAAACTTTAACTAAAAAACGTAAATTTCAAATCGATTTGCACTATTTAAATAGGGGAGAGTGGTGTAAGTTGACAGTGGTGTAAATAGGCACATTCCAATTTTTAAGCGTTACAGTGTTGCCAGACTTACCGTTTCTATATTATAAACTAACTTTAATACACGGGAACTTTTGATGTTATGTAGTCGTTGTTACTTATTTCCTTCGAAGCAATGCGACATACAAACAATATTCGATAGTTCGAAAGTGTCGATTTGTGTCGTCGAAAGTGCGTAAAAGAATATTTTGCATTCAAATTTTAATTAAGAAAAGTGTGCGTTTTACTTTATTTTTAAACCCGTTTTTATTGGTATTTGTTATGTTACGAAAAAATATCGGGTAAATAATTTATTACATAAAATATAAAAAATATACATGTGGTGTAAGTTGGCACATGGGAGGTGGTGTAAGTTGGCATGTATTATTTATGTATATTATATATGAATATTAGGGTGATTCACAATTTAAAAACAGGGATTTAAAAAAACCCCAGTTCGAAATTGACTTTGTCCTGGGCAGTCATTGAAAAGGAAATAAAAAAAACAAAAATTTTGAGCCCTTGCTGAACTTGATTGGTTAATATTTAGAGGTGGCGCAATGACTTTGAAGTTGCTATTTGTATTTAAATAGCATGGGAAATACACCTCGATTCAATTATTATTTTTGAACTCCGAAATGGTGTATGAAAAACATGATTTGCCACCATATTGGGGTAGGTGAGAGTTATTTGCGTACCATTGAATTTTTTGGGATTTTTCTTTCAACCTAATTCCATGTGGCCGACCCATAAATCGTACCGAGTAAACTGACGCCCGTTAAAAAATATTAATCCTTTGAAGTATGATCCTTTGAAGAATTTTTCTGTTAATGGAAATTATTTAAAATTCGTTACTTGGTATTTACGGGGTTGCTGATTACGAATTTAATCAAAGATTTGTAAAATTCAAAACGGCGGATCAAATATGGTGGACCAAATAATGAAAATTTACTAGATTCGGACGAAGTTGGGTATCCGAGGGTTTTCGGTTTCACTGCTTACGAATCCGTTTTCGGATATGCAAAATTCAAAATGGCGGATCCAATATGGCGGACAAAAATGCACATTTTTCAATTCTAACGAAATTGGGTATCCGTGAGTTTTCGGGGTCGCTAATTACGAATCTACTCTCGGATTCGCAAAAGTCAAAATGGCGGATCCAATATGATTAATGAAATTTTGAAAGGCGCTGAATCCATATAACCTTACTTTGAGAGCATATTTGGAGAGGACAATTAGAAATCTTAAAAAATTGCATGGGTTCCAAGACGATGATTACTAATATAATGTCAAAAATGCAAAATTGAAAATGGCACATTGAATATCGCAAATATTCATAAAAATTTGATCTTTTCATTACCAAATCATCGTGAGAAGTGAAATTTATCGTACGCAGAATAAAAACACCAAGTACAGTACATACAGTAGTTTGTAATTTATTACTTCTTATCTAGTAACAGTAGCACTGAAATCAATTTTTAAATTGGTTTTATTGCAGTTTTTTAATTTGCGTCGATGTTCGGAGACTACTTGCAAAATATGTTGTTCTCCGTCCTTGCTTCTTGTCAAATGTCCATTATACGCCTGCGCCAGTGCTCTACCCCCCGTTCAGCAACATCGTTAGTTACTTTTAAGTTCTTTACTATCTGTTGACCTTGAAGGTATTCTTTATCGCATATCCACAACGCCGGATTTTTTTGTAGAAAATTTACTGCAATTTTGAATCGATCAAAAAAGCTGTACGTTCGTGACGATACAAAATCTGATAATTTTTTTCTTCCAATTATCATTATTTTTGAGATCAGGCAGTTGCACAAAATCAGCTGTATGAAATGCACCTTTAAAAAATGTGAAAAAATTAATTCATAATTCTATAATAATTTTATGTACGTCTTTTCGGTGCGTAAAGTAAACTTTACGCACTCGATTATACTTAACGCACGAAAAAGCCGTACGTAAAAAATATTTCGGCACACGTGTGTGTGTGTAAAGTTCTTTACGCATACGCCCTTGTATCGAAAACTACTATTTTGCATGCAATTCAGTGGTGCTAGAATACAAAGAGTACAAATTTTTTTTTGGTCCATAAAAAAAATTGAATTTTTAAAAATCTATCCGTAGTTATTTGAAAAATGTATTTTTATGTAAACCTTAATTTAACAAATTTTTAAATTAATTTAGAAACAATATTTTAATTAAATATTTTAGATCTCTATTCTAAATTTAAATACGATAGTCCTAGAATATAGGATGAAAAGAAGAAAAATAGCTTCAATTCCGTTAAAACTGACGATCATTAGATCAAAGAGAAAACATAGTAATAAAACGTTTATCCAAGAGCTTTCATAAACTATTGAAAGATACAGCTGTATTGAATCCTTATACACTCGAATATGCAAAATGAGCCAAAAAATTGGCGACTTTTATCAACCTAATGATCGAGAAAAAATGCACATCACTATTAGGAGCTGAGGTGAGGAGCAGCGGATCCGTGAACCACGCTGTAATATAATCTTTGCAAATGAAAATGCATACGTCACAGAAACCAGATGTTCCTTGAGCATAAATGCTATGGTTTACGGGGTCGCTGATTACGAATTTATTCTCAAATTTGCAAAATTCAAAATGGTAGATTCAATGTGTCGAACCAAGAAATGAAAATTTTCTAGATTTGGACGAAATTGGGTATTCGAGAGTTTATGGGGTCGCTGATTACAAATCTGGTCTCGGATTTGCAAAAGTCAATATGGCGGATCCAATATCGCAGACAAGAAATGAACAATTTCTCGATTTGGACGAAATTCGGGTATCCGAGGGATTTTGGAGTCGCTGATTACGAATCTGCCAAGGATTTGCAAAATTGGAAATGGCGGATCCAATATGGCGGATCATAAATGTAAAACTTCTCACGATGATGTGGTAATGAAAAGATCAAAATTTTTATGAATATTTGCGATATTCAATGTGCCATTTTCAATTTTGCCTTTTTGACATTAAATTAGTAATCATCGTCTTGGAACCCATGCAATTTTTTAAGATTTCTAATTGTCCTCTCCAAATATGCTCTCAAAGTAAGGTTATATGGATTCAGCGCCTTTCAAAATTTCATTAATCATATTGGATCCGCCATTTTGACTTTTGCGAATCCGAGAGTAGATTCGTAATTAGCGACCCCGAAAACTCACGGATACCCAATTTCGTTAGAATTGAAAAATGTGCATTTTTGTCCGCCATATTGGATCCGCCATTTTGAATTTTGCAAATCCGAAAACGGATTCGTAAGCGGTGAAACCGAAAACCCTCGGATACCCAACTTCGTCCGAATCTAGTAAATTTTCATTATTTGGTCCACCATATTTGATCCGCCGTTTTGAATTTTACAAATCTTAGATTAAATTCGTAATCAGCAACCCCGTAAATACCAAGTAACGAATTTTAATCCTTAAAAACAGCTGGACTCGAGCAACAATTGTTGGATAATTGTTGCCACCTTCTAATGGAGCCATTAATCCACTTAGTATAGAGAGCTGATTTTACGAATTTTATATTATTCAAAATCGCATAACTTTTTATTTAACTAGCCAAACCGGATGGGACTTTGACAGAATTATTTATTTATGTCCCTAAAAACAGTAGGAATCGAGCTACAATTGCTAGATAATAGTTGCGAGCTTCTGAACGAGTCATTCATTAGTCCCCCTACCTAAACCTACTTATTTTTTTTTTAAATATGGGAATCCATTTGACGAAACCCTATATTCTTTGAGTAATCTTTTAGCAACAAATGAGTAACAATTAGCTGTGTACTTGTTTTTTTCTATAGGATAGGTTTTTTTCATGTTTTGAGCTATGTTTATACAAGCTGGCCAAACCTGCTCTTTTTTTTTTAAATATGGGAGCAACAAATACGGGATTAGGGCAACTTTTCAGCAACAATTGAGCCACAAATGTTTGCATTAGTTTGGGTCGGTTTGGCCATAGATGCTTGGCCAGCTTCTAGTACCTAATAACTTAATTATTTTGTCTTTAACTCGTCATATCTTTTACAATAATTGGATTTTTTTAATGAAATTTTTAGGGAATATGCACTATTCTATCTACAAACTAACGTATTTTTCCAAATTATGGTTAGTTATTACGGAAATTTTTTAAAAATTGGTTTTTGTTTTACTGCACAAAATTGATATTGAAAGCTTCAAAGAAGATTTTTGTAAAGTTATAGACTAATCTGACTTGTAGTTTTCAAGTAACAATTGAAAGTTGTAATGCTGTCGCGTCGCGTCGTCTCTTTCACGCGAATATTCGAGATTCGATATATATATATATATATATATATTGTATTATTTATTTCTTTTTTTACTACATGTTTACAGGCGATAACACCCATTTTACATGAAATATTAACATTCACGTGGCGCAATTAAAATAACAAAATTTATATAAGATTAGAATAAGACAACAATATAATAAGACTAGCAGTAATACCATAGCACCAAATCACGTGGTTTACAATTTTTCTAAATCTTATTAATGATTTTCTCCTTAATTTTTCACATGTGCCAATTTACAACACCTTTTGAAAAAAGTTACTGTTTTCACTTCTAGGTAAATCAACTGTAACTTTTTTTCTGAGACACGATAGAAAAAAATTTCTAGATTAAAATTATGATCTTTCGAATGCCGCATAGTACGTTTTAAAATTAATGACTGAAAAAATTTTATAGCAAAATGAAAAAAACCGTGCCAACTTTCTACCACACCACTCTCCCCTATTTTTTTAAGAAAATCGAGGTTTTTAGAGCAAAAATGAGTTTTTCAAATTTAATTTGAAAAAGTGTCAAATTTTACTAAATTAAAGATTATGAAACTTCTACAAGAGATAAGGACTTGAAAAAATTTACCCAGACACATATTTTTCGATGTTAAAAACATGGGTATACCTTTCGAAAGACTACTTCCTCTCAACAAAAAAAAATTTGAATTACCGTATTCCGACGTGTTTTTGCCCCTGATTACAAATATGATAATAAAAAGTGGCGGTCGGACAAACTGAAGCCGCCATCTTGAAATACAGGCCGAAAATCGTGTATTTTTTCAGTTTTTTGAGTTTATTTTGAAAAGTACAAATCGTATGAAAAAATGTTTCAAACAAAAAATATAGAGCGCAAAATTCTCCATAAGAAAGGTAATATACATTGTCCCCCTAATGTGAACGATAAGCTCGTAAATAAGCGACGAATGTGGGCATAATGTGTTTCTGCAATGTATAGGATATTCAAAAATTCCGAACGCTGCAGAAAGGGGAATTTTCACGTTGTTCACAAGAACGCCGCCATGTGGGTTCAATTGTCACCCATATTTGTAAGGTTGGAGGTTAGGGTAGTACAAAAAGGGGGGTCGGGGGGGCGGAGCCCCCCAGGACGCAGGCACCTCCGCGGCTGACGTATTTTTGAATTGATAGAAATAATCAATTGTATATTCTGTAGTCAATGCGAGAACCTCGGGGGTGCCTGCGTGATGGGGGGCTCCACCATTTTTTATACTACCCTAACCTCCAACCCTGCAGGTATGGGTGATACGCGAACTCAAGACCATGTATCCCGCAACATGCAAGAACAACTGGTACCAGGAATTTCGCATACTTAAAGTTGCTATCAGCTACGTATTTTCTCTGTATGTAAATACGTACCCAGAGTGCGCCACATCACGCTCACTTTCGTCACTTATTTACGAGCTTACCGTTCATATTAGGGGGAAAATGTATATAACCTTTTTTGTGCAGAATTTTGCGCTCTACATTTTTTGTTTGAAACATTTTTTCATAGGTTTTGTACTTTTCAAAATAAACTCAGAAAACTAAAAAAATACACGATTTTTGGCCTTTATTTCAAGATGGCGGCTTCAGTTTGTCCGACCGCCACTTTTTATTATTATATTCGTAATCAAGGTGTAAAAATACGTTGGAGTACGGTAATTCAAATTTTTTTTTAAGGAAGTAGTCTTTTGAAAGGTTTACCAAATCATGTGTAAATTTTCAAGTTACAAATTAAATTACATTTTGATATGGAATGCCCCTCAGTGTTTATTCAAAATTCCTATGTAATTTTTTCTTGCAGTTTGAAATCATTAATGTACTGATAAAGTTTCACAAAACGCTGAAGAAAAGAAGGTTTGGAGGAATTTTAAGCAACAATTTCCACAAAAAATCCACTTTGTCATTAAAAATTAAAACTTTAAGCGACTTGCAGGCCGAGTTCATGTTGTTAACCTTTGTTTACCACACATGGGTCCATTGGACCCAGGCCCCTTCTTGACGTTAATTTTGAAGTACTAAATACAATGGAAGCCCGTAGCTACATTTTCCAATAGTTGAAGAGTTTAACTACCTTTCAGGCTGCTAAGCTTGACGCTGGGACCATTAGTTTATTTTTTGTAGCTGCTGAAAGGCGAACCTGGGTCCTTTGGACCCGAGTGTGGTAAGAACGTTCGAAAATGATATTTTGCAATCAATTTTTTTTAGTGTATATACTAACTCCAGGTAACAGAAAAAAGTGTATAAAGTGTGTTTAACAACGTCTAATTATTTTTTGTAAAGGCATCTGACGTTTTAATAACAATAATCTTTGATACAGTGACGACATACGATTTCACGATGCGAGCTATATTGTTTGTGTATAAACACACGCAAGTAAGCGTCAGTATTGGGTTGTGACCGTTAGTTTATTGTGTTTGTCACTTGAATCTTCGGTCGTGTGTAAATTTCGGTGCAGTAGTGATTTAATTTTCGAATTTATATTATCCATATCGAGCTAATACAATAAAGTATTTTGACAAAAACGCATACTTCATTTTTTCTCTTTTTGTCGTAATTCATTGCTCAAAATAAATATACTTTTTGAAAGATCCACTTAACAACTATTTTTTTTCTTGTAGTGGTACATCAGTAGAAGACTTAGCGTAGGTGGTTAGCCTTTAATATCAAGAATTTAAATAATTATGATTTTTTAATGAAAATGGTCATTTTTCCACTTTTTTTATTTTAAAATTTTTTTCAGAATATTGAAATTTAATGTTTTAGAATACGACCTACTTTACATGTTAAAGTACATTATTAAAAAGTGTAAAAAAAAATTTCGAGTAAAACTATTCACTGGTTTACTTTTTAGAACGATTTCTGTTGCCCGAGTCCATTGGACCCAAGTGGTAAGCAAGAGTTAAGTAAGGGTTAAAAACAACCGCAAAAATACGTCTACCTTTTTCGACATTCTACAAGAATCCATTCGAAAGTAAAAATAGAATTTTTTTAATCATCCTGTTGTACAATTTATAATGGTGATGATTATATATGGTATTATACCAAGGATTAGTATGTGTTTTTGTGAATAAAATGAAAATATTTAAAAAATCTCCGTCATATTTATCTTATTTCTTAAGTGTTTTTTTCGGGACGCTTATATTTGTATTGTAATAACGGTTAATGACTCCGAATTAAACATTTTTTGTACAATTCGTGTATAACATTTTCATTTACTATGTTAAAGGTATAGGGAAAATGGGCCAGTCTAAGAAAAAATGGACAAATTTCTATCAGGGTAGAGAATTATATAATAAAATTCAAGAAAAAAAATTCGTTTTATTTATATCAATATTCTTTTTCCAGATTATATTCCTTACTGAAAACAATATGACTGATATTATACAACCACCAGAACATCAATGCCCGGAGGAGATCGATGAACTCTGGGGTGTTGTAAGAAATAACATCAGGGAAGACAGTAGTGCAGGCCCATCATCGGCGTCCTGTACGGAATTTCAGGGGACCGAAAAATGTGAAGAAATGAAAGTCGGCACCAAGTCCATTAGTGATTCTAGTAGCGAATCCAGCAGCGAATCTAGTAGCGAATCTAGTAGCGAATCAAGCAGCGAATCAAGCAGCAGTTCTAGCTCTAGTAACTCGTGGCTATTTTCAAGTAGTGAATCTAGCGATGGCTCCTGCGATTTGAAAAAAGAACCACAAGAAGACATATTCATGAAACCGGGAATATACACGTGTAGGAATTGTCGCTGTATATTCAAAAGTCTCCCTATGTATAATCGACATTTGCGTAGTCGACGCCATTTGATGAAGCAGTTCAGATGCAACAGGTGTAATATTTTCTTAAGTCCGAGGGAGTATCATTCTAGATCTCACCCACCACTATGCAGGCGAATTAGCTTCGTATATCCCGGCAGACTTTGATTTTCTTCGAGGAGAAGTAGAATTAAATATGTGCTGATTTACCGAATAGAAGCCAATATACATTTTTACTATGAAATATTACTTATTTGCAATTTTCTCGCAAAAATGTTTTACATCATCTATTTGAATAAATTCGCACATATTTGTATACGCCTCTAAGAAAGTTAAAGAGCCTGGTGCATGCGGTCTGTGGATTGTGCTTCGGTATATTGCCTATTTGTTCTTCCGTCCTGTGAATTAGTCCTTTATCGAATATTTTCTTATTAAGTAATTTAAGACAAGATATTGTAATATAATATGTATTTTTATAACAGTGTAATGTTCTAATTACAGTGATAAATATAGTCATTTTTTACATAAATTTGTGTTATTTTTATGAGTTTATTTCACTCTACCAAAGTATAAGGAAGTCTCACAGTCCGTAGACTTAAGAATAGAGAAGGAAACTGGCAAACAATTTTTCGACAACCTTAATTCAGAACAAACAAGACTCCTAGAGCTTCAATTTGAGTTTGATATTTTTGTTTTTCAACCAAAATTAGAATTTTCTAAAACATGTTGAAAGTTTAGATATTTTCAGTTACAATAAAATTTATTTTCGTTCTAGCATAGAGATAAGCGCGAGGGGTTCTTGAATAAATTCACTTTTAATAATTAAAATATGAATATCTTTACTAAATTAGTTTTAACATAATTTTGTTAGCTCAAATTGTATTCTTATTGATATGAACAGTAACAAATTTATACTGCACGTCAAAAAGGATCATATTATTAATTTAGAGATGAATATTTTAATTTTTACATTAATTTTCAGCGTGGGTTTTAGCCGTCGGCGTTTCGACTAACATATATCATTTCAGATTTTTCTTGGTATCTCGGGCAACAAAAATTGAAATCTATGTCTGTGAAATGGGTCCCCAAACGCAGTTTCCATTTAAAATATATGTACATACTAATAAGGCTATAATAACATTTTCGACCATTATACGCCTTCTTTTGGGGGCGTGAAATCGGCATTTTACGGCCTAGAGCATAAAATAAAAAATTTTTTAAAAAAAGCCGTCCATTTTCTTATATTTTTCT
This sequence comes from Trichopria drosophilae, assembly GCA_030407085.1. Classification (NCBI taxonomy): domain Eukaryota; kingdom Metazoa; phylum Arthropoda; class Insecta; order Hymenoptera; family Diapriidae; genus Trichopria; species Trichopria drosophilae. Next base: position 197,879,916 of record CM059582.1, read on the forward strand.
ACGTTACAATACATTATGATAATGGTGGGAGACAATAAAAAACGATAATTGTAAATACAAATAAACGCGCAGTAGCGGGGTCTTACACGAATTTTCCATTATAAACCTAAACGTTACTGATTGAAAAATAAACTCGATAGTCAGTGTTGCGCGTTGATGTTATTCATAAACATCTTTAATTTATGTGATGAAATGAATGATCATTTTTCTTCACACCGGGAGGAAAGCAGCAACTTTCCTCCCGCAAGCGGAAGTAAAGATGCCGCTTATCCTCCCGGCCATAAAGAAAAATCGTATACTTCCCTCGGGAAGTAAAAAAGAATGTCTCAGGCTGCGTGTAATTTTTACCCGAGGTGAAGCCGAGGGTGAAAAACATGTAGTCTGAGGCATTCTTTATTTTACCTCCCTCGTTGAGTAATATACTATCACTCCACCTAAATCGAAAAATTGTTTGCACCACGGGAATGGCATTTACGCCCTTGGTCCAAAAAGTAGTACTATTTTAACATTAGGATCATATGATCTTATCATAAAAATGATATATTTCCCATTTTCTCAGTCACATTTATGCTATTCATTTTTTAAATACCTTAAGAAAAGGTTAGGAAATAAGAAAGGGTTAAGAGGATTAACAATCGCTCTTAATCCATTAGTTTTGTTTACTGGACAGTAATGGGGGATGGGAAATTTCGCAATAATCAAAACACCTCACACGGGTGTGAACTGCACGATGATCGAACGAGATATTGGTTATAAACAATAAGTGAACTGAACCCTTTAATTAATATTCTTTATTACGCTATGTCACCTTCAAAAACCTATTTTTCGTCATTTAAAATATATATTTTAAATGTAAGAAAATTAAAGAAAACCTGTACCGTCATAGTTCTTATAACGCAATCTATATATTCATGACAAGACATATCATGGAATCCTCGCAGCACACTATATTTTGAAAACTGTATTTTTATTGCGAGCGATATTTATAGGATTAATATTAATTCTTTTTCTTCAGCATTTAGTATTTAACCTTTTTTGGGAATCAAATGTCACAATGATGATCTAATGGCTTTTCTACGAATTTGTTCAAGCCTCACGAGGAGCTGCGACTGGATGATGTTCCCTGTAAATTTTATTCCGATAATTCAACAAGAATTTGAATGTACAATATACTCTAATTTGCAATTTAGTCATTAAGTTCCATTCTAAACGAGTTAGTTTTTCAATTTCCGTCCATATAAAATATATCAATTTGAATTGAAGTATTCTTAAAAGATATTTGTAAATAGTATCTCCAAAAATGCGTTGAATCTATATTGCAATTTTAATAATGCATTTGTGGTTGTTTAAATAATGATTATTAAATTACAATTTAATCAAAATTATTTTATTCCGTTTCTATGACGTCTGATAAATAAGTTTTTTAATAAGACGAAATAAAAAAATGAACAATAATATCAATAATAGACGACGAATTTTACGAATCTAAGAATCAAAATATCAAGAATCAAAAAAAGAATCAAACACCATAATCATTGCAAGTTTGAGAATATAAATATAAATTCTCACATTGAGAGAATTACACAATAAAATTTTTTTGCCGCTTATAAGATAATTTGATATTTCTTGGTCTGATGGCGAATGTAATAAATGGAAAAAAATAACGTAAACATTAAAATGTAAACATGCGTCGTTTAATTGCGAACGAACGCGACGATACTCTAAAATAACGGAGCATATAAGGCCAGAAAAATGTATTTTACTATTGGGAAACGGTGAATAGAAAAACCCCTTACAATAATTAACAAACAAAATCTGTTGCACTAAAAAACGTTTTGCACTTGGCTACCAGGTGTGCTCTTCAGCAGGGATCTGATAGCCGCACCCTGGATGCTTGTATTTAATTAATTTGAAATTTTATAAATGTTTACACTATTTGGAGTTTTTGGAGGAAACTCGAATAGTGTAAACATTTAGCATTACAAAATTACAAAACTTTTTAAATCTAAAAAATCATATTAATATATACATATAATTCTCACATTGAGAGAATTAGACAATAAAATTTCTTTGGCGCTTATAAAATGTTCTTTTTAGTGCAATAGATTGTGTTTATTAATTTTAGAATATCGTCGCGTTCGTTCGCATTTGAACGACGCATGTTTACATTTTAATGTTTACATTCCTTATTTTTCCATTTATTAAATTCGCCGTCACACCAAGAAATATAAAATTATGTTATAAGCGGCAAAGAAATTTTATTTTCTAATTCTCTCAATGTGAGAATTATATCTATATATTTATATAGGTTTTTAGATATAAAAAGTTTTTTTAAGAGTATAATGCTAAATGTTTACACTATTCGATCCCCCAAAAACTTCAAAATAATTAAATACACGGGACCAGGGTACGGCTGCCAGATCCCTCCTGAAGAGCACAGCTGGTAGCCAAGTGCGAAACGTTTTTTAGTGCAATAGATTTTGTTTATTAATTATCGTGAAGGGTTTTTCTATTCACCGTTTCCCAATAGAAAAATATATTTTTCTGGCCTTATGTCTTCCGTTATTTTAGAATATCGTCGTGTTCGTTCGCATTTGAACGACGCATGTTTACATTTTGATGTTTACGTTTCTTCTTTTTCATTTAATGCGCCATCCTACCAAGAAATATCAAATTTACCGCATCCAGTTCAGATAGTGCATGCAGATATGGTCAATATTTTAGATTAATATTTTTCCGAATTTCAAAAGAATCATTTTGAACGAAGTTATGAGTATTTCAACTCTATCTTTTTTGTTAGAAACATTTTTTCATCAGATTTGTACTTTTGAAAATAAATGCGAAAATTCGAAAAAAAAACGCGTTTTTTCAGTTTTGACCTTGAAAATGACCTTGTCGCCAATTTTCATGGTCATATTCGTAATCAGCGCATCAAAGTACATAAATATACGCTAGTGCCGTTGAAATCGGGAGTGTTACCTAATCGGAAGTATATCCATTTCAACTTTTAACGCTAAAAATAAAGAAACCGGTAAATAATTTTTCTTTTGCGTAACATTTTTTTCCTAATTAATATAATTCGTTTTCTTTTGCTTATTCTTGTAGGCGATTTTGAAATCTTGAAAAATCCGTTGGATATTTTAAAAACTCTTCTAAATTAACAAAATGGCGGCCGATTTTCTAAAAATAGACCACTATTTTTTTTGCTCAAACTTTTACCATAAATTCTTATAAATATGAAGAAGAATTGTTATAAGTTTCAAGAGGGCTAAATTTTTTTTCAAGCATGTTTAGAAATTTATGTTTTGCATGTATTTTGAATAATTTTGTTCGAAATCAATAAAATATTTTTATTGAAAATCTAATCAAATTTAAGTAAATAACTTTTAGACAATGTATTTTATTTTAACTTTTTTTTATTCAATTTTTTTCCAATTATGTGTCGCTGTTCTGGCCATATACGGTACTCGGTTACCATTTCTATCGCCTTCAACCTTCCAAACGTGGCATTTTTAATTCCCAAAATTGCCTGAACATTCTTCCATTCGCGATTTGTAATTTTCCGCAATGTTTCAAAATCTTCGCTTGAGATTAGGGGTAGCTTAATCGAATTTCAAGCAGGCTAAACCATATTTGTAGTATAACCTTACTGTGAGTTCCGATGATACGGGGACTCTGTTTTTTTTCTCTAATACTAAAATTTTAAAAAAGGAAGGGAAAAATAAAGTAATGTGGAGGATAATTTTAATTAACAATATATTTTACACTGAACGGTTTTTACACTTAATGGGATTTGCACTTAATTAAGCGGAGATAATAGGTAAATATTAAAAATGAATTAAATTCGCAGCGAATTTTACATAAATAGATCGATCGATAGATACTTTATTTCTCTTGTTCAGGGAGGAGTGTCCTATTGAGAATGAGTTCCAAATAACGCATACATACATTTTACGGATTGAATACATTTTACTTGAGTACATGGATCTTGAGAACTAGAAATAAAAGTAATAATACACTATTAACATACAATAAAAGATGCAATACTGAAAAAACAACAAAGCTACGATTCGCGGAAGAAAAAACAAAAAAAAATCAAAAAACTGAAAAAATTCTTAATTCTCAAACAAGAAATTGCGGCGCACTAAAAATTCTTTTACAAACTTATAGAAACTTTTCGCCTAATGTAATTTGGTATCGCATATAAGTCTAATGCAAACATTTTCCGGAGCTTGTGGGCTTTCCCTAGAGTAAGTGTCAAAGTATGCTGCTCGCAGGCAGTACGAGACTGGACAGTCCACAAATATGTGCCAGACGTTCTCAACCCTGCCTAAATTACATAATATACATATAGCCGTTGGGTCGTAATTATAGCGACATCCGTGAATCATAATAGAACGCTAGTATATCGTGGCTAAACGCAGCTGCAATTTTGATTTTAAACAATCCAGGGGTAAATGCCTAGGGTATTGAGTGAGAAAAGAATCCATATAAAAGGGAAAAATGGGAAATTGCGACGATTCAGAGCTGTAATACGACGCGAGATCTTTTTACCTACATAATTCGGCAAATTTTTCAACTGCAAATAGTTTTGTGCGTTCCCAGTAGTCAGCTTCAAAATTTTCCCATAGGTCAACTACACCTGTTTTGTCTAAAAGTCATTTAATCTGGACTATTCAGTTGGTAGAGTCCGTATGAGTACAGTTGTGTGCCAAATCGTTCGAGAGCACCAATAAAATTCTAGGTATCCTGGCGGCCTGCCACGCATTCTGAGAACTGAGAACTTTGACAACCCACATCATATATCGATTTAAAATCTCAACCGATATAGTTAAACTTTCCTTTTCCTTGAACAACACAGACATGAACACTTTATGACAATAACAGATTCCTTATTTGTGACATAATAATTGATAATTTCTGTGTTTACTGGACAAGTTAAGTGACGATCACATCAACAAAGTAGATAATAGGACGCCCATCCCCGTGGTAAAGGTTCCTGAGACAACACTAGTTGTACTAAAAGCTAAGCTCGGTAAACGGCGGGAGTAACTATACTCTCTTAAGTCTCTGAACGACCGATCTGCCTGTTGATCGGTCGATTAGATTATAATAAAGCGGTATGACCACGGCGTTAGCTTGTAATCGTGCTACATAGATAGATAGATAGATAGATAGATAGATAGATAGATAGATAGATAGATAGATAGATAGATAGATAGATAGATAGATAGATAGATAGATAGATAGATAGATAGATAGATAGATAGATAGATAGATAGATAGATAGATAGATAGATAGATAGATAGATAGATAGATAGATAGATAGATAGATAGATAGATAGATAGATAGATAGATAGATAGATAGATAGATAGATAGATAGATAGATAGATAGATAGATAGATAGATAGATAGATAGATAGATAGATAGATAGATAGATAGATAGATAGATAGATAGATAGATAGATAGATAGATAGATAGATAGATAGATAGATAGATAGATAGATAGATAGATAGATAGATAGATAGATAGATAGATAGATAGATAGATAGATAGATAGATAGATAGATAGATAGATAGATAGATAGATAGATAGATAGATAGATAGATAGATAGATAGATAGATAGATAGATAGATAGATAGATAGATAGATAGATAGATAGATAGATAGATAGATAGATAGATAGATAGATAGATAGATAGATAGATAGATAGATAGATAGATAGATAGATAGATAGATAGATAGATAGATAGATAGATAGATAGATAGATAGATAGATAGATAGATAGATAGATAGATAGATAGATAGATAGATAGATAGATAGATAGATAGATAGATAGATAGATAGATAGATAGATAGATAGATAGATAGATAGATAGATAGATAGATAGATAGATAGATAGATAGATAGATAGATAGATAGATAGATAGATAGATAGATAGATAGATAGATAGATAGATAGATAGATAGATAGATAGATAGATAGATAGATAGATAGATAGATAGATAGATAGATAGATAGATAGATAGATAGATAGATAGATAGATAGATAGATAGATAGATAGATAGATAGATAGATAGATAGATAGATAGATAGATAGATAGATAAATAGATAGATAGATAGATAGATAGATAGATAGATAGATAGATAGATAGATAGATAGATAGATAGATAGATAGATAGATAGATAGATAGATAGATAGATAGATAGATAGATAGATAGATAGATAGATAGATAGATAGATAGATAGATAGATAGATAGATAGATAGATAGATAGATAGATAGATAGATAGATAGATAGATAGATAGATAGATAGATAGATAGATAGATAGATAGATAGATAGATAGATAGATAGATAGATAGATAGATAGATAGATAGATAGATAGATAGATAGATAGATAGATAGATAGATAGATAGATAGATAGATAGATAGATAGATAGATAGATAGATAGATAGATAGATAGATAGATAGATAGATAGATAGATAGATAGATAGATAGATAGATAGATAGATAGATAGATAGATAGATAGATAGATAGATAGATAGATAGATAGATAGATAGATAGATAGATAGATAGATAGATAGATAGATAGATAGATAGATAGATAGATAGATAGATTTTTTTTTTTTTGGGTTGGGAAGGAAAAATCTTACATATGACACCCTCGAAGTTGGTATGAGGGTAGTGTCAGATTCTTACTGACTAAAAAACCTCCCCGAAGAATCGGTCGGCCGTGTGGGAAACCGCGTTAGCATTCCTTCCACACGGGGACTGTCTGGCTGTTAAAAGCCTTTCCCGTCTGTCTGTCGTCTCAGTGTCATTCAGTCTTGTCTCTCAATAAATTAAATATCTTAATTTTTAGTTTGAGTTTCCCCTGGATTGTTCCTGTCTTATCAACAGTCTTATTTCTCTCTCCTTGCTTTCCACTATGCCTCGGATAGCTTGGTACGTCGTCGTCCAGCCTTCTGGCGAGCTCAGAAGGCACGCCATCATAGATATTGCATCGAAGTCTTTTCCTGTCTCTTCCCTGAAGGAATCCCTCTCGGCCTGCCATCTCGTGCATGCGAACAGTGTGTGTTCGACGTCATCCGTTTCTGAGCAGTAGTAACATCTATCGCTGGTCGTCTTTTTCCTGACAAACAGGTATTTGCGGAAGCATCCGTGTCCAGAGAGAGCCTGTGTCAGGAAGTAGTCCACCTCCCCATGGCTTCTCTCTACCCACGTCTTCACGTCTGGGATGACGCTGAACGTCCACCGGCCGTGTCTTCCCCTTTCCCATTTCTCTTGCCAACTACGCAGCAGTTCTTCTCTGGCTTCTTGTCTCTGGGCGCCCTCGTATATACGCTGCCTCTCTTTCGCCAGCAGCTCGATCGGGGGGATGCCGGCAATTACCCCCGCGCCCTCTGCCGATACCGTGCGGTAGCCGCTGCACACCCTGTTACAGACGGTCTTCTGTACTGCGGACATTTTTTTCCGCAGGTACTCTCTATTCAGTGCATCTGCCCAAACGGGGCAGCATACAGCAGCTGGGAGTGGACCACACTGGCCAGGATCCTCCTCTTAGATGGTCTTGGGCCCCTGATGTTCGGCATGAGACTAGCCAGGGCCGTCGTTGTCCTTTCTGCTTTCTGGGTCACTTCTTCGATGTGGCGAGAAAACGTCATCTTCTGGTCCAGCCAGACTCCGAGGTATTTCACCGCGTTCGTCGGCTGAACCTCGACCTCTTCAATTGTGAAGTGTATTGGACCGATTTTTCTCTTATTCGTCAGGAGTATCGCCTCTGTCTTCTCCGGCGCGATCTCTAGCTTCCGGCTCTTTAGCCATCTTCCCACTCTTAGGGTGGACGTGTTGACTATATCCATGAGCTGGCTCTCGTTGTCTGCTGTGGCGATAACCGCGACATCGTCTGCGAAGCCCTCGATCTTTGCTCCGTCAGGTAACTCCATTCTCAGTAGGTCGTCATACTGGACATTCCAGAGGATGGGGCCCAGCACGGATCCCTGTGGGACACCGCTTGTCACCCTCCTGACGTCGGACTCCCCTTCCGCTTCCAGGTTGATGGATCGCTCCGATAGATAGGAGGCTATCATACCGATGAGGTTTTCCTCCACGCCCCTGTCCCGTAGAGCCTCCAGGATGGCCTGCCACGAGGCATTATTGAAGGCGTTTCGGACATCCAGCATAATGGCAGCGCACAGATGTCTTCTGTACTTCGGGCGGGCCGCCGCCTGTGCTGCTGCTTCCATGACGTTTTTTCACGGCGTCCGTCGTTTGTCTACCCTCCCTGAAGCCGTGCTGGTTTTCCGCCAGATCTCCGGTGCGTTCCAGTTCTTTCTTCAGGCGGGCCAGAATCAGGTGCTCGCACAGCTTTCCTTCCGCGTCGAGGAGGCAGATGGGTCTGTGCGAGGTGGGCTCTTCAGCTGGTTTCTTCCCCTTCCTGAGAAGCACGAGCCTAGCTCGTTTCCAGATCGCCGGGAACTCCCCCCTGTTGGCCAGTCTGTTGTAGACCTCGAGGACGTAATCCGGTCTACCCACGGCAACCTCCTTCAGAATTTCGGAGGGAATGTTACTCGGGCCCGGTGTCTTCCCGTTCCGCAGCTTTCTGCACGCCTCTTGCAGCTCCTGCCGCGTATACGGTTCGACCCCGATAGGTCCCTGGCGGTCAAAACTCACTTCTTCGTGTTCAGGGAAGAGGTATGCCGCAACCCTTCTCACGGTCCCCATCGTCATTGCTTCTCTGGGGGGGTTTCCCAATAGCCTCTTTCTGACTATCTGGTAGCCTTTGCCCCATACGTCATGGTTCACTTCGTCGCACAACGTTTTCCAGCTGTTGCGCTTCGCTGCCTTTATGGCCTTCGTCAGCCTCCTTTTTCGGTCGGACAGCGTGTCCCACCAGAGGCGCCTCTGTTCCAGGTCGTTACTCTTCCCGTACCTCGTATATCTTCTCCTTGCCTGGATGCATTCTTTCCTCAAGCTTGCTATATCTGGGTTCCACCAGTAGACTGGTGTCCCATTTGACGGGCTTTTTTTTGGGCATGCACTCTCGGCATATCCTCGTCAGTGTAGCGGTGAATCCCTCTGCAGTTGTTGTATAGGGGGATACTTCTATCTGTTCGATAGCCCTCTCCAGCATCCCTCGGTCCATCTTGTTGATGTTCCATCCCGGGGGTTTGTTCTGGCTGGTGGCGGGTGCCAGGGGTTGAGTGTTATCGCTGACATTGAACACGATATAGTTGTGATCGCTGAGCGTTTCCCTGTCGCTGACTTCCCACTGCTGGATCCTGCCTGCTAGGCCTGCGGTGGCCATGGTCAGATCAATTATTGACCCGTAGCCTTCCCGTTCGAAGGTTGGTGTTGTACCTTCATTTTTTACTGTCAGGTCGCATTGGGCGATCCACTCTGTCAACACCGCGCCTCTGGCGTCCGCAGTGCGCATGCCCCATTGTGGGGATTTGGCATTAAAGTCGCCAGCGATGATAGCGTCCCCGCGTCCATGTCCCATCCTCGCGCCGATATCTTCGAGGGTGTCTTCCAGCTATATAGATAAAGATAGATAGATAGATAGATAGATAGATAGATAGATAGATAGATAGATAGATAGATAGATAGATAGATAGATAGATAGATAGATAGATAGATAGATAGATAGATAGATAGATAGATAGATAGATAGATAGATAGATAGATAGATAGATAGATAGATAGATAGATAGATAGATAGATAGATAGATAGATAGATAGATAGATAGATAGATAGATAGATAGATAGATAGATAGATAGATAGATAGATAGATAGATAGATAGATAGATAGATAGATAGATAGATAGATAGATAGATAGATAGATAGATAGATAGATAGATAGATAGATAGATAGATAGATAGATAGATAGATAGATAGATAGATAGATAAGATAGATAGATAGATAGATAGATAGAAAGATAGATTCGATAGATAGATAGAAAGATATATAAGTAGATAGATAGATAGATAGATAGATAGATAGATAGATAGATAGATAGATAGATAGATAGATAGATAGATAGATAGATAGATAGATAGATAGATAGATAGATAGATAGATAGATAGATAGATAGATAGATAGATAGATAGATAGATAGATAGATAGATAGATAGGTAGATAGACAGATAGGTAGATAGATAGCATAGATAGATAGATAGATAGATAGATAGATAGATAGATAAGATAGATAGATAGATAGATAGATGATAGATAGATAGATAGATAGATAGATAGATAGATAGATAGATAGATAGATAGATAGATAGATAGATAGATAGATAGATAGATAGATTTGATAGATAGATAGATAGATAGATAGATAGATTAGATAGATAGATAGATAAGATAGATAGATAGATAGATAGATAGATAGATAGATAGATAGATAGATAGATAGATAGATAAGATAGATAGATAGATAGATAGATTAGATAGATAGAGATTAGATAGATAGATAGATAGATAGATAGATAGATAGATAGATAGATAGATAGATAGATAGATAGATAGATAGATAGATAGATAGATAGATAGATAGATAGATAGAATAGATAGATAGATAGATAGATAGATAGATAGATAGATAGATAGATAGAATAGATAGATAGATAGATAGATAGATAGATAGATAGATAGATAGATAGATAGAATAGATAGATAGATAGATAGATTAGATAGATAGATAGATAGATAGATAGATAGATAGATAGATAGATAGATAGATAGATAGATAGATAGATAGATAGATAGATAGATAGATTAGATAGATAGATAGATAGATAGATAGATAGATAGATAGATAGATAGATAGATAGATAGATTTTTTTTTTTTTTTTTTTTTTTTGGGGGGTTGGGAAGGAAAAATCTTGCATGTGACACCCTCTAAGATGGAATGAGGGTAGTGTCAGATTCTTACTGACTAAAAAACCTCCCCGAAGAATCGGTCGGCCGTGTGGGAAACCGCGTTAGCATTCCTTCCACACGGGGACTGTCTGGCGATTAATGCCCGTCTCGTTTTATCTGTGCGATCAGTCTTTTATCTATAATAAATTAAATAAATTAAATAAATTAAAGTCTTAAACATTTAAACAAAGAACAATGCAGTTAAAGCCTATCTCGTATATACGTCGTCCATCCATCTACTCAGTCTTGCTTCTCTAATAAGTTAGAATAAATAAATAAGTAAATGAGTAAATGAGTTTTCATGTGCTCGTATCATGCTGCTCTTGTCTTATCATCAGTCTTATTTCCCTCTCCTTTGTTTCTACGATTCCTCTTATCGTCTGGTAGGTTATCGTCCACCCTTCCTCAGAACTGAGGAGGCCCGTCATCATATTCATCTGATTAAACTGTAATCTTGTCTTCTCTGCGAACGAGTCTCTCTCGGCCTGCCATCTCGTGCATGCGAACAGTGTGTGTTTGGCGTCGTCTGTTTCCGAGCAATAGAAACATTTATCGCTTGTCGATTTTTTCCGGTCAAACAGATACTTGCGGAAGCATCCATGTCCTGATAGAGCCTGTGTCAAGAAGTAATCCACCTCCCCATGGTTTCTTTCTGCCCACGACTTCACGTCTGGGATGAGGCTAAATGTCCACCGCCGTGTCTTCCCGTTCCATTTTTCTTGCCAGCTATGCCACAGATCTTCTCTAGCTTCCTGTCTCAGGGCGCCCTCGTATATGCGCTGCCTCTCTTTCACCAGCAGCTCGATCGGGGGAATGCCGGCGATTACCCTCGCGCCTTCCGCCGATACCGTACGGTAGCCGCTGCATATCCTGATGCAAACGGTCTTCTGAACTCGGGTCATTTTTTTCCGCAGGTACTCTCTTTTCATTGCGTCTGCCCAAACGGGGGCAGCATACAGCAGCTGAGAGTGGACTACGCTGGCTAGGATCCTTCTCTTGGATGGTCTTGGGCCCCTGATGTTTGGCATGAGGCTGGCCAGAGCCGTCATTGTCTTCTCCGCTTTCTGGATGGTCTCTCGTATATGATGGGAGAAGGTCATCTTCTGGTCCAGCCACACCCCCAGGTATTTTGCCGTTCTCGACGGTTTTATCTCTACCTCCTCGACGGTAAACTGTATGGGTCCGACCTTTCTCTTATTGGTCAGAATAACCGCCTCTGTCTTTTCCGGCGCTAGTTCCAGTTTCCGGCTCTTCAGCCATCTGCTTACTCTAAGAGTGGCTATGTTGGCTGTATCCCTCAACTGGTTTTCGCCCTCGGCCGTGATGATGATAGCGATATCGTCGGCAAAGCCCACGATGTCAGCTCCTCTCGGGAGCTCCATCCTCAGCAGGTCGTCATACTGAATGTTCCACAGCGTCGGACCCAATACCGAACCCTGTGGGACACCACTTGTCACGCTTCTGGCCTTGGTCTCACCCTCTGCTTCCAGTAGGATCGATCTTTCAGACAGGTAAGAGGCGATCAGACTGATGATATTCTCGTCGATCCCTTTATTTCGCAACGTTTCCAGAATAATCTGCCAGGATGCGCTGTTGAAGGCGTTCCGTACGTCCAACATGATCATTGCGCACAGAGGTCTGCTATGCTTCGGTCGGGAGGCCGCTAGACTAGCCGCTTCCATGATCCTCTTCGCTGCATCCACCGTCTGCTTACCCTCTCGGAAGCCATACTGATTTTCCGCTGGTACCCCTCGAGTCTCCAAATCCAGCTTCAAACGAGCGAGTATCAAGTGCTCGTACAGTTTCCCTCTACGTCGAGGATGCATATGGGTCTGTGCGAGCTTGCTTCTTCTATGGGCTTCTTACCCTTCCTGAGCAGCACTAGTCTGGCTCTTTTCCAACTCTTCGGAAACTGCCCTTTTCTGGCTAGAACCGTTATACACTTCCAGCACATAATCCGGTTTGCGCTCGGCCACTTCCTTCAGGATTTCCGAGGGGATGTTTTCTGGTCCTGGCGACTTCTTGATGTTCAATTTCCTACATGCGGCTTGTAGCTCTTCCCTGGAAAATGGCGCTATTTCCTTTGTCCTCTGAAGCTGGAATTGGACGTCATCGTGTGCTGGAAATAAATGTGTGGCGACCTCCTCTACAGTCTTCATTGTCATGGCACCTTTGGGGGGGTTGCCTGAGAGCCTCTTCCGGACTATCTGGTAGCCTTTTCCCCATATATCCTCTTCCATCTCATCGCAGAGTGCCTTCCAGCTGTTTCGCTTTGCTGATTTGATCGCCTTTTTCAGCTTCTTTCTCTTCTCCGCGAGTTCCTCCCATCTGAGGCCTCTTTGTGCTAGGTCGTTGGTTGTCCCGCACCTCGTGTACTTTCTTCTCCTTGCCCGGTTACAGTCTGCCGCAGATCTGCAATCTCCTGGCTCCACCAATAGGCGGGCGCACCCCACTTTATTGGCTTCTTTCGAGGCATGCACTCCTTGCACACCTTCTTCAGCGTCTTGGTAAATCCCTCGGCGGTCGTTGTATATGGGGTCTCTTCAACTCGTTCGATGGCCCTCGCTAACATCTCTCGGTCGATCTTTTTCACATTCCATCCGTTTCTCCACGTCTGGGTGGGAGGGGACTGAATGGTGTCGCCCACGCTGAACAGGATGTAGTTGTGGTCGCTGAGTGATTCCCTCTCGCTAACCTGCCAATGGGCGATCCGGCCTGCCATGCCGGCCGTTGCCAAAGTGAGGTCGAGTATCGATCCGTAGCCTTCTCTTTCATAAGTTGGAGCCGAACCTTCGTTCTTGATGGACAGATCGCACTTTGCGATCCACTCGGACACCACCCCTCCTCTTGCATCCATGTGGTGCATACCCCACTGCGGGGATTTGGCATTAAAGTCTCCCACTATGATCGCGTCGCTACGACCTTGACTCGACATCTCTCCCACTTCTTCCAATATGTCTTCCAGTTCTCCGATTTCCTGGTTGGGTGACGCATAACAGCTGTAGATGGTGTACAAAGATATTTTCACGTACGAAAACCCCTTTCCTTTACCCTCACTTTCGATAGGCAGGTCAGGATCCAGCACTTTGATGGCCGTGTTTAGGTCATCGTCACAGATCCAGCTAGCTTGATCTTTTAATGCGTTTCTATTCGGCTCACTGAGGGCTATTACGCCTGCGCCGATTTCCCTGGCTGTAGCCACTGCCAAATCATGGGCAGGACGTCTGCGACCCACGTTAAATTTGAAGAACTTTCACAACCGTTACGAACTTCTTCTGGTTTCTTCTTTTCCGATAAGGAGTGTCCTCGGTTGTCATTGAATTTATGACCTTCCACCTGGCAGCGCACGCAGAAAGGTTCGTTGTGGCATATTGCGGCTTTGTGGCCTTCCTGGCCGCATCTCTCCTGCAGAGATTGCTCCTATCGGGGCCTTTGCATTCTAACCGGACGTGACCCGTTTCCCAGCATCGAAAGCAATAATTCTCCTTCGTTCTTTCCTGGATCCGACAGCTTGCCCAGTCACCTATCCTTATGGTGCCCTTTTGAATCATCCAGTCTGCCTCTCTGTCTCTCAGTACGAGTGTCACGTTCTGCCGATTTCCGAACGCCGGCCTGAGGGCTCTTAATTCAAATTCCTCCTTGTTTATGTTGAATTCCTCCACAATTGCCTCCTGGATTTCTTCTCTGGTTGTCGCACCATCCATACCCTTTATGTGAAGGACCTTCTTCCTTACCGGTAGGCGCGTGTTAATGTCCGGTATTTTCTCCTGCAGGGCTTTCTTCAGGGCTTCCGCTTTCTCCATCCCATTTCTCACCAAAACGAGGAGGTCGCCATTTTTCGTTCGTCGAGTGTCTTTAATAACGACACCCAGGCTTTTCGGATTCACGGTCTCCTTTACCTGTCTCAGAACCTCCGCGTAGTTTTTCCCACCTGCCTGGACCACTAGGGGGGTGGGAAATTTGCCTTTCTTTGTCGAGTTCTTCTTGGCGATTGTGCCTTTTTTCTGGGGATCTGGCTGTAGGTTTCCCCCAGTTCTTGGCGTGTGGTCCGCCTTGCACACTTCCACCCGAACTTCCGTGTCTGAGAACAGGTATTCCACCATCTGTATGAGTTTTTGACCCGTCACTCCTTTAATGTCGGGAACTGCGATGATCTTATGTTCCTCGGCGCCTACGTTGTTCTTGAGAGCGTTCAAAGAGTCGAACATCGCCTCATCATACTCATCACTGCCTACTGGTTTATCGCTCAGGATGGCATAGTGGATGAGTCTCGATGACTGAACGAAACTCTATCCGCTTCCGGGAAGCCCC
Source organism: Trichopria drosophilae (assembly GCA_030407085.1). Taxonomy (NCBI): domain Eukaryota; kingdom Metazoa; phylum Arthropoda; class Insecta; order Hymenoptera; family Diapriidae; genus Trichopria; species Trichopria drosophilae. Next base: position 197,895,182 of record CM059582.1, read on the forward strand.
TGCTCTGTTGCATGCAGGCCACTTCACCCGCCTTGCATCCCTGTCTTTTTAATCCTTGCTTTCCACCAAAGATGTCAATGGCTCTTTTAACCAGTTTATCTGTGGATGAAATATCCGCAGTGCAGGGTATTACAACATCCCGCGTCCACGGGGTTTCCCAAATATCCATCCGAATGGCCTTTACTCGCGGGAAGATTTCCGCATCCCAATCCTCCTCCGTAATGCTACAGAAATTTTCGTAGGACTCGTTAGTCTTCAGCTCCGTCCGGCGCTTGATGGCGTATTGCTTTTTTGCACATCGGTCGCACTTCCCGGACCGATCTCCGTCCCTGTCTTTCGAAGGACCCTCGTACCTTGCTTCCGTAAGCTGTTTCTTTTCTGCTAGCATTCTTTCCACCTCCGCCTCCGTCTTACTCAATCTTCCTCGAAGTCGGTCATTTTCCTGCTGCAAGGCTTCTACGAGGTCGCTCCTGGCCTCTATTTTACTCTTGAACCGGTCAGACCTAAGTATCTCTGCTTTATGTAGAAGGGAGCTACTGATCTCAGTGATTTCCCTCTTTGGCTTGTACATGCCTCTAAGGACACAATCAAGTTTTTCGATCTGCCGTACCACTTCTTCCACGGCTGTGATGTAGGCTGCGCATTTCTTGCGTTCCCTTTTTCGTTTTTCAGGTGTCATCTCGTCTCTCTTTCTCTTCTGCGTATCCGTTTCCTCGACTCCCGCGCCTGCCGTTTCCGTCCTTGATAAGCCACTCTGAATGTTACGTACGGCGTTATCGAAGAATTCGGCTAATTTCCCTGGTCCAATATCGCCCTGCATAGAAGTCTGTTGGACATTCTCCATTTCCAATTCTTCCGTGTTTCCATTCTTGGGCGGGTTTACTTCATCTCCTCTACTACCATCACGATATTGACTTGCCCTCCTTTTCGTTTCCACCAGGTTTGGAGTCATATCAGGCAAGGAATATGTTCTGCCCAGTACATGGGGAGGCGTTCTTAGGATGGAGTCCCTCCTCTTAAATGGGTCCTCGGCTTCCAGGTCTCTTTCGCTGAGGTTCTCATTTCTGTTAGTCGCAGTCGCATGACCACTGGTGGAGGCCGTGACCATCCCTCCACCAGCTGTGTTCTCCGATGTTCTGACGTCGGTGATGCCCTCCTGCATCCTTGGGCCACCGCCCACTGTCCCCACGCCCACTTCGGACGCTTGACAGTCGGAAGCGATGGGGGATTCGGCTAATGCCTTACCCCGCAGGTAATTATTTTTACCAGCCGACATTTTCTTTTCCATGGATGGAAGCGATAAACCGTGCTTACCTTCGGGGTTTGTCTTCGCGGTTTTCCTTCCGCTAGAACGATTGCCCGCCAAGGCTATCGAGTTCGCTCTACCCGATAATACTGGTTTTGGTCCGCCCCGGGTATTTTATTTCCCCGGTACCCATTATATCTAATGAGTGTTCCCCTATCCGCCACCCGGGGAGGCGCTGGATGCGGGACCAGAAAAACCCGACACCAGATAGATAGATAGATAGATAGATAGATAGATAGATAGATAGATAGATAGATAGATAGATAGATAGATAGATAGATAGATAGATAGATAGATAGATAGATAGATAGATAGATAGATAGATAGATAGATAGATAGATAGATAGATAGATAGATAGATAGATAGATAGATAGATAGATAGATAGATAGATAGATAGATAGATAGATAGATAGATAGATAGATAGATAGATAGATAGATAGATAGATAGATAGATAGATAGATAGATAGATAGATAGATAGATAGATAGATAGATAGATAGATAGATAGATAGATAGATAGATAGATAGATAGATAGATAGATAGATAGATAGATAGATAGATAGATAGATAGATAGATAGATAGATAGATAGATAGATAGATAGATAGATAGATAGATAGATAGATAGATAGATAGATAGATAGATAGATAGATAGATGAATAGATAGATAGATAGATAGATAGATAGATAGATAGATAGATAGATAGATAGATAGATTGATAGATAGATAGATAGATAGATAGATAGATAGATAGATAGATAGATAGATAGATAGATAGATAGATAGATAGATAGATAGATAGATAGATAGATAGATAGATAGATAGATAGATAGATAGATAGATAGATAGATAGATAGATAGATAGATAGATAGATAGATAGATAGATAGATAGATAGATAGATAGATAGATAGATAGATAGATAGATAGATAGATAGATAGATAGATAGATAGATAGATAGATAGATAGATAGATAGATAGATAGATAGATAGATAGATAGATAGATAGATAGATAGATAGATAGATAGATAGATAGATAGATAGATAGATAGATAGATAGATAGATAGATAGATAGATAGATAGATAGATAGAGAGAGAGAGAGATTTATTGAAGACTTATTTATTAGTGTCCTGGCCACTACGAGCCGTGGACACATCAACTCAATATCCTGCCGTTACAATGTTTCGGTCAGGATAAGCGATACATAATACAACTTAAACCTTAAAACTATATTATAATCTCTGCTCTAAGGCGGTAAACACATTATACATCTTTATATATACTACATTGTAAATAAAAATTACAGAGAGAGAGAGAGAGAGAGAGAGAGAGAGAGAGAGAGAGAGAGAGAGAGAGAGAGATTGATTGATTGATTGTCTTTATTATGGCTTGAGGTATTACCTCTTAGGCCAACCAATATAGAGCATACATACAAATAACTAAAACTAAAACTAAGCTTAATATAACAAGACATACTAACAGATGCATATAAAAGCGCAATACTAGTTCTATAACAAAGTAGATATAAAATAGATATATAATAATAATAATAATAGTCGAGCGATTACAACGTAGGGTAGGGTACACCCATACCAGAAGTAAAAGTGGACTAAAATACTAATGTTAAATACTAAAAATACTAATACTAATACTAATAATGCTAATACTAAAATATAAAATACAAAATAATTACACTGAAGTCCGACTTAATAGGAATTTTTTTAGTTTTACTTTAAACGAATACACATTTTCACTTGCGCGAATTTCGACTGGAAGTTCATTCCATAACCGGGTAGATGTGACAATAAAAGAGTTGGAATAGGATTCTAGCCGATGTGTCGGTACTCGAAGTTCTTGCATAGAGCCCGGTCGTAGAGTCCTGGATGTAGATTCTTCACGCCACTGATAACGTTCATAAAGATAGTGGGGTACGTGGGTCTTAATAATCTTATAGGTGACGATACCAATATAGTATAACCTACGCGATTTGGTGTTGAGCCAGCCAAGCTTATTACGATATGGGGTAATGTGCTCATCGCGCCGTAGATCGAAGATGAAACGAATGCCCGCATTAAACATTCGTTCCACCCTGATATTTTGAGTTACATTGATGTCGTTGTAAACTGCGCAGCAGTAATCGAAGTAGGGTAAAATCAACGAGGAAACAAGGGTTTGCCTAACATCAGTTGGTAGTTGAGCACGGTTATTACGTAGTTGACGTAGAGTGGAGAAGACTTTATTGGACATTTGTATAAGATGGTACTTCCACGAGAGCGTTCCATCAAACACGAGACCCAAGTTCCTCACCGATTTAACCCACGGTATGACCGAATTATTAATAACAATCGGTGTGATCGAATCAGTATTAAAGGTGTTCAGATAAAAAGCACTGCCGACCAGTAATGCCTTAGTTTTTTCAAAGTTAAGGACGAGGTCATTGCTATTCACCAATTGACAGAAGCGAGTGATATCGGATGTTACCTTTGCAATGGCGATGTCAAGTTCTGAAACACGACATTTAAGAAAAATTTGAGTGTTGTCAGCAAAAATCATATGATCACTATGATGGAGAACCCCAGGTAGATCGTTAATAAATACTGAAAACAACAAAGGTCCTAACACAGAACCTTGGGGCACTCCAGCACCCACTGGAAGCCACGACGATCTAGTGCCATCCACCCCTGTGACAGCCTGAGATCGACACGAGAGGTAAGACGCAAACCACCGAATAGCGGTATCCGATAAATTAGCCATTTTTAGTTTCTGCAGCAAAAGCCTATGACTAATAGTATCGAACGCACAGCTAAAGTCAAAGAGGATAACAATAGTTATCATGCGATTGTCTATTGCTTGCCTGCAATATTCAGATACATATAATAGTGCTGTTTGCGTGCTATAGTCTTTATGGAAACCCGATTGGTGAGAATCAAACCAATTACTGTTCTTCAGGAACCTAAGTAGCTGATTGAAAACAATACGTTCTAGTATTTTAGAGAGAGCAGGAACAATAGCGATAAGTCGGTAATGAGCAGGAGAAACAGGGTTAGTAATTTTGCTAATGGGTATCATCAATGATTTTTTCCAGTCAGCAGGAAAGATGGATAAATTAAGCGATTCATTGAAGAGATGAACTATGTGAGGGGCAATGACAGGGAATGATTTGATGTAAAAACTAATAGGTATCGAATCAGAGCCACATGCCTCCGACTTTGCTTCCGACAAACGAGCAGATCGATCTGTCCTCGATGGTGACATTAGCGAAGAAAAATCTACTATCGTTAAAATCTCCGTGATAAAAGTCTTCATCGAAATTTAGGTCGAAAAGATCAGTGTAAGGAGAAACAGAAGCTGTGTGAAAGGAATTGAGTTCATCCAAAGTGCAACACAACGGTTTAACAGCTTTATTGGAAGCCACCAGATCAAGGTTGCACAACTCCTTCCACATGGTCTTAGCATCCCGAATATTAGCAAGTTTGTTTCGATAGTAGTTTGCCCTCGCCAATACCCATGCCTGCTTATTAGCCTTATTAGCAGAAATGAGTCTAATTCTTAAGGAGGGGTCCCTGGTCCTGCGATAAGCACATAAAAGGCTATTTCTCTCGTATTTAAGTCTAAGTAGCTGAGGTGAAATCCAAGGGGAAGGCTTGTGAGTCGGTGTAAAGGTGTGCTTAGGGGCGTGCTTATCAAAAGTTTGCAATAGACGATGACTAAGCGTATTGGTGAGTAAGTTCACGTTATTCAGTGGAGAAACAGAATTAAAAATATTCCAATCATAGCTACTCAGGTCCCTGTGCAAACTCGATACATCGAACGTACGATAGTCTCTACATGTGATTTGTGTCGGCTTTGCTTTCGGTGTTCCAATCTTACATTCGATATCTATCAGATCATGGCCACAGATAAAAGGTAGATTGGCTTGGCTATGTCCTAGGACATTTGTAAGGCTATCGACAAGGCAGTGGTCAATCCATGTATCAGTTCGGTTCGTATGATTAGTAGGATGATATGGCACGATTTGAAGAGCATTGGCTACGGCAAACTGCTGCAAATATGTAGATTCAAAATTAGCACGATTTAAGTCAACATTGAAATCACCCATAATAATGATTCGATCATAATTACAGCTATGTTTTTGCAGTACAGATTCAAATAGTTCGAGAAGAGCTTTCTTCGGTGGTCGATAGATAACCGCAAGTAGCACTCTGAGGTTCGTAGTAGCGCTGTGACCGACTTCAACAAGCATAAACTCGAGGGGGTTAACGGAAGAGCATTCAGATTTTTCTAAGATTTTGTAATTTAGAGCGGTATGAATATACATAGCAACACCTCCACCGAGCTTATACTTGCGGTGATTGCGAATCAAGTGATAGTTAGGCAAAGAAAAATAGGAGTCATCAGTTTTAGTATTAAACCAGGTTTTAGAAAGAATAATAATATGATAAAAATTTTTGGTGAAATAAGATTTACAAAAAGAAAATTTATTAGCAGAGCCGAGAGATTGAACATTAATATGACATACTTTTAGATTAATATAGTTAGCGTGTAATGGAATTATTGAATTAATTAAAGCCTGGTTGCTTCCGGAAGTCGATGCAGCCGTTTCACTATTTTCGCGAACACTAAGAGTGCCACATGCCAAGCGTCAATCGCTAATTCTTCGAAGATCTTCCTCGCAAGTAATGTCGATCGCGTTAGCGCCGCTAGTTGGTCGAAAGCGTACAATGCCGTGATAGGTGTAAACATACTTATGCGGATGGTCCTTCACTAACGCACGTGCTTTTCTGAGTAAGTTCAGCGGTTTTTCGCATTAGAGTTATCAATGTCGGTGGTAAATAGCATCTTCTTAGCTCTCATGCCTTTGATGAAGGCAAATCGTAGGTCGGGATTGGAGAGTGTTACCAGTATTGCTGGGTGCCCATGGGATGTTGACGAAGACGCAAGCATGGAAGCAGATGAGTCGCTGCCATTTGTGCGTTGTAGCCGATAAGCAGAAAGAATGCCTCCTGCATGAAGCGGAGAGAGAGAGAGAGAGAGAGAGAGAGAGAGAGAGAGAGAGAGAGAGAGAGAGAGAGAGAGAGAGAGAGACTGACTGACTGACAACAGGTTTATTTATTGTCCTGGCCCTATGGACCGTGGACAAACCTAACGCAAGCACCCTGCCGTTACAAAGTTTCGGTCAGGATGAGTATATACAGTATCTATTTAACATATATATATATATCTCTCACAAAACATACAGGTAAAATACGAATTATGAGTAATCACACGCATTAACTAAAGAAAATTTATAACAAGAAAAAAAAATACTATAATTGGTAGCCTAACATATTATACAAAAAAGAGTACGCGATGTCTAGCGTAGGTACTCGATCGCTACTTTTGGTCAGCTGCCGCTAAGAAATTGAAGAGAAGTGCACGAAAAGAAGCTGTAGATGAAGTGTTTTGCAGATGATGTGGTAATGAATTCCAAAATTGTATGGCTGTGATCCAAAATGAGCGCGCGAAAATATTTGTACGTGGAGTTGGCAACATAAACTGGGAGGATTGAATGCGAGATGAACGGCGCAGTGAATTGTCTATTGATCTGAATCTGGATGATAAATATGATGATTGGTTGGTAGTGATAACCTGCTGTGTAAGACTGCCAAGGAAGTACAACCTTCTCGATGATACCGATAACCAGTTTGCCCTTCGTCTAAAGGGCGCAAGCCTATCGTCACGCCGTAAACGATAGATGAACCTGAGAGCGGCATTTTGCAGGCGTTGTAATTTCGTGTTGAAATAACCCGAAAGGTCGGCGATGACAAGAGTGGCGTAATCGAGATGTGGGATGACCAATGAATTGACGAGTGATAATTTGACAGATGGGGGCAAATATGATCCGCGGTATTTAAGTCGATAAAGGACATTTTTATTTTATTTATTTATTTATTAACTTTGGCTTGAAGTGTAACCTTCTCTGGCCAACTATAAGTAGCATAACAAAATATATAAGTACAGTTACAAAATACGGAAGAGACAATTGTAAGATTATGAAAGAAAGTATACAAAGGTAGTAGTACATCTACTGATTCAATCGGTTTCGCCATGGTTTCTTATATAGCTAAATATTTACATTGATATCGAATAATATGAAATAAAATATAATAGAATGAAATAAAATAAAATACGCCCGCAATTGTGCCGAATTAGACGTTAAAAGTTCTGCGTAGAGACATTAAAGGAACAAGCCAAGTTCTCTACACTAAATTACTAAATCGCTAAACCATAATACTAAATAAAGAGCTACCTGTCGCGTCTAGCTCCAAAAGTAGTCGCATTAACTTATTGCCAAATGTATCTGCATTGGTACATTTTTTAAGTTCTGCTGGGAGAGCATTCCAAAGTCTGATGGAAATGACATGGAAAGAACTTCCATAAGTCTCAGTTCTGTACGTAGGTATTATAAGTTCGTCGGTGCCCGCCCTTGGTTGACGATCGAGTACAGTACTCCGACGTACATATTGGCTGTGCAAGTAAGATGGGGTTTTAGTTTTGAACAGATTAAAGACTAGTATACCAGTAAAGTAGAGTCGCCTTGAGGCTGCTGTGAGCCAACGAAGCTTCATTCTATACGGGGTGATGTGATCATATCTCTTAATGCTAAAGATGAAGCGAATACCTACGTTAAGCAATCGCTCGACTCGCAATTTTTGAGTGGCATTAAGATCATTATAGACTGTGCAACAATAATCGAAGTAAGGTAATATCAGCGATGAGACAAGATGTTTACGTAGATGGAGAGGAAGCGCATTCTGATTAGTTCTTAGTTGCCGAGAAATGCTGTAAACTTTCCTTGAGATGTAGGTGATATGCTCGTTCCAGGAAAGAGTGGAATCAATGATGACCCCAAGATTTTTTGTCGATTTTACCCATGGGATAGAGCAGCCTCGAATATATATAGTCGTCAAGGAAGTTAGATCAATACTGTTGATGTGATGCGGACTCCCCACGAGCATGGCCTTTGTCTTTCCTAAGTTGATCACAATTTTGTTCTCCGTAGCCCAGTCACAAAAACGCTCAGCGTCAGCAGCAATTCGCGAAATCGAAGTATTAATCTCAGAATAATGGCATTTTAAAAATATTTGAGTATCGTCTGCATAGATCATATGACGCGAATGCTGAAGCACCCCAGGGAGATCATTGATGAACATCGAGAAAAGCAGTGGTCCTAGGACAGAGCCCTGCGGTACACCACCATTGGTCGGTAACCACGGAGATAGCTTTCCATCACTGCCCAGGATAGCTTGGGAACGACCCGAAAGGTATGAAGCAAACCATGCTAAGGCCAAGCTGGAGAAGTTTGCCGACCTCATTTTCTTGATAAGCAATTCGTGGTCAACAAGATCAAATGCTTGACTAAAATCAAATAAAATGATGACGACTACCATTCTTTCATCGCTGGCTTTGCGACAATAATCGGTCACCATCAGTAGGGCCGTTTGTGTGCTGTAACCTCTCCGAAAACCGGATTGATGCGAGTCCAGCCAATTTCTCCTGTTTAAAAAGTCAGAAATTTGATTATAAGCTAGTCGTCACATTGTGAATTTTAGATGAGATGCATAACTATTTTAAGAACAGTTAATAGAATTAAACAAATTTCATTGCCTAGCTTACATAATTGTAGGAATTTAATCACTAAGCTTGGTCTGCCATCGCTAGGAATGTGTGAAGATGCAATCCAAAGGAAGCTGGCGATGAAATGTTGTGCAGGTGGCGTGGTAATGAATTCCAGAATTGAATAGCAGTTATCCAGAAAGAATGTGCAAAGATGTTTGTACGAGGGGTTGGTAGCATATACCGGGAGGATTGAACACGTGTTGAACGGCGTAACAGATTATCAATTGGAATGAATCTGGATGACAGATATGACGGCTGGTTAGTAGTGATGATCTGGTGAGTAAGACTACCAAGGAAGTACAGTCTTCTGGATGAAACGGACAACCAATTTGCCTTACGTCTAAAGGGTGCGAGCCTATCGTCACGTCGTAGTCGATAGATGAACCTGAGAGCAATGTTCTGTAAGCGTTGTAGTTTGGTGTTAAGGTAGCCCGACAGATCGGCAGTGACGAGCGTGGCATAATCAAGATGTGGAATGACCAATGAATTCACGAGTGATAATTTGACAGATGGGGGCAAATATGATCCGCGCTATTTAAGTCGATAAAGGACATTGTGAATTTTAGATGAGATGCAGACAGACAGACAGACAGACAGACAGACAGACAGACAGACAGACAGACAGACAGACAGACAGACAGGCAGACAGACAGAAAGACAGAGAGACAGACAGACAGACAGACAGACAGACAGACAGACAGACAGACAGACAGACAGACAGACAGACAGACAGACAGACAGACAGACAGACAGACAGACAGACAGACAGACAGACAGACAGACAGACAGACAGACAGACAGACAGACAGACAGACAGACAGACAGACAGACAGACAGACAGACAGACAGACAGACAGACAGACAGACAGACAGACAGACAGACAGACAGACAGACAGACAGACAGACAGACAGACAGACAGACAGACAGACAGACAGACAGACAGACAGACAGACAGACAGACAGACAGACAGACAGACAGACAGACAGACAGACAGACAGACAGACAGACAGACAGACAGACAGACAGACAGACAGGCAGGCAGGCAGGCAGGCAGGCAGGCAGGCAGGCAGGCAGGCAGGCAGGCAGGCAGGCAGACAGGCAGACAGGCAGACAGACAGACAGACAGACAGACAGACAGACAGGCAGGCAGGCAGGCAGACAGGCATACAGGCAGACAGACAGACAGACAGGCAGACAGGCAGACAGGCAGACAGACAGGCAGACAGACAGACAGACAGACAGACAGACAGACAGACAGACAGACAGACAGACAGACAGACAGACAGACAGACAGGCAGGCAGACAGACAGGCAGACAGGCAGACAGGCAGACAGACAGACAGGCAGACAGACAGACAGACAGACAGACAGACAGACAGACAGACAGACAGACAGACAGACAGACAGACAGACAGACAGACAGACAGACAGACAGACAGACAGACAGACAGACAGACAGACAGACAGACAGACAGACAGACAGACAGACAGACAGACAGACAGACAGACAGGCAGACAGAGACAGAGACAGAGAACGTAACAAACGTAACAAACTTACGGTTGATCAGCCCTGACAAGATATGTTAATAGGTTAGTACGAAATGTTGCGAGAGATGTAAATGTGTGACGGCGGCGTGGCAGGGAGTTCCAAAACTGTATGGCTGTGATCCAGAAAGAGTGAGCAAAGATGTTGGTACGAGGATTTGGAAGTTGATATTGCGATGATTGTAAGCGACAAGATCGGCGAATGGAATGGTCTAGAGGAATGAATCTGTCAGCAAGGTAGGAAGGTTCGGAGGTATGAATGATTTGATTAGTGAGGCTACCGAGAAAGTACTCTCGCCTAGATGTTATGGGTAGCAAGTTGGCTTTCTGACGATATGGCGCAAGTCTTTCATCCCGGCGCAGGCGATACACATACCTCAAGGCGATGTTTTGAAGGCGTTGTAATTTAGTGTTCAGATATGCTGTTGAATCGGCTATAACTAAAGATGCGTAATCAAGATGTGGGATGACTAATGCGTTGATGAGTGTGAGTTTGATCTGTGGTGGAAGAAAGGCACCACGAAATTTAAGCCTGTAAAGAACATTATGTACTTTAGATGATATGGTACTAAAAGATCTTTATTTAAAGCAGAATAGTCGCATTTGGCGAAGTTACGATAGGTGATAAATTGTGGAATGGAATTGAGGTTCGTAAATTCGTATTGAATCGTAATAAGACAATGACCAGCCGCAAAAGGAGCAGGAGACGTAGAAAAATTTTTAATTTTATCTGAAGAATCGACTAACATAACATCCAGCTGAGAAGAAGAAAAACAAGAATAATGGGTGGTTCCAAAGGGTACAGAAAAAAGCGAATAGTCTTGAATAAAATTTTGAAGATATACAGAATCAAATCTATTCTCTAAAAAAAAAAAGAGAGAGAGACTGACTGACTGACAACAAGTTTATTATTATCCTGGCCTCTAAGAGCCGTGGACAAACCACAATGCATCCTGCCGTTACAATGGGGCGGCCAGGATGAGTATTTACATAATTAGATACTTATATCTATATTTCTCTCGAAAAAGATTACGAATAGCAATAGTAGAGTTTTGTAATCAAACGCATTAACTATTTTAAGAACATTTAATAGAATTAAACAAATTTCATTGCCTAGCTTACATAATTGTAGGAATTTAATCACTAAGCTTGGTCTGCCATCGCTAGGAATGTGTGAAGATGCAATCCAAAGGAAGCTGGCGATGAAATGTTGTGCAGGTGGCGTGGTAATGAGTTCCAGAATTGAATAGCAGTTATCCAGAAAGAATGTGCAAAGATGTTTGTACGAGGGTTTGGTAGCATATATCGGGAGGATTGAACGCGTGTTGAACGGCGTAACAAATTATCAATTGGAATGAATCTGGATGACAGATATGACGGCTGGTTAGTAGTGATGATCTGGTGAGTAAGACTACCAAGGAAGTACAGTCTTCTGGATGAAACGGACAACCAATTTGCCTTACGTCTAAAGGGTGCGAGCTTATCGTCACGTCGTAGTCGATAGATGAACCTGAGAGCAATGTTCTGTAAGCGTTGTAGTTTGGTGTTAAGGTAGCCCGACAGATCAGCAGTGACGAGCGTTGCATAATCAAGATGTGGAATGACTAGCGAGTTTACAAGTGATAATTTTATAGAAGGTGGGAGGAATGATCCGCGATATTTTAATCGGTAAATGACATTATGAATTTTAGATGAGATGGAATTAACATGCTTATTCCATGATAAGTCTGCCGCGATTATGACGCCCAGATCCTTCACCTCGGTGGCATATGGTATTACATCATTACCAACTACAATATGGGGTAAGGTTAAATTCTTGATTGCGGCAAGATTTTGGGAAGAACCGATGATGATGGCTTGCGTTTTACGTGTGTTAAGCGTAAGCCCATAATCTTGCGACCACCTGACCAATTCTACAATATCGCACCTAATAGTTTCACTAAGCCGACTAATTGGGGTAGATAGATAGAACTGGGTGTCATCAGCGAAGATGATGGTGGTATCTTGACAGTAACGGAGTCTGGAAAAAAGTGTGTTGATGACGGTGATGAAGACAATCGGTCCGAGACTAGTGCCTTGCGGAACTCCGGATGTAGTGTACTCTTGCTGGGATGCTTGTCCATCCAATCCAATGATCGATTGTGATCGACCCGACAGGAATGAGTGCATCCATTTCAGCGCAGAGTCCTCAAAACCAAGGTCACGTAAACATGCCAGGATGACTGTATGATTGAGGGAATCGAAGGCCTTCGAAAAATCAAACAGAACTAGGATGGTGATGCAGCCTCTGTCGATACCCGATCTAATGTCATCTAATAGGTATAGCAAAGCTGATTGTGTGCTATGAAACCTACGAAATCCACATTGCATGGGATGAAGCAGTTGGTTATTCTCCAAGTAGGAAATAATTTGCCGGGTAGCTAATGCATCGATGACCTTAGAAAGATGGGGTGGGTTCGCGATTGGACGAGTATCAGATGGATTTTGGGGATTTACGGTTTTCTTCAGTGGTATGATATAGGATAATTTCCAAAGAGATGGGAAGACACCGGTAGAAAATGAGAGGTTAAAGATATGGGTTAGGTATGGGGAAATAATATGAAAGAGTGGTTTCAAGAGAGTTAAACAGAGATGGTCGGGGCTTAACCCACGTGATTTCTGTGAGATGGCATTAAGACTGTTTAGAACTACTTGGCAATTTGTGGGAGAAAAGGTAAAAGATGGATGGGTGCTTGGTAAGGGCCGATGTAAAATGATATCGAGTGAAACTGAATTACACGGTGGGTGATGAGATGCGACTTGAGCAAAATACTGATTGAGTATGGATGGAGTAAAATAATTTAGGGCCGATTGCGATCGTAGATTGGCAAGTCCTAGGTTTCTGAGGCACGACCAAAGCTTATTCGGATTGGTTTGCTGAAGCACCAAATTAGCTAAGTAGCGATTTTTCCCGATTTTGAGTGCATTTTTAATTTCGCGGCGCAGCTTCCTATACTGCTCTAAGATTAACAAATTTTTCGATCGCTTCGCTCGAGTGAACAGTTTATCACGTTCCCGAATTCTGGCTCGCAGTTCGGTGGTAAGCCAAGGGATAGAATGATTCGTAATTCTTTTGGTTATAAAAGGCGCGTGTGTATCTAAAGCATCCGATATACAGTCATACAATGTAGTGAGGCTCTGCACAAATTCGCTCGGATCTATGTGAGATTCATGATTGGTAGATTCAAGTGCAACTAAGTTCAGAAATTTGAGATTAAGCTGCATAATAAGATCATTGGCAAGTGAACTAAAGTCGCAATTAGCGAAATTACGGTAAGTAACTGCTTGCGGAGCACGATTAAGATTATTAAATTCGTATTCAATGGAAATGACACTATGACCGGCCGCAAGGGGCGATGACGATTTTGAAAAGGCTTTGATTTTATTACTAGAATCAGCAATCATGACATCTAACTGCGAGCGGGTTGATCCTGAGTAATGGGTAGGGCCAAACGGTACTGAAAACAATGAGTAATCAGTGACAAAGTTTTGCAAATATTTCGATTCGAACGAGTTATTTAATAGGTTACAATTTAAATCGCCTGTAATAATAATATTTTGAAATACGGAGATATACAAATTAAGCTTTACTAAAAATTCGGAAAGTAAATGGCCCTCAGGACGTCGGTATATAACAATGATTAAGATGCTATGAGGAGATGCCTTCACATCAAGAAAAATATACTCAGGATCGTTTATAGACGTATTATTTGAGTATTCTAAGACTGAATAGACAAACGATTTATGGAGGTAACATGCTACACCTCCACCTTGAATATAACGCGAGTGGCCATCTGCACGAAGTGCGCGATCGTTTCTAACAAGATTGTAATTTGCAATAGATACGCAGGATGACTCAACATTCGGGGTGAGTCATGTTTCAGTTAATGCTAAGATGTGGGTTACACCATCGGAAATGGTGTTTCCTCAATTTCCACATCGTGCACATGGGCCCGAAGTGAATTTATATTTACACATGAAATTTTCAACACGGACGAAGAATGACTTGAGCACGAAACATTTGACTGAGAAGATGCTGGGTGCAACGATTGTCACTTAATATTTTCCAAATCGCGTTCAGTAGCGATAAGTAGCTCTTTGATGCCGCCATCTTTCCGAGCAAAAATATTGCCATCACGTGCCCAAACGCGCTTATAACCGGCAGCTTTTGCGGCCTCTTTGTTCTTCTTTAAGAGCACATAAGAAGATGCAGGTAAAAATTCGCTGACATAGACAGTTTTACTGTTATTCGCTCCAATCTGGAGTTCCGGAAAAAGTTGGGAGACGGTAATTGTCCCTGGAGATGGTTTTGCGTTTGACATCGATTATGGCATTACGTATTGCGACGGATTTAATACCTTAAGTGCAAAATATTGCCGGTTAGCGGATTCGATAGGTTGGCTCGAGGTTGTTGGGCGTCGAAAATCAACTTTACTTATGGTGATATAATCGTTATGAAGACCGGCTAATTTTAAATAGGTTAAAACGCGGATAAGAATGTCATGGTAACCTAACGTACATTGATTAGGAATGCCATTAATAATTAGCTCGGCAGTCGGTCTAGATAATGCCATTGCGTGTTTGACATAGGCCATATCAGCTGACAGTGCTTGACAGGTAGCTGTATTTTGCTGCACCGCAGCCGCTATATTAGCGAGCTCGCTACGGATGGCACTAGTATCATTTTATCGCCGCGATGTCTGATTGCAATGCAGCTCTGAGAGCATTCATCGCATCTAGAAATTGCGAAAACTGTTGCTGATTTTCTATGTTTTCGCCCATCGTAATACACTGGGTGGACAGCGGGGTCGCGAGAGAGGTTGCTAGCGGGTTCAATGGTAAAGACAGCGAGTTCCCCTGCGTGCTAGAAGTAGGGCGCAAAGAGATGGGCGAACTGCACGTGGCTATAGCACTGGACGTACGTGAGATCAGTACGAGTGTATGCGAAAGCGAACGCACACAGCAAACGGAGTCGGGCTTACCGTCTATATCTTACCATCTATAACCGCGCACACGATGGATGAAAAACTGATTTGCAAATATCGCACGATAGATTTTCCCTGACAACTACTTTATGGCACTTTGCACAGATCGGATATCCGGCTGCGTTGGTTTTCTTCGAGATTGGCCTCATAAATTTAGGCATTTAACTTACGCATGTTTCGACTCGACTTTGATTTTCCTTTAGGCGGTGACTCACGTAGACATATACCAGGTGTAAACGGCGGAGTAGTAGTAGTGCGGTCACATGGAAGCCGCGCATGCGTGGTTAGCCTTGCCGGCGTGAATGCGCCGTTGGCAGACGTGGAAGAAAAACGTGTTAAATTTTCACTCTTGGAATTCCAAAAAGGCACACCGTGGACCAAGCAGTTTAGGTAATGAAAAATATTTCACAGCAGAGTGTTGGTCTACGACCCGTGCGCCTTCTGGAATAAGTTCTCGCTCAGGAGAGTGATAATTGATGAGTAAATTAATTGATAACTGGAGCGAACAAAATAAGCGTGCGATGTCTCACGAGTCCCAAGAGAGAGCGAGAGAGAGAGAGAGAGAGAGAGAGAGAGAGAGAGACTGACTGACTGACAACAAGTTTATTATTGTCCTGGCCTCTAAGAGCCGTGGACAAACCACAATGCATCCTGCCGTTACAATGGAGCGGGCAGGATGAGTATTCACATAATTGGTTACTTATATCTGTATTTCTCTCGAAAAAGATTACGAATAACAATAGTAGAGTTTTGTAATCGAACGCATTAACTATTTTAAGAGCATTTATTAGAATTAAAAGAATTTTGTTGCCTAGCTTACAAAATTGTACGGAATTTAATCACTAAGCTTGGTCTGCCATCGCTAGGAATGGGTGAAGATGTAATCGAAAGGAAGCTGGCGATGAAATGTTTTGCAGGTTTGATTGAATAGCAGTTATCCAAAAAGAATGTGCAAAGATGTTTGTACGAGGGGTTGGTAGCATATACCGGGAGGATTGAACACGTGTTGAACGGCGTAACAGATTATCAATTGGAATGAATCTGGATGACAGATATGACGGCTGGTTAGTAGTGATGATCTGGTGAGTAAGACTACCAAGGAAGTACAGTCTTCTGGATGAAACGGACAACCAATTTGCCTTACGTCTAAAGGGTGCGAGCCTATCGTCACGTCGTAGTCGATAGATGAACCTGAGAGCAATGTTCTGTAAGCGTTGTAGTTTGGTGTTAAGGTAGCCCGACAGATCGGCAGTGACGAGCGTGGCATAATCAAGATGTGGAATGACCAATGAATTCACGAGTGATAATTTGACAGATGAGGGCAAATATGATCCGCGGTATTTAAGTCGATAAAGGACATTGTGAATTTTAGATGAGATGCAGACAGACAGACAGACAGACAGACAGACAGACAGACAGACAGACAGACAGACAGACAGACAGACAGACAGACAGACAGACAGACAGACAGACAGACAGACAGACAGACAGACAGACAGACAGACAGACAGACAGACAGACAGACAGACAGACATACATAAAGAAAGACAGACAGACAGACAGACAGACAGACAGACAGACAGACAGACAGACAGACAGACAGACAGACAGACAGACAGACAGACAGACAGACAGACAGACAGACAGACAGACAGACAGACAGACAGACAGACAGACAGACAGACAGACAGACCGATAGACAGACCGACAGACAGGCAGACAGACAGACAGACAGACAGACAGACAGACAGACAGACAGACAGACAGACAGACAGACAGACAGACAGACAGACAGACAGACAGACAGACAGACAGACAGACAGACAGACAGACAGACAGACAGACAGACAGACAGACAGACAGACAGACAGACAGACAGACGGACGGACGGACAGACAGACAGACAGACAGACAGACAGACAGACAGACAGACAGACAGACAGACAGACAGACAGAGACAGAGAACGTGTACGATAGAACTGGGTGTCATCAGCGAAGATGATGGTGGTATCTTGACAGTAACGGAGTCTGGAAAAAAGTGTGTTGATGACGGTGATGAAGACAATCGGTCCGAGACTAGTGCCTTGCGGAACTCCGGATGTAGTGTGCTCTTGCTGGGATGCTTGTCCATCCAATCCAATGATCGATTGTGATCGACCCGACAGGAATGAGTGCATCCATTTCAGCGCAGAGTCCTCAAAACCAAGGTCACGTAAACATGCCAGGATGACTGTATGACTAAGGGAACCAAAGCCTTCGAAAAATCAAACAGAACTAGGATGGTGATGCAGCCTCTGTCGGTACCCGATCTAATGTCATCTAATAGGTATAACAAAGCTGATTGTGTGCTATGAAACCTACGAAATCCACATTGCATAGGATGAAGCAGTTGGTTATTCTCCAAGAAGGAAATAATTTGCCGGCGGAGTGTCGCTAAGTCACAAGACGGGTGAGATGACGATATTTGTGCGAAATGACGATTTAATGCAATGAGTGAGTAATGAGGAAGTGCTGACTGTGATGGCTGATTAGCAAGTCCTAATTTTCGTAGGCAAGACCAGAGTTTGTTCGTGCTTGTTTGTTGGAGTACTAGCTCGGCTAAGTGACGACTTTTGGCCGCTTTTAAGATATTTTTAATCTCGCGACGCATATTCTTATATTCCTGGAAAAGACGCAGGTTTGAGAGAGAGAGAGAGAGAGAGAGAGAGAGAGAGAGAGAGAGAGAGAGAGAGAGAGAGATCGTCGGAAAACTAGTGATGTTCGGTACTTCGTAGCGATCCGGCGAACGATGTAGAGATTGGACAGCATGAATTTTGGATATTGTTAATTATTCTCAAGTTCGATTTTGATTACGATTGTTGTAGATGATTTTATGAGAGTCTAGTTATGAGTAATAGTTTTTTTTATTTTCGGGAGAATTGTGTTCCTCGGTTTCTGTCTCGCGAGCCGGTGCTATCAAGTATAATCCTAATTAGTTAAAATAGATTATTTTCTTAAAATGCATCAATGTCTGTCATCTATTGTATGCTCCATCTCTGTTCTTTCCATTTAACTATTTAATAAAAATTGTGAGAAGTATTTCCTTCACAACATCTTTATTGCATATCACTATCTATTTCAACTTATACAAACAGTGAGGTTTGACTTTGAAAAACTCCCTGACGTAGAAAATGAGTTTATGTACGTCTTTTCGGTGCGTAAAGTAAACTCGTGCGTAAAGTAAACTTTACGCACTCGATTAAACTTTACGAACCAAAAAGCCGTACGTAAACAATATTTCTGCACCACTTGTATCGAAAAGTACTATTTATACACTACAATACATGCGCAAATCGCGCTATAATTTTAGAGTGCAAAATCTGTTTTTGCGCATTCAGTATTAGGTAAAATATAATAGTAAACGTTAATCTCATAAACCCCAGTCACGCACACTTATTGTGCAATGTCTTTTTCATTGCAATTATATATATACTAAGTACTTTGATTTTCATTTTGTAATGTTTAATATTATTAATTTGCTGAAATTGTTGTATGTACACATTTAATTTATGGATTTTATTTCTAAAATGTCTTTTTTATATTTCTTCCATTTATCTGTTTATTTTCTTTATTTTTCATTCATGTTTCTGTTTAATATGTTTGTTTACTGTTTTCTATTCATGTTGTTTTTATTTTTACAATAATTTGACCGTTATGTTATATAACAATTCTTACTTTTGTTTATTCATTTTACTTTATAATTTCGTATATTTGTGTTAAGAAACATTTTTGTTAATTGTTATTTTTTCTATAAATAAATAAATAAAACACGTT
Organism: Trichopria drosophilae; assembly: GCA_030407085.1. Taxonomy (NCBI): domain Eukaryota; kingdom Metazoa; phylum Arthropoda; class Insecta; order Hymenoptera; family Diapriidae; genus Trichopria; species Trichopria drosophilae. The sequence continues at coordinate 197,914,540 of CM059582.1, forward strand.
AGTTGCGTGTCTAATCACTCAGTAAAGTTTCCATAGATGATCGTCATGTGTTTTTAATATATAATTAAAAACACATGACGATCATCTATGTTATTTTTTCTATTTTATTATTTATTAGAATTTGTTTAGTATTCATCTACTTTTATTATATAATTTAGTTTATTTTTATTACGTGTTTAAAAATGTATCATATTCTAACATTGTTTTTGTATAAAATCTATTCGTGACTAAGTACATACGTTCGCATTAGACATCAGTTGAACTTGAAAAGAACGGAAGTATAATGTATTGTGACATATTGTTAGGATTATAGGGAAAAGAGATAAATTGTAAAAATCTTGAAAGTGCAATACTTAATTTATGTGTCTATATATCTATACAAATAATGCTGATATGCTAATAATCATTCTTCTACTCCTTGTTTACCGCGTTTTGCATGTTTCTTATGGAAAACAGCTGCCTCTTGAAATACAATATCATCGAAGTAAATATTTTCAATTTTACCGGTTATAATTTTATTTAGTTCGGAGCACCATGATTGTAGATAAGCTACTATAGTAGATTTAACAATTCTATCGTTTATATTATGTACATCGCAATTTGGAGTATGAACAATTAAATGTGAAACATTGTCATATAAAATTTGGCTAATAAACCTTTCGTGACAAATATGACAAACTTTCGATTTTACTAACTGCAAAATATCGGCGATCAAAGGTTTAGCATTATTTGTAACAATTGATGTACAGTCACTGCAATTGCTTATTTCGAGCTTTGATAGCAATTGGCGAATAATGACATTTGTGATATCAGGTACATAAAATGTTGTCCGGTCGCCTGAGTTTTTTAGTGGCACCACGTACGCGATAGTTTCTACAATGTCGTTTGCCTCACTGTCTTTATCGTCATGACTTTCCCACGTATACGAAAGTAGGTGTTCATTAGAATCCATCTCGCAGTTGGATCCAATTGATCTCCGACTAGATAAATTGTTTATAAATAACGTTTTAAACGCTGCGGTAAATTGATGACACGTTGGATTCGTGTTGCGAAAACTGACCGATCTAATTTGACCAAAAAAGTTTTCCAAAGCGTCTTGGTTGACTGATCTGCCTCGTAGTTTATTTATATTCCGTTCACGTAATTTGCTCCACAGACCTTGAAACGCTTCAATTGTCACACACCAGTTTTTCAATGATTTTACACAATTGGATGGTTTGTTTGTTTTTGGATCCACAAATTGCATGCATGCTAATTTCCTTAATGCAGAAACCCAAAAATCATGATGTGGGCTATTTTCAGTAATGATGCTTCGTAGAGATGTCGTTTTGTCACATACATTACTATTGACTGAGTCAAACAGGTCATTGAAAAATTCTAGTAAATCGGCTGTGGAATTACTTAACTCTTTTGGCAATTGTTCGATTTTATCTCCAGAGTTTACTGGATCAATATCTAAAACAAGAGTTATAAATTGACATTACTATATGTTCTTCGATGTGATAAGTACTACATATTCATATGCATGTAAATATTTTCGTACTTTTTCAAACATGATTTGAATTACAAAAATTTGGCCCAAGTTGATTCAAATACTGAGAAAGCATTTTTATCATTCTTACTGTCTAAAAATATTACCATTTCTTGTACAGTACTACGAAACGAAAAAAAAACACCCAAACAATATTGTACATGTATAACATAAGATGTTTGGTAGGAAGCTTACATATAAACTACAGTTCAAAACCTCTATTTTTGATAGAAAAACTGTCATGGAAAAAAGTAAGATCTAAAATCTTGTGTCGATGGTAAAACTCTCTTCGAAAGAAGGTTTCAGATCTAAAATCTTGTGTCGATGGGCAAATTCCTACCAGAAAAAGGTTTTTAAGTCCAAAATGTAGTTTTGATAGAAAACCTATCATGGAAAAAAGATGTTAGATCCATAAAATCTTGTGTCGATGATAAAACTCTCTTCGAAAGAAGGTTTTAAAATTAAAATCTTGTGTCAATGAGAGTTTTACCATCGTTACAAGATTTTGGATCTGAAAACTCCTTTCGATGGGAGTTGGTACCTTCAAAACAATATTTCAACTTCAAACTACTTTTTGATAAGAGTTTCCTGCCTGGGAAAGCACTCACTACTGCGTGGAAAGCACTGTTTACTGTCTGTACAGTAGTGACTCGTGCGTGGACAAGAATCAACACTGTCTCATCGATCTCGACCCGGCCGTACTTTTGTAAGAAACAGAATTAGCTTGCTTAACACACAGTGGCTTTCATACTGGCATTAATTTTTATGTGATATACTTTTCTTGAAACAGTACCATATGCACCAAAAGGGTTTAGTAGAGACTTTTGAATAGCACAAACAAAACTGATACGAATTGAAGACTACAGGTGAGAACATTTCCCAAGTTGTTCTATGTTCCCACCCTGGAGGTGCAGACGATATTTTATGTAAAGAAGACCGAAAAAATGCCATTTTCTGTGCCTGTGATTCGTAAATAATATTAATTTCTGTTCCATGGCATATACATTTCTTTCATTGGAATGTTGCAACAATAATAATGAATTCGTACCGTTTATTCGCGTTGCGAATCGTATGAAGTTCGCTACGGACTTGCTAAAAACCTGTGCGGCATGTTTTACTCGCATCTTTTTTATTTTTTTGTATCATGTTGTACATTTTAGTAATCACATCCCATTTTGCAGTTTTCACTTCGTTTGATTTTGGATTTTTCAAAATCAAATTTTTCGTTAATAAATTATTTCTTACTCCTTTTATTAAGTGGGGAGGATCATAAATATGGACAAACTGTTGATTTCCTACTTCGATGTACTTGGGATCCGCGAAATGAAAAATATGTTACCAAATATTGCATACTTGATTACAAGATATAACAAATGCGATATGTATATATATATATATATATAACGTTTACCACAAATTCCATCATTTTTTAATTTGTGAACACGTGTATTTTCCATCAAGGTGTTTACTGCGGTAATATTTGACGAGCCTTGATCGGAAAACGTCACGAAGATCTCCAGTCCTGAGTTACCAACAGCTTTTATAATGTCTTTAATGCATCGAAGCAGTTGTGCGTTTTTTGTTTGCGATGAACAAAAATGGTATGCAAATGGCAATTTCCAGTCGTTAACTAACCCTTTTACAAAAAAAACTAGGGCATGATCGGCTATCTTTGAAGTCCGGACGCTTCCCCAATCTTCGAACCCTACGAATTGATCGTTGTGCACGTCGTAATGAATGTGTGCATGAAGTTGCACTTCATCCCAATTGACAATGCACAGTTTCTCTTCTTCCCCCATATTCGCCACTTTAATCCGTAAATGTTTCAGGAGAAAAGGCATTATGCCTGTCTGCATGGATATTGCACTCAACATATTTTTAATAGTGTTGACGCTTGACAGTATTAATCCTGTTCTTAAGAACCTGTAGCTGGCAGGAGACTGTTTATAAACGGTCAGTGCGTATAATTTCTCCTCATTGGTAAAGCGCCGACCCTAAGATATAGCACAGGGTTATGTAAATGACGTATATGTTTTTACGTTGAAGAAACAGTAAACAATAAGTAAGTAAATCAGTGTAACTCCTTAATGCCCATTTAAAGCAATCAGTAATCAAAACTTACCACAATCTCGTTTTGTTGGGTGTGCCTCTGATTTGCACAATCTGAAATCTCTTGCTTAATTGATTAAATTAGTAAAACATTCAACATTTATTACGTACTACAAAAAAAGTAATTACTTCTATCTACGCGCGGGCCTACAAGAGGAATATGTACACGCGTTTTATTTGAATCAAAATATGGCCTAATATTATATGACAGGGAATATAATATTAAGATTTACAGTTGAAATGTACTACAGATAAATGATAAACAGAAGTACAGAAAACTTTGTAAGGACTTAGTAGAATAAGAACTTGAGGTAAGCATATTTTCTGGAAAGAAATTACGAAGTAGTTGAAGTAGATATAGAGTTGGCTAAGCTTTTTCGTCAGCGTAATGTTAGAGGTGGCAAAGAAGTTAGAAGTGAGGATGTGGACTGGAACAGAGTATTGTCTGCGAAAACAGTCTGAAAGTGAAGATACAAGTTACAATGCGGTATGATCTATTCAGGACTGTACCGTGAAAGTTGGAACGATACACACATATAATACAGTTGTAAAAAATAAATGTAATAAAAGGTGGCTGGTAACATACAAACCATTAGATTGTGACTCGTACACGTACTTCAATACTTACGCCCTCCAATACATACCCTCATCCTATACAAACCCTTCAGTGTACATATTTCAGTACAGAATCCCATATCCATGTGTATAAACTTATTTCTTTTTTGAAAAAAACCTTAGAAGACTTGTTCAATTCGCGACATTGCATTTGTATAACCAAGCGCTGTCCCTTCGTCATGTCCTTAAGGATTGCCTCAAATTTTTGTTTTCCGCAAAATTCCTTTGCTTCCTTTAGTCGTGTTTTAGCTTTCTTGATTCGCCTTTCACCCATTTTACAACGTTGTCTCAGGCGCTTCACCTCGGTAAATACAATTTTAGCATTCCCAGACAAGATTGCGTTCTTCATACCTCTCTTTCGAAGACATCTGTGTGCAGTATTGTCACGACCTAAAAAGGAACATACGACTAAAACGCGGAACTGGAACCTCAATGTAAAATAAGGGGATTCCCCTATTTACAAAAAGAAGCGTCAGACTAGTTTGTAACGTAACAAGTTAACATTATCATATAAGCTTGTCTCATGTACTTTTAACTGTTAAGTCATTCGTACATATCGATCTGACTTCCACAAATTGTAACAATTATCTCATAAAAAAATAAACGTCTATATAAAAAATACGTAATGCACATGGTATACTCCTTACAAGGAAATTAAAATTTTTTACATGTTTTTTATACATCTTCATTTATTTACCATTCCTCATTGTGCTTGCTAAAAAGGGGTATTTGTATATCACTATTGCACAAATTAAAGGATCATAATGATTAATTTTGGAGGTCGAGAGTGTATTCATTGGATTATTTTTCATATCGCGATTTTGGCGCAATCTGTGTGCGATGTTTGCGTTCTTAGACGACGTCACATTTTAAATCTGTCCGTTTTAACATAGCTTATTTAACATTGTCGGTCAAATTGATGAAAAAGATGAACTGAATACAAGGAAATTTTAGCTTTGAAAGGACCCCTGCAAGAGATATTACAGAAAAAATTCTCAGCGTCAAGTTGTCGCAAGACGCGATTATTGCACGTCGATTGGCTAAAATAGCGATAAGAAAAATAATCGTTCAAATTCCTTGCAACTTTTAAAGTAGAATAATTATGTTAATAAGATGGGTGTTTTTTCTTGCCCACTTTTAAACTCCGCAAGTATTGCACCTATAAATAACGCACACAAACTTTCAGTGCTGCGCTTATACAAAATAATTTTTCATTTACTTCGTGTACAATGTAAAAGTACGTGAGACATGCCCATAACTACACTTTGTCTATTTCGACATTGTTAATCATAATAAGTTTGTAATTATTATTACATGTGGACATATCATTACTTTTACGAGCCTTGTGTTCAACAGTACTTTCCGTTCCGACGGTCTTCTGTATTCCATCCTCCACATTATCTGATGTACGGCCTTTTTGTTTTGCAGATCGATATAAAGATGAACAGAAAGAAATGATTTAATATTAAAAATAAAAGAAATTATAAAAATGTAAAGTTTTATTTCTAATAGTTAGCTGGTTTTAATTGAATCATGTCTTTTTTATATGAAAGAAACTCCTTAATGATAACGCAAAATTGTTTGTGTACTGTATATGAGCCCTGTCACACCAACTCTACCCACCCATGAACCTCAGTCCTTCAGATTTTGATGCAACTTTTTTATATCGTTTCTCCCTCGAATAAAGCACTCCCTAAATCTTTTTTTTTAACGGCCTTAAAATTGTAACCAAAAAACGCCCATCCTAAAAATTCTGAAAGAAATTCACAAAATTGTCAAATAGCGCAACAAATTTAAAAAGTATGAGCAATTTTATTTTTATTTCATTTCTTTCACTTTTAACCATTTCTTTAAATTTTTAAAATTTTCAAAAATTTTCTTTTCTCTTTTACCGAATTTTTCACCCAATTTGTGCCAAAAAATTACGTAGCCAAAAATTGTACTACGATGGAAAAATTTTCGAGAACTTTGTTGTATTTTTTGTGATTTTTTTAAACAACTTTTGAGATGTGCGTTTTTTTTCACAATTGTAAGGTCATTAAAAAGAAGGAAAACGGCGACAAAATCCTAACCGATTGTTCAATGGCGAAATCATATCAAAAACTCCACATGTACTGGGACGACGTTTATTCGGGATATTGTCGACAATCATTTTTCCCAATCTCTATATTCTTTCCACATAATTTAAAACATGTTGGCCTCACATTAACAAAGAAGTATTGAAGAAGAGCAAATAGAGAAAATTATAGGGAGTATTAATTTCGTTCTAAGATAAAGATTTCCCAATACATTTCAATTCTAATATGTACATGTATTAATGCTAAATGTACATAGAACACAATCCTTTATTCTTTTCAGAAACGTGTAAACTTGGGAGATCGAGATACACTTGGTGCGCATCAGTGCAGTCAGTGAAAAAAGCCATAAAAGACCACTCCGGAATTCAAAATTCATATGCATGTAATTTACCTTCAATCGTACCCCTATCCAACAAAAAAAGGATGAACGAGGGTAGGAATCAATCTAGATCGAACGCAAACCGAACTCAGTGTACACTCGTGCATGCAATGCAAAACATCAATGTGAAGCTCGATTACGGAACTTCCAACATACATAATAATATCTTTCTTCTACAAAAATGTTGTAAAAGAACATTTTCTTTTTTTTTTCATTGTATTTATCTAAAATGAAAAAATTGTACCATCTCGTATAGATCGGAGGCATATTATTTACCTTCTTCTGATTGCACTAGTGAATTCGTCGACGTAAGTAACAGGTATTTTATATTGTTATTAAAATTTTTTGTAACTGCTGTGTCAGTTTGTACGTCGAATTGAGACTTTTGGTTAAGTAGATTGTTAAATAAAAAATGTATACATTTTATGCTGTGTAATGACATTTTCTCATTTTTAATTTTGGTCTTACGATAATAATAAATTATTAGTGTATAATATTTAGTTCATTAACGCATAGGAAAAGTTGGTTAGGTTTAGCAACACGCATAATGCACTGATCAACATGCATATTAATTCTTAAAGACTACTGTTTACCCTTCTGAATTTGGAGCCTTGACCTTTGGAGCTTATAAATGTGACTGTAATACAAAACCTATTTATATTAAAACAAGTTACAAATATACAATAACCTCACGCATCAATTTCAATTGTATACATTTGTCGCTGATATTACGTTTGTTAGATATGGATATCAAATCTTGCAATTTATTTAATTACATATATTTCCATGCAAATATTTATAACGCATCAAAACTTATCTAATTAACCTATACAATAAACATGCTTGTAAATACTTCTTTACCATTTGTAAACCTGTGTAATCTACACGACAGTTCTGAAGGTGTTCGAAAGAAAAAAGATTGTCTGTAATACCTATGTCAACCGATGGATTAAAATTTTTGTATGACGGTTACATTTATTAACTCCGAAGGTGTTCGAAAGAAAAAAAGTAGACTATAAGAGTTAATATGTTGATCGGTGCATTATGCATATTGCTTAACGTAATAGGTATTTCCTGTGAGTTAACCTATGAGTAATAATTTATTAATATCGTAATGTTGAATAATGTTGAACATGTAATGAAACATCTCAAAACAGAATAAATGTAAATGAGCATTGAATGTCATTATACAACATAAAATAAACTAAATAAAATAAATCTAATATAATTTTAGTTATTGATTAAAGTAAAAGAAAAATCAAAATCATTAGATATCAAATGTCACATAAATTAATACTCACTAGTATTCTTTAGAATATTCGGCACATTTACAATTGTTGTCCCTTTATTTGCCTCTTGTACCTCCATCAAAACTGTGTCAAGAGTATTACTGGCACTTTGGAAGGCTGTTAATGCAAAAAGAAAAATGTATCACTGTAAAGAATGCATAATTATATATTTAATTTTTAGAAAATTAGAGTTCTTACTTGTACTCTCTACCATCGCTTCAAACTGATCAAGTAACGATAATGCATTTTCCCCCACACAAACAACCTCTTTTGTATTATCGGAGCATTGAACAGTCATCTCAAACTCATTGGTGACCAAAGCCAGCTCTCTTGTGCCTACTCAAATTATATTACAATGTATATTAGGAAATTCTTTGCAATGTTAGTACGATTACAAAAAAATTGTTATTTTCATTAAAGTTTTTTGTTTTGAATAGTAGTATGCATGTATTAGTTACAAATTCATGTTTCATATCAGCAAAATGCAAACAAAAGTGAATGGAAACTTCCACATTCTTTATTGACATTATTTGAATACTTACTTCTGCTGTCTAATTCATCAAGCAATGATAGTGACTTTTGCTCCGTAGAAATTGCTTCCTTTCCAGGTTCAAGAAATTCCATTATACCATTGCTGAAACTTTGAGTGGTCATCACCTTGTCATTTGCTACTTGTGAAATATGTTGTTCAATATCCTCTGAAATGTTTAAATGTTATTGAAAATATGCATATTTATATAAGTTACAATACTGTCAACTATCGACTGCTGTGTCGAGAATCATATTCGCTCGCAAAGAATATTAATGTACGAATATTACAAACATTATTTTTCATATCTAATAGTAGATATACATATAGATGTAGATCTTTCTTTATACATTTTATATTTTGCTAGGGAATTACCCTTTACTGAGCGGCCATATTGTATCTGTTTAAAAATTTGTTATACACTGTAAAAAATCTGATTAATTTTACAACCGCAATTATAATTTCCACCACACACAGCGTTGGTGTTTTACAGCATTTGGTAAAATTACCACTCTAAGCGTGGACTCGATTATAACCTACGCTTAGCACGAACAAAATACATAGCGTGTTGTAAATTCCCTGCGTTGGACGTAAGTAATTTACTAGGCTGTCGGTAATCTTTAAGTTCGAGTAGCACAAATCACAACGCTCAATGTAGTGATATTACCATATTTTCTGTACTTTTTTTTTACAATCGCGGTTGTACAACTAATCAGATTTTGTACAGTGTACATATACAGGGTCATCGAAAAGTATCGGACCCCCCTAATATCTTCAGTTAGAATGCACTTAGGAGAAAATGTCCAATAGCAAAGTTGTATGGTTTCAAGCGGGGAGTAAGATGATGACCTTGACTTTGACCTTGACCATGTCCTTCAAGGTCATTTCAAGGTCAATCTTATTTTTTTAAATAGAACCCCCTACATTTTATTGCATATTCTTATAGCCTATCTCGAGAGCTTTCCAAAACACTATAATAAAATATTTTTTTATTAAGTACTTTTTGAGTTATAAAGGTTTGAAGTTAACAATTTTTTGACACAAAATGTAGAATATCTTGTAAAATATTATTTAGTTTTCAGTAATCATAACCTTAATACTTTTGTGCGCGGAATAATGGGACCAATTAATTGGTTTAAAGAAAATACATTAATCGGACTCGCACACCACTTATAACAAATTGTTAACTTCAAACCTTTATAACTCAAAAAGTACTTAATAAAAAAATATTTTGTTATAGTGTTTTAGAAAGCTCTCGAGATAGGCTATAAGAATATGCAATAAAATGTAGGGGGTTCTATTTAAAAAAATAAGATTGACCTTGAAATGACCTTGAAGGACATGGTCAAGGTCAAAGTCAAGGTCATCATCTTACTCCCCGCTTGAAACCATACAACTTTGCTATTGGACATTTTCTCCTAAGTGCATTCTAACTGAAGATATTAGGGGGGTCCGATACTTTTCGATGACCCTGTATATAAATGTAATTAATAGACTTTGTCCCATTTAAATTAAAAATAAATAAGTAAATAAATAAATAACATAAATCGCTGTGAAGAAAAAGTAAAATACTGAAATTTATTACAATTGACAAATTTTGACGTACATATTATTTTATTTATATAAATATATATATATAAGTACATTCAAATACAAATGTACACTCACCACCAGTCTCTCGACTCTCCTGTATATTGACAACTTGAGGCTGTTTACTGTGCTGTTCGACAGCATTTCTATCGTTGTTTTGAAGGTCTAAAATATGCGTATATTTTAACGTAATTAGTTACATATTTGAATGTTAAACTAAATACAAGAAAGTGAGTATATTTTCATATTACCTTCATGACACGATGGCAAGTAATTCGTAGGTACTGAAAATTTTCTCAGTTTTCGTCGATGATACGAGACAGTGTAACAGTCGTCAGCAAAATGCCTGTAGCAGACACTGTTTTTTGACAACTCTTCTAACGTCATGTCATTAATTTTTGGACATGCCATTGCTGCTTTCCATTTTGCACAAATCTCCGGATTGCTCGGAATTTTGTGACTGCACATGTCAGCAGGAGTCAGACAGCCCAGCACAATGCATTTTCTTGGCATATTATAAATATGCAAGTAGCAGATGCCTCATTTTATTACTGTAACTACAATACATACACTTGAACAAAAGTAAATAAGTAAAATTCATGACATTCTCATTTGGCAACAAAAAATGAAGCAATTTACTTCCATGTATTTCTAACATATTTTGTGTCAAATAAACTTTTACTAACCTTGATTCTTCGGTTATTTCTATTAATGTTTTTTAATTTAAAAAAATATTAAAAAACTGACCACTGTACTTCACTTTTCACATTAGCAAAAATTACATTCGTCTTTGTATCATTTAAAATAACCCGGCTTTACTGAGAATTACAACGCATGTGTACGTCCGTGAGGCATTAATACACCCATACGCTGTATACTAGTGGCGCTATCTACACAGCTCAGATTCCCTTGGAACTGCGCCGTAACGGGTACTCCTTTTTCATATAGAGTTGGTTCCCCCTGGGCGCAATGACTTTGAAGCAGCGCGTCCAAACTGACCAACATTTCCGATCCTACTCTAGACGCATTTCTTCTCCCACCGCTTTCCGCCGCGTCACGCGAGACCCCGCCTCTCGAGCAATCAGGCGCGAGTACGGAAACCGCGAAAGTTGACTGCCAGCGCGGCGCGGCGCGGAACTCGCTTCGTTTGAAATGTATCCGCCAAATCTTTTCAATGCGCTTTATTAAATACTTCTCTTTTCTTACTATTAAACGTATAATATTAACTGTTCATTTTACTATGTAACGTATTACATTCTAGTCTACTAGAATCCTCTTTTTAATAGTTTTGATATATTTTTCTTTGATGACTCAAATAATGAAAAAAAAATTTTTTAAATATATCTTTTTATCTAAAGCAGAAATTGAACAAACCATTTCTATTTATTCTTTAAATTTATTTCAGGTAATTTTCTTTTATTGTGTGCACGTTGGTTATAATTTTTAAGGACCTAATAAAAATATGCCTCTGAAATTCATATAGGTAAACAATAAAAAATCTAGGGGTCTTTTACAATCTGCATTAAATTTCAATTAACTCAGCTAATAATTATTATGGAATGATATTGAGTTTTGTTTCATTTTGAAGTTAATTAATATCTTTTTAAATTATTTAATTCTTATATTGACAAAAAGTCGAGGAGTGCTGACATTTAAAAACCGTCGATATTTAACACGTGAACCGATTTTACAAAACATTTATCTTTTTCATTATCTGATTTGAAAGGTGTTTCCAATAAATTTTTGAAAAATCATGTGACGGGTTTTATCGTTTTCTTTTATACTATCGATGGGTTTCGAAATATTTGATCGTTCCCGGATTTTTTGCCATCATTGTATATATTATATATTTGTATATATTATATTGCGTCAATTTTCAATATGGTTTCCAATTCCACAAATCGAAATGCATAAACAAAAGCACTCAAAAATTGAGTTTAGGCAAATTCCCTTTTAAAATTATTAATTCCGAAACGCCACCCTAAAAGCGAAAATGAAATTCAAGCACACGATAAGAGGCAAGCAATTAAATTGTTCCTTTTTGCAGCTTCAAATTTGAATATAGATACATTATAATTATATTCGAAAATACAGTTCGATTCCCAAGAAAAATTTTTATTAATAATTAATTTTTTATTCTGTAAAAAATGTGCATTTCTTTTAGTATATTTAAAAGAACAATTAGACATTTTCTCATATTTTTTATGCCATTCGATGCGTAAAATGCTATTTTACACACTTTTGACATTTGTCGGTCGCATTTTACGCAATCAAGTGACATAAAATATCGTATGAAACATGTGCGTAAATATTTATTCTGCGAATGTGATTACGACCCTCGCCTTCGGCTAGGGCCGCAACCGTTCACATTCGTAAAATGAACTTTTACGCACTAGTTTCATAATATACTATAACTGTAAATTTTATAAAGACACTTTTTTATGTTTTGTAACTGATACATCCAACCGAACTGAATTACCTATAACTGCCGAGCTGAAACTCGGGAACCGAACTTCTTGGCCGACCGGCTCAATATTTGAACAGTTCAAACAATCGTTCGAATTGACCGCGGAGAGGGGCTGGGTTCTTAAAAAAAGGTTACTCGATATCTATATGAAATGACAACGGTTTATTATAAAAAGAAAAATACAAAATATACTTTGATGGACAATTTGAAATATTCGTGAAACGGTCGGAATCTAAATTTAATTTCCGCGATTCCGCGTGGACCGTTATTTACCGGCCACTTCAAAAAAAAGAACAATTTCGGGACCGGAATAAGTTCCTTATCGCGAAGGTATCTTGGCGAACGTCGCGCTTCGAAAAACGGTGCGATCTCTTTCGATACGGTTTTCCAAAAATCCGGAAAACCCTTTCGAAACGGATCTCGCAGAGTAAATAATTGCCTACTTACAATAATCAGGCTGCAACCTCCTACACGGGTTCGATACAAATCAGGCGTCAACCTCCGGTAGCCCTTGTCTCAATCGGGATGTTTCTCCCCAACGATAATTTTGATTTGGCGATCCTGGGGCGCGCGCACGCACTTCGACCGACCTTATTATTTTTTTTTTTTAATTTCGATTCCACGACGGCTCGGACACGTCTGCTACTAGATTCAGTCAGACTTTTCGGCGGGTCGAGTGCCGTGCCGCGGATCAAACAATGACAAGACAAGATGCCCCGTCAATCAAAATTGGATATGTACAAGGCTACCTATCTTTTCTTAACATTCGGCACTTATGCGTGCTCTCTTTCTCTCTTTCGCGCTTCGCGCGATCGCTACCATTTCGTCGCAACGTTCGCCAATTTCATCCTTGTCTCTCCCACCTGAAACATATAAATCGCTTTCGCGCATTAGAATTAAATACCGGTCGCTTCTTCGGAATTGCCCGTGGAGCAGACGTGCGCTTCTCGCGATTTCCGCGGACTCTCATACATGCGCACACTCACGCACACTAACACGCTATTTGCCGTTTTACAATACTATTAGATGTCTCCAAAAATAATTTTTTTTTTATTTGAAGAAGGAATTTTGTAAAAACATTTTGATAAAGTGGGCTTTTTTAAGACATTTTTATTGAGACATTTTTAAGATGTACTTTTTATTAAAGTAGTAAATTATTAACCCACGCTCACATAGACAAATATTATTCGACGTATGTGCTGCTAAAATGTTTCTTTTACCGATGTGAAGGCGTTGCGTTCATCTGTGTCAAAAATCCTCACATTTGTAGTAAACAACTTTTATGCACTTATATCGAAAGCTACTATTTCAGCTTCATATGACATATTTTTCTGGCACACCAATTTCTTCGTAAATGTCTGCATTCATTTTGACTTTATTAAATACGTATGAGCCTGTGCAGGCTGGCATTCACGAAATCACGCATACGTAATTAAGAAAATTATAACCAACGCGCACACAATAAAACGAATTAACATGATGCATGAAATCAATTTTATGTATTTCAAGAAACAAAAATTAAATTTTAAAGGTGAAATAAATTAAAAGAATAAATAGAAATGGTTTATTCAATTTCTGCTTTAGATAAAAAGATATATTTTAAACATTTTTTTTTTCATTATTTGAGTCATCAAACAAAAATATATCAAAACTATTAAAAAAAGATTGTTTTCCTACGAAAGTACACTTTAAAAATCAGTGCTGTAACATGTTATTGGTACCTTTTTCTAGACTAGAATCTAATACGTTACATAGTAAAATGAACAGTTAATATTATACGTATAGTAAGAAAAGAGAAATATTTAATAAAGCGCATTGAAAAGATTTGGAGGATACATCTCAAACGAAGCGAGTTCCGCGCCGCGCCGCGCTGGCAGTCAATTTTCGTGGTTTCCGTACTCGCGCCTGATTGCTCGACAGGCGGAGTCTCGCGTGACGCGGCGGAAAGCGGTGGGAGAAGAAATGCGTCTAGAGTAGGATCGGAAATGTTGGTCAGTTTGGACGCGCTGCTTTGAAGTTGTTATTTGCATTTAAATAGCATGGGAAATACACCTCGATTCAATTATTATTTTTGAACTCCGAAATGGTGTATGAAAAACATGATTTGCCACCATATTAACTCTCACCTACCCCATATGGTGGCAAATCATGTTTTTCATACACCATTTCGGAGTTCAAAAATATTAATTGAATCGAGGTGTATTTCCCATGCTATTTAAATGCAAATAACAACTTCGAAGTCATTGCGCCACCTCTAAATATTAACCAATCAAGTTCAGCAAGAGCTCAAAAATTTTTTTTTTATTTCCTTTTCAATTGTGAATCACCCTAATATATATATATATCGTATTTTTTCTACCTTGATGTACATTTACAAAACAGTGTTGTTTTTATTAAATTTTCTGTTTCTAATAATAGGGTAGCCTTCTATTCCCCAAACGAAGGACAATAAATCATAGAAACACAAAAAAATATGATAAAGCAAACAAATTTTACTTCCCTTATACTATTCTGTTAATGTAATTGAAAATTCTGAAACTGTAAGAAAATTTTCTGAAACATGTAACCGAAGCTTTTTACGGTTACAGTTTCCGAAATTTCTGTTCATGTTTCGTAAAATTCTGAAACGGTAACCGTAAAAAGCTTCGGTTACATGTTTCAGAAAATTACTACAGAAATTTCTAACAGTGAATAATTTAATAGAAAAAACATATTTATTGCTTACCAATATCTATTTCGACATATTTACAATTGTAATGTTCGACACTTAAATTAATAAGCCTTATTCACTAAATTGAAATCGATTATAATCTTAAATCGTTGTCATGAATCAATGCTGCTGGTGCTGGTCCAAGCGTATATTAGCAGTTTCAGCGGATGATCATCTTTTGCGTTTCATCGATAATTTCTTTTTAGCATTGTTGAGATTGGTCTCAGCTGGGAAGCATCCTATTCGATCTTTTAGACTTTCGACCCTATGCTGGAAAGAAACTAATTTCTCTCGCCAATTTTCTACCTCGCGATCGTTAATGTCCGGACTGTAAGTGCTGCAGTTAGGGCTACTATAACTGATACTGCTGCTGCTGCTGCTGCTGCTGCTACTGCTACTGCAACTGCTATTTCTGCTTTTGCTGCTGGTATTTCTGCTGCCGCTGCTACTCTTGTTACTGTTGATGCCGATGTTGCCACTGATGCTCCGTCTCCGATTTCTCCATGCAAAGTCACGTCCCGCAATGCATTTAGCAGTGCGCATTTCGAGAACAGGCTGTAGTTCATGAGCCATTTCCACATATTGGTAATTTGGTGGATAATTTCGATAGCAGTTAGTGAAAATTCTTCTCATATCTTCAATAAATTCTTCTGCAGTGCTGTATTCTAGATTATTCATTTTTCTTTTAATCGCAAACAAATGCGTCGGCTTCTTTATCACTCCGTGGCAGTCTTGAGGCTCAAGTTGTTTCGCATCGATGCATCTATAGAATGGCCATGCGTACTCCCCAAGTTCTATTGAAAACGTATCTTTGAGAATATCATAGCACACTTCCATTTGCGCAGACAAGTTGCTTCTTCTCTCCTTCATGGATTTGGAATTGTTGGCCTCCATCTGTGGTACGACTTCGGCTCAAAGAGTGCTCGAAAGGAATTGCTCTCGGGGATGTGGTGCGGTTAGCTGCAAGGGTACAACCAGGTAATAGGGTTGTCTTGTTTATCTCTTATATACCGTATGCCGGCGCGCCCGGGCGCCCCGAATAACACCAAGGGGTTTCAAAGCCGGGAGTGCGAGTCTCCGTGCTACCGGAAGAAACGGCAGGGAGACAATTTAATTCAAGGAGTAACCACTGAAAGCTCAAAAGGGAGCGGTTCCTAAATAAGCAGTCGTAGAGTTAGCTTCCCTTAGACTGACAATAAATAAATAGGCTATTAAAAAGTGTAGAATTACATAAAGGGGGTATGATGACTGGAAAAGGACACAAATATAAAGAAATCCTTTGGCATAGCTCCACTGCCTAGTATCGGCTCCCTCCCGGTGTGAGGCCTTTACACCTCACATCGGATTGACGTAAGAAAAGCCGGTACTATAACGAGAACGGGTTCTGCATATGGATGCGAGTCGTAGGGCGCGAGGGCCACGGGGGCCGGAGCTGCCACGGCGGCTGAGCGTGGTTAGAGGGGAACACGGGCGGGTCGGGCGCCTCCACGAGGCTTTCCCCGGTAACGGAATTTTCCGGCCGAGGACCGCTTTACACGCCTTTTACACGTGACTAATTTTTCCAAGGAAGGGGACAACATGAATCTGGGCGAGAAAAGTCGCAAAATAGGTGACTCCTTATAAACGCTAAAGAAAAAGAAAGAGTCATGTAATAAGCGATCAGGAAAATGGCGACCACGACACAAGATCAAAGTGGGAAATGTACGTGAACCAGACGTATAAAGAAAAGGTACAACTACCCAGGTCCACGTCCTGTGAGTCGGTTTGCGTGGCGATCACGGCGTAGTAATGGGGAGTAGGGAGATGGTTTCTTGTGCGTTTGCATGGAAGCAATGCGCGAAAAACTTTAACTTTTTCTGCTGCCCGTGAAAAATTGTGCGCATTACACTTCTAGCCTTTCATGCTAAGAACTGAGGCAATTTCGCTTGCATCTCAGGGAAGGTAGATATGGCAAACGGGTCTTGGGAGGTTGCCAGCCCTTTCGACCCAAAACACGGTTAGCCCAAATTTGTTAAATATGCCTCCGTGGAATCATTACGTTCCGCCTCAAAATCCGATGTTTCCTTGCGAATATCCGGATTGTAAAATGACCTTCAAAACATCGAAGGGACGGGGTGTTCACTATGTCAGGAAGGACCATGCTTGGTATGACGAACAAAAGCTTGCGAGTGTCGGCGGCAGGCTCACAAAGGACCGATGTTCCGACGAGGTGAAGCGGCTCTTTGCCCTCGAAGAGGCCCGTTTTACTGGAGGGTGGCCTGGAAAGTCGTAACGTCTACTCTGAAATGCTCAAGGGTTTCGGTGCGTCCAGAACACTAGAGAACATAAAGGGAAGACGTAAACATGCCAGTCACAAAGAACTCGTTGGTTCGATGCGTAACCACCTAAGGAGCATCGAAGCCCAAGAGGAAAATACACCTACCTTGTGTCACCACGATAACGTAAACGAATCTATAAGCACAGACAATGATCTCTATATGTACTTTAGCGATCTTAATGTCATCGATTCAAAGTGCACGTTCCAGCCTGCACTTCTGAACAGAATTGTGAAGATGGTGTAGGATAGGGTGGACAAAAATTTTGTTCGGATGGAGCTTTAGATCTATCTCAAGATGATCTTCAACTCACCCGGTTTTGGCGCTAAGGGTCGAGGCAGGCGGCCCTTAGTTAAAAGTTATCAGCCACAGAACGGGTGTGCTCAGAAGCGCCAACAATATGCCAAAACGCAAGATCTTTGGCGAAAGAACCGAGAGCGCTGCGTTAACGAGTGCCTCAGCAACAGCACCGCTGATGGGGGGCAATCGTCGATTTCCCAAGAACAGATGATCCGGTTCTGGTCTGCCCGATTCAACGGAGACACAGGAAGTTCTTTGGTGCTGAGAAAGCCAACGGCAATATGGGATGATCTATGGTAGCCCGTTGATCTGGCAGAAGTAAAACCGGCTCTGCCGCCCCGGAAAACAGTCCTTGGGCCTGACTGAATAAGTATTTGCCTGCTACGTAGTGTTCCACACGACGTACTGGCGAGAATTTTTAACATCGTTATATGATGCACCGTGCCGCCTTTCCTCATGGATGGCATAAAAGCCGCACCATTTTTAATCCGAAGATCAAGGATCCTCGTTCACCAGGGGACCTAAGGCCCATTACCATCCCGTCGGTTCTGACCAGAACCTTTCACAAAATTCTGGAGAACAGGCTTAACAGTAGCATCAAGCTCGACGTGCGTCAACGGGGTATTGTCAACACGAATGGCAGCGGAGAGAACTTGTGCTTGAAGCTGTACTTAAATACCATCATAAGTACAGCAAAAATATATTCATGGCTATCATGGTCATTTAAAAAGCATTCGACTCCGTGTCGCATGAAGCGTTGCTGGAGGTAATGAAAACAAAAGGTCTACCAGAGGCGATGATAGGACACATTGTGGGCATTTACTTCAACCGCAGTATATTATTTCGAAAAAGGACGACGAGTGGGTCTATCTCGGAATCCCTTTTACGCCTGAAGGCAAACTGTCATTAAGCCCTAAAGACACATATAAAGAAATGCTGGACTCCTTAATTAAGGCTCCTCTTAAACCACAGCAGAGTTTATGGGCGTTGAGACACGTGCTGGTACCAAAGGTACAATACCATCTAACATATGGCTGTGTTACGATCGGCCTCTTGCGGACTATGGACATACTTACGCGAATATAAGGGTCAATATAATAATAAAGGTCAACTTGCTTATCGACAGGTTTTTTTGTCAGGACATAGTCCAGTACAAGCGTAACCTGACGATCGCCTGGCTGGATTTTACATGAAGGCGTATGACTCAACATCGCACGAGCTTTTAAGCTTGTTTGTCAAACGCCTCCATGTCCACCCAAATATAATGAGAAGTGCAGAAGACCTGATGCATCTTTGGAAAACGCGCTTTATCATGACGTCGGGCAAGCATAGAACCATGTCTAGATTGGTTCAATTCCAAGGAGGTGTCTATCAGCGAGGTTCTTTGAGTCATCTGTTCTTCTGAATCTCATTATTGCCTTTATCCATTCTATATCTATATATAGAATATATCTATATATCTATTCTATATGGATGATCTTAAACTATACGCATAACGCGAGGATCAATTACATCGATCTCTGAACATCGCCTTACATACTCGAGAGATATATGCATGGAATTCGGATTGGACTATTGATTATTTATTTTTTTCGAAACGCTTGTTGTTATTAATGTATGAGATATTGAGAACCAAATATAGGAATATTTTCGATATATCTACATTTGCGTGCATCAAATAAACAAGTTTTTCAATATTTTTTAATTTGTATTATAAAAACAAGTCCAAACCTTGGTTTCAGAACAGCAACCTTAATATAGCTAATCACTACAGCCCTGCTGCGTCTCTTGCGTGAGTGGTATTGGTATTGGTATTGGTATGTCTTTCATCAGGTCCGGGGTTGAGACCTCCGAAATCAGCGCACTTGACAATTTGCCTTTGTACGCTATTCCTGATGCCATTTCAGGGTTTAGCTGGATAACCAGCCTTATTGCAGAAGTTCAGAATCTGCTGAAGACTTCGCGCCCTGATTTCCTCCTTCGCCAGAAATGGAGAGTCTAGGAATTTCCTTCGTGTCTCCATTAGGGCAGGACAGTCACAGAGGAAGTGTGCTGTGGTGTCCTCCATGTTTTCGTCGCATTTAGTACACAGCGGGGAATTTTTCTTTCCCACCGTATAGCCATGCTTATTCAGGTTTCCATGTCCAGTGAGGATTTCAATGGAAACTCTTATCCTTGTTCTGTCCAGTTTGATCAGCTGTTCAGTCCATCTATCAGCCCTCACTTCACCTGCAAGGCTTTTGGTTGTGCTGCATTTTTTGTGGTTGATCCACTCCTTAACCTGCTGAGCTCTAAGATGGCTCGTCAGCCTGTTAAGTCCTTCCTGAAAGGGCATAGCAACCCTCCCGGCCATGTCCAGGCCATTTATTATGCCCGACTTGGCCAGGGAGTCCGCCCTTTCGTTTCCTTTCCAACCCATGTGTCCGGGGATCCATGTTGGGTTGAGCTTATTACGTACGGCCAGACGTCGCAAACTTGCCTTTGCATCTCTGACTAGCGCCGATTTAACGATAGGATTTCCTATGGCTCTCAATGCCGCCTGGCTATCGGAGCATATCCATATCGTATTACCTGTCACCTCCTTCCTCAAAAGGGTCTCGAAACATTGAAGAATGGCCGCCACCTCTCCCTGGAAGACAGTGTTGAATGTATTGAGCTTAAGGGAAAAGTTCTCCTTTAGCTTCGGTCCGCAGAACCCTGCACCTACACCTTAACTTGTCTTGGAACCATCAGTATACCAGATGGTTCCATGCTTAGGTGTTACCGGATATCTTTCCCAGTCCTCTCTATCCGGGAAAAATATCTTAAAGTTATTTTCCCCCAATCGAGGATCCGGATTTTATCCTGTGGTTGATTCCACATGGTTCTCAGGCTTCCACAAAAGAGTTCATCTAGCCCTTCCAGCCTGCCTGTTAAACTTCCCATGCATTTGAGTCTGTATACGGTTCTCCTCGCTTCGCCCTTAATAGCGAGGGCCAAGGAGGGTAACCCCAACAGAGTTCTCATTGCAATTGTGGGTGTACTTTTCCTTACCGAGCAGATGCCCCTTAGGAACATACCCTGTACTTAATTTAGTTTTTGTTGTACATTGGCCTTTTCCACTCTACGGCACCATATCGCTACCGAAAATATTCGATAAAGTACTAATTCACAGAACGGAAGAAGAAATATGCAGTAGATCGAAGCACAATCCACACAGGCCGCCTTGCACGTTTAACTTTCTTAGAAAAATAAAAAAATATATGCCAATTTATTCAAATATATGTCGGAAGGCATTTTTATGTAAAATTTGCAAATAACTAATATTTCACATTAAAAATGTATATTGTCTTGTATTCTTTAACATATATTTAATTCTACTTCTCTTGAAGAAAATCAAATTGTGCCGGGATATAAGAAGATAATTCTCCTTTATAGTGATGAGTGTGATCTAGAGTCAAGAAAAGATTACATCTGTTGCATCTGAACAGATGCATCAAATGCCGCCAACTATAGCAATGTCGATTGGACACATATATAAAATTTTGAATCTACAGCGAAAATCGCCACACCCGTAGGTATATTGTCGGTTTTATATTCGCTATACTTGGACTCGCTACTGGACATGTTACTGGATTCGCTACTGGATTCTCTACTGGACGCAGTCGTGGAATTAGTACTGGAGTCGTCGCTGACAGCCATGTTTTCGCATTTTGAGGTTCCCTGCACGGGTACAAATATTTCGCCACCGCTGCGAATAATTGTCTAGACCATCAAACTGATTGTCGTAATACATGAATAGCAAATATTTAGCTGCTTTAGCAAACTGTTATAACTACACTGAAAAAACTATGCTCCAGTGCAACTGCCAACCCTGGTAATAAATGACGACGCGGCGCTGTGCTCGCGCTCTTATTAAACTACTGTTTATTAAATACATCAAAATTAAGATCTCATTTTGAAGACTTTCTGAAAAATCTGCTGTCTGGATAAAGCCGTTCCAAAAAAGAGCTGTTCAGAACGGCGGTACACTGTATTGCATTTGAAAGGAAATTGACCCTTTTATGGCATTTTGTAAAATATACGATGTATTAATTTTTTTAGAATTGCCGTTACGATGTTGAAATGCATTTAACACTTACCATACAAAAACTAGAATAATTGAAATAAACAAATAAAGTGTAATGAAAGCGACAATTACAAGTAGGTATGAAGTAATATTTTTTATGCAATTGTTTGTAGTACAACTCATGTATGACAGTATTCGGTTCACCCACCGGCTTTTCGATTTTTCCTGTCAACAACTTGTTGACAGTTCTGCAAATAATGTTCAGTTTTAAACTGATGACTGTGACTGCAACTTTAATAAAAGTATCGTGGATATTACAAATACCACTTCAATTTGGAAATACATTGCATATTAATTTTAATATTTCCGCTTTAAGAGTTTGGAAATGACAAATTTGAAATAAACAGCCATCAATGATTCGAACAGCTTCTTTCACATATTCACCGAAACGCCCGTTGATAATGAAGTGATTGTCGCGATTCAACATTAGCAATTTGCACTACTTACACGATTTTATTTCGCTATCTCGCAAAAGTGTTTTTGTTAATAATTTGCAGAAAGCTTGGAATTCTGCATCTTTTTGATTTTGTGACATATCTTCAACCTCTTCCCTTAACAACAAATCCAGCGGAAGATTAATATGTTTCGACAGAGTTTCATCATGTATGCTGGAGTCCAACAAGGTTTTGTTAGAGACGATTAAGTTTTGAACATTGTCAGCCTCGCAGTTGCCACCAATCGTTCTTATACTACACAAATTGTTAATCAAAAGAGTTTTGAAGTTGCTTTCAAATGTGATCGTGCTCTGCTTAACATCGCGTCCTCTCAAGCATCGATTCTGCCCAAAATAATTTTCAACAAAATCTTGATTTATCGCTCTATCTCCACTGACGCTTGCAAATCCCATGCCATACATTTTCTGGCATAACGGTTCCATGGACTGAATTGTTTTGATCCAATTTCTAATGCTCTTGACACCTGTAGCCTTAGTTTCTGTGCTAATGTTGACAAATTCCATTTGTTGTAGTGTTTTAATCGCTTCGGACCAAAATGTGTGATGGCGACTATCTACTTCTGCTGTCCCCGTTGATGAAATCAAATAAGTCGTTAAAGAACTTTAATACCTGGGTGGTAGCTATGGTTTCTGCTGGCATAGTTATTGGTCCATTCGCAGTTGTAAAAGATCCTGCACAAAATTGAAGTTAATTACTATTCTTCGCTTCTCAGGATTTGAGAATTTGTTCAGAAATATGTAAGATGTAAAATACTGTCACGTCTATAACGCATTATAATAAGAAATGTTAAGCTATATATACAATATATATTGTAAGTCTTAAGAAATTTGAAGTACACGAATTGTTAGAGTATCATATAAAGTTATTTCCCAATTCTTGAAAACTAGTAATGTGTTCATTTAATGTTACTTCTTATGTAATCAGAGCTATTATTAACATTTTCATTCCCATAAGGAAAGTACTTTTAAAAATGTATATCCGTGTTTGGACAATTTATTTATTTATTTCATTACTTCCATATATTTATACATTTTCTTATGATTGAACTTTGCTGTAATGGTTTTTTACTATTTTTTCATTACAATTTTTATATTTTTTTGTAGCATGTTACAACATATGCCCAAAATAATATCAATTTACGATAATAAATGAAAAACAAAGAGCTTGAGAAAAACGAAGTGGATAAGTATGAGTGCCTTTTGATCGAACTAAAGGCTATAAAAACGTATGCCCGTAATGCGAATAATACGTTTTGCCCGAATATGTATGTCAAAATTCGATTGTCACCCCACTGGAGGTAGTGAGGCCTTAACGATTTCGGAAGTACAATGCGATTTTACGCCATCGAAATCTGTTTATCTTAAAAGCTGCATTTACAAAATACGTTAAAATTTAGCACACGCATAAATTATTCTCGACTATATATAATTATAGAGTAGTATCGGAAAACATATAAAAATTCCATTCCCACAGAATGAAGAGTGTAAGAATGAATACATAAATCCAGAATTAAATTATTTACCTGTCGGCGTTGATAAGAAGCGGAGAAAATTAGCAACGCTGTTACTAAAAACTTCAGCAGCATACTTCAGCCTCATTTTTGGCACGTTTGCAGGATTCACATGCCTCTCAGTTAATTTGAGCATTAATCTCGAATTCAAGGAATATGCTGCTTGGATAACGCTCCAACGAGCGCGGCATTCCCTCCCTTCCGCATTAATAAATAACAAATCTTTTGTCATTAAATTATTTCTTATTCACTTCAGTAAATGCGGCGGATCGAATATGGCCACAAAATTCTATGAAATTTGGATCTACATGAAAGGAAATAAAATAGAATTAGTTCTTAATATACCTACGATTACACGTGTTATTTTGAAGTTATTGTACATAATTCCAATATAAATTAGCGTGCCATAAGTAGTCTTGTTTTCTAGACATGTCCTTCGTGTCTCTTCTGATAATAAAGTAATTGCAGTTACATTTGAGCTACCTTGATAACATACGGTAGCTTCTACGATTAAACCAACTGAAGTTAAAACTTCAATGACATCTCTAATTAAAGTTGTTAGCAATAGTTCTACTACAAAAAGTATACATTACTGGAATCTTCCAATCTGAAAATAAACCGATTGTCATAAATAGTAAAACGTGATCAGCGAATTTATAAGTTCGTATTCCTCCTGTATCTTCAAAACCGTCCGTCTCATCTCTTTTTTTTTGTTGGAAAGGATCCTAGACGACAGAGCCATCTCATCCCAACAAAGGACGCAGTGTTTGTCTTTGTCGGCCATGGAGAGTACCTTCTCAGACAAATGGTTCTTGATAAATGTCGTTATTCCTGGTTTGATTGCGATGTCTGTCACGACTTTTTGCAGACTTCTTGGAGAGGGAAGGACAAGAATGGAATATAAAAAATTGTATTGATTGTATTGATATTATATTTATATTAAAACATTGTATTGATATTTATCATAACTTTTAAACACTTGGCAGTGGCTTTTGAGCAAAACCCAATAACTCGATTTCGTATAAAGTTTGCTTTGACAGGGAAGGACAAGAATGGAATATAAAAAATTGTAACATGCAGGAGAATGCTTATATATGGACAAGGCGACAATCTTTTCATCTCGAGTATATCGACGTCGCTAAATTAGAAAACAAAATGATGAACAAAATGTTCGTACTAAAATTGATAAAATACCTCATGTTCTTGACGAACGATCTCCTACTTTTACTTGAAGGCAACTTAAAAATATAAAAATTGATTCTTACAACCATGTTGTAATAGAATTTTTACATTTTCAGAAAGCTTCGTGATCTATAAACAGTATGCTCCAATCTGCAAGATCAATTCTATTCTTTATTAATAGTGTATTATTCATTGCATTATTCATAACCATCATAGGATAAAAAGTGAACTCTGTTGTACTTTTAAAAACAGTAACATTTACTGTGGTAACGAATAGTGAACATTACTAGTTTCACTAATAATGTATATTATTTGGTGCCATGAAACTAGAAGTATTTTTATAAATAATGCAGTAAATGCAGTCATTTTATTCTGTGAGGGGAAAACTGCGAAAAAATATAAAAACATTTACATTATGTAAGCATATTGATATTTAATGATTGTCATGTAATTTTAAACGTTTTCATTTTTCTACGTGCATATGTTTACCTTTGGATGCTGCTGCGAACATCGCAGATGCATTTCAATAATTACCCTTTGCAGAGGTGTTACTGTCGCTAAGCTGACTTAAGACTAGGCTCGTTAATTAAATCTTTCAATTTTTTAATTCAGATTTTTAATTTTTTTGGTTTTTAAAGCTGCCTTTTCTGTAGCATCTTTGCGATGTGTAATAACTGCCGTCCATTGCTGTTCAACTGATCAAGTGAGAATTTATTCACATTATATCTGACGCCTTGTTTCCTTTTGTCGGTCATGACAGGATTATTTTCTGTTGCTGTAAAAGATTTGTTGTAATAATACCTGCAGTTCTTTAAATGTCCATTAATCAATTTTAATATAGCGCACAATATTCTATTATATTGTGTCAAATTCCCATACCGTTATAACTAACCTAATTGTCAAGATTTTCGTTGTCTTCTTATGTTAGTGCATTCATCTGTGCGAATCAAGTGTGCGAATCAATGGGGGGCTGTAGAACCTTGAATTTCTGACAGGTCACTCATAGGTAAATGTATGCCATCATCACTGTGCGTACTATTGTTATGTCCTGTCACGTCTAGGCCAGTTGTATACTGTCATTGGCATTCACATCGGTAGCAAAGCAACATTACCCATATGCTCGGAAAATTCGGACACTGTAGAATAAAAACGTATATAGAAGAACTCACCTATGCATCAAAATGAATATTTCACTTAAAATTTATCATAACTTTTAAACACTTGGCAGTGGCTTTTGAGCAAAACCCAATAACTCGATTTCGTATAAAGTTTCAAATTTATAGTTATGTATGAATACATAGTTGATTTTATATAGTTCATTATAAATAATCCATTATTAAAGTTAGTTTTATAGGTTCCAAATACATAACATTACATGAGATACTACATCCAGCAACACATCTCTTTTGAAGAGAATGGAGCTATCTCGTTATTCTAGGTAGCCACGCATTTATGATAACGAATGTTATGTAGACAATTTTAAATAACATTAATAAACAAAAGAGGCTAGAATTTTTACATGTATATTATAACTCTTTAAAAACAATTTCAATAACAAAACATAAAATAGATTACCAATTTGATCGTTTTGATCTGAAACATGTAGTCTCGCTGTCTTCAGATTACCTACATATGCATTTGACGTAGAAGGCTGGTCATGCAAAGGTTCATGCACATTCGCAAGGTTCTCTTCTATTATACCATCTATGGTAATAATGCGTTTGACCTTGCGTGCATCCACATGGTTCATGTTATCCTGTGATATATTCACATTAACAGGGATCTGTAATAAAATGTAAGTTACATTAAAGGCCTCCTCTTTTTCCACTCGTGAAAAGCTTGAAAGTAAGAAAGCATTACAAATAGGTATTCGATAACTTTGAATTATTGTTAGTACTTGTGTAGATTGACTTAGTAATCACTTAATTTCCTTAACTTTGTTACACAAAATGTAGTCGTATAATTATTTTACATTGTTTTTTTGTAAATATTATATTGTTTAATAAATTTTGTTCTAGAATTAAAGCTGAACTGAAGATGGCACATGTCGAGATTCCCAAATATTTTAAACAAATTCATTTTATATGTAATAATGGTACCGACCATAATAACTATGGAGTCAAAACTTAACGACGAAACAAATTTTCGACAATCATTATTACTGGCGTTCAAGAAATAATTAATCTAATTAGGGTGATAACTCCTGATTGAACACTTATTACTTCGACCCAGACCATAGGTCTGGCGAAGTATTGAATTTGGTCAGTTCCCGCCAAAAAATTACCCTATAGTTTTTCATCAAATGTCAACATTTCAGGCCCAAAGCAACAATAAAAAAATTGGTGTCCGTTAGGTTGTACGTCCGTCCGTCCGTCCGTGGGCAAAATTTTGTATACGCGATATCTCGCAACTGGCAGGACGAATTTAAAAAGTACAAACGGATTTGGGTTACTCTTGACCAAACTTAGATCTGATTAGTTTTTGGAGACAATGCATACTAGATTATGGGGAGGTTTAACAAAAAAACGCTCAAAAAACACGTTTTTTCCATTTTTTAACAAAAAATACAAATCGTACAAAAAAATGTTTCCAACAAAAAATATAGCACATCGAATTCTCTACAAAAAAGGTTTTATTCATTTATTCGTAAAATCAACGATAATGCCGTAAAAAACGGAAACCGAAGTATCCCACATATAAAAAAATTTATTTCCTGCAACCCGACTTGTCAAGAACTGGACTAATCCGCGTTTTTTTAAGCATAAGTGTGAACAAGACGTGCTCATTTATCAGTGCTTCGGCTGACCTGCGGTCGGGGTCGAAGTTTCGAAAATGCTCATTTTCAATTTTAATATAGAGTGAATACGCCAATGAATGGACTACTACCAATGAATGGACTATTTTCTACATATTTCTATTTCTTATGAATGTATGATGCACAACATGCAACAAAATACATATTTTTATGTTCTTTGAACATTCAAAACAATATTTACAGTATTACTGATCTTCCAGTGTTTATTATTTTGTAAAATCAAAGCAAAGTTTTAAAGCCATCCAAAACTGGTACTGAAAACGTCCCATTTGATTTAACCCGTCTATTCATTGGGGTTTAGCGGATTTTTTTACAAACGTATGAAGACGAGGTTAATAATTAAATAAAATCAAAGGTTGAACTACACGGTCAGAAAGAGCAGAGTCTAACGATTCTAATGGTGGTTTCATAATTAAATTTTCATAAAAGAATTCAAAAGTTACAATCGATCAAAGTGTGAAAAATGCTTAACCATCCATTCATTGGCATATTCACCCTATTTAAGGTACAAAATATTGTTACAATATATGTACAGAAACTACTCGAACCAAACGATGCTAGAACTACCCTCTACCGCCTTCTTTCTTGGCAGTGTTAAAATGGGAATATTCCCGGAAGCATCAGCCTTTCGTCAGGGAACTGCAATACGAATTTAGCCAAAATTGTAGGCACCGGGGTCGAAGGCATCTAGTTTTTTATTTACATTTACACAGTTTGAAACTTTAAAAGCAGAAATCTTGTTTTTCTGTATAATTGGGGGCTCTTCTCTCTAGACCATTCCTCCATTACAACTACGAAATAAGTCTGCCTTTATTTTAAAATTAACCACTTCTTACGAGAGGGGTAAGGAGCCATTGATTTCCGCGTTCGCTGAGTCACGAGTGTACAGAAAGTGAGTGGAAACACATACATCCTTTATCAAAACAAGCTTAAATTTATCATGCCTACGTCTACTTACTTCATGTCCATCTATTGGAAGGTTTATAAGTGGTACTGAACCAGTACGAAGCTTTCGTGTTTTGGTTCCTTCCGTGTAACACTCATCCCGAAAGTGTTTATGGCATACACGATAATGGGTAATTTCGTCTAAAGTCAATCCAACCAATGCCAGTGATTGTATTTTCTCCTGCCATTTCCGAGATTGTTCTAGGTTTTTCGGAAACCGGTGAAAAGGTGTTTTTTTCATACCTCGGTCGAAAGGACGCATATTCTGTACCGACTTCGAAGAAGAAAGGTTGATATTTGCGCATTGGCAAACATGCACTCACGCCATCTGGCGGAGCCTGTATCAGCGGGAACAAAAGTCACTCTCAAGCTCGAAAGTAGTTAATATTACAAAGAAATAACAGAGAGCCAAAGGTCCCCCCAATTTTCGAGGCTGCAATCCCAGCAATCTTCCTTACCGACCCTACTTGTACATTGCTTGATTTATTCGAATATTTGCATATCGAAGGATCAAACCATGTTTACTTGAACATATTCTTATAATACTTTTTATTTCTGCACTCTCGTTGATCTGATATGGAAGATACACAGATATTTTAAGCGATGTTTACTAGTAGGGGTCGGTAACGAAAAGTACGCATTTTAGTCACGCAATATAGGGTACCTTTGGCTCTCTGTTATTACTCTGTGGTTAACATAGTTTCCCGCATAATTTCCAAATTGCTTTGTCATTTGTCGTGCTGTTGACGAATTTTATCGAGTGCGAAAAATGAATCCAATGTTTCATCTGATGAATCTGCTGACGAAGAAGACGTTTTCAAAGATTTTGATGCAGAGGCGCAGTTGATAATTGCAGGTGAAACTTTTCCAAAAAAGTCGGCCGATAGGTACATGCTCGTGTATGAGACCTATAAAAAATGGCAAAATGAAAAAAAATAATTCATTGCTTGCTCGCACGAAAGTAATCTAGTTGTTTATTTTAAACAACTGAGTGAAAAGTTAAAACCTACAACTCTGTGGAGTATGTGGTCGATGTTAAAAAAGACTTTAAATACCAGAGAAAACATTGACATCAGCCGATTCCAAAATCTGAAAAGTATAAAGCTAAATTCAAGAGGTTATAAACCAAAGAAGTCTGCAGTGTTTACATGGGAAGAAATAATTAATTTCTTGACGAACGCACCTGATTTCATTTATTTATCTGCAAAGGTATTTATTTACATGTAGTTGTGAGTAGTGGGGTATGGGTGTTCTACGCCAGTCGCGGGTTGGGTGGATCGCGAGGGGTACCTCGCGAATTAAGACCGCGAATTGATATCGCGATTTGATTGCGCGAATAATTATTGTAAGGCTACCTCTCCCCCCTCGAAATCGCTCGTTTCTCTCATTCGAAGCGTGCTTTTTTAATAGCGTCAGGGGGGTCGGCACGGTGCCGTCCTCCCCGACACGCTCGGGGCCTGGGAGCTCTGTTTTTCCTACATCTTTGGAAAAACACATGTACCTCCGACCACCCTTGGAAAAACACGTGTAACCTAAGTATAGGACGGTTTTTCCTACCTCTCATGCGAAGCGTGCTGTTAATAGCGTCGGGGAGGTCGGCGTCGTGCCGACCCCCCCTGGCGCTCGGGGCCTGGCAGATCTGTTTTTCCTACATCTTTGGAAAAATACATGTTACTTCGACCATATTTGGGAAACACATGTAACATGTAAGTATAGATCTGTTTCCTACGTCTTCCTTTCGAAAGCGCTCGTTCTAGATTCCCATATTTGGGAAACACATGTAATTTCTAAGAATATTAGATAATATGTTGGGATCTATATCTCGTAAAGATGGTATACGAGTTGAGACGCGTGTAAAACTCATTAGTTATTACGTTAATCATCGACCCTTTGTTAAATATGACCATTTTAAATAACCCATTTTCTTTTTTTACTACGTTTTTATTAACTCGTATTGTTTATAAATGTAATAGTTTAAAATCGATTGTAAAATTTGACCTATTAAAACTAAAAAGCGGAAAATAATTAATAAATAAAAAATTCTTTTTAAAAACCACGCTTTTATAAATGGACTAATAAGGATAAAATAATTTTTCCCATCCACACAGATCACTAATACCATGCCGAAATAAATACGCAATAATTTTTCATTTTATTAGGAAGTAAAATATTTGTAAGACTTAAAATGGAAAACGTGTGGCGCAATATAGGTAACAGAAATGACTAGCATGTCTAAACTAGCGTGTCATATAGTACATTTAAGCATAAGTTTCTCATTTGTTATTGTTCGTCGAAAAATTATTGTATACTTTTTAGTCCATTTATAAAAACGTGGTTTTTAAAAAGAATTTTTTATTTATTAATTAGGTAGACCTTCGGAAAGACTCCGTCACCTGGAAAAAATTGTATTTATATGTTTTCCGACATATTTTGGGTCACTGAACACGAATCTAAAGTCAAAATTGGTCGCTCGGACATATCTTGGCTGCTATATTGAAAAAACATCGACAAAATGTCATTTTTGTTAGTTTTTTGCATTTATCTTGAAAACTCGAAGTTGCACAAAAAAAAGTTTGGAATAAAAAATGTATAGCACAAAATTCTCTACAAAAAAGGTCTTATACATTTTCTTCGTTAAGTCAAAAATAACGCCATAAATGTAGGTTGAATACTGCAAGATGTCAAAAGTATGTTATATACTTTAAATGCGGTTCACCCAGACGGAGCTTAGGCAAACCAGGAAGGTTAAGGTTTTTTCTTTTAGCGGGGTGGTCTAGGGGGGCCGCAAGCCCCCCAGTAGGCAGCCCAGTGTAGGCATTATGCTGAAAACACGTCAAGTCATTAAATTTAAAATTAAAAGTTATTTCTTGGGTTTTCGGTCTCTCATACTATAAAATAAATATTTTGAAGGTAAGTAAATAAAAATAAATAAGGTTGTAATATCAACCAACGAAATATGCGATAATAAGTTAAATTTGAAAATTAAATTTCTTGGAGATAATATCGCAAGTCAAGTCGATTGTTCTCATATTCAACTCCAATTTACGGCGTTATTTTTGACGTTACGAAGAAAAGGTATAAAATCTTTTTTGTAGAGAATTTTATGCTCTACATCTTTTGTTTGAAACTTTTTTTTGTGTAACTTCCACTTTTCAAGATAAATGAAAAAAACTAAAAAAAATGACGTATTTTCACTGTTTTCTCAACATAGCGGCCAAGATATGGCCGAGCGACAAATTTTGACTTCAGATTCGTGTTCAGCGACCCAAAATACGTCGGAAAACATGTAAATAAAATTTTTGTCAGGTGACGGAGACTTTCCGAAGGTTTACCCCAGGTCGTTCATATCATTGCAAAATCTTAGAAAATACACCTATTATACAGATTTATCCATTAAAAATTTAAAAATCCTAGGTAGGGTTTAGCAGGTGTTACTAGTAATAACGTAGTAATTGTATGCGTGTCCATACAGGCTTCGACAATTGGTTATTTGTCATAGATAAGACACAATACGCTTTGTCCCTTAATGACCATAGGTCATACCGGAAGGTCTACTTAAGTATTGGCCTTAAGATCCATTCATTCTCAGTTTCTCGTTTACATCGAATAGTTCAGCCATTCGTTCTCGTTTTCCTGTGAGCTGAGTGTCTCTAGTCCACATTGTTCGAGGAATCATATCAACCGTTTACGCTGCCAAGTGAGAAGTAATTTCCTTCATCCTACTGTGGGACATTGCTCAAGAAATCGCGAAAATTTTTCTTATCTTGAGGTTAGAATCATAATTTCATAAAAAAGTTTCCGATTAGTTTAAAAAAAAAATAATTTTATGATCAAAATTGCAGAAGATATGTTTTTTTTGAAAATTGCCCTAAAGCATCAAAACTCTGAAAACTCTTAAACTTTTAAATTCGCTATATAAAAAAATCCCAATATACGTGTGCACTCATTTTATACCAGAACCAGTAAAAAAAAGTTTGAATCGATTTAAAAAAGTGGGGGAAAAAGTGTTGGATTTGTAAAAGAATGTCTCAAAGACAGAAAATAAAAAATGACTAATAATATGCCGGTATTTGTGCTAAACCAAGCCGAAACCCTTGATTTTTCGAGTTCGGTATATATTATTATGAATTTATATCTGTTATATTATTATGAATTTATGCTTTAATAATGGATTCGCGTTTCCGTCTCGTATTGATAGGAGGAACAAGTGCCTATTGCAAAATAGTATATTATGAAACTAGTGCGTAAAAGTTCATTCTTCGAATGAGAAGGGTTGTTAAATAGATATAAAGTGATGTATTAATTGCATATATTTTTTTATTTTATACAATTTAATTTTGTAAGTGTTGGCCAATTTTACACATGACAAAAATCATCGTGGCTACTGTTTCGCTAAAGTGACGATGTATACATGTTTCAAAATATATCAAAGTTTAGCTTTATATATGCATTTGTATAGTTTCTCTAATTTAGTAAATACGAGATAAAGGTCAGTAGTTCATAGTAAAGGAAAGTAGTTGATTATTTATATGGCCATCCCGATTTGTTGGAGCCAACCTCTTATTATTTGTTCCACGCCAAGCCCTGTAAGAAAAATATTTGTGAACATTTGTTTTTGCATTTTTTCCATGCACGTTTTACCCAAATAATGTTCTCCCAATCCCAAACATAGCAACAACAAAAAATTACACTTGAATTTACGTACTATTTCCTGATTGAATACGTCGAAAGAGTTATATGTATGCGTTTTTCTTAAAAAATGCTGGGTTAAAAATGAATTAAAAATTCTTTAAAATAGGATTTTTTTAAAACTTTCATGCTACGGAAGTAATGTTTTGGGACTAGAAAATATTACATGTGAAAACAAAGTTTCAACATAATATTAAAAAATTCAATCTCCTGAATACCATGTGAATCCGTGTAATTCGGGGGCCTTCTGTTCCCCAATTTCAAAGTTGTGTATCTCCTTTAAAAATTGGCGTATCCTAACATATTTTTTTTTCATTTTGGAAATACTTTCTTTTGGGTTTAGCGACAAAAATGTTACGATTTTAAAAAAATTGTCTAACATACCTAAAATTAAGCAAAAGGTTGTCAGTACATTTTATGTTGCGAAAATATAGAACGAGAGTTTTCTGTTAGTGTTTAAATTGCTTTATTTGCTTTAATTGATTAAATTAATGCTATACTTTAAATATTTTCAAATAATTGAACAAAATAAAATTGAATGTTGAATATAAATGATTCGCACTTAACATTAGGTATCTCTGTATCATTACACGCGTCGTAATAGACATCTGGGAACTCAAGCGGCCGTGAAGTTTACTACATCGCAGTTTAGTGCTTCAATATTACAAGTAACTGCGTAGTCAGCTTTACCGCCGCTAGGGCCGGACAACTCCAGGCGCCTTTCATTCGTTCCCGTTAAAAAACTGGGTTTTTACTTGTTTATAAGAAGCTTTGCAATTACGCACAGAATATCTTTGCGTTATGTTATATGCGATTCGTGGTTTTGTCAAATATATTTTGTAGAGATGTTTGGAAATATTTGAATTATACGTTATCTTACTTAATTGCCACAAGGTCACCTAAACTTTTGTCCAATAGTCGATTTTTAAAAATATTTCAAATTTAAATTTTATTGCTTAATCCATACGCAGAATGAAGAGACCTATATTTTTTTCCTTTGAGAACAATTTGTAGGGTTTTACTTTTCTTAATTAATAAGAAAAATCAAGTTTTTTAAAAGCAATAGTTTTCGATATATTTTCACTTCAACTCGAGGTAACTTGCTCAATTTTTCGAATTTTGGAATTTTTCAAAGGAAAAAAATATATGCCATTTCATTCTGCATATGTGGATTAAGCAATAAAATTTAAATTCGAATAGTATATTACCTAACAAGGGTGTCAAGTGTATTTTTACGCACCGGGCGGGGACCTATACATACGAAAGCTGAAGACGCCGATGTAAAATTCCCGACCGATGCGTAACAGTTACATTTTACACCCATTGTAGGTATCCTAGTTTTTGTAATTGGGTGCGTAAAGATAGTGCGTAAA
Organism: Trichopria drosophilae; assembly: GCA_030407085.1. Lineage (NCBI taxonomy): Eukaryota > Metazoa > Arthropoda > Insecta > Hymenoptera > Diapriidae > Trichopria > Trichopria drosophilae. Next base: position 197,949,529 of record CM059582.1, read on the forward strand.
GTTTTGATGCCTGGTTGAGTGCGTAAATTACTACTTTACGCACGACCGTCCACTTTACGAATTTTGTCGTGGGAAGTGCGTAAAAGTGAACTTTACGCACGAAAAACAGGCTTCAAAAGTACTATACGCACTAACTTTACGCACACAATTACAAAAATATTTTTAACCCTTAGTTCCGACGGCTATTTTAAGGTCTTTTCATCCCACTACCGAGGTCAAATGTGTCCTCCGTTTGAAAGCGCTTACTGTTGTGCAATTTATAAAGTACAATTTAAATTTTCTCTTGGTCGAAAACGACCATAGCGTCGGGATAAAGGGTTAAAAATCGGCTATTGGACAAAAGTTTTCCGCGTGTATGCCCTTTTGATCGCCGGAGATTCAAATAAATCTGTGGTTCATTACCTAAATGAAATCATCGAAGACGAGGCCAGCACAAATATAAATAAATGGCTTAATCAAAGAAAAAAAAACAAACTTCGTTTGTTTACCCTTCTGTCCTTCAAATTTAACATGGGCATCCCAGTAATAGCATTATATCGGAAAACTTATTTGAAACTGAATTCAGCATATCAGCTAAAAATATGCTAAACATAAAACACAAATTCATCTCAACAGTCCTCCAAATCCGAGAACAGAACTGTACAGGTATAAAAGTTAAAACCCAAATGGAAATGGTTTGGCAACAATTCAACTTATTTTGGTTTGGTTATTTTCGCAGCAGCTCTTCGATATTGTGCACCGGATATATTTTTATTTTTGACTGTTTTTGCAATTTTCTTCTTTCCGCATGCTTCCAAAGAATTTGCTGCCCACGGAGAACTGCCGCTGACAGGGTTCACATGGTCTTTCTAGGGATAGCCATTGTTGGGTGTACTCCACTGATCTATACTATATGGATAGGGTACGGGTCTGAAAATAGTGATACGAATAGAAGTACACCGTGGTTGAATTTTTTCAGGACCGAAAACACCCGAATGCGAACGACTTTGCCCGACGTTTGTTCTCAAATACTAATGAATGCTGCTATTGACATACAGGGTCATCGAAAAGTATCGGACCCCCCTAATATCTTCAGTTAGAATGCACTTAGGAGAAAATGTCCAATAGCAAAGTTGTATGGTTTCAAGTGCATTCTAACTGAAGATATTAGGGGGGTCCGATACTTTTCGATGACCCTGTATATATAAAAGCAAGCACTTGTGAAGAAAATTAATTTGGAAAATTTATATTTTCCCACCATGACAGTCGCTTCAAAACCATTTAAACAGTTTAATTTTTATTTTTTACTTGTTTCTCCCTTTATATCCTCTTTATGTTGTGTGAAAACCACAAATTCTTTAGGTATTTTAAATTTACGGATAATTGCAGAAATTTTAATTTCAACGACTCTGAAATATCTTTATTACATTTCATTTGAAAATTCGACAGCGTTTTAATAATTCGTATTGTTATTAAAAAATAAGAAGACAACTGGCTTTATAACATATTGATTTATAACTTCCATATTTTTTGATCGCCATTTATATACACCGAACGAAACGACCATACGAAGCGACGCGACGTTGGTTCAGGTGCTAGCGGTTTCGCTTCGTAATTCGAAGGTCGTCCGTTCAAATCTCGACATTGGTGATTTATTTTTTTTTATTTTTTTTACCCAATAGGTTACAAACTATTAAAAATGATAAACACGGTGAATTTTAAATATTTTGATCGTTTTTAATATATAATTTTGTAGGAAAAATATATTTTCTTTTATTCCTTCCTGATATTCTTAAAGAGTATTAATAGTGGTAAGATCATTTAATTATCATAATTATTATTATTATTTTTTTTGACGGAGGGGGAAATGCGTTAGGCGCCATAGGGGGTTGAAGATGTTGGTTAATATTAGGTCATCTCTACTGACAACCCAAGTTGTTGGACATTTTGAAAGAATTGTCCATGCAATGGCTGGTCGATATGCCTTCACTCCAACATACGGAGTTGTTCCTTCCGTATGTTAACCCTGAGACTCACTGGGCACAGATTGATGACTGATTCAGCTTCCTGTACACCACTACGTCCCACGTTTAAAATCAGACCGAGGTTTCGCCCTGCTCGTTCCGCCGCGTTGTACAAAAACGACATCTTCCCCTGAATTTCATGCTGATGAACTAGCATCATTAGGGGATCGTCTGTTCCATTAATCACGTCACAAGCTGTCTCGAGGACCAATCGGTCATGCATACACTTCGGGCTCAAAAGGCCACGACGTCCCATATTTCGGGGCAAATACAGTCGTTCCACGGAAGCTGCGTTGCATGCAAATAATCTTCCGTGTGTTTCGGTCAACACCCCTTAGCTCGTCAACGTTCCACTTATTCACCAACATATTCGTGGCTGCCACCTTATTTCTCCCGGTCAATTCTGATGACCAGATCTGACGGAGAATGCGCCGGTATTTCTTAATGATGGTGGTTTTAGCAGCCTGCACATCCTGGACATGCCTTTGAGGTACGCCCAGGTATGTGTAGGCTTCTTCGGCGCTAAAGTGGCGGATGACATTTCCGTAGACGAGCTCCATATCGTTGTTATGGGAGCCTGACCCTCCTCTGTGCAAATGAACGACTGCACACTTGTCCAATCCGAATTCCATGCCGATATCTCTCGAGTATGTGAGGGCGATGTTCAGAGATCGATCTAATTGATCCTCGCCTGATGCGTACAATTTAAGATCGTCCATATAGAAAAGATGGGTGATCTTATGTACACGTTCACCAGGCGGTCCACACATGTACCCTTGAGATTTCCGGAGAGCAACGGATAGAGGCAATAGTGAGATGCAGAAGAGCAGAGGACTCAGAGAATCTCCCTGATGGACACCTCTTTGGAATTAAACCAGTCTAGACATGGTTCGACGCTTGCCCGATGTCATGACAAAGCGTGTTTTCCAAAGAGGTATCAGGTCTTCTACAATTCTCACTATGTTTGGGTGGACATGGAGGCGTTTGAGCAACAAACTTAAAAGCTCGTGCGATGTTGAGTCATACGCCTTCATGTAATCCAGCCAGGCTATCGACAGGTTACGCTTGTACTGGACTGCGTCCTGACAAACACACCTGTCGATAAGCAAGTTGCCCTTGCAGCCGGATACACCCATTTTGCAGCCTCGTTGTTCTACTATCCGTTGCCACACCGGTTTCACGGATTTCTCAATACGTTCGTTCAAGATGTTAGTGAACAATTTGTATAACTTATTGAGACACGTGATCGGTCTATGGTTTTTCGGATCGGACAAGTCTCCCGATTTTGGGATCAGTGTCGTTCGGCCCTCCACCAGCCAGTGCGGAATGGGTTGGTCTCCATTTATATAAGAGGTGAATATTCGGGCTAGGTGTTTATGGACAAAAGTGATCTTCTTCCACCAATAGTTGTTAATTCCATCCCAGCCCGGCGATGAGAAATTCCTCGCTCCTGTGATGGCACTTTTCACCTCTAATGCACTGACGGGTGGGCAATCTTCACTTTGTTGTGTGACTTCGTTGCACAACTCGGTGAAGATTTCAATACCTGGAGTGTCTGCATTAAGCCTAGATGTTTTCTCATAGATGCTCCCCCAGAATTCCCTCAACTGCGGCCATCGACAGAAACCTGCTTGAGGCTGCGATACGATGTTTGAAGAGGTTGGAAGGATTCTTCCAAAATATTGCGTTTTGTCGAATTCCATCTTCCCGTCTTTGCAGCCTCTTTTTGGCATCGGCCAAAACCCGAATTTTATCCGCCAAACGTTGCTTGATGTTGAGCAACTTCCGGTTGACAGCTGGGAACAACGAAACCTATCCGCCTCAGATAGGCCACATAATCTCTCAGTTGTTGTTGAGAAAAGCGATCTGCCAGTTCGGGATGTATTACTGCAAACCGACTCTGCATTCGCGCCATGTAGCCTCTCTGTTGCGGACAGCTCTCCTCGTAGCAGCGCATTAGATCTTGCCTGAGATCCTCCATCCACTGAAATCGTCCGTGGGAATGAAATGGTCGTTGTCCCGGGACACCTGTTTCGGCTCCTCCACCTCGGGACTGGGCTGCATTATGACTATTATTATTGCTACTATTGTCATTACTATTGACTGCTTATTATTTCAATTCATCATTCACTATAATATGAAAATAAAAATCAATCCGTATTTTTGAATAAAAATAGGTGTTATTATAGCATATTCGTACGAGAAACTTCTGCATTTTATTATTTAATTTGCTGGGGCTACAATGCAATTTCCACAGTGATACTTATTGTAAAAACATTGAAAACAAAAATTGGTGAAACTTCGGGCACATCTTATGAACGCGAAGATTCTACAGTGCCCCGGTTTTTTCAACGCTTTGAGCTGAAAGCATGCTTTATTCGCATTCATAAAAATTTCTATCTCTTCTGATTGCTGACATGCATACCAAGCATATTGTAACATGTTTGAAACACGGGAGACGATAGTTGATGACATACAATTGAATAGATTTTTAAGCAATCTCCGCGGGATGTCATTTCCCCGATTTTGTTCGATTAAATATGATCAAATCTGTAATATTTTAATATAATTTTTTACCTGACGGAAAAATAAACATCGCACGGTTGTACCAATGGTGTACATTTGGGGGGAATTATTTTCAAAGTGCAAGTGGGTTGCTTTTCGGCATTTTGGAAAATTTCGTCGTATAAAGAACAATCTGTTCGGCCTCCCCATGAGTCAATCAAAAGTAGAAAGGGTTCTTGTTGAACGTACGGCTTCATACAATCTTTTAAATATTTCTCGTACAAATTTCGCGATAATTTCCCCGATTTGGAAGAGGTAACTGTAACGTTCGTGTATACTTGACAAAAGTTGTTGATGTTCTTCTGTACTCTGGGTCCAAATACACCTGTACTCTCTTACAGGCATATAAATACCGATGGTAATAAATCCCCTGATACACTGAAAACCCAGTGGCGCTATTTTCGTATGGGCTCTATCGGGCATAAAACGTACGAAGTCGGTAACACGTTATGCGTAGCACGCGCCCTACAGGAATCGCCGTAAGTTGCACAGGTTTTCGTATCGGGAATGTCCGCACGAAAAAAGAACGAAGGCAAGTCTATACTTGTTCCAATCTCATGTCGGAATCGTATAGGTATGTAGCCCGATAGTAAACAATCCCCACTCTGTCGTTCGAAATTCGTTCCAGTTGCCATCCCATTTTCGCTGTTGTTTGGAACGATTTAGTGTTACCAGTGTTACTTTGTGTTTCTATAACTGAGACGTGACAGCTCACGTGACAACCGAATAAAGTGACGTACGAGTTTCTATAGTAAAGTAAGTGTTCATATATTTACTGTTCAATATTAATAATTCCAATTTAACCAATAATTGTAATATTATGTATATTCGTGAAATGAGTATGGTGCACTATAAAAAATCTGTAATGAAACAACCAAACATATAACGGTAAAAAGTGGATTTAACTTTTATTTTTTTCCTTAAAAACTGTCAGGTTTATATAAAAATTCATTGATAGCTTTTTTATTTATTTTTTCATATAGAAGCAGCCTGCATTTTTTATATTGCCCTATGTCCCTTAATAAAAAAAAAGGCGAAATTAGACTTGTCATCGACAAACTAATTTCAATTCATCGACTACTTGAAATTTCATAAAAACTAATGCCATTTCGAATATATTGTACGTAAAGGGCTGACATTTTCTATAGCACTTATCCTTTTAAGCTGTCATGTGTGTTTCATAAATACATTGCTAATGTAAAATAAGGATTACATACGAATACAAATTTAGACCATTACTTAAAAAATGAATATACAAAGTGTATATTTTAAAACCAATTCTAGTCTGTACGTAACACCTCGCTAATAAAATTTGAAATTTTAGGTTCAACACGAATTTCCTACACTGTAAAAATCAGTAATGAAAGAACCAAACATATAACGGTAATTTTACAAACTCATCATAAATTTACTACATTGAGCGCAGGGAAATTGCAATGAGCTGTAAAATTACTGTTATATGTTTGGTTGTTTCATTTCAGATTTTTTACAGACTCATTTCACGAATATACATAATATTACAATTATTGGTTAAATCGGAATTATTAATATTGAACAGTAAATATATGAACACTTACTTTACTATAGAAACTCGTACGTCACTTTATTCGGTTGTCACGTCAGCTGTCACCAGTTCCAAACAACAGCGAAAATGGGATGGCCAGTGGCCACTGGAACAAATTTCGAACGACAGAGTGGGGATCGTTTACTATCGGGCTACATACTTATACGATTCCGGCATGAGATTGGAACAAGTATAGACTTACCTTCGTTCTTTTTTCGTGCGGACATTCCCGATACGAAAACCTGTGCAACTTACGGCGATTCCGGTAGGGCGCGTGCTACGCATAACGTGTTACCGACTTCGTACTTCGTACGTTTTATGCCCGATAGAGCCCATACGAAAATAGCGCCACTGGGCTTTCAGTGTAAGGTACTCGCATACTGGGTAGTATATGAATGCGTCACCTTGTTCCTAACCTTTCTTTTCACATAATCTACTTTCGAACCTTTCTCAGCCAAATTTCTATTAAATACTGATTGGTACTGACATCCTGTGATATAATTTAAAAACATTATTAAAAAAAAATATTATCAATAATTTGATTAATAATTCCGTTGATTAAATTAAAAATTATAAAACTAAAAATATCCAAATTTGTTTTTGTTGCAGGGTACGTAAAGAACTTGTAGAAGGTGTATCGGAATGTACGATTTATTACTTCGGATTAATATCCTACCACATATTGTATATAAACAATGCTTCGAAATCGAATTAGTTATTAAAATCCTAATTAGCACTGTATTATATTTCAAAATAATTAATTTTTATTTACAAATTCATAAATATATGAATATTAAATATAATAAAAATGCAATTTTTCAATATAAAATTTACGAAATATATTATTGAAATTAAATACTTGACATTTACCAGTTTGATCCGTATTTATGACATATTTCTTTGGAAACGGAGGAATCAAAACTTTCGTTTGTATTCGAAAGGTTTCGGCAGCTGCCAAAGTTTCGTCCATGGTAACCGTTTCCCTTTCCGTCACAAATTTGATAACTTTTCTTTGACGAATGCGATGTTTCCATTTGAACTTGCTTACCCAGGCTTCAGATGCCTTAAATTGAAATCCATGGAATTGACTTGCTGCAGCCAGTGCCCACTGTTGCAAATTCCTTGTTGTTACCTGCATCGACTTGGCACGATTTTCTTGAAAGCGATCGTAAGTCCACGAATCAATTATAGTGTACTTATCTTTCGCCTTCACCCGTCACTTCCACCTTCTTTAATCTGCTTTTCTCACCGTGCAATATGGTGCTTCTATTTTAATTTCGAAGATCCATGTCTTTGCAGAGTGTTAATAGATCATGTTGGATTGTTCTTAGATATATTTACTGCTCTAATTTTATATTCGAGCGGAATATAGTCGTATTTCTTTTTTTATCTTCAGGCTCGTAATCGGAATCTTCGTTTTTTACATCTACCTGATCAACACTTTGAAACAAATTGTGACAATCTTCATCATCAGGAAGAATTAATTCTTCATCGATAAACAATTTTTCCTCTACAAGCAAATTTACAATATACTCGAAAATATCTTCTACAATTGCCATGGCTTCTTCATCGATAACAGATGACCTGGAACCAGTGATTAAATTATTTTGAGTAAGTAGATTTTCGCAGTAATCCATTGCATCTTTCAACAGAGATGAAGCATAAAACGAAGATGAAACGAAGACACTCCAGTCATTTCCGTCAATTAATGAGATATTTTTTTTAAACAACAATTTAACACTGACTGCGAAGAAACTACGAAATTTTCACTCTAATGCACTGAACCGGACTAATATTTATGTAAACTTGTAATCTTATAATTAGAAAACACAATAAATATATTGAAAAATATCAGTTAAAAACTAGATGCCTTCGACCCGGGTGCCTACAATTTTGGCTAAATTCGTATTGCAGTTCCCTGACGAAAGGCTGATGCTTCCGGGAATATTCCCATTTTAACACTGCCAGGAAAGAAGGCGGCAGAGGGTAGTTCTAGCATCGTTAGGTTCGAGTAGTTTCTATAAATATATTGTAACAATATCTTGTTCCTTAAATAGGGTGAATATGCCAATGAATGGACGGTTAAGCATTTTTCACACTTTGATCGATTGTAACTTTTGAATTCTGTTATGAAAATTTAATTATGATACCACCATTAGAATCGTTAGACTCTGCTCTTTATGACCGTGTAGTTCAACATTTGATTTTATTTAATTATTAACCTCGTCTTCATACGTTTGTAAAAAAATCCGCTAAACCCCAATGAATAGACGGGTTAAATCAAATGGGACGTTTTCAGTACCAGTTTTGGATGGCTTTAAAACTTTGCTTTGATTTTACAAAATAATAAACACTGGAAGATCAATAGTACTGTAAGTATTGTTTTGAATGTTCAAAGAACATAAAAATATGTATTTTGTTGCATGTTATGCATCATACATTCATAAGAAATAGAAATATGTAGAAAATCGTCCATTCATTGGCATAATCACCCTATAGTAAAATTGAAAACGAGCATTTTCATAACTTCGACCCCGACCACAGGCCAGCCGAAGCACTGATAAATGAGCACGTCTTGTTCACACTGATGCTTAAAAAAACGCGGTTTAGTCAAGTTTTTGACAGGTCGAGGGGGGGGGGGGCCCATACCCGTCACGCTTCCCCGCTTCCTGCGAAGCCCCGAACCCCCCTCCCCGCTACCACCTCCCCATGGCTACCCGACACCAACATTACAGTGATTATTTTGTTATGCCCCCCCCCCCTGATACCCGCCTCACTCCCCTGCTTCCTCTGTGTCTCTGTTTTTCATGTAATGTATATAATATACATACATATGCATTGTATATGTGTATGCACAATTTATGTTAATTTCATGTTAATTTGCTTTTTACGGCATTATCGTTGATTTTACGAAAAAATGAATATAACATTTTTTGTAGAGAATTCGATGTTCTATATTTTTTGTTTGAAACATTTTTTTGTACGATTTGTATTTTTTGTTAAAAAATGAAAAAACGTGTTTTTTGAGCGTTTTTTTGTTAAACCTCCCCATAATCTAGTATGCATTGTCTCCAAAAACTAATCAGATCTAAGTTTGGCCAAGAGAAACCCAAATCCGTTTGTATTTTTTAAATTCTTCATTCCATTCGCGAGATATCGCGTATACAAAATTTTGCCCACGGACGGACGTACAACCTAACGGACACCAATTTTTTTATTGTTGCTTTGGGTTCCTTAGGGCCTGAAACGTCGACATTTGATGAAAAACTATAAGGTAATTTTTTGGCGAGAACGGACCAAATTCAATACTTCGCCAGACCTATGGTCTGGGTCGAAGTAATTCCAGATAATGAGTAAACGGTAGACATACAAATGTGTGATATTTTATATACATACTTTTCTTTACAACTTATCCATTTTTATTCACTAATAATTACTAAAAGTTTTGCATGTTCTATTAATGTATACGGCAGAATATTGATAATTTTTTTAAGCTAAACTTTTGCCTGCACAATTTTAAATAAATAAGTAAATTTTAAGAATATCAGAAAGATATACAAAGAAGTGAATTTTTGTAATTAAAAACTAGTGTTGGTGAGGTGCCTCGCTCGCTTCGCTCGCTCACACGGAGAGAAGGTTAGGTAGGTAGCCGTATTGGCTGACGCGCAGCCGCCGTTCGCTAGTGTTCAGACAACGGCCGCGCAAATTTTTGTATGGCTACTGTCCAAAACGAAATGCCAGCAGATGACCATGAAACCATTTTATTTACAACACAATTATAGGTCATTGCATGGATTTATATTTTTAGACATTATTTACACTACAAAAGATGTACACAATCGCCTGCATAATCAATCTCATGAAGTGTCACATTTACAATAAAAAAATGGCATAAATTACGCGAATAAAAACCAGAGATGTCCGACAAGTCAAAATTGGACGACACAACGTTAATAAAATAAAGATGTCGGACAAGTCATTACACGGACATACTTCACGCAAGTTTAAAATTATATGTCAGATCAGTTAAAACAATTTATACATACATGAGCGAAAATCTATACAGACATACATACAGTATTTACCGGACGACGGAGAGAAGGCGCATTTTTGGTTCCCGGGTCTTCGTTCTTCCTCCTCTTCGATGATGCAGTCCTTATTTGTGGAGGTCCGTCCTCGTAGGCATTTAATCTCATCACGGGTCGATTATCTTTGATGTTGAACGTGAGCCGTCCTCGGGTGCCCTGGACTCTGCCGTTCGTCAGCTTACTGGGCCTTCACTTGATACGAAGGAAGAAACTTTACGGCAGAGATTTTGATGGAACAAATATTTCTGGGGGAGGACAGCGCTCACCTCAAGACCTCGACCAGTGGATCGAAGTCATGGTAATTCCTCAGTTGTTATTTGACGACGAAGCCTCGGTACTGAATCTCCTTGACTTTCTTGCCTATTCCATAAGGTGGCCGGATGAGTTTTTGGACGTTGGAGATTTGTACTTCGACGTCCCGGGTCTCGTCGTCCAGGAACGGCCACCGGAGGTTTGAACAAGAAGGATTTTTCCGTTCCGTCGTAGCTCTTTATATATGCCGTGTCAATTCCAATAGATTTTGAACTATCGGCTTTTTAGTCGGAATTTGGGACGAAATGTCATCCTTTCAAAAGGTATTCGCGCACTTGAATTTGACAGGCCGCCCACTTATTTTGAATTTTGGTGGCACGCGCGGCTGATAGGTGAACCGACGCGTGCGCGGTATTCCGACTAGCCTCGTCATTCGGATCTTTTCGGCGCACTCCGACACCTCTCGAAGCGCGCCTCGTCCGTTCTCGGATCTCTTCGTTTCCGCGGGTCTTTTCACCCAATCATGTACGGGCAGGGTTCTTCCACACTACTCCAGTCAATTGCAGTCCATAGAGATATATAATCGTCCATCGCACGTGTAAGATGGACGATTTTTTGGTGCCGGTTTTTTAATTTCCCGTTTGATCGTTGGCACCTTCTCCCCGATACCTTCTCTCCGTTAATAACACGAACGTCGCGTTACAACCAACATATGACATATGGCTACTAGGCGTGCCCTGTAAAACAAAAGGCTACCGTCCCTCTCCACTAAGCCGCCGGTTACCTTAGCGTCGTATCGATGCCGTACAAAAATAAGGCAGGCGCGATCTCCCATTTTGCACGGCAGGTGTCTCTGCTAGTACAGTGGCCTTCTTAACCTTCTCTCCGTGCAGAAACTTCGACCCAGTGGAGAGTCGGCTATTCCTTAATACTCGTTCGTTTACTAACAGCTTTCAATTATATTATAAAATTATATCGATATTTGGGCGTCCAATCATATTTAGGTTTAGTGGCTTCGATAGATATGTTACAACAATATAGCGTTTCTTACATCTATGAAAATTGAAAATGATTTACAACTATGTCCTATGGCCTGAGTCGACGTAAAATTGAAAATAGGCATTTTCAAAACTTCGACCCCGGCAACAGGCCAGCTGAAGTATTAATAAATAAAAGTTGCAAAACACTTACTTCATGCACTTGTATTGTAATAGACTATTCGATGCATATTAGGGTGGTTCAAAAATCAGTTTGATATTTATTTTTTCTCCCTTCGATCGAATTCTTGTAGAATATGCAAAAAAAAATGAACACGTATTTTTGCATTTTTTTTAAATGCTATCAACGAGCTTGAAGTTTGTATGTTCAAAGGAAAAATGCGATTTTTTCAATTTATTCGCTATAATTCGTTCTGATACTCAAATTAACACACTTGTTTCAAAATTGGCGGAAGTACCTTTTTTCGAAAGTCTTCAGGACACAAAAAACCTTGGTTAAATCCCCCAAAAAAAATTTTATACATGAATTTTGAATAAAAAACTGTTGACAAAAAAATCAACAAAACCATCAAATTTCTTCATTTTTGCTTCGTAACTTTCACATAAAATTTTTAAAATTCTATGTCACGTCCTTCTAAATTTCTTATGATTTTACGATTAAAATAAGGTGTAATTGAATAGATTAGTAGTAATAATAAATTAGTAATAATAAATTATTAGTTTTTGCTGAGTTACATTACATTCAATATTAACGTCATTTTTAACATAAATCAAATGAAGGAAAAACATTTTCTATATTCGCTATATCATGCCGGCAAAAAATGTGCGATTAGTGTGCTATTGAGCATTGTTTTCCTTGCCTTGTTTCACATCGAATGACCTTCAAACGATCTGCAGGAGAACAATTTTATGCGAATTATCAAACACTGAACTTTGGACGTCTTAGGTGACGTGAAATCTGGAGTCGCGAATAATTTATTATTTCTTTAGCGATATTCATTCCGTAATTTATTTAAAAAATTACTTAACCGGTGTTTGTAATCGGACTCATTTTTTAGTTTTTAAAATGAAAGTCACGTTGAAAATTAAAAAAACGCAAAATGGCGGTTTTAATGTCTTTACTACTGATGTTTCCAATTTTCTCGAATACAATTTTCGACTCCAAATTTCACTCTAACCAAGAAGTCGAAAGTTCAGAGGTTGATAGCTTGAATTTTCAAAAAATTGTTTTCCTGATGGTCGTTTGGGGGTCATTCGATACGAAAAAAACGAAGGAATACGATACCGATTAGCTTTGCTAAATTTCTCACCTATCACAGGCAAATCTTCACGGAAATTAATCCTCACACCCCTAAGCATATCTATAGAGAAACACCGCAAGGAGGCGTGCTTAGTTCCTTATTCTATATTTTGTATGTACGTGGAATTTTTGACGGACTTACTCTGGACATAAAAAACTTGCAATTTGCCGACGACGTTGTACTGTATATTGAGAACGAGGATCCTGAACAAGCTAAATTAACCTTAGAAGATGCGTTAATGCAAGTTGTGAGTAGGATGAGATCAATTGGATTGGACGTTCATGCAGGAAAATCCAGATACATGCATTTCAACAAAGCCGGAATATTGCCAGGGAAATCAGAAATAGTAATATCCGACTCAGTTTTACCTTCAGTAGAAACAGTAAAATTCTTAGGAATATATTTCGACTATAGATTAACGTTTGAAAAACACCTGCGCTATGTTCATGAGAAAGCAAACCGAGCTCTAAATATTGTTAAATTCCTAAGGGGTACGTGGTGGGGAGCGCACCCTTCCACACTCATTACCTTCTATAAAAGTTACGTATGATCAACCATTGACTGTGGGTCTTTTATTTATTATCCGGTACAAAAAACATAAAAAGAGAAATTGGAGAGAATACAGTACGCAGCTATTTGTTTGGCACTAGGCTTCAGAATGAGCACCCCTACTAACGTACTCCTTGGTGAATCCAAATTGACCATGTTAGAACACAGAACAAAGATGCTACGTGCCAATTTTCTTCTAAAAGTTGTAAGTGTTAAGCAGTCAATTGTACGAGATACTATCAAAAAATATTTCTCACACTCTGTGCGCAAAATGCTATTTAGCTCCCTAAATTGCGGGAGCAAAATAGCACATTCTCTCCCTAGGGAGCAAAATAAATATACCCGGGAGCCAAATAGATTTCTCGCATACTGTGGGCAAAATACTATTTTGCTCCCTATATCGCGGGAGCAAAATAGCACTCCCTCGTATGAGAAAATAGTATGTGCAACGTGGGAGAATAGGTATTTGTAGACTCGTGCGAGATGCCGTCCTCGCTTCGCTCGGGCGTCAAACTCACACTCATCGGCAAACACCTATTTTGCTCCCTAGTTGCACAATCTACTATTACCTAATATAATACATGATCGTAAGAAAAAAAACTAAAATACTAAATGACTGCATCTTGAGAATTGTTAGTATTGAACATCTAATTGACTGTGATTCTCTTCCCACACTGTATAATTTTGAACACGAGGTAATGAAAATACCAATTCCGATTAATCTTGAGATAGGAAGAAAACTTAAGAAGAGCTTAAACCCAAACGAAACCTTTAATCAAATTTTTAATGACTCTGACTCCTTGAAATTGTTTACTGATGGTAGCAAGAGTGATATAGGTCTAGCGGTAGACAGCGCGTGTGTTTCTACTGAAATCAATATTATTCACAAAAAAAGTATAATTTGTAAAGCATCTTTTTATACTGCGGAATGTATGGCTATTTCGGATGCCATGGGCAATTGGACATAGCATTGAATAATAAGAATCGTAATATTAATATTTTTACCGACTCGCTAAGTGTTGTAATAGCTTCAAAATAAAGTTGACAACAACCAATACATACTAAAAATACGTAGTAAATACAGTAGATTTGTTAATGAAAGAACAAACAATGTGGATGTTACAATCTTCTGGATACCTGCACATGTTGGCATTATGGGCAACGAGTTAGCCGATCAACAAGCAAAATTATCTACGGAGCAGCATCACACGACCAAAACTATACCGTAGACTGATTTCAAGGCAAAGTTCAAAAAATTGACGGCAAACGAAACAAATAAAATAACAAATAATCGAGGTAAAGATAAAGGTCAATACTATTTTCAGAATTACTACTGTCAATCTCCAAAACCTTAGTATACTAAACAATCTATTAGTCGTGAACTTATTGCTACTATTTGCAGATGTCGAAGCAATCATATAAATTTAAATGCAATTTCATATCAAATCATTCCTAAGATTACCGGATATAAAGGTAATGCGCTTAGTTTTTAAGTTCACAAACAAATGTAATATTAAACTGTAAAACACGCAACGTCTATACGTATACAATGTATTCGAACACATGCGTATTTTCATAAAAAATGTTCTTGGTTTCTTCTTTCTGTAAATTTATGAAGCCATATAGCCCCTCTACTAAGTAGTTTAAAGAATTAAAAATTGGCAATTGCATTTGAATGGAGGGAAGGATGCAAAAATCATAAATGAATTCATATAAAAATGCTTCGCAATCGACTTTTGAAATGTTTACAGGAATTAGCTCTGGGTTATCATGCGGATGTCAGGCATTCGAATGTCTCAAGGGGAATGTATGTGACGTTCCAAAGTTTATATATATATATATATATATATATATGGCAATAAGAACGTGAATTTCAACAATTTATTGTATAAAAACCAAATCCCATTGGATAAAACGCTGAAACACGTATATTTTTATTTTCGCCCTAGAAAAGGAACAAAAATTGTCGTTAAAATTAGTGACCCCTCCGACCGTGGTTTTCCCTTAGTTGCAAGTCAATCGGACGTTAGGCAAAATTTTCCCTAAAATCTGTGCAATACATTAACGAAACAAATTGTTTTAACCCCCCTGTGAGCCAGGACGAGTATACTCGTCCAAACTACATTGTTCCCTTATGGAAAAAAAACTGGTGCACAGGAGGGTTAATTAAGAATAATTTTAAAATTGAGATCAGATTCGAAACCAGTAACTTACTAAATACTGAACAAATATTTAATTCAGTTGTAAATACTATTCATTTCCTAGCCAACGAAACTGAGAATTTTACACATAAAAAAATATCGGCAAAAAAGGTGAGCCATTTTGAATACTCTATGCATAAGTAAAAGCATTGAATAACGAATGTGCTATTTATAAACTTTTATAATAAACTTCTTATGCACTTTGAATACATATTCGAAACGATAAAAATCCCATCTGCATTGACCGCATTTATTTTCTAGAATATTAATAATAAATCTAACAGATATAAATTTAACGTAGATCCATTTAAAAATTATTATAATTAACGGCTTAAACCTACAAATTGCATTAGATAATAAATTGCCATAGTTTAAAAATTTCTAAACATTTCAAATACCTTGCGTCGTAATCGCTCGGATTCTCAAAATGCTAAGCCTTGGCGAAACATTTATAATCTCAACTAGTAATGAAATTAACAACGAAAAAAGGTAAAAAGAACAAAAATTATATTCATAAATATAAAGTTAATACAATTTCGATTTAACAGTTACTTGGAATAGACTGGAAAATGAATATGATTTGTTAGCAGGCAATTATAATAAATCTAAGCAAGAAAGAAAAAGGCAAATAATATAAAATGTATATAGACATGTAAAAATATAAAAAAATAATTAAAAATTAAAAAGATATTGTAACGTTCACGAGAACTTTACAGGTCTCCTTCGGGCCGTTTACAATAATGTATTATTTTTTTTATATATATATAGCTAATTAGAATAACAATACTTTTGTTTAGCGTATATAGAGCACGAGACAAGGCAATTCAACACTGCGTAGAGAGAAAGAGAGAGAGAAGCCGTGAACGTACCCTCTAATAGGTCCGCGAAATCACGTGATGCGCGAAACTGTCCCCTCACGGTTAATTACCGAAAGTTCAGGCAGATGAGCGACGAACACGCTAGGTATGAGCTCCTTAATAGCGACACGCGTATATTATTTTGTTTTTCTGGCAGACCTTTGCAAAAATCGCGCCACAAAAAAAACTTGTGTATCGGTTGTGCCACTATTGTGCGGATTCAGGACTGTCGTGAGGATTAAAAAATGGATTTCCCGAAACATGTAAGTACACGGAAAGCTCGAAAAAGCATCTTTTACTATTTCCGACATGAGTGTCTGCTGTTCGGGCGAATCCGAACGCAAACTCAGCCGCTCGTCGTGTTTACTCGTGAGCCAATCGTGTTTCGGCAGGAGCTTTCGGTTTTCTCGACAGCACTCTTTAATGTCTAAACACGAACGCCCCCCACAAGAACTAGTCCTGCGCGCGGAGTACTCTCTCCTGTCAGAACTTGAATCATTCTGGCGCGAACAGGAAATATTACGCACGCGGTGTTTTGAAATCGTTACTTGTACGTGAAGTGATATTATATTGTGACGTGCAGTGAGGCAAAACAAATTGTGAGTAAAATTTGATTCAATATGTTTGTTATGTATGCACAGAAAATATATTCGCACGATTTGAGGAATATAACATCAAAATGCAGCAAGATAATAGTGTTTTTCCGTTTGTTACATGTAATTTTTTTTGTATTTTTTTTTTATTTTTATTTTTGTTTTAGGTTTTCTCTCATTTTTCTGTACTGTTTGGCATCAATCAGTTGCTTCTAAGGCATCGTAAAAGATGATTCAAAATAGCACAGAAAATGGACTAAGATAAACTTTGGGGCAAACAAACCAAAAATTAATTTTTTATTGTAAAAGCAACCGATGAATACCAAACTAATCGTATTATAAAATTACAATTTGAATTTGTAACGTTGATAATATTTTTTATTATAAATTATAACGAATTGATGTTGTATTCCTTTTTAGCTTCATTTTGGGATATTCGATTTGGAAGGAAAATTACATGAGAATTTTTTGGAAGGACTTGAGACCTTTTAGAAAGGAATTTTTCAGGAATTGTATAGAAAATTCAATTATTCGCAAATTATATAGCTGGAAAAACACAGTAAAACTTATGTAATAAGAATTCGCAATAATCGGAGTACCTGAAGTAATATCCTTCGTTACCTTTACGTACTTTATCAATTTATGATTTTTTATTATAAACTGTTATAATTTTTTAAAACTGTAAAAATGTATTAATGTAATTTGAAATAAAACGATTCATGAGCGACTTAATTTGACATAGATTTCAACTCCAAAAGAGCACAAATAGTACATGTTTGTTACTAAATCTGAAATATTTTATTAGAAAAATTACCATGAAATAATAGTATATTAGTGTTAATATTATTATAAATTTTTTTATTGGCAATGGCGGCATAACGTCAACGGAAGGTATAAAATATGATTCACAATTATCAATTTTATATTATTTAATGTTACATTAAGTACTTATTGCTGTTTATGAATAATACAGATCGTTTTACTATTTTCATTTTACTATTTTAATAACGTAACGCATTATAAAAGATTTTATATTTGCAGTTCTTTACTTAATACTAAATGCAATGTTCAAATTCATCTCATCGGTATGTATTGTAATCCAAAAATTAAAAAAAAAATAGAAAAACAATCACATGCAACAAACGGAAAAACACTATTATCTTGCTGCATTTTAATGTTATATTCCTCAAATCGTGCGAATATATTTTCTGTGCATACATAACAAACATATTGAATCAAATTTTAATCACAATTTGTTTTGCCTCACTGCACGTCACAATATAATATCACTTCACGTACAAGTAACGATTTCAAAACACCGCGTGCGTAATATTTCCTGTTCTCGCCAGAATGATTAAAGTTCTGACAGGAGAGAGTACTGCGCGCGCAGAACTAGTTCTTGTTGGGGGCGTTCGTGTTTAGACAGTAAAGAGTGCTGTCGAGAAAACCGAAAGCTCCTGCCGAAACACGATTGGCTCACGAGTAAACACGACGAGCGGCTAAGTTTGCGTTCGGATTCGCCCGAACAGCGCAGACACTCATGTCGGAAATAGTAAAAGATGCTTTTTCGAGCTCTCCGTGTACCGGCCTCCGATAAGTCTCTCTCTCTCGCGGGAAATTCGCCTCCTATCTCGTTTCGCCGTTTGGTTTTTTTTTGTATTATTAACTGTTGAGTTTGTACCATTGCGTAGCACCTCTATTATACTTTCTATGGCGCACCTTCCCTCTCCGCTATTCTGCTTCGCGCCGCCGCCGCGCTGTTGAGCCGGCCCTGTTCAGTTCTTTACGATAAAAAAAAAAAAAGAAAAAAAAGCGTGTCGACACAAAAATGGCGGAAACAACGAACGGCGACGCCGGTAAGTGCACATGTGTGTGGTACTTTGTGAGAAGGAATGATAAGTAAAGATGAGGTAATGAAAACGATTTCATTCCTTATCCAAAGTGAAAAACGATCGTGACTGAAGACGTGTGTGTAACTGAAAGTGATAGGGGGGACAGATAAAAAGAACAAAGGCACGTAAGTTTGCATGAGCATGCCTTATACATGTACATGTGGCCAAGTATACGAAGGGAAATAATGTTCAATGGAAAGAAAAGTAAAGCCTTTTGTATAAAAAGACAATAAATAATTAAAGTCATGAAAAGAAACCAAATAAATTGGAAACGTGTATAAATAAGTTTTGAGAAAGAGAGAGAAGGGGATAGAGAGTCGCGAAATGGCACGAAGCGTGTTTGAGCCTGCGCGTGCGCCTGGGCGCTCGACAATGGGCGAATTCTGTCTTTGTTTTCCCTTCGGGAACTGTTGTTGGTGCCTTGTGTGCGCGTTCGGGCGGACGCGGGCTACACTGAGTATTATAAAAGTAAAATTTGTTTTCAACACTTACACAAACTTTTATTCAATTTGATGTTCGTGTTGTCGCTTCTCTGTCTCTGCCTTTCATAACAACTTCGGTCGAATGTTTTTAAATTAAAATTTATTAAATTAAAAAGTCCTATGGATTGAGATTACTGAAACGATAATTAAAACTTATATAAAATCGAACAAAGATGTTTTGAGGTTATGTGGAATGTTTGACGTTGAAAATTAAAGGTTTAATATTTATTAACGAAGTATGACATTTTCTTTCTTGACTTTGGGTAACAACAGCTGTACAAAGAAAATAAAAATTAGAAGCGCTCAAATGAAATACTTTTAGTACTTTGATTAATTACAAATTTTCCATTATCTAGATAATCATGAACAAATATTCAGGACATTTATAAAAAGAAATGCTGAAGCATTTGGCGTAGACAAAAACCATAAAGATGAGAAACTAGGTCTCCTGATTGAAGACGAGACTGTTACATTTGTATTGGAAAAAGCTGAGTATGTGACAGGTGTGTTATATCAATTTCCTATATAAACCCATAAACACCGGTGTTTTTAAAAATAATTATTATTGAATTATCTGAACTATGCGACAAATCTATTTAATACATCGATTTTATTCACGAAATTTATTAAGTTTAAAGGCACCGATTCTCTGTTGGGTCATTCAGGTTCGTTTTGAATGTGTTCTTCGAAACTGGCCTTTGTGACTAAGATTACAGAAGAAACACTCTTGTGTTCGGAGTGTGGAAACTGTAGTCTGTTTCGATTTGATTATGCTTGTGTTCGGCTAATCAAGTCAAAAGCACAGCCTGGTGGATACCTCATAATATATGTTGCTTACAGAAAAAGAGCATATAACCGAAGAAGAGTGGAATTCGTTACTGTATAAGAAAAGGATGTGCAATACAGGAAATGTTTTAATTGAGGTATTTCAAGGCGAAATCCAACAGAAAGAGAAGGATCTCCCTGTTCTTTCTGATGATACACTTGGATTGGAAAATTCATTGACCACTCAGTCGCATAAAAACTCGTCCGTGAGTCAACCGCATTACAAGCATGCAGAAAATAGTAGTGTGTTCCAAGGAGGAATGAAAGACACAGGTAAACATAATTTAGATTTAATTGTATACATCTGAAACAAGTTCTGTTCATTTAGTTAAGCGAAAATGCTTAAATTAATGATGTTGTAAATTGATCCTTCTACCGCTGATTAAGCCTGTTGAGATAGTCCTATTAAGATGAGTTCCATTGTTTTTGATCCTTTAAGATGTATTAAGATGAGTTAAGATGAGTTGTGCAATTCTTAATTGTGTTTTGCATTTAAAGATGAGTTAATGCTAGCGCTTAAGATGAGATAAGAGCCTGTAATCATGGTGTCTGATATTTGCAAGTGGAAATCAAAGCAAAGGACGAGGCGTGTCAGCGGAGCTGCTAGAAACTGTTAAAGACTGTTGTGCAGCAACTTCATCCGTGATGAAGAAGCAAAAACATGTGTTGAAAACCACAATGGAAGCCATTAGTTCATCCAAAATCAATAATTTGAAAATCGAAGCTCACCTCGCTAGATTGGTTGAAATAAACGAACAAATGATTACTCAACAAGAAAAAGGAAATGTTCTGATGAGAAATTTGTACGTTACTTGCGAAAATGAGGTGAAGAAATCCGCAACTGAAAGAAAACAGCAATATGAAGAGTTTGTAAACACGATGGATGATTTTAGGCGACAAATACAGACCTATTTTGAAGGGAATGAAGATGATTTTGAAGATTATGATCGATCAGAGATTGACCAGTCCCGAAATGCACAGCTTGATCGAGGAAAGTGCTTGTCGGCAACCGAGTCCGATCAATATAAACAACCTGATGATGTGAGTAATAAATCTACACCTGAGGTAAATACACCTACTCAAGATGAGTTCATAAAGTCCATAGTTGTCTCCGAACTAAGTAAATTCGGAATCAATGATAAAAATAAAGAGAAAGAATATTTTACGTCTACTTTAAAGAGTGCAATCAAAGAAACGATAAATATTCAATTAGTCAATAGTAATTCAACTAACGTGAAAAGAGATTACAAATTATGTAGAAACACGAAATTTGAACACTTTTATGATTTCTTAACTTCCGAATTAAGGTCAAAGGGCTTGTTGTACGTTTTAGAGGAAAAAGAAAGTAATCTGGTTAATCTTGAAACAGAAGTAATGGAAAAACATAAACATGAAGTTCGTGATATAATAATAAACAGACTCGACGAAAAGTATCACTCTAGCGTATTGAAAATTAAAGATCCGGTAGAATTAATTAGATCCATAAGAGAGTTCAAAGTTTCTGAAACTAACATAAATCCATCTACAGTTAGACAAAGATTGCACTCTTTACGGTATAATGAAAGGAAAGAAAAAGCGATTGAATTTATAAAAAGATTTGAAGAGACTGTAAATTTATATGAAAACATTCCCGGAGAGAAATCTCTTTCGGATGCCGAGAAAAGAGATGCATTTTACGGAGCCATCAGATGTGCTGTTCCTCAGGTGCAAGAAATGGAATTTCTGAGTAAAAATAGCGCTGGTCAAAGTCTCTCATATGAAAAGTTAAAACTGTTTATTATCCAGAGAGAGGCTGATAACTTTCAAGATGAGAGTTCTATCCAGAAATCGAGTGCTCTGATTGTACAAGTCAGGTGTTTCAAATGTCACAGAAATGGACACAAAGCAGAAAATTGTGACGCGAAAGAAGGGGAAAGAATGTGTTACAATTGTAACAAATTAACCAGCAGTCACCTGGCTTTTAATTGTCCTAATCAACCACGAAGTCGAGGGGGAAGTCGATTCAGAAGCTCCAGAACCCGATCTCGAGGACGAGGCTTTGGGAGAGCAGTGCCTGGAAACAATTATCAAGTGGACACACAGAGTAATAGTGACAGGCGACCCACTAAGCGTCCGTTGAGCAATGATAACTTCAACCCCAAACGTCCTAAGTCAGATAGAACCACCAATAACCCTTATAATGAAGGTCCAAAAAGGCAAGTCTTACAGAAGAGAGGTTCTTACAAAAGGGGAACAGGTAAGTTTTTTTTAACGTACTCTCCATCAAAGAAACCTTTTGATAGAAATAAAGTGTTGGTTAGATTTTTAGCCGACTCTGGTGCGACTGAACATCTGACCAACTCGAAAATTATCTTTAGAAATTTTGATGCAAATGATAAAAGAATCTTAAGATGTGCAAATGGGAGCCCTTCAGCGGATATGAGAACGGAGGGAGTAGGCAATATTGAAATTAAAATTAATGATGAGAGTTCATTAGAACTGTACGATGTGTTGTGTGCCGAATCACTTTCTGAAAATCTGCTTTCTCTCCGGAAGTTTGCTGAGGCTGGGCTTAGTATTTATCTTGATAATGAAAAAATTGATATTTTCGATCCGATTTCGAACGATTCCTTTATAACGGGTGTTTATCAAAAACCTTTCTGGGTAATTGAATGTGAAATCAATAGAAATACGATCAGTGGTCTAAATCGCGATAAATTCAATAAGGGCATTGTTGCCGACATGAGATCTATGAGTGGTGTAGATAAGACTCATGCAATGTTCACTACTCGTAGTGTATCTGCGAAGGAAAAATTAAAACAAATTGAATCTGATAACATAAGTTTGTTTGATGACAAAGAATCGCATGAAGATGAGAAAAATTTCAATCTAAACGAACTAGTTGAAAAATCTGAAGAAGTGAAACAAAATTCTGACCAAAATAAAGACGAGTTAAAACTGCACACTGATGAAAAAGTCCTTGTGCCAGCTGATGACCAAACCAACCCTGAAGGCTATTCTGATAAACTAAAGATATTCGAACATTCTCGCTTCGATACAACTATTTGGGATAGAAAATTCTCTGAGTTTTCCGAAGTTGAAACGATTGAAGATGAGTCTCCTTTTAATTCAAACAATAGTAAGTTTATTAAAAATAATAAAGCTATGCTGTGGCATGTTAGGATGGGCCATGCCTCAGTAGGTTATTTAAGAACATTACAAAAGCTATTTCCCAAAAACAAAAGTTTGCAAGATGTAGTGTTTGACAATTCCATCCTGGATTGTGAAATTTGCATGATAGCCAAAATAAAGAAGCAACCCTTTTCTTCAACTAGAAGTCGTGCTACTCAACCGCTGCAAATAGTTCATTCTGACACTATGGGTCCGATAACGCCGGCCACATTTCCAAAAGGATATCGATTTATTTCGGTATTTATTGATGATAAAACTAGACTGGCTATGGCTTATCCAATGAGAGCCAAAAGCGATACTGGAGAATGTTTGGAAGCGTTTATCAGAAGTGCTAAAAACTTGTTGGGCAGAGATGCCAAATTTTGTTATCTGAGGTCCGATAAAGGTAGAGAGTTTATTGGAGGTAACACAGAGGAGGTTTTGGAGCGATTAGGTGCTGAACATCAACATTCGAGCCCTGAAACTCCTGAACACAATGGTGTGGCTGAAAGGTTCAACCAAACCATTCAAAACAAGGTCCGAGCATATATGTTTGATTCGAAATTACCCACCAGTATGTGGGATCTAGCTCTTGCGTCATCTGTATATGCATACAATCGAACTCCTCACCGGTCAATCAATTTTAAAATTCCCATTCAGGAATTTGCTCCTCATCACCATTTTGATATGAATCAACTAAAACGTTTCGGCTCTCTAGCTTCCATGAAAACTCAGAGAAAAATGGGACCTAAGTTTGGTCGAGTAGGTAAGAAAGTCATATTGGTTGGTTATACTCCTACCGGCTATCAACTTTATCAACCTGATGAAAGAAAGTTTTATGAGAGCCGAGATGTAAGGTTTAATGAAAAATTGGTGTTCGGTGATGTATGGAAGAAAATTGATGTAAAAGATTCGTCAATTGCTGAAGATGTGGTTGATAAAGAAAGTTGGTTTGTAAATTTTGAAAAAGAGTTCGAGAAGACTACTGAAGATGAGATTTCTAAAGAAATTACAGATAAGACCAATAAGAGAAAACTTTCGGAAACGGAGGGAGTAATTAAGCCAAAAAGAGGTAGACCAATCAAACATAAAAGGCCGGTGGAATTGGAAAAGAAAGATAAAACCAATGAAGATATTGGTGATTCTGTAAAAGTACATCTGGTATCTACCGATGTGGAACTCGACGAACGAGAAGAACCTGAAGAAGTGTTGAAAACTGCTGATGAAACTTATCACATTTTATTGGCTAACATTAACAATGATCCAGTATCTTACAAAGATGCGATGCAGTCGCAAGAATCGAAGTTCTGGAAAGAAGCTGTTGACGTAGAAATCAATGCCATGAAAGAAAATAAAGTTTTTAAGTTCGTTGAAAGACCTGCTATGATGGAAGATGGAAACGAGGCTTATACTGTCGATTCGAGATGGGTGTTTAAAAGAAAATTTAAACAAGATGAAAACATTAAATATCGTGCAAGGTTAGTTACTCGTGGCTTCAAAGATAAGAGAACATATGACATAAAAGAAACCTATGCACCAGTTTCTCGGTTACCCTTAGAATGTTCTTGTCGATAATTAATAAAAATGACTTTACAGCTTATCAACTTGATGTTAAAACTGCCTTCTTGAATGGTACTCTGGAAAATGAATTATACATGGAAATTCCCGACGGAATTGAAGTGTCTGATGAGTTTAAAAATACTCACGTATGCAAACTGGAACGTGCCGTTTATGGATTGAGGGTAAGTCCTAAAAGATGGAACATAAGATTCACTGAAGCAGCAAACAAAATTGTACTGTTTGCCAACGACTGTGAACCCTGCTTGTTTAAATGGCAAAAAGATAAGAAATATGTTATTCTACTCTTATATGTGGATGACATTTTGTTGGCAGGTAATGACGAAAATAAAATAACTGAAATAAAGTCCCAGCTACAAGAAGAATTCAAAATGAAAGATCTCGGTGAACCAAAAGAATTCTTGGGTATAGAAATATTGCGAGACAGAGAAAACAAAGTAATGACTCTCAGTCAAGAAAAATATATATCTAAAATTTTAGAAAAATTTAAATTTCCCGGCATGTTTGCTCAAAGAACTCCCATGATCACGACACAAGCCAGAAATCGAGAAAGGCGTTTGAGAGAAGAATCTGACGATGAGGTACAAATTGAGAGTAACCTATCATCCTACACCTCTTATAGAGAAGTGGTAGGAAGCTTGCTTTACTTAGCTGGGGCTACACGTCCTGACCTCTCATACACAGTGAACGTTCTTAGTCGTCACCAAAACGATCCCTCTGAAAATGAATGGTCTATGGTAAAAAGAGTTTTAAGGTATCTAGTGGGGACTAAGAAACTAGGACTAGTTTATTTGGGAATTACAAACGATATGGAAGCTTTCTCAGACGCTAGTTTTGCTGATTGCAATAACTCACTGACTACATGTGGGCATTTAATCAAACTATTTGGTGATACCGTTGTCTGGAAAACCCAGAAACAAAGTTATGTGTCTCTGTCAACTTGTCAGGCCGAATATGTTGCGATGAGTTACGCCTGTCAAGATATTATAAGTTCGGAGAAGTCATTAAATGTGATAATTGACACAAGTTTCTGTCCGGTTACATTAAGATGTGATAATAAGGCAGCTGAGGTCTGTGCCAAAACCGATGGAGGAAACAAACTTAGGCACATGCCTGAAGTTAAAGAAAACTATGTTAAAGAATGTGTTAAAAGAAACATAGTTCAAATAAAGTGGATTCCTTCAAAAATGCAAATTGCTGATTTGCTAACAAAACCACTTTCATTTGAATTGCACAGAAAACTCGTTAATTTGATCGCTAATAGAAAAGATTGAATATTTAGTTAATAGTTATAATTACAGAATGTTATATTAATGTGATTGCGATTTTCAGGAAATCGACGTGGAACTGCGTGCTGATTTATGATGTAATATACGATAATAACCAAAAGAAAATTTATATAAACATGTTTTGTGGCATTAAACGAGAAACGGCAAATTATGAATGATCGAAACCTGCGCCACTACGTTACTCGAACTTATTTTGTTAAAAATCTAAATGTATTTTCCGTTTACTATTTCGATTTAGTTAAACCAGCGTTACTGTTGCCGAACGGCTTGCGTTAAATGTTTAATGTATTTGTATGAATATAATTTCGGTGGGAGGGAGTGTTGAGTTTGTACCATTGCGTAGCACCTCTATTATACTTTCTATGGCGCACCTTCCCTCTCCGCTATTCTGCTTCGCGCCGCCGCCGCGCTGTTGAGCCGGCCCTGTTCAGTTCTTTACGAACCTCGGCACCGTGCAGATGTTCCGGCATGAATAAATAAATAAAGTCTTTTATTCGTGAACGAAGGTCTCTGCTTTTATTAATAAAACCTAACATTAACTTATCTTAACATTTTACAAAATATATTTTAATATTATAAATTATTCGGGTTCCTTATTGCCTGGTAACTTTCGTTCTGATCCCGATCCCTCTCCGCGGTCGCGGATGCATTTTTCTGCGTACTGACGCCGGTCAGGGCTAATAGTTTTCTTTTTTTTTAGTCGGCGTGATGGTCGTGCGGGCTAAGGCGTCGGTCTTAGTCCGCCCGAACTGAACGTCGCGAAGGGCCCGAGTTCGAATCCCCGTCCTGCAATTTTCTCTGCTTATGTCCATTGTGGAATAACCGGGGAACTTTGCTGGGCGAGGGTACGAATTTGGGACCGCTGCCGACCCCCGTCGGCAGTTATCGGTACCGTCAGCGTCTTATCCGCGGTCGGTACGTCGTGGGTCTTATCTCGGATAAAGAGGGGGATAAGCCCCGCGTCGTACTCGCTAAGGCACAGACCGTCGAATCTGCTGGTGGTACCGATATTGGGGTAGGGGGGACTGGCTCTGGGTGGGTGTTGTGTGTGCCTATAGTTCTGTCTTGTAATGTCTGTCTCTGTCCTGTACCTCTCCACCCGAGAGCCGACCCGCAAACAGACATATTCGTCATTAACGCGGGGGAAAATTTCCTGTCCTTTTTGTCCCTTGCTTTCTTTTTTTTAACTTATCAATTTGCCGTTCTGGCAGAATTTAATTTCTTTTAGACAGATAATAGTTAACGTGATATATAAGACGTAAAGAAACGTTACAATATATATTATATATATATGGACCATTCCACCAAATATCGTCGGTTCAAAATTTTTTTTTTTTCCTTTCGTGGTTTTTCCAACTATGACTATAAAAAAGATATGCCGTTGTGGCGAGGTCCCGCGCCTCAGTTGAAAGCGCTATACACAATAAAACGATTTAACGTCGGAATTTTGAAATTTAATTTTAAAGAGTGTAAAAACGCCTTAAGAAAAGTGTCAAAATGGTTTTTGATGCAAGATTGCTATATTTTTTTTAAATTTGACATTTTTTTCAAACAGTTCGGAAAATTTCCGATCGAAAACATATTTTAGGCCTGTTTGCTCGTAAGCGGCACAGTTCACAAAAAAAAATAAAAAGATTTATTAGATTTTTTAGCATAGACCACCACCTTATTGACTTATACTTTACGCACGGAAAAGCTGTACGTAAACAATATTTCGGCACACGTGTGTATGTGTAAAGTTCTTTACGCATACGCACTTGTATCGAAAACTACTATTAAATAAAAGAAAAAAGATTCTGAAAATCGGCAAACTCCCTGCGGTGACAATCGGGAAATTTTGAAATAGTCAAAGGCAAAGGACGCCACTACAAATTTCAAAAACGGTATCGTCTATTGCAAGTCTGCAACTGACGAATTGCATTCAAATCCGAGTACATTTCAAAAAAACGATACGATACTTTATTTCAGCCATTTTAAATTAATGAAATGTATGTATACATGGGACATTCCACGTCAAACGAACACTGCTCTGCCCACAATTAAAAACAACCAAAAAATACGAATGAGGGCTCATTTTAGGGCTTAAAGTCCATAGTTTAAGGTCCATAGAGCTTAAGGTCCATACTTTCGAATACCGAGTGCGCATTTGCAAAAATCCAAAATGGCCGCTCCAATATGGCGTCCGGAAGCTCTTAATTTGTTGGAAAAAAAAATTTGTTTAAATCGTTTCAGGTGTTTCAGAGTTTTGGTTCATGTCGTGATTGTTTGGTGATTGTCCATGATATTTCAAACAAAAAAGTCCTGTACCAAAATTGGATCTCAGTTTCAGAATTTGAGTGACGGGCCATTGAAATTTAAAAAAAAAGACTTTTTGTGCAATAACTCGGCTCGCTTTTAAGTTGGTTCAATGAGGGATCATTTTTAAACTTTTTTAAGCCCTACAATCAATCCGCACGAGCATATATAAATATATAGTCGTATTTTGCAAGTTAAATGCAAAAAAAAATAGAAAAACAACACGTTTTTTCAAGATGGCTGCCAGAATATATTCGGGCGCTAATTTCTACTATCATATTTGTTTTCTGGAGGCAAAAAATACATTAAATACACATCTTGTATTTCATAATTTCAAACACGTGTAACTTCCGAAGGTTTGCCGCAATTTGATTTTACGGATTGAAAAATACTTAGACATAAATGCCTCCTAACTAAAATGAGACGTATGTATAACGATGCGTAGAAAAGGTACTGTTTTGAAAGATTAGTTGCTATGGAACTAAAGATTATATTTAATAATAAAACCATTTTGTGAGTTCTTATCAAGATGCCGTAATGCCACTTCCGATAATGGAATACTCATGTTTCGAAAAATGATTATATCTGCCCTTCGATTCTAGATATGCTTCAATGACTTCTGACTTATCATTGATTTCGACTTTCTCCAACATAGCAATATTACTTAAAAAATGTATCATGAGTTGGTCAAATAAACTGTTTCTTTTATATATTATTGTTTTCTAACTTCACTTTATTTTGTTCTTCGAAGAAGTACCATGATGCCGCAATCCGAATATTGTATTGAGGCACATGAGTTATGAGCGTTGTAAGATGATTCATTTTATTATTTCTTTATTTTCGAAAAATGAGTAACAAGCTCGAGAGATACGAAACTCTAAAAATTTAACTCGGAACCTTTTGTTTGACGTAGAACCCACAGAAATTACCAAGTTTTTGGTAACATAGGACAGTTGATATGTAATGTAGGATCAGAAAAAATTATTTTTAAATTTCAAATAATCAAACAATTTTATTCTTGAAAAATTAAAGTATTTCAATACATATTCAATAGATCGATACAGAGCAATAAAATACATTCGTTAGATGCCGGGTAAAATGTTAACAATGTCATAATATCTGTAATATCGGTATTTTCAAATTTTCAAAAATTCTTAGAATCGATGTTTCAACCTCTAGGTGAAGTGTTCATGAAGAAATGTCTTGAGTTTGTAAGCATAAGCTTGTTCTTTACTATGAATTTTTTTTAGGACTTATTTATTTCATTGTAGAAAAAACAAATTTCGGAAATTCAAACACGTTTGTTTCTTGTGTTGAAACAACAATTTGCAGTTTATCTTCATACATTTTCTGCAAAACACACAATTCTCAATAATCCGAGCAAAAACCACTATCGAAATCGATATTTACGAATTTGCTATAACTTCTACAGCATTTCCCTCCTTCTCTTCAATATATTTACATTTTTGGTTTTTGTATTCTTATTCATCGTGCCCTTAAACAGCTTGACTTTATTCAAAAACCAGTCATACACAATTTTAGTGAATGAAATATCGTAATAACTAAGAATCAATTCGACAAAAAAGGTCGGAATAGAAATGCAGATATTTACAACTAAAAGTGCATTTAGTAACTGATATATGAGGAGCGCGTCTGTGTCATTGTTGTCATTTCGAAAAATAATGCTACGCTTTTCATAAGATTGAAATAATGGTATCGATTCAAACTGGTTTATTCTTTCGACAGCTATCTTATTTACGTATTGGCTAAAACCAACTTCGGTGTACAATAGGCGTAAATCGTTAATACGTTCGTAAAAAGGCGAATTCCGACCAAATTTAATGAAATCGAAGTTTATATGAAATTTATCGTAAATGTAACGGACCAGCTCCTTGTCGTAGTAAAAGTTAGAAAATCGACAAAAATTTCTTTCATGGTGTGATCTAAAATTAAACAAAAGTTCTTGTAGTGTAACAAGCCTTCTATTATGAATTCATGTGATGGAATGAACGGGATGTTAATTGCTTTTTTTGAGAATTTAATAAAAGTAGAGTCATTTTTATCCATTTGCGTATGGTATATTAATGCGATTTCTGAAAAATCAACAAAAGTTAGTGCACCATCAACAACATCTTCCAAAGTATGAAAGTCAATTATAAGGTGCTCATTAGTATTCACTTGGATTAAATTGCCTAACACATCTGTCGAATAAATGAATGATTCGATGACTAAGCAGGTGAAGATGAGTCTTTCTATAAATATCTTTGGGCTCCAACGTACACCCATACCGAGGAATATATCCCACATGGTCATAATCCGCCACTCGCTAATAGGCAAACTTATTATTGGCGATATAATCTTAAGAAATATTGCAATCAACAAACTGAGAATCAAAAACGGAACTCCACTGAGCGCAACTTGAATTTCAGATCTATACGTGAGAGGCACAGCCATACAATATCCTCTCAACAAGACCAACTTCCTTATTAAAAAAATGTCTATAATTTTTCGAGGGGCTTCGATGCGATGAATACGAATCTGGCTACATCGCGTCCATCACGTCCAGATGTTAACATATCCCAACAGATAAATGTAAAAATAAAAAGGGATAGAGAGAGAGAGAGAGAGAGAGAGAGAACTTCAATGAAAAGACATGAAATAATCCTGGAATTATAGAAAGAAAGTTATTATACCGTTTAATAAACTTACAAATACGCATATCATATAGTTATATCATATGTTAGACGTATGCTTATACATCTAAACGCTTGTGTATATAATCGCTCGGACAATGTCACTTCGATAGAAAACCCTGATACAAAAACCTCGTAAGTCCTACAATACTAGCGAGGTGGAAACATACAGTAGCGCGTCCATCTATTCGTAGTTCCGCGAAAGTATACCCGCGATAATTTTAACATAGGAGCACCGTCTAAACTGTAAAAAAAAATCGTG
The DNA here is from genome assembly GCA_030407085.1 of Trichopria drosophilae. NCBI lineage: Eukaryota > Metazoa > Arthropoda > Insecta > Hymenoptera > Diapriidae > Trichopria > Trichopria drosophilae. The sequence continues at coordinate 197,980,966 of CM059582.1, forward strand.
TAAAATTACAGTTGAGAATGGGCTCGAAAATTACCCACTTTCAACGCAGTGAATTTACTATGTGGAACACAGTAACTTTCCCTAAATCTTGTAATATATTACTCGTTTGTAAAATTACCACGTCCAACGTAGGTTCGAAAAATTACCTACGTTTGACGTAGTAAAAGTACAACAGTCTAGTATTTTCCCTATACTCGACGTCGTAAATTTACAATGCGGCGGTAAACCTCTAACCTCACTTCGGTAAAATTTCAACGCTCAACGTAGTGTTATTACCAAATTTTCATGATTGAAAATGACCATTGCATTGTAAATTTCATTTTCATTTTTTACAGTGTAGGCATTAGCAGCAACACGTCGCGACCATTATCGGTGAAAGTGCAAATGAGGGTAGAGAGAGGGGCAAGGAGGTGTCGCAATGCAAGTGGTCTGAAAAGTATAGAAAAAGTCAATAATGTCAATACGCTACAACGTAACGTTACCACACAAAAATTTCATAGTCCGCTTAACTAAATTATTTTTACAAAATTATTACTGATACGTTAGTTATTTGTGAAACACATTCATAATTGTACCAACTAAATAATTCGTCTCCACTTGGTAGCTTTGCCATTCAATAATTGCAAATTATCAATTAATTACAGTGATATGAAATGAAAATAAAAAATAAAAAAAAAAATTGAAGGAAACATGTCAATTTGTTCCGCCGACTAATCGCTTAGAAATACTGAACCATTTTAACTAAATTATTTTGTCAGAATAGGTATTTCATTTTTATTACGTTTACTAAATTTTTATTGGAATAACTTCATTCAGTTATCTCAACCAGATCGGAATGTAAGTAAACTGGTTTAGTTGTCTTCACTACATTTTTTTTACAGTGTAGGTATATTATGTAATTTGACGCACTGGTCACGGAGATCAGTTCACTGAAAGTTTCACTAAATATTCTGGAGAAAATTAGCAATAAGGTCACTTTCAAGGTCAACATTTAAAAAAACAATTTTTTTTTCATTCTTATTTTAAAATATACGAAGCAAAGCGAAAAATGTTTGAAAAGGAAAAGATATAGAATGAATTAAATTCTTTACAAAGAAGGTCAGATGTTTTTTTTAGAGAATATCAACGGTAGTTCTGTAACCAGAAGTGAACTTAAGAATAATGAAATTAAATTGTTCTCTCCATCCTTTCCATCATTGTAGTTAGGTTTGCCTGCAGATGAGGTTGCGACACTCCACGTCTCCCAGTGTGAAAATGAATTTGTCTTTATTTATAAGGTGTTAAACAGGGGTACTGTTATTACGTAAAATTTATTACATACGAAAATATATATAGAATATTTTACAGACAAATGGACTAAATATAATTTGTAAACATTGCATCGTGTTTTGATGAACCGAGGCACAACTTTAGTGCGGTTGCAAGATATTCGCTTAATACTAAAAGAAAGACAATGCCCTAAGAATAAAATTGAAGCTATTATATAAAGACAGTTTAGTCTGTGATGAATTTATGTGTCGAAACAGTGGTAAATATAACCATTCTAAAAGTGAGGGGGGGGGGGGATAGTGGGTTTCATAACGGCGCTGGTTGGCCGGCCGATTCCCCGTTAAGCCGATGGATTTCAAATAGCACGCCGCCGGCGGATGAGTGCCAATGCAAAATAGTCGATTTTGACATAAAAATGCATTTAAATAAATAAAATAAATAAAATAAGTAAAATAAAGAAAATATAGGAAATAAATAGTATAAAATAAATAAAATAAAATGAACAAAATAAAAAAAGAAACATAATCGGGTGAGGATGCGAACCTCAAACTTCTACTTCACCAGTCAAAGACCGCAGCAACTGAGTCAACGAGATTGACATGTAAACTGTGGAGTATTTGTCGCATTTCATCATCGGACAACCGGATAAATTTTTCTATATTATTATTAAGCAATTAAAGTAATTTACTTTCACATTTCCGTGTGTGACATAACCTTCACATTGTATTTTTTAACAAAATATTGTTTTTAACATTTGTTGATTGGAGTTTGGAATTAAATACAAAATGTAACAAAAATGTTCGCTGTGATAAAAAGTGAATTTGTAACGAATAATTGAGTATATAAGATAAAAAATTCGTTATTATTTTCATAAAGATTTTATAAATATAACATTAATAATAAAATATAATTGTAAAAATCATTATAATAACATCATAATGTATTTTAAAAAAATTAAATACAAAATGTAACAAAAATGTTCGCTGTGATAAAAAGTGAATTTGTAACGAATAAGTGAGTATATAAGATAAAAAATTCGTTATTATTTTCATAAAGATTTTATAAATATAACATTAATAATAAAATATAATTGTAAAAATCATTATAATAACATCATAATGTATTTTAAAAAAATTATTTTCCTGTCTTACATCATACGTCACAATGTACCCCAGACTATAAATTACTACCTACCACACCTGACCCTACAGGTATGCACAATCTACACATAATAATATTACTTAATTGAAACCTAACAGTCCCTATTGATGCTTTCTGCTCGATCGGCTTTTCGTTCAAAAAACGACGTCGAATCAAGTCACTAGTATCACTAATAACAAACATATTTCCCCTAAGATGTTGTTCCGTTTATTTAAAATAACGAGAAAAAAATTAGAAGGAAATCAACACATTCATCTCAGTAAAATGAACAAAATATAAAACTCTGCTTACAGCTCTGCCTGCAACCCACACATTGGTACAAAAAACATTTTCGCACATGCGTAGACTAATATTTTATGTTGCAATTATGTGTAAAATGCGCCAGAAGAAAGTGAAAAATGCGTAAAATAGCATTTTACGCACACTGTAACATAATAGTTACTATTACCGAGTTTCTTAGGAATCCAGAACTCGGTTTAGACGACGGCAGAATTCCGGTTTCACACACTCTGCACTCATTATTTGAGTTGATTCGGAACATTCACTCTGGTACATTTTCGTGAAATTTATAATGTTCAAAAATATCAAATGACTTCCGTAGAGCCTAATAAAACAACCCAGACGTGTCCAAGATTACCGGCCATTAGTCATAGACTGTCTGAAAGTGAAAATCCAACTAAGGATGGCAACAGTCCACTCCCGAACGATAGTTATCTCAGGCTGCCCGTATAAATATAATCCTTTAACTACCTGTATGATATGTCATTCAAATGCATCCTTACCGAGTTTCCTCAGTTCCATCCACTTCGAATATCTATTTTACAGAATATCTTGGAACCTCTGAGTCTGTTAGTTCCAAAGATAATTTTTGTATTAGGATTAGCAATATATCTTTGCATTTTAGCATAATACTAGAAAACCATACAACTGTACCAGGCGTTTAAAATTTATGTGTTTGACTGCTTATTTGGCGGACTCATTAGTAGTCAGACACTCAACTTCGGTTCTTCTTAAATAATGTAATTTTGTTTACTGTACATGTCCTGTATTGGACTGTAAGGATTTCCTTCTTCACGAAACATTGTTTCCGAAATATGAGAAATAAGAAACGGAAAAAACAGGTTTGGACATTCCATCCAAAGGAGTATGGTGAATTAAAATATTGATAGATTAACCATTGCTATTGTAAAAAGAACTTTGCATATAAAACCGTTTCAATAGATATGGTCAATAGCAATCAACCACGTTGTTGGGGTATTTGCAATATATACCGATAAAAAAATTTAGGACTGCAATAATTTTTCCTATAATTTGTATACATTTTCTCTTAAACAAGATTCGTCTCTAATTATTATTTCAGGTAGTAAATTTTGTAAATTTTTTTGCAGCGGTTAACGCGCTGGACTACGAAGTCGTAGGTCGTGAGTTCGATCCCCGTCGGGTGAACAATTTTTCGATTTCGTTTTCAATCAGCAGCTCGCTGTTGGTAAGACGAGCCACGTTGTTTGTTGACGTTTCGAAAATATTGTTTATCTGGCGGAAATCGACTCATGACCGCTGCTGTACTTGGTGTAGGTTTCTGCAGTCCTACATTTCATACACAAATGTGAAGTATGGCGCCATCTTCTCAAGTCGATCTGCAGCTCTCGCAAAAATGTGTAATGACTCATAATGCAAAAATTCTGTAAAAAGGGCGATTCCGCCCGTTAAAATAATTAAAAAAAAAAAAAAAAAAAATTTATGTTTATGTAGGAAAACGAACAGTAATATCAGGAAATTTGAAAAGTTACACAATGTATTATTGGGTTCATTTTCATAATTTATATAAGCCTTAATATTTGGATGTATCAAAACATATTCCGCCGATTAGTTTCATGAATATAAATTTTTAGTCATTTAGTGGGATATTTTTTAAACCCAATGAACAAGAGAAAATGAAACATAGGGAAATAAATACACATGGGTAATTTTTTAATCAAACTTTTAAGTAGTATATTTACCAGACAAAAAATTAACAGGTCTTAAATTGAGGGAGTGGGTATCAAAAGGTATTTAACTATCTTTACAAGTCAAATACAAATCCAATATCGGGTGGTATGTAATATTTGTGGTATTATGAAATTAATCAATTCCTATACACTAGGAGTTTCGCCTCCACGGCATTCGATTTCGAAATTTGATGCACGCTCTATTGCGTGCGCAGTAATGATATTGCAATTCCACATTATTTGCTTAATGATTTTATCGGTTATGCACGTCGAGAAAATACCATCATAGACTGCATTACTGATTAAATGTAAGGGCCGGGGAACAAAGTTCTGAAAATCAAAACCCCCCGAAAGGCTAAAATTTCGATATTGCGTGAGTCCAAGGTATTTTAATTTGCTTTCTTTGTGTCAAATTTTCAAAGGCAGAGTGAAGAAAATCACGCTGTCATGTCGCCATGCTATATCGAAATTTTGGCCTTTCGGTGTGTTGGTTTTCGGAACTTTATTCCCCGGCCAATGTAAGTTGTGTAATTACCTAGTGAAAATTTATTACATGAATCGTAGGAATTACGAATATGCCTTCTCACGCAAAAATCATTGCTGCTTGTCAAATATCACAATTAAATATTGAACGTAATTTTAGAAGTAGTGGCAAGGTATTTTTTTAATACGAGGAAAATATACTAGATCATTTGGAATCACATCCTATATGGAATACTACACATATTTACGTATTCGCGTACACGGAAAAACTTTTGGGAGCGCTGCTCACCCAAACCGGGCGGGTAGCGCTCCCGCGGCACTTTTAACTTTTCAAATGATGATTAAAAATATAAGAGCGTAAAAATAAATCTTTTTCTGAATAAATATGGATTCATACAATCATTAAGAAAGTTTATGTTCTATTTTTAGACCATCAAATTACTTATATGGTTTATAAAGATCGTTAAACGCGTAAAAATCGGCACTTTTTCCATTTTAACGCTTACGTATCAAAAACAGAGCAAAATAGAGTAAAATTGCACTATGCTTTTCTGTAGAGCGTAAAATTTCCTACAAAAAAGTCAGTGGCAGCCCTAGTCTAATATTAATAGTTTAGCCAGAAATAACACTGGAACTTCAACTTGCAGTTTGATCGATACCCAATGTAAAATATTCGGAATATTCTGTTTAAATTCGTGTTTTCTTTCTGGCCAAACTATTAATGTTACACTATCGCTGCCGGTGACTTTTTTGTAGGAAATTTCACGCTCTACAGAAAAGCTTTAGTGCAATTTTACTCTTTTTTGCTCTGTTTTTGATACGGAAGCGTTAAAATGGGAAAAGTGCCGGTTTTTACGCTTTTAACGCTCTTTATAAACTATATAAGTAATTTGATAGTCTAAAAATATCGCATAAACTTTCTTAATAATAGTATGAATCGATATCTATTAAAAAAAAAATTTATCTTTACGCCCTTATATTTTTAATCATCATTTGAAAAATTAAAAGTGCTGCGGGAGGGCTGCCCGCCCGGTTTGGGTGAGCAGCGCTCCCAAAGGTTTTTCCGTGTATGCACGCACGCACGCATGCACGCATACACACAGTATACAATTTATTGGTACAATCGAAACTGTTTAAGTTATTTGAGCTCGAAGATGTTCATTTTTAGGCTAAGAAAGGCATGTTTTTTGATGATTTTTCATGAATATCTCCAAAAATACAAGTTTTAGCAAAAAATTATATACCAATCAAAATTGAAAGTAATGAAACAGCGAAGAGATTGGTTTTTTATTTTTTCTCCTTGAAGAACACTTCTCATTCTATGATATCGAAAATCGAACATTTCAACTTCAAACCGCGGGGAAATGACAAGTTTGTTTTTTTTAAACGTATACTACCTGTTTTAAAGTTTTTGAAAGGAGCTTTTAATTGAGCTTTGGTTGAAGTCGTTAGCATAAACATTGACAGAGTTATGGCGATTTTAAAATGATTTTCTTAGTTATTAGTAAAGCAAATCGGCAATAAAATGAATGCCCTTTTGGCCAAAGTGAAATTAAAAGCTATCCTTCTGCAATTTACTTTATTTAGTTATCAAGAATAGGTTCTAGAAGTTCGGCCGGTTTTAGATGACTCCAGGTCGAAAAATACTGGATATACTCTTGAAAGGTAAATTTAAATTTCATACAAAAATTAGCTTTCTTTAAAAAATCGCCAAAACTAACAAAGTTACGAAAGAAACACAACAATACGAAAAGTAGGCCTTTTTATGCTGAAAATATTAATTATTTAATTATTATTGTACGATTAAAAATGACTGAATTATAGCCATTTGAAGGTGACAACTACGCACGGAGACCCTCTTTCCTGAGCTGTTTAAACATGTGTAAATGAAAATGGAAGATCTATAACAAAAAATTGAAATGACAGGAGTCGAAGAGCTTGGAATTCTGAACGAAATGCCGTTTAGATTGTTTATCTCTAAAACGGAGAACCCGCGTTCTTGGAAAAACATTGCCCCTTTCCACGTTGCCCGGAACTATTCAGAGGGTTTACTATATTCAATAAATGATAAATTAAATCTCTTAATTTATTTTGACATTCATGATATTTTAAGATGATTTTAATATAACACGCCCGAATCTAGAATTTCACAATTATTTTCAATCAGGGCTGTTTTCTTTTTGGTCGAAAACATTTAATAGATGATAAATTATATAGACTTAAAATGGAAAACGGGGCGCAATAGAGGCAACAGAAATGACTCATTAATGAACAATAAGAAATGAGAAACTTATGTTTAAATGAACAATATGAAACGCTAGTTTAGACATGCTAGTCATTTCTGTTATCTCTATTGCGCCCCACGTTTTCCATTTTAAGTCTTACAAATACACGGAAAGAAACACGACCGAGTCCTGTCTACGCAGCACTGGTTACTGCGTGGCCGGTTCGCAAATACTTTTTATTTCAACTCGCTATAACTCGGCCAATTTTGAGAATTTTGAAACGAATAAAAAATGGAATTGTCCATTACAGTTTCCCAGATCTAGTGCAGAAAGAAAAAATTATATATCTTAATAAATCAAAAAGTTATTAATTTTTTAATGCAGAACTGCGAAATTTGTGTTTATAGACTCAGGCGCTTCGTCTATCGAGCGAATTTCAAGCATCCGAAAACTTTCAGCGAGAAAGTTGTTCATTATGGTATGAACAAATTTTCTGGAAAGTTTCATCTCAATTTCATTAATAGTTTTAAAATTAGATCTGGGAAACTATAATGAACAAGTTTATTTTTTATTCGTTTCAAAATTCTCAAAATTGACTGAGTTATAGCGAGTTGAAATAGAAAGTATTTGCGAACCGGCCACGCAGTAACCAGTGCTGCGTAGACAGGACTCAGTCGTGTTTCTTCCTTTCCGTGTATTTTATTTCCTAATAAAATGAAAAATTATTGCGTATTTATTTCGGCATGGTATTAGTGACCTGTGTGGATGGGAAATAGTTATTTTCGTATCAAGGGCGTAAAATGAACTTTTAGGCCCGCTGGCGATCAGCGTGGCGGATAATAGCCTCGAGGGTGTAAAAGTTTACGCCCGTGATACGAACACAATTTATTACGATTACGAAACAATCGGTGTGACAAGTTGGTAGATAAAAAGGTAATGTGTTATGCCGAGACGATTTTCGCACACCATCAGGTAGGGCGACAAAACTGCTCCTAAGATAGGATGGTTGAGACGATGTTAAAATCTGATAGGTTAATGTACCAAGGAAATACTTCTGACGTCCCTCAATACTTAACCAATTTGCCTTTCGCCAATTGATCGAATTAACAATTAATAACAAATTATAACGACAATGGCAAATTTCCAAAATGTTAGTAAGCTACCCTCTTCTTTATAACTATGAAATGCAGTGTTCATTAATTATTAAGAACTATATCACGAACAAATTAAACAAATACATTGATTTCTCGTGTTTTGTAATATCTAATATCAACCGTCGAGAGTCATGTATAATAATTATTCAATCACATATTGCAGTTACTAATGAACCTTTTTTTTTTGTTTATTATCTTATCAACCTACGATATCGCTCTTTATAGAAAGCTGCAGATCGTCTTCAGAGATAACGCCTACCCTTCACATTTGTGTACGAAATGTAGGAGCTGCAGAAGCCTACAGCAAGTACATCAAAGGTCATGGTCGATTTCCGCCTGATTAACATTTTGAACCGTTGTTATTTTGTTCCATAATGAAGTAATTAATTTCTTCCCATGATTTACGCATGATTCTAAATTGATTTTAAATTTATCATTTGATATTACAAAGCCTAAATTTTTTTTAAAATTATTTTACGTCGACTTTTGTGAACCCACATGGGACTAAATGCCGACGGGACCTACAGTTTATGAAGGTGAAATCCGAACCACCTCAGCTTGGCATTAAATCCTTTTGACTTCAATATGAAACAACAAACTGTTATTATTATACCTCACATAATTTCACCATCACTTTTAATTTAGTATTCCTTGGTTATTACATTTTTCAATGCCAGGGTTTGTTTTTCCAATTTCGTTCTAGACTAATGTATCAGCAAATGAGAGATTTTTCTTGTTTTAAAATATTATTTATTCCCTTGGAATATAAGTAGTGACTCCGAATCAATCTTCATTGTACGTAAGAAATAAATATTTAAAGAAATTAATTTTGGAAATTTCATAAATGTTATAAAATTTGTAGATTTCTGGTAGCGTCAATATAATTATCGGTTTATACAAAGAAGACACGAATAATATAAATAACATTATATTTATATAAGGCAATTTCAAAATTTTTCTAAGATGAATGGTAGAACTTTTTCTTAAGAAACGTACCATTTTTGAAAACAACCGTTTTTATATATCGCACGACTGCATTCCTTACTTTCGTATCGTTACGTTTTCTTTAACAAACGTCGGGGCTTATAATAAGTGTTTACTCAATCACAAAATAACTCCTCGTTTCGATATTGGGTAAACCTTCTGTTGCGTTTACATTCCGTTGTAAGTCGTACCGACGTCAACAGCTTCGTACAGAGGTTCGATTGATTGCCTTTTCTACCTCTCACATGTATACGTGAACTGTCTCCTTCATGTACAGAGATGCATTCGAATTTAACGTTGGATCCCCGACGAAGTATTGAATGAAAAAAAGGCAAAAATACCGATATCAAGCAACGAGAAGTTTTATCACTTCCGTTACGACCTCCTGGCATTTCGATCGTAAAAATTTATGAATTTCAAAAAGGGAACTCTCACACGGTTCACCGTGCCACCACTTTAGAGGCGAGCTTGAATATTTCATCAGATGGTCGTAACGCCGATAACGAAACTTCCGCGCGGAAGAGAAACGTGCCTCAAATCCGCAAAAATTTCAAGTTTCGTTTGCGAAATGCCGTGACCGATGGACACGCGTTTCATTCGGCAGGACACCGTGAAAACCGAAAACGAGCGAAAATTAACGGAAAAGTCCATTCGAGATTGAAAGTCTCGCTGAAATTCGAAATAGAGCCGCACTTCCGGGAAATTGCACTTCGCCCGAGGGGTTGCCGTGAAACCGCGATTTGTCGCGGTTAAGCTCCGTGAATGAATATGGAAATATCACGTGGGATTTTAGGTATTTGGTGAAAGGCGCCAGAAAAAGCCGGCTTGGTTTCGTTGCATACCTTTTTTGTTCCACGCCGTATACCGAGAAAAGGAGGAAAATCTTGCCAAACTCAAAATTTAGTAAGCTTTTTTATCGAAGTGTTTTTTATGGCAATGATTAGAGGATCTGTTTGGGTATATTATTTTCACGTACTTTACGTTTAATGATACATACATAAGTTGCATGTATATGAGGAATTCCGTAGAAACGTTAGCATTGAAAGTAGGGTATTAAAATCGTATAAATAAAGTTAAATCGACTTTTCTTATTGTGATATTTAAAACAAGTATATAAAATTATGCCTAAAAACTTCTTTTGTATGCGTCCGTGTCAATTACCATCATCTAAGACAAGAAAAACACGTTAAAATTATAGGTTTTCTTACTGTAGCTCACCACAGTTTTATTCATTTTATGTCTTTTTAATATATATATATCTATATACACAATATAAATAAGGTAATGTTTATTATCATCTTATTGATAAGGAGACAAAAAACTACATGATAATAGTCTAACAGATGATTTCTTTAGACTCTGCAGAACTTCCAAAATTTACAAAGTTTTGTTTTTCTAATGTTTGGATTTACAAAAATAACTTTGTAATAGTATACAATGTAACAAGGGTGCAATTACCAATATTTGACGAGTGCGAAATTTGTCGCACGAGCGAAGCGAGGGCTACAATGACACTCGTTGGGGATCTATATTTCGCCTGTGTTCCAATACGATATTTTTTTATACGACGGGCGTGGGGCTCGATAATTTGTGCTTAAATATTAATTAATCGAGTTCTACTCCCGGCGTGTTAAAAAAAAAATAAAATGATACACATATGTCCTTTTCTGATTATAGTCTATCTTCAAGGGGTTAATACGACTGTAATGTATATATTGTATATACACGTGTTCTGTACAGATGTATTTATACGTAAATAAATGGGCAACTCTTCGGATAAGTTACATATTCTGAAAAAAAAACACTTTTTATTTTTTAGTTTTGTCTCCTCATTCTGAATATGGAGCAGGAATTTGGCACTGTGAAATTCCGTGATGTAGCTTCAGCGACATCACTAAATAGCTAAAAACGTGATTATCTGGATATCAAAATATTTTGACAAGAAATTCTTGATTTTTCAATTTCGAACGCATTTTATCATGGCGCATCCTGGGTACCAAATTATAAAAAATTAATTTATTATTAAAAATCAAATTAAGACATTAAAATATTCAAAATATTATATATTTACGTCTTAATCCGATATATAAATGCTTTTCATAATAAAGATTACTGAATTCTTCGGATTTGTTTATAGTTGCAACGAAATACAAACATACCATTAGGTGTGGAAGAATATCGTATATCGTAAAGAATTATTAACTTTATAATATAATTACATAATGAAAAGTTGCATTTCCGCCATAAATTAAAACAATTAGTAACAAACAATCCGCAACCTTTTCTTTATTTAAGAAAGAAAGGAGTATGGTTAAACGAAAACCATAATTATTTAATTTTTTCTTTAAATAATATAGTTGAGGTGTTGAAGTCTCGCAATGAGTTTGTGTAATGATAATGTGCAACTACTTATACTTTATTACGATGAGATCTAGCGAGATTGAATGTTAATAAGGAAAGAATAATGTTAAAAGGGCTAGAATAATAATTAAAGTGTAATAAAACACTAAATAAAGATAAAAATTATAAAAAAAATGATCATAGAAAACAAAGGAAAAGAATATAGCTCGACCTTATTAACATTCAGTCACCATTATCGCTAAATGTAAAATTTGATTATTTATTTAATATTGTAGTTGACATAAGCTTTCCTATCTCGTTGTGGGATATTCGATACTTCAACACGTGTGTGTTGCCCTGGCCTTACAATGTGAGATAAGACTTTTCCAGCCTTCAATGAGGGCTGAGGGCTCTGATTCGTCGAAGACCAGACCTACTAAATTTTCCTTTAGAATATTGATAATGTAAGGTGGGGATTTCCGATATAAAAAAGCTCGGAAGAGCAATACAAACTCTCTTTCGATTCCATCAGCCTGCGAAGGAACATCACCCAAACCTCTAATGTGAGTATACATTTTATTTAAATAAATTTAAATAATAATAATAATGATGATATATATATATAAAAATATTTTTAAAAAAAGAGAACTGATTAACTGAGAATAAGGAAACTTAATTATTCATCCAAGTGATAGATTTCTCTGTAAAGAGAAAATCAATTGATTCGTTTGATTTTTTTTTTTAATTTCCAGATAATTTATGGTTTTTTTAATTTCCAGGTAAATTAGCAGAGACTAAAAGTTTCTCTGCGAAGAGAAATTCGATAAAGGTCACGGTCGTCGCGAAATCGGGAAACATCTTACTATATTCAGTAATCTTCCATACCAGTTGGAGAGCTTCAAGGAAGAGATTTAAGGAAAAAAAAATAAAATGTTTAAAACAAGAACTTGTGGGATGCCAGAAAAAAATTTCATAAATTACAAAAAAAACAGAATGGAAACATTGCGATATTATAAGCGATTGATCATTGGATGTTGGTTCAAATATACACTAATTTATGTTAAGATGTAAATTTTGTATTAATTGTTCTCTCTCGGCCGCCCTTCGTGGTTCTGCAAAACTCAATTGGGCAACAAATTTTTAAGGTCTCAAAGGGTTCTCGAGTCATCTTTGGTCCTTTCCGTTTGATAATTCTTTGGAGTAGTCTAGACGTGAGAATAGAGTAAAAAAGAGCACGTTCGCATTATGTTAAAGTTTGACTGTTAAGATGTTGTCCAATGAATTTGAACTTTTCGACGCCATCGTAATAAGCAGCATAATAATAATAATTTTTCGACAAAATTAAATTATTTTGTTAGGTTTTCTATTGTCGAACAATAATTAAAACGGAAATATGGCCTACCACGATGTTTTTTCTTCCGCCCTCGGAAAATTAAATTCTTTTCCAATAAGATAGTGAAAAAAGGGGAAAAGAAGAAACCAAAAGGATCAATTTCTGAGAAGGGTTCGGTAGATCCGAAACGTGGAAATCAATCTTAGAATCTTGGTCCTTTAGCTTTTCGAAGTTTTCTCGCTTGTCGGGGAAGGGATTTTTGGTATCTTCTTTTTCCTTTTGTTTTCAACTTTTATGTTGGAAAAGAATGTTTTCTTTCTCTTGTATTGAGGTGAAAGAATCCTCGTGGTAAGTCATAAGGCCGTTTTTAACTTAATATTATTTTCATAAAAAGTAGTATGTGGAGGTTGTTGGGGTCATGATTTCGTAAGAAAAATGAAAAAGTTTTGCCAAATTTTTATATTTTTATATACGACCATATTGTTATACATTTTAGGGGTTTTCGAGCAATTCAAGGATCATTTGTTTTTTTATTTCCAGATAATTCATGGTTTTTTTTTATTTCCAGGTAAATTAACAGAGACTAATAGTTTCTCTGCGAAGAGAAATTCGATAAAGGTCACGGTCGTCGCGAAATCGGGAAACATCTTACTATATTCACTAATCTTCTCTTCTTTCTACACACCATCACAGTGGAGACTATTTCGCATTCAAAACAATCTCTGGAGAATTTAAAAAATAAAATAAAAATCCTCCGTATAGCAAAGGGGAGACATTAAAGCTTCAACCTCCTTCTTTGGCGATAAGAAAAATAGGTATCGATTATTGTTCGGAGGTCTATAAGTACCAACTTACAGTCCAGTAGGATTGTCACAATCGTTCAGTATTACTTGCAAGAAACTTTTTCGGCCAATATTTGTTAACATTGAGACCATAATTATACGAAATATTTGCGATTATAGGATAACCTGACCATTTACTTGCAGACATTGATGTGTTGTAATAAAAAAAGGGAAAAATGACGTCTACTGCCGAAGGACACCACCCGCTCATGAACAATTTTCCCCCCTTGTTCGTTTGCACTTTTGGATTATGACACCATTTTTTTCAGGCATGTCAACAACATGGCGTTGCTCGTAAATGCACCTGAGACTGCATTTGCACTCGAAATGAACCGTGGGTAATACAATCGATATTTCTTCATCAACTATTGTCAGTGATTTCACGCGCGGTAAACGCAGATTTGTCCGTCTTTCTGGAAACCGATCGACTGTCGTGGTGAACATGTCATGGTGAGATAATGTCTCTCATGGCAACGGGTATCGGCAACACCTGACCAATCCTTCACACGCGGGATGTGGTAGACCCGCCAATCACCCGAGAACCTGTCAGTGCACAATATCGGCTGACGAACGTGCTTCGCGAGAGATTAACACACAGGGCATTTATGATCGAAGGGTTTCCTGACCGACAGACTATAGCTGTTTGGTAATCATTCCTCTACTGCTATTGATAAACATTAGCTTCCGGATATGTTTCCATACAAAATTATAATACTTTTTTTAAGTAAAGTGTTAATAAACAATGTTATGAACAATATTCGGATCAAAATCGGGTCAAAATCGGATTTTATGGCCAGGTTTAGGACATGTTATATTTAGATCATAACTATTGAAATGAAATTAAAATATACTAATATATTTTAATACTATACGTTTCTGTAATAAGTACAAATATATTATAAATTCATTAATTGACCGTTCGAAAGTTTCATTTTAATAATAATTTAATCGTTGGTGTTTATGGTCGCATGGCCAAAATAAAAATAAAAACAAACAAATAATGTAAACAATGGGGCTCTGATGAGAGCCACCGAATATGGGAAAGGAAAGTTGTATGACCGGATTTTGTAGTTTTTCCAGCTACAGAATCTTCGATTTACTGAACTGGTTATATATAAAATTAGGGATTTAACTAATAATGGATTCTGTGTTCCTCTAGTGACAAAATAAATAACTAATGTCTATTGTAGCTACACGTTTCATCTCACGTTTTCGCGTAAACTCGTCAGAAAAGCGATCGCCTATTTATTTTGTCCATACGACCGTACACAACAACAATTAAATTATTATTAAAATGAAACTTTCGAACAGTCAATTAATGAATTTATAATATATTTGTACTTATTAAGGAATTCTCATATAAACACACTGTGTAACGACATCCAGTTACCGTTTAGTATGTTTATATCTATTAATAAATTAAACATTCTTCCTCTGTTTTGTTTATTTAAAATTTCTTATTGTACCAAACCATCACGTAAAAAGCAGGGTTTTCGCGACCGCCTTTCTGACGAGTCCACGCGAGAACCTGGGGCGATAAGCGTATCTACAATAGACAATAGCTATTTATTTTGTCACTACAGGAACACAGAATCCATTATTAGTTAAATCCCTAATTTTATATATAAGCAGTTCAGTAAATCGAAGATTCTGTAGCGAGCAAAACTACAAAAAATGGTTCATACAACTCATTGTTTACATTATTAGTTTGTTTTTAATTTTATTTTGTCTATCAATACGTTTCCCGCATGACAATTAAATAAAGTGAAAGGTTTAGGACCGACATGTCACTGATTACAATATTACATGCTGAAAATAGTAAAACACTCAGATTTTAAGAACTCCAAAATACGTGAATTAATAATTATGTACAAAACTATGTAAATCATCGGAAAAAGACACCTGTTCGAAATTAAAAAATCGTCTACATGTTTTCGATGTATTTTGACCTCCTGAAAACGAGCATCATGTCAAAATTTGACGCTCTGTCATATTTTTCGAAAAAACAGACAACTCACTTTTTTAAAGATTTTTTCATATAAAAGTATGAACGTTGTGAAAAAATATTTCGAACAAAAAATATAGCGGAGGACATACCGTACCAAAAAGGTTCGATACATTTTTGTCTTAATCGCATAAAAAACCCGCAAATTAGTGATGAATGTGACTAGTTATTCGTTTTGGCTTATTTAAATAAATTTGTCTATCGTAAAGTGGATTTCTAACTGAAGGATCGACTAAACACACAAAATTCTTGGTCGGAGGTAGTGTGACTTTGTGATTGGAGGTTAGGCTAGTAGAAAAGAGGGGTCTGGTTGGAGGTGCCCGGAATATACAATTTTTGTTTTTGACATTTTGAGTATTGTTAATACTTTTAAGGCACTGGTTCGCACTGGAACGCGAGAGTAAATCCAACTATATGAATAATAAGCGTGTGTGTTCTCTAGTTCATAGTTTATTTGCCAACTGACTTCTTATTTGTCGTTGCGTACAGCGGGCTACCAAATTCATACAAATGCATTGTGCCCGAGCAGAATAATCCTATACAGCACACTTTTTCAGAATACATACTTGATACCTTCCTAATATGTAACTGTAACGTACTGATAACCTCAGATATCACTGCAAGTATATATTTGATACATTACTGATACGTTTCCACTACATTTCTCGTTCGTTCCAATAGCCGCGTTCATAACATGTTATATTATTCACATAAACAAAATACATAGTGCATATGTATCGTTTATGTAAAATATTCATTTCAATTATATAGAAGAATTCGTACATCCCAAGGGAAAAAATTTAGTACAAATTGTACAATAAAAATATACAATTTATTGTATAAAAATTTACCACAAAAGTGGTTCTACAAAAATTGTATACAAAATTTATCAAGTATTTGACAATCAAAATTTTTATGTAATTTAGTTCAAATTTTTCAAACTATCAAAAAATTGTAGGGTGACTTCGAATTTCAACGCTGAAATAAATGGGATACGAAATCGTGAAAAATGCAATGAACGAAAGCAGAAATCTCGAAGATGATTCACAATTTCGCAGAAATTTCTTCAACACGGTGCCGATTCAGAGGAACAAACATCCACACAAATAACTTCCCTAAGAATTATTAAAAAGATAACGCGGAAATCAACTTGTAAATCTTCTTTCGATCTTGAATCCAAGCATTAAATCGAGGGTTCCCCACACCACGTTCATACAACATGAATCCTTGTTTAACCCGAGGAATCGTCAAACCTTCTGCAATAATTAAATTCATCCGGCGACAACAATAACCAAACTTTAGGCGCAGATAAACATACGAGCTACAGCGGCACAAAATGGCAATAATTTTGTTTGATTTACGATGTATATTTATTTTATAATCTTATTACTTTTCCCAATTTGACGTTTTTATTTGGAGGTTCTAATAAAAATCAAAGAAAATACGCGCTCATCTTAAAAATCAAAAGCCCATAGCAACCACGTTAGCAAACATCGAGTTGAACGATTCTGATAAATGAACTTGATGCGTAAAGTATGCGTACCACATATGTATTTGAAATGTAACGAATTAGTATTCTTATCTGATATATTGCAAATTGGGTTCTATCTCCTCTTTCATAACATGCCACGTAGTTACGTAATAAATATATATCTAATATATATCATTCGATATAGAAATTATGTTACGTATCTGATATGTACTTATTTTTTGAGCTGTAATGTATGGGATATATGTTTTCATATTTTATAAATTGGCTTCAACAAGTATTGTACGAGATAATGTCGAAAAACCATGTAATTATGGTTGTTTTGTATGGTTTTCACAAAAGTATGCAATGCTGAAATCGGTCGGAAGACGTTTTCGACGAAAGTACATGCTTTATCTCTGTTTTTACGAAAGTGAGAAGCATATTTTTCATTTCGTTTATACCGTGATTAAAAGCGATTTATTTTCATTGATTCAACTCTGTAAAATTTTGATTTGGTTCATAAGATCATTCGGAAAAAACCGTATTTCGATGTTATTATTTGTGTGTGGTGGATCTAAAATCTACAGTCGTTTGGTACGTTGAACCGTTTAGCAGTTTTGAATTCAAAAGTGTAAGAAGCATTTTAAAAAACTAGTTATTTTTCAGTAAAATTGTTTAGGTAGGACAAATCAACCACTTTGTTCATCAGATAAACACTCAAGATTTCTTTAAAAATCGTTGAATTAATTTTTTTTTTCATGTTTATATATTATTATTATTTATTCTGGGAATTTGAAATTTCACTTTTGTGTTTTTTGGACAAGTGTTGAAAATGATTAAATTGAGTGACTAAAATCAATGAATAAATATTACATGAAAAGTTTATCCCCTGGGGTGGAGCAATTCGTCTACTTTTAACTTTTGTTAGGTGGTTGTTTCCTACCGAATGACAACTACAGTAAATACCGCACACAAAATTGTGTAATTGAATAACCTTTCAAGCAGGCCATAGCAAAATGAAATCTGTTGATTTATCTCATGTGATCACTCGAAATTGCTTAGTATGACCGAATATCCTACTCTTCACTGTACATTAAAATAATAATATTATAATATTAAAATAACAAATTAGGTCATATTGCTCATTTGTAGGTATATCTTAAACATTTTTGCATTACTTCAAATGAAAACTAATTATTTTACAATGACAATTTTCTAACAATTGAAGCGTAAATCACGGATATACAATGAATACTGTCAGATGGTGCAATGAATCGGAAGTATCACTTTTGCTAAAGTCCTCTCGATATAAATTGGTGTATTCTAGCTCTCCTCTATACTCCAGAAAATTGCCATATTATTCGTTTCGAAAGGTCGGATGATACAACTGGTACAATGTTTACGCCCCCGATCATGACTGTTGTAAATATGCCACTCGTTGCAAATGTCCTCTTCTCGCAGTTACAAGAACTCGTTAAAAAATATATATAAATAGTAAAATATAAAAATAATACTTTAAAACATTTCGTTCAGTTGTTGAGATATCGATTTTAAAAGTATTTCAAAGGTAACTTGTATTGCTTTAGATCTTCAGAATAACATGTGTGAAATTGCATGGCAGTATAGTGAGTGATCCGATCGCTCGTTTATCATGTACATGATCGTATTCATCCATCATATGATGATACACGCTCGCTTCCGAGAACTGCAATAATAATCAAGTTGCAGTACGATATTGTAGAGTGAAAATCAATCACGTTTCGCTTATAAATATGCGATATTCTCATACACTCCAAATATTTTTATGCAAAATGTGATATATTGAAAGGCGTAGATGTATGTACTTCAATAATACGTGATGGCGGTACGTGATTCGATACAACGGAATCCATTACTTTCCCATCCGTTTTTTAACTCTCAAACACAGCAATTAAAAAACGAAATGTTTTAATACGGTAGCCAAGTAAGCCAATATTTGAAGTTAAAGTTCAATATTCTTGATGAGTACATAGAGGGAACTGTGTTACTAATCACCAATGAACACGTTTAAACTGTCATGCTACACACATTAATATAAATATTTGTAGACGATTAAAGTCTATTAACAAAATTTTGTAACCGTAAAAGTAAGAGTGATTCTGATAGGGGTTTTACCCAAAATCCAAATATGTACGGCAAGATATTCAGTTGAACCTACTTTCGCCCAAATTGAAGGTCAAATGGGTTAGAAATCGGGTTTTAGGATATTTTTATGTTTTTCTCTGAAAGTAGGCAAGGCGATAACGAGTTTGAAGTATGCGAATTTGAAAAAGTTTGTCGAACACATTTCATCCGTCACTTTAGATTTCTTGATTTTGTTGCATGGCATCCTATATTATAGATGTGAAAATTGGGGGGGGGGGTAAAATTCCCAAAATACATTTATCCGAAGGTTTAACATTCCGAATGTCAATTATCCGTAAGGTACAAAGTTCCGAATGACAAAGTTCCGAATGACAAAGTTATGTAGGCGTCCTGAATCCGATTTTTTTTTGGGTAGAATGAAATATTAAATTTCATGGTACCGCGTTTTATTAATAACATGTTGAATATGGAAAAAATAGAATTTTTTTGAAGTTCGGCAATTTTTACCTCCGAAAATATGCAT
Source organism: Trichopria drosophilae (assembly GCA_030407085.1). Classification (NCBI taxonomy): domain Eukaryota; kingdom Metazoa; phylum Arthropoda; class Insecta; order Hymenoptera; family Diapriidae; genus Trichopria; species Trichopria drosophilae. The sequence continues at coordinate 198,000,868 of CM059582.1, forward strand.
TTTTTGAGAAATTCGCAAGAGACATTTCCTGTCCAAAACGACCCAAAGAATCTTACAAAATTCTTTCGGACTGAAAAATGAAAATTGTTAAGTTGTTAACAAAATTTGTTACTAACAATTAACTGCAAAACTTTCAGGCATTCTACCCAAAAAATTCGGAGTCAGGGGGCCAAAATACATAAGAAGCAACTTCATTTAGGGATATATAATTTAATATCACCATACGTTTCGCCTACATTAATTTTCGGAACTTTGTCATTCGGAATTTTGTACCTTGTGGATAATTTACGTTCGGAATTTTAAACCTTCGAAAAATTTACTTTCGGATGATTGGCATTCGGAATTTTTGATACCTGAAATTGGATTTTTCACCTATTCACTTGCAATAACTCAAGAACTATAGTTTATATATTATCTATAGAGCCAATTGGATACCTTGGCGGTCATATTTGAATTCTGGAGCAAAAATCCTACGAGAATTGACTCTTGCTTATAGCACGACATGAAATTTTTCAATTTTTGTTGCGCTATGGCGAGTCTGCTATTCATTAATAATCGTTCACTAACAGCTGTCAGTCATATTATAAAATTATACCGATATTTGGGAGTCTAATCACATTTAGGTCTAAGTGGCCTCGATAGGTATATTACAACAATATAGTGTTTCTTATATGTATGAAAATTGAAAATGATTTTATACAACTATGACATATAGCCCTGGGGCGACGTAAAAGGTACCAGTACACTTAATCGTATTCTATTTCATCGTACCCCACTTCATAGCCTTCCGTTTCATCGTCTGGACACTTCATCGTCTACGACGCTTCATCGCCTTGGACACTTCATCGTCTGGGACATTTCATCGTATGGGACATTTCATCGTCTGGGACACTTCATCGTCTGGGACACTTCATCGTCTGGGACATTTCATCGTCCGGGACACTTGTTCGTCCGGGGCACATTGTCATCGGGGACACTTCACAGTTTCTTATGTTATTAGCTATTCTACGTGCAACAGGTCTTCAGGGTCGCCGATTACGGGATCTAGGTAGTGCGCTCCGTAGCTTTTTATGTTATTAGCGCAAATCCGTGCACCAGGGAATCGTAGGTATATATGGACTCGTGGAGCTTGAATCTACCGCTGTCCCTATGTCATGGGGAAACTCCGCCCCCTAGACCCCCTTCTTCTACTAACTGAACCTAACTAACCCCCTCAGGGTGTTGTAAGGTTTGCGAAGCCACGTGCGACTCGGGGAGCTTGTAGTGCAATAAGTAGGGGAAAGTCGACCAAACCCAACCGGGTTGTACCTACTACCCGCTGCTCTATATCTCCCATCACTGTCGGCATTGGGCCACCCTCCTCTACTTATTGCCTTCCATTGGAAAAAAAAATTGTGCATACAATCAATTAACCATTTCATGGTATATCCGGAGGGATGCATTTTTCACGTGGGTTTACTCACATCTATTGGTTGGAGGTTAGGTTATTAAAAAAAGGGGGGTGTGGGTGGACGGAGCCCCCCAGGGCAAAGGGACAACGGTGGATTCAAGGGAAATTTACGTGTTCCAGGGGAAATTTTTTCCGGGAAATTATATAGAATAGCTAATAACATAAAAAGCTACGGAGCGCACTACCTAGATCCCGTAATCGGTGACTCTGAACACCTGGTGCACATATTTGAGCTAATAACATACAAAGCTACGAAACGCACTACCTAGACCCCGTAATCGGCGACCCTAAACACCCAGTGCACGTAGAATAGCTAATATCATAAAAAGCTACGGAGCGCACCACCTAGACCCCGTAATCGGCGAGCCTGAACACCTGGTGCACGTAGAAAAGCTAATAACACAAGAAAGTATGGAGCGCGCTGAAATGTCCCCGACGATGAACTGTCCCATTGACGATGACGATGAGTCCCGGACGAACACGTGTCCTGGACGATGAAGTGACCAAGACGATGAAGTGTCTCGGACGATTAAGTGTTCCGGACGATTAAGTGTTCCGGACGATTAAGTGTTCCGGACGAAGAAGTGTCTGAGACGATTAAATGTCTATACGAACAAGTGTCCCAGACGATGAAGTGTCCCAGACGATGAAGTGTCCCAGACGATGAAGTGTCCCGGACGATGAAATGTCCCAGACGATGAAGTGTCCAGACGATGAAGTGTCGTAGACGATGAAGTGTCCAGACTATGAAACGGAAGGCTATGAAGTGGGGGGACGATGAAATAGGCTACGATGAAGTGTCCATAAATCGACGTAAAATTGAAACCGAGAATTTTCAAAACTTCGACCCCGACGACAGGCCAGCAGAAGTATTTATAAATAATACTTGTAAAACACTTACTTTATGCACTTTTACTGTAATAGACTATTCGATGCTTATTACATGTTTACTATGTTTTACTAATTAATGCCAGTATTATTATGATCTTATATATATACAATACATATAATTCTTCAAAAATATCTTGGAAGTGTCGAAAAGATCTCTAACCGATATCTTTTAGATATCTATAAGACATCGTTTAGATATATCGAAATAGTTATTTTCGTATCAAGGGCATAAAATAATTTTTTTTTTAACCGGAGGGTCGAAACCTCGAAATTAGATGAAAAACTATTGGATAATTTTGTTGCCGAAGTGACCAAATTCAATACTTCGTCAGACAATAGTCATACGCATTTTAAAACAGTTCTTTAGGATAAAAATGCGTACAACCATTTTTGTAGAGAATTTAATGCTCTATGGTTTTTGTTTGAAAATTTTGTATTTTTACAAAATAAATGCAAAAAACTACGAAGGACCGTCATTGGGGCTAATGTTTTTTAGTAATAGATGGATGGATTTGTGCCAAAATCTAATCAGATCTAAGTTATGCAAAGACGCGTATTTAAAAAAAAATTCATGTAGATAAGCTTATCCGTACGTGAGTTATCGCGAGACAAAAAACGGTACGGACGTAAGTACAAGATCAAGGACACCAATTTTTTTTGTTGATTTTGGCTCCTTAGGGTCTGAAACTTCAACATTTGATGAAAAACTATAGGGTAATTTTTATGCCCGAGGTGACCAAATTCAATACTTTGAACAGAACTAAGGTATCGGTCGAAGTAATAAGTATTAAATATTAATTGTTTACATAAAAGTAAATTACATCAAATTACGATCAATTTAAGCTACAATTTGACGGAAAACTCCTTATTGCTGAAGAAATTCTAAAATAGTCATTTTGCTAGTTTATTGGTAATTGTTTAAGAAAAAAAATGTAATATTCCAGTTTTTTAGCGATTCGACAATACATAATTTCATCTGTTGAAATTCCATGCCCATGCAATTGAATATTAGCAAAACACATTAAGAATCATGTACATTCACTTAAGACGTACATGAAACATATAATACAAAATTACTTTAAGACTTGTGTTCCTGTACATTATGATACGTTTTATTTACAAACTCATTAAATTTATTATAGGCGAAGGCGGGGCGAAGCGGCGAGGATTTTTCCGTGTATCATATCTCTCCTTGAATTTCGTATTTAGAATGATGGAAAGTATCGTTTGATAGGTAATTTCATACTCAATATTTTTATGCATGTCATTTGCGGTATATGTTATATTGGCCAGATGTGGCCAATTTAAAAAACTCAAAAAACACGGAGCGAAGCGGCGATACCGGGGTGAAGTGGCAAATCCTTATTTTTAAAGCTCTCTGAGACGACTATGATAAAAAATAAGTGCAAGTCATCTTTTAATTTATTACTGTTTGTTTTAATGAAAATAAAATTTCCACGTTGGTGATATGAACTTCTTTAGGTATATCTAAGTTTCCAACAACAGTAAAAAAAGAAATTGCATCTTCGGAAGCTGTGAATTAATTGTATTATATCAGGATCACATATTTTAACTTCGAGTTTAGTTACTCAATGCATTCAGAATTAAATATTAATATAATAATGTATTCATAATTACTCAGGGAATTCTAAATTAAAAAATAATCATGGAATAGAGACATCCGTGAAAAAATTTCGTCCTTCACCCCAAAGTATCATTTGGGCTTGCAGGTACGATATCTCATTATAAACACACAAAAAAGAAACAATTCGTGTTTTATAAATAAGTCCAAAAAATATACTATTAGAATAAATACATAAATAGTGATTATTAAACTGCCAAAATGAAAATACGGACCAATCTGAAAACAAAGTACAGGGAAATGACTTGAAATTTTTGTTTAAAAATTACAGTTCTCGCTCTCGAAGGTAGGTAAGAAAACAAAAAAATGAAATATCATGCATCAAAATGTGAAAAATGGTGTTAAAAAAACTCAGATATGATATTTTACAATCAGTATGATCATAATGGAAATATTTGAGATTCGTCACTTCGCCCCGTTCGCCGCTTCGCTCCGTCTCCCCCTATTATTGACCTTAAATTTAAATTAACATTCTTGTAATGTTGAACAGTGTATATATATTAGTTATTTATTTCGGAAGAGAACTACAAATCTGGCCAGAAATGGTTGAAAATATTCTAATACTATTTTTGAATCTTGAATGTATTTGCGATTAGGTTAGCATATAATAGACCCTCTCAAAACTGTTCACTTACTAGTAGATGTTCGCGTAATTTGCTATTTACTCACGCATGATTCGATTAAACGGCGAAGAACTAGGGGCGGTATTACATTTTGCTCCATTTTTGTATTTCATAAAGGGGTTTAACCCATTCAAATGAAATAAATACATCTCAGTGATGTGGGATACTTTTAACTTCATTTATTAGTTCGCGTTCCCTTGCCTGAAAATGTTTTCTTCTCGGTTGATGCCTTCTAAACAATATTTTGAAGGCTACAAAATGTTTTTATTCGCGTTAGTGTGCTCTTGAATGAATCATATTTACGTGCTGGTAGAAAGAAATAATTACTTATAGGACCAAGACCTGCACCCACCTAAATCTACTTCATTAGTAAAAAATAAAGCGGTCGAAAGGCTGGCTAATGTTATTTATACTAATATCCGTTTAGCATCGATATCTCTCTAATTCATAGCAATCAACACTATTTTTGCAATCATCTCCAATATAATAAATTTTAATTAGAGTCTAATTAGATTCACCAGCTTTATCAGGAATATATGCGACAAAGATCAGTTGTCATTACTACCAAAATGAGTTTACTACTTAATAACCTGAACTTATTAGCCTAAATAATAAAAAAATTGATTTGGTAATTGCATGGAAGAAGAGACATTAGCGATGTTCATGTCATCAGCGTCTTGATCTGGTACATGTGTTTGACGCATCCACATAATCGAGAGATCTGATGAAACCCCCTTAACCCATTTCCCATAGTGCTTGTGAGGAAAGTACGAAGCTATTCATGAAGCCTCGAGCATCTATCGGATCTCATGTTCCTAGACAGCTCTGGAATCTTCTCCGCTCTTGTACGGGTCCTTCAGTACATCGGAAATGCGTAATCACGCAGTTTCGATTACCGGAAATGTAGCCGACAAATTCGCCGCCGAAGGCAAATACGAATCCTTGAAACCACCTCCACCACTCGATGCTCTAGAGTGCTTCTGGTGCATATCTGTGTATAATGCGCGTAAACGCACTTCACTGTAATGTTGAGGGCCGTTGTTGGCAACCCGATCCCAAAGGAGTCGCACCTGCTTCGCTCTTAGTAAAATTTGTCTCTGTTTGCGGAACTCGTTAGTCATCACGAGGATGCCCATACCACGGGGCAGTTCTCCCGTCCTACTCAACTCGACGCCAAACCTCTTTGTAACACTCTCGTCCACTGACGTTTTAATTATAGCCGTTCACCGACTGTCTCGCCGTTGCGCACGCCATTCTTTGTGGATGGCAAAATGCTCGAGGAAAAATAGCGACGCTTTTTTTTTCAAATAAGAGCGTCAGCCGGGGGACGAAATGCTGCACCGCGCTATAACAGTGGCGCCAATTGGCCGTGAGAATAATAGTGATTAAATGTAGAAAATTAAAAAATTTGTTTTAACAAAATTTGATTTTCCTAGCCCAATAATAAGACATTATTCGGCTGAAACTCTTTCTTTTTGGTTGATGCCTTCTAAGTGATACTTTAAAGGCTACTAAGTGTTTCTACTCGCGTAAGTGTGCTCTTGAATGAATCATACTTAACATGAATGAAACCTATATAACCTAACAAGGTGCTAAGGTATTGGGTTGTTTAAAGATCTAGAAATTAATGTTGCGAAGTAGACAAAGGAACGAAGCTTCGATGGGAAAGCATTCAACCGGTAATCGAAAGGTACCGGGTTTAACTCCCGGCCCATCCTCATTTTTTTGGGAAACTCTTCAAACAATTCAACCTTTCCATCTGTATTATCATGAAAAGATTCTGAGTTCTTCTAGGAAAATTTGCACGATGTCTGAAAGGGCAGACGAGTTACCGTATCAGACAAAATTTGCTAGAAAAATTAAAAGTATCCATCACAAAAAACATCGTGATTGGCTCGTTAAAGACGTCTATCAGAATTTTGTCCACAAAAAATTGTTTGCTGTGGTTAAAATATTTCCATTTCGGTCAGTAAGTTTCATGTTGGACGAATCGGCTAAAGTTTCGAATTTTGGTTCGCCATATTGAATCGGCCGTTTTAAACTTTGGAATTTCGATGACAAATTCGTAATAAGGGTTCTCAAAAACCCCCGATTAAGTAATACCAGTTTATAACTTATTATATTCTACGAGAAATCGAAATTATTCGAAAAAACGCAATTTTTCGTCTTTGCCCATCCGATAACTAGGTAAAAACTAAAAATTTATAAAAAGTGCAAGAGGACTTTTTGTCTTATTTTTTTGAGTACTTTTAGTCCCTTGAATATGTCTGCTGAGCCGTGGGACACCCTGTATGATATTCTAAAGAATGTTTGTCAATCACAGTAAGAAAGCCGCGCTTTGATATTGTTGGCGTTTAATGTCTGAAAAATTTGATTATTTTGTGACGTCGGAAAGTTTATGTGTAAACCGCGGTTAAAAGCGAAATTTTTAACTTTCCCTTATGTTAAATTAATCTTATTTGGTGATAGTGCTCATGATACTCTAACCGAATTTTCATCTCAGTGGCAGAAAACACTTATACACGTGGGCATTCTCCTTTGACTTATTTAGGAATTGTAAACCAATTATGAAGAGGAAGGTATGAGGGGCGTGGTTAACCCAAGTGATATTGTAAATATTTGTCATGACGGACGGATAAGAGTACAATAAATAGATCTGAGAATGTATGTAGTTAATACAGATATCTGGGAAACATATTTTTAATGCAAAATGCATTTTAATCACCGAGAATATATTTCAGATTTTCATATAATAATTTAAATATCAGCACTAGTACATGCACTGTTAAAAATATTGATGTCAAAATTAATATACATGTATATGAAGTCATTTGCATATACAATCATATTAAATTTAATATACATAGTTATTTTAAAACTAATATACGGGTATATTAAATTTCATTAAGTGTATGTAAAGGTTAGCACGAATAAAATATGTTAATACATTTTTTCATAAAGTCGAGGAACTGAAATGATTTGTAACTCTTATCGATATTTGTTACACTTATTATTATTTATTTTTGTAAATGTACATTTGATATTAGTATAATAATTTGCATAAGTATTTTAAAATAAGATAATTTATAGGCTCAAAACACTTTAGTATAAGGTTTTAGATAAAAAATATTGTATCGATGATAAAACTTTCTTCAAAGCAACTCTTTACACCCAAAATCTTCTATCAATGATAAAAATCTTGTTGAAAAGAAGTTTTAGATTTAAAATTTTGAATCGATGGTAAATCTCTCACCAAAAGAAGGTTTCGATCTAAAAATCTTCTGTCGATGATAAAATTCATTTAAAAAAAAATTAGATAAGATAGTAAAATCATTTGTTGATAAAAACTCTCATCTGAAGAAAATTTCTGATCTGAAATTTCTTATCAATGATAAAAATCTCGTTGAAAGCAGTTTCTAAATTTCAAATCTTGTGTGGATGGTAAAATTTTTTTGATATAACTCTTCAGATCCAAAGTCTTCTTGCGATGGTGAAAATTTTGTTGAAAGAAAGGTTTAACTAAAATCTTGTACCGATGGAAAATCTGTCACTAAAAAAAAAATTTTGAACCAAAAATCTTCTATATAATTGAAAGAAGATTTCAGATCTTAAATTTCTTGTCGATAATAAAAATCTCACATGAAGTCAGTTTCTAACCTAAAGTTTGTTATCGGTGGTTTGACTTTTTTTAATATTAAGTACAGTATTAAGTACAAAAATGTCTTACTGTTTCTTCAATTGAGAGAAAATATGAAGTATCACAATAACCCCACTATCGCTATTATCCGAGTTCTCCCTACCTTACCGACACTCGAGTGCGATACAGTGCAACCCCTCTGGTTGCTCCCTCTCTCGTTGCTTCCCTCTCCGGATGATCCCTCTCTGGTTGCACGATTACGTCACACTTTTCAGGGCAGGCGCTAGTGCAACGGCACTGAAGGGCCTCGCATATCATGTGCTTTAAAATTCGCGTATGGCTCTAATAATGCAAAACTTATGTTTTGCACTCTTATGTGCAATATGTTGAAAAAGAATATCAAGTATTAATATAATTTTCATGTCAATTTAAAAAAAGAAACAATTCTAAAATTCTCTGGCGCTCGAACTTTAGGGCACGGGCCTGTTTCATATCACGTGACAGCTAAGTAGGCGGGGCATATCGCTGTGCAACCTGAGAGGGAGCGAGTCCCAGTAGGCAGCAACCAGTGGGGTTGCACTGTATATTAAATCTTTAACCCTTAAGGCGCACACGGGGGATCAGGATCCCCCAATTTTCGTTTAAAGCGCAGCAGCGCTTAAGTGTCGGAGAGAAATGCCCCTGTGCCACCATCTGTACTTTCTTGAAGCTCCCTACTAGGCATTAGAACGGTCGGTAAGCATCCCGAAGCCTTCAGTGGTGTCGTGGTTGACGTTGAAGTCGAACGTTGAAAATCTGGGGTACGTCGAGCCCCCATATGCGTCACACGTAATACGGAGAAAGAAATTTTTATTTTTTATTAGTGTTTTTGAGTGTGCTTCCAAAAGAACAAACGGTAATGTTCTTATCCCCATAATATTTAAAAAAATAAAAATTCCTGTACTTAAAGCCTTTGAGTGTCTTGGGGCATTATACCCGCATTTATGATTCCCGTACCTTACACAGAGGTACTCCAATACATCCTTGCGACATCCTATTAGATTAGGCATTCAAGAAATATTAAAAAAAAGACAGACTTTCTGAACCTCAAACTACGCAACGACCAAAATTAAATAAACGCCTGCGATGTGCCTTGTGCGACCGACGAAAAGACTCTAAAACCAAAGAAGTATGCGCTGTTTGCGAGCGCCCAATCTGTTTCGATCACCGCACAGGCTGCTTCGGCACCGACCAACATTTTTGTGGATTTTTCTTTTCTCTTTGACTTTACAATATCTCACTCCAACTTCATTTTTATATACGATATATGTAAAACAAAATAAAATACAAGTGTTTTGATAGGTTTTAAAGCATTTTTATTAATTTCCATTTCTGTCAAAAATGACTAACTTCACATTGCAAAATAAATACTGTTTTTGACAGCTGGTATCACAATACCATTTTTCACTTCAAAGTTCACTATACAAGAGTATCCAGTTCAAATTTTAGCTTAAAATATTAAAAATTAAAAAAGTTATGATAGTTTACTCCAAAAAAGTCACTTTTTGTATACTTTCGTGCTACCAATTTTTTCCTGGTCGACTGAATTGATTTTCAGTCATTCTAACCATTACAACTTATGAATGACGTTATAAACAACAGTCCATCATTTTTTTACAAGGAAATTCTAAACACTGTACGTTTCAGAGATCAATTTAGACGTTGGGGTCACAGAGCCCCCGTATGCGTCTTATGCTATTCTGAGGTACGTGTGCGCCTGGGTTAATATTTGAGTATATTAATTTGAAATGCAGACATCATATATTATGATTGATTTACTTGTGCGTATTAAAAATGTATTAAATTTAATAGCATTTTTAACAGTGTGCGGATGACCTCGCGTTCAATTTATAAAGTGTATGAGTCATTTAATTTGAAAGTACTCGGATTGAAATTATAAATATCTCACATTGGGTATTGTAAAAGTATGCTAATATTAAAAAATCGGGCAACTTAATATTCAATCTAGAAAAATACCTATTACATACATTTCACTACCATGATAACTCTCTAAATTGGTTGAACGATATTTTAACTATAAATAGCACACTCTGCGCTATTTCGTGAAATATTGAATGTATAATGCCTGTATGCGTAGTCCTTCGAATTAACACGATGTACAAGCATATATATTAATGTTACACATTTCAAAGGGGGAAAAAATGATCATGTATATTCATGAGCAACGTCCATTACTTTGAAACAAGTATGAAACGAACAAAAAGAGGGTTTGGGAATGCTTTTAAAGTTTGTCGAATTCCCAAATACAGAATAATTTAGAACGAAACGTGGAATACAATTCTTGATCATAAATGTCACGAAATCATCGTAATAAATCCATTTGAAAAAAATATGAAATTCAGAGAGTGACGTCAGCTTGTCGTTAATCGATCGCGCCCGAACGATTGAATATGTAAATCCATTCGTCAACACGAACGAATTTGAATATTGCTTTGCAATTTGACGTTTGATTTGATCGACGGACCTACAATGCAATTAGGTTTCGCCACGAGTAAACGCTAGCGCTGACCGACATGCGTATGTGTGCCTCTTGAACTAACAATTACCAATAGTATGAACTATTCGGGCGCATGTGCGATTCAATAATCGTTGATTAGTCCAGTCTTAAAATATTCCTGGAGTATTGATGCACTTGAAATGAACCACTTCGGAAACGATATGTTAGTTATACTTACCAATCGGATCTTCGCATATGCATGGCGTTTCAGCTGGTAGATACAGTATGCCTCGTATATGGGATTAGTTAATAAAACGAAGCATAATTGATGAAGAATCTTTCAATATGATTATATAAAAAGTAGTATCTATATTTTACTCTCTTGTCTCTGAAGTGCTATATAAGCCAATTTACAGAGTTTCACCTCAAATAAGAATTCACTCAAAATAAAATTCACATTTAATACCTTATTAGGCCCTTATCTGACGCAGAATGTTGACAGAAATTATAATAATCAGATGCATTTTTGAATAATTATTTTGTTAATATCTGTTTTTTTCAGAAAATACACAGAAAAAAAAGGTTGATGGAGCCATGAAGCAAAGTTAGAAATTATATAAACATTTCATAATAGCACAATTGACATCGTGAAAATTTGTAGTCGACAGTATATTATTTTTATAATTCATAATATTGTAAAATACAACATACAATAATTAACTTTTATGATGTTACGTTATTTTCGTTTCATCACTTTCACTAAATCTATTTTCCTAGTCAAGAATATGTCAAGTGACTATTTCACTCACTTGCAGAAATGAAAGTGATACTAAACATTACAATGTACCGATGCAGAAATCCCGAATATGATTCCAAATTTTGCTGACTTTTTTTTGACACGACCGCATGGAGAAACTAACGCGCACACAGAAAACTGTATTACAACTTTCTAAAACGATATAGCAGAAACCAATTTAGACCATTTTTTCGGGCACTAATCCTACAGCAACTTCCTCCCATCGTCCAAGAAGTCACCAATCAGAATTCTTGATGCAGGAAAACATGAATATTGCAGCGGAAGGATATATAAAAAGTTGTACTTTTATTTATGAACTATAATCATTTTAAGTGTTCTTTGAACTTTCTAATGTGTACATATTTTTGAGGTTCGATCGAGACAGTCACCAAATTTCAAGATAAGTGTTTCGTTTAAATCTGTGGTTCGTAACGTGTCTGCTATGGTTTGTTGATTTTTAAAACGAGCGGGATTTTTTTTCAGTTACGCTCTAACCACAAAATAAAAACGAAAAACAATGAGATATATAAAATAAATAAATTTCATAAAGCAAAATAAAATTTGTGTAATTTTCTTCCGCGGTAATTGGTTGTTGTTAAGTATTAAGCGTTCATAATTTTGTTATTATTTCAGCTGATGACTTTCCTAATTATGGATAGTTTGTTGATTTCTTGGGTGAAGGAAGGATTCGTGTGGTAAGGACCACATGGATTAACCGGAATTTACTGTAAATTCATTTCAGTGTGAAGAAACCCGCAATTGCCCGAGGATCAAGGATCGAAAGAAGTATTATGATTTGATTTTCGCGTTAGCTTTTTAAAAGTTTTCTGTGTGTGTGTGTTTGTATCTTCATATCGCCGTCGTATCGCTGAAATTTCAGCGAAATTGGGAATCATCTTAGGGATTTTGCATCGGTCAATTGTAATTTTCATGTTTTAATATCCGTTCCATTTCCGCATTGAAATTTTAAGTCATCCTAGATTTTTTTTTTAAGGTTGAAAAATTTGAACTAAATTATACAAAAAGTGAACAAAAACAAATTAAGGTAAATAATTTCTCATTATATACAATTTTGTTCCAACTTAATACATTTTGTACACAAATTGTGAAGAATCACTTTTGGGGTAAATCCTGTGACAATAAATTGTATATTTTTATTATACTTGTAATAAATTTGTTCACTCGGGTATGTACGTCCCATTTTTTTTTTGTCTCACTATATCTCACGTACGAATAACCGTATCGGCATAAATTTTTTAAAAAATATGTGTCTTGGCATAACTTGGATCTGATTAGATTTTGGCGCAGATACATCCGTTCATTACTAAAAAACATTAGCCACAATTAAGTTCCCGAGCAGAAATCTGTCTAGGCTGCCTGAAAACTTAGCAGGGCCTGATCAGGCATCAATCAGGGCCGCCTGATAAGGTGTGCCTTATCACTCCCGGATCAGGCCCTGAACAGGCAGAAATCAGGCGCGCCTGGTAAGGTGTGCCTTATCACTCCCGGATCAGGCCCTGAACAGGCAGAAATCAGGCGCGCCTGATAATGTGCCTTGTCACTTCCGGATCAGGCCCTGACCAGGCTGCAATCAGGCGCACCTGATAAGGTGTCCATTGCCACTCCCGGATCAGGCCCTGAACAGGCAGCAGTCATGCGCGCCTGATAAGGTGGGTCTTAATACTGCCGGACCATGCACTCGTCAGAGGACTACAATCTGCATCTTATCAGGCAAACGTACTTGTTGCCTGCCCATGTTCAAACAGAGGATTGCAAAGCAAACTTTACTTGTAGCTGCATATAAGAATTTGTTATAAACATCATTAAAAGAGCTTTCACGAGAAATATGAATGCGACATTTGGTTCTACGGGATAAATTATGTGACAAACGTACATGTATTATTGTGTTACTATTATATTGAATAAATAACAATAATAGATATACGTTTCATACATAATTTACTCCGTAATATCTATTGCCGCAAATAGATTTTGTCTAAAACTGTGTTTGACGAAATTGTTTATAAAATATTAATATAAATAATTATATAATTATAAATAAGAAAACCCACATATTTTATTTTTATCAAATATCCTATGTCAAGTCGTTAATTTGGCGCTAACCGCCATGTGATTAGTATGGGCCAAAGCTGATTTTCGATCATATTATTTACTTATTATTTTTAACAACAAATTTACGAATTTTATCAAAACATTGTACTTATTTTCGGTTCAATTTTTCTCTTAGATTGGATTAAAACCGCCAGATTTAATATAGAACCACTATTGTCGAAGTTGTTTCTTGAAAAAATGTTATAAACTATTATTTTTTATAAACAAAAAAACACGGGTATTTGATTTTTGGCAGGTATTTTATTGACGATAGTTGGTTTGACGCTACCTGAGTTGTGCTATAATGGGCCTTAATGGGTTAATAGAAGACACAATTTTTTATAAAATGCTGGCATTGCGAGCGTAGCGTAGTGGTTAAGGCGCCAGCGTAGTGAGCGAGAGACCCGCGTTCGATTCCCGGTCGGGGTAAAATTTTTTCTTATTTATTTGCGAGCATTGAAAAATGCAAATACGGGATGCGATATATAAAAGTATAATATAAAATATAAATAATATAAAACATTTTTAATGTTTAAAAATTAAATTCAGAAATAAAAATTAACATAATCATTCGAATGACATATTTATGAAATGTTGGATTAATAATATAATAAATATATATCATTAAATATAAAGGGTATATAAAAGTGACTCGTACATTTGTTTGATTCATTTTATTTAATTATTATTGTTTAAACGAACTTTAGAGGTACCTCATCAGGCCCTTATAAAGCCCTAATCAAGCCCTGACAGAGGCCTGACCAGGGCCTTATTTCAGGATGCCTGATCAGGCCCGGACCAAAATAATCGTTACGTTTCTGATCAGGCCCTGATAGGGTAGTCTGATAAGGGCCTGAAATATAATCAGGCAGCCTGAGCAGGGCCTGATCAGGGCCGTATCGAAATTTCTACTCGGGTTTCTTCATAGTTTTTTTGCATTTATTTGGTAAAAATACAAATTTAATTAAAATATGTTTTTGAACTTTAAACCAAATAATAACGTTTGCATAAACTGTTTTGAAAATTCAGTACGGCAAAATAAGAAGTAAAAAATTGTAAGAAATAATTTACGAATAACTAAAGTTAAAAAAACAAACAGATATCTTGTGTAGTATTCAAAATAAACGATCGTCATTGTCCTTTGCACCACTGTGTGTATATCACAGGGGTACTTCCGTGCCTATTATACCGGGGCGTTGTATTAATGATGCGTACAAGGACCCATAAATAATAATGGGACAAATCGCGCAACTTCGCGCACTGTATCTCTGTCGGCGACTCGACCGGATGTAATAATGCATAATGCTAATTGCATTCAACGCACTCCACTTATACCCACGGAAATGTACGGAGCGACGCCCGGCATTTGCCGGTGTCGTATAACGGCACATTTTAATCGCGCGTCGTATACTTAGGAGAAAAAAATGCGTATGGACGGTCTGTGAAAACCATGAATTCGACACGGAATAAAGGACCGTAATTATACGGCAAATTCGGTCAAGCGTCCGTAAGTACACGGGCAGTAAAGCTTTCATGTTTCTAGCGTTATTTGAAAGTGGACGTTTCTGCCGCTGGGTTACGAGCAGAAACGTACCATACAACTAAAAATGCTTTTTGAGAGATTTGAAGCTTAAATTTTCCTCGCAGATAAAAACGGATAAAAAAGTTTAGGACGATTGTTAATTCAGCAAACTCAGGGCCGATTTCGAGATTAATAAATGCGAAATATATGCTAAGGTAATTTTCTAATTCTAGTTTACTTTAAAGCACGAGTATTACCTTTTTTTAAAACTACTTCAATTATAATTTGCTATACAATATTTAATTAGGTATGCCATTTTTTTCTTCTGTCTGTACGAAAAAAATGCATATTAAATATTTGTGTGGACGATAAATTAGATGGGATTATGTAATAGGTGTATAATATCGATTAAATCATATTATTAAAACAAGAAGGGGAGTAAATATAAAATATATTTGAAGACAGTAGAACGTTTTTAACAAGTGTTCTTCGACTATATTAATAAAATGTCGTTAATTCTTATATCAAGCATATTTGATTATATCAAATGCAGTCTTGAATTCGACGAGTAATATGCTGCAAATCTAATCGTTTTTAGAGTATGATGTGCAAATAATCTTTGCGTTAATCTATATTTAAAAAATAACACTGTTCTATTTTTAACAAATTCAGGCAATTTAAAGGTAAAGGTAAAATGATTTAATTTAGGGTCGCTGAATCCGAATACCATACTGAAAACTTGTTACTGTTAGTTCCATATAATGTAGGGTTACATTTGCAATAAACCAGCAGTTTTTCTAATATTTGACGATCTTGTAATTGAACTTCAACTTTATTAATGATTCGGGATAGTAAATCCCGTTGGTCTATCATTGAATATCAATTCATTACATTATGGTTAGTATTCTAAATCAAAACGCACATAAAATAATACACATAGTAAGAGAGAATGAGATAGGTAATCATCCCAATAATACAGCTAACTTATAAAAACATAATGTTGAATAACACATTAAAACGCGAATTCTTAACTACAATTTATTTAAATTAGTAAAACTAAAATGATGGAAAAGAAGAATATCTGGATAGGTCAGTTATCAACGATATATCTGTTGAACATCATATGACTCACAAGTAAGCCAACTGAAGGGAAAAACTCCGATTTATAAAAAGAAAACATTTTTAGGAAGAACAAAAAAACTAAGAGACACGTATTTTTGTTAGTAGCGAAAAACGTAAACAATATTCTTCTTCCATTAATAGATACCTTCCTTCAAAAAATTATTAATATCGCTGAATTATCTTGAAAGATATCGCCATTTTTCTTTTGGCGCCCAACTTTTGGGGCGTTGATGTTCCACTGCCTAAATATGTTTTTACACGGCTAAATGAAATATGTGTCTCTTAGTTTTCATTTTTTCCAACCTGTCCAAATTTCATAAAAATCAGATTTGCACTTCGGTAGGTTTACTTGTTAGTGATCAAATAATATCAGAAAATATTAAAATTTCATCGCCAGATAACATAATTTTTCTTAAATTTAAAAGAATAACAACAGTTTATCTATCAATGACGATAACTAAGTCTGCTAATATTCCTTTTTCGTCTGCTAAATCTTTATTTGAACGTCGGAATCATAATTTGCAACCGCAAAAATATATTATTATATACTTATAAAATAAGTTGCAACTTTCTAGTTGTAATATGCCATAGTCGTTATTCGACAGCTCAGGGGGGGCGAAAATAAGAAGTAGTAACAGAGTGTTTAAGCAAGACAAAGTTTCGCGCATGAAAACAAATAACCATTTAAGGCGATCTTTTTTGAATCGGCGGTATTATAATTTCTTTGCGAAAAATTAGAAATTTTGTTTTATTGTCGAATTTTATTAAGCCTGTTTGCCTTTGTGTTAAAACAATATCAATGTTTGAGTAACCCGTCAATTGGTCGAAAAACAATTGTTCGAACGCACAATTTATCGAATAAACAATTGGACGAACGATATAATTGATCCAACGCAGAATTAATCGAAAAACAATTGGTCGAATGTACAATTGGAAAAAATGATACGGAAATTGATTAATGTCCATTTTGGGATAATATAAGCGCAATAATGATGCATAATAAATATAAATATGAATTTCAAACTAATTTTACTTCCTTTTATTAAAACCTCGTATATAAATAAAAAGTCCAAAAATAAATATAAAATCTGACAATAAATTCTAGTAATTTTGTGCAAAATTCCCGACGAAAATATTGATTAATAATTAATAAATAAAATCACTGCCATTCCATTTGAATATTCGGAAAATTAATTAAAAAAATCATTTGCATTCGTTATGCGACATTTATACCCCTTTCTGGTCAATATTATCGGATAGTATTTTTAGTTATATTCTAATATTGTATTGTTAACTGTCTAACAAATGTTCCTATAATATGTCTTAAATATTACCGAAATAAAGTCTGCTGAAAGTTTGATAGAATCTGCCAAAAATGACTGAATAATTAGATATTAGCTCCGAAGATAATGAAAGTATTTGAAGTATCGCCAAACCGTATATCCGTAATTCAAATCCATATTATAAAGACTGTTATATTTGCGCTTTCTACTCCTAAAGTCAAATTGCTCCGTTTTTCTCTATATTTTTTGCTTTTAGATACTTAATCACATATATCTTATTAAAAAAAATTACAGTTGTCGTGTCACACCGTCAGCAATTGACAATAATTTCCAATTTTATAATTAAGTATAAAATCAGGAAATGTGGTTGTTGAATGCACTGCATTTTTACGATTTATACCATGGATAATTTGTATAACATTCAGAACAATAAACAAGAGGAGTCCAGTAGGATTAAAGTATTAATTATACGTTAAAATAGCTTCCAAGTACTTCAAGAAACGATTTTATTTTTATATATAAAATGTGTTAAATTTAAGATACTCCGGTTTTTTGTATATTTTATAAACACGGATGTGAAAGGCTAGGGTACTCGCGTCAACACAAACACCCAAAGGGATAAAATTTCACTACGATCACGATGTTGATCCTGGGTTATGCCGAAAGCAAAAAAGATAACGTTGGAAAAATACTGTTAAATATAAACAAAAATTCAAAACTTAAATATAAAATATTTCAAACAACGATGTTGTATTTATAAATTTAACGTCTATTTTAGAAGAAAACTAAATCCTATAAATATACAATACTTTAAAAGATCTTTCATTTATAGAATTTATTTTCGTATAAACGTTTTAAAAGTATTTTTTTAAATAAAATTTAAAAAGGATATGTTATGGAACGGAAATCGATTTTAATTTTTGCAATACTTATTTTTTTCGAGTTATACCTTTCATAAAATTAGAACAAAATTGACGGTGGTGGAAGAGAAGTTGCGACACGAAATGTTATACATGAGGAACCCTTGTAAACAAAAAATTTACTTTAATTCTTGGGTAACGTTTTTAATATGGAAAAAAACCCTTAATCGCCCTTTATGATTGTAACAATTATTTGATAATTATCCATGTCAGTTAAGAAACCAAAAAAAGACACTTCCATATTAGTAAAAAAATTGACTTCATTTGGCCATTAAAATTCATAGTTTTCCTAAAACACTTATCAAATATAGAGTAACATCAAATATTGAAACTGTAGTTTAAGATTCATTTTCATTCAACGAATTAGGAGTAGCAGTTTCAAAATTTTGGGGATGGCATTCGCGTCCGTGCATTTGCATCATTATGAAAAAAATAAGTTGATAGAAAATTATTGTTGGCTCAAAAACTGTCTATTAATATAAAAATATATTAAGGGTTCATAGAATTTCAATTAACAAGAATAAAGAAGTACTTGATAAAATATAGCAACAACAAAAATAATAAAATGTAAGTTATTTACTGTATAACAAAATTAACATTAGATCAAAACAACGGAAACAAAAAGTATATTCAGAAAATGTATTTTTGAAGCGTATGTTTAATACCAAGATCAAGAATGTGATTGCAATCGTGTCGCAGGAATAAGATGTCGTACTTCAGAATCGCTGCAGGAGGTCGAGAAACTTTTGGAAAGTGATTACAAAGTTATGGAAAGTTTCAAACTGTCACAAGATTTTCAGAATTTCATAAAACTAGAAAATTTAAATGTAAGAAACGCTTTGATTTTAAATGCCAAGGAATGCGATATTAAATTCTATGGTTTCTGGGTGTTGTTACTAAGAAAAATATGGTTTAAAAGTATTTATATTGATAATGTTATATCGATCAAAAATCCCTTTGTATGGGTCGCGTCAACGATGACAAATTGCATGATCAATTTTATTAAATACATTTTAAAAATTTATCAAGTGGAAATGAAAAATGCAATGTTGTGAGTAATTTATCGCTGACTGTTCTTCTGACGTGATCTATAAGCAAGTGAAGTTCTGAGAAGTTTGCTTAACCCGATAATGAGTCTTGGTTAACTTAGCGGGCTTTATGAAACTTGCTGCGAGGAAACGCTTCAAGTTAGAAACGTTTAAACACGCTTCGTTCCGTCCATCAAATAATCCCAATTATACCTTGGTAATAGGGCACTGTATTTTGAGAATTAATGCTTACGTAAGAATTCGTATTGATATCGGATAAACTGTTATTATGATCTAAAACAATATCGTGTATTTGTGCGTTTAATTAACAAGGTTTCTTCAGCCGAGGAAGTAATTGAGTATCGAAAATACGTTGATATCAAGAGAAAGCAGGGTTACTGACCTTTTGCTACCTATAAAAGGCGATTAAATATAGCATATCGGAGGAGGGGATAAAAATCTTACCTTTCATCAAAAGAGGATACCCTCGATTAAAGGCAGTTTTTGCCTTGGGGAACCTTTAGAAACCGATATATTCTATAAAAGGGTCTTCAAACAAGAGTGAATGTGTTTATGAACGAACCCTCATCTTCTCTCTCTCTGTATAAGAACATTGATTTTGGTGGCTGTTAATAAATATACCGGTCTGAAAGGTTGTTTCTGGATAGTGAATGCTATCGATGTGATTAGTACCTAGCTAGTGAATTGCTATGTTTGAATAAGTAATACATTTACAAAAAATAACGATTGAATAGCCACAGATGGACAAGAATTTTACTCGTTATACCTTTAAAGTCGATAATATCGAGGATTTAGCAAATAATACCCGCAATTTGATGGCGCTGAATAGAAAAAATTTCTACAGTTATAATGTTTACTATATTTTGTTATCAAACGTTTATAAAAACTAATATAACCGGGTTCCAAATATATTTTTAAAATTGCGAGTAAGTAATCAATGAAGTGGGTACTATATGCAATACCACATCAAATTAAGACTTTTATTGCAAAATATTTGAATGTTTCTCCTAATCGACTGATAGCATTTGTAACTGACATACTAAATTACTTGTACACAGAGAGAAAAATATTGTATCTGATAACATATTGATGTTACCGGATAACATTACTGATGGTACCAGTGTGTTATCCGGTAACATCTACTTACTTCTTATTCCGTATAATTTATTTCTTGAACATTGCATAGATATATGTCGAATTGCTTGTTAATTATAATGGCCAACACAAAAATGTTGCAGAGATAAAAATAGTTAATCTTTGTTAGTTTAGGGTCGCTGAATCCGAATCCGATAGTAAACATTTTTTATTAGCTCTTGTATCCATGTAATATGGGGAAAAACTTGAAAATAACGTCATTTTTTACATTATTCGAGGAAGTATATCTTTCAATAGAAACAGGATAAAAGCTTCAATGATAGCTTAAAATGGAGCTTATAACTTCTATTTTATGAAAAGAATATTATTATACGACCTAGTAAAAACTTATTTTCTTAAATGGACATTTGTCTTTATGCACAAATTTTGTCTTATCTAAACTACCTGTTACTACTACTCGTTTTCGCCGCGCTGCCGACCAAAATTCTGGCCAGCGGACGACTGTCTGAAATCGAATGTTACGAGTACAAAGATGCATTTTTATGTAATATAAATATTTCATAAATTGTTTTTAGCTATTTTCATCTCTGTAACATTAAATTACCCCAAATTTGTTGGCCAGTGTTATGGTTAAATTTTGTTAGGTAAGTAACAAGCTCACAAGCAATGACAATTAACTCCACATACTTTTTATTTATTAGGAGCTTGTTTCACCTTTGTTTTTATTTTTTAGTGTACAGAAAATGTCTGTTACTAGTGCGCACGATAATTAGCCGATCTGCAAAACGTTTTGTATTTATTATACATAGAGTATTGATCATTTTATTTTTTAAAGTGCAAATAGTTTAAATTGGATCCACGAGTGCCCTACTTTCTAATGACTTTTTGGTAGTGACATTTCTAATCTTAAAAATACATAAATTTACCAAATGAAAAAGGTATATATACGAATTGCAGTAATTGCTGTCCCACAGGCCTTGCATCTTACAATTTACTAAGAAAGTATTTGAATAAATAAAAAAATATTTTACCAACTAAATAAACCTTCTGCTAATGAAAAAATGGCGCCCATACGAACTAATATCCCCATTTTGAAAAAACATCGAAACTACGAAGTTTTTAATTGATATTAAAATTCAGTCTTATCGAAAAATATTAGTAAAGAAAAAGATAGAACATCAAATTCTCTTTAAAAGTTCTTGATCACTTTCATAGACTTTCCAGCGTCATACTAATTCAAAACTCTACAGGGAATTAGTTAACATCTCAGTGCTCTCAGATCCAGATGACAAAATGGTTGGAGCAATTAAGGAAATAGTTACACTTAATAATATATTAGATTTGTGTTGTGAATTAATCGGTTATTAACCAATTTATTTCTGTTAAGTAACATTACTCAAGAGTGACAAGCCGATTGAACTGCAAGTTGGTATATTTTTAGAAATCCGAAAAGTAATCGATTTTTTACCGGCAAAAAGAGGGTTTAAGAGTTGAAACAAAGAGTTGAAAATCCTTAAAACCTATAATAATATACACGCAGATATGAAGGAATACTTATTTCCATAAAAGTTGGTATCTGCGAATTTTTTTGGTCGCTAATTTCGAATCTGAGGTCATATTTACAAAACTTAAAATGGCGGAACCAAAGTGGCAGATCAAATTTTACAAAGGTTTTTAGTTTTTCATATACAAAATAATTACTCCAAAAATCTCTATATAGTAATTTTGACGAAAAAAACTTTTACAAAATTTGCCCCACAATTTTCGATGTCCCATTTTGAGTATAGAAAATTTTACTTCAGAATCAAAATCAGCGAGCCAAAAAAATCCTCTGATAGCAACTTTTATGGAAACGAGTTTTACTTCACATGTGCGTGCATGCTATTATACATTTTAGGGGATTTCGAGCATTTCAGGGATCAACCCTTAAACCTTCTTCTTTGCCGATATAAAAAAATACGTATCGATTATTTTTCGGAATTCTGAAAATATGCCAATTTACAGACCACTCGGGTAGTGTAACTTGTTAATGCCACTACTCAACTAAGTGGTTGGTTGATCCAACCAGTTCCATGTTTCCTATAGCAGTCATATAGTACAATTTGATAAGTAATATTTCATATTTACACTCGTTGTAGAAGGTATTCTCTTAATTTATTTTATTGATTATTATATTTTATTGTTAACTAAAATACCGCATTGTTAATGTGAAAACACGGAAGAAAACAACTTGGTTGGGATAGTGAATAAACTAGTCTGTCCCAACTAATCGACGTAGTGCTCTGAGATCATGACAATACATTGATTGGGACGACTATTTTGAAGTTGGTTTTGTTTGAAATGGTGAGGGTAACTTTTTCAGCGGTTGCCTATATTAAATTTAGCTAGTTAAAGTAACTAATTTTTGTATTCTTATTAGTCCCTACACTGAGAAAAGTGTATTGTAGCCCTTAAAAGAAATATTATAAGTAGTAAAATCCTCCGTCTTTCAGCATTTGTTTTTAACAGGTTATACGAAACTGTATTAAACTCTCCTACTTTAAAAGAATGTTTTATTATGACTAAAAGAAGGCATTTTTAATATTTTAATTTGCTAGATAAATTTCCATAAACAAAAATTGCTTTTAGTTAAAGAGAAAAGGCTAAAATAAACTGACATATTGGTTAGAATAATCTAAAATCTTCGTCTTTTAACAGGTAATAGAAAGATGGCAATCCCTATGCGTAAAATACTATCTTTTAATAGACATAATAATTCTAATACTGGGTCAAAAACTTTTCTATGTGTATGCACTACACTGTAGTTCTAGAGTATTTCACGTTAGGACGTCATGCGATAAGATTGCGTATACCAAAGCTTGTTTTTAACATAACGTTGCCAGGTTTTTCAGAAAATTGACCAGTTATGAAATAGTTATTTTGTATTTTAAACAATTTAATGCAATAAATATAACTATGAAATAATAATAACGCTACATATTTCAGAAAATTAAAAAAAAATTGTTTAACAGTGTTGATGGAATGTTCCTCATGATTATGTAGCTAGAAGAAAACATGCGGAAACCGATAATCATAATACTTTTAAAAAGTCCACCACGTTCTTGTTATTAGATTCATTATTCCACCATTACTTATTAATGATTATCTTCCATGTAGCCAATGACTACGAGAGGATAATCAAAGAGCAAACCGAATGCGAATATCGTCTCCTTTCTACACAACAACCACCGTGTGTGTCACGCAATGCTGCAGGAGCATATCGAATCGCAGATTTTGTAGTAATGCGGTCGTTTGATAAAATGGCGATAATAATCCACGACAGCAGTTCATTTCCGATAATTACAAGCTTCGGCCAAGCAATAATGAAAATGGGCGAGTAGAGTATTGGCGAATGACCATACGAGATCCAATCACGTTGGATTACATAGCGAGATTTCAAAGGTTTCGCGACAGATTGAGATAGCTTTCAAAACTCATGAATAAAAAGGAGTATTTGATAAACGATGAATATCGCGCTTAACGGGTAAGGATATACATTCCGAACTTGAGAACAAAACGAGCTAAATGATATGGGTAAAAGTGCCATTTAACGGCGACTATACCAGGTATGGTCTTCGTACATCATCGCATCTGAATGTATGAAGAGATGAACATTAAAGCGCCTGGAAAATATTTTATACGAGTATATGTTAGCTTATTCGGTACAAAACATCCATTGAGCGACGGTATTTCAGCATGGATGTCGAGCTCTCTTGGCTTGGAGCGGATGTTGAACTTCGGGATCGTTGCGAAACCGTCCGGGGGATTGTTTCATTATCGCGCAATGTAAATATTCATGCTATTGTACACGCATGTCCTAGTACCTTCGGCGAAAATATAACGATGTCGAAAAATACATCTAGTTATTCTGTAGACGTTTTTCGCTTAGTTGTATTAGTTGAAACACATATGCGCGTTACGCTCACGACACATTCTTTTAGATTTATAGACAAGAATTCTGTAAGGCAGTTTTTTAATACAAATTTTACCGTTAAAAATGACTTAATTTAGTATTGTGATAACATTTTTTCTTGGGTAGTCGGTCCTTATACAATATAGTATATTACTCAACGAGGGAGGTAAAATAAAGAGTGAAACAGGCAGTCTGAAGCATTCCTTTTTACTTCCTGAGGGAAGTATACGATTTTTCTTTATGGCCGGGAGGATAAGCGGCATCTTTCCTTCCGCTTGCGGGAGTAAAGTTGCTGCTTTCCTCCCGGTGTGAAGAAATTAGTTTACATTCCTTACATATGGACCATTTTCAGAAAGTCAACAATTTTACACAATCTCACAATCTCATAATATCTTTGTGTCAACAAATCGATGCAATGCTTCTCTTAATAAACTTTTTAAGGACCTATTTCTTGTAAATTACACATCCCTATAAAAAAGAAATTCCCGATCTGAAGGTTGGACTACGTCTATAATACGTTTTTTAGATCGCTGAAACCGAATCCAAAAGTCCATTTAATCCCACATCGTCAGGTTTTTACCATAACCTCAAAAACCCTAAAAAAATATATATATTAATTAAACTTATTTATTTTTGACATATGAATATAAATTTACAGCGTGTTAAATGTATTTAAAAAAACTCGATAATTTTTAAAAAAACGTAAGCCTCATTTTCATAGCCGAGTTTTTTCTTTATATTTTTCTCGCAGGGTTGTCTAGATGTAGTTACAAAATATGTTAGATTATCTTTTCGCATATATTGGTTTGCAATTTCTATTATATTATTTCTATAGTAGTTGTTTATTTCATTGATTTCGTTATCAATTTCATAATCAGCATCATCATTATCATAGTAATCATCATCTTGGTCATTGCTATCATCTTTATCATCATCATCATTATATTATGTGTCACATCATCATCTGCGTTATCATTTTTTGCGTGTTCTGTAATTAATTATTTCTTCATCCTTTTTAAATATAAAATTATTTACCGTAGGTTTTGAGGGTAATTCATCTGAGTTTTTGTATTTTTATTTTCGTTATCATGGTGGTTTTGCGTTATTATATTGCCATCTTCGTCTACATAATCAATTTTATCAAAATCCACTTGACGATTTTTTTATGGGCTACCGCGTTTTTTATATGGTTGTGCATCCTCGGTAGGTAACATTCTCTCTTGTGTTAATAATATCTAATCTATCTGGTGGTCGTGTATTTAGTGTACGTCTCCATAGTGATTGCTTATTTATTTCTATTTGTGCAACAGTTGTGATTTGTTTGGA
Source organism: Trichopria drosophilae (assembly GCA_030407085.1). NCBI lineage: Eukaryota > Metazoa > Arthropoda > Insecta > Hymenoptera > Diapriidae > Trichopria > Trichopria drosophilae. The sequence continues at coordinate 198,026,785 of CM059582.1, forward strand.
TTTTAATAGTAACTTTTCTTCTATAAATGGTAATGCATCGTTAGCTTCTATTTACTTCGACCCAGACCTTAGGTCTGGACGAAGTATTGAATTTGGTCACTTCGGGCATAAAAATTACCCTATAGTTTTTCATCAAATGTCGACGTTTCCGATCCTAAGGAACCCAAATCAACAATAAAAAACTAGTGTTGGCGTAGTGCCTCGCTCGCTCAGAAACTTCGACCCAGTAGAGAGTCGGCTATTCCTTAATACTCGTTTGTTTACTAACAGCTTTCAATTATATTACAAAATTATATTGATATTTGTGGGTCCAATCATATTTAGGTCCAAGTGGCTTCGATAGATCTGTTACAACAATATACTGTTTCGTATATGTATGAAAATTGAAAATGAGCATTTTCAAAACTTCGACCCCGACAACAGGCCAGCCGAAGTATTAATAAATAAAAGTTGCCAAAAACTTACTTCAAGCACTTTTATTGTAATAGAATATTCGATGTATATTACATGTTTACAGTGTTTTACTAATTACTGTCTGTATCATTATGATCTTATAATATACATATAATTCGTCAAAGATATCTTGAAAGTGTCGAAAAGATCTCTGACGGATATCTTTTAGATACTATAAGACATCTTTTATATATATCGAAATAGCTATTTTCGTATCAAGGGCGTAAAAGAACTTATGCCCCCATAGGTATTAACCGCGCCCAGGGGGCTGGCGAAGACTACCTCGAAATTTTATGGAAAACTATAGGGTAATTTTTTTGCCGAGGTGACCAAATTCAATACTTTTTTAGACAATAGTCATAAGCATTTAAAACCAGTTTTTATGGCATTATCGTTGACTTTAGCTAGAAAATGCATACAACCTTTTTCGTAGAGAATTTCATGCTCTACCTTTTTTGTTTAAAACATTTTTTAATAAAATTTGTATTTTTCAAAATAAATGCGAAAAACTACGAAAAAAATTAATTGGGGCTAATTTTTTTTAGTAATGGACGGATGGATCTGCTCCAAAATCTAATCAGATCTCAGTTATGCCAAGCCGCGTATTTAAAAAAAATTCTGTCAATACGCTTATCCGTTCGCGAGTTATCGATAAGAAAACGGGACGTACGGACGTACGGGACATACAGACGTACGTACAAGATCACGGACACTAATTTTTTTTATTGTTGATTTGGGTTCCTTATGGTCTGAAACGTCGACATTTGATGAAAAACTATAGTTACCCCCTTATAGGTACCCCCTTAAAATAAGAAAAAGATTTCATTTTCAGAAAATGAAGGATGCGATAAATGCTGCAATCTATCATGCTGTTTCAACCGACGAAGAACCGCAACATGTAAAATGCCCTGAAGGTTTATTTTCTTGGTGTTTTTATCAAGCATCGATAGCAAAGAAGAGTACTACGGGGTTACATAAAACGAATTTAGGAACGCCTATCAACAACTGTGCTTCAGTAAATTGCTAATGCCACACAAAATGTCAAGAAAAGTTTGCATAGTGTTATTTGGAGTAGAAGCCCAAAAGAAAAATTTGTTTCTAGAACAAGAATAAAAATTGCAACTTCCATTCCAATTTGTGAATACAATTTCGGAAAACAAAGACCTATAACTGAAATTCTGAAGAAATTAGGATTGGTAATAGGTGAGACTACCTTATCAGTTGCCAGAAACTACGACAAAAGAAAAGACAACAGAAAGATTAAAAAATGCTAGACGTATTATGGCATTGCCGAAAAGCCGAAGGGAAGAAGCTTTGCTTGAAAATGAGGGATTAATGTACGGCCCACGAATGTTTTAATAACTTGTTTTGTATATAATTGTAAATAACTTTTGATACGTACATACACGTATGTATGTAAAAAACATAATTTATTAAAAATGAATAACACTGATAAGTAGTAGTAGAAATATTACTTATATATGACAACCATACGAAAGTTTATTAAAAATAGTAATATACTTAATTTTTCGGGGTTAAAAAGTCGCTTATTACATGAAAAATTCGGAAAAAAATTGTTGCATATATTTTTTATGATTTTAAACAATCTCTCGTATAGATTTGTTAATATAACTAATATTTCAAAAAGACAGCTTCTGAAAAGGATATTTGTACCATTTTACAATATTTATAAAAATGCAAGTTTGCAATATCAAAGGGCTAAATTCCGGCTTCCTCCTTCCCTTAAACCTCTATATATATCGAATCAACAATAGAATAAATATAGTGGAGTTACAACCGTCAAAATTAAATGGCTATTATGTAACCCCATTCAAAACCAGACAACAACCAATAGAAATATCAGATCCCGACGGCGAAAATGAAAAACTAAAAATTCTATCGACAGATAAAAGTATTATTGTCCTCTCAAACGACAAAATCAACGAATTAACTATGTTTTGTAACACAGAAATCGAAAAAAAATATAACAAAAAGGAAATATGAAATATTAAAGTTTTTTGGTTCACTTCCTAGTAATTATTACTAAATATGAAGATTAAGGCTGTAGATGAAACAATCAGATGGCATTTTTTTTGCACTACTAATTTTTTTAATTTTCTCTAACGTTTGCTTCTAAAGCCAGAAACTCGCCTGTATTTATTAGAAGAATTGCAAATATGACAGAGAAAATTTTAATTCGTAAAGATGGAAAGGATGGAATTTTATACGAAACTGTTTTTTGGATTGTTCTCGATTTTCGAAAAAAATGGAGGGCAGAACTCGAAAGATTCGACAGGCCGGGAATCGAACCCGGGACCTTTCTATTGCCGGTAGAATGCTCTTTCCATCTGAGCTACCGGCCCTCTCGCAAGTTCGCATCATTAATTTCGAGATCTTGAAACAATCCAATCATAATTATAATTTAGATGACATGTGGCGCCATACTACGCCAGGTGCTACATTCAAGTGAATCATTAAAGTTTTTTGGTTCAATTCGTAGTAATTATTACTAAATATGAAGATTTAAGGCTGTAGATGAACCAATCAGATGGTATTTTTTTTGCACTACTAATTTTTTTAAACTTCTCTAACTTTTGCTTGAAAAGCCAGAAGCTCGCCTGGATTCAAGACTTAAAATGGAAAACGTGGGGCGCAATAGAGGTAACAGAAATGACTCCTCGACGAACAATAACAAATGAGAAACTTATGCTTAAATGAACAATATGACACGCCAGTTTAGACATGCTAGTCATTTCTGTTACCTCTATTGCGCCCCACGTTTTCCATTTTAAGTCTTACAAATATTTTATTTCCTAATAAAATGAAAAATTATTGCGTATTTCTTTCGGCATGGTATTAGTGACCTGTGTGGATGGGAAAAATTATTTTATCCTTTTTAGTCCATTTATAAAAAGTGGTTTTTAAAAAGAATTTTTTATTTATTAATTATCTTCTATAGGCTTACTATAATTTAGATTATGACTATCAAGTCACCCGCATTTGAAAAAAAAATACTATAATATAATAAAGAGAAAACCGTTCTAGGTGCCGTTCTAAACGACTATCTACTACACCGTATAATAATAATCTAAAAGACTATCTACTACATCTTATAATACCTTATTATAATAATTCGGTTCAGAGTCCAACTCCAGTTGTCAACATCGTCATCGGTACCCGTTGCAACTTAGCCTGGAGAATGCGAACAGCTGAATTACAAAAGGAAAACACCTCGAAATAGCCACCGATCATCTGGGATAGCAAACCGTTTCTAAAGAGTCCGGCGAACGACAAGAGTAAGAACCCCGTCCATATAAATATTTCCAAATATTGGTTACCACCATCTTACCTGACTCATTCCACATCTGGCCTGCGCATACCCTTTTCTCCTCCCAATTGGAAATAGCCCACCGAGACGAAGTCGCACCTCTTACACGACTATTATTATTCTTTTTCTAAATAAGATCTTTTCTTTTACATATTATTTTATTCCCATACTGCCCTTCGCGATATTGATTCAGGTCCTCAATTATTATTTTTATAATATTTCTGTTTTCCTCTTGTCACTCGTGAGATCTAACACTATAAAAGTCAAAAAGAAATAACATTTTCTAGTAAAACGCCGCCGAGGAGTGAACAAAATTCAGCGCCAAAAGGGGGAGAAGGCCCTCCACCTTGCCCGGGAGAAAAAAGAACGATAGGCTGCCATTGCTCTCTCTCCAATTATTGACCCTGCCTCCCCTTTCCCCCTCGCCAGACAAGTCCACTACCGACCCGTAAGGAATTGTTTTCGAACAAAAACCGAATAAATTTATCTCACCAAATAAAGTATTTTCGCATTTACCCTTATTTCCAATTTTCCTGTGTCATTAGTAGCCATCCCTCACCTAATAGGTCCCAGTAAATCAACTGAGTCACACGCCCTTTCAAAACTCAGCTAATATCTCGTTCGGGATATTCACGGGGTCGTGACAGTATATAAGACATAAACAGACCCTCGTACCTTGTTGTAGCCTTGCAGCTGACATGTCAACTTCTCCGACCGGAATTCCTTTCCAGCAATTGTTGATGCTGAACTCGTACCAACAATCAAGACGGATGCTAACTTTTCCGAATCCATGAAGGAGGAGAGAAGAAGCAAATTTTCAGCGCAAATGGATATGTGTCATGCTATTCTCAAATAAATGTTTTCAATAGAACTTGAGAGGAGTACGCATGGCCATTTTATAGATGCATCGATGAGAAACAACTTGACCTTTCTTGACTGCCGTGATAAACAATCTGATGCATTTGTTTGCGTTAAAAATAAAACTGGATAATCTGGAATACACCACCGCTGGAGAATTTATTGACGATATGAGAAGCATAATTTTCAGCAACTGCTATAGAAATTATCCACACAATCAAAAATACGTGACAATGGCTTATGAACTACAGGCAGTTCTCGAAATGCGCAATGCTAAATGCATTGTGCTGCGAGACCTTACAAGCAGAAAGCAGAGCCGGGGTGTTAGCAACAACTGTAGCACCAGTAGCAACTGCAGCATTCATTAATTACATCGATCTAAGATCATCATCGATTTAAATTAAGCAAATAAGATGTAATATGTCAAGTGTTAAATATTAAAATTGTAAATATCTATAAATTGATACTGATAAGCAATAAATATATTCTTTATATTAAATTATTGGTGTGTTTTATATTTTATTAATAAAACCAATTTAAAAACAATGACATCGTTACAAGTAATATTTGGTATAAAAATAATCTGTATCAATTTTTTCGATTTGTTTATAAATGTAATTGGAAACTAGTGTTGCCGTGGTGCCTGGCTCGCTTCGCTCGCTCAGAAACTTCGACCCAGTGGAGAGTCGGCTATTCCTTAAGAATCGTTTGTTTACCAACAGCTTTCAATTATATTATAAAATTATATTGATATATATTTGGGGGTCCATTCATATTTAGGTCCAAGTGGCTTCGATAGATATGTTACAACAATATAGTGTTTCTTATATGCATGAAAATTGAAAATGAGCATTTTCAAAACTTCGACCCCGACAACAGGCCAGCCGAAGTATTAATAAATAAAAGTTGCAAAACACTTACTTCATGCACTTGTATTCTAATAGACTATTCGATGCATATTAAATGTTTACTGTGTTTTACTAATTACTGTCTGTATTATTTTGATCTTATATATATACAATATATATACATATAATTCGTCAAAAATATCTTGAAAATGTCGAAAAGATCTCTGACGGATATCTTATAGATATCTATAAGACATCTTTTAGATATATCGAAATAGTTATTTTCGTATCAAGGGCGTAAAAGAACTTATGCGCCCGTAGGTGGTCACCGCGCCCGAGCTGGCAAAGACTACCCCTGGGGGGTAGGGGGTCAAAACGTCGAAATTTTATGAAAAAAAATAGGGTAATTTTTTTGCCGAGATGACCAAATTCAATACTTTTTCAGACAATAGTCATAAACATTTTAAACCAGTTTTTATGGCATTATCGTTGACTTTAGGAAGAAAATACATATAACCTTTTTTGTAGAGAATTTCATCCTCTATCTTTTTTGTTTGAAACATTTTTTAATAAAATTTGTATTTTTCAAAATAAATGCGAAACACTACGAAAAAAATTAATTGGGGCTATTTTTTTTTTAGTAATGGACGGGTGGATCTACCCCAAAATCTAATCAGATCTAAGTTATGCCAAGACGCGTATTTTAAAAAAAATTTATGTCAATACGCTTATCCGTACGCGAGTTATCGCGAGACAAAAAAACGGACGTACAGTCGTACGAACGTACGTACGTACAAGATCACGGACACAAATTTTTTTATTGTTGATTTGGGTTACTTAGGGTCTGAAACTACGACATTTGGTGAAAAACTATATGGTCATTTTTATGCCCGAAGTGACCAAATTCAATACTTCGTCCTGACTTGGTCTGGGTCGAAGTAACTAGTGTTGGCGTGGTGCTTCGCTCGCTCAGAAACTTCGACCCAGCAGAGAATCGGCTATTCCTTAATACTCGTTTGTTTACTAACAGTTTTCAACTTACAACTTACAACAATTTACCAATTCTTTTCATTATGTTTTCTATAATATTGAGATTTGCTTGTTTGCTAAACTTTCAATTTAATATATTCCAATTGGGTTTATTGATAAAGCGTCTGCATTTGCATTTAATGTTCCAGATTTATGTTTTGCATTCAACTCATATTCTAATAGATTATATATCCATTTTTCTGTTCTCGAATTGGGTTATTTTTTTTTGGTTTTAAAAGACATAAGAGGTTTATAGTCCATGCATACTGCGAATTGACGACTGTAAACATAAGGTCTAAAATGGCGGATTGTCTAATATATATTCTAGTGCTTCTTTGTCATAAGTTGCGTATTTTTTTCGTTTTTCGTAATCGTTTAGAACTCTAGATGTATAAGCTATTGGTCTATCTTTTCCTACTTCCCTTGAAACAAAACTCCACCTATTGCATATCCTGATGCATCTGATGTGATAAAGGATTTATTAAAATCTGAATATTGTAAAACGGGAGCGTTACATAGCTTTTCCCGACGTGTTTCGAATGCGATTATTTCATCTTTTTCCCGGCATGGAACAGTACATTATTTTTTAAAATATTGAATAAAAGTTTTGCAATCCCAAAAAATTTGAAATTAAACGTCTTTAATATCCTGCTAAGCCTAAAAATTTTCTTATGTTTTTCTGATCTTTAGGCATTGAAAACTTTTTAACGCAGCAGATCTTATTAGGATCTGGCTTTGATCCGCTTTCTCCAATGATGTGTCCTAAGTAGCAGACTTCCTTTCTTAAGAATTCGCATTTGTCAGGTTTTAATTTTAAACTAGCTTCTCTTAATCTGTTCATTCATTTTTCGCATTTAATGTTCTCCTAGTGAGGATGAGCAGATAACGATAGCATCAAGCTCGGCGAAAAGTTTGTTGCCTTGCAAACCCGGTAGTACTATATCCATTAATCTTTGAAATGTGGCCAGTGCGTTTTTTTAAACCAAAAATTTCACCAATGTTAGGAACTGGGTGGGAATGTCCGATTGATTTGTCATTCAATTTCCTGATGTACCATATACCATCTTTTATTTCTTTGACCGACTGCTTTCTTTGGTACTATCCATATTGGGATGTAGGGTGAATTTGAAGGTTTTATTATTCCTTTATCCAATTGTTCTTTAACTTGCTTATTAATTTCTTCTTTGTGAATTGGTAGGAATACTGTTTGGTATTGATTGGGTATCATCCGTAGTAGAAATTTTGTGTTTAAGAAGTTGGGTAAAACCTAAGAGTTCATCAGGTAAGTGAAAGACTTCTGCGTGAGTATTCATGAGCATTTCTACACTCAGTTTCTTCTCGGTTAGGCGTTATAAGCGTAAAAGGTGCTAAATTTTTGCTGCCCTTTTCATCTGTTTTTTGGTGTGTAAGATGATTACTTGATTAATACCCGTTGCGCCTTGGGTGTAATTGCCCTTGGTATTTGTCTAGTTTTAAGAACTCTGTATATGTTAAAATTTAGTACTTTACGCTTCAAGGGAAGAAAGCGCACGATTTCGAGTGGTGGTTCTGCTACCCGAACGTAGCGAGCTGCACTTTATCCGTCGATTTTTATGTAAAATCGTTTTTTTTTTTATTTCAGTTAATAATTTTTCTTTTTTAATGAGTGCTTTTCTAATGTGCTTTTCCTTAATGCATTTTAACTTCATGTTTTTCTCCCTTTCGATTTGCTTTCAGAATTTTTTTTTTATTGCACGGTCTTCGATAATTCAAACACGGAATTCTGTTTAAATTCGAAGTCGTCCGAATTAAGGAGGATAGTAAAATTAGAGAAAAAAAAAGAATAGAAGAGAGAGAACGGAACAAAAATAATGATTTTATTTATTAACCGGGATTGGCTATATAATATTTATTAATTGTTAGGTTAATATGAGTGTATGATGTTTTTTTATGCGTATTTAATTCTTTCGTTTGCAATAATTCCGAGGAAACTTTCAAACGATGTGTTATCCTTGTCGCATCGCGTCGTCTCTTTCACGAATTCCATGAATTAGAAAACGCGACGGCATTATTACAACTTTCAATTGTTACTTGAAAACTACAAGTCAGATTAGTCTATAACTTTACAAAAAACTTCTTTGAACCTTCCTCGAATTTTCCGTGGGAAGGAAATTTCGATTTATTGAAATTCTCCCGACTCCCGAAGTGTTTGAAGCTTTCAATGTCAATTTTGTGCAGTCAAACAAAAACCAATTCTTATAAAATTTCCGTAATAACTAACCATAATTTGGAAAAATACGTTAGTTTGTAGATAGAATAATAGTGCATATTCCCTAAAAATTTCATTAAAAAATTCCAATTATTGTAAAAGATATGACGAGTTACGGACAAAATAATTAAGTTATTTTATATTTCAAATAATTTCGTTTTTTGCGATTATATTAAAAACTAAGAGGGTTAGAAAATTTTGATTTTAACAAAAAATACGCGTAATTAATTTTCCTATTAAGATATCTAATGAAAACTTTAAAATTTGAAAGTCAAAATATTACGAGCTGAGGGTCCAACAAATTCTCCGGCGTTTCGCGCGTATCTCCTTTTGATCGCCAGGGGTTCAATTGAAAACTGTTAGTAAAACAAACGAGTATTAAGGAATAGCCGACTCTCTCAGTCCTGGGTCGAAGTTTCTGAGCGAGCGAAGCACCACGCCAACATTAGTTTCCAATTACATTTATAAACAAGTCGAAAAAATTGATACAGATAATTTTTATACCAAATATTACTTGTAACGATGTCATTGTTTGTAAATTGGTTTTATTAATAAAATATAAAACACACAAATAATTTAATATAAAGAATATATTTATTGCTTATCAGTATCAATTTATAGATATTTACAATTATAATATTTAACACTTGACATATTACATCTTATTTGCTTAATTTAAATCGATGATGATCTTAGATCGATGTAATTAATGAATGCTGCAGTTGCTACTGGTGCTACTGGTGCCACAGTTGCTACTGGTGCTACTGTTGTTGCTATCACCCCGGCTCTGCTTTCTGCTTGTAAGGTCTCGCAGCACAATGCATTTAGCATTGCGCATTTCGAGAACTGCCTGTAGTTCATAAGCCATTGTCACGTATTTTTGATTGTGGGGATAATTTCTATAGCAGTTGCTGAAAATTATGCTTCTAATATCGTCAATAAATTCTCCAGCGGTGGCGTATTCCAGATTATCCAGTTTTATTTTTAACGCAACAAATGCATCAGATTGTTTATCACGGCAGTCTTGAAGGTCAAGTTGTTTCGCATAGATGCATCTATAAAATGGCCATGCGTACTCCCCTCAAGTTCTATTGAAAACATTTATTTGAGAATAGCATGACACATATCCATTTGCGCTGAAAATTTGCTTCTTCTCTCCTCCTTCATGGATTCGGAAAAATTAGCATCCGTCTTGATTACTGGAAAGGAATTCCGGTCGGAGAAGTTGACATGTCAGCTGCAAGGCTACAACAAGGTACGAGGGTCTGTTTATGTCTTATATACTTTCACGACCCCGTGAATATCCCGAACGAGATATTAGCTGAGTTGTGAAAGGGCGTGTGACTCAGTTGATTTATTGGGACCCATTAGGTGAGGGAGGGCTACTAATGACACAGGAAAATTGGAAATAAGGGTAAATGCGAAGATACTTTATTTGGTGAGATAAATTTATTCGGTTTTTGTTCGAAAACAATTCTTTACGGGTCGGTAGTGGACTTGTCTGGCGAGGGGGAAAGGGGAGGCAGGGTCAATAATAGGAGAGAGTGCAATGGCAGCCTATCGTTCTTTTTCCTCCCGGGATAGGTGGAGGGCCTTTTCCACCTTTTGGCGCTGAATTTTGTTCACTCCTCGGCGGCGTTTGACTAAAAAATGTTATTTCTTTTTGACTTTTATAGTGTTAGATCTCACGAGTGACAAGAGGAAAACACAAATATTATAAAAATAATAATTGAGGACCTGAATCAATATCGCGAAGGGCAGTATGGGAATAAAATAATATGTAAAAGAAAAGATCTTATTTAGAAAAAGAATAATAATAGTCGTGTAAGAGGTGCGACTTCGTCTCGGTGGGCTATTTCCAATTGGGAGGAGAAAAGTGTATGCGCAGGCCAGATGTGGAATGAGTCAGGTAAGATGGTGGTAACCAATATTTGGAAATATTTATATGGACGGGGTTCTTACTCTTGTCGTTCGCCGGACTCTTTAGAAACGGTTTGCTATCCTAGATGATCGGTGGCTATTTCGAGGTGTTTTCCTTTTGTAATTCAGCTGTTCGCATTCTCCAGGCTAAGTTGCAACGGGTACCGATGACGATGTTGACAACTGGAGTTGGAATCTGAACCGAATTATTATAATAAGGTATTATAAGATGTAGTAGATAGTCGTTTAGATTATTGTTATACGGTGTAGTAGATAGTCGTTTAGAACGGCTACTAGAACGGTTTTCTCTTTATTATATTATAGTATTTTTTTTCAAATGCGGGTGACTTGCTAGTCATAATCTAAATTATAGTAAGTCTATAGAAGATAATTAATAAATAAAAAATTCTTTTTAAAAACCACTTTTTATAAATGGACTAAAAAGGAAAAATAATTTTTCCCATCCACACAGGTCACTAATACCATGCCGACAGAAATACGCAATAATTTTTCATTTTATTAGGAAATAAAATATTTGTAAGACTTAAAATGGAAAACGTGGGCGCAATAGAGTTAACAGAAATGACTAGCATGTCTAAACTGGCGTGTCATATTGTTCATTTAAGCATAAGTTTCTCATTTGTTATTGTTCGTCGAGGAGTCATTTCTGTTACCTCTATTGCGCCCCACGTTTTCCATTTTAAGTCTTGAATCCAGGCGAGCTTCTGGCTTTTCAAGCAAACGTTAGAGAAATTTAAAAAAATTAGTACTACAGCCTTAAATCTTCATATTTAGTTATAATTACTACGAATTGAACCAAAAAACTTTAATGATTCACTTGAATGTAGCGCCTGGCCTAGTATCGTGCCACATGTCATCTAAATTATAATTATGATTGGATTGTTTGAAGATCTCGAAATTAATGATGCGAACTTGCGAGAGGGCCGGTAGCTCAGATGGAAAGAGCATTCTACCGGCAATAGAAAGGTCCCGGGTTCGATTCCCGGCCTGTCGAATCTCTAGAGTTCTGCCCTCCATTTTTTTCGAAAATCGGGAACAATCCAAAAAACAGTTTCGTATAAAATTCCATCCTTTCCATCTTTACGAATTAAAATTTTCTCTGTCATATTTGCAATTCTTCTAATAAATACAGGCAAGTTTCTGGCTTTAGAAGCAAACGTTAGAGAAAATTAAAAAAATTAGTAGTGCAAAAAAAATACCATCTGATTGGTTCATCTACAGCCTTAATCTTCATATTTAGTAATAATTACTAGGAAGTGAACCAAAAAATTTTAATATTTCATATTTCCTTTTTGTTATATTTTTTTTCGATTGTGTGTTACAAAACATAGTTAATTCGTTGATTTTGTCGTTTGAAAGGACAATAATACTTTTATCTGTCGATAGAATTTTTAGTTTTTCATTTTCGCCGTCGGGATCTGGTATTTCTATTGGTTGTTGTCTGGTTTTGAATGGGGTTACATAATAGCCATTTAATTTTGACGGTTGTAACTCCACTATATTTATTCTATTGTTGATTCGATATATATAGAGGTTTAAGGGGAGGAGGAAGCCGGAATTTAGCCCTTTGATATTGCAAACTTGCATTTTTATAAATATTGTAAAATGGTACAAATATCCTTTTCAGAAGCTGTATTTTTAAAATATTAGTTATATTAACAAATCTATACGAGAGATTGTTTAAAATCATAAAAAATATATGCAACAATTTTTTTCCGTATTTTTCATTTAATAAGCGACTTTTTAACCCCGAAAAATTGAGTATATTACTATTTTTAATAAACTTTCGTATGGTTGCCATATATAAGTAATATTTCTACTACTACTTATCAGTGTTATTCATTTTTAATAAATTATGTTTTCTACATACATACGTGTATGTACGTATCAAAAGTTATTTACAATTATATACAAAACAAGTTATTAAAACATTCCTGGGCCGTACATTAATCCCTCATTTTCAAGCAAAGCTTCTTCCCTTCGGCTTTTCGGCAATGCCATAATACGTCTAGCATTTTTTAATCTTTCTGTTGTCTTTTCTTTTGTCGTAGTTTCTGGCAACTGATAAGGTAGTCTCACCTATTACCAATCCTAATTTCTTCAGAATTTCAGTTATAGTTCTTTGTTTTCCGAAATTGTATTCACAAATTGGAATGGAAGTTGCAATTTTTATTCTTGTTCTAGAAACAAATTTTTCTTTTGGGCTTCTACTCCAAATAACACTATGCAAACTTTTATTGACATTTTGTGTGGCATTAGCAATTTACTGAAGCACAGTTGTTGATAGGGGTTCCTAAATTCGTTTTATGTAACCCTGTAGTACTCTTCTTTGCTATCGATGCTTGATAAAAACACCAAGAAAATAAACCTTTAGGGCATTTAACATGTTGCGGTTCTTCGTCGGTTGAAACAGCATGATAGATTGCAGCATTTATCGCATCATTCATTTTCTGAAAAATAATTTTTTGTCTTTTCATCTACATCTTTTTCTTATTTTAAGAGTATATTTTATGAAATTGAAATGAATTATAATAAGGATATATTATGTTCCAATGTGTGATATTACTTCCATAGTAAAAATAAAAAATAAATCAGATTAATATTAGTTAGCCCGTTATAAACTCCAATTGAAATTAATATAATAGCGTGTACAGTTTACGTTTTATATACCACCTGTAAATACTGAACAATATATATGAATGCATTTACTGTACTTCTTTCCGACGTGATTTATACACTCTTCCTTTCGAATTTCAAATTTTTCTCCGTATACGTTCAGACTTTGCAAATGATTGAAGGTTTTTGAATTACCGTCGGAAAGCATCGTTGTAAACCGAAAACCATAAGCTTCCGAGTGTTTCCAAATTTTTTCTGATACTGCAGTTTCCATTGCACCAGAAGATCCACTGAAAAAAATTATGACAAAAATCGATATGTCCTTGTTGCCATGCATCATATTCTGGTGTATTTTCGCCCAACTTAGATTCTACAACAACGTACATTTGGCAGTATTTTGTCATGACGTCAAAATCAATGACAAAACCAGTTCCCAAGTCGATGACGCAACCTATTCTATGTTTGAACTTGTTACCACGAGTTGGCCATAACTACCATCGAAACTCACCGCAATATTTGTAATTTTGTCAATTTTATCTTGTTCTTTAGTTTCTGTAAGATGATAAGATATTTTCTGTATGCTTGCTGGTGTTCTTTACAAGTATACAATATTTCATTTGTATCACCCTCGATTTCTACAAATCATGTTCCTCCAATATATCCTGGTTTCAGTTATACAATTCTTTTGCATGGGATCTGCATTCATTCAATAATTTTTTAGTCGCTTTATCAACACTAGGGCGCCTAATATTCCAACGTAAACATCAAAAGTACGCCGTGAAAATGAACAAATATTAAAAAACATACAAAATTGCTCAATGCTCGAGTAACCTCTACCGGAATATAGAAAAGCAGCAGCCAACCGTAAATTTATATCAAAAATGGGTCGAATTAGTTCTTCATTTATGGTGCGTTTAGACGTGTATGCTTGTGATTTCTCAAATTCAAGGCCATTCGTTTCACAGTCTTGATATTGCAAAATTATTTTATTTGCAAAGCCAACTTCATTACATACAGAAAATTTCAAAGAAGTTCCATCACAGTCAGAGCATTTCACTTTAGCTAGTAAGAGATTCAGTTGTAAAATGTCAACAAATAGGGGAGAGTCGTCAGAGTTGGACAGTGGTCAGGGTTGAGAAATCGTGTTTATTTAGTTTTATAACACTAACGCCATCTGTGTTTGGTTGTAAATAGTTGTTATCAATGTAAGCAAGCTTTTCACGCCAATTGCAGTGAAGTGTGCAAAGATTGTAGTTTTGTAAAGTGGGTCATTATTATGCAGTGAACGAAAAACTTGTTGGAGTGCGTGATTAGAGGAGGATCAAATATGAAATAAATATGCCAGAAACAAAGTAAGTTGACAAAAATTGTTGATTATGATGTTATATAGAAATGTGGAATATAATTTGCCGTTTGTATCACGTGTTTATGTTCTGCGAGGTATTATCGGTAAATGACACGTGAGTCAGTGTTGAACCATGGTTAGTGGTTAATGTTGAGCCACCCAAATATTTACAGTTATGGCGCGTTCTTGCAACGGAAATTCATTTGTCGTCTCAAAGATGTATCAATAGCTTTATTCACAATGAAAAGAAAGAAATTACAAGGTTTTGTTAATATTTTTTCACTTTTCAGACGAACTTCACGTTACAAAAGAACAACAAACCGCGGTAATGTCGACATGTCTAACCTAATCGAAGCTATTCGAGCTGTAACTCGTGATGGCGATTCTGTTCGTGCAGCATTGTCTACGTACAATGTGACAAGAACATCTCTTGGGAGATACATAAAAATAATAGAATCTTTATTTGACAATGCGGACGATGTTAACGACGATGAGTTGGAAGCCGCGCTTAAGAGGCATGGCACCTATGCCGTCTGTGCTACTTCTGTGCAAGTAAGTAAATAAAAAAAGGACGAATACCTACATGAAAATTGACGAATAAATAAATTAATGAAAAAAATAAGAAATGTGAAGCGATCTCTTAAGCAAAAAAATATGGGGTTTGTTTTGAAATGTTAGAGTATAAAAATACACAAAAATAGTCAACTCTTAATACAATAATTAATGTTCAATTCTTCATTACACTTAAAATATTGAATAAAAACTGACTTTGATTTCATATAATTGAATCAAATTGAATTAAAATATTCTAATTATTAATCAAGATAGAGCTCTCATAAACATAACCTAGAATTCGTTTGCTTCTGAGGTACAGTACTTTGCGTCCCGTCACAAATGAATTTTCAAATATTCATAAAATACTTTCTCGATTAGGTATTCTCACTGGAAGAAGAAGAAGCTTTAGTTGACTACATACGAAAGTGCTGCGAACATTATTACGGCTTATCTGCTAATGAATTGCGCAAGTGAGCGTACCAGTTCGCTTTAAAGCGAAAAATCAAGTATCCACCAACTTGGGATGTTAATGAAATGGCTGGTCGTGATTGGTACTTCGGCTTCAGGCGGCGGCATCAGTGTTTAACCTTGCGCTCTCCAGAACAAACCAGTCTTAATCGAGTAAAAAGCTTTTCACCTGAAAACGTCGCCAAATTTTTCGAAAATTTGAGTTCTGTTTTAACCACAAAAAACTTCGACGTTCAGAGCATCTGGAACATGGATGAGACCGGTTTCTCAACTGTTCCAACTAACGTTGGAAAAATAATTTCCTTCCGCGGACAACGCCGAGTGGGCCAAATTGCATCTGCAGAGCAAGGTACTATGGTAACAATGGCCTTAGCCGTGAATGCTGCTGGCATTTCCATACCTCCGTTTTTCCTTTTCCCGCGCAAAAATATGCAAGCCACATTTATGGATCAAGCATTGCCAGGCTCTGTTGGATTTGCAAATAGTTCCGGCTGGATGCAACAGCCAGAGTTCCTAAAATATATGGAATTCTTCATTCGCCGTACTAATGCTTCTAAAAAAACGCCTAAGCTGCTACTTTTAGATAACCATGCGTCACATTTGTCGATTGATGCGATTGATATGGCTGCAGAACATGGAGTGACCTTATTGTCCTTTGCTCCACACTGTAGTCATCGTCTACAGCCTTTAGATGTGTCAGTGTACGGTCCAGTGAAGACATATTATAAGTCTCAATGCACAGCCTGGCAAGTACGCAACGCAGGAAAACGAATTGAAATTCGACATATTCCTCAGTTAGTAGGCACAACTTTGGATTATGCTTTAACCCCAAGAAACATAAAAGCGGGTTTTCAGGCGACGGGGATTGCTCCTTACAATCCCAATATTTTCTCAGAATCTGATTTCGTGCAGGCCGTGGTGAACAGAGAAGATAAATGCTTAGTTGACAGAACCGAAAAGATAAACGAAGACGTGCAGTGTCGTATACCAGCTTTTGAGGTCCCCGATGTTGAAGCCCAAAGGAAAATGACCAATTCGAATGAAATATCAACTTCTAAAGAAAAGACTTCTTCGAATGAACCATCGACCTCGAAGTCTGAAACATCCGTTTTGTCTTTAATGTTATCGAACATTGGGCCAATGCAGGCTGGAGCACCCACAGTGAAGAGCAATCGCGGTCGCCGAGCAATGTCTAGCACAATATTGACGTCTCCCGAAATGATCGCTGCTTACATGAGAGAAAGGGAAAACAAACTTCCAAACTGCTTAAATTGCAAAAAAATCTTCGAAAAAAGAGGTTGACAAAGGACCGATTAAACGCAAACGAGGTAGACCTTCGAAAAAAGTATCTAAAACATCCTCTTCTGAGGAAGATGAAGAGTTTTGCCCAAATCCCAAACTTCAACGAGGTCGACCACCGAAGAAAACATCAAAAAAATCCTATTCTGAAGAAAACATTCGCTCAAAACCTGAACTTCGAAGAAGTCGACTATCAAAGAAAGAGTCCAATTTTGGAGAAGACGAACACATTAAACTTAATGCCAAAGATGAGCCAACAAATGCAGCCAAAGAGTCTTCTTCAGAAGAGGATAGAGACTTTTGTATAATACGTTTAAAAAATATGCCGCGTCACCTTAATAAAAATAATTCGATAAGTTGCATTGAATGTAAGAGAGACGTGCATTTAAAATGCGCAAATATAAAGAGAAGTTTTTTCCTCTGCCATAATTGCGATTCTGATTTAAGTTTGAGCAATTTTCTTTGGAATATTGATAATTTTTCGTTAATTTTCTCTTGTTTTCATAAATTTGAATTTAGTGCAACAATTGGAAATAAAAACTGACCAATTTTCATTTTTTTACGAATAGTTAGAGTTTTCCTTGATTTCCATTCACGAAGAATAAAATATCTAATTTCATATAAAAATGTAGAATGACTTTTTATTTCACTTTCATGGTTCCTTTCCTCATTTTCGAAGGTGTTTGAGTGTCATTTTATGATTTGAAGGTCATTTTTAATCATTTATTTGCATATTTCAATGATTTTCTACAGTGGCTCAACTCTAACTACCTGGTTCAACCTTAACTACCTTTTTTTTTTATTTTAAATTGCCTATAACTCTGAAACTTTTGATCAAATTTTTTTACAATGTTCAGCAAAAACATTGCATTTTAGTGGATCTTTCCGACAATATGCGAGAGACCGCGAAATTCAGCCTACAGAAAGAGTTATGGTGAAAAGTCAAAACTATGTCCAACTCTGACTACTCTCCCCTATATATTGGCAGCTAGCATCGTTGATTCTCACACTTTCATTACATGTTGTACACGTCACAATTTTCATTGATTTTTTTGGTAATTCGTCCGAATCAATTGTACCGAAAGTATTACCACTTTCAGGCATATCGACATTTTATGTAGAATTTCTATACAATTATAGAAAGTATCGAAACCATTATCTATACTTTCTTCCGTACCGTGTTCTTTCCACCGTTTAGCTACTAAATCGTGGAAATACTTTGATCTTTTTCGTCGAGGCGTTTTTATAACCACTTTATCTTCAATGTTGTAGGCCGATGAAGTATTATACTGGCTTAATATGTTTTTTCAAACAACGTGAATATGCATCATATGAAAAACAATCGTCAAAAAGGCAATAACTAGTGTTCAACCTACACAAAATCTCGATATTTCTGAAAATTATTTCAATTATTTCATAAAATGAAAATTATTTCTAGTAAGTATTACTGATGTGTAATACTTTCACTGTAAATTATGCGAACGATTTACCAAAAATATCAATGAAAATTCCAACGAAGTTCACGACATTGAATGAAAGCGTAAATATTAACTATGAGATTAAATTCTGAGGCAGAAGAAGCAACGAATAATTGTATCAGGTATGAGTAGGAATATTCTTTTACAAAAAATGAACGATAAAGTGAAACTTAAAAAAATTACAAATATTATAGTGAGTTTTGATAGTAGTTGACCCGTTGAAATTACGACAGAGCAGGTGCATGCGGCAACAAAGTCATGTTGATTTCGGTAAAAAAAAAACACAAATGATCTTCTTATGCAATGGAACGTTTTTTTTATTTTTGAAAACATCCCCAGTAGAAATTTACTATAGTAAACCAAGAAAGTTTGACAACTTACGTAACATACATTATTATACATAAATTGTATGAATTACAATCGACGAAGCTGAACATGATAAATGCCGTAAATATCCATCAGGTAAATAATTTTATGAGAAAGGGAGGAACTAGAGTATATTTCCATAAAATCGCATAATTCCTTTTAGGATTCGAAGCTTGAAGGTGTAATATTAGATTTTTTATCATCAAATATTCAAACTTATATTAAATGGTTGCATGATAGACATTGACAATAAAAATAAAATAAAGTCGAAATGTAAGTAAATTCTTAATATTCATTTATTATGTACGATGACGAGAATGATTATCAAATTTAATTATTGAAAATATAATATCCAACCCAATAGTTATTTTAAACTTATAATTTTAAACATTCGTACATACTACTCTTCGTTGCAACCAATAACAAATAACAAATACATTACTTAAAAAAAACCGATGAGAGCCATAGAGAGTTATCGTAAAGTAAATACGTCACATAAAACGATGACCGTTCTTGAAAAAGTCTGGAGGCAATTTGGTATTGGATTCGAGCTCATCTTCGTTCCTCAAATGGCGTCGTCATCTCGAGACACAATGACAAAATGGCGTCATGGATGGCGTCTTCTCGTGGCACACGTGTGATATTTTCTTTAACGAAGTATACCGATGATGGTTTTTTGAGATCGTCCGAGGACGAACGACTTCCAACTTCGCGACTTGAATGAACTTCGCGGCACACGATTAGAACACCAGACTGCCCATGATTTTCCGTAAGACTACTGTGTTAAATCGAACTGAGTTTCGAAAAGCGTCGTATATCTTCATTGACTATTTAGCCGACCGATCGGTGCGAATTTCAAATTGCAACTTGAATGAATTTCGCGGTCGCGTGGTAATCGCAT
The DNA here is from genome assembly GCA_030407085.1 of Trichopria drosophilae. Lineage (NCBI taxonomy): Eukaryota > Metazoa > Arthropoda > Insecta > Hymenoptera > Diapriidae > Trichopria > Trichopria drosophilae. The sequence continues at coordinate 198,046,518 of CM059582.1, forward strand.
GTTCCCTTCTCCACGCAGTGATACCAACGTCGCTTCTTCAAAAACCCTAGTGCGTCGCTTAATACTTTCCTCTATCTCTTCTTTTTCTTTTCTTTCTTCTACTTCTCTCTCTAGGCTCTCTTACATAAAATACTGGACCGATCTCTAAATACCGCTCTCATAATACGCAATAATAACGCATCACTACAAAGGGTAATATCAAATGTCTTCAATATTTACCTAAACATATTTTTCCAATATTAGGATATTTACTGTATCTTGTTTAAAATGTATTAAAAATTGTTCAAAGCGGCATGATGTCTTTAAGGTTTCGATGCTTAAAGAGCAATGTCGGTAAGTTTTCAATATTTACATAAACATATTTTTCTAGTATTAGGAAATTTACTTAGCTAATCTGTGGTCATTTCTAGTAAATCTATTCGAAAAGGTATCAATTGGGTATTATGGGGTCTAATGAGTTTATTTACGAACGGTATGTTTTAACTGTCGGGCGCAAAATCGAGTTCTAATCCAGGAGTGTTAAAAATATTAAAATATCTTATCTCTTCTTTCTTAGACTGAGCAAGTTACTCCAATCGTTTTAGAGAGTTATATGGCATATTACATGAACTGCTATATAATTAAGCCAATGTCTACACGAAAATTTCATGGAAAAGCAGAAACGTCTAAATGGTTTGACCTTTCCTCGTCGAGGAGAATTATGATCAAAGAAATAATTATGTTTTCAAATGAAATTAAGTCCTTTACAAAAATGATAACAAAGTATTGGGATGGGCGTCAGAAAAGCCCCTTGTAGGTACACTAAATGATAACAAACGATAACACGAATGAAAATAGTGGAATTCTTAATGCAACTCAGGAAACCCCTTGAAAATGGATATTGCTTAGTGGAACATACGTTCACTAATACTATAACTAAAAGATTCGAAAATCAGTTACGTTAGGTTTAACTCCCGGCACATGACATCTTTTCACTTGGTCCTCGTTATTCGAGAAATCTTAAAATAATTCAAACTTATCATCTGTAACATCATAAAAAAATGAATTTGTCTCCTAAAATTTCCATTATTTCTGATCAAGCTTCACAAAAACATCGGGATTTGCTCGTCAAAGACGTCCATCAAATATTTAGTTGTTGCTTTTAATACGAATTTTACTAAAACTTATTAGATCAATCGAACCTCGTCGAAGTAAACAAAAATATGGTAGTCCTTCCATTTCGCGCCAGAATCGCCAGAAAATTCCACAATTTCAAAGCAAAAATCCATATCCCTTAGCAACAACTGTTATTCTGTCATTCTTTTTAATAGTGCCATTGTTGCAACTGTGGGAATACTTAATAAAACCTTATTAACGTATATGGGTTAGGGTGGGCATTTATTAACTTCGACGAGGCCTACATATAATTAAGATCGATCTTCACTTAGGTAAGTGCGATTGATCTAATAATTATATTTCGGCCTCGTCTCGTAAATAAAAATATGGTAGATGTTTAGACATTGCAACAATGAATAGTATATTAAATTGTAATTTATTATAGTTTCTATACAACAAATTGCCAAACGAGAAACTTATACAATATGGTACAACATAAGATATAAGGTACTTTTATGTATCCTTATTCCAAGATCGCCCGTGCAAATTCTGAATCATTTACTAATGGTCTGTTATAAAATTGTGCAAAAACCTTCGATCTTTCCGTCCAACCTGCTGCGAACCTAATTGTGTCATAATTTATTCCCTTCCTAGCCACAGCAGAAGTCGAAGAGTGTCTGGTGCTGTGGGAAGAAAATTGCGCAGTATCTATACCACTCTCTTTTAGCATTAACTTAATCCAGCGACTAATCGATTGGATTGAAGCATTCTGAAAAGGTCTTTTTGAGAAGTGGTCAAGCACTATAGCTGGATCCCACGAGTTACTATATTTTGGTAAACTAGGCCTCAAACCATAAATGCCCTTAAAAAACCTCTTAATTCTAAAATCATTTGCAAAATCTGATTCAGCAATTTGGCTAATAGCAGATCGATAAGAATTCAGTGAACCGTAAGAAATTCCCCTATTAAATTGTTCCGTTAAAAATTCTAAGACTAAAGGAACAGTAACATTAAAAATATCTAATTTTTTCTCCTGACAAAATTACCACCATAACTTCAAACTACAATTGTATTGTTTGATAGTAGAATCGGTAATCGATGCTAAACAAATATCTAAAGATGTCTCCGGAATATCCTTTGCTTTCAGCGCTTGTAAGATAAGGTACCTGCCACCAGGGAAAGTTTTCTCCAAAGTGGATGTGGAGTTCTGTCAAAAGAAAATTCTTATCAGGATTAAAATATAATGGATCATCAATTAAAAGAGAAACAAAAATCGGGAACCAAGGTTGAGAGGGCCAATACGGTACAATTAAAATCCCTGTAGCCTTATCGTTCATTATTTTTTGCAAAACCCGTGAAATTAGTGCAAATGGTGGAAAGGCATAGAAAAATATTCCATTCCAATTTAACGTGAATGCATCTACAGCAATTGATTCAGGATCTTGTAACCAAGAAACAAATCTTTCACATTTCTTATTAATCCTACTAGCAAACAGATCAATTTCTGGGTGTCCTAATCTCTCTGTCATTAATGCAAAGGCAAATTCGTTTAATTCCCATTCAGTATCATCTGCTAATCGCCGAGATTCTTTATCAGCTTCTACATTATCCACGGATTTTATATAAGAAGCCAAAGAAATATATTCCTTGCCTCACACCATTGCCATATAGCACGTGCTAATTTATTCAATTGCGGGTATCTAGTACTGCCCATCCTGTTGATGGCAGCGATCGCGGTAGTGTTATCAATTCTACATAAAATATTACAATTCGATAATTTTGCTGCAAAACATTTTAGCCCAAAGAATGTTGCCATTAACTCCAAATAATTGATATGAAATTTTTGTTCATTCTTAGCCCAAAAACCATGAGTACGTGCTCCATCACAATATATTCCCCAACCTGAGCTCGAAGCATCTGTAAAAATTTCATTACTAAAACTATTCAGTGTTAAGGTATTGCTTGACATCTCAATGTTTCGAAGCCACCAATTTAAATCATCAGTTATTTCAGAAGAAATTTCCATAATCTCATTGTAATTTCCTCTCGCTCTTCTAAGGGCAAAAATTTTCACTCTTTCAAAAAATTTAGTGTATAACCAACCATAACGAACTGCAGGGCAAATCGAGATTAACCTACCGATAAATTTCGCAAATTCTCTAATAGTACATCGCTTCTGTGATAAGAGTTTTTTAATATTATCTGTAATTAAAATTATTTTTTCTCTTGGTAGAGTAATAGACATATCCAAGGAATTGTAAATAAAACCTAAATAACTACCAACTTGATTAGGAGAAAATTTACTTTTATCATAATTTATGATAAAGCCCAGATATTCCAAAGTTCTAACAGTTTCCTCGACATTATTTAAACATTCCTGGTAAGTGTTTCCCATCAAAAGAAAGTCGTCTAAGTAAACAACTGATATGCAACCCTTTTCTCTTAAATAACATCAAATAGGTTTCATCAACTTCGTAAAAATAAAGGGTGCGCAACTCAAACCAAAAGGCATGCAATTGTATTGATAAATTGCACCTTCAAATCTAAACCTTAAAAATCTTCTATGAGATTCGGAAATATTTACCAGAAAATAAGCGTCCTTCAAATCTAGTGTTGCAAAGAAACATTCTGGTCTAAAGATATCTTTTACTGTTTTATGGTTTTCCATTTTAAAATGTTCTTTTTTCAAAATCGATTAAGAAACTTAAGGTTAAGAATCAACCTTCCTGAAGCATCTTTCTTAGGTATTAGAAAATATTTGAAATATACTGATTACACTCAGAAACTTCGCTGATAGCGCCCATTGAAATTAATTTAGAAATCTCTTTCCTTAAGCTAATCTTATCTTCTGAAGACCACCCGGTCTCTTTGAATTCCTCTGTTTGAAAAGGAATTCTGGTAAAAGGTAATTTAACGCCCTTCACCCAAGATAGAATATTTTTATCAGATGTCAAATTTTTCCATCTGTCTAAGAATAACCGTAGTCTACTACCAGGTTTACCAACCCTATTATCTATCGATAATTCTTGCGTGTCTTCGAATAATGGTGATCTGTTTTCCGATTCCTTTGAGTCTGATTCCGGAGCGATCGAAATTTCTGCTGCTGATCGCGAAGGTGATTGTTGAGAGGAGCATGCAGCATTTGTCGTCCACCTAAACTTGCTCCCTGTTGATGTAATCGAGGTAGACTCTTGTAGTTTAAATATTTGTTCGATGCACCTTGCGGATGTTTAGTTGTTTTAGGTTTGTGAGGTTTTGAGGTCTTGACTAGCTTTTTCTAAATTCTTTGTTGCCTTAACTCTTTCTCCCAAATCCTCGCCAAACAGCCATCTGTCCATAGGAGCATTATGAAGCGTATCTTTAAAATCCTTCTTTAGGTTAATTGCTATTAATTCTTTTATTGACTTCGTTTCTGAATAAAACAAGTCACACAGCAGTCGACTTGCATTCCCTAACAATTTAATATGCTCTAGATTTTTGTCTTCTTCTTCTTTTAACATTAAGGTGATGGTCTGACCTATTGCAGATAAACTCGAAGCAACTTGATTTTGAAGCTGGGCCAAACGTTGGTCTCGCTTCAGAACAGAGTCGGAAATTGCCGATCTAACCTCTAAATTTAATTTTGGTGCTGTCAAAAAAATAAAATTTTCAGGACATGGATAATCTTTAATAAGCTCATTTTTCTCTTCTGCCGAAAGTCCATCTTTAATTATAGGTTTCCAGCGAGCAATTATTTCTTCTTGAATAGGAGGTCCAAACAAATCTGAAGAAGATTTATCCTTTCCAAGCATGTCTAAAATCTCTTTATTCAGCTCCGTAATATGAGAACTTTGGTCTGATGCTTGCTCTTCTTCTAATTTATCTGTATAATGTATATAAAAAATATTACATTTATTACAATTATAAACCAAATATCAATAGATGGATAACTAAACACCATATATCTTGCTATCACAAGCAAGTTAGGGAAATTGTTATTCTTAACTTTCTTATCTTCCATAATAAATGTTATAAAGATTATTGATTACTTAGAAATTAAAAACATCCGTTATCACAAACAGATGGGAAAAAAGAGAACCTCATTAAATCTTTGTAATTTATTGTCATCACAAACAATAAATTTCTGTCATCACAGACAGATGTAATAATCTTTGATCACCCAAAGAAATTACCAAAACATCTGTTGTCACTAACAGTAGAAACTAATCTTTCGTTATCACAAACGATCTAAGAAACTGTTGTCACCACCAGTAAGAATCATATGGTTACATCAACTAACCTCGAAAAAACCATAGTATAACGTGAATATTTACCCCCATCCGAAAATGTATCCTGATCATTCCTAAAAACCGCTTCCTTGCTACCATCAGATTCACAAGAAGAACTTATCCGTCTCCGAGACTTATAACTATCCTTATCATGACGTTTTCTTTTCCTCTTTAAACGATCAATGCGTAAATGAATTTTTCTCAATTCTTTGTCCAAATCTTCATCCGAAGAATAACTCCGGCTCCTGTGACGTTTCTTCGTATGTTTTGGCATTTTTTTTAAATTAAGAAAATAACTTATTTATTTTAATCTAAATGACCCAAGTCCTATGTATCTGGCACAAAATAAAAGAATGACAGAATAACAGTGGTTGCTAAGGGATATGGATTTTTGCTTTGAAATTGTGGAATTTTCTGGCGATTCTGGCGCGAAATGGAAGGACTACCATATTTTTATTTACGAGACGAGGCCGAAATATAATACTCAATTGTATACACATAGCTCTCAGAATGACCAACATTAACGTTTCATAGAATGACATTACATAAAGTATAGTATAGACACATATCTTCATAAATCCTTTCAAAACTGGATTGTATTCTGCGAGGGATTTCCTCAAATTCACATATGCGATACTTTTATGACGTCGACTTGTGAAAATGTTGTTAGTTTGTTTTGCATTCATGCCGGTATATAATAAGGGTCCGGTAGAAAAGTACTTCTGCAGAGATTTCTTGGAAATTTGTATTGAAAACTGAGAGACACCACGTATGGGAAAGTTGAAGTGTTGGTCGAAGTTAGTTACGACGCTGTGAAAACATAGGTCCTTTGATGAGGCACAAGCTTTTGATGCTCAATTCTAAGGGATTCTAACTGCATACCGCAGGGAGCGGTTGTTCCATTTGCCGGAAGTAACGTTTTCGGTCGTGAGTCCCACATACCCTTTGACTGCAAACCCATATTCATTTCAGGAAGTAGACATTATTTGCAATACATGTTTAGGTCAGATATTAATATAATTTTCGTTGAAATTAGCGATTCATGTTGGACGGCATTTATCTGTCAGATGTACCTGATGGGAGGCTGTTTTTGTTTGAATAACAAAGGAGGCATTAAAATAACATTAAAATACATAAATGCAAATACGTTTTCAATAAATACATATTATTACAATATTAAATATTTATTTATAACACAATTGGAGAGTTTTTTAATTTCAATGTTTGGAACTAATATACACACAGAAATTTATTAAAACAGACAAAGATACGATAATTACTACCATGTAAAAGCGACAGTATAAAGCAACATCCACTTTGAATCGTTAACTTATTTTAATAAATTTATGTTTAAAATAAATATTTATATGTTTATATCGCTATACTAATTTTAAGTATTGAAAGGCTGCAACTGAAATCAAATTGTAGTAATTTCTAAAACAAATTGTACTGAATTAATTGTAATAACCATTTTCTTGACCTTCTTCAGTAAATAGTTGTAGCAAAAGTATAGGTTAAATTTCACCTATTGTATTAAAAAAAAATCCACATTATTTGAAATGTGTTATAACAATTATTGATTTAAGTTACCCACGTGCAACACAGTTAGACATTTTAAAATATCTTAGATGAAAATGTTTCTCGATAAAATTTATTAAAATTAACTCGTGAAATCTGATTTTAAGTCAGCTAGGGTTCGCTATTTTGAATATTGGAAATCTGATATGAGATCAATATTCAGCCCCCCCCCCCACCTCTCCCTAAATTTGGGCATTTATCTCAAGCATGTGAAATTTGAAAATTTGGTAGGCTATATTATATCCGCTATTTTGAATTTTGAATATGAAACATTAGATTAAAAATCTATCGACCCAAATGATTAGATAACAGGGTTCGTTGATTTTGATCTATTTAAGATATAGGATTTTTCTCTTCCTAATAAATAGTATTCTTTGTGGTTTTCAAGGTCAACCATTTATGACATATATTTCGCAATATTTGTCCACTATTCTACAATTTGTTATCTTGAATTTCTTTCTAGTCTAATAATTTTTGTGCAATACTATCGTAAGATTAGGTTTCGAACATGTTCAAAATGTCGTTCATCGTCTGCCATCAGGACTTTCTATCTGAGGACGTTATTAAAAGCTCCTCCAGAAGTCTAAATATTCACAGTATCATCATCTTAACGTCTGGAATGCATCCCACCTCCTTAGGATATCCGGAGTGTATTAATAGGTCGATAACGCCGTTTAATGTAAACTCTGTTAATGAAATTGAATGACCAGGTATATAAATTACTTAATGGCCATGTTCATTAAATTTAAGATTTTTGTCACCGAATTTGATATGTAACGAAATTTGAGATGTAAAATATAAAATTGTGCAATATGAACCAATTTTAGTAAGCATATAGTACCAGTTGTAGAGAACGTGACATTTTTTTACTGCGTATAATTGAAACCCATCTACTATAAAAAGAAATAGATATACTTAAAATGATTACATCTGACAGTCAGCCAAAATATAGTGCATAAGTCTGTTTTTGTCAAAATGGACTTATTAAGTCTTACTTTCAGTCAATTTTCTTACTTCCAGAATTCAGTTGCGTTTCTTGTATTAATTTAATTATTTATTTTTACAGTGTAAAGAGTAAACGGTACAATTTGCAGCGTTAATTTTAACTGGACTTTAGTTATGGAGCTAGAACACATTCTGCAAAATTAAAACCATTTAGTTTGCAAGTTTAAAATAAACTCGACTTATCATTGATTTATTGGCCACACATAAGGTGCGGAAATTCGCGTTAACCTCGGTATTATTCCACCGTTGAACGAGTTTTCCCACAGCATTCGGATCGCAGTCTTTCATTCTCATTATGCATGTGTATAAATTTTCTGAGCGTGCGTCCATTATGGCGATGCAAGCTTGCAGACTGCAGATGCAACCCGTGAGTTCGTTTCATTTCTGCGAAAAAGCCGGGTAATTGTTTTCGGTCTAAATACCAGTTTCCACGTGTTTGAACCTCGCGAGGCGCAGAAATAACGTGATATGTTCTCGGGCGGCATGCTAGCTTTTGTGGAAATGCATTTACGCGATGCCCACAGGATAATCGTCCGAGGTGAGTGTCGCTTTTCTCTCCGATGTAGCTTTTTACGAGTAACAAGAGGAGGAGAAGTATATATAAATGGAACTTTCGTCTTGACGCATGCAAAGTATACTGAAATATTTACATTTCACGTTGCAACGGATAATTCGCGATCGTTAAACAGCACATCCGCTGGTGCACATATTTGGTTTAATGAATTTCCACTGCATCATTGATTATCGTATGCTGCGATGCAGATATTGAGCATTCAACCGAGTGTTCCTACGTATATGATACATTCATTTAGCATTATGAGTTTATGCTATGCATTAGACTCGCCTGTCTGATTGCGAGGAAGCAATTTTCATTGGTCCAATAAAATACGGATCCGCTTAATGATGTTGACGCGCACGAAGCGAAATTTTGTGTGCTGCCGAAACGAAATTTTACGTGCCACTTTGATGTTGCGTTTTTAGCGCCGTTCTTTTGGATTGGTTACTGACAAACCCGTTACTTAACATGATACCATCAAGTGCCATTTGTATAATCGGATTATATTACCGTATATATGTAAATTGAAAAGTGAGAATATTTGCCTGATTTTTTAATGTCAACAAAATCCAAGGAAATTAGCGCTTCGGTAACGAATTCAAATAATCAGCCGAAAATAAATTTCATAAAGAAAATCGGTTATGAGTCTCTTTTTCCAAAAACCATGCGGGTTTGGATGTTTGCAGACCTATATATTTTTACAGGAACTTATGTAAATCACGTGAATTCGTAGGTTATAAAGTTTTAAACTTCCAACGAAATAATAGAAAGTGCCATTGCATTAAACGTTAATCTGTCAGGAACTTGTCTAACTGAATAGTCTGTTTCTATTTAAGAGGTACATTGAACCCTTCTTACACCTTTACCGGTAATTGTCGCACCAGATGTTTAATGGTTTGGTGTTTAGTATGGAAGTGGAAAAATATCGAAGGTACCTAAAGTTAACTGCACAAAATACTTATTAAATATCTAAAATTACTGGTAATGACCTTGATATAAAATCTATCGCATTTATTTCATTTTATTTTGCGCATCAAGGAACTTTATAATTTTTCAATTCGACTGATAGTAAGGAACAATTATTTGAATATCATTTCGTAATCATGTGACTTGCTAACGCTTGCTTCGAACGTGTACCATTTGAATAAATACCGATAGATGTTATACGATTAAAGGAGGGTTAATGCAAAAGAAAAGAAGGGAAAACATTTTTATATTCAAATATGTAGGTAGTGCGAATTTTACAGGAATCAAATTCAATTTCATAGAATATAAAAAAAAATGTGTTAAATATGCCTTATTTTAAAGGGAATCTTGTTATTAAATCTTAATTGCTGATTTAAATGACGTTTATAAGTTCGTAAAATATAACATAGAAATGAACGTTCAAAAAACTCAGTGAAAAGACATTGCACTGAGGTGTTGGGGAAGTGACAATAAGAAATTATTATAACTTAGTAAGTACATGAAATTTTATAGACATCTCTGGATATATAGCAGACGTGTCTGCAGTAAATTTTCTTCATTCCATAAATGCCATATTCTCAATTCCATAAATTTAGGTATTCAGCTTTTGAGCAAGGTACGTTTTACCAACGTTAACGGAATTCATTTCAATAAATATTAGTTGAAAACGTTGAATAGTTGATACTCAGTACAATATTTCAATCATAAGGAAAAAAATTCTGTGATTAATAATTTTGTAATTACGCAAGTTACTTCTATGTCACAAATGTGTGATAAACGTAAGATTATTTTTCGATGAATCAAACTGCTTTAGCGATTAGCTGCGCATCATTGAATTGAAAGCTGCTTTTCATTAAAAAAAAGTAAAGGATCTATATCAAGGCTATCAAAGGAGCTATATCGAGAATTAATTAATAAAATGCTCTTATCATTTAAGCATTTATTTTTATGGTTCTTTTGGTCACCAAACATTAATCTGTATTAAAAATCAACAAATTCAATATGGCGAATAAAAAATGAAGTCCGATAATTTAAAATTGACTACATTCAGTTAAATCTTGATATTCGGTCATCTCGGATCGCCAATTACAAATTCGATGCTAGTATTCTAAAATTAAAAAAGCGGATATAAAATGGCGAACTCAAGTGCAAAAAGTTATGTTCATGAAAATAAGTGTTGAGGATTTTTCCCAATTTATTGGCGATTTTGAATTTTGAAGAGCTAATTTCGGATTCGCAGTCGGCGTTTCAAAAAAAAACCCAATAGTCATTTTCATGAACTTATCACATATATCGAATTTTAGTCCACCATGTTAGATCAGCCATTACGAATAACTAACCTCGGAAACATTTTCCGAGGAGTACTTTTCATGAGCTTACCTCAAATTTTGTAAGTTGCCTCATTTTAAAACAAAAAAAAACGCAGAAAAAGAATACAAAAAAGGAAAAGGGGGACTAAAATACTTCCCACGTCTACGTCGTTGGTCCCGGATCACGCTCAGTGGAAGTGCACAAGTTGTGTACAAAAAACTCTTGAGTGTTTGAAAAATTGAGTAATGAATGAATATTTGTTGGTCGTGCGAAAATCTGCATCTTATGTATGACAGCAATCTGAACATGCAACCCCAAAAACCCCGATTATTACGATCTTGTTAAATATATTCAATTTAACATATTACACCCCCTTTTTGGATTTGCATTTTGAATTTGTTAATTTTTACTACACATTCATATTTGGCACCCTCAGAAATAAAAGAACAGCTTGTTTATTTTTTCGCACATTTATTACCCGATTTAATATTCTGTCGTTCTCTGAAATAATTACTATGTTGATATAGTATTCAAAATACAAAATTTCCGTGATAGATCTATATCACTAAGCAAATTATTAACGTTAAAGTTACGGAAATCGAAAAGTATCATTTATAGCTAATAATCTCGTAATTTAGGACCTGCAATTCACTTCCAGTCGTCCATAAGCTTCATATAATTATTTGACCAAACGCTGTTAAAAAAAAGTTAAATAAAACAATGACAGTTAATAACTAAATGAAACAGAAATTAGAATTTGCATTAGACGACCAATAAAATTAAGATGACTTAAATTACCGGTAATGAAAGGTACATGAGCAAACCACATCGCTGGCTCTGGAATGTCTCGAAATTATGAATTGAAAAAGAGCGCATTCCATCTGATTAAGAAAAGATTGAAAATGTATAAAATTTTGGATTCCAGATACGTTTATAGGAGATAAAAGGAATGTCCTTCATATCATTTCCAACTTGAATTCTTATACTTTCCCACGGTGCACGTTCATTCCAGAAATTTTCCATGATATTCACGTGCTCGCTGATACAATTTCAATAATGTAAATTCTTGAGAAATCTGACTTTTTATATTTGATCAGGGTCAGAACATTTTCCAGCAGATAAAACAAAGGAAAATTTATTATACTCATTCTGAAGGTCCTACTAGACGGATGTAACTGTTATACTTATTAACTAAGAACTGAAATATTTGTATAAATAAGTACTCTCTACAAGTATTTTTAATATTTACAAGTGGAACGTTATGCATAATTAATATTGAAGACAATTTGTATCATTTGATTTCTTTCAAAGTTTGTTTTAATCGAAACTAATATAACCTATGGTATTCACATTTACTGATAAAGATCAACATGTAAGCTTCAATTAATGTTGGGTAGTTTATCGAAAATTAGTAAAAATAAGTCCCTTTATTAATTAATTAAACCTTGAGTAGGCAGTTCATTTGACTAATGTTATAAAAGTTAGTTGGAAGTTTAGCTAAAAAACATAGTATCGAATAATAAAGGTAAAAAAAGTAAATAGGCAGATTATGTTAAGCATATTTGCATCTTTATTTATTTTAGATTTCTTAAAATTAATCATTATAGATCGTCGTAGTTCTCAGGACCTTAAGTTTATTATACAATTTTCGTGTCATATTTCAATTAATATTTCTAAAATTTGAGATAGAAAATAGAGGTATTATGGATGATAAGAATGTTCGATGTATTGAAGAACAATTCCTTCTCAAGTGTTCATCAAAACACATTTTCTATTTCATGTTTACTTATAATGTATGATATGAACACAAACATGCATTTATTCTGCAGTAAAGCATAGCGGAAAATCATCCCGTCGTACCGACCGGTCGTACACCGACTACCTCGTGCATTTCAAAGATGGCGTTGCCGCGTACAGGAATGGCAGTGTGACTATAACGCTGCCATAATATTGACAATTTGATCATAGGTTCCGTCTACAATTCTCATATTTATTCAAAAGTTATCACGTCCGATTATATATTGACAATGTAGAAATTAATTTGTTAGCTTTACGAAACTTCAAGGACTGATTTTTATTTATCATTTTATCTTTTGTTTTTAAGACCGAAATTAAAATTACATCACCCCACGTTAATTACCAATGTTATTTGTTTGTATTTATAAATATTAATAAACAGCTGCGGTTAATTGATCTCTCAATGTTATAAAATTACCTAAGGAGTTTGTTGATTACGTACCTCTCATCTATGTAAGTGATAAGTCTGTTTCACGATCCGCCTATAAAGTAGATCACGAATCACCGTGAGAAGGAACTCGTCGAGCACGTATCGTTGGCCTTTGGGATTTGCGCACGCTTCCCTAGATTAAGGCGTTCTTGATAGTGAGATGGAATTGTCTGAGTTTTGTACTCGTCTGCAGTTCCGATGGGACGATTACATTCTCGCATTTGAAGGAGGTAATGCCAATCGCGACGGTCTACTGGTTTCTGAGCTATTTAGTATTTCGAAACTTTCATTTCCGTTAATCCCTACACGATTTACTCATTACGTAATTAGCAGATTACTCTAACTTATATTCAATTTTCACTGTACACTAATAATATACTGTAAAATACCATGCCATTTAATCTATGAATATGAACTTCCCTTCATTCGATTAACCGCTTAAGTGATTCAGCATTTTCCAATTTTCGTGCCAATTCTGTTACAAGCGAATCATCCACTAAAATACGTAAAATCTATTTCTATGAGGTTTTTTTGTGCTTCTGATTCCATTTCCAAGCTCAGTTTCCATTTTACAACATCCTAAAGAAGTAAAAAATAAGGGTTGAGGGTGAAATGTTCAATTTTTTTAGAAACTTAGATCTAGGGGGTTTTTATATTGCTGATTCCATTTTTAAGCTCAGTTTTCATTTTAAAACACCCTAAAGGGTTGAGAAATAAGGGTCGATGTAGAGATCTAGAGGTTTTTGATACAGCTGATTCCATTTCCAAGTTCAGTTTCTGTTCCATAAAATTCTAAAGGAGTGAGAAATGAAGGTTGAAGTGGAATAAAGAAGTGAACAAATAAGGGTTGTGGGTAAAATCTTCATTTTTTCCAGAAACTTAGGTACCTTGCCAATAAGATGACGTTGGGTCATTATTCTCGATTTAGGTCTTTAAATGGAAGTTTTAGTCAACTATACACGTTATTTTATGTCCGATATTACAATTATGCGAAACTGATAATAAATTCGCAATCAACGACCCGGAAAACCTCAGTGTCGAAATTTATGCTATATAAAAGGTTGTCATTTTGAGGTTAGGATTCAGAATTAAAAAAACAACCCATTATTCAGATAGAGCATGCCGTTTTTGGTTCTAACCGGTAGAAATCTTCAAAAGTTATTCAAATATGTACATATATGATACGGTACCAGTTTACCGGTTAATTGAATTTCAAAATTAGATCAGGATTTTTATTCATTTAATTACAAATTTATATTTCTGTACAATGCATTATTGAAACAAATTGTTTCAATGAATAATTGTAAAATTGAGATCGAATTTAAAACCAGTAACTCTACTAAATGCTGAACAAATATTTAATTTAATTGTAAATATCATACATTTCTTAGACAACCAAACTCCTAATTTTACACAAAAAAAACATTGCTGTTTGGGATGCCATTCAAATAAGTGACCGATATATTAGTTCGCAAACCCTTTAGAAATTTAAAAGTGGAAAATATAATTCTGACAATTTCGATTTTTAAATGTAATAATTGCTGCAAAAAATTATTTTTTCTAATAAAAACGTTTTCAGTTTGTTTCCTTTTATTTCTATTTCTTTCAAGGGTTAAATGTTAAGTATTTTTAAAATTAAATACATGTCCTGGAGTTAACCGATGTAACGTTAGTCTGATGTATTTACAATATTTCTTTTATATTCATTGATTCTATTTTTCATAATCTTCTTGTTTCTCTGGTGTAAACGCCATTTCAATTTTTACTGTTATACTTCGTAAACTATTCATTAATATATAAATTGTCGATTTTGTCTCTAAAAGCTTTTATATATACCGCTTATGTTGGTGTTTGTCTTCTTGTGTAGATTTCTGATTTTCTTTTTTTTTTTAAGATATTTTTAATTCCTTCTGAAATACCGTGTTCATATAGAATTACATATGGAAAATAACAAAATATTCAAATTCGCAACAGGTGTAGTAAAAATATTGTAGGACCACAAAATATTTTAACTCGGAATTCTAAATTCACAGTAACATAGTACACGATGTTAAAATGCAAATATACAACTAAATTTGATATATTGAAACTTCCCTTGATGAACCTTTCGAACCATTATATTTTCGGATAATTTAATTTCGAATAACACACTAGCATATCATTTTTTTTTATTTTCAGAAAATTAAACTTTCAACTTTTCAACAATATATCTTTCCTTTCGATTTTTAAAATTTTGATCTTTAGACATTCGAACCGTTGTCATTTAGCATAAATCACTTTTTGAATTTTCGACAATCGAGTATTTACGGTGGGGTCATCATTCTATTCAAAATTACCATTATTGTTTATTTTAAAAACTACCGCAATGAAAAATGAACACAACTATCAAATAAAAAAATATTAGAGACATATAAAAATGTTATTTTTACAGAAATTGTACGATGCACCAAATAACTTCTAAGGAAGTTAGTTCAATTAAAAACTGACAATGATTTGAAAATAACATTAGTACCCACATAGAAATAAAATCTTTGAGATTATCCTCAGAATGTCGCAAACGTTACAATTAAAATATTGCAATTGCAACATCTCCAGAATATTCTGAAAATATCTAAAACAAAATGTTGCAAATGAGATATTCTGATAACATTTCATTTGAAACATTCTTTATGTGTAATTCTCAGAATATTCTAGAGATGCAGTATTCGAAATGTGTCACAACATTTCAAACTTGATGTTGACCGAACGTTGCTCAGAAAATATTGCAGAACATTGCAGATGAGTCATTCTGAGAATATTTCATTTGAGACATTCTATATATATTATTCTTAGACTACTCTGGAGATGTCTCATTTGAAATGGCTCACTACATCTCAAAGTTAACATCGCTAGAATGTTTGTCGATAATCGTTGCAGAACATTGCAGATGAGACATTCTGAAAATATTTCATTTGCGACATTCTTTACATATGGTTCTGAGAATATTCTGGAGATATCTCGCTGGAAACGTCTCACCTTATCTCAAATTTAACATCGCTAGAATGTTTCGCCAGAATCTTTGCAGCACATTGCAGATGAGATATTCTGAAGATGTTTCGTCTGAGAAATAATATTGCAGATGTCACCAGAATATAAAAAAAAGTGGATATAAAACATTCTGGGGAGGTCTCTAAATTATCCCTGATACATCTCCAGAATATTAACGTCTCAAAAGTAATATTCTGGAAATGTCATCGGGATATTTCTCTTCTATATGGGTAGGCTACAATTTTCTATTTATAAATCGTAATACGTATATACAAATCATTTATACTTATAATAATTTTTTTATTATTAATTGTCGTATGTATTCGAACTTTGATAGAACCGAATACATATCATTAAAGGAATATATAAAAATATTTTGTATTCTCGGAGGAGTCGGAGGATATAATGAAGTATTTGAAAGTGTCATTTTTCAAAAGTAGGATCCATACAAATGTATATGCTACATATATTCTGAACGACAAGGCCGCACAGTTTTTCAAACTGAATACAACCTATACCCAAAAGCACGTTCAGCTTGGGTTTGAGTTTTATGATGTTGGTTTTCCGTCGACCGCCCTTTGCGCGACAGTCGTCCCGAGGGAGTGTTAATATGTCACTGCGGTCCTCGTCAAAGCCGATGACATTTTTGTGCGGCATGGTATTATCGCAATCCCCGCACGGTTATACAACTAGAGGACGTAAACGTGCTTGAATATTTGTGTGGGTACACACATACAAGATTCTAGCATACATCTGTCGAATCTGCGACAAACTCACGCATATACTTTACTACGCTTTACAGGAAAGCGAACCTAACCTGTTCGATGTTTATATTATCGGCTTCTCCTGCAACAATACATTATCGTGCATCTGGCTGTCGGATTTATTATCTCTTTTGCCAGCAACTAGCCGCTACCCTCGTTACTGCTGATTTCGTTACGAAATCGAACTAGTCTGTTTCGATGATCAACGAATATCCACGAAGCGACTGACTGTTTCATAATGATTATCAACAAAATCCTTGAATAGTAATGAACCTATTGAGTGCAATTATTTGAAGGAGTGTGAAAATATAATAGTAAAAAATAACATGATTAAATGGCATGTAATATGTGGACATTGCTTCTATCTGATGTTTGTAAATATCCAATGTTTCAAAAGAATGTTTTATTCTGGCTAAAAGGAAACATACACTGTTCAAAATTTCGTAAGGAATTTTCTGAAACATGTAACGGAAGCTTTTTACGGTTACCGTTTTATAATTTTCTGAAACCAAATTTAGTGAATTTTAGTTACAGTAACTGAAATATCTAAGATAAATAAAAAATATGTTGGCTTCATTAAATAATTTGTCAACATATTTGATATAGCTGTATTTTTAAATTCTTAGTAACTTAAGTTGATTTGTTGTGAATTACATAAATAAATTATATAAAACGCGATTATATAATTTTGCGATCAACATTGGCATATAAAATTTCAGCATATAATAACATCACGTCTGCCTCTGGCGGTGACAAAAGTAACTAACTGCACATTCCCTTGCCGATTCATATTCATATTTCTGTTACAATTTTCAAAATTTTCTTAAATATTGTTACATAATTTATATGTCTGTTACAGGTTTTATTAAAATTCTGTTACTCCGGTAACATAAAAGGATCAGAATTTTACGAACATTTTTAACAGTGTATTTTACCATTTTAAAAATACTATTATCTTATATGTTATAATCTGTATTATACCATTTAAAAAATACCGTCTTTTAAACCGACATATATCAGAAACACTTGCAGAAAAATGACCTAATAAGTTGTTTGACATTCTTAAAGATCCGCACAAAGCTTTCGCCCTTTTTCCCAACTTCTTCTATGCTCATGGGCAAATACCTCATTTTAAATACCTTCAATTGGCAAAGTGTGGACTTTTTTAATACAGGTAACAAATAACGTTCTGAATAACACCTGCGATGAAGTATCAACCACTTGTTTGTAATAGAATCGTTTCTGCATACCTCTCAAACATGACTGTATCACCCGGGTTGTAATGCTTGACTTTCTAACCTATACAAGCAGTGTTGCTTGAAAGATACAAAAATGTTTGCTAATGTAATTATTTTTTACTTTACACGTAACATTTATATGAGAAAAACTATGTAAAAGGGCATTTCCGCCCGTTAAATATACCAAATAAAATTGTATGTACAAAAAATTCACCGTTACATTAATATCTCTTACATAAACAAACAAGCTCATCAGAATATTCTAAAATCGCGTTATGCTTTATTTACCAGCATAATTTACCAAACATAAAGTGTAAATTAAACATTGTGGAAAGATTGATCCAAATTTAAGTTCTGAAAATGAATTTGCACCTATCTACCGAAATAGTTTCAATAATTTTTCAACGATTACGAAAAGTTATCACATTTTAACTGAAGTTATGAATTTGATGTTTATAGATTAGGAACGGGTTCTATATTTTTACTAAACTGGTTCATTACCTGAATTATAGCAGGTAATTTCTTATATAAAAAAAATTACCGCGTTTGTACTGGTAAAAATACGTGTCTTTTAACCATTAAAAGATATACTTATACCGACTGCGAGATGTTTTAAAAATCTTTGCCTTTTAACCTGTAAAAGAAATATTTTTATTCCTATATGTAAAAGATTCTCTTTTACGGGGTATTGGAATCCCAATACTCGGTAAAAGACCCCTTTCTCAGTGTGTTTTGGAAAATTGTTTGGAGTGAACACATTTTCTTTCACTTTTGTATTGAAACATTGTATTAAAAAATTTAGTAATTCGCTAGTGCTTTTACTTTTTTCCATCAAAATTTGTGAGCTTATGAGTTATAACTAATTTGTTGTCAAGAACATTTTAAAATATATCTAAAGAAGTATATCTTGAGTTTATCAATGCTTCTTTATGATATGTTTAGTTTACTTAGTTATCTTGTTTACAAAACAGTTATTAATATTATTCTCTTGTTTGTTGGTTTTAAATCCAAGATTTTTTATAACAATTTAACTAGTAGTTTAGAAATGATAATTCGGTAATAGCAATTGGGGATTGTTACAGTGCAGGTATGATTTTAGAACATTTCTAACAGCCTTTTCGTTCGATATATTCAAACGTGTTTTTTAAAATAGGCACTTGTTAAAAATATTATCATTGAAGAGAAACTGCACGTACTATTGACACAGTAATTTTTTATGTATAAACGGCTAAATCAATAGTTCTCTACCAGCTACAATAACGGAAAATTCGAATATGTACATAATTCGTTCAAATATTTCAAACCTTGTATTATTTTTAAAATGGCATATTGTCAAAATATCAATATTTACTTATTTCCCTCTACTTTTATGTTGACCGTTTGTAAATATTTTATAATTGAATCAAATTAATTATTATCAATAACCAAAAATATGTTATTTTGTCGTTCAATCAATTTTTGAAATCTTATCTACCATTAAATACCATATGTAGAAAACATTAAGTTTCTGATATAAAGTTTTTATAAAAACGAGTGATAAAAGTCAACTTTTCGTGAACCGATAGGTTGATTTCCTGAAAATTGAATTGTTCCTCCGACAAACATATAGATTAAATAATTCCTCTCCTTTCTTCATTTTATCGTGACCTGGGTATAAAAATAAAAATAAAAGTAATTAAGACGAGCTAGGGTGCGAAGTGTCCCTATTTTTTGACGTTTAAGCCACTTGTAGGCCTTCTTCAGAATTGATAAACATATAGATTGTATTAACTAACATTTTTGCCTACCGATTTTCGATATATCCCCATCAATACTGTCAAGTGGGTGTTTTAAAATTATTTATGTTCTGTATAAAAATATCATTACGATTTTTACCGAATAACAACTGATATTCAATAAGTAATGTTTCAATCTGCCTTTCATTAATAATCTTCAGTTTTTCATTAAATCTTGAACTGAAAGTGTTTCAAACTTAAAATGTATGCAGCTGACGAGAAGGGGAGCAAGATGAGAATCTTTTTATAAGAAAGAACACTGTTTATGTCCCTTTTGCACTATTTTCATAACTATAATTGTAATGCTATACGTTTCTGGAACCAATAAAAGATCAATACTGAAGTATTTAGACTGTCCAAAATATCATCTACATTGTTCCCTTATAATTGACAGTTATAAAATTTAAAAATTAAAAATATTGTTTTGATATTGCTAAATATAAAAGAATACGTAGTAAAGATTGTTGGTATGCAATAAAGTTCGGTGACTTTGACGAAACTTGAACAAAGCTAAATTATTTGTAAAAGCTTAATCGAACATTCCCAAATTCTGGAGAATTCATGGAAAATGCGTAAAATACAATAAGTTCAGATAATGAATTAACTTTCGATCTCTATAAACGGTCATAAAATGTGTAATATTTTATACCGAACACGATTTCAGGAGCACATTAACGTAAACTATTAATCTACAATCGTGGTAATTCGAAGTAAATAAAAATGCCATTGGCCGATGGTCAGCAGTTAATGCAGGAGTTCCAGTTGGTCGTTGGTACTGGCAGACAGGTCAGTAAATTGTTTTAGACAGTCTCTGGCCTTTAATTATCACCAATTATCGTTCAGTTTACCATACGGGAACATCGAATGCCGTTCGGATTTAATGGCTGTATTTATTTTTAGGTCGTGTATTTTATTGCCATTAAAACTGGTTGAAAGTAGACTAATGACAAAAGGAAAACTACTTCTTGCAAAATTATTCAAATAGAACAAGTCGTTATGGGTCCTTTTACAAAACAACTTAAAAAGGTAAGTTAATCTTCGTTTTATGTGTGCTGTATATGTATATTGACGAATTGGTTAAAATACGAATCCATCTTTAATATTTCATATTGCGTTGAATTATATGAATGTGATGCTGTTGTTCCGAAACAAACATGTAGGTCAGAAAAGAATCATATAACAAAGATATTCAAGATGTGATACTATTTTAATTTTATTGATTTTAATACAAAAGGAGGGAAGTTGATGTGTAATAAATTTATACATTAAACAAATTGTTTAATAAACAGAGTTAATTATCGGCCACTCTAATTTAACAAACAGGTGCTTGCGAATAGTTCTCCCTATAGATGATTACTTTAGTACAGTGATATTAATATAATATCAAAATATTAATTCCGATTTTCAGGGTTTCCGATGCGAACCTCAATGAGTGGAAAAATCATGACAAGTGAAAAAATGGCACGTCTATGTGGAAAAGGATTAGTGTTACTTACTATCTAAACATTAAGTATGAATGGTATATTTATTAGCTAGTTAGTGGGTCCAACCAATGGTGCTTTGATAAAATAATAATAGTGTATTTGGTACATAAATTCATTACTATACATCAAATATTCAATAACGCATGTTAAATTAATAGTGAAAATTAACGAATAAAAAGAATACTATATAGAATGGTCTAATGCACAAGTAAGTACAGATGTAAAAACGTGGACAAATAAAAACAACATACGTTGCCCAATCATCAATTGAAATCTTGTTTAATCGAATAGTGCAACGAATTAAGATGATCAGAAATTCAAATGTCAATTTACTGTCAGAATCACTTCTAGCAAGTCGTTATTTCGCGTGTAATCTTCCCATTCATTTAGCCGTGCCCGGATCGAGTTTTTTTTAAATCATCGATATTGTGATGCATTTATGTACATTCGAGTACCTAGACTCGTTCTACAGTCGATTCCTGGCCATCGTCGATTCTTTATGCGAGATATACATGATCGATGTCGATTAATATGCATTGCGCATAACTCACGTTGAATTGATGGTATGCAAAGTTCGTTCACGGGGTAACGGTGCTAAAAAGTTGAAGCATTTCTCCTCCCGACAAATAGAAGTCGATTCTAAGAGAAACTCGGATATTCGATATACAATAATATACAATTAATTAAAAGATATAAGTTTAAATTTGTAGGACATTCATTAACGAAATTCTAATGGTTTGAAACATCTTTTAGGTCGTTAATCGAGAGCAGTTTTAAAAATGTTTCTAGTGCAAAACTACACTGGTACTAAGTAGTATTTACCTTAGTACAAGCCTTAGACGGATTGTGTCTCCCAGGTTATTCTAGCAACTGGCCAATTTCTCCGCCTATCGCCCGACTATTGTCAAGAAAACTGGCCAAAAACTTGATTTTGCCCAGATTGAATTCCATACTGGGTTTACTAATAACCAAACAGCTTTCTTAGTTTACTGAACTACCTAGGTAGAAATGGGCAGAATAAATCCCGGAAAGATACTAATCTAGTACTGGAAGGCAGAACGGATTACTGGAAATGAGCCAGTACAGGCAAAAACACCTATGAACAAGTGATCCAGTACTGGTGTCCAGTATTGTTTGCGACAATCAGCACTATTAATAATATACCCACAGTACTGACGTAGTGCACGTAGGTAGGTAGGTAGGGTAGTTAGGAGTGTATTCTGTATACTGACACAATACTGGCCTCCAGTGTTTCCATCAGTAAGAAGTAACATCCGACCGCCGGAGTTTGTCAATACTATCCTAGTAAAGTTTTAATAAAGTTTTTTTTTTAAATTATGTTTATTGATACAAATTGGTAGTGTACATTGATTTGTTTAGGTTGCATAAAACATAAGAGAAATTACACCTTGCAATTACATTTTTCGAACATATATAGGCCTAGCAGGCATGGCAAATGTCAGAGTGATAGTCGGTGTGTGTTTTTTTGTGTGACGGGTGTTGTCAGCGTAGGAAAAATGAACGCTGACTCTAGTTTTGAATAAGGAAGAAAAACAGTTCACAACAAAACTCCTGGTATTTTGAGTCTAGTTTATGGATGACCATTTACGTATTTAGAAGACAATTTTGGTGGCGGATGTTATTGTAAACATTTCG
Organism: Trichopria drosophilae; assembly: GCA_030407085.1. NCBI lineage: Eukaryota > Metazoa > Arthropoda > Insecta > Hymenoptera > Diapriidae > Trichopria > Trichopria drosophilae. The sequence continues at coordinate 198,069,468 of CM059582.1, forward strand.
GTGAATGCGATTAGAGCATTTCAGTGATCGCAATTATTTTAGGACCCCCGTTTTCGTTTGGCTCGTTTACGGAGGTCATCCATGTATATGTTATTTGTTGTGAGCCACCAAAGATTTTTATTGTTGACTCTGGTAGTGTCTGAGTAGTCTCGATGAGGGATCTGGGTAGAATATTTTAAGCTCTTGTATAGCGTGTCGGTACAAAATTATATTGAAATAGTTTTATTTGTTGTTAGTTTGATGTCTTGGCCAGTGATAAATAATCGGGATGTTGTCTTGGTTCTTTACGAGTCCCAATTTGTCATGAACGGGGAAGAGAAGTGGAGTAATATAACCATCGATGATATGTCTTGTTTCGTTTTCCGGTATTTATTGACTAGTTCTTTGGCGTTTATATAGGCTTTCTCATTTCGTGGTAGTAGTGATTTCTATTGACGTTGATTAAACAATTATCTATTCTGGGGATGTTTGCTTTATTTTTTTTTTATTATGAGGTAATGGCGGAATCGCCCTTTTTTACTACGTTTTTGCCATATTAATTGTAAGATTTTTGCGGTAGCTGCAGATCAACTTTAAAATATGGCGTCATACTTCACATTTGTGTACGAAATGTAGGAAATGCAGACACCTACACCAAGTACAGCAGCGGTCATGAGTCTATTTCCACCAGATAAACAATATTTTCGATTTGTCGTCAATAGTTTCGAGTTATGAATGCTTTGTCGTAGATAGTTTTGTTATTAGGTCTTTTGAGGTAGTTGGACTCGGGTGTTCGCTGAAGCCGATGTAGTGCCATCGGTAAGCAATAACGTTTGGCTATCGGCGTACATCAGTACCATCGTAATACTGATTACCTGAACTATTTTCAGTGTTAAATTATTACTGATTGCTGAAATAAGGCAATACTGTTACAGTACTTAGAGATAATACACATGCGAATGTAGCGCAATGGATGAGGCAATAATGTAATGAGCGAGAGACCCGGGTTCGATTCTCGGTTGGGGTAGATTTTCGTTTAAAAATTTTTTTTTAAAGATCATCAATCAGTACATATCATTACTGGAAAGCAGTACTTACTTCGTTCTCTACGACTACGGCAGTCAGTACTGGACAGTATTACATGTCGTAACGGGCCCAGTAATGGTCCATTATAAGCGGTCAGTACTGAAACTCTGGTACCTAGTACTAGGTAGGTACTATAGTAATTATCTACCTGGGTAAAATCTTGAATAATTCTTATGTATAGTTTCTTGTCGCTTTATATTAAAAATAGTTCCCTTATCTCTCTATAGTCTCAGCATACACGATAGTCCATGATTATATAGAACTATTATTATTATGTTTTTTTTTCATATTCGAAGTCGAGAGCCTATAAAACGATCAAATTAGATAGTGTCCCATGGTATATTACTGACATACTGAATATAAAATTTATCGTTCGATTCTATTAATTAAGAATACTAACTTGGGAGAAACAAAAATTGTTAATTTACCATAGTTTGGTGAAAATGCTCGTTCATGAATTAATTATGTATCTGTTTAATGGGAAAACTTTGCGCGCTCCAGGCTGGAGATGTGCCTTGCAGTTATACATATATGTCTTCAACCACATATGGAGAGTACTCGTATGACCGTACGCATAATAACGGTTGTTATGCGAAATGGATGAGAAATGTACACACACCATGTTCATCTTCAGGAAAATACACGCTCAATATTGCTTGCTATATATCTATATGTACCGCGAAAGCGAGAACACGAATTATACCGAGCATCGGTTTATACGTCGAATGAAGTTTGGACAAATTATATGAACTCAAGAAAGCACGTGGCCATACCCGAGCATATGTTTATATCGTGGTTTCAATGCCCCAAACGGACCTAGTCAAATTCATTGAATAAACGCTACACTGCATTACTCATAATTAACTAAATTTAATTAAAATATAGGGTACTTATTATTTCATGCAACAATGTCCAAGCACCAAAATTAAATCACAGGACTGGCGAGTTGCTTTCAAATCTAGCAGTGAATTGGTTATTTTTCGAAGTAGTACCGGAAGTTTATCAAATTTTTAAGACCCAAAAATACTTTTGAATCAAAAGATATTTCTTTTTATGTTATTTAAAGCTTCATTACCCGATTATGGATTAATTATTTATAAAATTTTCATAATTTCTAAATATACAAATGAAGTTAAAAATGATGTCACCCACCAAATTAGACACCAGAAACTGAATTCATTAATGCTAAATATAGTGGCTGCCAATAATTTCGAAATAACTCGCCATTGAGCTTTACACTCTAAAACCAGGTCTCACTTTAAGACACTGTTAGTGTCTAAGATGTAAGATATGAATTAAGAGGAGATTTCATTGAAAATATCGGTGACTGGTAGGAGCATAACACTAACCAGGAGTATTACTAATAGCAAAATTAATAAACAAATATAAAATGTCGAATAAATGATCTTGACATCAGTTACGATTGTGGCTGACACGAATGTACAATGCGATCATTAATTATTTCGGTGTTAGATACCCAAATGTCCGTTTGTGCTATATTGTACACTCTAATGGCCTGGTTTAGTTTGTATTGTGCCCAAATTTTTGTTCGGTTACACACTAAGTTTACGTTGAGCTAAAATCTGGGTGTGGTTGAGCACAAATTTCGTGGTTTCGGTTGAACACACACCAGATTTAGGTTTAACACAAACCAAGTTTGTGTGTAGCCCAAACTACTTTATTTAGTGCATAGATTTTTAAATTTTTAAATTTGTACTACGGAAATATTACTTACTGTATTTCCCCATTAATGTTTTGTCATTTTAGACAGGTACCAAATACGTAATCACAGTACTGCACTATTCAGTTGGTTGCTTCAAATCATTCAAGGTGCGAACGTGTTGCAACGTATTGTCTATTATTCGATGCAATTCAGCTGATGATTCTACTGTCATTGATTGTCATTCAAACAATAATGATATTCAATTATTATATCGATGTTTCGAAACTCACCGTGAATTCCCAATAGCTCGAATTACGTGTGCTACTCCCTTAACCACATGTTTCACTAATATCACATTTTAAACTGGTTTAAGGAATACACGCCAATGATGTGACTGATCGAATAGAAAAATAAGTCTGGCTTCCAATTTGATGTCAAATTTTAGCACATAAATTTAATGATTTTGTGTGTTATGAACTGTTGATTAATTCAGTCACTCTTATATCTTATACAGCTATACCATCCGATTCCAAAACTTTGATCTTCACTGTCTTTATTAAACCTTAAATATTTATTCTCATAATTTCATTATATTTACAATTTTTAAAGATACTGACCTTTATTATTTTGTAAAAACATCTTTTGTCGTGTTTGAAACATTTTGAGAATGAATCTTTTTTACGCGTTAATAATGGATCAAATCTTTATAATAAATAATGAATGGCTGAGTTAATAAATAATTAGACAGAATGTATAATTATTTGACTTATGTTATATTTCACATTACTATAAATTTAGAAAGGTATGGTTTTATTGACACTCTAGTAATAAATGCTTAATGATTAAAAACAGAAAAGATGTATCCGCATTTAAAAAATGTAGAATTATCACATAAAAATATTTGACTTATGAATTGTAATGGTTTCTTATTACTTCCGGCAGTTTCTTCATTATTGTTTTGACTTTATGTTCTGCCAAATATCCACTGTATAACAAAAGAGTAAAAAATATATACTTGCACAATTGTTTCTGAATACGAGCATCATCATGCTTGCTAACTGAATATCGATTATTCACACCTTCTAGTTCTATAGCATATTGGGGTATGGAATATAGCTCAATAGAATAACAACGTCATACTGCCGTAATTTTGTTTATTTGGTGGAAATTTGCCGTTAAATTAAACTCTTATTTTTATTCAGAATTCTGAAATATTTGAAATTGAAACTGAAAAGAATGAAATTTTTTATTCTTATAGATTTTATATGAAATTCGTGATGCGATTGTTCCCGCGAATTCACAGCATTCATGTTATTTAAAATTAATTTTAATTATATACCCGCTATTTTGGATTATATTTTTATTAATTTTGTTCGGTACTTATATCAAATTATCTCTTAACGTAACATATACAGCTTAATATACGGTACTTGTTATTTTCATATTGTTTCCATTTCTACTTCCGTAAAACAAATTCATTTTTACGACAGAATCCAAACATGACCGACAAAATAGCCAATTGGTTGTAGTTATTGAGTTATTAAAGATCAGAGGGGTAAAAAATTGGATTCTGGGCATTTTTGAGCATTTATTCATAGCCAGTAAAATGCTGTTATTCTACCAGTAAGAAAGAATGCTAATAGAATTTCTCCCGCAAAATCCAAATATGTACTTCAAAATGATAAGTTTGATCTACATTTCTGTTAACGAGTTTAAAGTGATTCGAATATCAAGTTCGTCGGACATATTGGATACGCCATTTTTGCATTTCCTGATGGTTTTTTCCGTCGCATTCTCCAGTATAAACACTCAAATATTAAAAAAAAGCAATTTTTCACCTATTTGAACTTCAATTTGGTAAACAACTATGTCCACATCAATATTTTGGCGTACATATTTTAATTCTTGCGGAAAAAAATACTATCAGAATTGACTCGAACTGGCGGGACAAAAGTGTTTTTTGGGCTATGACTAGATGCTCAAAATTCCTGAAATAGGATTTTTAATCTCTTTGATCTTTCATATCTCAAAAAAGTAGACCCAATTGAATATTTTGGCGGTCATATTTGGAATTTGGACCAAAAATTCTGCCAGATTGGACTCTTACTTATAGGGCAAAATAAAATTCTTAAATTTTTGTTCGTCTAAGTTATCACAAAAATTATAAAATAACTGTAAAAATAGATGAAGGTACATTTTGCAAAACAACATTTTTTAGGTATGGTTTGATTAATGGAGTCGCACCGTATACTGTCGGTTTATTACTTCGACCCAGACTAAGTGTGGACGAAGTATTGAATTTGGTCAGTTCCCGCAAAAAAATTTCCCTATAGTTTTTCATCAAATGTCGACGTTTCAGACCCTAAGGAACCCAAAGCAACAATAAAAAAATTGGTGCCCGTTAGGTTGTACGTCCGTCCGTCCGTCCGTCCGTCCGTCCGTGGGCAAAATTTTGTATGCGCGATATCTCGCGACTGGCAGGACGAATTTAAAAAGTACAAACGGATTTGGGTTTCTCTTGGCCAAACTTAGATCTGATTAGTTTTTGGAGACAATGCATACTAGATTATGGGGAGGTTTAACAAAAAAACGCTCAAAAAACACGTTTTTTCCATTTTTAACAAACAAATACAAATCATACAAAAAAATGTTTCAAACAAAAAATATAGAACATCGAATTCTCCACAAAAAGGGTTTTATTCATTTCTTCGTAAAATCAACGATAATGCCGTAAAAAGCAAATTAACATGAAATTAACATAAATTGTACATACACATATACAATGCATATGTATGTATATTATATACATTACATGAAAAACAGAGACACAGAGGAAGCAGGGGAGCGAGGCGGGTACCGGGGGGGGGGGGGGGGCATACAAAAAATATTCACTGTAATGTTGGTTTCGGGTAGCCATGGGGAGGTGGTAGCGGGGAGGGGGGTTCGGGGCTTCGCCGGTAGCAACAACTTCAACTGATCGTGGTTCAGGATATTGTTATTAACGAACATACTGTTGACGTTATTGCAAATAACGGTTTATAGAATAGGGCAACTAGGACGAAACGCAACAGCTTGTCAATCTCGGAAGTTTTTCAGTTATGAATAACCAATCGAGCCAAAACCTTTCGCGTCCAGGGCGTGAAGAAAAACGTATTAATGTACTGGATTGCATGAACGAAAACCGAAGTATCCCACATATAAAAAAATGTATTTCCTGCAACCCGACCTGTCAAAAACTCGACTAAACCGGGTTTTTTTAAGCATCAGTGTGAACAAGACGTGCTCATTTATCAGTGCTTCGGCTGACCTGCGGTCGGGGTCGAAGTTTTGAAAATGCTCATTTTCAATTTTAATATAGGCTGAATATGCCAATGAATGGACGACTACCAATGAATGGACGATTTTCTACATATTTCTATTTCTTATGAATGTATGATGCACAACATGCAACAAAATACATATTTTTATATTCTTTGAACATTCAAAACAATATTTACTGTACTATTGATCTTCCAGTATTTTTTATTTTGTAAAATCAAAGCAAAGTTTTAAAGCCATCCAAAACTGGTACTGAAAACGTCCCATTTGATTTAACCCGTCTATTCATTGGGGTTTAGCGGATTTTTTTACAAACGTATGAAGACGAGGTTAGTAATTAAATAAAATCAAAAGTTGAATTACACGGTCATAAAGAGCAGAGTCTAACGGTGGTATCATAATTAAATTTTCATAAAAGAATTCAAAAGTTACAATGGATCAAAGTGTAAGAAATGCTTAACCGTCCATTCATTGGCAGGCCGGGGAACAAAGTTCCGAAAATCAACCTACCGAAAGGCCAAAATTTCAATTTAGCATGGCTCCCGCGTGATTTTCTTCACTTTGCCTTTGAAAATTTGGCAAAAAGAAACCAAATTAAAATACCTTGGACTCACGCAATATCTAAATTTTAGCCTTTCGGGATTTTGATTTTCGGAACTTTGTTCCCCGGCCCATTGGCATATTCACCCTATTTAAGGAAAAAGATATTGTTACAATATATGTATAGAAACTACTCGAACCTAACGATGCTAGAACTACCCTCTGCCGCCTTCTTTCCTGGCAGTGTTAAACTGGGAATATTCCCGGAAGCATCAGCCTTTCGTCAGGGAACTGCAATACGAATTTAGCCAAAATTGTATGCACCCGGGTCGAACGCATCTAGTTTTATAATATAATTGAAAGCTGTTAGTAAACAAACGAGTATTAAGGAATAGCCGACTCTCTACTGGGTCGAAGTTTCTGAGCGAGCGAAGCGAGCGAGGCACCACGCCAACACTAGTTTATAATTTGTATTTACATTGGATTTGTCGAAGTCACTGAACGAAATTTATGATGCCTGATTTAAAAGTTTAGCATGTCGAATTTCTGATTGTATGTCCATCACCAGAAACTTTGAATTAAAAATGAACTTGATATGGCGGACCTAAATTTTACTGCATTGAGTTTATATATTAAAATTAGTGAACAAGTTCGAGATTTAAAGCATGAAGGCTAGTGATTTCATCATCCATGGGTCACTTGTCACTATAATCTTCACTGGTGCCGCATACAATTTTTTTATATGCATGTGAAAAGTATTCGGGGTTTACGCGAAAACTGTAGCGTAATTGATAATAGTCATGTACATTTTCGAATGGTAATTGATAATTTTCGGTGGATATTTCGTCATCTGAAACTTTACGCAAGAATTATGGATCGCACATTTTGAAGCGTTTTCGCGATCTGGAGTTCAGCGGAAACGATTAATTAAAAATAACACGTGGAACTTATATATAGATGATTTTGTGTATATAAATTCATATAATTATTATATAGAGTAATGCAAAAGTCCCGGAACACCAAAATATATCAGCGAGAGGAAATCTTCGGGGAAAATATTTCAGACAAAAGTTGAAGGATTTTTCCCTGGATAATTAATTGCGACATTGAATTTGACCTGGAACCAGACTTTGAAGGTTATTTCAAGGTCAAGTTTGTTTTTTTAAATGGAACCCCCTATTTTTTCTCACGGATTCGGAAAGAGCACAAAATTTTACGTCCGAATATGATATGATCGATTTTTCCGGCATATAATAGTCTATAGGCTGTAGTAGTAAATATAGTAGTAAATCGGCAGGCGATCCCAATAGCTCCCCAGTCTGAGACAACATTTATCCTCATTCATTGTTTAAACTGATAAAGATGAAATTTCGCAGGTAGGTGTTATGAATTAATTATCTTCTTTGTCTCATTTATTTATTCGTTTCACTTATCAATTCAGTGTGGTAATAACCTTAGCATGAACGTAGGAAATGAAGGAATAAAAGAAACACAGACGTAAATTTGATACAAATTTTAGAAAAATTTGACATAAAGCGAATGAATCGAAAAAAGAATAAACTAAGATCACTTTGTTTAAATATTTCAGTATGTGAAATTTATCGACAATTATATCAAAATGCACATAAATGAGTCTCTTTCAGACAGATATTTGATATATTTTTAATCTGTTTTTATATACACGCAATTGCGATGATACTGCATGGGTTCTAATTATATCAGATGCCTATCAGAATAGGATCACCTTCTTATCGAAATCCAATCTAGTACTACTTAGGGTTTTTCAGACGACAGCATCAAATTGGTCATGATTCGATTCAAATGGAACCAAAATGTAAAACTAATAATCATTCCATAATTTGATTCCTTTAAATCTGAAACACACATTTCAACAAACAATTTCCAGATTTTGATTCATTTTGAAACGAATATATTCCGCCATCTGATATTTTTACATATTTTATAATATTATTCAATAACAAATTTCTTTTAATAATTGCATCTAGTATTTAGAACTTTCAAGCTGAAAATATGTAAATTAAGAATCGAATGGTACAAAAGTCCGCAAATCAATTCCGCGACTTGCGGTGTAAATAACAACTGACCCGACGAAGTCATCGAGAAAGAAAACTACTGGAAACAATTAAAAGCTTTACTTAAAAATAAAATAGAAGCCCCGAAATATGACTTCAGTACAAATATGCATCTGATAAAGAGCTCATTTATATGTAGTTTAGATCTAATTCCCATTAATAATTGAAAAGTTTCACGACCTGAGATGTGTCACAGCAGTCATCTTGAGCAGAACGAATGATATATGCCAAACCCATTTGTTCTCTTTCTTTGACGTGTGTTATGAACAGAAAGTGACCAAGTATAATCGCGACCATATTTGTAGGTTTTTACACTTCCAGCTTAGATAAAAACATCTATATGCTACACGTAATAAGCGAAAAGAAACTAAATTGTTCATAAATACTAAGCGTACAGTGCAATTTTCCTGTAGAATGGGTTTCTTCGTGCACACACGCTATTAGTTAGACTCTTCGTATATAGATTTCTCAAATAAGATGTGTACAGTAGAGTCCCGGTATATTTGCGTCTCGTTATATTTTCGTCCCAGCATATTTGCCCAGTTCCGTCTCGTTATATTTGTCTGTCGCCGCTCTCTTTCGCCCCCACCTTGCGCGCTGGGGCCTCAGGAAGGGCTTGCTGCGACGAGTCCCGAACGTAACGCGACTGAGGAGAGTGCGAGAAATTGCACTCCCCTTCTTTTGACGAATATAAGGAGACGGGAGGGGAAGGCGAGGAACCGAGCGGGCAAATATACCGGGACTTTACTGTACTTTCAATATTTTCAAACTTTTTCATCTTCACAGATTAATGTTGGAACATGCAATACTGGTGGATATTACATTTTACTTTTTAAACTTGTAGCGCTTTGAAACAATAATGGCCAGTCTGTTTTCGTGTTGATGACATATATTGTAGGGAGATAGTGTGCGAAATGGCGAGCCTATGCGGTGGCGTATGCCGCGGTTTCTGTGTTCGGTTACGCAATTTTGTATTACACCGTCATGTGGATGCATGTGAAGTCGAGGAGATTAAGAGGGATGATAGTTGCAAAAGCGCTTTGCTGAACTTCCGTCGTTGCTTGTTAATGTGGTGGCGTAGATACGGTCTTGCAGCAAGCTAGCGTATATGAATTAGTACACGTGTTTTGTCTACTGGCACAGCTTGCGAACTTTCGGTTTCATCCTAACAGTGTACGCCAAGCTGCGTCGTGCCTACGCGTCGAGGGTGAAAAAGGGTAAATCTTGGGATTTGTCTGTTCGTTAGGACTTGGCAAAGCGTCAGTATTAAGCAAATTGTGACGGATAAAAATGTGTGGGCCAATATTATTCTACAAAACTGAAGCACCATTTGTGTCTTATGATAACAAGAAAATATAGTGTGATTAATATTGGTATATACAGAGCGATTATTTTTTGTTATTTACTTTACAGTTCATTCCGTAACCTAGTTTATTGTTTAACCCTTTGTAGCACAAAAGGTTACTCAGAGACTCACCTCTGAAAAATCTTATTTCTATATCCTATCTTTTAAATCGGTATCAATACGGACAAATTCGGTAAATCTATCATCGTCTTTAATTACTAATTAGTAAGACTCACCAGTATGATAATTTTGTTTTCTACCGTCCTATAATAATATATAAATAATTTTTTATAATTATATAATATATAAGGGAAGGCGGTGTGAAGTGGCGAGTATTTCTTCAGTGTACCATATCTCTCCTAGAATCGTATTTGGGATGATGCAAAGTTTCATTTGATAGCTAATTTCAGAGTCAATATTTACATGCATATTACGTACGGTATATGTTTTAAAACTTAAAAACTTAAAAAACACGGGGCAAAGCGGCGATATCTGGGTGAAGTGGCGAATCTCTATTTTTAGACGACTATCATAAAATGAAGCGCAAGATGTAATCGTTTAAGTTAATATTGCTTGTTTTAATAAAAATAACATTTGTACATTGGTGGAATGAACCCCTTCAGATGTATCAAAGTTTCCAACAACAGTAAAAAAAGAAATTGCATCTTCGGAAGCTTTGAATACTATATCAGAATCACATATTTTAACTTCGTCCTTAGTTACTCAATGCATTCATCAAACGGGAATTCTAAATTAAATAATAATCACGGAATAGAGACATCCGGGAAAAAATTTCGCCGCTTCACTCCAAAGTATCATTTGGACTTCCAGGTACGATATCTCATTATAAACACACAACAAAGGAACAATTCATGTTTTATAAATAAAACCAAAAAATATACTTTTAGAATAAATATATAAATAATGATTATTAAACTGCCAAAGTGAAAATATTGACCAATCTGAGAACAAAGTACAGAAAAATGTCTTGAAAATTTTGTTTAAAAATTACATTTCTCGCTACCAAAGGTAGGTAATGGAACAAAACTGAAATATCATGCCTCAAAATGTGAAAAATGGTGTAAATAAGGCAATACATATGATATTTTACAATAAGTATGATCATAATTGAAATATTTGAGATTCGCCACTTCCCCCAGTTTGCCGCTTCACCCCGTCTTCCCCTAATTATTTTTTAATAAATATTTTTCGATTCCTCGTACAATATAGAGAGTTATAAATCAAGATTATGATCCTGGGTAGATTCAAGGTCGCTAATTACGAATCCGTTGCCAGATTTTGAAAATTCCAAAGGCGGATAAAGTATTTATTGGATTTCGATCTAATCAGGTACTCGTAGGTTTTTCATATTACCTTGATCATGAATCTGAAGTCTTGACTTTAGTGTTTTTCAAAAATGTAAGCACCATGTTAGCTCCGTGCACCATTTTTCGTAACTTTGTCCGATTTTTAATGGGAATTAGATCAAAACTGCACATAAAGCTCTCCATCACATACATATTTGTTTTGATGTCGTTTTCGGTGATTCTATTTTATATTTAAGAAACCGACAGCAATTGCCCTGTGGTCGGCGAGACACGCAGTCGCTCTTTCAAGTAATGTATCCTTATTGGGGATCCATGCTTGGAAGGTGACAGTTAAAATAACAAAAACGAACGTTGCGCCCGCTACGGCAAAAAGAATCGATTTGCGGACTTTTGCACCATTTGATCGTGAATTTACATATCTTCAGTTTGAAATTTTTAAATACTAGATGCAATTATTAAAATAAATTTTTCGTCGAATAATATTATAAAATATGTAAAAGTTTCAGATGACACAATATATTCGGTTCAAAATGGATAAAATCTGGAAATAGTTTGTTGAAATGCGTTTTCAGATCTACACGAGTCAAATTATGGAACGTTTTTTAATTCTTTCGTAATTTCCATATTCTGTCCGTTTTGAACCGAATCATGACCAATTGGAAGCAGTCGTCTTATAGAACCTAAGTTATATTTGACTGAACTCGATAAGAGAGTGTTCCTATTCTGATCGACAACTATCACAATTTGAACCCATGCAGTATTATCGCAATTTCGTGTATATAAAAGCAGCTTATAAACATATCAAATATCTATCTGACAGAAAATCATTTGTGCTTTTTTTTTTACCATTTTTATTATATTACCATTGAATTCCTCATCAAAAATTAGTAAAGAAATAATTTTTGGGGAATCTTTGAACTCCTGCTTCATATAGCCGATTTTGAGCCCGGACCCTCCTCTGAATGTTTTTCCACATATACATATACCGCCTATAATAAATTTTGAAACATTTTTATTTTTTAATATGTAACTTCAAACTTCGTTTGCTCAGAAATACATCGATGGATTCGAAAAATCCAACAGCATTTGAATGAGCAGATAAAATACTAAGTTTTATAATTTTTTACTTGTTAACTATATTGTTTTACTACTAAACAGTTTTTAACTTTTACGAATCTTATATTTTTAATCAATCAGCTGTAACTTTTTAAAAAAGTGATAAAAACTAAAAATTCCGACGCAATGAGAAGTGTAGTAAATTATATTAAGAGATATGTCTGACTATTTATTTTCGTTTTTTCTCTGCCTTGCACCTATAAAACAACTTCTTTGGATAGTATATATTTCAATTCTAACAACTTCGTGGAGAAACTTGATGTAAAGAATTTACTAAACATATTTTTTTTAAATTTTCTCTACTTTTCAATAGGGTCAAAATTTTTAGATTTTAACAATTAAAAAAAATACGGGGATTTATTTAACATAAAAATTCGTATAAATAACAAATTGTTATTAGTAAAACATTCGTCCTAAGCGAAGGTAAAAATTATTTTTTATCACATATAGAGAGAGTTGGTATTTTATGTGCTATTTCAAATGGTGATGGATTTTTAAATAATAAAGTAACGCGGTCAACATGCACTTAGATCCTGGTGACGTCTATTTATTTATTTATTTTCGTGTTTACTCAAATTAATATTTACATTATACCGGTAAAGTCGAAGAAATTTCATCACATATATTAAAAAATTATTCTCGTTGAAAGTACATCATCAAAACACCTAGCTCTCTTTCTTTATTGTCATAATAATAAGATTTTACTCGACATTGTTTTGTTCGACATATATTAAACTTTATGTATTACCACTTAATGTTTTAACAAGGTTCTTTCAATTTTCAGTTATGTCATTCGCGGCTTCGGTAATTTATGAAACAGTAAACAGTTACTCAACTTAAATATTAGATGAACTTATGTAACGAGTTGAATGATGATTAAAAGTTTCTTATATTATGATTTACGTAGCAATTTGTGTTTCATTCATAACAATACCCATATGTGTAGGTTTTGAAAGACAAAAAATAAAAACTATTTCATAAATATAAATTGAACCTGCAACATCAGTCGTTAATTTTGCAGAGCGAGCGACAAACGGTAGAAGAATGAGTAACTTCCGTTTGGGTTAAAAACGATTAGTTGTACTTGGAAATTCGATGTATGTCCGCACTCTGGGGATTTTTTGCCGGTAATGTACTTCATCCGAGGACATGACAAATGGAATTTAATAGTTTACACGTTTCGGGAAACGCTCAAATTTTCCAGTGGGGTGCATTGAATTTAATTTTATTCTTATATCTAGTGATGTATTTAAAATCCCGCATGTTTAATGGCACCTAAATTTCAATTGCCGTTTATTTTTATTAATTTGTTATACTGAAAATATATTATTTTTTTTTAATAATATTGATTTAAATTTTATTTTTTGAAATTGAAAAGTAGGTTAGAAAGGGGTGGTTTTTTCAAAATTTTTGTCCCGGATTCTGAAAGAGCACACCTGTTAATACTCGCCTACAAATGTTCGGATTTTTTAAAGCATAAATAACAAAGGTGTCCGTGCCTAAAATTGAGGGACAACAACGGACAAATTCAGTCAATAAAGGTTAAGACATCTAAGTATTTACTAAGAAATAAAGTGGGTACTAAAGTTTTAATTGAAATGCAAAACTAATCAATTGTCTAGTGTCACAATTTTATTATTTGCTGTAACCAATTTCTAGCCTGAATCTCAAAGCATAAAGCGGTTTGTTGCCACTACCAATACCTTTTTCTCTGCACTGTATCGATAAAATAAAGAACTAATGTCCATTAAGTATTATTCGTACATCACTTAAACATAATTACTCTGCCTTTTACGTGAAAATTATTACCACTATAATGACTAATTTGTCATATCTAAAGATTTCTAGATAAATAGCTCAAATATATACAGGGTGAATTCCTAACGACGGAACACAGGGCATCCCATGTTATTTCGCTCAGCCAATGGCGATCGAGGATTACTGTGCGATCCGTCTACGTCGGCCAATCAGATACGTCGCTGCGTTAGGGAGTCAAATGTTAGAACAAACAGATTAAGTATTCTTCCAAAAGTTATTTTCATTTCATAATATTACATTTGCATGTGAAATGACTGTGATAAAATGAGTTATTTGTTAATAGTCAACGGAAATACTTTAATGTATTTCGTAAACTGTTCGCCAGATTTTTTATTCGATTAAAAATTAGCTGTGATGTGCAATCGCAAGTTTTTCCTTTGAATTTTAACAAATAATTCATTTTGTCACAGTAATTTTGCATGGAAATGTAATATTACGAAAATTCAATAACTTTTAGAATTATACTTATTCTGTTTGTTTTGACATTTTTTAACATAACGCAGCGACGCATCTGATTGGTCGACGCGGTCGGATCTCACAGTGATCCTCCACCGCCATTGGCTGTGCGGAATAACATGGGATGCCCTATGTTCCGCAGTTAGGAATTCACCCTGTACATATATATAAATCATTGGGAAATTTTATATTTAAATTTAAATTCACTGCAAAATATAATTTATAGGTGCATTTTATGTCTGTATATTCATACCGATATTGACCATATAATAGTGACTTGAATTTCAATTTGTAATAGCTGTATGTGGAATATATTCTTTAGCGTTCTGTTCGTTACCTATCACTTTTGCCATCTTTTCGTAGAATTATTATTTCTCGAATTACATCTTCTGATATTAAATACTACCTTTCACACAACTTAGTCGTATTCATATATTTCGCTGTTGATAACAAGAAAATGAATTGTTTTTGACATTGAAAACAATACTTTAAATGTATATGCAATAAGCTCTTTACTGCTGCATGTTTATGCTTCCTCGATTCGAAATTGACTTTATTCGTATTAGTAATATCAGTCTATTTTTTAATTAAAACATATATACGACAAAATCTTTGGCGTAATTTAAAATCGATTTATAATCATCCGAAAATCTAAATATATAAAATGTAATTTAATTGATGAATAATAATTGTATTTATTAGTACAGTTCAAATTGCTGCTATGTTGCTGTAATGCTATTGCATTACTGTTATTTCGTTACGAGATTAACTATTTAATTATGGACTATATCGATGTTAAATATTACAAATTTTTCTGCATGTGAAGTTCGTCAGGGAGTATGTAAAGATTAAGAATTTCTAGTTATATCAAAACAACATAAGACTATGATATTCGTCTTGTTTATTTTTTTCATACCAAGCAGTTTGGTGTTACAGTTACAGCACTGTTCAAACGGTTATATTGAAAAAATACACAATTAATGTAAATTTGTTGAAAGGTAAAGATTTTCTTGTCGTATTATTTATTTTTAACTTTTATATTACGGCGTGTATGTTTTGGACAATGTGTTATAGAACATGTGGAGATACGGCTTACGGCTTAAATACAAGAAATGAATATTATTTTATCACAATTGAAAAATATATCCGTACATTGTGGTATACATTTTGAAAATAATATTATATACTTTACTACGAAATTGTAAAATATCAAAGATAAAATAAAATGTTGATCAAATTCTTCCCGGAAATCTTAGTGGACAATATTCCATTTAAGATTGTTTAATCCCAAATCAACCATCACTTCTGGGCGTCCCGTTTCTGAACGACCACGTAGACTACCTCTAGAAAAACTGACAGCCACCACGGCTGAGTTCAAACGACTCGTGGACTTGGGAATTTGTAGTCCTTCTTGTAGCCCTTAGGATAGTCCTCTACATTTAGTGAAAAAGAAGGACGGTTCCTGGCGAATATGCGGTGACTACAGTCATCTAAATGCGATAATCCAGCCGGATAAATTCCCAGTGCTACACCTCCAGGACTATTCTGTCAATTTATCTGGCAAAATCATTCTTTCACAACTTGATCTTTTCGAAGCCTACCATCAAGTCCCAGTAGAGCCTGAACATATCACAAAAACAGCTGTAATAACACCGTTTTTGTTATTCGAGTTCAAATTTATGACTTTCGGACTAAGAAACGCCGTCGAAACATTCCAGGTCAATATTTTTTAATCTCTAGGCGATCTAGACTTTGTGTTTTCCTATATAGATGACATCCTTGTTTCATCGTTCTTACTCGAGGAATACGAGGAGCATCTGAAAATCGTCTTCGACCGTCTTAACAAGGCACATCTTCGATTAAATGTAAATAAATGCCAATTTAGCAAATCAAAGTTATGTTATCTAATTGATCAGCATGGTTTCGAATCATGACCTCATAGAGTTGAGGCAATTGCTAACTACCCTAAGCCCAAGATCATTTCGGATCTTCGACGCTTTCTCGGTCTAATCAACTACTACAGGTCATGTGTACGGCACGCTGCACCCACACTGCTTCCACTGATGCATTTCTTTCGAATGCTCATAAAAATTACAAAAGAGATGTACCTTGGAATCCCGAGGCAGAGGCTCTGCTCATACCCCCTTCCGTTAAGGCTGCTAACTATGCCTTATAACTGATCTGAGCGACACTCAATACTTTGTGAGATGTCCGGCTCGGTAATCAGGCCGCATATCCCCGAAACGCTGTGTCGAGTGCCATGATCAACTTTGATCATAGTAAAAAGTTGGTACCTTTGCGCTATCATTGTGAAGACAAATGTGAAAAAATTCTTGTTAAAAAATGTTTACCTTTTTCATGTTTAAATCGACCATATTTTTTTTGAGTTCAAATTCTGAAAGAGCATCAAATATTGCGTAGGAGTAGAGGTATTGCATTATTTCTTTGAAACTGTTACGCTCGAACCCGGGGTACTTTTACGAGTACTCTGGATACTTACGCGAAAGGGCGGTCGACCTTAAGGGTCGACTCTGGGTTCTGGTGAACGGAGGTGGCTGCGCTAAGGAAAGAGGGTCTGAGAAATGAAACAAACAACTTTTAATATATTGTCATAATAATTTTATTTTTTTTGAGGAAGTAAGGAAATACATGAACGAATTGAATGGAGGAAAATCAGAGGGGCGGCAACGGCGGCTGGTTGTGATCCCTGGTCAGGAGTCGACACCGGAAAATTGTGTGACTGAAAACGAGAACACCATATAAAAATAGTGACCCTAAATGTTATCGTTAGTAGGGGGTAAGGATGAGGAAAAGATAAGGATAAAAAAAACTATACTTATATTAATGAATACCGACCTAATAAAAAAAATGACTATTTTATATAAAAAAACAAATAATAATTGAGGGTTGATTTTAATTCCTAACAGCCCTACTGATGCTCGTGGCTTGATCGAGTTTTCATTCAAAGAATGATCTCGATTCAAGTCGCTAGTATCCCTAATAAAAAAAAAATTATCCCTAAGGTGTTAATCTCTTGTTTGGTGTAAAAAAAAATATTAAAAGAGATTAACACGTTCGTCTCATTAAAAGATAAAAAAATATAAAAAAAAATATAAATTCTTTAATTTGTTGCCGTAGCAACTCGTCTCCTTTCGGGCAATAAAAAAGAGGGAAGGATATGTTAGTTAGGATTTAATAAAATTAACTCGCTTTTTTTTTTGTTGGCTGATGGTTTCTCAGTCCTCTGAACTGTGTCGATTGGACGAATTCCTCCAAAGTAGGCCGGGTTCAAGTCGTGGATTCCTAGTGAGGGAGCTTTGATGATCTCCTTGAATCGGCACTGCGATCCCAACAGGAATGGTGTATGCAGCGACCCGACGTAAAATTCCGAGTCGAAAGTTTACGCGGCGACCCCACGCTAGACTTAGAGTTCAGGGTTTACGCGGCGACCCGACGTGTGACTTAGAGTTCCCAACACGGATTGGGAACCAAAAACAGCTTGCCGTTACCTTGATTTGGTCGAGGAAGACTTCGGACCTTCAGACCGAAGGGGAGAAGAGATGAGGAAGATATTCCGACGTTCAGACGGAAATATCAGAAAAGGAATCGTGCGAAGCTGAACAAGTCGCTCTCGTCACGAAATGTGGAAAATTTGCAAAAGGAAAAGATATTCGGACGTTCAGACCGAATAACTTGTTTTTTGGGCAAGAGATGGTTTGGTAAAAAGCGAGAAGCTGGACGAACCGCTTGCAATCGCTAAGAAGGGTTTTTTTTTAGGGAAGGTCGATTTCAGAGGTTTCAGGCAGAGTGAAGGCGGTGCTGGAAGGAGCTCTTTTTATACTCGATGCCTTGGTCATAAAAGTGCAGTCGAGTCGGAAAAGTGGGGTGACATTTTTTATGGCGTGAAAATTGTACAATTTTTGTAAGAAACTTATAAACTATTGTTACGACTTTGTATGATATTATATGATAATTGTATGGTTTTTATGTTGACGCAAAATGTGTTATAATACGATGACAATAATTAGTACAAACTTGAACGGAAGTTGTAGCATGAGTTTAACAAAAGTTATTAATAAAAAGGAATTTTGTATCAACCATTTATATTAATTTTTCTTAAATGTTTTATCCGAGTGAAAAATACTAGGTATAGACGTTAGAAATATATTTTAAGTTATTAAAATATATTTCTAATTTATGTGAACATTTTTAATTGTTCTTTTTAATGTTAATTATTAGTTTTAATTATTTGTTTCTATACATATTCATTCAAGTGTTATACTAATTTTACAGGAAGACAGTTGAGTGTATTTTAATTTTATTGAAATGTCATTCTTTTTAAATAATTTAATAATTTATAAAAATAGCATTGTGCTTTGTTATACCAATATTAGACAGTTTTTTTTAGTAGTTGTAAAGGGAAAGGTGAAGGAGAAAATTATTGTTCGTAACTTTATTTATCAACTTGGTAAAACTTAATATTATTTATGGAATTTGTAATGTAAAATAATGAAAAGCATATGGCAGTCGGTTGGGTTTTTTCCAGTACCACCGTGTATAAGCGGATGTTTATTTTTCCCAATCTAATCTTTTTATATATTTTTATGACTAGGGTCGGACTATCGTGGGCCATGTGCACATTTTCAGAGTTTCTTGTAGAATTTAGAAAAAGGAAAAGTTTTATTCAAAAAAAAATATTATGAAGATTGTTCAGAAAAATATTATTTTAATAAAAATGTATTAAGAATAAAAATACTAAAAATAATAAAAATAGTTTTTTTGTATAATTTTTAGATTTTCTTGATAGTTTAAAGTTTGTTGGTAATGGCGGAATCCTGCTTATTCACTGAGAATGGGGAAAACCTGCTTTTGCGACTTTTACATTTTTTTAGTGGGATCGGATTATCTTGAGAGAAGCTCGAGTTCGGGCGGTTAGGGTTTCCTTATTTGTACCCTTCGAGATCGGTAGGGTAGTGTTCTTTATTACTAAAAACTGTTATCGGTATAACTAAGCAACGTAGCTCCGATTATGTTTTGTGGATTTCTTAAAAGATGGAGTTAAATAAATGGATGGTATTGCCGTTACGTGGGACGTAACAAAACGATAACATAATAAATAAACACGTATAAATTCTTACCACCTCGGCGTTTATGGGTTAAAGTAGGCTCGACTGTAGTAGTTTTCGATTCAAGTCTGTAAAAGTTTTTCTGAGAATATTGCTGGTCGAGCCGAATGAGGGTGTGACATTCTGTTAACTATTGGTGGATGGGCTTCTAAATAAAACGCGCAATTTGATCGGCCGAATAAAAAACGTATCAATTTATCGCGATCAACCGGTGACGATGCGATCGCGACGCGGACTTCCTAACTCTCTGACGTTCTGGAACGTTCTCTCTCAACCCGATCGTCCCTTTTTTCTATCTTAGTTCAATTTTTCAAACTCTCGAACATTTAAATAGACTACAACGTCATATTACATATCAATATTATACTATTCGAATTACAAATAATTATATCGAAATTGCACCATTTTGCAGAGCCTTTTACATAATTTACCTAACAGGCCTGCTTCATTTTGAGAGGTACCCCCATTCGGGTGTGCAGTGGCGTAGGGAAATCCACTATTGTGGGAAAAACCTACGCCGGGTACCGCAGTCGATAAAACATCGATTCTGTCCGTCCGACACATTCACATTTGATGTTTGCAATATGGCAAACATTATTTTATGTAGTGAGTGTCTGCCAAATGCACACTGCAGCGTAAAGAGCTTGTAAGAAAGCGACATGTTCGTTATTTGGCAAACAGTATATGAACCTTTCATTATAAAAACATTCGAAGACAGCATGAGCCCAGAGAACCAGCTAGCTGCATATTGCCGCATATAAGGAAAAGTCAGGCGGCGAATATGTCGTCAGAAATACGGATTATGCGCCGTCACACAGACAGCAAATTTGCTGGAAATTCTCCTCTGCCGACTAGTCTGCGGCGATTCTGACGCATTTCCGCCGAAGAGATTAGAAGGATCGGCGAAGGGATTAAAGACGCAAGAACACGGATGTAATCTCTTCGGCAGAAATGCGTCAGAATCGCCGCAGACTAGTCGGCAGGGGTGAATTTCCAGCAAATTTGCTGTCTGTGTGAGGCATCCGTACTTCTGACGACATACTCGCCGCCTGACTTTTCCCTTATATGCGGCAATATGCAGCAGATCAGGCTGTCTGGGAGGTTATCCGAATCTATCACAACGTTAAAATATTAACGTATCAAAGCATTACTGATTTAACTTATATTGAATTATTTGGTCTAGATGCGATGAAATAAATAACGTCAACTTTTTCAGGATACAAATATTCTTTATTTAAAAATATACGAGATATTCATAATATAATTTTCAATTTATTAATTGACAAATATTCCAATCAAATTCTACCCGGGTATAACAACGAGATTCGTCTGCAACGAGACGGATGCAGCCGTAAGAAAAAGTCTTTTCTACTAATGAACAGATTGCATCGGTTGCAACGAAACTGGTTCATCAGGTGACGACGAGACTTTAGGTGTCGTTGATAATGAATGTTCTTTTTAAAAAGAAGACGACATTCTTCACATTTCAAAGGTTGTGGTTTTTTGAAAATCTCGGTCTCTGCTGCAGTGAAATCGTCGTCAAAACATATATCCTCCCAATCATCATGCACAATTTCCACGGGTCTATTAGGTTCGAAGGGTGACCGTGTATCAAAGATAAACCCCTCCAAGTTTATCCATTCCTCGTTATTTGCATCACTAACTTCCTCGTGCAAATTTGGCGATTTGCTGCTATTCTCAATATTTGATTGCGTATTGGATTCCAGTGAATTCTTCTCTTCTCCGACTACAGATGGAGAATCATTAGATGTTGCTGTAGCAATAGCATCATCACCGATGACATCTAGAACATTATCCAGCAAATCGACTTCGATGTCCTCGTTATTTGCATCACGAACTTCCTCGTGCAATTTTGGCGATTTGCTGCTATTCTCAATATTTGATTGCCTATTGGATTCCAGTGAATTCTTCTCTTCTCCGACTCCAGATGGAGAATCATTGGATGTTGCTGTAGCAATTGCATCATCACCGATGACATCTAAAATATCATCCAGCAAATCGACGTCGATGTCTACCGTATTTTCACAATTGCCGATATTTTGCGCATCCATCATGGTCGTTTCGGAAATAATATCTATACAAAAAGAAATCATTGGGATAAGTGTTTATAATCCTTAAAATACCATACACATATACATAAAAAATGCTTTTACTTATACGAAAAATTAGAGCTGGACACAAGATGATATTAATAGTATATTACGATACTTACCAGACATTATTTTAGTTTTTTCAACTGGTGCAAATGATGTTTGAACTCTTGACGCCTGACAACTCGTCCTTGCTGAATGTTTTCAATAAGTCGGAAAATGTAATCCTGCCAAAGAAATCTGGAAATTATCAATTTTCGGCGAGTCGTTGAAGTGTCTCTTTCTAGGGTGAAGGAAATCACTTGTCACTTGGCAGAGAAAATTGTTGAAATGTCTCTTCAAACTATCGGGAGCGGAAACACTGCCTTGATTGCGGAAAGAGCTCAAATGACTGAACCTAACGGAGCAACTGAGAAACTGAGAATGACCGGACCTTTAGCCAAAAACTAGACTAGACCTTCAGGTAAGGACTGTGGTCATTAAGGGACTAAGCACATTCGTCTTATCTCCATCCAATACTTAGAAATAACCAATGACGAAAGCCTGCATGTACACAGGTACCTAAACTATGGCATCCCCAGTAATAAATACCGGCTGAACCGAACCCAGGAATTGGAAAATTTGAATGGCTAAATCCGTATAACAGACATGTTTGCTATCAGATGTGTCTGCTAACTTACTGCAATAACCTCAAAGCCCTGATTTCGTGCTGACTTCATACATTCATACCGGTTTGTAAGAGTATTAAAAAACTTATACAATATAATTATATAGATTTGTTGTATTAGATCAACATTAAGAATACAACAGGAAAATTTGATTTTCCACAAACCTAATGTGACTAAGGTCCAGATGTGACCCTCGAACTCCCATGATCGCTGTTAGTATTTCAGATAACACTCCTGCATCTTATTGCATCATGCTAGCTTACTTTCTCATATGATATGCCAAACCTACACAGAAATATATTCGTATTCAGCGACCACAAAAACCGCCAAAGTAGCTATTTTCATGTGGATTTGTCAACATTTCCAATGTTTCATCCGCGATATTGAATGCGCCATTTTGAATTTTTAGAATATGACACCAGATTCGTATTCAGCGACCTCAAAAACAATAAATGCTCTACAATTTGCAATCATTTTAATTACTTTAGATGCGTTATTAAACAGTTAATGTGATAAATATATACAAACGTATCATACAGGGGGTGGTTTTTACCCCCTAAAACGATTTAAGGGCCCGACAAAAATTACGCGTCCAATAGTTTTCTATACTCTACACGTTTGCAAAGTTCCAATCCAATCGTTGAGACACACCCCAGAGAGCATTTATCGTTCCACCTATATTCCAGGAACATAACAACTGAAATGTTGTTATGAAGGTTGTTATATACCTGGAACGTTACTGGAATATAAAATGTCCCGAGGCGTTTGTATATATGTTACATAGCCAGGAATGTACCAGGAACATAACCGGATATCATTCCAGTTATATAACTGGAACATGTCTATTGAAATGTTCCCTCCATTTTCTCCGCGGACGCATTTTTTAGACAAATCTAAAATCGTGGCAAATTTTATCTGAAATTGAACGCGTTTTGTTCGCACAACATTGAATTTCAATCCAGAATATTACATTTACTATTACTGAAGGAATATTTTGGCAAAAATATTTAAAATATTCCTAATAGGAAATTTTCCGGCCAATTAAAAAAAACGAAACAAATTTTGAGGATTATCGTCATATTTTTTTTAAATTATGTAAATTCGCTGTTATATGTATTATACGATTATATGTAATTTCATGTGAAAATGATGTTTAGTTATCTTTTGCTACTTTTGTTGCTTAAATAACAACGATCGCAAATAAGTTAGTAATGCTCGAAAACAAATTAGAAAAACGCTCGCCCCGGTGGGGAATCGAACCCGGGTCCTTCGCTTACTACGCTAATGCCTTAACCACTACGCTACGCTCGCTCTTATCTAATTTCGTATGACGAAGGATGGTTACTATCCGTAAAGCCTCCATCGGAGATTATGGGGCCTCCATGATGCAATTACCCAACTGTCACATTCCCAGTGTATAACATTTGCAATGATCTCGTAAAGTTATACAAATCGACACATGGACAAAACAGTGGCATAAGCCATCGTGAGCTTGGTATTTATATTTGAAACGAATGAATTATATACCAATTGTGTGTGAATAGGTGTTATTTATGTCTTTTTCCAAGTTAGTACATCTCAAATTAAGGTTTGAGGTTAACTGACCTGTCAAATAAAAAACCCATATTTTCTAAATCCTTCTTCCCATTCTCATTATTGCAATCTACAATTCAAGCCCTTTACATACTCAGGACATCTTAAAAGTTCTTTCGTTTTTCCCATTCAATGGCTGCCAATGATATCAGAGGAATATGTTAAATGAACTACATATCCGCACTGAAAATAATGGTACAGTCATGGTGTAATTTTACACCATATGTGTACACTGTGAGAGCCCAATATTAATTAGATTAATTAGATTAGGACAGCAATATTGTGGTATCTCGACGGCTCACAGTGGATCGAACTAAAGTATAAGCCCGGACATAGCGTAAAAAATGAAAGTGTGAGAAATTATGTAAAAGTATGTATAGTTCAGATGATTATTAGCTAATCTATCACTATATGTGACTTATATTGCTAAAATATTCGATTACAATTACTTAGAGTAGTTCAAAGTAGTCGTTAAGTACAAGGTTGAAAAAAATGTTCTTAAATATTCAAAACTTATAATTATACTTATGAGTAAACACATAATAGATGAGAGAAATAAGGTCTTCATGTTTCATTAAGTATTTCGAAAGGTACTAAAACCACCCCACAGATTATAAAAATAAGCTCTAGATTTTGAGTTATTAAGATTACAGTTAACGAAAATAAAGATAATGAAATTTTAAACATGATTTTAAAAAATGCCTCGCATTGCCGCGCAAATGTACGCATTGCATTTCCTTCGGGACATCATTAAGTGATAAACTACATTAATTTCAACTGCTAATAATTGCAAGTATCATAAAAAAATAACATTTTAGTTCGCTATCTTGAATTCGCCATATTGAATTCTCAAAATTCACTGAGGCCAGATTTGTAATCAGCGATTACGAAAACCCCCCGGGTACCCAGTTTCACCTTAAGAGATTTGATTTTAGTTTTTTCGGCCATCTTGAATCCGCCATTTTGAATTCTTAAATTTTGAGGTCAGATTCGTAATTAGCGTACTCGAAAACATAGAAATTAATGTTTGCGCTTAAAAACATGCTTGGTGTGACTCATAATAGTCGTTTTAAGATCCATGTCCGGCTTCCCCTATCTCTCGATCCACTGTGCGGCTATGACACCAGTCACTTACAAAACATAGAAACAAAGGTAACGTTTGAAAGAGTTTTGTCGACGAATGGGCCTATTTACTTAATGTTGTTATATACTTGCATGGTGTATATCTTATCCATGTCAATACACATACATTTCCTTCATATTTTGTGCAAATATATAATGTAAAAGAAATAGAATTGATACTTCAAAATAGGTGCATAAAAAACTTAGAAGCGTAGGAAACGTATCACTGAATTTTGTTGACGGATTGGAGAATTTGTTTATTTATTTATATAAAACTGCATGGTATATATATTATACATATTAAAATCTTTTATGTTTAATGTAAATAAAAAAAGTAATAGAATTTGAATTGAATTAACAGGATATGCATTTAAAAAAGTCAGAAACAAGGAAAATGTTTCAAAGATGTTGGTCGTCGGATTTGAGAATTTAGTTTTTTTAACATAAACGTGCATCGTAGATATATCATACATATAAATACATATTAAAATCTTTCATATTTAATGTAAATAAATATAGTAAATGAAATTGAATTGAATGTACAGGACAGGCATTTAAAAATCTTAGAAGCATAGAAACCGTATCAATGAATTTTGTTGACGGATTGGAGAATTTGCTTATTTATTTATATAAACCAGCATGGTAGATATATCATACATATAAATACATACATACATATAAAATTAAATAGCAAATATTGAATGTGCAAGTTATTTTGCTTTACAAGAAGTTTTGCCGATACGAATAGATATAATTGAAATTTAAATATACAATATCCTAAATTAATTTCAATACATACATTTCACTTGCATAACTACAAGAAATATCGATATCTCTTTTATTGCAAGAAATTTGATCACGTTTCTATAAGCATAAAAAAGTAGCATTACAAATAGGAATCTTTTCATTGAAACAAGAATATCAGAAAGTATCAGAAAATACGTATTTCATTTAGCACCACCATTCCTATGCATTAACAAAATTAAGTAAATTAGTCCATCTGTCGACAAACCTCTTTGAAACATTTTTTTTGTTTTTAAGTTTTTTAAATCCATATCCTGTAAATTCTATCTCCAATTCTATTACTTTATTTATTTACAATAAACATAAAACGTTTTAATATGTATTTATATGTGTTACGTCCCCGTAACTAAATAAATAATTACTAAAAAACAGTTCTGAGAAGTATAACCACATTCATAGTAACTGAGCATTGCTTAATAATTCAATTCGACAAATAAACTGCTTTGCATGAATCATACTGGACCGAAGGCAATCACTGGGCAACAGCAATTTCATCGTTTTCTAAAAACTTCGCCATTATTCACGAAAAAGAAGAATCAAAACCGGTATGCCGAAAATTCTGTAAAATAAGTAATTCACGTGATATTACGTCAGCCGAACATCGCACTTAGATTTGTCCTCCAAAGAAAAACCTTCGCTATATCTAAGAAAACAAGTACATAATACAGTATACCGAATAAGAATATTACACGTAAATTTCCGAAAACACGATGTCGTAATCTTCGTTACAGCATTTCAAAATCTTAAATAAATATTCTATAATTTAATAAACATTCAATTGCGACAACATTGTCAGTAGATTTTTCAAACGCGACTATATCCATCATCGATCATTTTTATACGTTTCTTTGCGACAATATGTTTAATTCCAATTTAATGCGACATTCGAATATTTGTGTAATTTCAAATATGGCTATATTTAAGTGCGCCAACAATTGTAAATTCTATTCCGACAATATGTTTAATTCGATTTAAGTACGACAATAGTTTCAACCATACATTTTTGTAAATTTAATTACTACTGTTAATCACGACGATCAAAATTGCCAATTTAATTGCGATAACGTTTAATTACGACAGCATTAGTATCCGAATAGTTTCACGATATTTTCAGTTTAACAATTCCAAACATTTTTATATTCTGCCAACGTCGACGAGAATGCTTGTTATTCTATATATTGAAAGTTGCAAATGGCATAGCACAGAGTCCAAGATTCGCATGGATCTCATTATATTTGCCACATTATACATAATTCATATTGAAATTCAAGTATTGTTAAAAACATGTAGAGATATGACGGAACAACCAGAATCCAGCATCTTTCCAAGAATTCCTTTCACTTTTCCTACTCCCAAAATTTTATGATTCGCGACCATGGGCCATCTTCATTATAAAAAGGGCGTGCGCAAACAACCAGTCAGTTGGTTAGAGTTCCAGCCGGTCAGTCAGTAAGTTCCAGTCAGTCGAGTTTAGCCAGCAAGACTCCCGTAAGAAAAAAGGAAGATCATCGGAAGCAGCCAGCACCACCCGGACACAAACCCAGACCGAGGGTAGCTTCTCCAGAGCCACCCAGCACGAGCTAGATCCAGGGCAGCTTCTCCAGGTCGAGAGGACGTCCATCTCGAAAAGTAAGTATCAACGTCACTGACCCCTAACATAAACTAGCTATAGGGACCCTGCGGTTTGTGGTACCCGGGAGAAGTACAGAGGTTAACAGCCTCAGTTATTTTCCCCGGTGCAAAGGGACTGGCTTGGTCCACCTGGTGCATAGGCACTCGTAGGGACAGTCGCGTTTTTTTTTATTATTTTTCCGAACATTAGGGGTCGTTCTAAAACTCGGTGAACGGGTAGTGGACAGAGGCCATAAGCCTCAGTTAACCGCCCTCCCTCACCTGGGAATTAGACCGACCCATCCTCGGAAGATCCCGAGGTCGGATGCAGGCGCTCCGCCCCGGAATCAACCCATAGGTACCCTCACACTTTTCCCTTCACTTTTCAATTCTAACCGCCAACTAACTTGGCAGGCCAACCAGCGGGGGCACAGAGATTTCTAAAATTTTTATTTTTGTTTTCTATTAATAAGTAGACTTCCCCCCCCCCTTTTTGCCTAATACTTTAAATAGAAATTCCGTATTTCATTAACACCTTATTCCCTTTTTTTTGTTTTCAGTGCCAGATGCTTGGGAAAGAAATATTAGACGGCTCCTCCGAATTGTTCAGAAGGTCGCTTCATCGCTCCCTATCATTCCTGCCTTATACCGTTCTCATTCTGTCTAACACCATGTTTTGAAACTTAAGTGAAATAAATTAAATTTTTCCTGAAAACATTTGTACTTCTTTATTTTACCTTCACCTTTATTCATTTCTTTTGCATTAGCAGCAGCCCCCACAAATTTTCGAACTCAGGATTGA
Source organism: Trichopria drosophilae (assembly GCA_030407085.1). NCBI lineage: Eukaryota > Metazoa > Arthropoda > Insecta > Hymenoptera > Diapriidae > Trichopria > Trichopria drosophilae. The sequence continues at coordinate 198,098,047 of CM059582.1, forward strand.
CTCTTCCAGTCGATCCAGTCTTTTCGCGGTTGTGTCGAGGAAACGGTATTTGCAACCAAAAACCCTTGCAAAACGCCTTTCCCTCCGGCCGTAACATATGTATGATATATCTACCATGCTGGTTTATATACATAAACAAATAAATTCTCCAATCCGTCGACAAAATTCATTGATACGGTTTCCATGCTTCTAAGATTTTTAAATGCCTGTCCTGTACATTCAATTCAATTTCATTTACTATATTTATTCACATTAAATATGAAAGATTTTAATATGTATATATATGTATGATATATCTACGATGCACGTTTATGTTAAAAAAACTAAATTCTCAAATCCGACGACCAACCTCTTTGAAACATTTTCCTTGTTTCTGACTTCTTTAAATGCATATCCTGTTAATTCAATTCAAATTCTATTACTTTATTTATTTACATTAAACATAAAAGATTTTAAAATGTATAATATATCTACCATGCAGTTTTATATAAATAAATAACAAATTCTCCAATCCGTCAACAAAATTCAGTGATACGTTTCCTACGCTTCTAAGTTTTTTATGCACCTATTTTGAAGTATCAATTCTATTTCTTTTACATTATATATTTGCACAAAATATGAAGGAAATGTATGTGTATTGACATGGATAAGATATACACCATGCAAGTATATAACAACATTAAGTAAATAGGCCCATTCGACGACAAAACTCTTTCAAACGTTACCTTTGCTTCTATATTTTTTAAGTGACTGGTGTCATAGCCGTAGAGGTACCACAACATTGCTTTCCTAGAGCGTCGAACATGATAGTTGTATACAAGTGCGTATACGAGGCGAATAGAGCACATGCCACGAATCATCTAGTACCAACTGCTACAAATAATAACACTTGTTGAATACGTATGTCAAATACTTGTTTCTTAATTATTTTTCATAAACAACAAATTTCATAATTGTGACAATTATGAACATACGGAAGTTTATTTGAGCCAATAATTTGTGTCGCAATATGCGTATTTTCGTTACCTTACGCTGGTAATTCATCAATTACCTCTCCATCGACGATAGGCATCGCTGCTAGCGAATCGCGTTTTGATTCCGCGGATTGTTCGCCAAAATCAAAGTTAGTTCCGTTCTGGCGAGCATCAAGTTCGGTCGCTTCTTGTCGCTCAATCAACAATCGTCGTTGTGCATTTACAAATAATAATTAGTTAGGTTGTTATAATGGAAATTTCGTTACCGCTGTACACTAGTGTGAAATACATATTTTAGAAGAGAACGGAGTGTATTATTTTCTCCCATCTCAATCACCACGTGACTGGCTGCAAGGACCTAATTCTAATTCGATCCTTGACTATTATCTGAGTGCAACGGACAACAATTTTTGGCGATCCTGCCAGGATCCTTGTGGCATTGGGAAAGTGAATTTTAAGCCTCCATTCTAGTGACTAGTGCAGTGATATCATTTCCAAAACGAGTGCATAAATTCTCATCCTGAACTGGACTTTGGGAGATGGTGCGACAATTGGGCGATATCGGGAAAGCTGACACTCAAATTTAGCGTCGAGTTCCATTTTGTTTAAATTATCGACACGTGCGAAATTTTGAATTGGCGTCTTTGCCAGGCGTCGGTTCCGGTTTCTGCTCTTCCTTCCCCTTCTCCAAGGGGAAGCGGAACTTTGATTCTCCCGCCTGGAGTACGCCACCCTTCCTTGTCGCCTTCTCCAACTCCCAGCTCCAAAGAGGATCATTAGTCCCTTCCACAGCGCGCTTCTCGGCGCCAAGACTTCTCCGTTCGGGCAACACAGTGCCGTGCTCCTCATCACACGTCACAGCCCTCACCTCGGGAAAACTATTCCCACCGAGCTATCACACTATCCATCCCTCTCTTCGAACTCACGTGCCATTTCATGCACCGTGTATAGGTCCTCCTGCGTGTCCCAATTCGACACATAGAAAAAGACGCTTCGCTGTCGCGGTGCATACGAGTGCTAATATTAGTCAATTGGCTTCAAAATGTCAAGTTCAACGATCGAAGGCAATATCGAAGAATTGTTCGATGTCCAAGCCACTAATTTTAGTTGTTTGGAGCGAGCTCGCTCGGATCTGCAAGAAATGAGAAATCCTACACCCGCGAAATTGCGATCATCCATTTAGCAACGGATATCGAACGTCGACATTCTTATTTCAAAGAATTGCTCTATGAAAACGCTGAAAGGCTGTATATTGACTTGATTTCCGATTATGAGGAAGCTATGCCTGCCGTTACGCCATCGACGTCAACTTCGCCACAATCGATAGCTGCCCTCTATCCACCACTTCAAGAAAGGACGACAGCGCATCTGCCACGCATCGAATTGGCGAAGTTTTCGGGTAATTTTAATAACTGGGACTCCTTTAGCGATTTGTTCAAATCAATTATTGTTGACGATCCGGGAATTGACAAGGTAAGAAAATTCCATTACCTGAAATCGTGTCTCGAGGGAGAACCGCGTTCAATGATCGACCATTTAACGTCAACTAACGAAAATTTTGATATCGCGTGGGATACTCTTGTGTCTTATTTTTCTAATAAACGTTACATCATCGACTCGCATCTTACTGATCTGTTCGCATTACCGGTTGTGCAATCCGAATCTGTTACAGACTTACGCGAATTGTATCACACCGGTGTTTAAATTGTAGGCGCTTTAACGTCGCTCGGTGAACCAATCGACTCGTGGAACTCCATATTAGTTAATTTCTTTGCTAGTCGATTAGATCCCGAATCCCGTAAAACTTGGGCTACGATCCTTGGATCGAGAATTACGTACCCATCTTTTGACAAATTTAAAACATTTTTAAAAAATCGGATTCACGGTCTACAGTCCGCTGCATCGAGCGTTACACGGCACACTTCGTCCAGCGCAAGAGTAAATCGGGTGACAAAATCACCGATGAAAAATAAGACACAATTACAATCGTATGCTGTCAATGCAGTTAAAAAGAGGTGTCCCAGTTGTATAGGCGATCATTTCTTGTATTCGTGTAAACGCTTTCGAAATTTAGATGTAGTCAAACGTTTAGAATTAGTAAAACGTCTTCAACTTTGCACTAATTGTCTCGGATCACATGCACTAAACAATTGCACAAGTAAGTATACCTGTTCCGCGTGTCATCAACGGCATCGTACGCTGCTGCATCGCGACCGAGTGTCCGGAGCGGGAAACGCGTTCGAGAGTGGAAACAACCGTGCGACACCTTCTTTGGCTGATGTTGACCAAGGTGAAGGTCAATCTGAGGTCGTCCTAAACCATTTCTCGGCAAACCAACCGATTCTGTCCGCTTTACTTGCGACTGCTACTGTCCGGGTCCAATCCACGTGTGGTCGCGTGATCAGAGTACGAGCTCTGCTGGACCAAGGTTCCACTTGGACTTTCGTGGCAGAAAGCCTGGCAAATGCACTTAACTCCCGTGTCTGTCGAGTTACTACGTCGGTTAGTGGAATTGGTGGATCTTCAGCAGGTTCTGTCACGCGAGCTGCCGATCTACGGATTTCCCCCGTTCACTCAGATACTCCGAGTTATCATACGCACGCGCTTATCTTAAAAAAGCTCACGTCTTACGTTCCTTCAGTTAACGCGAGCATTTCTCGTTGGCCGCATCTAAAGGGTCTACCCCTGGCTGACATTGACCCCAACGCAACCGAATCGATTCAGTTGATTATTGGGGCAGACTTGTACGGTTCAATATTATTAGAAGGTGTAGCTAAAGGTGATAAAGGTCAACCAACTGCTCAAAATACAACCTTTGGTTCGGTCCTTTCTGGATGGACAGTGAGTCCTTCCACTCCTATTCCATCTTCAGTTAAGAGTCACCTCTGTATCAGTGACACATCCCTCAACGATGCTCTATCCAGGTTTTGGGAAATAGAGGAGGTTCCCAGCAAAAGGTCAATGTCTTCTGAAGACAGTCAGTGCGAACAACATCTCTGTAAAACTTACAGTCGCACTTCCGGTGGCCGCTACATGGTGCGTCTTCCGTTTCGTAGCCCTCCACCACCGCCCATTGGTAACTCACGTCGAGCAGCATTAAACTCATTTCGGTCGTTGGAATCGCGCCTTGCGCGAAACTCGGACATCGCTGTACCGTACATCGAGTTCATATGTCTCGGTCTCATATGTCGTTGATACCGACTACCGAACGGGATGCACCTGCAGTGTATCTCCCGCATCACGGCGTCATCAAATCCACCAGTTCCACGACAACGCTCCGAGTGGTATTCAACGCTTCCTTTAAGACGTCAAATGCTACGTCATTAAACGACCACTTACTGACGGATCCAGTTCTTCATTCCGATCTGATCCTAGTTGTTTTGCGTTGGAGGTCGTTCCAATTTGTCTACTGTGCGGACATTGAACAAATGTACCGACAAATTCTGATCGATCCTCGAGATCGGGACTACAAGAGAATTATCTGGCGTGAATCTTCAAACGAACCAGTATCGGAATTCCGCCTCAATACCGTAACATTTGGCGTGTTCCCCGCTCCGTTTCTTGCACTTCGTGTTTTGCGACAGCTAGTCCAAGACATGGCTGCAATTATCAACTTGCTGCCGATGTCCTGTTAACCGGCTCCTATGTAGATGATTGCCTGTTTGGGGCTGATACACCAACTCAAGCTCGGCAAATTCGAAATCAGATAATAAAACTGTTGGATCATGGTGGCTTCAGACTCAGAAAATGGGCTAGCAATGCAACAGACCTTATTGTTGATATCGATCCCTCCGACCACGGGTTAGCGTGGGAGAAACCTCTGCTGGAAGAAGACAGCATTCGTATTCTTGGAGTCAGTTAGAATCCAACTCGCGACGCATATCAAGTCGCCATCAACCTAATGCCGCCCAAACTCCTTACCAACCGGACATTGCTATCACTGATCGCTCGTCTGTATGACACATTCGGCTGGGTTTTGCCGGTCGTGATTTCAGCAAAAATTCTTATTCAGCAATTGTGGTCATTGAAGTTAGATTGGGATAGTCCCTTGCCTGCATCGATCACCTCACTGTGGACTGAGTTCTACACATCTTTACCTGCACTTAGTTCATTTTCGATTCCCCGTTGGACAGGACAAACAGCCGACATCAGTGCTTGTGAACTGCATGGCTTCGCGGATGCGTCCAGTACCGCCTATGCTGCGGTTGTGTATCTGCGTACTCGAACACCCAACTCATCTTTCTCCTCTACGCTACTCCTCAGCCGCACGAAAGTCGCTCCGCTTCGTCAACTATCCATTCTTCGGCTTGAGCTGAGCGCGGCCGTTCTCTTGTCCCGAACCTTAGACACTATCAGAAGCGTCGCCTCTTACGCTTCGCTGCCGATACACGGCTGGTCTGATTCGACCATCGTGCTCCATTGGATACAGCAGCCTTCAACTCGTTGGACAACGTTCGTGGTAAACCGGGTGTCGGAAATACAGACCACGTTACCTACAGCAAGTTGGCGCCATGTTCCTGGCACAGAAAATCACGGGGGGCGGTATGTCCCAATATGCGTATTTTCGTTACCTTACGCTGGTAATTCATCAATTACCTCTCCATCGACGTTAGGCATCGCTGCTAGCGAATCGCGTTTTGATTCCGCGGATTGTTCGCCAAATCAAAGTTAGTTCCGTTCTGGCGAGCATCAAGTTCGGTCGCTTCTTGTCGCTTAATCAACAATCGTCGTTGTGCATTTACAAATAATAATTAGTTAGGCTGTTATAATGGAAATTTCGTTAGCGCTGTACACTAGTGTGAAATACATATTTTAGAAGTGAACGGAGTGTATTATTTTCTCCCATCTCAATCACTACGTGACTGGCTGCAAGGACCTAATTCTAATTCGATCCTTGGCTATTATCTGAGTGCAACGGACAACAATTTGAAAACCCATTTTTTACGACTTTTGGAAGACTTAGGTGAAGAGTGAGTATTGAACCTTTTATCCATTTCATTATTATTTTGTATTTTATCCGGTGCTCTACGATACTTTTGTCTGTAAAATATCTTCTGCATAAACATATAATTTTCTTATTTATCATTTCCTGTACCATTTTATACGTATATTAATTCTGAACTTTTTATGAGCATGGTCTAAAACGAAGAACATCACATTTCATGATTTAAAAGACAAAACAAACGGTCACAAATTTTTTTATTGTTCAATTGGGCTCCTTAGGGTCTAAAACGTCGACATTTGATGAAAAACTATAGGTTAATTTTTATGCCCGAAGTGACCAAATTCAATACTTCGTCCAGATCAAAAAATAGTGGATAATGTTAACAAATAGTGTAATGATAACAAATTATTAAACAATAAGTAATCTTTCCTCGATTTTATAGAATATTAATATTTCGGTCTTCACCATTTAGCGTCAAATACTTTTTTTCTGAACAAAATATTATTTATATAATTTTCACATTAAATAATCAATTTAGTGCAAAATTCATTCGTTTTGTTACATTCAAACACATATTTTTAAAAATAATATGAGTTTTTTTTTCTGTTTTGTTAAAAAGTAGAATAAAAAGATTTGTGACGTTTTTTAGCTGGATTAGAAACAAAAATATACTTATATTAATGTATTTTGGGAAATAACAAATTTTGAAAGCGTAGTATTATAATAAATAACACATTAACCAGTTTATTTACTTCTATACTGCTTACCGATGTCTTAAAATCCCGACATAGGAAATATTAAAACCTGCCTTTTGAAGATCGATTTGATGTTTTCACTTTGTCCTAGTGGTGCTTTGTGAGACGAGAGTATACCTGTTCTCGCATTACAATTGTCATTCGATTAGAATAGCTCTCGTAAATAAAAATTCCGTGTATCGCTTGTTTTTCTCGACACATCTTCTCTCGTTTTCTTCGAGACTCTCATGTCATATTAGTGTATATTATACACAACGAGGCGAAAAAAGAACCGTCGTATTATGAGAGCAATATTTTGAAAATAAAGTACCAATAACAAATGTAGTAATAAACGTAAAGTACCATTGAAAGAAAAAATTTTTAGAATTTTAGAACTCAGGCTGGACTAAATGGAGTTCGCGAATTGTCAGGGCACTCAATTACCGAGAATGATGGCCTCCAATCTAGAGTCTTCAGCATGCGAATACCGAGCTGGACCTCGCAATCCTCCAGCGCAAGGACTTTATAATTCTAAAATTGCCTGTGAATGTCTTTTTTTTATAGTTTCAGCATTACACGCAGTTACACAGCAAACTTCAACAACATCAATAGAAATATTTAATGAAATTCTTTAAAATTTTCGATTTCTTATGGGAATAGTACTAATTGTTATTTTTTTAATTATATTATATTTATTTAGATTTTACGGATGAAGCACATTTGTAGGCGAGTCTACTGTGTTTGGTTATATTCAAATGCAGAATAGCACGGGTGGACAGCAATTTTTTTAACAGTACATTATAGATCACAATAAATCACAATAAATCACAGAAATAAATAGTTGCTAATTACATTAACTTTCACAATAAATTACAAAATTACAAAAATAAACAATTACTAATTACATTATCCATCACAATAAATCACAGAAATAAACAATTACTATTTACATTATACATCAGATTCATTTTGTAATGATGCAACTTTTATTTCATCTTGAATCTGGTGCTTTAATCTGCAAGAAACCCAGGATTGAAGGCAAAGTAACATTCGAGCTGATGTTGCACTTAACCGATTTCTGTGTTTCCTTATGACTAATGAAGCACGGGAAAAAAGTCTCTCGGAAGGAACAGAAGTCGCTGGTGTTGCCAAAAAATCTCTAGCCATTCGAGATAAATTTGGGTAGGTCGTCTTGTTTAGTTTCCACCATTGTAGTATATCCTGGTGTTGACCAATTCTGGGGCTGTTTAAATAGTTATCTATTTCATATTGCCAATTTCCAGCAGCATTAAGGGTGGCATTGCTCGTTTGAGGATTTAAAAACAGGGAATCAAAATCCATATCTTCATCGCTATTTTCATTTTCTTCAATTTGTACAAAATGATTCGTGTTCGATATGCTGTAATATTCTTGCTTATAAATTTGTTGAAATTTAGTTTTTGAAATTGTTTCCATTTCTCTTCCCCAGCTTGTTTTCTGAAATGTTGCCATTTTCTGTCTGGGATCGAGAATAACAATGACGGAATAAATCCAATTACATTTATTGTAATGCTTCAAAAGCTTATCTCTTGCCATTAATACCGCTTCTCTGATTTTTTTGTTAACTGCGTTTGGTGTACGTTTGTCAAGTTTACTGGCAATATTTTCTATTCTATCCAACAACATATTAAATCCCACTACGACTAGTGGAAGCGTTACGTACTCATCGCCGGAAAATACGGTGGACAATTTTTCAAAATATTTCAATACATTTACTAGTTCCGATATTAGGGACCATTCATTGTCAGTTAGACAAAATTTTTGCAGACCTTGGTTATTTTCACAAAGCAGATTAATAGCTTGCTTCATTTCCAAAGCAGTATTAATCATCACAAATGAAGAATTCCACCTAGTCGACATCTAATTTTGGTGATAACATTTTTATATTTACTGTCTCGCAACACGATTTTAATTTTAAAGTCAGTTTTTCTGAAAATTTAAGTTTTGTAAAAAGGTAGCGAAGTTTTGCGATGACAGATGTACCGGTATCCTGGCGAAGACTATAATCATTTTCATCGACATTTTCATCGTCACTATATTCAATGTCTGACTCTTCCGCGTCTTCACTAGATTTTATAATTTTCATCAAGTCTTGTGCTCCTAAATTGAGAATATGTCCAAAACATTTGAAATGGTTATCAATCGGGTTGAAAATACCATCGCCGTCAGGCATTAAGTACGACAATTCGTGCATGAAGGTGGTATTCGCAGATACATTATCAACAGTAATACCTTGCACCTTTTTCAATAACTGATAATCAACCAACATTTTATAAAATAATTCTGCAATGTCTTTACCGGTATGATTACCATTTGCAGGTATGAAATCAATAACGAGTGAATGTAAAGTCCAATTTTCATCAATAAAATGAGCTGTGATTCCGTAATATGAAACATTCCCAATTGACGTCCAGCCGTCGATCGTAAATGACAATTTGGACGTATTTTTGTACAGAATAGTTTGTACCGCGCTTTTCATTATTTTATAGCGCTTTTCACAATTTGATCGTAATAATGATCTCTTGGGAACCTTAGCATTTTTATTGATATAAAGAAATAATTCTTGAGTATCATCATCTTCAAAAAATGAAAATGGCAAATATTTTTTTGCTACCCAATCAACCAATTTGTCCTGGAAGTCGTCTTGGTTAAATAATACCTACAATATAAATTGTTAACTAGATTTTTTTCAACTTTTAATACGGATTATTATTCATTTATTTATTTATTATAAACGCTATATTCTGTTTGTTGGATAGAAAATCAAAATTGAGTAAAAATCGTACTGACCAAAAACGTCTTTATTAATACCGTCTTCTATAACATTGTATTTCTTTATAGCACTGTTTAGATAAATGTTCGTTTTTTACTCAGCCAAAGTTCATTTTACACATTATATCAGAAAAAATTAAAAGTAATATTAATCATAATTTTAGGATGATTTAATAGATCTGGTAAAATTGTCATTGATTTGCACATTTTTTTGAGGTTGCTTTGCAAAAATTTCACCCTATATCAAATAACGACAACTCTGTAGTCAGGCTTTATTAGATGGAGAAAGCATAGACTTAAAAATTAACCGGAAACTAGTCATAGTTTCTACTAGTGGACTCGTTCTAACACAAACATTGACTATAAAAAATGTGTCCTTGTATGACGTCTTACCAATGTTGCGATATTTTATAAAAGAATAAAATATTCGAAAAACCTACATTTTACGAAACAAAAGTACTTATTATAAGATACATAAAATACCAACGAAAATACATATAAAAATAGCTACAATTTTAGCTGCAATATTACAAGATATATTACAGTAATATTTTTGAAATAATGTGGTTGTGATGAAGTTACGTTAATATTTTATATAACTTTAATGGTCTTTTAATGATGTCTGGCTATACTTACATGGAACACATTTCAAATCAAGTAGGCGAGTATGGGGTCAAAATTTAGAGTTAATTGGCGATTAAAAATATTATTCTCCAAGTAAAATAACGGATACGTATGTTTTGTAATTTAAAAAACATTTTTAACAAAGTTGCAAGCATTATGTTTGAAAGAATTAGAAATAATTTTGTGCGATTGAATTGAATATTAAAACCATAATCAAATTTATTGTTTAAAAATTATTTCCTTTAATATGATTACATATTTAATCAAAATATTTAATTTACAACATTTATCATGACTATGTAAAAAAATGGCTGATGAACCAAAAATTTGTGAACGTTTGGTATATCTTTGTTTAAAATGTATTTTTCAAAATTCAGAAAAATGTGTATCCTCTTTTACCGACCTTACCCGCCTGCATGAGTTCAAATGAATTCGGTCCTTACTGTACTTGTTAAATTAAACTTCATGAGTTACATAAATCAGTTAAAAAAAATATCAAATAAAACCACTTGCAATTTTCAAATATGTAAAAACTATCTCCCTCCTTAAAAATAAACTTGAATACGGGTTTCGAAACAACCGTAAAATCGCGTTGAAACTACGACATAGAAAAATGATCGAACAAAACTTGTTTATTTGCATTTTGTGTTGCACTTTTGGATCCATAAATCCTAAAAAATTCTTGCTGATGGCAATGTTGTAAATGACGTTTCAAACCAGTGGTATTGCCGTATTTCATTTTGATTATCCTGTTATTTGGACATATTTTACAGAGACCCCATTTTTCGTCATTTTCTGTAATGAAATCATATATTCCGAGAAATCGCTTAGTGGAATTGATGGATCTTTTGACAATGTTTAATTCAGATTCTTCAGTTCGGTTGTGCCTGTTGTTTAAGAATTAATTATGATTATTAGCAGACGTGTACAGCATTAAAATAAACAGATGATTGCGAAGCACAATAACACAAAATTGGAAAATCCATTATAATATTTTTGTGACATACTTGGTTGTATCCGTGTTACGAATTTTAGAAATTGAACCTGTGAACGATACCTCGGCTTCTCTCGCGTCTGATCCTGTTTCCAAGTATATTTTAAAAAAATTATTTAAATTTGAAAATAATGTTGTTTTATTGGAATTTTTTATCTTCTTCATTTAACTCTATGTTATTTTTGAAAGATATATTTACAGTTTTTTATCGTGTTCATGTGCATATTTTTGTAAAGGGGTATATTGTATATGTCGTAAATAAATAAATAAATAAATAAATTCATAAATGAATAAATAAATAAATAAGAGTATATTATCGCGTGGACAGAAAATTTAATAAAATTTTACTGTAAACTCATATTCATTTAATAACCAGCTTCGTACCTGCATTCCTCGTATCGACAAATATTTTGTTGCTGCGGGATTCCTGAATTGTCTCGGAAGATGACCGCTTCATTGTTTGGATTAATTTTATATGTGATATTAAAACAAATTATTTTTTTACCCTGTCAAAGTTGACACTGTCGGCTAAACTCTCGGGAGTTTCGAGAAAACAACTGAAATGACAAGAATCCCAATGTACGGAATATAGCTCGATGTGAGAACGAGAACATTTTCCCTATCGTTTGAATTTGGCGGGATTTATTCTCGATCCCGATTTTTTCTCGTCAGCTCTCGCTCAAATGCATCACTACGAGTTTGTCCTATAGAGTGTTTATATTTGTAGTGATTTGCACTGTATGGAATTTGAAGAGTCGGAATTTTGGTACCCTCTATAATCTGTTTGCATAAACTAACACGTTACTTTTACGCATTTCTGAATAACACCTTTGTAAATAAAAATAAAAATTTCTGTACTGAAGACGCAGAGAAACACAAGTGTGAATAAAGAATACGTTTAAAGTATTCAAATCAGCCTCTTTTACAGAACAGCATCAAAATAGTTTAAAACAAGTTGTAAAGATTTCAAGTTCATAAGAAAAATCAAATGTGGAACTGTAAATAAAAAGGAAATTAATATTTCTGTGATTTAAGTGATTGTTTGTAAAGTGGTTTAATATATAAATCATTGGGAAATTTTATATTTAAATTAAATTCACTGCAAAATATAATTTATAGGTGCATTTTATGTCTGTATATTCATACCGATATTTACCATATAATAGTGACTTGAATTTCAATTTGTAATTGCTGTATGTGGAATATATTCTTTAGCGTTCTGTTCGTTAAATATCACTTTTGCCATATTTTGCAAGAATTATTATTTCTCAAATTACATCTTCTGATGTTAAATACTACATTTCACACAACTTAGTCGTATTCATATATTTCGCTGTTGATAACAAGAAAATTAATTTGTTTTTGACATTGAAAACAATACTTTAAATGTATATGCAATAAGCTCTTTACTGTTGCATGTTTATGCTTCCTCGATTCGAAATTGACTTTATTCGTATTAGTAATATCAGTCTATTTTTTAATTAAAACATATATACGACAAAATCTTTGGCGTAATTTAAAATCGATTTATAATCATCCGAAAATCTAAATATATAAAATGTAATTTAATTGATGAATAATAATTGTAATTATTAGTACAGTTCAAATTGCTGCTATGTTGCTGTAATGCTATTGCATTACTGCTATTTCGTTACGAGATTAACTATTTAATTATGGACTATATCGATATGTTAAATATTACAAATTTTTCTGCATGTGAAGCCCGTCAGAGAGTATGTAAAGATTAAGAATTTCTAGTTATATCAAAACAACATAAGACTATGATATTCGTCTTGTTTATTTTTTTTCATACCAAGCAGATTGGTGTTACAGCTACAGCACTGTTCAAACGGTTATATTGAAAAAATACACAAATAATGTAAATTTGTTGAAAGGTAAAGATTTTCTTGTCGTAATATTTATTTTTAACTTTTATATTACGGCGTGTATGTTTTGGACAATGTGTTATAGAACATGTGGAGATACGGCTTATGGCATAAATACAAGAAATGAATATCATTTTATCACAATTGAAAAATATATGCGTATATTGTGGTATATAGTTTGAAAATAGTATTATATACTTTACTACGAAATTGTAAAATATCAAAGATAAAATAAAATGTTGATCAAATTTATTGTAAAAATCAGATTTTGGTTAAATTCCTATTTACGTACAATATACTGAGTGGTTTTGATGTTTGAATCCTTTAATAGTATTTTTCGTCACTAGGCCGTAAAACCCGATTTTACGGCACGAACGCGATAGCAGCGTACGAGGACCGGCGAAGCCGGTCCAAGTATCGCTGGATCGCATGAGGCCGTAAAATCTTACGGCCGTGTGACGAACATTATTTTTTGGTACCATAGCCGTAAAATTCGTAACCTTTTTGGAAAAGGGGAAGGGGACTATTTGGATGTGCAATGAGCTACATTATTCAGGACGCAAGTGGAAGGTATGTTCGAAGATAAGTTCATAATAAAGCAAGAACCGCACACGCACACGCACACACACACACACACACACACATACATTCTAAGTAAGTCGTAGTAAAATGTTCTTCGATGTGAGTTTGAGCGAGCGGTGGGCGAAGCCCCCCCGATATCAAAATAGTTCTGGCTTTTAAAGAACAGAAAAGAGAAACGGTAGACTCTAAATCCTCTTAAGGAGAAAATTAGTATTTAGAAATTCGATATTATTAGAAAATGTTTATTTTACGGATATAAGTCCGTAAAATTTTTTTTTTACGGACAAATCCTCTGGTACCAAAAAATATATTATGTTGATATAATTTCAAGATACTTGTGAGTGTGATTTGGTTAAGATAGTTGACAAATAGTAAAGAAATGCATTATAAAACAAAATATATGGAAACGATTTTATAATCTATTTCATCGGCGTGTTTGATTTGGGTGACGATTATCTTCTAGATAAATAGACCTAATTAGCGTGCCTTTTTATTTGTAATATTATATTTTAGTCCAGGCGTTATGATCAATTTAATAGATCCTGTGTCCAAGTTCGCAAACATTTTATTATGCTTCCCGGAAATCTTAGTGGAAAATATTCCATTTAAGATTGTTCAATCCCGAATCAACCATCACTTCTGGGCGTCACGTTTCTGAACGACCACGTAGACTACCTCTAGATAAACTGACAGCCACCACGGCTGAGTTCAAACGACTCGTGGACATGGGAATTTGTAGTCCTTCTTGTAGCCCTTGGGATAGTCCTCTACATTTAGTGAAAAAGAAGGACGGTTCCTGGGGAATATGCGGTGACTACAGTCGTCTAAATGCGATAACCCAGCCAGATAAATTCCCGGTCCTACATCTCCAGGACTATTCTGTCAATTTATCTAGCAAAATCATTTTTTCGCAACTTGATCTTTTCGAAGCCTACCGTCAAGTCCCAGTAGAGCCTGAACATATCACAAAAACAGATGTAATAACACCGTTTTTGTTATTAGAGTTCAAATTTATGACTTTCGGACTAAGAAACGCCGGCGAAACATTCCAGGTCAAAATTACAAAAGAGATGTACCTTGGAATCCCGAGGCAGAGGCTCTGCTCATACCCCATTCCGTTAAGGCTGCTAACTATGCCTTATAACCGATCTGAGCGACACTCAATACTTTGTGAGATGTCCGGCTCGGTAAGCAGGCCGCATATCCCCGAAACGCTGTGTCGAGTGCCATGATCAACTTTGATCATAGTAAAAAGTTAGTACCTTTGCGCTATCATTGTGAAGACAAATGTGAAAAAATTCTTGTTAAAAAATGTTTACCTTTTTCATGTTTAAATCGATCATATTTTTTTTGAGTTCAGATTCTGAAAGAGCATCAAATATTGCGTAGGAGTAGAGGTATTGCATTATTTCTTTGAAACGATAACATAATAAATAAACACGTATAAATTCTTACCACCTCGGCGTTTATGGGTTAAAGTAGGCTCGACTGTAGTAGTTTTCGATTCAAGTCTGTAAAAGTTTTTCTGAGAATATTGCTGGTCGAGCCGAATGAGGGGGTGACATTCTGTTAACTATTGGTGGATGGGCTTCTAAATAAAACGCGCAATTTGATCGGCCGAATAAAAAACGTATCAATTTATCGCAATTAACCGGTGACGATGCGATCGCGACGCGGACTTCCTAACTCTCTGACGTTCTGGAACGTTCTCTCTCAACCCGATCGTCCCTTTTTTCTATCTTAGTTCAATTTTTCAAACTCACGAACATTTAAATAGACTACATCGTCATATTACATATCAATATTATACTATTCGAATTACAAATAATTATATCGAAATCGTCACCATTTGGCAGAGCCTTTTACATAATTTACCTAACAGGCCTGCTTCATTTTGAGAGGTACCCCCATTCGGGTGTGCAATGGCGTAGGGAAAACCACTTTTGTGGGAAAAACCTACGTCGGGTACCGCAGTCGATAAAACATCGATTCTGTCCGTAACACATTCACATTTGATGTTTGCAATATGGCGAACATTATTTTATGTAGTGAGTGTCTGCCAAATGCACACTGCAGCGTAAAGAGCTTATAAGAAAGCGACATGTTCGTTATTAGGCAAACAGTATATGAACCTTTCATTATAAAAACATTCGAAGACAGCATGAGCCCAGAGAACCAACTAGCTGCATATTGCCGCATATAAAGAAAAGTCAGGCGGCGAATATGTCGGCAGAAATACGGATTATGCGCCGTCACACAGACAGCAAATTTGCTGGAAATTCTCCTCTTCCGACTAGTCTGCGGCGATTCTGACGCATTTCCGCCGAAGAGATTAGAAGGATCGGCGAAGGGATTAAAGACGCAAGAACACGGATGTAATCTCTTCGGCAGAAATGCGTCAGAATCGCCGCAGACTAGTCGGCAGGGGTGAATTTCCAGCAAATTTGCTGTCTGTGTGAGGCATCCGTACTTCTGACGACATACTCGCCGCCTGACTTTTCCCTTATATGCGGCAATATGCAGCCGATCAGGCTGTCTGGGAGGTTATCCGAATCTATCACAACGTTAAAATATGAACGTATCAAAGCATTACTGATTTAACTTATTTTGAATTATTTGGTCTAGATGCGATGAAATAAATAACGTCAAATTTTTCAGGATACAAATATTCTTTATTTAAAAATTTATAAGATATTCATAATATAATTTTCAATTTATTAATTGACAAATATTCTAATCAAATTCTACCCGGGTATAGCAACGAGATTCGTCTGCAACGAGACGGATGCAGCCGTAAGAAAAAGTCTTTTTTACTAATGAACAGATTGCATCGGTTGCAACGAAACTGGTTCATCAGGTGACGACGAGACTTTAGGTGTCGTTGATAATGAATGTTCTTTTTAAAAAGAAGACGACATTCTTCACATTTCAAAGGTTGTGGTTTTTTGAAAATCTCGGTCTCTGCTGCAGTGAAATCGTCGTCAAAACATATATCCTCCCAATCATCATGCACAATTTCCACGGGTCTATTAGGTTCGAAGGGTGACCGTGTATCAAAGATAAACCCCTCCAAGTTTATCCATTCCTCGTTATTTGCATCACTAACTTCCTCGTGCAATTTTGGCGATTTGCTGCTATTCTCAATATTTGATTGCATATTGGATTCCAGTGAATTCTTCTCTTCTCCGACTACAGATGGAGAATCATTGGATGTTGCTGTAGCAATAGCATCATCACCGATGACATCGAGGACATTATCCAGCAAATCGACTTCGATGTCCTCGTTATTTGCATCACGAACTTCCTCGTGCAATTTTGGCGATTTGCTGCTATTCTCAATATTTGATTGCCTATTGGATTCCAGTGAATTCTTCTCTTCTCCGACTCCAGATGGAGAATCATTGGATGTTGCTGTAGCAATAGCATCATCACCGATGACATCTAAAATATCATCTAGCAAATCGACGTCGATGTCCTCGTTATTTGCATCACTAACTTCCTCGTGCAATTTTGGCGATTTGCTGCTATTCTCAAGTTTGCATTGCGTATTGGATTCCAGTGAATTCATCTCTTCTCCGACTCCAGATGGAGAATCATTGGATGTTGCTGTAGCAATTGCATCATCACCGATGACATCTAAAATATCATCCAGCAAATCGACGTCGATGTCTACCGTATTTTCACAATTGCCGATATTTTGCGCATCCATCATGGTCGTTTCGGAAATAATATCTATACAAAAAGAAATCATTGGGATAAGTGTTTATAATCCTTAAAATACCATACACATATACATAAAAAATGCTTTTACTTATACGAAAAATTAGAGCTGGACATAAGATGATATTAATAGTATATTACGATACTTACCAGACATTATTTTAGTTTTTTCAACTGGTGCAAATGATGTTTGAACTCTTGACGCCTGACAACTCGTCCTTGCTGAATGTTTTCAATAAGTCGGAAAATGTAATCCTGCCAAAGAAATCTGGAAATTATCAATTTTCGGCGAGTCGTTGAAGTGTCTCTTTCTAGGGTGAAGGAAATCACTTGTCACTTGGCAGAGAAAATTTTTGAAATGTCTCTTGAAACTATCGGGAGCGGAAACACTGCGTTGATTGCGGAAAGAGCTCAAATGACTGAACCTAACGGAGCAACTGAGAAACTGAGAATGACCGGACCTTTAGCCAAAAACTAGACTAGACCTTCAGGTAAGGACTGTGGTCATTAAGGGACTAAGCACATTCGTCTTATCTCCATCCAATACTTAGAAATAACCAATGACGAAAGCCTGCATGTACACAGGTACCTAAACTATGGCATCCCCAGTAATAAATACCGGCTGAACCGAACCCAGGAATTGGAAAATTTGAATGGCTAAATCCGTATAACAGACATGTTTGCTATCAGATGTGTCTGCTAACCTACTGCAATAACCTCAAAGCCCTGATTTCGTGCTGACTTCATACATTCATACCGGTTTGTAAGAGTATTAAAAAACTTATACAATATAATTATATAGATTTGTTGTATTAGATCAACATTAAGAATACAACAGGAAAATTTGATTTTCCACAAACCTAATGTGACTAAGGTCTAGATGTGACCCTCGAACTCCCATGATCGCTGTTAGTATTTCAGATAACACTCCTGCATCTTATTGCATCACGCTAGCTTACTTTCTCATATGATATGCCAAACCTACACAGAAATATATTCGTATTCAGCGACCACAAAAACCGCCGAAGTAGCTATTTTTATGTGGATTTGTCAACATTTCAAATGTTTCATCCGCCATATTGAATGCGCTACTTTGAATTTTGAGAATATGACACCAGATTCGTATTCAGCGACCTCAAAAACAATAAATGCTCAACAATTTGCAATCATGTAAGTAGCGCTTTATAGTTTACGAATGAAAAGAATACAATAAAGTGCCTTAAAATTTACTAGTAGAATAAAACGCTAGTATACGTACTGTATTGAAGCTACACCATACAATAAACATATGCTAATGAACGTATACATCTATATTTCGTATGCGTCGCGTATAAGTTTTGTGATCGTTCGTCGTATAGAGCGTCGAGCATGATAGTTGTATACAAGTGCGTATACGAAGCGAATAGAGCACATGCCACGAATCATCTAGTACCAACTGCTACAAATAATAACACTTGTTGAATACGTATGTCAAATACTTGTTTCATAATTGTTTTTCAAACAACAAATTTCATAATTGTGACATTTATGAACATACGGAAGTTTATTTGAGCCAATAATTTGAAACCCCATTTTTTACGACTTTTCGAAGACTTAGATGAAGAGTGAGTATTGAACCTTTTATCAATTTCAATATTATTTTGTATTTTATCAGGTACTCTACGATACTTTTTTCTGTAAAATATCTTCTGCGTAAACATATAATTTTCTTATTTATCATTTCATGTACCATTTTATACGTATATTAATTCTGAGCGTTTTATGAGCATGGTCTAAAACGAAGAATATCTCATTTCATGATTTAAAAGACAAAACAAACGGACACAAATTTTTTTATTGATGAAACGGGCTCCTTAGGGTCTGAAACGTCGACATTTGATGAAAAACTATATAGGTTAATTTTTATGCCTGAAGTGTCCAAATTCAATACTTCGTCCAGATCAAAAAATAGTGGATAATATTAATAAATAGTGTAATGATAACAAATTATTAAACAGTAAGTAATCTTTCCTCGATTTTATAGAATATTCATATTTCGGTCTTCACCATTTAGCGACAAATACTTTTTTTCTGAACAAAATATTATTTATAAAATTTTCACATTAAATAATCAATTACGTGCAAAATTCATTCGTTTTGTTACATTCAAACACATATTTTTAAAAATAATATGAGTTTTTGTTTCTGTTTTGTTAAAAAGTAAAATAAAAAGATTTGTGACGTTTATTAGCTGGATTAAAAACAAAAATATACTTATATTAATGTATTTTGGAAAATAACAAATTTTGAAAGCGTAGTATTATAATAAATAACACATTAACCAGTTTATTTACTTCTATACTGCTTACTGATGGCTTAAAACCCGACATAGGAATTATTAAAACCTGCCTTTTGAAGATCGATTTGATGTTTTCACTTTGTCCTATAGAGTGTTAGAAGACGCAGAGAAACACAAGTGTGAATAAAGAATTCTTTTTAAAGTATTCAAATCAGTCTCTTTTACAGAACAGCATCAAAATAGTTTAAAACAAGTTGTAGAGATTTCAAGTTCATAAAAAAAATCAAATGTGGAACTGTAAATCAAAAGGAAATTAATATTTCTGTGATTTAAGTGATTGTTTGTAAAGTGGTTTAATATACGGGGCATTCCACACCAAATGTGCAACTTTTTTTTCATATTTTTTTCTTCTTATCTAACTAGTCTCTCATCTTTAGAACATAAAAATGAAGCACTTTTGACCATATATAATAATGAAATATCGTTTGTATGAAATATTATAGAACTCTTTGCATTAAATCAAAATTTCGACTTTAATTTTCATAAATGATTTAAGCTGCATAATATTAGTATGAAAAATTAATATAATGCATGGTTTCTGTAGAATTTTGATCAAGCTTTCGTATAGAAGTATTTATTTTTATGAATTATCACAGAAAGGCATACAAAAATCGTTTCGAAGTATGTAATTTAAATTTTACAATAGATCCACCGTTTTTAAAAATCTGAAAAAATTCAGAAAAAACCTCTGTTTGGTACATTTCTAACAGCATATTAGACATCTTGGGCTGTGACTATTTTATATGTTCATTATCGATTTGAATTTAATAGCAAAAAATTAAGGCCCCTGTCAATAACCGAGCGAAACGCGAAATGAAACTACAGTTTCTTGAGCAAACTACAAACTTTATTGTTTAATGGCGACGATTTAAATTAAACGGACCGGCAACTATTCGGCTAAGCGATCGAAATCGAAAGAAGAACGACGGCATGGAGACACCCGAATTTATACACCGCCGTTGCTAACGAGGATAAACAGCGGTCGTTAGGGAACTATTTTCAATTGTTTTTTTCCGGACGCCTACGTTCGAATTTGTCTAGAACATTCTAGATTCTTTCCATAATCAAATTGAAATATCGAAATGCCAAATTGTATTTAATCATAAATCTCGCCAACAAGATTAGATGAATCCTAATAAATAAATATGATGAATCAATTTCATAAATTCGGAGCACAAGCATCCATTCAATCATAATTCCATCAATCGGAGCACAAGCTTCCGTCTTCATAAATTTTCCACCAATTAGAGCGCAAGCATCTATTGGATTCGTGATTTCCATTGGATCGGAGCACTAGCGTCCGCTAAACTTATATTTCCCCGAATCGAAGCACTAGCATCCGATTCTCCATACAAGTTTCCTCCAATTAAAGCACAAGCATCTATTGGGTTCCTGGTCACCGCTAAATCGGAGCACTAGCATCCGACGAAATCGTATGTCCCTGAATCGAAGCACTAGCATCCAATTCTCGAAACGAGTACCGATAATGCAGTTTTCTTCATTCGAAGCACTAGCATTCGATTAACCCTTTTCGTCCCAAAAGTCCGGAATTTGGACACAACTTTCAACGATGTAACTTTTGTTCCAAACAACGTTAAAAAAATTGAAATAAGTCAAAATCGATAGATTTGGACCTCTTCTTTCAAATGCCGTGGTCAGAATCAGCCGGAAATTAGAGAGAAAAAAGTTATGATCATTTTTTCGAAAAAAATACTGATTTTTTCGACGTTTTTTCCCAATAATTGCGTTTTTTGACATTGAAAAGGGCAGTGCTGATCATTGCAAAACGTACTAATCGCGTCTTTTCCCCCAGACCATTCTTCTCTCGTCGGATGTTTTTCAAAAAACAAAATGGCGGCTTCAAGATAGCGTCTCCAAGTTGTAATTTTACATTTTCTCCCACAAATATTGATTATTTGACCGCGTAACGGTTCAAATCACGGAGAACTGGAATGAAAAAGTAATTATTATCATTTGTGAATACTTAGTCCTATCGTGATTCATTCATAACCTCAAATTAGTCGTGTACAATGGGTTACTACCGATATTTTATCTGATTTTCACTCAATTTGCAGGTCGCAGGTCAATCCACATCTTATAGTGCAACATAACTTTCAATATCTGCAATATTGATTTACAAAATACAAAACAAAACACAAAAATAAAAAACAAATATTTCCTCATTACCTCCACGGGTTTTGAATACAAAAAAAAATGAAAGTAATAACATTAAAATAAAAAAAAAATGAAGAAAAGTATTTTAAAAATAAAAAAAAAGTCGAACTGTACTAAATTTTTAGGTTATAACCCGATAATTAATAGGTCATAAGGGTATATGGTCATTTTTAATTTCACACATAAGTAATGTTACGGAAACGTCGAAAATTGTGTGAAAATTAGACAAATAATCGGTATAAACCCATTGTATCCAACTAATTTGAGGTTATGAGGTTATGAATAGATCATGATTCTAGGTATTCAAAAATGATAATAATTACTTTTTCATTGCAATTCTCCATGATTTGAGCCGTTACACGGTCAAATAATCAATATTTGTGCGAGGAAATTCAAACTTACAACTTCCAGACGCCATCTTGAAGCCGCCATTTTGTTTTTTGAAAAAAATCCGACAGGAGAAGAATGGTCTGAGCAAAAAGACGCGATTAGTGTGTTTTGCAATGATCAGCACTGCTCTTTTCAATGTGAAAAAACGCAATTATTGGGAAAAATCGTCGAAAAAATCCGTATTTTGTTCGAAAAAATGATCATAACTTTTTTCTCTGTAATTTCCGGCTGATTCTGACCGCAGCATTTGAAAGAGGAGGTCCAAATCTATCGATTTTGACTTATTTCAATTTTTGTTAACGCTGTTTGGGCCAAAAGTTACATCGTTGAAAGTTGTGTCCAAATTCCGGACTTTTGGGACGAAAAGGGTTAAACATGCAACTATCAGTATCCATTGTTGACGTTAATACAGTCAACAGTCGTATAAAATTGGAGCACAAGCATCCAAAGTTCTCGTAAATACCCGAAATGCATTTCATTAAAAAGAAGCACTAGCATTCAGTTCTCCATGCAAATCAGGCGCAATATTAATTTGGCACGTTCGACATTCAATTGCAAATATTAATCAAAGATTACATCCCGGATAATTTAACAAAGCATTAGACTGAATTCTTATGTATCCATACTGCCGTGACTCATCCGTTACATAGACTCTTTTAAGTTTTAATTCACGATATCGTCGCCATTTTAGAAGGGCCCGTACAATAAAGACCTATAGGCGCCCGTCTTTGCGGCTGCAGCCGACTTCGTGAGGAGTACCCCCATTCGGGTGTGCAATGGTGGAGGGAAAACTGCAGAAAAACCTCCACCGGGTACCGCAAATTAAAATACATTTATTTAGTTCGCAACATTCTCCCCCCTGTGCGAAACTTCGGATTCGCACATTTATTTACAGAAACAATGTATTTTCAAGTGAATGATATAAAACACGAATGCCATAACATGTCGAATATTAGAACGCTTTAATTTAATGTAAAAATGATCACAGCACTTAAGGGGGTAAACGCACCGAGAAATTTCAAAATTTACGAATTGTCACTTTTTGGATTTTCTTGAAGGGTAACTTCTTAAGAATGTATTGTGAAAGTTTCATGCAAAAATTCGAAAAACTAACGAAGTTATGGCCTATTTAGTAAAGGCGTTCGGAATGCGTCGAGCAGCTGTCTAGCCAACGGCGCGCGGCCGGGCGGAATTCAGGTAGAAAAAAACAAAAGGCGTTTAGGTCTGATTTTACCCATGACTACTTGGCGTTGCCGAAAATTGTATTGGATGCCATCAAACCAATATATGATGATCTAAGCGGAGAAAAGTTGTTGGAGCGTTGTGTTGGTGGTTACACTCAGAATTGTAACGAAAGTTACAATCAATTAGTGTGGAAAATGGCCCCAAAAACATCCCACAGCGGGGCAACAGTCGTCGAAATTGCTGCATTATTGGCCACTTGCTTATTTAATAACGGAACGACGTCATTTCTGCAAGTTATGAACACTATGGGAATGGCAGTAGGACCGAACGCGCACGCCTACGCAGCGGCAGAGGACAATCGCCGCATAGCGCTAGCCGAGGTACGAGCGCAGGAATCATCAAAAGAAGGAAGATTGAGGCGCCGACAAGAAAACTTGGAAAACTTAAACATTCTTGACAACCCCGAGGACATATACTATGGACCTGGCATGGATGATTCTATGTAAGTTGAAGAATTTTTCGATTTATTCATTGCTCAACTTTCAAACGCGTTTTTCTCGAAATCATGTTTTTGAAGTCGGTACGCAAGATATCTCGAAAACTAATGAACCGATTGCTGTTTTCTTTTTTTGTGCTTATTCTACACATAATTATCTAGTCTTTGTCATGGGATTTTTTTTTTAGTGGCTTAGTTTTTTTTTTAATCGGCGAATTAAGGTCGTATTTTTTCACGGAAAATCGCTACTTTTTTTCAAATGTCCGCCATTTTGTCAAAAATCAAAATTTTCAAAATCGGCCATGACAAAGACTAGATTATACCATTCAGTTTAATAATCTTTTTGGTTTTATTGATTTTGATGATTACAGATGAAGCAGGAGTGCGTACCGCGGAGGACCTTTTTTTGCGGCACCTCACGGATCCCCCCCCCCCTTAATCGGCGACTATTGAAAATTTTTCAATAAAAAAAAATTTACATATACTTGAAAATGTGTATTATAATTTAGAAAAATAAACGGCCTGATTACTCTCATAGGTTTTCTTTAAAAAAATCGAGAAAAATGGCTTTTTTTTGCGCTTCTCGGTGCGTTTACCCCCTTAATACGACTTACAATCGCCGATGAAACACTGCATACACCAATACATAACTACTTAATTTAAAACGCCGGCGCGAAATCAAATACTAAATTAGAATATTTCTCATATTACATAGACAAAATTTAAACGCAAACGCATGAAACATTCATTATTACCATACATTTCTTCTATTCATTCGCTGTCAGTTTTTGCAAAGTATATCAACTTGGTCACCGGTCTTACTAAAACTGTCTTTTCGGTTCGAACTTCCGCTACTCTAACGGTACCATCCCGTCCAGGGAACACCCTTTCAATTATCCCTTTCCTCCAAGAATTTCGTGGAGCCTGCTCGTCGACTACCAGTACGAGGTCTCCAGCGGCTAAATTTTGGGTCTGTTTTATCCATTTTTCTCGAGGTAAAAGAGTAGGCAAATATTCGCGGATCCAACGTTTCCAAAACGCGTCCGCGAGAACTTGTACAAATTGCCATTGTTTTCTCGGGCAAGTTTCTCGAATCTCAAACCGTGGTAAGGACAGTTGTCCGGATGAAACCCCAATCAAGAAATGATTAGGCGTTAGGGCTTGATTATCTCGAGGATCGGGTGATACGTGCGTGAGGGGACGTGAATTAACCGTGTGCTCTATTTCGGCCAGTACCGTGAGCAAAACTTCTTCTCGCGGGGCATGCTCCTTGAGTATGGTATTCAGAGCTGATTTAACAGTTCGAATTTGCCGTTCCCAACTTCGGACTTACTTGCTCCGAAATTTTTATACCTATGGCATCTAATTGAAATGATTCTCGCACGAGGCGATTTAAATCATCTTCGTAAGGACTTTCGGGAATTCGTTCGCTATTATATATTATTAACGAAGAACGGCTTTTTCCGGAGCATTTCATCGGAGTACTTCCGTGCACGACCCAACCAAGCGGCGTTCGGGACACATAGGGAATTCCAGGACCACCGATTCGAGATTCGAGAGTAGCCAATAAATGAGCGTGATCTTGCCCAATCAAAATCGTAGGGTTAGCTCCGTTATATGGTCGAATTCCGGTTTCATAAATATGCGAATATTTATCGATAAAATCGCGACTTAGCGATTGAGCTGGAAGAGCTAGGTCTTGTACAGTATGTACCCCGTTCAGTTCGAATTTCGAATCATTTTTCGACAAACCGGATATTTTCAAATCGACTCTTTTACTATTCGACAATAAAGTAGAACAAGACGTGATACTCGATAATGAAAGGGTTATGTTAGGACCTTGCGCACCAAGCGCACGTGCTATCTCAGCATCCACTAGGGTTATAGTGGATCCGTCGTCCAATAAAGCGTAAGTTCGTATACGCGAAGTCGAACCGAAAAGTGTTACAGGTACAATTTTTAAAAATACCTCGTTCATATACTGTAGCAACAAAACATTCTTATCTTTATTGACATTTTCATTCAAACCATCGGGTACATTATTGGTAGGATTATCACGAGTATTCAGAATAGTTTTCTTCGGTTTCGGCGGTACATTTTTCTTATTTGAAAACTTAGTATTTGTCGAAAATTCGTTCGGCGTATCGTACAACATAAAATGGAACGGTTTCCGATTATCGCATTTCGAATTATTTCGAACTTCGCGGCAAACTGCAGCGCGATGCCCCGACGAGAAACATTTGAAACACCGTTTTTCATCTCTTACCCAATTCCATCGCTGTCTAACCGATAAATTCTTAAATTGAAAACAATTTACAACGTCGTGCCGAACGTTTTTACAAAATCCGCATCTATTATCCTTATCGGAATTACGGAATGTCGTAGATCGCGCGTCCGAAGTCGTAGCGTATACGGCACCGTAGGCATTTTTGTTTCGATTGACGCGTATAGGCTCTCGAATTTCCCGAATTTCTTTATTCGAAACAGTACCAATCCGACCCGATAACTCCGCTCGCTTACTCAAAAATTTCGACAGTGTGATCAAATTCGGTTCTTCGATTCTCTCGGTTTCTAAATACGTTTCAAACCCGTAAACAATTAAAGGAGGCAATTTTTTAACTACATCATGGAACAGTTCCAAAGATTGCAAATATCCGACGTTATTTAATTTTTGCATTGAGGTTACACTGCCCGTTCATTTCGACGCGAATGCCCCGAAGTCATCTGCGGATGCGCCTATTTTCGGCAATTTCCGTAAATCGCTCGCTAATTTACTGGCTCTGGGGTTTACCAAAACGTTTTTCTAGGAGGTTAAAAATTTCCGCCGCGCTATCGGATGCCATTAAAAGACCTTCCACCGAAGAATACGCATCACCGACTAGGGATTCGGATATACGGGCGACATTTTCGCGATCTGAAAACCCCCCTAATTCCGAGGACAGCTTGTAAGCTTCTTTAAATTTTAACCACTGTCGAGGATCACCGTTGAATTTCGGCAAAGGACCCGTCGCGAGCCGATTAACGATTTGTCGCGATTCATTTCGAGAATTTGCACAATTAATCGCGTTAATAATAGCATCGGTGAATTTATCTATGTCGGTTCGGACGGAAGACGTTAAAGCATGATCGGACGCATCCACGCGTTCTTCTCGAAGCGCTACCGCCGATTCGGAATTCAATTCAACCCGATTATTCGAAATTTCAATTTCGCGATCAATTCTGGCTAAAAGCGCACTATCGCGGGTTATTCACTCTTTATTTTTTTCGATATCAGACATTAATTTATTCCGAAAACTCGTAATTTCATCGCTCACCGAATCGTCGTTCAATTGTTCGCTCGCAATGATGTTCTCGTCGTTGGCGTCTTCTCCCATCAGAGGTTGGCTTCGGTCGACGTTCATTTGTTCTTGGTGGCCGCTAGCTCTCGTCGTCGTTGAAGTAGGCCATCTTGGAAATTCACGCCGCCCGGCGTTCGTTCGTCCTTCACGGATCGAACCTGCAGCTCCCGACGATGATGGATCCTGTCGATTTCCTCCCGCACCACTTCTCGGATTGACGGAGGTCGCATGTAGCTCGTTGGCATTTGGCGACGATTGGACAATTTCCTGGGTTCGTCGTAGGGTTCGACCATCTTCTCGTCTCGCCTCCTGGCGCGTCCGCGGTTGTTCGACATCTGCATCCTCCTCCGGGTGCCTGGTTTGCGTCCTTTTCGAAACAGCGGCTATCGCAGTCGGTCTTCCTCTCTTTTTTGCAGCTCTTGGTCCCATTTCGAATCCTTCTTTTCTTTTTATCACTCAATGCACAGGAAAACTTGAAAATTCTTTCCGAAACTTGTGCACTACACTTCGTCACACGCGAAAAATTAAAGTATTTTATTCGCGTAGAATATTTAACGGCGTATCTCGAAGTTGTCCCACTGCACTATGGCGTCGTATGCGAAACCTCGCAGGACGCGATTCGCGATTTCGCCCGTAATAAAAACCGGCAAGTGTCCCGGGTTTCGGCACCAAAAATTGTCAATAACCGAGCGAAACGCGAAATGAAACTACAGTTTCTTGAGCAAACAACAAACTTTATTGCTTAATGGCGACGATTAAACGGACCGGCAACTATTCGGCTAAGCGATCGAAATCGAAAGAAGAACGACGGCATGGAGACACCCGAATTTATACACCGCCGTTGCTAACGAGGATAAACAGCGGTCGTTAGGGGACTATTTTCAATTGTTTTTTTCCGGACGCCTACGTTCGAATTTGTCTAGAACATTCTAGATTCTTTCCATAATCAAATTGAAATATCGAAATGCCAAATTGTATTTAATCATAAATCTCGCCAACAAGATTAGATGAATCCTAATAAATAAATATGATGAATCAATTTCATAAATTCGGAGCACAAGCATCCATTCAATCATAATTCCATCAATCGGAGCACAAGCTTCCGTCTTCATAAATTTTCCACCAATTAGAGCGCAAGCATCTATTGGATTCGTGATTTCCATTGGATCGGAGCACTAGCGTCCGCTAAACTTGTATTTCCCCGAATCGAAGCACTAGCATCCGATTCTCCATACAAGTTTCCTCCAATTAGAGCACAAGCATCTATTGGGTTCCTGGTCACCGCTAAATCGGAGCACTAGCATCCGACGAAATCGTATGTCCCTGAATCGAAGCACTAGCATCCAATTCTCGAAACGAGTACCGATAATGCAGTTTTCTTCATTCGAAGCACTAGCATTCGATTAAACATGCAACTATCAGTATCCATTGTTGACGTTAATACAGTCAACAGTCGTATAAAATTGGAGCACAAGCATCCAAAGTTCTCGTACATACCCGAAATGCATTTCATTAAAAAGAAGCACTAGCATTCAGTTCTCCATGCAAATCAGGCGCAATATTAATTTGGCACGTTCGACATTCAATTGCAAATATTAATCAAGGATTACATCCCGGATAATTTAACAAAGCATTAGACTGAATTCTTATGTATCCATACTGCCGTGACTCATCCGTTACATAGACTCTTTTAAGTTTTAATTCACGATATCGTCGCCATTTTAGAAGGGCCCGTACAATAAAGACCTATAGGCGCCCGTCTTTGCGGCTGCAGCCGACTTCGTGAGGAGTACCCCCATTCGGGTGTGCAATGGTGGAGGGAAAACTGCAGAAAAACCTCCACCGGGTACCGCAAATTAAAATACATTTATTTAGTTCGCAACAGCCCCTCAATTCCATGTAAAGCTATACAACAAAGGGGCCTTCTTTCTCGAAAACTTAAAGTTAATTAGCTCCATCAATTTTGATCGTAGCATAAATTTTTTTTTATAGTTTTAAAGGAAATTTCATGCTCTACGCGACTTATTTATCCAAATTTATATATTTCTATTTCTTGCTCACAATAACTTCAAAAAAAGTGCCAGTAGTGTTGAAATGGTTATGTGCAATTCCCCAAGTTGGAAGTTTTAGATTTTTTTAATATTAAATTTTTTATTGTCATCCGTTATCTTAATTGGATATTTGTCTACGTGTTTTCTCACAAAAATATCCATCTTCGAAATGATCAGATTAGCTATGGGTTGCCGCCGCGTACCGCACAACTTTCGCACGGTCGGGTTTACGTCTCTTCGGGGTATGCACGGATAGTGAACTTTTCCGCCGCTAGTTGCCGTCAGAGCGTTCGTGCATATTTTTGGTTCTCTCTACAGAAATGGGTTTTTGGATAGGGAGGCTTGTCGGTATTCCCTGCCACGATACCTTATCAGCTATTATATACGACGTATATTCTGAAAGGTAAATAAAAGGTTAAAAAGTTATATACTAAGATTGATCATTATAAATTAAAATATAATATTGCTGTAAATTTGTATTTTATAGTAATTCACTGAATTCAGGTATAAATTTATAAAAGTATGCCTTCTCTCACAGATCGTTGTTGCAATCTTTTTATAAAGCGAAACATAGAAAATTTCCTTCTTCTGGTATTTGTTGTATTACTGCAAGACAAAGGGAATTATTACCAAATGTTAAGGTAGGTTCCATGCTTTGCTCCCCTTGTCGGAAGGAAATTGATAACATGTTGAAAAATCAATATAAAGTATATGATCAAAATGTCCCTACTGAAATTCCAAAGTACATCCAGTGATTTTACTCAAGATTCTTCGTTTCCTGAATCTAATGATAAACGCAAAAATGATTCTGATTGTGGTTCTGATTATGATACCGATTTTCGTTCAAAAGAGGAAGAATCTTCGAAACATAATCAAAATTGTGAAGTACTGCAGAAATTACAAGCCAAATTTAAAAATCCAGGGACAACAAATGTTGAAAAATTTCAAATAATTACATTGGCACCTGACTCGTGGAGTATGAATTAAATAGCTACATTTTTTAATTATTCTCGACGACTTGTCCAAAATGCAAGACATGCGTTACAAGAATTTGGCATCAAAGCTGTCTTGTCCAAACCTTGCAATACAAGGGCACGATCACTGGCTGCAGACACAGTGACAGATGTGACATCCTTTTACGAAAATGATGAAAATAGTCGTCTTTTACCGGGAATGAAGGATTACCTTTCAATTAAGTAGTCAGACGGTTCTCGCAAACATGTCCAAAAACATCTAGTCCTATGTAATTTAAAAGAACTGTACGGGCAGTTTAAAACTTCAAATCCAAATGTAAAAATTTGATTCTCTAAATTTGCACAATTACATCCTAAAAACTGCGTTCTTGTAGGTGCAAATGGAACGCACGTAGTTTGCGTATGCGTTTATCACCAGAACGTCAAATGATTGAACGTCATTGATCGATTGTAGTCGTATTTCTCAAATTACAGAGAATACGGAGAATCATTTATTAAGTTACAAGGAATGCCTTACTTTTATTACTTGCAGTGATCCTTCTCCAGATTGCTATTATAATAAATGCGTGAACTGTCCTGACATTGACGTCATGCAGAAGTTTTTGCTGGAACAATTTGATAAAGCGGGTATTGAACAAATAGAATATCAAGTTTGGAATAGTACCGATCGTGCTACGATGGCAACGCAAATACTTCCTGTAGACGAGTTTGTCAATGATTTTTGCACAAAATTGGTCGCTCTCTAAACTCATCACTATACAGCTAAACAACAGTCAACGTATTTAAATTGGAGAAAACAAAATTTGCTCGAGGGGGAACTCCTTGTACAATGTGATTTTTCGGAAAACTACGCTTTTGTTGTGCAAGATGCAGCCCATTAAATAGTAAGCCCAACTGCGCTACCTCCACGTGGAACATCTTGGGTAAAGATAAAGCCGGCAGCAGCCTAGCTAATCTGATAACTTCGAAGTTAGATATTTTTGTGAGAAAACACGTAGACAAATATCCAATTAAGATAACGGATGACAATAAAAAATGTAATATTAAAAAAATCTTCTAAAACTTCCAACTTGGGGAATTGCACATAACCATTTCAACACTACTGGCACTTTTTTGAAGTTATTGTGAGTAAGAAATAAAAACGTATAAATTTGGATAAATAAGTCGTGTAGAGCATGAAATTCCCTTTAAAATTATAAAAAACATTTATTCTACGATCAAAATTGACGGAGATAATAACATTGAGTTTTCGAGAAAGAAGGCCCCTGTGTTGTATAGCTTTACATGCAATTGAAGGGCCTTCATTTTTTGCTATTAAATTCAAATCGATAATGAACATATATAATAGTCACAGCCCAAGAAGTCTAAAATGCTGTTAGAAATGTACCAAACAGAGGTTTTTTTATGAATTTTTTCAGATTTTTAAAAACGTTGGATATACGCTTAGAAAAGTGTATTTTATCAGTTACTATCTGTTGGCTTTTAAAAAGTGTATTATAGCCATTAAAAGAAATATTATAACTAGTAAAATCCTCCGTCGTTCAGCATTTGTTTTTGACAGAAACTGTAATAAACTCTCCTATTTTAAAAGAATGTTTTATTATGACTAAAAGAAGGCATTAATATTTTAATTTGCTAGATAAATTTCCATAAACAAAAATTGCTTTTAGTTAAAGAGAAAAGGCTAAAATAAACTGACATATTGGTTAGAATAATATAAAATCTTCGTCTTTTAACCGGTAGTAGAAAGATAGCAATCCCTATGCGTAAAATATTATCTTTTACGGGGCAGAAGAATTCTAATACTGGGTAAAAAACACTTTTCTCAGTGTATTGTAAAATTTAAATTAAATTCTTCGAAACGATTTTTGTATGCCTTTCTGTAATAATTCATAAAAATAAATATTTTTATACGAAAGCTATATTTTGCAGCTTAAATCATTTATAAAAATTAAAGTCGAAATGATAGTCTTGTTTTTTTTTTCATACCACGCAGATTGGTGTTACAATTACAGCACTGTTCAAACGGTTATATTGAAAAAATACACAAATAATGTAAATTTGTTGAAAGGTAAAGATTTTCTTGTCGTATTATTTATTTTTAACTTTTATATTACGGCGTGTATGTTTTGGACAATGTGTTATAGAACATGTGGAGATACGGCTTACGGCTTAAATACAAGAAATGAATATTATATTATTACAATTGAAAAATATATCCGTATATTGTGGTATACATTTTGAAAATAATATTATATACTTTACTACGAAATTGTAAAATATCAAAGATAAAATAAAATGTTGATCAAATTCTTCCCGGAAATCTTAGTGGACAATATTCCATTTAAGATTGTTTAATCCCAGCAGTATAGGGCCCCCGATAGCCAGACGTAAACACACCCCACTCCTCCACCTTAAGGTAGGTCTGGCGTCAGACGGAACGCGCGCCTTGGGATAGGTCAGGGGTTAATGACCTCATAAATAGATGATAATGGTTATTAATGGGTAATTAATGTCAAAACAAGCATTAAAAATGTCAATAAATAATGTTAATAGGGTAATTAATGTCAAATAAATATTAATTTATGACCGTAAATAACACCATGGCCGCCATGTGAGGTAGGCCAGTCGTCTGACGTAAACAAAAACGTACGGACAACCTTTGGCACGACGGTGATGTAGGTCATGGTTCAGCGACCTGATACACGAGTGCTTCGTGGTTAATTGTTATATAAACAATTAATAAAGACGATAATAAATATAGGTGGGGGTCAAAATCCCTAAAGGTCATAAATCCTGAGAGCCAAAATACCTAAAATTTAATATTCCCAAATTCATATATACCAATACTCAATAACCCCAATATCAAAATATCCCAATTAAAAAAATTACTAAAACCAATCTTTCACAATGTTAAACTTACCAAAATCAAAATTACCAAATACCAAAATGCCTAAAGGCAATGTTTCTAATGACCAAAGTTACCAATTTACAAATTCCCAAATACAAGCGGATTGGTTCCACAGTATGCATTCTACCAAAATATTGAATTTACTAAAAAGTAGATCTGTTAAATGTAAAATTCCTAAATATCAAAATAACTAATGTCAAAATTACCAAATGCTAAAATTGCTAAACTGAAAATTGCGAAAGGGCAAAATTACCAAATGCTAAAATTGCCAAACTCAAAGTTGCAAAAGGTCAAAATTACCAAACTCAAAGTTACGAAAGGTCAAAATTACCAAAATCAAAATTACCAAAGTCAATATTAATACAATTCCAGTTATAATATAAGATACTTTATTTAACCTTTTTTTTTGGTATTTAACATTTTTAGATTTATATTTTTTCATTTTATTTATTACAATACTTTCACCAACCTGCTCACATTGACTTACAATTATACATAATATCTTATCTTATACTTTAGTTTGCTTATCTAACTCACACACACACACACACACACACACACACACACACACACACACACACACACACACACACACACACACACCCACACACACACACACACACGCACGCACGCACGCACGCAAAAAAACGTACGATAGCAGATGTGTAGTCAAGCTACAATAACTTCAATACCTTAGTGTAGATGATCTCAAGACGATGCTAAAACTGATTCAGCAAATTATGAAGTTGTAATTTTAAAACTATACTAAAAATCTAGTGGTGCTTATACCGCCTCGTAAGAAAAGTGAGGTCACAAACTTCCAGGTATTTGCAGATTGTGTGTGCTTCATGTTGACAATCTGCTAGCTACTTGCTTGATATTACAAATGCGTGCAGCATGTTTGCAGGATATTTAAATGCTGGAAAATTCCCTAACATTTACCGAGCAACTATGATAGGTGTCACTCGGGCCCTGGTTAAAGAGCCCTCGCGTTCAGAAAAACGTACAATAGCAGATGTGTAGTCAAGCTACATACCACAGATATATCTCTCGTCAACTATACTAACTATTTGATATTATAAATGAGTGCAGGAAGCCAGTGAGATGTGTTATCTCTCGCAACTTAAAGCTTCGAACAAATAAGTATGAAACTATGAAAAGGACGATATTGACCGGGGGAAGACAAGATTAAGATTTAGATTAAGACAATGCAACATTTCATTCACATATGTTAACATTACTCTGATTTCAATAGCAGCATGTATATCTGTATGTAAAAGAAGTTGTTTTGTATATCGATGACGTATGTGGCAAACCTAGAATTTGGACAACTTTTAAAAAATATTTGCATTATCCACTATTCTGTTCACTTCGGTACAGCATATCTTTATATCGATTACATTGAAGTATATATACAGGGTGATCGGTCAACCATTACCCAGCGGCTAACTGTAGATTGTACAGATAATTCTGAGCAACTTTTTCCTCTGAAAAAATTTCCGGGAAGGTAGAGTTTTTAAGTTATTCAACACTAAAATTTAGTGGCAAAACATCACTTTTTTTGAAATATCTCGGCTCTGTATGAAGGTATCTTAACGAACCGAAGCTCATTTTAAAGATATTTTCAAGCTATATAAGTTGTATTTGTTGATTTTTGACCTGCAATGAATATTTCTCTTGTTATAGCCATAAAAACGGGGGTAAATACCGATTTTTCAGGTTTTTCGCGTTTAACTCGTTTGGACACATAGCTATCGAAATATCACACTGGAAAAAGTTGTAGGCCTTGAAAACACAAACATTTTTTGTCCTCTAATACGATGCGATTAAATTAAAATTGAACCCTATTTGTACTCGTTTTCATAACATGTTGTTATTAATATCGATTTATTTGTCGAACTGTATTTTGTCAACTTTACGAGGCTCTTGTAGGGTTCAGTTTTAATTTAATCGCATCGTATTAGAGGACAAAAAATTTTTGTTTTTTCACGGCCTACAACTTTTTTCTGTGTGATATTTCGGTAACTATGTGTCGAAACGAGTTAAACGCGAAAATCCTGAAAAATCGGCATTTATCACGTTTTTATGGCTATAACAAGAGAGATGTTCAAAAGGAAAAGGACAGGTTATTTTCCCCCGCGTTAATGACGATTTGTCTATTTGCGGGTCGGCTCTCGGGTGTAGAGGCACAGGACAGAGACAGACAGTACAATGACAGAACTAGGCATATACAACACAACACCCACCCAGAGCCAGTCCCCCCTACCCGAATATCGGTACCACCAGCAGATTCGGCGGTCTGTGCCTTAGCGAGTACGACGCGGGGCTTATCCCCTCTTTATCCGAGATAAGACCCACGACGTAACGACCGCGGATAAGTCGCTGACGGTACCGATAACTGCCGACGGGGGTCGGCAGCGGTCCCAAATTCGTACCTTCGCCCAGCAAAGTTCCCCGGTTATTCCACACTGGACATAAGCAGAGAAAATTGCAGGACGGGGATTCGAACTCGGGCCCTTCGCGACGTTCAGTTCGGGCGGACTAAGACTGACGCCTTAGCCCGCACGACCATCACGCCGTCAAGAGAGATATTCATTGTAGATCAAAAACCAATAGAGACAATTTATAGAGCTTTAAAATATCTTTAAAATGAGCACCGGTTCGTTAAGGTACCTTCAAACCGAGGTCGAGATATTTCAACAAATGTGATTTTTTCACCTAAATTTTAGTGTTGAATAACTTAAAAACTCTACCTTCCCGAACATTTTTTTAGAGGAAAAAGTTGTTCAGAATTATCTGTAGAATCTAGAGTTAGCCGCTGGATAATGGTTGGCCGATCACCCTGTATAATTGAAATTTAAAATGCGTTGAGTAGCGTATAATTACGAAACATAGAATAATTTTACAAGATAATATTTTATTTATTGTCACATCATGGAAATGTTTTTTAGAACTAAAGACTTATTTTTCTTATACTTGTCTATAACACGGGTTTGAAAATGTGTCATTAAAACGCCGTGCATACGCTTAACGTTTTTTTAAATATTATTAATACCTTCATGTGTGAAAAGCTTAGGAGAATTTTAAGTGAATTAACTTTAATTAAAAGACGCGATGGATATATAAACAGCCACGGAACGCAACAATTGTAAGTATTATATACATTTGCCCACATGTAGAAGAATGTACTTGTAATTTAATTGCTTTAAATAAATAGTCTTTCAATTTTATGGCTTACCACGGGGCACTTTTGGTTGATTTTGTGAAATCCAATAGCAATTAGCGTGAAGATTATTTAGCACACGTTTCAAATACTGAATTTGATAGAACCATGGATTTAAATTTCGTATGTTATTACCGAAAATACTTTCCTACCATATTTGAAAAACCAATTGAATACTGATAATACACTGTAACACAAAGTAGACAGTCCGTCTACTTGCGTTCCCAACTAAAATACTTACCTCAAGAAAGAAGACTGAAGATTGGTGCATCGTCCCGTCAGAATCCACTTAACCATCCCCAGGAACCGTTCCCCAATGTTGGTGCTCGTCCTGTCAACTCGTTGGTGTCATCGTCCCGTCTTGTCCAGCTGTCCAAGAACTCGATATACCTGTAAACATAGAAATTATTAATCATAATTGTTTTAAATAAAGAATCTGTCAGTGTCGTGAAGTAAAGTTATCGTCCAAGGAAGAGGCATATATGGAAGAGGAATATATTTAAACAAATGTAAACACTATACTTACATGTGCACTCAGCTGTTCCGATGGTCTGCTTCCTCGTGCCGGAATCGCTGCTGGCTGACGTCCTGTTCCTGAAACATAAATTTACCCATCCTTACACAAAGAAATAGTCCTTATTAATTAAAGTTTAAACTTACCGTAATTGCTGCTCCTTTTTCGCCTTCCTCCAAAACTCCAAACTCCTTTTCCCGTTGCCGTCGAGAGGATGACTCCGATTGCATTCTCCTGTACCCGATCCTTTAGCACTCGATCCCGGAGTGAACCACACAAGAAAACCCGCACAAACTTTAATTTATTCACTTCAAAACACTCAAAAATCCCGAAAACCGAGGCGACCTGTCACTTCAGTCGTCGTTCACCGTGGACTGGCTATCGCGCAGTTTTACGCGCAACTCGTCGGCCATCTTGATCAAACTCAGTCCCTATTGGTCAAATTCATTTGTACAGCGTCTCTGTCTACCTTCCATATTCGCGTAGTCGACGTTCGTCGCACTCATGCATGGAATAGACTATTGCTGTCGCGCTCATCGAGTCGACGTTCGTCGTACTCATGGCCCAATGTACAATTACTAATTCGTCATCAATATTGTCTGCGCTTGTCGCAATCGTTACATATATCATTACCCCTTCCAGTGCCGAGTGAATGTTCGTCGCACTCGTGCAGAAACCTCATTCAGTCGCCCACCCCTTTTTGAAAACTTAGACTTGCCCTACTATTCCCAGCATTGCCAAAATTATGTTCCCCGTCTTTGTCCTTACGTTGTCTTAAATTCGTCCTTATTCGTAATTGTCTTTCCTTTTTGTTTGTCCCCTGAAAGTTAGTATCCAGGACTGACGCTGTGGCGTGATGGTAACGGGCCAGACCATCTTCATTTTTACTTCTGTGTGAACCGTTAAGGCGAACAACTGATTATCAAAATTATATTGCGTACAAAAATCAATTATTGTATTCGTGTGTGAATAGTAATATATTGTGCGAATCTCGAGATACCGAAACAAAAGTAAGTACTGTGCACAGTGCGCGGCGTATTATTTTTATTATCTTTGTTATATTATAATTAGTAAAGTCCTCCCCCACAATTTTGTAATTTCCCCTTTTAAAATATATATCAATACCAACATATCCCCTTTGATAATTGTTATTTTTTTTATTCCCCCCTTTTTTTTAGAGTAAAAACCAGAGTCCCCGTGTCGTCGGGACTCAGTACGGTTGTAACACATTACAAGTAAATATTTGTTCCGAAATATTTTCGACTTGCTACTCAATATTGCGATGAATTCTTTAAAAGTGCGGGTTGTACGTACTCCAGTTATTTTAATTCTGCAAGTGAGTTGTTAATTAGCATGACAATTCTTCTTCATACTTACCAAAATACCACTTTTGGTAACCCGCGTTGTTCTCCCGACAACGGTAATATAAAATTCCAACTACCCAGTCGTAAAGTAATATAACGCGGATACGAGATTCCATTACTTCGACCCAGACTAAGTCTGGACGAAGTATTGAATTTGGTCACTTCGGGCAAAAAAATTACCATATAGTTTTTCATCAAATGTCAACGTTTCAGACCCTAAGGAACCCAAATCAACAATAAAAAAATGTTTGTCCGTGATCTTGTACGTACGTACGTCCCGTTTTTTTGTCTCGCGATAACTCGCGAACGGATAAGCGTATCGACATAAATTTTTTTTTAAAATGCGCGTCTTGGCATAACTTAGATCTGATTGGATTTTGGGGCAGATCCACCCGTCCATTACTAAATAAAATTAGCCCCAATTAAGTTTCTTTGTAGTTTTTTGCATTTATTTTGAAAAATACAAATTTTATTAAAAAATGTTTCAAAGAAAAAAAGATAGAGCATGAAATTCTCTACAAAAAAGGTTTCATGCATTTTCTTCCTAAAGTCAACGATAATGCCATAAAAACTGGTTTAAAATGTTTATGACTATTGTCTGAAAAAGTATTGAATTTGGTCATCGCGGCAAAAAAATTACCCTATTGTTTTTCATCAAATTTCGACGTTTCGACCCCCTACCCCCCAGGGGTAGTGTTTTCCAGCTCCTCGGGCGCGGTGACCCCCTACGGGCGCAAAGTTCATTTACGCCCTTGATACGAAAATAACTATTTCGTTACCTTACGCTGGTAATTCATCAATTACCTCTCCATCGACGATAGGCATCGCTGCTAGCGAATCGCGTTTTGATTCCGCGGATTGTTCGCCAAAATCAAAGTTAGTTTCGTTCTGGCGAGCATCAAGTTCGGTCGCATCTTGTCGCTTAATCAACAATCGTCGTTGTGCATTTACAAATAATAATTAGTTAGGCTGTTATAATGGAAATTTCGTTAGCGCTGTACACTAGTGTGAAATACATATTTTAGAAGTGAACGGAGTGTATTATTTTCTCCCATCTCAAACACCACGTGACTGGCTGCAAGGACCTAATTCTAATTCGATCCTTGGCTATTATCTGAGTGCAACAGTTGTATACAAGTGCGTATACGAGGCGAATAGAGCACATGCCACGAATCATCTAGTACTAACTGCTACAAATAATAACACTTGTTGAATACGTATGTCAAATACTTGTTTCATAATTGTTTTTCAAACAACAAATTTCATAATTGTGACATTTATGAACATACGGAACTTTATTTGAGCCAATAATTTGAAACCCCATTTTTTACGACTTTTGGAAGACTTAGATGAAGAGTGAGTATTGAACCTTTTATCAATTTCATTATTATTTTGTATTTTATCCGGTGCTCTACGATACTTTTGTCTGTAAAATATCTTCTGCATAAACATATAATTTTCTTATTTATCATTTCCTGTACCATTTTATACGTATATTAATTCTGTACTTTTTATGAGCATGGTCTAAAACGAAGAACATCACATTTCATGATTTAAAAGACAAAACAAACGGTCACAAATTTTTTTATTGTTCAATTGCGCTCCTTAGGGTCTAAAACGTCGACATTTGATGAAAAACTATAGGTTAATTTTTATGCCCGAAGTGACCAAATTCAATACTTCGTCCAGATCTAAAAATAGTGGATAATGTTAACAAATAGTGTAACAAAATGATAATATATAATAAATAATAAATAATAAATAACAAATAGTGTTAAATGATAAAAAATTATTAAACAATAAGTAATCTTTCCTCGATTTTATAGAATATTAATATTTCGGTCTTCACCATTTAGCGTCAAATACTTTTTTTCTGAACAAAATATTATTTATATAATTTTCACATTAAATAATCAATTTAGTGCCAAATTCATTTTAAATATTATGTAGAAAGTTTTTTTTTGCATTTTGTTACATTCAAACACATATTTTTAAAAATAATATGAGTTTTTTTTTCTGTTTTCTTAAAAAGTAAAATAAAAAGATTTGTGACGTTTTTTAGCTGGATTAGAAACAAAAATATACTTATATTAATGTATTTTGGAAAATAACAAATTTTGAAAGCGTAGTATTATAATAAATAACACTTTAACCAGTTTATTTACTTCTATACTGCTTATTGATGGCTTAAAAACCCGACATAGGAAATAAGAAAACCTGCCTTTTGAAGATCGATTTGATGTTTTCACTTTGTCCTATAGAGTGTTTAAATTTGTAGTGATTTGCACTGTATGGAATATGAAGAGTCGGAATTTTGGTACCCTCTATAATCTGTTTGCATAAACTAACACGTTACTTTTACGCATTTCTGAATAACACCTTTGTAAATAAAAATAAAAATTTCTGTACTGAAGACGCAGAGAAACACAAGTGTGAATAAAGAATACTATTTAAAGTATTCAAATCAGTCTCTTTTACAGAACAGCATCAAAATAGTTTAAAACAAGTTGTAAAGATTTCAAGTTCATAAAATCAAATGTGGAACTGTAAATAAACAGGAAATTAATATTTCTGTGATTTAAGTGATTGTTTGTAAAGTGGTTTAATATATAAATCATTGGGAAATTTTATGTTTAAATTAAATTCACTGCAAAATATAATTTATAGGTGCATTTTATGTCTGTATATTCATACCAATATTTACCATATAATAGTGACTTGAATTTCAATTTGTAATTGCTGTATGTGGAATATATTCTTTAGCGTTCTGTTCGTTAAATATCACTTTTGCCATATTTTGCAAGAATTATTATTTCTCAAATTACATCTTCTGATATTAAATACTACATTTCACACAACTTAGTCGTATTCATATATTTCGCTGTTGATAACAAGAAAATTAATTTGTTTTTGACATTGAAAACAATACTTTAAATGTATATGCAATAAGCTCTTTACTGTTGCATGTTTATGCTTCCTCGATTCGAAATTGACATTATTCGTATTAGTAATATCAGTCTATTTTTTAATTAAAACATATATACGACAAAATCTTTGGCGTAATTTAAAATCGATTTATAATCATCCGAAAATCTAAATATATAAAATGTAATTTAATTGATGAATAATAATTGTAATTATTAGTACAGTTCAAATTGCTGCTATGTTGCTGTAATGCTATTGCATTACTGTTATTTCGTTACGAGATTAACTATTTAATTATGGACTATATCGATATGTTAAATATTACAAATTTTTCTGCATGTGAAGCCCGTCAGAGAGTATGTAAAGATTAAGAATTTCTAGTTATATCAAAACAACATAAGACTATGATATTCGTCTTGTTTATTTTTTTTTCATACCAAGCAGATTGGTGTTACAGCTACAGCACTGTTCAAACGGTTATATTGAAAAAATACACAAATAATGTAAATTTGTTGAAAGGTAAAGATTTTCTTGTCGTAATATTTATTTTTAACTTTTATATTACGGCGTGTATGTTTTGGACAATGTGTTATAGAACATGTTGAGATACGGCTTACGGCTTAAATACAAGAAATGAATATTATTTTATCACAATTGAAAAATATATCCGTATATTGTGGTATACATTTTGAAAATAATATTATATACTTTACTACGAAATTGTAAAATATCAAACATAAAATAAAATGTTGATCAAATTCTTCCCGGAAATCTTAGTGGACAATATTCCATTTAAGATTGTTCAATCCCGAATCAACCATCACTTCTGGGCGTCACATTTCTGAACGACCACGTAGACTACCTCTAGATAAACTGACAGCCACCACGGCTGAGTTCAAACAACTCGTGGACATGGGAATTTGTAGTCCTTCTTGTAGCCCTTGGGATAGTCCTCTACATTTAGTGAAAAAGAAGGACGGTTCCTGGCGAATATGCGGTGACTACAGTCGTCTAAATGCGATAATCCAGCCGGATAAATTCCCGGTGCTACATCTCCAGGACTATTCTGTCAATTTATCTAGCAAAATCATTTTTTCACAACTTGATCTTTTCGAAGCCTACCATCAAGTCCCAGTAGAACCTGAACATATCACAAATACAGATGTAGTAACACCGTTTTTGTTATTAGAGTTCAAATTTATGACGTTCGGACTAAGAAACGCCGGCGAAACATTCCAGGTCAAAATTACAAAAGAGATGTACCTTGGAATCCCGAGGCAGAGGCTCTGCTCATACCCCCTTGCCTGCTTCATTTTGAGAGGTACCCCCATTCGGGTGTGCAATGGCGTAAGGAAAACCACTTTTGTGGGAAAAACCTACGTCGGGTACCGCAGTCGATAAAACATCGATTCTGTCCGTAACACATTCACATTTGATGTTTGCAATATGGCGAACATTATTTTATGTAGTGAGTGTCTGCCAAATGCACACTGCAGCGTAAAGAGCTTGTAAGAAAGCGACATGTTCGTTATTTGGCGAACAGTATATGAACCTTTCATTATAAAAACATTCGAAGACAGCATGAGCCCAGAGAACCAGCTAGCTGCATATTGCCGCATATAAGGAAAAGTCAGGCGGCGAATATGTCGGCAGAAATACGGATTATGCGCCATCACACAGACAGCAAATTTGCTGGAAATTCTCCTCTGCCGACTAGTCTGCGGCGATTCTGACGCATTTCCGCCGAAGAGATTAGAAGGATCGGCGAAGGGATTAAAGACGCAAGAACACGGATGTAATCTCTTCGGCAGAAATGCGTCAGAATCGCCGCAGACTAGTCGGCAGGGGTGAATTTCCAGCAAATTTGCTGTCTGTGTGAGGCATCCGTACTTCTGACGACATACTCGCCGCCTGACTTTTCCCTTATATGCGGCAATATGCAGCAGATCAGGCTGTCTGGGAGGTTATCCGAATCTATCACAACGTTAAAATATTAACGTATCAAAGCATTACTTATTTAACTTATTGTGAATTATTTGGTCTAGATGCGATGAAATAAATAACGTCAACTTTTTCAGGATACAAATATTCTTTATTTAAAAATTTATAAGGTATTCATAATATAATTTTCAATTTATTAATTGACAAATATTCTAATCAAATTCTACCCGGGTATAGCAACGAGATTCGTCTGCAACGAGACGGATGCAGCCGTAAGAAAAAGTCTTTTCTACTAATGAACAGATTGCATCGGTTGCAACGAAACTGGTTCATCAGGTGACGACGAGACTTTAGGTGTCGTTGATAATCAATGTTCTTTTTAAAAAGAAGACGACATTCTTCACATTTCAATGGTTGTGGTTTTTTGAAAATCTCGGTCTCTGCTGCAGTGAAATCGTCGTCAAAACATATATCCTCCCAATCATCATGCACAATTTCCACGGGTCTATTAGGTTCGAAGGGTGACCGTGTATCAAAGATAAACCCCTCCAAGTTTATCCATTCCTCGTTATTTGCATCACTAACTTCCTCGTGCAATTTTGGCGATTTGCTGCTATTCTCAATATTTGATTGCATATTGGATTCCAGTGAATTCTTCTCTTCTCCGACTACAGATGGAGAATCATTGGATGTTGCTGTAGCAATAGCATCATCACCGATGACATCGAGGACATTATCCAGCAAATCGACTTCGATGTCCTCGTTATTTGCATCACGAACTTCCTCGTGCAATTTTGGCGATTTGCTGCTATTCTCAATATTTGATTGCCTATTGGATTCCAGTGAATTCTTCTCTTCTCCGACTCCAGATGGAGAATCATTGGATGTTGCTGTAGCAATAGCATCATCACCGATGACATCTAAAATATCATCTAGCAAATCGACGTCGATGTCCTCGTTATTTGCATCACTAACTTCCTCGTGCAATTTTGGCGATTTGCTGCTATTCTCAAGTTTGCATTGCGTATTGGATTCCAGTGAATTCATCTCTTCTCCGACTCCAGATGGAGAATCATTGGATGTTGCTGTAGCAATTGCATCATCACCGATGACATCTAAAATATCATCCAGCAAATCGACGTCGATGTCTACCGTATTTTCACAATTGCCGATATTTTGCGCATCCATCATGGTCGTTTCGGAAATAATATCTATACAAAAAGAAATCATTGGGATAAGTGTTTATAATCCTTAAAATACCATACACATATACATAAAAAATTCTTTTACTTATACGAAAAATTAGAGCTGGACACAAGATGATATTAATAGTATATTAAGATACTTACCAGACATTATTTTAGTTTTTTCAACTGGTGCAAATGATGTTTGAACTCTTGACGCCTGACAACTCGTCCTTGCTGAATGTTTTCAATAAGTCGGAAAATGTAATCCTGCCAAAGAAATCTGGAAATTATCAATTTTCGGCGAGTCGTTGAAGTGTCTCTTTCTAGGGTGAAGGAAATCACTTGTCACTTGGCAGAGAAAATTGTTAAAATGTCTCTTCAAACTATCGGGAGCGGAAACACTGCGTTGATTGCAGAAAGAGCTCAAATGACTGAACCTTACGGAGCAACTGAGAAACTGAGAATGACCGGACCTTTAGCCAAAAACTAGACTAGTCCTTCAGGTAAGGACTGTGGTCATTAAGGGACTAAGCACATTCGTCTTATCTCCATCCAATACTTAGAAATAACCAATGACGAAAGCCTGCATGTACACAGGT
This sequence comes from Trichopria drosophilae, assembly GCA_030407085.1. Lineage (NCBI taxonomy): Eukaryota > Metazoa > Arthropoda > Insecta > Hymenoptera > Diapriidae > Trichopria > Trichopria drosophilae. The sequence goes on from CM059582.1 coordinate 198,142,928, forward strand.
ACCTAAACTATGGCATCCCCAGTAATAAATACCGGCTGAACCGAACCCAGGAATTGGAAAATTTGAATGGCTAAATCCGTATAACAGACATGTTTGCTATCAGATGTGTCTGCTAACCTACTGCAATAACCTCAAAGCCCTGATTTCGTGCTGACTTCATACATTCATACCGGTTTGTAAGAGTATTAAAAAACTTATACAATATAATTATATAGATTTGTTGTATTAGATCAACATTAAGAATACAACAGGAAAATTTGATTTTCCACAAACCTAATGTGACTAAGGTCCAGATGTGACCCTCGAACTCCCATGATCGCTGTTAGTATTTCAGATAACACTCCTGCATCTTATTGCATCACGCTAGCTTACTTTCTCATATGATATGCCAAACCTACACAGAAATATATTCGTATTCAGCGACCACAAAAACCGCCGAAGTAGCTATTTTCATGTGGATTTGTCAACATTTCAAATGTTTCATCCGCCATATTGAATGCGCTACTTTGAATTTTGAGAATATGACACCAGATTCGTATTCAGCGACCTCAAAAACAATAAATGCTCAACAATTTGCAATCATGTAAGTAGCGCTTTATAGTTTACGAATGAAAAGAATACAATAAAGTGCCTTAAAATTTACTAGTAGAATAAAACGCTAGTATACGTACTGTATTGAAGCTACACCATACAATAAACATATGCTAATGAACGTATACATCTATATTTCGTATGCGTCGCGTATACGTTTTGTGATCGTTCGTCGTATAGAGCGTCGAGCATGACAGTTGTATACAAGTGCGTATACGAGGCGAATAGAGCACATGCCACGAAACATCTAGTACCAACTGCTACAAATAATAACACTTGTTGAATACGTATGTCAAATACTTGTTTCATAATTGTTTTTCAAACAACAAATATCATAATTGTGACATTTATGAACATACGGAAGTTTATTTGAGCCAATAATTTGAAACCCCATTTTTTACGACTTTTCGAAGACTTAGATGAAGAGTGAGTATTGTACCTTTTATCAATTTCAATATTATTTTGTATTTTATCAGGTACTCTACGATACTTTTTTCTGTAAAATATCTTCTGCATAAACATATAATTTTCTTATTTATCATTTCATGTACCATTTTATACGTATATTAAATCTGAGCGTTTTATCTCATTTCATGATTTAAAAGACAAAACAAACGGACACAAATTTTTTTATTGATGAATTGGGCTCCTTAGGGTCTGAAACGTCGACATTTGATGAAAAACTATATAGGTTAATTTTTATGCCTGAAGTGACCAAATTCAGTACTTCGTCCAGATCAAAAAATAGTGGATAATATTAATAAATAGTGCAATGATAACAAATTATTAAACAGTAAGTAATCTTTCCTCGATTTTATAGAATATTCATATTTCGGTCTTCACCATTTAGCGACAAATACTTTTTTTCTGAACAAAATATTATTTATATAATTTTCACATTAAATAATAAATTTAGTGCAAAATTCATTCGTTTTGTTACATCCAAACACATATTTTTAAAAATAATATGAGTTTTTGTTTCTGTTTTGTTAAAAAGTAAAATAAAAAGATTTGTGACGTTTTTTAGCTGGATTAAAAACAAAAATATACTTATATTAATGTATTTTGGAAAATAACAAATTTTGAAAGCGTAGTATTATAATAAATAACACATTAACCAGTTTATTTACTTCTATACTGCTTACTGATGGCTTGAAAACCCGACATAGGAATTATTAAAACCTGCCTTTTGAAGATCGATTTGATGTTTTCACTTTGTCCTATAGAGTGTTAGAAGACGCAGAGAAACACAAGTGTGAATAAAGACTTCTTTTTAAAGTATTCAAATCAGTCTCTTTTACAGAACAGCATCAAAATAGTTTAAAACAAGTTGTAGAGATTTCAAGTTCATAAAAAAAATCAAATGTGGAACTGTAAATAAAAAGGAAATTAATATTTCTGTGATTTAAGTGATTGTTTGTAAAGTGGTTTAATATACGGGGCATTCCACACCAAATGTGCAACTTTTTTTTTCATATTTTTTTCTTCTTATCTAACTAGTCTCTCATATTTAGAACATAAAAATGAAGCACTTTGGACCATATATAATAATAAAATATGGTTTGTATGAAATATTATAGAACTCTTTGCATTAAATCAAAATTTGGACTTTAATTTTCATAAATGATTTAAGCTGCATAATATTAGTATGAAAAATTAATATAAGGCATGGTTTCTGTAGCATTTTGATCAAGCTTTTGTATAGAAGTATTTATTTTTATGAATTATCACAGAAAGGCATACAAAAATCGTTTCGAAGAATGTAATTTAAATTTTACAATATATCCACCGTTTTTAAAAATCTGAAAAAATTCAGAAAAAAACCCTGTTTGGTACATTTCTAACAGCATATTAGACATCTTGGGCTGTGACTATTTTATATGTTCATTATCGATTTGAATTTAATAGCAAAAAATTAAGGCCCCTCAATTCCATGTAAAGCTATACAATAAAGGGGCCTTCTTTCTCGAAAACTTAAAGTTAATTAGCTCCATCAATTTTGATCGTAGCATAAATTTTTTTTATAGTTTTAAAGGAAATTTCATGCTCTACGCGACTTATTTATCCAAATTTATATATTTCTATTTCTTGCTCACAATAACTTCAAAAAAAGTGCCAGTAGTGTTGAAATGGTTATGTTTAATTCCCAAGTTGGAAGTTTTAGATTTTTTTAATATTAAATTTTTTATTGTCATCCGTTATCTTAATTGGATATTTGTCTACGTGTTTTCTCACAAAAATATCCATCTTCGAAATGATCAGATTAGCTATGGGTTGCCGCCGCGTACCGCGCAACTTTCGCACGGTCGGGTTTACGTCTCTTCGGGGTATGCACGGATAGTGAACTTTTCCGCCGCTAGTTGCCGTCAGAGCGTTCGTGCATATTTTTGGTTCTCTCTACAGAAATGGGTTTTTGGATAGGGAGGCTTGTCGGTAATCCCTGCCACGATACCTTATTAGCTATTATATACGACGTATATTCTGAAAGGTAAATAAAAGGTTAAAAAGTTATATACTCAGATTGATCATTATAAATTAAAATATAATATTGCTGTAAATTTGTATTTTATAGTAATTCACTGAATTCAGGTATAAATTTATAAAAGTATGCCTTCTCTCACAGATCGTTTTTGCAATCTTTTTATAAAGCGAAACATAGAAAATTTCCTTCTTCTGGTATTCGTTGTATTACTGCAAGACAAAGGGAATTATTACCAAATGTTAAGGTAGGTTCCATGCTTTGCTCCCCTTGTCAGAAGGAAATTGATAACATGTTGAAAAATCAATGTAAAGTATATGATCAAAATGTCCCTACTGAAATTCCAAAGTACATCCAGTGATTTTACTCAAGATTCTTCGTTTCCTGAATCTAATGATAAACGCAAAAATGATTCTGATTGTGGTTCTGATTATGATACCGATTTTCGTTCAAAAGAGGAAGAATCTTCGAAACATAATCAAAATTGTGAAGTACTGCAATTTAAAAATCTAGGGACAACAAATGTTGAAAAATTTCAAATAATTACATTGGCACCTGACTCGTGGAGTATGAATTAAATAGCTACATTTTTTAATTATTCTCGACGACTTGTCCAAAATGCAAGACATGCGTTACAAGAATTTGGCATCAAAGCTGTCTTGTCCAAACCTTGCAGTACAAGGGCACGATCACTGGCTGCAGACACAGTGACAGATGTGACATCCTTTTACGAAAATGATGAAAATAGTCGTCTTTTACCGGGAATGAAGGATTACTTTTCAATTAAGCAGTCAGACGGTTCTCGCAAACATGTCCAAAAACATCTAGTCCTATGTAATTTAAAAGAACTGTACGGGCAGTTTAAAACTTCAAATCCAAATGTAAAAATTTGATTCTCTAAATTTGCACAATTACATCCTAAAAACTGCGTTCTTGTAGGTGCAAATGGAACGCACGTAGTTTGCGTATGCGTTTATCACTAGAACGTCAAATGATTGAACGTCATTAATGATCGATTGTAGTCGTATTTCTCAAATTACAGAGAATACGGAGAATCATTTATTATGTTACAAGGAATGCCTTACTTTTATTACTTGCAGTGATCCTTCTTCAGATTGCTATTATAATAAATGCGTGAACTGTCCTGACATTGACGTCATGCAGAAGTTTTTGCTGGAACAATTTGATAAAGCGGGTATTGAACAAATAGAATATCAAGTTTGGAATAGTACCGATCGTGCTACGATGGCAACGCAAATACTTCCTGTAGACGAGTTTGTCAATGAATTTTGCACAAAATTGGACGCTCTCTAAACTCATCACTATACAGCTAAACAACAGTCAACGTATTTAAATTGGAGAAAACAAAATTTGCTTGAGGGGGAACTCCTTATACAATGTGATTTTTCGGAAAACTACGCTTTTGTTGTGCAAGATGCAGCCCATTAAATAGTAAGCCCAACTGCGCTACCTCCACGTGGTACATCTTGGGTAAAGATAAAACCGGCAGCAGCCTAGCTAATCTGATAACTTCGAAGTTAGATATTTTTGTGAGAAAACACGTAGACAAATATCGAATTAAGATAACGGATAACAATAAAAAATTTAATATTAAAAAATCTAAAACTACCGACTTGGGGAATTGCACATAACCCGTTCAACACTACTGGCACTTTTTTGAAGTTATTGTGAGTAAGAAATAAAAATGTATAAATTTGGATAAATAAGTCGTGTAGAGCATGAAATTCCCTTTAAAATTATAAAAAACATTTATTCTACGATCAAAATTGACGGAGATAATAACATTGAGTTTTCGAGAAAGAAGGCCCCTGTGTTGTATAGCTTTACATGCAATTGAAGGGCCTTCATTTTTTGCTATTAAATTCAAATCGATAATGAACATATATAATAGTCACAGCCCAAGATGTCTAAAATGCTGTTAGAAATGTACCAAACAGAGGTTTTTTTATGAATTTTTTTCAGATTTTTAAAAACGTTGGATATACACTTAGAAAAGTGTATTTTATCAGTTACTATCCGTTGGCTTTTAAAAAGTGTATTATAGCCATTAAAAGAAATATTATAACTAGTAAAATCCTCCGTCGTTCAGCATTTGTTTTTGACAGATTATACGAAACTGTAACAAACTCTCCTATTTTAAAAGAATGTTTTATTATGACTAAAAGAAGGCATTAATATTTTAATTTGCTAAATAAATTTCCATAAACAAAAATTGCTTTTAGTTAAAGAGAAAAGGCTAAAATAAACTGACATATTGGTTAGAATAATATAAAATCTTCGTCTTTTAACAGGTAGTAGAAAGATAGCAATCCCTATGCGTAAAATACTATCTTTTACGGGGCAGAAGAATTCTAATACTGGGTAAAAAACACTTTTCTCAGTGTATTGTAAAATTTAAATTAAATTCTTCGAAACGATTTTTGTATGCCTTTCTGTAAAAATTCATAAAAATAAATATTTTTATACGAAAGCTTGATCAAAATTCTACAGAAACCATGTATTGTATTAATTGTTTATACTAATATTTTGCAGCTTAAATCATTTATAAAAATTAAAGTCGAAATGTTGATTTAATGCAAAGAGTTCTATAATATTTCATACAAGCGATATTTTATTATTATATATGGTCCAAAGTGTTTCATTTCATGTTCTAAAGATTAGATAAGAAAAAAAAAATATGAAAAAAAAGTTGCACGTTTGGCGTGGAATGCCCCATATAAATCATTGGGAAATTTTATATTTAAATTTAAATTCACTGCAAAATATAATTTATAGGTGCATTTTATATCTGTATATTCATACCGATATTTACAATATAACAGTGTGGAATATATTGTATAGCTTCTTGATACTTTAAATGTATATGCAATGAGCTCTTTACTGTTGCATTTTTATGCTTCCTAGATTCGAAATTGACTTTATTCGTATTAGTAATATCAGTCTATTTTTTAATTAAAACATATATACGACAAAATCTTTGGCGTAATTTAAAATCGATTTATAATCATCCGAAAATCTAAATATATAAAATGTAATTTAATTGATGAATAATAATTGTAATTATTAGTACAGTTCAAATTGCTGCTATGTTCCTGTAATGCTATTGCATTACTGTTATTTCGTTAGGAGATTAACTATTTAATTATGGACTATATCGATGTTAAATATTACAAATTTTTCTGCATGTGAAGCTCGTCAGGGAGTATGTAAAGATTAAGAATTTCTAGTTATATCAAAACAACATAAGACTATGATATTGGTCTTGTTTATTTTTTTCATACCAAGCAGATTGGTGTTACAGTTACAGCACTGTTCAAACGGTTATATTGAAAAAATACACAAATAATGTACATTTGTTGTTATAGAACATGTGGAGATACGGCTTACGGCTTAAATACAAGAAATGGATATTATTCACACACGCACGCACGCACGCACGCACACGCACACGCACACGCACACGCACACGCACACACACACACATTTATATGAAAATCTCTGTATTTTTTTTTGGACTTGGCAGGTTTTGCACCACAACGCGATTGATGAAATTAACATCAAAGAGAATAAGTGAAAAGAGGTTTTAGATTTAAAATTTTGTATTGTTGGAAAATCTCTCCAAAAAAAAGGTTTTGAACTAAAAATCTTATTAATGGTAAAAAAAAGGCTGCTTGAGCAGTTTCTAAATTTCAAATCTTGTGTTCATGGAAATACTTTCATTGATATAACTCTTGAGATCCAAAGTCTTCTGGCGATGGTGGATATTTTGTTGAAAGAAAGCTTTACGACTGAAATGTTCCACCGACGGTAAATCTGTAACTAAAAGAAATTTTTCCACCCTTGTTATATACAGGTCGTAATATTCGTAACGTTTTCATTCTTACGTTACGTTTAAATTAACGTTTTATTCGTACAATACATTATTTAAAAAGAAAAAATGAAATTACGTAACCATAGCATCAGAAAACATTGTTACAGGGAATAAAATTAATTTCCAGTACGCGAGTGTGCGCTCGTGACTGTGTGTCTATGAGTAAATGTAAATTTTATTCAGTAACGTACAAAGTATTTGTTACAAATATAAATACACGAATACGCACACGCACACGGATACACACATACATACATACATACATGCATACACACACATATATATATGACGAGTACGCCCATTCAAAGATGTCGAACTAGACGCAAACAGCTGCTAACTGCAGATGTTTCCCTTTCTGAAAATTATAAAAACTAATAGTACATAATAGATATACAATTCACTATGAAATATATAGTGCCATTCCGGTCCAGTTAAATTGAAATACTGATTGAAATAAGGTTTTCTCAATAACTTCAATACCTTAGTGTAGATGATCTCAAGACGATGCTAAAACTGATTCAGCAAATTATGAAGTTGTAATTTTAAAACTATACTAAAAATCTAGTGGTGCTTATACCGCCTCGTAAGAAAAGTGAGGTCACAAACTTCCAGGTATTTGCAGATTGTGTGTGCTTCATGTTGACAATCTGCTAGCTACTTGCTTGATATTACAAATGCGTGCAGCATGTTTGCAGGATATTTAAATGCTGGAAAATTCCCTAACATTTACCGAGCAACTATGATAGGTGTCACTCGGGCTCTGGTTAAAGAGCCCTCGCGTTTAGAAAAACGTACGATAGCAGATATGTAGTCAAGCTACATACCACAGATATATCTCTCGTCAACTATACTAACTATTTGATATTATAAATGAGTGCAGGAAGCCAGTGAGATGTGTTATCTCTCGCAACTTAAAGCTTCAAACAAATAAGTATGAAACTATGAAAAGGACGATATTGACCGGGGGAAGACAAGATTAAGATTTAGATTAAGACAATGTGACATTTCATTCACATATGTTAACATTACTCTGATTTCAATAGCAGCATGTATATCTGTATGTAAAAGAAATTGTTTTGTATATCGATGACGTATGTGGCAAATCTAGAATTCGGACAACTTTTAAAAAATATTTGCATTATCCACTATTCTGTTCACTTCGGTACAGCATATCTTTATATCGATTACATTGAAGTATATATACAGGGTGATCGGCCAACCATTACCCAGCGGCTAACTGTAGATTGTACAGATAATTCTGAGCAACTTTTTCCTCTGAAAAAATTTCCGGGAAGGTACAGTATTTAAGTTATTCAACACTAAAATTTAGGGGGAAAAAATCACTTTTTTTGAAATATCTCGGCTCTGTATGAAGGTATCTTAACGAACCGAAGCTCATTTTAAAGATATTTTCACCTGCAATGAATATTTCTCTTGTTATAGCCATAAAAACGCGGGTAAATACCGATTTTTCAGGTTTTTCGCGTTTAACTCGTTTGGACACATAGCTATCGAAATATCACACTGGAAAAATTTGTAGGCCTTGAAAACACAAACATTTTTTGTCCTCTAATACGATGCGATTAAATTAAAACTGAACCCTATTTGTATTGGTTTTCATAACATTTTGTTATTAATATCGATTTATTTGTCGAACTGTATTTTGTCAACTTTACGAGGCTCTTGTAGGGTTCAGTTTTAATTTAATCGCATCGTATTAGAGGACAAAAAATTTTTGTTTTTTCACGGCCTTCAACTTTTTTCTGTGTGATATTTCGGTAACTATGTGTCGAAACGAGTTAAACGCGAAAATCCTGAAAAATCGGCATTTATCCCGTTTTTATGGCTATAACAAGAGAGATATTCAAAAGGAAAAGGACAGGTTATTTTCCCCCGCATTAATGACGATTTGTCTATTTGCGGGTCGGCTCTCGGGTGGAGAGGCACAGGACAGAGACAGACAGTACAATGACAGAACTAGGCATATACAACACAACACCCACCCAGAGCCAGTCCCCCCTACCCCAATATCGGTACCACCAGCAGATTCGGCGGTCTGTGCCTTAGCGAGTACGACGCGGGGCTTATCCCCTCTTTATCCGAGATAAGACCCACGACGTAACGACCGCGGATAAGACGCTGACGGTACCGATAACTGCCGACGGGGGTCGGCTGCGGTCCCAAATTCGTACCTTCGCCCAGCAAAGTTCCCCGGTTATTCCACACTGGACATAAGCAGAGAAAATTGCAGGACGGGGATTCGAACTCGGGCCCTTCGCGACGTTCAGTTCGGGCGGACTAAGACTGACGCCTTAGCCCGCACGACCATCACGCCGTCAAGAGAGATATTCATTGTAGATCAAAAACCAATAGAAACAATTTATAGAGCTTTAAAATATCTTTAAAATGAGCTCCGGTTCGTTAAGGTACCTTCAAACCGAGGTCGAGATATTTCAACAAATGTGATTTTTTCACCTAAATTTTAGTGTTGAATAACTTAAAAACTCTACCTTCCCGAACATTTTTTTAGAGGAAAAAGTTGTTCAGAATTATCTGTAGAATCTAGAGTTAGCCGCTGGGTAATGGTTGGCCGATCACCCTGTATAATTGAAATTTAAAATGCGTTGAGTAGCGTATAATTACGAAACATAAAATAATTTTACAAGATAATATTTTATTTATTGTCACATCATGGAAATGTTTTTTAGAACTAAAGACTTATTTTTCTTATACTTGTCTATAACACGGGTTTGAAAATGTGTCATTAAAACACCGTGCATACGCTTAACGTTTTTTTAAATATTATTAATACCTTCATGTGTGAAAAGCTTAGGAGATTTTTAAGTGAATTAACTTTAATTAAAAGACGCGATGGATATATAAACAGCCACGGAACGCAACAATTGTAAGTATTATATACATTTGCCCACATGTAGAAGAATGTACTTGTAATTTAATTGCTTTAAATAAATAGTCTTTCAATTTTATGGCTTACCACGGGGCACTTTTGGTTGATTTTGTGAAATCCAATAGCAATTAGCGTGAAGATTATTTAGCACACGTTTCAAATACTGAATTTGATAGAACCATGGATTTAAATTTCGTATGTTATTACCGAAAATACTTTCCTACCATATTTGAAAAACCAATTGAATACTGATAATACATATTACAAGTAAATATTCGCTCCGAAATATTTTCGACTTGCTACTCAATATTGCGATGAATTCTTTAAAAATGCGGGTTGTACGTACTCCAGTTATTTTAATTCTGCAAGTGAGTTGTTAATTAGCATGACAATTCTTCTTCATACTTACCAAAATACCACTTTTGGTAACCCGCGTTGTTCTCCCGACAACGGTAATATAAAATTCCAACTACCCAGTCGTAAAGTAATATAACGCGGATACGAGCTTCCATTACTTCGACCCAGACTAAGTCTGGACGAAGTATTGAATTTGGTCACTTCGGGCAAAAAAATTACCATATAGTTTTTCATCAAATGTCGACGTTTCAGACCCTAAGGAACCCAAATCAACAATAAAAAAATTTTTGTCCGTGATCTTGTACGTACGTACGTCCCGTTTTTTTGTCTCGCGATAACTCGCGAACGGATAAGCGTATCGACATAAATTTTTTTTTAAAATGCGCGTCTTGGCATAACTTAGATCTGATTGGATTTTGGGGCAGATCCACCCGTCCATTACTAAATAAAATTAGCCCCAATTAAGTTTCTTTGTAGTTTTTTGCATTTATTTTGAAAAATACAAATTTTATTAAAAAATCTTTCAAAGAAAAAAAGATAGAGCATGAAATTCTCTACAAAAAAGGTTTTATGCATTTTCTTCCTAAAGTCAACGATAATGCCATAAAAAACTGGTTTAAAATGTTTATGACTATTGTCTGAAAAAGTATTGAATTTGGTCATCGCGGCAAAAAAATTACCCTATTGTTTTTCATCAGATTTCGACGTTTCGACCCCCTACCCCCCAGGGGTAGTGTTTGCCAGCTCCTCGGGCGCGGTGACCCCGTACGGGCGCAAAGTTCATTTACGCCCTTGATACGAAAATAACTATTTCGATATATCTAAAAGATGTCTTATATATATATATATCTACAAGATATCCGTCATAGATCTTTTCGACACTTTCTAGATATCTTGGACGAATTATATGTGTATATATTGTATATATAATATCATAATAATACAGACAGTAATTAGTAAAACACAGTAAACATGTAATATGCATCGAATAGTCTATTAGAATACAAGTGCATGAAGTAAGTGTTTTGCAACTTTTATATATTAATACTTCGGCTGGCCTGTTGTCGGGGTCGAAGTTTTGAAAATGGTCATTTTCAATTTTCATTCATATAAGAATCACTATATTGTTGTAACACATCTATCGAAGCCACTTGGGCCTAAATATGATTGGACCCCCAAATATCAATATAATTTTATAATATAATTGAAAGCTGTTAGTAAACAAACGAGTCTTAAGGAATAGCCGACTCTCCACTGGGTCGAAGTTTTTGAGCGAGCGAGGCACCACGCCAACACTAGTTCTTAATTAAATTTCGAAAGAACTGCAAGAATATTGAGAAATATTGTTGAGCACTTGCAATATCTTACTATCCCAACTTATTAATCTGAAGAATTATAAATTTCTACACAAGTACACGAATGTACTCGTAATTTAAAAACATGCTTTAAAAATAATTGTACAATTTTATGGCTCACCAAGGGACACTTTTTGATGTCAAAAGATGTATACCATAAACACGAAATTAGTTGTTCGCCAATACACTGAGAGAGGTTTGGTAATCGGGGACTTCAAAATTTTTGAAATTCTATTGTTCAAATTAAAGTTGAGGTATCTTAATACGAAAAATGAAGTTTAAAAGTCTCATAATGGTAACGTACGTCTTAAATAATGTTTTGAACTCAACCAATACCAACTTGTAATCGTGACACTTCTAATTTGTTGGAGAAGCAGTTCAATGTACGTTAAACTCTTAAAGGTCCAACGATGGGCGCCTCACACGCCCATTGAACCCGCGCACAGCCGTCGGAAGCACAGATGTCGTTTCTGCATTTTGGACGGATCGACATATTCTTAAAAGAACTATATAATGTCCGAAATTACTATGTAAATCAATAGTAATTTATAATAGAATATTTGAACTATCCGTTACCATTAACTTTCATAGTAAATTTAAAGATTACACAGTAATTTTCCGTACAGATTTGTCGAATATCCTAAAATGGCAGAAATTCTTTTTTTTATATTATAATATATTATAATATAAAAAAAAATAATAATATATAATATAATAATAAATATATATAATATTAAAAATAAATAAATAAATAAATATATAATAATATAAAAAAAAGATATAATATAAAATTTCTCTAAAAGTCTTCAATACACTGAATTTCACCGTAAAAAATCAGAATTGAGCCACTCTCCCCTGAAAGTCACACTCATTTTATACTAAAGTGAAATTTCGCTTCTTACTAAATCCTATAATGAAAATAATATAATACTTTAGTGAAAACATCAATAGACTATATAATGCATTTTTATCAATTGTTGTTGCTGCTTCTCATTGTTAAAATATGTTTTAACCCTTAGCGTCACGGTTGTGACTCACGTTTACTGCCTGGATTTCTTTGAATTTTAATTATTTACGTCTAAGTTGACGTTTTCTGATTGGTCTTTTTGCTATTTTCTGTTATAGTAATACTTAAAGAACATATTCATATGACTAAAAATACATAATTGTTTATTCATGGTGGCTGCTATCAGGGAAAACCGGGAAAACCGGGAAAAGTCAGGGAATTTCATGAACTAGTCAGGGAATCAGGGAAAAGTCAGGGAATTTCAAAATTGGTCAGGGAAAATTATTGCTGGGTCGCTGAAAAAAACGAAATACCGAAAAAACTCAATATTTTTTACTAAAAAACTAAATAATAAATTCTATTTTAATTACATTGAATTAGTGATAATCTTTTGTTGACATTCATTTCTCGAGCGTTGTTTCTTGTCTGTGTATCGACATGCGCGAGAGTCATTCGTTTGTCTCGCGGATTCGCAGTCACGCGGTCACCTCTAATTGTTTATACCTGAGAGATCGAGAAATTGAGCGGCTTATTGCTTGCATCAGTTGAGACATTGGAAGTTTCGAACATTTTATAAAAATGTTATATTGTTTTATATTTTATATTAAGCTTAAGAAATCCAAAGATTGTTACCAAAGATCTAACATTTGTAAACTAAAATTACAAAATATATTATTAAATATAGTTTATTCGTTGTTCATTGAGAAGTATGTCAAATACCGTTCCCTCTTTTATTTTTTAATCATTACTATTCATTTATTAATAGCAATCATTAAAATATAAGTCAGGGAAAAGTCAGGGAAAAGTCAGGAAATTTTTTTCTTGGAAAAAGGCGGCCACCATGTTATTGTTCTCGTTATATAAATAAACACAGAAAAATAATTACTTGAAATTTGGATTGTATAATTTTTTGTTGCGAGATGTAATAAGACGTGAATTTTTACGAAAATGTATTTGATGAATTTCGTAAAGCTGACATTGGATTCGTAAACAACAAAATCGAAAACCCCCGAGCATCGAGTTTCAAATTCAGTGAAAAGAAAAATGCGTGACTCAAAGTGTTGAACAATTTTTTCTACTTCTAGAGGTTATAAAGATAATCTTATAATTTTTGTGGATGTTTTAATTTTTTGTGCAAGTAGCCAAGTATTATTAAATAGTATTATTGAAAAAATGCGATGCGAGATCTCAGCGCCACGAATGGTGAAATTGGGACTTCTACCGATGGGCGTCTGAGACACCCATCATTGGAGCGTCACGCATCAAACTATAGAGCTCTAAGCGTTCAATGAAACGTTGAACTGTTTCACGACTAGATTGGACATGTACCAATACACTTTTAGAGGTGTCATAATACAGACTGTTATTGTAAAGTAAACTTTACGCACTCGATTATACTTTACACATGGAAAAGCCGCTCGTAAACAGTATTTCGGCACACGTGTGTATGTGTAAAGTTCTTTACGCATACGCATTTGTATCGAAAAATACTATTTTAAGATGACATTACATTTATGCTAAATAATGTTGCCATTCAAGATTTCATCCACCCCCCCCCCCTCATGCCCACGTCCACCTTGGGGTTGGGGTGTTGTAGTCCCTTTCAAAAAATACATTTTTTGGAAAATTGTTTCACGTTTTTCGGAGTTTTCTGAAATTTTAATTGTGGCGAAAGTTATCCAGCCGTCCGCGGACTTTCGGTACATCCGCATATCTTGTCATATAAATAAAATATCTTTAAAAATTATGAAATAGTGTTCGATTCACGAATTTGGGGAAAATACGGCAAAATTAAACGTTTAAGGAGAACAATTTTTTTTTTTTAAATGGCTATTAAATTTATCAAATTCAATACGTCCTTCAGTTCTATGGACTGGGTCTAAGTAATTAAATCAAAGACCATGTTAACGTTTAGACTACCGGCACTTTTGTCGTTCGAACAGATTTTTTTCAGGTACAATTTATGTATCCAAAGGTTAAATAGCTCCAAACGCGCATTAAAGGTCGTAGCTGGCGCATACATATGGACAAATCTACAGAACCTTTCATTTTTGTGAAATATCCATAATTCCATAATTATTAAGGCTTTAGGAATGTTTAAAAAATATACTTATTTCGTATTCCAAAGCATTTTTATGTAATAGCAAGATGCAGTCAAAATTTTAAAAACTTGGAAAATGTAAATGAAATAATTAAATATTTTTCAAAATCTCTCTTTTGCTAAACACACGGCCCCGGGTTTAAGGCATTGATCTGACGTTCAACTTGTAACTGCACATACTAGAAAACAGTATTATAAGGCACAGTTATGTGCGCAAAGTTTATTATAAGATTTCAGTATTCGTTTGACATGAAATAACTTTTTGTGAAATTCACATTTTATTGATATTTTGCCGTTTCATGCTTGCGGCCGTTAATAACCCAACGAAATAATAAATGCTTATTATTCCTGAGAGAAAAATGTAGAAATCTAGCCATATTACGAATATGTACTCGTTATACATCTATGTCAAGATAAAGTTGAAATAAATAATAAAATTCGTGCAACCATAAAAAATTTTACATTATCGTGGAGCACATATCTAATAAGTTTTTAATGTTTTTTAATGTTTTTTGATGTCTGTGATTCCATCGATCAATCATTCATTAACAGAAATTATAAGCGCCGCAAATAATACGTATTAAATTGATATTCGCATATTGTGGTTCCTTTTTATCGTTCTTTTTAATTGGTAGGGCTGATTTTTGTATTTTTCTTAATTCAATAATATATCAGGATGTTTCAACCCTTTCGTAAAGAAAATTTACCAAAACTTAAAAAATTATTACTAATAAGTTTTTTATTAATAGTTCGATTTCTCTCAACATATCACCGCCTATTACACGGAGAAAAATTGTCTCCTTAGAACTCCGTGCAGCACATGGTTCGAGTCGGTGGTACTTGATTTGCCCGAGGGATGGGGCGGCACAACACCGGAGAAAGCTTTACAGAAAGCGTCGCAACTTTGTAAGAACACCTGTCACGTGAAAATCCGTGCAGCGGTAGTGGGGAATAGGTGGTTCTTGATTTGTCCACGGAATAGCGTGCGAAGCGCCGGTAAACCGTTTACAACGTGTGTTGAAACTCTGGGCATACATATGCACACTCGTTTGCTTGGAGCTGCACGGCAAAAGTCTGTGCAGTGGCTGACTGCATGCACTCTGCAGACCCAGCAGCGAAAAAGTTTACACATGTATATGCCGAGAGTTTCGACTCGCGCTGTAAAACTTCTTTCGACGCTTCGCACGCCATTACGCGGGGAAGTAGGGTACTACCGATTCAGCATATCGATGCACGAAATTCCATGGGGGCACTAGTGATCGCAGAGTTTCGACTCCCTCTGTAAACTTTTCGTGGATGCTCCTACGCGCTATTCCACGTTCAAGTCAAGTAGCACCGATTCGCCAGCGCTGCCCAGTGTAACACCGAGCCAATTTTTCTCCGTGTAAGGATGGTTTTCATATTTAATGGCATGAAATATGATTTATTTGATACACACATTATTATACCATAAAATATTACTGTTGGGGAAACGAATATCTGTCATTTTGACTATTAAAACTACCAATTATTAACTGGCGCATATATTCGCTAGGGCGGCAGTCTAAACGTTACAGGAAGATTTACGTCGGTGGAACAAGAATATTTTAAAAATTGCTAAACTTCTTCGTAAATTTGATTTTGCCTTTGAACTTTTGTCGGACTCTTTCACAACTGGTGTGTGGAGGGGGGGGGGGGGTTAGCGATAATAACTTGTAATATTAGATTTTTTATCACCAAATATTCAAACTTATATTAAATGGTTGCATGGTAGACATTGACAATAAATATAAAAGAAAGTCGAAATGTAAGTTCTTAATATTCATTTATTATGTCAGATGACGAAAATGATTATCAGATTTAATTATTTAAAGTATAATATCCAATCCAACGGTTATTTTAAACTTATAACTTAAAATATTCGTGCAAACTACTCTTCGTTGCAACCAATAACAAATACATTCCTTAAAAAAAACCGATGAGAGCCATAGAGAGATATCGTGAAGGGAATACGTCACATAAAACGATGACCGTTCTGGAAAATGTCTGGAGGCAATTTCGTCTTGGATTCGAGCTCATCTTCGTTCCTCAAATGGCGTCGTCATCTCGAGACACGATGACAAAATGGCGTCATGGATGGTGTCTTCTCGTGGCACACGTGTGATATTTTCCTTAACAAAGTATACCGATGATGGTGATCCCGGATAACTTCTTGAAATCACAATTTAATGGACTTCACGAATAGTGAACAAGATCCATAGTCGACAAAAACACGTGCTCATTGGATTCGATGAACGTTTTTTGAGATCGTACGAGGACGAACGACTTCCAACTTCGCGACTTAAATGAATTTCGCGGCACACGATTAGAACACCAGACTGCCCATGATTTTCCGTAAGACCACTGTGTTAACTCGAACTGAGTTTCGAATAGCGTCGTATATCTCCATTGAATATTTAGCCAACCGATCGGTGCGAATTCCAAATTGCAACTTGAACGAATTTCGCGGTCGCGTGGTAATCGCGTGTTCCCTTCTCCACGCAGTGATACCAACGTCGCTTCTTCAAAAACCCTAGTGCGTCGCTTAATACTTTCCTCTATCTCTTCTTTTTCTTTTCTTTCTTCTACTTCTCTCTCTAGGCTCTCTTACATGAAATACTGGACTGGTCTCTATGCTCTCATAATACGCAATAATAACGCATCACTACAAACTGTAGTATTGATTGTAGGAAGAACGAAAATATCATTTTGAATATTTACGATTTTTACCTGTTCTTTTTGGACTTTTACAAGCTTCGCAAAGAATTGAAAAACTGCGATATTTTACTAAGAACAGCCAACACTAAGGTCATAACTTGCATAAACCGCATGGGTAGAATGCGTTAAATGGACGAAAGAAATTAGCAATTACCTTCTCTAAATCTTATTGAAAAATCAGGTGTGCTGGCTGCGTCAAATCCTTCTAGTCCGAACATGCAAACTGATCACTATATTTTAATATTCCATGAACGCTGGTGTTTCGTCCAAAACCCGCTTACGGACTCATCAGTGGGGCTGATATGAGAGCGGGTCCTGCCCCAGACACCAATCACTAATGTTGGATAAATATAAGGTTATTAATACGTAAACATTATGATCCAATGCGCTTTACAATGAGCTTACCTCTGAACACAACCTGCAGTAGCCATCCGGGAAATAGATATGACACACGTATCGCTGACCATTGTTTTGACAGGTGCCACGCAACTGAGGATAAAACGAACTGGCCTCGTAAGATTCTTCTAAGGAACTGACTGAACTGCGAATACTAGCGAGACGATACACATCTGTATCCACCCACCATGATATCTCTAGGAGAGGAGCGAGTCGGCTCTTTGCTTTTCGGGTGGCTATGGAGGCCTAGTGGGCCTCTTAGGTCTCCCCCCGCTCCCTGTCCTCCATTTGTCCAGGGTTTTATTGTTCGTCCTACTTCTAGTCTCGTCTCATAAAGTAATACATACATTTTTTTTTGTTTTACGTCGACTTTTGTGAACCCACATGGGACTAAATGGCGACGGGACCTACAGTTTATGAAGGTGGAATTCGAACCACCTGAGCTTTGGCGTTATTAGACACTTATAAACAAGTACAGAGGTGTCCCAATGACAGATTGCAGAGGCCGAGCTCGAATCAGGGTTTTCTAATTACGAAGCCGAGTTCGAAGTATACATTTCTTAACTATGAACAAATGGTCAATTGTTATGTAAGAAATAAAATGCTAATATTAAAATGACTCGGCAGCTGCGCAAATTCATAAATGAGTCATTCCATGTCAACAAAATCAAAGTTGTGGTCGATGTCGCGGAATTCAACGAAAATGAAATATTTGATAGGTATAGATGTGGAAAATAACGTGGTAAAATATTTTTACAAAATTTTTAAAATGGCGGCCGTGAGGTCATATTCATTGAATTTCTTTAAATTACGATACCTATTTTTCTAATTATCGCATTTAAATGGGATTATGCGCATTTTGTTCACAAGAATGCGCACTTTTATCTAAAAATAAGACAATTTTTTTTCTTCTTAATTTGACCAAAAAACGGTCCAAAAAAAATGTTGAACTTAAATTTTTGAACAAACGCATATTTTCGACATCTCATTTTGTAGAAAAACATTTCAGCTTTCATTCCAAAAAAAAATAGATGGAGACTCTTTTCGTTTTCGAGATATGATTTTTTAAAGAGCGCGACTCCGGCTTTCACCGGTGCGCTGAGCCGCTCGGATGAGCAGTTCGGAGCGCTATCACTATTCCTCCCATTACACATTAGATATTGGTTATTTATATACCGTTCAGTTTTTAAACAATACGGGACGTTAAATTCCTTCTCAATATGTCGAGCTTTCCATGATTTTGGTACCATGGTTAAAAGTGTTACTTTCTCTGAATTACGATTCGCTAATGCTATTTTTACCACATTTTTATTAACTCGTATTGTTATCTGTCTGTCTGTTTGACCGGTGCAAATTTTCTTTTAATTCATCAACTATGACTTGTATACCATCATCAGCAGAACATACTTTTGTAAAAACTTTTCTTAACTCGCGATCAAGACTCGGTTTTATTTCAATTATTTTACTCTTTTCGGCAGCTTCTGACCTGCGATCTTTCCAACTTGAAATAGGAGAAACATGTAAAAGTTCGAGGATTTTATTTAAATTTGTTAGAGCAGCTTCATCACTAATTATTTTATCCATACTATTTCTTCCTCCATTTTTATCTCCCATATTTCATTCTCAGTCTCATGAGACTGAGTAGAATTTTCAGAATCCTGAGATATTTCGGGCCTTGACGAAGTATCATCGATCGGAACGCTCAAAAGTTTAGATGATGTCATTAATCAACACGAATTATAAATTACTTTGCCTAACCATATATCAGATTTTAAATTAAGCCAATTACATAACTCGTGAGTAATATGACGAAATTCTTTATTCTAAAGTATTGACTCATGACCCTTTTTCTTGAAAGGATCGCAGCAATGAATCAGAGAAGCCATAGTAATTGAGGCTCAGGGAAGAAGAACCGGTTAAGCGCTTTCGCTTTCGCTCCCTTCGCTCGCTCAGAAACTTCGACCCAGTAGAGAGTCGGCTATTCCTTAATACTGGTTTGTTTACTAACAGCTTTCAATTATATTATAAAATTATATTGATATTTGGGGGTCCAATCATATTTACGTCAAAGTGGCTTCGATAGATATGTTTCAACAATATAGTGTTTCTTATATGTATGAAAATTGAAAATGAGCATTTTCAAAACTTCGACCCCGACAACAGGCCAGCCAAAGTATTAATAAATAAAAGTTGCAAAACAATTACTTCAAGCACTTTCATTATAATAGACTATTCGATGCATATTACATGTTTACAGTGTTTTACTAATTACAGGCTGTATCATTATGATCTTATATACAGGGTGGCCGATTTATCTGAAGACATCGAAATATCTCGAGAATTATGCACAGAATCAAAAAAGTTGTCGGATGAAAGTTGTTCGACACGAAGGGGGGCATCCAGTGATAATTTAATTTACCCCCTCCCCCATCCCCTGGGGGTGGAGTGGGGGCAAAAACAATAAAACTTAAATAGGAACCCCCAGTTTTTATTGCAGATTTGGATTCTCCGGAAAAAAGTACACGAATTTGACCTAGGAGCTATTGCATTTTGGTTCACAGGTGGCGCTGTAATCGATAAAAATCCAAATTTATCTGAAGACATTGAAATATCTCGAGAACTATGCACCGAATCAAAAAAGTTGTCGGATGAAAGGTGTTCGACACGAAGGGGGGCATCCAGGGGGCAAATAGGGACAATTTGATCCCTTTATGAAAATTTAATATTAAAAATTCTAATATTAGAATTTTTAATATTAGAATTTAGTAATATCAATTGCGAAAATTGTTATTCTGAATATGAAATTTTAATAATGTCCATTCGAAAAATTAAGATTATGAATAAATAATTGATATTCTTCATATTAAAAATCAAAACTGATTACATAAAAATTGTGCATACAATATGGAAGCAATTTTATAAATAAGTTTTGTACCTTCAATAAAAGTACATTTTAGGTTTTAAATTTATTATTTAATAAAAAAAAAGAGGACATCACGCAATCCATTAAAAAACGCGTCATGTCCCTTCACTCAGCTCATTCATTCTCTCTCTGTATGTTTTTTCCGAAATGAGAATATATAAGCTGAGCATTGACGGTCAAACCAGCTTCTATTAAACAAAACGAAACTCTTACTTCATTTGGGGATTTCGTCGCCATCTACCGGACCCCGAGAGAACTCACGTGGTTTCATACATATACATCGCTTGCATTTCGGCCATCACCGGCGCCGGTTCTGTTACATAACGCTAGAGGGCGACATAACTCGAAAATAAAGTAGCATATCATTTTATACATAAGTTGAGTCACACGTAACCAGTTCACCTACATTTTTCTCTACTTTCCTGAAGGGAAGTAAATGGATATCGCGACTTTCTAATCCCCATATTAAAATTTAGTATTCACGGTCTCTCAGTGTAAGACTGCTTTTGAAGTCCATTGTATTGGTAGTAATTCGGTCGGAGGTCACTTTGCTTTTAGAATAACAACTTTCCGTTTACGTGACTATTTTTTGTCTACCCTTCATTGCTTAAATCGAATTGCAAGTTAAAAATGAATCCTGCTACAGTTCCCGAAAAAATCGAAATGATTCTTATTTATGGTGAATGTAAGAGGAATATTGACGATGCGGTTGCGTTGTATGCTGAGCGTTTTCCAGATAATGCTCGCTCGCGTTCTTTTTCTTACAAAGTTGTGAATGCCTTTCACTCTGATGGCAGCGTACACATGAAAAAAAGGAAGCGAAGATTTATAGTTACAGGAGAAGCTAACGAAGTAGCTGTACTAGCAGCTATTCACCAAAATCCACATGTAAGCACACGACAATTACATCGCGATTCCGGCATTTCCAGAGACAGTATTCAAAGAATATTGCATCGTCATAAGTTTCACCCATATTACATTTCACTGCACCAGGAACTAGATGGCGATGATTTTCATAACCGCGTAGTGTTTTGTGAATGGGCATTTCAAAAAATGCAAACGAACCACAATTTCTTTGCTAATGTATTATTTTCAGATGAATCTACATTCACGAACCATGGTGGCGTCAATAGGCATAATATGCATTATTGGAGCGTAGAAAATCCCCATTGGTTACGACAAGTTAATCATCAACGTCCTTGGTCGGTGAACGTTTGGTGTGGAATCATAGGAAATAAACTCATTGGTCCTTATTTCATTGAAGGTAATTTGAATGGAACAAAATATCGAGATTTCCTAGAACAAGAAGTACCATTACTACTTGAGGATGTTGCTATGGACGTCCGACGGACAATGTGGTTTCAGCATGATGGTTGCCCAGCACATTTTTCAAGAGTAGCAAGGGAAATACTAGACCGTGATTACAATGGTAGGTGGATTGGTAGAGGTGGCCCCATTAATTGGCCTGCGAGGTCACCAGATCTAACATCTCCGGATTTCTTCCTATGGGGTTACCTAAAAGGTAAGGTTTATGAACAAGTACCAACGACTCGTGAAAACTTGGTGGAACGCATAAGAACTGCTTCTGCAGAAATTTCTGCAGATATGATTCTGTCATGTATGAAGTCATTTGAAGAAAGAATAAATAAATGCATTGAAGTGGAAGGTCAACATTTCGAAAACTTACTCAAGTAAGTGAACAGTGAGACAGTGAGAGGCAAGGGGACTCACGTAAAACAAGCACCCCAAAGGGAACAGAAAAATACTACATCCACGTCGTTGTTCCTGGGTAACGCTAAATGTATTTTTTCCCGGCTTTGTTAGAATGACCGTATTCCATATCCGCTACGCGGGCGAAAATTGTCAATATTGGAGAATCCAAATCTGCAATAAAAACTGGGGGTTCCTATTTAAGTTTTATTGTTTTTGCCCCCACTTCACCCCCAGGGGATGCGGGAGGGGGTAAATTTCATTATTACTGGATGCCCCCCTTCGTGTCGAACAACTTTCATCCGACAACTTTTTTGATTCTGTGCATAGTTCTCGAGATATTTCGATGTCTTCAGATAAATCGGCCACCCTGTATATAAGATCATAATGATACAGACTGTAATTAGTAAAATACTGTAAACATGTAATATGCATCGAATAGTCTATTACAATGAAAGTGCTTGAAGTAATTGTTTTGCAACTTTTATTTATTAATACTTCGGCTGGCCTGTTGTCGGGGTCGAAGTTTTGAAAATGCTCATTTTCAATTTTCATACATATAAGAAACACTATATTGTTGTAACATATCTATCGAAGCCACTTTGACGTAAATATGATTGGACCCCCAAATATCAATATAATTTTATAATATAATTGAAAGCTGTTAGTAAACAAACCAGTATTAAGGAATAGCCGACTCTCTACTGGGTCGAAGTTTCTGAGCGAGCGACGAAAATCTTCCTGTAACGTTTAGACTGCCGGCCTAGCGAATATATGCGCCAGTTAATAATTGGTAGTTTTGATAGTCAAAATGACAGATATTCGTTTCCCCATCAGTAATATTTTATTGTATAATAATGTGTATATCAAATTAATCATATTTTATGCCATTAAATATGAAAACCATCCTTAATAGGGGGTGATATGTTGAGAGAAATCGATCTATTAATAAAAAACTTATTAGTAATAATTTTTTAAGTTTTGGTAAATTTTCTTTACGAAAGGGTTGAAACATCCTGATATATTATTGAATTAAGAAAAATACAAAAATCACCCCTACCAATTAAAAAGAACAATAAAAAGGAACCACAATATGCGAATTCATCAATTTAATACGTATTATTTGCGGCGCTCATAATTTCTGTTAATGAATGATTGATCGATGGAATCACAGACATCAAAAAACATTAAAAAACATTAAAAACTTATTAGATATGTGCTCCACGATAATGTAAAATTTTTTATGGTTGCACGAATTTTATTATTTATTTCAACTTTATCTTGACATAGATGTATAACGAGTACATATTCGTAATATGGCTAGATTTCTACATTTTTATCTCAGGAATAATAAGCATTTATTATTTCGTTGGGTTATTAACGGCCGCAAGCATGAAACGGCAAAATATCAATAAAATGTGAATTTCACAAAAAGTTATTTCATGTCAAACGAATACTGAAATCTTATAATAAACTTTGCGCACATAACTGTGCCTTATAATACTGTTTTCTAGTATGTGCAGTTACAAGTTGAACGTCAGATCAATGCCTTAAACCCGGGGCCGTGTGTTTAGCAAAAGAGAGATTTTGAAAAATATTTAATTATTTCATTTACATTTTCCAAGTTTTTAAAATTTTGACTGCATCTTGCTATTACATAAAAATGCTTTGGAATACGAAATAAGTATATTTTTTAAACATTCCTAAAGCCTTAATAATTATGGAATTATGGATATTTCACAAAAATGAAAGGTTCTGTAGATTTGCCCATATGTATGCGCCAGCTACGACCTTTAATGCGTGTTTAGAGCTATGTAACCTTTGGATACATAAATTGTACCTGAAAAAAATCTGTTCGAACGACAAAAGTGCCGGTAGTCTAAACGTTAACATTGTCATTGATTTAATTACTAGACCCAGTCCATAGAACTGAACGACGTATTGAATTTGATAAATTTAATAGCCATTTTAAAAAAAAATTGTTCTCCTTAAACGTTTAATTTTGCCATATTTTCCCCAAATTTGTGAATCGAACACTATTTCATAATTTTTAAAGATATTTTATTTATATGACAAGATATGCTGGTATACCGAAAGTCCGCGGACGGCTGTATAACTTTCGCCACAATTAAAATTTAAGAAAACTCCCAAAAACGTGAAACAATTTTCCAAAAAATGTATTTTTTGAAAGGGACTACAACTCCCCAACCCCAAGGTCGACGTGGGCATGACGGGGGGGGGGGGGTGGATGAAATCTTGAATGGCAACATTATTTAGCATAAATGTAATGTCATCTTAAAATAGAACTTTTCGATACAAGTGCGTATGCGAGCGGCTTTTCCGTGCGTAAACAATATTTCGGCACACGCGTGTATGTGTAAAGTTCTTTACACATACGCACTTGTATCGAAAAGTACTATTTTGTAATTGTGTGCGTGCGTAAACCTCGTGCGTAAAGTACTTTTGATGCCTGTTTATCGTGCGTAAAGTTCACTTTTATGCATTCCCGACTACAAGATTCGTAAAGTTGTACTTTACGCACTCAACCAGGCATCAAAACTTTACGCACTCTCTTTACGCACCCAATTATAAAAACTGGGATACCTAAAATGGGTGTAAAGTATAACTGTTACGCATCGGTCGGGAATTTTACAAATCACTCGGTGCCTTCGGCGCCTCGCATGTATATTCCCGCCCGGTGCGTAAAAGTACGCTTTACACCCTTGTTAGGTAATATACTATTTCCATATTTATGTGCCCAATATAAGCAAGTCCTTATCTCCTAAAATAGAAGAAACGCTGCAGATTGTGCGTACTGTATAATGACATAAAGCTATTCGGTAATTTATATCAATTATTGATGATAGGGGAGACGGGGGATGTACCGCTCAGTGGGTAATTCCGCTCATTCATGCGTCTCAACCTGTCGTTCAGTTAAAATTATTTTTTATATTTTTTTACTAAAGAACTTTATGTCAAAATCTATTTTCAACAAACAATTTCCATCGTTTATTGCTAAAAGTTGATTAAAAAAAATTAGAAAATTTTGTAACGTAGTTGACAAAAATGCGATAAGAATTGGGAAAATGGGAAAAAACATGAAAAAATAGTCTCGTAGTACTGTTAATTATCAAATGGTATTTGGTAAACTACTAAAAATAACAGTGATTTATAATTATTCATTATTTTTCAACGCGGCGCGTTTGTGGGTAACACCGCTCAGAAAGTTTGATATATTTTACATATTGTTGATCAAATAAATGGACAGAAGGTACTAAAATAATGGACATCTAAAATGGAACTTCTTATAGTTAATCATATACATTGAATGTAAACAAGTGAGTTAACAACAAATTGATTTATAAGGACAAAAAGGACAAAGGACAGGAAATTTTCCCCCGCGTTAATGACGAATATGTCTGTTTGCGGGTCGGCTCTCGGGTGGAGAGGTACAGGACAGAGACAGACAGTACAAGACAGAACTATAGACACACACAACACCCACCCAGAGCCAGTCCCCCCTACCCCAATATCGGTACCAACAGCAGATTCGACGGTCTGTGCCTTAGCGAGTACGACGCGGGGCTTATCCCCTCTTTATCCGAGATAAGACCCACGACGTACCGACCGCGGATAAGACGCTGACGGTACCGATAACTGCCGACGGGGGTCGGCAGCGTTCCCAAATTCGTACCTTCGCCCAGCAAAGTTCCCCGGTTATTCCACACTGGACATAAGCAGAGAAAATTGCAGGACGGGGATTCGAACTCGGGCCCTTCGCGACGTTCAGTTCGGGCGGACTAAGACTGACGCCTTCGCCCGCACGACCATCACGCCGAATAAATTGATTTATAATATCATCGAATTTCATAGGTTAGGTACACTCATTATTTATGAATCATTAATTTGAAAATATTCTTCTTTACAATTTTCATTGCCTTATACCCACATTTCTTCATTTCATTTTCATTACATCTTCATTACATTGTTTCAAAATGAATAAGATTAAGTTTAATAACTTAAATTTAATGAGCGGTATTATGTACATTGACAGGAGATCCTGTTGGATCGTTCATATTTATTAAATTCTGTAATTCAATACGTTTAGCGTTAGTAAAAATTCAGATCTTTTTGTATATTACTGTTGGGGCTTTATAGAATCGATTTCAATCGTAAACAAATCTGAAATTATTTATGCATTTACTAAAAGCAGTACTTTCCTAACGTGAGCGGTACACCCAAGGCCTCCCCTATCTGTATATTTGAGCGTCTTTCAATTTACTCGACGTAAATTTTGAGGATAACGTTGGATTCAATCTACTTTCTTTGCAATTGTTCCAGACAACTGCAACATTGTTTATGCATTCGCAATTTATGTTTTTTACATGTTCCTCCAAATTATTTGAAATCCGCTTTTTTCAAACGACCGCAAAAAAGGGACCAAATCATAGTGATTTGGAAATAATTCACTCAAACAAAAATTAAAAAGTTTGGACGTAATCTGTAACCTGCTCTCATTATACAAATTCATTAGTCAAAATCTACTGAGATTAGTAGTAGTAATCTGTCTAATAAATATATCTTTTATATATATAAATTTGCTTTCTATGTATTTGTTACTTATTTTTTATATAAATATTTATTTATACAAATAAAACTAGCGTTGGCATGGTGCCTCGCTCGCTTCGCTCGCTCAGAAACTTCGACCCCGTAGAGAGTCGGCTATTCCTTAATACTCGTTTATTTACTAACAGCTTTCAATTATATTATAAAATTATATTGATATTTGGGGGTCCAATCATATTTAGGTCCAGGTGGCCTCGATAGATATGTTACAACAATATAGTGTTTCTTATATGTATGAAAATTGAAAATGAGCATTTTCAAAACTTCGACCCCGACAACAGGCCAGCCGAAGTATTAATAAATGAATGTTGCAAAACACTTACATCAAGCACTTGTATTGTAATAGATTATTCAATGCATATTAAATGTTTACAGTGTTTTACTCAATACTGTCTGTATCATTACGATCTTATATATACAATATATATACATATATATGTATATATACATATATATACATATAATTCGTCAAAGATATCTTGAAAGTGTCGAAAAGATCTCTGACGGATATCTTTTAGATACTATAAGACATCTTTATGATATATCGAAATAGTTATTTTCGTATCAAGGGCGTAAAAGAACTTATGCGCCCATAGGTGATCACCGCGCCCGAGGGGCTGGCGAAGACTATTCTTGGGGGTAGGGGGTCGAAACGTCGACATTTGATGAAAAACTATAGGGTAATTTTTTTGCCGAGGTGACCAAATTCAATACTTTTTCAGACAATAGTCATAAGCATTTTAAACCAGATTTTATGGCATTGTCGTTAACTTTAGGCAGAACCTAAATGTCAACCTTTTTTTGTAGAGAATTTCATGCTCTATCTTTTTTGTTTGAAACATTTTTTATTAAAATTTGTATTTTTCAAAATAAATGCAAAAAACTACGAAGAAACTTAATTGGAGCTAATTTCTTTTAGTAATGGACGGATGGATCTGCGCCAAAATCTAATCAGATCTAAGTTATGCCAAGACGCGTACTTTAAAAAAAAATTTAAGTCAATACGCTTATCCGTTCGCGAGTTATCGCGAGACAAAAAAACGGGACGTACAAATTTTGTTATTGTTGATTTGGGTTCTTTAGGGTCTGAAACGTCGACATTTGATGAAAAACTATAGGATAATTTTTATGCCCGAAGTGACCAAATTCAATACTTCGTCCAGACTTAGTCTTGGTCGAAGTAATATCTTAAAAAATTAAGAAATATTATTTGATTCACGAATTTTTGGCGAAATATAGCAAAATTAAACGTTTTAACGATAAAAAATTTTTTTTTCAAAAATGGCTATTAAAAATCCCTAAATTAATTAATAATTTTAAACAAAATTTTACAGTTTTTATTGTATTACCATTGAATTCCTCCACTGAAAAACAAAAGGTAGCTCTACCGCTTCTTGACGAGTACCATCATCGGCCTTCGAATTCGGGGCGGCAGCGCTTCCAAATTGGTCGGACAGCCGATCCAAATCACCGATACGGTTACATAAGGATTGGGCGTTCGCGCTACTTAAACATATAACTAATACGCATTAATACAAACGGTTAATCAATTGTATGCAGTTTTCGGACAGAATTTGACTGTGATTTTAATATAAATGTTTTAATATAAATTCTACATTGCAGTAGGGTACTGTATTTTGCAAACGATAATATAAATATACTTACAATTTACGAAATGTATATCGTGTACTCTTTGTTAAGTAAGCAGAGAGGCAGATGGAGGGTGTAAGAATTTCAAATCACGTTGAAAATAAATAAATTTTCCTTGAAAATTATTACTCGGGTTTTTTTAAGAGATGATTTCGGTTTTTTATGACAAATATGTACATGTTCATACAAACAATGCAGGTTAATGAAGGGGGTTAAAATTTAAGAATCACATTGAACATGTCCATGTTTCCACAGCAGAATATTGTTCACATAAACAGAAATGAAGCGTACTTTGAAAAGGTACGGTATAAGACGACCCTTTTCGAAAGCCTGCAGTTCTACTTCACGCGGTAACTCTATAACGTGTATGTACCAAGTTCGTGCATAGACTATGCGAAGGGAAGAGTGTGCTCCCTTTCGGGACCGATAGCAGCACCAAACGGTCGGTAAAGTAGGCGTAACCCGTTAAAACCGGTAGTACTACCGACAGGTACGGTAGAGCTACCTATTGTTTTTCAGTGTCGTCAAGAATTAGTAATGAAATAATATATAAAACAACCCATGTACCATAATCTATATCGAAATAATTACTATCAATGGTGACAAAGTAAACTCCAGCTTCGCAAACGGCATTCCTAAATAGCTATTTTCGTATCATGGGCGTAAAAGTTGTACGCCCGCGGTGCGAACATAATTTTTTGTCATAGTAGGCGTAAAATCGTACTTTACGCCAAGTAGGCGTAAAGACGCACTTTACGCCCCCAAAAAGAGGCGTAAAGTCGAACTTTAGGCCTACTATGACGAAAAACTGTTTATATACATTTTAACGAACATTCATAGAAACTTCTAATGAAAGGTAGATATTATTTTAAAAAAAACGGTATCATTTACGAGATATCAATACGAAATTGGTTGATTAATGTTTGTTTTTGTAGCGCACGATGATGGTCAGGATTAAAGTATGACGACATGGTGGTAGGTTCACTGATACATTTATATCAGTGGTCAGATTCAAAGCAATATAGAAAGTAATTCGCAAGGTGTAGCATACCAGAGGGCGATAGTGTTGCATCTGCTACTTTTTTAATTTTCAAATTTTACCTTTAGATTCGTCATCGGCGGCCCAAAAAACCACACATACCGTGTTTCACGCATTTTTATTAATTATAAAATTGTATACCAGATACCTTATGGGCAATTCGACAACATTCCGATTCGGAATGTCATTCAGTTTTATCAACGACACTTGATTTTTTACGTTTAATCCGCTATTTGCTATTTTGTAATGCTAAATTCTAATTCGAAATCTGCAATCCCAACATTCACTAAAATCTAACATTCAAAGAAGTTATCGATATTCCGTATGAAATGCACCCGAAAGCTGTTCTTTTTTCATGTTCTTATATGAAATTGTAGTCCTTTTTTAAATTATGGAATCGACTGTTAATGCTACGGTATTGGCGAACAACTAATTTCGTGTTTATGGTATACATCTCTTGACATCAAAAAGTGTCCCTTGGTGAGCCATAAAATTGTACAATTATTTTTAAAGCACGTTTTTAAATTACGAGTACATTCGTGTACTTGTGTAGAAATATATAATTCTTCAGATTAATAAGTTGGGATAGTAAGATATTGCAAGTGCTCAACAATATTTCTGAATATTCTTGCAGTTCTTTCGAAATTTAATTAAGAATTAGAAGCTCGTATCCGCGTTATATTACTTTACGACTGGGTAGTTGGAATTTTATATTACCGTTGTCGGGAGAACAATGCGGGTTACCAAAAGTGGTATTTTGGTACGTATGAAGAAGAATTGTCATGCGAATTAACAACTCACTTGCAGAATTAAAATAACTGGAGTACGTACAACCCGCATTTTTAAAGAATTCATCGCAATTACGAGTAGCAAGTCGAAAATATTTCGGAACAAATATTTACTTGTAATGTGTATTATCAGTATTCAATTGGTTTTTCAAATATGGTAGGAAAGTATTTTCGGTAATAACATACGAATTTTAAATCCATGGTTCTATCAAATTCAGTATTTGAAACGTGTGCTAAATAATCTTCACGCTAATTGCTATTGGATTTCACAAAATCAACCAAAAGTGTCTCGTGGTAAGCCATAAAATTGAAAGACTATTTATTTAAAGCAATTAAATTACAAGTACATTCTTCTACATGTGGGCAAATGTATATAATACTTACAATTGTTGCGTTCCGTGGCTGTTTATATATATCCATCGCGTCTTTTAATTAAAGTTAATTCACTTAAAAATCTCCTAAGCTTTTCACACATGAAGGTATTAATAATATTTAAAAAAACGTTAAGCGTATGCACGGCATTTTAATGACACATTTTCAAACCCGTGTTATAGACAAGTATAAGAAAAATAAGTCTTTAGTTCTAAAAAACATTTCCATGATGTGACAATAAATAAAATATTATCTTGTAAAATTATTCTATGTTTCGTAATTATACGCTACTCAACGCATTTTAAATTTCAATTATATATATACTTCAATGTAATCGATATAAAGATATGCTGTACCGAAGTGAACAGAATAGTGGATAATGCAAATATTTTTTAAAAGTTGTCCGAATTCTAGATTTGCCACATACGTCATCGATATACAAAACAACTTATTTTACATACAGATATACATGCTGCTATTGAAATCAGAGTAATGTTAACATATGTGAATGAAATGTCGCATTGTCTTAATCTAAATCTTAATCTTGTCTTCCCCCGGTATATGGGCAAATCCACAGAACTTTTAAACTTAGGTGTAAGTGAAGACATGCTAGTTTATATTTGTATTGAAACATATGTACGGGGTAAAACAAGTATAATAGTCGTAAATATAGATACCGATGAAGTATTAGTCTCATAGCAGCGAATTTGAAACGATTTCAGGAAGGCTAATGAAGAAAAATTGACAAGTTTGACTTGTAAGTTGCCTAAACTTTTCTAATCTTAACAGTTTTTCTGTGACGCCGTAATAGTTATCGAACTAAATCCAATTGAATTAGCTTCCTGTATCAATTATACAATCTCACCTGCCAGAAAATCGATGTGCTACTTCCCAGACGGTAGTTATGATACGGTTAAAATGTGTAAGAACATAATTGAGTTTTTTTAATTTTGGCAAAGTTAACTGTTTTAACAACACGCCGTCTTTCTAAATTCAAAGCTATGAACATACCTTTATAGTTAACGTGAAAACGAAAATTTTGAGACGTGGTAGAAGTGTGTGCTGCAAGTATTCATCAAATGACAGCACTTCAAATATAGGTTGTCGAAACGTAACTCGTGTGTGCGTGTGTGTGTGTGTGCGTGTGCGTGTGCGTGTGCGTGTGCGTGTGTGTGTGTGCGCGCGCGCGCGCGCGCGTGTGTGTGTGCGTGAGTGGGCGCGGGGGTGTAGGTGTGTTTGTGTGTTTGTGAGTTAGATAAGCAAACTAATGTTTGTGAGCAGGTTGGTGAAAGTATTGTAATAAATAAAATGAAAAAATATAAATCTAAAAATGTTAAATACCAAAAAATAGGTTAAATAAAGTATTCTTATATTATAACTGGAATTGTATTAATATTGACTTTGGTAATTTTGACCTTTTGCAACTTTGAGTTTGGCAATTTTAGCATTTGGTAATTTTGATTTTGGTAATTTTGCCCTTTCGCAATTTTCAGTTTAGCAATTTTAGCATTTGGTAATTTTGACATTAGTAATTTTGATATTTAGGAACTTTACATTTAACAGATCTACTTTTTAGTAAATTCAATATTTTGGTAGAATGCATACTGTGGAACCAATCCGCTTGTATTTGGGAATTTGCAAATTGGTAACTTTGGTTATTAGAAACATTGCCTTTAGGCATTTTGGTATTTGGTAATTTTGATTTTGGTAAGTTTAACATTATGAAAGATTGGTTTTAGTAATTTTTTTAATTGGGATATTTTGATATTGGGGTTATTGAGTATTGGTATATATGAATTTGGGTATATTAAATTTTAGGTATTTTGGCTCTCAGGAATTATGACCTTTAGGGATTTTAACCCCCACCCCACAACGTTAAAATATTAACGGATCAAACCATTACTGATTTAACTTATTTTGAATTATTTGGTCTAGATGCGATGAAATAAATAACGTCAACTTTTTCAGGATACAAATATTCTTTATTTAAAAATATATGAGATATTCATAATATAATTTTCAATTTATTAATTGACAAATATTCTAATCAAATTCTACCCGGGTATAACAACGAGATTCGTCTGCAACGAGACGGATGCAGCCGTAAGAAAAAGTCTTTTCTACTAATGAACAGATTGCATCGGTTGCAACGAAACTGGTTCATCAGGTGACGACGAGACTTTAGGTGTCGTTGATAATGAATGTTCTTTTTAAAAAGAAGACGACATTCTTCACATTTCAACGGTTGTGGTTTTTTGAAAATCTCGGTCTCTGCTGAAGTGAAATCGTCGTCAAAACATATATCCTCCCAATCATCATGCACAATTTCCACGGGTCTATTAGGTTCGAAGGGTGACCGTGTATCAAAGATAAACCCCTCCAAGTTTATCCATTCCTCGTTATTTGCATCACTAACTTCCTCGTGCAATTTTGGCGATTTGCTGCTATTCTCAATATTTGATTGCGTATTGGATTCCAGTGAATTCTTCTCTTCTCCGACTACAGATGGAGAATCATTGGATGTTGCTGTAGCAATAGCATCATCACCGATGACATCTAGAACATTATCCAGCAAATCGACTTCGATGTCCTCGTTATTTGCATCACGAACTTCCTCGAGCAATTTTGGCGATTTGCTGCTATTCTCAATATTTGATTGCCTATTGGATTCCAGTGAATTCTTCTCTTCTCCGACTCCAGATGGAGAATCATTGGATGTTGCTGCAGCAATAGCATCATCACCGATGACATCTAGAACATTATCCAGCAAATCGACTTCGATGTCCTCGTTATTTGCATCACGAACTTCCTCGAGCAATTTTGGCGATTTGCTGCTATTCTCAATATTTGATTGCCTATTGGATTCCAGTGAATTCTTCTCTTCTCCGACTCCAGATGGAGAATCATTGGATGTTGCTGCAGCAATAGCATCATCACCGATGACATCTAAAATATCATCCAGCAAATCGACGTCGATGTCGTCGTTATTTGCATCACTAACTTCCTCGTGCAATTTTGGCGATTTGCTGCTATTCTCAAGTTTGCATTGCGTGTTGGATTCCAGTGAATTCTTCTCTTCTCCGACTCCAGATGGAGAATCATTGGATGTTGCTGTAGCAATTGCATCATCACCGATGACATCTAAAATATCATCCAGCAAATCGACGTCGATGTCTATCGTATTTTCACAATTGCCGATATTTTGCGCATCCATCATGGTCGTTTCGGAAATAATATCTATACAAAAAGAAATCATTGGGATAAGTGTTTATAATCCTTAAAATACCATACACATATACATGAAAAATTCTTTTACTTATACGAAAAATTAGAGCTGGACACAAGATGATATTAATAGTATATTACGATACTTACCAGACATTATTTTAGTTTTTTCAACTGGTGCAAATGATGTTTGAACTCTTGACACCTGACAACTCGTCCTTGCTGAATGTTTTCAATAATTCGGAAAACGTAATCCTGCCAAAGAAATCTGGAAATTATGAATTTTCGGCGAGTCGTTGATGTGTCTCTTTCTAGGTTGAAGGAAATCACTTGTCACTTGGCAGAGAAAATTGTTGAAATGTCTCTTCAAACTATCGGGAGCGGAAACACTGCGTTGATTGCGGAAAGAGATCAAATGACTGAACCTTACGGAGCAACTGAGAAACTGAGAATGACCGGACCTTTAGCCAAAAACTAGACTAGACTTTCAGGTAAGGACTGTGGTCATTAAGGGACTAAGCACATTCGTCTTATCTACATCCAATACTTAGAAATAACCAATGACGAAAGCCTGCATGTACACAGGTACTTAACTATGGCATCCACAGTAATAAATACCGGCTGAACCGAACCCAGGAATTGGAAAATTTGAATGGCTAAATCCGTATAACAGACATGTTTGCTATCAGATGTGTATGCTAACCTACTGCAATAACCTCAAAGCCCTGATTTCGTGCTGACTTCATACATTCATACCGGTTTGTAAGAGTTTTAAAAAAACTTATACAATTTAATTATATAGATTTGTTATATTAGATGAACATTGAGAATACAACAGGAAAATTTGATTTTCCACAAACCTAATGTGACTAAGGTCCAGATGTGACCCTCGAACTCCCATGATCGCTGTTAGTATTTCAGATAACACTCCTGCATCTTATTGCATCATGCTAGCTTACTTTCTCATATAATATGCCAAACCTACACAGAAATATATTCGTATTCAGCGACCACAAAAACCGCCAAAGTAGCTATTTTCATGTGGATTTGTCAACATGTCCAATGTTTCATCCGCCATATTGAATGCGCCACTTTGAATTTTTAGAACATGACACCAGATTCGTATTCAAAGACCTCAAAAACAATAAATGCTCAACAATTTGCAATACTGTAAGTAGCGCTTTATGGTTTACGACTGAAAAGAATACAATAAAGTGCCTTAAAATCTACTAGTAGAATAAAACGCTAGTATACGTACTGTATTGAAGCTACACCATACAATAAACTTACACTGAAAAAAGTGGGAAGTAAAATTACATTTCAGTAATGTAATTATTTACAACGATTTTCGTGGTCAAATTACACATTTGTTGTAGTTCTCCAGCGATTTCTGAAGGTGTTTTACCATAAATAAAGTAATATTACAATAAAACTGTAATTTTACAACAAAAATCATAGGACACAAAAATACCAGTGATAATTATGGTAATTTTCCATCAGAAACTGTAAAAAATTTTACATTGTTTGTGTAATTTTCCTGAGAAAATCACTGTATATTTACAAGCTCCACGGAAATTTTACACCGCTTTTCAAAGAAATTTTACATTGAACAGGTTATACTTTACCAGGTTTCGGTAACTTTCCTGCGATTATCAGTGGTATTTTTGTGTCCTACGATTTTCGTGGTAAACTTACATCAACACTTTTTACAGTGTATGCTAATGAACGTATACATCTATATTTCGTATGCGTCGCGTATACGTTTTGTGATCGTTCGTCGTATAGAACGTCGAGCATGATAGTTGTATACAAGTGCGTATACGAGGCGAATAGAGCACATGCCACGAATCATCTAGTACCAACTGCTACAAAGGATAACACTTGTTGAATACGTATGTCAAATACTTGTTTCATAATTGTTTTTCATAAACAACAAATTTCATAATTGTGACATTTATGAACATACGGAAGTTTATTTGAGCCAATAATTTTAAATCCCATTTTTTACGACTTTTCGAAGACTTAGATGTAGAGTGAGTATTGAACCTTTTATCAATTTCAATATTATTTTGTATTTTATCAGGTATTCTACGATACTTTTTTCTTTAAAATATCTTCTGCATAAACATATAATTGTCTTATTTATCATTTCCTATACCATTTTATACGTATATTAATTCTGGACGTTTTAAGAGCATGGTCTAAAACGAAGAATATCTCATTTCATGATTTAAAAGACAAAACAAACGGACACAAATTCATTTATTGTTGAATTGGGCTCCTTAGGGTCTGAAACGTCGACATTTGATGAAAAACTATAGGTTAATTTTTATGCCTGAAGTGACCAAATTCAATACTTCGTCCAGATCAAAAAATAGTGGATAATATTAACAAATAGTGTAATGATAACAAATTATTAAACAGTAAGTAATCTTTCCTCAATTTTATAGAATATTCATATTTCGGTCTTCACCATTTAGCGACAAATACTTTTTTTCTGAACAAAATATTATTTATATAATTTTCACATTAAATAATCAATTACGTGCAAAATTCATTCGTTTTGTTACATTCAAACACATATTTTTAAAAATAATATGAGTTTTTGTTTCTGTTTTGTTAAAAAGTAAAATAAAACGATTTGTGACGTTTTTTAGCTGGATTAGAAACAAAAATATACTTATATTAATGTATTTTGGGAAATAACAAATTTTAAAAGCGTAGTATTCTAATAAATAACACATTAACCAGTTTATTTACATCTATACTGCTTACTGATAGCTTAAAAACCCGACATAGGAAATATTAAAACCTGCCTTTTGAAGATCGATTTGATGTTTTCACTTAGTCCTATAGAGTGTTTACATTTGTAGTATTTGCACTGTATGGAATATGAAGAGTCGGAATTTTGGTACCCTCTATAATCTGTTTGCATAAACTAACACGTTACTTTTATTCATTTCTGAATAACACCTATGTAAATAAAAATAAAAATTTCTGTACTGAAGACGCAGAGAAACACAAGTGTGAATGGAACTGTAAATAAAAAGGAAATTAATATTCCTGTGATTTAAGTGATTGTTTGTAAAGTGGTTTAATATACGGGGCATTCCACACCAAATGTGCAACTTTTTTTTCATATTTTTTTCTTCTTATCTAACTAGTCTCTCATCTTTAGAACATAAAAATGAAGCACTTTGGATCATATATAATAATAAAATATCGTTTGTATGAAATATTATAAAACTCTTTGCATTAAATCAAAATTTCTACTCTAATTTTCATAAATGATTTAAGCTGCATAATATTAGTATAAAAAATTAATACAATACATGGTTTCTGTAGAATTTTTATCAAGCTTTCGTATAGAAGTATTTATTTTTATGAATTATTACAGAAAGGCATACAAAAATCGTTTCGATGTATGTAATTTAAATTTTACAATAGATCCACCGTTTTTAAAAATCTGAAAAAATTCAGAAAAAAACCTCTGTTTGGTACATTTCTAACAGCATAATAGACATCTTGGGCTGTGCCTATTTTATATGTTCATTATCGATTTGAATTTAATAGCAAAAAATTAAGGCCCCTCAATTGCATGTAAAGCTATACGATAAAGGGGCCTTCTTTCTCGAAAATTTAAATTTAATTAGCTCCATCAATTTTTATCGTAGCATAATTTTTTTTTATAGTTTTAAAGGCAATTTCATGCTCTACACGACATATTTATCCAAATTTATATATTTCTATTTCTTACTCACCATAACTTCAAAAAAGTGCCAGTAGTGTTGAAATGGTTATGTGCAATTCCCCAAGTTGGAAATTTTAGATTTTTTTAATATTACATTTTTTATTGTCATCCGTTATCTTAATTGGATATTTGTCTACGTGTTTTCTCACAAAAATATCCATCTTCGAAATGATCAGATTAGCTATGGGTTGCCGCCGCGTACCGCGAAACATAATTTTTTTTTATAGTTTTAAAGGAAATTTCATGCTCTACACGACTTATCTATCCAAATTTATATATTTTTATTTCTTACTCTCAATAACTTGCCTGTAATATTGAAATGGTTATGTGCAATTCCCCAAGTTGGCAGGCAACTTTCGCACGGTCGGGTTTACGTCTCTTCGGGGTATGCACGGATAGTGAACTTTTCCGCCGCTAGTTGCCGTCAGAGCGTTCGTGCATATTTTTGATTCTCTCTACAGAAATGGGTTTTTGGATAGTCAGAAGGAGGCTTGTCGGTATTCCCTGCCACGGTACCTTATTAGCTATTATAAACGACGTATATTCTGAAAGGTAAATAAAAGGTTAAAAAGTTATATACTCAGATTGATCATTATAAATTAAAATATAATATTGCTGTAAATTTGTATTTTATAGTAACTCACTGAATTCAGGTATAAATCTATAAAAGTATGCCTTCTCTCACAGATCGTTGTTGCAATCTTTTTATAAAGCGAAACATAGAAAATTTCCTTCTTCTGGTATTCGTTGTATTACTGCAAGACAAAGGGAATTATTACCAAATGTTAAGGAAGGTTCCATGCTTTGCTCCCCTTGTCGGAAGGAAATTGATAACATGTTGAAAAATCAATGTAAAGTATATGATCAAAATGTCCCTACTGAAATTCCAAAGTACATCCAGTGATTTTACTCAAGATTCTTCGTTTCCTGAATCTAATGATAAACGCAAAAATGATTCTGATTGTGGTTCTGATTATGATACCGATTTTCGTTCAAAAGAGGAAGAATCTTCGAAACATAATCAAAATTGTGAAGTACTGCAGAAATTACAAGCCAAATTTAAAAATCCAGGGACAACAAATGTTGAAAAATTTCAAATAATTACATTGGCACCTGACTCGTGGAGTATGAATTAAATAGCTACATTTTTTAATTATTCTCGACGACTTGTCCAAAATGCAAGACATGCGTTACAAGAATTTGGCATCAAAGCTGTCTTGTCCAAACCTTGCAGTACAAGGGCACGATCACTGGCTGCAGACACAGTGACAGATGTGACATCCTTTTACGAAAATGATGAAAATAGTCGTCTTTTACCGGGAATGAAGGATTACCTTTCAATTAAGCAGTCAGACGGTTCTCGCAAACATGTCCAAAAACATCTAGTCCTATGTAATTTAAAAGAACTGTACGGGCAGTTTAAAACTTCAAATCCAAATGTAAAAATTTGATTCTCTAAATTTGCACAATTACATCCTAAAAACTGCGTTCTTGTAGGTGCAAATGGAACACACGTAGTTTGCGTATGCGTTTATCACCAGAGCGTCAAATGATTGAACGTCATTAATGATCGATTGTAGTCGTATTTCTCAAATTACAGAGAATACGGAGAATCAATTATTAAGTTACAAGGAATGCCTTACTTTTATTACTTGCAGTGATCCTTCTTCAGATTGCTATTATAATAAATGCGTGAACTGTCCTGACATTGACGTCATTCAGAAGTGTTTGCTGGAACAATTTGATAAAGCGGGTATTGAACAAATAGAATATCAAGTTTGGAATAGTACCGATCGTGCTACGATGGCAACGCAAATACTTCCTGTAGACGAGTTTGTCAATGAATTTTGCACAAAATTGGTCGCTCTCTAAACTCATCACTATACAGCTAAACAACAGTCAACGTATTTAATTTGGAGAAAACAAAATTTGCTCGAGGGGGAACTCCTTGTACAATGTGATTTTTCGGAAAACTACGCTTTTGTTGTGCAAGATGCAGCCCATTAAATAGTAAGCCCAACTGCGCTACCTCCACGTGGAACATCTTGGGTAAAGATAAAGCCGGCAGCAGCTTAGCTAATCTGATAACTTCGAAGTTAGATATTTTTGTGAGAAAATACGTAGACAAATATCGAATTAAGATAACGGATGACAATAAAAAATTTAATATTAAAAAATCTAAAACTACCGACTTGGGGAATTGCACATAACCCTTTCAACACTACTGGCACTTTTTTGAAGTTATTGTGAGTAAGAAATAAAAATGTATACATTTGGATAAATAAGTCTTGTAGGGCATGAAATTCCCTTTAAAATTATAAAAAACATTTATTCTACGATCAAAATTGACGGAGATAATAACATTAACTTTTCGAGAAAGAAGACCCCTGTGTTGTATAGCTTTACATGCAATTGAGGGGCCTTCATTTTTTGTTATTAAATTCAAATCGATAATGAACATATATAATAGTCACAGCCCAAGATGTCTAAAATGCTGTTAGAAATGTACCAAACAGAGGTTTTTTTATGAATTTTTTCAGATTTTTAAAAACGTTGGATCTACACTTAGAAAAGTGTATTTTATCAGTTACTATCCGTTGGCTTTTAAAAAGTGTATTATAGCCATTAAAAGAAATATCATAACTAGTAAAATCCTCCGTCGTTCAGCATTTGTTTTTGACAGGTTATACAAAACTGTAATAAACTCTCCTATTTTAAAAGAATGTTTTATTATGACTAAAAGAAGGCATTAATATTTTAATTCGCTAGATAAATTTCCATAAACAAAAATTGCTTTTAGTTAAAGAGAAAAGGCTAAAATAAACTGACATATTGGTTAGAATAATATAAAATCTTGGTCTTTTAACGGGTAGTAGAAAGATAGCAATCCCTATGCGTAAAATACTATCTTTTACGGGGCAGAAGAATTCTAATACTGGGTAAAAAACACTTTTCTCAGTGTATTGTAAAATTTAAATTAAATTCTTCGAAACGAGATTTGTATGCCTTTCTGTAATAATTCATAAAAATGAATATTTTTATACGAAAGCTTGATCAAAATTCTACAGAAACCATGTATTGTATTAATTTTTTATACTAATATTTTGCAGCTTAAATCATTTATAAAAATTAAAGTCGAAATGTTTATTTGATGCAAAGAGTTCTATAATATTTCATACAAGCGATATTTTATTATTATATATGGTCCAAAGTGCTTCATTTTCATGTTCTAAAGATTAGATAAGAAAAAAAAAATATGAAATAAAGTTGCACGTTTGGAGTGGAATGCCCCATATAAATCATTGGGAAATTTTATATTTAAATTTAAAGTCACTGCAAAATATAATTTATAGGTGCATTTTATGTCTGTATATTCATACCGATATTTACCATACAATAGTGTGGAATATATTCTGTAGCTTCTTAATACTTTAAATGTATATGCAATAAGCTCTTTACTGTTGCATGTTTATGCTTCCTAGATTCGAAATTGACTTTATTCGTATTAGTAATATCAGTCTATTTTTTGATTAAAACATATATACGACAAAATCTTTGGCGTAATTTAAAATCGATTTATAATCATCCGAAAATCTAAATATATAAAAAGTAGGTAATTTAATTGATGAATAATAATTGTAATTATTAGTACAGTTCAAATTGCTGCTATGTTGCTGTAATGCTATTGCATTCCTGTTATTTCGTTACGAGATTAACTATTTAATTATGGACTATATCGATGTTAAATATTACAAATTTTTCTGCATGTGAAGCTCGTCAGGGAGTATGTAAAGATTAAGAATTTCTAGTTATATCAAAACAACATAAGACTATGATATTCGTCTTGTTTATTTTTTTTTCATACCAAGCAGATTGGTGTTACAGTTATAGCACTGTTCAATCGGTTGTATTGAAAAAATACACAAATAATGTAAATTTGTTGATAGGTAAAGATTTTCTTGTCGTATTATTTATTTTTAACTTTTATATTATGGCGTGTATGTTTTGGACAATGTGTTATAGAACATGTGGAGATACGGCTTACGGCTTAAATACAAGAAATAAATATTATTTTGTCACAATTGAAAAATATATCCGTATATTGTGGTATACATTTTGAAAATAATATTATATACTTTACTACGAAATTGTAAAATATCAAACATAAAATAAAATGTTGATCAAATTCTTCCCGGAAATCTTAGTGGACAATATTCCATTTAAGATTGTTTAATCCCAGCAGTATAGGGCCCCCGATAGCCAGACGTAAACACCCCCCACTCCTCCACCTTAAGGTAGGTATGGCGCCAGACGGAACGCGCGCCTTGGGATAGGTCAGGGGTTAATGACCTCATAAATAGATGATAATGGTTATTAATGGGTAATTAATGTCAAAACAAGCATTAAAAATGTCAATAAATAATGTTAATAGGGTAATTAATGTCAAATAAACATCAATTTATGACCGTAAATAACACCATGGCCGCCATGTGAGGTAGGCCAGTCGTCAGACGTAAACAAAAACGTACGGACAACCTTTGGCACGACGGTGAGGTAGGTCATGGTTCAGCGACCTGATACACGAGTGCTTCGTGGTTAATTGTTATATAAACAATTAATAAAGACGTTAATAAATATCGATTATTGGATAATTAAAGTCAGATGAGTGTTGATAATGATGATTAATTGATAGTTTGCGTATAAACAAATAATAAAGACGGTAATAAATAACGATAATGACCTTGCGATAAACATATAGATACGTGGGTTTCTTTGGCGAAGGGTTGAGTCCACACCCCACTTCCTCATTATTGTGTAATAATATTTACCTACACAACGCTCCACTGACCTTTATATGTATACATGTTGCGCATGTGTCACTTTACTTGCAGAATACAATAAAGTGCCTTAAAATCTACTAGTAGAATAAAACGCTAGTATACGTACTGTATTGAAGCTACACCATACAATAAACATACACCGAAAAAAGTGGGAAGTAAAATTACATTTCAGTAATGTAATTATTTACAACGATTTTCGTGGTCAAATTACACATTTGTTGTAGTTCTCCAGCGATTTCTGAAGGTGTTTTACCATAAATAAAGTAATATTACAATAAAACTGTAATTTTACAACAAGAATCATAGGACACAAAAATACCAGTGATAATTATGGTAATTTTCCATCAGAAACTGTAAAAAATTTTACATTGTTTGTGTAATTTTCCTGAGAAAATCACTGTACATTTACAAGCTCCACGGAAATTTTACACCGCTTTTCAAAGAAATTTTACATTGAACAGGTTATACTTTACCAGGTTTCGGTAACTTTCCTGCGATTATCAGTGGTATTTTTGTGTCCTACGATTTTCGTGGTAAACTTACATCAACACTTTTTACAGTGTATGCTAATGAACGTATACATCTATATTTCGTATGCGTCGCGTATACGTTTTGTGATCGTTCGTCGTATAGAACGTCGAGCATGATAGTTGTATACAAGTGCGTATACGAAGCGAATAGAGCACATGCCACGAATCATCTAGTACCAACTGCTACAAATAATAACACTTGTTGAATACGTATGTCAAATACTTGTTTCATAATTGTTTTTCATAAACAACAAATTTCATAATTGTGACAATTATGAACATACGGAAGTTTATTTGAGCCATTAATTTGAAAACCCATTTTTACGACTTTTGGAAAACTTAGATGAAGAGTGAGTATTGAACCTTTTATCAATTTCAATATTATTTTGTATTTTACAATGTGCTCTACGATACTTTTGTCTGTAAAATATCTTCTGCATAAACATATAATTTTCTTATTTATCATTTCCTGTACCATTTTATACGTATATTAATTCTGGACGTTTTATGAGCATGGTCTAAAATGAAGAATATCTCATTTCATTTTTTAAAAGACAGAACAAACGGACACAAATTTTTTTATTGTTGAATTGGGCTCCTTAGGGTCTGAAACGTCGACATTTAATGAAAAACTATAGGTTAATTTTTATGCCCGAAGTGACCAAATTCAATACTTCGTCCAGATCTAAAAATAGTGGATAATGTTAACAAATAGTGTAATGATAACAAATTATTAAACAATAAGTAATCTTTCCTCGATTTTATAGAATATTCATATTTTGGTCTTCACCATTTAGCGTCAAATACTTTTTTTCTGAACAAAATATTATTTATATAATTTTCACATTAAATAATCAATTTAGTGCAAAATTCATTTTAAATATTATGTAGAAAGTTTTTTTTTACGTTTTGTTACATTCAAACACTTTTTTTTAAAATAATATGAGTTTCTGTTTCTGTTTTGTTAAAAAGTAAAATAAAACGATTTGTGACGTTTTTTAGCTGGATTAGAAACAAAAATATATTTATATTAATGTAATTTGGAAAATATCAAATTTTGATAGCGCAGTATTATAATAAATAACACATTAACCAGTTTATTTATTTCTTTACTGCTTACTGATGGCTTAAAAACCCGACATAGGAAATATTATAACCTGCCTTTTTGAAGATCGATTTGATGTTTTCACTTTGTCCTATAGAGTGTTTAAATTTGTAGTGATTTGCCCTGTATGGAATTTGAAGAGTCGGAATTTTGGTACCCTCTATAATCTGTTTGCATAAACTTACACGTTACTTTTATTCATTTCTGAATAACACCTTTGTATATAAAAATAATAATTTCTGTACTGAAGAC
This sequence comes from Trichopria drosophilae, assembly GCA_030407085.1. Taxonomy (NCBI): domain Eukaryota; kingdom Metazoa; phylum Arthropoda; class Insecta; order Hymenoptera; family Diapriidae; genus Trichopria; species Trichopria drosophilae. The sequence goes on from CM059582.1 coordinate 198,187,561, forward strand.
GCAGAGAAACACAAGTGTGAATAAAGAATACTTTTTAAAGTATTCAAATCTGCATCAAAATAGTTTAAAACAAGTTGTAAAGATTTCAAGTTATAATAAAAATCGAATGTGGAACTGTAAATAAAAAGGAAATTAATATTTCTGTGATTTAAGTGATTGTTTGTAAAGTGGTTTAATATATGAGGCATTCCACACCAAATGTGCAACTTTTTTTTTCATATTTTTTTTTCTTATCTAACTCTTATCTTTAGAACATGAAAATGAAGCACTTTGGACCATATATAATAATAAAATATCGCTTGTATGAAATATTATAGAAGAACTCTTTGCATTAAATCAAAATTTCGACTTTAATTTTTATAAATGTTTTAAGCTGCAAAATACTTGTATAAAAGTTTAATACATCAATACATGGTTTCTGTAGAATTTTGATCAAGCTTTCGTATAAAAATATTTATTTTTATGAATTATTACAGAAAGGCATACAAAAATCGTTTCGAAATATTTAATTTAAATTTTACAATAGATCCCCCGTTTTTAAAAATCTGAAAAAATTCATAAAAAAACCTCTGTTTGGTACATTCCTAACACCATATTAGACATGTTGGGCTGTGACTATTTTATATGTTCATTATCGATTTGAATTTAATAGCAAAAAATGAAGGCCCCTCAATCGCATGTAAAGCTATACAACACAGGTGCCTTCTTTCTCGAAAACTTAAAGTTAATTATCTCCGTCAATTTTGATCGTAGCATACATTTTTTTTACAATTTTAAAGGAAATTTCATGCTCTACACGACTTATCTATCCAAATTTATATATTTTTATTTCTTACTCTCAATAACTTGCCTGTAATATTGAAATGGTTATGTGCAATTCCCCAAGTTGGAAGGCAACTTTCGCACGGTCGGGTTTACGTCTCTTCAGGGTATGCACGGATAGTGAACTTTTCCGCCGCTAGTTGCCGTCAGAGCATTCGTGCATATTTTTGGTTCTCTCTACAGAAATGGGTTTTTGGATAGTCAGAAGGAGGCTTGTCGGTATTCCCTGCCACGATACCTTATTAGCTATTATATACGACGTATATTCTGAAAGGTAAAAAAAAGGTTAAAAAGTTATATACTCAGATTGATCATTATAAATTAAAATATAATATTGCTGTAAATTTGTATTTTATAGTAATTCACTGAATTCAGGTATAAATCTATAAAAGTATGCCTTCTCTCACAGATCGTTGTTGCAATCTTTTTATAAAGCGAAACATAGAAAATTTCCTTCTTCTGGTATTCGTTGTATTACTGCAAGACAAAGGGAATTATCACCAAATGTTAAGGTAGGTTCCATGCTTTGATCCCCTTGTCGGAAGGAAATTGATAACATGTTGAAAAATCAATGTAAAGTATATGATCAAAATGTCCTTACTGAAATTCCAAAGTACATCCAGTGATTTTACTCAAGATTCTTCGTTTCCTGAATCTAATGATAAACGCAAAAATGATTCTGATTGTGGTTCTGATTATAATACCGATTTTCGTTTAAAAGAGGAAGAATCTTCGAAACATAATCAAAATTGTGAAGTACTGCAGAAATTACAGGCCAAATTTAAAAATCCAGGGACAACAAATGTTGAAAAATTTCAAATAATTACATTGGCACCTGACTCGTGGAGTATGAATTAAATAGCTACATTTTTTAATTATTCTCGACGACTTGTCCAAAATGCAAGACATGCGTTACAAGAATTTGGCATCAAAGCTGTCTTGTCCAAACCTTGCAGTACAAGGGCACGATCACTGGCTGCAGACACAGTGCCAGCTGTGACATCCTTTTACGAAAATGATGAAAATAGTCGTCTTTTACCGGGAATGAAGGATTACCTTTCAATTAAGCAGTCAGACGGTTCTCGCAAACATGTCCAAAAACATCTAGTCCTATGTAATTTAAAAGAACTGTACGGGCAGTTTAAAACTTCAAATCCAAATGTAAAAATTTGATTCTCTAAATTTGCACAATTACATCCTAAAAACTGCGTTCTTGTAGGTGCAAATGGAACACACGTAGTTTGCGTATGCGTTTATCACCAGAGCGTCAAATGATTGAACTTCATTAATGATCGATTGTAGTCGTATTTCTCAAATTACAGAGAATACGGAGAATCATTTATTAAGTTACAAGGAATGCCTTACTTTTATTACTTGCAGGGATCCTTCTTCAGATTGCTATTATAATAAATGCGTGAACTGTCCTGACATTGACGTCATGCAGAAGTTTTTGTTGGAACAATTTGATAAAGCGGGTATTGAACAAACAAATAGAATATCAAGTTTGGAATAGTACCGATCGTGCTACGATGGCAACGCAAATACTTCCTGTAGACGAGTTGGTCAATGATTTTTGCACAAAATTGGACGCTCTCTAAACTCATCACTATACAGCTAAACAACAGTCAACGTATTTAAAGTGGAGAAAACAAAATTTGCTCGTGGGGGAACTTCTTGTACAATGTGATTGTTCGGAAAACTACGCTTTTGTTGTGCAAGATGCACCCCATTAAATAGTAAGCCCAACTGCGCTAGCTCCACGTGGTACATCTTGGGTAAAGCTAAAGCCGGCGGCAGCCTAGCTAATCTGATAACTTCGAAGTGAGATATTTTTGTGAGAAAACACGTAGACAAATATCGAATTAAGATAATGGATGACAATAAAAAATTTAATATTAAAAAATCTAAAACTTCCGACTTGGGGAATTGCACATAACCATTTCAATACTACTGGTACTTTTTTGAAGTTATTGTGAGTAAGAAATAAAAATGTATAAATTTGGATAAATAAGTCGTATAGAGCATGAAATTCCCTTTAAAATTATAAAAAAACATTTATTCTACGATCAAAATTGACGGAGATAATTAACTTTAAGTTTTCGAGAAAGAAGGCCCCTGTGTTGTAAAGCTTTACATGGAATTGAGGGGCCTTCATTTTTTCCTATTAAATTCAAATCGATAATGAACATATAAAATAGTCACAGCCCAAGATGTCTAATATGGTGTTAGAAATGTACCAAACAGAGGTTTTTTATGAATTTTTTCAGATTTTTAAAAACGGGGGATCTATTGTAAAATTTAAATTAAATATTTCGAAACGATTTTTGTATGCCTTTCTGTAATAATTCATAAAAATAAATATTTTTATACGAAAGCTTGATCAAAATTCTACAGAAACCATGTATTGATGTATTAAACTTTTATACAAGTATTTTGCAGCCTAAAACATTTATAAAAATTAAAGTCGAAATTTTGATTTAATGCAAAGAGTTCTTCTATAATATTTCATACAAGCGATATTTTATTATTATATATGGTCCAAAGTGCTTCATTTTCATGTTCTAAAGATAAGAGACTAGTTAGATAAGAAAAAAAATATGAAAAAAAAGTTGCACGTTTGGCGTGGAATGGAAAACAATATATATACATATGTTTTAGGAATTATACTATTATTTTGATTCTAACACCAACAATGATTTTCATATTCATTGGAATCCAAAGACAATGAAATCAGTTTCTAAACAAACACAATGAAATTATTCTATCCAAGTTTTCACATGCAGATTTCGATATAATTTGACGTCTCTCAACTGTATGATTCAGATTTCTCGCTCAAGTTGATGTCTTACATTGTCCAAATATCTCTCAAGAAGTTCATTATGCTTCAAATACTCAATTACCGTATCATGAAACTTGCTCGGCAAACAATTTTCGTATTGACGTTTTCACGACAAAGACAGGTATATAACGCACAGGGAACGCTGTGTTACTTCCCATCGTTATTACTAAATTCTCAATTCGTTCTTCGTGCATCTCGGTCTATTAACCCCTTTGTTCTGGGTTTCAGTATAAACTACTCTACCTTGAATCGGGTAATAATTTTTCGAGAATCCTCGATTAATCAGTAAAATTCAAAAATTAAGAAATTTATATAAAAATGTTAAAAATCAATAATAATGAATTTAGAAAGTCAAATTATTTTCAAAATTAAGGAAAATGTAAACTATATTGCAGCATGCAGATAAAAACATGGCGATTTTCGCAGAAAATAAATCCAAGTTCAGCTTCGAAAACTGAATTCTAATCTGAAAATAATTAAAGTACATTCATATATTTTCATATTTTCTTAAATTTGTTTCCCATTTATCACATTTGAAATTGTGAAATCCAATTTACGTTTAATATAAAAAATTAATGTAGCTCTGGAGCCATTGATTTTCCATAACCTAGTAAACAAAGAAGATTTGTATTTTTCTCAGTACATATTGACACTATTTATGAAATAGCACTGCTTTACGATGTTATGCTGTTCAAAGGTATACTCTGTAGAATAATATCAAAATTCCACTGCAACACTGCAAATAGAATAACATAAAATTCAACGGAGTTCATACAATTTTTTATTCTACGGCATGTTTAGTAATGAACAAACATTTAACAATTATCCATAAGTATTTGGTAGAAACATAAAATGTTGGAGAAGCTCTAGCTGTGATATCAATCTTTGTCACCAGCGAGATAGTAAATAGATAATTCAAGATTACGTATGCAACGAACAGGGAAAGCTGTGTAAGTAGTACCCATACCTGTAAATAAATGTCGTTTCTCCTCGCAAGTACACAGGGTTTCGTATTTTTTGTATATAATAGTTGATTTTGTGCAGTTAGTTAGTGATCCTCGAGCTAATTTCATTACAAATAGAACAAATAAATAAACAACGGAATACAATATGACGAACGATAATAATATAAATGATGATATAACAGACTAAGTTTAATTAAAAAACAATTTAATTAAAACAGTGTAATAATAATATAATTTATATTGGGGATTGTTTATTTTAGTGAAATGAGACAACTCTAATAGTATCATTGGAATATTTGTTGTTTATAATATTGATATTAATAAACCAAATATGATTTTTCAATTTCGTATAATAAAAAGAAAGATGTGCTTTATTTTGTCGATAATACAAAGATGACTATATTATTTCTATTCAGTTTATTAATACGGTGTAACTATTGTATACTATACTGTACAATTCTTAGTTTGCTAAAAATTAGAAACTAATTGTTATTAAATAGATATTTTATATTCCAATATCCATTCTTTGTAAATCTCGTTGTAAATATATTTGTTAAAATTAAATTTTCTGTTAACTTTAATATTAAAGTTCTGAGCTGGTGGACATATTACGTACGAATCTCGGTATTATTTTATGATACGCCGCTGCAGTTATGATCGAAATAAAGGTGATTATGGCAGAATTTGTAAATTCGATGGAAACCAAAGCTATAAACAAAAATAATTTAAATTGACAGCGATGTTCTGAATTTCGGTATACACTTTTGTCTTTATCATACTATATTAGTTGTAGAAAGAACATACGAAAAACCATTAAATATTTTCTTTACTTAACCAAATTCGTTAATTACGTTAAATAAAAATAACTTGATCGTAAATATTAAATAAAAATATTAAAATTAATGATTCATTATGTATATTAGATTCTCTACTTTTTTTGGTGTATTCTAAATACTATTATGATAACGACACTTTTCGGCATAAAAGTAAATCAAGTTTAAAATACTTTTCTATATTAAGTGTAGATAATAAATATACCAATTTTGTAATGAACTTGTTTGAATCAAATGTGCTCGAAGAATTTCCAAGGTATCATAGACTGTCTAGCATCGTAACAATTAATTTAACAATATTTACCTAAAAAAAATTGCCAAAATTTATTCATTTGAGGCACGTGTAATTAAAAAATTCATTAAGTAAAATAAACATTATGTAGGTAGATGATTTTTTAATAACTTGGCAGGCTTTACTCATTATAATTTAGACAAAACTTTCCCTAATGTGAGTCAGCTTCTGTGTTAATTTAATTGTTTATTCTATGTATTTATTTACTTTCTATGATTAAGGCTGCACCCATCATATCATTTACTGTAGACATAATCAAGCTCTACTTTCACAAATACTTAAGAAATCCTTAAAATTAAAATGATAAAAATGCTATTTAGAATGGTAATTTTGATGAAATATCTAATAACATGTTTTACATTTTATTACGTATTAATCTTTCTATATTGTCTAATTTATGCAATAATATGTATTCTTATCGCTGATAGATTGATTCATTATCAAAATTTGGTTTCTATTGTATACCAAAAACGATAAATAACAGGCATAATAATATCATGTTCATATTCTTCACGTCTTTTTTGCCAAAAGGTGTACAATTTTCATCAAAGTAGGATCGAAACACAATAGCGTCAGAAAACAACTTCAGAACGTTTTCCGACACTAGACAGTTTTAAGTGCTGCTTAACCTCAATGTTTATTACTGAATTCAGGAGTTCGCTGGAGCACGTAAGCTCGAGAGGTTGCGTTAACTTTTCCCTTTCAAAAAGAAACCAGTATGAAACCGTATTATATAATAAGAAATTACGTTTACAATTCAATTGGAAACAAATAAATGCTATTTTGTGTTATTATATTTCGAGATATTTTGCTACATTAATATTTCTTTCAGTTTCAAAATATGTATTATCAAAATTCAATTATGTCCAGTACTAATTGTGTTTAGAGTTCATCCCATCATGGGTTTCTGGTTGTCATCAGATATTCGTAATTCATTATTGCATTATTTTTTATCTCTATAATTCCATTTTTAATCGCATTTTAGTACTCTCAAGGAAACTTAAGTAAACAACGTCCTTTTGCTTCGTGTTGTCTTATTTGTCTTTTGACTACGGTTTTGTTGGAGAGAGTATTGTGGATTTTATAACCATTTAAAGCTTTATTTTTAATTCCGGTGTAGAAATTCGTGCAGGATTATGATGGGTATCTGACTAGAGGTCATCAGTTTTGGTAGGATTTTAAAGAGGGTTGCACCGAACCCGATCTGAGACACGGCTTACTTCTATACAAGTATTCTATCAAGTACACTGACATCTGGACCGTCTGAGTAGCAGCCACCTGAGGATTAGGGGTGGACTGTATGATCAGGTTATGTTATCTAGGGTGAGAAGATACGATCTCCATATAGACGAACAATTTTAGGAAAAACATATTATTAAAATGTGATAGTAGTTGTACAAATCGGAAAAGTTACATGACACAATAGCACACCAAACCATCCCTGAACTTTCACAGTGTTGTCTTGTAGCAAAAAGTCCATTATTAACTAATCTAAGAAGGAAGCTAGGTTATGTTCTAAGACGTCAGTTAATGGTCCAAACAACATTTGTTATTTCCTGAAAACTCAAATTCATTTAATAATCAAAATTTGCAATTAAAATTCTGGCTGTCTGTTTACTATAGCACATTATGTATTTGTAACATCTATAAGTATGTCGGGTCTTTAGTTTCTGTACATTTGAGAGAGCAGAATAAAAAGTTACATTGTAGTAGAACTGTATGCATAACGCAACATGACCAATAAAAACAGGAAAAAAGAAACAGGTTTACCTGTAACGCGATAGACCCCAAGAATAATTAAACAGGAAATTCAAGAAAACATGAAGTTGTCCAATATATCTGACTGAAAAATTTAAACTACTGAACAAATAAACTAAAGAACAGTCTGATTTAAACACGTGGCATATCTAAGTTCCAACTAGTAACTAGAAGGAAGGAATGGGATCCAAGTCTGCTGAAAAACAAAAACTAATTTCAAGATTTTCTTTAGGAAATAAAAATGTGTATCTTTTATTAGAATATTCTATTAGGAAGAATATAAAATAGTAAACAAAAGGTGTAACTTTAATGACATGCAGCAAGTAGTGTAATCAATAATGGTAATTTTCGTTTGAGTCATGATATAAATTTGAATAAATATAGCCAGATAAAACAAATATAAAGAACCGCACATCTGATAATGGAGAACAAACGAAACATGAGTTTATGAGAACACTTAGCAACCATGAAAAAGTCTTGTTAATAACGAATGTTCAGAATTATTCCGATAGATTTACAACTTACAATAAAACTTTTACGACTTACGTCAATGTGATTTTCTGAAAAAGTGTATACGAGTTACATAGTATATTACCAGTATCGTGCAGTTAGTCGTAAAACCAACTGTATGCTCGGAAAACCGAGCATCGTAAAGCTGTACGAAAGCAGGAAAGACGTTGGGCTATACTTTTCCTCAATTTTAAGAATATAAAGTAAGTAGAAACTTAATCGTATTAATTCCTAAGTAGGGTAATATTGCTCAGTTGTAACTACATTATTTGTCAATAATTTCGAATGTAATCTAAAATTCGAAAACTTTAAAGTTTCGAATCTTCTCGAAGGAAGGACAATCGCTCATTAGAATAATGTAAAATTTTATATTTTGTAGAAACTTGTAAGTTTATAATTTTTAAAATGGCTATGTAGTATTAAGTAGCTTTCGAAATAGGTAGATTTCCATACAACAATTTTTATATTTTGACGGATTTTTTGAATAAAACTTTATATATTTACAGAACAAAATTATATCGAATATTTTTTTCATCGTATTCCTTTGCATAGTTTGTTTAATACGTTTGTTTAAAGAATAAAATTTGCTTCGTGCACTATTACGGAGTCGAGTTTTTACACCACATAATTTGAATTTTTCGGATAGTGCGAAATTCCTAATTATTTGTTCATAATCTTATTCAATGCTGAACGGGTAGAAATGCATTACCAACTTCAGCTACGCAGAGTTTGTTAGATAAACATGTGTTGCCTTAGCAAATCGATGGTCAAGTATACAAACGTTTGCTACATTAATGAAATTGAGCATTGCTGGCAGTAGCAACTTTATTCGCTGAACGACTGGAACTTGGAATTAGCTGAAACAGCGAAAGTTTGTCAATCGGTAACTAGAATTATTTGGAATTGTAGTAAATCTACAATATGCTCCCGCAGGAAATATTTTGGATGATGTGGAGTGCCCCCTATCCCTTTCTTGTCTTTCAACCGCCAGCCACAACAGTATTTTATGCAAATTTATGAGTTGAGTTGAAAAAAATAGGTTTAGTATTTAAAAATCTCTTACAAACGTTGATTTTATTTTTTCAAAATCACTTTTCATTGTATGTAAGTAACAGAAAAAGACTCTCCTTCCATCTTTTATATTTTATAAGAAAAATAATGAAATGTGGAGTGCGGGTGGAAAAACTGACAAAGCAAAAAACCGATAGTAAAAAAAACGACGATCGTAAAACCGACAGTTCATACATTATATATTTAAATATGTATTTATATGTAATATAATTTTATATTTCATACGTTAATAAGTAATAACATGGCACATAAAACCCATAAGGGAAATAAACCATACATGAATTGTAATAATTACCGGTGAACAGGTATGCTACGCCGCTCATAGCCATGAACTGAGCGAAAATTATAATAGATTCTAGTTAACCTGAGTAAAATTTACTAAATAGAATCGTTAATTTTCGACGGACTGTATACTACTTATAATTTATGAAACGCATAGTCGAAAGGTCTTTTGTTTCGGGTGTATGCATGACAAGAGTAGGTTGTAAGGTTTTTATAACAAAAATTTGCTCAACACAAATTAGGTTTTAGACAAAGTTAGGTGTTCTTCTGCAGTGCATCACACTGAATATATATTGCTCACATCCTTGCAGGTCAGTTTAAGTAATTTGTTTAAGGTCGAGTTTAGTTGCAATATTGTATTAAATATGTTTAGTTGGATACAATCCATGTGGAGTCACTGCGGCTCCATACATAGAAATATAAGGTGACTGGAGCGATGATATGAAACACTAGTCGAATTCTGTGGTCCACATCATTGGTGTACGTTCGGAACGAGCACTATTAGGGGTTCACGTGGAGCTATAATAATGAATCTCTGCTAACACATCAGAATTCAAAGGCCTAAATGACGTTCGACACCTGTACACGTCGGAAGTATATTTTCCTCATCAAACAGACTATTTTATGTGGGTGAAATTCTGATATGATAGTATCCGTCAAATACCAACATGAAGAATCTTTATATATGCCAATACATTGTTGATGAAAGCATAATCTCTCAGCTATGTTAACATTCGCCGGTCACACCTCCTAAAAATGCTAAGAACGACACACGGGGTCTACCGGACCCCAAAGCTTAAAATCGTTCCTGGATTAGAAGAGTAAGCCGTAGCAAGTTACAATAATTCTGAGACGTGGTTCAACCATCCCAAATTATGATCCAATTATTCATTTGCATAAATTTCCAACTAACATAGTACACAAAATTACAAATAAAAAAAGCGTAGAAAATTAACTTAAAAATCATAACTTATTATATCTTTAATATTTTTTAATGAAATTTTCTGAACGTATTTTGCCGTTTGCGGTCTTGTAGAAAAAAATAGTATATTGCATAATCATAAAAGCATAATCTTTAAAAAATAAAATACACAATTTTTACCTACATACTTGGTTTATTTATACATAAATTTAAAATATAAGATATATAACTGAACAAATAAAGTAATTTACATCATGATAATCGAAAATTTCTGAAGCATCTCCGCCAATAGTTTCATCTTCGATAGTTTCATTTTACAAATATTACGAACTCTTAAATTCCAAGCCATCTCTAAAACTATAAATAATATATACATATCCTAATATTATTGAGAGTAAATAACAGATGTACAATACGCATTATTTACCGTGATATTTCGACTATTTGTACTACACAAATCATGAAATAAAAGCTTTTTTATTTTCTTCAAAGTATACATTGTAGTTACACTGAGGTCCGCTGGACCCCGCCACGAAATTGACTAACTTTTGTAACATACCACGTGTATACTGACGTTTGTCAGACAAAAGCATTACCAGAAATTTATTGATAGCACTTTAAATTACCGATAGTGTTTCAATATTTACAATTTAAAACTAAGAAAGCGACTTATTTACCTGTAAATTCATCGTGGAGTCTGCTGGACCCTAGTGACCTGCAAAGGTTAACATTAAGTAACATAACATCAATTTTCGTTGAAAACGACTTTCTAAGCCGCTTGATTTTAAATTAACCGCAATGTCTTTATTACTCGGTATACCGTCTATTGACGAAATCAACAAATGAAAATAAGTAAACATCCAGCTTAGATATAAACTATACAGTGATACGAAAAAATATACGAAGTCAGAAACCGTATACCGAGAAATAAATACATTGAAATTAAATTAAATAACATAGTTCATAGTCTGGTCTTAAAAAGTAATATGGCTGTAAGGACTATGTTACAACAGTGAGATCGCATTAGTATCAGGAACACCTTTCTTTCAGTGAAGCTAGGATATAAGCATTTTCAGCGCATAGTCCATGAAAATTCAGTTTTATGACGAAATTCCAGACATTTCAGAATTTTCGGTGAAGAACCGGACATTTCAAAATTTGCTCGACGAAGAACCGGAAGTTTGACAATCTTGCCGCGAAGAACCGGTTATTACAAGATTTTTTATAGCGATTTATTATTTCGTAGCAACTTTTGAACACGTCGCGCGATTTTGAAATGTTCGGTTCTTCGTCAAAAGCCACGAAATGGCCGGTTTTTCGTCGCAACTTCCGAAATGAACGGTTCTTCGTCCCGAAACCGAGTTGTCCAGTTTTCCGCCTCACTTTTGAAATGTCCAGTTCTTCTTCTTTTCATTTTCTCTTCTAAAAAAGACGATTTATGCGTTGTTGTATTTTTAATTTTATGTCACTTACTATATTATAAAGGTTGTAAATTAAGTATGTTACATTGCTTAGTAATCGTTATATAGCTTGAATGTTGTATCTCAATATTTAATTCTTTATGTCACTAATTCATTAAATGTGACTTAAAATTGACACTTAGATTTGGTTTTATTAATTATGAAAGGTGCATCGATAATAAAATGCATGAGCTTAAAGTGTTTGTAGATGTGTAAATATAGAATTTGCAAAAGTTACTTTTTTTACTGTAGCCTTTATCGACTTTAATAACACCAGGTCAAATAAAAAAAATCCTCGTAATTAATTCAAAAAACAAAGAGCAATGAAAGCTTTTGTGAAACGTCAAATTTTAACTTCATGTTGACGAAACTAGGGCGTAAAGGACATCGACAAGCACGTAGACACGCTTTTGTGCGCTTTGAATCGCTTATTTTTCAGAGCGAATGTAAAGCGCGTAACTCCTGTGATGGGGCTCGGAGCTTTTTCGCATGCTGAGGAGCATCGCGGCTTTAGGGGGGCTGTGCAAGCTCGCGAGCTTACACTCGGGCCCTAGAGGCGTACGCGTCTTACCTTATCTTGTCTTTCTCGGTATGTCGACGCGCGAGCAGCTTCTTTTCGCTGACAAACTACGCTTCCTTCCTTTCCTCCTACGTTTTCTCCCTTCGGCCACTACTTCTCCTAGGAGCTTTCATCTGGAGTGCAGTTCGGCAAACGTCACGTGGGAGAAATATGCGAAAGAAAAATATATTGCTGGTGCTACGGGCAGCCGACTGGAAAGTGAAAATTTTTCGAGCATTACGTGTACACACTTAATTCTTCATGGAAAATGTTCACTCCATTGGAGACCGCTCTAACGCTAGGAAGTAATGTCTAGAATTCTGAAGTAACACACAGGATCGAAAATATTATCTTGTATCTTGAATTTTAAATATATATGAATTTAATATGCCCTTTCTTCCAGGATTCGATACCAATGAAATTATTTTCTGTGTACAGTATAATGAAGTGTTCTTTCGTTGTTAGTTTATGAGACAAAGATATACCATCTAGGTCACTTGTCAAATACACTTATGAACATAATAGTATATTATGTGACAAGGGCGCAATGATCGATATTCGACGAATGTGAAGTATATTGCACAAGTGAAGCGACAGTGACAAGCACACTTGTCGGAGATCGATATTTCGCCCGTGTTATTTGCACGCGAATATACCACTACGGGGCCCAAAATCGAGTTCTACTCCCGTAGTGTTAAAAATATTTATAACATAATTTATAAAATAAATGAGTAATAAAATAACATCAGGACAGAAAAACGGAGAGATTGAACACGATAATGAGACAGTAATAACGTATATGACTCAAGAGATATAATAAACTTAACTATCAAAATGTGGTCCGTTCTCTTGGATCGAGTCCTTCGATAAAGAAGGCAACCCACATTTGTGCTTCAGTACATCAAATTTAACATTCATAAAGTACGGCCTTTGCAAAGAAGTTAACAACAACTAAGAGAATTATTCAATATTAGATCGAATACTCACTAATGAAGTGATAAACTAGAATATTATGAAATGACGTATGTCAGAAAATCAACCACCTGATAAATTCAGCCATGTATTGCTAAATCTCAATTGTTTTTGGAAAATCGAATGGTCTATTACGATGAATTTGATTTACGCTAATCAGTAAGATGCTGAAGTTAACATCTGGCTCATAAGAAAGGATGTTAAATACAAAAGTCCTATTTTTGCCAGCTTGATAATTACACATTTATATAACTTAACGACATAAAATATGAATGTAATATTTTATTGAATCCGGTACAATTCAATTCCTATTTTATGAGTCATTTAATAGCTTCAGCATAAACAATAGTTCAAATTTATTCTGAAATGCAATGAAAGGTTTCGTCGCGAAGATTTTGTATTCTAATAATACAGCCCAAAAAAAATGTTCTAAAGCAAAACTAACATATGTTTTTAAGGTCGCTTAATTTAAATCCGGGGTCAGTTTATCCATATCAGGTCAATATCAAGGTCAAATCAAGGTCTTAAATAGAAAAATAAAACATAGAATCGTCATGAAACACTACATTAAGATGTTTTTGGGGTGGCTGAAACCGAATTCCTAGTTAGATTGTCCCTTAAGGTTAGGATCAGGGTCAAGTCAAGATCATATTTATAAAAAATCATAGAAACTTCGTGTACCACTACTCTAAGCTGTTTTTAGGATCGCTGTAATCTCCACGTTTATGGTTGCTAATAAAATTGTCCGCAACTTCTCTGAATCTGATCCAGGCTACTTTTTCGTGTTCTAACGTAAAAATGATGTCACCATTGAAGACACCTTAGGACACTTTCGCATTGCTCTTGAGGAAAGTGTTTTTTAAGTGCGCGAATCATTTTCGTTTAACCAATGCTACAAAAATTGTTTCATTAAGCCGATTTTTGATGGGGAGAGGTGAAAGGGAGATTTTACTGCCATCACCCAGTTCATTAGTATGGAGACAAACTGACCTCGGATTCGGTTTCAGCGACTCCAAAAACATATAGATATGGTGGTTTTCGCTTGGGTTGTTGACATTTTTTTGTTGGTCTGTGTAATTATTTCATATTATTTGACTTCTATAACAGGCGATTAAACTTCTAGTTATTATTATCATAAAACCAATTGGTCTATTGATGCTCACCAAAAATTAAAAAACATCTAACATTCCTATATTTTTTATAACATTGAGATTTCAATTAAGTAATTATTTAGTGTGTAATTTACAGTACACTTTTTTTTCAACCAGACTCAAAAGTTTAAATGTGCTTACAATCAAAGGTAAAAAATATTAACTAGTACCTTTGATTAACAAGCGTGATAAATTATTCTCATCACTCTAGACACTAGTGCTTAAAACACCAGTGTTAAGTGGTACTTATATTTTTTACGAGCTTGAAATTATAAAAATACGTTGTTCCCGAAGATTTTGCAAAAATTCACATTTCACAAAAATGCAACAATTTCTTTTAACAATTGTCCACTGAGGAAGAATTTTTATTAAAACTCGGAAAGATTTAAGAAAGTATTTAAAAATAATATTTTCTAATTAAATCACTCACAATTTAAAGATTTGTATTCATTTTTTAAAGACATTTTCAACAAATTTAGATAAAAAATGCCATAACAATAACTTCTACCAGATTAAAAAAATTTTCATATAAATTAAAATAAAATAATTAACGGCTTAAATCTACCAATTGCATTAGATGTTAAAATGCCATAGTTTGGAAATTTCATAACCATTTCAAACACCTTCCGCCGTAATCGCTCGGATTCACAAACGTTTAGGCCTTGTCGAAATATTTATAATCTCAACTAGTAATGAAATTAACAACGAAAAAAGGTAATAGCAAATGGGAAAGATAAAATATGATTTTTTTGCAGGACGATATTATACAATTAATAAATTTAAATTTGGTGGGTTCTTCCTGCAACGCAATTGGTCGTGATTGCATCAATCAAACATTTCAACATGGTTGAAATATTTTCCAAGCGCCATCTGTCGGAATCCTTCCGATTCCCGAGCCAGCGGCTTTTTTGAAAAAACATTTGTAAAGAAAAATGTTAAAAATGCTGATAGGAGATGTTAATTATATGAAAAATATGAAGAACCCGAAAATATGTGAAAAATTCAGAAAAAATAACGGGGAACTTGGAAGCACATTCGGGAGATATCCTATTCGGTAGACATAATAAAATAAAATATAGACAAGCAAAAAATATACAAATAAATAAAAATTAAAAAGATACATGCGTGGCGTTTCGTTCAATCCCCTCCGCAACTGAACTCTTCAGTGAGGCTTTGGCGGAAGGAATCAGCCTCATGAATGAGGAAGGTGTTTAAAATATTTATGAAATTTCCACACTATGGCATTTTAACATCTAATGCAATTGGTAGGTTTAAGCCGTTAATTATTGTATTTTAATTTTTAAATGCAGCTACGTTAAATCTATATTATTTCATATAAATTTTTACTTTGTTTTTAATTTGGGAATTTTTGCAAAATTGTTAAGAACGGCGCATTAATAATTAATTTTTCATTGAATGTTGTTCAATTGAACTGTAAAACCTCAACAGACCATCAACAATGTGCATCAATGAAAGTCCTCCAACTAAATCATCCACTACACGGCGGTGTCTTCGAATTCGAACTTCGAATCAAACTTCTCAAGTAGGCTTTTATAAAGGAGCTGGAAAAGAGCCATAGGCTGTTATATTTCAAACGGCTAATATAATAAATATAGTTTCA
The DNA here is from genome assembly GCA_030407085.1 of Trichopria drosophilae. NCBI lineage: Eukaryota > Metazoa > Arthropoda > Insecta > Hymenoptera > Diapriidae > Trichopria > Trichopria drosophilae. Next base: position 198,203,618 of record CM059582.1, read on the forward strand.
GTTATTTCCATATCTGAGGAGTTTTTTACTTCGTGTTGCCCTTTTTTATGATTTTTTGAAAGGGTGACCATTACCTACTTATTTTACTTCGACCCAGATCATACGGTTGGAGTGAGTATTGAATTTGATCACTACGGTAAAAAAATTGCACTATTGTTTCAAATATCGACGTTTCAGGCCCTAAAGATCACAAATATGCAATAAAACAAGTTTTGTCCCTGATATTGTGCGAAAGTACGTCCCTTTTTTTGTCTCGCGATTTCTGGCGAATGGTAAACCCGATTTAAAAGTTCGGCCTCTTTTTGAGTTTGTCATGGCCTAACTTAGATAAGATTATTATCAGGTCGGACACTAAAACGGAAAAAATAGGTTTTTTTGCGTTTCTAATCAATAATACAAATCACACCAAAAAAATGCTTCCAACAAAAAGGATAGACCAATAAATTCCTTTCAAGAAGGACATATATAAGTTCAAATTCTATAATTAGACTATCTGTACAAACAAAATAACGATAATAATATTAATATCCACTATGTTATATAATAATGCTCCGGCTGATATGTGCTGGGGGTCCAAGTTTTGAAAATGGTAATTTTCAGTTTTTTTGTACAATCAATTAAAAGGCTGGTTTTACCAAACCCTGCTCAATCAATGGGTATATGAGCCAAAGGCCGCAGGGTCGAAGCCACTAGTCTTTTGTGCAAAAATGGTAATCTTCGCTAGCGGTGAGCAAAGAGTTATCAGATCATATGGAATAAGCCGAAATTTCAAAAGTCGGCCACATCCAACATTTCTCCCTTATCAGATTCTTTTTATGAAATGTATTCAAGTAAAAATGCCCCATTCCGCCCTAGGGCATTAACGATTTTATCGTTGATCATCAGCTTTCCGAAGAGGAATCAGTAGTATCCAGATCGTTGAGGTCTCTTTTTTCTGTTATTCATCTTTTTTTTCGTATTGAGAAAAAATTTAATATCTTTGTAGGTCATAAGCCCTGCATTTTAATCATTGTTCGACAATTTTAAAAAATCTGCATGAAAATGTGCACCTTTTCCATTATCACGATAATTCATTTTTCTAGAATCTTTGCAAAACATGACTTGTGCACACGATGTTCCTCACGATGACTTCAGAAGAAAACCCGGTGGAAAAATTAAAATAAGATTGTAGCCAAATTATTCCAGTTATAAACGTTGAATATTCATTTTACTCCTTGATATATTCTAAATTTTTACAAAAATTAAGGCGTAATTTACAAACAAATCAGGTAGCTTTACAAAACGCGTTGACGTCTTCTTTTATTCATGTAAAAAGTGTATTGTATATTAGAAGCGGAAAGTCCAGGCAAGTTTTTAACAGCGTAACTCGGGGCTGCTTTGTTTTCTGAACAAGTACCCAGGATTACAGTTTATTATGTATCAAAGGTGTAATTGACAATCACCCTTGTTGATCTTTATTTGCCACGTACTCGGTACGATACTTTTAATACGTCGTTCTGTAAGGTTGATTGTCATTTACCATTTTACCCCCAGGATATGAAATCGATACCCTTGCTATTGAAAAGTAACGAATTTGAAAATAACACTCTAATATTCTTTTGTGTAGCCGAGAGGGTATTTAAATAAATTATCTGATGATATAATGATATTCTTCAATTACTGAATAAATGAAAGACACCGAATGCTACATTTACAGAGACAGTTACAAATGCAACATGCTATAATATGCAAATAGCTTCTAATGTTGTTTCATTGCCATAAATCAACATCACCAAACATATGGATTTATATGTCTATTTTCAGCTCTACGTTGATTATTACGCAATGATTAGTGACATAATACGATTACTACTGGACAGAATTAATAAATTGTTTCATTTGAATTATCTATGGCTTATATTGAACCATAAGTATATATAAAATCATTTCTTTTATTATTCTAGAAAACTATTAAATCATCAACTATCTAAATATGGGTTGAAATTACCGTTACAAGCTTTTGCACACTTCCATAGGTTTTGCTCTACATATTTCTTTTCATTTAATACGCGTTCTTGCTTATGTCATTGGTTCATTAATTTTAGGACGGACACCAGGAAAATGATTGTTGATTCTGAATGCTGAATTATAAGCGATGCTGATGTAGAGAAGTGTAACATCATTCACGTTCATCGCAGAATCTCCCCGCTGGTCGCCAACATCTAACATCTTCAACTGCATCACTTTCTCATCAACATCATTCTACATTCTAGGAAAAATGACTGACGGTTAATTCTTGCACAGGGGTATGTTAAATTTATAAACTTTGTACTACAATTAAACTTTGTACTATTAAAATTTATTGTAGTATAACGATTGAAGTTAAAGAACATATGAAAAAATAATTCCCACCCGAATGTTTTACTGCAGCGCGCAAAATCGAGTTCTACTCCCGAAGTGTTGAACATAAATTTAAAATAACTACTATTTCCTTATCTTTCTTCAGTTTCAGGTCATTTGAATCTATCCGATGACTTTTCGGCTTATCCTGATTGTCGACACATCGGCTCCCAATGATTTTGACAACCTCTGAAGCATTTAACGTTTAATCATTCTACTTTTTTATCGTCAAGCTTCTTATTTGTTTGACATATAAGATAAAATTATCACTTTCAGATCCGAATTCATAGTCATGAGTTCCAACTTAAGTTCGTTTATGGGTTCAGATGGTCGATTTAAAAGTTAGTATGATGCAAATTGGCCGTCACATAACTTTAGAGTATCAAACAATTATAGTACATTGCATTTGGGGAACACAAGAATATATAAAACTATCAAAAAACTGAATGCCTTAAACGGAGCATTAAATTGAAAAAAACATCCTACACGTTTCTATAAATTCATGCTTGCTTTAAACTTTAACTATGATTCCATGAATCCCGGCGGCACTTTTGTTCGTATTAAAGTAATGAAAGAGAACTTATCGCAAAAACATTTTATCTGGTGCAAAAGTCGCTATTCTAGAGGCAACATTTATTATTGTTGTTTAAGTTTCAACGAACTGACAGAAATTATCGAAGATGGTCATTATCTGTAAGTTTTGGAGGAAAGACATTGGCGTCTGGCACATTGTAACATACACTAATAGCGTTCTTTTGTATGAAACGCTTCTTATTAATTCAAGGTCTCAAAATTAAAAATGTTGAAAAATATAAAAACTACTAAGATACAATAAATGATCAGATATATGCAACAATTGTATTAACTCATCTGATTATAATATAAATAAGGATCCGGTAAAAATATTTTTGTAGTCGATCTCTGGTGTATTATATTACGGAAAGTGTTTCTCAAGCTACGTCTTTCGCAATTACGGTAGAACAAATGAAGAGAGTACAGTGCACACGAATGCACAGAATTATTAATCGGTCTCCTGCGATTCGAGATGTTTTGTTCGCTGACCAGCTGCCAGTGATTGAACGTTTCGCACAAAGCACGTAAGGGTTGTTTGCTGGGATCGGTTCGGATTGCGAAAGAAAGCTAGTGTTGGAATGAGTGATGGTTATGTTGAAAACGTGTGAATGCTTCTATAATAGAATAAGTAGAAAATGAAAGTCCCACCGAAGCTTGTCACAGTCAATGGAGAAAGAGTTGAAGTAACTTTCCAAGGACTGCGGAGAAATTCTTTCTGAAAAAAATTCGTGATAATCTTTTCATATTTCCTTTCATATAGATGATTTATATTATTAAAATGTTACTGTATATTTGCCTAACAGTTTACAAAACTTGTCAATCTGACCTACTTTAATGCATGGAGAAGGTCTATTCATCGCTATGTTATATCTTATTTCCGTCCAAGTTAGTCAAATCAAACGACACGAAATTATTTCAACTCATAGGCCAAATAGTAGGTGGAATTGAGGTTTTTTTCTATCTTTTTCAAAAAGTTCGCTTTTTATATGTTTTACTTTAAAAACTCACACTGCTGTCGAACCTAAGTTTTTGTAATTTATAGATTGGCGGAATATCAGGAAGCTTCTGTTGTTTAATATACTTTGTGATTTCAGTTTTAAGATTCACCGAAATTCTGTTCTTTCTCGAGTACGTAAGTATGAAGCAGGAGTGAAATTTCAACATAGTATATTGTGTCAAAAGCGCGGGTGATAATCGTACTTGTCTGAGATCGATATTTCGTCATTGTTGCTTACGATTTTTTTAATATGACGGGCGTAATTTGAGCCCGAAGATTTCACTTCAGGGCGCAAAATCTTTCAAATTTCTCAAAACTTTTTTCGGACTGGATGTGCGTAGCAGAGTCGAGCTGTGGAATTTCTGATACAGAACTTTAACAAACTAATCTTTATATGAAATTCTATTAATCTATTAGTTATTCTGTAAGAAAATTTGATACGGCTCATCACCTGTGATGGAGAAAGCCTGAAATTAATATAATAAAGAGGAATATTGCAAAATCCTTTGTAAACATGCAATTAAAAAATTATTCACTGTTTTCACAGTTTTTCCTTTTTCTATTACGTGTTTTCCATCCATGAAGTATTATTAAAATAGTTATTTCATTTTCGATATGTACATAAGTTATCCTTTATTTTAATTAAACCTTTATACGTTATCTCTTATCGCACGTTAAGACGTTGTACGATTATGCACTTACGTGTCTCACTCACACATTTAAAAGTCAATATTATTAAAATTAAGTGGCTTCAAATTGAAGTTTCAAACTTATCTCGTTAATTATACATGCGTTTCGAAAATGAATTGGTAATTTGTGGTTCTTGCTACTTCCCTATAAGACAAATTAGCAAGTAAGGCCGTAGTGGCAAAAGTCGAAGGATTTACCAACGGGATTCATACAATTTAAAAGACGAACATGATATGGTTGAATTTGATAAAATATCGGAAGTAATAGTTTTACAAAAATTGTTTACGATTACTAAATTACTACACTACAATTTCTATGTAAATATTTATTTTATACATTGTAGTTATTAAAATTCAACAAAATTTTTCGTACGTAATATTTTATGGTACTCAAGGTATTCAACAAAATTTGCATAAATCCAACAGATAATTTTTTCAGTATTGACTGACATTTGTTATATAAGGATTTAGAACTACAAATCTTTTATGTAGGAAATTATGCAAGTTCCATACGATTATCTGTAAACAAACCGATTTTGTCAGCGATTATATAACATCAAAATCACTAATAAAATTTCGCAAATTTAGGCACATACTGAAGATTGACATAATGCGAAAAATGTTTGTTGCATTGTCTGCAATCACTGAGTATTTCGCTTGCATTGAATGATGTTTATTCCGAATTCCCTATTTTGAGAGCTTTCTATTACTCGAAAGTAGATTTGAAATTTTTTATATATCATTCAGCAAATTCTGTCACAATTTGATGCAGCTGCTGTCTAAGTAGTGAAGTAGTTCTATAAAAATATGATACACTACACTGAAAGAAATTTCTCTAAGAATTGTCTGAAATAGTAACTGAAGTTTTTTTACTGCTACCATTTCAAAATTTGTCGAAACAAAATTAAGAAACATTTTCAAAAAATTACGAACAAATTTCAGAAAATTACCAAAAGAATTCGGAAAATTACTAAACTCTGTTTCGCAAAATTCTGAAACCGTAACGACAAAAAACTTTGATTACTCTTTCAGGAAATTGCTACAGAAATTTTTAACAGTGTATCATAAAAACCTGTTACGGGTTTAAACCTGAAACAGACCAACAGAGACATTGGAACAGATTTACGATACTCCTTTGTAAGGTCTAATTATTAGTTTCTAAATTAGAAATCTACAAAACTTCCCTAGGAAATCGCAGAATCACCAAAATTCAAAATCCAGATAAGTCGTAATCCCAAGTCAGCATAACGAATTTATAACCATCGTAGGAGATGTGTCCAACCATACCCTTCCACGATTGCCTCTCAGTCTGCGATAATTTTTCTGGGGGCGATTCACCAGCAAATTTTTGGACTGTAGAGTTTTGCTTTGGTAAAAACGAAAATGAAATCCCATTTATTTTCGACGTTCTTCACCTGTTTCATCGCCACATTTCGCGAACTCTCTCACTTTCTCTTCGTCTGGCGAACGTGGAGGTTTTACTTAAGGGCCCCGAGGCTTCGCGAAATGCTTCTCAGATTCTATTTTTAAGAATTTATTCCTTTATTCTTCCCGCGGCAGTGCCGGAAGAAGGTTTCACGAAGCACGAAAGGGATATGCGATTCTCTTATGCGAGCATCGCACCAGCTCCCCCGGCGTATTACCTAAAGTCTTTCTCGGGGCGCATTTCCGGCACGTTGGGGCAGGCACATTTTCACCGGCGCACGTGCACCACTTCCACGTCGTCGGTATACAATTCGCAAATAAATATACTTACGGATACATCCCCGTTTCTATGCACTATGTTCCTGGTTTTGTATTTTCAGCTAGCAAAATAGCCTGGATTTTGTTACGCGCTTCAATTGCTTCAAATGCGTAGGTTTTTGCTGAGTGAAAATTTTACTTTCATACTTTTTGTCGGTAAGAATATTGGATACTATCTGAATGAATCTGGGCAAGATAAAGGAAATATTAACCGTATATGAGCAAGAGCAAATTTCAGGCCACTAGGAATATTTTCCTCTGTGTTATCGAATTCTTATCACTTTGCTTATGGCATAAGGCTAACACTCTCAACCAGCAACATAACGTCTATTACAATATCTTTAAAATCAGAACATTATATTGCTATCACTACAATTTCTCTACTTATTCTAACTTTATATGTAGGGAAAGTAGGGGCAAAGTGGGATTTTGGCATTTCGCCGTATTAGAACATTTCCAATGTGTTTGTTTGCATTGTTTATTACAAATGAGTTATTGTAATTCAAATTTTGAAACATATTTCAGTTTCCATTGAGTATTTACCAACCTTTCGAACATGTCCTGGGAGGTCGAAGTCAATTTGTAAATTTAGACATATTTCCAATCGACTAGTAAGTATCAATAAGGTAAGAGTAATTAAAATCTGAATTGCATGACATAGTAGGCTTCTCTTGCACTCCATTTTCTTTTTGATTCGTTTCCTTTGGGGTTGAGGATGATTTTTTACATGTTTTAAAAAATTCTATTTTGGGGCACAGTGAGTGGGGCAAAGTGGGATGTGTTCCGTTTTGATTTAGGTTCACAGAGATAATTAGGAGGTGTTTCTCTCTCTCTCCCCCTCTCTCCCCCTCTTTCTCCCCCGCCTCTTCCTCTCTCTCTATCTCTGTCAAACCTTTCCAGAAGTAATTTTAACAACCCATCCCACTTTTCGCCTGGATTTTCAGATTTCTCAAAAAAAAGTTTTTCCGTAAAATTGAAATTTGGAGTATTAAACAGATACTTTTTTTTTAAATACGTTTCAGAATAGGTTAGCTGAGAACCAAAATAAGGGTTTCTAAACCCTACCTAACCATTTTTATGCCTCATATGTTTTGTGTACGAGTTTTCCCAAAACCATCCCACTTTGCCCCTACTTCCCCTACCTAATGTTTATTAGACCCTACAGTTAAGTACCAATTCAGGAGTTATTATACGATGAAATAATTTTATAATCAATGCTTGGGCGATATATACTTTATGCCATTCGATGCGCAAAATGCTATTTTACACACTTTTGACATTTTTCGGTCGCATTTTACGCACTCAAGTGACATAAAATATCGTATGAAGCATGTGCGTAAATGTTTATTCTTCGAATGTTATTACGACCGTCGCCTTCGGCTCGGGCCGCAACCTTTCACATTCGTAGAATGAACTTTTTACGCACTAGTTTCATAATATACTATTATTCACTGTACGTAATATAGCTCTTTCAACCAAGCTTTGTATACTTTGGTACTTACAGCTAAGCAGTTGAGATGGAATACGATTTAAAGATGATAAGGAAGCAAAAGCACCTTGAACATCGATATACATGGTATATGTAAATGTAAATGAAAAAAAAAGAACATTCGAAGCTTCGCCGTTCCTCGGACGCATTATCGCCACTCGGTCCGTAAAATTCAACTTTACGGCCTAGGACTGAAAAGTAGTATTTTATCGATCACTTATGATTTCACTGTTAATTTTAATATATCATCACATAGAATATTAGACTCGACTCACCAATTAAAAATCGTGATTGGTCACATTTGGATGCGATGAACATGGTAGTGTAGTGTGGAATCCTGCATTATTTTCGAAATTTGAAATATGAGAAGAAACCAATTTTTCCTTTCCGGTTGTCAATACCGGAATTGCTTTCTTTCTTGCCATCTAAACAAGTATTCAGAAACAAAGAAAACTTGGAACGATTTCTATACTTCAGCTGATACAACATCCTAGTTTCTGAATAACTTAATCAGTCACCAACTTCTTTTTGTAATAACGTCTGAACCCTATCCAGAACAAAAATTCAAATTATTACAAAATTAGATTTTATTCAAATCAGTTTTTTTGACGAAATATTGCGAAAAGAATTCCGAACCCTGTATAAAAGAATTAAATGATAGATCTATTCTATTCCAATAAAAATCATAAGTTTCCATTTCCTTGAAATGAAGTAAAACGTATTAATAACACTGGCCGACGATATTTTTCTTTTTGTTTGCCTTTGAGAAGCGAAATATCATTTCCGGCGTATTTTTTCTTGCTGAAAGCGATGGGGCTAGCAGAATTTTGCTATCATGACAATTTTTTGAGAAAAATAAGGTTAAGTGTGTAAAAAATAACGTTTTTGGCCATATTTCGGTTTACTGTGCAGTAGAAGGGAATTTATTTTTTACAAGCGAAGAATCATGTTACACTTTGAAAAAAAATTAGATTAAATGTAGTTAAAAATTAAGTTAAATTAAACCACGTTTTTTCATCAAGGGTGACGTCATAGCAAAATTTTGCTAGCGCCATAATTTTTAGAACGAAAAAATAATACGAGATACAAGAGCAAGATCAGTGGCGGGGATAGTGTAATAAACAAAAAATTACAAAATATTAAAATACTTTAAAGCAACCAACCCCTACACGCTGACTTTAAAAAAAATTAAACCAAAAGTCAAAACACTTCAAATTTTCTTGCGGAGTTTGAAATTGTTGTATTTGTAGATAATAAAAATTGCAGATTCAAAATCATCGATGGAGGATTTTTCGAAAAACCTGATTTTGAAGTTTTGTTTCGAATGAACATTTTGTTCAACAAGTGTTTTGACTTTTGGTTTAATATTTTTCAAAGACACCATGCCTATTTTGAGTGAGGTTATTTCCGCTGAAGCTCCGAATTTTATAAATTCGATTAAAGTATGATGAGAACTAACACATAATATAGCTTATACATCAGAAAATGTATCGAGCTCAGTAGTAACAGCAGTTTTACTATGAGGAATACACGGTGCGAGCTATTACTAGTTAGATTACTGCATTTTCCTACTTGACATACGCGCGTTTAACAATGATTTATTCAATTTTCCCAAGTTGTAAAACAATAAAATTTACTTTTAGGTTTTTTTATTAGTCCTGTAAATCTTTTATAAAAAAAATTATAGAAATTAACAAAGTAAGATATTTACTAAACAATTTTGTGAATTGTAATCCATTTACAGAGATTCGTTGACCACCTGAAAATGTTAAATTTTTAGGCAATAAAGTTGATTTTGGCCTAATGGATCTCACTGAAATTAATGCGAACGTTAATGTTTATTCTAGAAAATACTGTAATATTTTCAATATCTTCCTTTGAGAAAATGTCAGGACGGTTCAGTCTCTGATCATTCCCACAGGATTTAATTTAAAATACAATTGTATTTTTGTCACCTAAAACGAAATTCTTCTAATTTACTGATTATCGGATTAGTGAATTTCAAAGTCTTTAAATTGTATTCCATTTCATGTCTCATACTATAATATTGAAATAATTTTATACATTCTCTTATTAAATTTTAACTATTCAATGGGAACAAGATGCCGTTAAAAAAAATTATTTGGAAGCTATCGATTTTCAACCGCACTCCTAACAGCTTAAAAAGAAAACTGCCATAATTATAGTAACCTAGTAAAAATATTTCACGTTGAACGTATAACCAAAATCGACAAAATGTTGAAATTTCGTAATATGACAAATTGTAATTTTTATCATGAAAATCCCGTATAATGGGAAGCTTTGTTAAAATTTAAACCCAAAGGATAACGATAAAACGAAATACCAAAATTCGGAAATCAATCATCAGAATTCGTGGTGTCCGAATGTTCACATCTGATATGAATTATTCGTCGCGTAAAATATCAATTATCTCCAACACGCATGCACAGACCATGCATCATTGTTTCGCTCTGATACACGCCCACATAAGTAAACAGGACCTAAAACGCATTCATACATTGAGCCGCAAAACATGCACACATTACAGATATATTATTGCATTTGGAAACGTGTTCGCCATCTATGCCACTAGCTTCACTTGCCTCATGTGCAGCGCTCTAAATACTACGTTATCTGTGTCTGAAGTAAGTTATGTTAATGTTTACATGTGTATGTTCAATGTTTCTATTCTATATCATATACAACATACGAGTTGTTTTTTGACTAAATAAAATAGATGAAGTGCAAGTTATATTATTGTATTTTTAGTTACATAATTTAAAATTACATTTTACATAATTCATCCCTTTTTTAGACGTATTTTGTTTTTATTCAAACTCTTTCTTGTATGGAATGAAAATGACGGATTTTTAAAAATATTAAATGGACCAGCAGATAATATAAGGTAGACCGCAACTTTGACGATTTTTGTGAATATTAAGCGAACTCTATCTAATATCTGGTACACTCAGTATATATTCATTCATGATAACATATAGTGCATTGATTATGTAAACATAACACTTTTTTGTTGCTAATTCATAAAACTCAAGCTATCTTACTTGTGTCAGTAATAAGTAATTAGTTACTGAAGTTGATAATTGTTTGACTCCAGACAATAGCTGTTGAAATTATTGCCTAATTCATCCAAATGATTAAATAATCGATGATAAGAATACGGGCTAATTATAACACGCGGTGACCTATGATGAAGGTGTTATGTAATAATGAGGTAGGAAGATGATTCGTTCGCGTACATTGCCACACTTCCACCATTTGTCATCTTGATGTGCCAACTACCTAATTTTCTATCTTAATTATCCGTCGTTCATAATTATTATATCCGCCTGAGTCGAAAATTTAAACCTGCACAAATTTCTTGAAGTGAAAGTTGAGCCACTTTCTGCTAAAGGTGACTTTTTCTCTATTTCTAAATGAGGAAATTTCACTTTATTAGAGTGGCATATTTCCATCCATTATTAGTAAAGTGAAATTTCCACTTTAAAAATAGTGAGAAAGTCACTTTTATCAGAAAGTGGCTCCAGTTACACTTTAAGAAATTTAGAGTGTACTTTACCACTTCATAGACAGAACATTGGTAGAAAATAACAGTTCGAAAATAGAATGTACCTCAATATAATTAGTACCTAATTTATCTTTACAATGGACACAAATTACTTGTGTTTGTTTATATTTTATGCTTGAGTTTAAAGCAGGATATCCCGAATTGAAATTTGCTGCCTACTTTCATCTTTCATAGATCAAGAAAAATTGCGGAAGGTATATATTAGAGAAGATTCAGTATATATTATCCCTTACGTTAATGCTCCATTGGATCCAGATTTGCCGTTGGAAGCAAAGTGAGTTCCTAAAGCGGTCCGTCGGTAAGGTATGAAATTTCACTAAAAAACCTAAATTACCGATGACTCAATAAAATTTTCACAATTCGGGCTCTGTAAAAGTAATTCTAATTACTATAAATGGTTATCGAGCAAATACCAAAAATATTAATTGAGAAATGACCGAGAATTTTCTGAAGTAAATACAAATCACATTATTCTGTGTATGAAGATTTACTTACTTTATATAGAATGGGTTTACATTAAAATATTGAACATGAATTAAAATATATTACAATTTAGTTAGAACAACATTTGTTTCTGCTCAATGTGGAACGTGGAAATGAGTTTAATCTTAAAACTTCTGCTGCATGTCAAAACAAAATATGTTATTAACTTTGTACTTTACGCAAAGAGGAGACAAAACATAGCAATATTTTGGCTTTTAAAACCTAACTGCGAATTTGAAATGAGCTACCTTAAAATACCGGAGATACCAGAATTGAAAGAAATCCATGAATATTTATGAAATGAGATGTGTCACGTAAAATCCTGAAATTTTTTAGGTGATGTGGTAACCCTGGTAGAAATTTGTCAATTTTTTCTTAGACTGGCCATTCCCCCTATACCTTTAACATGATAAATAATAATGTTATACAAGAATTGTACAGAAAATGTTTTCATTTCTACCAGGGAAAACAAACTTCAGATTTATATTTAGCGACCCTAGAAACATATAATATACCTTGTGTAGTCAAAGGAATCTTTTCTCGATATTTTTGTGGTCTTGTATTAACCGTCTATGGAATATGCACACATAAAAACTGCTAATGCAATTAAAACTTGATTTTCGACAGAATTTTAGTTATTAATATTAATGTGCAGAGTGATATTAACCATATTTATAAACGATTCATAATGATAAAAGCGATTTAAAATATTATCACATATAATTCACAAAAGCCTAAAATTACCTAGATTAATTTTAATGCTTGCTCGTGATCCCGAGGATTACAGTTTTTAATCAAATTTTAGCAAATAGAAATCGTGTCAGGAGATATACCAAAAAAGCATAAATAAAGCAGAAGTTTCTGATTGCCAAATTGCAAAATTGATTTGAAATTGATATTTTAGATTTGACGTTCTTTTTCGTCGATTACCCGATAGCGGATGCTTTCCGAATCCATTAATACTTGAATGAATTCGTCTGTCACTTTCGACGAGATTTATCTGATACATTTTGTTTTTTTATTTTTGGACATGGATGAATTACATACAAACTTAACGGTGCTTAATATGTTTGATATGTGATCCCATTATTTACATTTAGCCACACTGAAGTGATAAACATAATTTTGGTCAACACTGATTTTATACTCTTATGTAATACATAACACATTTAGGTGATAAACAGTTAATTTCCACATTTAAAGTACATTTTTTGACAATTTTATGTACAAAATAAAGGAATTCGGTTACAAATATTTTAAATTGCAATCTGTTTTCTTATTTTTTAATTCTATCGTGAAAATAATATAAGATGTTCATTTCACTATTAATAAGCATATATTCTCTAATGTTTAAAGGAGTTAATCTTCAAATTCTATCTGTCGCTGCATCTAATTTTTCATTCTGCTTTGAGAATATTTACTCCAATTCTTCAAAGGGAATAATTAAATGATCAAACGAACTTACCAAGTGTAGTTCGATCATAATTGCATGATTGCCTCTTCCGAAGATGATCATAATGTAGTCTCCTTCATCTGTAGATATTGCCACAAGATTTAAAGTCTAAAAATCTCCTATATCTATATATATTCAGAGCCGTCATTTCTAAGTCATTCATTTAAAGATGCATTGTCGTAACATGAAAAAGAAAAATGGGTACGGGAAGGGGGGACTGATCATCTTCGGAAGAGGTAATCATGCAATTATGATCGAACTTCACTTGGTAAGTTCGTTTGATCATTTAATTGCATTTCTCGCCTCTTCCTCGATGATCATAATGTAGTTGTTTAAAGACGTTACGACAAGAGAAAATAGAAGTACGTGTAATTCAACAATTACAATGTTAAAATACTTTTTGCGAATACATCATCATTTGTTACGTTGAGTTTGTAAAATCGCACAAATGTATGCGTCTAATTTGTCCAACCTGCGGTTTTTCTTACCGTCTCAATAGAAACGCCTTTTCTACTTGCTGCAGATGCATGACGAGCACTATGCGAGGAAAATAATTTTGTTTCAATTCCGCTTTTTGTTAAAACATTTTTGAACAATCTGCTGATTGTTTGTTTGGTGGCGCATTCATAAGGTTTTTTGTAACATATAAATAATTTCGAATTTTTTCTTAAGTTTTTAGAACGATCTATGCGATCTAACGCATAAATTTTAATGGTTATGATCGGTTCAGGCCTGAAGTTTTTATTAATACTGGAATCCTAATTTGTGCACCTGAATCTGTAAATATAATATTTTCAATATCTATCAACGAAAAAGTTTGCATCCTATGGGCAGTTGTTAAAGCAATTCAGCCAATCAATTTTTCAGATAATGATTGAAGTGAAAGTTTATCATGAGGATATAATGATTCTAGATAAATTAAAACTTTTTTTCGGATCCCAAGTAGAATCGTACTTGGGAGTATTAGGATTATAGATTCCTTTGAAAAAACGTGTCATTTCTGCGTCTTTACCGATGTGTGGACCTATAATTATTGAAATTGCAGAAAGATAACAATTCAGTGTTCCATACTTCAAACCATTATTAAATTGTTCGGAAAGAAAACACATTACATCCTTAACTGTACCATTAAAAAGATTGACATTTTTTAAATTACAAAAAGTCCACCAACGCTTTAAACCACGTTCATACTGTTTGATGGTACTTTCGGAAATCGATGCTAATTGTATATCAATAGCTTCCTCAGGAATATTTCTTAATCTGAACGCCTCGCTGATACAACTCCTGCCATAAGTGAAAGAGAATTTCGTAACGGATGAGGTGCTCTATTAAAAGATTTTAAGAGATATCATCTGAATTAAATATGATCGGATTAGAAACCAGTAATTTTTGAAACACAGGAAACCATGGCTGACCAGGCCAATATGGAACTATTAAAATCCGTTTGCTTCCTCCAAATTGAATTTTCTTTAAAACTCTCAAAATCAAAGAAAAGGGCGGAAAGTCGTAAAAATGGTATTTTTTCCCGGAAATAATAAACGCATCGATTGCAAATACTTCCGGATCTATGTGTCATGCAATATAGGTATGACATTTGGTATTATATCTGCTAGCAAAATGATCAATCTCGGGTTGTCCAAAGGTGTTTACAATTCTTTTACACAATTCATATTCCAGTTCAATTTTTCTTGATTCTTTATCTGCGTGAAAATTTTCTTTTGAACTTATGTATGATGCAAACACATAAATATTTCGCTTTTCGCACCAAGCCCATAGTTCTCTACTTAATAAATTTAGTTTTGATTTCATACTTCCCATCCTATTAATACAAGCAACAGCGGTTGAGTTGTCTATGCGTAATAAAATACGTAAATTGGAATCAAAACATTTTTAGGCCTAACAGAGCTGCTCAGAGTTCTAGGCAATTTATGTGCAATGCAATTTCGGAGTCTTTCCAATTTCCATGAGCATTTTTTGCCTTTGAAGAAACACCCCCTCCGGAGAGGCATGTATCCGACAAAATTTCTAAAATAAAATTTCATTGTTTTATAGGATTTCTTCTGTTAATATTTAATAACCACCATGTGAGATCAGATTTAATTTCTCCGTTAATAAACATTTTCTTATTGTAATTAAATTGATTTCTTTGTAAAGCTTTAAGTTTCCATTTTTCTAATATTTTAGTATATTTCCAACTGTAATTAACTGCTGGACAAAATGCTGTTAACGATCCTAAAATTTCAGCAAATGTTCGAATTTTGATTGGCTTTTTTGAAAGTAAATGATTTATTTTTTGTAATATATTTTGTATTTTATTTTATGGTAAGGATAAGGACACATTTCTGGAATCAAAAATAAAAACATAAAAAGGTACACTCTTGAGAAGGCGTAAGTTTACATTTTTTATCGTTTAGTATAAAACCAAGATAGATTAATAATTGTTTTGTCGTATTTATATTTACCCAGCAATTTTTATAAGAAGAGCCTATTAGTAATAGATCGTCTAGATATATTATGTTCGTTAAGCTTTGATGACGAAGAAACGAAATTACTGGTTTCATTAATTTTATAAAAACGTATGGTGCGGTAGATAGACCAAGAGGTAAACAGGTAAATTGGTATAATTGACCATTTAAATAGAATTTTAAGAATATTTTGTGAGTTTTGTGTATAGATAGATAGATAGATATATAGATATTTTACGCTTTGGGTTTAAAACCCTTTAAGTGCGGTAGCTACATTACTGTACAGGTATTTATTGTATGTTTCTTAAAACGTTAAAACAATAACAGTATAAATAAAATAGTAGACCAGCCTTGTCAGATATAAAATAAAATGGAGTATCCAACACAATTAAAATAAATAATAAAAATAAATAATAAAAATAAATAACAACGTAGTAGGTTTGCGCCTAGTTATTTTCCACTGATCGCTGCAGATGTTTTAAGAGCAGTTCTTTAAATTTCCATGTAGAAGATGAGTTTCGAATGTCAAGAGGTAACTTGTTCCAAAATAGAGGTCCATGGCCCAGGAACGATTTATTGTAAACCTCAGTTTTGCACGCCGGAACACTGAGTTTTAAGAAATCAGATCTTGTGGTAACTGCAGATATGGATGTCCTGAAGGTTAAACCATTTGCCAGGTAACTTGGTCGTTGTGTCCAGATTATACGGTGTAATAGACAGCCTTCGAAAAACAACCTACGGGTATGGACTTTAAGCCATTTAAGTTTTCCGTAGTATGGAGTGATATGTTTAAAACGACTTGAATTACATATGAATCTTACACAGGTGTTAAGAGCTCTTTGAATTAAGTAATCAGACTCATTTGTAATATCTAACATAGTTACGCAGCAGTAATCGATGATAGGAGAAATGTGTGACGCAATCAAATGCTGACGTATCTTAGAAGGAAGTGGACGCTTGACGACCTTTAATTTGTGTATGGTGGCGAAGATTTTTTTACTGGGTCGCCTAGCCTCAGATGACCAAGAGAGATTGTTTGTTATAGAAACACCTAGATATTTAACCTCATTCGTGAATTCGATGTCAGTTTCCGTTACGAAGATTTTAGGTGTGCGGTTATAATCAACGGAGTTAACAAGTCTGGATGTGCCAACGATGATGGCGTTTCTTTTCGAACCGTTCAATGTAAGGCCAAGATCTTCTGCCCATTCAACAATTCTCTGAACATCTTCGTTAATGTACTTTATTATATTAAATAAAATTTAATTGCGACGGTTTGCAAGACATATAAATTTGGATATCATCTGCAAAGATATGATATTTACAGAATTTTAGGACTTTACTAAGTCCTATAATATACAGAGAAAAAAGAAGAGGTCCAAGTACCGACCCTTGAGGTACACCAATGTTGATTTCCGCCCACGCAGAAAGGTGACCTTCTGGGTTTTTAACGGCGTGATTTCGAGCACAAAGGTAAGAATATATCCATCTTAAAGCGGAATAAGAGAAACCAAGATCTTTGAGAATTGAAATGAATTTAGCATGTATAACTTTATTGAAAGCCTTAGAGAAATCGAAAAAAAACCATGATGGTTATCATGCGGTTGTCGGAAGCATTTTTAGCTTCATCGAGTATCTTGAGGAGTGCTGTTTGCGTGCTGTGACTTTTTTTATACGCCGATTGAAACGGATCCATTTTATTTGTTACTATCAAATAGTCAATAATTTGTTTTGCAACTATTTTCTCAAAAATTTTTGACAATGAACAAAGTAGCGAAATAGGTCGATAATCCAGACATGATATTTGATTTTTAATTTTCGGTATAGGGCTTATAATTGCTGATTTCCATAAACTTGGGAAAACTTCGTTTATAAATGAATAAGTGAATAAATGCAAGATAACATGACTTAGATACGGTAGAACCTTCTTGAGGATTCTTGTTGGAATGCCATCAATGCCAGTTGAGTTTGATGTGGATGTAGAAAATGCCTCTTGAAAATCATTTAAAGTCGGATTCTTGAAGTAGAATTTGTCATCAGAGTAACGAGGATGGCCAAAATTCACCGGCGGAAGAGGACTTGCTGAAGTACATACAGCTGCAAAGTGTAAATTAAGATCCTGCAAGGGCACCACCAGCGGTGATCCAGTCCTATTATCCTTAATGAGCCCTAAACTCTTTAAATGCGACCATGTTTCTTTACTCGAGCGAGAGCTAATAAAAATCGAACGGTAATATTCTCTTTTGGCTTTATCAATCTCTAACGTTACTGTGTTTCGAAGATTAATAAACGCAAGTCTAGTTGATGTTGTTTTTTTGCGCCTCCACGTTCTCCAGGCTATATTTCTAGCAGAGATTAGAGCTCTGATATTTATAGTGAACCAAGAATTTGAGACTTTATTCCTGTTACCAAATTTGAATGGAGCATGCCTATTAAGGATAGAAATCAAATGATGATTGAACGTTTCTATTTTTGAGTCCATATCGTTTGATAATGCAATGTCAGACCAATTTTGTTGTATAGAGATATGAAAATAAGCATCTTTTATATCAATTGTGCCAAAGAAATCGTTTGCTTTGATAATATTAGAAACAGTTCGGCAATCCTCCATTTTGAAGTGAGTTGTATGTACAAATTTATGTAGAGGGTTTAGATTTTAGATAAATAGGACAGTTTTATCAGGTTTCGGAATTAAGAAAATTCCAGAAATAAATTGATGATTTTCAGGCATACTTTTTTCAATTGCACCTTTCTCTAAAAGGATGTTAATGTTTTCTTGTATCAATGTAAATTCTTTTCCATTCAAAATATTTTCTTTATGATTATAAAATTGTTTTGGTATTTGGATGAAAGGTCCTTTGTATCCTTTAATCCATTTTAAAACACTTCTGTGAGATCACTGGTGTGTATCTTCGACTCCCCTGTCTGGATCTCCTCTGCAGGTGGAGTTACGAATTTTTTGAATATTTTTCAATATTATTTATCGGTTTCACATTCAATTTTTGTTTATTGGATGTTATTGACCATTCAAGAATTTGTAATAATTCGCTATTTTTATCCGTCATTTGACAAATCCAAGTAACAGTCTTACCCAGGGTGGATAATGCAATTGTTAATAAATTTTGTTTCTTCTCTAATTTCTTGTCAGTCAAAATCGCGGAATCTGGTAAAGAACGTTTTATCTCCTCATTCAACTTTGGTGCTTCCATCATTTTGCAGTTTTCTGGCACTTTGTATTTGTCAATCAGAGCTGTAACCTCATCTTCTGAGAAACCTGATTTTAAGGTATCTTCCCATGGTGTAGCAATTTCATTTTGAATAGGTTCATCATATTTTTTCACTTCTGATGAAGATTTGCCGAGTATGTTGAAAATATATTGATCCAGAGCAGATTTTTGTAGGTTATTATCGTCTTTTCCTTGAATTTTTGATTCTGTAAAAAATGTTTAAAAATGTTTAAAATTGAATTGTTTTCGTTAAAACATTGAACGAGGTTAATCTGCTGTGTGAAAGATTGATACAACTGTATAGAAGTGTCACAATAAAGTTAACCTATGAGAATTATGGTACCATACTTTATGTTACATAGGTGTTTAATTGATTCGCACAAATCAGAAGAATAGAAGACAGGGACATGAATACTCATGTTTATCTTTGCCAACACACATGTGCAGAATTATCACTGATAATTCCTCCTCACACGAGGACTGCACATGTACAAATTATGATTCTTTTTTACCTTGAGAATCATCTTGTCTCGAATAATTATCCTTGTCTGATCTTTCTTGATTTGATAAATATCCTCTTGAATCACGGTCCTGTGAAGAATGATGATTTTTCGATATACTTCGACTTGACGTATGTCGAGAATAGAAGCAGTAACCTGCGTGTCATTTCCTTTCTCTCCATTTCTCTTTTTTCTTACGTTTTAAACGTTTAATTTGGTCCTTTAGTTCTCCTTCTGAGTAATCAGAACTAGAAGAATAAAAGCTTATTTTGATTTAAACTTAGTTTTCAAATTATTAACCTTGAACTAATTTTTTCCTTGCGGCGTTGTCTACACAAGACAAAAGAATGACTTAGAAATGACGGCTCTGAATATATATACGCGGAAAAAACAGTGGCATAAGAATTACGAAATAATGGGGTATTTTCTACTCCAGCGCTGGTGTAAAACATAATGGCGTTGAATCTACGCCAAGCTCTCGTAGTCGATACGCCAACCATGGCGCAGCATGTGTTGACGTTAATACCGCGCATAATTGCCTCTTTTGATATGTTTATCGTGAGCTTGTTATTTTTATTTAATAATATGTGTTATTTATGTCTTTTTCCAGGTTAGTACATCTCAAATTAAGGTTTGAGGTTAACTGACCTGTCAAATAAAAAACCCGTATTTTCTAAATCCTTCTTCCCATTCTCATTATTGCAATCTACAAATCAAGCCCACTACATACTCAGGACATTTGAATTGAATTTACAGGATATGCATTTAAAAAAGTCAGAAACAAGGAAAATGATTCAAAGAGGTTGGTCGTCGGATTTGAGAATTTATTTTTTTTAACATAAACCTGCATGATAGATATATCATACATATAAATACATATTAAAATCTTTCATATTTAATGTAAATAAATGTAAAAAATGATATTGAATTGAATATACAGGACAGGCATTTAAACATCTTAGAAGCATAGAAACCGTATTAATGAATTTTGTCGACGGATTGGAGAATTTGCTTATTTATTTATATAAACCATCATGGTAGATATATCATACATATAAATACATATTAAAACCTTTTATGTTTATTGTAAATAAATAGAGTAATATAATTGGAATTGAATTTACAGGATATGGATCTAAAAAGCTTAAAAACAAAGAAAATGTTTCAAAGAGGTTTGTCGACAGATGGACTAATTTACTTAATTTTGTTAATGTATAGGAATGGTGGTCCTAAATGAAATACATATTTTCTGATACTTTA
The DNA here is from genome assembly GCA_030407085.1 of Trichopria drosophilae. Classification (NCBI taxonomy): domain Eukaryota; kingdom Metazoa; phylum Arthropoda; class Insecta; order Hymenoptera; family Diapriidae; genus Trichopria; species Trichopria drosophilae. The sequence continues at coordinate 198,224,462 of CM059582.1, forward strand.
AGATATCTACCATGCAGGTTTATATAAATAAATAAGCAAATTATCCAAACCGTCGACAAAATTCATTCATACGGTTTCTATGCTTCTAAGATTTTTAAATGCCTGTCCTGTACATTCAATTCATTTTCATTCACTACATTTATTTATAGTATACGATATAAGAATTTAAGTCAGCTAATTCCTCTTTTCGATGGGAGTTTTGTCATTCATATAAGAAAATACAATATAGGCTGCAAATTGTGATAAAGATATGTTATTAATTATATTTTGCACTCTTTAAAAGTAATATTATTAGCTTGGTACTCATCGGTTGCTTCTTTTCAAGAAAAAATGCATTTTTTGTTTCTTCCTCGAAAGTCCTCTCGGAGCCCAATTTCACCAGTGTTTTGTATTAACTTTTTCACTACCTTAAAAGTAACTAATTGATATCAAACTTCTAGGAATAGTTTCAGAAGAGTAAAATCTACCAAGTTTCATGGTTGTATTAGAATTTTTAACACAATTTCCATTTTTATGTGCTTTAACCAAAACTGATAAAAAACAGTTGCTTGGTATGCAATAAAAATTGAAATTGTGCTAAAAATTCTAATATAACCATGGTACTTGGTAGATTTTGCTCTTCTGAAACTATTCCAAGTAGTTTGATATCAATCAATTGTTTTTAAGGTGGTGAAAAAGTTAATACAACATTTTGATGAAATACGACTACAAGCGGACTTTTCACAAAGAAACAAGATATGCATTTTATATTAACTTTTTCAACCTTAAAAACAATTGATTGATATCAAACTACTTGGAATAGTTTCAGAAGAACAAAATCTACCAAGTTTCATAGTTATATTCGAATTTTTAGCACAATTTCCATTTTTATATGATTTAACCAAACCTGTTAAAAACAGTTGCTTGGTATGCAATAAAAATTGAAATTATGCTAAAAATTCTAATATAAACATGAAACTTGGTATTAGTTAGGTATCAATGAGTTGCTTTTCAGTCAATGAAAAAGTTAATACAAAATGCATTTTTTGTTTCTTTGTGAAAAGTCCACTCGCAGTCGTATTTCATCAAAATGTTGTATTAACTTTTTCACCACCTTAAAAACAATTGATTGATATCAAACTACTTGGAATAGTTTCAAAAGAGCAAAATCTACCGAGTACCATGGTTATATTAGAATTTTTAGCTCAATTTCAATTTTTATTGCATACCAAGCAACTGTTTTTTATCATGTTTGGTTAAAGCACATAAAAATGGAAATTGCGTTAAAAATTCTAATACAACCATGAAACTTGGTAGATTTTACTCTTCTTTCGAGGAAGAAACAAAAAATGCATTGGTGCAAGGTTTTAATATGTATTTATATGTATGATATATCTACCATGATGGTTTATATAAATAAGTAAGCAAATTCTCCAATCCGTCGACAAAATTCATTAATACGGTTTCTATGCTTCTAAGATGTTTAAATGCCTGTCCTGTACATTCAATTCAATTTCATTTTTTACATTTATTTACGTTAAATATGAAAGATTTTAATATGTATTTATATGTATGATATATCTATCATGCAGGTTTATGTTAAAAAAAACTAAATTCTCAAATCCGACGACCAACCTCTTTGAATCATTTTCCTTGTTTCTGACTTTTTTAAATGCATATCCTGTAAATTCAATTCAAATGTCCTGAGTATGTAAAGGGCTTGAATTGTAGATTGCAATAATGAGAATGGGAAGAAGGATTTAGAAAATATGGGTTTTTTATTTGACAGGTCAGTTAACCTCAAACCTTAATTTGAGATGTACTAACCTGGAAAAAGACATAAATAACACATATTCACACACAATTGGTATATAATTCATTCATTTCAAATAAAAATAACAAGCTCACGATAAACATATCAAAAGAGGCAATTTTGCGCGGTATTAACGTCAACACATGCTGCGCCATGGTTGGCGTATCGACTACGAGAGCTTGGCGTAGATTCAACGCCACTATGTTTACACCAGCGCTGGAGTAGAAAATACCCCATTATTTCGTAATTCTTATGCCACTGTTTTTTCCGTGTAGATATAGGAGATTTTTAGACTTTAAATCTTGTGGCAATATCTACAGATGAAGGAGACTGCATTATGATCATCGAGGAAGAGGCGAGAAATGCAATCCATGTTTTTATCGATTACCATACCAGGACATACAGAAGTTAACAGTCAACAAGACTTTAAATTGCGAATTAGATAACGAAACAGTGAAATTCTAAATTTTACAGCAAGTATACGTGAATTGGGTAATCCGTTAAAGGATTGGGCACTCAACAGATGTTCTTGTTTGTTATTATCATGTAGTCAATGTTAAAATACAGAAGGACTTTCAGATGCGCAATAAGAAGCTTCTAAATGCGTATCAAATATCCAGAGTAGTATGTAAAAAAGGTCTATTAAATTTTAAACAAGTTAATACTGATATCAAACACTATATGAAAAAAAGTTAGCTATGGCTGTTAATATTTCGAGGCTATATCGAAGCTATATGACAGCGAAAGACATACCAGCGAACATGTTCCCTATGAGTGCTAACATATCTATGAGTATTGAATCTTTATTACTCATACATAACTGGTAGCACCTAACTGTAGACAGCAAACTTGAATTCGCATTGACTGTCAAGTCATTTCTTTCCGGGTACTACAATGATTGACTGGAAAACACAGCGATCAACAGACCAATGATTGTGTTACTAGCCTATTGACATGTGTTAAATATAATCATTGTTCTCGGTCATTGCTTTATATTTTCTTTAGATGTATATTTCTTTTCAAAGAACTGAGGTTCGATGTCGACAACCCCATAGTCTATAACCGACCCCCTTAAACATTATTGTTTGGCGAAATTGCAAGAAGAAGTGAAATTTTAGTTCTCATCGTGAATTACTTCGACCCAGTCCGAAGATAATGTGGTCCCCTTGGCAATTTTTACCCCACAGTTTTATGAATTTTATACGAATTTTACACATACGTATAATACGCACAATAGATATGATACTCCATTACTGATGAGCTTTATGACATTTATATTTATGTTGTATTTATGACATATTATATCATCTTTTGATTTGTATTTTATCTTCGGATATTTTGGGCCATGGTATGTCAAACCGGATCTGTTGGGTACGGATCTATAGTCGTATCGTTGAATTCAATACTTCGAATAAGTCAGTTCTATGGCTTCCGTTAGATCGTTCTGCATCCGTATTACCTGTAAAACAAATATAGTTTGAATACATTCTCACTGAAGTACTTTCAAAACTAAAACATTAAATTATATTGTTTTTGTTCCATTCCAAGCGGCAATTTGGTCGAAATTACGTCAATTCGACTTCCGAATAGGTCCAGCTGCCTAACGGCCCTAACCTGATTAAAGTCGAATCGACTTCTATTTCAGGTAAAGGGGGAGTAAAAACACTGTAAATTTCAAGTCGAAATTAGGTAATGGAAGTCATATGGACTTTTAAGGCATAGGCCAATTTGGGAGAAGAGACCTATAAGAAGTCCAATATTAGTAACAATTTATTAATTTTGCCCTAGTTTAGACTTTCTGACCTATTGGATCCCTCTGTTAAAAATAACCTTCTGAACAATTTCCAATGGAAATTTACGATTTCATAGTCACCAAGTTTTAATTGTGTACACAGAGATCAGTTATGTACATACACATACATGAAGATCACAAACACGCGCTCGTTTGCCCCTTACGATCTAAGATAGTCCTAATATACATATACCACTATTCGACACAATATAATAAAGGCAGATCATTGTTCGGTGTACGCTATACTTACATATGTGGTAATATGAAGCTTTCTTATATATACGTACCTGCTTATGCTCTAACCACCTGCGAGAAAGTTTGACTATGTTAGAATATGCAATGCATCTGTTCCATGTCTTAAATAGAGCATATATGTGACACCCCTCGATGGGAGCTCGAAACTAGTCGAAACGATGATCGTTGGATCGCAGCAAACCCTGTATATATTCAAGTTCAGAATAAGGAATTTAGTAAAGGCATATTCATTTTCAATCAGAATCTAATTTTTCATTTCAAAACCACTGAACTTTTAAGGCAGAACTCATGTTCATATTTGGCAAATTATGTATTAAATTTAACCTATTGCTTAAAAACCTTTAGGGCAATTTTATAAGTCGAAATTTGGTTAATTTTACTTTTAGAATATACCTCAAATGCTTTTTTACTGTGAGGACATTTTTGAAATCATTATTCGGTTAAATTAACCCATCAAATAGACCCCAAATACAGTTTTTACTTAGAAGACGTATTTTAGGTTGTAATTTGGCTATTTTTTTTAACTAAAATAGGGCATTTCAACTTTGGCCGTGGTCAGAATTCCTTATTTTGCTACTTGGGATGGCACATGACCAAAACCTCATCACATGCATGGATGATCGTAAACACATTTTGCTCTTTGATGTCTAATTACCATATAAAAAACATGTTTTACATTCATCAAGTCTGATAAGATACAGGAAGTAATGGACAAAATGCTGAACATGTACAGATGTAACGTAAAACGTTATGTGGGGCACGTGGGAGCATTACTCATCGGAAGCGTATCAAGCTGCTTGATCGCTTGCTGGTGGAATCAAAGACAAATAACTCCGAGGGTCGTCAATGACGACTATTACGCCCGTATTTGCTCCTACGCGCCTGCAGACAAACGTCTTGAATAAGCCAGTATGGCGGTTGCACAGCTTCGCTCCTTCCCCAGATTTTTCAATCTCGTAGCCCTTTTATCCGGAGATTCGACTGTAGATTTCCCACTCCAGGTAATGTACCAGCCTCTTTTATCCATGACGAAGCTCTGCAGTTTCCTCCGACTTCGCGTGCTTTGTCGTTGTAAGCATTAAACCCACCACATACACAAGCTTTAATGGGAATGCTTTTCCAGTTCTAGTTTTTCCTTAATACAATTTTAAAAAGTCTCGAAATCGAACAATGCATCCCTGATGCGTTCAGCAGGCAAAAGATTGAAAACAAAATTTAAATAAATAGTGTTTGTAATCTCGAAATTCTCCGTTGTCCTGCATTTGAAATACATTAAATATATATAATAACTGCTAACGAACTTCAGCTATTTACTTAAGTAGTGTTGTGTGTATTTTATCCCATACAGCACATATCTCTTAAAGAGGTCGTCCAGAGTTCAGTCCAAAGATATCTCCAAAAAGATGTCCTGAAAACGTCTTAACTATGATAATCTATAAAAGAAGCTCTTAATGATGTCTTACTTAGGACTTCTTAAAATCGCAATGTCGAAAAGGTCTTGTGTTTAAGGTCTTAAATCTATCTCGTTTTGGACCATCTCTCTTTTAGTGAAGAGATTCCCATTGTTGAGGTCTGTGTTTCTTCCAGATCCACTAGTTGGCGATTGAAACAAAAAATGAGATCGCGCGATATTTACTTCATATGCAGACCGATATATTATAAGCTGCCCTAACCAAATAAGTAACTTTACGTTATTTAGCCAGTGTTATAACAGTTTTGTATTATTATTCCATGATCCCATTCTATTGAATGTAATAACCATCCAATATATAACTATACAAACGGTAAAAAGGACTCAAGTGAAAATTATATGTAAAAATTAATAATTAAGATACAAAAATAGGATCTATAATTTTCAGAAATTTGCTTTTCATTTATATCACTTACTTTATAAGTCAATGCTTTCAAATAAGACCTCCTTTCTGAGGACTCATATTTGAGAGGTCTTATAGAGCTCTTAAAATCGACGCATAAGTCTTCTTAAATAATATTTTAAGAACTCTTTCTGATAAGTATTTAAGACATTTTACAATTTTGAAGACTTCTTACAGAGCTCTTTAAGATGTCTTCTTGCGGTTTGGGATATTATTACACTCTGTAACAAAATTATAGATTTCGTTTACCTTTGACATGCCCAGTATCATTTTCGAAGCATTTCTTTGTTTTGGAAACGATGGTATCCTTAGAATTTTCGTACGGAGTCATATTTTCAAAAAAATTATGTCAAGGTGGCTCGGTAAAAAATTTATACCGTAAAAAAACTTAAAAATAATTGTACGTTTTTTTTAGATATATTTCAATGCTAGTGTAAAAATTGTTTTAACATATGAGAAGCTGACATTTGTCGGTGGTGGATTTTCGAACTAGTTAAGCTTACATTTGGAGAAAGGTAATTGGGCCAATATGGCGTTTGAAAGTTTCCGAATTGGTCGACAGCAGCGCCAAATGTCAGATCCCAATATGTTAAAACAACGTTTTTTCCCGTAACATTGCTGGATATAATCTAAATAATCAATTTTAGAAGATTTATTTTAGTTCACACAATAAGTCTATTTATTATTGTAAATATGGTAGGAAGTGAAATTAATTAGTGAAAATAATATAAGTCTATGAAAATATTCAAAGATATGGCTACAAGAGACCATGAATATGCCCAGACAGGATACAATGTTACATATAACTAAGATTATTCTTCATTTACGGAGTTTATTTTTATGTTACGAAACATGTTTATAATTTTTTTTTGTAGAGAATTTCATGATCTGAATATTTTGTTGGAAATTCTTTTTCATCAGAGACATATTTCTAAAAATAAATGCAATAAATAGCAAAAACAACGCGTTTTTATGCGTTTCAACCTTTAATGTGACCTTGGCGCCAATTTTTAGTACGATATTTGTGTTCAGCGCACCAAATTATGTCGGTAAACTGAGTTTCAAAGAGATTGAAGGTATGGATTTTTCACAAATACAATCAGAAATCTCATCTAAAGTACGAAAAATGCTTCTTCTTCCACAAATTACAATATTTTTCGATGGCTCTTTCTTTATTTTGTTTCTCAAACCTTCAGGAAGAAATAAGGGTATGGATTTTGCAAAATTTTAATTTTGTGAAAAATTTTGTGAAAAATGTTGAAAATTAGTATATTACGCTTCAAGGAAAGAAAGCGAGTGATTTCGAGTGGGGGGTTTGTGCCCGAGCGTAGCGAGGGCAGTCCCTCCACGAGGGTAGTGCACTTTCTTCCCATGAGGCGTACGCTATTTTTTTCACGACTTCACTGGAATGCCCCCACTTCCACGCTGATTACTCCCTCTGACGTCACACTTTCCTTCCCTAGGGAGTAATGGAACCGAAGTGCACATGCGCGGAGACACCCCAGCGGAATCGGCTACTTTCGTCCCGCGTTGCTGGCGCGGAATGCGGTCATGCCGGTGAAGTCGGGAAAAAAACACTTTTTTTTCGTTTTCACGTTCTTTCTCATCCAAAAAGAATTACGAATTTTTTAAATTATGACTTGACCTAGCTGAAAATTCGGGTATGGGTCCCCTTAATAATTGCGACCTATTCATAGACGACGTATTCATAATTATTACCTCATAAAATATAAATAGTCAATTCCATGCGTTTTATATCCAGCACCGATGTATTTGTCAAAATGAATACCCATAATTTATTTTTATTTAATTTATTTAAAAATACATCAGTTATTTTTTTTCAGTGTTTTCATCTGTTTCAGATCTGGTCAAGGTCGAACTCGTCTCGTGCACATCTTTAATTTGTCATTATCACATATTGGACATCTGGCTTTGATGGATGATCCCATTTACTTTTTAAACTATAAGTAGCAATTATTATAATAAATGTTGCGACTGCAAATTGACATATGCAGTTTGGTTACCAATATCGCAGTCATAGATAAAACGAGATTATACTAAAATGAATATAGGTAGAATATCTGTTATTTTTGCACGTAACAAGACCAACTGTTTTAAATGAAAGATCGTCAATCACACGTGTCTATCCGTAAAAATATTTAAAAAAAGATAAATAAAAACCCATTCTCTTTCGACTTTGTAGTTGTAAAAAACATTAAGTGTATGAGGGAACGAATCTTGTTTCTTTTGTGAGAAAAATCGCAATTTCGTTTTCTGTCAAACAAATTCACTTACCTTGATCATTCCGTCGGTGTTCACTCGCAACGGGGCCGTTAAAAAAAAATAAAAGTAAAATCCATTGAAAATGCAACAGCAGTATGCCTTCACACAGGGAAATCATTCGAATATCCGTCCATCAAACCCGATTAGTTCTTTAACCCGCGTCGACAATAACGAATTGTACGACACGATGTTCTGTTGCGAGGGTCGACGGCAAAGACGAGTCGATAACAGCACGAAACAAATCGGGTGAAAGACGGGATTATGGATAGCGGAGCGTTATTTTTTAGGATGACCAGGTGATGGCTGACCGAATTGATTTTCGACGCAAGCAACTGTCGTTAACTCGAAGCGACCAGGAAGGGCAAAAAAAACAGAATTTCGCAAAAAATTGCTGCATAATCGTGATATGTTCATTTTTCTCTTTTTACTTCATATGCACCTCATTCTGCACCTGTGGAAAAGCAGCCGATGTGTTCGGCCTAGAAGCGCGATTTGAAAGTCAAAGCCGATGCAAATTAAGTCTCGTTCAGAAGTGCTAGAGTACAAGGTTCCACGTACCTCCGCTTACATGTATTTTACGCTGATACCGCACTGTCGTGTTTTGAGAAAATATTCCTAACCTCTTAGGCTGCAGATTTTAGAATCTCAAATATAGCCACAATAATACCTTCGTCAGAGTTTAGCACCAACTCTCACCTTATCATGAGACAAAAATGAACAACTACAAAGAAAAAATAAGACGGCTCTATTATATAACATCACTATATTAGGGCAGAAATCTGAATGAGTATCGAATTATATATTGCGTTTAAAAAATAAAATTCGTATGAATATGCCTTCTAGGAGAAAAGAAGTCAACTTGTGCGTTATCAGAATAGGATAATTCAATGGTCCCTGAAGAGAACAGAAAAATTGGTATTTGAGGCATAGTGATACTAGTGAAATCATAAAATACTTGTGGCAATATATAAAAATGAACCGAGTTTCTTTATTTTTAATCGAAAACTCAGAAAACATATGGATAATTCAATTTAATGACTATACATGATGACTGTACATAACGTAGTAAACATGCTACAAGATCATCTATAAAAAAAAATATAATAAACTACATGTTTAGTAAACCGTCATCCTAAGCAACACAATAGAGCAAGTTACGTCTTGTCGACCTTTCACCAGGGCGAGCGATTTTCTCGATCACGATTTATTTACCTAACATAGAAGTCGAACTACAGTAATTAAAGACAAAGGTGTAAGTAATTTGCTGGTGGAAATTTGGTATTGCAAGATATTTTTCCCATTCGTTCGTATCTTGAATTTTGTAAAATGGACCTATGGTTAAATTATAAATTTTAGAAATTGATAATATTTAGATAATTTTTCTTATTCCGTAATTCTGAATAATTTGAGTAACATTTTCTTGGTCATATACGTGGTAATTTTGTACAAGTACTTCTACTCATTTCATATTTTGGTTGTTCTGATCTTCAGCTAATCCCGATGAATTACAAAACTATTAGTGTGATCTTCGAAAAGAACCGCGTATTTCTCTGCGGCAAACTATGGTAGCGTATCTGTATACAGTGGTGCTGCTAATCTTGGTTTGGATTTTGTGGGTACGGGTCGAAAAGCAAACAGTTAAAAAACCGACAATCGAAAAGTCCCACTTAACTCGACACTTGAAAAAATTGATTGTCCGCTTATCGATGTCTCTTTTGGTTTTAAATGCCGACATTTTCACTTTCGGTTTTTTAATTTGTCGGTTGTTCGACGCGATTGTGCTTTGTTACCCTTAAAATAAATGGCCAAGTTTATCAGAAAATGCTTGAGAATTACCTCAATGATTTCGACGTTATATCTCTGTTCGATTAAGGCAGCGTGGTATAATATAAGGGCGCAACATCTCAAAAGTGTACATGAATCTTTGTCTTTAAAAATGACGGTTATGTTATTTATTACTAATAATTTATAAATATACTTTGCTTCTAAGAATAAGTCACTTTTTCACTAAAGTGTAAAAGTATACGAAGAAATGATGTATTGCTTAACAAACTTTTGCGAATATTCGGTAACTTAATTCTATAATTCTTAATATGGGTTGAACTGCATATCATTGCCATTATTGTACTGCAATACTGTAACGCTTTAATAAAAACACAATATAATAAATGTACAGAAGATGTCCGCTTTGTAAAGTAAAATATGTCATGATTAATTCGTTGAGACCCACCTTTCAAGGGATATACCAAATATTTTAAAGTGTACATATAGTTTTCGAGGTCGTTGATTCCGAATCCGATGTCAGTTTTTTGGAAATTCAAAATGACGGATCCAATATAGCGGACCCCATTTTTTAAATTTAAGACAAATTCGTATACTGTAGGGTTTTCTTGGTCGCTGATTAAGAATCGCTGATTTCGAACAACTGACGTCGGATTCGCAATCAGAGTCCTCGAAAACCCCTGAGTATAGTTTTTCACGAACTTTCCACAAATGTGTACAATTTTGCCAGCCATTTGGGATCCGCTATTTTGAATTTCGAAAAACTGACATCGAATTTGCAATTATTAACCCCGAAACCACTCGAGTGCTGATTTTTATTAAACTTCACTTAAGTTTCTAAAATGTTATCCGCCATACTGGATCTGCCATTCTGAATTTCGAAAAATTGATATGAGATTTCATATCAGAATCACTGACCCTGAAAACATAAGTTACAATAATTAAAACTACATGTTTACAGTCGAATTTCTTCGGAATTGAATAAATCATAAAAAAGTGATATTTTAAATAGTTAATTTGTTTATAACAAAAACAAAAATAATAAAATTAATGAAAGTACTGAAATGTTTAAAAGTATAAACTCTTACCAAATTAAAAATGCATTAAAAAGTTGAATATTAGGTATAAGTAGGAAAAAAAGACCAAAAGAGAAGGCGTCATGGAGTCTTTTCATCAGGACACCCCAAAAAGCATTTTTCAATGTTTTTTTTTTATTTTTTAATTTGACATAAATTAAAAATGGCAATTTTAACCATTTTTCTAAACGACAGGATTTTATTTTGCAAAAGAATCAGCGCTCTTCTGGAAAAATATAATTATCAATTATTCCCTTTGTATTAATCAAGATGTACGTCGCTAAATACTATTTTTTCTTTATTCATTTTACTATTGCCAAATATCTGGAGTCTTTGACAAACCGTAATATAATATTGGTTTAATTTTCTTGAATACAATATTTATAATTGTCACCATAGTGAATTATTTGGGTATTGGAAATTTAATAATAATATCGTTATGTATAATACCAAAGAGTTATCAATAGTTACTTTTCACGTGGGAATTTAAATTTTATTTATTACACGTTGGGAGAGTTTGAATCCTGTCGCAACATTTATACATGTTTATTTAACATAATACGCGTTTGAAACAAGTTTCGGCATGAAATAGGGAGCTTGAAAATTCATTCTACTTATCCGGCTATGTTCTTTTATAAATAAAAGATTTTCCGTTGTCAGCAATCCGGAATTTATTTCGGCTGTAATATGTTGTCTGGTAGATAATATCGGTCGATTTATACATCTCTTAATTCCGTGCCAAAATATGCATACGAATATGTCCTTTGTACTAGGCCGTTGAAAAAATGTCTCATGAGCCGAGAAACAAAAGAGATACGCTGAAAGAGCCGTGGTACTCAGGGGAAATAACGTGCGAATTGTATCGGCTTTTTTCTGCCTCTGAACATAAGACTGGCATTATTCTCGCGGCGGATGATGAACGCCCCAAGTTTCGTCCCCGTTTTTAGTCGGCCGAGTTTACTATAGTGTTAACCACTCGGCACGTATTGTTGTTGCCACTCCTTCAAACTAAAGTCTTTTACAACTCCATTACGCAAATGCGCATTTACGTGTAGAATAATTAACCGTGGCGTATTGCCCCCCCTTTAAAAGCTGTTGGAAGTTGCGAGTGGCTGATGCCTGCAAGGAACTGAGTGCGTCGCGAATGTTTAAGGAAAGTACTCAATGCATGTTGCTGTTCTGCTGTTTCGGCCTAATGGAGAAGACACGTTGGCGATTTGAATTTTATGTACGAATATGCAATGGATTACGTTTTAACTTGGAGTTCCGTTATGGTTGATGAGTACTTAGACACGTTTTTTGTTGATCTGAAACTTTTCTCGAAATTTTCACATAAATCGATTTTTTGGGAGGCATGCTTTTCAGTGGCCCATTCCCGAAACGACTTGGAACCAGTATATTTAATGCTGCCTACCGTCCAAGATTTAATTCTGGTGATAAAAGTGATTTTCGTTCTGCATATCAATTGAAAGCAGCATAGATGACATCTTTCTGATGTATGCGACAATTTTGAATATAGAACGGCCGATGTATCAATGAAAGCAAACTGTAATTGACAGTTTACCGAGCTTATAGTCGGGTTTGCAGCTTTTTGAGCTTTTTCGGCAATAATTTTTCTGTCAGTTTGAGATCAGTTCATTAATTATATTACGTACACGCCGCTTGCTGGAAAACCGAAAGTTGTAAAAAAAGAAGTTTGGTAAGAAGGTACCTACGAAGATGCCCACGAGCATACATGATTTCTGGCCCGGAGATGGACCCTTCGAAACTCATATATTCGGTTAGAGTATAATAATAGCCAATACCTAATATCAAACTTGAGTGCTTTATCATGTAAGAAAGTTTTTTAAATCGTTATTGAAATCGCGCATTTTACCTAGAAAAAAAACAGTAGTCTAAGTAGAAATAGTCCGCAGCCTTTTTTTGTCAGTAAAAACAGACGGTTACTACTTAGATCACCGAGTTTTTCTACGTGTTATCCGCGACTTCAAACAACGATTTTTCAAACTTTTTCACATCATAAAATACTCAAATTTCGTATTAGGCGTTAGCTCTTATTATACTCTAACTGAATTTATCAGTTTCGGAGGTTCCATCTCGGGGGCAGAAAACATATTTGCTCGTGGGCATCCTCATTTGTTGTCTGACCAAAGAGTTCTATTTTGACTTGCAATTGGCAATGCACTTATCATCACATTTTAATGTATATACGATTTTCGTAAATTTGCTTTGTCCAAGATGTTTTGTTTGTAGGTCCAGCATGATAAAAACTTTTTGTTTCCTGCGTATTATGTATGTTGCCCTTATGTCTTTTTTGTTACGAATATTATCTTTTACATTAAATACTTTTAAGAAGGTTACATTTTAATTAAAGTTTAACTCAAATAAAATATAATCTTTTTATTTCTTGATCTTCTGCTAATTATATTAAAATTCTTATTAGAGCGTGACATTGTCCAGCTTCAATTTTTGTTGACAAGTTATGTGAGTAATTGCTTTTGATAAGTAGTATTCGCGCAATTAAGCTAGGAATTTAAATGTCTTATAATTTAATGGCAGCATCCGGAATCACTACTTCTTCACATAATTAAAGGAAATGTATTCCGTCGCTAAGAGAAATCCTCGAATTAATTCTGGAACGAATTTAATTTAACCTAAGTAAAAATGAAAATAGGAGGAATAATAAATCGCCAAATAATTTCCGAAACTATCAAAGATTTACGCGAATCAGCTTTTATATTATATTGAACCTGATACTTTATTTTGTCATTTTTTTGCTTGATCTAGCATGCAAACTATAAAACGAATATACGCTTCGCATTAAAGTTCGTGAAACAGGTGCTAATTATGCCGAAAGCTGGAAATTGTACATCAGCTTTAAAGGTGCTTAAATTCTACTTTACTGCAAATCGAAATGTAATTACCATTATCGTATTTTATTAAGTTCGACGGGCAATAAAAACACCCATAAATCTTTGGTTTCATTGTGTTGCGGCATCTGATTTCTGTCGTAAGGCACTTTATAGCGAACTGAAACAACACGTAAACGTGATTAATTAGCGTTCAAATGTGCAGATCCAATTCGCTATTTTAATAGTATTAATTATTCGTCATCTAATTGTCAAGCCAAGTCATTAATAAATGACATTTTAATAACGGTGTACTAAGAGATAATTCATTATTCGGTTCCACTTGTTTATTCCGAAAATTTTTCGTTTTATATTAATTTGTTACTAAGTTTAAGACTTCATAAACGAAGCTGATACCGATGGTGCAAATCGCCTCCATAATGATCATAACTGGAACTTTGAGTTTCATTACAAACAAAAAGTAATATCGACAATTGACGTTGGTAAAATAACGATTTTTTAAACAATGTATTATATTTGTAATCTATTGTATTATGAACTTTTTCTGTATGCCGATATTGAGATAACATCAATAATTCCTTAAATGTTATAATAGAGCGATGAAAATTAATCGAAAATGATTTGTAATTTCGTAAAGGTTACAAAATAATTTCATAGAATAAAATCGGAAAAATCTGAGAAAATACCTCGTTTATGGTATTACCGAAGACAACTGATTTTGGTAATGAGCAGCTCAATTTATATTTATAGTTGCAAAAATGATATTCTATATAATTCAGGAAACGTTTTACAAGCGTTTTTCAAAGTATCTATTTATTCTAGATGTAACGTTTAGAAATAAATTATTAATTTTTTCATTTATAGTTCAAGCCAGTCTAATTTCTCCTAAGTAATTTAGTACATAAAATTGTTAAAAGTTTCGAAGAGTGTAGGTCCAATAATTTAGATATTTAATTAACTAAGGTTTCAAAATTGCTAATGATTGCTTTGCGTACTAAATATTAACTATTTCTATTATTCATTATTCGTAATTCCTACTTCACCATCATAAGTTTCTGCAGAATGTTATGTTTAATTTTCATTAAAAAATTTTTGCAATTTCCGAATATGTAAACAATTCTGTGCAGATGCGTAGTGTAACTAATCGTCACGACAACTTTATAAGCAGGAAACAGCAATATTTATTAATGACTAGTTACTAATGGTTCTAAGTAATGTTATTAAAAAATACGAAATCAGAAGCGGCATAGCTTTCTTTAGAAATCAGAAAAAGTCTTGGATTAAAAGTCAATACAAAGCAACATCTATTTATACATTGGCTTTTTGTCGCGCAATGCAGTCTGACAGACTTGTCTTTTACTACTGCGGACTAACGTTTCCGAAATATACTGAACACTTAATGATATATTCGAATTTTTTTTTAATTGAAATTTAATACCTCTGACAGAGTTTCAATAAAAATTGTAAAAAAACAGCTGAAATAAAAAGCAAAGCAACTATGTTACCAGTGATCAACTTGAATCAAATAAAAAATGTCGATATTTTGACAGTGTCTCTCGACCCTCCGTTTCGTGCATATCGCCAATTGAAATAAAAAATATACCATACGCTGTCAGTGTATTCCTTCTTCGGAAAATAATTTCCATCAAAGGACGTTTGCTTGATTTGTTATTGTTTTTATATTAAGCTATTTATCGCAGTGATTCATGTTACTGTCATTTTCCTGGATTTTCAAATCCGTCCATTGCGATTTCGACGTCGACGTTACTCTTCGCTTGCTCCTTTTATAGTTCTACATTATTTGTATACATATTAATGTTTCAATCTCAACAACATTTTATAAAAGTTATGATTGAGTGGTTGCATTAAGAAGAAAATCCATACAAATTGAATAAATTTGCAAAGGCAATCGTATTATTCAAGCCATTTACAATCAGACAAATAGTCTATATATAACTTCTTTAGTTAGGTCATCATAAAAACGCAGTTTCTTAACCAAACAAACGACTTCAATAGAAAAAATTGTGTCCATAACCAGTTAAATATGAAAGTACGGGTTTTACGAAGGTGCCCATAATCGAGAATGTCAGCCATTTGTTTCAAGAGGCCAAGCAATTACGTGGTTAATAACTTTTAGTTAAACACAAAATTGAGTCACAAAATATGATTAAAATATTTCATGTACAATAATGCAACTATTTTAATGAATTCATATTGATTTATCAAATTAGATGATTGCATTTGTGTTTATTTATCACTAGTTATTTTGCTTGCGTTCACAGATACTATATAAATGTATTAAAAAAACAGAAGTACTCCCAACGTTTACGTTTCCAGTGGTGATTGCATTTTGCAGTATGATGTAAATTACGGTTAATTTCGTATTCCATCGAAAGAGAAACTGCTTAAATTGGTTACATCTGAATATTTTCAATCATTATCCGACAAAAAAGGTTGCGGTGTTATATTAATTTAGTAGACTGCGGGAAAGGTTAGTTTACTATAAAGAAGGCTTCTTAATAGTTAAGAAATCGTATATTTAAATACGGCGAATCGAATAATTTTCCAAATATGAAATAATTATTCATTTCATATAAAGCTAATATTTCGTTAGTGCAAACAATTCATTTTTTATCGTAAGAAATATCTATTAAATGCAACCAAACATTTCTTAATAGTTAAGAAACCGCTTGTATACTATACGTTTGTAGCTATAAAGTAATGATTTCTTAATAGTTACAGAATATAATGATGGGAATCGCAACGCATCCTAACATAACCTCAAATCACAACACGGATGTTGTGTTTGGGTGTTTAAGAACGATTGAGTGCCATTGTGATTCTGTGGTTGTTATTGTGAAAATAAATAAATTAAAGATATTATTTATACGTTGTCTTAAATATGCGCGTTTTAAAAACAAATACATCGTATAAGAAACATGTCCCATGACTTATTTGTGAATTTGCGCAGCTGCCGAGTTTAAAGTATACATTTCTTAACTATTAACAAATGGTCAATTCTGATGTAAGAAATAAAATGCTAACATTAAATCGCCTTTAATATTACAATACCATTTTTACATTAAAAAAACGATTTCAACTTTTCAGTTGAATGATATTTCTTTACAACAAAGTATCCTTTTTCTCAGTGTACAATCGTGTTTTCTATACATTTTAAAAACACAAATCTAAAAATAGTAAGTACAGATCACTTGTTAAAACAAATAGTATTAGTTTTGACCACTTTGTATACTATTGTTTGATTTGATTTTCTATTTAGTATATAATTGTACATCCTTATTGATAATATTAATAGTGTAAGTTATATCCCATGGTATACCGTGCAATATTCAACCCAATTGTAGTGCTTTGATTCTCAATATTTACGGAGTTAGCTTATTACATTACCCCAAAGTTTTGCAACATCGCATCATCGACGAATTTATAATGTATCCCTAATCCGTTCTAGATTTATCTAGGAACTTCAGCGCAGTATCGCGTTTATTCAGAAAAGATCCAATCTCTGATTAAAAAGTTTCGTTCCTTATCCCGTTACAAACTTCTCATCGCTCGTGTCATCTCCAAAGTAGTTAATCCTGGAAATGAAAAACGAAACTTCACCTATAGTAACGAGCGTAATTGCCGAACTCCCTATAAACCCTATGCATAGACCGGCTGGCAAGTTACGACCGTTACTACTTACGCGCGGGCCTCATCGGCTATTCGCCGCTTACATTCCTGGGCGTAAAATTCCCTTTATAGCCCTTTCATCCCCCGGAACGCTTTCTCGCACGGACGCTTGGCGGATTTAGAGACACTTTTAGCCGTGTCTGCCTTTTATATCCGGTCGAGTTAACCGATCTTCGATTCGTCAAAATAAAGCCAGTGACCCCGTGCCGAGCCGGTGAACCGTAAGGACCAGAATTGGTCCCGCAGCTGAGATTTTTCGACAGTGCGCAAATAGCACTGACCGAACTCTATGCACCCTGGCACGTCGTGAAGGCAAAATGACCCTGGAATCGATCTACTTGCAAATGCATTCGACCTCGTCCTGCTGTCGGTTTCGCCCTCCAATTGCTCTCCTTCCCCCACAGTGATGCCAGAAATCGGAAGTGAGCCCAACTGGGGGCTGGCGGAAGAAATTTCCATAGCCGAAAAGAATGCCAGGTTCGTTCCTTCTACCTCATTTTCTCGAACCATGGGATCCCACGCGGCGAACGACAAAGTTTTATATGCCCGAGTTCCGGCCGAGTTGATTCCTCCGCGCTCGTTCCGGCTTCCTCGCATAATAACCATCGCTGCCGAGAAATTAAGACTTCGTTAGCGCGCTAGCTCTTACCCTAATTGAATAACGCTATATGCAAAAGACGAGTAAACTGCCCGGACCCTGTTTGTTGGAGTAGATTATGTTCATTCTTTTCCTTTTCTTGTTTTTTTACATAAAATGGTCGACTAAGGTTTTGAGGGCTTTCATGCCGCTTTTAGAGGCAATTGTTCAAAGTTGAAGTATACAATTAAAACTTTTTCAATAAGCAATTAAAAACACAAGGCTTTCGTTGCATGTTACATGACTCATTTACTATCGGCGCAATGCATTTTATCGTTCGATTTAATAAAATCTAAGAGAAAAATGAATATCTAGAGTAGATACATGAGTTTACTTGATTGATTAAGTTTTCAATAATTAATAAAGTTCTTCTTAATAAAAGTTCAGAAACATGTTGCACTAGGAAAACTTATATGTAGATGTTGTTGTCTTTACCAGCATGAAGAAGATGTCAAAGTGCATGGAAAAATCCTAAAATAATAATTCTAACTGATATTTGAAAGTTTGAAGACAAAGACATCAGAATTGAAAAACAAAGCTAAATTACAGTCCATTGGTTAACAGTCCAGAAAACGATTCTGCGACATAGGGTCAAATCACAAAGTGACACGGCGAAGTCATCAAACAAAAGGCACATTTCATTATAAAGGAAATGGAACCACCAAAGTATGACTTCAACCCTGATGACCGCTGATTATTGGCCACAACTCCTGGATAATGACGAATTTTCAGGTATTACCAAGAAAATTGTCAGCAGGTTCAAATCTGATAATTGGAAACACGCATTGTTCTATTATTTATTTAATTATTTTATCTGATAATTCAGTTATACTTTTTGTAGCATTATTAATATGCCTTAATATCCACGTTACTGACGATCGAATAAAACGTAGAAGAATGTGATTTTTTTACAGTTTTCGCCGAACCTCCATAAAAGGACCTTATATTGAAAAATAGATCTAAGGTATCAAATAAAATCATGAATCAAATAATAGTAAAATACGATTTTACATATTTTTTTGGGTGATTTTCCGACTTGAGCCTGCAGACAATTTTCTTGGTGAAATGTGAATGTTCGTGACGATTCAAGAGCAGTGGTAAATAATTACCGGATGTCAGTGTTGAAGCCGGATTTCGGTGGTTCTATTCTATTATTTATGAAATGTTGCATTTTTTCAATTTCAACCCAGGGCGCGAAAGCATTTTGCGGACTTTTGCAATAGTCGATTGATTATATTCTTTCCTGAATTTGCAATTCGACTGCTTGAAACTTTTAAATGTTAGTTAGAATGATTAAAATAAAGGAGGATGCCCACCAGTATAGACGATTTCTACCTCCGACAGAGTATCTCAAAAATTAACAATTTGGTTAGAGCATGATAAAAACTAACATCTAACGGCAAATTCAATTGCTTTATGACATGAGAAAGTTTTAAAAAACACCTTTACAGTCGCAGATTATACATTGGCAAATGCAGTAATTTCAGTAGTAATATGTGGAGTTCTTCACTTTAGGAGGTTCCAATCTAGGACGAAAATCATCTATACTAATGGGCATCCTCCTTTGATGTTCTAAAATAATAATAATGTAAAAGATTTAAAAATGATGCCTAATGGTTATACATATAAGTTATATCCTACTTGAATAGTATATTGTTATTAATAAATTACATATAGACAGATTACATATACCCAAATCTGCATCTACTCTGAATAGATAGAAGTGCAGATAATTTATATCTAATCGATATTAAACTCTTCTTACTAGGATAATTGGCACGTAGACAATTCGCCCCATAGAAAATGTTTTTAGAAGTATAAAAATTACTAAATTTTGTCACTGTCCTATCAAAAGTAATACTTTTCTCTAAAATAAATAGTTTTATGGTTTAAGTAGGAGAAAAGAATTCCTCAATTTATTATGTCTGACATACATGTGGTTTTACTACTTAACTTTAGGGTATCCGACAAAAAGATCGAGAAAGGAGTAGTAATTATCGTTGCCTCTATGTATATGAATTGCTCTTCCAAAAGTTCAATTATTGTTACCATAATTTTCATCGCAGTCAACACCGGTTTATTCAAAGTAATTAATCAGACGTGAATTATTATTATTAATATAGAGAATTCATGGTGATGATGAAGTCGAATACTGATCTCCGATGACCTGATCGTATTATAATATAAGTTGAAGCAGATAACGGAGATGATAAAAGACGACGTCGAAATGATTTGTGATAATGATGATGACATCTGGATGGTAATTAAATGGATGAAAGTGATCCTAAATTTTTTATTTACTTTAATCGGTTAAAGTGCGAGCTTCTCCGATGTAGGGTCTGGAAACGATCACGACTTTTATTTGATATTTTCAAGGTCGCTCTATTGATTATCGCTGAAAATTGAGAGTCTGCAAGCAATATGCGCTCTAGCCGACCCATCGTAAGTAGTAACGATCAGTTTCGCTGTCTCTGAATGTGTGAAACGTGCGACTTTCAAAGGTACACCTGGAGTCAATTTTCAATAAATCGAAATGAATGACAGATCAAATTGAAGGATTTTCAATTCCTATAATTCTGTCAAGAGTGACAAATTGCTATCAATTAAGCGAAATGAGAGAAATGCAAAATAAGCGAAACTGGCCGTTACTACTTACGGTAAGTTCGAGCGCCTAACTGGTTACTGCAGACCCTCAGTTTTTTAATGAAATGGCAGCTAACCTCTATTTTTCAAAGAAATGAAAAAGTGTACTGATTTCTCTACAGAAAAACATTGTTCTAACACTAAATAATTTCTCAGAAATGTATTCTGGATAACTTAGAAATAAGATTCTCAGTAAAACAATATTTTTGCAAATGGGAGTTTTCAAAATGGTTGCTAATAAAATAATTTGCTTTTGATTGTAAATTTCTTTATCAACGATTGTTTTTTCCAACTTCCAAGATCAGAAGAACGGATTAGTTAAGAAACAACGATTACTCATGGTCCACAAAGAGACAATACATTGCAAATATAAAATCCTATATCCTATCCTTCAGTGCACTATCTTGCAAAATATAGCGTATTGCATAGATTTTTGTAGAATCAGTAGAACGACCTTCGGAGCTTCAAATTCGATCAAAATTTGATAGCAGATACGATACGAAGTTGACCATAGCGTTTATTAAATTTTCTAACTACTTAAGTATAATAAGTACAACTTTAACAATATTAAAAAATGTTAGTTGAACTTTTTAATAAAAAGTGCCTATAAAACGTAACAAATGGAGGTATAATTTTTTGTTTATATTATTGGAAACATTTGTTAATTAAAAGCTATACGTAGGAGAGAAAGAGAAATCCATAACGCATCGTAAGGTGTTATGATTGCGACATTAGAAATAAAAACATGTACTTTTTATAAAATCATTTTACGAAAAGTGAACTGGCTAGTGGATTTCCAAATCTATAGCGAATTGTCCTTATGTATGCGTGCTCCTGTTAGAACTTATTTTAAGTAGTTATATAGTTAATGCATTTGTTAATTATCATATTTTACTACTGCTTGAAAAAGTAAATCAGTTTTAGTGTAATGTACAGTTCGCTATTACTAAGTACTAATGAGTTTATTTGTGGAATAAAACCAAAGTAAAAATTATTATTTGGAAGCTTCAAAGCAGACATTTATGTTTACAAATTTTCACAACGACAACCATCGTTCAATCTAAACATATTAAGAATGCTGATTATTAACACTAGACGACAGATTTCGTTGCATTGTATAATGGCAAGAGAAGACTACGACATCACTTGGTATCAAATTATTTCATATTGATAATTTATATACTAAGATAAATAGATAAACTCTCCATACCTAAAACTTTTTATTGATAATCTGTCATAAATTAAAGATGATATAATAAGAATAAACTTATCAACTTAATATCATTTACGAGATACAAGTTGATCATTTTCAAGGTGGGATTTAATTAACGAGGAAAGGACCCACGAGTACAAGGGATTTCCGGGCTTAAGATGGAAAATTTGAACCTGATAAAATCGCTTAATACATGATGAGAAGAAACACATAAAGTTCAATTTGATTAATGGTCATTCATTATCAAAAGTTTAAAAAATCGTTGTTTAAGTCACGCATTATATAACAGTAAAAATGTATTAACGTAAGTAGTAGCAGTTCATATTGTGTTTGAAGGAGCTGCGACTGTTATTACTTAGAGCACGGTATGTTACGTGTTAAGAATTTAAATAGTAACAGTCGCCATCACGCTTTGTTTTCAGCATTTGATTGCAACGACATGTTAAACTTTTACACGTGTATACGCCTGAAATTTGTCTGTTTTCAAGGCTCCATTTGAGGGTGGAAATCATCTCTATACTCTTAGACATCGTCCTTTCCTAAAAAAATTCCTTTCCAAGAGTTATTAATGGAGCAAATTTATATTTTTTAAATTTCTCAAATTTTTACAATCAGTGAAAATATTAAAAAATACTTTTAAAAAAGCGAATCATTAGTAAAAATGACAATGTTGAAGATTATTGGATCGCAGCCAACGTTTCGCGCTTTAATCAATACCCTATTAAGAAGCCATCACTACGGCTGATTGGAAATACAGTAGGAATGCGGCAACAAAGGACGTCAAAGCGATGTGAAAGTAAGTTTTATTCTCCAGCAATGCGCGTCTCGTAATCTAGTGATCTGGTACTTCCGGTCGATGCCAAATGTACCATCGAATCCGAGCCGGAGGTCTTCCTCCCAATTGCATTCGAATGCAAAATTAAGGCCGTTACTCTTTCGCGATCCCCGCGCCTATTGAGAACTTCACCCGCCCAAGACTCACGACTTGCTTGGATCGACTATAAAAATCTCGTAACTTTCGTCGGAAAGTTAGTTTTCCAGGTAGGATGAGAAGCGGAACTTCATTTTCACGACATCTGAAAATGTATCACCCGAAGAATAATCTGCACCGAATAGGTTTCTTTTTTAGAATATTCCTTTATATATACATTTGTGCCGTAATGTGAATTCCAAAGAAATGAAAAGCTGCAGAAGTCGCTTTTTCAAGATTTCAAGTATGTCATTTTTTCGTTAGAAATTCAATTAGTGTTGTCAATTTGAGGAGACGGTTTACTTGTTTGTGTCGTCCTGTGAGGGATGATACGAACCTTGCTCATGAACCGCATAAATAGCATAAAGTACAAGTAAATCAAATCGTTATATGTTTATCGTTATTTTGTTATTATTTTTTGAAATAAAATATCTCAAGCTGATGTAAATATCGCAATGTTTGCAAGAAAAAATATTACAAAATTAAATTTCAAAATATATGCTCAAAAAGAGCTACTGGATTTCATTTTATTTTTCAAAATGATTGTCGCTTGAACTGACCCAAGTGATGCGTTGTGAAATTGGTCATTTGATTTTAGGTCACCGATTATGAATCTGTAGTTAGTTGTCGATGATTCCCGATGGCATATCCATTATGGCGGAGGAATCTATTAAAATTAATCGAAATCACAACAATTTTGGTACTCATGGGTTTTGGAACCACTGATTCCAAATTTAAGACATTTTTCAAACATTTAAAATGTTTGCTCCAATATGGCAGTCGAATTTATCTCCGTATTTGTTGTCTCTTTTAAAGATATCAAGATGGTTCGATGCCTATGGAGTTCAAATACTTAATCAACAATATCTAACTTAACATATTATTTTTTATTACTTCTACATGACATTTTATGACATTTTTAATAGTGCAGTATTTACTGCACAATTTTGCTTGCTCTTTATAATATGGTAAACTATTCTGACTCTGTGGGACAATGTTAGGGAAATGCATATATGCATGTGAGAGCATATTAAAAGCTCCCCTTTAATAAATTCCATAATAATGTCAGCTATATCTGAGTACGCATATATGCTTTTTGAAAGCAAAAAACCCGAGCAATACTGAGAGACAAAGATCAACCACCCAAACGCGATACGCTAAGTCTGTCCTTGCGTTATATCCGATCTTTTCTGTAAAAAGAGCTAATGTGCACCCTCGGTACTTGCCCGTTGGATTACTATGCACCGATATGTTTGAGTTCACGTAGGCGAAAACTTGTATGGTTTTATGGTCTGAGGATAATGCGTTTTGCAGCCGTATGTTATATAAGGCAAGGTTGGACGTGCTAAACTCGGCGGATGTAAGATAGGATTTTGTAAATTGTAATCTCGTGTTTTATGAGCAACGGAAGGTTGGAGGCGGAAGAAATATTATATTTTGTATAGTCTATTTTATCCGTTGTTTAACAAATGCATCACTTCTTCCTCCATGTTAAAATTTTGGGGTTTGACAATCATTAGCTTTCATTTATGACTTTCATTATCACTCAATAACAGTTTAATAAAATGCGCACTACTGCTTAAAATTATAGAACCATGCCTGGTGAATTATGGCTAAAGTAAAAATTTGATGGCTCATCGTCAAGTTCGCGCAGAGAAATAATAAAATAAAAAGAAAATTAAACAGGATATTTACAGAATTATAGTCACAGTCCTTTCATTTCTGTTAATGTATTTGTCTTTGAACTTAACTATAATTACTGAAGTTATTTTTAAATATTTTTGTTAATTTTCAATCCTGTCTCATTTTTATAAAACTTACCAAAGAGAAATATTATAAAGTGTGATCAAAAGCGTATTGTATCTGTTTCAGTTGCCTTCTCATGATTTTGCGTTCCATTTTTTTATAAATACCCATTCAGTTTTTAACAAAACATTATGAATTTTTTCCAGACAATCGGAACAGAATGTCACAAAAAATGTCACCAAATCGCAGTTGTTAAGAGCGCAATTGCCCACATTCACTCGGACTTTTACAATCGCATCGTTGTGCTGAAGGAGAAAAATTAATCCCAGGACCAATTAATCAAAACGATGGCTACCAAGCTGGAAATGCAGGAAAGAATTGTAAAAAGGAGAAATTTAATTCTACCCGGATTTCAACTTAGCCCAGCTTCCCCCCCCCCCCTGAAGAATAAAGTTGAGAATTTGTTAGCCTCGAACTTTCCGTTATCGGAAGCTGTAGTTGCATCGAGAATAATTCGCACGAATTCGCTGACTGTTTTAACAGAATTATCGATGGAAGAAAAATCACGGTTTTTGGCAATATTTTCAAGATGGCGCCCAAGTCTTTCCAAGGAGGGCCAATTTTTACTGTTATATTCGTGATCAGGAGGCAAAAATACTTGAAAAACATGTCGTACAATTTTCATTTACGAACAAGTGTCTAATTCGATGGTTTATTATTTTTAAAATATGATGTAAAATTGTACGCGATTAGGTCTCCTTTGTTCCAAACCCCAATTCCCAATCCTTGAGCCAATTACATCGTGGGAAACTTTCAGGAGCACACGACCTTTCACTTCAAGAAACCATTTAAATCATAATTGCTATTAACTAATTCAATAACGAGATCGTTAGCTGTATTAGTAATGATGAATTTCGACGGATTTTTTATGCATAGGGCGCGTACTTTCCGCCTGTTATCATCACGAGAAGATTTAATTCTAACATCCATTTGTCAAAGTTAAAATATTCTTTTTTTTGTATATAATTATTAACAAATGTACCAGTACTCAATTCCTAAACAATTCTGATATTATTAGTATGTCTAAAGTTTTTGCGGGGACGTTATTATATGCACGATATAAAAATCCACTTTTTTAAAAGGCATGAAACTTGTGAACTACCAGTGGTGACGGCGAGGGCGACTAGGGAAAAGAGGCGAAGTTATATTGTCCACTTCAGCGCCTTTGCTTTTCTTTTTTTTCGAGCTTTCTGTGGCGACAGTCGATCTTTCAACCATTGAAAATTTGAGGACAAATTCTACTAGTTCAGATTAATAGAGAAGTAAAGTATAGTAATAAAACAGGCATTTTGGTTCTTGACTTTCTTGAATGTAAAACCCTCGCATTAAAGGAGACTAGGAGAGGAGGAGACTCAACTCAGTTTCATATATGTATTTAAAAATATTGCGTGTTTGATTTTACCTATTATAAAAACTAAAATATAAAAAAGGCATATCTCGAAAAAATAAGTAGCTACGATTTTAATTGAATCTGATTTTTAATATAAGTAACTACATTTCGTAACCGCTATACTGATTTTGTTCAATTATTTAAGAAAATCGATTGAATGATTGTTTGTTGTAATGTGCAGGGACTCATGTCGGCGATGGGTATTGAGTATCACATTGAGGAGTGGCATTTATTTATACGTTCGTCGAAATTAAGCCTCAAATCAGTTTTACTGCAGAATGGAAATGAGATATCATATATTCCAATAGCTCATGTAACCCACATAAAAGAGACTTATGTAAACATAAAATTAGTTTTAAGCTCTGTAAATTACGATCACCATCAATGGTATCTCCGTGGTGATTAGAAAGTGGACGCTTTTTTACTTGGTTTGAAACAAGGTTATACAAAATTTTCCTGCTTTTTGTACGAATGGGACAGTAGGGCAAGAAACATACATAACCTAACTAAAGACTTATCTGACTCTGTTGAAAAACCAGGAGAAAAAAAATGTAAAGAATAAACCTCTCGTAGATCAAAAAAAAAATGTTATTGCCTCCATTTCACATTAAATTGGGTTTAATGAAAAATTTTGTTAAGGCAATAGAAATTCCCAAGGCTCAGCGAAACAAAATTGAATGAAGGAGTTCTCATTGGCCCGCAAATACGGGATCTTTTTAAAGATGCTGATTTCGAAAATACTTTGAAAGGAAATAAGAAAAAGGCGTGGATTTCTTTTCGCTTGGTGGCGACGAAGTTTTTTGTCAATGAAAGATCCGAGGATTATACAAAATTAATCGACAAAATGTTATGAGATTACCAGAAACTAGGCTGAAACATGTATTTAAAAATTAATTTCTCCACTCTCGCTTAGATTTTTTTTCCCGAAAACTGGTGCAGTAAGTGATGAACATGGTGAGCGTTTCCGCCCAGACAACTCGACGATAGAAAATAGGTATGCTGGAAAGTGGTCAACGGCGATGATGGCAGACTATTTTTGGTCACTCGTGAGAGATGATGCAATGTGCACTTACAAAGGGTAATCTAAAGCAATACGTGTTTAAAAGTCTATAGACCCGAAACAATAAGAAATTATGCGAAAAAAATATAGTACAAAATTAAAAGAAAATATAAAAAATGAAATACAAAAAAATATAAATACAAAAAAAAACACAAAAATAAATGGGGTCAGTTACTTGACACATCCTCGCCGTTTATCCTGGTTTCGATAGAGATCGAGTAATGTTCAAGAGTCTTTATGGATATAAATAATCATGCTTTCAATTTTCGAACATACAATTTATTTTAGCCCTATCAAGTTCATTTTAGAGATTTATATTCTGTTAGTGCATTCGAAATGATCGGCACTGAATACTTTACTGTCTATTAATTAAATGTATTTTAACATACTGACATCATTTTAATTGCAGTATGAAAATTATAATTCAATGTTCATTGCCAAAAGTCATAATCTTTATAAGATTTCAAAAATACATCTTCGTAATTGTAACATTCGATTTCAGACAGTCATTCGCTCTCCAGAATTTTGGTCAGCAGCGCGGCGGAAATAGCCAGTAGTAACAGGTAGTTTAGGTGAGACATTTTGCGTATAAAAACAAATGCCCATTTAAGAAAATAATTGTTTACTAGGTCGTATAACAATTTTCTTTTCACGAAATAAAAGTTATAAACTTCATTTTAAGCTATCATTGAAGCCTTTATCTTGTTTCTATTGAAAGATATGCTTCCTCAAACAATGGAGAAAATGACGTTTTTTGCAACTTTATCCCCGTATTATTTGGAAACTAGAGCTAATAAAAAATGTTCACTATCGGATTCGGATTCTGCTACCCAAAATTAACAAAGATTAGCTATTTTCACCTCTGTAACATGAAATTGTCTCAAATTTGTTGCCCAGTATTAGGTTTCATCCTCTTAGGGCGAGATCTAACCAGACACCAAAATATCAATTATGACCGTTATCGGATCCACTAAAAGTAGTTGTTTAGCGTTACACACTGCAGAAGCAATATATGTTCCTGATCACCATGAACAGATTTTTTAACTGATGCAACTCGACCTTAATTACTCTTTGGTACCACCACGACAGGTTTTGTCCTGTTTTTTTCTCATTCTGCAATCATAACTGTAATCACCCAGGTTCATAATAACGCAATACAGTAATGGACACACCACGATCTGCCTAATTCATTTCCATAATATCGAATTGGTCCAAATATCAGAAGAAAGTTTAGTAACAATTGCTTTCATGCATATTGTCTCAAGTATGAACATATCTATCTATCTTTACGTAGCGATCTAAGTGACGTTCCAATTTACCCATCTCATACTTCACGCATTCGGTATGAAGCGGTGGTTCACCACATGAACCCGTATCCGTACGTGACTTGCGAAGGAACTGCATTAAAGTCCTGTGGGACTCCCGATCACGACGGGGATTTATTGTTACGTTACTTTACACACGGCGGATATATTTGCATGTTTATAGACTGTGTATAAAGTCGCGACTTCATCCAAAGCGTTATATCTAAATGGCAGTAGATTCGTTTCGAGTTTTGCCGTTGGATTAAAGAGAAGAAAGAAAGGTTTTCAACTGCCGTGCGTCAGGGGAGACCGAGTTCCCGGAACTTTTCCAGGTCTGAATAAAACCCCAATATATGTACTGTAAGTGCCACGCTGTTTTGAATCAACAAAGTGGAGATTGAGCGATCAATTGTATTTATAAAGGGTTGCTTATAAAATCTGAATTACAATTTCACTGGCGTTGTGCACCTTTTCGATTAACTTGGATTTTGTGAAGAAATTTAAGAAATAACGCCATGTGACCTTTAGTTTCTCTCTAAAGTTATTTTGTAATAATGTAATGGAAGTAAAATTGCGGGTGCATCGGAATATTTGTTTTACCTGGCTTACGTGCACGTATTTTACATGAAGATTAATGGAGGAACTGTAATAGTACATAGAAATGAAAGTGAAGGAGCAAAAAGGAGAAGATATATATGAATTAGGACCACTATGTAATATGCAACAGTGAAAAGAAGGCGAACGAATGAAAGGAAGCATAAAATAAAGAAGAATTAAAATAGTGTATTATTCAAATATAAAGAATATAATAAATTAAATCGTGGTAGGAAAATTACGGAACGTGAAGTAGGAACATAACGGAAATTACCAAAAGATGTCAAGGGGCATTAGAAAATTCAAGAAGTACATTAATAAAAGTCAACGTCGACAAGTATTTCTCCAGAAATGTAGTGAACTTGCATTATATTAACTTTTCCGAAATTTTCCATGAAATATTTTGGATATATTTGAGTAACTTTGAACGCTGAATTCAAAGATTTCAGAAAATGTTACAGAATCGAAAGTTTCAACATTTTGATGGTTAATTAAACTAGCGTTGTTTTGTCGGTGAATTATTTCTGGGGGATTGTAAGAAACAAATTTCCGATTTAACAGTAAATTACCTATACGTGTCTACGTTTGGACCACTTGTGGATCTTCTTCAGGACTGATGGAAAAATATTTGTTACCTTCCTTCCATAATAAATGGACAAAATAAATAATGTCTAACTGAAGATATTTTCATAATTATATGTTAGGTCGAAGGTTATTCCAATAAGTCCCAGCAAATTTATCAACCATCGATGCAACTATTAAGTTCTATCTCTACCAATGGCACTACAAGAGCAAGAGCACAAACCCTCCTGGAGTCGTGGGGAGCTGCTGAGGAAATCCAAATGTTCGTTTTTGGTCCTCAGGAGCTCCTGAGGGGCTCCCGAGGGCGTTCTGGGATGGGCTTGTTCTGTTCGGGAAACTTACAAAGGAATTAAACAAGACCTGAAAATTGGTCTAATAATTGAAAATATGAGGTAAAAGAGTAAGTTTGGCATTTACTTTCTGTTACGAAATCTGTTCCGCAGTCTATCTAAATCAATAAATAATTCTTTAAAAAAATTAAGTAAAATATTTAGTTTTATATCTAGATTAGACTTTAACCTGGAGAATTCTCATTAAGAATAAAAGATGGTAACTAAACTTCAAAGAAGAAGCGGGTGTTACGTCTCACGTAACTAGGATATTGCGACGAAATACATTTTTGGGAATCCCCGAATATATGGGAATTTAATAACAGCGCCGATATACAACACACTAACCGAACTACAATGTACTTTCATGATTTGTAAAAACTACCATACCGGCCTCAAAAGATAGCTATACAAGACCGAAACCGTAGAAAATCGACCTCCTCTCTAGGTAACACGACGCCACCATAAAAACTTAAAAATCGGAAAAGAACAGATCTTTTTTCTGCCCACAAATAAGATTCCTATATTATCAGCAAAAATTGAAATTAAGTAAAATATACAAAATTGCATCAGTTTGTTTGTTAAATTTTTCTTTAATATATTTTCATAAAAACAAATTCCTATTTTAATATTTATCATTTTTTTTCCACACACGAAAACTTTTTCTAAGAAAAGGCATTCTCAAGCCGTACACGCACCGACACCCAAAAGTCATAAACTTAAAAAAAAGAGGAATTTCGAGAAAACACTTTCTCAAGGCAATGACCTTCTTTTCCTATTTTTAGTTTTATCCTCGATAAATTAGAACATTTAGAATTACGCAACAATATTAATTCGTATTTCTAAATTTTACAATATTTTCAATAAAACAAATATCATTAAATTAAATCGTTTTAAATATAAAAAAAAACATAATGAGAATGAGATTTTTAGAGAAATTTATTTCTCTAATAGAGAAATCAATAAATACAAATTACAACATTAACATCGTTGCGTAATTTAAATGTTAATAAATAAGTGTAAAAACCAAAAACCATTATTTAGTAATACCATTTATCAAAATTAAAATATGTACACGAAAATGTAAATGAAAAACAATATCTTAATAATATTTTTTGTATAACTTTGAAAAGCATTACTTTATACAATACAATATATAATACATATATATTCTACACGACCAAGTACACAAAAATTGTAAAGTTAATACAAAACAACGAACGAATAATTCTAGTAATAAATAACTGACATATAATTAATAAAAAATTAAAGGCGAACTCAAATACCAACGTTACAAAAATTCCTTTTATAACAAAAACATTTCTTTTACAAAATATTGAAAGTTTGAATAAATAACTAATACAAAAATTAATTTAACTTTAGTTCTAATTATGCTAGAACTTTCGTTCATGTTTGTAAAAACTACTTTTACTTTGTAAGCAAATATTTTGTTAAAAATTTATTGTTATAAAAAACAGAAGAACAGTTTTTTTATAACTACAGAAAAACAGTACAAATTTTCCCACCAAACTCAATGATCCCACGCCTGGACCAACCTACGAATTTTCCTGGAGGGGAATCCCAATATAAAAAGAGCGACTTTCCGACGAATCTTCCTACTCTGCCTAAAACCTTCGAATCCATAACCTTCTTAAAAAAACCCTTCCTAGCGATTGCAAGCGGTTCGCCCAGCTTCTCGCTTATCTCCTACCTTCCTAAAAAACTTAGCGATTGCAAGCGGTTCGTCCAGCTTCCCGCTAATTCCAACTCATTTCTTGCCCTAAACAAAGCTATTCGGTCTGAACGTCCGAATATCTTTTCTTTTTCCCAAATTTCCCACCTTTCGTGACGAGAGTGACTCGTTCAGCTTCGCACGATTCCCTTTTTTATTTTCCGTCTGAACGTCGGAATATCTTCCTCCTCATCTCTTCCCCCCTTCGGTCTGAACGTCCGAAGTCTCCCTCAACCCTAAATCCAAATCAAAGGTAACGGCGAGCAATTTTCGGGAACCCTGAATTTAACGTCGGGTTGTCGCGTGAATTCTCAATCCGGAGTTTAACGTCGGGTCGTCACTTGGACTCTCAAACCCAAGTCCGACGTCGAGTCGCCGCGTGTACTATTTTTTTGCTGGGATCACGGTGCCGATTTGTGCAACCCGTCAAAACATCCATCACGAGGCATCAATCATTTTCAATCGGCCTACCTTGGAGGAGTTCACCAAGCTGCACACTCCACAGAGAGGAACGTCCCATTCAAGGACAGAGAGATACCACCAGCCAACAACAAAAAGTGAGTTTATTTTCTTTACATCCTAATTAACATATCCTTCCCTCCTTTTTATTTGCCCGAAAAGAGACGAGTTGCTACGGCAACAAATATAAAAATTATTTTTTTTTATATATTTTTTGTTTTTTAATGAGACGAACGTGTTAATCTCTTTAACATTTTTGTTTACACCAAACAAGAGATTAACACCTTAGGGATAATTTTTTTTTATTATTAGTGATACTAGCGACTTGCACCGAGATCATTCTTTGAATGAAAACTCGATCAAGCCACGAGCATCAGTAGGGCTGTTAGGAATTAAAATCAACCCTTAATTATTATTTGTTTTTTTTTATATAAAATATTCATTTTTTTGATTAGGTCGGTATTAATTAATATTTATGAATATAGTTTTTTTTTACCCTTATCTTTTCCTCATCCTTACCCCCTACTAACGATAACATTCAGGGTCACTATTTTTATATGGTGTTCTCGTTTTCAGTCACACGGTTTTCCGGTGTCGACTCCTGACCAGGGATCACTTTCAGCTGCCGTTGCCGCCCTTTCTGACTTTCTTCCATTGTATTCCTTCATGTATTTCCTTATTACCTCGAGAAATAAACTTACTATTACAATATATATAAAATTGTTTGTTTTATTTCCCCAGACCTTTTTTTAGCGCAGCCGCCTCCGTTCACCCAGAACCCAGAGTCGACCCTTAAGGTCGACCGCCCTTTCGCGTAAGTATCCAGAGTACTCGTATAAGTACCCCGGGTTCGAGCGTAACACGGGTACTGATTAACAGGCTCTAAATCGTAACTGTCAGCAGAAACTAATATTTTGGTTGACAAGTGAATATGTATGGACTTTTCAAAATTAACACTGGAGATGAGCATCAAATTGTACAACTGAAATTATGGAACACTGTCAGGACAACATGTCAAGAATAATCTAATGACCCTTTGATTTATGCTTAACAGATGAATCTGTAATGATCGAAACATAAAAAAGACATCAAAACGATTATTTATTAATATAAAATCAGATTCGTTGAATATCTGAATCGCTCATTGCCAAACTGCTAAGGACTACGTACTCATATATTAAAATAATGATCGCAACAAAAATTAATTAATTCTTCATATAAGAATGAAATGTAATTTAATGTTTTTAAGGTTACGGTATCGGGAAAAGACATTCTTAAATTATTATTAACTTTATGGTGATAAAATATTTTTATTATCGTATTTTTATATATTTAATTGTAAAAATAAACTGAATTTTTAGAAAAGTTTAATAATTTAGTAATAAATGTTAAATCTTACCGCAACAGTAATACATGAATAAAGTAGAGTAAAGACATATGAAGTATAAGAACTTATAAATTCATAATATCAGAGTACAGGGGAAAATGTGGAATACCCAATTTAGGTCAAGAAGAGAAAATATTAGATTTACAGGAGAATGACTACGTCAGAGAAAATATATTTGAAAATGTAACCTTTACGATGGAGATGAAATGAAACAACGCAACAGAATGGAGAGTTATAAAAATGTATTACCACTCCGAGGAATGTGTAAAAATATATAAGACATATTAAATAAAACGGAATTCATTTATAGAATTTTTTCTAACAATTATTTAAAATTAATAATAAGTGTAAGAATCATATAGTAGTATTTATTACTATTATAAGAGATTATATGAAAAAACAATTGGAAATTTCATATTAATCGAAACATTCAAGTTTATGTGGTGTAAAAAACTCAACTCCTTAACCGTGCAAGAGGCAGATATTATTTCAAAAATTATTATCATCTATTTGTATTATAATAATGTCCTTTGGAAAGCTGCCTCTATTAGTCATTCAATATTGAGGGGATCCCTGAATACAAACGGTGAAGTCTTTCAATTTCCATTTTCTTATATTATATTAGTTTTGTGTCGCATTATAATCTCCACTATATAGCCGGTCACAACAGCACTTAATAAATGATACATGTAAGCAAACGTATTAATTAAACATGTCAAATGTGAATAATGCTTGGAACATTAACGCAGTTAAGGTAACTCTGTGAATTATAAAGAAATAATATAAAATGTTCAGTGTAAGTACGATTTTCAGTTTCTCAGTCGTCATCAAGAGAAAAAAAATTCTACTCCGTACAGCTGGAAATTTTGAATTCTGGTACGTAAGAGCGGGAATTTTATTAATAATTGTTTGATTATTTTTATATTTAAAGAAAATGTTGCAAATACTACTAACGATTTCATTATAAAATCAGTATATTTTGAAGGTACAGAAAACTCTATTCCGGAAACGCCGGATCACTTTCAGTTTTTGGCAAGTAAACGAAGTTTTTCTTAATAATCCTAAAAATATTCAGTTATTTTCATAAAATATGGAAACTACTATTAAGAACTGTCTGCATGACCTCAAATACGATTACAGATGTTTGGAAAATAAATGATAAATTCGCTTGAAACATTCGTTACCCGAGAGTTTTTCGGGGTCGCTGATTACGAATCGCATGTAAGTTTTCAAAAATTAAAAAAATTAAAAAAAAGGAGGAAAAAAAAGAAGAAATTTGATGCATTGAGAATTGAACCTTTCGATTGCCGGACGATTAATCTTTCCGAACTTTAGATAAAAAACCTGTTAAAAAAATTAAATGTACTTGCAATACCGAACACTTATATTTTTTTTTTTATATTTTTTTTATATATATATATATACAATAGTTATATATACACAATCTGCTCGTTATACAGCAACAGAATTCATTTTTGCATCATGCAGGAACATGTATACCATTATCACAAAAAATACTACCCTGATAACAACTTTATAATGATCCCAAAATTATTAAAAACCAAAAGAATAAAAACTCAAAAATTATTCGCATATATCGAAAATCTGATTACGGATTCTTGATCAGCGACCCTAAAAACCCCCAAATAATGAACTTCAAATCGATAGACTAAAAAATCTTATTTTTGTCCGCCATATTGGATCCGTCATTTTGAATTTCAACGAATTCATATGCGGATACTCATGATATTATCTGAAAAAAACCATGCGCTATTTTTTATCTGAATTAATAACAAATATTCACACCTATTTTCGAAAAGCGAACTTTTGAAATTTTACAAAATTCGTGCCCAGCGACACCGATTGTAGCATTTTCATTTGAAAAAATAAAAAGATTCTTAACTATGATAGACTGGAATAGAATTGAATGAATAACTTTCGAACGGAAATATTTTCTTCTTTACTGACACGACACGAAAAGACATTTTTATGTTAAATTTAGAATTTCGATTTGCTACATGCTAAAATTTCATATAGTACATTTGATTAGATATTTGTAACAAATTTGTGTAGGGAATCCGATCATTTGTCAATAATTTGATCCATCGTAAAGGGATGAACCATTTTAAATTTTGTGTATTTAACTCACGGTTCCAAGTCGGCCATCTTAAAAACCCCCGAGTAAAGAGTTTTAAGGAATTTTCATCACTTAATTTAATAACTACATTCGCCATATTGGTTCCGCTAATTTGAATTTTGTAAAACTAACACTGCATTCGTTAGCAGCGGCCTCGACCCCCCCCCCTCCCCCCATCCCGAGTAGTTCAAGCCAATTCAGTAATGGAATCAGTATAAATATCCTAATCTTATGGAGATTCCAATTCATTATTCTGTGACCTTTCTTTCTTATCAAATAAATCAAATTCAAGGTATTTTTAATCCTCTCGTTCGCCAGATTTATTTGATATAAAATTGACAAAGTTGATTTACCGTTAATGATGCTTGATGATCTTAAATAGTAATATTGACCAGTTGTGTTGAAGAAAGGTAATAATAAATGATGCAATATTATCTTCACTGTCATTTTATTTTACACATTCGGCATGATTTTCCAATTTTATTCCTTATCACCTATGCCTTCCGTAAAGAATAAAAAATTCAAGCTGTATAAATGACACTAAAAAATGAATCTGGTTGCCTCAACTGAAATATTTTTTGGTACGGTCACATAGTTTGATTATGGGGTCTAAATGTGAAGTAGATAACTCCACTTGTTGTACCTAAACCGATTGGATTTACGAAATACAAACATAGTTTTCACTTTGTTTTGTATTCAACTTACGCAAACAATGTTATTAATGTTTGTGCAGTTTCCGAACCAAGTGCTTTGGTTATCTTAAAAGAACTATTTAATTCTGTTTAATCTCAATCAATACTTAAAGCTGAATCGGGTTGATTCTAATAACTAATCGTAAAGTTCTACGATAAAAATAGGTGCAACTGCAACGGTGTGCTAATAATTAGGTAAACTGTTTATTAACTTAAAATAAATTCGTTCCAAAATAAAAAATATATTTATCAGGAATTCATTCAGTGTCACAGCAGTTTTTCGAACTATCGGAAAGAGCCGATCAATCATATTGAATTTACTAAATTGACGAATAAGAAATTTCCAATCTATTTGGAAATTGCCAGAATTTCATCAATCAAAGTAAAATTGTATTTATTTGTGGGCTTTAGCAATCACCGTTCTATCATTAGCTTCTGTAACGTGCGGGGTAACAAATTAGAGTTAGTTGCTTTAATCGTGTTATAGCCAGACGACTTTGTAACGACTCCATCCGAATGCGTTTGAAATGTCACAGAGCGGAAGGCACGAACGTAAGTGCGTTAAATAAGGGTTCCCGGATAGCTATGTACACGGCGTAATCTACAAGGTTAATGATCGCACTAGTTAGCTTCTCGTACTTGGCCACTTACCGTACACTCACTTCCGTAAAATTGGTGAAATTTCATACCATCTTCCATCTCCTACTACTACTAGATATATACGTACGCACCGACTCAGGGAGATGAAACTTCGCCGTTAAACAGTGGTGCACTTGTTCTCCTCCGTGCTGACAGCAGCTCACACACACGTACATCCACGTAGGTTTCAGCAGTGCGGGTAGAAATAGGAAATATAAGTAGGTTCTGGCATATAACAAGACTGCTTCGTACCGCGGGGCAAGATGAAAGCACGAGATGACGCAGAGGGAAAATGCAGATCAGAATGAAAGACGACGTCAGAAAGACAGCGACAGGATATGTTGAATAACATGAAGAAAGGGAGAGAAAGAAAGAGAAGGAATGCGTGACTGCGAATATAGGATGGCTATATTACGAGCGATAAGTTTGTTCTCTTAATTTATGTTCTCTGACGTCGAACTCAATAACGATCGCTCGTAACTTCAACCTTGTCTTCCGTTACATTTTAACGCTTCGCGAATATTCACGAGTGAATACTTGCCACGCTTCTCCCGTGGTTATACTCACAATCACCTCAAAACTTTCGTGGCATGAACTCGGTGACTTTCGCCATAGAATATGAGTAATGATAACTGTCCTCGGAATTGTTAGGCGTAAAGATAAAGTCGTAAGATAAGTTAGGAGAAAAAATAATCAATAATTTTAACTACAATGGTAAAAATAAAAGTCAAGTGTAGTATTGCAATTATAAACAACAGTTTCTTATTGTGTCATGAATTTGTTATTTTAGAAAATAGTTCCAAACAAGAAGGAACTTGAAGAGGAACGGATTGCTCTAACCTTATTTCGATGGTATTGGCCGAAAACGGTCAAACAATTGTATTACAAAAAAAAATATTTTTTGCACCGAAAAATAGGAAAGGTTTGATTCTGTATCGCCATTATTAATCTGTGAATAGAAATTATGAAGGATGGAAATAATATGCGAGGTTTCTCATTCCTATAAAGCTAAAAATATCGTCAGCAATTGAAATGGGTGCATGTTGAAAAAATGACAAAGCGACAAGTAAAAAACCGACAGTCAAATAACCGATAGGTAATCAACTGGACAACGTTCAGTGACAGTAGTTTTTCGGTTCAGGAACTATCGGAAAGAGCTAATCAATCTATAAGTTCAACCGACAGTCAAATAACCGACAGGTAATAAACTAACAACATGAAATGAACTAATTAAATTACGTAAAAGAGATTTTTAACTGTCGACTTTTCGACCCTCACCCATTGACATTACAGAACACAGATATTCTAGGTTACTAACACAGATAGTACAACTTTACAGTATTGTTGAAAATGCTAGAATGACATCCGATTGTTTGTGTCTGACCATTCAGTCATGTTACTACTTACTCTCAAAACAGTCAATGTAAGTTCTATACGCGCATTCTAGTTTTTGCTCTATAAAGTCAGTGTAACATAACAATACATTAGAATACATAGTAGTATAATTAGTTAATATACTTAATAAATACTTATTTTAGGGTCTCTCTGGAAATTGGAATATTTACAGTAATGAGCGAATAGTTAAAATTATATAATACTTAAAACTAACGTAAAAATATATGTTATGATAGTTTTTAGTCATTTTGTTGTCTAATATCGTCGAAAAAATGCTCAAAATATAATATTTTTAACGATGTCATTGCGTACTCGATAAGTTGCTATTTAAGAAATAACTTTTGTGCAATTGATTTTGTGCTTGGACAGAATCATCGTTGATGATAAACGTTTATAAAAATATACTACTGAGCTATGTGCCTATTGTGAAAATACAACAAAAATGCCAAGAATCTAGCGTACCTGCGTGTTTAAAAAATGATCTTTTATTGATTGAATCCATCATTAAAAAAATAACCGTTTAAATATGCTATTTCGACTTCATACGTTTAATTCAGAATTATGTATGGAAAAGAACCTACTTTGGTGAAAGTGTGTGCCTTGATTTGAAACAGAGAAACGTTGGTGCAAATAGTGTTCCATCGTTGCGTCAATGGATTACAAAAATACTCTTTATCATGTGAACATCAACAGGGCTGTCAAGAATCGTATGTAATGTTTTGCTAATTTTGCTTATGCTCGTATTGAAAGATGTAGCATTGAGTATTTGTTAAAATTTAACATCATAAATGAAAAAATGAAATTTTTAAATTCAGAAAGATTTTTACTATTACATGTATGATTGAAAAAATAAACAGCTTATGGATTCTAATCAGTAGCATAACGAGTTTCGGGGTCGCTGATTACGATTCTGATGACAAAAATACAAAATTCAAAATGGCGGATCCAATATGGCGAACAAATTATCAAAAATTAGTTGAATTTTCCTGATATCTATTATTCGGGGTTTTTTGAGGTCGCTGAGTACGAATTTGATATCAGATTTTTAAATTCAAGATGGAGGGTCCAACATTTAATTAGCATTTTATGAACTATGCAGAGATCAGAGCTGCTTGTCTGAACAGTCAATACCATTTCCACTTATAACAGTGCAGAATAGAATTCGCGATGAATTTTATTTGAAATTCCCTTTGTTTTTTTCTGTGCATAACAAACTCTTCTTTATTATTCAACTCAACAGTGCACTCCATATACATTAACAAATAATAATCATCGTATCAGCGGTTTAGTTTGATAACTTCACATACGTGTATGCGTACATTATACGAGGCCAAAGTGTTCCGCGAGTAAATCTAAATGATAATGCAATTACGAAGTGTAAGTGTCAAAAGGCGTGGGAGATAAATTTCATGTATTGAGTTATTGATGTTGCAGAGTTGCAATACTACGTACCGAAGGAAAGTTAGAGCACCCCGTACGTACTAAGCACGTTCGTGGGGTTTCGGTAGGCTGGCATTGACCGTACATGCATTACCCCATGTGCTGACAAAATTATGAATACCTCGCAACTACAGTTTGGATAGCTTCGGAATATCGCCTTTGAAATAGGCGTCGTGTGTGAAGATGCATTATCCAAATTGTTTGGAAAGGTTTTTAAAATTATGTGTTCTGAACAAAATTTCTAGACTACATTAAAGCTAATATCAAATAAAATTACGAATAGAAAAAAGTTAAGGTTGTTACTAATAAATCTATTTTTAGTTGGAAACATTAGAGAGAAAATTTCTAAATTGATCAGCCTTCGATTTTGAAATAATCCTTTAGACATCTACATATTCATATATTCTTAAATAGTATTGGTTTTTTCGATCATATATGTAATAAAAAATGGTTGAGTTTATTAAGGATTTAAAAATTAGAGGAAAAGGGAAAAAACAAACAAGGGTTAGTAATTTGGAGGGTTTCTTGTAATAAAAATAATAAATGAAAATCTAGCAACGCTTGGACTCTGATGCGAGTCCTGTTCAAGGCTATGTAAGAAACAGGTGGTAATTGCGTCCTATTTATACTAAATTAGGGGATATGAAGTTTTGTATGTGTTGGTGGTGTCGTACTGAAAATAAAGGAACCGTTCATA
The DNA here is from genome assembly GCA_030407085.1 of Trichopria drosophilae. Lineage (NCBI taxonomy): Eukaryota > Metazoa > Arthropoda > Insecta > Hymenoptera > Diapriidae > Trichopria > Trichopria drosophilae. The sequence goes on from CM059582.1 coordinate 198,264,982, forward strand.
AACTATGTATGAATTTAGGAAATAAAATGGGATTCATTACAAAAAGGTGCACTTTCGGTAGCTTTCATGTTTCGAACGGGATATTGACGGCATTGTTCTCTTTTTTATAATAATTTTCGAGGTGACCTCTTTTTGCCCAGTTTTTTCTTTTGTAAGGATTATGGTGTTGTTATGATCAAAATCGTGTCCAGTTTCAAGTCTGTGGTTGGTTAGACCTGTAAACTGATCCGAGTTTTTTGCAAAAATGATTTAGAGGCCTGTACATCTGCCCAATATCAGATTTATTGCACCGAAAACAAGGAATTTTATATACAAAAAAATGGGTCAGCTTTACGTGCTTGCACCTCAGAGGTATATAAGCACGATTGAATACGATTTGTGTCCCAAATCCTCGCAAGCTTTCTCATCATCCCCTCTACGCAACCCTGCGGACGATAAGTCACCAATACTCAAATGGTCACCTATCTTCGTTCTAAACGGGGCGAATGCTGCTTAACCTGGAAGATCGCTAGTCGATAGCATATGCCACTCGACTAACGGTCTCCCTAATTTTATATACAACTTCACTTTGTTTTTCAAAGGGAAGTCTGTCTTTTCGTGGTTTAATTTGTGCAATATTGGTTTTAAAGGGTGTTGAAACTTTCCTTATATTTTGAGGAAGAAATAATTTCTTTAATTAATTCCATTGACTATTTTTTTTAAATACTCGAGGATAGTTACTGTGACTAATAAAATTAAGTTCAGGGCTCATAGGACTACGAAGGCTGGTTGATAAGTAGTGAAGCCTACTAAGATATTTTTCAGTGTCAACATTATATATACATACCACATAGTTTTGTAGTAAACAAATTTCAAAGCATAAAGATATTTCTCATGTGTTAACTGCACATTGCCACACCTGTTGTTCCTAATTCTTAGAATGTTTATTATTAACGCTGCTGTAAATATAAAAATAATATTAAATCTTTCAAAAAGTATACTAATCCTTCTTATTCATTTACTGAAATGTTCCAATAATAAACGTTCGAAACAAATTACTATGTGTTGAAGTAAACATTGAAACACAAGTCCAACTAGTGGCTACAAACAGAAATACAGACTCGAACTTTGGAATTATTGATCGCGCATGTACTTGTTATCTGATACCATTCTGCAACTTGTGCGCTCACTTCGCTTAATTCCATTTATTGATTTGTATCGTGATCTATTTCTTTTAATATTTTGAAATAATATCAGCGTGTGACTATTCGAACAGCCATATGTTTCCTAGGTTATTTTTTGTATACCTTCTAGATCCAAGATATAAAAGTTAGGCAGGCAAAAAAACGAATAAAATTTCTGAATTCATTGTTATGGGAAAGTAATGTTTATATTCAAACAATTGTTGCTAATTTGTTTTGATTGCTCGAAATTGGCAGGATTTTCATAAAGAGTACAAACTCAACTAGGACGATTTTGAAGCGACTAGTAATAATGAAATTCTCGATCCCGCTGATGAAAGTGGAAAGTGCTCATCACCAAAGAACCATGGATAATCGGGGAATTCTTGCTTGCCGAAATCTCAGTTAACCGCCAGGTCGTTCAGCGATTTACGAAATTACGTAGAGTGGGATAATTACATTCCAACAAATTGAACCTGCGTTCTTGTAACCACGGAGGTTAACCTAGGCGTGACTTCGTTAACCTTAAAGCGACAATGTAGGTCTCGAAGTTCCGAGTCGTTGCGTCTTCATTGATAATAATTAAGGATGTGTAGTTAACCCAAGAGATACTTTTCAACAGGTATCATTTCATTTTTTTTATATTTTTTTGCATTATATTTAACAAGTAGAAAAACGAAATTAAGGAAAATGTACTTTCTTCATTTTCGAATAATTTGTTTACATTTGTTAGTATTTTATTAATAACGTTTTACGTTATTGGCCAGAATATTTATTCTGAAAAACATGGAGGTCCTATGGGTACTACTTCTACAAAATTATATTAGGAACCATTTATATTACATAAAAATACATCTTTGTACTTGTAACATTCGATTTCACACAGTCAACCGCTTGCCGGATATTTGGACGGTGGCAGGGCGGCGAAATTGGACAGTAGTAACAGATAGTTTAGGTGAGACAACATTTCGCGCATAAAAACAAATGCCCATTTAAGAAAATAATTTTTACCAGGTCGTATAACAATTTTCTTTTCGTGAAATAGAAGTTATAGGCTTCATTTTAAGATATCATTGAAGCTGTTATCGTGTTTCTATTGAATGATATACGTCCTCGAACAATGGAGATAATGACGCTTTTTGCAACTTTATCTCCATATTACGTGGAAACAAGAGCTAATAACAAAATTTCACTATCGGATTCGTATTCAGCAACTCAAAATTAACAATGATTAGCTATTTTTATCCCTGTAACATTTTTGTGTTGACCAGTGTTACCTACGATTTTCATTTTAAGACTACGTATGGTGGGTCTCCGATTTCTATACGTAGGTATTGCGCATCAATTCTGCCTTTTTCGTAAAATTCGGTATCTAGGAATATAACATATTTATTTAATATAATAGTACGTGTACACAGCGAACAGCCCATACCCTGGTAGATAATAAACGTGGCAATGGACACCGTCTCGCAGCAAATAGGCATCGCACTAACTCGCGCTTCACATACTTTCTACTAGGGTAGCTTTGATGTTCAGCATCGCTGTTTATTGTTGCCCAGATTGGCCGAAACATAGTTTTTACTGTCTTTATATTCCATAACTTGCAGTCATAGAAAATTAATTTATTGTACGTGCTGAAATCTTTAATTATTTGCAATTAAAACAAGTAATTGGAGAACAGGATATTACGATTGTTATAAATAGATCATAAACAGCAATAACATTATGAATCCGTCTATGTATCTTCTGTAACTGAATTCTGTTACGATATGATACTATTACACTATGAATTAATACCAACTCTTCTGAGCTAATATAATAATTCTACAGTAGAAGTATAATCGATAAGTCATTTTACCGGATATAATGAATAGTTCAATCGCATGAAGTCTGGCGCGTGGTACAGAGATATTAGTCAAATATTTTTCATCGTAAATAAAATATTATTATATTTATCGGGATATTGCAAAATGTTGTCGTCAGAAATGAAAATGACGGAAATGCTTCTGAGTTATCGATGCCTTTACTAGTTTTATTATTCCTGCTTATTTTTAATTATCGCTAAGGTTACCATCAAAAATATTGCAATAAGAGTCCTACAGGTTGTCGGAATGTCGATAGAACGTAGCAATACTTTTGGAAAAAACATATCTTGTGTAACGTGCTAATATTATATAGAAATTAGAATAACGCACGTTATATAGAAATACCCATTTTCTTTATGGTCAATAAAATATTTAATGCTCCGGTGGAAAACATAAATAATTACTTATCAATTATCTTTTAGAATAGCTTCATAAATACATTGGCTACCTATTATGAATTGCTTACATATATAAAATTAATCTACTCAGGTAAAAATAATTGTTTGCTAGTTATTGATAATTTGAACGAGGTAGATACATCGTATTAGAGTTATTATCAAAACTAAAATAAAACAAACTAGCCAATTTAAGTGAAAAATACATATTCAGGGAAGGGTTTCGATAAACAGTTTGAAAATTTACAGATGGCTACATGGCATCGAAATACGTAGGAAGACGTGGAAAATACGATACAAACATATTTCGAATAGAGTCTTACTACTTAAATCATAAGACAACTTAAGTAGCAACCCGACTACTCAAGTAGCAATAGCAACAATAGCTATCTACTTTTTTCCAGTGATATATTGTGTGTTCTGCATAATTAACAACCTTAATTTTTCGTCAATCTATATACTTCCATAAAAAAAATTACGAACTTTTCAAATGTAACGACGAATTTTAATTTCTGTCTGACAGATTTAAGTTTTAAGATTAACCGGTAAAACCGGTCATTCAAGTTTTTCTCCAAAAAATATTTAATTGAAAATACTTGATATGCTGGAATTATATTTTTATGACAAATATATTATGACGTTTATTTCAAAAATACCGAGTAAGGTAGAAAAGATACAAAACAAGAAATCATAAATTTCCGGTAACTGAACAGAAGTTTATATTTCCTATGTCTACCTAATTCATATCATTTTCTTATAATCTTTCATAAGAAATATAACTGGAAATCACGATCAAATAGCGAATATTTCTAAACAAATTTATATACTATGTTGAATGTTAAGCAGTAGATTTAAGTTTCTTTCAAGTCTTATATTCAACAAATAAATTTCAAACGTGTGATTTACTATTACAAAATTTGTCAGTAAAAAAGTATTATTTATTTCTACCTTATTTTCGCGATTCAATAATTTTAAATATCGCCATTCTTCATCAGGTTATTTTAATGAGACTCCAATTGGGTCAACATACCAAATAATGGGAGGACTTTTCATAACATGAAATCGATTATGTTACAAAACAATACATCGTTTAAATTATAATATTATATTATAACAAATTACATTTTCTGCTGCAATCAGTCGCAGAGATAATTACATAAATACGTTAGTTAAGTAATCATAATTAATGCTACTGCAGGTTAAAACGAAACAAACAATCATTGATAAATTCATCAAAAGAAAATACAGATATAGTACAAGGAGTACTAAATACACCAAACGAACTTAAATAATTATATTGTTCTAATTTCATACAATAACGGTTCTTGGAAATCTACAAGTTCTCTATATACAAATATACACCAATTTGTGTGAAGAAATTAAATACTTTTTTTAGTATTGAATTATTGCTTAAATTACATTTGCTTACGCGTTAATTAAAAAATAAGAAATTACAATTTATCAAAAAATCTTTTCAACATAAGAAAAGTATTTCGATGTCCTATGGTCAGGGGAAGTTCCAAAATGGTGTACATATAAAAAATATGAACAAGAAATTAGTTACGGGCTTTTTCCTTTAGAAGTTAAATCATTATCATGATATGAACCATTCTCACCATCCTTAAGCACGTTTAAAGTAGAAAGAACAAAGAAGAGGTCGTTATTTACTACCTGTAATATGGTCAACATTAGAAACATTTTAATGAACGGTTACTATGAATTCATTGAAATTTTTTTATATTGGATACTGTTGGTTGTAAAGTCATGTTCCAAAGAATATTGCGCAAAGTTACAAATATCTAATTATAGGTGAGTATAAAATCACATGCAAAATAGATTCACGATTTAAAATCTTTATACTTATGTTTTCAACGGAATGCATCTGTATATTTACAAGAGACGTGCATTAAATAACACTAACGACATATATTATTTACTTATTCTTGTGATTGGTGATGCTGATTATTAATTGTTGATACTCCGGGCGTAGTACTTGATTTTGCGCCCTGCAGTGAAATATTCGGGTGCAAATTATCGAGCTCCACTCCTCCTCGCTTCGCTCGGGCGACAAACTTCACACACGTCGCAGATCGTAATTCGTCCCTTGTTACATAAAACACTATTTCCTTGTCATTCGTTTTCGTTACCGTTTTACAGTGCTACTGAAACAATAAATGAAGCAGTAATCAGTTTTTCGTGAACATTCTCATAATCTACAGCTCTTTTAAGCGATTTGTGCATTTGATGTACTGAGGCTCTAATTATCGGGCCAAATTTCTGCACGTACCATTGTACATGGTATAAGTAAGATGGTATATCAAATACCAGTTGCTCGGTAGACTGTGGGAATGGCCAATTGGGAATGGCAAAGTTCGAGAAAACGTAAAATTGTCTGACGTGTCTGACCTGAACAGTCTGCATCTACTTACTCTATTTTTACATTTGGCTTTTTCGCGTGAGTTCAAGGTTGTAAGTAAAGAACAAATTTTATCTCAGCTCTCAAAATTTAATTTCAAAATTGTACTTCATACTTGATATTACATGTTTACTTTCTAGTTAGTTACAATATGTTAATCATTGCGTACATTTAGTTACGTAAAGTCTATTGCTTCAGAATGTTGTATCGAATTTGACGAGTCTTCGAAGTAAATTTTTAATGATTGATGTTACGTTCAAATCAAAATGAATGTTACCATGTACGGCTGATGACAAAAATATTATTTCTGTTAATCGTTATAAAACAGAAAAAATAATAACACAAATTTAATAAAGAAAAATAAAAGAATGAAACTTATCAGGTGTCAATTTTCGGGAATCTTGAAAACATGTACAGTTTGAAACTCCTCTTTTTACATAAAAATAATTTGTCCACAAATGATTTTAGGTCATCTGGCAAAGTCATAAGTCGCATGAAATAGATTGATAACTAACTTGGGCAATTTTGATCTAATTTTCACGACCGTTTGGATTTAGAAATATTAACGAATTTTCAATAAATAAATATTTATCCATTTATATCCACCCTAGGTGGCATATAATTATTATTATTTTATGAAATGTATGCAGACAATACAAATATGTTAAAAGTGTTAGAATGTTTTGGTTATAGTAAATTTATGATAACGTTTCCAATTTTTGTTCGTCATAAGTGATACGACATTCTGAATATTGTAAACCTTTCACCAAATTCGATTTTACCTATCTCAAAAACCACACGAGTCAATATTCTTTGACAATTCACATCATTTTTAATCACCCATGCTCAATTCGCCAACAGATTCTTAGCGGCAAAAAAAAAACGTGTACCGATTTTCATTATGATATTCTATCGTTTCCTAACGTTATTTTGTGTTTTTTATTTTTTATTTTAAGAATCTGATGCCAGCAACCCCAAAACCCTCGAAGATAAGATCATCATGGCGTATTTGTGTTAAATAGAAAAAAATATGAAATTACTTATAATTTATATAATAAAGTTGAAGTTTATATCCTTAGAGACCAAAAAATGCAAAACAAAAATATTTACACTTAAAATACATATGGCCCCAATATATTTTGTAGCTGAATCGATTATTCTGTTGTTCGCAATACCCAAAAAATGTTTGGAAATAATTTCTATTGATTTCAGAACTATCCAGATCTAGTTTATTTACATATGATCTAATCATACATATTTTCGTATTCGTAAATTGGGACAACATTCCTTTCTGACTTTATTTCAAATATAAATCATGACATCCATTTATAATAAATGTTTGAAAGTCCGAAACAATTCATTTATAATTTTATCTTCCCTCGCATTGTTCATTCACGTTGTGTTGGATATTCTAAACTCTAGTTCTTATCCTCCTTTAACGGCGAGATTGAAGCGCACGCTGTGAAACTTATATTGATGTAGTGCTATTTTCAACCCACTCTCTTGTTGTATTTATTGTTATATTTACGATGTAATCTTTTTAGTTACGCTCATTTCCATGCACTATAATGCAAACTGTATTCATAGAAAACTGACTGTTATACAATAACGACATATATTTTTACAATATCGTACTCTATTAATTTACAGTTAAAGTTAAAGTTTTACCGTTTCAACTTTACAAATTAAATCTACATTTATACTTCTATTTAATTAATTATTGAACAAAATTAAAGGAAATCGGATTAAATGTTTAATGAATATGTTACGTTAATATTGTAGGTACTTAATCTCCTGATTCATATACAAATTCAATGAAATTACATTTTATATCAGTCGAATTGGATTAGGAATGGTGGTATATTTATTATTGTTGTTGTTTTTGGCGATGTTAGTGTCACATTTGTCTGTTGTCTTCATATAACTACTGATTTTTTTTTCAACAAAACTCTCAATTCTTTTTTTTTTTAATTGATAAGCTTTAGATCTATTGTTGGATCCATTCGCTATGAATATAACTCTCAACTATTATTCTTCAAAATATGCACAAATTGTTAATTTGTTTCCGCATTTTTAAAGGAAAATATCTGTTATACATTTTTTCTTGACACAATATGTACACCCGTATTGAAGATATTTTTTACAGTATAGAAATTATATGTATAGTTCTTATAAACTTAAAGAAGGTAGAAGCTAACTGCTAAAATGCACATCTTTTCTGTATTTCAAACTTTTATGTACAAATGATCTCCATAGAAAGTAAATATTCCAGTATCCAATTAAGAATCACATTGTTTATATTATAGATATTAAAAAATTATATAAATTATTGAATAATAGGTAAAATGTGGAAGTGATAAGAAGATTATTTAATATATTCAGAATTAATCTACTTATTGATCATCCTCAGATGATAAAATAAGGGGACAGATTCGGATAAGATTAACATTTCTACGATAAATTAACAGAAGACTGTATTAATCCAGGAACAAGTGCATGGACGTTTATTAGTACCTTCCTGACGTTATAGAGATACATAACTATTTTATATAAAATGTATATTCTGCATCTTTTCAAAGATGGAAATATCGGCCAGATATCCAGGCGAGAAGTAAGTGACTATAAGTCTTTGAAATCAAATTCAATTTAATAGAACAAATCTTCTGAGGTCAGAGTTAGTAGCGATCGAGTGACCTTGATTGAACACTTTATGGCAGCAAGAACTTCTCTTCCGTGATTAACTCACGGGAGCATTCGATTATTCTGTCACGGCGATAGATGGAATCATTTCTATGTCTTAATTGAAAATCTCAAATATGTAATTTTAACCGAGTTTCAGAAAAAAGAATATAGTGAAGGATGGCGAGAATTAATGTGGACAAAATTAGTATAGATACTGAATTTCTTCCACAGTTGACGTATCTTATAACAATTATTCCTATTTTCACCCCTAGAAATAAAAACCCGTGTTAACCCTTTGCGGCATGGTGATGTAGAATGTATACCACCTATTTCCTCACCGTTTTTTTTTTGTTTTTAAGTAAAAATTTGATAGTTCCTTTTGTTCTTTTTTTTGGTATTTTAATATCGTAACTTGTCAAAGAACCTATAATTAAGTGCAATTAGTCAATATTTGCTGCACATTTTTTTATATAAATAAATAAATACTGAAAAACAACCCTTTTATCAAGAAAAAAGCATTGCTAGGAAAAGTATTTAACGTATTTTTGCAACTTATGGTATAGTAGAAATTTTCAGGGTCGTTGATCACAAATCCAGCTTCAAATATTGAAAATTCTGTCACCACTTTTTTTTGTTTTTGCTTCTTTATTTTTTGCTTTTTTGGTATTTTTTTGTAAATTATTTTTCGCTTCTGTAGGTTTTTTGTGTTTCTCCCTTTCCTGTTTTTTTTTTCATTCAATAACACATAGTAATTATTTGTCACAACTTAGAGAGGAGTTTCTACTTGTTGATAAGTACAAGGGTACATTACAAACGTTACAAATACATCGATAGCTTTCGTGCTGCAAGAGGCACATCGTCGGCACAAATGTCAGGTATGTATCGGCATATGAGAAGACATAGAGCGCCCTATTTTTAACGGAACCTGATGTTTTTGGTAATAGACAACTGTGGATTAATGTTTTCTTCCTTTTGGGGTAGTTATTTCGTATGCAGTTAATTTATCCACCAAAAAAAAAACCCGAGTACGCAGTTTCAGCCTGATCAAGTAACTTTTTCTTAATTTGGTCCGCGATTTGGATCCGCCATCTTGAATTTTGAACATCTGAGTCCGGATTCGTGAACAGAGACCCCGAAAAGTCTTGAGTAACCAGTTTCAGTTGTTTTCTGATATAGAAGATGTGATATATATGGAAATAGAGATTTTATGGCAGTCTCGTAATGTCTTTTTAGCACAGATTTGTGATGCGGTATACCATTTATGATTACGTACAATTATGAATATATAAAAGAAAAAAAGTAATTCTTTATCGTATATGGTAAATTATTTTTGGGTGAAATGTTATGTTGGTTACTTTAGGCGAATAAAGTTATGAATGGTATCCAGGGGAATGCTATTGTGTTATAACCTAAGAGAAACCGAAATTGATCAAGTCTGTCTCATAATAATAAGATTTGTGAAAAGGAAGTTTCATTTGACCGCCCTCAGTTTATTTTGTAGCCAGTTCGACTTAACATCAAAAATAAAATGAATAAATTTACAGTATCTTTCCGTAATCGTTGTTTGTTTAAAATATAATAAAACCACAGATGTAATATTTCACCTTTAGTCTTATATAGATTGTAAATGCCGTTTTAGAACTCTCTCTATACGATACTTATTGTTGTAGATAAAACACTCAGGGCGAGTTTTATATTTCGTTATTTGATCCCAGTAAGTATATGATTAAAAGAACCCGAATTTTTACAACAAAATTGAATACTCCTTTACTTTATTGTAACGGACAGTTAATAACTAAAAATACAAAATCTTTCAATTTTATAATTTATTCTTCGACATTTTCTCTTCCCCCACACATCCTGTAATTTTACAACAGAAGGCAAACATCGTCATGGATTCTTCGTTTACAAAATGAGGAGCATTATCGTGTATTTTGGTCAGTCTTTATCAAGTTTGATTGTTTTGGGTCCATCAAAAATGTGTACATCTAATATATAATAAATGGAAAATATTTAATATGAAAATATTCAGCTTGTACTCCTTTTCATGAATTTCATCCGATCTCTACGTAATTTGAACAAATTATTCTTACTGTGGAGTGCGTAATTTAAATTATGTTCTGACAAAATATAAGTTTTCTTTATAGCGCGAAAGAGCTATATTTTATTTAGGAAAATCCACACCACAAGAAAAGACAGTAATCATAACTCTTGCATATGCAAATCATAACAATCACTGCACCTTGAGATTGAAAATCCTCACTGTCAATGCAATGCTGAGAAACTGGCGTGAATTGTGTCTGCTACTCCACAATTCTTTTAATCATATATTCAAAAATCTTCAAGAAAATGAAACATTGCTGTGACTACATATAAAAGTCAAATTTGAAGTAAAGTTAAACAATATTAGGAAGCCCATACCATGGTAGAAAAATGCGCCTACATTCTAGCTAGTTTTTGGTAATAAACTTGCGTACTAGGCAGTGTGTGGACAATAAACTTCACCAGTTACCAATTGAAAATGTAACAATTTTATGGATATTTTTTATATAGCCTTTTTTGATAAATCTTAGACTGTTTCTAGGTAGATATTTTTTCAGATTATTTAAAACATATAACTTCATCAGCTTTGGTCCTGTTTTTAGGTTAGAATTTTGCTGGTATCTGGATACGTTTTTTTTTAGTCTAGAAATTTGTCCGTACATGATTTATCCATCTTCTCTTCAGTTTTTGTCCAGTCCTGTAGATTTTTATGAATTTCAGGCCTTTTTGTTCTTTTAAGCACTTTTATATTTTCATACTATATAATCTATTCCTAATGATTAATATTGATAGTATATAATATTGTACTATATAATATTAAATACTATATCATTGTTTACAATCAATATATACTTTATTATAGCTGCTCATAATAAGATGAGTAAAATTAAAATATAAATTTAAAGAACCTTCCAAATTATTTGTAAAGACCCTTCATTGTAGCTTTACTACACAACATTTTCTCATAATATTTGTGAAACGCGTATTAATACGTATCATACCTCCAAGGAATAGACATCATATATTCATAGGACACAGTTCTAAGACAAGTACGAATGGAAATATTGCTTGTAGGACCTACTTTCAGCAATGATTATAAACATTAATAATTGTTGAATGGTTCGTTATTAATATTCATGTGTTATTGATGATCAATTATGGTACACTAATTAGTAAAGATATCTGCATGCATATTTTAAATAACTATTCTAAACAGTTATTAGGCAGGTCTTTTAGCCAAGTATTGGATAGTGTCAATCCATTTATTTCTATTCAATATTTAGATAGATTTGTGACTAATTATTATCTAGTTTTTGGAGATTTCTACTGTACACAGTTTTAAACTAAGTAACTTTGCCCTAAAATGGACTGTATACAATAAAACTGGACTGAATTTCGACCACGGTATAAGTATTTAAAATTTCAATTCATTGTTTAAATCTGCCAAATACATCTTATGGGTCATTATAAGTAATAACTTAAATGCTTGCATAAATCTGACCTTTAAATACTTTTACAAAAATCCATGTGTAAATGAACGTTTGGTTATTAAAGGGTTAACATGGAAAATAAGTAACCTGGGTAGAAACTGACAGAAAACTGGAATCGTTTCGTACTAGGGCTGCGTATTGCAATGGAAGATATTACTGTGTTACCAATACCTTTTTACACGAGGTAATAATATTATTAGTTTTACGGACCATTGCATTGAATTTTGTCCTGGAAAATTACGAGTGAACCATCAATTTGGCACTTGACTTATATTTCATAGCATAACGTTTAATGGCTAGTAACTTTCTCGTTCGTAAAATCATAAGTGTTCCAGGGCGACAAATAAGTTAGTCTACGATCACTTTTGTGGCATGTCGGATGATATATTGTGCAACATAACAGATACAATTTATTCCTATTTTTTGTTAGCTTCTTTTCTTATGCATTTAACAATGAAAATAAATAGCGTAGTAACTACTTTAAAACTGGGATAATCTGATAGAGTTCAGTCAAAAATTTGACTGTATAATTTTTTACTTTAATTTAAGCAAAGTCTTATATTTCCATGTAGATCACTTAACATAGTGGCCCTTAAATAGGACTTATCACCGTAACATGCGTATCCTTTCTGGGTTTGTTTTTAAGAGGCAAAAGACGGAGAGGGAAAGAGTGAGATCCAGCGACGGATGTCGGATCGATCCGAAGCTGTAAGAGAGAGGAAGTCGTACAACGAAAGGGTGGCGGCTGGGTGGTGGAAGGACGACGGAGTGTGATGGTGGTGGTAGTGGTGGTCGGAAGGATGAAGGGGTCAAAGGGGAGATGGAACGGTGCGCGCCGTCGCCGTCGACGTCAAGCGAACGACCGGCTGAAGGACTCGGTGGGGGTTCGTTGTCCCTGCAAAAACAAGTCCACGGTTCAGCCAGTAGGTGCTACGGCGAGGCACGGTACGTACGACGACGACCGGAAGTCACGTGACGTCGTCGACGACCTCTTCGCAGTCGATCCCGCGGTAGTTCGAGTCACGTGCGCGACGTTAGACTAGTCGGAACTGGGCCTTAAGACCCTTTATTTTTTCAAGTACATTTTGTCCTTCGCAATCTTCTAACTTTGAATTTCGTCCGCGTAATTCCACCCGGAAGCTCGCGAGTGAATAAAAATTGTGCTGTCGAATAGGAGTATTAAAATATTTCATAAAATTTCAGAATATCAGGTGGTGACGTTGTGTTCAGATGTTATATTGTGCCGGATGTGTGTACCTCGTCAGTGACGATGAAGAACCAGTGTGAAGTTCCCAGCACTGTTCTAACTTACCGGAAGTGAGGTCAGGAATGAAATTCGAAACGGGAGCTTGCGTTCGGAACTTGCAGCACGAGCAGTCGTCGTTTGAATTCCAGGTAGGTAGGTCTCGGTGAAAGGCCTCGGCACTTGTTATGCAATCGCCGTTGCGATTCTTGCGGGAATTTTGTTATTTGGGAACAGGAGAGGAAGGAGAGACATAATTCAGGAGTCAGCACTCGCAAGCTCTTCGTTCGGCACCGAATCGGATCGGATCGAGCCTCCTCACGTAGGGCCGCAGGACGGTTCCCAGGCTCTTCACGTACGCGAACGTAACCACGAGAATGCGTGACCAATTACGCTCCTCTCCGATTTGCCGAAGGCGAACCTAAATAAATCTCCATCGTTTGCTTCTCGATTCGATCAGTTCTCCGCACACGTCCTCGGGCTATCTATAATTAAACTCCTCGGCAGGAGCAGAACGATTCTCGATAAAACACGCCTCGATTTCGACGTTCGTCAATTTGCCGGAAATCGCATCGACGAAAAAAAGATTCGATTGGACTATGGCCTCGGGCAACAGATCAGAAAAGGCAGTTTTTGGAGGAATGGTACAATTCATTGATCAAAGTCATGAATTGACGTTTCATGCGGAGAAAACTGTAGCAGCTCGTTTGTTAGGTTTCCGGATTTCGCAAATGGTAACGAATGACGAAACGACTTTTAGAATCGGGCTCGATAGCAAGTGCGCTGGATATGTTTTCAAAATGATTTATACGTGTGGTTGATTATTATGGTTGGTTTATGAAGGCGATTTAAACGTGCAATGGAATAATCGGATTTTAAAGCTCTGACAGCTATAAATCAGTGTGGGTTGTTTGAAGCGGATACAATATAAATATCTCCTGTTTTCAATTGCAGGGAGAGAGACTCGAAACCATAAATCACTGTCTAGAATTATTTACGTGACTTGAAGTTCTGACGAAAGGTTTCTGTATTGCAGGGAGTAAATTAAAATGTTATAACTTTTTGCCGTCTTCTAACAATACCTTCAAGGTAAACTTGATCTCTGGCTCACATATTACGCTTCATTTTCCATCGTATAACTCCTCTCTTAGTGCAAAGTTGGAACCGGGATGCAGGTTACACGATGGTGTCGGTCTGGTTTCCATTAAGTATTCATCGAAGTCTAACCACGAAAAGTTTGTTCCCTGTTTTGTTGCCGCATACTTCGGTGCCGTATGATCTAATGTATGCTTCGAACTTTAGATGCAAAAAATGTCTCGTACGAAATTCCTGCCGACACAGATCCCGGCTGGTTGGTTTCCGGTGCCCGTATTTTATAGTTAGACAGACTAATCTAGAAACCAGAGATACAAAGTAAGAGGTAACTGGGAAAACTAACTAGATGTTCTCAAGACTAATTAAACCGGCGAACTTGGGATGTCGGAAGCTCGACGACGAACAGGCGCGCTTTTACAGAGAGATCGATGGGGCCGCGCCTCTCGTCACCTCCAATTGATGCATTCGTAAACGCCATTCAATAAATGGGAGTATCGCGTACTTGGGATGTACGGTTTCGAATTCGGGAAATACCGAACGACGAAAAACAATGCACCGGCTGCCTGCCGGAAAGCGGGCGCCTGACAAAAAACGCCTGCGACTACTGACCGCGCATAAATGCGCTGACTACTGCACGCTTCGAAACTCGTCATGACGTTGGTGGTTAAAAACGATATATATAGATATATAAGCGAACCAGCATATATCAGCTGAGACAACGCGGGTAAGATTTTACACGACTTCCTGACGAGGATGGAACGAGTCGTGCACGTTAGCGTTAAGTAATGTCTTATTACGGTTTCAAGGAAATGGAAGGAGAGAATTACGAATTAAATTTAATGGACAGGTATTTAAATTTCAATAGGATTTGGTAATGAGGAACGCTGGGTTAAATTACATTATACGAAGAAATATATAGATTTAAAGCGAATTTCTACGAAACACGATATTGAAAAATGTTGGAGGTTGAAATACCGCCTTTCAAAGTATATTGCAAAAAGTATAAGAACTCTTTCATGGAAAATACCTGCAATATCCTAAGGAAACAAAGAATATTCTCCATATTGATAGTTTTAAAATCGAAATGGTAGCTGTTTTATATATATACGATGCAATAATGTAAAAGATTCGAAATAAACATAATATAAATGGAAAATAATGATGTTTATCAAACATGTAAATTTTGGACGTGACATTTTCATTCTTGTTTTGACAAATTCTAATGATATTTGAAGATTTTATCATCTTACTGGATAATTTGAAATATGGCACTTCCCTAAAGGTATTTATAGGACTTAAGAGACTTAAGAGACTTATAGAATTCTAAATCGAGTATAATTGTCCAAACCATTCATTTTATTTAAGAAATTTCGGTACTCTATTAATCTTTAACGTAGCTTTAACGTAACTTTAATGAAGAATTTGTAGTTCATTTCGAAATACATTACAATTTACTAATTACAAAGTAATATTATTGTGTGCAGTAAAGAGAATACAAACATAAAATTACTATTATACTTGGAATGATAAAGTGAGAACTTTTGAAAGAATCTCATTACATAAAAAAAATTCATTAAATATTATATTTGTAATACTTTCATAAATTATTTTAAAAGTTATTTATAAATTGCCCTTTAAAATACTAGTTGATCATAATAATATAATACATTAAATGGTCCTTTAAACTGACTTTCTAATAAACCTTAATGCTAAATATAAAATGTACATTTTGCTTATAAGCAAATTCGTACTTTTAGGGTGATAATCATAAAATGACATACGGCATGACTACATTATCATATTAGGAGTAAATACTTTAATAAGTGGACGTGAAATCTTGTCATTGTTTCTAAAATATTTTCAAACCCGTTATACTTAATCAACTGAACAAAAATGGTGAAATTTTGAGATTAATAAAGATTTGGTAGATTTTATTAGCACAAATTTGTTCACATAACAGATTTAGAAAAAACTTGGTAGTCTATGCAAAGTGAAAAGTTTTAGTTAACATGATGTTTCTTTCACGATTAAAAATCGTAAACGAATAAGTTTTAATAACTTTTATCAGTATAGTAAGATATTAATATCATATTTGCAAGATACTTGCAATAGATAATAAAAATTTCAAAAGTGCATTCATCCGAAAGTCCAGAAATCTCAAAATAAAATATCCGAAACTGTAAAACTCCCCAAAATAAAATAAATACATAGCGTATATGGTACTAAATGTCCATATATTGATTTGTCATTGGATTAAGTTGAAAAGTATGATTGTGGTTAATTTTACCTATTTTCAAAAATCATCAAGCGAAATATGTGAAAAATTAAGTTTCTCCTGTACAAAATATGTTGCGAAATATATTTCTTCTTTTGAAAGTAAGTAATTCCAATGATGAAATACTAAGTAGACAATTACTACCGAATCAATACCATATCATTTTTTTAATATTACAAAGTCGGCTATAATTCTATTTTTGGATTTTTTTCATTTCATACATTTTAATTTTACATTAGTATACATTCGAGCCATTTTTTCAGAAATTTGAACATTGGCCTACCGAGAGACAAAAATCTTTCTTTTAGCTTTTCCTCCTCGCTGAACACAAATCTGTCCTTAAAAGAATGTAGAATTGCCGAACACAATGAGATTTTGCCACAAACGGATTCAAAAACTAAACAAATCCTGGTTTTTCTATTTTTCATGAGATGTAGAAAGTGAAACTTCAACTGAAGCTTTATTTAACTTGGTGTGCCTTCTTATTTTTGTAGTTGCTGATAGTTAATGTAAGGTACATTTAAAAATTAAAAATATAGTCTCCACAAGGACGGACATAACATTTTAAACCATGATAGTTTTCATTGAAACCTTAAGAAACGAAATTTTACACCTACTTTAATAATCTTGGGGATGACTTTTGATATGAACAATTGAAAAACGTAGGAGATTATTTATTGAATTATAAATTAGAATGAAATGGAATATAATTTAATTACCATCTTGTTTTATACAAATTTAAAAATTTACCACTGCTGCTGGAAAGTAGTTGCTAACTCATATTCTAACCAAATTTAAGGTAGAATATACAAAACAAAAAGTAGAGCTAAAACAATATTAGTAGACGCAAATTAAGAATGTAATGGATGGCGAGTCTTAAAGTAGATGCAATATTATTTGACAAGAGTAAAAGTAAATTTAAAACTGTTTACAATTGCACAATTTTATAGAAAACTTGGTTTTCGAAGGTTTTGATCTTGGGAGCGAACAAGACCCTCGCTAACTATTTCGCATGCAGGATGTATTAAAAATTTAACAATAGGAAAATTCACACAATCAATTCTGGGTAATCTTTACTTTAATTTTAACCAAATCATTTAAGAAAAAATTATCTAACGAAACGAATATCTGGTAGTTTTAACCATAATAAATTTTAATCAAATCTCTTATGCTATAAATTTTAGGTCTTTGGTTTTTAATCCTTAAATTTTGGTGCCATATTTGTAATCAGTGACCTTGATAAAAACTGAAATACCCTAAATATGATTGGGTTCCTTAATGTCATGTCCGCCTTTTTTAATTTTTTAACATTGATCTGAACTTAGTAATCACCTTAATCGTTATAACGTTTTCAGTAAAACAGTAAACATGATTATTATAATTTGTAAATCTACGAGTAACTAGCTTATTTAAAGACCAGAAACTACTAAAAATGTCTACGTGATAGCTTATTCGCTATACAGAAATGAAGATTCGTGTTTAAGAGGTGAAAAATATTTAAAATGAGTCGATAGTTCGATGCATAAATCAGAAAAGAGTAATTTACTTTGTCCTAACTATTGAACGATGTACCATAACTAATAGTTTTGCTTTTTACTGATAATTATCTTCCCAATCTTTCTTTCTGTTTCAAATTCAGATAAAGTTTAATGATGTATATATTTTATATTATGTTGCATTATAGCGAATGAGAGACAAACTGAACACAAGTATCCGTAAGTAAATTCATATAATACATTTTTAATTCTTAGTATCGAATTCATATAATATTAAGTCTGAAAAATTCAGTACTAATATAGTATAAAGTATTAATTACAATTTTGTTCACACAACAA
Organism: Trichopria drosophilae; assembly: GCA_030407085.1. Classification (NCBI taxonomy): domain Eukaryota; kingdom Metazoa; phylum Arthropoda; class Insecta; order Hymenoptera; family Diapriidae; genus Trichopria; species Trichopria drosophilae. The sequence continues at coordinate 198,283,481 of CM059582.1, forward strand.
ATTCTATAATTGCAACTTTACAATCTAGAAATAGTAAACCTAATATTATTTTCATGTTTTAATTTATTTTTTCTATTCAGCGTTCTTTACTGTTCATTTCATAACTTACTCTAATTATTCTTGGTGCAGATAAAGCAATATGGTATGCTTTTTAATCTTAATAATGATAATGTAAATTACTTTCCAACACAATATTATATATTTCAAATATAATAATTCGAGTGGAAGAGCTTCTACTGCTACTCTTGGCTGTAATAATCATATTCTGCCATTACATATGTCGATTGATGATCCATTGATTTGTTAATGCGATGTGATAGAAGTTTCTTAAATATTCATATAACCTATAATTTCTATTAAAACCTATTACAAACTAATCGATTGATAAATTTGATCGGAACTATTTGGATGGCTTTGAATTTAAGTAAATATTAAAATATACTTACGTAAAATAAAACTAATCTACTCAAAAATAACGTACGATAATCAAATTTAGTTAAATTTGTTCAAAGCGAGTCTCCAAAAAATAACAAAAATTTCAATGAGATTCCATCTTCCACTACAATCTATTCATGGTAAAAATGTTGTATTATATCTCCTATTTCTGCCTCAAATTTCCTAAATTGGAATTAGAAATTGTGTATTTGAAAATGTACTCTAAATCTAAATCTAAATCATTGATATTCTAAAAAATATTTTAATTTAAAACAATAAAAGGTGTTATTAAAACAGAAAATGGTTGATTCGAACTGTTTGCAATTTTAATACAAGCAGTTCAAAACCAATTAGATTCGAAACAAGAAATGAACCAATTTTTTCATGAGATGCGTTTAGATTAGTGACGAAAGGCATTGAATTAAAAAGAGTGATCAAGCTTGATCTGTTCATCAATCTGATTTGATTTACTTTAATTATTATTTTATGACATTTTATGTTAAATATTATTTATTGTATATTTTTTGTTATCTTTAAATAAAAAAGTAATAAGAATTTTTATTTTATTCATTGCGATAAGTCGGCACATAAAGAGAGAATTTAAAAAAATTTTAATTTCAAAATTTTTCATTTAAAATTCAGACAATTTTCTAGACATGCAACAATTGGGCGATTCAAATTAATTATAATACAGAACTTACTTTTCTACCTTAATTAGTACTGTGTTTTAAATCCAACGTAACTGTAATTTTATACAGAAAAATGCCCTGGGCTTAAAAGAAATTCCTTGCAATGTAACCTTTGTAAACGAGGAATAAAGAATCTAATAATTGATATTTAAGAGAATATTTTACGTGCTACGAATAAGAAAACTATGTGAAATCTTCCATGCATGCAAAGTAAAAAAAATTCTGCATAGTCAGTTTTAATATTTTGAGCACTTTATGTTTTCATGAAAAGTTTCAATTTTATTTTTTTTAAATGTTCAATTCCTCGACTCGAACCTATCTGTATTTCGAGGGTTAAAATCCAATAAAAAATCATTTTCCATTTTCTCTACATCTAGTTTGTGCATAAATACTTTAATATATAAATTCACAAGTTCCAATACATATTTACATACTTAAGTTATTCGTAGTTTTTTTTTGTTTTTATACGAAGAAATATGTACAGATACCTTTTCTTTATAGATATTTCTATTAAACAGAATTTCAATCGTATTGAGGAATTTTTCTACATAATTTAATCTATTGAGAGAACAAATTTAGCCATTTGCTAGAATATTTCTGAAGTAAATAAATTGTGTCTAAAACAACTTCACAACAAAAGTAAAATTGTGTTCTAATACAGAGTTGAAGAATAAATATCGATAACCAATTCTTTTCGTATTTAAAGTAGAATATTATTTAAAGAAATCCTCAGATATTCTGTATCATGTAAATCGTCCGACATATCGATCAGACCCATCCTGTAGAGGATTAAATACTTACATAAGTTAAAACCAATCTTATTGTAGAATATAAAACACGTTTTATGTTAAAAAAGTACGGGTTATTATGATATATTACAGTATGGTTTCATCCACTGTTTTCGATGTATGAAGCCTTCCAAATAGTTATTGCAGCTATATACTAAATTGACAAACTCTATTTACAGGAGGGAAAATAAATACCTGTTCACTCTTATTTCGAATTAAAGAAAAAAAATATTTTTAAAATAGTCCATGCTGATATTGTAAAAGTTGTTCTCATTAAAAATAACCTTACTTTTAGAACGAATTGTACGTTTTTTTGGTCCAAATTAATTCCTTCGCGTATTTTAAGTGATGAGACACATTCATCTAAAACGTGTTTTACTTCAAAAATTACATAGAAAGCACAAACTGTAAATGTAGCTATAAAGCACAGGGCATAAATCACATGTTATGGCAAACCCCACTATTTACTGTCGAGCTTTTCTTTTTGCGCATCCCCCAGCGACAAAAATTATATCTTCCGCTATAAATTAATTAAAGTAATATTTTCCAAAAATATAGTCGCTCACAGAATAACAAAGTTTAATGATTGTTCGTCATGTTTAAAAGTGTTAATTTTTTGTTAAATAAACTGGGGTTTCATTCCGCGCAATATCCAGCGACTTCCGACCCGCTTTACTCGTGCCTTCCTTCGGGAATTTGAATATTTTTGATGCTAACTCATGCTAAAACCGGCGGTTTTCAACAGTTTTTATCCATATATGTAAAGCTGCATTGATTATGTATATAATAATTTATTGAATGTCTTTAAATGACGTATTATACAAACGTCGGCTATAAATGTTTCTCAATCATTCGGTAATGACTTTTTTTATGAATGATTTCCGTTTTAAAATTACCTGATAAATAATCACTCAGTTTTTAAGTATCATCCATTAGCGAAGTTATTGGACATAAAGTAAACAGCAATTTTCTTTGCTATTTTAACAATAAAGTTGACAAAACATGTACATGATTTTCATCATTGACAAGATGGAAGATGAAATTGTTTTAAGCTTGTACATTTTTTCAGCTATTTAACGTTTGTGGTGAAGCGACTATTTAACACATAACTTTGCAAGACAAATATGTTCTCAAGATAACTTCATCATAAACATTTCAACACACTAACGTTTCATCATTAAATGGTTCAACAAATGACAATTTCAACATTATATATTAAACATTTCAAAAAACTAGATTAAGTGAGGTTAGATCAGGCTATAAGTTCAGATTAGGTTAGATTAGGTTAGGGCAGGGCAGGTTAGGGAAGGTTAAGTCAGGTTAGGGTAGATTAAGTTCGATTTTTGTATTATTTTGCGTGTATAATATATAATTGTTATTTTCAATTATTTTATTTAAATGCCTTGTTTTGGTTCATGTTGAAATGATCATGTGATGAAATGTTTGCATGGAAATGAGTATACGTTGAAAAATCGGGTATTGAACTGGCATATGTTGAATTTCTGTGAAGAAATGTCGTATTTTTGTTATATGGTCGTGGTACCAACGTTTATGGATTATATCGGAATTTCGTTTCAAATGAATTTTAAAAGTGACATTTTACGAAATACGTATATTCAAATGGTATCGATAGGTACTTGAAACAGTCCAACAAAATTAAGGAGCACTATAGATCTATCTGTGACTGATAATCCAGCCATACGAAAACTACCTGTGATGTTAATAAATTGTTATCTATATGACCATATATTGACATAATAATATAGTTTTAATAATGACGCAATAAACTTAATACCTATTTTGCTCCCTAGTTGTGCAACGTACTATTTTTGCCCTTTCAGGTTACAACTCTTGGGTCGAAGAACGTTGTGCCATTTAATATAACCTCGCAATTCAAGAAATGTACTTGCCCTTGAGCAAATTCATAATTTGATGCAAATAAATATTTATGAATAATACTAACCATATGATACTAGAAAATTTTATATAAGAAAATGTAATAATTTTTCTATTAAAGCAAACTACAGCGGAGATATTGCCAAACTAACTACTGGGTTTTTTGACATAATTAGTGTTTTTTTGTTTGTCGATTTTTATTGTTTATAAAAGTTTGTTCTATACAATGATACTTAAAATGATTTTAGAAAGAAAAGTGATTCGATTGTTGTGGTAAATTAGTAGAAAATGCGCGACTGCTCATTCTTAGTACTATAGAAATAACCATTAAGTAACTACTGAACATGGGATATTATCAAAAAATAAAATACGTGTATTGTCTTGCATGTTAATTTTGATTGTATAAAATGATTTGTTATAAAAAAATACGTCAAAAATCGTTTTACGTAAAAACCTGTTCGATTTTACGTGAAAAATTACTTGAAAATCATGCATCATATGCTATAGATAATTATCTACCGTTTTAGAATATTTAGACAGTTTTATTTTCAAAATCTAGAAGACAAAGAATGATACTCGTTCGTGATATACTTAGCAGTTGATACTCATAAAATGAAATAGTAGAATCCAGAGTCAACTACAATGATTAAAATGCAAGCATATTTAAAAAAAGTCCGTGCATGATAGAAGAATTCTACATCAAACAATAGAAATAATAATCCTGCTTGTGTCTTGATGGTATGGGCTACTGTCTAAAAAGTGCGAAGAGAATATCCCACGATTTGCAATTACCTCTACTACTATATTTTCATTGTATTCTCTCTCGTGATATGATTTAGGATAAGTAAAATAGGATTAAAATCAAACAAAAAGCATGTTGTCGGATACAACGAGCTATGAAGATGATATATTCTGTAAGTAAAACATGATACTCGTTCGAATTTCTTCGTTAGTTCGTTGCTACTACCCCTCCTACGGAAGAAAAAAACAGAGTGAATGCCATAAAAAGTAAACAAAAAAGACTGACTGATTAATACTGCATCTACTGTTTGCTCACTAGAGAGGGTGTCAAAAAAACACCAGAATTCGATGCAACGTCGACGTTACAATAACGACAAAATATTGTTAGTGCGATAATTCTGAGGTCTTGCTGTAGTCTTTATTTAGTCATAAAACTGGACGTGGTATCTGGCCATTAGTAGGATATCAGTATTTCATCAGGATGTTACCTGAAGTTTATCCATTACCCTGGGAGTGTACTAGGAGCTCTATATAGCAATTTAGTTCAGCAATAACTACCCTCGAATTATTACTGTACGAGTTTTCATTATATACAGATTAAAGTCTAGTATTGAAAAACGAAAAACAGTCTGTTTTCTAAAATGAAGAGGGGGTAAATATTCATTGGATGTAGCGTGCAGTGATTGTTTCTAACTCAAATTAAGATTAATAATTTGTTCTGAATTTCAAATTTATACCGTAACTTCCTCTTTAAAATTTCAAAGTTGAATTCCCGAAGAATGTCTTTTTCGCGTCATTACTACTCAGGATTCTCGCACATCACCGGATGCTAATTCGCGGCCAGATGGGGTTAGTTTTTTTGACGGACGGGGACGTTACTTTTTTCTTAGGTAAACTTTCCGGGGACTTTCATGACAAACGTCGGAGATACGCACGGTGCATCCGTCAGTGTCAGCTCCGAAGAGAGCAGGCTTTCCCGGCACTCGAACGACAAAAAGTACCCCCGGCACTTATGTCCGTAAGGATTTCCTCCTTCACTTTATTCAAACTCGATCCTCGTATTGTTTTCCCGAGGGTACTGGAGAGAGGGACTGATAAAGACGTAAAGGAAGTTGGAAGGCGGCAAGGTGGCCAACCGAACAAGGGGAGGAAAGTTGGCTCAGGCGTTAGCGTTATCAATCTTTTATCTCTTACCTGATCGCACTTCCCTCATTCCCCGTGCGCTCCTTTTCGTATTATTTATCTTCCTTGTTTCGATGTATCTCACTTTTACACTTTCTTACACGCCTTAGAGATTATTTTGATTACGTTTTGCAAAATCTTTTATGTTTTGCATGTTTGTTAATCACGGTCGATGAAGTCCTTTTACTCTGTTATTTCACAGGTGTACATATAAATCATTCGGACACGCGATCCTTTGCAGGAAAAGGCTAAATCTTGATCTAGGATTAAGCATTGCAACACATTCTTTGTACAGCACGGTACGAAAATGAAGAAATAATCGCGTTTTAATTAAATACTGCTCACAAAGGTAGAATGCAAATTTTCCCAGGCGATCGTTAGGTACACGCGAAAAAGTTTGGCTATTGCTACTGAATCGTTGGGTGGTAAAAAACGTCACTGACCAGCACAGAAAAAGAGATGGAGTATATTCTACTATACATGGTCAACGTCGAATTTCAAAATAATAACTTCGTGTGAGGTGGATCGAGTAAAAATGATTGGTCTCCAAATATGAATTGGGTGGACCCGGATTCTGGATACTAATTATTGTTAATCACGATTCACGAAATTCTTTCAATTTTATTCTTTTGCTTTTACTGTATTTGATAGTATGTTTTTTGTTATTAAAATGACCTGCTTGATGATCACAAAAAATTGAAGCAGCTGATACCCATTACTTGATTAGTCATTGACTAGTTTGTAATGATGTATATATTGTAGGCAAATAGATAAATCCGACAGTAAGCTTAATTCCTAGGCAATAAGCTAACTGCCCGCATTTAGACAAATGCCCGATGACTTTGTTCAGTTTTGTCTTTTTGTCTAGGCATTAAGCTTACTACCCGGCTATAAGCTTAGTGCCCAAAGCAGAATCGGCATTTAGAATAATCATATCAGCATGCTGCGTCCCTCCTCGACAGCTATTCACAACCATCGTCAATATCTGCAATAAGGCGAACTAGGCCAATATTAGGAGAGATAACTTTAGTGTAATGTTTTAAAAACTTCTAATTTTGTAGATTTCGCGTGAAAATTAAATCGTTGCATACTTAAAATATTCTGAAATTTTAACTAAAACCTAAGATCACGAGAAAATGTGCTCATATGGTCAGCCAACTGATCAGTTTCGATTGGACGAGATGAATCTTGTAAATATATATTAAATATAAATAGCAAAAAACAGTATTTTATAAAATTGTATACACTACAAAAATTGGTAGTTTATCACAGTTTATATTTTAATATATAAAAAGAATTTGTAAACAATGAGAGATAACAAAAAAGTTAACTTCAGAGAATATCATACTAAAAGAGTGAAAGGAGGAAATCAGAATGTGAAATATGTGAAACTGTAGACAATAAGCTCCTGGAAATTTTACAAGTTTTCTGAAATATACAGCGTGTTATCCCTGTAATAATGAATTAGCATAAATGAATAATTAAAATGTATAAACACGTTTAGAATTATATATCAACGAGGAATGGAAAATATATTTTGGATGTCTGGGGTTTGCAAAGTATGTCCAAGTATTTGATTAAATGTTTATGCAGGGTCAAATGTTTCAAAAAGTTGTGTATATCAGATGTTAGAATTATATTGATTCAAATCCAAAATAGGTTAGTTTACAGGTAATATTAATGCAAAATATCTTTTAATAGTTTGCGATTTTTTTTCATTAGTCGACCTCGACATTGTTAGCGATTGACTAATCACTGACATTGAATACTAAATTACAGTTGAGTCCCGGTATATTTGCGTTTCGCTATATTCACATTCCACAGCAGGAAGGGCCTGCTCTGACGTCACGAACGTAACGCGACCGAGGAAAGTGGCAGAAGCGGCGATCCCCTTCTTTTGGTAAATATAACGAGATGGGAGAGGAAGGTGAGAAACAAAGTAAGTAAATATGCCGAGACTCTACTATATAAGGGAATGTCGTCCAAGTATATGAAGTGTACCTATAACTCTGACTTCCCCACTTGATAGCCAATAAAATGGTACAAATCTTTATATGTTTCAAATGGATGATAGTTTGGGTACCAATAATATTATTTTGAAGTAAACTTTTCTCAAAAACATGAACATATTTTTTTGAAGAGCACTCATTTAATTCTCAGTTCTTATTTCATACCAGTGAATTCTATAAACATTTCGTTTTGACACGCAACAAGTAGTGTTCAAGGAAAGTCCATTAATTAATTTTTCAGTATTAAACGTAAAGAAAGTGTGAAGTTCTTCTTGTGAATCAAATTTAGTATGGACTAATTCCGAACTTCTTGTGTTTCAAATAAGACCCCCATTATATATTTAGGTTTCAGAGGGTTGGTTAACCAGCCGCTCAGTGTTCTAAGATTCAGACAAGGAAATGAGTTGAATCAACTTAGGAAACACTAACTAATAGTTTTTCCAACCAATTAAATGATTTGTGACCAATTTATTTCTTAGACGAACTACGATCGCAACAGGACTGGTATTATTCTTAGGATCCTCAAATATTCAGAGACCAATGCAAAAACCAAATCACGTTTTGATTACGTAGACAAAAAATTGTCTGGAAACATATATATATATATATATTTGTGTTAAAAATGCATTTATGATTCAATAATGATACCATGTTAACTTTATTTAGCTGGTATTTCAGTTAGTATTGTTGAAATTTACTTAAATTGTTTCATTTCGGTATACAAGTTTCGTAAATGCGTTAATATTAATGTGTTGCAAACGCTTTGATCGCCAGCCTAAATTTGTTTTCCATCTCGTAGAAAGAATTTCGGAGTTTGAAGTTTAGCCGCCATCCAGTAATAATCGGCGATACTCATGTCATTTAAAACTTCTGATATTCTGTTATAGTACTTAAGGGTAATGCACCTGCCATAAAATAGTTAACAGACGGTACAATTATCAAAGTTGAATATAGAAATATAAATAATATATATGATCTTCAATTGCTCTTTCTTCGATTTGTCGGTCATTTATTAGGATGGATGGTAAAATCCAATTTTTATTAAATATCGACTAATTTGCTACGTTATGACCTCTTCTGCGTCTTCCTCAGGACTAATAACTAATAATTCTATAAAGTCGTTTTTTCTCACTCTACAGAATCTCTGATCTGCTTCCCACTCTTCCAGAGAGTTTAATCTAAATTGAATTAAAAGGATAATAATATCAATTACAACTGTATTCAACAATATAGGGTTCAACGAACGAATTTACCAAAAAATATAAGTATGTCAATGGGATCATCGTTATCTCTCATTATAGCGAATCTACTTTTAGAAACAATAGATTAAATTGCATTTAGCAAGTTAAATTTCAGACCTCCGTTTGATAATGAACATGACTACTCAATCCTCCCAAGATTTTAATTCACAAATGAAATTAAAAGACAAGAGAAAATCAAATTTGTGACGTGACAGTTCACAAACTGAAGCTTGGGACAATAATAACCAACAAATACCATAACAAGACCTGGTCCGGGAGATACTTAAATTACTACTGATGTCATGAATTTTCAAAGAAAATTATTTTGTGTCAGAACGGTTAAGTTTTCCATTACAAATTTATAAAAGAAAATAATAATTATTTAATTAAACAGATTTTAAAAGATTCCTCACTGCAATCATTGACAAAACACAATTACATCTACTAAAAATAAATAATTATATCACTACAAAAACTGTTAAGGGACCTTAAAAAAAGTGAATACCTGAACACAAAAGATCCATCAAAGAAGGATTTTGGTTACTAGTTACTAGTCACTAATAATATATATATATATTGATATTAGGAATTTATTATAATAGATTCTGTGTGAAGCCACTATCTACAAAATTGTACTGAAGTTTTAGTAAATTCTATATTCAAGTTTGAAAACAAAATAAATTCTTAGAACATTAAACTATAATAAGATTTTCTGCAAGATTAAAGAAACATTTCGGAATTAACGTAACTTTAATTTATAATAATTTATGGATTTTTCATATCTCTCAAGTTCAATTGAAAATGAACCCGCAAAAAAAAAATTAATTATGTTAGAAATCGAATTTATAATTACTCATGTATGATTTTTGCCGCAGGTTTGTGAAGCTGTATTATAATTGATTAATGTATCGACTCGATAAGATGGCATTTGCTGAAAGAAAACTCATTTTTAGTATACTTTCCTGTGGTGCTCTAAATTGTTTTAAGATTTGTCACATATTCTAAATTATTAAATTTATATTCTAATGCATTTTAAGCTAATCCTTACAAAAATAATAATTATTTCATGTACAGAAAAATATTGCATGCTATACTGTTCTCTAAAATAAAGAGTATCATATTTCCTAAAAGATTCCTAAAATCCTATAATCGTATATGTAGTCATACCATTTCACGAATTTATAAGAATTACAAGGATTTTAGAGACTTGCGCGAATTTCCTTTAATGTCCTTTTTCTCGTAGAAATAATATGAAATTTTTAGAAACTTCAACGACCTGAATTTTTTGTTATTTAAAAGTGTTGAACGTTTTGTTCCTGTTACATTGTTCTATTAATACATACGTATAGTACGAATAAAACATTCACACACAAGCGAGAGCGAATTCCCGATTGCATTGTTCATTCACATGATTTTCTCTTCTTCAGGTGTGTTTCTTCTGAATCTTTTATATGATTTTTCAACCTTCTCGGAGTGAGCTACGAAGTACGGTACATCCCTCGCGTATAGTCTGTGAAGTAAATCTACGCTGTAAGCTTCCACAATACAATGGATTTAAAAATTACGAGTCATCGTGATTTGTCTACTTTGACAGTATGCACGACTTTGCCACTGTATCATTTTCAATGCATTTGCATTGTAGATTATGGACGTACGATGAAAAAATAGCAAGACTCATAAAGTCCCATTCTTTGAAAATAAAAGCAATGTTGTATTTCATCAAATAATCTTTGAAATAACGTTAATTGTCATAAATTGAATTCAGTAATGAAATTGCTAAGTACCTAGTACAAGAGCTTTAAGTTGTTCTTTTATTTGCGAGATTACATTATCATAACGAAAGCTTCAAACAATTCTAATGTATGTCCATATCTTAATGTTTTCTAGTTCTCTCTTTAACTTCCTGTGGTTAATATTGAATTACAGACAACAGGAATTCCAGTATCGCGCCATTTTGAAAAAAAAATGCCAAAAAATGTGGAAATTTGTATTCTTATCAATTTTGTTCGAACTGGGTACGTACGAAATACTAAAGTTTTATGAAAATATTTTGATTTTTGCTGTAACTCGAAAACGACGAGCTTTTTCAATAAATAGTAATAATGAAAAGTTCATAAAAATCATCGACAAATATAATAGAATGTTTTCAGATATTTTTTGAAAAGAATTTTGTATCTGAATATTTCTTAAATGATGATGATGATGATGATGATGAGGATGAGGATGAGAATTTAACAGCTTTCATATTGTATTAAATGCAATTCATTTCAAAGACTTGTATATTTTAAATACACAAACATAAGCACAAGATAATTCATATGCATTCACCTATGTAAATAGAAAGAATGCAAGGTTTACATTAATGGTGGTTAGGTAGCGTATTTATGAAATTTTAATAAATTTTTGTTATCGAAAAACTGGTGTTCCGAAAAAACCTTTTCAGAAAATTGGTCATAACATTATTTGGGGTGGTAAAATCATAATCTCCCCTGCATTAACAATTGCGTACTTTAATTTACTTTCAAACGATTTTTGAATTGTTAAAATTCGTTTATCCGTTAAAAAGTTACAGTTGAAACAGAATCTGTCTCACAAGTGGTGACAATCCACGATACATTGCACCTCTTTTGAAAATGAGGTCGGCTTAGACGAAAATATCCAAGTACATCCACGATTGTTTACCGTAGATGGTTTATGGAAATTTTGAAAGAAACAGTTACTTGTGTATCATAGGTGTAAAATGAGGGTGACAACTCTACACCTGAGATTCAAACATTGTTTTTTATTGCAGTAGGCGTAAAATATGTTACTCTTTGATTTGCGGGCCTAAAATGCGTATTTTACGAAATGTCTTCTAAAAGCAAAACATATATATGAGTAATTCCGCGATACTTTTAATATTTAGGAAACTGTATATTTACAAGACGAATTTAATACAATTGATAAACAAACAAATTTTTTTGATATGAATTAAATGTCGGAAAATATCATACAATAGTTTTGGTGGATGGAGAATAATTAGTTTTGCGTGAAAAAAAATTGAAATTCGTCATATTTAAAGATTTGTGCAGAAAACTGTCCTATATTTCTTTTCTTTCGACCAAAACATAAAATGTGCTTGTTTATGAAAGACCGCACAAATTTTTCTGTACTATCATTTGATGTTGTACTTTCAACCCATGTCATTTTTAAGAAGGTGCCTGCCTCCTGAAATGAAATATAAAAACAAAAATAAAAGAAACTAAATTTTCATAAAGAAAACATTTTTTTACATTTCATCGTTTGGAAAAAGTGCGTTTCGAGATTTCAAAAAAATAAAGCATTAGTGTATTCCTTACATAAAAATGGTTCAAACCACTCTTTTTACATTACCGTGCCACTCTACCGGACAAAAATACGAGGCTTTGAAAAGTGATATTACTTGCGCCGCTGTACCGAAAATAGTTATTTTTTACTGGCACACTTTCTGTACAGTTTGAAAATCCCCAAAACCTATTGCTGTTTTTTGTTCGGTATATTTCTAAGCGTGTATCACTAGTCTCAAGTCAATATTATTTGCACCTGTCTGAAAAAAAGACTGAACAAAAAATAATTTTATTTTCGGTAATTACTGCATTATATTATTTTGATTATTTTGGCAGTAATAAATAGTTTGTACAAAGAATTATTTTTTATCTTCAAGAGGCAAAAGTCCCCGAACTGATCAAATCGATTAAGAATTACAGATTCAGCAAAGTTTTGAAAATGGATAATAAAATTATTTTAATAAAGATGAAGATGAATTTATCGTTCGGTGATATTTCAATAAGTAATTGATGAATTTATCGGTAATCCGAACCAAATAGTGTCTGAGTTTTTCAAATTTCGCGCGACAAATATATTGCCAGCCAATCAAAATTTTAAAGTAGCTCCTACAAAATGTGCGTTTTTAAAAAAATGTTGGCACCATCAAATTTTTGCTCTTCGTATCACCTGAAATGAGAAAAATAACTTTACATGTGGGTGCAAGTAAAAAAAAAAGAATTTTTTTTTAAATGCCAAAAATTAAAAGTATCGCGGAATTACTTATCTATCAAAATGAAATATAATAAACTTCTAGGGTTGAATTCTATATGTAACGCATTTATGTGTTCCAGAGACATAGCAAAATAGATGTACCTGGTCTGTCCAATAGGAATTGTATTCGGCTATTGTAGCCATTGATAGCATTCATCAAATCCCCTGATAATTATATCCTGAAGGGATTAAATTACAGACTTTATAAATTTCACTAAAATATATTCCATTAACCTACCATTCGACAGTATACTTTATTGACCTCTACTTATTCATTACTATTGGCATGGTCAATTGATATTTTAAACGAAAATTGATGTAGCATGCTCTTTATTTTCGGTGATATCACATTACAATTCCGTCATTATAGATTTTCATCCAAACCTACCCTATTGGATTGAATTTCTACACAATAAACTAAGAACACGATATTGCTTAATACAAGTCATAAAAATTTAGTTGATAATTCTCCCTACCCCATCCTCTAATAAATCCTTTATAATAAATCATATTTAATTTTGAAAATATATCTTTAATGCAGATAAATATTTACTCTTATCTATTGAATTAAATGTTTATATTAGTATCATTGACAGTTCATGCCGTTCGATAAGGTTTTTTAAAACTCGTTTTTGCCATCTTTTTAAAAAAAATACATGTTATTTGTGACTAACTCCAATATTTTTTTGTATGTCTATTACATAAGCTTTGTTTTAATTTATCAATTAAAAAGATGTTGCTTTATTTTTACTTTTTTTAATTCTGTAAAAGAGTAAATTAAAATACTGTAAAAACCTTTCATCCTGTGACGTTAATATTTTTGTTCTCGATGCAGATGAATCGAAAAAAAGGAACAATGGTTCGTCGAGGGCAAAATTGGAAATCATAACAAAATGTTTGAAAGTAATTTTCAATAGAAACAAAATTTAACAATCGTTTCAAGTAGAATGGTGACGATGAGATCGAAGATTATGGGCCATGGTGAATTGTCATCGTTTCAATTTTATCTCAGAGCTTATTTGTTAAAATTAAAATAAATTTTGCACTAATATTTACGGTCATTTAAGTAATATATTTTACTAACTAAATTATATGTCAATATGTTAATTAATTAATATTATTCGGCATCCTTAAATAATTAAATTATTTGAACTTAACCAACTTACAGAGAATTCAATTGTTAGACACTGGAAAAAATTTCCCAGACTATTTGCATATTAGCCCTTTATGTGTCAGGCGAAAATCAGCTTTGCGTGCCATTTTTATCTTCAAACAAAATTTTCATTGATTTATCCTATAATTTTAGCGTTATGGTTTCGGAGATCACTGAACCCGAATCTCAAATCGGATTTTTTAGAATTCTAAATGGCGGATCCAATATGGCGGACGCAAATTCCACAAATTTTTCGATTTTTATGAGTGTGGACCTTAGAGTTTTTGAGGTCGCCGAACTTGAATCTGAAATCGGATTCCTAAAATTCAAAATAGCGGATCCAATATGACGGTAGCAAATTCGAAAAATGGGATCTTCTTACGAAACGATTCACAAGACTCTCAAGTGGTATCACAAATTTTACGTTCAATTTGCGGCGAACGGTTTGGTAAATTTTATTCTTTATAATGTATCCGAGCTTCAGAAACTTAGATTCAGGACTCAAATTCTAAATTCGCCAATACGAATACCTGTATTTCGAATTCGCGTCCACCATATTAGATCCACCATTTTGAATTTTAGAAGTCCGATTTCAGATTCCGATTCAGCGACCTCAATTTCCCTAAGGTACGCACTTTCGTCAAAATCCATTTAGATTTAGAATATGCGCCGCTATTTTGAATCCGCCATTTAGAATTTTGAAAATCCGATTCCAGATTGGGATTCGGTGACCTCTAAAACCATAATACGAAAACTATAGGATAAATAAATGAAATTTTTGTTCGAAGACAAAAATGGCACGCAAAGCTGACTTTTTTCTGCCCATATATGCATCACTGATAGTTAAAGGGTTTAATAAGTTGCAAATCGGGCTGTTCGCCATTCTAAAATTCATTGGAAATATAACTATATAATGGCGGGTATAACAATTGAAGAAGTTAATTAAGAAATACGTTCAGCATTACATTTTAATTTCGTTCTAATATAAATACACATATTATAAAATATATTTTGGACAACAAAAGAACTTTGTAAATAATCCTTAGTAATCTAACCGGATTGCATGGACGTGTATCATCCTCGAATATATCGGCGTGGTTGGCATTGCGTATATGGTTTTGTCTCAAACGATTATGATAGGGCAATTCAAATACGGTGTGGAAGGAATTCAACAAGAATATCAGCGATATCATATTGGTCGGGAACAAAGCAGAACAAACACATAGCAAAGAAATTTCACACTGTTCTCACGTGATGAGAGGTATTAATGATTATTCCAAGCGTAAACTCGGATGCGGTAATCATGATAATGTTCAGATATGCTAGATAGGGTAGATTTAATCCACATTCATAAATTAAAAAATAATCAGCACAAGTAAACAATAATGCTTGTATATGTTATAGTGTACGTTATTCAACGTTGAAATTATCTTAACACTTTATTTCAAAATTCTTCTTGGCTATATGGTTTTTATAATATAATTAAAGTTTTCAACCAAAAAATGAACAGTTTTCACGTTTTGGCTTTACATACTATCTCTCATCAGAAAATTTTATTTCTAAACATTATAAAAATACATTATTTAAAGTAGATTTCAAGACAATCAGTTGATAAAACCATTTTCAAATTATTTAAAAAATTCGAATAGTGTCTTAATTGTTCAAATGCATGTTTTCCCAAATCCTTTGGAAATTTAATCAATAACATACTCTTATCAGATTTAAATATTTTTGATTATTTCAAATTTAACATCTGACTAACCGAAAAAATATTTGAAATTATTCTATTAAAAAAAATTTTAATTTTTCTGTATAATATATGAATAAAAAATTGAAAGCAGCAAAAAAAATATGAAAAAATCTGATAGCAAAGTTAAAGGATTAAAAAACTGAAAGAATAAACGAAATGAAGAAAAAAGTGTTTTGAAACGAAATTTTGAAAAATTGATGATTGAAACAAAAAATGTTTTAATAAAAACTTACTAAAATTAACTTAATTAACAAATTACTTAATAAATTCATTATTGATGGTACTTGGAAAAATGTAGTGGTTATTATACAGAAGTCAAACTCTTTTTTTAATAAATTCTTGTACCTACTAATTCTTTTGGATAACCATTATGTTTAAGTAGCTCTTTAACAATATTCAATGATTTCTTCCTATACAGTGGTCCTCCCTATATTTTAACCTTTCGAGTCATGGAAGATGGCGGCTTCTTCCCTTAATTTAACGCTTCCGCTCATCCCCACGTATGGCAGTATGAGCGAATATAAACAGAGAGAAGACATATAGTGACGTCCTTTTTGCCTGTAAGCGAAAGCGCAAACAGGAATCCGCAGTCTTTTGAACACATGTGTGTGCATATGTGGACTGCTGCTACAAGCGCACGACTAATTTTGGGAGAACTCATGAGGGGAAAAAGTTAAAATAAGGGATGGAAAAAAATTGCAATAAGGGACGCAGTTAAAATACGAGAAGTTAAAATAAGGGGAGGACTATAATGTATCTTATTTCCGTTCATTTTATAGCTGGACCAATAAGTCCATAAATTACGATGATTTTGTAATTAATAGGGCGCTGAGAATTGAAGATATTTTTCTTATTTTTGTGATACCAATCAGTTTGAATAGAACCGTCTGACTTTCAGCTTTCTCAAAAGTATTCAGATTAAATTTATGATATTATCTAAAATTTCACGTATCGCATAAATCTATCGCATAAACGGCTATAAATAAATAAAATTATTGGCAACATATGCATAGTTCCTGTAAACTTTTCGTACAAATGCATAGGATATGAAGGAACTTTCATAAATAGCTTTCATGAAAATCCTTAGAGCACGCGTATTAGTAGTAACGTATTTTCAGTCAGACACAAAACTACACCCTATGTCGAATAATGAAACCGCCGCGGTGGGGGAATTAATTCGAAATTATATAGAATGTATTTTTTGAAGATTATAACATTACAATGATGATCTTTCAGACCTAAATTATTGATATCTAGTTATACTTTTAATTATTCTTTTTTAATATTTAATATAAATTTTAAATATTTTGTTTTGTTTACCTATTTATTTAACTACGTATTACTATATGTTTTAATGTACTAAATTGTGTGGGAATTTTTGTTTATGTTGTCCTTGTATAATATTAAGATTATTGTTCAATTTATTCAATATTACTGTTATTGAAGATAATAGTTATAATTTGAAGAAAAGTATATATGATACATCGGGAATTATCAAATTAAATGCATATAGATAAAAGTTTGGCAACAAACATTTATTCGTTGTTAATTGTGATTTTGATTACTTTATCCCTATATAAATACTAGCATAGCCAAATAGATATGTCCAACGAATAGTGTAAGTAGTAACAGTCATGTCGATGAGGTGTGCTAAGCAAATAAGACGAGCTTACTTACAGAATTAGAAAAATCGAGTATGAGATTTCTGACCATAATTTTAAGGTTTAAAGATTAACATTCATAGTTTTCTCCTAATCCACCCGTATAAATGTATATTACTTAATCTTGTCAATTCCTGGCATATTATTGTTGTTTATAATGAGAACGAGAGGTATTAGGCAAATGTTGCCTCGTTTTTGCCGCTATGTTTCGAAAAGTTTTTGAGTTATTCTATAGGATTTTTCACTTTTCACTTCCTAAAATCATAAAAAATGATTTCAGTGTCAGATATGGGATATTTTTATTGTGTCTGCACTTAATGAATAATAGACGTTGGCGTACTGTTAATTTTCTGAAAATAATTTTCAGTAATTAGTATTATGTGCTTATCTTTCATCAAGTAGTTTTAATGTAGATGGCAATAGCAAAAATTGATGATGATGAAAAAGTTGATTTTCTAATGTCTCAAAAAGCAATAATGCTTTCTCATAACAACTGGACCTTGAGTATTAGTCATCGTCCATTTTGAAATGCATTGTTGTTCTATTTTTATTTAATAAATCTATAATAATGCTTTCTAGAAAAGTGTCGAAGCTTTTGAAGATTACAACCATTACTATATTTTTCTTTTTCATCTGATTCTTAACTGGATACTTTGGTGACATCAATATTATTCTCAATATTCCTCAAAAAACTATACGAAATAAATGTACGTTTACATGTGCCAATACAAAATTTGATATTCCATTCTAAGAATACACATACAAGGTGTATATCAGTGATTCATTTAGTTTTTTATCTAAATTAAACTTTCTTAATTTATTAACATTTTCTGATTGTTTTTTAAGCTTTATTCTTTTCAATTGCTTAACTTTATCGATTTATTTTTTTGAGTTTCCATTCTTTTTGATTCTTGTTTATTAAAAAAAAAATAAACAGTTTATAATTCAGAATTGATAATGAATTGAATTTGTTTTCCACAATACAAGCAAAATACACTTACACGTACTATTTTCTAATAAATATTGGATACCCACTTGGATACTACAAGGGATAAATTACAACGTACACTGAAAACTAAATTTAAGGCATACTATATAAACTGTTTGGCTAACATAGCAATATTGCAAATGAAATTTGTTTAATCTTCGTGGATTGTAATCATGACGTCTGCTTTAGCGGTGATGTGGCTTGCTTGAATGATAAGACACAACAATAAGATACGTCAAACTAGTATTAACTGTTATCAAAAAGTTATAAAATGTTCACAATATTGTGTTATATTACTGTCGGCGCAGCCATTTTTCGAGTACAGTTATTAAACTTCCTGAGCGTCATTTAAGTATGCCATTGATAAATGTTTTTTGAAATGAGTCATGTACCGACTATACCATTTTTATGGTGTTACTACTAAGTTTTTCAAGTGCACTCATATACTACTCCTAATTTGTTTGTGTTTAATTGTAATTTTAATTGTATAATTTCAAAGAAGTTCCAAAAATCTTCACATTTACACATTTCCCAATCACTAAAAGCCTTCCTTATACCATGTACTGAAAAGATTTCACATTTTTGTCAAAATCAATTAGCAGAGTTTGGGACATCTTACTTCAATTATTACATTTTAAAATGCACTCATAAAATCAGTGCCACAAATAATACAATATTTATAAAGAAGATGTAAATGTTAATTACCATCTTTGATTTGAGAAGTTGGTTTACCATTATTTTTTATGTTTATATAGGAATTCTGTAAGAGATGATGTATTGAATTGTAATTTGTAATCTAACCACGAAACGTAGGTTTATGGTTCCAATCAATGCTAATCTCCTTATTGATATTAATTATCATTAATTCCAGGCAATTCGCGTTATTGTTATTCTCTATTTGGAGCATATATTACATTCGTAGGCAATACATTTCGAACTAATTGAACAATTCGTCTATAATGGCGTTGATATAATGATGCCTATTGTAAGTAGGTTAACAATGAAATAAACGAAAAAGTATTGCACTAAATGAATCAATATTATAAATGGTACGATATTCAGTAATAGAAAATGCATATAAATGTACAATGAGGTTATTACAGCAATCAAAGACAAAAATATTTATGTTATAAAAAAATGTCAATAAAAATGCTAAATTGTTGCAATTTTTAATGGATATGCAGGAATAAGAAATTATGTTACGGTATTAGTAAATTTAGTAAGGCTTTGGGACGAATTATTAATTCTGACTAGATTATTCAATAACTACATCGAGTGCGGCTACATTAATAATTTCCAAGTGTAAGTTATCCATAATATCAATTATGGATCTTCGAACTTAAAAGGTCATACATATTCATAATGTTATTTTGTAGAATTTAATAATTCTATATAAACTGATTAATTAATGTAATTGATTAGTTCGAAAACATAAGAATCTTCCAATATAAAATAAAATATAATAATTTCTTTTATGTAATCAAATATTTATCACGGATTACCATTAAATTCCGTTTGAAACAATTTACTTACATATTGTCATCATTATTCTTATTATTAATATGTATTCATTATGTTCCTAAATTAAATATGCATAAATATATTGCATTGAAGAATATGTTCTTAAAAAATTCAGTTGCCAATAATTGAATAAATCCAATATACAAATGCCAGAAATATTTAATGAACGATTGAATTATTTTATTAAATTAGCTATAAATCCATACAATTTACTGTAGCAAAGATTTATTATGAATAAAGGAGCTTATATAATTTGTTTGTGACTACTACGGTTGAAATGTTAGAAGAAATTGACAACCATTTAGCTTTCCGTCAGTGTGGATTAAAGCTTAACCCTCGATGAAGTTCGTAAATGAACTTAAGTGCAGACTTGAGACGCCATCCAAGTTTAGCAACTTGATATTTTGATAGATGCGCAAACAAAATAAAACAAGAGTCGAATACTTAAATTATTGATCAAGGTTTCATCAGAATAATATAACATGTGATAATATTAAATGAAAATATTACATTACTGATAATAAAAGGATGTGTTTATTACATACTATGCCTCGGTAAATTAGTTGAAATAAACTATTACTAATAAACAAGATTAAATATGACGTTTAAACGAATAACTTTATTAACGTATTTAACCACATTAAATGGAAAAGAAATTTCGAAAATTGGAACAGGTTTCGGTTATACCAAGGTTATGCAAAGCTGTTTAGAAAGGATCAACAAAAAACTGAAATTGGAAGCTTTACATTTTTAATAAAATATATTTAAACTGAATATTAGTACTTATTTCATATACTTGTTTATTAATCTTTATTAAGCTACCACTCACTGGTAGCATTTTTGAATACTAACATGAATTGCAGGATATTAAATAAGGACGAATAAGTAACAAATTCTATGAAAAGTAATTTTATGAAAAACAGGAATTAAACTTTAGTAAGGCAAAAGCGCATGATACTAATATTTAAATTACGCCAGTATGTAAAATAGTTATTAACTGTTAGTTATCTTTATTATTGTTAATAATAATAATAATAATAATAAATTAAATACTTATATGCAACTTGAGACTAAATAATATTTTATTAAAAATATTAACAATAGATAAAAGATTGATAGCCATAGAGAAACATGAAAAAGTAAGTAAGGTGCTGAATAAAAAAAAGATACACCAGTTTTTTTAAGATGAAGATAATAGAACCGATTGTGAATTTCTGTATGCTAAGAAGAATTTCTAGTAAAATTCTCCTTATCGCAAAAAGTTTCAGTAGACGAGTAGCGAATCTTTTATTTAACCAGTACTCCAAGTTTTACCGGATAGTATTAATGGAAGTTGTAACAGTTTCCTAAAAGCGTCTCAATTTACTTTATTCAAGTACCTCAAAAAGAAATTGATAAAAATGCTTGAGAAGTTCGTTATTCCATTTATTGTTAAGGTAGAATTCCTTACTCTCGCTGTAATTCATCCATGCTACCGGTCTCTCAGAGAATTTTAACTTAATAAATATTAACCATAATATAACATAACACAATAAAGCAAATGAATAAGTTATCTTAGTATTATGGCAAAATGTGGAACAGATGTACTTGTGCACAATTGTAAATTGGTTATGTGTGAAACTCTAAGGACTTAACGGGAAGTTCTCATCTATTTCGACAAAAAATGATGGCATTTTTTGATAGTTTGATAGTATAATGATATAAAAAGTTATCGTATAAGAAATTAACCAATTTTTGTCGACGACGCCGACTAATATCACTGCAGTGGAGAAATATAAAGTTATAGGAAGGTTGATATGTGATCCTAGAATTGGTGATTAGTTATAAAGTAAATTTTTTGTTAATTCCATGAAAAAAATCAAATCGAAACCCATCTTCTGAACTGTGTTTTTACTAGCCTCCTAGATATCTCAAGAACTACTTCATGAATTGACTTAATTTTTGTTCTTTTAAAGACAATAACATTATAGAACCTAAATACGAAAGATCTTTGCCATTTTTTCGTATTTTTAGAGCATTATTAAATATAACAAAAAAGATGAAAAATAATACTATAAATTCCAATATACGTAATTTATTGCCAAAATAGGTTTAAACGGTAAAACATGTCATATTATTTGGAAACCTTTTATTTTCTTCATTTGAAATGACATGAATGCTGTAGGCTGGATTCCGATTGAGTACATTTTTTTAAATGTTACGTTGGACGCAGTATAGTGTCTTTTTCCAATAGATTTTTCGGCCCCAAAATAAATTTTTCGTCAATAACGAAAAAAATGTCAAAAGAACTAAAGCTTTTCAATTACTTCCTGAACAACGTCTCTGGGACATTGAAGGATAGCTTAATAAGGAATATATTTAATTTTCTATGTTCGAGTGAGAGTAAAAAAGTTAAAGAATTGAACTGCATAATATTCTGCAAATTAAATATTTTATGGAAATTTTATTAAATTATATACAATCTCAATTCCAGAATCGATATACTTCATTTTTATTCGTAACCTAAAAGAATAAACAAGTCAAAAATGCTTTGCGTATCGCTCTCAGTCTCAGAGAAAATAATCACAGCAATTATTTTAAGTAGATTTAATTCGACTCTTAGTCTTTCGTATGATTTAATAAACTCGCAACTAATTATACAATAACTAAAAAGCAATGTCTTCGATGAATAAATATGATACTATAATTATCGATTTTAATTTCCTGATAGATTTAATCAATGTTCAATAAGACCCGGGAAAAAATGATTTATATCTGGATCATATATGAACCATATATGAATATATATAGGATATATATGCTCATACATGCTCATATATGATTATATATTACTATATCAGGTCAAAATCAATATATGAGCATACATAAACATATTTGGATTATATAAGAATCGTATACGATGATATATAAATCATATATGATTATGTATGAGCATATATGGTTCATATATGATCCAGATATAAATAATTTTTTCCCGGGGATTCCGATGCAGTTTATTAACTCCCTTGATTAAGTACATTCAAAAAATTTTAAGATCATTTTCAATGAGATGTAGTGTTGACCTTGAAGATTACTTTCAAGGTTAAATTAAGTTTATGAACCAGAATCTTGTATATTATATCCGCAATTATAATAGTGTGTAATTTCATATTAAAAAATATTCTATGGGATTATAGGTCACGTGTAATGCTAAAGGTCATTCAATATTGAACATAATCTATAATCACATCGAATGCTACCTTGTGAAAGTTACTCAAACTTTTCTTAGTTATCCAATTTAAAAATATCAACCATTATTAAAAAAACTGGTAAAATACATATATAAACCTCGAAAATGGACGAAAATTGACAAATCTTGCCAGAATTTAAAATTCCGAAAGTAAATTCATCCGAAATTAAATACATCCGAAAATAAAATATCCGAATGTGTAAAACTCAGAAAATTAATAAACCCCAAAATTATGATGGTTTTGTGGTATCGAAGTTTATAATATGTCGAATTTTTTGGTTTAAGATATTTACACAACAATATACAAGCTTTGCATATGTAGAAATAACTTCAGATTTCATTTTGTCTTAGAGTATTACTGTCTCGTACGGTTCTTTTGAAACTGAATTTGTGCACTATATATACTATTTATGACCTATGCAACGAAAATTTGCCGAAAAAATTTGAAGCATGACCCATTACTCACTGTTGGTTCAAACCTATCCTCTAAGTGGATAGTAAGAAATAACTTTTATAAAGATATTGGAGGAACGTGATTTAAAAAATAAGACACTCCAGTGCAAGATTGGAAACAAATTCATTAAGCGATTAGTAGAATCAGAAAAATTATCAGGTATTCCGGGTAGAAGGGGTCCAATTACCAACTTTTGTCCATCACAACGATCATTCCAATTAGAGTGCGCGATTATGCAAATTATTCATGAGGCGTAATCCCTGCAGGCCAATTTAAGTCACCAGGCTATAAAATAGCGGTAACGAATTCCGGACTAACGCATTCATGAGCCCTGAAAAAAGTGGCGGAAAGAAACGTAGCCCGAGGTACAGGTCGAGCCGCTTGACTTTTTTATAAGCACGCGGGGGCGAGAATGACCCTTGTAAAGAAAAGCACGATCTCAAGATAAGACGCCGTTTTAAGACAACGACTCCTGGGGTGTCGGAAGCGATCCATACGGAGCTTAATGAACCGAAAGCTCCAACATCCCTTGCCCCGCAGCTTCCTTACTCGCCCTTGGCAGGTCGTCCGATTTGGCAGCGGCTTCCTCGCGTCCGTCGAAGCGTCTTTTTCGCCTCGAATTTCCCCCATCAGTTCTTTGTGCGACAACCCTTTCTAACTGTTGCTCTTTTTCCACGGATAGATACTTAGCCTTTTGGCGTTTACTCTTAAGAAAAAAAAAAGCGCCGACATGCTGGCTTTAAAGTCTAAAAAATTGTTACGGATGAAACACCTATTTTTATGATTTCGTGGTAATAAAGGATTTATTAATTTGTTTGTATAGCTTGATAAATACTCAGAACTATTAATCTATCATTTATATATGATTTCTAATAAGTTGTCAATAGATATTCAGTACCCAAACTGAATGTTTAAATAAAACAATTATTTACTTGTTATTAGTACTATTATATTTAGGTAACCTGAAAAGTAGTTTATCGTGTATATCTTGAGAACTTTAAAGTATACTCTTAATATATTTACCAATACTTGAACGTCTGAAACTTTTAAATATTACATGCTCATTTGAAAAATTTTTCTTTTCAAGATAATCAGTTGAAGCTAAGTACTCGAAGGTTCTCAGCATCACTGGTGATGAATTTCAGAGATTTTCAATCTACAAACTGATAGATGAAAATTGGTTGATAGGATTTTCAAAAATGGTTAAATGTTTGAACAAAATTGGATTTCTGAGAAGCACTACTTCCTCTGACATTAATTATTCATTCCATACCAACTCCACTTATTTTTTGTTTGTGAGATGCCGAGTTTTTCTTTGAAACAATTATGCAAACGGAGATTATTTGAAGTATCGAGTTATAATTACCCAGTTTATTTACAATTTTATTGGATGCGGGGATAAAATGACCATTTAACGACGTTACCAACGCAACACCTAGTGCAAGTTTCCGCAATCCTACCATTGCGGACCCGTACCATTTTCCGGAAAGAGTGTCGTTGGCGAATGGTAATTGAAGCGACGCGTCTTTTCTTACCGCCTCCCGATTGTGAGCGGTTTGTCGCTTAACGACGTCGTTATGCTTTGTGTGGAAGGAGGGAATATTATTACTAGAAATGACAATGGCTGCCAATGATATAATAATGATTTCGAGTTACCCGAGACCGTGCGGAGCTTCCGTGCTTACACCATCTAGGAAAAGGTATACCGGTGGATCGCCATCCGCCTGGAAGTTACCAGGGAACTTTATATCCCGAGGTGCAGTAATCCCCAGATGTAGCGGATGCGGTTCGATAATGACAGCTTGGCTAGCACGGTACCTACCGCAGATTCACGTACTCGATACAATAGTATATGGAACTGAATATCAGAAGGCTACATCGATCGATAACAATAGTAATAAAATCGAATTCTAGGCAATTACGAAGTTCTTCGGATACTCTGTCTGCTGCCTCTAGAGATAACTAACGATAAAAAGTTGTTATAGGTATATACGCTTTATTCGACAGTAATGAAAGGTAGGATTCTCTGTATCATAATTGAATATTCGAGTACACAAATATCGTGATAATAAGACAAGAAACCCCACAAATGAGTCTCGGAATGATTTCGGATTCTTTGTAATTGAAAACCGTTATTGGTACCAGATTATTTGTAGACAAATAGGCTAATAAAATGGATTGACAATGTCAGGTCCACAATGTGACGCGGAGATTAAATAGTATATTATGTACCTAGGGCAGAAACAATGTCATTGCATCTAGGGTAATGAGGAGCGGAGACGATCGGCATATTTTCAACCTCCGATAGTCTCTAACATCGCCCCGTGTATGCAATGTGTTTCCGCTCGCGATGTATACAGTATTTTTTGTCACACCAGAATGAGAAAAGTATAGCTTTCCAACATAAAAAACACATTTTATAAACTTTGGACCGTGAAAGATCATTAGCAGGTACAAAAACACTTTTTCGACTAAATAAGAGAAAAGGGTGTCAAATGGCTATTTTCCGCCCGCTTTTACAGGCGAATATGTGGACTTTTCGGGTTAGTATGCCAAAAATATTTACTTAAAGTAGAAATTTGTTAATATTGTGTTAAAAATTTGTTAATACGTTGTCCTGGTTATTTTCGTACCTTCATTGATGCAATATGCGAAAACGTTTTCGCGAAATACATCTTTTATTCATTAAATTT
Organism: Trichopria drosophilae; assembly: GCA_030407085.1. Taxonomy (NCBI): domain Eukaryota; kingdom Metazoa; phylum Arthropoda; class Insecta; order Hymenoptera; family Diapriidae; genus Trichopria; species Trichopria drosophilae. The sequence continues at coordinate 198,309,967 of CM059582.1, forward strand.
TTTCTTGAATTTTTTCATTAAAAAATTCTCACAATATAATGATAAACTTTTGACCGTTAAAGTCTTCAAGATAGAAGACATTGATATGATATAATTAATTACGTGGGCATTTTTGTCTTTCAATGCTGCCAATAAATATCTTGTATGTGAAAAAAATATTCCCATTCTGTTAAACAATGACATATGGAGTATTTGATCCCACTCATTTCGTGGTATAGCTAACAACTAACGATACCTTTTCTATATCTCCAAAGAGAAAGAGAGGTACTCGTGAATAGCCTTTGTGCATGCTATTCCTTGAAAAAATACTGACCCTTAAATTTCTAGAAAAGTAACAAAAGCAGCAGGAATTGTCAAGAAATTGTACATAGTACGCGATTAGATTCGATAGGGAGCAAGAATCCATTGTATACTTTGTGACATGTACTCGGCAAGGCTTGCACGTTTTAAAAGGCATTGTACTTTCGGATATTTTATTTGGCGTTCTTAGAAATTTCCCATTGTTTGAAAACCCTGAAGGCTTGTGCAGCAAATCTTGCGTCTAACTCCGTTGTAAGTAAGGTAGTAAATTCCTCCACGGTCAAAGCCGATATGGGCTGCTGGAGAGATTAAAGTCCAGAAGCACTGCACTAAAGTTCCGCCCGGAACGCACGCGTTCAGAAAAGAAGCATGCTGAAATCCAGAACGAAGTAGGAAAATAAAAAGACGCGGTTGTTACATTTCCGTTTACAGGAATACAATGACGGGAATAATTCTTGTTAGCGCTGGAAAATAGTCCAAATTGCCATTTCGAGTTTCATGTCTATTCTTCTTCCTTTCGTCTTTCCTGGGGTCGGATAGCACCATAAAAGTGAAAAACGATTTAGTACCTTTCCATTAAGTGACCGCGTTTAACATTAAAAAATTATGTGAATAACCAAACTATCGTTATTTTCGGTTTAAACGGAATATTTCTATTTCATGTTCCTATGAAATAATAAAAGTATCTTTTCACTTAATTTTCTAATAATTAATAGCCATAATACATTTTGCTTTTCATAAATTATGAACAGTAACTTTCAGAAAATGTACGTCAACATTACTTAAGTTTGAACTGAACTAATCAATATTATATTATCCAGGTGGTTTACGTCCGGTACTCAGCGACAATGAGTAAATAATTCATTCTGAAATAGGTGTTCACAGTTGCTGAATTACTTATGAAAACTATACTTTCGCATCTTCTCGGCTGCGTTGAAACAAGTACCGAATTTGAATTTATAAAACCTGAGTAACTGCAGCGCAGATGCTCATGAATTTACTGCGCTAAGTTCATGCGGCTAAATTAGAGGATGATACTTCTATGCATTATAATGTAACCTTTACATATTTATAGTATGTTACGTAAAAATCGATGGTTTATGCAAGTTACATTCGATGCATTTTCTATGTTAATCTACATAAAATAAATGTAAACTTTCGACGGAAATAGTTCGTATGGTATAAGGATGAAAGTATGTAGGGGATAATTTAATCGATAGAGCAGTTTCAGACCAACTTAATAACGTACGCTTTTACTACAAGGTTATTAGTATTAGATTAGTTATAAATAATTAAACATGCATGATTTCCGCTTAAAATATATATTAATATATAGAGATTTTAGTCAACTTAATGGGCAAAAACTTCATGTTTTAATTAAAAATTGAGACTATCTAACTATCTAAACTAATAATCGCACATCGGGAATTACATTCATAATTAATTCTTTGATCTTTTTTTTATTTCTTATTTTCTTCATAATCACATTTATTAAATCTTTTTGTAATTTTCAATAAATAATACTTTTTATATCAAGGGCGTAAAATAAGTGTTTTACACCTCGGCTTGTGATTGCACGCCCAAGGGTGGTCATACCGGCTCGTGGGATAAGGAATAACCATATGAAGCGTCAATTCTACGCCCCTGGGGAGAACAATATTTTGCCGAAAATCCAATTTCCCATAGTCGAATGATGACATAAAACAGGTTACAATGGTCATTTTTATAAATTATAATTTAACAAAATCGCTATCATTTTTATCAGATAATGTGATGTATCTGAAATGACGTATTGTAGGATGGAAACTGTGAAATCATAAAAAGAATAATTCTGGGAGAGCAATATTCTAATTATGGGAGAACTGCAGTAGAGCAAGCAAAAAATTATTTATGTTTTTTGGGCGTTAGGAAATAAGTAAAATGTATCGAAAATAAATACAAATTCTGTAAAATAATTTCAATAAGATTGTAACTAAACATATTATAAAATTAATGTAGTAAGAGTAATAAAAGAATCACGTAGGCTTTTATATGTACTTTGAAAACATGGTGTGCTAAAAAAAAGTTAATATTATGCAAAAAATAAAAATTATCTCATATTATTTGCAGAAAAACTATGAAATGTAAAGAAGACCTTGCCAGACGAGTATTTTCAAAGTACTGCTTGATATTTCAAATTCAAAAAACAGGTACAAATCAAAAAGCTGATAGCTCAAAAATCCGACAGTCACAACGTCGACTGTCAAAACGCCAATACAAAAAAAAATAGACAAATCGAACAGCGGAGAGTCATGTTTTTGTCTGTCGGCTTTTCGATTGTCAATTTTTGGACAGTTGGCTTTTTGATTGTCGGTTTTTGACTGTCACATTTTGGCCCGTCTGTTTTTGGATTTGACGGTTTTTCGACCCGCACCCCAAAAAAAGTTTCGTACAAGCTTAATATAGGGTCGTAGTCGCAAAGGATAAAATTGTTATGTTCAGAGATATTAGCGGAGTCTAGTCTTTTCATATATTGTTTTTATAACCATAAAATTGTATTATTTATTTTATTTATTATTACTAAACGGATCTATTGATCCTTAACAACTTCATTAAAATTGGAATGTTCTTTTATTGCTTTTCAAGAATTCTAATTCTCTATACAAAAAATCATATTTGTGTATCGCCATTTATTATTATTCAAAACACTTCAGTTGCAGTTTTACTGCTAAAGAAATTCATGTTTTCAAGTAATAATGAATAAATTATAAAAAAAACATTCCCTTATTAAGATCATCATTTAAAATCGTTTTTAATAAGTATTTTTTGTACATTCAGTATTTTTATGACCCCATACAGAAAGGGCAGTGGGTTTTTATCCTCGTGGCACGTAAGAATGTACTTTCCAGTTTACGACATACCGAGCTAGCATTTTTAAAATTTTATGTCCATCGTATACGCGTTTATTTATTAGAATGAATATTAACGGACGCAGGTGTTATATGGTTTTATAGAAGAACCTCATTTTGCATATTAATTATTCCGTGTTTCGTCACAGAAATTAGTCTAGCACGTTCTTTAGTGATATTCTTGACACAACGGTGTTTGGTACAACAGCATTCCTCTGTGCATTAAAATAAACTTCTTGCAATGTGTTTCATATTTAAAGCATTGATTTATGGTGGAATTTATAGTTACGGAACAAAGAATATTTATTACCATTATAAGTTATTTTACCTTATAAATTTGTCAGAATGAGTCAATAACTTATGTCTTTAATTACACGTGTTGTCATTTATAAATGCGAACTGTGAAGTGAAACAAATTGAATTACTTGAATTACATTCTCTTATAAATATGAGAAATTGAAACAGTGACCCTTGTTAAAAGTGTTAATAAAATAAGCAGAATATGTTTACAATGAATAATATTCATATTTCACATATTTATTTCAATTAGAAGTATATCCATGATACGCGGTAAAAGAAATAATCGGTTTTACTATTTAGATATTAGCCAATGGCACAATTTAAAACTTATCTTATTTTCAGTAACCCATACAAAATTTTAAAATTAAATTTAAAGTACACTATCTCTGGTAGTAGATTCGTCTAAATATTAACCAGCTTCAGGCTAATAAACTTCTACATTGGCCAGTTCATGGGCAACAAAATTAGGACAGTTTTCCACATTAAATCATGTAGTGGGCTGTGATACTGCTTTAAATTTCATGTCATATTTAATAGTGCAGGAAAGAAATCACGTTTTACTACCCATGTAAAAAAATTGTGAATAAATTATACATAATTTATACATAATCATCCATATATAGATTGTGTATGGAATTGAACATGCATAATCTGTACATAATCTATACATAATAAACACAAAATGTATATTAAAAATAATAATTATAAAAATGTAATGTACTAATAATAATAAGTTTTATTTAACCAATTTCTGTGTCTGAAAAATAAATACATTTGATCTAATGATTCTGCAACCTGAGTCTGCAATTTCAAGTAACGGAACAAAGACATCTAAAATTAAAGGCACATGAAAAAATGGAACATTTCATTAAAAATAAAACTCTCACCGACATCCCACTTCAAAACTAATGTCCGCTGACCACATTTTCCTGGATTATCAGGAACTATCAAATATCGCCATGAAAATCGTCAGCAGCTTCAAATCTGAAAATCTAAATCCGAAAGAAACCAATAACACAATGAAACAAATCAAATTTTACTATTATTTATTTTTAATTTATTTGATAATGTAGTTCTCTTTTGTAATATTCCTGATTTCCTGCTTTAGTGGAGGTTCGTCCGAAACTGTCAAAAATAAATCACGTTCTTCTTCTTTTCATTGTATCGTTAGTAACGCGGTTGCTAAGGCATGTTGATTTTTAAAATGCGCAAATTTTTCTGACAGCATCGGTCGAAACTCGAACCTCCATAAAAGTACGTCATAATGAAACGACTAACTAAATTATTAAATAAAATCATTAAATAAATAATAGTCAAATGTAATTTTCCACTTTTAAATTGTAAGTATAATTTTTTTAGTGTCACGTGAAAATTCACGACGATCCAGAAATTGTGGCCAGTGATTAAATGACATCAGTGATGAAATCCAATTTCGATGGTTTCAATAAAATATACCTCATTTTTGTCGATGATTCTTCGTGTCGCTTCGCGAAATCGTTTCGTGGAAATTTTGGTCTTTTCTTTAATTTGCATATCTTATGTATAGATTATGTATAGATCATGCATGTTCAATTCTATACATAACCTATACATGGATGATTATGTATAAATTATGTATAATTTATTCATAATTTTTTTACTTGGGTATTATTTATTTAATGCATGTTTTTAAAAATATAGAACGGGTTTAATATTGGTTATTGGTTGGTTTTTATTATGGCTTGAGGAGAACCTCTTTGGCCAAAATATGACCTTCTTCTGTGGAGTTTCGGTAGAAACTTAAAAAGTTCACGTTCTTCATCTTTTCATTCTATCCTTATTAACGTGGTTTTAAAAATGAAGGAAGCTCTATGAAAATAGGGATATATTATTAAATAATGCTTTAAATAATAGTAAAATAAGATTTAATCCCTACTGTTATTGTTTAAAGACTTTCATTCCGAATTTTTCCTTATATTTTTCCGATTATATTCAGATTTGTAACTGCTGATGATTTTCTTGGTCATAAGTAGAAGTTCGTGATGATCCAGGAACTTTGGCTAATGATCAGCGGATATCCGTATCGAAGTCAGATTTCGGTGGTTTTATTTCATATTTAAGGAAAGTTTCTGTTCTCCTTGTTTCGTTTATTTGTCGATGTCTTCGTCGGATCTGTTGGAATTTCAACCCAGATCCCAGAGTCGTTTTGTGGACTTCTGCGCCAATCAATTGTGATTTTGCTTCTTCCTAATGCTAGTTGCAATTATTCAATGAAATTTGTTCTCCTGTCACAATAGAAAATATTTAAACATTTGAGCTGAGAAAATATAGTTACAGAAAATTCAGTTCAAAATGGATCAAAATGTCCAACTTTTCATATGTAAGTTAGTTAAATGATTGAACTTTTTATACTAGGTTATTTTCAAAGTTTGGTCCATACGGAACAGAATGTGCCCAAAGAGATGCTGCCTTGCGAAACAATCTAAGTGGAATTCTATTGGATTTCGATAAGAGAGTGATCCTATTCTGATCGACATCCGATACGTTTTGAATACATGCAGTACAATTTTTCTAACTCTGGTAGATTACCGATTTTTATAAGGTGTTAAATACGCGGAAAATAGAATAGTCCACTTTCAGACACACAGAATAAAGAAACTAAAAAAAATATATGTGTTATTTGACAGTCAGTGGTGCATCATACTAGAAATATTTGAGATGCGATGGTTCGCCATCACGGGTGTCCTCAACCAAAAAGAAGTTTTATAAAAATGCCACAGAAAAAAAGTTTACGGGATTTTATTTTAGATGCTTCATAGTTTCAAAATCCGTTTCGAATAAAATCCTAGCTGATCATTTTCATAAAACAACACTAAAACATTTTTTCTATTTTTTCTATTTTATCAATTTCAATCCTGTTGTAACTAAAGCACCCATGGTCATTAATTGCAGTTAGAATTTGTTCAAATCAGACCTTTAACATGCACATTTGGTAAAAAATGTGTATTTTATAAAATATCAAGAAATTAGATAAATATGTAAAACAATTAAAAAAAGCTTACAAAAGGGGTACAGGCGGTTCAGTATCATTAAAAATTCACGAATATTTGAACATTTACAGCAGTCCTTACATTTTTTAGATGGTGAGGTATTTGGATTATGGTCAGAAGAGTCTGGTGAGTCAGTTCATAGGGACTTTTTTAACGTTTGGAACCGCTACAAAATCACTCTAATAGATTGATCCATCATATCAACACAAGTTAAGAAGTGCGGTAGATGAATATTCTTCATTACATATTGAAATATTATACTGAAGTATTTTAAAATGATACATTTTTTAACGGGTTTATTCATTACATAATAATTTGATAAATAAAAAAAAAACAAAAAAATGTAAAAAAAAATGGAACCGCTTTATCATCACGTCCCTGTCATGGTTCTAGGTTAGGCTGAGAGTGATACTCATTGGAAATGTTTTATTGCACGTTATAAGTCTGATTTGAACAAATTTTAACATTAATTAATGATCCTAAATGTTTTAGTTACTAAAGGATTTGAATGTTGAATAGTGTTTTTCTATGAAAATGATCAGCTAGGATTTCATTCGAAACGGATTTGAAACTATGAAATCTTACGAAAACTTATAAAAATAAGATGCCGCAAACCTTTTCCCCGGGCATTTTCATAAAACTTGTTTTAGGTTAGGACACCCGTGCCATGCCCTCCCCTATACCCTAATTTTATTTGTGACAAAGAGAAACATTGACAATTATTAATTTTAAATCCGAAAGTTGTTTATTACCTTCAACATCCTATTCTACAATGAATTTTGGTTGTTAGAATATGTGATATCCTGTGGATTTTGTAGGGTACAAAATTAATCTAATTTTTCTAAACGATGTTTATATAATACAATTACAAAGGTGCATGATTGCCGAATTTTGTTACCGATATTGCGTTCCAATTCTAATAGGCCTAACAAGTATGTAGTATAAATTCATTATATTAAAAGATATTTATGGACTGCAGTAATCTGAATGAAATTATTTAATGTACTTTTAAAGAAAACCTTATTCGATCCTCAGATTGCCCACGTTGGAATGACCCTGTAAAATATTGCCGATGACTTGCACTGCTTCGGAGTGTAGGATTATTCGATTACTCTTCCTTAATCGAGACATTACCCCAATCCATTTGCTCTCCAGCAGAAAGCATTCGCTATTCATCAGATAAAACTAACCTGGAAATTCAAGTAGATCGTATTTAATTAACCGTTTGAACCTAAGTGCTATCGTTGCATTTTCAAGGGTCAATAAATTCGAATGCACTTTGCATATTAGAGAACTTCTTAGAGCCAAGTAATTAAATCATTCCAGATACTAACCTAAAATTCGTTCATGCTGAGAATACCCTGTTTATAATTACGGCGCTCATATGCAGACGGTGTTTCGCAGTTCGTAGACGCGCGATGTAACTGATTGCCTACTACGAGCACATACGCCAGACACTCTCACCCCTACGTAGAGCCCACGAGATAAGATAAAGTTGAATTATCCGTTCCTGGGGAGTGGTCCTTCTTGTGGAACCACCCAAAATATCACTGGGCCATACCCAAAATTCACGGTTTCTCATCGGTGGGATTAAAAGATTGTCCCTGTTGGGGAACAGCAACCGTTCATTCGTCAGGTCTAAACGATGCCGAGTCGCTTTACCAGATTTACGAGAGCACCACTCGGTAAGTTCTCCCCTTTCGAGGAACGAAACGGAACCGGAATGAAATCGGATTCTGGCTCTCCCAGCCGAAACTGAAGTGCGACTTGACAAAACGCAGCGAGGGACTTCAGCGCCCTGCGTCCATCGTCCAAGTGCACTTTGGAGAAGTAATTAGCGCAATAAATTAGTCCGTAAATAAAACTTGGTATGTTGTGTAAGGAAAACGAGAAGAGAGATCTTGCGACAAAGGCTGCAGTTGCTGCCTGTTTGCGGCGAAATTGCAATTAGTGGGTAAAAAAGCGAGCAAAGTAGAATAAGACGGCGCGGCGGGAGAAGAAACGCTGTTTTACCACATCATGCACCGAGAAATTAAATTTCCAAAGTACGGAGATAAATTTAATGTGAAGTGCCGAGTGACTTTTTATGTCATTTTCAGAGAGTATGTTGATTTAATCTTCATTTCCCTTTCGTAAATTGCAAAAAATCTTTGTTGAGGTAATTTGACGTATGTTTGATGCAAACCTTGGCATTTGCATTGTAAATATTTTTCCTGAAATTTCTCCTATTTTTAAGCAGTGCCAGCATATGGTTTGTACAATACGTATGACAAAATTTTCAAATGAATTTTAAAAATGTTCAATGTTCTCAATCATGAATATCTATTGCAAAGTTTCCGTTTCAAAAATTTTATTCGTTAAAAGGGTTATTCGTCAATTTTAATTCATATTTTAAATAGTAGTATGACATTTTTTCTATAATTTTTAATCTGTAGCAGATAAAGCTAATAACAAATGCAAAAGATAAGACATTTCAGCGATTGTCTAGGCCCATAAAATCAACTCGACATTATTACCGAGAGATTAGAATGCACTTTTTTGGTGCGACGAATGTGAATCTCAGATAAACATAACAATTAATTTCGAATTCGTAATTTGCTAAGCTAATGTGCAAAAAAGAGTGATTTTGGACTACATTTGAGGTTATGCAGCGTCCAACTGTTTCTTCAGAAAAAAATTTAAACATCATCTTAAGATGTAATCCTGACGTTTTCAAATTCCGCCACTACAGTGGAGGCTTTTTCAGCTTTCATATTTTGTTCATATTTACCAAATTTTACGTAGGATTCGATTTTTCTTGCACTTATAGTCCTAGAAGTTTGTATTTATCGATTTGACACTACTTCTAATTATTTAATTATTTTTATTTCTATAACCAAATTTACTCTAGGAAGCGTAACTTTTCTATGCCCAATTGCATTGCGAAGAAATCCGGCAATTAGCATTTATTTTTTATTATGTTTTCTATATTTTTAAGGTTGATGATCAATCATTCTATCCGTTTTTTGAAATCGAGAATGAGTGTCAACTTCACAGTATTATTAAGTGTTCCCATACAACACAAGCTCGTCTCAGAATGTCGTCAGGAGCACCTGAGGAACTCCCGAGGACCAAAAACGGACATTTGGGCGAGTTTAAATGAATTTTTAAAAATATTATCTTCATATTGGATTCGTCATTTCGAATTTTAGGAAATTGACAGCAGATTCGTCAACTGCGGTCCTGAAAACCTTCGCGTACTGATTTTCACAAGCTTCGATCGGCTTTTCCAAATAAGAAACGGCACAAAAAGAGATTCTATCTATTTTCAATCGATAAAATTTCTTTCAATTTATCTGACGAGAAATTAGTTTTTCTAAATATACAGACTTCTGTCTATTTTATTTAAGGTTAAAGTCCACAACGGGCACCAAATCTGGTGACAAACGAGGACCAAAAAAATTAATTAATGGAACCGAACATGTCCAAATAAACAACATCTCTTGATTTATTTAAAAGATTCCTGGTTAAACGTAACCATATATCTTGCAATTTTAATTTAATTGTGCGCCACTATGAATTTCGATAAACTGGCGTTAGAATCAGACTATTCAACTATTATTCATCATATTGGATCTGACATTTTGAATTTCGAAAACCTGATACGGGATTCCTAATCAGCGACAGCGAAAATTACGTTCGCCACACAAAATATTTGTCAATTTCCATGAAATGGGGTTAAAAAGTATTAAATATCTTTATTTCTTGCTTAGATGATACAGTTTGAAATGTCGGTAATTTTGAGATTTTAAGTCTAACCTTGGAACCCATTACTAACATGATATTGTCTCTAAACGAAAAAAAAGGAAGATATTATTATATAGATATATTCGGTCATCTTTTATTTACATTTTCTGGTGAATGTTTCTACCTTTTCTGCAAAGCACTTTAGAAGCGCCTTAATGCTCAATGTAACTAAAATTTTACTTTTTTAAATCTGTTCTTGAAGGATCCTTGATAAACTCTACTTATCTAACTTAAAAATGAAAAAAGGTGAGTAAAATATCAAAATTTCGAGAAAAATTGGTTGCATTTTTATAACTGTTTATCACAAAGAAAGAGTAATTGTGACGACAAGATTCCTTCACTCAAAGTGTCCGAAATAACATTATTGCTTAAGTATAATTTCTAAATATTAGCAAAGTAGACACAAAGAGGCTAAAAATCGTATTTGAATCCAACAATCTCACACGATTTTCATTAAAAATTCGCAATTTGTTGACTGAATTGGAAAATGTCTCCATTTGTTTAACATTCGTTATTAGTGACGTTTGCATTAATTTTCAATCCATTCAATTATGAAATTTTTTATTGGTCTACCATAAAAATAATGTAAAAAGAAGAGGAAAATTTTTCTAAGAAGACAATTAACTTTTAAGAGAGTATTTTGTGTTTTTCAACAAAATTTCTGAAATTATTAATCATGATTTTCTATCCTTTTATATTAAAAAACATTTTATATTCTAAGTGCAATATTCACAGTTATGACTGGAATGCATGAACTATACATGAATTTGTATTATGACATTATCTACAAATAATAAAATGTACTGGAATAAATACTCCAATACATCTAAATAAAATAAATTGTTGATAAAACAATAATATTATAAATCGTTCCGCGTAAATATTAATATTTAGAGTTTAGTGATAAATATTCAATAAATTAACGTTTCATTACTAAAGTTCATTTACAAATTATTCATCCAAAAATATGTTTGAAGTTGTTTCCCAAAATATTCTGAATTACAAAGGTAAAAGACGGTTTAATTATTTCGTAATTTAACATATATAAAGCGGGGCATTTGGCACTAATACGTTCTTGAATTTACTGGGATTAAATGTTGTATAAACTTCCATTAATGTGCGGTAAACTGTCGGAAGCGTTCAGTGACTTTCTGCTTTTATCGAGAATTTGGTGGGTTTTCTCAGCGTGGTGTTAACAAAAATCCTCGGATCAACCGTCTAGAATATATGTGCTTGTACTCGACATAAGCACGTATATGTATACTCTTGGCAGAAGACCAGGATGCCGAGTGTTTGGGTGCAGTTTTACTAATAAAATTGTTTGTTTATTTCAATTGAGTTGAATGTTTACAAATTGAAATTGTAATTAATTTAATACAAAATGAAAATTTAATCTCATAAACTTTTTATTATAAACATTTTTACAAAATATCGTACTTTGCAAATACAATTTAAATGTGGGAAAGTTTTTAATAATTTGTAGTTAAATTGCCCACAATTTTTTGAATGTTTCTGAAATAACAAACGTAAAAATTATGAACATTCAAATAAATTTTTTATATAATTAGTAAAATTAACATTAAAATTCTATTTTTTTATGCAGTAGGGGTAAAATGATCATTTTACGCCCTCATTTGCGGGCGTAAAGCGCCTATTTCACGCGTCCTGGTGCATAAAATTAATTTTACGCCCACGGCATCAGAAAACAATGTTTGAATCTCAGGCGTAGAATTTTCACGCCCATGAACTTCCAGCCGGCTTTGTCGTCTCTCGGGTTCTATTGTCGAGGCGTAAAACTCCATTGTATGCCCTTGATACAAAAATAACTGTTTTGTGTAAAGACATTTTACATTACGAATTTAATCAATTTTATTTCCAATTTGAACAAAAAGATTACAAACAAAAAGAATCGGCACTTGATCCAATGCTGATGTTAAATGTTAACAAGACTTTTTGCTACGGTTATATATTGATGGAAGCTTTCTAACATCACCTGAATTCATTAAATAATAAAAAACCTTAAGTTTAAAGTGATTCTATGATTAATAAGACCGTTACAATAATAGCAAATAAAAATTCCTTGAAGTTAACAAAAAATAAAGATTTGAAAGTTATGTCTAGTTGTGAAAATACTTTTGATCAAATGTCAATTAACGTTTTTTAATTCATCACATACAATCAGCGGAATTAGTCACGTAGAGACCGAATTTTAAGAAATATTCTTCAAATCATCTCTACAATAATTTCGAAGGTGGAAAATCAGTGCTTTACAGTTCTCGCACATCTAGGTCACATTTTCCAAATGATTATATTTGCATCTTTATCCAGAAAAAGTTTCTTTCTCTTTCAACAGTTCTCTTAACTTCACCCAAGGGTTGCCATTCGCTTAACCCAGAGAATGCGTCCTAAGTTCGGGCTCGAAGAGGGCTTCTCTTTCTTTTCCTATTTCGTCGACTATGTACTTTTTTATTTCCAACTTTTACTCTCTCTTTTTAGTATCTCGTCTTCTTTTCCCAGCCGCTCTTTTGCCGTGGGCGGGCGTGGTTTGCAGCCAAGTCCGTGATTGACCTACCTAGCCGGTGACGCCTGGTGCAACCCTCTGGTGAAACGACAGTTCTCGGCTGTGAACAAATAACGTGTGTTCAAAAATGTTAGACAGGGAAAATAAATGATGCCGATAGATTGCTTTCAGATGAAAACAAATTGTTGCTCCTTCGTTGTGAAGCGATGAATAATAAAAAATTTTATTTTTAATTTCTATAAGAAAATAGTTGGAATAGTGTACTGAAGTTGCTTGTTGCCTCCCAAACGGCCAAAAGACATCTTGAAGAGATCTTTTAGAAGTCTTAAAAATTGTACGATGTCTTCGAAAAATTTGTTTCCTCGTATTTTTAAGTCAGGTTGAGTACGGCATCTAAATATTGGAATAAATGCCAATATGTAATAATAATTACTGTAAATAAGTTTAGATCATCCGCCTATGAGGAATTGAATTTTCTATCTAAAAACCCGTTGTTTTCGAGCCCAACGAAAAGTTTTTGTTACATCTTTTTTCTCAAAAACATCGCAAATATCGAAAGATTAAATAAGAATAGTAAATGAGTTTCCAACATCTGTTCATGACAGTAAGTTTTACAATCCATTTTTCGAAATTTCATTCTTGCGTTATTTACTACTAGCCCATCTACTGCGAATTCAAATATTATTATTGCATGCGGGCATTCTATTATAATAATTCACGTGGCGAAAATAATTTTAATTACGGATTCATGTTCAGTAAATAAAAAATATGCGATTCTATTCTCAATTTGAGACCAGTCTCATTCTCTTTCTTTTAAATCAATATCGCTATAAAAAAAAAATGTTATTTTACGTTTTTTTTCAGGTTATTTGTGAAATACACCTAGCGGCTATCATTTTTTTTGGTGTAGATTTATATTCAGCGGACCATAACACAAAGAAATAACGGAGTCGTTATCCGAAAAAGGCATATTGCACGTTTTAACTCTACATCACTATAAAAGCCAATTTTTTTATGAATTTTTGAGGTTAATTTTTAAATTTGTACAGCAACCCCAATTTCTTGTGGAAATTCGTATTTAGCAGCTCAAAATACGTCGGATTAAAGTAATCTACTACTAAATGAAGTGCAAAGAATCCAATGGGTATCTCGGAAAATTAACCTCAAAATTATTTATCCGAAACCAATCCACACTAGTGTACATAAGAATAATGAGCGTCGTGGAGTAATTACTAAAATAAAGGTGTTCTGTGTTCTCGTAAAAATCTAAATTATATCAAAGTTGAGTAAACAAGAACTTGTGTTCTTACTTGTGTGATCTTTCAAAAATGAACTTTTTTCAATTTAGGTCAAAAATGCATACGAAAGTTTTTCGAAAAGATGCCATACCTTCTTTTATATAAAAAATGAATTTATTTATATCCATTTCAATTTAAATATTTTAGTAATATTGATACAAATAAAATAAAAAATCTTATTTCACGGAACTTCGTTCCAAGTATTGAACCGAGAAAGCTGTTTATAGAGTTAGATTTCTATTACGACTTTTGTAATTTTCATCACGAATGTAACCTCCGATGATTAAATATAGTTAATACAGCTATTTCCGAACTCCGTAAAACTTATGGAGTAAATCGGTAATAAATGCTACTTTTCATAAAGCAAATTTAATACTTATTAAAAATTTGAAAAACATTCTTGTCGTATAATTTCATTTTGTACTGATGCTTCTGTAAGTTATCTTTAAATCTATGCAATATTTAAATAGCATTGAATATTTTTATTAATGACCCCTGTTTCAAAATATATGGTATTAATACCCATACTAATATTGAATTTAAATTTAACATTTCCAATTAAATTCGAATGAAACCTCATCAAGAGTGATTTATTCTATTGATGTACAAAATAAAAGATTTATTTCTAGCTAACATTACTACTAAAATCTATTAATTGCCTTCATTTAATAAAACTTTATTTGTTTCAATTTTTTGTAATATCCTTAATGTATTATAACTCAGTATTAAAAAACACGAACATAACTGTTTCCATGAAGTCTCATGATATATCTCACATTTACAGAGCTTTTGCTCATTATACACTGACATTGGTACTTCTCATGAAAAAGTTGCACATGAATAAAAAGCTTGTAAAAAATGTAATAACGGACATCGTTGTCAAATAAATGAACTGATGTTTTCTGTTTTAGGAGAAAGTATACATTTATTATACATCTCGAGTAACAAGCTTTCTCTGAGCTTTCACTGAATGTACTTCCTTAACAGTAAATTGTAAAGCTGATCCATGCTTTGGCAAGTTATTATTTAATGCTTGCAAATATTTTGCATTTCGACTAATATCATAAGTTCTTCTCTAAAATTTTTGAATATCACAAATTTCCGGATAATTTACGTTATTCTGGGTAGAACGTATTCGATACTCGAAGCTCCCGTGCAATATGTAATTACACGTCAAGCTTTGTTCTCACAATTTCAGTCGGTATTGGATTTGTTTTCGAAAACTACCACTGTTGATGTTTTTCGTAAATCTAGTACTCTAGAGAGTTTCATAAATCGACATTTTCCATGGTTTATTACAAGACATCTTGTTGAAATTATCCTGTATAAACTGCAGTCTTTAATTTCTTTCCTTTTAAATTTTGCCTACTCCTAAATTAGGTTTATTATTTTACATTATTGAAAATCCCTGAAGTAACTGTAGTCGAAATTTGAATCGATTTCAAATAAATATCAATTTATTTATTTAGATTTATCATTTTAGTATTGTGTATATTTGATAGAAGGTCAGAGGGAAATTCAGAAAATTCAATAAATATAGTTTCAGCGGAATGTAATTGTGACATAGTAATTAGTAACAAGCAAAGTTCATAGATTAATGGAAACTTATGAAATAAAAAAGTGATATTAATGAATTACCACTTTTTTTTATTCTGGATCATAATTAGTCGAGCATAAGATAAAAAAGAAACGCTTTAGATTTCCATTCAATTATTTTTATTGCTAAGAAAAAAACTTAATCCGGGATAGTAGCAATCCAATTGGACACTGCAAACACTGATTAAAATCGTAATATTTCTGCAAACATTACACATTACAAAAAATGAATTAGTAAGTAAATACTTTAATTTAAGTATAAACGTATTCTTGTTGTTTTAAATTATTTCAATATAAATTTGAACAAAATATGTTCCTTCTATGTACTCGTCGACTTTTAGTTTTGTTTCTCTACGTGCTTTTATTCTTAATAATATTTTCATCACAGACAACTATGTACAACCGCAACCCGTGGTATTCGGCTTTGAGAAAAACTAAATTATCTCGAAGCTATAGTATCTTGCCATGATCCTTTTTATAGAGTTTTGTATTTCATCGCAAATAAAATGCATAAAAAAACTCTTACAAAGTGTAGATAACGAGAGGATGCAAATTATTAAAACGTTATTTAATCTACGATGAAAGGATTTTTTGAAGGTAAAATTCGAATGTTATTGTACAAAAATAATAAACTGTAACTCTAAAAATAAAAGTATTTAATATGCTTGTATGTTTTTAAGAGTTCAAACGTATGAATGACTTTGATTGCATAAGTTGTAAATTTTACGAAATTGAATTCGTTAACCGTACATTTATAAATTATATTCTTTTAATATATCACTAAAAATATAAGAAAACACATAAAGCACAGGTTTTTATCTCAAATTATATTTGAATGTTATTGAGTATTCACGACTTGGAGATAAATAATTGAATACTATCTGACCGTTTAAAACAGACATTCTTTTACTGATTCATCATTTAATTTCTTCGTAAACGTGTGATATGTCCCAATTAGTTTAAACCAGTTTTATGCTATAAATATTTTATGAATAGTTTATGTATGTGAGATATTTAACTCCGAATTCAGGACAATTTCTACTAGTAGAAAACAAAAATGGGTACATATTCAGGATAATGAAACATGGTGTAATTAATATGAACTTAAATTTAACCTTAACATTATTATTTAATAAGTGAATGTTGTTTTGCGCAGAGAGATTTGAAGGGAAACTTAAAATATCACAAATTTATTTTTTCCTAAAAGTAACTAATCGATACTTGATATGAAATCGTATAAAATATAAACATATTGCATGGATCACAGTTTTAAAGACTGATTGAGACAATTTTAATTTACTTTTTATCCCGCATCAAATATTTCTATATCAACTATGCAATTTAGAATCCCGTTAAGAGCTTCTAAACGGGATTCTAAATCTGCATACAACACGTTCTTTTCTTTTATATGCGATTTTCGAACCTAGAGATTTTGATCAAGGTAGACCAATGTTCAGTAGATATCCGCGATACAGGATTACATTTATTAAGCATTGTCACATAACTTATATAATCGTCGATATATAAACAGTACGTTATCACGAAAAAGCCTGCAGGTCAGAAAATTGACGTCAAAAAGTCGACAAACAAAAAAATCGACATATTATAAAGAGAACAATAATTTTTTGTCGTTCCAGCATGAAAAGTCCAATTTTTCGCCAGAAAAAGGAGGCGGAAAGTGCACGATTCCCACCCGGTCTGATACGGATGAGCGTCACCGGGCGGAAAACATTTTCCTGCCCGGGGACGTCATTTTGCGGGCGGCAACATGTTTTGCCGCCAGGTGATGTTATTCAGCGGACGGGAAAATATTTTTTCCTCTCGCTTACAATCTGTTGAGAGTCTTTCATCGAAAAACATGCTTTCACGCTGTGAAGATCATCGAATGTGCTTGACAGCCTTGGACCACTTTACACGCCCTAAAGGTGAGTTGGATTTATCTTGTACGGGTGTGACAAAAAATTGTGTACACATAGCGGGCGAAAACACGCATTGCAAGTATCGGGCGACGACTGTGACCCTCAATGGACAATGCCTCTATTTCCGCCCTAGATACGCAATATACTTTTCCCACGTCGGGTTTTTAATAAGTTACATTTTTATTTGTCGGCCAATTGACTATCGTTTTTTTTTTAATATGTCGGCTTTTTAACGAGCATAAACAATTCTTCACGGAAAATGACAGAATTACTTAAATAATATCATGTTTTCACGATTTTTTAACTATTTTCTTTTATATAGGAGAAAATGCACAGGCGATCATGTTCAAAACCAAATCAGGTCGATGGTCGGTCACAACGCACCGACTGAAAAAATTCATCAGCTCGCTTCATCCGTTGAAGAGAAATCGCTGGTCAAAATTTGGTTTTCATTAACCTTTTAGAGTTTAATAACAGTGAATTGTAATTATAAGTAATTATAATACTTATTTTTTACGGTGCAGTTAAAATTTAAAAAAATTCTTTTTAAAAATTTATTTAAACAATTAAATCTTGAAAATATTTGTTCCTGACCAACTTGTAAATTGCTTATGTTATTTATTAAGAAGTTATAATAATTTCCGAAATAAAAATACTATTTAGGTTTGTGTTAGTCTCAAATTGCATCATGATCTCAGCTATCCGTGTTTTGTTATTACCGCGCAAGTGCTCTTAAAACGGGATGGGACGTCGACTCCAGCGTCGCGACGCGACGGCTGGGCTAGCAATGTCAATTAGCACTCTGAAGGAATGCGCACACATACACACGTTCATGTAAGTGTCAGCTCACACGTCAGCACCTAAGCGCAGACTGGATACAATTAACACGAACCGTGTATTTCGTTCAAAATGTTTATACTAATGACTCTCTATTCATCACTATTTTGAAAATAAGGACGTGCAAATTTCATTTCAAAATTTTATATATTTCTAGGCTTTTTAATAGTCGAATAAATTTGTCCTGACTAATAATATAGATGATATATTATGTAGATTATTTTTAAATAGTTTCTCTCCAGTATATAGAAAAATAGTTCTTTTCATAATAAATTGTACATTTTCAACGTGTAATGTATCTATTTAGATGTAAACTCGTTTACAGATATGAAAAAATAGAGAGGAGTGAGTGAAGATATGATAACATAGGCGGACGAAATCATAAAGGCCGTGTAAACCTGAGTTCAGAATATACTTTTTCGCCCTACCGGGCGTAAAGTCCAATTATACTCCCCGAAAATCGCATTTTAAGCGCTCGACAATTAAATGGTCGAGGTTGTTTATTGAGTGGCTGAGGAGTTATCCACCCATCTTAGTGTCAAATTTGGGGCATAAATTCGTATTTTACACCAGCTTTATTTTAGGCCCTGCGAACGAAATAGTATATTACGTATCTAGGGCGGAAACAGAGGCATTGCACCGAGAGCGACGAGTGGGCAGAGCAGAATGGAAAGAACGCTGATTGCAGTACACTATTTTTTGTCACACCCATACAAGAAAAGTCCATCTCACCTTTAGGGCGTGTAAAGTGGTCCAAGGCTGTCGAGCACATTCGATGATCTTCACAGCGTGAATGATTGTTTTTTTATGAAAGACTGTCAACTGATTGTAAGCGAGACGAAAGAAACATTTTCCCGTCCGCTGAATGACGTCACCGGGCGGCAAAACATTTTTCCGGGCGGAAATGTGGACTTTTCGTGCTGGTCTGACAAAAAGTATGCTTGGATATCATTATTTTTCGTTGCATGGAAAAAAGTATATAAATGATTGAACTATATTAAAAATATCTGTTCGAAAAATAGCTAATACAATCAACTAGTTTGCAGATGATAAATCAATTTTAGAGGAAAGAACTATTTGATATTTGCTAAATTTTTAATTATAAAATTGGAAAAATTGACAATCTTTTTTGTCATCTTAGTAATGTCATGTAGTCAGTTCAACTATTTTTATATGATTACACAATCCAACTAAAAAATAATGAGCTTAGTTATTTTCGTTGTTGAACGAACTATTTTTATTAAAATTAACTATTTTCTTTAGTTGTTAGAATAACTAAATTGTATAACAAGGACGAATCATTTTTGTTTAATGTCGCAACATGCGATTTGGAATCACGGTAGAATATACTTAATGCCACCGACCTGTGAATACGTCACGCTTTTAAGGAAAAAGAACTCGTTAAGAATCCTTTAATGTCCCTATCAACACAATACTTACAGAATAGAAAGGTTAAATAAAGTAATCTTTATGAGCAAAGTACAAAACTGAACCAGCCTGAAATACACAATTTCAAAACTGTAATAAGAGCATTCATAAAGAATTCTGTAAGAACTAATATATGAACTACGAAATGCAACCAATCGTACATAAAATGTTCCAAAGTTCTGATAAAAGTAGTCATGAAGAATTCTATTTGAATCCATAGTTTTATCATAAAATTGGAACGAAATCGTAAACTATTTTCAAAAGTTATTAGAATGTTTGACACAAGGAACGTTCGTTGTATCATAAAGCTACCATTAAGAAGTCCTTTAAAATATTTCTTACATAAACCATTCATTAACAATTCATTAAGAGCTCTTTTACTAGTATAGATATAAAAGCCTATCGAGACCTTTTCGGTAAATAAATGTGATCACGTATGTATCCCGAGTAAAAAAAATGATGTCCAATTGTCTCTTAAGTGCTCTTGCAGACATGTCGCTAAAGTATGTCTAGTGAGAATAATAGACACATCCGAGACACTTCATCCATTATTAGACGAGGGACTTGTCCAAAACCATGTCAACGCTTCTAAGGCATCTCCAAAACGACATTTCATATACTTTCATGACACCTACAGAAAGTCTTCTGCACACTTGTGGGATGTTTCCGGGATACCTCTCGAATATTTACGAGACACATCCAGAATTCTTCTGGAACACATTTAGGATAAAACTAATATATTTTCAGAACACTTTCGGGACACGATGAATGCTTCACAGAATATTTTCCTGTACGAGGGAAGTCTATTCGTATGCCCCGCTCTGATGAAAAAGTTTATGACATAAGGAGAACGACGGTGGCATCGACAACGACAAAGACACCAACAACAATAATGACGACAAAGGTGGAAAAGACAACCATAACGATATAACCAACAGGAGTGCGGTAAGCTGAAACTTTTACAAATAGCACCGATAAAAATTAATCGTTGTAACTTATAGAAACACAATACACTTAAACAGAGAAATTTCATTAACATTTTTTTTTATGTACTACGAATTGAGGTTGATCGGAAACTGACAAAAACATTGGCAACGTGGTTGCTAGGCTTTGTTTATTTTGACAGTTTCCGACGAACCTGTTTTTGAAATACATTACTCCATAGTGGAGTTAAAGAAAATGTCAAAAAATAATAAAACGTCTGAATTTACGTATTTTGTGTTGTCACAGGTTCTAATAACATGATTGCATTTTTTATTCGTACTTTCTGCAGAAGTTTCAAGTGCTTACTGGTCAATATTGGTTGTATCGTCGCCGTTGTCTCCTCCGCCTTTGTCATCCCCATCGTTCTCCTTGTGTCGCAGATCTATTCACCTGGGCACGAAATGCCAATGGACTTCCTTCAAACAGGAAAATATTCTGTGAAGCATTCATCGTGGCCCGAAAGTGTTCTGAAAATATTTCAGTTTTGTCCTAAATGTGTTCCAGAAGTGTCAGGAAACTTTCTGTAGGTGTCATGAAAGTATATGAAATGTCGCTTTGGAGATGCCTTAGAAGCGTGGACATGGTGTTGGACAAGTCCCTCATCTAATAATGGATGAAGTGTCTCGGATGTGTATATTAGTCTCAGTAGGCATACTTGTGCGACATGTCTGCAGGAACACGTCAGTGACACTTATAGGACATCATTTTTTTTACTCGGGATACGACCGTCGGGTATCCAACACTTTTACCGTTATGTTTCCAATTTTAACGATTAGTATGTTTAATTTTTGTAGAGAAGGAATGTTAATATGGAAATCAGTGTTGATGGCATTTTAGAAACCTGGGAATTAGTAGGACATGTTCAGAAATTTGACGCTAGGTATGCATTTATTAATTATATCGAAAATGTAAAAAATCTGATATTAGGGCTAGGCGATTCGATGCTTATAACCTTGAAATCAGATGAAAATAAGTGTTTTCAAACTTCTAGGTTACAGTATCTCTTAAACTAGAACCAAATGTGAGATTGCGAAATCAGATTCGATTTTAACATACGAAAAACCTTCGTAAAACTATATTTTGTCCTCTGGGTCAAAGAATACTTGATTCAGTCAACTCATTTACAATGCGCACTATAGTTACACTGCAAACAATGTATATTTTTAACCTAATTTATATTTACATTTTCTCGCATGTATGTGTTACAAATATTCGTAATCATTATATATTAAAAACTATATATTCGGACCTGTATATTAAAATTAAAATACGCATAACTGGAATATATTATATACGTATGTTTAAAAAATACGTCATATGTAATAATGTATTTTAATAACAATTTACGTTCATTTTGCTGGTCATGTGCTCTATGCCTTCATTTTTCATTAATTTCGAGTTGAATTGTTAAAATCCATGCAGTTTTGTCTGAACATTTCTACAGTGCACAAATAATATTCCAGGATGAGGAATTTATAACAAAGGTATTTAGATCAGAATTTGTAACACTTTTAGAGAAATAATGTTGAAGTAGCATCAGCTACGATGGATTATACTATACATTTCCCAATTTAAACATCTTTTTATATAGTAAATAATTTATCATTTGGCAAAAGGATGACATTGCCCTAAACGTTACCCGCAGCTAAAATATAATTTATATATTGTCCTGCTATTTCATGAATTGTATCAGAGGAATAATTATAGTATCGTTATTTACATAAACATTTTCCGAATAAGTGAATAAGAGGAAATATAGTAGAACAAAAAATTATTTGGATCGTATCTTAAAATAAACAAAATTAATTTTTTACCTTTATGGAACGAATGACTATAGACAATGAAGCTGATGTTCAATATTATGCTTACATATAACAAACGACTGTTTCAAAGATGATCCCTGAAATCTGCTCTTTAATACTCACAGTTGATGCAGTTTTCGACAAGTGAAATATACTGCACAGTAGTCCTGTGGTATGGGGAAAGTCCACAGACCAGTTTCATTAAAATTCAAATCAGCTTTACGAACGTCCCTGTACAGATAAATATGAGCCAATTAAAAATGATTTGTACTGTGTTATATAGAATATAACGTATTACGTATTTCGGCATTAACAACGAATAATTCTATTATTATTCTGTTGCGTTTTCTATTCATTTAATTTTAATTAATAAAAATATGCATCGTGATATACTACGTTTTATATCTATATTTATATATGACCTGATTAAATCCAGTCAAATTTGATGTTACTGTTTAGATTAATAATAGAAACGCGAATTTCATGTTTATAAAGCATGTTTAATGGAGGAAACAAAAGATTAAATTCTTTCCTTTGATATGAGAATATTGTTAAAAATATTTTGTCATCTTTTCTTTTTAAGGCGTGAACATCATATCTAGTCTTTTTAATATTCACGAATGATGTGTTCTATCAAAATTTAATTGCCATATTAAATATTTGGTATCATTTCATACTTGAAACTCAAATGTCAAAAAGTCGAAAGTCTAATCTTAATATCATGTTTGCAGCTATAATAACTTCAAAATTAGGAAACAATAAGTTAAGAAAACAATGCAATAAATAATAGGTAACACCTTATACTAAAAAAAAAGTTTTCTTATATTTGATTCTGGCAATAAATTGAGCTTGGTTTAAGAAATTAAAATTTCAATTTAATAATTACCGTTCTTCTTTTTAAAAATTGTAGAAAAGCATCAAAAGCTATATCACGAACTAAAAAGAGATAAAAAGAGATAAATCTAAATTGAACAAATTTGGCCAAAAGCAAATGAATCGAAAAATGATAAAAACTAATGGACATTCGATCATAATTGCATTCAAGTGAGGTCTCTTTGATTTTTTGGGTTTTTGCTCTTTCCTGATTTTTCATATCTCCAAAAATAAATTTTGGCGTTTATGCGTCATTTAATAAACATATATGCATACTTTAAAAGTAAAACTATCAAAAACGATTTCCAGTAGTTTAGAAGTTAGAAGGTATCTGGTTTTCATCGTCAAAATTGCGAATGAAAAACAGATTTTAATTAATAAATTTTTTTTGTGTAAATTTAAAAACAATTTTCCAATATTGCCTACTTTATTCAAAAGACCGCCTCCAAAAATAGTCGGATATGGTAATTTCGATTTTTTTTTCTACACATTTAGATAGTAAAAGATTGAAGAAACCTTGGAAGTATTTCAGAAATATTATCAAAAAATAATAGAATTATTTAAATTCCAAAATACATATATGAAAAGAATGAACAACAATCATTCTCAAATTTTACGCAACGGTATTTTTTTATTCACTTATTTGG
The DNA here is from genome assembly GCA_030407085.1 of Trichopria drosophilae. Lineage (NCBI taxonomy): Eukaryota > Metazoa > Arthropoda > Insecta > Hymenoptera > Diapriidae > Trichopria > Trichopria drosophilae. The sequence continues at coordinate 198,334,175 of CM059582.1, forward strand.
TTGTAACCGCAGCGCAAAAACGTACATAGCATAACATTACGTTTCATAATCGAGAACTATATTGAAATATAAAATATCTTTATAACTTACGGAAATAATGTTATTCTTTAACATCACGATAACAAATTCCCAAAGTAAAAACTGATTATATTTGTAAAATACTACAGAAAGTTTTTAAGTTTGTAAAGAGCCGCATTGTGCACTTATCGTTTCAATATAGGATAACGCTGATTTAAAGCTAGGTACGCTTTCAGCCGCAGGGACATTCGGAAAACGGAAATTCGGTGCAGATATCTCTGGCAGTCACATCAATCCATAATGTAACCCAGATTAATTTAGAGCCGTTAAATTTGTCACATGCGTTGATAAAGAGTTCGGGTAAATTCGATACGACAAAAATTAAAAACAAACGAAACATACTCGCTATGTAGGGAATAAAATTTCTTAGATTGCCATGGACTGAAGTACGGAAATGGATATCCAATTCTTTATTTACAATTTTGAAAACTCTTCCGATTACTTCAAAATAAATGTAAATGGGTCAACAAACTTTTCTATGAAGATATATAAGAAAATAAATGACGAAAGATCTGCTGTACGAGCGACAGAGCGTGACAGATAAAAGGGACAAAATATATGCAAGTAAGAGAAAGAGAGGTAAATAGGGAAGAGTAGGATGGGATTTGGAAAGAACAATAAGAGCAAGGGAGAAAGCTGAGAATTTTCCCGTCCGAGTTTCCCACTTGGCCAGATCCCATTTTCGCGCACGCTTCACTTGAATCCCTGGCTTACTGGAGCAGCCACATCCAGATTCTGGACGTTTTAGGTTTCCAAGAGTGAATAGATACTCCTTAATCTGCCCCCACACTTGCTTTTGCCCAATAACAGATCCTCGTTCAGCCAGAGCACAGAATACACTTCAAATAACTAATCTTAGTAACAGGGATTTGGCATTAAAACATTTTGTACGAATTGCTTTATTCACCTTTTCAAACAATCAAGGCAGTTGTCTGGTATCTGAAAACGACTTTTTAAAGCGTTAAATAAGTTTTGTTCTTGATTGGATAAAACAATTTATCGGAATGCTGTTACTTTATTCAGTTTCCGATGATAGTTGTCCAGTGGATGGGGTCAGTTGCTCTTCCATGTGAAGCATCATAGTTAAGATCCACAAGATACAGGCTGACCGTTTAAGAAACTTTCTTAGGCGGTCGGTAGACTGATGCTACGTTGGCAAATATTTAAGAACTTATAATTAAAAGTTGATTGTTTCGCTCTTGGTTTTTGGAATCTTCTTCACGCTCTTATAAGCGAATCTACCAAAGGGCTAGTGAACGGTTTGCAGAAAATTTGAACCTATTCTTTCTCATGATCATGTAGAGTTTATAATTGGAAATCAATGATTATTCCTTGAATCTTTTTTCTTAATTGAGAGAAGGGATCAGGTAGGTCTATATTGAGAGAAGGACCATAGAAACATCTGGAGATTATGTTACTTTCTTCAACCAAAGTTCATAATAGTTTTCAGGAAGACACCTTTAATTTTGTAAATTATTATTTTGAAATATTAAATAAATATTCCTCGTTCAAGATTGGCCTTAACTTTATGTCATGTTCCGTTGGTTTGATGGTAGCAATCTAAAGTTGGTCACCACGGTATTGATGATAAATTATGCTCGATACAGATACCGATTCGATTTTTCTGAAGAAATATTCCGACTCTGCGGGGACAATAAATGATACTGTCGTTTCCAGTTGATAGATGGAAATCTTGAACTTTAAGGTGTCTGCTCGTATCTACAACAAGCATTTTTCACAGCTAAAATAACCAAGATGTGGATATGCATTTTTTTTCTGTACATCTATCATTATTTTTATTCTGGCTTTAACCCATTAAATCATAAAGGCAGCATACCACTAAAATCAGTAAACGAATTAAATATGAATTTAATTATCGATGTTGCGTAATCCTCTCCTCCTGAAAAAGGTAAAAAAAAATGAATTTAATTATGAGCAAAGTTTAAGTTTCTAATAAGACCCCATCTTGCGACATATTCTTAGAATCCATCTAGTAAGAAGTTCTTTACATAAATATAACCATACATTACGTTTTTAAGTATATTTTTAATAACTATTAACATAAAGTATGACCAATCCCTGAGTAATGACTAAAATGGGAACCCACTTTCAACCTGGGACAGATCCAATTAATTTGCAGAAACACGTTGGCCATTAATGAAATGAATGCTAATGAATTAAAAAAATTAATATCAAGAGTTCATCAATAAGGTTACGAAAAAAAGTTTTGGTAGGAGATTTCATTTCAAATTCAATTTCGACCATCGGTGCCGGCGAACTAATTAGTTTTCCATCTGCCCCACTTATATTTCGAAAAGTAAAATGTTTAAAGGAATGTAAATAAGACTATGATTCCTCGTTGGAAATTGCAAAAGATGTGATTACGTTTGCAGCAACGGGTTTAGAGAAAGACTAAAGAGTTTTTCATTTAATCAGCTTATATCTAGTGTACGCCCATGATTCCCAAGCGAAATCGGGTCGAGTACGCGAGCACCGACTGTAGCATAAGAAATTAAACGACCGTCGTTCGTTGGTTGCAGTGTAATAGGAATTGCACAGTAATTGAAAATCTGAGTTGCAAAGGACCATTTCGTCGACGTCGTTAGAGACGTGGCACACCTTTGTCATTTCGCTGTTGAAGGACGCCCGGAAACTAGCTTCGACGTCTGTGGTGGTAAGTGATGCAGCAACGATCGTCTTCCCTCGGAAAATTCACAATACATATCTGTACTTCCGTTCCAGAGTCACAGGAATACCTGAAACGTGCGTAGCATGTCGTTTAGAATTGTGTATACTGACAATAAACATTTACCATAAGGATTTGAGTACTACGAGCTGCGATAGCTCGACCACTTGCTATAAGCTGAAATACATAGAAAAAAGCTAGTGTTATTTTAGGTTCATTGTCATGAAATATCAAAAGATTATTATTTAATAATGTTATGTTACAATGAAAGTTAATAAACAGTTTGGCAACTTGTAAGAGTGAACAAGAGTAGTACATAATAAAACAATAAAAAAAGAAGAAATGAAATATACAATGCACTCAATACAAGCCGACGAATCCATTGTCATCGCGAGGAAAAAACTTCTACTAGAAACTAAAACTTCAACATGGTTATCTGAATTACAAAACTACTGGTAACTTATTTTTCTGTCTGTCATTTGATTCGCAAAGTTCCTCGAAAGGGATTCTGAAACTTTCCAGGCAGAAATTTCGGTAGCTAGCAGGAATTAACACCGGCAGAGTACTGACCATGTACTGATGCCAGTACTGAAATTCGCAATCGAGCGGCACTGTCTTAATTAAGTTTTTTTGTGTAAAACAAAATATAAATAAAAATCAATTCAAAAATAAATGGAGGTAGTCATTTCTGAAATTCATTACAGTTTCGCAACCTCGAAAAAAAAGCTGATCAGCTTAGTCTTGAGGCAGTACTGACGGTCGGTACTGCTCTATTACAGCAGTCACTATTAGAGAGCCTTACCAGACAGTACTAGGTCAGTATGCTGCACTCCGGCAGTTACCGCTGGGCCAGTACCTCGACTGTTGTCAATTTCTACCTAGAATTGCATGTAGAGACAACATTTGGATGATACCACACCTTTCTGAGTTCTGTGGGTTCATAAATCACATTTCCTGATTAGTGGAGCAAATATTAGCTTGGACGAAATGTCAAAAGTAGCAAAAATTACTACAGCTGCAGGAAAGCTGTGATGACCACTTTACAGATTATTTTCGTTACAACAGCACTGTAGCTACTCAGTTTTGTGGGTTTATAAATCACATTTCCTGATTAGTAGCGTAAATATCACTTTGGACGAAATGTCAAAAGTAGTAAAAACTACAACAGCTGCAAAAGAGCTGCGATGAATACTTTACAGATTATTTTCGTTGTAACAACACTGCAACTACTTGTAACTCCTTTAAAAATTACACAAAACTACGGGTAAAAAACACAAGAGTGGCTAATTCGAGCATAAAAAATTGTAGATATCAGTCAACTAGATAAGAACAAATAAATCTTCAGCACATGCCAATGAACAAAATCGTATACTATTTTAATACCATTAGTATTTATGTTACGCAATATTTCGATATGAGTTTTCTTGCTTTAAAGAAAAATGGTTAGAGACTTAAAAGTCTGTCGCAATGTAGAAAAAATATGTTGGGTTAATTAATTTTTTTCAGAAAATACTAACCGTACTCCATGACTGAAATTCAGTTTCATGATGAAAGTATGTCTAAAACATCCAGAAATCAAATTCTTTGGGCTATGTCGATAATAAAATCAAACGGATTTGATATTGATGGATACAGGTAAATCATTCGGCGGTATATTTGTATCAGTGATATATTTAAAAACTGTTTCCAACTTTTGAAATGCTATCCATGAAAACAGCGTAGGGGTGGAATTTTTCACGATTCATACGTCATTTTCATATCAGAAAGTGGGTAATATTTTGACTTCGTTAACAACTGCAATTCAAGTACACGCGACCACAATCATCTCTATAAAGCAGCGGCTTGAAACACACAATTACCAGCGACAAAAACCCGTGACATGCGTTCAACATGAGCAATTGAGTAGCACATCAATTTTCAGCTTCCGCAGTTTCTCGCGTACTTTACATGCATAATTCATACAATTATAGACATCCCCTTCCGTGTATTTATTGTAAAAACTTTCTGAGTAATTGTTCAGATAAATACTATAATGCCTCGACTAAATTGATGTACAAACTTTCGTACGTATTTCAGAAATAGATGATGCACGTTATTACGTGCTGCATTCTGGTCTTATATATATAAAGGAAATAACTGTAATATGATGGTTCACGTCAATTCATTTACAATTATTCTATTTTAAATGTACCAACACAGATTTGTCAATCCCAAAAATAACTTTTTTAGTGTTTTGGATATATACAATGTATGAATGAACTGGTTATTCCCATGAATCCAGAATATGTGATTTGCAGCCGATTTTAATGGGCATTAATATATAATTAACATTTTAATTATGTAGATTTAAATTCATCTATTATACCACATGATTGATACCAATATATTCCCAATATATTGTGGAACAAATAGAATTTATAAATAATTAAATATTTGAAACACATCTTTGACGAGCAAATCACCATCTTTTTGTGATGCATATTTTTAATTTTTCTGGCAAATTTTTTTATTAGAAAATTTTGTCTAATGACAGAACCTTGTCTGATTAATCAGAAATAATGCAAATTTTAACGAAACAATTTTTTACGATGGTAAAGCTGGAAAGGTTTGATTATTTTAAGATTTTTCGAACAAAAATCAGGCCCAACCTGGAAAGATTCGATACGCCGGGAGTTGAACCCGGGACCTTCCGATTGACGGTCGAAAGAAAGCATTTGACAAAAAATTGTGCATTTTTCTAGTAAAATTTGAATTTTTGTTTGGTCGAACAGACGAGTTATACTCGTCCGACTGAAGAATCATATTTGCTTCAAGAAAAACAATTTGCTAAAAAGAAAAAAAATTTGCTAGAAAAATTAGAAGTATGTATCACAAAACATCGTGACTTGCTAGTCAGAGACATCCATCAAATATTTAGTTATGATTTAATTATGAACATACAACTATATTTATTAGATTAGAGTTTATAAAAAAGATTTGATTATTAATCGCCTATTAAATATAAACAAAAAAAGTGAAGAAATTCGCTGATTACGAATCCAATGTTATTTTCTTAAAATTCAAAGTGGGTCATGCAATACGGCACCCAAAATGTCATAAAATTGACATTTTCGCCTTCTTTGGTCTGCCATTTTGAATCCGCTGTGTGGAATTTTCAAATTTCAAGTGCAGATTCGCAATCATTAACTTCAAACACCCCTGCATAACAAATCTAAAATAAATCGCATATACAAAAAAAGGTGTGCATGCAAGGGATACATGAGTTTTATACCTGATTTAAAAATCATTTTGTACTCAAACGTCGGTTTTGTACTCAAACGAAAATGTCATTTAATAAATATCATAGGTGCCATTAGAAAATTATTCTAATTGTTTCACTCATAATGTTTATATTATCTTTTATTCTTGATTTCAGAATATTCAAACTTTGGCTAGTATATTCGGTAAATGTAGGCCGCATGTTTATTTTGAATAAATATAAACAAAGGCTTAATATACATATGCTAAATAGAACCATATTTACTTTGAGCATCAAAGCTGTATGTAAAGCATATAATATTATAGATTCATCATTAAGTTCCTAATCACTAATGAACGTCCTTAACGAAGTTGGATTTTTGTCCATCTGCATGCAAATGATTTCTCTAAAATTCAATTTTCGTGAAATCAATATCATATCAAATTACTTTCTGTTAGAGCATATTAGGTTTGATTAATCCATCAGTAATATAATATGATTGGCGGAAATGAGAGGCAAAATAAATGAGAACCAGACTTCAAATAAGCATAATTGATCTTTCGTGCTTTGAATTGGAAATTTCGCGTTTAGCGATTGAACTTTATATTTTTGAATTTATGAACCGTTTTAATATCGGAGTTATGAGAATTCGGAACTTTTTACGTGGCAATTCCGGACAGAAAGTGTAATGGATTTTTTTCATCACTAAATGTCCGAATACCGAGCCTAACTTATTCAGGAAAGCTGCAGAATGCAACGACGTTTTATATTTTATCGTAAAATGTATTAAAATTTTTCAGAATAAAAAAAATTCAATTCATTTAGATTTTCATTTCGTCAATTTAGAGATCGTTATGAAAAGGCATACTTTATAATTTGTGTTTGTGTTATTTATTGCGGAAAAGATAGGTTGTATCAATGGTGTGTAATACATTTATTATTCCATTTTTATTGCACGCTGAAATGGTCGCATATTGTCGCCATTCCGAAAATATTTAATATGAATGCAAAAATATGAGGAATGTGTGTAATAAAAGCGTTCTAAAATACAATATATCAACCTATATCATTCTTCGCTATAACGATGATATAATAGTACTTTGAAAATATTAAAACGTATTAAATATTAATTGTGCGCAGGTGTTTCAGTTATGATTCTAAATGTTGATATTACTCTTCTTGGATATGTATTTATAAAAATAACTATTACTTTCTGGGAAATTTATATTCGAACCCTTTTATTGTACAACCGTAGTTAACGTAAGAGATTTTCAATATATAATAAACATTTTAATCGATAATAGGAGAATACGATTTTAACCCTTTTGATCCCGAAGTCAAGAATTTGGATACAACTTTCAACGCTGTATCTTTTGTTTTAAACGGTGTTAGAAAAAATTGAAATTAGTCAATATCGATAGTTTTGGACCTCCTCTTTAAGCTGAGGCTGAACAAAAAGGAGCGATTAGTAGGTTTTGCAATGGTCAGCATTGCCCTTTCCAACGCCAAAAAAGCGATTCTTTCGAAGAAACATAACAAAAATCAGTATTTTCTTCAACAAAATGATTATAACATTTTTCTTTTAAGTCGCCGGCTAATTCTGACTACGGCATTTGAAACAGGAGGACAAAATGTATGGATTTTGACTTATTGCAATGTTTTCTAACGACGTTTGGAATATAAATTACAGCTTTGAATGTTCTTTCCGAATTCCGGACTTTTGTGTTAGTGTAGAATTACGTTTATAAAGCAATAAAGAATGACCTTATATTGTTTCTGCATGTCTATCAATGTTAATTATCAAAATTTCGTATAAATTAGTGTAAATTACAAGTAATTGAATCCATTTATTAATGAATTTCATATTGACTTATAAGTTACAAGGCAAGTTCGAGAATGTATGAAGTGAGTATACATTTATCAATGCTCTTCAACTACGACTTTTCCCAATCTAATGCTGAAAGCAGTCACGTGTTTCCGAGAGCTGTCTTCTACGTCTTGATGCCTCAAAGTTCAACTTGAAAGTCGACGATAAAAGGCGCCCTCAAACCTTAGTGTATTCATATACCGTGGCTGCCTTACTACTTCCATTTCCGCAATATAATATTTAAGTATAGGCGAACATTGATATTAATATACACAGGTATCTTACTAGTAATACCTAAGAAAGTTTCATTATCAAGAAGAAAATAAAATACATTTCAGCGAAATTCTATTCCAATAAATTTATAAAAAAAAATATAGTATTACATCGGCTTTGCTTTTATATTTTTTATATTTAATCATGAGATCTAAATATGGGGGAAAATTATGCTTGTTAATTAATCTTTTCCTTTTATTAGCAAAATGTTAGTATTCAGATATGAAAGTTTCAGTCTCGGGGACTTCAAACAGGAATTTTAAAATGATTTCATGAAAACACATTACAATAAAAAAGGTGTTAAATACATGTTTTTCGAAATAATTGTATATAGTTTTTCGAGTTTAGTTTTTTTGAAAAATTGAACTAGAGATTCTGAAAATTCTGTTAATTTTATGTCAGATATGCCTGCTTGAATAATTTTTATGACCTGTCTTTACAGAAAATATCGACAGTTGAAAACTAGTGAAAAAAGTACATTCAGGACATAACGAGTTAAATGCACACTCTCTTTGATATATCGTACTAATCAATTGATAGGTATCAAAAATTGTATACTTGAATTAACTCATAATCAAAACTGGATGTAAAATATGAAGTGCATTTCCATTGCCGTCAAACTTCGTTTGAAACAGGGTAAATGTAACTTAATATAGCCAGTGTACTGTATATTGCTATTAACAACTAAAATGGAATGGGTCATTTTAAACTCTACAGGTCCTAAATTTTAAATGTCATCCCATGTTTTTCTTTTCAGTTAAGAACAAGAAGGCAACCAAAATTTCGAAATATTGACCGCAATGAGTTTTTAATAGTAAACATCCTCTATATGTAATGTTCAGCATAAATTATTATCGAACAAAAGAATATATAGCGACACTTGCTAACAGAAATCGAATAAATGTTGACTAACCTAAATCATATGTTGGATATTTCAGTGCTGAAAAATATTACTGTAAAAATCATTTTAGTTAGTCTTTCAAACATGAAGATCAATGCAATTGTTATATTGAACCTTAAAAATTGTAGAAAATTATATTTTAACCAGTCACAACTTTAAAACTTCATATAAGAAAATCAGAGATATCCCTACGAAATGTGTACTTCTGCTCTAATTCGGCGCCAGTCAAGTTGTTACACAGATTAGGTATCAAGATCTTAACTTTATACTTCTGAGACTAATTAATTTGACTCCTCAGAAATCTTATTTCTATAGACAAATAATCTACGATGTTGAATTTAGTAATTAAGAAGTCAATTAATACTCGAAAATTCCGAACGAAATAATATCAAACTGGATATCTGCACAAGATCATTGCTCGAGGCGCCCAATTTTTTTTTAAAACAACCAGCATCCTAAATTCACCACTTTGTTCGGAGAATACTGTAAGTTACTGTAGCTCAAAATCATACTTAGAAGTGCACGACAATGTTTATTGTACATAAAATGCCTTATTTTTTACTGATTTTTAAGACTATTTCCAATTGATTAAGTCTTGCTTTTAACGGTCCTGTAACTGTCGTTAGCAACTTATTTGAATAAAATGATGAATGGGAATTTATGACAAAAATTGTTAGGTACTTTTGCATTTTGTTATTAATCCTGAAACTTTTTCCATCACTGAGACAAAAATATATGTGAGTTTGTTTAAACTAAACAACGCAGCTTTTGGAATACGAAACTTTAAATTAATTCTGTATAAATGATTTATCAAAATTTTTTAAAATAACGTAAAATGTGGTGTAAATTTCTGACAATGTCATCAATATCCCGTTTGCAGCATCCGATGAGACCCCGCAAATACCAACTTACGTAGCCATTATTTCCAAATGCGATTTCCGCGTTCGAGAGTTGAGAGAAATTTCGAACAGGGAAAATGGAAAATGTGTTGCGCAGTATAGCGAATGAGCTTTCGAAAAAGAACAGGGGATGTGTTTATGTAAATATATATCCTTTGTAAATGGTCCTCGTAATTGCAGTATTTTTCCATCTAACATATATTATTTTCATGTTATAAATCACCAAGAAAGAATGGAATTTTGGACAATCATTTAAGAGCAATCTACTTTTCACATTATTTGTGGCAGACAATAGTTGTGAAAAACGAGTTTCAAATTTATTTTAATTTACAAGGAAAAACGTTTACAATTTCACATATATTGTAGTTTATCTTTTTACTTCAAACTGTATTTTAAAGAATGTTACTTCTGTCAATTGTCTTCTCGCCACCTTCGATCGGTACATTACGTGCACGGAAAAAAATTTTCGGGTCATATCAACAAAACTTTGTTTGCTGAAAAATATATCGCTATTTCATCAAATTAATTTGCAATTACTATAAACTATTATTCAACCATTATTTAAATTTGATCTTTTAAACAAAATTATGGTGGAAATTGATCCATGTTTCAACAAATTTTACTGAAACAGAATGGACCGAAAAGTGATCAAAATAAAATGGCTTTCTGAAACATTTCAAGATCAGCAATTTGTCATAAATTATTTGAAACTATATCCGAATTGGATTAAATTAACATTTCCTTTTGAATATATATTTGACCTTCTTTTAAAATGCGTTGCACGTTTTTATGAATCAGTTTGATTGCAAATCAAATTAAGGTACATCCCAATCATTTACATTTATGTCTACAAAAAATCTCATTGTGATGCTATTTAAATAAATTATCTCTGCTAGGATTCTCTTTCCTAGTTTTATTAAAATCCGAACTAATTCGAAGAATCTGAAATTATGTGCAATTAGTCAACATTTATTGCAAATTTTTTGATATAAATAAATAAATACTGAAAAACAACACCTTTTTCAAGAAAAAATTATTACTAGGGAAAGTATTTAATGTATTTTTGCAAGCTGTGGTATGTTAGGGTTTTCAGGGTGTCAGATTACGAACTCGGCCCCAGATTTTAAAAATTCAAGATGGCGGGTCTAATATGGCGGACCAAATTAAGAAAAAGTTACTTGATCAAGCTGAAACTTGGTATTTTGAAAATCTGAGTCTGGATTCGTGATCAGTGACCCCGGAAATGTTGTACCGAAAAGATATGTTTGATCTAATTTTGATCTTATTTCCTTTCACTATACATACATTGCAGATCGTAAAATATTTCAAAAAAATACTTTTATTTTTATCATGCTTCGGTTTCGGCGAAGTATCTACTCTGGAATAACTTTATTTTACTCAGGACTCAAATAATATCCAGTGGTTGGTCTGTTTTCTTCAATTTTGTTGCAACGACACGACTGATAATAGTTTAAAATTTTTAGTTTTTAGATTACAAATCTGATAATTGTAACGAGCCGTTTACCTCGACCGCGTGGAAGAGAAAGAGCGGCGGAGAGAAAGAGGGCCATTACAATTTATATCGACACGCGTAATCAAGAAATTGCAAAGGACGAGATGCGCGCTTTTCCCGGCCGGTCGGCCATTTTGGATCTCAAGCCGACGTGGGATCCGAGCGCGCATCAAGGGACATGCGCGCGCAATGACAAGGCGCTGGCGCTGTTGCGCCTTTACATGCGCAGAAGAAGGGCAACGGCGCCCTGGCCGCGCATAATCAGAGTGGGAAACAAACGGGCCGAGTTCCAAGCTTGGAGCGCATGTGTCGCCGCAATGGGGCGCATGCGCTCCAAATTCAAATGAGGGGCGGGCTGTCAAACTAAGTCCAGCAAATGACATTTAAATGTTTGACAGTTCCCGTCCCGAATCTTAGGAACAGAGGAACTCGGCGACATGACTGGACATAGGGATACTTACCGAGGTATTATAAGACCTGGTAAGTATCCCTCAAACTCTCTTATATTGGACACTCTCTTCTACATTGGACTCTTCTCTTGGACTCCTGGGGACGACTCGCTGCCTCAACTCCGGAGACCCTGGCTGCTCCGAAACCAAAGGTGGGCCCACACTTCAACAGCCAGCACCAAAAGTCAATAAGTCATGGAGGCAGCGAGGACCAATTTCTGACAATATCACCAGAATTGAGGACGGCACTCCGTTCGTCCCACAAAATACAAGGCTGCTGGTCCTCTGCCTCGTAGTCGCGAGGGAGTTTGACACCCATCCAGGGTTCACCAGATGACAGCAGCCTAATTCATAATCACCAGACGGATGGAGGACCCAAACAAGAGGAACGACGCCAAGAAGAAAGAAGACGAAAAAGTAAGCCTCTTTCTCTTTCGTCCGTGTATTAAATTTCAATGAATTATGTATAAATTATTATTGTGAAACGCCCTAATTTATTTATGTGTAATATGTATATATGTATGTGTGTCTGTATGAGATGAATGTGTGCTCGTGTTAAATTATTCATTTATCCGCGTTAATTTATTCCGTCGTTGACGAAATTAATGACAATTTTTATAATAGTTGACTCTACAGACTTACCAACGACTCGATAGCATTCTTATTCTTTCTGACTCTTATTTATTATATTTGCAAAATGACTCCGAGAACGTTTTGTATGTGTGTAGTATTATTTTAACGACGAGTTCAATTGTATAAAATTCAAAGTTTTAATATATTTTAATTGAACAATGACAAATAATCATGACTTAATTTATTTCAGCACCTCACGATTCCAATCTATGATTTTAATTTATTTATAATGCTTGAATATAATTGACTTTATTTTATTTATATGTTTGGACGATTCAGAAAGATTTTAATTAATAGACTCCGAATCGTTTCATAATTAAATGACAAAATTCAGAATGTCATATTCAATATGGCAGACCAAAACGCAAAAATAAGCTTTTCTTGTAATTAAAAGACATACTCGGAAATTTTACAATTTTACATGGCAAAATCTGCTGCTCAAATAACATTTAAAATTGTGGCTCCAACGTGGCAAATTAAATTAAGAAAACCATTCATGTTAATTAAACTTGGCACGAGTGCAATAATATTACAAATAATACGTTAATTGCCAAGGGCAAAAGTGTAAGATTGATTATAATTAATGTAAGATAATAATTTTCAAACTACATTGCTGCTGTATATTATTATCTCGTAAAACTTAAATATTCAATTAAATAACATTAAGGATATTTAATGCTTGATCCAGTGTCACTTATTTCTTTTGCTTGCAGATTTTTTACTCGGCGGTTTCTTCACATTCAATTTCTCCACGATTTTTCTTCTTTTATGTTTTTTGGCTGAGTTTGATTGTCCATCTACATATCATTATATTAGTTTGGGACAAAATTTAAAGATTTGTGAAAACAAATAAGCAGATCTAAATCTAAATATAATATCTATAAACTTATAATATATATAAAATTTGTAAAATGTTGAACATTTGTTGATCAAATTTTACTTTATTTCGAGATTTTCAATCGTTTGTTGCTGCTTAGACATACCTTCAAGGTAAACGAAACTTAGTAAGCAGTATAGTAAATTGCATTTTATGCCAGTTCAAATTGACTCACTTCGTCAACTTCTATTTCACACTACGATAACAATGAAAGTTCACGTTAGTTATTCCTTCAGCGCACACATGTACAAAATTCGATAAATTAAAAATAATACAAAAAAATGTAATGATTCTTTGTTTAAACATATATAACTTTGTTAATTCAACATTTAAAAAATGTTGACACGCACCACTGGGAAGATCTTGCACAATAAGAAATAATTAGTAATAAATTTGTCTCGTGTGGTTTAAATGCTAGAATATTATGTCAAACTTCATAATAAAAAGGATGACACAATACTCTGAGGGAATCCACTACAAATCTTATAATCTATTTAATTTTCATCATATGAAATGAGTATTGATCACGTTAAAATAAATCTTGTTTAGAATTTTAAAATGTGTGAGTTGCATTTTGCTGATAACTATCGTTTCTTGATTATTAACAAATTCTAACCTCAATAATACACATAGTACATGTAATTTTAGTAATAAATTGTCATCCATGCCAGACTCGACAAGAAATTAATAATGTTATGCCATTTGATGTTTTCAGTTTTTCACATGTTCATCATTCACTTCTAGGTTATTTTTCACCATTCGAAGACGAAAGTTTTACTCTCCTGTGGAAATGTGAAAATTAACTGCCTACAACTGCAAATGATTGATTGTCTTTAAACTGGAAAAAGGCTAACAGCACACTGGAATATCTGTTGTAAGCTGTAGATATTCATAATACAATTAGTGAGGAGGTAACATTCTCGAAAAATAATTTTCCCAAAGGAATTTGTCCCGAATATTAAAAATATAAAAGTCCTCAAAGAAAATGTTTCGAATAGTAAAACATCCTAAAGAAAAATGAATGACATTGTTTGAGAAAATAATTCATGCATATTAAATTTGAGCAATTGATTTATAACTGCAAATTAACACCTCGTTTTTGTAGAAGCGATAAAAATATAGACATATGTGCATTAATATTTAATATGTGAATTAAATTTAAAATGTCACGTTGAAGGTGTTGAAATTTCGGTTGAATGTTTTTTGTTGATTTACTACAAATAACTTCTAATACTAATGGTTTTAATAATATATTAACTTTTTACTGACTAAAATGGAAAAAAAACTCGAAAAAAATACGTACATACTTAGATATTTAATTATAAATTTGGCTTATTTTTTGCAATTTTCTTAAAATTCGGGAGTACATTTCATTGAGGAAAATTTCATTCAATTCCGAACATTTTAATGCGGGACTTTTATTTTTGGATATTTTACATTCTCAATCGTTATTATTCCGGGACTACTTTCGGAAAATTATTTTTCTGGAATTTTCCTCGTCCCCAACTATTATGTACTGAATTATTTACAGAATATTACTCACCCTTCGCTTTCGTGTTTACGCACGAATTATTGTTGAACAATACTTGACATGGAACAAATATGAGGTAAATAAAGACAATTTAAAGATAAAAATGTTGCGATAATACGTGAACCTCATATCGAATAACAAGGAGTGTTTCTTGTTGATATTCTTACAAAGAACAAAAAGTGCACTTTAGCTCTTGACGCAGCCACTTATATTTTCTTGCACGAGTGAAATCGAAGTGTGTCCTAAAGAGTTTTCTCACCCACGAAGTCCCTTGCTACATCGTCCCCGTAAGAATATAGCACTCCCTCTATGAGGAATTAGTTTCTTTCTGAAAACGAACGACTTTCAACTCCAATTCCATTCAATTCTAGAAGTGGTACCTGTTGATGAAATATCGTGGTATCTGCCAGTAGACGAAGCGGATTTTTCAACCGAGACTTGTTGGAGGCTCCTTATTGCTATTTAACAAAATTGCTTGAAAGCTCGTGTTGCAGATGCACACCGCTGCGCAAATAATTTCACGGCGGTACCTGGTCTCGTCTTTCACTTAGGTTCGTGCAATACGCGTGCGTTAGTGAAGTATAATAAGTCGATCGATGCACAACTCATTATAATAGCTGCACCAAGTACCAGCATTACGGATCCACCATGCCATTCGCAGTCTAGTATGATCGAAGTAATGCAAAGGGCCACGACAAAAACATCATGTTTCTGGATGTATAAATAGTCGTCTCCCAATCTTTCATTTAATTTTTATTCACCCTAACTTCCCGACTGTTTCGTTGCTCATTTCGGAAAAATATTAAAAATGTTTGCATAGTCCCTTTGGCATTTGCTTCTTATTTAGTATTTCTAAAAGAAACGTTTGCTCGATTTGTTGGAATTGGAAATAAACAGGAAATTATGTACTTTATAACATTTGTTCAAAAATATGGAATAGATGTTCCTAATGACTTGTTTTATTGAGTTACGAAGGCTCGATTTATTTGTACTAGCAGACAAGTAGCATTGCAAATGGGTTCATTAGTTAGAATCAATATAGTTCTGTTTTACTTGTATATTATTGTTTACTAATGATGACGGATACTGGATGATCTGCAACATATTTTTTGTTGTTCTCTTGAAATGATGTACTTTGACACATGTTATTTTAACAGTTTACGTGTTATTGAAATGTTTACGATTTGGTCGACTATTATTTAACCCTTATCAGTTTACTAATATTTAGACTATTAGTACCGTGGATGGCAGTCAGTAGGGAAACTGTTATTTTCTGAACAATATAAAAGACGAAGGTTAACCTTGAATAGCTGTCAATCGACAGGTACCAAGCACTTCGTACTAGTTAGTACAGAAGGAGGAAGGTAATTTACTTTTAGCAGCTTGAATGTAAACTATCCCCAGACATCGGTATTTATTAGCTGACGATTTGCAGTTTTGTGTCGCACACATGACGAAATCCTAATGCGCACACTTGTGTGTACTAATTTAAAAACGATGGCTATCTATATTGTTACTAAATTATTTAATCCAAATATTGCAGAGCAGTACATATCTTCAAAATAATTTCCAGATATGCCAAGTATGCGTAATGCTAAAAGCTACGTATTCTCTTGAACTGATGATTCTGAAAGTGTTTGTTAATGAAGGAAGGTAACCCTGGGTAGGAAATGAGTCCAGTTTTTGGCCAGTTTCTATCCAGTTTCGTTATTTCCCGTGTTAAAGGGAAACTGAGCAATGTAACAGAAAACTGATTTTTACCAGGGAACTAATGTTAGGTAAAGTTGTTTGACACTATTAACCATAGTCAATAACGAGTATCCAGGTCATCTATCATGATCAATCTGATTTCCCCATATTTATCAATACTAACGTTAAGTTATTCGCCAAAAAGTTTCATGCAAATATGAATTTTGACACGCTAAAACGACAGGTGACTTTTACAAATTATACACATTCTTCAATTACATTCCAGAGTAGTCGTTTAAATAAATTATCTAAGGATCCACCTTCCTTCGTCTATGCAATTACCTTTCCACATTACGAAATACCCTCGGGAATTCCTCGATATAAATCAGTATATATCAAGCTTAATCGAATCATCCCATCCTCCCTACCTCTCCGATATGCCAATGTGAAAAATGGTAACGAATCCTTTGCCCATTACTGGTTCTAACAGAGGAGATCTGTGCATGCTTAATGTATACCGGTACAATCCTTTCAACTTGCACGCTACGACTAAGGAGAGATTCCACAGGGCAAATTGTTTTATTTGCCTGTATATCATTTTAGCTTTGAGCCGAACAATGGACGATTGAAAGAAACCGACGACGATTTCATTAAATTAGTCCCTCTCGTAGACCCGGAAATGCAATTAAATACTGATTCGCTATGAGATTCACGAAGCTTCTGCATATTTCTTCAAAGTGGAAGGGAGCTAAGAGAATACAACAACGACCTTAATTTTTGTAATTTGATTAGTAGCTGCTAATATGAAAGTTCCAAGTTTTCCTATATGCACAAAGAGGCGTAATTAGTTATCTGTTGCAGAACACCAATTTTGTAAAATATAACTCGCTAGAGTGAATGCATACTCAGTGAAGGCGGTTAAACTTATTATAACTTCCAAAATGAAATTTAGGTAACATCTAATTCAATTCTATTTCCTAATCTCGGTTTTAAAAGTTAAATGTGTACTGTAATAATAGGTGCTATAAAATTGCAATATTGAAATGTAATATTCGTTTCCTAATATGAAGATCAATATAGAGAACTGCAATGCTGTTACTCTCCGCAATAATACACCATAGTTGAAATTATACTAAGAATATAGCAGGATAAGGTACAGTCATCGTTTGTAGTTAATTTTACTCTCTAAATAGTAACAAAAAAGACACAAACTTTAACCACATTCAATTTTTAAGAGTATTGGTCTCGGAAATGAAAATGTTTTTGAAGTTCACTCTACAATTGCGAATAATATTCAAGACTCGAAAAGTACAATTTCACCCTTAAAATTATACCTTGGTGTAGTGGGAATTATCGAGCGCCACTCGAGAACCCTGTTCGCTCCAGGTGTGACCACCTCGTAATAAATACGGCTCCATCAAAGGCGATTTTTCAAGCTTTAGCTGCAAATATATATGTATATCCTAGCGGGATTCGAATATCGGAATAAAACCGAAACGCCGCGGCTCGCGTAGATGCAATTTCTCTTTTGGGGATTAGTAACTGTCGAGCAAACCGGAGAAGGATTATATCCAAGACGACGCTCGGACTTTTTCCTTCTCCTTCTCTCTATAGTGACATTCGTATCCGAAAGGATTGATGGAAAAGGCCAGGATGCAACAGGGAGCTGCACTGGATGGGGGGACCACGACAGAAATTCCAGAGTGACCCTGATCGATACCCTCCAACATGAATGAAGGCGACTAGAAGAAACATTTGTTTCTCCGGAGGCGATTTATTTCTGGTTGGAAAAGAGCATTTATTTCGAGCACTTGACACAAGACATCGGCGAGCTTTCCGCTACGCGATAAAACCGTACTTATTTGAGAGCCCGGCGTGCATTAAGGGAAACCCCGACTCGAGTGCCGATTCTCCACGAATGTCTGCTATCTCCTAAGTCATGCTCTCCCAAGTTTCCTCGGAATTTCCCGATTTATTTATGATGGATCTCAACATGCCGCTCTATCTGTAAAGGATGTGAAGCGCTCTGCATTAATGGGACGGGTTGATGAAATGCAGTTGGGTTTTGGTTAAGACGTTTTAATGGTTGGATATACCGAAGGCAAATCTGAAACTTTAGGATTCCGACGAATATTCACTCCAGTTACGAGTTAATAACGCACGTACGCTTATGGAGGATTATTTTAATTTTTATGAATATAAAAAACCGTTTTAACGTCATTTCATTATAAATAGTGACATAATTTCTGTTTCGAAATGAAGGAATATTTGCGACATTTATATTAATTTACTAGGACTATCAAACCACGTAATTTTAGTGATTATGACATGGATTTTTAAACAGAATATAGGTTTTGAAATATCCAAGATTAAAGAGAAGCATCCATTTATACCTATGGTAGAAACATTTGTAGCAACTGCATTCAAAATAGAAATTAATCATTTAACTCATTTAGCTTTAAACGATAATATAATTATAGCTGAGTATTAATCGTTTTTAGAGTAGAGATGTGCATCAACAGATTCTCACTGTATATCACCCAACTAGGAAGTTATTCGATCAGTTCCTGATGTTAGGCAGCTTCATATTATAATTCTGCTTTACGGCTTTGACTACTGAAACTAGAGTGGCGATGGCTAGCAGGTGACTGAAATTCGTTTGGAGTTAGCCTAGTGCAAAGTTTACCTGCAAATGTTTGCGATATTCCTTTTGCTCCACTCTGAAATTCCACTCTACTTCTTTAACTACTAAAATTATAATGGCTATTAGGTAGACATGGAACTGTACAGGAGCTAGAAAGGTAGAGATTAATCTTAAATGGGAGATTAAAGTTATACATCTAGAACTGCACTACCGTTGACAACTTAACAATAATAAAAACGTGAGAAGAATAATTTATGTAACTGGACAACAAATAATTAATACACCACTGCTCGAAGCAGAATTGACATTGTCCTGTTTGCCATGTCAGCGCCATGCTTAGGCTGCTTATTATCACTGTAGCTCCAGGATAGTGCTGCCTGCGCCAGACTACTGCTAGGCAAATTCAATCTGCTTCATGTCTAATGTCAAAGTTAGTATAGCATTTACACGGAAAAAACAGTTTGTTAGACAAACTTTACAAGAAAAGTGGTCACACCAACTAAAAAAAGTAGTAAATATTGCGCCACCTACTTTATTTGGTTGACATTACTATTTCAGGTTAGTTACCACTGTGACTACTTTTTCTTGTAAGGCTAACTACTTTTCTTAGCAAGAACGTCTACATTTAACTTGGAGCTACTAACTTTTATTCTTACAAATTTGAAATATTATATCACCTACGTTTAATTTTTATTTAAAACTTCATTTAATGCGTTATTTGTACAACTCATGTGTAATTGACTCCATAGAAGTGAACAATAAGATCGGTTTAGAATTATTGAATATAATGTAGATTACGTGGATTGGAATAACTTTTAAGAATGTCAACATGATGAAGTTAACAATTCAAATTTTAGTCCCTGACTGTTGTGATTTTCAAACAATACTTGCAGTAAAAAATCAATATTTGCAATATGTTGGTATTGAATTGGAATTCAAATTACAAAACAGCAATCTACATTGGAGTTCTAAACTGAATTTGGGTTGATTATTGTTTACTTTCCAAATGGAGTTTTAACTAGCATTCTTCTAAATAAAAGTAAAGTTTATTAGTGTTTAATCAAATCTAATTAATTTACAAAAAATTTATTTACAAGAAGTTATTTTGCTGGTTTTTGGAATGCATGAACGGTTCGAAATTTCGTCTCTGACTTTGACAGTTTAAACTTATCTAATTTTCCTTGTCAAATATAAGCACAGCGGTGGTACATTATGATTTATTATGATTTATTATGATTTACATATCCTTCAATTTTTTTAATTCGAAAGGTACATCGAAAAGTGTTTCGATGTTATGAATAATAGTAATCTGAAGTAAATAAAATAGTGAGGCACGAGGTTTACTAGTTTGGGTATTTGATGTAACAATTTGAAATTATTAGCAGTGACAAAAATTTGTTGGTTGAGATTACTTCTTTGTTAGATTCACTACTTTTGCGCTTACTATCTTCAGCTTGTTAGAGTAACTAACCATTTTCTCCGTGTGCCTGAGCAAAAGACTGATTCGTTGTTTGAAGCTAGCATGCCTGCCATTGTAGCTCCAGAAATGATAAAGGTCATAAAATATCTACCAGAGAACTTTTCGGATATTAAAAACCGATCTAGTCCTTGAGCTCCTGACTTGAGTATAATAGTGTATGACTAATCCAATAATTTGTATTATAATTTATGACAATAAATCTTGTAATTTTTAATTAATATAAAGAGGGTTCTGTAATATTTCATATAAGTGTTATTTAACTAACATATATTGTGCAGATGTTTTCATTTAAACGATCTAAATATAATAAAACAGTTAAAAACAAAAAGAAAAACGCATCAAAAGTTGTAATCCTTGAATTCAACGTTCAAAATTTAAATATGCAATAACCGAGAAATATATTACATTCAATATTTGTAGGTTACTTTTAAAGATATAATACTAAATTCAAATTTTATATTTTTATAATTCTTATCATGATTAACATTATCCGCGCTATATATTATTATGTATCGTGCGAGGATGCGTTTGAGTAAAATAAATAAGTTCTATTGCAAAACACTGGCAGTATATCTATGCGCATTCAATTTATTGAAAAAATTCTGGATGTTATTGATCGAAGACTAGCTGTAATCCAAAGTATTCCCATCGGTTAAAATCTGCACTTTTTATAACGAGTCCCGTAAATACATGCCTATCTCTAAGCAGAAACAATACCAGTGACTTTACAGAAAATTCATACATACATATATATGTGTATGTATAAAAGCACCTATAATATCCGGGATGGCTTCGATGACGTATTGTTCATCACTCCGATGAGTCGATGTTTTTGCGAGCAAACCTCTCGTCTGTAATTCCGGTCGACGATTCAAGAACACATTGAAAATCTGAATAAGTTTTTACTTATGTTTTATTTTTGCCTTCGATATAAATATTTTGCATCTGCTACTCTGAAATAATAACGGGTTATAAGTATTTATATGACGTTTATTGCAGGACTACATTTTATGTTTGCAACACGATGTATGACATTAATATAGTTGCATTTTCTAAAAACATAAATGAATGAAGACTTGCCGTGAGACCATATTTCTGACTGGCCTTACCCCATTTTTACGAAATAAAAACTTACGAGACTATACAGTTGAAAGTATTTTTTTTTTATTTTTCAATTTCCACTACGTTTTCATCTTGAAGATTTCGTTATTAACGGTTTGAAAGTAAAGATAACGGAGTGTCGAATGCATATTTGTTAACCGAAAATGGATTAAAGTTGAGTGTTGTGAGTTTTAAAATGTTAGGAAGTTTTCGCCAAATTTGCATATGTACATGTCTATGTATTAATGCATCTGTTAGCACGTCCCTATTTCCATATCCTGAATTTTGATGGATACGCAAATTCTGGTTTATACCGGCAATTTTTGGACGTGCTAAATACGTAAAGCTTTTACGCGTGTCGTGAATTTCAACATGCCATTGTATTTAAAACCATCGTTAGACCGATATCTCTACAGTACCTTTTTTCAAAATGGATCTTTTCTGATGCGGTCCAGGATTTCAATGCTTAGTGACAAATTAATTTGTTTAAAATTAAATTGTGTAAAAATAAATACGCGATCACAGCAATTAGTGTTTTTTTTTATTTAGCGATAGGCGGCATAGTTTATCATTACAAAATAATAAGGCTATCATTGATAGCTACAGTGATTTTTAACCTGTCGGCTTTTTGACGTGTCGGCTTCTTGTCTGTCGGCTTCTTGTCTGTCGGCTTTTTGAATGTCGGTATTTTGACTGTTGGCTTTTTCATTTGTCGGTTTTTCGACCCATCGCACCCGATTTATGGTAAATTTGATGGTACCATATCACTGGAGAAGAAACGAATTTTATAAAGGAAACAATATTGTAAAATCTATGGGCAAATCTGCACATCTTATCGATAAAAGGTTGAAAATTTATTTGATTACAGCAAATTTGAAGTTGTATATCTAAAATTGAAAATTTCACAGTTAACATTCTCAATTTCAAATATTTTTGTGGTACATTAAGCTACATATATTATATGAAATATCCTGAAAACAAATTTTTGTGCATTAATATAATTTAGGTTTTTTAATATTTACCAATTACTGAGTTTGTTTTTTAGCGTTGTATATTATGAAATTACGGGTAAGGAAAATGAATGAATAACTATTAAAAATATCTAATTAAATATATAAAAATGTTATTTTTATACTCGAGGAACTTATTACTGAATTATAAGTTTTTGATACTTTTTATTTACTATAATGACAGTTAAGTTCTCAACGATAAAATGTATTTCTAAGCTGAGAAATTGTAGGCGCCGCTTTAATGAAACGTTGAACTGCAGTTACGTTACATAAAACTGCCTTAAGCGGATCGGACAGCAGCCGCCAACGACACGGATTTGTTTACGTATATTAGTTCACGTGGATGGATATATCGCTTCGAGCGATCGTTGGGTGATTGGATTTAATACCAATCGACAAAATTGATTGAACAATTTTAATTATTCTTTCGTCATAATTCGTCCCTTACACAATGTGCCAAATATAGAAAAGAATCGAATTTTTTAATACCTCAGAGTTCCTATTTTAATATTGATTAAAAAACTTTCAACCCAAAAGTTATCAAATTTTGAGAAATACCATGTATGATAATTTTCATATCGTAAGAAACAGTTTAGTAGACAAAAAGTATCTAAAAAATTATTCATAATTGTTAAAGATCAGATCGAATAATCTTGCTTTTTCGCCGTAGTCGCCGAGCGATTCGCATACTCCATGGTTTTTAATTGATGAAAACATTTATTTGCTTGATTAAAAATAAAAATGAATTTAAATATTAGCAATGCTCACTGAATTACCACACTTTAAATTATGTAGTTATAATCTTGATATTTTAAGGCATACGATAATTATCATCCATTAAAATAAATAAAAGAGTTGAAAATAATGAATTACATTAATAAGTATTTTTAATTATTGAGAAACCAAACACAAATAAGTTTTATTTTTAAGGAGTTATATTTTTATAAATAATCTATTACTTTTGATAGGTTTAAAAAAAAAAGTCTTATTCCATATATGTGCAACGTAAACTTCTTCGTTATCAGCCATTTGACGTCACAACGTAGAACGCTCTATTGGATTAACGAGATTATCTGGAAAGTAATCAAGACGCAGTACTAATAAACGTTAAATACAGCGTGACATCAACGACAAACGGCGAGAAAAAATAATGGCCGTAACTACATTGCCTTTGAAGTTTCATTTTGTAATTATTTGACACATTATTTGCAATTATAGTTATTTCTAAAAGTAAACTTACAATTATTTTCTCCTGTTTATACGTCGTATGTTTTTTTTAACTTGTCACAGAATATTTTGTTTCTTTCTGAAACTTATAATATGTAACGTATTAAACAAGTACGTCTATTTTTTTACACTTTTTTAGTTCAATGACTTGAGTAAATAAGAAACAATTTAACTTCATAAGTGAAGTTCTTAATGAATAACATATAGCTAGATTGATTACTATTATTACTGCTAATAAACGTTAAAGAGTTAAAAATTACTAATTATATTATGAATATAATAAAAGATAATTAAATAAACCACTAAACATTTTTATATTTTCGAATCACTCATGAAAATCTCTGATTAATTTATCAAATAAATAGCTGCATCGAATTTGGCGAAGTATCAGCTTCTCTCGCATTTTTCTGATGCAGTAATATTAAAAATGAAATTGGTCTATATTTCTGTCATAAAGGAAGCAATTGAAGCGCACTGTCACACATTTTATTTTTGATCGTTTAATGGTTGCCAACAAAAAGTGAAATATATCTTTGTACATATATATGTTTTCAAATAACATTATTTTTTCTGACGATAAACGTAGTTTCATCATATATTTGTTTTCTATGTATAAAAATAAAGATTATTATTCTGATCACTCTGGTACTTCAAATTTTCAGAAATAGATATGAATAAAAGATTATTGGTACAGTCAATTAGGTATCACCCATTATCATAGGTATACCAACATGACTTAAAGTCTTCTCTGGCTACCCAAATATTTCGATTCACCTTCGTAATCCTGTATTTTACAAAGAGCTTCACGTTGAAACACTCAAGATACACATATTTATCTCTCATTCTTTTTCACATTCTTTTGTTCTTTTCTTCTCTCTCGATCTTTCTTTGTTCTCTACACTTTCTTCTATTTCTTTTTCAGGATTTACTATTTCTTTTTGTACGTAGCTTTTGTCTACTTCTTTCTTCGCTACACTGTTCGCCTTTGCTTCTTACTGATTTTTCGCTTCCTATCACTTTTACGATCCCTGCCTTCTAATACCTCTTGTACGTTTTCCATCGCTATTCTTTTCAGTATTATGACAATCCTCTCAACACTCAATCCATTTTCCCCATTTTCTACTTCACAATTCGTGTTATTTCGCTTGATCAGTATGTTTGGTGTGGGTTGTGTTGTTCGTCATCTTTCTTTCTTCTACTTTCCTTTAATTTCTTCTCTAAAATTTTTCGATTTTCTTAACTTTATTTTAATTTTGTCACTACTTAATATTTTTATTTTCTTAACAAAATATGAAAGTTTGACAACATCCTGCAATTTTGTCAGTAGTTCTTCATTGTTTTGTATTTTTACGTCGTCTATTTAACATGTCCACATTTTTTTCAAAATTTCATTTCTCTCTATTTTCTATGAACTTGTTTGACTAATTTCTTATTTATGTTGGTCTTTTCCTTAGACTTCTTAATCTTGCTGAATGCTGAAAAATTCTTTTGGCACAAATTGCCATCCATTTTCTCAATATGCCATTCTAAAATGTTACCATTTTAATTGAAAGTTTATGTTTCGATCCTGATTTTTCTCGTCTACTTTGCTAGTGCGATTTCTTTATTTCTTCTTTCGCATTGATTTTATATTTTCATTATCCATTGTAAGTACTTGTTGACATCCTTATTTTATCTCTTATCATATCCATTTTTAACAAAATTTTCTAAAATCGCATCATGTTAGTGCTTGAATTATAATATGACTTGGGATACTATAAGAAACTTATCTGACAGTTTGGAGAATTGCAAATGATTACGAAGAAAAAGAATCATTCCAAATTTAGAGATATACAATGGTCGTTGCATTATAGGTAAGACAGATCTAAATATTACTCCGGAGGCCCAATGCTGATCAAATACTATATTTTTCTGGTCTGACCAATAACAGACGTTTTCACTTAAGCCTTCTCCGAGAATTCTTGCGTAGAAAATATTTCGTAGTTAATTTTTCTAGTAGAATGTGTATTAAGCAATATAAGCAAAAAATGGGAATCTCACTTTCTGATGAAGTTGAGAAGATTGTGGAATTTAAAAATACTTAATGCTAATAGAATAGCGCTTCCATCTGGATATTACTTTACATTGTTTCATTTACATAAAATGAATCACTTAAACGGGGTTCTGTACGTGGGAGTATTATCGTTAAATCAATCCAGGCCATGTAAAATTTAAGATCGTATTAAATTTAAAAAAATGTTGTTTTACAATGACGAAAGAAAATTTTAATCCTTGTAGTTTATCTCCCTTCCGTGTTTCAAAATTGGGAAAATTGTTTTTGTCCATAAAGAAAGTTATAATGGCATCATAGGTAATTACATCAATTAACTTAACGATGTCGTAACCTGCCACGTAGAGTATTTCACGTTTTGTAGCATAAATGACTTCTTTTATGCCCTGTGCAATTGCAAACATAATGGCGACTCGTGTCTTGCTACTTAGGGCGAGTTGAAATTCGGCTCGCAAGCAGTGAAATAAAAAGAAACGGTGAACGCCCCTGTAATTACAGGCATTACGCATGCATTATTCATTGCGGCACGTTAGCCTTAATATGCAGACTTAGCGAGTTTCTATTTTATGCCCTTTTATATGTCTGGACCACAAAATGCTCATGCGAAGACGTCACTCGTTCGGAGTGGAAACTAACTGACCCGCAGTTTAGCGCGTTCTCGGAAGTTGAAATTAACGTTTCTTACCGCTCCTGGCGCAGTTTCGCCTCGTACCGTTTTCTATGGCTTGTTCGTACCTTTGTTTCCCGCCCTCATCCCGCCCTTTTTTCCCTCCACCTATCTCGTTTCTGCAATCGTGCAACGGACAGTACTCGGTAAAGTCGGAAAAAGTGCATCTAATAAGCCGTACTATTGCGAAGATTCGAGGAAGCGATGCGGTTTCCGTCCAGAAGAGAGACTATTTATTTTGAAAAAGTATTAACAAAACCCATTTAAATTCAAAAGAGACGAGGACGCTAGTTGCCTTTACCTGGCGAGGCTAAAAAACGACGAGGTTGCACGAATTTGCATATGAGTTTGCTGTCAAGATTTCCAGAAGTTTCTAAAATGAAAGAAGACAATTATGGTTTTTGTGTGAAAGGCTTTTACAGAAATCTCAATTTACGGACCATAGTTCATAATTTTTCTTCTTCAAATTTAAACACGACTTTTAATGAAATATTAGCGGACATAATACTTATCTATCCTAAAATTAAACGCGTAATATAATGAGAACAAAAATACAATAATTAATTTTCAAATTGAATTAATAGTATTAAAGGAGTAACCGATAGGATTGGTCCGATTTGACCCAAATGGAAACATGGTCCCATCTGGAATCCAGTCTGGTTAACCCGAATCTGGTCGGGTTGTAGCTGGAATCCAGTCGGGCTAGCCTGACCAATTTGAATTCCAAATTCAACTAAGGTAACCTGGTCGGGTTCTGACCAAACCCTCATCAGTATCTCAAATCCCACCGGGATTCAGTCGGGGAAGCCCGGTGGGATCTTGGACCTATCCACGGTAACTCGGAAGGATTCCTGGCAGGGCCGGGTTGACCTTGTTGACAATTATACTTGGGTATTGTTTATAGGCATCAGAAACTTCGATTTTAGCAGTTATTCCCGTCTAGTTGTTTTGTACTGCTTTTCATTAAATATTATAAGCTGTACACAAATAATAATTTTTATGATCAGCTAATGTGTCAAAAATCTTTTACAATATCTTTTAGAACGTGATTAAGAACTTTGAGCGTATATTCATTTACTGGAAACTGCCTTTCCAATATGTTTTTGGGTCATGCTTCATTGTGGGTTGATTTTCTTTGATTCTATCAATACTTTCAGATGATATAAGTAGTTTGGCGTTAAGAACAGAAGTCAGGACCAAAAATTGCGACTGTTCGAATTAGGTATTATTCCTGATAAAAAATAATTTAAGTTCAAATGACAATTCCAGAAAAACGGTGGCGATACTAAAAGAGAAAAGTTCGGTAAAATTTCCTATATAGATTAAGATAAACAAATCACATTAATGATAATATCCTAATTATGAATCAGAAAATAAAGAATCATAAAAAATATAATAAGGTAAAACATTTTTATCATGGACAATCCGAAATATCCCTACTTTATAGATTTTCAAAAGTTTGTAAGTAAACCTAAAGTATATTTCTCCATTTGTAGTACAAATGAGAAAAAGAGCAAAAATATGTAGAATTAAACTACAACTTTTTTCAAGAATACTCTTTCCCCTTGGGAATCTGAGCCGTAAATAAATGTGTATTCCGAGAACGTTTTTGTGAGCTTCGAGTACCGGAGTGGAAAAAGTATTTTGTGGACCTAGTCAAATTTAGCTTAAAAGGGTTTTGAATTGGATCGAGTTAGATCTGACGGCAGTCTGTGTACTCGCTATGGAATGCCTTTTACTAGAAAAAGTGAAAAATACAATGTATTTTAAAACATTTAATACTTTACGTAATCTAAATGAGATAAAAAGTTCGCAAAACTCGAGTTCTAGTAACAATGTTAGTGAATGAATACAAAAATCCAATAATCTGGTTTTAATCGGGGTTGATGGATTTACATTTGATACGCTGATGAAATATAAATTTATGAAATTATGTTGCTGATTTCATGCTACAGATATCGTTGAATTTTATCGTATACCACATAAAGAATTTCAGGAAGATATATATATAAAAAAAATACTACTAACATCTGATATCTATAAATTGAAAGAATTGAAGAGACAAAATGAGAAATGTTAAAGGTTAAATGAAATTTCAAATTCAAATGACCTGTATATTTCAATGACAAAATATGCGATAAAAAAATCATATAGAAATTCTGGAATTCTTGAATTCTTTTCTCTGATATATGCGAAGTCAACTTGTCTCGAGACAATTAAGAAAGTTCAACTTCCCTCCATTCGCCAAGTCGAAATGGCGATTTGAGATTTCTCACGTTTCTGGGACGCCGTGCAATCAAGATTCCTGCGGTTGCCTCTGGTCGTTATACATTGCACCACGTCTGAAAGAGGTCGAGAAATAAGTGCGCCAAGAAAGAACACGGAACTCCATCGCCTCGAGAAATAACATTTTTGCAGCGTGCCGTGCTGTCCGTCCCTTTGGATATTCGATTTTGTCCAGTCGCCTTTCTTCGGACTTCTTTCCAACGTCTGCAGGACACAATGGGCGAAAATTCAATTGCGATCTTCGAAAACCAGCGCAAACTTCTTTTACGATACTCGTGAGACTCGAAGGTAGGTTGTCGTGATTGAAATCTGTTTTCGCTTAATAGCAGACTCGAGTGATTATGTAACATTTGCACAAAAATAAGTCGGCGCAACCTCGAAACAAGTTTGAAAGCAGGAGAAAGTTGCGAACAAAACATAAAACTGCCTACAGAATGAAAATAAGTTTTAAAATGGCAAGTTTTTCTCGTAAATGATTGAAAAGTTTTGTCAGAAACAATTGCATGCCAGGTTTTTTGCAGTTGATGATCAGTTGGAATTGCATCCGTATTTCTTAACAAGTAAGGTTAGCAAACCTATTTTATCAATAGATTGATTAATTTCCAGTCGTATTAACTATTCTGTAATTTTTTACATGGTCATATATACCAGTGAACATATAAAACATCTAATGAACATCTAATGAACACGCTTTATTGTTCATCAGTATAACGTTTTAAGATTGATAAAAATGACTTTTCATTAATCAATGGACGCTAATGCATTTAATTAAATATGAAAATATAAACTCTAGTTTATACTAAACATTCGAAAACTACTCCGTATAAATATTTATAAGAAATACATAAATAAAACTAATTAGGCGTGCGTCGCACAACAGAATCAACTATCAGTAGTATCGTGACGCTTTAGTCAGACAAGTCCGAGAATTTCAAGTTTTCTTTAACATTTCTCTAAAATTACTAGCGGATTCTGTATTTTCTAATCATTCATGTAAGTGCTAAGGTTCTAGAATGTATTATGCATTTAATTTCATATTTTCTTTTAGAAAT
This sequence comes from Trichopria drosophilae, assembly GCA_030407085.1. NCBI lineage: Eukaryota > Metazoa > Arthropoda > Insecta > Hymenoptera > Diapriidae > Trichopria > Trichopria drosophilae. The sequence goes on from CM059582.1 coordinate 198,364,326, forward strand.
GAATGTAAGAATTATACATGAAATGTGTAAACATTTTAGAACAGGATTTAAAATTCTATCAATGTATTTTATTAACCCTACTTACATATATTTCTACATGAATATTGTTGATATTTTTTAATAATATGCATTTTCACATACGTATTAAATTTATCCTACAACAGTAAGTCCTCTAAAATACTACCTATCCTACACTACGTTGAATTAAGTTTTACGCAGCCTTACCGTTTAATATGATGAACTTATCAAATGTTTGTGTTAGGACGGAATGTCTTCTGAAGTAATTTTACTGTTTGTATTAGGTTAATGTTATGATAACTGTCTGTGATATTCAATTACAGCTTTCGCTAAAGTAATTAACAGCATGAATGGAAAGTTTCAGCGAAATTCTCTGATATATACATTTTTGCAAACGTTTATTCCACATTCAAAGTATGAAACTCGAAATTCAACACCGTTAATTCAATTATTCGCTATGTATTTTGAAATTTCGTATTCAAGGGATATAAAAATGACGGACTTTCGGTATGAAATATAAAATTAGAAATGCTCCTTTTATGTGTTACCATTACTAAGTCGACAGTATTATAAAAAGTTATTCATAATATTATGTTTGTAGTCATTCACTCTTTAGTTGATGAATATTATTATAAAATAAAGTTGTATATAATAAGGTATCAAATTTGTATTATATATCCCGTCCAGATATACGAAATTCAATAGTAAAAATACTCCCCTGGGTATTACTTTTATCATATGGCAAAAGAGGAAAATTAAACACTAGATAAAAAAAATCCACTGAATAATCAGGTCTGATCAAACGCGCCTTTTCAACTTATATGAACTACACTTCGTTTTAATCGATATTAACTAAAGCAAATAATGTACATTATGGTGTGTACCATTTTAGAAATATATGTTTATTTACACTAGTTCAAAGAGAATACAAAACATCTTAAATAAATAGAATAAATCTTAATGTTTGAAATTAACCCCTTAACTGATCATATCAATATCTTTGAAACGATTCAACCAATCGTCTTGAAATTTGTAATTGAAGGGTTTTTGAGGGTCGCTGAATTCAAATTTGAGGTCAAAATTTCAAAATTCAAAATGGCCGATCCAATATGGCGATCGAAAAAGCATAAAAGTTTTTCATTTTCCGTAATGTTGACTGCTGATAGGTTTTTGGAGTCGCTGACTACGAATCTGTCATCGGTTGCTCGAAATTCAAAATAGCTGACTTAATATAGTGTGATCAAATTTAAATACATTAAAATATTGTATATTGCCCAATCCGACGTCAAATTTGCTAAATTCAATATGGTAGATCCAAGATGGCAGACCGAATGTGGAAAATGAATTTTGACCTTATATTAGCGACCTCAATTTCATGTATTTCATAAAATACTTTTGCCATAGTTTTGCGCGTCTGCAGAATTGCATTAATAATCCAGTAGTGCACGAAGTTACTATTAGTGAACACTACTAGTGCTGATCATTTGTGCGCACTAGTAGTTTTTTTTTCGAGAGGAGTGGGGAAGTGCGCATATTTTTGTGCAGCTATGCCATTCTCTCTTTCTTCTGCTCAATGAAAAGATGAGGACGGAGGATATTTTAGACCCCAAAAACTCCCGAGTAACAAATTTCTGTTACATCAAGTAACTTTTTGCATTTTGGTCAAAATTCATTTGGTCAAAAGAATTTTTGTACAAAATTTCTTTTTCTATTGAAACCTGACAAAAACAATGCCGGATTTCTACTAAATGAGCTTAAAATAGTCCAAGATGATGAGGGAATTTCTTTTTCCAAAGTAGAATCACACTAATCCCTGAAATGTTATTATGAAGCAATATAAATACTAAAAAACTGATGAATGCTATCTGCAGTAATGTAAAGAAAAAGTGAAATATATAGGAAATATAACAACAAAATAACAATAATAAAACAAATGTAACAAATAGCCTTTGGCGAGTTAAAAAAGACAATTTGAAGAAACAAGCATTTAATGGAATCTTATTATAAGAGCAGTTGACCCTTCTTTAACGAATACTCCATTTTTTTAATATGCGGATGTTTCGGTTATCGAATAATTTCCATTCCGGCAGAATACAGATCCCTCCAAAGGAGAGAAAGGTGGGGAGTCGATAATTAATTCCCTTCAAATATTCGTTACCGGAAATTCAAATGCCTCATTTTGTCCCAACCGTATTCGATATCAGGGGTTTGACTGTAGCGTACTATTATCTGCCAGTTGTAACATAATCATCAGATGAAACATTTTCGTTATTACTATTTCAGAATTTCATGCAACTACTTAATATTAACTTTACTTTGGTAATGCTAAGAAAGAAACACCATTTAGGTAATGTACAATTCTGTACATGCTTCATCCATCTCTTTCAGATGTTGTTCAATAATCACAACCACAAGAAGAACTGCTAATAAGAACGGAGCGAGGTGAGATGAGAAGAATGAACGAAACTTAATTAAAAACCCTTCGCCTGTGTGAATTTAATGAGAACAAACCTATTGGGCATGCAGTCATGGTCAACGATTTCATGCGTCGTTTACCGTCCGGGTAATAACAATTAATTAATGAAATGACGCTTCGAAGCGAAAAACCTCGATATTACACGGGTTAATAAACACGCAAGGATGGCTAAAAAGACGATGGCCGCACCTTAATTAACGGTTTGCAGAAATTACTAATTTTCGGTTTACTCGGGACTGCGGTGTCCGGCACCCTTAAACAGCATGAATTTTTATTCCTAAACGATGCCTGGGAGCAAACGAGGCTGGTTACTCGGTGCATAATGCAAACGTACTCACGAACTTAGCCCCGTCGCGCTATCTCGCTTTGACCTTCTCGCGCGTGGTGGCACATTTCTTTATTAAGCGTCCCTCAGCGAAATCTGGATATTACACCCGGTTACGGTTATGCCTCGCAATTTCCACAACCTAATTTCTCCCACGGGGTCTCGTAAAGTAGAACGGCATTCGCTGCATGCGCGCGCGCGAGCATCCCGACGAATCGTTTCCTGAAATTTAAAAAGTTGCCCGACTCTCGCGCGAGGGCGTGAAAAATTGTCCCGAGTGCGCGGTTATTAATCATATTCCGAAGTTGCTCGAAATATCCATTACCCACGTACATCCAAACTACATTTGGATGCTTAACTAGGACCATTCATCAAGCTCATCGCCCACACTCCCGCTTCCGGCTTTCGCGCCATTGTTAATTACTTTCTTTTGGTGTATTCCTATCGTCGAAGTCCAGAGGCGCTACGGTGGAATGAAAAAAAAAATGGCAGAATCGCTGATTCGGCTGCAAGGTTTCCCGTCGTATTTATGTGCATGTTTTTTTTTCATTGTCATTGCATAAATATTATAAAATTCGTGGTTCGTATCTCGCTTACGCTGCAGTCTGTGAGAAATGTTTACGTTGAATCGCGTTTATTTTGTGATAAAATGCAAGCGAAATACGTAGAATCAATATATGTAGAGCTCTATGTTTACACTTCGCGTGGAAAAAGTTATTTATACGTTATTTTACTTCTACAGGTATCCAGTTCAGTCGACTGCTGATTTCCTTGTAAAATTATTATGACTTATTATAATATTTTCGTTCTGTGATTAAAAACATATGTTTGCATTTAAGAATTGTAAACATATTATACAAATTTCGAATAACTGCAAAATTATGAACAAATGTTATACGTTAAGTGTTTGTTAGACCGTCCAACTGATACGAATACACGTTACTTGCCCCAAGATTGTTACTAAATATTATCTGTTAATATGTTTTGAACAAGCGCTGAACTATCATTAAATTTGTATTTGACTTTTACGTAGTATACGTCTAACTTGTACGACCGTTACTACTTATATGCCTATGCTATAACTTATTTGAATGCAACATCTTTCATACGTGTATTATTTTTATGCATGTCTTACCGATGCGGATGTTACTACTTGTGCGTATCTTGGCGTGAAATGACTAAATTTCTGGGGTAACGATTTCCTATGCCAATTTCGAATATTAGCAAAAACAATGGAGAAAGCCCATGGTATAACTAGTTGAATATTCGTTAAGATGTAACATCTACAATATGTATAGCAGTAAATAATATATGAAAATTATTGTTTACAAATAATTAGTCTTTAGAAAGTTTGTTACATCAGATCAAATTTTCTGTTTCTACTGACAATTTCGAAGAAGCATGTTACAAAGGTTACATTTGTACATTGTTTTTTTAACGTGGGCATTCTCCTGTATACATTACTTTTTCTTAAATGCTTGAATCAGACGACTGTTACTACTTGCAGCTTTATTTATTTAGTTCAGCACAGTTGTTTTTGTTAGGAATCAGTTTCAACAATAAATATAAATTTCTAAATGTGTATTTAATTTGCCGATTGGGTTTTGTTTACTTTTGTTACTCTCAATTTTCTTATGAAAATTCATAAGTTATAAAATTCTTGTTGCTAGTAGTAGTGCCATTATCTAGATTAATGGTACAATATATATTTGATTTTGGTTTCCGGTATTTCTCTAATTTTTTTTCAATTACTTTTTTAAAGGAGGATCCCCACGAGCATACGGGGTTTCCGCCTCCTAGATGGAACCTTCGAAATTGATAAATTCGGTTTGAGTATAATATTATATACATAATGCTAAATTCGAGTGTTTTATCATAAAGAAAAGCTTTATCATAAAAAAAATCGTTGTTGAAGTCCCGGAAAATCCGTTGAAAAATGCAGAATATAAGTAGTAACAGCCTGTTTTTACTGCCAACAAGAGACTGCGGACTGTTACTACTTAAATTATTGAATTTTTCGTCGTATTATCGCGACTTCAACGAATTTTGTATTGATCTATACTGGTGGGCTTCCTTCGTTTAGATTTATTGTCATCGTACAATTAAGGTCTTGATTGTTCTAATTTTTCTTCAATTTTATGATACTATTTTAAACAAATTTGCTGCATCCTAGACAAATAGATGATTTCATAGATCAAAATAATATGAAACAGGGGAATAGATAACTTAAGTATGCTGGAATTGAAGCAAAGTTAATTGGGACCACCGATTTGTGTTTGTGGAGTACCCATCACCTATTTAATAAACGAAACTTGGACTTACTGTTAATCGATCAAAAATTAAGAAACAATATGCATTAAAAAATGCATACTGCTTATTTCATGGCGTTTCATCTCAATCTGTACCACTAGAATCATCAGTAAAGCGGTGGTACAGACCTGCTTTATGCGCCCTCCAAAAGTTAGTTCTCTACCTTAATGAATTCTATCTGTAAAAAATTTACCGATACAAGGGGGATGCTCAATACTGCGCGAAAGAATGAATATTAACATAAAAAAAGTGGCATAAATTATCGATGCACGATATTTACCAAAATTCATTCGCTGCATTTATCACCGATAGAAAAGATAGTTCTCAACATTATCAAGCAATATGTATTAGAATACATTGAGCTTGATCGGTTTGCACGTTGGATGTCTTTAATGCGATTGTGCATTTTCACAAATGTGAAAATTCTATTGCAATTCGTATATATGAATTTCCAATATATAATCTATTTGAGGGCATATAAAGCAGGTCTGTACCACCGCTTTACTGATGATTCCAGTGGTACAGATTAAGATGAAACGTCATAAAAGAAGCATTATGCATTCTTTAATGCATATTGTTTCTTAATTTTCGATCGATGACAAACAATTTAATTTAATTTATTCATAATTGTTTCGACGTTAACAGTAAGTCGAAGTTTTGTTTATTAAATTGGTGATGGTTACTCCACAAACACAAATACGTGTTTAACATGTAGACCAAAATAAGAATTGTATATTCAGTATATCTCCTAGATGTGAATAACTTGAATATTTGACTCACAAGTATCCATATCGCATCAAAATGTTTCGAATTACGCAGAGAAGAAAGCGAGTATGCCCTACTAAACATGTTTATTCCAATGCACTATTACTTTTATGTAAAATGCATCACTATAATCTGCAAAAAGTATATTTCATACAATTTTGATTAAGATTTCTCCTTCGGCTCCCTTGTTTCATTGTTCACTTTCAAATATGTCCGTGATTAATTTGCCTGACGAAAAAGTAGTCACTACTTACACATGAACACGATCAGAAATGGGAAAAATATTACTGGCACGATATCGTATACACGGTTTTGACAAATTAAATGTACCGTATATGATTTGACAATAATTATTTTTGTTTAAAGATGTTCTGCGATAGTCTAATTTACAACATCATAAATGACATGAACACTTTTAGATGTAGCACCGCGTGATTTTTTTTACTTCATCTAATCAGCGTCTTAAATAATTTAAGGTGGCAAATATAAAATTAATTTAGTGAAATTATGAATATTGAAAAAGCATATTTAAATGATAATTGAAATTTTGCATAAAATATGTAATTACTAATTCACTTCTCATCTATTAGTGTATTCAGAATGTTTATTCACCTCAAACCTAAACTTTACATTATTTTGGAAGCGTTGATGACGCGTATAAACTATAGCAATAAAATTTTGTTTACTTTTTATACCTGTTATGATAACATTTTTAAGCCTGTAAGTTGATGGAAATATTAAATTTACCTATGGATGATTTCTAGCAGAATACGAAGAAGGTACGGCTTCGATGTTCTCGGTGAAAATAAAAGATAAACATAAATTTATTTAAGAACATACTGAAGTTTAACTTCCTCGGATTAAAGTAGAATTCCAAAGGGAAATATCTGAAGGTAGCTATATAACTTATATAAAAGAAATCGAGAATAAGGAAAAATGAATAAATAAGCTGAATAAAACTGTTGAAAAAGCAGTTAAAAGAAAAACTAGCATAAACAATTTTACTACAATGTAAGATTGTTATTTATTATAATTAATTAAAGAAATACTTTATATTATTATTTTTAAGATATCTACATTGATAACGACATATATTTCTAAACAAGGTGAAAATACTGATTAAACAGTGAACACGTTTTGTTAAATATTAAAATAAGGTTATTAATATTAACAACTACTTTAGTAATCAGAATACCATATAACTTATTTTATTCGACATTTCTTAGGACTTGTCCAAGACTAACTAAATCGATTTCTTATCTCAAGTCTTCGAAATGTACATTTCTTCATAAATAAAAATGCAAACAAAATTTTCAGAAGTTTTATTAATCTTATTATGTAATATTTTCATTAAATATAATATTCTACATGAGCATTTTACATATGTGAAATAATATGGCCAGAATTCAAGCTTCGATCTGGGGAAGAGAAATTTCCAGTGTCCGTATGCATCTTCCGGTATTATGTTGATATTGAAATGGTTGTTTGATTCGCTGCCAACGTCATTGATGTTCTCGTTATTTCACAACGAGATATCCATGTTACAAGGACTATCCTATACGTGGTTTGTATGTGAATACAAGTAATACTATGTAATTGATCCTTTGATGTTTATCTTAATATTCTAGTGGTTAATAATGTAGGCTAAGCAAATTTATAAACATAGCAAATAATGTCCTTTAACTTTGTTTCATTTCTAAAATATATTTCAGTATAAAGCATAATTTTGGGTATAAAAACGAAATTAAATGAAATAACCAGTAACAAATTCACATTTTGTTTATTGGTATCTTTTCTAGCCGAATCTCAGTAAATAATTAATTATCATTTATGTAATAAATAATGGCTGGGTACACTCACGTTTATTACACTATATAAACCCAGATTGCACTAATAATATGAAAATTCTTAAGGCATTTAAATTTAAAGCAAAATTTAATTAATTTCGTTAATTTTTCGCAATTTATCAGCTAGCAGGACGGTTTTATTGAACCCCATAATTTTCATTATTTCCAAACCTGCAGTAAATATCCAAAAGTTATTATTAAAACTTCGAAACAGTCTACAATTACTGGAGTCCAATGGTCCAATGCTTTCCATTCCATAATTTTAATGAAATGTTGCAGAACCTAGTTCGCTATAAACGAATTTACGTAGTTCGAAAATTTCTGAAAAACAAACAATTTTATAATCAAATCATATTTGCTTGTTACCTGTTTGCTATGTGTAACAAGATTTGAAACATAAAAAATTAGCAAGCAGTATCACATATTCATATCTAATTATTTTAATTTTAGTAATACTAAACAATTGGTACTTCAGTTTGAATTGAATTTTTCGTGAACGTTTTGAGTAGAGATTCGAAATATTGGTTATATATTTAAATCCTTTATTTCATTAATTGAATATTATTGATTAATGCCTAGTATCATGGATTTATTATTAGTATACTTTCACTTCTTTTCTGAGTATATTATTATTTAAAATAATGTAAAATTTGAACAGACATAAGTAACCATTAACTATTTTTTTATGATCCTTTTTTAGGTAAATTTTTATTGTTTTATTTGCGTTTGTGGTGCTTTAACATGTCATATGTTCAATTTATTTTGTGAGTGACTGCAAAAATTATAACAAGATTTGATCGTTAATTTCGTCCATTAAATAATTCGACGATATTTGTTGTGAAACATCATTAATAATTAACGTTTGAATGACGGAGGGAAATAAAGGTAGAATATCGACCCAGAACTGTACGGCATCTGAAAATTATAATCCGATGTGTAAATATAATAAATAAGAACATTTCGTAATGAAAGTCATGCTTCGAAATCACCATCGATAAAATTTGACTGTCCATCAGCACCAAGGAGCAGACAATACTTTCCCGAAGATTTTCAAAATCCATTTTCAAATGTAAAAATCATACGTTATATGTCTCTGAGAAATTGTTTGTTGAATTTAATGCTTTTATCAACTGATTTTCTCTACAATGGTCTTTATAGTTTGTGGGTTCGCAGAACACGATAATGAAATCTGATTTCACACATTCAAAATGGCGGATCAAATTTACAAAATTTATTACATTTTCTAAATCGAAATTTAAAATTAATGTTTAACGCCAAAAACCCCCCAATACTAACTGCAAAGCTGGTCCATTGATAAAATTCGTACGCATTATTGTATCAGCCATTTTGGATTTTTGAAATCTGACTTCAGATTTTTGTTCAGCGTTCCCTGAAACCCGCTAGTATTAACTTTCAAGCCAACCCCATACATCTCTTAAAAATCGTCCGCCATATATGATCCGCTATTTTTGTTACGTTTGAAAATCGATTTTTAAGAGCAAAAGTAGTGTTTTTAGGAACCGTGGTGATCTTTTTGAAAATAAAATGATTTCCTGATATTATATAACTCTAAACGTAGAAAAAATGTTTTTGCATGTTTTCTTTAGAACATCTCTGAAACCTGATGTGCTGGAATCCTTTTAAGGTCAGATTCGGATTCAGCACGCCAATATCCGTCGGAAAAGTATTGTTAGGTTCTTGGTTTTAAATATGTGTCGGTCTGTGTATTTGGAAAGGAAAATTTCGAAAGAACGATCTCAATCATATATGAAATACAATACTGACAAACTTATTCTTTCAATTTGACCAATTCATGACGTGAACTGAACAAAAATCTTGCGGTAACAAGATAGATGTTAATTTGAATCAGTTCTGTTGCCATATTGGCTCCGCCATTTTAAATTTTGCAAATCTGAAAACAGATTTATATACACCTTCGTCTTGAAATGACCTAGAACCCACAAAGGATTATTATGTTCACTAAATTTAGCCACGGAAAGAACGAAGCTGATGCATTTCAGATACAACTTACCGCAATAGTATGAAAAGTTAAACAAGACTCTTATTGAAAATCATTATTTTTTGTTGTGCAGGGAAATATTATGATTAGTGATAAGATCTTCATAATCACAGATGAAGGAAAGAAGATGACATTATTTTGCAGTACAGATCTTACAATGTAATGCATAATAATATTTGTAAATCGCTTCCGAACATAATCGCTCTTGGCTAGAAGGAAAAGTAGTACAAGCTAATTATAGTCAGACATGGCTGTCATGCAGACAAGGTGCAGTCTTAGAATCTTCTTTTAACTTTTATATTGTTTATTTGTTTCTAAGTGATTATTTTAGTATGTCAGAAGTTGTTTCATTTCTTGTATATTTAAAAAAATACATTTTCCTAAAATTGTCCTAATAAATAACTATAGAAGTAAAAAATTGGTTTAAAAATTGTCAGCTTAATGTACAATTAAATTATATCTTCCAAGAATTAGTTAAATTACAAAATTCACTTTCGAGCAATTATGGCGATGAGTAGGATATTGTAAGGATATTGTAAAAAGTACAAGTTTCTTCAAGTCGTAATTGCAGTAGGAATGTTTTCGTAGAACGTCAGTGCCCGTTTTGCTGAAGAATGAATACCACCTGTTTTCAAGTTGTTAAAAGCGTTACCGCGTTTATTATGAAAGTAATTTTGAATATTTCCTTTCCTGCGTCCGTGCACTTTCCGTTGCTAAATGAAGAGCGCGACAACTTCATAAGAAACTCAGTCGCGACATGGCATGTAAAGTCGCGACCCGTAGTTCTTCCAAGTAATAATTACGCGTTGCTCCTCCTACCCGTGAAAATCTACGGAGAGGCAGCAACAAGCTCGAGGAAGGGAAAACATGGTTAGAAGGCAGAAGTTGTGTTTCCCCCTCGTCACTCGAATCCCCCCAGGCAGTCACCACGATAAATCCAAAGTTGCAGTCATAAATGAATAAGAAAGTACGAGCATGCTGCAACGTCAGTCATGACAACGAAAGACATCATCCAAAGACACGACGAAAATATGAAATGCAATTCGAAAAAGTAGGGGGACATATTGGAAATGAGCTTCTCGACTTTATTATTGCATACAGTCGTATAAAGGGTTAAATATGGATTCAAATATTGTGATTACTAACGTGCATTAACGGAAAATTGCCATGGGTATAGTTAGTATCCGGCATTGAGAGGGTCCATCCAAAACTGATAAATTCAGCTAGAGTTTGGCGAGAAATAAAGTCTAAAAATCAAATATTTTATCACGTGGGAAAGTTGAAAAAATCGTTATTATATTTCACAATTTTACACTGGAACATGCAGTAATTTAAGTAGTAATAGTCCGTTATAGCTCGCACTGTGTATTTTTAGCAGTAGCTTTGGGCTGTTACTACTGAGACTACAGAATTTTCTTATGATTAGTGATAAGATCTTCATAATCTCAAATAAAGGATATAAGATACATTATTTTGCAGTACAGGTCTTACAATATAACCTATAATAATATTTGTAAATAGCTTCCGAAGAATAATCGTCCTTGGCTAGAAAATAAGTAGTACAAGATAATTACAGTCAGCCATGGTTGTCATCAAGAGGAAGTGCAGTCGTAGAATCTTCTTTGCACTTTTATATTGTTCATTTCTTTCAAAGTGATTGTTTTACTTTGTCATAAGTTATTTCGTGTATTTCGCGTATATTTAAAAAAACGCGACTTCAATAACAGTTTTAAACTTGTTAAAAAAACGTTGAACTTTAAATCTGTTATGAATTTTACACGCAATTCTATTCAACTGTGCCAATCACTCATGTGAATTCTCTTTCACAATCTGTCCCGCATTTTGTTATTTAAATAAATAAAACAATTGCTTGAAACAAAAAGACATAAATGGTAGTATAATTTCAATTATTGCATTATATGTATATGAATGATATGAATAGTGATTAATAACGATGGACGCTTTTGTTTGAAAAAGTGAATTTTATGCATTAACATGAAGGAGATACTTGGCAGATTTTCTAAAGACAGTTGATACGAGTGATTGGTTTGGATGACATCGAGTTAATTATAATTGTATTAATGATCTGTCAATTAGAATGTAAAAATACTGACTATGTTATTAATGTACAAGACTGCAATAATTGTTACCTTCTGCCAGTCGATGTTTTAGTTATATGATATGTTTAATTTATATTTTTTCTTTTATGATTTCACAAATTTATTTAATGCCCGAGCTTATAATACAAATTTAACATAGAAACAAAAAAACAAACTACAAAAATAACGAGTTAAACAAAATATTAAGACATTATAGGTACGTTGCACTAGCTACTCTCTTGTTTCTCTAATTGTCAGTTTAGTAATCTATTAATATCATCATTTAGGTCCAGCTAATTAGAGTAATCGTTATAGTACATTTAAATATCCGACGAACTATTTAACGTGATTCTCTAAAATTTAATGGCCATAAATTGTATTATTATTTCTTGCACGAACTCATTTCAAAACCAATATTACTTGTTGATTCGAAAATATCTAGAAGGATTGACTTATTTTCTATCCAGATGAAATTTCTATTAACGAAGTAATATAGTTATAAACGATGACTTATAACTAAATCGCCATTAAAGCATAAAAATTCAATCATCTTTATCGTGAATTAAATTATGAACGACAAGCAAAGTTCACATTTTATCGACTGCAAAGTTTAGCGGTCTGATAAAATGAATGTTGCAGTATTTCACTGTTAAGGGAGCGTTATAGGCTTATGGTCGTCCCATCATCTTTTATGAGCACCCTCAATCAACCGATGTCTTCTAGTTTATACCTTCATAAACGATCGCATTCTGTGAACTTTTAAGATGTCGATTTTCTATTTCATGTATAATTGTCACACAAATAAGATTGTATCATCATTGCAGTCGTGATTATGTTAGTTAACTGGTAATTAATGAATTATTATACAAGTCAATAACTTTTCATGCAATCCTGTTTGTAATACTGCCATTAAGATTTAATGAACTGGTGACTAAAGATAGTAAATTTATTTTTTAATTTCTTTGATAGTAAATTTGAAAAATAATTGTAATTCTTCTGCGAATGATCTCTAATTACACTGTTCAACTCATTCATTTCTACTTACAGTCCAAATAATACTTAGCCATTCTGAATGGTTTTCCGAAAAATAATGGAATGCTATTTCGAGATTTTTGGTGATTTTGATTGAACGCTACTGATGATTAACCGAAGGTACAAATGTTTTCCCTGCGATTTATCTATAATAGCACAATTCAAGTTAAGTTATTCGGATCACTTGTTAAACAGGAAAATCAAGTATTACATTCTACATTCCTTCATTAACTAATATTTTTACTACATTTATAGTTTTTAGTAATTTATTTTTTTTAATAGTTGTTCTTTACAAAATAATATAGTCGAAAATAGTATTATCGAAATAACTATACTACGAACCTGAGGCTTTTCAAGATTGGCAAGAAAACTGTCTCCCATCTGTAATTCTCACTAAGGTGTTGAACTAATGTATAAAAATCAATTTGAAACATTTTTCAATGACATTAATTAAGGTCGAACTCAGAATCTTAAAATTCAACCACTTTTTATTTAATTGGTTACTTTATTAAACAAAAAATGTGTATTTTACCTTTTTCTTGGTCTTTTTTTAAGTTTTTGTTAAATCTTATGTGTATTCGAATGAAACTGTAAATTACAATTTCATGCAGGTATTTAGCATAATGTGACTTTGCACAATTTGCTAACAAATTTTAATTTTGGTCAGCTGTATTGGATACACCGATTTAAATGTTAAAATTCTGACTTCGAATTCGCAATCAATGACCCTGGAACCCTTAAGGTTTTTGAAGCTTTTTAAATGCCATTTGCAAATCGTGACCGTAGTCACCATTAGCAGCGGAATCCGGTCTATTTGTTTCCTTTATTTTACGGGAGCGCAATTTTTTTTTTTTGAGGCTTGTTCGAAATAACCGATATTCCGTAGATTTATTTTTTATTCGTTTACTAGTAGAGTTTATAACCTTCTTTTTCGGCATCAGATTGGCCAGGGATGTCCAAGAAACAGACCAAACGAAAAACAAGCAACGACGCGGCGAAATCGATCCATGTCCATCGACATACATGCGACCGTGGGGTGTCTTTGGATGTTTAGTTTGCGCACCCGAGCTTAAACGGGATTAGCGAAATTCCATGTACTCTGCAAAACGTCGCGTCGGCGCCTCGACCCGCCGGCGAAAATTGAATTAGAAAATTTCGCCGTTCACACAGTGTAGTTACGGACCAAAAGGAAAATCTGATAGGGTGAGGAGGCGGTACGAGAAGCTTTTAGTTCTGAAATCTGCATTCTAGCGTTGTTAAATCGATGGTCGTTTTACAGAAAAAAAAATAAAACACAATTTCAGACTGGCAACGAAGGAGTCTGGGTGGACAAGATAAGGAAGTGATACAAGAAACCAGTGACTACATACTCTCTGTTTTGTACTGTCTGCTTTGAATTTCGGTACGTCAAAGTTCAAATTACAGATTGCCACATTAATGAAATTTTTATCTCGCTGTAATATCCAAATATTACAATTTTTATTGGTACGTCAATAGAGTTCTAGGATTTATTTTGTATATTATTGTAAATATGATAACTACATCACTAGCAACTTAAATCGCTAAAACTGTTGGGGTCAATTTCAGTCCATATGTGTAGATAATCGGGTAGGCAAGATTCGACTACTTTTCAGTTCTTCGGAGTAAAACATCGACAGAGCATAATAACTCAGCCAGTAATTACATTTAAACCTAGCATGAAATATACCAAAGTAGCAAATATTAATGCAAAAGAGCAAAGTTTAGGTGTAGACGAAAATTAATGTTTACTCTATCCCTCTCTCTCTCTCTCTTTCTCTCTATTTCTCCCTCTCTCTTTAGGACTGCGCAATTGACTCCGATAATTTATTGTGCTTGACTGTTTATTTTATCTGAACGTAATACATTACCCTGAAAATTACCATATTTTATACTTCCTAGTGGTCTCCCAACCAACATTCAATCCCAAATTTGCAAAAACTAATAGCTACTTTATATATTTACCTATAACATTAGAAAAGACTGATTTCTCATTATCTCTCTTGTTTTTTTATTAATTTTCGTTAGGAATAGTATATGTACAAGTTGTACTCGTCAAATTCACATTTAGTGCAAACATGGATTCTTCTGGACATACTGAATAAGTGCAACTGTAAGCAGAAAATGTTACCTGTTCTGAATCTCGAAACAACCTAAGTAGAATTTTGAACTGGGTTCTGACCGGAATCCAGAAGGGTTACCTGTTTGTGTTTGAGATCCGAACGGGCTTGTCACGCTTCCCTAAGTAGAACCTGGTCAGATTTGAAATACTGACCGTACTATAATCGGATCCTGACTAGGTTACTCCAGTAGTATTCCAAATCTGAATAGGTCGATCTAATCCGGCTGGATTCCAGCCAGAAACCGGCCCGAATTTTCAGTCGGGGTAATCAGGCCGGATCCCAGCTGAGATCTTATTTTTATTGGGCCAATTCTACCAGGAAAGGAACATGCAGTAATAGGGAGGTTATGATCGAAATATTATTATAATAAAAAAACCAATTAATTTTCTTGGTATCGATTGGGCAAAATACACCAAGATGGCGAAGGAATATTTCCTTTATATGCACTGAATAAAGTTCGAATGTGAAATGTTGTTATCCTATTTACGATATGCATAAAATAAAAGATAACCAAATGTTACCGCAAATTCAAATATTATGATCCGACTGACTTTCTCGGTTGAAAATTTATTTTATATTAATCTACTTCACTTTTCCCTAATTTTGTTAGGCTCTTCGCTTCTTATACGATATCAGATTTTCGGAAATTAAACTTTCAAGCATTCATTTTTACGGTCGACTTCCTCCGCCCCACGTTCTCCTCATTTACTCGCAATGCGATTTCCCTGTCGTTTTCTTTCTCCGCCTTTCTCTTTCGCGCTAATTACTCGCATCAATCTCAAGTTGAAAACATTTGAAATATTTTAATATTTTCACATATATTTTAATGGTACATACAGACGATTAGTACCCATTATGAGCAATATTAGTGGCTGAAGAGTTACGAACGGAAAGAAGACCGTGGAATATTAAGCCTATTTTTCGTTTGAAAAGAAATTGGAGTACCACATTTAAGGATTGTGGTCAATGGAAAATCAGATTTTGAAAACAAATGTGAAAATATAATAATAATAATAAATTATGTAATTAATTTAAAGAATAAGTATCCTATATATCTACATTTCACAAATTTGATGAGAAATTAACTTAAATACAGATCGATATTTTGCAGAAAAATATAGTCCAATATTTATGTTCATTTTCTTGCGATATCTTCCTTAAAAATGTGTTTGAAAGTATTTTATTTAATTTTCGTCCATGTAGGAATATTTGTTGCAATGTGGTCATTTATAAATATACATCTATCCCTAAAAAGACGTCGATCGACACATTTTAGACATGCAAAATCCTTAAATAGTGAAACTTCAAACAAAATGAATTAAAATGTAGAGGAGCCACACTATTTCGAAATTTTTGTGGTGAGGGCCGAAAAACTTATAAATCAAAAAGCCGACATAAAAATTAACAGATCAAGAACCGAAAGGTAGTTTTCTAGTCTGACCTTTCGGCTTTTTGATTTGTCGGTTTTTCGACCTGTATCTTTTGGATTCTCGTGATTTTTACCTACATCCACCTCGAAAAGGTTTCAAGAAAACTGTTACTAAGAGTTCCAAATTATTGCGGGGGCGCACAATCTATTATTTTAGTTGCTTGTAATCACCAAACGCCAAAACATTATTATACAATCTGCGTAAAATGCTATTTTACACAATTTTTACTCTTTTTCTTGTCGTGTTTTACACACACATTTAGAGCATAAAATTGGTTCGGGACTTTTGCAAATATGTTTTTTATGTGAAAGCAAGGATTGCCGCTCGGGTACTTCTTTCCACAGTCGCAGAATAGTTATTGTTGTGTCAAGGGCGTAAAATGGAGTTTTACGCCTCGACAATAGAACCAGAGAGACGGCAAAGCCGGCTCGAGGTTCATGAGGGTGAAAATTCTACGCCTGACAGTCAAACATTGTTTTTTGATGCAGTACTTGATAAAATATTTTACGCCTCGATTTGCTGGCTAAAAAGGATCATTTTACGCCTGCTGTGTCAACAAACTTTGTTAAGTACTTGTATCAAAAAGTACTATAATATTCGCACCCTGAAATTAATCATGAAAAGCAATTATAGATGGGAGCTGAAGTAGGTCAGAGATGATTTATTGAAACAATAGAATGATTTAATACTCGCCAAACATCGTTTACCTGCAAGAATAAATTAATTTTACCCACATAAAAGTTAAAGATTTTTGGATAAAATTGTGAATGACGTAATTTTTTAAGAACACAAAAATGATAAATAATCAATCAATGAAAGCCAATATATCATATTTATTTTTGATGCAGCAGGCTAAATCTCATATGAGAGAAACCGCGTTAAAAATTATTTTCTCTATGGGGAAAATAATAGAGAAATGATTATAAGAATTGAAGTTATTTATTTCAAATTCAAAACGAACAAATACCAAAATTTCAAATATATAGACACGCAGTTAATCAAGATGTGGAAACGAGCAAGCAAATCGAATATGCGTCGAGCCAGATTCATCACCAAGCGCTTCATGAGATATCTCGAAAATGTCATGGTCCAATAGGCAATTAGTTTCTCATGCAGAACCGAGTTCTGGATATGTCCGTGACAGTCTAAATTTATTTTACTTGGATGGAATGCGAATATCTCGGACTTCTTGCAATATTTTGTTTTATGAATTATGGACGCTATACATTTCTTATAGCAGACTGCCATGCCAAAGTTTTTTAAAGGCGACGATCGATTTTGGAGTATGAATGCTGTGCGATATCCTCGGATTCTTACTCCGACAAATAAGAACTGATAAAATTTTATTAAATTCATGAGAGCGATACCGTCTTATATATAAATACTATCTTGTGTACAAATAAAGTGATTGAAGTTTCACTCAATAATACTCGTGATTATAAGATTATAAATTCCTAAAAAGAATGTTTGGATCTTTCTTAAGTGATCTAAGTAATCTTCTGGTGATAAGAATTGAAAATTAGTATTTATTTGTTATTTATATTTGGTTAACAGTTTAAACAAGGACGCAAATGATGTTAAATAGTAACAATAGGCAAATAGACAAAAAACAATGATAATATAACGAATATAAAGAACACGAAAGAGAAATTGAATAAAACCAATGAATAGATATTAATTTAATAATGATTTGGACTGAATGATCTACTATTATAATAGAAATATTAGAATTATTTGTTTACGAAATTCGGCGTAATGTTATGCCACATACAGTCAATATCGCTCCATTCGAAATATAAAAAGC
The DNA here is from genome assembly GCA_030407085.1 of Trichopria drosophilae. NCBI lineage: Eukaryota > Metazoa > Arthropoda > Insecta > Hymenoptera > Diapriidae > Trichopria > Trichopria drosophilae. The sequence continues at coordinate 198,382,593 of CM059582.1, forward strand.
TGGATGATTCACCATTAGCATTTTCATTTTTGAACAAATAATCTCCCGCAAAAAAAGTCATATACCGAGTAAGACTAACCTTACCTTACCTAACCTAACCTAAAGTCATTGGTATTGTATATCGACATTGTTAAATGCCACATTTTGTGGAAATAAGTAAATATTAATTGTAACCGAGGAATTATTTGTTTGTAACCATTTACTTGAATCATGTAAACATTTATTAAAACCACTAAGTTTTCTGTACTTCCTCCGAAGTATGAGTCAATAACACGCCAAGGGACTGGCTTTATTTGGAAAAGATTTCCTTTCCAGTTTCCATATGCCATTGCTTCTACATCTAGGGCCAGAGTCAACAATCAGGTACACATGGCATTGAATGGATCGGTTTAGTAATCCTAAGGTGCTAGAGTTTGTTAACAGTTGTTAAGATGTGTGCTCTACGTCCTCAAAGGATCATACAACTAAAGTGTCGAGAATGAGGGAAACTTTAATATTTAAACAAAAATGTTCCCAACGAAAAATATTGATTTAAACATGAAAAAAAATTACGGAAGGTTTTGAAAAGAAAAATATTTAAAAAAAACGTTTTAAGATAAAAAGAAATCGTAATAGACAATTTTCGTAATAATCGTGACCTAATATATTTGAATAAAGTAATAAAGTAAATTTAAATAGCATAAAAACTCGTCCTAAAATTTGGAAACATTTAACTTCAAAATTATTAAAAACACAAACTTTTCGTAATTACATATAAGGCAACTATTAGTCCTACGTTTCCAGAAGTATATATTTAATCTTTAATTATATGAAATCTGTGTTTCATTAGATAAGAAGAATTTTAATCATGAAATGATACCTTAAAATACCTAAAAAATACCTTAAAATATATTTTAAGGATTGTAGTAATCCAAACATGGTTTTCTGTTTTGAAAATAAAGCACGATGAAAAGCTATATGTACTCATTTATTATCATTTACTTCTTACAATTTAATTGTTGTCTAACCCGAAATTCTGTATTCAAAGTTTTACGTCATCGACGAAATCCCGAGCCAAAATTTTCATATATATTCCCTTAATAATTATGTTATAGTAGATTGATTGGATATTTTAATTTCAATATTATGCAAGCAATAGTGGGCGTTGGATTAGCACGCAATCAGTGAATGCTTAACAACATGTTAATTAGTTCCTGATTATGCATCGATAAAGTTTACAGACAAGAATTCGTTGAGTTTCATTAACATATATTGCGAATACAATTGAATTCTGCTTGTATTGTAGTAGAATTTTTCTTCTTTCGTACAGTAATCATCACTATATTTACTAATATCGATTACTGTACTCGGAGGTGTAAAAATAAATTAAATAATGAATAGTAATAATTTCAGATTCATCTGCAAATATTATATTTGCTATGTGAACAAAAATTCACTTTTTTAACAAAATTGTCAAGAATTTATATTTATTTAATAACAAAATTGCTATAACTATTTTAACATTTATTTTTGCAAATTTATTAGCAAATTATGAATGGTCAAGTCCAAAAATGTAAGAAATTATTTATGGAAAATTAAGAAGTAACAACAGATATATACTAATATTAAATAAGAAAATTCTGTCAAAATTGGCATATAATTTACAGTATTTTAATACTTATTGAATATAATAAAAAATACTTAAAATACGCAGCTTACGGAAAATACTGATATACTGGTATTTCTGCATATCACTATTTTGAAGAAATATTCTCGTTTGCAAAACAGATTCCCCCGAAAATAGTTTATCTACGGATGTAGGAAAACATTTCAAAAACTTTTTCCGAACAGTTTTTATACATTTGTGAAACGGTTGCGGAGGAAAAAAGTTGTGTACTACCTGCAATGATTTCTCATTGGAACAAGTTTAACCAACATGCTGGACAGAAAATGTATTTATCTTTGCTTTGTGCACAGTATGCTAATCTAAAAATCAATCATTTTCATGCATACGAAAGTACTTTACTCAACGATAGAAACCCTAGAGAAATAGTATATATATATAAAATAGAAAATTTGGACTCTTATTATAAAAAATATTTTTTTATGAATAAAATTTAACAAAAAAATTAATATAGACCTAACAAAGATATTTTCCATTCTAGTAGCTCTTTCACATATAATTAATGGAATAAATATTTTCGTAAATGCTGCTATTTATTTCTGAGTGCAGTACTCGTAATATTATTTGGAAATAAATCGTTAAACTTTTTTGTAAATATCTTATTGTATCAAAACTTAATAAAAGCATGTTAATTAAAAAAAATAGAAATAAGATTGCATTTCTTTGATGTTTTTAGTGTTTGAGTTTGCGAAGAATGCACTATTTCCCCGACTGCACATTATACGATAAATATTAGATTTTATTTTTTAGTTCTGAAAGATTTGAACTACTTTCCAGACGTGTTGTATCGATTTCCAGTGAAAAATTTACACATAAACGAACGATGACAACAATATAGTTTCCTCAATTCAAAGAAATAAGTGTTTCGTGAAAATGCAGTTCAGAGAAGTGATGAAGGGTTTGACTGGAATAAGTACACTTGCAAGTTAGAGTGGTTTTTAAGCTCTAGTTGAAAGGGTCTTTCTATCGTCGATTGTGTCGCGTCATGCAATATTACACTATTTAAACGATTATTACAGTCGAATTAACGCTTCCAATAAATAGCCATAGAATTTTATCGGTTTTGAACTGTTTACTGTAACTTTCTTATTTTCGTTTCTTTTTGTTATAAACATGAATCAATATCGGCACTAGATACATTTTTTATTTAATAAAAAGTTATATTCTATAGGTTCTAATTCGAATATTTTTCTTTGTCGATTTTTAAAGGGCAATCAAATTTCTGCAAGGAAGGAATATTGCAATTTTTCAAAACGTTTGACTATATTACTCACGCATTTAAAACAATGAATTTATCTTAACGACGTTGCGAAGGAGTCTGCAAAAATATCACTTGCTGGATAAATAATTTTACAAAAAAAAAACCCCGTATTTTTATAAATAATCTAACGGAGTGAGTTGGATTTGCATTTTTCTTATTTTTTTGCATTTTTTTCGCAGATTCGAGGAGTTTGATCAATTTCACTTCAAAATAAAGGGCATAGAATTTTTCGATACCAAAATATATGACAAATAAACGTTAAAAGCTTCCATGAAAAAGTGTCCGTTTGGTCCATAATGGGTTAGTAAAAACTAGCCATTTTAAAAAATATCATTAGGTAGCTATTTCAATTACTCGTGAATATTAAATTATTAATCAATTCTTATAGAAGTTAAAATACAAATTTAAAGATTTTCAATATTGCTTATTCGTTAGAAACTAAGAAACTGATTGTGATTCCCCTTTCGCTTTATGCTCATAAGTTTGGTTATGTTAAAATTTACTAAGGTAAAAATTTCAATTTCCAAAATTAGTTTCGAAAATAAAAATCAATACTGGTAATGCTGGATATTAAATGAACATGAATATTGGACATAACCGTAGTTCTGTAATCCTATTCTGTTCAATTTCAGAACAGAGAATGAATAAAAATCGTGTTTAACGGTTCAACCATTACATGGGATCTTTGGTGTGAACATGTTAATCTTATTATTATTATTTTCTATTAGGTAATAATAATTATATTGTAATACGGTTTATAAATACACATCATCATTGACAATTATCTAAAAATCACAAAATTTGTAGTATAAGGCAATTCGTGATAAACAGATTACGTGATGGAGGAATTATCTCTTTTTTTTTTTGAAGTAATCCATTAATTGGTTGCGTAACGAACACGAGATTTAAAATAATGAATATAACTCTCAGAGTTTATTTCAAAATCAATAATGATCAGAGTATTTATATACACAATATTATGATGAAATGACACCTGAAAATAATTTTTTATTTTTATTATTGAAACATACTTTTTTTTTTAATTTGATGGGGTTGGTGAAAACGTTAAATACAATTGATATTTACTTTCCTCCATGAATTTTACTGAAATGTCAACATTAAGATAATTATTTTACTAAAAATCTTTGAAATAATAAATAGCCCACAATGTTTGGAAAGTTACTGCAAAATTTAATGTGGTGGGATATCGTTATTTTCTACATGATAATGTCAGAATTGTTTTTATTTCACTACAAATAATATGCTCAAAAAGCGCGTAGCGATAATTAGCATTAAATTTACAGTTTTTAATATTAATTATTAAATATTATTTTTATTATTAAATTAATAAAGTACCTATTATTTAATTTAATAACATGATTTTGTATGTGTTTTAAATAAGATGCATAACTGTTAAGACATAACTAAAAATGTTGGGTGCAGAGCGAAAAACCGACAAATTAAAAAGCTGACAGGTCAAAAAACCGACAATCGAAGAGTCGACATTCAAAAAACTGACACTTCAAAAAATGACTGTCCGCTGGTCAATGTCTTTCGGTTTTTTTTACCTGTGATCAAACTGTTTAAAAAACATTTCTAATCCGGTAGATCAATTTATTGATATTCATATATGTAAATGTACATGCATAATATTTAACTATGCAAAGGCATGAGAAAAAATCGAAAGCGCGATTACAATCGACACTCTTCCTTTTATTAAATTAATTACACAAAATCAACCGTACTGTCTGGAATTATAACATATTAAAATATCAGTTAAAAGTGGAAAAAGTAATTACGTATTTATCTTGAGAACGAGTCGCATTATCAATAATGAACATATATGAAAGTGATATTAAATCAAACTTCTCTACTCTGAAGAGATTACTCTTCTACATACATCAGTCTTGCGAGAATATGACGAACTCTTTAAAGTAAAAACACTTTTATAATTATCTCATATACCGTTTGAAGGAACATTTACTCCAATTTTAATGGAAAATCACTTACGGATAATTTCATTTGATCGTCAGTTTCCATGTATTCAAGGTACACGATTGACTTTAATAGATTAACGATTTCACTGAACGTTAAAGTCGACTACTATCTTATTATTATAATACTTTAAATTTTAATGTATAGTATATTCTAATAACTCTGCATTCTTGCTAATATCAGAATTGGATACATTCTAAGACGTCTAAGTAACATTTTTATTGGTAAATTATTAAATAAACAAATGATAACCAATGAAATTATAATTAATTGGAAGTTTAACATTTTTGTTTTATTATGATAACACCATCATTAACTATCTCTATCTTTCTTACCTATTCTTGTGACATCTGCTGGCAATAATTCTTCAAAATGATAGCAATATTATTTATTTTAGACAAAATGGATACTTCGCAGACAAGGTTCTGTAACCAGATTTAACATTTCGATTACAAATGACCTATAGATAGGTTGATGATTGGGATAACCAGAAAAGTTTGGTTGGAAAAAGTCAAGTCGAGGTAATTGAATCTGTTTGGTTTATCAAGACCTGCCAAGGTATCCATTGGACCGTAATTAGAAGTTATGATCATTCAAATTTTCAGCTCCTGCTTAAAGATATGCTCTATTATGCGAATTGTATGCTTAATCAAGTATATTGGTTCTTAGTTTACTGGAGGATCGAATAAACAATCGAAATCCTAATATATCGTACGAAACAACCCATACAGCACATACCTCATAAAGAGTCGTCTTGAGTTCAGTCCAAAGACACCTCCAAAAAGATCGCCTAAAGAGATATAATTATGATAATCTATAAAACGAGCTCTTAAAGGTGTTTTAAATCAACTATATAGTAGGGCACAGTACATTTGCACATTGTCACAGTTAAAATATTTTAAAATCACAATCTAACTAGTTTGGTCATTTTAACCAATAGCATAATTGTTCAAACCAAGTTTGATCTGAATTTACTGGTCTGTTCAGAAAATGATTGTATATTTGAAATTTAGACTGCACAATTTCAATCATTTGGCCAAAAAATTCACCTTTCTGTTAACTATAAAACAATAAATAAAGTTCCAGTTAATGAAGTTATATGATTGAGCTCTCCTTGTCTTTCCGTAGGAACTACCGCTTCATCTAGATAAGATTGGTGTTAGTATTTTTGATTAGGTTTATTTCTTAAGTAGTGACTAAACCGACGGAAAAGGAGAACTAGCGAAAGAAGAACCAATCTCAAATTACACAATCGAATAAGCATCTTGAGATTTTCCCATAGCTGAAGGGAAACCTGGCGAAAAGGTTGAAGCAGGAACGAGATGCTGGTTTGGCGCGTAGTATTACTTTTAGGAAAAACGACAGGCGGGTGAGAGTGAACGGTGTCAGATAGGATAATTGCAATTGAATTGGTAATTTCAGCATGACCTTATTTCAATTCCGTCGGATCGTGATCGGCTATGATTCAGAAAATGAATGGTCCGCCATAATTTAATCCTTTGTAATACGTCACTGGAAGTAATTACGCGAGCAAATGCTTCGTTGCTGCGCCACTTGACTGCTGCAATCGATATTTCCGAATACTCGACGAGTACCGACGTGCTGTTATGTATCTCGAGATGTATACGTATATATCATCGAATGAAAGTGAGAGAGACAGAGAGAGGATGTACAGGAGTAAAAAGCTCGTCACATCTAACCTTCCGCTTTTCGCGAGGAGCAAATTCGTTTATTGATTTTCACGAGTGCTATTCAATTACGGAGGGCCGTCCGGAAAACGATTTTATTTTACTTTTCGCGTAAATTTATTTACTTTTCCTCGTTAATGAGATCCCGCGGAAGAGCCTACCGATATGGATGATGTTGGAGTTGACGTTTTGATATCGTTATTACAGTATTTTGAGAGATTAATAGCTCCTAGCCAAACCGAAGCATTCAATAGTTTGGGCAATTATTATCGTTGTTGGAGCACATTGAATATTTCGTTTTGCCTTTGTATTTATTTTGAACGTCAACTTTATAAAGGGCAGCTTTAATGAGCTTCTCGTTTATATGCCGATTATTTTACTACTATTTCGCAATCTCTGGAAATTAAGCAAATTTCAAATATCATAAATTGTGAGCAAAAATCAAAATATTTTTCTGAACTTCAGTTGAATTAGATTTATCTAACGGCCTTGTTCTGGATTACGTTGCAAAAATACGAATTTAAAATGACGAAAATTAAAAAGTAAACTCACTCGTCTAGTAGCATAAGTAGTAACAGTACATCTATGTCGGACTTCTGTGAATCCTACTTTTCAAACGATCTACAATCGTTTAATTATAGTCACGCTATTCAGCATCATAATTATATACACTATATTATAAGGTATTGATCTGTGAACATTTGTATGATTTCTCGAAGAGGTACATTCCTAGTAGTAACATTCCGTTCCAGTCAGCCGCAACTTTCATTAATCTTACCTTTCTTATTGCCCCCATATTTTGTCACTATTATTAAATAGATTTGTATACATATTAAGGAATTTAATCAATAAGTGTCTACTATTCCCTATAATGCTATAAACAATAAGTAGTAACAGTTTCTTTGTGTCAGACACTGAAATAATTAGTGAATTATCTTATCTCTCACTTATGAACATTTCTTACTGTGTAGTAATTGCAAACAGAATTTGAAATTTCACTTCCTTAAAGATGATATTTCCGAAACGAAATATTCCTCACATAATAGACAGCTTTGTTTCGGTGTTTATCGCCGATCAGTTACCAAACTTGAATGCCGGCAATTTCTATGCGTATTTGCTCATTAGGCGATTAAGTGCTTGCAATCTATACAACGGCTGAAGCCTGCTAATCGTAGATAGGTCCTGACCGAAATGCTGTCACGTGACGGGTTGGTATATTGCGATTAGACTATCTTAAGTGCGTGTTTCCCAGCAGATCCCGAGCGCTTGTACGCAGTACATTCGCTGGATTGAATTGTCGTGTGTACATTCGCCTTCAATTAAAGGATGTACTTCAATCACGGTCACTTGCTTGCTATGCACAGTTGCATCTTCGGTCTCAGATGGAATAGAGGCTGAGAGCTGTATACAATGTACGACAACAATGTGGCGGAGGAATGCGTCTATTGTTTCGCATGCCACCTACCGTATCGCACTGAATCACGCCCAGCATGCGAATTAACGCCGCAACCCCTCATATTGAAGTAGTGAAGACGGAAGGATAATCTTCAGCACTTAGCAAATGCATTTGATATTTAAAATTGATTAAAACGTAACAAAAACTATAATAACTACAAAGTCGGTTTCATTTTTATTTTGATTTTATTTAAATAATCAATTGTTTTTATTATACGGTTTCTGCGTTTTATTACTTTGTTATCAACAATAACATTTGTTATTAAACATATAAATTCTTCTTCCAGTATATCGTTTTGTTTGTCCAATATATGGTTCGTTGCACTCACAACAATCTATTGATTACAATCATTTTATCTATCCAAAAGCTCAATTCTTGCCGATTTTGGTCTTGAAAAGTATTTCTGAACCATTTGTAGATTTTTTTGATACTGTATTTCTTTATTAAAATAATCTCAAAATGGTTCAGAGCGTTTTTTTAATGTTTTAAATTGATTCCCATCACGGAAGATATTTTTACGGAACTTAATAAATAGTTTTCAATCAAAATAAGACTGCAAAAATGGATAAATCTCGTTTTTCCCGCCTGTTCGCTTGATATCTTAAAAAGTGACCATTTTTGACCTTGTGTCCATCACAATTTTTGATGAGGATATATGAAATTCAACATATTCTATTCACAGCCGTTTTGACTTTACCCAATTTTCCATTTGTTCTGTGCGGGGTCCTTTAAATTCAGAACCATTGTTTTGCAAAAAGGTGTCAATATATACTAAACTCTCGAAATTAAATTTGTTATTTGCAAGTAGTATTGTTCGATCAATCAACCTGATTATTATTCTTTTTTTAATATGAATAGGGTATACAGGGCCTTCTTTTTTATATACTTTATCATGTTTGAAATTGTAGTTGGTTCTGGTGTACATGCTGGTACATTGAAGACTTTTTATACGTTGAAGGGTATGTTATTAAAATCTTATTTTTAACTAAGTTCTAAGGGCGTGTGCACACTGACAGCGAATCGCGAAAAGCGGCAAGCGAAATGTACAAAAATTTTATATAATAAAAGTCGATATTTTGATATTGCAGTTTAAAAATATTGATATTTACTTGTTTTTCAGATTTTTATACATAGTCTTGTAATTCTGACGATTTACTTCCTAATTTTTATGTTTCGCTTACCAGGGCGGGTAACCTCGAAATACAACAAGCGAATTACGATTAACGGTAAGCGGATCGCACATAATGGCAAATTAAACGAGCAGAATTAAATAATATAAAAATCTATACACGCGTGAAGAAAAATATCGATAAATACATTTTTATTATTGTAAACTTGGGTATATTTTGCTTGCCGCATTTCGCGATTCGCTGTCAGTGTGCACGCGCCCTAAGTTCTTGATGTGATGGAACTTTTCCCATTTCAATTTCAAAAATACTAAAAGGTAATGTATCTGTAGATAATTAAACACAGAATTTAGAACCTACTTCAATTAGTTTCATAAAACTCTCCGGTATAGACAAATTCGTTAAATGAATTGTGTATTTGTAATCGCGATTATAATCATCAAGCATGTATGTATATCTGTTGATATTTCTTGGTATAAACGAGAAAGGTAAATATTAAGAAGTTTTTGACAAAGATCGTGTTTGGCCTACATTCTAAAACATGTTTGTAAACTAAAAGACCGACTAAAAAACCGACAGTCATAAAACCGACAGTCAAAAAGCTGACACATAAAAAAGTAGACACATCGTCAGGAGGACAGTAATTTTTTAAATGTCGGTTTTTTGATTGTCGGCTTTTCGATTGTCGGTTTTTCGACTTGCACCCGTTAGGATCGATAATAATAAATGAAGATAAATTATTTATCATCAATCGAAAGGTATGAAACAATATGCATTAAAAAATGCATATACTGCTTCTTTATGGCGTTTCATCTCAATGTGTACTACTAGAATCATCAATAAAGCAGTGGTACAGACCTGCTTTATACGCTCTCAATGGGATTATATATTGGATATTCATATATACGAATTCATATAAATTTTTTATAATTGCGAAAACACAATCGTATTAAAGACATCCAACGGTCAAAACGATCAAGCTTAATGTATAGTAATTCATATGGCTCGGTTAGGTAGAACTAAAATTTTTCGATCGATGATAATTATAATGACCGATTAGTAAATATCGTGCATCTAGATTTGATGCCACTTTTTAGATGTTGATAGACCGATACATACAATAAATAATAATTTCTACTCGTAACTTAATGAATTAAAATATTAGAATTAATGTTTCTTGGTATAAACTATTAAATGTTTGAAAAAGATATTAAAAAATGTGGTATTTCTACTATTAATGATATTTTTCTGTTTAAAACGTGTTTTATTTTTCAAATAAATATTCTGTTTATGTATTGTCAATTCACAATCTCAATCAATCTTTCATTACACAGATTTCATTTTAAGAAAATTATTATCTTAACTTTCCTGCGATTTACTTCTTTAATTTCAAGTTTTAAGGAATAAAATAAAAAAATGTTGGTAGATATATCCTGTTTATTGAGACGTTTTTAGAAAACAAATATTGTACGATATAAAATGTGGTCGGATTGATTTTATGCAAATGTGTATGATTATATAAGTTCACTCTTCTTCTCAGGTGTATTCTGATACTTGAAAGAAGTCGGGGTCATAAATATTTACGAAAAAAATAACAGCAGGTCAACACGTCGACCTGTAAAACGACAGTTTCATTGATTCTTACTATATGCAAAAGGTGTACTTAATGTAAAAAAAAGCATAAGAGTCAATTAATAATTCTAATTTAAATCCTTTACTGTAATGTGCACTTGATTAGTGCATTAATTCTAAACATTTCTATAAATGACGATGGTTTACAAAAAAAAAGGCGGAGGCCATAATGTGTTGGCATTTCTGGTCTAGGCGTTTTTACTGTCGGTTTCTTGTTGCCGGTATTTGCACTGTCAGCTTTTTGACATATCGCTTTTCTGTCTGTTTTGTTAGGTGTATGGTTTTTGTTTGACCTTTTTTGTTAAATTGACTCCGTTTTGCAAACCGTACATTTGTTTATTAATTTTTTGATGGTCGGTCTTGCGAGTGTTATGCGACCGATCGACTTTAAGTTTAAAAAAGACCTAATATTTATGTTGTCATATATTTTTTTAATGAATTATACACGAACATAATACACAAATGTAATTAGCACGCCAAACATTATAAAATTAATTCCAAAGACGGAATGACGTATATAATGTCATGTCCGCGATTGGTTGATTGCATAACCTATAAAATTCGTTATTTATAATGTAATGTAATACTGCTCTTCTTATATTTTAGCAAATTTTTATTAGACATATTCAAGTAACAAAATAGGGTGCACCTCAAAAACCCGACAAATCACAAAACAGACACTTCAAAACCCCGACATTAAAAAACCAGACAATTCAAAATGAAGACATTAAGAAACCCGACATTTATAAAAAAAACTTTCAAAATATGTATGCATCTTGAAATGTCTGCTTTTTTAAATGTCTATTTTTTTAAATGTCTGGTTTTTGAATGTCGGGTTTTTGAGGTGCACCCTCCATATTCTAAAAGTGTAATTAGTTACTGACTTATGAATTTGCCTAAATAATCCGGGGGTCACACTGATTTGACCTTCAAATGGCCTACAAAATTAACCCATTAGTCAAATACTTTTGACCTTGAAATAACCTTCTAGTAGGATCTCAAGGTCAGTGACACAGGTAATTTTTTTAAGTAGTCACTGTACCAATCGGAGGTTTCTGTATTTTTAAATATCAGGTTTTTTAATGTCTGTATTTTTACATGTCTTATTTTTTATCAGATATGTAAAAATAAGGCAAGCAATAAATAGTGCCCTGGATATAGCAATCGTAGTAGTTGGAAAAATCACTAAGTGCACACGTATGATATAGGAATCTAACTGCACGAAAACAAAGAAATGTAAAAGGCAAGTGAAAAAATAGTTGAGAATATAGTAACAATCTAGTTAGATGCACCAAATATTGAATTAAAATTATTAAATTATTTAAACAAGAATTAGGTCAAGTAAAATCCGTATAATCAATAAATACATCACACTTATATTAGGCTTAATATACCATAAATTCAAAATAAACTACAATACGGAACATAATCAAGTATTATATTTAATAATACATTACTTCAAGTAATATTAGGCCGAGATTTTAACAAACATAATACATCTTAGATTACTAATTTATGTCATTATTTTGAGAAATTAAAAAAACAAAAATTTGATAAACTAATTATCCAATACATTTCATCTTTGACATCACCGTCTAACTTAATCGGTTAACTTAATTTAAAAAATGGGTCTAAGATTCATATATTATTTAATAGTAATTAATTGATTTCGTAGCTTAGTACAAATAATTGCGTATTTGGTTATGTTTACTTCACTGTCAACAACTCAGACAAACTCAGAATTCTTCAGACCCTTGTATAGTTTCGTAATCTTTACCAAATGATCATTTTCACAACAAAATGAATTTAGTTGATATACTCAATTGATTTATTTAATACATGTTTTAAATTAATAATGGCTTTGAATGCTGCGTAACATGAACTGAAATTATCAAAATGTCGAGATCACACTTTATCAGGAATCTGCAGGTGAGACTAAAGTTTCTAACGTAGAAGTTTCGAACATATCGAAAAGATCCTCGTCAGCTTGTTTGGCGAACCGATGGTGACTACGGATATTTTGTCGACTAACTACCGTTGTAGTTAGTGCTATTGAGCTGTTTGGACTTACGCTCTAAGGTGTTGCGGTCTCGAGTTCCTAACGGACTCTTCGACCAAAGTTCAGAACTGCAGTAGCGAATTTAAAATTCCTGTATGATACATTGCATGAAAGTAAACAGAGTGGTTTATCACTTTAATTACTTATTTTCATTATTAACAGATGGAGTATTATGAAATCAACAAATAATATTGCCGATTTCAGTATTTACAAAAAACAAAGTCGTTAACATTTGCGAATAATTGAATTCATTTATTGAGAATCAAAAACTTTATTAAACTATGTGATATTATTTAAAGTATTAAATATATTAAATCTTTTAAAATTATTGCCTCATTTTTTATGAATTTGTCTTCGAAATTTAGCTTATAGTTTACGAAACATGCTTAATAAGAAGAAGATGCTGATTATACGCGATCGTTTGATATAGTCGCTAACCTATTTAGCTAGTACATCAAACGTGCATGAACTACGCAACCTAACATAGATTATATGCAACGAGATAGAGTTACAGATATATATGTAAATATCGGCAAGCACAAGGATAGTTTGAAGTCCACGTACATCCAGCACTAAATACGTTTCTGGACATATGGGAATTAATGGCGTTATCTCTCTGCTAAAATGATTACTGTTTATGTAGTCACGGATGATTTCGTATCTCGATGACGAGTACATTCGGCCTGAAATAATAATCACGAGGCAGAACAAAGTTTACAATAATTATTAATTATAAATCTAAAAATATCGAGTCCTGTAACATGAATTGGTTTCGCCGAATAAAAAATTTGTAGCACTGTTTCATATTAATTCACGTAAGCTATTTGTTTACCGGTTGCATTAGTAAACCTCTTATTAATTATATAGTACTTTGTCGTTAATGAATAAGACATTAAGAAATATATATTAATTTATTGTCGAGAGGCCTATTCATAGTACCTAAAATAAATTAAAGTACAGCTTCCTTTCTTGCTCTACTATCGTTTGCCCTTTGGATATTTGGGTAAATTTAAAGGTAGTAACGAAAATTTAATGTGATATTTGTTCATATTCTATAATAATACATTGTGAAATATTAAATGACATATAACCTATAGTTCTACGGAGACAGCAATTTGATATTGATAAATTACAATAGATTATTCAATATTTGATACATTATTAACAATTTAAATGTAATGCAGTAACTTTTCTCTAAAATTATATATTTTACGTGATAAAAGTCAGTCACACAGGATTATGTATTATTATTACATTTCTAAGAAAAGTAGCATTGTATTTACGACATCTTGTGTATTACTGGAATCATGTTTTTAGTCATGTAGTTTATATTAAAAAACATTTTATTCCAAATAAAGTTTACAAAAATGTTTGGAAGTTATACTAATAATAAGGTTTTTTATATGAAGTACTATTTTCAGTCTCTCATGTTCTTTTTTTACATCGACTTACTAAAATTCTTTCTCACATTTTCATAAATCTCTTGGCTCTGTATAATATGGGGTTAAAGTTAGAAAGAAACGTAATTTTCTAAAATGTTTGAGGAAGTATATCTTTCAACAGATATGCTATACAGACGTTAATGATAGTTTAAAATAAAGTTTACAGCTTATATTTCATGAAGAGAAATTATTATATGACACAGTAGAAAATTATTTTAATTAGTTATTTCTCTTTAAAACCTTAATGTCGTCTCGCCACAACCGTCTGATACTACTGATCACGTACGCACAGTTGACTATTAAATCTTTAGCAAAAAAACACCTGCCTTTAGTCAACAATTAAGTGGTTCCTGTTACGAGTATAAAGACGTGTTCTTAGTCGATATATTTATACTCGCAGTGTTATAAATTTTTGTAATATATTTATCAGATTACACATTACTCTTCTGATTAAAATTAAGAATTATCGGACGTGATCTATCATAATCTCTATTCCATATTGCATGTTTTAAAGCATAACAAAATTGATTGTTTTCGATAGAGAATATTAAATTTGAAACTAGTAAAAAAATGTTAGGTGTTTTCCACCAGCTATGCTGAACAATGAACATTTTACATTGGGACTACAACCGTTACGAAATCGCTAACTGGTATGAAAAGCAAAAATTCACAGATAGCGTTAGATGTTTTAGGTCGCATCATAGAAATAATCCACCCTAATAGCACACTTTATTCTATCATTCTTCATGGAATATTCCTAGGAACCATTAGGAATATTCCAAAGTAATATTCCATCCATATTCCAGGAACATAGAAATGTCCAACGTTCGGAACATTCCAGGAACTGTGAAATATTCTGCATTAGAAATATTATAAACAATATAAATTTTGTTAGAATATTCAAAACACTATCAAATGATCGAGACGAAATAATAATGCAACATGAATGAATATCACTTTTTTAAGCAATTTTAAGAATATTTCATTTAGGTGTCACAATTATTAAATGATTTCCTAAAAATTTTGTAGGTAATTGTTAAAAATAGAAATATATGTTGGTGACTTTAGAAATTGATGTAAAAAAAAAGAGCACGATGAGCTTGATTGTAGATCCTCAATGCAACTTGGGAATCTCGAACAGGAGTTTCTGATATATCATCCATTTTTCGTCCTCTTTGCTGACGATGTTTGTCTTTACTTGTGCCGAAAACTCGATGATGAAGATGAATTTTTTATCGAAGTCAATATAGACGCTATTAAATATTATTATTATTATTATTATTTTAGTTTCTACTCAATTTATATAAAGTTCACCTGCATTTCCGACTAACAGATTCTAAATATATGATGAAAAATGACTAAGATGAATAAAGAGATTAAATTTTATTTCATGCAGACTATTTTAAATCTAATCTAATCGACTTTAATCATCTTTAATGTATTGAAAATATGAAACACAATTTAAATCTTTTCTAAATTAATGCAGTTTATTATAATCATTATTGAACAAATTATTTAAATGTAGATTTGAATCAGGTTTTATATTTTTGTCACATCAACGTTCATCTTAGTTGATTATAATCGATCCAAGTAGATTCGATAAAGTCTCAAAACTTAGGTCAA
Organism: Trichopria drosophilae; assembly: GCA_030407085.1. Classification (NCBI taxonomy): domain Eukaryota; kingdom Metazoa; phylum Arthropoda; class Insecta; order Hymenoptera; family Diapriidae; genus Trichopria; species Trichopria drosophilae. Next base: position 198,398,539 of record CM059582.1, read on the forward strand.
ATTTGATCATATTCTTACTTATCTTTTTTACACTGCGGTTTTCGTGAAATCATTTAAAAATTGTGATACCTCAATGAAATCTCACCTCATCTGAAATTAGCATAAAAAATAATATTCATTTATCTCGCATCATTCTCTCCACATTAATTGATACAGTTTTTGAAATATGCAAATAAAATGTTTCATTTGTAATGCTTAATAATATTTATGATGCAGAATCTTACAGTGTTCCAGGAATATTCCAAAGAAATATTCCGAACGTTGGACATTTCAATGTACCTGGAATATAGATTGAATATTACTTTGGAATATTCCCAATGTTTTAAAGAAATATTCCGGGAATATGGATGAAATAAAGTGTATAGAAATAAGCTAATAATAATTTCCGCAGTTATAATATTATACTAATAATAATACCGTTCGAATTACATAATAAATAGTATCAGATATTGTAACGGAGTGATGTCAATAAACGTAATATACAATATTTCACCGCTCACAATAATTATGTTATTTTGGATCACTGAGCATCGAATCCTTAAAAAGTTCTGCGTTTTTTTCATAACTAAGCAATGATCTAAAAAATTCAGTAAAAATTTCATCTTTGAAACAAAAATTTTTCCAACAAAAATTTTTATAAATCTGTGAACTGAACTGACGAGTTTCTGACTTCAGGGGTACAAATGTTGGAAAAAAATAAAAAATGCAATTAACATCTTTCATTCATTATAAGGCGTTATAATTAATTAATTAATATGCTAGCAGTCTCTCTTAATAATATTACACAATCTCAAACTCCTCGTTGTTAGTGTGTTATTTTTGTTATTCAGGAGAAATTCCTATAACAATTAAAGGATTTTCACACCGATTTCATTGAATTTCAATACACAAACGAACGTTGGGTCAACCAAAATACCAGGTAGCTAAATCACAAGTGAAGCGCAATTAATTATTTCCACCACACTCGTAAAATGCGGTAAACACTTATTCCGAGAAATTTCACCATGCACGTTCCCTCGGCACGCCCTTTGAACACCTCGTGCTTGGGGAGACCACGGCACATTGTGTCCATCCTAAAAATCGCATTTCACCGGAGGTCGTCGTCGACGGTTCACCGCCTCTTCCAAAGCGAGAACTGCGTTAAAGTGAGATTTGCAAAGGAGCTGACGACGACGGGCAAAAATGTAAATGCAATTAAAACGTACGAGGTGCTTTCCCAACCCCACGTAGATCCGATTCAATACGGCACGTTTCCGTCGCCGTTCTCCAAGTTTCGTAATTGTATTCGTGTCCAGCACTGTGCTCCTGGCGCGAAATATCTTTACAACGCGAACCTGGCGAGAAAATAACGACTTCAAAGAGAAAGCGGAATTGCTTTTGATTTCTTACTCTTTCCAAAGAATCCTGAATGATGCGAAAATTATTTTTTATAGATTCCATAATGGCCTCACAATTCCAAAAGGATTCTAACAATTCTTGTTAACTTCTATAAATTATCTGAAAATTTCTAACCATCTGCATAATGAAAAATTCTCAGAGATTCGCAAAATAAAATTGTACGGTGCAGAGAGTCGCAATGAAATGAGTTAATCCGTTCGAGGGGAGCCTATTTGTTATTCAGACCTCCACGGGGATTTTAAATGTAATTACATGACCAACTTTAAAAAGTACCGGAAACCTGGACTTTATGAAACGTCAACGAAATTCAATTGTTTTAATAAAATAGATCGTTTCTGTCCCAAACTTTCTTCAAATATTGTCTGTTTTGAAATTCTCGTTGCGCGTTCCATGTAATACGGTGAAATATGAAAAAAGTTTTTTTCTCCGTTTTACTTTAAGAAAAATAATTTCGTTATGAATTTTTGTAAAAATTCTCTGAGAGCGAAAATTATTATGGTTGGAATGAGGTCTTGATCCCGAAATCTGGAAATAAGATTAACTCTTTGCATGTTTCTGAACTAATCTACATCGTACATAGTGTTTTCAAATAAGAACACGATCTAATAAATACACAGGACCTGATCAGAACCTTATAGTATTTCACTGTATTTCTTGCATTAACGTCTTTTTTCGCTTTCGTTTGTCACAAACTGAATTTCATACAATACATTCGATGGACCAAACGGCTGCAAATACAAAAGAAATAATATGAACACATGAGCATCGTTTCTTTTCTTTTTCATCTTAAGAAAATAACTAGCGAAAAAAGGGGACATTTTTATTAAAAAAATGATAAAACAATATTTACTTGTGCATTTTGAAAAATTGTTTTCTCTCTTTTAGATGCTACAGAATAGCCTACATGAAGAAAGTGACTTATTGTCCAGAAAGAATTGGTACAAAGGGACTATTTTTTTTTATTTTTTTTTTGTTGTGAATACTTCCGGAAATGATATATTGCAAAGGAAAACAACAAATTTTAAATCCCTTTTTAATCTTAATTTACCGCGGAAACGTAAAAATGAACAAATTTTTATGAATTATTCGTACATACGTACCTAATATAATACGATCATAATATAAAACATTGTAATATTTAAATATCCGTAAATGCTTTATTGTTTATTTACCTCAGTTTTCTTATTTATTACAGGTAAGTTGCTGACCAGATGTGGACACAAATTTTGAAATGATTTACGTAAGTAATCAGTGCATTTTATGATATTTACTATCATTAGACTAGTAATCATTAAACTGCAATCCTCTAGACTAAAATTTTAATCTTTTGGAGTCAATGTTAAATTATTGCATTCTAAGTTCCTATCTCTCCATCGTATTTATACATTCTGTCGAAAAGAGTAGTTTCGAATTACTACGAGAGAGTAAAAGCATTGATGGGCGCAACACGAAAATGACACTCGGAATCGAAACATGAAGAAAAAACTCATGCACGCGACCCAATGTAACTAACATACATGTCTTTTATTCTTAAAAGGAAATTAATGAAGAATGTGATTGTCGAAAGATTTCTTGGTGGAACGACACAGAGGAATGGAGGAATTGTTACATAATGAGAATTGGCAACATTGCTAGACAACAGACCGTTTATCTTAATGTACAAATTTAACGGGATAGTTTTCGGTTCATATCGATTTTCTTCACTCTATATTCAGGATACTAGTGTAATAGCGTAGCACATATTATAGAGTATGCTTTACTTCAAGAACTCCAATGAAGTCGAATCCAACCAAATCTATTTTCTGCACATATGAGCTGTAAATTAACTCCAACAGTTTTCAAGTGTATATATTATATGACGCTTGTAATTCAATTCAAACGTACATTATTGCATTAACCCCATTAAGGCCCATGTCTAGTACAACGCAGATATTGACAAACGAACTATTGGAAATAGGATATTCGCTAAATATGAACTACCCGTGTTTTTTTTTTTGTTTACAAACAATAATTGATACGTGTATTTTATTTTTGGCATATATTCTATTTCCAATAGTTAGTATGGCTTTCTACCCTGTACTCGACATGGGTCTTAAGAGTTAATTGCAATTTTTATCGAAGGTTATATACTTAATATAGTACGAAATGATATTTTTGTGATTATAATTAAAATCCAATTAAAAGATAACTTGTTTATAATCTATAAGTACGCATTTATGGTGTAGGTAACCTATAAAACGCGTTTGGAACTGACGCCCGCCGCCAGTTTTTTCCATTTCTACGACATTAAGAGTGTTCCCGCGGACTCAATATTTATCGAAACCTAATGAATGAGAGCGCAAATACATCACCTTTATCAAGCTGTAAAACTTTTTCTTGGGCGATATTTCATTATCTATTTAGTGAAATGAGTTAGATGCGCAAAACCACAAAAATTTGCGTTTTTTTCCATTTTTGAGGCTTCAGAAATATTCATTGTAGGTCAAATGGTCTTGTAGGTGAATTGTAGGGTTTAAAATGAGCTTCAAAATGAGCCCTCACTGATTGGAATAACTTTAAAGCAAGCCGAGTTATTGCCAAAAAACGATTTTATTTTCTTCTAAACTTCAATAGTTCGTCATTCAAATTGTGAGCCTCAGATCCAATTTTGGTACAGGACTTTTTGTTCGAAATGTCCCGGAGAATCACCTCCTGCAATATCCAATGACCTAGTTCTGGGACACCCTGTATACAGACACCATGTATGTATGTATATATACGGGAAATGTTTGGCAATTTTTCTATCATAATATATTAGTTCATCAAAACAAAGTTTCTGTTACATTCTTAAAGGCTTTATACTTTAAATATTGAAATAAGAAGCATTTGAACTAACTTTCCAAACTAAGAATATAAAAAAGAACTTAATATAAAGACATTCATTATTTTCTACATGGTGGAATTTATAACTTTGAAAATAAGGCAAAATTTTTTATTGTAACTATTTGTAATGCATAAATGTATTGTGATGAAAGATTTATGATACTCACCGAATTTATACGGTTATTACTGTATTATTTTGATAAAAAAAAACATTTACAACTTAGGTTCATTGCATTCAGTTCATTCAAACACACTGTTCTGCGGTTAACGTTGGCCAGATTCTCAGCGTGCTAACAACGATAAAACAAGGTGTTATGTGTATGATCACGGAATGCTTTATTTCAAAAAATTTAACGCTTGCACGTGACTTTTATGATTCGCTTATGTACTAAAAACAACATGTTACATTGCGGATTTGGGAATTTAGGGATTTATTTTGATAGCAAACTATGTTTTAATGAACATATAACTGGAATCGTTTAGTTCACTACTCGTACATGCACATGGCTTTATCGTAAGAGCTACGAGGGACATTTCCGATTTGCATTTTTCTCGAACAAAACTGTGCAAGATCTATAGAACTAGAATCTATACAAAAAGTTAATTTTGGATGATTCTTTATTTAATGTTCAACTTTAACGAGGTATATAATCACAAAACCAATTTGTTACTTTTATTGCTGTAGTCAAATTGAGTTACTTTATAGTTTATTCTTCCCTTGAAACAATGTACATAATTTGTGCATTACATATCTGCAGTTTATTCATAGATCCACTAATTCCGACACTACATTAATCACTACACTAAAAAAACACTAAAAGAATAAATTTTCTGCAGTTGAATTTCCTACGTGAAACGAAGAGTGCATTAAATGAAGGAGATCTTTCGCATGACGAAACAAGAACAAGTCGTACTTTATTGCTTTCAAGTGAATAATTTGTTACGGAGTTCAGGCTCTTAAGCCTGTTCGAAAATTTCACTGATGTAATTTAAAGCGACGAAAAGACGATGTAAAATTGAAATGGGCTTGAAAAACATTGAACTATGAAAATGTTTATTCCTATTTGTTTAAAAACTTTAAATCCAACGGACTTGGTTGCAAATCACTGTACAAAAATTACACGAACTAACTAGGGAGTTTGTTAATAACATTCCATAATAATAATAATAATAATACCAGAATAACTTTTCTCCGTAAAAGTTTAATGAAGTCGGCAAAAGTTTGGGAAAATCCTATTATAATTCCTAGCCTTTTTTTGCTGAAATATGCAGAAGACTATCTTGTTCATACACGTATGATATTTTACAATTTATTCATAATACTTAATAATTACAAAAGGAATAAAAGTAAACAATCCATAAAAACTCCGGTATTATGTTAATTATATTTAATAAATAAAAATATTAAATTACATTTACTTAGAAGAACATTCCAATGGTGTCACATTATTTTTTCAAAATCATGATATTTAAATTTTATATGGAATTGTTTAAAATTCTCAATTTACAATTCTAGATTTTTTTTATAAATTTATCGTTTTCGATCTAAAAATATTAGGTAATGACATTTGTTTCTATTTTATTCTGCGTATAAATTGCATGTCCGATTTTGTATCTAAGTAATGCTTAATGTCATCTACATGAAAATAGTATATTATGTAACAAGGGCGCAATTATCGATTTTCGACGATTATGACGTTTGTCGCAAGGGCGAAGTGAGGGCGAGAACCACACTCGTTGTAGATCGATATTTCGCTCGTGTTGCATAGGATATTTTTTAATACGACAAGCGTGGAACTCGACAATTTATGCCCGAATATTTTACTGCAGGGCGCAAAATTGAGTTTTACTCCCGGAGTGTTATAAATAGTATTTTTTACAGCAATCAGCATTGTTATTGCAGTTTATCTTTATTTATTTTCAAATGTAGATTCATTCCACATTTTATGATTATCTAATCAGGTTTCATGATAATAAGAGACTCACATAAGTTGCTCCACAGATTTTAATCATTCTAAAGCGTGAGTTAACATTTTAATTTTTTTAATTCTTACATTTGCTGTTATGATTTGATTTTTTAACTTTCCTATATTAATGTATTTTTTGAAATGTGTAAAAGAATGTATCGAAACTTCGACATTCGAGAAAAAGGATTATGTCGACAATCAGGTTAAATATTCTATTAGTTACCGCTTTGAGATTTCAAAAATCACTACGCCCTCTTACAGTTGTCATAATTTGTACGTTTAAGAGTACAATAATAATAAGGAAGACACATATTAACGAATGAAGAAACGCGATAAATTCTATGTTAATCATGAGACCTTAACAAAATTCACTAAAATTTCATGGTAGGAAATTTTTAATAAGAAACTGGATTTTTATACCAAAACATTTAGATGAGGGCCATATGAAACAGTAAATAAATTTCTTTTCATATCAGTATGGTATTTAATTTTTTTACACACACTCCAAAGATGACTGTTTCTTAATGTAAATAGGAATTTATTTTATATTCTAAAGTACACTTTGTGATAATTTAGCATTTTCGTTATTTACATCATTTTCTGCGGTATAAAAACAGCCTTGTTTGCAGTGAAAAAAATGTTTACTCAGTACAAATTACTTTACAAATTTATTATATCTATATTATTATTCCTTTAAAATTGTACCATTTTCGCAGATTATTTAGTAATTATTAATTACTTAAGCAACCGTTCATTTTCTCGTATTTATTTTGTGTATTAAGTCTACCACTTTTACTTGATAGACTCACTTAATTCGTGACTTACACTACGGGAGCTTGCACGAGAAATTCCTTCCGTGGCTAACTCGAGTCAACAAAATTGCCCTACCTCTCTTACATCCTATTATCACTCGGCTTTTTCTATCTCTACACTCTTCCTTTCTGCCTTCTTCAACCACTCATACCCACTTCCGTTCTCATTCAAAACCTCATTCACTCTCCCCTTCAATCTTGTAACCCTTCACATACTCCACATAAATGTTTTTCCCTCTTTGTCATCTTTTCACACATCGTATTTCCCTTTTCTACCTATTCCGTACCTTGTTTGTAATTTGTTTTCCTTCTTTGTACATAAGCGTCCATTCTCTAAAACTGCGAATTTGGCAATAGTTTCCAATTTTTCTATTTTCTATGCCGAAATATATGTGGGAACAGATTGCTCCCTATGTTAAGTAATGGACCGCTGTACGTGCCGTTACTACTTATGTAGTAGGAATATTCCCGAAAGTTGTTTGGGTAATATTTTTTGAGTAACCACATGAAGTAACTCTCTTATGCAATATTGTAACCTTGACCTACAGCATAAGAATGTTTCTCTCGTTTTCATAATTTCACACATTCTGTATTGGGTTTGTACTTATCCCCTACTTTGTTATTTTCTTGTCTATATCTATATAAGGGGTGACCAAAGTACACCAAAGGAGGATGTCCAGGAGTATAGGTGATTTCCGCCCTCGAGCTAGAACCCCCGAAATCGACAAATTCGGGTACAGTATGATGACAACTAACACCTAATGGAAAATTCGATTGTTTCATCATCTGTGAAAGTTTAGAAAACGCCTTTAAAGCGCGGATTATACACAAGAAAATGCAGTAATTTCAGTAGTAATAGGCTGCGCTGTGTGTTGTTCACAGTAGGTGGGAACTGTTACTACTTAGAATCTAGCATTTTTCTATGTATAATTCGCGACTTTGCCAACGTTTTTTCAAACTTTCATAGATGATAATACAATAAAATTTTGCATTTTTTTGAATATCCATTAGGTGTTAATTCTGATCATACACTACCCGAATTTGTCGGTTTCGGAGGTTCCATCCCGAGGGCGGAAATCACCTATACTCGTGGACATTCTCGTTTTGTCTGCAAAAACGCTGGCATAGCTCCCTAGTTACTTGGGTTATTCCTTTCTCTACAATGTTTAATTTGAGAAGTTCTGTATTTTCATATTTTTACCGGTATAGGTAGTTATGACCATTACTACAGGAATAAGATACGGATCGCCATACGCGCCGTTACTACTTAAGCGGTTCGCGTTACTGCGGAAGTAATAGGAACATTGCAGAAAGATGTTTGGGGCGTACCTCTTCATTGCACGGTAGAAGTAACAATTTTGTGGAATTTATACAAATGGTTCTTAATTTAAGTGGTCAGTTTATGAATGTTGTTTTTGAGTTACTTGTATTGTTATTTATGGTATATATTATCAAATTATTTTTTATGGTATAAGAGTTTATTATTTTTCGTGTAGGTCATATTTTTCAGAAAATATCCAGGAAATACGTCAAAAATGGACCCATTAATGTATTTTTGGTTCTCAGATATCTCGGGATGTATGTTTCGCTCCGATGTTTTCGAACCTTTAGCAGTAATTGGACACCGTTGCCATCGCCTCGATTTCTTGATTCTTCACGCTTTTCTCATTTTCTTCGCCCTGTTATTGTTCCAACATCGTATTACGATACCTCGTGTCTCTTGTTTCTCCCGGAATATTCTCGACCTTTTGCTTCCTTGTATTCAAATTTTATCTCTGTTTACTTCCTCGCTAACGATGGAATATGGTTTATTTTTAGCTCCATTTTCTTCTAACTGAAATACTAACAAAATAATGTTATGTTTTTCGTAGTACAGCAAAAGTGGAGTAAACGCTACTAAAAGTTACCATCAGTAAATATTAAATTTGTTGAATTATTATAATTGGAAATATTCAAAATTTCATTACTCGGTTAAGTGTATAGAGATTTTTCGTATACTCTGTAATTGCGTAATCGTTGCGGTCTTAAATTGATATCCCATACCGGAAAATATAAACTCAAATAAGGTAAACAAAACATAACTACATGACGCTTTATGCTTCATTGTTTAAGTAATGCCGAAGATATTTTATTTATGTTTGGTAAAATTTTTTGAGACATTTCTCGGTAATTGAATCGCACGTGAAAAGATTTCAGATTTCCCTAGTTTGCATGGAAATTCCACAAGGCTTTCTACAGAAATTTTAAGCAGACTTCCATGAGATCGCAGTGGGCATGGTAATATTCCTAGACTGGAGTATGGCTCTAAGAGGTGAAATAATATCCTGGTGTTCAACACTTTAGATTTTTGTTCCCCAGGTATGGCGTTTCATAGCTTTTGATGTCACGTGTTCCGCAGCGTAGTTTTTTTGTCGTGCAGGTGTACCAGTCCATAGTTTTTCGCCGTCCAGACGTACCACCCCATAGTTTTCGATGCGCGGAACGTCCAGACATCGAAAAGTATGGGCCGATACACCTGGACGACAAAAAACTACGACGCTGAACACGCAGACAAAAAAACTATGTCGCGTTGCGTTTGGATGATGAAAAACTACGGTGCGGAACAACTAGACATCTAAAACTATGGAGCGGTACACCTGGACTACAAAAAACTACAGTAGGGGACACCTAAACATCGAAAATTATGGCGCGGTACACCTGGACGACTAAAAACAATGGTGCAGGACACCTAGACATCCAAAACTATGGGGCGGTATATCTGCACTACGAAAACTTTGGAGCGGTACACCTGGACTACGAAAACTATGAATCGGTTCACCTGTACGACAAAAAACTATGGCGCGAGACACGTGGACATCAAAACCTATGCAGAGGTATAACCTGGACGACGAAAGACTACGGTGCGGGATAAATAGGCATCGAAAATTACTGAGCGTCATAACTGGACAACGAAAATCTAAAGTTCCATAAACAGCAGGATATAATTTCATCTCTTACAGTCGTGGCTACAGTCTATGAATATCACCGTAGCAACGGCGATCTCGTGGAATCTCCGCCGTTTCTGTAGAAACTCTTGTGGAATTTCCATGGAAACTCTACGGAAATTCCATACAGAATTTCCACATGGAATTTCCATGGAATGCTTTCCATGGAATCGTTTCACGTGGGATCGCTCTTAACATGTATGTTTTTACAGTAATCGATGTCGATGATTGTCAACTGAAGTCCGTATATAAGATATTAAAATGGTGGGTCTGATATGTTAAAAACAAACGAAAGTCTAATTCCATTGAATCAATCTGGTGACTTTCTGAGTTCTTTTTAAATATAAATTTATTAGGTGGCGATATGAGCTGGGATTGTCTTAAGAAACTTTAAAAAAATAATTCAATTGGCGCAATAAAACAATTCAACTGGTTTTACCTTTATTTTTCGTTTCTCAAAGAACAAAATAAGCTAAAATAATAGTAGGCCAGTCATCTTTGTTTTGTTTCTGATGTTAAATTTATATATCTCCTACAACTGCGCTTTAATATAGGAAATGTAACGGAGTACGTATTTGATGCTTCATATGATTCGATTGTAGCAAACGCAAAAATACAATTCCAATTGGAGATTCATGATACAAATATCTGATTTTTAAAATACCGAATCTGGACCGTTAAAAAATACGTGTAGTAAGAAGTAATAGCATTAGGTTAGGTCGGAAAATTTGAAAGATAGGTTTTGCCTTTTGTGTCGGTATGAGTTGTATTTTTGTTTATACTCTTTTGCTTGATAGTAAAGTCGTTCAAAATAGAAGACTTAATTAGCGTGAAACTACTTCTTAATTTGTTATTTATCATGCAGTGACAGGATTATTTCGCATAGATTTACATATTTCGAAACTATACATTGATCAGAAAAACTGAAAACCTACAAGTAACACGTTTTAAATGATTTCGGTTAATTTTTGAAAATTCCGTCCCCCATGATGGCTACAAATTTTGAATGTTCAAAAACTCAATTCAGATTCGTTTTTAGAAAGTGAAAGACATTATTATACTCAGTTTTATATAATTCTCTTCATTTTTTGGATGACAAGTGCATGAATGTGGTATTTACACGAAGTCACATTTATTGTAATTTTTCACCAGGATTTTGAAATCGTGTTTTTTTAATACACGTATTTAATTTGGCATGACATTTGTGACGTTCCGAGATATTCCAATGAATACAGATAATATAATTCAATAAATTAAATACATATATATTTCATAAATGAAAATGCTATGCTAATGTATCGTAACCATGATTAAAGCTGACGTCGATATCTGCACTAACAAATCATGTTACGTATTTATCGAAATTCAAAATTGCGTCTTTAAGATAGGCGACTAAATTAATAAAACCGATATTTTCTTGCGAAGACATTGACCAATTTACAAATGATGAGTTAAACCATACACGGTTTTCTTCTTTTCATTCGCCATATTGGATCCACCATTTTGAAATACTAATTTGAACATAATCATTATATTTCCATTTTGTTCCATCATATATTTGATCAGTCATTTTGAATTTTGAAATGTGATTATCAGATTCGTAATCGGCAACCTGAGAAATCCCCGACTAACTTAGAGGATTCCCACGGATATGTAACATCTCATACCATCATCATTTACTCAGGTCGGAAAGTTTAAAAAATCATTGTTGAAGAAAATTCAGTAATCTAAGTAGTAACAGTCCGCATCATCGTTTGTAACGGATTCGCTGTTACTACTTACATTACTGCATTTTCTTACGTAAAATCTACGATTTTAATAAAGGATTTTAAACTTTCCCACGTAATAAAACAATCGAATTTGGTATGAGGTGTTATATCTCATCATACTCTATCCGATTTAGGTAGTTTCGAAGATTACACCTTGGGAAACAAAACCACCTATAATCGTGGGCATCCTCCTTTCAAGTTTATTACTTCACAGGAAATATACTTACCTGAAAACTTCATTAGTTGTGAGACGCGATGCGACAAAATTGCAGGTACATAATCAACCCCTGCATATTATTTGACCCCTTCATAGTGTTTATGTTCTCTCAAGTGATATCCAAAGATTATATAGGGTGATCCAAAAGTGTGGAAACGCTTTAATATCTCAGCGGGAGTACATTTTCGTGGAAAATATTTCAGACAAAAGTTCAAGAATTTTTCCCTGGCTATTTAACGGTATCATTGAATTTGACCTTGAACAAGACCTTGAAGGTTATATCAAAGTCAAGTTTGTTTTTTTAAATAGAAATCCTTATTTTTTCTCACGGATTCGGAAAGAGTGTAACATTTTACGTCGGCATATGATATGGTTGATTTTTCCGGCAAGGTCATTTCAAGGTCAAACTTAAAAGTCCGGTATTTATAAACATATCGGATGTGGCAATAAAAAGTTTTATATTTTCCACCTGGAACAATGATATAGCATTGCACTCTGAAAACTCTTTTAACCGATTAGTAGTTTCCTGTTACTCCTATTAATGATTTACAGAAACATTTATGCGTAATTTGATTCTTGAATTTCAAAATGTCCACGTCGCACTATGCAATCAATTTAAATCAATGTTGGCCATCCCAAGTAGCTTTCAGAAATTTTGTGGTCTTTCCGAATCCATCAAAAAAACAGGGATTTCCATTTAAAAAAATAAACTTGACCTCGAAATAACCTTCAAGGTCAAATTTAATGGCACCATTAAATAGCCCGGGGAAAATCCTAAAACTTTTGTCTGACACATTTTTTCTGAAAGTGACCTCTTGCTGAGTTAATTCGCAGTTCCGGGAGTTTTAAGTTTGACGTTATCAAAATCCTTTTACAAAAAATGAAATTATGTTTATCCGAAAAAATAAAATAATGTAAAATAATTTGTACGTTCAGGCAAAAAAGTAATACTGATATTATATAATTACTACTATTGCATTCACAGCGCTACTCATCAAAAAAATGGCAGGCTTTTTAATCAATAAATATGATATTGCGTGGATTTATAACCTACAATATTAATTAATAAAAGGATGGGGAAAAATTGAAGATAACCATTTCCTCCTGTAGGGGGACCCTCGATTGCTTGGAATCGTTGAGGATTATTTTTAAAATTTTTTCCATCCTTTTATTAATATTGTAGGTTATAAACACACCCAATATCATATTTATTCTAAAATTAGCATCTACGTTTGCTCGTTATAATGCCAACATCCAGTATTTGTGCGAAACTAGATCTTGGCCTAGTAAGGTGTAATAAGGTATCACATAACCTAAGGTATCAATTCTGATTGGACTATTTCATGATCTCGGAATTAATCTGGCGAAGTGGTCAGAGAGCGCGTAGTTTAGTTGGAGGCTCGTTAGACCAGCAATCGAAAGGTTTTCGAAAATGTAAAAACAATCCAACATTAAAATATATGTGAATTTTTGCAACAAAAATTTGCAATACCTTTAATTTGAGCCGACATGTGCTGTCACTGGAGCGAATCTAATTAGAAAAATTTAACGATTCCTTTGTTAATCATTTGCCTGCTGAAGAGGGATCGATAAGATCCGAACCGATGAGATCAACCCAAGGACTTTGGTGTATGTATGTTCAATATAAAGCAAGCCAAAAAAAATATTTATTTCTATACTTTATATAACTTTTTAAACTGACTAATAAATTTGAAAAGTTTTAATTATTAAAGTTAGCCTAATTTATAATATTTCCCCATGGACAAATAATCTAGCAATCACTCTATGAGAAAAAGTTTAATATTTAGTTTTCGTATTTCCTGCCAAGTTCGTGCTGATGGCTAAAATAACTCAATCTTTGTTTTGTTTGTTCCTCGCAAGTAATTCGCACTTAGTCATGCTGGGCAATATCTCATTTCCTCTATCTTTCGTATAAGCGTTATATAGTGTATCTATCGATAACTTCGAATTATTCGCGTCGAATATTCCGTTAAACTCGCGTTAGATTCGCATTATGCCTGAAACTTTCAAACTTGACGGAATTACACTTTTGCGAGTTCTCGGCGAGCGGCTCTGAGCTGCGGATTTATATCGTAGGAAGAACTTTCCCGATGAGAAACGACATGGTAAATTTGGTTCTCTCGGCCGTCGTTATTGCAAGTAAATTAAACGGAATGATTGAGAAAAAATGGCTGGATTTGAGGCAAAAAACAGCTTTTTTATAATTCTAATTTTAAAAAATTATTTTCGTTAGTCAAGGAAAAAAACGACTTGGGCAGATGCGACTTTTGCACCTTGATGCGTGAAATATGTCGTCTCTGAAAAATCAGCTTCTTTGCGTTCGACTGTATGCAGACGGATTGCGCGGAATACATTTCAAGGCGGATTGGTATCAACATCTCCGCCGACGATTCTTGACGCATAACAGCAACTGCCAAAGAGAAATTCTTGAAGCGGTACAAATTGACGCCTTTAGCGCACGATAGCGCCTTTTCGTGCTTTTCAATTCGATTTGATCTCGGATACCCATTTGTGCGAGAGATAGAGCGAGAGGAAAGAAGATTGGGGCATTCATGAATAATATTTTCCTCCGATGGAAAAGTTAGCAATGATGCTCTTATGGGAAGAAGATTTTTCGGCTCGAATAAATTGCGTCTTGCGCGATGCGTGATATAAAAATATTTACCTACACATTGCATTTCTGAGTGTCGATATGTCTCATGATTGGCTATTCATTGGAATGGAAAAAAACTAATCCAAGTATTTCAATAATGATATATTTATAGATATGTTTTTTGTGAAAAATGTGAACTTGTGCACTGAGAAAAGGATCCTTTACCGGGTATTGGAATACTAATATCGCGTAAAAGACAGTCTTTTACATATGACAAATATATTGCTTTTACAGGTTCAAAGACAAAGATTTTTAAAACATCTCGTAGTCGGTATAAATAAATCTACGAACTCGTAGGTCGTGAGTTCGATTCATGTGCGGTGACATTTTTTCGATTTCGTTGTCAAACAGCAACTCGCTGTTCGTAAAGCGAACCACATTGTTTACGTATCGAAAATATTATTTGGCCGGCGGAAATCGACTGATGACCGCTACTGTACTTTAATATATAGGTTTCTGCATGCTTTACAAAATGTAAGATACGTATGGCGCCAGCAAGGAAGACGACTTGCAGTTCTAGCAAACCTTGAGAATAATATTGTGTAAACATTTGTGTAAAAAGGCCATTACGTCCGTTAAAATAATAAAAGAAATAACAAATAACCCGTTACTAACATCTGGATCATAACTTCTGCCAACATCTGATAACTTTTCGTAATTTTTATAATTTTATTGAAATTATTTCAGTAGATACAGTATCTATTCATTTTCAGAACTTCAATTTAGTTCAAACTACCCACAATTTTTAATTTACACTTTATGTTTAATAAATTATACTGTTAATGAAGAATTACGTGATTTTCGAATATTCTGATGATGTGTATCAAAAGGAAACATTGTAATGGTAACTTTTTTGTATATGTTTGTATTGATTCCCAGCTTTGTTTATTAAGTAAGTAAGTAAGTAAGTAATTTTATTTATGGCTCGTGCTGATGCTACGTAGCCAATCAAATAGAATACAAGTAAGATAACAAGTGTTTCAATACAAGAGTTAGTTGAGAACGAATTAATACCATCAGGGATGAAGAGCGTGGAAATAGTAGATATAATGGTGAGCTAAGGGTACGGTCGCAAAACAGAAAATATCAAAGTTTGAATGTTGAACTATAGATAAAAATAAAATTATGTATCGCATTACAAAATCACGCGGTCAAAACACATTGATTAAAGTTTTCAGCCTTTAGTAGCCATTCGTAAAGCCTATTCTTAAAAGCTGACGAGGTAGATGACCTCCGGATATTTACCGGAATTGCATTCCACAATATTTATGGATACGTAACATATTTGTTCCGGGTCTTAATACTCGCGAAGTTTGGGATATTACATATTATAACCTGTAAGAAACTAGTATTTTTAAAATGCTAAAATTTCCGTATTCCCTTAGACATAATAAAATATTCTTTTGAAACATGAGAATTTAATAGAATATCTTTTACTCGATAACAAGTAAATGCTAAAAGACGAAGATTGCTATGGATAACATATGGGATTTCAGTAATTACAATATTTGTTTTAAGGGGTATACTGGAAAACTATTCTCTCCGTTATTCCACTCTCTAATGTCGTTGAAGTGAAAATTGAGTCACTGTAGTGAAATAGCAAATTGCCATCATTAAGAATTTATGCCGAATCAGTTTTCACGCCATAGAGAGTCATTTCTGCAATTTCAAGAACATTAAATTATCCATTAAATTGTTATCGTCAAATTTCACTGGGTATATGTCACGATAAAATTGACAAATAGGATGAATTTACTTTCCTGGTGGGCACTAAATGATAATTAATTTCATTCGCCATACATGATATCCAAATAAATGAAAACATTCTATTTACTACTATTATGGTATATTACATACAATTGTTAAATCAGAAGATGGAAGACACTTTACTTTGAAGGTAACATCAGAGTTTTTTATTTGTCAAACTCATACAAGATTATAATAATAATAATAATAATAATAAACGTCTTTATGGAAAGTTCAGCGTGTGATCGACTATTTAACATCTGGCCGTTCATTTACGGCAAAAGTCAAGAAGTTCGCACAACAACTGCGGACGTACTATCACACACTGAACAAGCTGAAGTTGCTCAACATCAAGCAACGTTTGGCTGATAAAATTCGGGTTTTGGCGGATGCCAAAAAGAGGCTACAAAGACGGGAGGATGGAATTCGACAAAATGCAATATTTTGGACGAATCCTTCCAACCTCTTCAAACATCGTATCGCAGCCTCAAGCGAGTTTCCGTCGATAACCGCAGTTGAGGAATTCTGGGGGAGCATCTACGAGAAAACATCTAGGCTTAATGCAGACACTCCAGGTATTGAAATCTTCACCGAGTTGTGCGACGAAGTCACACAAGAAAGTGAAGATTGCCCACCCGTCAGTGCATTAGAGGTGAAAAATGCCATCACAGGAGCGAGGAATTTCTCCTCGCCGGGCTGGGATGGAATTAACAACTATTGGTGGAAGAAGTTCACTTCTGTCCATCAACACCTAGCCCGAATATTCACCTCTTATATAAATGGAGACCAACCCATTCCGCACTGGCTGGTGGAGGGCCGAACGACACTGATCCCAAAATCGGGAGACTTGTCCGATCCGAGAAACCATAGACCGATCACGTGTCTCAATACGCTATACAAATTGTTCACTAACATCTTGAACGAACGTATTGAGAAATCCGTGAAACCGGTGTGGCAACGGATAGTAGAACAACGAGGCTGCAAAATGGGTGTATCCGGCTGCAAGGACAACTTGCTTATCGACAGGTGTGTTTGTCAGGACGCAGTCCAGTACAAGCGTAACCTGTCGATAGCCTGGCTGGATTACATGAAGGCGTATGACTCAACATCGCACGAGCTTTTAAGCTTGTTGCTCAAACGCCTTCATGTCCACCCAAACATAGTGAGAATTGTAGAAGACCTGATGCCTCTTTGGAAAACACGCTTTGTCATGACATCGGGCAAGCGTCGAACCATGTCTAGACTGGTTCAATTCCAAAGAGGTGTCTATCAGGGAGATTCTCTGAGTCCTCTGCTCTTCTGCATCTCACTATTGCCTCTATCCGTTGCTCTCCGGAAATCTCAAGGGTACATGTGTGGAACGCCTGGTGAACGTGTACATAAGATCACCCATCTTTTCTATATGGATGATCTTAAATTATACGCATCAGGCGAAGATCAATTACATCGATCTCTGAACATCGCCCTCACATACTCGAGAGATATCGGTATGGAATTCGGATTGGACAAGTGTGCAGTCGTTCATTTGCACAGAGGAAGGTCAGGCTCCCATAACAACGATATGGAGCTCGTCAACGGAAATGTCATCCGCCACCTTAGCGCCGAAGAAGCCTACACATACCTGGGCGTACCTCAAAGGCATGTCCAGGATGTGCAGGCTGCTAAAACCACCATCATTAAGAAATACCGGCGCATTCTCCGTCAGATCTGGTCATCAGAATTGACCGGGAGAAATAAGGTGGCAGCCACGAATATGTTGGCCGTATCACCTGTGCTCTATTCTTTTGGAGCACTGAAGTGGAACGTTGACGAGCTAAGGGATCTTGACCGAAGCACACGGAAGATGATTTGTATGCAACGCAGTTTGCATCCAAGATCTTCCGTGGAACGACTGTATTTGCCCCGAAATATGGGAGGTCGTGGCCTTTTAAGCCTGGAGTGTATGCATGACCGATTGGTCCTCGAAACAGCTTGCGACGTGATTAATCGAACGGAGGATCCCCTGATGATGCTAGTACATCAGCATGAAATTCAGGGGAAGGGGGCGTTTGTGTACAACGCGGCGGAACGAGCGGCGCGAAACCTCGGTCTGGTTTTCAACGTGGGACGTAGTGGTGCACAGGAGGCTGAATCATTCATCAATCTGTGCCCAGTGCGTCTCAGGGCTAACATACGGAAGGAACAACTCCGTATGTTGGAGGGAAGGCATATCGACAAGCCGTTGCACGGACAATTCTTTCGAAATGTCCAACAACTTGGCTTGTCGGCAGAGATGACCTTCTCCTTCTTAAGATCAGCCGGCTTGAAATCCGAGACCGAGGGTTTTATCTTCGCGTGCCAGGATGGGGTCATCAATACCTTAGCGTACCACCAGAACATCTTACACCAGGCGGTACAGAGTACTCTTTGTAGATTGTGTAGATGTCATGCTGAGACACTAATGCATCTTTTGGCAGCATGTCCAATATATGCAGTTTCAGCATACATCGAACGTCACAATGCGGCTCTTCGAGTGCTGTATTACCATCTTCGCAGCACTTATGGTATTGATGCAACCCCAGTTTTGCCGTACGTCCCCACTGATATTGAATCCGTTGTCGGGAATGAGTCGTGCCGAATATACTGGAATTACTCATTCCCGACGAGCAGGCAAATATCAGCCAATAAGCCTGACATCGTCCTTGTTGACTTCGATGACAAATCCATCTTCGTCATCGAGTTTTCTGCACCAGCAGAAACAAATATAGTCAGCAAAGAGGACGAAAAACGGATGAAATATCAGGAACTCCTGTTCGAGATTCGCAAGCTGTATCGAGGATTCAAAATCAAGCTCGTCGTGCTGATAATTGGAGTGCTGGGAGGAATGAGACCAACTTTCCTCCAAAACATCAAAAGCATTTCGGCCTGTCGAGAACATGCAAATTCCATCGCAGGCCGAATGCAGAAAGCAGTGCTGCTGGGATCTCTCCGTCTACTGAGGTCACACGAGATCCTGTAACCACTAACCCAATGGTAGAGGGAGTGGTTGCAGTTGCAAACGAAATGGCCCGGTGCAGTCTGCAGCGGAGGAGATGGATATCGGAGCCACTTTTCTGCTGCAGACTGCACACGTGGATTCTGGAGGGCCAAGGGAGGTTAGGGTTTTAGTCGGTAAACCTTGCCGTTAACATCAAAGGTGAGGGAGTCCGACACACGGGGGGTTACAGAACATCTTCAACCCCCTATGGTGCCTAACGCATTTCCCCCCTCCGTCAAAAAAAAAAAAAAAAAAAAAAAAAAAAAAAAAAAAAAAAAAAACGTCTTTATTAGCATGATCAATAAAATACAATATATATACATAGATACTTTCTGAGCCACTTCTAGTAAAAATTAAAAAAATCCCCTTGGCCGTTTTTTATTTACATCTTTTAATTTTAACGTAATTTATTAAGTTAGCGAAATTTTAAATACAAAAATATTTATTTCATAAAATCACAGTCATTAATCATCATTTCGTCATTACTTTTTGCTGCAAGTTGCTCAGAAAGTGTCCTAGAATACAACCCAGTAGAAAATGTTCATGTGCCTTTACCTTCCATTTAAACTTTGTTCAGGTACACCGTGAGCTGTTTTGTAGAGTGTCTCACTATGTGCATTTTTCCATTTACATAAAAAAAAATCAAAACGGAACAATCTTAGTGTCTTAAATACAAAGGCCGACAAAATTGTACCGCAAAGCAGAAAATACTTTTCTGAAGGATTTTGACATGCGGAATCCAAAAATTCCATATAGCGCCACAGGGTTTAAAAATATTCTAAAGTAAAAGAATAAAAACACACATATTGAAGATCATTGATCATCAGGTGATAATTTTATTAAGAAAAGATCTCCACGGTTTCTAACAGCGCTACTTTTTACGTTTAAACTCGATTTTGAAATGTAAAATAACTGAGAAATCATCTGTTGAATTGAGTGATTGATTTTATGAGTTTATAGACTTTATAAATGGAAATTTAAGAATTAAACTACAATAATTTGACGTTATTTGTGTGTGCATCACTTAAAACCCTGGAGCATGAACTCTTAAACCATTACAATGCATTTCTTAAAATTCATAGTGGATCTTATTTTTTTTTAATTTTTGATATCTGACTTCAGATTCTTGTTCAGCGACTCCTGAAACTCCCGAGTACCAACTTTTAAGCCCATTTGTTTCGAAAATACCACCGCCTCTATAAATACTATTGTATATATCACTATATTTTATTATATACACTTTTTTCTGTCCGTTAAATGAAGATAAGGACAGTATAAATCAATTATGAACAGCGCTAAATTCAACAAAAGATTTCTCAGAGTCAAATTCAGTTTTTTACATTTTGAAATGGATGTTGAAGATGGGAAAGAAGTAATTTAAGAAATGGTATATATTATGTGACCATATAAATATAGCAAAGAAGCGTTTTTTTAGCACGTTTACTTTAGAATATAATGCTGATTAATATAATAATTTTATATTCTTTTATGGCTACATAAAGCGAGGAAAATAAGAAATCTTTATCTGCTATCTGCTAAAAATGAAATTTATATTAAAAGTAATGTCACTAGGGTATAATATACTTAGTTTCGAGTCATTTTTGAAGCATTTAAGTGTCAAAATCTTAAGGAATTGAAAAATATATAAAAAATCATTGTTTTAATTTATTGTGAATATTGGGAGACAAAATCGAAAAAATGTTATAGGTTAAGTTGATTTTTTATCAAGTTCTATATTCGAAATACATGTCGACATTTTTTTCAGGGTTTGACAAAGATTTTTAGTATTTTTAATTTAAGAATTAGACGGCGTTATCGCTTATTGAACTATTCGCTTTCACTATAAATATGAAAAAAAGTACACAAATAATATCAACTACGTACCTTATAGAACATTTATAATTTATCCATATTATAAAAATATCAATAAACTATAACGTATGATACTGGTTGCATTTTTTTAGAAAATTAAAAATATTAATTTTGAAATACCAAATTCTTAGTAGTTGCAGAAAGGCGTTAAAAAATTTATTAGTTTCATAGCAGTTGAACTTATTTATTGAAATATAATATTTTCAGATAAATAATATCGCTTTCTTTGCTGCTATTATTTCGAAATTATTGTAGATATATTTATTCAAATACTTAAATGTAGAACACTATATATCGACCTGCTATAACTTCGTGAAAGTGTTAAATATTACGAGAATTCAAAATTGATTGGAGTTAAGCTTTGAATTCTCTAGTATGGACAGCATTGTTCGATCACACATAAACGGAAATTCCTATTCGTTACCAAAAATGATAGTTAAAAAATCCAATATGAAATCCAATTACTAGAAAAAATGGAAAAATAACATCGAACTTTAGTTTGCGTTTTGAAAATTTTCGAATATTAGAGAAAATAAAAATAATAAAAAGAGTTTTGTTGTCGATATAGAAATGAAGCATTCTATTTTTTAAGACATTTTAATTAATCTTTTGTTAATGTTATAATGGCCTACAAAAGTGAAACAAAAAAAAAATCTTACAAATTCCGGATATACAGTGTCATGTTTTGTTTCTTTTGGTTATTCACTTGCAAAACATTCGGCCTTGTAATTTAAAATTACGAAAAATGTAACAACGATTTATAACAAAATTTATAACAACAAAATTTATTCCGAATAATGGCAACTTATACTAGCTTTGATATAAATTTGCATCATGTGAACTACGAAAAGAAAGGAAAATTTGACGTGCTTTTATTGTAGTAAATATATTTAATCGTAACTGCATGTAAAAAAGTGGTTGCTCTTACAAGGAAAAGTAGTAAGAATGCCTATTAACGTTAGATAGTAACTCCAACTAGACAATGTATCTGGGGCATGTTTATTACTTTTTGTAGTTGAAACATTAACTTCTCACTTTGTATTTTTTTATAAAAACCGATATTGAACTTAATGTAATTCACATAACATAACTATTGGTTAAGGTTGCCACAATAATTCAATAAGTACCAATCGAGTTTATTTATCATAACCGCATGATTCGGTTGATGTAATGTGAACATAATACTTATAGTCAGAAATGTATTATAGCCCTGCCCAGGTCCTTAATCAGTTTCTAATCCTGATGGAGCTGCAGAGTATTTCGAGTGTTCATTCGATTCTGGAATGAACATAAAATCGATACACTCGATTAGCTGAACTAATTCGCGTAATAGTGCACTGTATTAAATATAATACAGATGCATAATGCATGAGCGCTCCAATTCTACACTAAATGAACGTCAAACTAATCATAAAATCATATCCTTTATTGATGAATATTGAAGAAATAGAAAAATTAAATAGCAGTGGATTAATATTCACATTAAATAATTATGTTTAGTTACAAATTTTACTTAGTCCGTTAATGTTATTATTAACTTTCGTCAATTTTCTTCGAAAGGCAATGTATTAACTGGTAATGTTTCACAAATTTCAGAAAATGTATTTTACTTTATTCTAAAGCACTTCCATTTACATATAATTGTATAATTTGTTTATATGTACTTACGCTAATATGTATTTACGCTAAGAATTTACATTAAGGATTCAGGGATGGAGAGTTTCGAGTCAAATTTGACTTGCATTTATATTTATGCGTTTATTGAGTTTATGATCATCAGTAATGGGCTACAATTTTATTTATTATTTATTAGCATTTCAAGACATTTTTCAGGCTTATTTCTGACAAATGTTTCATACATAATATTAAATTACTCAACACTACTCACTATCTTCCTAAAAGTCATATGTTGGAATTAAGGGGTCGGGGTTTTCAGGGTCGCTGAACGACGTGAAGGTGGCGCCACATCATTTTGGATCGTTCATTTGGAATTTCCATAATCTGACTCCATATTCGAAATTAGCGACCCAAAAAAATTACCTATACTAAGTATTATTAAAATCCAACACATTTTTTTTCATTTTGGGCACTTTGTTTGAAATTATAGCCGAAGTTAAGGTGTTAATAATTTTTGCAAGGGTCATTGTCGCCTTTTTCAATGTCAGTGTAAGAATTTTTCGGTATGGACCATCCAAAATGTCGTTATTTTTTTTAAAAACTGTTTTTACAAAATGGCTACCTGATTATTCACGCGAATTACTCACGCCCAAAATGGTGAAGTACTACAATCATTGTTGACAATGCTTGAATATTATTCGCGAATATAGTAAACAATTCAAATATAGAATCTGCCGGGATTTAAATCACATACGGCAATATCACGAAATAAACGAATGTATACTTCTCTTCGGAACGTGACGAAAACTAGGAAAACTGGAATACGCCTTTACAGCCCCCTTGCGATGGCTCCAGCCTCTGTGCTCCAAGTCGAGTCGCGTCGGTCGGCCTGAAACACGTCCTTTACGACGAGCAACCGAGTTCACTATTGCATTTGTTTTACAATTCAAAGAGGGTTTGCGACTCTTTTAGGTATGCACGACGTTACCTCCCGATGGACCGGGCGTTTCCGAGCTTCGAGGTTTTGAATGTTGCGCTGCGGAACTGCTTTTGCGATACTTCCGAATTGTTTCGTGGTTGCTATTCCACTCTTACGCCAGGTGGTGACTTGAAACGCAGATTTGATTTCAACAATTATTCGGTATATAGCACAGAAATACCGGTTTAATTATTTGCCACAATAGTCTAGTCTGGGCAGAAATTAAGTACGTCGTTAATTGTCGGCCTTCTTTCATTCAGTGTTTTTAGCTTTTAGAGCACTTTGTTTTGAAGGTTTGCAATTCGCATTTGTCTGTAAAAATCTCATCTAAGGCCTCTAAGTTAAAGACTAAGTTAAGATATTGACGAGTCAGACTCCTTACACGTGGAGACGTATTCCGGCCACGTGTGGTAGGGCCAAATGTTAATATTTTCAAAATGTCAAAAAAACATTAAAAAACGCTATGTTTCTTTGGTTGTTCTTAGCATTTGTTATGTTTTATCTCATCAAATCAAATCAGTTTATATCATTATTGCTTGGAAAACATTATAAAGTATTTTACAATATTCATCTAATAGTGAGAAGAGAACCGCGAAATCAATTTCCACATCTATTATAGCTCTTTTTTTTTTTGTTTTTTTATTTTTACCCTCAACCTTCCACCTCGATCGAGGTATCCCAAAAGCCCTCACGGAGCTTGTCCGGGTACAGGTGAGCACCATTGCGAGAGCTACAGGTCGTCTTAGATGGCGCCATACTCACATTTTGTCGAGAATGTAGGAAACTGCAGAAACCCATATCAAGTACAGCATCGGCCATGGCTCGATTTCCGCCTAAAGACAATACCTCGAAAATGCCAAACAGACAGCGTGGTTCATCTTACACATAGCGAACTGCTGCCTGAAAACAATTTCGAAAAATTGCCCAGCCGAGGATTGAAGTCACGACCTACGACTTCGTCGTCCAGTACGCTACTGCCTGAGCTACGAAGCCGATATAAGCTCATTGATTGATATAATTAGATAAACAGTACAGTCCCGGTATATTTGCCTACTCGGTTCATCGACTTCCCCTCCCGTCTCCTTATATTTGTCAAAAGAAGGGGAGTGCCACTTCTCCCACTCTCTTGAGTCGTGTTACGTTCGTGACGTCACTGCAGGCCCTTCCTGAGGCCCGATCGCGCAAGGTTGGGGGAAAAGAGAGCGGCGGTAGACAAATATAACGTGACGGAACTGGAGAAATATGCTGGGACAAAAATCTAGCGAGACGCAAATATACCGAGACTCTACTGTAACTAGAGTCGTCATAGGAAATATCTCAAAAAACAATATTGCATTCGCCATTTTAAATATAACTTTTTTTATACAGAATCATATTATGAGAGATCGATAACCTTTAGACGTAAATTGATAAGCAATTTAAAGTTAAAAAAAATGAGTACAAACATTTATTTTTATTACGTTTTCCACCTCGGCTTATGGATATTTGATATTTCAATTCAAACATATACTCGGTTATTCTCGATTAAATATCTGGAATTGCTATTATCCAATTACTGGCAAGAAAATGGTCATCTAACGATCATATGGTAATCTTTGTTATATTTGTTGTTAATATACAATTTCTTATTATAAAATGTCGACACTACTAATATCTACAATTATACTCTAACACTACTAGTATCAGCCCGATATGTCGTCAATGATTTTCAATTATTCATTCTAGTTAACCAGTAATGTCAAAGCGAGCGATTTGGATATCCAAATAAAAAAATGCCGTTAATAAGGGTCTACAATAAAATTTGAGGCTATGGTTTCCAAAGTTTAATCCGCCATATTGTATCCTATTGCTAATTTTGAGAAATAGAAATCATATACAGTCGAACCTCTCAAATTTAGACTGCCGTAAATTTATACTCTTTTCAAATTTAGACTCAATCAACCTCTGAAATGAGTCCATTCCGTGTTCCTTGTTCCGTTACCCCCTCCAATAGATAGAGCACGGCGACTGAGCAGGCTAAGCAGAAAGTGATAAACAAGCAAAGAGCCACAAAAGTGGTGGACTGAGTGGTGTAGTAGGGGGTTGATAGCGATCGAGGGGAAGAATATAAATTTAAGAGGTCAATTGGGGAAGTGAAATCACCAGGGTCTAAATTTCAGGGGTTCGACTGTACACGTGTTCAGCCACTGCAAAAACACACCAGTAGCAACATTTCATTAGAATTTGCTATTTTGAATTTTTAGAACCTGACAAAAGATTCGTATTTATTATTCTTAAGTTTATGTATGCAATTTGTAATTAGATGTCCAGTACCTAAATTGCATCACCGAAAGGGTTATAAAAACTATGGATTCAGCATTTAGTTGGGTGTTTACGTGAGCAATATAGGTATGTGTTTTATTATAACTTTAGGAATTCTGATTATTATGATATGCGTAGTAAATACTTATTCATAAAGAGTAAAAATATAAAAGAATAAAAAGTATAAACTAATTGCTAATATTTGTATTTTTGACTGAACCAATATAAGTTATTGTTTAGTTTAAATCAAGAATTGAATACGAATTTGCAGTATATAAAATTTTCTTTTTTGTGTGCTTAATAGCATTTGCACACGTTTTGAAACTGAACTAAACTGTTTGAGGCACATTGTCGTCGCCTTTTCTTGAACACTTTTGCGCCCTTCAAATTGTTTTTAGTCGATTTATTCTCAATTTTTTTGGTAATTTTATATTTACGGGATGTTAATTTATCATCGCTAGTTTATTGATGATTAATAAATAAATATTAAACAGCCATTTTAAAAATAAAAATTCATTATTGTGGACACTTTTAGATAATATTATATTATAACATTAAGATTTACTTTCTCCAGATAATACTGGGATAGTCCATCAAAATACCGATCAAAATTTTAAATATTTTTTAAAAAGTCCAATTTTATCAGGATGATGTAGGTTTTACTATTTTTATCGGTCATCTTAAAGACAGCAATTAAAAATTTAAAAATCTGAAGTCCCATTCATAATTAACGATCCCAAAAACTGTAGAGTAACAAACAGTTTTCATATGTTCTTCGTGTAAAGAAAAATCTGTAAAAAATAATAATTATATTAAAACAAAAAATAATATACTTTTCAAGCTGAAAAGAATTCTGCACATTCTAATCACTATTTATACTATATAGTTAAATTTTAGTATTACCTTTGAAACTCATTAAGGAATACTTTATTCCGTTTTCGAATATGTATACGTTCCCGTTAACAAATAATTTTCCTTCTGCCGGTATCCCCACTTTATATCCCTTTAAACGTTTTAAGTATAGAAGGCGAAAAGTTTGGAGGTTATATTAACACTTCATGTTGTCCCGACAATATTCGTTAATGGGGCATCGACTATACTCCTTACTATTACAGATATTAAATCATGTCTTCATAATTATTATTATGTAAAATCAAGTAAATGTTCCTGCAGGAAAGAGCCTTGTTTACTAAATCCAGGTTAGAAATAAACGCTTGAACTATTTTGGAGTCTATATTGAAATTCATGGAGTAAATTATTAAAATATTCATGAATGATTTCATCCAGATTGAATATGATACTGAACTTCTCTGGAATTTTAAGGTTATATATTACAGAACATGTATAGCATGTCTCTAAAATGTCAGGACAATATTGGAAATGTCGCCAGAATATTAAAAAGGCGAACATGGGGCTTTCTGAAAATGTCTAGAAAAATGTCGGATACAGGTAAGGCAAATATGAGATTCTACATCTGGTGTTAGCATAATTCTGTACTTGCAAGGCTTAGATCTTCACATCATCAGACCGCCCAAATGACTTACGAAAATTTGTTTAGATACTAGTCAGAACCCTCTTTCCATATGTACAAGGGATATAAAAATAAAAATCCACACAAATATTCTAATTCCTGATTAGTCTGTATAATAGATTCACAAATTCGTCGATAAGTAAAGATAATTATTTCTACTCCGTTTTTGTATGTCAATATTTCTTTCACCAGCAATTTCCGGAATTAGGAATAAAAGGTCTAATTACAACCCTCCCTTCAAAGGAATATAGTTTCCCCGGTAAGCTTTCATCGCAGCATCTTGCTATTTGCGAAACTCATTGCATCGCAATTAGACGTATTAATAGAAGTTTGCCGACATTACATTGCATGTTTGTGCTTCGTGCTTGCAGTTGGAAGTGTAAAATCTAAGTTGAAATCAACTCAACTAGGGAACCTCGAATGTCATAAATTAAATGATTATAATATTTTTCTTAAATTTCTTAAATTAAGGTTTGTATTTCTATACTTCTATTTACAAAATTTGTTACTTTACCATAAAAATATTTCTTCTTATTATTATTATATTATTTTTTGTGAAAATTGTAATTGTGTTGTTTTGTATGGTTTAATTGGGATTATGTAACGTCTGTTGTCCGGTGTCGTTTCACTTGTTTCAACGATACGGTCCCGTTTATATCTCGCATTAAATAAATATTCTATTATTCAGAATGACATATTGCTGAAATTCATACAAATATATCCGATTAATTTATTTTTAAAAATTCTGTAATTTTGTTACTCAGATTTGGAATACCCTTGAGTCATATCTTTGACTTTAGTTTCCTTTTATATTAATAGAATAAAGGGATAAATTAATATTTATGCCCAGAGTAAAAATTATTCATCTAAATTTGATAAAATTGGGCCGAAAGCGAATTAATTATTTATTTATTTATAATTATTTTTTAGCGAGGAGAATTTTGACTTATTTTTAGAGGATTAGAAATGTGTAAGAATAAGAGGTGAACATTTAAATTGATGCTAAAATGTGTAAAGCTTTTTTTTTTTTTAATTTTGGGGCCTCTTTTAACAGGCTATATTTTAAAAACGGTAGTAATAAATACGCGTTAAAAATTGTGAGCTTATGTTAATTGAATTATGATTTATTTAAGGAATTTTCAAAATGAATTACATTGTCTGGTACAGAAATATGTCATTTTTGCAACCGCAATTTTGGTAGATAGGACTTCCTTAGTGAACAGCCATATTAGTAGTATGAATGACGCCCGAAGCCAGAATTACGAAATACATGACGAAGATGGAGTTCGGTGCATGAGTGGCGTTAAATACCATATTTATAAGTCTAATGCCAACGGTATAACTCCGCCCCGTCAGGCTTATAAATTTACGAAGGTAACATGTCGGACTGCGCTAATCGAGATTTATCGATGTTAGAATTTACGATCGAAGCTCGAACTCCACACATATGACACGTCGAGTACTGTTGTACCGAAAGAGGGAAATAAAGTTTACCAAGAATCGATAAAATCGTCATAAATTCCTTATGTACACCCATAAATTATATTTAAGGAAAGGTAAGTCTTCTCCCTCCTCCCAAAAAAATAACTTCAGACATTTATATTTCCCATAAACGAAAACGCTTTGGTAAAATTTTCGAATGTCCTGTTTTCGTGAAAACTTAACTGATACAATTTAGTTGAAAAATGCGCCGGAAAACTTTGTTTCGACTTTTGAAATATTACCACGATTACGAATGCCCGCCGCAAAGACGAATTAGATCCCTGGCGTAATCCGCACTCTGCGGTAAGTGATACAAAGACTGCGACTTTTCCGGCAGTTTCAACGATCGATGGACTGCGTTTTACACTTAAATTACTTTAGTTTCTGTTAGTTACACGACTAGCAACTTCGATCGATGCAGACGAGAAAATCTGCAATCAATTAAGCAAACGAACGAAAGGGATTAGCAAGCCTTTTTAAAAGTGTGACTAGTAGAATATACGAGTGTATGCAAATCCTAGGAGACAGGTATGGAACAAGTGGAGGCTTTTAACGGTACGTCGCATTTCAGGTTTAGTAACCTGTTTTTTCCCTCGTTCTATTGTTGCTTATAAAGTACATGCGTTTCAAATGGAAATGCGAGAAATATCTTCCTACAGAGGGCGGATTTAAATTGCTTTTCGATTTTCTCAAGTACAACGGTAATCAGTATGCCACTCTTTGTAAAGATCTAGTAAACGATAAAACAAGATAATTGAAACAAGTAGAAATAGCTTTTCTTTTATTGATTTTAAGCGTATTTTGTCCATCAGTTGAGTATTTTTGACCTCAATCGTTTACTCTTTTGAAGCACACATTTTTCATACATGGAAAACGGTTAGAATTTTTCACTCGGGGGTTTTCGGGGTCCCTGATTACCAATATGACCTCAGATTTTCAAAAGTCGAAATGGCGGATCCAAGATCGCGGACCAAATTAGGAATAAGTTGCTTGATTGAGATGAAACTGGGTACATGGGAGTTGTTGGGATAACTGATTACGAATATGTTCTCAAATGTTCAATATTCAAAATGTTCGATCCAAGATAGCGGATCAAATTAGGAAAATATTGCTTAATTTGAATCTACTATTTCAGAATTTTCGAAATTCAAAACGTATTACATATACATATTTCGGGGTCCCCAAATTCTCCAAATAAACGTTTCCAGGCATAAACACATGTTATTTTTAAAATTCTTGTACAGCTATTTTGAATTCGTCATTTTGACCCTGTATTTGTCATCAGCGACCATAAAAACCCCTTAAGAAAAATTGCCATGAAAATCGAAACTGAAATAAGCTGGAAAAGATGCATTTTTTTAGTATTTGTTTATTTATAACTATTTTACGACAAATAAAAATTGAATATTAATGATATGATATTGAAGACAAATACCTTAGCTACTAGAAAATCAAACTAATATTTTTAAATACTTCAAAATTGAAATTTATCTGATAGAAATGGTGGTCCCTGACAGGGACCACCCTGCTTCAAAGAGTTAAAAGAAGAAAATACTTTAAAAATATATTATAACTAAATATTTAATCACGTGGATTTTAAAAATGTTAATGGACTTTTTCTTAACACTATTATATCTAATTATATAACTTCCAAAATTTTAGGAAAGAAATATTGTAATAGTTTTAGAAGAACATTTTCAAATAAATCTAGGAAAATATTAGGCTAGTTACTTCAGAAATATAGGCAACTATAATTCTTGTTAAAAAATTTGACCTAAAATGTGCGATTTTTCTAGGTTTTTTGTATGTGATTTTATAGCATATCAAAAGGAGCAATACTGCTTTTCAGTTTCAATATCGGAATCATTTGGAATCATAGTAAGTAAAAGATAATTTAAAAATCCTTCAAATTCATATTTTTTTCATTTTAATTTCTTTTTTTTCAAAATATTACGTAAGCAAGTTAAACTTGCAATTGTAGACACACGATAATAACATTGTTGATGAAAGCATTACTGTCTTTAAATAAAAATTTAAACTTGCGAAAATAATTTGTTAAACAACATTTTTTAATGACTCAAATTTTCTTCTTTTCGCCAGTTTAGAATTTTCAGAAATGAATAGATTTTAAGGACTGAACGCTTATTTTGTCAATTTTAAACATCCCTATTTATTAAAAAAAATATTACTTTTCACAATTTCTGAATAATTTTAATGATCAGGTAAAATATTTGTAAAAATTCGTTGGTTGAGTTCTGGAGAATCTTTCTCTGGAAAAAAATATGCCGTCAAAATCCATTCGTTTTTAAAAAATTCTTAACTGGCCATAAGAAGAAAGTTTGGATTATTAATAAAAGTTGTTCAACAAATTATTCATGCACGACTTTGTTTGTTTTAGAACAACAATACTTTCTCCCTTCAACAATGTCATTATTAGCGGTAATTAAATCCTTGGGAACATTATTAAATATTTTCCCCAAACATATTATTCCGAGTTCTGATTACGTTAATAATGAAAAATATGCTAATATATATAGTCAGTGTCTCTTTTTGCATAAGAAATGAAACAGAATTCCTAGTAAATTTAACTTCAAAATTGAGAGTTATATTAAGAATATTGAGATTTCACTGTACACAGATATATTCATCTACAAAACGTACTTGGGTATCATGTTATGAACAAGGATATTAAGTGAGTGAAACTAAAGCAATACCTGGAATAATGAGAATACTTGAGCTGCATTTGAAAATATTTAAGTTATTCGACATTTAAAAAAAATGTGTTTGCAATACACTTATCCCGTAGAGATCATGAAATATCATCAAGAAACATGTACAATATTATTGCTATCTGTGCAAAGTGTGAAAAATATATACTTATAATTAATTCTGTACTTGTTTCGATTTTGTGATGTATTTCCGGGAAAATCATTGCCATAAGATCGAACATACTTGGAAAATATTATAAATTTTTAATTCTGGAATCGTTTTCAAGATTTTCCCCCTGAATTCTTTAAAAGAAAATCTCCTAAAGAAACACCGTTTATGTATTACAAACTAGGGAATCTATATTAAAAAATGGAAAAAAGTCTTGAAATAAAGGAGCTTACAAAAAAAAAGGAAATAAAAAACAGATGTTTTTCGGCGGAATCAAGGAGCCAGGGATTTTCTTATACCATTTGACATATGCATTTAATATACATTTAAGTTTACTTCATAATTATTCTGAGGGTATATAATATATAATATGGTAAAAAATATATAGTTAAACGAAAAATCATTTTCGGGAGAAGCCCGAGAGTTCATAAATTATTTTATATTTATAAAGAAAAAAATAAATATCTACAACTCTACAGAAACAACAGAAATAACTTCTGAGAAAATGGTCAGTATATAAAATTATATTGAACAATCTTACAAATATCTTTAAAAAGTGCTTAATCTCATCTTAGATTTACTCTCCAAACCGTTTAAAGTCCTTGGCTCCATTATTAGACCCCTGCTGAAAAAATAATATATCACTGAATTTTGTTATTGTTTTATTGCAAAACCGTTACCGTCAGTTAGTAGAACATTTTAGTTGAATACTCACGTAACGTTTTACTTAATTGTTCATGCAGTTATCACGTTTAAACGTAGATGGCAGCAGTTCGTCATGTACGGTACAATGTGCACTATAGTGTAATATACATAAGTTGTACTGTGTGAAATTCACGAAAATTGCTGAAATAAGTTATTTATATTCATGCTTTGACATATTTTTATGAAAATAGTAAATTTCTGCGAATTGATTATGTAATTTTCATAATGGGCTAGTGACGTGATTACAAACTATCGTGAATCACTACTTTTTGAATAAAACTCAGTGTAGAACTTATTCTTTCTCATAGTTTAACTAAAACTGTCTAATAATCAACGTGATCTGTAGTGAAAATGGCAAAAATATGATTTTTCAGCAAGGGTCTAATAATATGGTCAAGGACTGTAGAAGAATAATGACCATCTAATCATTAAAACAGACTGGCAAAATTTAATTTTTAACACTCCGGGAGTAGAACTCGATTTTCCGCCCTACATCGAAATCTTCTTGCGCAAATTATCGAACCCCATTCCCGTCGTATTAAAAAAATATCGTATGCAACACGGACGAAATTTAGATCTCCGACGAGTGTGATTGTCACCCTCGCTTTGCTCGTGCGACAAACTGTGCGCTCCTCGAAAATCATTAATTGCGCCCTTGTTACATATATACTATTATATAACACGAAAAAATAATTCTTATTCTGACAAAAAATCTTAAGTGTGAAAAACATGAAAAAATGTTTTTCACACTTATTTGTAAATAAACAAAGACATGTCGAGTCTTTCATTAAAAATAAATTTAAAGCGCAACTAGCAGCAACGTAATCAATATTCGAAGAACGCAATGTACAGTTCGTATAGAGACCACAAACCAGGATATCAAATAATATAATAACAAATTCACGATTCGAACTGTTCCTTGGAGATGCAATTACGATTTCTTCCCTTTTATTGTAGATCGAAGTACGTTCCGCAGGAAATAGGAGAGTACAGGCATTTCAAAGAACATACGTTATAACGAAATAGCAAACAGACCAAATGAACAAACGAGATCCCAATGGGAATTACAGAGTTATCGATAACATTTCAAAATTCCTGTAAATAATATTTTTCATTATTTTTTTTTATACGACGAATCAAACATAGTGGTTTTTCCAAGCTCATCACGGAATAGGTTAAAAATACCTGTAGAGAGACTCACATAGTGAAATAACAATTTGGATCGTGCAAATATTAGTTCAGAATCGCAATATACTTCGTATTTGTAATTTTATGTTGTATGTAGTTTTCAACTACAGAATATTGCTAAAAGTTACATGTAAAGGAAAATTTATATAATTATTGAAGGATTTTATTTGCATTTTTTCAATACTTAATCTTTGTATATTAATCGGATAATTCTTAGTAAGTACTTCGAATTAAGACTTTCTAACAATTCATATTAACAAACATTTGCATTTATTTTTAGATTATCAATAAATATCAAGTGCAACCATTTTCAAAGTTTTATTATTATTTGATTTTAATATTCCATAGGCTTATTTGTAATAAAACTCTGTGATTTTTGCAGAAATAGATACGTATTGCTCACATCCCCTACAATTCTTTTTTGTTACGTATTTGTCTTCCATTCTTTTTACCGAATTCCCCAACCGACTGCGTATTGTGATTGTCGTTTTTGGAGTGTCGTGACATCACACTCTTGTATTACATTTCCAGTAACCTATCATTTTCATCCCTATGCGTCGTGATCTATTGTTTGCTCAAAAACATTGTAAATTTAATATTGTTCTATTTTGTGTTTAAAAAAATTAAATCATAATTCTTTGCATCAATACGCGTATAACTACCTACACTCTTAAACATTTTTATCGGAATTTTCTGTAAATGTTACAGATATATTTTACTGTTCCACTATCACATAAATTTTTTTTAAGTTATAGCAATTTCTTAAAACGATAAATAAAAGGCACTTCGGTACATCTTTCAACTGAGTCCTTAATAGTTTAATAATTCTCTTGAATAAAAACAAGTAACTCAGTATTTAATTGACTAAATATTTTTCGAAGTACAACTTTCTAGTATAACTATGGCAATATTACGAAAACTAAAACTTTTGACCAATACATAATTTTTAACATTTGACAGAACTGGAATGAAACACTGTCAGAAATATGGAATATTTAATCATCGCACGCCGCAAAAGGAATAAAAGTTGCTTAATCAAAGCAACGCGCTGATTCTACGTAAATCCTGAAACTAGTTACAGTTCGCAACAGGCTATCGATAATCACCATCGCCACGGTACACTTTTAATTAAACCGGATGAAAGCCATACTTTGACAGTTGTTTTTTTTAACAGCGGCTAATATTTTTAAGCGCTACCTCTAGACATAATCCGACTAAGAGTTCAAGTACTTGTCATTCGGTGAGTCGAGGCATACAGGGGATGTCGCTTTTCGACCGATCCAATATCGGACCATTTGTTTCCAAATGCTACATCCGCACAACGGGAAAAATCCCTCGAAAAACAATAGCCGATTGTCAAATCTGTTCTTCTTCCACTTTTTCCCAACATAATCGTCCTTCCACATCGAACCGTACCTCGTAACGGTCGAGGTGCACTTCCCGCGTACAGCTAGTGTTTTCCCTTGAGCGGTCAATATTCGGTGAACGAGCGTGCAAAAATGGTGAGACAGATATATGTATATATCGAAGCACCTGCGAGAAAAAGGACGACGGGAAACGTTGGGGTGGATGGAAAATAGACTGAAAAATTGCACGTGTAAATCGTCAATTTTGGATAGGTAAAGTGGTTTACGTCCGATAGGGAAGGGTAAAGGAAATGGCCGTATTTTAATGCTATCGAAAACTGACGAAACTTTTGGGAAAAACAATTTCGGTGGTCGGGAAACAGTAATGCCGTAAATTCCGAAAGTTGCGCATTAAGCGTAAATATTCATCAGCCGCGGGCTCCAAAATTTTGGTGTCTCTGATAAAAAGTGCAATATATGATACGAATTCCAAGCACGTAGAGGGCAAACCAACCTGTGATTGCAAGTCGTCTCGACCCTTGACGTTGGTTTTCGTTCGATTTGTCGGAGCGTGCAGCGGTTTTTGGAATTGATTGATACGAATCATCGGAAAAGGATACTATAGATAAATAAAATGCAAACAACCTTCGACTTTTATAATACAATATAGCTCCACGTTGTATATACTTGTTTTATCTGATTATTTCACATTACTAACAAGTATCACGTACGATCAATTCTTCATTTCTCGTCAAATCAAATGTAACTGGATCAGAAGCGATTTGCCTGGAGCTAATCAGATTGGCATTTGAAATGCTAACGTTGTCTATTGAAATTAAATTCAATGGACCTTCCGCGATCCCGATGATCGAAATCCTAGCGATCTCATGGCGTATTGTAGCAATCTGTATATCGACATGGCCACTCGGCCTGCCGCAAATGCATAAACCAAGTTAGAGTCGTCAGAAACTAGGTGCATAACAATCACCGAATCCGTCGTAACGAGGACCATAATTCCATCGACTGGACGGAGCGGGCTCCAACTTCCAATATCCGTAGAATCGTATTACCCCTCTTAAATCCGGAAAAGCTGAGAGATGAGGAGGCAAAGAAGAAGGCTTCCACTGGGATCGGTAGAGTGTAATTTGCCCGTCGAGTTCTAAGAAGATCAAACTCTCGAACCAACTCGTCCCTTCCATAGCTTAGCCTCGTTATACGTATTTCGTGTTATGCGTTACGTGTTACGACCGAACGTATATGAAAGGGTTAGCTGGGTGAGCGGATCGTGGGGCTCGTTTGCATGCACCTCACGTGCCGATGGATTTTGCATGTTTGACCCGAGGCTATGTCGGGGAAAACGCGACGTCGGATCCTGCGACCCTGTATTGGCGGCTGCAATCCTCTCTGACGACGACTATGTATATGTAAGTGTCACAATTAGTGACAAGTCTGGTCTTTCACCTCTAGCGTGCTAAATCATTTCCCAACCCTAACTTATTTCACTGCGACCGTACGTCTTAGATATGCATATCCCCAGTATGTACTAACTTTCAATTCATGATGTCCAGATTTCCTATTCACGTCATTTCCAGATAAATTCGACAGCACTTCGACCAGAACTATCGCTGCTAACAATAAATACAATTGAGAGCTGATCAAAGATTTCTGATAAAGACGTGATGTTTGATACAGGAACTATATTGGAAGGTGGGATCATATTTGACAACGACTGTGCACAAATGTAGCAATCAGTGATTAGAGTGGTCTTTTACTTCTAAAGTGTTAAATGATTTCAGGATCCAGACTTAGAACACTTCAGGATGGGCAGATTTTCTGTATACGTTATTCCCGGATATTTTTACGAAATACGTAAAAAATAAAGTTGATTGCACATGAAAAGTGTGACATAGACCGATTTGATTGACCTCATTAGTTTGACATTTCTCGCAATTTATTTCCGCTTGGAACTCGAGCCGCGAAAATATAATTCCATGACGTAGGAAAGAATATTGATTCCCAGTTCGTCTTATGGTATCTGGAGAAAAGCTTCACGCTCCGTACAGACGCTTGCGAGCAATACCAGGTGCAGATTGACGAAAGCATCGACATACCGTTAGCGCCCTTTTATAGCATCCAATCATTTTTAAGAATCCCTCGCGAGCCGCGCGGGATTCTTGTCGAACGTTCACATAGCCTCTTTTATTATACACACATCGGAATCGCCGGCCTGTACGACACTCTGGAGAACGAGCGAAGCAATTTCAAAATCGATTCGAATTAAAATCCAGCGGTCTGGTATATCTATATATAAAGATCGGTATGGGAAGGTACCAGCCACGAGGAAAAACGGAGCAAAGCCGTATCACCAACAGATGATTGCACGGCTGCGATTCGCAGGGGTATTTTTAATGCGATTCTTAGATTTATTCGTGTAAGACGATCACATTCGTATACAGGTCGTTTTATTCCCTGGTAAATTCCGATTTCTTGATATATTAATATTACAAGTTTGTTTTAGAACAATAATGTAACATTTAATTATATTGACATTTAATAAATAATATATTAATATTACCTACAATTGACGTTTTGTGTTTTAGAAATGTCAAAAATCATATGAATAATTTGAAAGTTTGATGGTTTGTGGTAATACACAAGTTATTGATAAATCTATATTCTCCATATACTGTTTTACACTTATAAATTACTTTATGTCTCAGTTTTACTAAAAGGAAATATATTTTCTTCCATTGTAATCGTCACCCTAAAATACCTTTATTAGATGTTAGTAGACTTGGTTAGTAGGGGTGCAGGTAGAAAAACCGACAAAACAAAAAGCCGACCGGTCAAAAACCCAACAGTGATAAAGCCGACAGTCGAAAAACCGACAGGTAAAAAAACCGACAATCGAAAAGTCCTTGATTTATATGTCTCGTATTCCGTTCTTTTCTCCACACTTTATTTTAGTTTTTCTTGCCTTACTGTTATATTGTATTAATCGCACCATAGATTGATGGGTGCGGGTCGAAAAACCGACAGATCAAAAAGCCGACAGTCAAAAAACCGACGTTTCAAAATCTAACAGTACTCCTGACCATGTGATTACTTTTTTATGTGTCTGTTGACAGTCGGTTTTTCGACTGTCGGCTTTATGACTGTCGGTTTTTTGACCTGTGGGCTTTTTGATTTGTCGGTTTTTCGACCGGAATCCATACAAATAATTTGTCAATTTACCGTTTATCACTCTACATTTTTACCAAACCCGTGAGCATCACAACTGGTTTTCGATTAAGCTTCCTGTTATATTTTTAATACCTTTGTTTCTCCTCAATATTCTCAGTAACTGTATTATACTTCTAAATTACTTTATGTCTCAGTTTTACTAAAAGGAAATAAATTTCTTTATTTCGACAATCAAAAAGCGGAGAGGTCAAAAACCCAATTGTCATAAACACAAGGGGACACTTCATTTTCTGAAGTATCGGATTTTTGACTGTCGATTTTTTGTAGACCAGTTTAGAATCCTCTTAAATGGTTCAAATGTGAAAATGCGGTTCTTGGAATTTTGAAGTTATTAAATCCTAATAATATTGCAGTAATATTGTTCGATAAATTAATCATTTCCATTTTGTCTTCAAACATGTGACCAGCACGAAATAATTAATATGAAGATGATTAATAATATTAATAATAGCGCTTATTAAATGATATAATTACTTATATGTAAGCACGTTAGTAGTAGTAATTATATTTTGAGGATTACATATCATACTGAAATCTGCCCCTTTGAAGTTGGATTAATTCATTACTTCGTCCGGCCGTTAAAAGCAAGGTAATATTGCTATCAATGTTAATACATTTCTTTGAAAGGAAGAGAGAGAGAGAGAGAGAGAGAGAGAGAGAGAGAGAGAGAGAGAGAGAGAGATGCTTTCATGCTAATAGATTCATCTTGTTGCTATCGTAATCGACCGAAATTTCTCGACTTGTATATATATGATGATATTAAAGTTTGGAACTACCCATCAATGTCAAAACTTAGAAGCGCTCTTATACATACATGTTCTGTGTATATTCGACATCAAGAAATCCACGATTTTATGATGGTGTACATGAATTAATATCGTTTTTATTTGAAAAGTCAAATTTGGTAAAACTATACGTATTTTATGAATTTAATTAATGATGATTAATATAAAGTTTTAATGATAAGTTTTTATGGAACATCTGAAATACATATTTAAACTATAAAATGTGAGTGCGGGTGGAATAACCGACGTACTAAAAAATTGACAGGTCAGAAAACCGATCGCCAAAACAAAGACAAATCAAAAATGTT
Source organism: Trichopria drosophilae (assembly GCA_030407085.1). Taxonomy (NCBI): domain Eukaryota; kingdom Metazoa; phylum Arthropoda; class Insecta; order Hymenoptera; family Diapriidae; genus Trichopria; species Trichopria drosophilae. The sequence goes on from CM059582.1 coordinate 198,438,218, forward strand.
TTTTACGCAATTCAATTAGTAAATTTTTATGCACATACTTTTTTTATCTGTCGGCTTTTTGATTGTCAGTTTTTTTGACTGTCTGTCTTAGGTGCTTAAAAAGCCGACAGGTCAAAAAACCAACCGCCATAAAGCCGACACATAAAAAAATAGAAACATCGTCAGGAGCAGAGTCATTTTTTGAACTGTCGGCTTTTCCATTGTCTGGTTTTGACTGTCGTTTTTTTGAACAGTGGACTTTTTGATTTGTTGGTTTTTCGACTCGCACATGAAAAACTGAATTGTCATAATACCGACAGTCAAAAAACCCATTTGTCATGATACCGACAGTGAAATAACCGACACTTCGAAGAACCGACTGCCAAAAAGCGACAGTCCAAAAGTCGACGCGTCGAAATACCCTACTCCAAACTATTGGTATGCAGTGTAATAGTTTTTTTTGTCTGTTGCAATGCATTTGGCCCTCACGTATCATTGAATGTGTGACGCAGCGAAAGTAAACCAGAAAATATTCAGTTGGAAGTAATTGTAAAAGTGTATAAATATCAATAAAAAATTATATATACATGAATCATAAAAAATTGTAATGAAAGAAAGGAATGTTGAAAAACGATAATAAATGTAATCGAAATAATTAATAGGTCTTGAACGGTACGATGCCAAGCTTCAATATTTAGTACCAGTTTTTCTTTAATCCATGGTTTCTCATCGATTTGTCGACAAAAAGATAATTAGCAAAACGACTTCGAAATTGAATCTATAGAATATTTATGTGCACTTTTTGTCAATAAAATGTGTACGGGTCGAAAAACCGGCAAATCCAAAAGTCGACAGTTGGAAAAACGCTCGATCGAAAACCGCCAGTAAAAAACCAATACTTCAAAATACTGCTTGCTTGTCGATGTATCTATTTATTTATGTGTCGATTTTTTTAATGTCGGTATTATGACAATTCAGTTTTTTGCCTGTCGGTATTTTGTCTGTCGGTTTTCGGACGTGTCGGCTTTTTGAGTTCTTGGTTGTTGGACTCGCACCCGCATCGAAGACAGCTATAAGAATAATAGGTGCATTTATAGAATTGTGTTTTTATACATTTTTAGAATTTATAATATGAAAACCTTCACCCTTGAGAATAATGTTATTTCTTCTATAAAAGGTTTTCTTCTCCGCAATGATTTTTATGTGCAAAGTCACTATTGTTCGAAATTTCTTATTATTTTCACCATAAAATCAAATCCTGTTATAAATACTAAATCTACAGCAAGTATTTAAAACGAACACTTAATTTATTATGTAAACTGATACGAAATACACGAGTTATTTGCCGCTTTTCTCCGATGTGCAGGTAATATCGTTGATTCAAAATGTGAAAGTTATTAACCATCTTATGGTTTAGGTTACTTAAATATAGTGAACGCTTAGAAAAGTTAAAGATGGTAATTATGTTTGCGAACTTTAGTTCTCGACACAAATGGTTATATATCAATTTCTTGTAATTAGTATAATAACTTTACACGAGTTTGATTACTTAACAAACCTGTGTTCTGATTTCAACAGGACTCGAGAGATTATATTATTTTCTTAAGTCGGTCACGGGTGTAGTGTAAATTCTCCTGTTTTATCAATAGATTTGTAAATTTTTCGCTCTGATTAAGAATAATCATTCAACATCGTAAAGAATAAAACGATTTGAGAATTACAATTTTTTCCGATATTTATTATAACCTAAAAGTAATCCAGACAATTTTCTGACTCAAATAAATCTAAGTTTTTAGAATATAATAAAATAATTACTTTGTTTAACTTTTGCTCTCTTGCATACTAAGTTTATAGGCTTCTATAGAAAAGTGAAAAAATCACTGAATGCGGTTAAAAAAGGGCGTACAATTTATTCCACAATTTGCAGATCGTACAGAAACTACTATACTGATTGTGTCTTGTAATTTTTTAGTAGGTAAATAGAAAATGTTAGGACTGTTTTTAGATATAATCAATTATGATTCTATTTTCTAAGATGAATTGTTTATAATAATAAATCTGCCTGAGATCATTTCTGCTGAGGACGAATAATTGGCAGGATGTGACACGACTCAATCCTTTCAAAGGCATATTATTCTACTGAACTGTTTTAATACCTGTCATTTTTGTTGTTTTCGAGGTCGTTGATTACAAAACTTTACAGATTCAAAATGGAGGCTAAAATTGTGCAAAATTATTCGAATCGTATGAAATTCAGTACAGATTATGAATGCGATCTCAAATGTGGAAAATTCAAAATGACAGAACCAATATGACGGGTAAAATTTTACGGGTTTATTCGAGGAGTTTATAACTCAAAAGTTGTAGGGATCGTTGAGTACGAATCTGATCTAAATTTCTAAATTCCAAAACGGCAGTTCCAATATGGCGAGTAACATGTTTTAGAATTATTAGAGCCATCGAAAACTCTTTACTCGGGGGTTGTTGGGGTTATTTATGGCAAATTCAGAATTTGAAATTTGCAAATATCAACTTAAATATTACATTTATAAAAACATAAATTATAAAAACGTGTAATATTTCATACTCTTAAAATACTAAATGATTAATTTGATGTGCAGTAAAGAAAGCAAACATCCAAACTTTGAAAAAAAACGAAAGAAATCATCCATGGAAAAAGTTAAATAGTTGGAACTATTAACTAGAGTCAGCCAAATAGTAGTAGGATACTGCCATCGTTTTTAGTTAATTTTATTATCTAAATAGTGACGTCTACTAATTGGGTAATAACACCAGCATAAAATATCTGGGCCAGATCTAACTATTTAAACAGTAAAACCCAATAATTCTCTTGTTCCGTATCAAGTAACAGACATTTTAAATCGGTTTTGGTCGGAAACTGTTCAATTTAGACAAAAATCACAAGGGGCACATTTTGTCCACGATTTTGATTGGAATTCGAGAAAATATATTCCATTTAAGTTTTGTGAGAAGAGATTTTTCAGATTTCAGAAACAATTTTATAAACTCGATAATGAATTCGTAATTGGAGACTTCAAAACACAAACTTTATAAACAAAATATCATAAAAATACCATGGTTGAAAAAATTACTGAAAGGATCAATATAGTTGTTTAAGAACATTAAATTGTAGTTCAATTATTTAGTATGTTTAGGCACTTTCAACAAGATCTTTTATTATCACTTTTATTGATATTTGAGACCATAGCTGTTTAAACATTTCATTGCTTTTGTGTTACTTAAGGTAATTTGTTAAAATTGTTGGTAATATTTGGTAATTGGTGAAAATTGTTGTCAATATTTGGTAAATGGTAAATTGATAAATTGGTAATTTTGCTACTTCCTATAAATACTTATATTTTACTACTAATTAGGACATTGCTATAATTCGAATTAAAATAGTTTAATATTATCGTATACAATAGTGTGGTTTCATTTGTAATTTCTATTACAAGCTGGACATTGAATTCGTTGTCAATGTAACACGTGCAATCATCGCGTATCGATGTCACATCTGCGAGTGATCTGTAACAGTTGCGTCATGTATTTTACTAATAACCATTAGAAAAGAAGAGAACAATAGAAAATCGAAAAGGCTTCGATGATATTATAATGGTAAAAGAATTAATAGAACATAGTAAAACTCTACATAATAATTCCTTTAGAGTATAATTGAAAAATTCTATAAATGTTAGAAACTTTATAAAAACAAAATAATTGTTAATGCAGCATCGTTCGCTGCCTATGGACATAAAACGATCATGATCGAATAAAGTATAATCTCGCGAATAAAAGTTAAAGTCAGCAGCGTTATTTCGCCGATCTGCAATAAACTAGACCTTTTTCTGTAGCAGGGAATTTAAAGCCACTTATCGGAAAAGTTGAAAGTTGTATAAAGAACTCAGTCCACTTCCTGCGGCAGTTAAAAAATCTATAACAAAAGGCCGATGATGAGTTGGCCATTTTCGACATTATCCCCCTCTCCAGTAACTTTCCAATATCAGATACCGTTAAGTTACCAAAACAAATCCCGGTCGATCGTATCGCGCTAATCGAACATGTCCTTGTTTCTACTCTTTTTTTCGAAGATGTATTCTATGAAGAAACGGCACTGCTGAGCTTATTACTGTCCTTAGCTATTGCTAGTCTTTTGTGGGACTTTATAAGTAGAATAGAAAGTATGTGAAAGAGGTCTAATCTAGGCAACAAAATTCTCTCTGCAAGAAAAGTTGCATTTTTGACACCTGCACTAAAACAGTTAATAGAAATAAGAATGTAGTGAGAAGAATAAAATATAGATAGTTTATTAAATTGTAAAACAATGCGATATTTTAATAATATAATTCACTAAATTTAACTCCTGCTTATAAAGTGTATTAAAGATGTTAAAATGAACAAAATTAATATGGGTTTCCTAATTAAAAATTTCTTATTACTACTTTCAAGCGAGGTGCACAACGGTAGTTGAATTTGTCCTGCAGATTCTTTAAGAGCAGTTAACTTTGCTAAACGTCTAACGTATTTTCTGTATTAACGTGTGGTTTTATATAATCGAATCTGGTTATTCCTGAGATTAACTATTGCTGATCTGAACTGGTGGAAAGTCACTTACTGAAACCTTTTTAGTCATAACAAAAGATGCAATAAAATACTGCATTGTAAATCAAATAATAACTGCAAATGTGCGTGGCAAACAGAAAATCAGTAATCTTGAGAATGAAAATTAAAATATTATTTTTGTAAAAGCCCTTAGTTGTCGCGAAAACCAGTTAATAAGAATGTAAAAATAATTGAAAAAATTAGTGTTCGAAATAACTTAAATTATGGCAACAAATTATTGTTCGTTTGTTTCAAAATTCATGTTTATACTTCGATGCAAATCTTTTATATGTCTGTGTTTCCCGAAAAACTGTTAGACAATTATTTTAGCAACTGTGCAATAAATTAAATGAGTCATATTAATCCCCTCATTTTTCAAAACGCTGCCAAATTTTCTATCAATCGATGAATCAAGCTTGTGTTATTTAACTTCGTTGGGTGCAAGTCAAAAAACTGACAAATCAAAACGCCGACTCATCAAAAAGCAAAGAGTAGAAAAACCAAATACTTATAACACCGACCGTCAAAAAACCGACAGATCGAAAATCCGACATTCAAAATGCCGACATTCATATAGCCGACAGTAAAAAAGCCGAATTTTCACAATATCGGCATTCAAAAAACCTATAGGCAATACGCCGTCATTCCAAAAACCAACAGGCAAAAACCGATGCGACATAAACCCGCTACGAAGAAAGCCCACACTTTAAAATGCCGACAGTAAAAAAGCCGAATTGTCATAATATCGGCAGCCAAAAACCGAGTGTCAAAATACTGACATTCAAAAAGCCGACAGGTAATACGCCGTCATTCCTAAAACCGGCAGGCAAAAAGCCGACGCCTTAAAAAGCCAATAGTACAAAAACTGAATTGTCATAATACCGGCAGTCAAAAAATGACCGCCCGCTTGTCCATGTGTCTATTTTTTATGTGTTGGCTTTTTGACTATCGGTATCATGACAATTGGGTGTTTATACTGACGGCTTTTTGACGTAATGGTTTTTTGTCTTGTCGGATGTGTGCAGGTCGGCCTTTTTGAATGTCGGTGGTTTGACCGTCGGGTTTTTCACCTGTCGGCTTTTTTATTTGTTGGCTTTTCGACGCGCACTAACTTCGTTTATTATTTTTTAATTTTAAAGAACAAAGTTTATTTAAACAGAGCATTGCATCGTCATCGATGGAAACTCCCACATCCATGGTAACATTCACAATGTGTAAAGCAGTAAATTATCTTTGATGCACAAAATATTTAAAAGAGATAAATATGAAGGAAAGGAAAGAATTGTAATTTAAAAGCTCCAATGCCGTAGTTTAGAATGTTGATAATAATATAATAAGTAAAAAGTAACTTCAGTATTGCAGTCTGAAAGAAAAGAAAAATGACACTGTATAACATAAATTTCAAAAAATTAATGGTTGGAAATATATGTATAATTTTGAGATATACAGAAAATAATCATTTTTCAAGCAAAGAAATTTCTAATTTATATCCGTCACATTGGATCCTGCATATTGATTTCAAATGACTAATTACGCATTCATGATCAGAGATGCAGATATTGACATATTTTACTATTCTGGAGACTCGCTTAGAACTAAATATATTAAAATTTTTAATAATATAGTACGATATTAACAAATAGGCGACCAAATTGGATGGGATATGACAAATTTTAAATTGATGCTATTTTATCTTGTAAAACCTAAATATTTAATAAAAATGTACTGTGAGGAAATCTGTTCTTTTATTTTTCAAATATGTATGTCAAAATCATATGTAAATTTCGTTAAAGTCTTTTCACCACCGATGGAAAGAAAATTTCATTTCGAAAATTTGATATTGGAAATAAACGAATGAGTAGATTTTTTGTGCATTTAGGTGTTACTAAGTAGTTATTATTTACCAAAACTTAATATTTTGTGAAATCTAATAATGATGAAGCAAACATATTTTTTAAAGAAAATTCACTGGAATCTTTATTATATAACATGCAAATAACACATTCACAGTATTTAATTTTGACATGAATATGTAATCGCGTGCATTTTACACTTTGATGTAAAGTGAATGTTTCTTTAAGTCTAATTTTCGTGAAGTAAAATTGTAACCATATTTTTAATGGTACGGAAGCTATATTTGGTTAGGATATCTCGAATAACAAAATGTACAATAAAAACCTCCGAATCTTGGTTGCAGCATTTCCGCCTAAAATGTTATGCCGTACACGATCTAAAAAATAATATTTGCGTTGAAAAAAATTGTTAAAATAAAGTTTTTTCATATAGAAGAAGGTGTATAACATAAAGAATGACGCTGACTGAAAAATAAATAAAAATTCAATAGATTATACGGATATTAGTAAGGTTTCAATTGTGAGCCCGATTTATTTACCGCATATTATGGAAGATAAAATATCCCAACCGAAACATCAATTCCTTTACATAAAACAGATTTTCAAATCAATATTTAACAAGAGGTGAAATATTTTTCTTTTTAGAAGTTTACATTTTTTTAGTTATACTAATATGAAATGAACATATTTTCGTCACATGAATAAAATGTAAAAACCGAATGTTCACCTAGGCCTGATCGGAACCGCGTCTTATTTCGAACTGGAATCAGTAATTTCATTGAATAATACTTCATAAATTGAGAGAGTAAAATATAAATTCGAAAAAGGTATATTTATTTAATGTGTTCAGAGTAACTGTTTTAAAGACTTTTGGTTTATAATGAATATGAAATCAGGATGATATAAGAAGATCCTAAGAATTTTGTACTTGTCGGATATTACCCGAAGTCGTAAAAAGAGAATTCTCAAGTACTTTTAGGATCAATAGTACTAGAGATACTTTAATAGGCTTTCGGAGATAAACTGCAAACCAGACTGCTACGACTAACGCATCTTGCTTTCTTTTAACGGGTTATAGTACCATGTATTACCGAGTTCTCAACAGCAGAATTACACTCTCAATTTAATGAAGCTTTAAAACCAGAAATATATATACGATTAAAGAAAATTACGAGTTTCCAATAAGCAACGAGTACTAATTCGCAATCACTAATTATCGAATAATCCACTATTTCAAGTATTCCTGAAGAAATTTATAGTAATAATTAAGTCTATCTTCATACTTTGTCGGGGTAATAAAAAAAATTTCTAAAAAAGCAATATGATATCTCCTTGAAGAAATGGTTGAATTATTTTCAGCAAAATAATATTGAATTTAAAAATTTTTGTTTACTGGCAAATTTTAACAATATTCAGTCCGAAAAAATTGACCTACATCCGTAAAACCCTAAAACCCATAAACCCCATAACCTACAAACCCTAAAACCCATAAAACCCTAAAACCCATAAAACCCTTAAAACTCCATAACAAACAAAAGTGAATATTTTTTTGAAAAACAACCTCGATCCACAGAGTGAACTATTGAACGTAAAATTTAGTATTTTTTCTGATCCCGGAACGTAAAATAAGGGTTCCCAACAAGTTTGCAACTTCAACGTAGGCCTTGAAATGACCATGACGGACATATCAGAGGTCAAAGTCATCATAAGGTTTATAGATTTTGAGGTGTATAGGTTTTTGGAATTTATGGGTTTTCGGGTTTATGGGGTTTACATGTTTTGGGATTTTGAGTTTGATCGGTTTTGAGATTCAAGGTTTTGAAGGTTGAAGGGATTTTGAGGTTTTAAGGATTTTATGGACTTAGGGTTTTATGGATTTATGGAGTTTGGGTTTTGGAGTTACTAGGCTTAGGAGTGTATTAAAAGTGTAGGTAAAGTTTTCATGCTTTAATATTAAAATTCTACTGTAAAAAAAATGTGGTTTAAATCTGACAAAAATTTATAAGCTCGTTTGGACCTAAATAGAACCTTTTTAGATGGGCAACTTTTTTTCACTACACCCTACTATAGATCACTTTCTAAATAATACATATATAATAAGAAAACTTGTAAGGATACAATATTTTCTAACAAATATATATCAAATGTTTATTAATTATATATGAATTTTTTCTTCTAAGAATTATATTTGTAAGCTTAGAATTTTCGTCCATGTTTGGCCCATTATTAATTTTTGCAAATACTTCGAATTTTGGTAACCAACTAGTGGTTGTAACATCCTTTTAATTATATCATTATTGGCAACACCTGGGAAAGCTGGTGAGGTCGCAGTATGTCGACTATTATGAGCAATAAACATTTTTTCATAATCCATCTATTCTAAATTTTTTAATTATTGGTCGATAATGACCCATTGTAGTGGTTGTAATTCTATTCGGTATTTTAATTGGTACACAGTCTTCTACGAATATTCTCTAGTTTTATAAGAGACAATGTTTGAACTCTGTGTGCAAAAGTTAAGGCTATTAGAGAGATTCTGTTCTTTGTTAATATTTCAAAATCAATAGAAGGAACTGATGACAATGTGTCTATATAATCAAGAGCAATACTTGCTCTCTAAATTTCTTACAGTGAAAATTGTGTCACTCACGATTTTTTTATTAGATATTGATCACAGAATAAAAATATTTAAAATTTGGTGTAATAACCTATGAATTTAATATAAATATGTCAATTTGGATTCTGATTATATTAAATTTTCGCCACAGATTAAATTTACATAAGTTTTACGTGTACATTTTTGAACCATTTCGTATTTATTCATGAATAGCAATGGGAATTTAAAATGAAAGAGAATATACTGTACGATCTACATTACCTCATATTAATTTAATGCAAGTTAATAAAACTTCAAATATTAACCTATTCGCGGATATTACAAATTGGTAAATACGTCGTTTTGTACTTTATCGCGTTGCGGAAATACCCTCTACTATATCATCATTTCGGCTGATGGAATATTCGTTTCAGATATTGTAAAAGAATATAAAATATGGAGAGCCAACATGCACAAAACGTCGACCTTTACTGCACATCGCTGCATGGATATATTCGGCCGATTCGGAACACTGCCGTTGAAAATGAACGATATTCGTAATCTCCAAAAGTATATCCTGATTTACATATAATCTATGTTTGTAAGGGATTCGAATTTAAGAACAAAAAGCTATAAAATAAAATGTAAAATATTTGAATCGACCAGGCTATTTTTTAAATGGATATTAATAGTTAATTACAGCTAGTACGGCAAGTGTTGAATATTCAATTAGTCTGAGTACATTAGTAATGGACTAAACGATAACGATTCGGTTAAACTGGAAACGATCAATTCTCCATGCGAGTTACATAATTCACCACCGAATCACCTACTAACAAATGCCAGTCAGATTGAGAATACATTTTTCCCGCGTAAAAATGTATGATTTTCTGTATGGATTTTCTAAATAAGCTGGGCGTGAAAAATGCGTAGAAAATTCCAGTGTCGAAATGTTCCCCACAGTATCGATAACTGAATAATATCGTAGAGTGATTGTATTTTATGCGAATTGTGAAAGAATAAAGATTGAAAATAAATTGAATTGGGAATAGATTGTACGTATTTTTATTTTAGAAGCGTAAATTGATTTTTTGGAATAATTTGAGATTTTTCGAGCACGATATTCAGGTCATATATTCATCGCTAGTTTCATAGAGTAAAAATTCTTACAATCGAAATGAAATTTTATATTTCCAAATGAATGAGGTTTCGTGATTTCCTTTCATTCCTTTGGAATATTCCAGGAACATTGAAATATTCTGCATCATAAATATTACTAAGCGTTACAGATTGAATATTTTATTTTCATATTTTAAAAACTCTATGAATTAATGCAGAGGATAAACAATTAACATATTTGTATTTTTAACGATTACCTACCCTAATAGCACACGTTACTTCATCCATATTCCTGGAATGTTAGGAATATTCCAAAGTAACATTCCATCCAAATTCCAGGAACATTGAAATATTTTGCATTAGAAATATTGTGAACAAAATAAATTTTGTTAGAATAATCCAACAACTATCAAATAATAGAGACGAAATAATAATGCCAAATAAAAGAATATCATTTTTTTAAGCTTATTGCAGAATATTTCATTGAGGTGTCACAATTATTAAATGATTTCCTACAAATCTAGTTGGTATCCCGCGTAGAAAAAATATATATGGGAGAAACTGTTTAAGAAGGCATGGGAAAAAGTATGGGATAAAGTATTGCAAATACAATCTCTTTGTATTACTAATACTTTCGCCCAGTGACACCCCATACTTTGGCCCATAGTATATCAAAGCATCCATGTCCTACAATGGAGTAAATGCCTTTTATAGATATTGGAAAAAATATATATGGAAGAAACTATTTAAGAAAGTTTGGGAAAAAGTATGGGATAAAATATTGCATATTCAATCTCATTGTATTACCAATACTTTCGCCCAGTGACACCCCATACTTTAGCCCATAGTATATCAAAGCATTCCTACAAATGATATTTATCATATCAAAACTAAGAACGAAAGAAATGTCTGCTGAATTGTAGTTCATCCTGCGACACGACGAAAACCACTGAAAAGATTACATAATTATAAATAAAAACTGCAGGTTGCTGTTATATTGATGCGGAAGACGAAGAATTTGGCAAAATATCTGCGATTGGGGCAGTTAGTCTACAATTCCTGAGCCGTCCATACACGGTCTCTTCAATGTTGTCAAACGTGGAATGACAGTGATGTGAAGAAAGCCAACAGTATTTTGGATGGAACAAGGAACACTAATAAAGCTAATTCGCCAATTTTATTTTGATTTAAATAATTTTCGTTTTATTTTGTAATTTTCGTAATGTGCACAATACGGAGGTTCAACTGAAACTGTCAAAAAATCAGTTTTCCTTTTGTTTTTGAGTCGATCGCTGGAAACACGGTTGCTATGGTTTGTTGATTTAAAAAACGAGCTGATTTTGTGACGGTTTCAGTCGAACCTCCGTAATGTGCACATGATAATAAACTAAAATTATTTAAATTGAAATAAAATTTCCAATTCTCCTTTTGGTGTTCCTAGTTCCATCTAAAATGCCGGGATTGTGGACAAACTCCCTAGTCGCAGATAATTTGCCAAATTCTTCGTCTTCTGCATCAATGTGACAGCAACCTGTAGTTTTATTTATAATTATGTAATCTTTTCAGTGGTTTTCGCCGTGTCGCAGGATGAACTACATTTCAGCAGACATTTCTTTCGTTCTTAGTTTTGATATGATAAATATTATTTGTAGGAATGCTTTGATATACTATGGGCCAAAGCATGGGGTGTCACTGGGCGAAAGTATTGGAACGGCATTTACTCCATAGTAGGGCATGGATGCTTTGATATACTAAGGGCCAAAGTTTGGGGTGGCACTGGGCGAAAGTATTGGTAATACAATGAGATTGTATTTGCAATACTTTATCCCAAACTTTATCCCATACTTTTTCCCATGCTTTCTTAAATAGTTACTCCCATATATATTTTATTGTTAAAAATACAAATATATATCACAAATACACGCTTTATTTCATGAATATTCCTGGAATATTCGTTTGAATCATTGAGAATATTCCAAACAAATGTTCCTTCCATAATATGAGAATGTTGAAATATCGTACGTTTGGAAAATTCCTGTGGAATATTTCTGGAACATTAAAGTAAACATTGTTGGTTCCATTAAAATTAAATATTGAAACAAAATTTCACAGGAATATTCCGATCGTAGGACATTTCAACATTCCTGGAATATTCCTGGAATATTACTTTGGAATATGCCCAATGTTCCAAAGGAATGTTCCAGAAACATGGATGGAATAAAGTATGCTATAACTTGGGGTACTAGATTTTTAGGAAATCATTTAATAATTATGACACCTCAATGAAATAATCTGAAATCAGCTTAAAAAATTATATTCTTTTATTTGGCATTATTATTTCGTCTATATTATTTGATAGTTTTTGGAATATTCTGACAAATTTTGTATTGTTTATAATATTTCTAATGTAAAATATTTGAATGTTCCTGGAATATTCCAAAGGAATGTTTCTAACGTTGGACATTTCACTGTTCCTAGAATATGGATAGAATATTACTTTGTAATATTCCCAATGTTCAAAAGGAATGTTTTAGGAATATGGGTGGTATAAAGTGTGCTATATGGAACTTAGTTTTCTCTCCATTTATTGTAATCTCTCACCCTGAAGGAGGAGCAATTCTAAGAAAATAAATAATTTCGCCCTTTTTTACCGTTTGGGGGTCAAGTAGGGCAAACAAAAGTTTTTTAACTTTCCAATTCATTGAATTCAAGTTTGTTTATTAAGTATAGGTTTTTAGGTTAATGTTTCATTAAATGCTGAAAAGGAGGCAATAACTATCTAAATTATAGGGACCAAATCGCTGCGTCGAGTGTTTATGTAGTTTGAGTGCCCGGAAACAGCCTAGTCCACGTAACAAGGCTCGTGTAATCCGTTTAATTCACGATAAGCTGGTACCTAATCTTGATTGCATTTTCTCCTATTGCGTCCTCCACCCTCTCGCTGTCAATAATCCTGCTTGAACGGCTCACTGAACGAAGCGTACCAGTCGGTTGTAAAAGAAAGTCTTTTTATACGGTTTTACCTACTTTCCATCAGACAACAATCTTTCTAGTGGAAATTTCATTTGTATTATCTCACGATTAATTCGGAAAATTTTGGTATTTTTGCATCTTACACTGAAAAAAATTCTTAGTTGATTTGACTACTTTTTAACTACTTTCAATAGGTCCTGAAAGGAATTTTATCGAAAAATATAGTTGCCAGTATTCTAGTATATTTAAAAACATTTTTTAGAATTTAACTACCTTCCACACTAAAAATTATTCAACATGCTGGAGCGATATATTTTTAATTGAATTCAGCAGAACTACATTTTTAGTTGATTTAACTTCTTTATGGTAGTAACTGCAACTTAGAACATTTTCTTGAAGCGTATCGAACTTCTCTGCATACTTAGAAAGTAGTCAAATCATCTAAGAATTTTTCTGAACATCTTTTTTAGTGGAATTATTTTTGGTGCAGTTATTGGCGGTTGCTTTTTTATTATATCAGTGCATGTCTTTTTGAGTTTTATGCATAGTATCGGATTTCTTGATCTCCAATCATTCGGAATACTTTTTCGTTTATTGGGTAAATAATATTAACTTAGGTAAAAATAGTCAAATTAATAACATCAACAAAGTTATACTAACAAAAAAAGTATTTCTTTTAACTACTAAAGAAAATATTTCTCGATTCAACTTCTCAATGGTAGTTGAATTTGTCAAGTAAATTTTTTTCAGTGTATGGTTTAAAGTAGTAAGCATTTGCATATTAGAACTATCTATTCTAAAATACTGTTTTTTTATCGTACTCTAACTCTAACAATAATAAATTTCGAAAATAATAATTTTGATTCAAAACATTTTTACAAAAATGAAATTGGTTTCGTACAAAAAACGAAAATTTCAACCATGCTTTGACGTACAACACTGAATTCCGGCGTGAGCACTAAAAGATTTACATTGCAAATAGAACGCATCCAGCTAAAGGTAGTGTAGACACATTTTATGCTATTTTTGAAACAATTTGTTAGAGATATTTGTTATAGAATGTTATTAGTATTTGATTCAAACATTTTTTTTTTGAGTTTTCATTAATTGAGATTATATTTCATGATTTTCGTTTATAAGAACAGCAAATTTTCCGACGTAGATGATTCTTCATTTCGACAATAAATATGAAAGTGATGAAAATAAGAATATGGTGTTATATTGCTATCAAAAGGTAATTAAAGGTATGGATTTCACAGATTCATTTCCGAGTAAATGTCTATTATTCGATCAAAAAGGCGGCGGTGGAATACAGAAAACGAATACTTTATTTTACGCAATGGCCATGATATTTCCACGGACGGCAATTGGAAACGTTTTTGAGGACGGAAGAAAATCGAATAGCTGTCGACAGCCAGGAAATTCCGTATTTTATAGCACGCCGTAACTAAACTAAATCAACAACGGTCGTTCGGGTGTCGATTTCCGTTTGTTCTTAAAACTGCATTTCACGGGGAAGATGTTCTTCTATCTCATATTTGATAACCAGATGTGATATTTTAAAGCATTTTTTTTTATTACTATTATTTTTATAAAATTTGTAATAATACTTAAATTTTAACTAATCTTTTTGCTAGAAATTAATCAGCAATTTTATTTGGTTTGTTTGATTTGCAATAACTTTTTGTGCAATGAGATGTTTATTTTTCTCAGTAAATATAAAATACTCTCTGATTCAATATATACATAAGGGTTTCTTGCAATCACTTTTCCAATCTTGTTTTTTAATCTCATTCAGTCGACGATGCTCAAGGACACCCAGCATAAATGAAAAGTCCCACCGAGATTAATCTTTCTCCCTCTACTCTACTTCGAGCGTCGCACATTTTTTGCTCCTCCAATGACTCCTTCTTTTCTACGTTACTTTCACCAGACTAACCAGCAATTCATTTTGGAACGAATTTCAATCATATTTCACAAAAAATTAGCATAGTAAATAACATGTATTTTAATTAGGGACATTTTCATCAGTTAGCACAGAAAAAAAGAGAGGTTAAATTCGATATAAAAACCAATAAACTAGTTAAATTATACATTTAAATTACGATTTTAGATCCGATTAATTTGTAGCATTATAGAGATTCAATTTAGTCTTGATGTAACTCAAGTTATATTATAATTTACTCTCTTAAAATCGAAATTTTACATTAATGCCGAAGGAAAATTGCATGAATTTCATGTAGTACATCCTGTTGTAGGGATGCGAATCAATATTTATTTCTAAATATTTCACAGTACTTCAAGTTTGTAACTTAGACGAGTATACTCTGATACGAGTAACGATATAGCTTTAGACGTTTTCAATCATGAAATGCACGGATCGCTGCATCAGCATCTACAAGGAAAAGCTTCAAATTTCGTAATGCTCAAGATTCACCACATGCAAATTCTACAAAAATCTCTTAATTCGCCCTTGCATATTACCGGAGCTGCGTAAAGTAATGAAAAAACGTTAAGAAAAGATTTTCAAAATTAATTTCTCGTATAAGATAAGACATTTTGATAAATAGTATGCAGGATTTTTCATTTTCTAAGCTTTAGATATAGTTGCTTTTACTTATGATAGTGAATTGGTCAAATACAGAAGTCTCAACGCTGTATCTTTTGTTGCAAAGGCCCTCAGAAAACATTGAAATAATTCAAAATTGATAGATTTAGACCTGCTCTTTCAAATACACTGGTTAGAATCAGCCGACAATTTCAATGACAAAAGTTATGATCATTTTTTTGAAAAAAATTAGGATTTTTTTACAATTCTTTGCAGGAATCGTGTTTTTTCGCATTGAAAAATGCAATGCTGAGAATTTCGAAGATACTAATGGCGGCTTCAAACTGGCGTTTGCAAGTTATAATTTTTCATTTTCTCGCATAATTTCATAATTTTTTCGATCGTTCTTTGGAACAAAAGATACAACGTTGAAAGTTGTCTCCAAATTGCAGACTTTCGGGACGAAAAGGGTTAAGGTGCCTTTAGGTATTTTTTATACTGATTTCAACAGCGGTTCAGCACTGGGGGAGAATTCAAACGACTAAATTGTTTGTAGCAGTCTAACAGTACCTGTGAAATTTATTTCTGCGTATTCTCTTCTTTATTATTTTCATGGATTTAACCCTACTCGCGGTGGGTTTGAACCAACATTAAACAAGAAGTTTTCTGAAATTGGATTCTCTTATTGATTCTATTACTGGTAATCTTCCTGAGTATTTTTATAAAAAAAAAATACAAAAACTGGTTAGGGTCGTTTTTTAATAACATTGAGTTTGGTCAAATGCTGAACAGATAAAGGATGATTTTTTAAAATAATGATCTGTAACATTATTTACATTTTAAATGAGATATTACAACCATACATTCTCTCGGTTTCATTCTATACAACACATTACATACATTTCACACCGTATGCAGATTTAGTTTAGATCTATCTGGAGTGTGAAAATTCACATCCACAAATGTCAGTACCTCACAGTGGCGTATTATAAATTCGTAAACTTTGGTATAATATACAAAGAAATACAATCATGAAGATTATTTTCACCCTTCGTATAATTCTATTCCAATATTAAGGTAACTGATGAAAACAAATGTTTCAAATAATTCCACTATATGTGTATGTTTCTTTAAATTGGTAACTGTTGATTGGTGCTAAGTAGTGTTGTTGCATTTGAAAATTACTATTTATATGAGGCATTGGGACGCAAAACCTGCCAAGTCCGTGTTATGAAGTTTTGGGAAAAACGCGGAAAACTGTTTGCCGCTCACATTGGAAAGATAGCAGATTTATAAGTGTGCAGCTCAATTTTAAAGGGTAAATTTTTTTTTGCATAGACAGAATCTTTACAACAACATTCAAAGGACTACATGTAATGTATGTTTATATGATTATCTCAGTTTTTTATTTTTTTGGACTTGGCAGGTTTTGCACCCCAACGCCTCATATATGTAGAGATGCTTGAATAGTCTGCTTTCCTACTGTCTACGATTCTGATTGTGAGCCAACTTGAAATCATAATACAAGCAATAAATATATAAAGACAAAGAAATTAATATTATTAAGCATTAAAGTAGCAAGCTATATATATATAACTACGACCAGCTGACAGTCGTTTGAAATCTGACAAATTATATACTCAGTACTTTTGTCTACTTCTATCCTTAAAATTGAAAATTTCTCCCTTGAACGAACTATTTCCTGATATAGAAATGTACAGTGAAAAGGGAGTCATATACCAGTATAAGCACGTTCCTAAGGATTGGAATTTGTTATATTACAGCATTATGAACTAAAATATAATATCTTATGTAATATATCAGGTAAAATACAAAAATTCTCTTCCAATAGAACGAATTGAAAGTCAGAAACTATTGAACCCCATAGTACATTGTAGCGAACGTGGTTAAAGCACACAATTTTCGTGTTAGCGTTTGTAATCCCAAAGGTAGCGAGATCGAATTGCCTGAAGGATAAAAATTTGTTAGGACATATTTTCGTTTATCTTAAGTTATAAATACGAGCGTCTACAAATATTCGCATAATATTTTAACCTCATATTCCGTAAACTAATTGAAACTAACAATAAGTTAAATTCCAGATATTCATTCAAATGCATTAATAAATGAACGATAAGTCTAAAATTTTGTAATTTAATAAGTCTTTATACAAATATTCCTATCAAATTTAAGACTTCTTGTGATTCTTATATAAGGTAATTTATTAATTAATTAATTCGTACATAGACAAAAAAGTATTAAAATTGTTAAATCTCAAATTAAGCACCGTAAAAGACTTCATTTTAATTTTAGTCGAGGTCTATATGCTTAAAGAAAAATTTTTCGAACTTGTCCCACCTAAGTTAGAGAATACTTATTTCGAACCTGAGTATTGAGTAAAAGTAAGTTTCCAAAACTAAAAACAAGGTTTTTGACTTAATTTAAGAAAATTTGCACAATTTCAGGCATAACTTAAGACTTTTACGGTGCTGAATTGAATATGTAACAATTTTAAGACTTTTTTTTACTGTATATAAGTTGGGAATACTATAGTTGGCGCTAGATTAGGCTCCACTCACTTTTTTCGCTTGTTTAGATTTTTTTTCTGAAAAACAACATAAATTGATTAAATTTTGACTGATTGTTTCTGAAACCTAAGCCTGTTACTAAGAAAAATATTATTTTACTTTATTTCTGTAATAGAAATAGTAGTCGACTATTAGAGATCCAGGCATAAATTCTATGAACCCTTTTTCTATTAAAAATAATAATATGAATTTTGCCAATGCTCGGTATATCGCCTAAGACACATTCATTCTCAATAAATACGGCTCCTCTAATAACAACGTTCCATAATGGTTTAATTATTCATACTAACAGAAGTATGTTCTTGACATATGAACATAAAACTTATCTCTTTAGTGTTAATATTTGTTAACCCGCTAAATCAACAAGTAGATAAACCTATAAAAATCTTTTTGGACTAAGTGAAATACAAAATTGTAATAAAACATCATTGTTGTGTGTATATACGTTTTGACAATAAAAATATATGAAGTAAAGGCAATAAAGTCGACCTGAAAAATATATTAAGGAATAAGTAGTCCCTTATTTCCACTTAAGTAGGTTGTAGTGCGAATAAAATTGAATTGACTTTCCAAGTGTATATTCACGTAAAAAGAGTGGAAAGCATGATTCCTACGAATATTGCAATTTTTTGCCGTTTATTTATCCAATGAAAACATGTATTGTGTAATATGCTACGTATAAACTACGTAGTATACCAGATGGATCAGTATGCTGGTCACTCAATTCTCAGTAATATTGGTTTGGTTTACAATGAGGTGTATATCGATTGTATGTATTTGACTGTACCCTCTATTGAGTTAATAGGTAGTACCTTGCTACGTGTGCTTATAAAGATATAAATAGCATAACAATCATTAAGGTGAACAATAAATTAAGAAATAAGAAAATGTAATAACAGAATGTTGAAATATTTACATTTAAGGAGAATTTATAATGTCGAACGATGCATGCGGATCGAAACACTGACAAATCAAAAAGCCGACAGGTCAAAAAGCCGATAGTCAAAAAACCGATAATCGAAAAGCCGATAGTCAAAAAATCGATAATCGAAAAGCCGATAGTCAAAAAACCGAAAATCGAAAAGCCGACAGTAAAAAAACCTATACTTCAAAAAAATAACTGTCCGCTTGTCGATGGGCCTAATTTGTATGTATCGGCTTGTTGACTGTCGGCTTTCGATCGTCGGTTTTTTGATCTGTAGGCTTTTTGTTTTGTGGGTTTTTCGATGATAATACCGGAAATTGAAATGTGTGGCATGTTTGAAAGTGTTTTCTTAACTAAGAATAATGACATATGGAAAGCTCTTTTTCTTCTCCGACCTCTTTTCGAAAATCCTGAATCAATTCAGTAACACCAAATCCTAAAAATATTACCAATCCTCTAAAAAAGCATATCTACTCTTTTAGAGAAACGTAAATAGACGTAAACAAGACTAATACCTCGCTTTATAAAGGAAAATCGTACTATATTCCCATGATTTAGGTTTAGCGTCCTAATGCGACAATTGTTCAAAATAGCCTCCTGAATAGGAGATTTCAAATAGGATTAAATTTCGTTATTTCCGTTGGTTACCTTAATAATCACTTCGCGAGTATTGATGGAATTTTCTTTTATCCGTTTAATTGTTGCATTATATTTTCTTATTCTTAACGAATAGTACAGAATAATCCCACCTTTTTGCGAATTCCAAAAAAGGTTGTGAAAGTAAAGAAATTAAACAGAACCGAGGTAAATGTAAATAATAAATTGTTTTTTATATTTTGTTGTTTAACAAACATTGAATTATATGTGCTATTTTATTATTGTTTCAGGTAAGACGAATGCTGTTAATAACGGTAAACGATGGTCCTTTCACATACCACAGTAATCGATATTTCCAGGAGTAAGTATATAATAACCGATACACTTTAATTGAAACCTTATAAAGCGTTTATAATATTATCTTTAATAAAGTAAGACCAATATTATAAATATAAAATTCAACCTATATGTTGGAACGATATTGATTAATAATATCCTTATTACGAGTTATGGGTCTTTTAATTTAAGCTTCGTTACTTAATATCTCAATATACTCTAATATAATTGGTACTGCATAGTAATTGGTAAATAAATAAGTGAAATGTTCGCAAATAATTTAAAATATAAATATTGTTTTAAGGACTGATATTTCACGATGAAATAAGTATCTATTTCTTCTTAAAAATGAAGTTTGGCGTAACGTGTCGAATACTTTGGGTTAATGAAAAAACTGATATTTGTTCAATTCATTTTATATCATCTGTAGATATTTTAGACATGTAAAAAATACACTGATTGGTAGTTCGAGGGAAAATATTTGAATTTTCTTATTTTTCATTCTTTTAAAGTAAAAATTAAACTAAAATGGGGTGCGTTCAAAAAACCGATACGTAAAAAACCAACAGTCCAATAGCGACAATCGAAAAGCCGACAGTAAAAAAAACGACACTTAAAAAATGACTATCTGCTTGTCGATGTGTCTTTTATGTTATGTGTTGGCTTTTGGGCTGTCTGCGCTTTATGAATATCGGTTTTTGAATAAATTGCCACGTCGATTATTTTTAAATCCCTGTTTAGAAAAAAAAACAGAAAATTTTCATACTGTTTCACTGATCGAACGCAGACGATAAAAAACATGTTATGAACTTTTTTGAAAAATTTCGAGTAAGGTATTAAAAATGCTATTATAGTTTTACTATACTTACTTTAAAACCACTCTTTAACATGACCAGCATATTTTCCCAATAACAATGTGCATCTTTTTTACTCAACACGGTAATAAATTATTCTAATAGTCGTTATTTAGTACATGTACAATTTAAATTAGATATTATTCAAAGAATCTTATCATCGTCATACAGCAAATATTTAAGCGTTTAAAATTGCAGCAACAAAAAAAAACAGTCAGGATCATAAATTAATTCCGAATGATAAAAGAAAGGTTTATTCGAGCAGGTCGCTTAGAATTACCTATATTTCAAATTTAATTGCAGGTGTTTAACACGTTAAGATTAACGCATTGATCTATAAACAGCAACTATTTTAAATAAAAGGTAACAGCTAATGTACGAAGTCTAGTAATTACACCTATAGAGGTACAGCTCATCCAACTTAATTCTCCAGGTGTTCGGTGAGATCCGTTATTCGTCTGGATGGGAACTCTGTGCAGAACATATCCAATCAAACTAAGCAGATTTGCGATCGAAGTTTGATAAACTACTTTGATAAGATGCGGATAGTAGTTAATTCCAAATTAGAAATTCAAAATTATGTCAGTTTCATATATTTATTGGGCCACGCTTACATCTAATTAAGTTTACTTTTTTATTTAATTCGCATGTCTGGCTTCTTCATATTTAGTGTAGGTTAAATTTGTGTAAGCTAAATTGTAGAACACAGTTTTTTTAATCTGCATTCATAATATTCTTACACCTGTATTCGACATGTTTAAACTACGGAATTAAGGAGATGCAAATAAGTAAGAGAACTTATGCGTCTCACGTTAAGGCGATTAGAACTTAAACAACTGTAATTTACGGAAACACCAGCGATACAGCCAATCGCAGTTTCTACTGTTAAGGTAATAAGTTCTTATCACGGTTGTGACACTAGAGGGTATGGGGGATAGCAAAGACTTCCAAGCAATTTGTGAATTTCGAATTGGTCCCGCAATAACCACTTGTTTCGACTTGCGAAAAGCATTTACAGTTAGGAATGGGGATTACATTTTAATAAATGATGCCGTCTTAGAATAAGTTCTGTCTTGCAATTATTTATAACAAAAGGACGTAAACAAATTTCTTTTTATTATTTTTCTTTCTACTATTTCTAACAGTATTTCAACTTAAACTATGGAACTTGCTTAACATAAATTATGGATACTGATAATTAGCAATCTACTTGATTATGAATACCGAACCAATTTAAAAAATTCCAAAAGGTATTTTTCAGAAATAGATAGGGTCAATTCCCAATTTAACAGATCCAATTAATGTTCCATATCGCAGAATTCAGATGTAATAGTAAAATGAATACATTCCGACGTCAGAAATGATTTAATTGTATAATAAGTCACTACGGAGATGAAAGTAACGTAAATAAGTAGGTTGATCAGGTCAGTAGTAACAGTACGTATTAGGTGAGGCACGAACTATTTTTTTAATACAGGCATAGTGTGGCTATCTGTAATAGATATTTGTAAGAAACTACTTAACCTATCCCAATAGGTAGAAATAATCATCTTGTACTATATTCCATATTGCCAAAGTATCATAGGCTTTCTGAAGATCCAGGAGTAGAGGTCCTGTATGTTTTTTATTGTTAAACTTCCTAGTTATGACTTTGCTAACCTGGCGAATTTCTTTACTTTATGGTGATTTTTGCAGAACCCAGTTGTTTACCACTTATTAGATTGTTTGATGTACAAAATTACTAACTCTAATTTAAATTATTTTTTTCATGAACTTACAAATATGGTCTAATTAGTCAGTAATTGTCTGGCAATGTCGGCTATTTATTTGGGTTTAGATGTAAATCAAGTTTTGAAGTATTACACACTTTTGGAAAGCATGTAAACATAATTATTTAAAAAATGTAAATAAATGTTGTATACACATCATGTTCATAATATTATTTTTAAAATATTATTGCCATAATTGTGTTAAAAATAAAATTAGTATTCATTATTAACATTAGCATGATGAAAAGAACACACCAAATTATTCTTTGCAACTCGAAACGAATTAAAAAAGATGATAACCAACGGTTAATAACTTTCTGTAGCAATATACTATATTCCAATCGCATTTGATCAACATGACACGTAATTGGAGTAAGTCCAAATGCGACAAAGAGTACGAAATGGTATTTCGTTATATACGCAAAAGTGACAAAATCCTGTACTATTCGAATCAGTGGAATAAAGCTCCAATTTGTTAAAAACTTCATACATCACACCCCATCCTATTTTATATCATGAAAATGTAATTCGTTATCATCGTGAGGGTTTTCTCTCTCACAATAAACAGAGTTATGACCCATATTGGTCTCTACAACATTTTATACGCAATTTCTTTCACTCAAAAGACGATTCGGAGCTAATACATATAGATTATTCTACAAAAACTGCAATGAATAAAAAAAGATATATTCAACCTAAATTCAGCGTTTTAGTGAATTTTGTAACTACTAATTTTATTAAGTGTTCATTTATTTGAATTTTTATATTATTATCATTTACATTATTATTGTAAACTTTGACTAAAAAGCGATTAATAGAAGCAAACAAAACTTCTAATCAGAATTTACTACATCATCATTTTTCACTTTTTGGTATAGTAATTCTTTTAGCATTTTTTTCAAATAACAGTCACCCAGCAACAGCTATAACAATCACAACGACTGTACAATAATATCGTTTCTACTTGACATGACTGAAAAATGAAAAAAGACTTTGATGATCAATAAGAATCTATTTCATAATTAGTGCTGCTGATTAAGAAAATTACGTGAAAACAAGTTTTGAGATAAATTCAATCAAGTCTCTAGAACATACCAACATAATTTGCATTGCAGATAAAAATAAAGTTTCTTAAAACTTTTTTAAAAGTATCGGATTTTTAGTTCGTATTCTAAAGATTGGAATAATAAAGAGAATACTAATTTAAAGACCGTTATTTTCTTAGTTTTGAAAATATAAAAAATTAATGAATAATAATTGCAATAAAGCATTGAAAATTAATCAAATGTTAATATGATAATATTTTAATTGTTATGTATGCCGATTTATGTATAAGAGAAACAAATGACAATAATATTACATTATTTCAGTTTTGCATAATTTGCATATATATTTTATAAATTGAAATAATGTACATATATTACTTTGTAAGTTATGCCAGATGAAAATGTACATCAATAATTAATTAGTATTTTAATATGGACATCAATAAGGGTATATTAAAATTTAATAAAATTTAATTACTTTCACTAATGCTGTTCTTCTGCCGAGGGAAATATTTCAAAGTATAATATATGGGTAATGACTCATAAAACTGCGTTGAAAGTCGAAATTATTATTCTCAATCCATGATAATAATTTAGCAATCACTAACAAACGTAATATGGAAAAATCTATTAAAATTCAATATACATGCAAATTCCATGATAATCAATTAAAATTCGTAAATTTTTCGTGTGTGTGTGTGTGCATGAAAGTGGTCAATTATATTTTAATTGAATTTTAGATATTACTTTTTTTCTTGGTTCTTTCTAGTATAAGAAGAAAAGTTTCGCGCTGAAAAATTGAGGCTGCAGTCTAGTTTAAAGTAGAAAAAAATGTACGTTGTCATTTTTATTTAATATTGATATGTTCAGTACACAAGATAAATAGCAAAGAAGAAATATATGAATATTTCTGTATGAGATCATAAAAATGCAAAACTTTTAATTCGCGGAAATGAAAGATTTAAGTACACACAAATAAAAATAATTCAGTTATATTTTTTTCATGTTCCCCTTCAACAGTGTTTTTCTAGCATCATATAGATCTTTTTATGACATTCGTAATAATGACGTATCGTTATTTACAGGACTATCGATATGACACGACAATCCTCAAAATAGATCGTCACGACGTTTACATAATTCTAGTTTTAACCATTTATTTTTCGACACAGGATGGTAGATCATTATCTCTATCCAATTGATGAAATATTATGGTATGAAACAATTATCTTAATATTCAAGTCGATCATTGGCATATAAAGTTTGGGCTTGGTCCTGCTCTTTAGAACCCATCGTTCTGTAAGTAGAAACATGCCGTTTATGTCAGGCACTATTAATTTCGAAAGTGATCGACTGCTAAAAATGTCTTACAGTATTGTTAGTTTTATGCAGGTTTGCTGTCAAGCATTTTCAACTAGATTTGGGGAATTGATATTTGAATTAAGAAGAAGGAACTTACTTTATAAAAAGTATCCAAAGCCTCCTGCAAAGGTGCTTAAAAAATATAATGTAATCGCTGCTATAAAACGTTATAGATGGTTGTCAAGAACTAACATTTTTAAAACAAAAATCATCACTTTATAATGTTACATAATTTCTTAATTAAAAACTGCCCGGGAAAAAATGGATTATATACAATTATATATAATAATATATAATTATATACGTTTATATATAATTATATACAATTCTTGATACAATTAGATCCAATTTATATATAATTATGTTATATATTGTTATACGACCTGGTAACAAATTATTTTCTTGAAAGAGCATTTGTTTTTATGCGCAAAATGTTGTCTTACCTAAACTACTTGTTAATACTGCTCATTTTTGCTGCGCTGCCAACCAAACTTCTGGCGAGCATACGACTGTCTGAAATCGAATGTAGTACAAAGATGCATCTTTCTGTAATATAAATGTTTTATAATATGTTTTTAAGGTTGCACATTACACGTCCTCGCCCTTGATCATGGTTTCGACAGATATCGAGTAATGTTCGAGAGTCTTTATGGATATAATCATGATTTCAATTTTTGAACATATTATTTATTTTAGCCTTATCAAGTCCACTGCAGAAATTTACCTTCTGCCAGTTTATTCGAAATTAGCGAATTGAAAACTTCTCATTGTTTATTAATTAAGTGTATTTTAACCTACTGACATCATATTGATTGCATTTAAAAAATTAAAATTCAATATTCATTGCCGAAATTCATAATTTCTCTAAGATTTAAAAAATAAATACATTATGTCCCTGCATGTTGATGATTTTGATAGCTGTTGTCCGATAAATTTTAATTTTAACCTCGGAATCGTCATCTGCAACCTTAAAAACATAATATAAAATATTTATATTATATAAAGATGGATCTCTGTACTTGTAACATTCGATTTCAGACAGTCGTTTGCTCGCCACAATTTTGGTTCGTAGCGCGGCAAAAATGAACAGTAGTAATAGGTATTTTAGGTGAGACAACATTTTGTGCATGAAAACAATTATTATATATATTACTATGTCGTATAATAATTTTCTTTTCATGAAATATAAGTTATAAGCTTAATTTTAAGCTAGCATTGAAGCTTTTATCGGGTTTCTATTGAAATATATACGTCCTCCAACAATAAAGTTAATTACGTTTTTTGCAACTTTATACCCATATTACATGGAAACAAGAGCTAATAAAAATTGTTCACTATTGCATTCGGATTTCGCAATCTAAAATTAACAAGGATTAGCTATTTTCATCTCTGTAACATTAAATTGTCTCAAATTCGTTGGCGAGTGTTATTTGCCATCCAAGTAGAAACATTTGCGTTTAGTCACACTTTTAATCTTAAGTGGCGATATTTTAAATCTCTTTTCACCGAAGACCATTTCATGTTGTGTTAATATCTTAAGACAGTATCGTGTTGTATACACAATTAAGAAAAATACTAAAATTAATTCGTGTAAGCTCTGTGATTATTTCTGTCTTCAGGAATTTTCATGTCTGGAATTCGAGCGTATCCGAAAGCTAAATCGAAAATCGTCCTCACAGTAACGAATTGTTGTAATTTAGGAACGATATCAATGGTCTGCCATTGACTTCCTCCCGACGAAAGAATCTCCGCACCCTACACCGGAAATGCGCCCAAGAATAAAATATCGATTTTCCTCTCGACTTGATCCGACTTATTCTTTTCCCGGCAAAAGGCTTGTGGGGAACGTCACCTTTTTCTCAGCAGCCGGAACGGTTGAAGATCTGCGAGTTTGCCGTGGCCGGACCCGGACGTACGAGTCTTTCAGAAATCGACCGAGCCGACCCCGGAAGACGTTCATTCCTTTGACTTTGTCCCCGTCGTAGTCGGCCTCTAGTCGTGGTGCCCGGGGTTATACAATTTTTGAAGTCCGAGAAGATGACGCAGGATTTTAGCCCATTTTTCGAGGTTGCTCGTTTCTCGACCGCCGTGAAAAGACGGGCGCGTGACCCGGAAGTCGGCAAGAACTTATGTGAAAGCCAGTGAAAAGTAGCGGCGGCGATTTCTGTGTGCAACGACTGGTACGGACCCGTGGGCGCGCTAACTTTTTCGTTTCGCGAATGTAAGATGTATTGGCGTGTATGGGGATTTAGTGAAGGGCACCCCTCACCGTCCTCCAATTCCATGGCAACTCACCGGGAAATTCGTGGTGGAATCAGTTCTGCAACGATCGGCAATGAATTGTAGGGATGAAAACGTCGTTGGGGAATTTTCTGAAGCTTTTCCGTCCACGACATGAGGAAAACTTCGCTTCGCATTATCATTAATAACTATACTTAAATGCGTATACGTATGACCCAAACTCAAATTTCAATGCAATTAACCTCAAATTTCTTGAAAATACAACGTTCTGTCAGAGCCACGGTTTTTAGAATCTAAAAATACTTCAGGCCATGTTTTTTCAAAATAATAATTTTCTAATCTAGGGATTTTTCATTTTCCAAAAATATACTGAAATTTATGATCGATACGTAACACGAGAAAATCAGTTTCAGCTGATAAGAATTTGAGAGCCCTTGGTTGAACACCTTCAAGAGTGTGACTCGGATTTCATATACCTAAGAAGAGTGGCATATAAAAAGTGGGATAACGAGTAAGCGGATAAAATACGTAATGCTCTACGGAATTTTAAAATTCGTTGTTATCTGCCCGCCGAATCCATGCATGTTCATGGCATTTAACACATCAGATGAGGATAATTTATGATATCTATAAGTTCGGTATACTTGATGATATAAACCAAGGTAATGAATAATTCATATTTAATACACCTTTTGATTCCGTCACATTGTTATATAAACGTGTAAAGCTGTAGCATCATCTGTGTTAATATAATATTTTCTATAATTAAATTCAACATTCTTTTATTTTTGGGTATCGCTCTATTTTTTACATGTTTTAATAACAATTTAGTATGGACAGTGGCTCATTTAGAGTTCATATAAAATCTGAAACTCTCATAATTTTTACATCTCATGAATATTTTTTACTAGCTACTAAAACTTTGAAATGAACAATATTTGTACGTTTATGGAAACTTAGACATGTCATCAGTATTACAGTACTGTCATTCAATAAAAAGTTTCATCAATAAAATACTAAACAAGACAGAACTTTCAACGCATGAATCTCAAGGGAACATCAAAGGACTGACGCGGAATCGTAATAAAGTTTTGTAGTTGTATAGACTTCGTTGCTAAATAAATTTATTTTATAACGCCATAAAATATACCAGTTGTAGGCAATTGATTAAGGAATATAAATTAAGCAATTTGTTATAATTTACCATAAAAATATAATATTTGGTAAATAAATTCAGCAACCCATTCATTATAAACATCGATAAAGTACTTTGAAAATATTTGTCATGTCATATCAGAACCTCGCCCTCAAATATCACTTTCCATTTTGCCAAATTATTAGCTATAAAAAAGCTGAATTTATAGACCATGTTTATTGAATAAATATTTATTGCGACATATTTTATATTATTTTATCATGTGCTATCATCGTATTGTTTATTGTTATGTGGACTTGCTCAATATTTTATTTAATGCTATATTATATCATGAGTTTTATTTTCACTGAAATTGAAATATTTATGTGAAAATATTCCGCGTTGCCAAGTAATTATCAGATAAATGGATTAATACGAAAAACGAGATAAAATTTATATCTATACCTGTATTTGTCGCATACTTCAAATCATTGATACGTTCCAACCATCCATTACTAACATACTAAAAGCGATGTTCGCAATAAAAGTTGGCAAAGAATGAAAATACACGTTTTTTATTCACGTTAATACGTTTTAAGTAGTCACTGCCTGTTTCGTCAGGCATGATATCCGGCGGGATGCCATGACGCCAGCTTTAATTTTCAGTGACCGATATTTTGATATTTTGCGTGAAATTCTCAGTGACCCAGAAAACTTCTAACAATTTTATTCAATGTTTTGAAAATCATTACAGTACGACAAATCAAAAGCACACGCTATCGGAGAAGTCATTTCCACTAAACTAATGTAAGAACTCTATAGCCAAGTAAAATTGATCATCTCTTAATAAATATTTTCCTTTAAGCCAAATGGATTTTAAAGTCTTGAAGATGAGTGGAAAATAACGTTAATATAACCTAAAAACGCCGTAACCTTTTCCGTCTCGAAATGGCATAAATTGTCGCCGTTTTTTAGTTAAATAATTTCCACAGAAGAGGTGAATGAATTTTTATACAAGTCCATATTTTATAAGTTTCAAGTCTGCTTCTTCTGAATCTGAAGTCCATTTTCCAATATTGTTAGTCATTTTTCCAATATAGCTCCCAGAATGGCAAGAAACCCGAAAAATAGTAGTTTCGAAAATTGAAATTCATTTTTTATATGAAACTCTAGTCCAATCGATTCCTACTTGTAGAGCTGGTGGAGTAATTGGTTGTACCAAAAGATAGTGTATTGCGCATCCTAGAATTCAAATTGGCGGCATTTTCAACTAATTTTTGTTATTCAGTTGTAATATTTTTATCAACTAACATACATTCAATACCAATTGATAAAAGATGTCTTTCCACATCCTCGATCACGAAGCACTTTTACAATTTTACAATTAAAAATGGCGAATCCAATATGGCGGACAAAAATCCAAAACTTTTATCAATTTTTGTAAAAATAAGTCTAGGTGGCTTCCCAAAGGACACGAAAATCCCGAATGTTTCTAAAACGTTTTTAGAACGTTCCACAAACGTTTCTAAAACGTTTTATGTCTGCAACATAGATGAAACGTTTATAAAACGTTCCGTAAAAGTTGCAGACATAAAACGTTTTAGGAACGTTTCTGGAACGTTCTAAAAACGTTTTAGAAACATTTGGGTCCTTCGTGCCCGTTGGGTTTTGAGGTTCCTGATTCAGAATTCGTTAAAAGTTTTGAATTTTTGTCCGCCAATTTGAATTTCAAAAATCTGACAACGGATTCGTCATCAGGAACCTTAAAATCCCCTCTGCACATTTGTATAAAAATTTCTACAAATTTCAAATTTTTTACAGCCATTGTAAATTGGGAAAATTTGAAAAGTGATTCGTGATTCACAAAAGTATTACAACTGAATAACAAAAATTTCATTCAAAATGCAGCTATTTGAAGCCGCAAAGTTGAGTTCTAGCATGCGCATTACCCTATCTTTCGTACAACCAATTACTCCACCAGATCTAAAAGTAGGAATCGATGGGTCTACAGTTTCATATTGAAAAGAAGGATTTCAATTTACGAAACTACTATTTTTTCTGTTCTTTTGCTATTCTGGATGCAATATTGGAAAAACGACTATATATATTGGAAAATAGACTTCAAATTCAGAAAGAGCAGATTTGACATCTGGACTTATATCAATTTTTGTATTGTGCATTTATATGAATTGTATAAAAATTCATTCACCTTTTCTATGAAAATTATTTACCTAAAAAAACGGCGACAATTTATACCATTTCAGGACGAAACGGGTTAAAAAACTGTATTTCGAAGTTACAAATCAGGTGGAAATTCCCAAATTAAAAAAAAATGTGGTCTTACTCTAATAAACATAGAAGTCGATATCATGCACAATTGATTTACTGTAGCTATCAGTTTTTCTATGTAATTGCTTATCTTGACTAACAAATTAAAAATAAAGCCACATTTCTAGCCCTAAAAGAAGATGAAAAGAAAGTAAGATGTTAAATTCATGAATGTGTTTGTTTCAATCTTAATGAAATTTAGTGATCAGTAGACACTTGATGGTAATGGCACAAGGTTGGACTATTAATTAACAGGCTATTATAATTGATCAGGTGCCCAACGGGCCAGGACTAGCTTCGATCGTGGACAGGTCGAGCATAAAGTATGCACAAAGGTCCAGCGACAAATTAAACCGATAACGGAAGTGACGATCTTCCTGGGAATCGGTATACCGTCACTGGGTAGTTAGTGCAATAACGAGCGATTACGGGGCGACCGCCGTAGAAAATAGACGCGGCTGCTGTGCTGATGGCAGCTAGTCGGCTACCCATATCTACGGGTTGGGGTAGGCCAAAGCTTACGAGTTTGGGAACCCGATGTGGTCGCGTTCATATGAGTGCATAAATGACCGCCGTACTTACGGGTCATTACGCGTCAAATGGCTTCTGCTCACTCTCCTGCTAGTCACCAGCTATTTTATTGAGCTGCATTTCCTTGCAGCTAACGGACGCCGCCGAAAAACGTCGGAAATTTACGATTTGCGGCAAGCTAGACGATAAAATTTATTAATCGGGCAGGCGACAACGATTGTTTCCGGTATTGATCATTGCGCTTGATTAAGTACCAGCGATCTCGTTCCAGTCCATTCGACTGAATTCAGCTTCTAATTTAGTTATTTTACTCCATAAATTAGAATAAGTGAAATTATAACTAATTCAATTAGTGTGACTGCAATTGAATAATGAATTAGACATTCGGTTTCATCATTTAAATTCGTAAAAGATGCGGAGAAAGTATGCTTAATATTGTCAACAAATATTATTGACAATATTACAGGTTTCTACTGTGGTAATCGAAATTGTTTTCGAGTTTGTAATTTTATATTTTACCGATGGTGCTCCTATTTGTAATACAATAATGTCGAAGCAAGTCATTTACAACTGTTTGTTCTAAATGATATACTCAATGATGTACTGGTGAGTTGATTTTCATAATTTCAATTCTACTACTGACTAATCGCTTATTTTCCATTTCCGGATATTTCCGCATGGTCAACTTATGGCTGAAAATGTTGAATTTAATTACATAAAATTGTCGTAAAAGATTAGTAGGAAAAACAGATGCAGTACTAAAAGATTTTCCCAAAATGTTGAGATGTAGAGCAAATTGAATATCTCTTCTAATATAGAAGACCACAACGGTTATGCCAGTTAACTGCTGGCAACTGCATCCCGTTTTAACCATTTACGCTCAGCAATCGCTTGTACCGATTCACATTGTGTGTTTAGTAAATGCTTAAGTACCACGGATAATCGCTCCCCAGCAGCTGTCGGTGATCACACCCAGATGTTGGCAATGTTTCCATTTTGAAAATTAAAATGTAACGGCCCTCTAACAATTTCGATATGGTTTCGCAGCATTGCAACAAATTTGCGTAATGTACCGCGACGGGAGTTTCACTCTCGCTGTTATCACAGCGTGAAAAATTACTGACAGAGTGAAATAAAAATGAGCGATACACCACGAGAAATTGCGTTTAGGCCCGTGGGGGCTTAATTTTATGCGACCTAAATGTCTCGGCCAGTCGCGTATTTTACATACACCAACCAACGGCACTACGGCCCGCGTCGCGATCTTTGCCAATTTGTAATTCAAATTGGCCTGATACGAGATAAATTACTGTCGCGCGCACAGACAGATTTCTTTCCACCCTTTCCATATCGGCGATTTTCAGCTTTCTTTTACCAGTAAGTCACGTCACGGTGCAAAGCCGCCGAAGAAGAACGCGGCGCTTGAGATTCATCAAGAGAAGGTTTCTTATGGTGGGGTTGGTAACGTTTCCTGCCAGGCTTACCAATCACTGTATATTTATGAACTACTTTTTAATTTAAAAATTCTCTAGTATATTAAGTTATCTAACTTTTAAACTCGATTAGGAACACCTCGATTCACGAACCGTGAGAGATATTTTCTCTCATGTATGGTTGACAGCTTTTTTACAAAATTTTGAACTGATTAAATAAAAAGAAATTAATTCACTCACGGTTGATGACACTTTTTATGTTTGGTGTATCTGAGCAATAATTGTTTGATAAAATGACTACACAGAAAAAAATAAGTCTTAAAATTGTTACATCTTAAAGTCATCATAAGGTGCAAAAGTACGATTCAAACAAAAAAATTAACAAAATGTCGACTGAGATCGTATACCATAAAAAAATGAAAGTAGTGTTTTGTTGAACTAAGTTGTTAATCATAATGAAACCGAGAAAAATAAATGATTTTATTCCCTGCATAAATGTTTTAAAGTTTTAAATAATACATTTCGTTAGGTCTGAAAATGTAAATCTTAATAAAAGAAGTCGAAAGATTCTAAATTTGACTCAAGATTCTTGTAGGAAAAAACGTGATATCGTAACATGTTCGGGTGAAACGTTACAGAACGTGAAAATAAGCAATTTGATGATATGATCATTAAAAATATGCAAATTCATAGTTTGAAGCGGATAAAGTATGTTATGAACTATCGGTTGTATTAATTTAAAGGCTATTGTAAATGTATTTCTTTATTCCTTATGGCTTAAAGATGTTTTCTCTAAAATTTAAAATGTTCTTATTAAAAGTTGTATTGGGTTTAAAATTATTTTACACTTACTTATTCTGAAGCCTTCGGTGCTGTTATTTGTGGACAAAGATTCTTAGCCTCTCCTTTACTAACTTCCCTTATGTGTATATTATCATGTTTGTGATCGTTTCATTAACTATTGAATATCGTATCCTTCTTCTTTTTGATTTGAAAATTGTTCTCTAGAATTTGAAATGTTCATATTCACACTTGTATTTTCCTTTCATCAATTTTAGTTGCACAGATGGGAAAATGTAATCGCTTCCGATGTTAGTGTTTGAAGAAACATATATTTGCAATGGTTATACATTATTATTATTTATTTAATATTCTCATGTTCATATTATGTCATTTTCATACTTTTTGAATACTGTATATCGGCTTTCAAAATTATCATCTATATATGAGTGAAAAGTTTTGATAGAAATTAATATACTGTACTTTTTAATTACCCATTGAATTAGAAAACAAAAAAACTTTTTATATTTTTTTCGTTTAAGGACACCATTAGATTAACATTAAAGGCCAAATGTATCAACATTTAACTTGACATTTGACTGTCCTTTCTAGTATTAAAACGCAAAGAATTTTGTGATCGCATGGCGTATTAGAAAGTACAGCAAGTTCAATAATATCAAAATTACGCGTCATTAATTATTAAAAACCATAATTTTTCAAGGTTTCTTTTCCACTTATCATTATTGTTTTTTATTATTTCCCGAATTGCAAGATCTTCCGCCGGTAAAAATAACCTCTAATATTCATGTATAAATACTATAATTTTTTCACAATCTTTTGGATAACAACAATTTTATACAACAGATTTTTTTTTAAATTAAAAAAAATGTAACAAAATTCCTGATTGACTTCTAAGATCTTTTCATTTTTGACATTTATTTGAAAAGGCTGATTGTTTTAGAGTTATGGCAGCTTAAAATCTTTCAACCAAATTTTTACTTCAGACGCCATTTTGGGGACCGGCAAATTTAACTTTTTTTAAAATAGGGTCACCATATTTAAGCCCAGATATTTTTGAAGTGGTATAGAAACAATAAATGAAAAAGAACCTCCGAAAAATCGTGTTTTTTATTCATTAACCTTGTGTAAATTTTTTATTTTTAAATTTGCAGTATTTTACGATACGACAATCAAAAGAGCAAGTTTTGAGACATAAAAAATATCTGCACCATAATGTTTTTCTTTGAGTTTTAATACGAAGAAATACTGTCAAACGTCAAGTTAAATTTGTGTATACCTTGTTCTTAATGGATTAATAGATTTGCGGCTTTCACATTGACATAAAAATATAAAATATTTTACATAACTTGATAGTGTAAAATTCGGAGGAAAAAAATAAAAAAGTATAAAACTACATTTTACATAATTAACTCATTTACGCCCAAAGACTTTTTCTTGCTTCAATTTCAATCGAATATTTCGTATCAAAATCGAAGTTAAAAAAATTGGGAGGTACACATCCTACTGTTTTCGAGGTCCCTTTTCAAGATTAGGAGGTAAAAATTGAGTTTCAGTTATTAGGAATTCCAATATAGCGCCGAATTTGAAAAAAAATGTCAAAAAAATTGGGAACTATTTATCTTTACCAGTTTATTTCAAGAGATTAGAAACTATGAACAAAGATGAATAAAATACTTGAATTTTAAGAAAAATTTTTACTTTTATACTCCACATCATTCTAACGACCTCAAAATGGCCTTAACAATGACAATTTCTTTGAAAATTTCTGGACGCTCTAACTCAAAAACTACAAGCTTTGTTAAAAAAATGCTAAGAATGAAAAGTTCTTAGAATTCATCGTGAAATCTCCTGGACTTTTTTTAGATTTTTTTGATGAATTTTTTATTTCTTTTCAAAATTGTAATTTATTTTCCAAAAATTCAGAACAAAAGTTAATGTATACTCTCATGAATTCTAAGACTTTTTTGTTGTTTGCATTTTTTCTGAAAATTGATAGTTTTCCAGAAAAATAAATCCTAAGCTATTTTATTTGAAATTCATTTCCTCGAAAACTATTAACTTTCGAGAAAAATGCTAAGAACATAAAACTCTTAGAATTCATGAAAGAATACACTTACTTTGTCCGAATTTTTCGTAAATAAAGTATAATTTTGAACAAATTTTGAAGTTGAATATTTTTATCATGTGAGAATAACAATATGATTTATCCCAAAATGTGTCATTTTTTAGGAAGTTTTACAAGAGACAGAATATAGAGGAGTTGATCAACACTTATCGAGAAATATATCCTTTAAAGATTCTTTGGTTTAATTGCTTCAATTTCACATAAATCGTTGATTCAAACAAAATATAACATAAATCCAATTTGTTATTCTATTTTGAAACCTCTTATTGAAGATAGCCTAGCAGACCCTTGAAAGCGATAAATAATTTGGCGAAGCTTTATGCGTAACGTTTATGCGTTATTGATTTTTGTATTCGTTGTTTACGTCACACTCCCGATCGTCATACGTCAACGCGATACGTGATATTCATGAGGCAGATGACGGACGAACGCACCCAACTCATGCATGTATGAAAGAAGTAGAAGATAGGACACAAAATTGTTTAAAATTGCAACAACCTCCGATAATCTACTGATACCTTATTCAGAATAACAAATGTTATTAGTAAAACTCTGTATATATCAGTAATTGTTATATATAACTTATTAAAAAATGTCATTTTTGCATATATTATTTAAGGATTCAAATACTTTGGTGCAATATCTGATGAATAATGCATTATAAAATATTGTACGGGAAACTCCAACCCCACAAGAAAAATGTTAAATTACTAATTTGTCGAACGAGATAAAGTTCTTAAAATGCGCATTACTTTTAATACATTAGCATGTCAAGGAAGAGTTATAATCTCGGACAAAATTGTTCCAGAAAACGAAGGTATTAAGATTGTAAAAATTTGAATAACTGACTAAATCTAATTTCTCAAACTTCAAGAATTTCTTTTGTCTTTACCAAGTTGATAAATGAATCGGGGAAATGCGAAAAGTATTTAAAAACAAACGGAATAAATTTTAAGTTTCAATATTTAACAAGTTTTTTCTCATTCGTACAGTATTTCGTTCATTTAATACAGTACATATTAAATATTTTCACTTTTATTAAAATAATGTTTGTCCACTATTATTAAATGACATGAGTGTTTTATTTGTTTATTTTATGAATCGCTCTCCTATATTTGAAAGTAAATACAATTACGTTGATTAGACGTTGTACATACAGATTTTGGAACACATTTTTAAAATACATGAAGAAACCTAAAAAATAATATATTTATATAATAAAGCTTGAGTGAATACATTCAGTTCTAAATGTTTTTCTATTCCAAACTAATTAAACTTCGCTAATGACCTTCGCTACAAAATGTGGTTGACGACAAAGAATATATTTTAAAATGTAATTAATTCCATTCTGTTATCAGTTTTATCAACTTTTCTTAGCTTAAAAACGTCGGATTATTTAAAAAAAATGTATTTTTTAATATTACTGAATGAAAAATTTATTTTGATCATTTTCACAAATATTGGTAGAACTCAAAAGTGTCAAAGCGTGAAAAAATTATGCAGTTGGTTTAATATTTTTAATAAATAAAAGTTTTGCACTGGATAAGTTTAGTATCTTTGCTCTCTAAATTTCTTGGAGTGAGAATTCACTCTTCAATTAGTGAAAACTGAGCAACTCTCGTGAAAAGTAGAAATTCACTCTTTCCTATAGAGTTGTCAACTCCACGACTCTGATGGAAAGAGTGAATTTACACTCTTGCGAGATTGAAATTTCACTCGTAAAGAGTTTAATATTACTCTTTCATGAGAGTTGCGCGGTTTTCACTAAACAAAGAGTGAATTCACACTTCTATAAATTTAGAGAGTGAAGCAATGCAAAAGTATGAAATATGAATGTCGTTACGTGTACAAAATTTACATTAATTTTTTTCATAATGGTAATTTTTTGACACTTTTAATACATATAATTTATGCAAATATTTTTGCATCAATAATCATCCGTTGAAAGAGAAAGATACCTTTTTACGTAATTTTCCACCACAAATATGCACCGTATTAAATCCATGCATAATTCGCACAAATCGAGTTTTGCTACTTCTTCAGAACGTCGCAGTAGGCAATTCGCGGGCTGTTCGTTGCTAAACCCGGGGGCTAACTGGTAAGAGCGAATAATCGCTAATTGAGAAAACTTCTGTTCGTCGTAGATTCCAGAGATTCTCGGCAGTTACCGCTAAAGCTGCGGTACTGGAAATGTTTTTGGTTGGAAGTAATTTGGTATTAAGAGTAATTGGAAACTACTAAATTGGGACAAAAGAATTATACAGACAAAAAAGGATAAAAATGAGTTTTTTAGGAATTATATTTTCAAAGCTTTTTATTGAGGTTTAATAAGATAATTTTCCAGCATTTCAACTTTTTAAAGAATTTGTCTAATTTTAAATCTCGTCATAAACTTTTTGTGAATTGCTTGAATATAAGATTTTTTATTTCAAATTGTTAAAGTGATAATAATTTTTGAAATTTGCAATTAATAATGTGATAAATTTTAGAATAAGAAAAAAATTGATTTGTTTATTTATAATTCATGTAAATGAATTACTAGAATCTAAATTGTTTCTAATAAGAATCAATTCTGAACTCCACATTTTTTTTTGCAGGAGTTTTTTTTTCTTCGTTTGTTTGTATCTCGTGCCCATCAAGCCTTTGCTCAGGAAAACAATGCCCCAAATTATAGCTTTTTAAAAGGTCGTAACAGGAAATTTTGAAACTATAGTATTTTCCAGATATTAATCCTAGTAAAGAGAGATAAATTCAATGTCCAACTCTTGTTATAATGAAGAAGAAGCTTTACATATCCAAGATTATTAGGGAATGGTAACAACCTACTTTACTTCCTAAACGAGAGGATGAAATATTCATTTAGGGTGCAGCACTGTGGAAAACATGTTTGTCACGTCAGAAAAGCACTCATTTGTATTCGGAAAATTGAGTGGACAGTAGCCATTTCCGACCTGTTCTTGTTGACTATTGAGGGCGATTAAACAACCGTTTTGTTCGTGCAGTCAATTTTCCTCGTTAATGGGAATTGCCGACTTCCTAACCCTGATATCGAATACACTAGTTCCTACTTTAATTTGTTAGTATCTTTTTGTGTGAATATTACGTCGTTTAATGGATAAAGAAAATTCATGAATTACAATGGAAAGTTATGAAACAATAGTTTAGGTATTAATTCCAACATAAATAATAGCACTGAAAAGTAATATAGTCCTACTTTTTACAGTAATGGATAAAAACTGGATACATGCTGCCTGCAAAGTGTCCAAACAGCTTTTATATTATCGAAAAAAACAAAAGTTTTACCTAAATTATCAGCTAGAAACGAGATAAAAAGTATTTAGGTTATTTGTACCTTATATTCTGGGTCCTTTCTTGCAGAAACAGAATAGAAATTGTCAATAATTTATATAAAAAAGTGTATAAATACACTCCTTGAGTTTGTTAGATTTTTTATTAAAAACTGCCCCATTTATTATTCACAAACTAGCAGGTCTACAAGATTATTAACTAAAAACTGGCTAGACGATTGTTTTGCATATGTGAAAAAAATGTAGTAAATCGCGTTTTTTATGTTGTTTGTTGTTAAAAAACCAGAGCCAATTAAATATTTCGTTTAGTATGTTTAGATTTTTCAAAAACCATTTCAAATTCGACTTTGACATATGAATCAACATGAAATTGGAAAAAGTTTAGTGATTTTTTCCGTTTTTATTTTCAAAATTGATTGGAAAACTGTAAACCAGTACTTTCTGGATTGCAGTTTTCTAGAACCACTAGCATATCCATTACAAACATTGATCCATTAAGTTTCTGTCAAAATCTCTACTAAAATAATAATACTTTCCTACATAGTATCAACATGGTATAAAATCGAGTATCATTCACAGATTCTGTAATGTGTTTCCGGCATTGAAACTTTCAAACATTTTTTTGAAAAATCATCTATTATACTGGATGTTTATCATGAAGAAACTAAACTCTTGAGTAAAAAGCATAATGCTAATTTTGTCATCCTAATTGTTTAATAAAAAGGTCGAAAAAACGTAAAATCATAAAGCCGGCAGGTAAAAAAAACCGACAGTAAAGAAACCTACACATTAAATATACACATCAACATTCGGTATGCGGGTCGAAAAACCGACTAATCAAAAAGCTGACAGGTCAAATAACGACCAATCATTCAGCCGACAGGCTAAAAGCCGATACCTAAAAAAATAGGAACATTGATAAACGACGATCATTTTTTGAATTGTCGGTTGTTTGACTTTCGGCTTTTCGTTTGTCGGCAACTTGACTGTCGGTTTTTTTACCTGTCAACTCTTTGATTTATCGATTTTTTGACCCGCACTCGACAAGCAGACAGTCATTTTTCGAAGTATTTTTTACATGGAATCAATTTGAAATCACTATAATAAACTTGTTTCCGGCGTTTTTATCAATATTATAGCATATCAATCAT
Source organism: Trichopria drosophilae (assembly GCA_030407085.1). Taxonomy (NCBI): domain Eukaryota; kingdom Metazoa; phylum Arthropoda; class Insecta; order Hymenoptera; family Diapriidae; genus Trichopria; species Trichopria drosophilae. The sequence continues at coordinate 198,478,436 of CM059582.1, forward strand.
AAATAAACAGAAACTTGTTGAATTCAAAGTATAATTCTTTTTAGTGCCATTAAGTTTTGAAATATTTGATACAACATGAAAAGTATGCATGTGGTGAATAAAGAAGTAAAAGATTTATTTCGAAAATGTGAATTTTAACTGGCATTTTCATGCCACCATTCACAAAAGGATAGGGAATGTGCATCGTGCAACGTAATTACGTCTGGACGTTTGGAAATTCCATGCCAGTACGATTATAACGGAGATGCCAAGCGATCTTGCGGCGAATACGGATGCCTATACCCAACCATTCTATGCTATCTCTCTTCGGTTTTTTATTTCCAACTGATTCGATCGTTTGTATGGTTCCTGCAATCTAAGTTATCGAAATCCGTATGCGATTGCACCCTATAATCGACGGTACTATCTGTAAAATACCCAATCGATTTGCAGTTAATTGTGTTCTGAAGAATTTATGTTTTGCCAGAAGAGTTATCTTGTAGTGATTGCACATTTGTTGCAAATAGCCGTAATATATCTTCACTGATCTTACTCGTATTTATAGCACAAATTTATACTACCGACATGTTATTGTTTAAATAAAAATTAAATAAAAATATACTTATAAAAGTGTAGAAAATTTATCTGACAACTTAGGTAAAATTTACTGACAATATTTGAAAAAAATTGCTAATTGAAATTCACTAAATGCACGTACCATTCGTTTTAAAATTTGAATACACCTTGGCAAAATGTTTGGTTATCATGCATTACGCTGTGTGACGGTGATCTGACATAAGTTGAAGATTTATAAAAACCATAATAAATGGTATGGTGTAATTATCCGGTCCACTCCCAAAATTTCATTATATAGCATAATGAAAACGTTTGTAGGTAGGTTCATGTCAAAAATCACTTATAAATGCTCTAATTTTTATTCGATTTAAAACTTTTTTATTTGACAGCTGAAAGACATAAATTTTCGACTATTCATTCCTGAAATTGATGAAATGAAAACTACGAGACTACAGTTGAAATATTGGAGATTTCTCGTTTTTTTTTTATTTTTTTCAAATTTGACGTCGATTTTTCGATAATATTCCATCTTGACGATTTTTTCTGATGAATATTTTGAAATTAAATATAATTTCGCGACGAGTGCGCTTTTGTTTAACTAAAACGGATGAAAATTTACCGAGTTACGTGTATTTAAAAACTTTTTTTAAAACATTTTTTCATTAAATTTTCACTGTCGTTGTCATCATGGAATTTACATAGCTATGCGTGGCGTGGAATAAAGATGATAACAACTGACATTACACTACAGAATTATTTGATTGTTGTATTATTTTCTAATTTTTAATGATGCCGCTAATCCACAATGAAACTACAAATAAAACAAAACTTATTACGCTTATCGAACAACAGGCCTGCAAAATTTCAGTCAAGTGTGTTACAAAAAAAAAGTGATTACGGTAGATTTTTGAATACAAATCTTAATCTGATATTCAAAATAGCCCTCCACTTTAGGTATTTTTGTAACATGATGTTAAATTGAAAAAAAAATGACCATCTTGGTCTCACTAAATTTTTGTTTTATTTTCCGAAACGATATGGATAGCGCCACTCTTAGGCTTCAAATTTTTTGAAATTTTTCCATTTAATGAAGGACAGATAGGAAAAGTAGTAATAACAGTAATCCAATGTTCAAAGAAGGCATATAAACTTATTTCATATATTTTAAATTATTTTACGATAAAAAAAATAAAAAATATATAAATTACATGATATCGATTTGGAAAATTAAAAAAAAAATTAGTATGCCATAGAAAATTCACAAAAATGGCCAAAATAACCGTTTTCTGTCAATTTAACCTAACATCACCATCATTCCTGATGTGATGGATCATTTTGGATGTCAGATTCGGATTCTGCGTCAATAAATCTTCAAGGGTCAACTCCCTTTTTTTAATAAATTTGATTGCATTTTTGCAGGCTAGTATAATTATATTTAGCACTAAAATGTTAAGTGATAAATGTATCGAAAACAATGTTTTTATTTCTAATAAAGGTTCAGTAAATAAATAATTAAATAAGTATAAAAAACACCTCGCAAACAATTTGTTTATAAATACAATGCCAAATATGAGATATGTTGAACTGTAATACGATCAGAGGTCACATATGAATAACGAATAAGTATTTTTCTTTTGTAACACCGTGTTATGTACTCAAATTTTTATATTCCAACAAATTCGCATTATTCTTGAATAAAATAATGACCAGGGGAAACGTATTTTCGAACGAAAATACATAATAACTAATTGAGTATTCGATATTTTTTTATCAAGTTAATATTTAACATGAATTACTTGAATACCAAAATGCTATCTATTGACATATTTTAATGAGCTTTACTGATTTTTTTTAGTCGACCAATCTTATTTATCAATATTTTTCATTTAACCCATTAAGTCCCAAAAAGGCAAAATTTGTATCTTACGTTTGAGCTCAGGAAACTTTGTAAAAAAAGTAAGAAAATCTTTTGGAAAATATCCAAACCTACTATTTTCCGGTACTCTCTACACGATGAAATGGTTTAAAATTTTAAAAACTTTGATTTTCAATTGTTGTTTAACAATTTAAAAAAAAATGTATGATTCTTTTAAGAAAAATTTGTATTTAATCAAAAATTTGAGTGGGAAGAACATTTTTTTTTACTGTCCCAAATATGCACAAAATTGCACTAAACTTTTGAGCCGGCTTTGGATTTTTATTAAACGATTTTTTTTAACAAAATGGCGGGCAAAAAACGACAGCTAAAAATCAAATTTTTATTTTACACTTGTTTTGACGTTTTTTTCACTGGAATCATGTAAATTATTCAATTATTTCAATAAAAATATACTTAAATATAATATTTTTTAAAAACAGATCTTTAAGAGGGTTAAATATGAAAAATAATTTTTTTAATGTTTTAAAAAGTCGTCTTTTAGGTTTTCACGTCATTATTTGAACAGGAATAATAATCTGAATTTCGTTGCTTTTCGAAATATTGGTGGAAAAATGATTAGATTTACTTGATTCACTAAGATTTGTTCTGAAAATATCAAAATGCAAACCAATATTTCGAAAATCAACGAAATTCAGATTATTATTCCTGTTGAAATAATGACGAGAAAATCTAAAAGTCGACTTTTTAAAACCTTAAAAACATTATTTTTCATATTTAACCCTTTTTATAGTTATTTAAAGAAAATATATTATATTTAAGTACATTTTTGCTGAAATAATTGAGTAATTTACACGAGTCCAATAAAAAAAAATGTCAAAAACAGTAGTGAAATTAAAGTTGGATGTTTAGCTATCGTTTTTGGCCGCCATTTTGTTAAAAAAAAATCGTACGATAAAAAACCAAAGTTGGTTGAAAAGTTTAGACGTTTTGTGCAATTTTGTGCACATTTGCGGCAGTAAATACAATTTCCTTCCCACTCAAATTTTTGATTATATAAAAATTTTTCATAAAAAAATCATATTTTTTTGTTAAAATTATTAATTAACAATTGAAAATCAAAGTTTTTAAAATTTTAAAGCATTCTATCGTGTAGAGTATACCCGAAAATAGTAGGTTTGGACATTTTCCAAAAGATTTCCTTACTTTTTCACAAAGTTTCCTGAGCTGAAACGTAAGATACAAATTTTGCCTTTTTGAGACTTAATGGGTTAAAGAGCCAATGAAATTGTTTCACTTCATATCATGCAGTTCTAGTATCATTTAGAACTTGACCCCCATTTTCATATTCACCGGTTTTTTCCTAAAAAAAGAGAACAACACCGTCAACATCCGTTTCGAAACTTCAAAGCTACCGAGAGTGTACCATCCCTTTCTGTAATGAATCTCGTTTTATCTCCTTAATTCATACATAGTTTGTCAACGTTCTTTTATTCTTAGTACCACTCCACCGACACATACAAAACTTCATGTCCCCTAATTTATTATAAGTACGACCCAATCACCCTCGTTTTCTCAAATAGCCTTGAAGAGGACTTATATCAGAGTCTAGACGTTGCTAAATATATACTTATTATTTATATTACATATAACCCTCCAATTTTTCAATCTCTGTTTGTGTTTTTCGTCTTCCTTTAATTTTTAAATCTTTTTATTTCAATCAAACTATTTAAGACCTGCGCATAAGGGTATTTCAGAAAACGAGAAAGTGACCAACTGGCGAAATTGGCTACGAAAAAGGAACCCTGTCCAAACTATAAAATTCCCTATACGGATTATTTAGAGAAGATTCGCTATGAGGCGCGGACTTGCAATAAAGAACAGCTATTTAAAGAAGCGCTAACCAAGGGAAAGAAATACTTTAGTGATTACCACTCTGATAAAAGCACTCCGTGGTTTGCAGGACTTGATGAACCGAGGGACTTTATTACATTTGTCAACCGATGCCGAGCCAACCATTATCACCTTCGTGCATCCCTAGCAAGAGTGAACTTTGTTAACGATTCGACGTGTCAATGTGGGGCAGGAGAGCAAGACATCGATCACATTATTTGGCAGTGTTCGTTATATGAAGACCACAGAGCGAACATGTTGAGATCTCTAAACCAATACAGCGAGAGACCTCCATATATTACTTCAGCATTCCTGCAAAAACCGAACATTCAGTGTTTAAAAGCAATATTTGTATTTCTCAAAAAAATTCTACTATCTGTTTAATTCTATATACTAACTGATGTAACCTGTGTTAATAGTAATCTAAATAATCCTTATTTGGATTGATAGCTATAATAAAAAAGAAAGAAAAAAAAACTATTTAAGTATATATTAATATATATATATTAGTTCTACGAATTTATCGTGGAAGAAACGATTGACACTGACAGATCATAGATGGCTGGTAAAATAATAAATGTCAACGGTGATTGTCTTCGGCTAAAATCAATAAATATATGCAATGATGAAACCAATCGACAAGATATAACGAAATCCCTTTTAATTCAACATTTCTTTAATAATGCTCTGCATCATACAAATAAGTGAACTTTTAATTTTGAAGAAAAAGGGAAGGAATAAAATAGTAAAATGCATTTTATATTAATAAAGTATAACAAAATTCAGAACAAAAATAGTATAACGAAAAATTGGTCCAAGAATGAGTTATTCAAATATTTCAATATGTAATATGCATAAGATCTTTTGAAGATATATGTTTACATTTCTGTATATGCATGTTATTGTATATATGATATATTTCAAGATAAAGGAAGTTTTAATGCTTTACCTTTCAATACACGCCTCTAAAATGGCAGGTGAAAATATGTAATCCTCTTAATGCTGTTAAAACGAGCTTTATATTTTATGTTGACGCGAACTTTTCTCATTCCTTTCGTTGGCTACGGCTTTATTTTCACCTTGCACCTTGCCAATACTTCCGTTGGAGCGTGAGTGCCGATAACTTCAAACGTACGTCTGTTATGCTTTATGTACTTTTTATTGCAATTTATTATTCTGCCTTACTCACGTAATCTCCCATAAATGATTATTTTCTCACAATTTCGAAATTCTGATAATCAGTATTCTGTATTTCGGCAGTAAATCACAGTCACTGTAACTTTAATCGTATAATTTAATCGTATAGAAAAAAATCAAACTTAAATCACATAAGCAAATGCTCTTATATGGGGATGAAACTTCATGATAAAATTCAAATTGTTTTTTAATGATACCTTTCTGCCTTATACCATTATATTTCTTGGGTAACAAATAGTTATTTTTGTATCAAGGGCGTAAAATGGAGTTTTACGCCTCGACGAGAGAACCCCAGGGACGACGAAGCCAGCTCGAGATTCATGAGGGTGAAAATTGTACGCATTAGACTCAAACATTGTTTTATGCTCCAGGAGGCGTGAAACTTCATCAAAAGCGTTATTTTTGTAAATACAGAGAAAATATCCAATTTAATTAATAGCGTTTAGAAAGTTCTACAACCAATGAAACAACTAGTGAAATATTTTCGTTTCTCAATCAAGAATACGATAATAGAGAAGTTTGCAAGCATTGCTAGTTTAAAATCAGAACCGTTTTGGAAATTCTAATCTACACCATGATTTTACAAAACTAAAGTAAAAGCAACAAAGAAGGCCATTGTGAAAAACAAAGTTCAGTAAATTATTAAAAGTGTTCTTTTATTGTCACTGAGAATTATTTATGATATTAATATATGAAAAATAAGTTCAAAAGAATACATCGAATTTGTTTCCTTCTAGCAGAGTTATACAGTTTTCGACAGGTATACAATGCAGTTCTATCGGTTAGTTAATAAAATCGATACTCAATTAAATGAGATGCTAACTTTGCAAATTATATGATAGCATCTCATCGTATTTCGCACGTTTGAATGTACGAGAGGCATTTCCTGCACAGATCTATCTATCTATAGTAATTTTACTACAGTTTGGTGGAGTCACAATGGAATTAGATTCTCAGGATATAAGATACTAACTTTCCAATTTAGATTACAGCATTTCATGACCATTCCATTAATGAAGCGCATAGAAGCAGTAATTTTTAAGTTATTAAAATTTTCTTTGACAAGTTTTCATTATTATCGTTGACTATAAACAATGTACGCTTCTCGTTCTGAAGCAACCACAATTTTTAAAACGATCATATTAACAAACTTTGGAAAAAATTCAGTGAAAAAAAAGTATGCCCCCATTATTTAATGCTTCAGAATGTTATAAACAATTTATATCGGGTTACACTGGAAAACTAAATTTGAAGCTTAACTGAGTGTAATGTTATATTTACCCTAAACAATTATGTACTTTCATTATTTACAGTCAAAACTAATTAATACGTAATTACTAACTAAACTGGAAATTGCAGAATTCTAAAATCTATAGAATTACTGGAATAATCATGAGTTGCGGAAATTAATGTTGGCAAATTATGTTCAAAGATTCATGGTGTTAATTTTGCGATTTCACAGAGATTGGATTATATGTATTTATTAACACTCTGGGACTAACCCAAAAGTTAGATATAAAAAGAACGTAATTGTATCTCGTAATTGAGAACTAAAAACTAATAAAAAAACAAAAAATGGTGCTGAAAATTGTTTGAAATTGGAGCATTCAGGACATTTCTCTGACTGCCGCAAAAACGCAAATCTTTTTCATGACATACATTAGTCTAATGAAGTTATTAATGTATCCAATTTAAAAATTCGACCATTTCTAGACAGTCTAAGGTATACACCGAACAACATGTTGTCCTTTTTCAAAAGCATGATGTCAAAAAAAGATACAAGTTCTTAAAATATGTTGTTTTTACGATTTTGTAAAAATCTTTGTCAGGAACTATGACACGGTATAAGGTCAATTTCTGCATAAAAAATTGATGAAATCTATTGAAACTTGCTACTCAGGGGTTTTTGAGATTACTGATTACAAGTATGACGATATATTTTGAAATTTCAAAATGGCGGATCCAATGTGGCCGTCCAATTTTCCTAAAATCGAACCATTTTGCTTGAAACTTGCTGCATTCAGGGTTTTTCGAGGTTGCTGATTACAAATCTAATTAGATATTTAGAGAATTCAAAATGGCGGATCTAATACAGTAGATAAATTTTTCAAAAAATAATGTTCGCCATCCCCCATTACCTTCGATATACAATATCCACTTACACACTTTACTACGAGGAGGTTCGAGAAAGGTCTTCAAAGTGCACTTTTTGTTATATTTTTTGTATTTTTTTGTATTATAGTTTTGGTTTATAAAATAAAAACTGTAAAATTTTGATCTCCAGAAATCAGTGTTTTGTCCCACATGTAACACGATAACTCGGGAGTACATAACAAAAATATGAAATTTATACGGGATAATCTGGTTAGATAATAAACTGTATAAAATATTTATAAAAACTAAAAATATTGATTTTTAGTTGAAGCATCGAAGAAGTTTTTGGTACAAACAAAAAATTGGGAATAAATATTCTATATATAATCACAAGAGTGTTTCTATTGCTCTGTCAACCTGCCACGAGCAGCATTGTTATCAGGCAACAAAGCGCGCTGTCCTAGGCTCCTATGAATAAGAAATTGCCGTAATGTTGAACAAGCAGAAACTGACATAAGATTCTTAATAAGTTTCAATTTTGATTAGTCGTCCGCCATTTTGAATCCGCCATTTTACATTTTCGAAACTTGACTTTAAATTCGTATTCGAGGTCCCGAAAACTCTCGAGAAAAAGTATCAAGCAAAATAGTTGGAATTTCTAAAATTTGTCCGCCATTTTGAAATTACGAAATCTGACTTCAGATCCGTAATCAGCAACCCCGAAAACCTCCGAGTAACAAGTGTCAAGCGAAATGATTGGAATTTAGAAAATTTGCACGCAATATTCAATCCACCATCTTAAATTTTCGAAATCTGACTTTTGATTCATAATCGGCATAAAACAAAAAAACCTATACACCAAGTTGCAGTAAAATCTAACCAAATTATTTTTCCTCGTATTTTGGGCACCTTTTGTGTATTATATTTTTGTTATATTATTGTATATTTTTCAAAATCTAATTCTAAAACATGCAAACAGTTGAAGAATGTTGACTTTCAATCTCATTTTCTTTCTCACACGTTCTAAATGCAAAATCAATTCGTCGGTTTTTGGAATAAATTTCAATCTGCAGAGGATAATTATTGAGGGATCATCTAATTTCTTAAAAGAATTTAATAGATGCTACTCAGACCTCTAAGGGACATTAACGACAGTGTATATACAAGATTATTTTTTAATTAAACCACTTTAACCCATGCATTATACATGACAGGTCCAGTCGAAATCATGTACTTCCGCGAGCGTATACGCAGATTATCTCGTTTCTCATCTGCTTACCTGAAATCAAGGCTTACGATAACGGTGGCAAAATCCCGGTTGCGGTCCTGCTACACTAAATCGACAGACGCTTAAGCCTCAAACGACGGGTAAATTTAACGTTTTAAATCCTTCTCACTTTAGACTACGCTCACTAACTACGATCAAACGATGCGTTGTTGAAATACGCCAGCTTTTACGGTCACATTTTCTCCCATATAATTCTCTTGCTATTTCTCGGATGGGTTTCATGGTTCAAGCTAACGATAACCCGAACATGAATTTTCAAAATGTTATTCAGTGTTGCACTTTTTTCTCCATTTATACATGCAAGTTTAACGCTGTTAGATTTGTTTATGCTAATAAAAAGACCATTTTTGCACAGATGACATAGATGAAAATTTGTAGAAAATTCAAAAACATATTTAAAAATATGATAGAAATTTATCGTATTTTAAATGTAGAAAAACATGTTTCGACTGCACGCAAAATAATTTTGTGAAAGTTTGTAGGAAAGACCTATGTAGTAAATAGGTATGAAATTCGACGGCATGTTCAAAGGCCATTTTCGGACCACCTACATATATACGAATCTACAGTACGAAGTAGATAGGCAGTGTAAACTACACGGAAATCGACTGGGCTGAAAAAAACGTTTTGTGGTCTCCAAATGTTGAAAACGATAGAATTATATACTTGGATATAGAAAATTTACGGTCCAGAACCTTTATATGTTACATACTATTCCTCTATATGTCTCATTGATATTTTCCGTTGTTTTTAGGGATATATTTGAGATATTGTTATGAAATGCAGGTTTTCTATAGTTTTTTTGATGTGCTCTTTCCGAATCTGCAGTCCCTTTTTGCGATATAATTTTCCATTTTTTAAATATGGCCACTCAAACCAAATAAAACGTGGAAGGAAACGAAAACTTTTTAGTAAACTGCAATTTTTATAAACAAGGATTTCGTAGATCGTGTCAGGCCTCAGGATCCTGTGGCATAATGAGTTTTACTAAAAGTTGGTAAATATTATCATTTGAATTACAAAATGACGTCCTCATCATGGCGTTATTGATTCGGATTTTTTTTTTGTTATTTGGGTTTTATTAAAATATTTCTGGTATCTTGACGTGTGCTTTGATGAATATGTAGCTTGTTTTTGAGCTGGCTGAATAGAAATCCATTATTAAATTTTCGAAATTCAAAATGGATCTAACTCGTATAACACAATAAGCTCCTATGGAGCTCCTCAGAACCTTCTTAATCATCTTGAGAGCTTCGTATGGAGTTCTATGGGAGCTTCTATTTGCGCTTTTGCGAACACTCATGTAGCTCCGTTCAAACTCGTAAGGAACTCGCACGTAAGTTCGCTGGAAGCTCTTTAGAAGCTCTCTGGAAGCTCTGTAGAAGGTCTCTGGGAGCTCTCTTGAAGCTCTTTGGAAGCTCTCTGGAAGCTCTTTCGAAGGTCTGATATACGTTTTATCGGAGAAGAAGTAAAATTACTCGGAAGATGAAAAAACAGGAAAATGTTCCAGAAGGGACTCAGGAACGGCAGCGGGAGGAACAGCAGCAATATCACACACGGCAAAAATCCAAAGAGAAAAATGCTGCAAAAAATAACAAAAACCGATTGAAAAATGCAAATAAAGATTAATATAATTATAATATTATATTCTTCGTTCTAACCTAATCTCGATGTTTGAAGTTTGAATCTGGCCAGGAAACGGGCAGGCAATAAGGCAACCGTCGTCCTCCAGGACGATCCGCGACCAGGAAAGGCAACCTCAAGGAAAACCACCTCGACGACAAAGTCACCGTTTATCCGTAAACCACGTGAACTATAGAAATAACGCGCTCTATTCGTATATCTCTATGCGGGAAGAACAATACAAAATCACGATAAATATCACAGAAGCACCAGAAGAAAGTCGTTCGCTGATTGGTTGAGGTTAGGTTACCCCTTTAACTAATTCGCCCGGAACTCAGATGTACTTCTGTAACGGAACTTCCACGGAGCTCTTTCAAGAGCAATCGGAGCTTCAACAGAACTACACTGGAGTTCTGTCAGAACTTTCTTCAGAGTTTCGTGAGAGTTCGCACAGACTTACAATTGTGCCCGTCCGTGTAAGCTTACTGGCAGAGCTTCCAGAGAACTCATTTGGAGCAATTGTGCGAGGTCTTAGGAAGCTTCTGAAATTGAACTCCTGAGGAACGTAAAGAGAGCTTTGTGTTATACGGGAATATGACGACAAAAACTTCTATATACTAAATACCAGATGTAACGAGTCGTTTAATTTGACATCGGGCGGAGAGAAAGAGCGACGGAGAGAAAGAGGACCGGGTTGAAAATTGTATGGACGTGCTTGCCAGCTTCAGAAGAATTCGCGGATTATACGCTGGCAAGCTAAATAACGACGGGAACGCGTAAAAAGGAAAATATGCAGAGGACGCGATGCGCGCTTTCGCCGGCCGGTCGGCCATGTTGGTCCCAAACCCACGTGGGATCAGCAGAGCTCCGATGTAGACATGCGCAAAATGACAAGGCGCTGGCGCTGTTGCGCCTTTACATGCGCAGAAGAAGGGCAACGGCGCCCTGGCCGCGCAGAATCAAGAGTGGGGAACGACGGGCCGAGTTCCAAGCCTGGAGCCGCATGTGTCGCCGCAATGGGGCGCATGCGCTCCAAATTCAAATGAGGGGCGGGCTGTCACATTCAAGTCAATCAAATGACATTTGAATGTTTGACAGTTCCCGTCCCGATTCTCCGTAAAAAAGGGAACTAGGCGACATTATTGGACATGGGGATACGTACCGAGCTATTATAAGACCTGGCCTCGGTAAGTATCCCTCTTCTTTTCTGGTCTTCTTCGTGACACCTTCTCGTGGACGACTCGCTGCCTGCAAAACGATTTTCCGGAGGTACTGGCTGCTCCAACGACGAAAAGTGGGCCCACGCAATTCGACAGCCAGCAACAATTCATGGAGGCGGCGAGGATCAATTGATGACGAAGAAGACCTCACAATTTGACGACGGCACCCCGTTCGTCCCGTCAGAAATTAACCCAAGGCTGCTGAGAATTGGTGAACTGGAATGGAGAACCGGAACTAGAAGAAAATTGACGCCGAAGGAAATAGTGACGTAAGACTCTTTCTCTCCCGTCCGTAAATAATAAAAATAATATTTGTCTGTGAATTTTCTTGTATATATACGTGTATGAAATTTATATATATATATTTATGTATGTGTTTGTTTGCAATGCATGTGTGACCGCGTTTTCGAATACCGTTATTATTTATTCGCGAAATGACTCCGAGAATGTTGGTACGTGCGTGATCTAGTATTTTAATGACGAATTCAATTATTTGTAAGATTCGAATTATAAAATATATTTTGATTGAATGGCTAATATAAAGATAATTATGACTTTTCATTTCAGCACTCAATGATTCCAGTCTATAATTTTAATTTATTTACGATATTATTTAATAATGATTGACTATAATTGACATTTTATTTTATATGTATGGGCGATTCTATGAATATCTGATAAACCAGATTTGAATCGTTTCACAGACAATTTTTTTTAAATTTCGGTTAGCCATATTGTATTCGCCATTTTCAATTTGCAAAATTTAATAACGAATTTGTATTCAGCAACCTCAAAAATAATCCATAAGAATATATTCATCAAAATACTCGACAAGATACCAGAAATATTTTAATAAAACACAAATAAAAAATGTTCGGATGAATAGCGCCAATTTGTCATTTAAATTGTAATATTGAACAACTTTAAGTTAAACTCATTATGCCACAGGATTCTAAGGCCTGTCGCGATCCCGGAACTCCTTCGCAACAAAAATTGAGGGTTACTAAAAAAATGTTCCCTTTTTGCATGTTTTTTTTTCGTTTAAGCAGCCATAATTAAAAAATGGAAAGTTATATCAAAGAACGAACTTCAGATTCGAAAAGAGTATACCCAAAACCTGTAGGAAACCTTCATTGCATAACAATATCTAAAAGATGTCCATAAACTTACGGAAGATGAAAACTGGTGACAAATCTTGTTGTTTTGTGATGAAACAGGTCAATCGGAATACATTAGTTGGAAGTAAAATGTAAATTTAGTTACCATTTTATAGTTTCTTCGGTAAGATGAAATGCATACATAATAAAACGCGTTGTAAATTAGAGATTGAAGAGAAAACATATTTTTGTAGTATAAGAAGAATTACCCAAATTTGTTGTCATAATATTTGCATTTATTAACAGTTAACATTCCATGTTTATTTTGAAAATAAATAATACTCTTATTAGTATTTATACATGAATCCTTTAAAAGAACTGAGAATGTCGCTACAGAAATGATGATTGACATCCACATTATGATACCTCCCGCTGAAGGCTATGAACATAATGCACTCATTAGTGCCCTAAAATGATATTCTTAATGCACCTACACGAGCTCATCGTATTTGTCGTTAAATTTAATTTGCAAAGCTCGCGTTGTGGCGGTGTACCCATGAACTTTTATTAAAAAAATTTGAATAAATAATATTCATCTCATTTTGAAAGATTATTTTCATAAGAACTTGGCATGTTCTATTGTCAGTATGCGTTTGAAGATTATAGAATATTGATCTCGTCAATTCTGTAGAATTTTATATATGAAAATAAAATTTCTTGACTATTATAAAATGTTCACCGGAACGGTTATTGTTAGAATTAATGATTAGTAGTAAATCAGATTTATTACAATAAGTTTATAAACTATATTATAAATTTAAGCAATTTAAATATTTCAACTACTATTCAAGTTATAAAATTAGTTAAATGTACTGTTCTTCTTGAAATATTTTCAAAACTAATCATGAGTTCGAACAGTTGAGAACTTGAAAAAATATAGTTCACCATGTACAAATTCAATAATAATATTATAGTTCTACGTATTTTTTTATCATCTGTTAAAAATGTTAGGTTATTTAATGTTTAAAATTTAACTTGATTGTACTTTAATTTAATAATTTTTTTGTTTATAATCATTACACGTTTCTCACACATGAAAATAAGTGAAATGTTTCTAATTTTTCTCAACCACGGGGATGTAAACCTTATTTAGATAGTCTAGTTATAGTTTTTTATTTTCATTTTTTTTTATTCTTTCGTTTTATTCTAGTAGCTATTTCAACCATTGTTAATGACGAAATATCAATTCAATGTGCAGTATTGAAATATATATTTTTTTCTGCTCGGATATTAAAAAAATACTTTTCATTAATGCCAAAATTTGCAATTTGCAAAATTTGCAGAGATTTTCAGATTTCTCAAAATAATACTTTTCCCTACAAATTAAATTCGCATTATAAAACATATATTTTTATTTAAATATCCATTTGAATACGTTAATTTCGGAACCAAATTACGATTTTCATATTTCTCCATAACTTTTGGAATGCAGTATCATTAACTTATCTATTGTTACAATATCTTAATGCAGTTTTATAATATTGTATTCTAAATTTGTAGACCTTTTATCATTTTATATCTAAAGAAACATTAAAAACTCTCTACAAATTAGAATTACAATTAATATATAGATTGAGTAATTACTGAGGCGCACTTCTAATATATAAATTCAATTAAATATAACTCCTGCACTAAAAAAAAGTTTATTTGATAAATTCAACTACCATTGAGAAGTTGAGTTGTGAGTAGTTAAAAGAAATACTTTTTTTGGTAGTATAACTTTGTTGATTTTGATATTTTTACTATTTTTACTTAAGTTAATATTATTTACCCAGTAAACAAAAAAGTATTCCGAATGATTGGAGAGCAAGAAATGCGATATTTTGCATAAAACTCCAAAAGCAAACACTAAAATAATAAAAAAGCAGTTACCAACAGCTGCACTAAAAGTAATTCCACTAAAACAAATTTGTATAAAAATTCTTAGTTGATTTGACTACATTTTAACTACGTAGAGTAGTTCGATACGCTTCAAGAAAATTGTCTAAGTTGCAGTTACTACTAAAGAAGTTAAATCAACTTAAAATGTAGTTCTGCTAAATTCAATTAAAAATATATCGCTGTATCATGTTTTTAATAGTTTTTAGTGTACGAGGTAGTTAGATTGTAAAACATGTTTTTAAATGTAGTAGAATTAACTGCCAAAATGTCGTTTCATAACTATATTTTTTTATTAATTTAACTCCTTTATGGTTGTAAATATAATCTGTAGAATTCCGTTGAGGACCTATTGAAATACTTTCAGTATAGTTAAAAAGTAGTCAAAATAACTAACAGTTTTTGTCAGTTTGTCAGTGTTTGTATATCCATTACTTTTTTTATGAAAACTAGAATGTTCTATTTATTTACGGAAACGTTTCGATGAATAAAATACATGGATCCACGTGAGATTTACAACTCAAATTTTGTTTTCAATGGAATATTGAAACGCAAAATCGATGGAATATACAAGACGTATTGTAAGGGGTGAGCGTTTTGTTTTTGTATCAGCTTTATGATGAATTTCGTACAAATTAAAAAAGTTTTAATATACATTTAACTGGTAATTTTTGTAAACAAAATCATGTCTTTTTGCTTGGCATGATTTCAATATAACATTGTTCGTTAAAACCTTTCATTCTCCTATGATGTAGAATAACGGTGATATTTCCCGAATGCTTGTTTTAGAAGTACTAACATAAAGAATTTTTATTTAAAGAGAAATAACCATTTTGATCTGTTGCATACATAAATAAAAAAATCACGCATTTCGCAATATTAAGAGACGGTTTCGTAATTTTAGTACTTGTTTCTTAAAATTACAAAACCATCTCCAAAAATTACGAAACGCGAAACCCGAACAAACATGTTTTGGAAGTTTACTACAGAAATATCTTGCAGTATAATTAGACAAAACTCATTTGTATATAAAAATGACCTGATAGACGTATTAATGTTTATTTTTCGTAATTACAAAGCTTTTATTCCTTAGAATATTTGTTGAATATAGATTCGATTTTTAATTATAGGCGGGTAAAATTAGTGCATTTTATAGCATCAAAGACTTGAAGTCATAATTGAAAATTCTCAAATATCACCTTAAACTAAAAAAAACATGTCGTGTTTACTCAACTTAATTTTGTGTCTAGAATATAAAAAAAAATAACACCGAAAAAAAAGTGTTGACTTGTTAATCTGACGTGGAATCTCTCATTTTCTCGAAATTTCGGGCGTCAATCGATATCCTATTCGGATTTTAATATTTCTACTTATGCAAGTTTTACGGACGCTTATTACGAATCTGTATTTTTTTTTTATTAGCCTTATTAAACCTTACAGGTTTATTAAGCTTACAAAGTAGTAGATACAAAATATTCTTGATAAAAAAATTACAGTATGTTTCATTTCTAATTACAAATTAGTTCACACGTAAACGTTGTTGGCAATGAAAAATTAAATTTGTGCGGAGGGTTACATTTTAATAAACGAAGAGAGTTTATTAATCATTTTGGTCCTTTTTGGTTCATACTTCGGGCTGTTCCAGAGAATATGGTCCAAGTCTTCTTGAGGATAGCCGCTACAACTACATTTGCTAAGTAATACGAATCTCTAGTTGTATTGTGAATTTAAAATCGTCTTGTCGAATTTGTAAAATTCTATTTGGATTCCATACTTTGGCCTTAGAATAGACAATTAAAAAATCTAAAGATCCGTTATGGTTATTCCTGCATTTTTAATTTTTCGATTTCTGTCAAAATTGTTCCACTCTTTTGTTAGGGGTGAAAATTTCACTCTAAGAACAGTGACATTTCACTCCATCAAGAGTAAAAGAAAAAAAAAGTAACTCCTAGAAGAGTGAAGTATCTCAATAGAGTACAAATTTCTTCCTGAAAAAGTGGCTAAATGTTCACTCCAAGGAATTTAGAGTGATATCACAGTGCTATGCAAATTTTAAAAAGTTTAAAGAGCTTTGACAATTATTTTTTACGACATTTGATGTATCCGTATTCGAATGCGGTTGTATTGGGTTGTACTTGTCGGCACATGAATTATATTGTATCTCTCATGATTTCCTGGGAATAGATAATTGTTTATCTCGGTTTTCGATTCCCCGGGGCGATGCGCAACCTATTCGTTCCGCGTACGCGGATATCTGCAAGGCAGATGAGCTTCGGATTACAGTAATTCAAGTAATTACTGTTAATTCCCGTCCTTCAAGTGTAACGATTCCCTGTTTGTTGAGAATCAATAAGGCTTGTTTGAAAGATTTTTATTAACTTAAATGGGGTGGGAAAACAAATAATTGTTGATTAATTCCGCCGCAGAAACGTCTTGTTAAAATTTTCACGTAATCTGTTCACAGAATTTCATTAACTTAATTACCCTTAAGTAGAAAGGGTAGTGTTAATAGCTTTATTAAATGAAATAACTAAAGCAAATATTGCTAGGATCCTCGCTATCCGCTTTTGTGTCTATGAATTGAACAATATTTTTGATTACGTTTCAGCCACTTTTTTGTACATATTTTTAATCGATATATATCCCTTTTATAATGTTTTGTCATACATTTTTTTTTAATTGATTAAAAATGAAAAATCTTTTGTTTTGAGGCCTTTCAAGCGATGAAACAAAACAGTGAGCAGCGAGTTCTGTTCAAGATCAGGAATTCAACAGCGTGGTACATTCAAAACTCATGTGTCTGGCAATTTTCTAAAATCCGAACCGGTCGTAAATTCTATGTGTTAGAGATTTCGCCTAGTAATCAAATTGAATTCTGAACATTGCTATTCACTACGAATTTGTAGAATATTCGATAGTCGGTTTAATTGATATAACTGGACTGTTTTTGAGGGGGTGTGCCAGCATGTACACGGGGTGAAATTGGACGACTAAGCTGACCGATCTACCTTTCGTGATGTAGATAGGTTCAAACAATTATTATTTTAACAAATGAATGTTTTTTTTTCGTTTGTTACTGTATCATGTGAAAATGTCATTTATCACTTTTCTCTTTTGTTTACTGGACAGTGAACTTTATTACCCAGAGCGTTTAATTTCACCTCGTGTAAATGAAAACCAGTACCGATATTCAAGTCGAAACATTGGATAATCCAAGGATTTAATGTTAGAAAAAGTACATACATTTAGTAGAATATAAATCGGTATGATTTAATATGTTTTATAAAAATAATATTTTTGCATGAAACTTGGAAGATGAAGCATTTCTTGTAGTTCGATGAATTAGTTAATGAGAAAGTCTACTGACACAAGTATACAATAAAAGTTGAATATTACATTAATTGATTATAATAATATCTCTACAATACTTAAAAAGCTCAATTATTAGTACTACATTAAAAAACTATAGGTAACGTATTAAAAATCAAAGCACAAAGTATGTGAATATATAACTTTTACTGTTTTTTTTATTATATTTTAGTGCAAAATGGAAATAAACCGCAACAACGTTTTAGAAACTTAATAAATATTACTTTTATTAAATCCGCTATGAATATAAAATAAGGAATTACTGTAATTAATTCATGAAGGGTAAAAGTGCTGTGAAGTGGTTGCAGGCTACGAACGTCTTGGTTATTCTTGCACATCAATCATCGATGAAAATGAGCAGCGAACAATTGATCTGCTTGCAACTAATGCAAAATGAATAAAATATGTCTCGTAAATAAGAGATCAGACTTTGCAATAATTAATGCTTTTATTATTAAGAAGAGACATTTATTCATTGTGCTTTCGGAATTTTACATGAAGACAAATGTATTTATGATCCCTCAGTGAAAATCTAACTACCTTATAACCATTATTATAGGTAAAGAAATCATATCAACTTTTAGAGAACATTCACCTCGATTAATTAGTGATCAAGTAAACTTTCCTCAAAGTAATTTTAGACTAATTTATATTAATTCCTGCCTTCTTTAAAATAATACGATTATTAAAAATTAGTTTTTCAACTCCCATTCCTTTTGCTAATTTATTTAGTTTTACACTTCAAGTTACCAATACAAATATTTCAAAAAATTATTCTGTAGGCGATTAAAATCTACAAAGATATTACATGGAACGACCCCTAAGTGAATTACAAATTGTAATCAATGAAATCTATTCTAGACATCCATAGCTAATTGATATTATATCAAGTTGGAGTTATTATTAATATTACAATATTAAATAAATGTTGCAATCTGTATTATATTTTACCATTACCATTCGAAACAGTGACATTGAAGGAATAGAGGAGGATGCCCACGAGAGTAGGTGATTTCCGCCCTTGAGATGGAACCTTCGAAACTGACAAATTCGAGCAGAGTATGATGAGACCTAACACTCGAATATTCGATTATTTTAGTGTCTGGGAAAGATTTAAAAATTGTTGTCAAATTCGCGGATTATAATATATAGAAGAATGCTGGAATTTAAGTAGTAACAGTCCGCACCTACTGCGAACAAAAGACAGTGAAGCTTATTACTACTGAAATTACTGCAGATTCCTATGAATATTCTGCGGCTTTAAAGGTGTTTTTTAATCTATCTCACATTATAAAACAATCTTATTTGCCATTATATGTTAGTTCCCATCGTGCTTCTACCGAGTTAGTTAGTTTCGGGGGTTCCATCTCGGAGGCAGAGACACATATACTAGTGGGCATCCTCCTTTCCTGCACTTTCGAGCTTTTTATTATTTGTTTCACATGAAATGTAATCGCTGAAATCGAAATAAAATGCCAGTGCATTTGGTGGTTAATGGGTTAATTTTCGAAAATTATATAACGTCTGACCATTATATAACGTCTGATCGTTACGATCGAATTTCACTCAGGTAGGTTCGTTTGATAGAATAATTTATCAGGGTTTAAATCTAAATCTAAATTAAACAAGTTCCTCTAATTAACCCCTTAGCTGTCATGCGAATATCAGCTTTCAGTGCCATTTTTGTCTTCCAACCAAATTTTAATTGATTTATTCTATAATTTTACTATTATGGTTTTGGACGCGGCTTAACCCGACTCTGAAATCCGAATTTCAGAATTCAAAATGGCGGATCTAATATGGCGGACGCAACTTCGATAAATGGATGGATTTTTATGAAAGTGTATACCTTGGGGTTTTTGAGGTCGCTGAATTTGAATCGGAGATCGGATTCCTAAAATTCAAAATGGCGAATCCAATATGGCGGAGAAACTCCGAAAAACGGGATCTTCTTACGAAATGATTCACAAGACTGTTGTGTGTTACGTGGTATAACAAATTATACTTTTAATTTGCGATGTATGGTTTGGTAAATTTTATTCGTTATAATGTATCCGAGCGTCAGAAACTTAGAGCCAGCACAATAATTCTAAATCGACCATCACGAACATCTATTTTTCGAATTTGCGTCCATCATATTGGATCCGCCATTTTGAAATTTAGAAAGCCGATTTCAAGATACCGAGGTACTCACTTTCGTCAAAATCGAATCAGTTTTAGAATATGCGACCGCCATATTGGATCCGTCATTTTGAATTTTGATATTCCCGTTTCTGATTGGGATTCAGCTACTCCAAAAACCATGATTTACCAAATTACAGTCGAATCGGTGACGTATAAACTGTTTTATTTTCACATGAGCACATATGTGTCATGAACCAAAAGTGGCAGGACTCTTTTTTGTGCTTATATGCGTCACTGACAGTTAAAGGATTAATATGATCCTTGCCTTGAAGCGGGTAATATGCGTACCGTCATGCACGTTGTATTAGCATCTGCGCAGAATGATTTATGTAATGAAAGGACATAAAGTGAATACGTTTTAAGGGCGGTGTACTTAAGCGGTCAAAACGTTGAATATATTTTGCCCTACGATTTAGTTTAGCATTAAGCTAATGGAGTTTAAGGGAACGTTAAAAAACGCTCGGGGAAGATGAAACAGCGTAATAGAAAGTTAACGAGAAAAGTAGTGTAGGGGCCGTTTGTTCCGGGCCGTGAGACTCGACGAGATTCGGCTCGGCTATTTTCCGTCTCACCTGAGCGTGGTGCACGCGCTGATGCAAATCTTCCTTTCGAGTAGTTAAGTTCCCCTGCAATTACCTTTAAATCCTTTTGTCTATGGTCGTCGGACCGCGTTACCGGCGGCACATCGAAGAGACGCAACCTGGCCGAATGGCACCGGTACCGTGCGATTTTCTCTGTGGAAGTACATAAATTCCTGAGGGTTCTATCCCTCAATAAATTCCAATAAATGCGACCGATGGAATTTTTTGCGGGACTCGCTCGCGCATTTTTTCCGCCCGACAAGTTCCCTGGATTACCGTCGCGTCGGGACTAATCGGCAGCTTTTCGGCTTGTGATTCCGACCATCCACGAAGTAAATGCGAAGAGTCACTTTATTTCTATAATTTATTACGGAACTCGAGGTAAATCGGAATTAATACGTATTTCGTAATTAATTCCAAATTTTTAAATACGAATTCATTAATTTTTGGTAATTATTATTTACTGAATATTGATTAATGTTTATGTTGAATCGAAGAATTTTTGGAAAAATTAGGACCCAAAATTTTGTTTCAATTGATTAAAATATTTCATTTCAAATATACGTTGTTTAACGCAGCTTACAATTTTCTAAGTACTCTTCAGGTAATCTGCTACCGAGGACTAGTGTAGCACACTGACAGGCAAACCTACCCAAGTATCACTTAATCAGCCAAATAGGATGAACTTACCTTCTTTTGACGTGCTTATCAGGTTGAAACATTTTTTCGAACACGTCTTATTTATCAGTAATCGAAATCGTGTGACAATCAGTGAAGAATAAAATTGATATAGTGGAGGATGCCCACGGGTATAGGCGCTTTTGTCCCCCGAGGTGTAACCTGCAACCTCCGAAACTGCCCGATTCAGATAGAATGACGTGGAACACTTTCCACATACCAAATTCGATTATTTTATTAAGTGGGAAAATTTAAAAAATCGTTGTCGAAGTCGTTGCAGTAATCTAAGTAGTAACAGTCCGCTTCGTCGTTTGTTTCTAACGGATTCTATTACTACATACGTTATTACATTGTTCTATAAGTATAATCTGCGTTTTCAACAACGGTTTATTAAACTTTTCGATGTGATAAAACAATCGAATTTGGTATGAGGTGTTACTACATCTCAACATACTCTGCCCAAATTAGGTAGTTTCGGGGGTGTTACCTCGGGGGACAAAACCACCTATACCCGTGGACATCCTCCTTTACGGTAGCATGGGCATTCTTTCATCCCCAAGGCACACTCCGAATTTGACGAAATGGACCTGTATTAGATCGGAAATCAATACAAATTTTGTTAATGTTTAGGGGAAGTCCACCGGTTGTGGTCACGCTGTGGTTGTGGGCAACCCACCGTAAATTTGGACAACAAGCGCACTAAACTGAGTGCTGTAAAACTTATTAATTGTGTTGATGCCTTAATGAGTATACCCATTTTTGTTGTGGTGGGGAGAATAATAAAATTGATTTAATGTAAATAAGTGGAAAAATTATTTTATCATGTTTTCAAGAACCAATTGATCAGTGTGAATTGTTAAGTATTTTAAAAAAGGTAAGTATTTTATTGTGTTTCAAATGTGGTCATTATATTTTGTGATTTGATTTCCTTTTTATCCAAGATTTTTGCACCACATAATTTATTGGTGTGTTTAAAGGTAAATCTTCGGAAAGACTGCTTCACCTGGAAAAAATATTTCTTATATGGTTTCCGACGTATTTTGGGTCGCTGATCACGAATCTGACAATAAAAATTGGCGGTCGGCAATATTTTTGGCTAAATTCTTGAAAAAACATCAAAAAACTTCATTTTTTTCAGTTTCTTGCATTTATTTCGAAAAATTGAACTCGTACGAAAAAAAGTTTCAAACAAAAGTTGTAGAGCACAAAATTCTCTACAAAAAAGGTTGTATAAATTTTTTTCATAAATTGCAAAGAAACCCATTAAATAAAGCCCTAAATATGAGAAAAATGATAAAAGCGGGATTTCTGACCTAGAAATGGCCAAACTCGCATATGTGTCTAAACATCCAATTTATGCTAACCCAACGTAACTACTGCCGAACCTACGTAGAATTAAAGTATACCTAAGGCCATTTGTGTGCTTGGGCTTCGCCCCCCAGACCACCCCCTCCTCATTTATACTATCCTTCGGTCTACACATTGTTATTCAGAGCGACACATACTACATGTAGGTTCGATTATCACTAAAATCTGTTGGTTGGAGGTTAGGCTAGTATAAAAAGGGGGGTCTGGATGCCCTTGCGTGACCTAAGTGGTGCTTGCGTGCTGGGGGGCTCCGCCCCCCAGACCCTCCTTTTTATACTAACCTAACCTCTAACCACACAGTTATGAGTGATATAATCGAACCCATATGACATGTGGCTAGATTGTCAGCCATACCATCTCAGGTTTATTTCGCGTTTTTTATAGAAGATACGACAAAAATGCATATAACCTTTTTTATAGAGAATTTCCCGCTCTACAACTTTTGTTTGAAACTTTTTTTCTTGCGAGTTCAATTTTCGAAAGAAATGCAAAAAAAAAATGAAAAAAATGACATTTTTTTGGTATTTTTTCGAGATAGCGGGCAAGATACGTTCGACCGCCAATTTTTATCATCAGATTCGTGATCAGCGACCCAAAATACGTATGTATGTTTATTATGGCACGAGGTATACCCCTCTTTAGCCAACCGATTTAGTACAATTAGTTACAGATATAGAATACAGAAGAGTATAAGAACATAATAGGTAATGAAATACAATTAAGAATATTTCGCTATTACCGGAAAAATAGATGACTAAATTAAAACTAAACTACTTTATCAATCAAGAACCAAAATACGTCGGAAACCATATAAAAAATATTTTTTCCAGGTGAAGCAGTCTTTCCGAAGATTTACCTGTTTAAAAAATGGTTGCCATCCCCGGGTATGGGCACCTTTATGTATTCTGTTGTGGGCACCCTTGTTTTTTCTCATTCAATGCGTGTTTGGTTCAGAAACATCGTACTTTGTCCTAGTTTGTATGTATTTCATACACTTTTAGCCATGCTAACACCGGGAAAATTATGTTATCGATTACAATTGATTAAGTGGAATTAGCAGACAATAAATCTGTCTAAGGAACGGCTAAGTCATATGGAAATTTTTGCCAGTATATGCTTTTAAATTAAATAAATTTTTATTTTCTCTTCATTTGTGGTGGTTTTCCTACATATTTTATCATTTTGGCTACATTATTCAACAGTGCCCTTGATTTTTGCTGCTTGAACAAAGATAGACTTTTTCAAACCTAGAGTATTTTCAGAACCAAAAAAAGTATCAAAAAAAAAAATGTCAAATTTTATAGTGCAGGAAGAAATCGAAACGATTTCCTTAGAATCATCTTCTTACATCAGTTGATCTATTTTGAAGTGTCTCTATTTTGGTTTTCTAGTGCTCATTTATTGATTTTATCTTACAATCATGCAACAGTATTAATTCTAATTAGAACCTGTTAGTCAGAATAAAAATGGTTACAACATTTCGACCTATCGGTCGAAATAAAGGTAAACGTGTAATGTTATATTAATTGATAGTGGACATGATCACCAGTTAAAAGTTTCTTCTGCTTTGTAGGCGTGTTTTTAATCTGGATTTGGTAATTTCAATTTCAATGTAAAACGTTCTAGTTATAAAACTTTAATGGCATTTTAAGGTTACATTTATGAAATCTTTTACCTATATTTAGAGCTTGGAAATTCATTTGCTATTCAAGGCGATATTCTTATTGAAAAGTAGTGCATTCGCTGGATAAGGGTATTTCTACGTAGCAAAAGAAGTTCCGACCAAGCAAATATGAAATATTATCAAAAGTTATCCATTAGGATAATATTACGAACTCTATATCTTTAAATTCGAGTAAACTTATAGATCAACATTCGATCCACTTCTAAGTAAATATAACCTTGCACGATCTTGCCTTATATCGATCCTTATGTTCGTCTAAGATAAAATCGTTATATCTTAATTGATGACTATACCTTTATTATTTCAAAAAATAATGTTACAATTAAAGTAAACGAACCAGTGACAGTGCACGTCCCTATGACAGAACGAACTGATTAGTATTATCACTTACTAAGAAAATTAGTAAAATTAAATTACGGACATGTTTCTAAATAAAGTATTTATTAATAAACTGTCAGGAAACTGAGTTGAAAATTATTAATGCCTATTAACAAATACATATAAAGTGTCTTGTTGTAGTTCATAAGCGTTCAAGTATTGGTACGTTTTCCTTAGGACCTAACTTTGTGATGCAGATATAATCTGAAAGTCGCAATTATCACGTAAAAATACGTTTAGGGCATTTACACAAATGTTCTCAAAATTTTCTTTAAAGTACTGTTGTTCATATCGTCAGAAATGGCTTTCTGTTAACAGCCGAGATAATATGAATAGCAATATTTTCGAATAATTTAAGATTTCAAAACGTTAATGCATGAATATTCGTTGAAGCTGCATTTTAAAAGAAAAAGTGTTTTTTTTCGATATTTTAACGTTTCGATATTTGTAGGAACATATGAATATCATGTAGTTTCTTGTTATTTGGATAGTATTCAAGCTGAGAAAAAAATTCAAAATCTTTATGGAATAACTTCAAAAAATTCTAGTGGTACATGAGAAATAAAATTCACACTGTTAAATTTTCTAAAATTAAATCTGTTTCTCCCTAAATAATATAAAACTGACATAAAGTGATGGAGGTTATCAATTTAAATACAGAGAAAAGTCTCCAAACATCCAGTTCCTCAAAGGTTGAGAATTTTATGGATTTGTACACACAATTTTGCACTGAATGATCTACATCGTTATTATAATATTATTCAACGATGTAGGCCGATCATTCGAATTCCACTGAACAATGATAATGCATGAAAATGTGCATTATTGCTACAGTCAAATCATCATTACCTGATTATTCAATTATTCTGCATTTCCCTTTAAATAATATCTGTTGCTTCGTATCGTCCATCGATGAAAACAATGTGGATCTCTGTGGATTTGTGCGGTCATTACAAACTCTAATAAAACTTATGCCCATAAACCAAATTATACTTTTCGAAGGTTTTTGTTACGCTGCATTAAAATTTAGCTGCATAATTGTTCCATCAGGTCGATTTTCAGATATCCTAACCTAAAACTGCTAAATACAACATTTCTTCCCTTTCTCAGTAAGTTTTTGTTGTGAAATAAAATATCGGTTCGCAATTTGTCAAAAACCACGTAAAGTGCTATTCATAAGCTTTAAAATATTGTTTCATAATTCCAATAACATTTTTTAGATCGAGTTAGAAAAGCTTTTGCCCAGGGAACATTGGGATTTTCATGCATTTAGTAAAAGCGTAAATGTATGAGAATTAAATTTAAAGATTTAAAATTTTAAAAACTAAAATTCCAAAATCATTATTCCGATTTGTAATCGGTGACTTCTAAATGTTCCGAGTACCTAGTGTTATCTCGATTAAGTTATTTTGATTAATCATTTTCAAATTTACAATACCTGATGGGTAATCAGCGACATCAAAAAACCTCGAGTACCCATTTTTATCGTGATTAGATAGTTTTTTACATTTGAATCAACCGTATTGAATCTGCTATTTGGAATTTGAAAAATTTGAGTTCAGATTTCAAACTTTCATCTAGATTCAATTGAACATTCGCTAGCAACTAAATTTTGTCTATAAAGATGATGACTGTTCGTTTTTAATTTGTTTATAAAATATAATATGCAATAAAATAATTTTGCAACCCTCATTTAAATTGTAATTGAAGAAAAATCGTATCAAATACGTTATTTTTTTCGTTAACTTCTCCAACTTTCTGAATTCTGGCGCTGGAATGGGTTTAAACAAGATTTAAAAATGTAAATCCTGGATTAATACCCTTAGACCCTTCTATATTATTTTAACAAAGCTTCTCGAAGGTATTAGAATATAGCTCCTAAGAATTACAATTACATTTCGAGCCAGAACCACGAAAACTATCATGTTGAATAAAAGAGTTTATAAAATTGCAATGACTGGATTTGTCGTAGTATCTCAAAGGCCTCTAAATATCCTTTACCCAGAAAAGCAACTCGTTAAAATGTGGCTTATATGGGATTGCTGTCGGTCAGGGTTTGTTTAATCCGCGTAGAAGGAATAAAATGCAAGCACACCCAGTCGCAGAATACGATCAGGTAAAAGAAGAGATAAAACACGAGGGGTTAAATCCTGCCCATCCTATGGTTCTGTTATAAGCTAAGGGGATCCTTCCGTGAGCAGTAAAGATGGTTATGTAGATTAATATAGATCGACATTTCTGTGAAAGGGCTTTTCATGTTTTTCGTTACGAAATGTAAAATTGTCCTTCAAAACGAAAATACAGTTTTGTTTAATTACTCAGCTCACAAAAATGTACAATTTTTGGAAATAGGAAGTATCACCTAATTTTTTGGAATCGAAATATTATAAATAATAATTGACCTATTAATCAGGGCGTAACGTCAAATTTACTATAAATTCTTGAAACTTTCGTTGCCGATTAAGCCGACGACGCGACGCGACAATTATTCTGCATGAAAATGAATTTGCTGGATGCGACGACGGTATTAACGCTTGTATAATCCCATTAACGATGAAAACGTTGACGGAGGATAAACCAAAATAACAATTTCTGCTTTAAAAGCCCACGCCTCGCGCAGAAGTTACGCAATTATTCATTAATCGATTTTCCGGTAAGGAAATCCTTGTATATATTAAAACTTTAGCGGGCAAACTTTCCCCTCATCATCCCGAATTTGCGGACGAATTAGATAATTACATACAGATTAAAGCTCGACTTACAGAAAACTGCCCGCTGAGCCGTCAAACGTCGCGTCATTATATTTTTACTCGAGGTTGATGGCAATTTATGAGATTAGTCTGAGCTGCATATAACGTTGTCATAACGTCCTGTATAATTGGCGTAATCTGAAGGTAATACCCTTGACGATTTAATGTCTCCATAAAGGAAAAAATATTGAATATTACAAAAATGTAATTTCTTGACATTAAAATAAAAAACTGTGCATTGGGAAAAGGCTATGGAACAAATAGGTCGATGGTAAAAATGTTGTCACTACAGGAATCAGAAGGAGCGAATTTTTATTGCTTTCTTACGAAGCTGTCCTTTGAAGTAATATCTTAATAAGAGATAAGATAACTCTTAAATATATCTGTATCTCAGGAAAATTGATTTTCAAAGTCTTCCAGTCGAACAATGGAGCTATTCTTTTCCCGCACTATCACTCATTGCGATTTTCATTTTTCAGCCTCTCTCATAAAGCTAATTGGCTTTTTCTTTTACTTTTGTGAATCTTTTTACTGCTGTAAAAAAACTAGGTACTGCAAAGATGAACGACGTTGCAAAAGGCTTCAGCGACATTTTCTAAATTTGAAAAAAGCTCGTGCTTGTGAAAACCGATATTTACTGCATTTCAAATTCAAGAATAAATAAGGGTCTTGGCCCCATCGCTCAGTGCTCGTCTATGTTGGATAATGTATGAAAATTGAAAAAGAAATTTACAAAAACAGCTCTCTCACATGTAAGGTGAACGAAGTATTGAATTTTGTCATTGTTATGCTTTTTCGAAATAAAAAGTAGTCAGGATTTTTTAAGTGTTGCTAAAAACTAAACTAAATTACTATTAAATAAACTGAGGTATTATACATTTTCAAAGCAAATTCATGGTTGAAAACATACTTTAAATATTTTATTACTAGGTCGTGGGTATTTACTTTTACTGCAAAAGCTAGAATTTTCAGCCTTTATATTTTCACATTTTATTGGCACAAACGAAACGTTCACAATGGTAGGATGAAAGTAATTTTAGTATATGCAAGTAACATTAATAGTACAAAGGTACTATTTTATTTAATAAAATCATCGATTTTATGAGAAACTCCCAATCCTCCGGCCTATGTCATTAACAATTTTTTAAATGAAACTTAAATAGATATGGGCAGTTGCCTCCCATAAAAATTACCTTTCATTATATTTCATTTCGGAATTTTTAATTGTTATATGGCAGATCTAATATATCACATTAAAATGGAAATCATTGAAAATAGGTTAAACTTTTTATGTATGTGCCGTTAACCTGTCTGTAACTTTGTATTTATGAATTTTTAGGACGTTGAATGCAGAAAGATGAAATTCAAAATAGCAGATCCAATATCGCGGGTCATAAGGGAGTTTGAGATTGTGGGTCAGGAAACTGATTTTACAATTCACGATGACAATATAATAAAACAATAAAAATATAATTTCTATTATTGGTTTTACATGCGGTGAATTTACTAGATCAAGTTTTGAAACTGTGAGATCTGGTTCACAAATGATATTCTCACCAATCCATAACTGCTAAGCGTCATTTAATTTCAGCGATTAATTTTGGGTGCGGTTTAAAAAACCGACAAATCAAAAAGCCGACAGTGCAAAAAACCGACAGTCATAAAGCCAACACAAAAAAAATAGACACATCGAAAAGCGGACAGTCATTTTTTTAAGGGCGTTTTTTTCAAGTGCCGGCCTTTCAATAGTCGGTTTTTTGACAATCGGTGTTTTAACCTGTTGGCTTTTTGATTTGTCGTGTTTCCGATCCGCACCCAGAAAACCCTTAAATTCTATGTCTCATATAATCTCTTCGAAAAAATTGTTAAAAAAATTATTATTTTTGCAATAGTTCCTCAAAGTAAAGTAAAAAAAGGTTTCGGTGTTCAATTATGTTATTTTATTATGTTCAACAAATTATGTTCAAATCATAATCATGAAAAATTAGTAACGTCTCAATCATACATTTATATTTCTTAATAAAATGTAAAAAATCGCCAAAAGGGGGGTGTTGTTTCTTTTTATCAGTCTTGAATGTGAGCAACCTTCATTTATAATCTTGTAAAAATGAAATAAGCTTTTTTGTAACGAACTTTAGGCTCTACATTTTTCGTTGCAAATATGTGTTCAGTAGATTTGAATTTTTCAAGATAAATGCAAAAACCCTCAAAAAGTTTCTTTTTTTCAGTTTCGCTCCTCAAAATTGACCCTGTCGCCAATTTTCAATATGATATTCGTAAACAGTATCAAAAATTACGTAGGAATATGCATTGAGAATAAAAATTCCGGGTACACGGCTTTTGGGGTTATATCCAAAAGAACAAATATTTTGTATTTTGTAATTTCTATTTACTTACTTTTTACATGTTTAAGAAACGTTCTACGTAAGACGAATGTCTTTCCATGCATTGGAATTCGTAAATTGATTCTAGATTATGACATGAAAAATTAATTAAAGATTAAAATAAATAAATTAAAAAATTAGTAATATTAAAATTTGTCTTCTTTTCCCCTGTTGATTCGATCAAAATGTTTCTTTCCATAATACGTACTTGGCAAATCTGTATGAAATACTTGAAAACTCTTCGAGTTACTGGGAAATAACTTTCTTAATTGTTCTTTGCTGATACTTGGTATAATAGACCGATTTATCCCGTTATTCCTTATAGTTCTCCTCCTACTCCTCGTGTTAATTGTAACATAATGTTTGTTAGAACTTCTGCTGTATACATATAACAGAACATTTTTAATACAATAAGTATAATATTCTTTTAAAAATAAATTATAATAAAATCTGATATCAATTTTATTTAGTTATATTTTGCTCACATCAAATATTATTTGTTAATATTTTTTAAATCTTTTATTTGCATTAAAATTGGGTATATTAATATATTTGCATGCATACATGTGTTTGTGTTTTAGAGAGTTTCCAATTTTATATAATTCGTCAGTTTTTATTTTCGTTTTATGTTAACTATTTTATTTGCTATTTCACATACATACTTATGGTTGTATGGGATATGTATGGGATTAGATTATCCAGGGGATCCAAACTGTGGAATCGGACTAATAAGATTATCAGAAAAACTTGAATAAAGAAGGATACCCATGATATAGGCAGGTTCTGACCCGATATGGTCCAAATTCGAAAGAAGAAATGTCTTGCAGTGGTGGAGGTAAAATATAATCATTATTAAAGCACACCATTTTTTAAAATCTGAGGATATTATTTTAGTGGGGGCGCAACGTACATGGGACCACATAGCGCCAAGTATCAATACAGTAGATTTCCGGTTTTTTTGTCAGCTCGGTTCCTCGCTTTCCCCTCTTGTCTCCTTATATTTTTCAAAAGAAAGGGAGCGCCGCTTCTCCCACTCTCCTAAATTGCGCTATGCTCGTGACGTCACAGCAGGCGCTTCCTGGGGCCGCAGCCCGCAAAGTGGGGGAAAAAGAGAGCGGTGACATACAAATATAACGGGATCGAACGGGACAAATATGTTAGGATGTAAATATTCAAGCATTGATATAAGAACAACGAGAAGGGATTTGAAGCTTCCACTGCTCTTGTAAAGGTGTGTGGAGGATAAAGTGTTCTCATATCGATCGTTCCTTCTGGCAATTAATTTTTATATGCAGGCTCTACTATAGTTCATTCCTTCGAAACTTGCTTCAAAACAGTGACATAAAATGCCTTTACAAAAATTGTAAAAACACTATCCAGGGAGTTGTTAAACCCCCATTGTTTTGCTTATCCTGCTATATCTAAAAAAGTAGATGAAAAGCTCATATGGTGGAGCATATTCTACATGATGTATGACATTCTCCTTTTCTGTCATTAGATACACGTTGTAATTGTGGATTATCGAATATTTTAAATCGTCTTCTTTCCTCTTCATTTTTACCATTATTGTTAAATTACTACTATAGTCTAAGAAAAAACTCCTCAAATTTTTTGCAAATACATAAAAGTTATGACTTTTTGAAAGGTCACAGCACCTAGAGAAATATTATCGTATCCGACGTATTTCAATCCGCTTGACTTTTCGATATTTCAACATCGCCACTTTTGAAAGGCTTAAAACATAAATCTGATTGTCCTTTCCTCCTCCTTTCACCTTCCGCTTTTGCCAGTCGCTTCCGTTCCTTTATATCGTTCCGACACTGTGTATCTCCGATTTCTTTTACTTCTGTGCGCGATCTAACCGGCCCTCTCGTTTTTCATCCGGCTTTTCTCTCGCTTCCTCTCTAAACTTGCTAGGCGTCCCATACACTCGCGTATTTGGAACGGAAGCTCATTCGCGGTGGCGTTTTAACGGTAAACCAGCTCCGTGAATTTACGCGATCTTCATTCCTGCTCTTTTGCGGACTTTTTCACTCGGAACCCCAGCTTCCACCGCAAGCATCATCCAGTACCGCACCGCACCCTCTTCTCGCCAGGAAGTTGTAGGTTTCAGGTTCCACTCTCGCGGTTGTTCGTTGCAGCTTGTAGGTAAACGCCAAGAAACGGACGTTGCTCGATAGCGACTTTACCTAACCGCACTCCTGTCTTTTCTTGTTCTCGTAGAGTACATAGTATGAAAATAAAAGGGAGATAGAGAGAGGATGGTGGTTCAGCACGCCGATGGAAGGTGTGGAACGCAGGGAGGAAGGAACTCAGAGAATGGAGGTAAAATGGGTGGGTTTCGTAAACTGCTTTCCACCGGGCGATATTAACGGGCTACACGGATACGATTTATGGTTCTAAGCTAAAGCGGCCTCTCGTAATACCAAAGACAAACTCGTTCTCCAGACTGCGGTAGCCCCTCCAAGCCGCACACCAGACTCGAGACGCAGCGGCTGCTCCTGCATCAGACACGTATCCTTGCCCAGCACGGCTTCGTTGCTCTGGCCCTTCTTCTTTGAGCTTGCTGGGTTTTGGATATTCATACCGAATTCACGTCGAGTTAATTCAGCCGCAGAAAGTGGTATGCTTAATAAAAAAAAAAAGGTCTGCGTTTGTCATGAAGAGAAGGTATACCCAAATTTCTTGCCTGGAAGGTTGGTCACGTAGACTCACTGATCTGTATATAACGGAATGGATGAAAGCTCCATTGCCGTGGAGTTGTCGTGCTCATTTTCTGCAGAATTTAGAAGCTTGTTGTTTTCAAAGCGAGATGAAAATTGTGGAAATTAATTATTTGAAGGAAAATAAATTCTCTATATGCGCTAAACGACTATTATTTAAAGATTATTACAGTCCTTTCAATGTAGAATCTGGATTCTCAATATACTATTCCATAAAAATGCGGAATCGGTAAACAATTAATTTCGTTCGATAAGGTCAATTTGTAGAAGCTCATTAACTGCATTTGTACTTTATTTGCTGTTTTAAAATTAGAGGATAATGACGAAATTTCGACGATGTATCAGTTAATTTTCTGGTTGAGGGTTGTTAAGAGCCAAAACTTAATTGCAAATCACATTTTTTTATGGCCAAAAATCCTTTTTGAAGTTGGGTATTTTGCAGAGCAACCGTGGTAGTGATGGACTCCATTTATTGCGAACAAAACACTGCACGAACTTCTTGAGTAGAAGCGGGTACCCGTGGTTATGCTCCAGATCTGAGCAGGCTCATCGGACTATACTCCGAACCCGACCAGGTTACCTTAGTTGTATTCTCTCTCCGAATTGGTCGGTTCTAATTTCAAAATTAGGTCCTGAATTTCTCTCTCCGAATTGCCTGTTGGATTCGAGGTATAATCCGGTTTCTATGAGAGTCAAAACTAGAATTTTTTTATTATAGCTTTCAACCTATTTAGGACAATGGGTTGACAAGACTGGTACTCCGTTGATAGTTGGTTTCCCTTTGGACAAGTTGGACCCATTTTACTATTAATATTTAATAATTGGATACAGAAAGTAAAACGGGGCACACAGCGGCGAACGGGCGAAGTGGCGAATCTCAAATATTTCCATTATGATCATACTGATTGTAAAAAATCATATGTGGTTTCTTTGTTTACACCATTTTTCACATTTTGAGGAATGATATTTCATTGTTTGTTCTCTTACCTACCATTGGGCGCGAGCAATGTAATTTTTAAATAAAATTTTCAAGACATTTTCCTGTACTTTGTTCTCAGATTGGTCAATATTTTCATTTGGGCAGTTTAATAATCATTATTTATATATTTATTTTAAAAGTATATTTTTTGGACTTATTTATAAAACATGAATTGTTCCTTTTTTGTGTGCTTATAATGAGATATCGTATATGGAAAACCAAATAATACTTTGGGGTGAAGCGACGAAATTTTTTCCCGGATGTCTCTATTCCGTGATAATTTTTTTATTTAGAATTCCATTTGGATTAATGTATTGAGTAACGAAAGACGAAGTTAAAATATGTGATCCTGGTATAATGCGAGTATTCAAAGCTTCCGAAGATGCAAATTCTTCTTTTACTGTTGTAGGAAACTTTAAAATATCTGAAGAGGTTCATTCCACTGACGTGGAAATTTTATTTTTATTAAAACAAACAATAATAACTTAAAAGATTATGACTTGCCCTTAATTTTATTATAGTCGCCTCAGAGACCTCTAAAAATAAGGATTCGCCACTTCACCCCGGTATCGCCGCTTCGCCCCGTGTCTTTTTAGGTTTTTTAAATTGGCCATAGCTGGCCATCGGTAAATTATATACCGTATGTAACATGCATGTAAATATTGACTATGACATTACCTATCGAATGATACTTTGCATCATTCTAAATACGAAATACATGGAGAGATATGAAAAAATCTTCGCTGCTTCGCCCCGCCTTCTCCTAGTTATTCTATTTTCAGGTTTACCAATGATGGTGACGAACACTTTTTTCTACTACCCGTATGATTCACTTGCAGATGGACACATGCGAATTAATTTCCATTATGATGGATCGCATTTAGAAATTAAATGAAAATCAATAAATGAGAATTCGATTACACTTAACATTTGATAACAAATTGTTCCAGCTAGTGGTAAATTTTAAAAATTGTAGTAAAAATCGCGGATAGTAAAATTCAGTGATCTAAGTAGTAACACTCCGCACGGACTGTGAACAAATCATGCCGCGGACTGTTACTACTTAAATAGCTGAAGGAGGGTATCCACGTGGTTTTGTCCCCAGAGGTTTAACCTCCGAAACTACCTAATTCGGACAGAGTATGATGATATGTAACACGTCATTCCAAATTCCATTGTTTTATCACATGGGAAAGTTTAATAAATCGTTGTTGAAAACGCGGATCACGCTTAGAAAAATGTAATAATGTAAGCAGTAACAGCGAATCCGTTAGAAACAATCGCTGAAGCCGACTGTTACTACTTAGATTACTTTATTTTCTTATGTAAAATCAGCGACTTCAACAATGATTTGTAAAAATTCCAATCGAATTTGGTATGAGGACTTACATCTCATCATATTCTATCCGAATTGAACAGTTTTGGAGGTTATACCTCGGGGGAGAAAGATCCCCCTTTCCCATGTACAATATTCGCGATTTCCCGAACGATTTTTTTATTGCCATGCGAACAAATGAACTTCCAATTAGGTGTTAGCTTCTTCGATTTTTTTAATTTGGAATTTCTATCTGGAGGATAGAAATCAAACGATTGTGAACATCATCCTTTTAAATGCACGTTTCACATTTTAAACCAAACATTGTCATTTTGAAAATTACATTCGCTAAGATATATGAAACCGTCATTTCATAATTTTGAAATTAATATTTATGCGCTCTGCAGTATGTTTGATAGAAATGCGAATTATTTTATTAATTATGTTATGAGTAATTTGTCTTTTTCTGGTTAATATAAAGTTTAAAACATCAATTTATTATAATCAACGAGAAACAAAATGAAATCTTCCGCATACCTTTATACACTCTGAAAAAAGTGATATCTTTAGGCCGAATAAAGGCTTCTTTAGAAATATTATACAACTCTTTGGAATAAAGTGAAAAGATTGATCTAAACCGAATTGATTCGTTTCACTCCCGTCAATAAATATATAATATTTTGCAGTTACGTCACAATACTTTTACAGTATCATGTAGCTTTTGAACAACTCGATATATTCATAATGGATAATATTAAAAAAAGTCTCGAAGACATTTTAAAATAAAAATATAAGTTTCTTTGTGTTGTGAATTCTCGTGACTGGATTTTTTTAATTCCCTATGGAAACTTAAATATTGCGAAGAAAATTGATATAATGGCGTTCAACGATTTTTTGTTACTTTCATGCTTTCACCACTAAAATTAACACGTAAAATGAAATTACCACGCAAAGGAGCATATTTAAATTAATTATTGAAGAAAAGGCGTAAAGTTGTTAATTACTTCCACGTACAACGGAAGTTTTAATATAAGCATTTTTCCAATAGCGTTTGCGCCGCACGATTATTTAGTATTCTTAAAATTACATAATTTCTTTAAAATTCTAATTTTGTTTCCTTAGTGTTAGTTATGTTCTAAAAAATCCTTATTTACCAAATACACTTATTTCCAATTGATATTAGCTAATTTTTAATTTGGTAGAAATAAGAGTTCAAATCATAACACAACTTAAATGATATTAATAATATTGTAAATATCTAATTGTATATGGGTAAAAATAAAACTACTTTCGCACCATATCGATTTCGACTATTTTTTATGCTATAGTACTCGATAACAACGGACTTTCCATCCCTCTAACTCTATACGCTTTCGATATATATTATTTCACTATTTCTCATAAAAAATTGCTCCCCTAAAAAACGCAAAAACCCCTATTCGCCCAAATTTATCACGAATTTTTGTTTTTTGTTTTCATAAAATACAATGTTTTTATCATTTATTAAAAATAAAATTCCCCATCCATAAGTTTCACCCTCAAATATAAAAAATTAAGGGAAAAGAATTAAAAAAAATCTACATACTATATTTTTGAAGGCAAATTCTCAATTAAAAACATAAAATAAATAGTTCAATTGTTAATAATATTTCGTTGACAAAATGCAATTTTTCGGTTTAACAAACAAAAACAAAAAACAGTTTAATATACTTTGCATCTAGCTTTGGTTTTTACTTCAAAGATTCTTATATTTGTTTTTTAAAAATCCTCCTCTATGAGATCACCCTCAAATATTAAAATTAAGGAAAAAACAAATTAAAAAACTCGATTAGTTGGAAAACAAACTACATAGTGTATATTTCATTTTTTAACCATAATTGCAACATTTGAGAGTATGAAATACAAAAAAGAGTATGAAAGACAATGAAGAAAACATTTACTTTTTTAAGAGAACCGAAAAATGTCAATTTTTAAGTACATACTATAAAGTTCGTCGCACAGGGTTTTTGTTTTTAAAGAACTTTAAAAATTTGACTGCATACTTAGTTTTTTTTATATTGAGATTTTTTCGACGAAACATGACATTTCGATTTTTTTATATTTCTTTTCACCGGTATTTTAATACTCGAGATTATTCATTATGAAGCAGAAATTCGGGAGGCCTAGAATAACTGTTGGAAAAGTTTTTTTTTTAATCCTGCCGGTCTCCTAAAAACCACCACCAGAAATAACTATTATTATTGTTATTACTATTATTACCCTAGCTTATTGGTTAACCCATAAAAACCCATAAGATTCCGTAAATTTTTCTTTTATTTGTGAGATTACGTTAATAACGAAATCTTCAATTTTAATGAGACTGCTTATCTTACTGTTTTGGAGGATGCTCTTCGACTTTCCGGAGTTAACAATGAATTTGAGCCAACAAGAATTTCGATATGATGCCTATATTGTAAAAAATATCCAACAAATTTTCTTATGGATTGGAAAACATTTTTTCTTATGGATTTTTGTATCGAAAACTATGCACAGTGCACGGAAGACTTGAATTTTAGTGCCAACTAGAATACAAGTGCATGAAGTAAGTGTTTTGCAACTTTTATTTATTAATACTTCGGCTGGCCTGTTGTCGGGGTCGAAGTTTTGAAAATGCTCATTTTCAATTTTCATACATATAAGAAACACTATATTGTTGTAACATATCTATCGAAGCCACTTGGACCTAAATATGATTGAACCCCCAAATATCAATATAATTTTATAATATAATTGAAAGCTGTTAGTAAACAAACGAGTCTTAAGGAATAGCCGACCTCCACTGGGTCGAAGTTTCTGAGCGAGCGAAGCGAGCGAGGCACCACGCCAACACTAGTTTTTATTCAAATACACGAAGAAAAATTGTATAGGAACTTTAACGTATTGTATTAAAGCTTCTTATTTAGTTAGTAAGATTGTTTATTAAGTGCAGCAATTTCTCTCCACAAAATAGGAAATTTTATTTAATACTAAAGTCCAAGAAAATACCTTGATGGTGTTATAATTTCCGATGTGTACATTTTGTAATTCAATTTGTCATAACATAGTAATATGTGTGATTTTAGTAGGAAAATTTTATCGTATACTAGAGCAGATTTAAAACGTAATATCAATGTAAATGTTTATTACATATTATTATGTGTGTAATATACACACCTCATTTGGTAGTGTTAAATTCAACAATACAATGAGCAATAATTAGAGACATGGAAACAATGAAGCCTCGTAAACATTACTATTATACGGCGTTATGCGTATGATAAGCATAGCATTTGGAACGTGCAGGTATATTGTATATGTAACTCTATATTTTATAGCTTTCAGGGAGTGTCCGGACACAAAATCAGCTATGTGAACCAAAAAATACTATAAAATTATATCTTTAGTCATTTTTTACGAGGAATTCAGTAGTAATACAATAAAAAGTGTAACTAATTTTGTTGACAATAAATTTTAGCTAAGAGAAATTGTTATTTTGACAAAATTCGTTTACATTTGTCTAAATTATTTCAGTAATTCAATAAAATTATGGTAATCATAAAAAACAAATACTTTCTAAATAACTAAGGATGAATTTTTTTAAATTCTGCCTGAAATACAAACAAAAAATGGTTATTAAAAAAAAATGTTTGTTCTATTTATAAAAATTAAACTGCTAAACATTTTTCAAGTAACATTTTTTGTTTTTAATTATCCATTAGGCTCGTCTAACAGCGAAGTACTTTTACAAAATTATCTTAAAAAATGTAGAATTATATTCTGAAAGCGGTCAAAAAAATACAATGAAAATTATTTTTCAATTCAACTTATTTCTTGTGTCTTACTTGTAGGTAATAATTCTCTTCCCAGCTTTTCCAGGTACAATGTCAAAGCCATTTAAGAATCATCGAGCATAGAACCAATTATGTTTTTAATCTTCATATCGAACGTCTCAAACATAATTCAACCTTTTTCGATTCTAAATTTGTGTCATACATTTTATTTTAGTTTTTTATTTCATCATCCGCTATTGTTTATATTGCTTTACATTACACAATATATCCATGCAGATTAATTGTTATTTTATACTTTACATTTAACGACTTTCAGTTAACGTACTAGTAATTAATGTAAATAACTAATAAATAACTAATAAATAAAAGTAAGAATGTTTTTTGAAATCATGGATGTATTGAGATAACATGAACATTATTTGTGTAATTAGCATTAAATAACTGGTCGAAAAAGACTAATAATTTTTAGAATTATTCAACAGCTAAAAGTTAATGAAGAAAAGTTAATAAATCAGTTTCAATGTTAAGTTAAAACCAGATAAAAATGTTTTAAAATTTACTACAAAAAATTGCACGTCCTAATATTTTTTAAGTAAATTTGTATTTTAAAAAATACAGATTTTTCAAGAAATATCGATAAATTTTAAAAATGATAAGTTATAGAAATCAACAATTATTGAGAGTATCACCTATTTTATCACTAGAAAAGTGAACCTCGTTTGTAGTCAAGTGAATTTGTACTTTTAAATAGTGAAATCAAACTTTTAAAAGAACGAAATATTTTTATAAAATATTATCTTTAAAAGATTGTAACAAAAGCATGTTTTTTTTTAAAGAATGTTTACAAGAATCTATTTCTCATATTTCATCCAAAATGAACAATTAATATCGTAGTAAATGAATTTTAGCAGAATATTTATGTCCTGAAACATCTTAATCTGTAGTGCATAAAAAGTGTTTGTACAAAATGCATTACGAACATCTATGTGTAATTTCACGAACTTTCGTTACGTACTTAGTGTATCTGCTTCATTTTTGATAACGCAATCTACCAGATTTAGTACTATGATCTTCAAACACACCACAAATTAGTAATACTGAGACGTAGGTTTCACTTTACAAAGGATCTAATACATTCCAGCAAATTCTTCGAGCCTAGCGGACGACTAAATCCATTGAAGTAACACTCGACAACTTGCGTCGAAATTACACTCAAATAACTGTCTCGTCTTTTAGTCAAGTGCACTCTTCGAATTTGCTACTCGTAGTACTTACGCGTTTCGAAATGCTCTCGAATTCTACTATTCCCCCAACGTTTCCTGGAGGGGTTTATTGATTGACAACTTCCAAAACCAAGTGCATTAAATGTTCAATCTACTAGATAAGCCCGATGGAATGTTACGTAAGTCCTAATAAGGTTTAATCCAAATCCAACATTCTTGAACCTCTTGATTTTTGGGGTCTAATTGTACAATATTATAAATGTATGCAGTCGTTATAGTTGCAACCATAATTTCTATAAAATTTATGAAAGTTATGTAACACAAGCCTTATTTATCATTGTTGAGATGTATCAAGCATTAAATAAACATGTGTCAGTTTTTAATTGAATCCAAACTTCTGACCGGTAGTGTACAATTCAAACTTAACACATTTAAAAAATAATACAGTAATTTTTTAATTATGCATGATTATAATAACTAACTTTAACGTAATATCACATTCAATTTTCGATATCTCAAACGGAATAATATTTGTAACTGCATTCAACTCTGACTACATTCCATATATTAATAACCGTAATTCCGAAGCCGAATAACTTCATTAAGGTGAATTTTCGAGTCTCTTGTGTCATAGACAAGCCCTAATGAAGAAGGGTTCATACTAAAGGTACTCCGTACTAGCTGATAGCGTTTAATCACCAGAGACGTCGTTTAATATAAATTAGGGTACCTGAAACTGGTTGAACATACTTTTGCGATTACGCTCCACCAAGTAGATGAAGAACGCCTAATAGAAAAAGTTTTGAAGAAAGTGCGAGGAAGTAGAGTTGGCGGCTAAACCGACTATGTGAGACTGAGAAAAAGTGCTGTTATTGCTGAAGAAAAGACATTGCTGGTGAATTGCGAGAAACGTGCGATGACATTCGAAACTGGATATGGCAAAGTAAGAAATGCCAACAAGAAAAGATCATAGAAGTAAGAAAAAAGTAGAAAATTATAAAATACATCAAAAGCAAAGGATTTCAGATGAATAAACCCCAACGGACAATCAATTATCAGAAAATATAACTCGAATTTTCTTCTGTAGACGCATATTAAATTAATAACGCTACGAATGACGCATTCAACAAATACAACATATTTTATCTTATAAGAATAACGGCTTTGTTAAAAATTAAAATGAAGTAGACTTCAACGAAACAAGGACGAATACAGAAGTAGGAATGAAGTCAGAGAGGAAAATGCGATATAAGATATTTATTCGCTGATGTGCGTTGTAGAATAAATAGAGTGTTAACTGAAAGATTAAAAGAGACGAATAAGCAGTACCTGGAAGGAATAAGAAATAAAGTCTGACGAAAAGAACAGGCAGGAAGTTCAAGAAAGCAAAAGAAAGGAAGTGAGCATTGGAAATGCCGACCAGAAGAAGTCGGCATTATTCATGCTTCATCGGAAGAGAAAAGGAAAAAAGTAAGACCTAACAAATGTATCTAGCAGGAAAGCTAAAAAGAAAACAGCGGAGGTAAAGGAAAACAAAGAAAATCACGGATTATATCGAGGGATGGTCGTCATTTTTCCCGAAGGCGAAGAGACACTAGAAAAGCAACGACCCACACAAAGGAATTCAGAAACATGAATATAATTGCCAATAAGATGAAATGTAGATTAAACAAACATTCCCTCAGAATAAGAGAACACCGTAGTGTATAATAAATAACGCGCATGATAAACAGCATTACGAGCTGATTGCTGGAATAATTCTCTTTGAAATTCCCAAATCAATCGTCCTTTAGATCATAAATATAAAATATAATCAAGTACTAAAATATATGAAACAATGACACATTTTCATGCTGTTATTTTTGCGTTATGTATGACATACGCTTCAGCCCGTCTCGAAAAGAGACTTCCATCATACGTCTTACGTCAAGACTTATTCACAGTCTCAATCCTACTGCTTGCAAAATAGATCACTCTCATTCATACGAAGTGATGTCATTCAAAAAAGAATTTTACATTTCCCCTGGTACCATTCGACTCTCATTTATTGACCTTTCAAGTGATTTCAGATACGGTTCATCCGGAAAAATTGAATAAATATATCATTTTACGAATATGTATTAAGAAGCAGTCAGAAAATCAATCTCCAGGATAGGAAATGCCTCGAACTATCAGAAGCGTTACATCAAAATGATTAAAACTAGTTTGCATATTTAGTACACTTCAGAGAATTGTACTCGGTAATATGCAATATTAAGTAATAACTAAAGACAATGTTATGTACCAGTTTGAGCACCGTTCATCATATTGTCTATTGCTCAGTTCATCTTGACAGGTCGGCCATGCTCACTGTACTCCAAAAACAAACATGTGTGGTTAGAATGAATTTTGAACCATACTAGTTTATCAGTGACCGCTCGAAATCCCCAACTTCAAAATCTCTTCTCGCAAAAAAACCCTGAATTTGTAATTCAGGCTGTATGAAAAAATAATAAGTTATCAATATTGTTTATTTTGTATTTAGAACTAAGATATATTATAATTATTCAGAGATATAAATTATGCGCAATGCTTCTTAAGTATTGAAGAATTTCTGTTTTGTTGTAGGTTAGGTTAAGTTAGGTTAAGTTAGGTTAGGTCGAAGATTTCACTATCCCAAAGTATAGAAAAACTTTCGATGTGGAGGAAGCTTTTCTATGCTTTGGGATAGTGAAATCTTCCACCATTTTGGTTGAATTTTGGTGGGACGCTCACTGGCCGAAATTGTTGTTACACAGGAGCATTACACCTTTATACTTCCAACATGAACTGAGGTAGCTTATTTTAATAAAATTAAATGATTTGATGGGTGATTTTGATGAAGAAGGGGATTTTTAATTCGGGGGTTTTAGTGGTGGGGGATTTTGAACTCGGGGATTTTGTCGCAAGGATTTT
This sequence comes from Trichopria drosophilae, assembly GCA_030407085.1. NCBI lineage: Eukaryota > Metazoa > Arthropoda > Insecta > Hymenoptera > Diapriidae > Trichopria > Trichopria drosophilae. The sequence continues at coordinate 198,521,576 of CM059582.1, forward strand.
GTCTCGATGATTATGTCGTCGGAGATTTCGTACGGTAACTGGTTTATACAATCAGCCATTTTAGTTGAGCCATTATTATTTCTTGAGTGCACTATTCTTTCAGAGTGAATTACCAATTTCCATCATTCAAACAGCTGACCGTTTCAAGTGTTTCAGGAAGAGCATCATTTGCAGTTCATTTTTTACATTTTTCATTTAATTAAAACGCAATTTCGGTGCACATTTTGCTTCTTTACTTTGACGACATGATTAGGAATGTAACTAAACTAATCGTTGGTTATCAATTGTTGCATTTAATAATTTATATGAAACAAAGTGTCAAAAGTTTGTTTGTTTTTAGATGAATGATCCTTAGAAGATTTTGAGTTCACATGTTATGATTCCGACGTCAGATTTTTAAAACTCAAAATAGTGGATCTAAGATGGCCGACCGCAAATCAATAAGTTTAATCTTGATGAAATTGGATGCTTTGTGGTCGCGAATTACTAATCCGATGTTATATTCTCATTATATTACTTGGAACTGACAAATTACAAAGTTCAATTTTCCAAAAATTACCGATCTCAATCAATTTCAAGGACCCTGTCGTGGACATTGTATCCATTTCTTTTTAATTTTTTTTTGCTGGCCTTCTGAATATTATTAAGAAAATTCCAAATGTTCAATTTCAACTACATCAAGTACACTAAAGAAAATAAGAGAGCTTATAAAAAATATTTCTTCCAAAAAACAACATAGTAAAATACAATATTCTTTGCAATATTGCAAATAGTTGGAATAACGGCAAATGTTGTTAGTCGGATATGTAACTGTGTATTTCAGTACAAACCAATTGATTTCTTCAATGAAATAGGTGCATCTTTCCACGTAACGTTTATATTTTTTATCTTAAATTCGCGATTTTGGATGTTTCAAATAAATGCCGGATTCTTAATCAATTACCCAGTTTCATCACGATACAGCAAATTATTTCATTTTGATCCACCAGCTTAGATCTGCCATTTTGAATTTTTAAAATCTAATGCTGGATTCATAATCACTGACCTCGAAAACACTTAAGTACAGTAGTACGCCCCTTAAGTCATCCCCCCTTATGTCATATGGTCCCCATAAGACATATTTTGACCTCACGCATTCCCCCACTAAGCGATTTGTTCATCGCAGTTCAACGATAGCTGGTACAAGTTAGCCAGATGCTAGATGGAAATTCGAGTGGTGGGAGGTGGAGAGAAATGTGACATAAGGGGACGCCGCCATCTTGCCTGAATAAAGTGCATGACTCAAGGGGAGCGCTATACTACACTGTAAAAAATCTCACGGAATTTTACACTCGCAGTGTAATTTTCCTTGGCAAAAAGTTGGTAAAAACACCACATGTAACGTAGTTTTTATCGCATGAAGGTTAGGCAATTTTACAACGTTTTGTGTAAAGTTACTACATATGGAGTGAATTTACTACTCTGATCATAGGGAAATTACAACGCGCGGTGAAAGTCCTACGCTAAACGTTGGTTATGAATGCGGTAAATTCAAAGTGTGTAATTTTACCATTCGAAAGGAAAAAACAACATTGTGTAAGATTACACATTGTCGCTATAAAAACCCTAAGATAATTGTAGAATTTCATTTTAAAATTGTAATAATACAGGGATACATATTAAATGCACTGGAGGTAGGATAATTGCAACTTTCAGTTGCAAAATTCATCTATCGCGGCCTAATGTACAGTTTTACTGAGTTCTATAGAAGTATAATATATAGTGTATGTGTTTGTGTACAGTGTATGTATATATGTGTCTAACCATAACCTATGAATTTCACTATTTGGATTTACGTCATCAGTTATTCGGTAGTGAATTTACATCTTTGGTGAATTTAATACTCTCTGCAGGGATATTACCACATTTGGTGAATTTCCGAACACGATGTTGTAAACGGACAATTTCAGAACGGAATTTTACACAAACGAACGGGAATTTTACACAAACGAACGGAAATTTTACACAAACGAAAGGGAACTTTACATAAGTTGGTAAATTTACCGCTTCAACTACGTACAAACAGTGCGTTCAGCGTTGGTTATAAAATTGCCTACGCTGAACGTAGTAAAATTCCAAAAAATTTTTTACAGTGTAGAACAATTAAGGTTGCCCACGTAGTTTAAGTAGTAACAGACTGCACTGTATGTTGTTCGTAGTAGGTGCGGACTATTACTACTTATATTCCTTTATTTGCCTGTGTACGCCTCGACTTTAACAACGAGTTTTTAAACTTCCTCACATGATAAAATAATCGAATTTACCATTATGTGTTAGTTCTTATACACTCTAACCGAATTTTCGGAGGTTCAATCTAGAGAGCAGACAACGCCTACACTCGTGGGCATCCTCCCTTCAGCTATTTTCCAGGCAATGTAAAATGCCTGAAACGTTGTCAGATTTATAAATATGGTGTTCTTTACTAATGTTTGTATTTTACTTCCACCACTGCAAGACATTTCTACTTTTAAATTTGAACCAGGTATTTGTAACCTTCAGCTTTCTACTTCAGGCATATTAATAACTACCTATCAGCTATCCAGTCGAATTGTCTCTAAGACTAGCCAAGATACTGCAGAAAATAAAACACGACATTACGAAATTGTTATTTGGATGTAATATTATAATTCCATCTCAGCCGAAAAGGTATAAAACCGAGTGGGCATTAAGAAAAGCCGAGAAAACAGGCTCGAGCATTATTCATCCTCCATCGGATAAAAATAATGGTACGCGTAAAACCTTCTGCGCGTGGAGAACAGACGAGGGATATAAGTCTTGGCTTCTTTCTTTCTCTCTCACTCTCTCTGTCTTTGCGTTCACCTTTTTTACGCTTGTTTCACGCGCTATTTGAAATACGCGCTACGTCCTCCAGAAGGGAACGACGTTGCTGTAAATGGCGCGAGTACCAGCCATTTTTTATGAGTTTTCTCTCTTTCTCGGCAAGTGTTAAATGTAATGTTAAACGACGAACAATTTTATTCCATCCTTGTACACTAGTATCTATTGCCAATGATTACTCAAGTAGTTCAGGACGAGCAGGAACCCTTCAATCATCCTGACAAATATTTGCACGGAAAAGAATTGTCAAGTCGTGCTTGAATATTAGGTTAAAAATCCTGAATCTTCGTCAACTGCAGAAAGTAGCTACACTGAAAAAAAATGTATTTCTTTTAACGAGATATATTTACATCAAATAGATTTATTTAAATTCAGTAATCATGTTTTTGTGTCCAATAAATTGTCGGTGGATTAAGAGAAGATTTATTTCCTCCAAGTAAATCATTTCTTTGGGTGCACCTAAAAACCCCGACAAATCACAAAGCAGACACTTCAAAAACCCGATATTCAAAAACCAGACATTAAAAAAAATAGGTATTCAAAAGCCATTTCCAAATTTACATAATCTGAAAATGTAATTAATGATTGACTTCTATATGTGAAAGTCTGTGTTTTGAAATGTCTGGTTTTTGAATTTTTATTTTTTGAGATGTCCGGTTTTTTAATGTCGGTTTTTTGAGATGTCCAATTTTTTGAATATCGAGTTTTTGAAGTGTCTGTTTTGTGATTTGTCTGGTTTTTGAAGTGCACCTATTTCTTTGGCATATCATATGAAGAAAATATTATGTTGAATCAAAATAGTATTTTGTTATAACAAAGAAATAATTTATTTAAAGATAGTAAATCATAGTTCTTGAAAGAAGCAAATCATTTGAAACAAATATTTTACTCCACCAAAGAATTTATATATTTGATTTTGATATAGAAAATGGTAAGGGTTGACATCAATAATTATGTTCCTAATAACAATTTACTCGTATCAAATGAAATTTACTTAATTCAAGTAAGTAGTATATTTAAATAGTCGCAACAACATATTTATTTAAAAGAAGGTCACGATTTACTTTGAACAATTGAATATTTACTTCAAACAAATGAATGTTCTTTTAAAATTAGCAAGTAGTTACTACATTCCAGTAAATATTTCCTTGATCTAAGAAATATGTTTCTTCCTTTACATAACATTTTTTGAGTTTTCAATGTTTTCAAATAAATGTTTGCTTTTTGAAGTAACTATTTACTGAAAGCATTGAAATAAGTTCTGGTGTTAAGTAAATATTCACTTATTATGAAGGTTAAAGAAATTATTTAATATGGTGCAAAACATACTTATTTGTTTGAAGTAAATATTTACTGAAACTAACAAATGCATTGCTTAAACAAAGAATTAATTTTCTTGAAAAAATGAAACATTTTATCGAATTAAGTAAATATTTATATTAATCAAGGAATTATTAAATTTTGTCAAGTAAACGATTGTTATTCAGTCTAATAAATATTTTGTTGCGGCTATTCAAATAAATCATTTACTTGTCTGAAGTAAAATTTTATTCAAATCAACATTTTCTTTCAGTTTATCAAATTGACAAAAGTATATGAAAAATTAATTACATGTCAGAAATCAAAACATAATATTGTTATCGGAATATTCGAAATTCAGTCCTCAAGAACTATAAGGGAGAGGGCGATCAAACTTACATAAATTAATATCAAATTTACAGAAATGCTTAGTATTAAAATAAAAAGAATTTTAGATATAATATTTTTATTTTTCAAATCCGCGATAGTTTCGAATTGTGTATAGGAATACAGGAACCAGCAATCACAAAAGCCCGGAGTACAAAATTTAACGTGATTTCGATCGATTTCTACATTTTGCAAAAAACATATGCAGGTCGGTTTCGAATGACCTTTCTTAGAATTTTGACATTATTTTCTGAATCTTCCTGTACCTAGATCTGAACAACTAACGGGGCATTCAGAGTATTGATGCCTGCAAATTGAAAACGTTCTTTCTTTTCTTTATTCCGTAGAAAATTCTCTTCATGGAGAAGAAATATACATTCTTTGAGTGAAAAAATTAATGTTGAGAAAATACAATTTAGTTTTTCGGACGAAAGGTTGAAATTTTAAAATCTTATGTGTCACTTCGCTATACTGAGAAAAGTGTGAATAATGACGAGCATTGAAAACATTCAGTGAAATTTAATGCCTTCAGGGTAATGACACACCGTAACATATATGCTGTTCGAATATTATAACATTATTATATAATTATGGAATTTAACTCTAATGAGTATTAAATGCCTATTTCTCTGAGAATTATATTTCATATTATCATAAAGTTAATTATTTTCTGTGCTAATTGAAGTGCATATAGTGAAATACTAGTGAAATAAAGTGTTATCTTTTACTCAAGATATAATTATTCATATAATTTTACAATACTGAAAGTTACTTTCAATACTTACGTGTTTACATAAGTTATCTCACTTTTGTACTAACCAAAGACATCAAATATTCTATGTAGAGAATGGAAATGTTACGTCCTCGTAACTAGCGGACCTAACTAATTTTCGGTGTACATTTAAAAATCAAAAAATATTGTATGTCGGCACCGGACAAACGAGTCTGTTTCTTACAAATGTAACGTCATAAACGAAGCGTATTGGAATTTACCCGGTTCAAATAACATTTTCTCTAAACCTTTATTAGCCATAAATCAGAAGACGGCTCACATCGCTTAACTTTCCTAAAAAAATCACCGTACAGGCACAATCAATTTTACAATGACCTTCCGTAGCATTTTTATTTTTCTTATACATTAGAACAGGCTTCGTGGCTCAGGCGGTTAACGCACTGGACTACGAAGTCGTAGGTCGTGAGTTCGATCCCCGTCTGGTGAACAATTTTTCGAGTTCGTTTCCAAGCAGCAGCTCGCTGTTGGTAAGACGAGCCACGTTGTTTGTGTTTACGTTTCGAAAGTATTGTTTATCTGGCGGAAATCGACTCATGACCGCCGCTGTACTTGGTGTAGGTTTCTGCAGTCCTACATTTCATACACAAATGTGAAGTATGGCGCCATCTTTCGAAGTCGATCTGCAGCTCTCGCAAAAGCATAGTCAATAATAAGGCAACAATTGAGTAAAAAGGGCGATTCCGCCCGTTAATTAATTAATAAAAAAAAAAAATAAAAAAAAAAGAACAATAATTTTTCCGTCTCTTCCGATATTTACGGTAATTGAGGACTTAACTCTCAAGCTACCTGTTTTTAACTTTTCTAAAAAAACATAAAAAGAGAAATCGGGTACATTCTAACGGGCTCTCTACATCAATAATTTTTTAATGTATTTTTCCTCCTTGGCCCATTTCCCAAAAACCTGTCCAAAATACAAATCCACCACCTTAAAAATAGAGGGGGAATACTCCAAGCGGGGATAAGAAAAGCATGAACCAAAATAAATACAGAGGAGGCACACCGAGACCAGTCAGTCCAATTTTTTAGTTCTCGCGTCATACAAAAACAAGAAGCACAACTCGTCGCAGTTGCATTTTTTTAAAGTCGCGAGTTATTCGACTAAAGGGGAAGTCTGACTCCAACGAAGGAAAAGAAACTTCACGACCGGACCCAAAAAGGGGAGACCGCACCACCTGCCCAACCCTATCGCATCAGGTGCAAAGAGAGCTTCACCAAAGTGAGTATAAGTTTCCCTTACGTAATTTTTTTTCCTAACCACCTCCCTTCCTTCCTACTTTTCCTTCGTGACATAGCGGGTCGGCCTGCGAAATCACGCCAACTCCTTTCCTTGCGACATAGCGGGTCGGCCTGCGAAATCTCTCCAATTCCCAACTCCTTTCCTTGCGACATAGCGGGTCGGCCTGCGAAATCGCTCCAATTCCCAACTCCTTTCCTCGTGACATAGCGGGTCGGCCTGCGAAATCACGCCAACTCCTCTCCTTGCGACATAGCGGGTCGGCCTGCGAAATCGCTCCAATTCTCTTCTTCTTTCATTGCGACATAGCGGGTCGGCCTGCGAAATCGCATCCTCCTTTCCTTTCGTGGCATAGCGGGTAGGCCTGCGTAACCACAACCCTCTTCCCTACTGCATAAAAGGCCACAGAGACGAAGTCGCCCCTCTCACGCGACTACGAATCGTATTTAACCGAAAAAACATTTTTTCTCCCTTTTATTTTATTTTTTTTTCCTTAGACTTCGCGTTTTTACTCCCACTTCCATAATTCTTTCCATTTTCATACACCAAATAAATAGTCATAATTTCTTTATAGTGAAACGCCGCCGAGGAGGACAAAGGGTCCAACGCCAAAAATTGGCAAAGGCTCTCCACCTCGCCCGAGAGGAGATAGAAACACAGACTGCCAACCAACTATCCCCCAGGAAAACTTCTCTTCCCTTCTCTTTTCCCCCTCGGCCGACCATTCCACTACCGTCTCCCCAGGAATTATTTCCCGACCTATTCATCCCTTTCCCCCCTCTTCCAACAACTCCCCTACCTTCACCGGAACAATTATTCGAGAAAATAAACTGATTTAAACAAATAAACTGTTTCCAAGTTTTTTTTCCTTATTACTGACTTTTCCTGTGCTATCAGTAGCCCTCACTCACCTAAAAGGACCCAGCAATTCTGCTGAGTTACACGCCCGTGTTACTGTTCGGTTTATATCTCGTTCGAGATATTCACTGGGTCGTAACAGAAAATACGGACAATTTCTAGTAATTTTACTGATTTCTCGACTGCACATGAACGATCCGCAAAAATCATGACAGAAACGGTTTTAGTTTCCACTGGGAACATGGATAATTTATAAAAGATATCTTCTGTGTGAAAATATCGACAATAAAATCTGTCGATATATATCAGATGTTAATATTTTCCGCATAGATGCAGTAGTTGGTAGGTCTGACTTAGAAGAAACAAAATCTATATGAAACCATGTATTCTAGTAACCCATTAACGCCGGGAAGGACACTTTTGCATTTCAATTTCAGTTAAGTATTTCGTATGAAAATCGAACATCAACAAAATTGAAAGGTATGTATCGTAGTATTTCAAAGGTTGCTCTTTTTAATGGTGTTATCAAAATTGAGCTATCGTAATTAGAAAGTTAAATATATCGATTTAAATGTAAAAAAAACGCAAAAATATCGGTTATACTTTTGAACAACATTTTTTTCTCATTGAAAGAGTATTTTCGGTCACAAAATTCCACCACAGGTGAAGAAAATAGTTGTAGTAATAAGATATATTTTTAAAACATTAACCAAATAAAACCGCGATCACAAAATGGCGATGACAGTGAGTAATTTCTTTTTAAAAGTTAACAAATTCTTTTCAAAAACTATAAACTTTAGACAAAATTTTCAACGAATAAAGATGTCATATAATGTGTCAAAGAGTATGCCCAAATTTTTCTCAGAATATATTGATATCATTTTTAATTTTTTAAATTTTCGGAGAAAATTAAAAAACGTTTAAAACCGTCGTTTAAAAATTCTGAAAAAATTTTAGTGTATTCTTTGACAAATTCTAAGATAATATTGATCTAAGAAAATTTTGTCTAAAGTCTATAGTTTTTGACGAAAGAAATTATTATTCTTGAAATCTAGAAATTTTTAATAATTTTGTTTCAAAAATATTTTAGAATTAGTCAAAGATTTCGATTTTCTTAATTTTTGAAAATAAAAAACTGTATCAACGCGTTTTGAGTTTGCAGTTTTCATGAAGAAAATTGGTTAAGTTTTAAAAAGAAAATTCGCACTGCAGTCGCCATTTTGTGATCATGATATTAGTTTTTTAATATTTAAAAAATATATCTTAATACTACGACTATTTTCTTTCCATTAGGGAAAGAATTTGGTGTCGGCAAATTCTCTTTCTATGAGAAAAAAAATGTTTTTTAAAAAAGTAAACCCGATTTTCAGCATTTTTTTTACATTTAAATCGTTATATTTAATTTTGTAATAAAGATAGCTCAATTTTGACAATTGCATTGAAATGATCGATCTCGAAAATAACAAGACACATACATTTCAAATCTTTGAAGAGAGAGAGAGAGAGAGAGAGAGAGAGAGGGAGAGAGAGAGAGAGAGAGAGAGAGAGAGAGAGAGAGAGAGAGAGAGAGAGAGAGAGAGAGAGAGAGAGAGAGAGAGAGAGAGAGGGGCATAACAAACTAGTGCGGCTGCTCGATCGGCCGCGACGTGTCACGACCAATCGAATTGTGTGGGCTGCAATTACAAATCCCCCACGTTGGCAGGATTTCAGTTCCAGTTGCATCCGCTGGTGGTTGGTGACCTTCGTGGCGCTGTCTTCGCACGCATCGGGTCGGAACACAGGGAGCACGTATGGTGTTAAAGAGACGCTTTGTGACTTCAGAGTAGATTAGATCGTGCACGACAGTTTTTGTTACTCCAATTGAAAAATACTCCGTAGTCATCCGTTTTTCCATTCAAGATGTCCTTGGAGGAGAAGATTTGAGGAATTCAACCAAATCGACGTATGTCTGTTGGAAGATTCCTTCGTATCGGATCGCCACGTCAACTGTTCGATTTTTGCGGACCAGCGTACCGACGCCTTCAATTTGTTCGATGCCTTATCACGATTCAGTTCAATGGACAATTTAAAGGATTAAATCCTGGGATACAGCCCAATCTTTTGGTAACGACGCTTCTCGATGGAAATGTGGTTGAGGACAACGGATGGTCGACGAAGTTAAAAACGACGTTCACTAAATTCAGCTAAGTACACCATTAAAAGAAATCAAGAGCTCTCTTCTCTCCTCTCAATTAATTATATTATTTTTGGTTTTTATTTGATATGACGAGAAATGATCGGTCATATGTATATTTTGTTAAATCTATATTTATTGAATAATCTCTTATTGTCAATTACGAAAGAATAAGGTTACAGCTTCCCCGATTAAATATGTAAAGTTTGGACGATTATGTTGACGCGAAAACGTAATAGAATGAAGATTAATTTTTATTTGAAAGCAAAAATTCCGTTCGCCGGTATTTTTGGGTAGATTGCGATAATGGTATTTGCAAGTAATTCGAAGACTGTGAATTGATGATATTACATGTTATTAAGTATTATTTAAGTTAACGAAATAGAGTTGTTGCGAAGCGATGTGTCAAAACGGGATTTAGATTAGAAAGATAGCAAACGACGAATATGTATTTTATGTTTTATGATAACTAATATTTAAACTGAATTATATGATATTAATATGACTTATCTGGGTATTTATTTAATGACACATGTGTTTAGTATATTATTTGCAGCTAAAAAATGAATGCAAGTTAAAGATTCGTTAGCTTTGGTGAAATTATTCTTTGTATCAAATAGTATGAATTTTTGAAGATGACACATTAACGTGTCATCCAAATAGAATTTATTACAGATTTTATGTACACATTGTAATATCTCGATTCAAATTGTACCTGATGATCAGAATCGGATCAGTATAGGAGAATTTTCTTTTCAAAATGTGGAACTAATCCCATGTAAAACATTTAAAAATTTTTCTTATTTAGATTTGAGAAGTTTCGTTTATTTAGAACCGAATTATTTTAAAATATACATATTCTGTGGGCTGTGTTTAAACATTTTGTATTATTATAGGACAACAAAATGAATTTACTTGTAACTGACATTCGAAAAAAATGTCAAGCCAAAGATAAAAAAACAACGACATATCCGAACTATACGGTTGTTTCAGGGTAACTAATAATATTATTACATTGATTTAACTTTAGTTGTTGTCTATCATAAAACGGCACATTATAAACCAGAAATCTAACCAACATATTATAGGTTATAAAACCCAACTTCTTATCCCACAATGATTATGAATGATATTTTCTTTAACATCTATGAGAAATACGGCAAAAACGGCATTTGACTTTTATCGATGCGCTAGATTTGAATCGATTCTATTATCGGTAATATTAACTAATTTTACACACGAAGCATAATACGCTGATAAACACGTTGGACATATACCGAGATCGCCTTAACCCAGTTGGACTGAATCAATGAAGTCCATAGCACTTAACTTTCAGTCCTAAGGGATTGTTTTGTGTTTCCGATCAATATATGAATAAAGGGTTTATGTCTAAGAAATTTAGAGTGTATGTTCTCCTATATTAGTCCATATTTTTTAATCATTTATTTATGAAATGAGGTCTGTATTGTATTAAAAAATAGTACATCACGGTACAAAAGACGAAAGTCGAAGATCCGGCACTGCTGGAAATTGGTGTATACTATTTTTCTTGATCTCCCGGAAGAAAGAGTATCGTCATCAGAATAAAATTGTTCTTGTTGCCATTTATTCCGGGTCATCCCTATTTTTTCTTTCCTGGACTAAATACAAGTTTAGAATTCGTGCACAGTTTGGCACTATAAGAAAAACCTACCGGAAAATTATCCGAACCGAGCTCACATCGGATCGGAAGCGACGTCAAAAAAACTTAAAAATGCAGTATGAAAAAACCATCTTCATCCTGAAGTATTGCATTTTAAATTTATTGTTTGGCGGTATCAATGGGACCGCCATGTTGGATCTACGATTTTCAATTTAAGGAAACTGACATCGAATTTAGATCAGCGATTTTAAAAACAGTGAACTCGTTAATATTCTCACATCCGGTATAATTCTTGCGTAAGAGAGTTATTAAAGGTTTATCCAAACGATTTTTGTTGTCTGCACTTTTTAAACTCGTAATCTCTAACAATTCATTTAAAACCAATAAAAATGCATAAAATATCTACCGCGAATAATACGTGTAATATCTAAATTACATGTAAGCCACTCCGGCTTGAGAGGCAGGGAGTTGGTTGAAACGCTAAATTAATTATAGTATAATTACATTACAATATATTAACTTGCACAGTAAACATATGAAGTATTACGTTATATTGTGTTAAGTAGAATAGTTTGACGAACCGAGTTGACGCATACTTCAGCGAAAATTAATCTAGATTTTCCCCGAACGTAAAGTCTAGCTTACTCTGCGACTTAGTTAGATCCTGGACTATGCCAGGCAATTCGGTTTGTCCCATCGTTATGTTCCAGGATAATTTCCTACTAGGGATAATGTACAGAGTTTACAAGAGAAAATTACGCTTACGGAAATTCGTATTCCACCTAAATGTAAATAAAATTAGCAGATTGTTGCTTACAAAATGTTGACAATTCATCAAAGAATAGAATATTTAATAGAAAAAAGATTTAAAATTCTCGGTTTTTCTGTACCAGATGGTAAAATATTTATATTAAAGATGTTAAAAAACATTTTTAGTTTCATTGGCTATTTTAAACATTTAATCGACTGCTTAGCTGTGAGAAACAATTGCCGTCATGAATATATACAAAAATTATTATTCAATAACTTCTTTACGTTTTTTTAGAAAATGCCCGCCATTTTTTTCTTTGGCAAGAATTCAATTTTTAAAATATAATGTTATATTTTAGTAAATCCTTCTCACTAATATTACTATATTCATTACATGAGACTTCTCTCGTAAGCGACTTGTAGAGAGTCGTTATTTTCCGAATTACGCTCGTACCAGAGTCGAGAGATAAATCCTCTCCTTTCTTCCTAAATCATAGTAAGCCATTAGGGTCTTGGCCATGCTTGCACCCGAATTCAATCGATAAACACGTGTATCCAGCTTTTCGCCCTCCCGATAGCTGTAGGCTACTGGTTCTTTACTGTTATGGTCAACATAGACAAAATAAACTTTTGAGGAAAAAAACAGGAACACAGCTGCAGAGAGTAAAAAAAAAGCTCGAGAGCTTGTAGTTTGCAACACAACCTGCCAGTACGTTAGTCGTTAGTTCCCTGAACTCTACTCGTATCGGCGGGTTTAATGGTCCTTACTCAATTTTGAAACTCGATAAACGGGAACCAGTAAATTAATTACAAAAGTGACGTGACGTTTGTGCAACTTTGTACTAGATCTAATTTTACTAGATTTGATTTTAAATTTGTTTGATAAGAGAGAAAATGTTAGTGCAAACATCTCTTTAATCTATATTAACTAATGGAATGTTAATTAATTGCTTTTTATGTTTTTATGTGAGAATAATGGATCGTTTTTCGTCTGTTACAGATCAAATACTGGAAGACAGTGTTATTTTCTGTAAGTACCAAAACAAAGTATTTTTTACTACTGCTTAACTATTATCAGAGAAAATGCTTAGTTCAATTTGTTTTCCGTTGTTAGAGCAGTTAAAGTGACAGCAACAAAGTTTGTAATTAGGGACAAGCATCGAGATTACGTAAACACACGAAATTTTCGTTCCCTTGACATTCCCCAACAGGTTGTAATTACATATAACTCTGGTTTAATGTGTTTCCATCACATATTTGTTTATATATTCAAGCAGCTCCTTCATATTATAGTGAATTCGTATATGGATTTCTCGTTGTATTCAAGCACATGCGAATTCGTTTGCTTTAATGGCGGAAAGTCAGGTGTATTTGGCAGTTGGATGTGGTCTAAAATGCGACACCGAGCAACCGGATTACATACCGTCGTAAACAAGTACGGTCCAGACGAACTTGTTGCTAACCAATCTGAACCAGGTGCAATTAAAAGTATATGAACTAACTCGCGGTTGGGTTATGAAATGAAAGGTCGTTGGACACTAACGTAGGACTTTCAATTTACGACATGGTTAGATTTTCACTACCGAAGATTGAAATTACAGCTTAATTCGTTCGGAAATTTTAAACGAGGAATTCTATTCCGCATTATTTATGTTCTTGCCTTAGGACATATAAAAGGCATTCTAATTATTCAATATCATCAAGAAAATGTATTTTTCCAAGTTTATAAGAGATATGGCCAGTAAACAAGACTATTTTTAATGGTCAGTAACCAAGAACTATCCATTATTGGTGTCAATAAAAATCAATGAATAATCAATGTTGTTGCTCATACAGAATTTTTGTTTCAATTCTTCGTTCCATTTTTAATTTTGTAAATAACGTGTCAAGATTAACCAAAAGATATATTGTTATTGGATACTCAATATTGATTTGATATTGAGAATCATTTCCACGAGAATAGTTGAGCGTTATATATTTATTAAAGAAATCATCAAAATGGTTGACCAATTTATTATTTCCTATAAAAATATCTGGAAGAGCATGTAAATATACTCTATCTGAGTAAAAATACAAATAAATTTTTGATGTAAAATTACGAAGGAATATACATTTCATAGTATATTCTAAATATTGTGGCCAATCTAATATCAGCATAATAAACGCTTGATTGCTTTGAATAACTAAACGAAGTCACTGGACTGTGGCAAATACAAAATGATGCACACCTAGATGAGAAAATTATTGAAATCATTTTGTATTCAACTCTGTATTATATTTTGCGAAACAACTTATTCAAGAACATTAAAACTCATACATTCGAAATTTCTATTGGTTTCGCGAAATATTTTTATAGTTTCAACGGAGTTTATGTGATAGTACAAAACCAGGGACAATGTTTTACTTTATCTTTCAAAAATTAGCGGAGCTTTCTTTCTTTTACATGGAATCATCAAACTTGCAACAAAAAAGTTAGGTATGGATATTACGTTTACAACGGTAGCTTGATCATTAAAATTGAACGAGCCAATCACAAGTTATGGATAATAAACAAAACTCGCTGAACAACAGATGCATCCCCCCTATTCCATAGTTTTTCTGAAAATTTGAAAAGCTCAACTGTCCAGAACAAAATGTTACCAAATACAATGTTTTTAGCACAAATAAATTAAATGAGTTATTGAATTAGAAGAAAATTATTGCGTGTAAAAATCGAAAGTATATATAAGTAATTTAATAAAGCTAAAAGGATGTTTTAAGTACAACGAAGGGTTTTTATTTATTTTGCGGTGTTTATTGTAATGTCTCTTTTTAGATTGATCAGAAACAGTATACTTCCTCAAAAGTAACAATCTAAAATGGTAAAACAAATGGAGAAAAATCAAGCACAATTACAAATGAAGAGACATCTTATATATACTATTATATCTTATATATATATTATATCTACTAGCAAATCATTTTTTATATTTTGTATCGGATTTAAATGATTTTATTTACATACATTTAGTGATGCAAACTATGAATGGTTCATAGTTACTAATAGTAAAGACTAACACAATTTCTTATGCAGTGAGTATTGCAATAAATTGGTAACAGCGGTGCCGTTCGCTCATTATTTTAACGGCGATCTTGCTAAGTACAGATGTAACAATGCAGATGATCTAAAATCAAAATTCCAGAGAATCGTCAAATGAATAGAAATCTTAATTGGGAAACGTTATCTGAAAACTCCTCATTGAGGATACACGATCCAACAGAATAGAATGGAATCAAACAAATTTATCTTGGGCATGTTTGAAAAGAATACATCCTGCTCTCATCTCGTTCAGTAAATGCGAACGTTTTCAACATCGATATACAGTGACAGTTGGTGACAACTACAGCTTGTAATTAGAACTGGGTAGAAGACGCATTGATCTGGGAAAAGCAAGGTACCCAGGGTCACGTTTGGAACACGACATCGCGTACTCCATGTAGGTTGTATGTAGTCGGCACGTGCTTAAGTCCGTTCTGGGATTACACAGCGTAACCGAAACCCACCAGTGGCGGATTGTCTGGTAAATAGGGAACAGCTTCCAAATACCCAAATGTTCACCAAACCATCCGATACGGCATGTACCACTTCGAAATACGTCATGAAAGTAATCATTTCTCACAACAATGAATATTGATGAGACACCCAGAACAATTTACAATTTGTACCATGGAATCAAGTTCGTGTCCTATTGTCCAAGAGTTAGGTGGATTCTTTCCATATAGTAACTTTTCTGCTCGATGCGTTTCGTAAAGTATTTCTCATCTTCCAAGTATGATTTCCCAGATGATACAAGCTATTCGTCGATAACTAAGAGAATTGATCCTGTGTAATTGTTCAGAGATTTGAAGCAGAAACGATATCAAATAGTGGAAAACGAATTAAATGTAATGGTTTACATCAAAATAATAAAAAAGATATCAGGTGTTGTATATTATACAAATACCACCAAAATAAAGATATTAAATGGATGAAAAGCATATTATTATGAAGACGCAGTGGATTTTTAATTAAAACGTTTTCAAACTGGAATATGTCCAAATCTGCTAATGAAGGCGTGAATAGTCCCAGCAATCATTGTAATCTTTACTATTCAAATTTTATAGCAAATAGTACAATACTACTAATTCATTAGTCAAATGCAACTAGTTCATAGTAGTAATAAGTTAGTAACAATTACAGCGTCTAATTCTAAATTAACATAAGTTGGTCTAATGAATTGGTAGTTTTTTAACATTCGATTAGTAACCGACTAACTAATTCGATTAGTAACCGACCTTTCGACCCTTAATCAGTTCTTTTAAACGAATTCAGCTTTAGATTTTTTTTTAATTCTAAACTGTAGCGTTATTAATCACTAATATCGGAAATACTCTGATATTTTAGAAGCAGAAAAAGTCTTAAAGACTTTATCATTAATATTTAGGCCCAACGTATCTTGTAATTTATTCGTTTTCATCAAAAAACGAAATTAGTGACGAATAATGTTTTTAAACAACTTTCACTATAACTTGCTCGCAGTGACATAATATAGGACAAGAGGTACAGAACAGTTGAATTTATGCAAAAGTATGAAGTACGTTATGTTTTATGGTGCTTAATTAATTACATGCTTTATATGCAAATGTAATGTGGCTACTTGAATTCCTCTGTAATTCAAGCGTGTCGCAGAAAAATATATTGCACGGGTTTACGCAATTAAATTAGGGATAAAATACGCTGATTTCAGATACTAGTAAATTAATGACACGTTGGTAACTATTAAATTCATCACGAATACCTCGATTGCAATCGATGTCGTGTGTTTTTAATATTTCATCCAGGGAAACGTTTACGGCATCAATGGACAGACTTTGCGTAGTAAACTCACGATTTGTTGGTCACATTTCTGCCCGTTATTTGATTTATGTAATTATTTGCTCCGAGCGAAATTAACGTATTTACCCGATCATAATTATTTACGATTGTAACGTTTTAACTTTACGATTACATTTGTATCATATTAAACTCGAATGTATGAACTTTGTTTGATATTGTACTCATGTTTACACTAAACAAATTTTCGGAATGACGGCAGAATTACAGTAGCCCACAATATAGATAAAATTGAACATTTTTAAATACATACAGAGCTTATCTATGCACAGAACAAAAATTAATTATAAAAATTGATAAAACCAAATAAAGTTTTAAAATTTCAGCTCTAAATTGCAATAATTTTGTGAAATGAAGTAAGGTATACATTGCAATCTGTTATAACCCGACGGTACCTATTTTATGGGGTTATATCTGCCATAAACGAACTAAAATAATAAATGTATTTTATTTATTTATTTATTTATTTATTTATTTATTTATTTATTTATTTATTTATTTATTTATTTATTTATTTATTTATTTATTTATTTATTTATTTATTTATTTATTTATTTATTTATTTATTTATTTGTTTATTTATTTATTTATTTATTTATTTATTTATTCATTTATTAAACGGGAACAATATGATCATGTAGATCAGTCCCTTTTACAGTATAAGAATAAGGTTATTTGGCTTACACACACGTATCCGCAAATTACAAAAAATGAAATAATACAAAAGTATATTATACATTGAAACAAAAAGAAATACAATTTAAGTTATTAACTTGTGATAATCACTACAAATTCAAGTTTAATATTCTATTGCGCAAACAAGCTTTAAAAGTACTGGTAGAGCTGATAGATGATAGGTAATTTGGAAGTAAGTTCCATAAACGCCTCAATCTTACTACCGGTGAGTGGAAAAGAAAGTTCGTATTACTTACATCTTCAGCTAAGCTCAGTGGATTTCTTGTATTATAAGGATTTAGTCTACTGGGAAAAAAATTTTTACAATCGGTACAAAGTATATTGTTTTGTAAAATGTTGAAAACAAGGACTAAATCTGAATAGTGATGCAAGGTACGTATCGACCATAATTTATATTTAGTCATGATTGGTTGATAGTTATGGTCGAATCGATGCATGGGTAAATCTGATCTAAAGCTTAACTGTCTTAGAAATCTGTGATTTACTAATTCCAAAACCCGTTGTAGTGTTTGCGTACGGGGAGACCATATCTGAGAAGCATAGGTGAGAATAGGAACTACCAAAGATTTGTAAAGGTGTATACAAGAGGTAGGGTCAGTAAAATTTTTGGTGGATCTATCTATGAAACCGAGCAAGCTCGCAGTTTTAGAGGCAATAACTCTAATATGTTCATTGAAAGAAAGATCACTTTCGAAGGTAACCCCAAGGTCTTTTACCTTATCGACTCGATGCAGTGCCAACCCATTTAACATGTAACTAAAGTTGAAAACCTGTTTCGATTTATAAAAGGATATAATACTGCACTTATTAACGTTTAAAGCTAACCCGTTAACCAAAGACCAGTTAGCAATATTATTCAAGTCTATTTGTAATCTTGAAGCATCCATGGGATTAGTAATTTCTGTATATAGTTTCATATCGTCAGCAAACATTAATACTTTTGAGTAGCGGATAAACTGTGGTAAATCATTAATAAAGGTTAAAAATAAGAGGGGACCAAGGTGGGAACCCTGAGGAACCCCAGAGAGCATTCTTATATGCCTAGAGGAAGCGCTATTATACCTGACAGATAATGTACGACCTGCTAAATAAGAAGATAACCAACTATGTAGATTACCACGAATACCAAAATTTCACAATTTGTCAAGCAGTCTACAATGATTCACCCTATCAAAAGCCTTTGAGAAGTCAAGGTAGATCGAATCTACCTGACCCTGAGCCCCAATGGCACTGAACAGGGAATCACTGAAGACTAACAGATTGGTCAAAGTGGATTTCCCCTTCAAAAACCCATGTTGCATTTGAACTATTTTATTACTAACGACGAAAGTTTATAAATTATAGTCTGTTCGAATAGTTTAGCAAAAGATGATAAGATAGCTATAGGACGATAATTTTCAATATAATTTTTATCCCCAGATTTGTATATTGGGTAAATGAAGGAGTGTTTCCAAATTGATGGGAAGGTATGAAGTAAGATTGATGAATTAAATAAGGTTAACAGGGGTTTACTGAGCGAACATCTACAATTTTTTATAAACATCGGGGGAATATTGCCAGGACCACTGTTCACACTGCTCTCGAGCCGGTTTAACGCACCTTCAACATCGTCAACTGATATAGTCAGTTCGCTTAATATATCAGGGGTATCAACTCGAGGAAGACGAGGTAAAACAGAGGGATTATATGATCCATCAAAGTGATCAGCGAATAGTTAACCTATTTCTATGTAATTGTTAAAATAATAATAAAAAGTTTAATTTTTTTGTTGAAATTCTTAAATTTTGATAGTATATACTTAGTTCTACTCCTGAAGTTTCTAAAGCATTTTTTCTATGTTTTCACAGGTAGAAAAGGTTGATAAGTTCTTATATGGATCTATAAATTTTATACAAGTTTGATAAAAAGTGCATTCCCTATCTGCAGCTTTTTTATCGTATGTTAAATAACTGAGTTCGTTATATTTTTAAAAACTCCATTAATTCGAAGTATCGATAGACTTTTTAAAATAAAGAAACTTTATTGACTGATGGAATTAACATTGTAAGAATAATAAATTCATAACTTAGTAAAATAATATATTGGCTGAACGAGTAATTACTTCGAATCTTGCGTTAATATGAATTAAGCCATAAACAAAGCCTATTTACGTTCCGTTCAATAATCTGAGAATTATCTAAAGATGGATATTAACTATGGCGACAATCGACGTAAGCCGACATTTCCCTCAACGTCTTACGAGGCGCTCGATGCAGGAGAGCATTAGATACAAATGGCGACCCGCATCTGCTTTGAAGTGCTCTGGGAATACCCACATACCTTATACTATGTAGTCATGCGGATACTACCGTCCTGCAAACAAGATCTGGCTCCCAAATAACAATCAGGTCGTTGCAACGTGCACCATCGTAAAATACAGTACTAGTGGTAGTAACGAAGGAACTCGATACAGCGACTTTCAGAATATTCTGAACTCTTATTTTGATAAAAATTACTGCGGAACTAGCTGGAAGTATTAAGTATTTTATAATAATATTAAAATTAATAGGCCACGGTGCAGCCGAACCCATTTTACCCGAAGTTATCTATAAATTTGAATTTCGTTCCATTTTATCCATCGTTGGATTCCACTGCGCCCAAAATTTTACTTGTTTAACCCTTTTCGTCCCAAAAGTCTGGAATTTGGTCAGGACTTTCAGCGCTGTAATTTTTTTTCCAAACGTCATTAAAAAACATTGAAATAAGTAAAAATCGATAGATTTGGACCTCCTCTTTCAAATGCCGTCGTTAGAATCAGCCGGCAATTTCAAAGAAATAAGTTATGATCTTTTTTTTTTAAATTCCTGATTTTTTTACGTTTCTTCTCAGGAATCGCGTTTTTTAACATGGAAAAGGGCAATGTTAACCAACTCAAAATATACTAATCGAGGAATTTTGCTCGGCCTTTTCTTCTCCCCCGGGATTTTTTGTCAAAAAAACAAAATGGCGGCTTCAACATAGAGTCTGCAAGTTATAATTTTGCAGTTTCTCGAACAATTATCGATTGTTTGACCGCGTAACGGTTGAAATCGTTGAGAATTAGGACGAAAAAGTAATTATTATCATTTGAGAATACCTAATCTCATTATTATTCATTCATAACCTCAAATTAGTTATATACAATGGACTTTTACCTTTTTTTTCTAATTTTCGCTCAATTTTCGACGTTTCTGTATTACTTACGTGTGAAATTGAAATCAGATAAAATTACTCATTTCCAATATTGTGGACCTCATAAACTTCTGTCCATGGAATAAAATGCAAAACTACCGTTTTCGAGCTTTTGGTCAGTTCTATTGGATCCGTCAAACAAAACATAAAGTAATAGAATAGAAGTGTTACAAACTATTACTTCTGGCTAGTTTGTCGGGTACTGCGCAACTATACATCTGTTATGTAAATAACTTCTAGTGCTCCCCCTCTTGTTATTTTTGACAATTCATTACATATAATTGTAAGGAAGTAATAAACCAGACACATTTTGTTACTGCCTCCACAATTTAGTTTTAATGTTTTCGTCCTCAATTCTGAGATATTTTACAGCTTCTGTGTTTTTTCAAAAAATAATTTCGAATTTCTGTTCTGTTTATAGTCTCCTTTATAAATAGTGAAAATAACTGGACTCTTTTTCCTTCGTTCCACTCCTTTTCCTATTGTATGTGTCGTAACTGTAACTTGCAAGACCATCCCGGCCCTTGAACCGCCTGCAACCACCACGAGACCTCCAATCCCTATCCTGGTCGAAATAACATCGTGTGTACGAATCGGCACAATGCCCCTAGTGTCGCGAACGTGCAAGACCTTTCTCCGATACGAAAGTACCCGCTACTCGAGTCTCGGATGAAACCACCATCGACCCTAACGTTCACTTTGTGACCAAAAAAGGCTTAAAGATAACGAAATCAGAAGAAAGGATCGCCGCTAGAGTTGAAATGGTTCTGAAGAGGAGAGGTTTTCGTGACCGATATTATGACACTGTCGAAATACCTCATACAGTTCAGCTGACAAACGACGATGTTATTATATTCACCAACATTGTTGCAAACGCGGTCGGAATTCTCAAACCCACATTTTTGTTAAAAACGAATTTTTTCAAATTCTTGTCATTGACGGTAATGTCGAAATCGATTTAAAGAAGCTTCGCAGATGGCTAATGCCAACGACTAACTGTATATATAGGTGCTTCCATGAAGTTCTTTTTGAAAAAGAAGAATGGAGTCTTTTATAGTGTAGTGTTTCGTTTATATGGCTTGATATTACATTGATGTTCAGAATCGGATGAAAATGTAAAAAATCAGAAAGTCCATCCAATGTAATATTCTTCCAGAGATATAATCAAACATAATGATGTTCCAGTCAACTAAATAAATCAGTCAAAATATTTTCAAATATCTAATTAAGGATATTACATTTCCAAACTTTGCAGGAATTAGTTGAAACGCGATGATCAAAATTAAGCCAAAATGTTAACATGTACCAAACATTCAAAAGTGATGTTTTTCATGCATGTAATCAAAACAGATGAACTTCCAGACATCTAAGAAAGTACAATATTCTTACGAATATCTAATAAAAGGACAATATTTTTTCAGACATTTTATCAATCACGTTGGTCATCTACACATCTGCCGAAGTGGGAAGTTCGTAACAGGCATATTAGAAAATGATGTTCTTCCAGATATCCATTAAAGTAAAACGTTTTTACGACTGTCTGATAAAACAACGATATTTTCTCAGATTTCATATCAAACATTATGTTCTTCCAGACATCTAATTAAAGATGAAGCTCGTCTAGACATCTAGTAAAAGCGCAATGTTCACAAAAGACATTAGAAGACCTTGCTTTTCCTGATATCTAATAAAATACAATGGTCCTCCACACTTCTAAATATATGACTGAAAATTGGCATTCATACACGCATTTAATCAACGGAGAATCCCATCCATGCAACTTCCGATGTGCGATGTTCGCAAGGGACATATTAGAAAGTGATGTTCTTTCAGACACTTATCAAAGCAGAATATTTTTAATAATATTTGATCAATCTATGTAGATATCATGTTCTTTTAGACATCTAATCAAAGATGAAACTCTTCCAAATCTCTAATAAAAACAGGATGCCCAAGTGCCATGTTTGCATAATATAGCTGAAGATAAGGTTCTTCTAGACACCCAATCGAAGGTCATGCATTTCCAAAAAAAAATCTTAATATGTGAAAAAAAAATTTACACTTTTCAGCCATCTAATCAACAGTAATGTCCCACCTTACATCTTTAAAAATGCAATGTTAACATTGAAATATCAATATCAATATTTTCCCAGATATCTGATCAAAGGCAATGCTCTTTCAGACATCTTATTCACTCGAATTCGTTGTTGTTCCTGACATGTAATTAAAGGCACTGCTCTGTCACACTTTTGCTGTACGATGTTCGCAAGAACCATTAAGAGGCGATGTTGTTTTATATATTTAATCAAAAGGAATGCTCTTACAGACATATGTCGATGTGTGATGTATATTTTTCCAGATCTATCAAACATAATGTCCTTATAAATATCTGAGCAAAGGGTCATACTTTGCAAGGTGTCAAATAAAGGGTATATATTTTGCTCTTTCTGACATTTAATCAAACATGTTGCTCTTCCAGACATTTAATGAAAACGCCGTTCTATTCTTCCCATGGATACGGAACAAAGGAGGATGCCTCCGAAACTGATAAATTCGATTAGAGTATAATAAGAGCTAACATCTAATACCAAATTTGAGTGTTTTATAATATGAGAAACTTTGAAAAATCGTTGTTGAAGTCGCTAATAGTACGTAGAAAAATGCAGGAATCTAAGAAGTAAGAGTCCGTTTATACTGCCAAGAAAAAACTTCGGACTATTACTACTTAGATTACTGCTTTTTTTCTATGTAAAAACCGTGACTTTAACAACGATTTTTTAAACTTTCTCTCATTATACTCTAACCGAATTTATCAGTTTCGGATGTTTCATCGCGAGGGGGGAGATCACGTTTCGTGGGCATCTTCCTTTCTATGTATTAATGCTTTGCGTGATACTTTTGTTTCACAGCTGTCCTGTCGTCAAGGGTCGTCCTCTAAATGCATGGAATCATACTCCAATAGAGCGGTTTTGTACTTTCTAGTCACGGGCGATTCTTTTAGAGGATAAGGAAGCTGTAAAACATAAGTATAATGCCAATCAATGATACAAAATCCAGAAATCCCTCCATAGTGCAATGCTTGTCAAAAACATTGGAAGTAGTTATTATTTCAAACATCTAGTTGAAGACCATATTCTTCCTGGGATCTAATCAAATGTGATGTTTGTCCTTGCGTTTTCCGAAGTGGAATCTTAACAAGAAACTATTAGAAAACAGTGTTTTTCAATCATCTATCAAGTGTGATGTTCGTTGCAGACATTAATATTCCTAATCGAAGCGGTGTCCTTTCAGACACCTCTCATAGTTCAATATTAATACAAACATCTAATCAAAGGGCAATATTTTTGAACCCAATGAATGAAGAGATCCTTCTTTCAAACAGTGAAGTAATCGAGATGTTCTTCCAGGCATTTAATAAAATGCAATATTCAATCAAACATTTAAATGGGTCGTTCTACGAAAGTTACAATTTTCCTCGGTCCTTCATGTTTCCCCATTTCTTTTTTACGGTCAGACTGTAAAACAGCATAGTGGTGCTGTGTCTCGCCTTTTGCTTATACATATTTGTTTAGTAAGTAAATTCTTGGATGTATATATTGTTGCAAGCAATAATGCCGATTGTTATTATGATTACATAGGTAGTATTTATGATTGTCATGGGATAACGTTTCCTCAGGAAAATTAGCAAACTGTACAATGATAATCTTACAATATATACTCAGAGTTAATTTACTAATGTAGTGAAGAACGGTGAGTTTATACATAACTGTTTATTTAAAAGCAAGAATTAACGACTCGTATTGATATAATGTATGATCATCGAAAATATAAAAATATAAGCGCCATTTAGCTATAGACAGAATGAAGTTTTAGCTTAGAATTTTGAGCAGCCCAGTGTTCAATGATGCAAGTGTTCTTGTGTCTTTTAACGTATTTGGTATGCTATTAGAAACGATGAGCTGTGATCCAGAAGGAATTTGAAAAATAATCGGTTTGAAGTGAAAGATAATACGGAGAAGCTGGAGTTCTTGATGATCGTCAGAGGTATAAAATGTTAATAAATTTTAAACCTATGTATGGTGGCTGCAATGTCGTAAGTACTTGAAATGTAAGAAACCTAATGAAATATTTATGACGAGCAGCGATTGATAACCATTTTGTCGATTTAAAGTAAGACTTAAGCTACAATCGCATCATAGATTAAAAATTAAGCAAAGAGAACTAAAGCGCAATGTTTTGATAATAAGATAAGAAGTATCAAAGAATACCAGACATTCATAATATATCTGTGGAATGATGAAAGGCTTTACATCCATTAATGTTACACTTGCGGTCAATGACAAACCATGAAAAACCACGAAAACATAGACGATAAAGAGTAAAATGCACTGTAGATGAGATGGAAGAGATTTCGAAATTTCAATAAGTCCGAGGAAATATAGATACCTATCCTTAATAAATTGAATGAAATTGCTAACATCTAATCGAAAAATATTTTCATGAATATCAAATTAAGCGTGTTGCTCTGTAAGACAATTAGAGCTGGACGACGTTCATAAATAGCAACTCAGGAAACAAGGTTCTACTAGATGCCTATGAATATCTGATCAAAGGAGGTATTCTACCTTAATCATGCAGTGGTCTTCGCAACGTATCGGTTTATATTTTTATAAAGAATCGTAAATTATACATGTTTTGACATATTCCCCTTGAAAGACATGGTGAGCTTGAGGGATGGGTAAATAAAGAGTCCACCTAAGTGGGAATTTCTTTTTTAATTGAATATTGCAGATATTCTTCAGTATTTTGTATTAAACCTCGAAATAACCGTTAGGGCTTTTTTAAAAACATCGCCTTTTTGAAGTCTAAAAACCGTAATTGTTGTGATTTTACAAGGCTCTCCTGGACCCGAATTTTATTGAAATGAAATAAATAATACATGAAAAACGTAGGTCTGTTCAAGCGCTACAAGTTTCTTTAATATGAAATTATCGAAAAAAATGTAGAGCAGAGAAATCGTAAAAATAAACTATTTGTCCTTCTTTTGTCGGTTCTAACATAAGAAATTGTTCTATTGTAAAATTTGTCAGTTCATAAACTGCCAGGTACCAAAAAGGCAATGGGAAAAATGTTGTCAATTCTGTCAAAGCTTTTAATAAATCATTAGATCCTGATTAGAGCAAATATAAAGATAATTTTAAATACAGTGATTTCGACCCAGAAATGTCAGTTACTCCTAACGTGCATTGTATTTTTGTAGGGGAAGGCGGGGCGAAGCGGCGAGGATTTTTTCTGTGTATTATATGGTGTATATGTTTTACAGATGGCCATCTGTGACCAATTTAAGAAAAACTTAAAAAACACGGGGCGAAGCGGCGACATCGGGGTGCAATAGCAAATCCTTATTTTTAGAGGTCTCTGAATACTCGTATTATATCAGGATCACATATTTTAACTTTACTGAATGCATTCATCAAAAAGGAATTTTAAATTAAAAAATAATCACGGAATAGAGACATCCGGGAACAAATTTCGCCGCTGCACCCCTCAGTATCATTTGGACTTACAGGTACGATAACTCATTATAAACACGCAAAAAAGGAACAATTCATGTTTTATAAATAAGTCCGAAAATATACTTTTAGAATAAATATACAAATAGTGATTATTAAACTGCCAAAATGAAAATATTGACCAATCTGAAAACAAAATGCAGGAAAATGACATCAAAATTTTGTTTAAAAATTACATTTCTCGCTCCCAAAGGTGGGTAAGAGAACAAAAAATGAAATATCATGTCTCAAAATGTGAAAAATGGTGTATACAAAGAAACCACATATAATATTTTACGATCAGTATGATTATAATGGAAATATTTGAGATTCGTCACTTTGCCCGGTTTGCCGCTTCGCCCCGTCTTCACCTATAAAAGAATTTTGTGGAAAACATCGAATTGGAGTAGGTATATTCAGCGAACAAGTCATTGAATCAGTTCATTTTGAATTTGAAACTGTTTGTGTATGATGTTGCACCAGCAAGTCCGAACCGATAAAAGAACTAAAAATGCCTATTTTTGCGGTTTCTCGAGCCTTTTGTTTTCAATAGTTAGCGATATTGCGTAAATAAGAAAATTGTAAAGCTTGATAAAACCTACCATTTTCGTTTGTTGTTTGTTTTGTTTCGATAAAATTGTAGTCCACGAGAGCTTCGTAAAGTCAACTAGGATGGACTACAAAAAATGATTTTTAAAAAAAGGGCTCTGACGATTATTTTAATTTTTGGAGCAAAATACTCAGGAGTGTTTCCAGTATTGAACTAAAAAAGAAACTTCCATTTAGGTGGACTATTTATTTACCCGTAGTTCAAGCCCAACGTGAAGACCTTTACATAAAGATAACTATATAGTTCCGGTTATGCGCCTGAAACCGACTTTTTTTTCAAACAGCACCAGGATATGAACGAAAAATTGCAGAAAATCCTTTATTCTACACAAATGCGCTATTTTAGATCAGAGTAATTTAATAATGTAAAAATATATCATTTCATTATATCTATCCTTTGTGAAGGAGAGCATATTATCTGATCGATATTCGACCCCTAATACGATGCTTCGTTTTATATGCGAATATTTGATTAGTGAAACTTTAAACTATCCGTTCGCGCATTCGAAAGCTCATTATTTACTAAATTAACAATCAAGGATTTCTCCAGCAATTGCAAATCCGTGTAACATTATTAAATCTGCACCTATTAAATCCACAAATATGGCAACGGAATATCTCGTTCCAGCGTTTTCGTTCGATCGTCCCTAGAGAGGCGAGTGCGGGCGTCGAACGAACCAGCACGCTTTACGGACGACCTAACTGCAGTTGTAATGCCAGAATCGCGAAATGAGAACTTACGGCTTGTTCTATTTGTGCGAAACATGCATGAATATATCCGCGGGCACACCTATATACCCATTCATGGATGTGGACGTAGGGTAACACGATGGAGGGTATGGATATAACGTAGTGGGGAAACAACCAAGGGGGGTTTGGGGTAGGTCGAAAAAGTACGGCATGAAAATGGAGGAACAAGGTGTGCACAAAGAGCCACCGATAAAGAGCGAGAAAGACAAAGGTGAGAAATTGAAGAAGCGAGAGAAACACGGATAGTCAGTTTCATGACAAGGGGTAGGTGCAGGGGGTGAAAGAAAAAGGAGAATGAAACAGAGGCGCGCTCGGGCGGTACACATTTATCGAGAATGCCGGTTCGTTATCGGTTATTGGATTCTTGTCTGGCAAAAGAAAGTAGGACAGGCTTCGATTCGTAATCGACTGTCGGTATCACTCTCCCAATGCTTGTTCCAGCTGCAAATTATGCTACAATATGACAAATAAAATTCCTTGGAGAAAGTACAAAACTTTACGTAAGTAACTTGCCCTTTGGGAGCTTTCCATATATCTTCATGATAATGTGAAAGAAAATTTTATGAAAGTGATTGTTTATATCACTTTACGTCGTGACGTCAGTAAGTATTATTATATGTCACACTCTCCAACAAAATTTTACTTTTTGTATATTTTCCGAACGGGTTTTTCGCACTGAAAACGATGGCACTAGAAAAACTTCCCTATCACTTCAGTTTTTCAAAAAACTCTATTGTTTTTGCATCGGAAAAAAAAGGACGATGCCCACGAGTATAGGTGATTTCTGCCTCCAAAAATAACAAATTCGGTTAGAGTATCATGACAACTAACATCTAATGGCAAATTCGATTGTTCTATGATGTGGGAAAGTTTAAAAAAACGCCTTTAAAGCGGCGGATTATACATAGGAAAATGCAGTAATTTCAGTAGTAACAGGCCGCACTGTGTGTTGTCCGCTGTAGGTGCGGACTGTTACTACTTAAAATCCAGCATTTTTCTATGTATAATCCGCGACTTTGACAACGATTTTTTAAACTTTCCCAGATGATAAAACGTTCAAATTTTCCATTAGGTGTTAGTTCTCATCTTACTCTACCCGAATTTGTCAGTTTCGGAGATTCCATCTCGAGGGCGGAAATCACTTATACTCATGGCCATCCTCCTTTGTTTTTGACAATAGTAAATCCGATCTCTCTAACGGTCTCTATTTTCGGCTGAGATCGGTCGATTTTATCATTAAATGAAGAAATACATAAATAAAATAAAGTAATAATAAATTCCAGTCGATATGTACATTGGAAAAAAACTCATTATTTTTTTAAATGAAACTAATTTTTTACTATTTTATATATACAAATATTTATAGATATCTAACTTGCAAACCCTTTCTGATTAGTGACAGTCTTAAATTCCTCTAAATAATTTTAAAATTTTAATTCAGTTATCTCAAAATCATCGTTTGAATCGTTATATCATGCAGCCCTTCAATTATTTGGGTTTACTTATATAATCTGTAAGCTTCAGTAATATATTTTTACATATATTTTATTAATATTTGAAAGTAACGAAGTACTTGATGATCTGTGTTTTATAAAAGTGGTATAACTCATAACCTCGACATGGATCATTGTTTGAGGGTGAAATTGGGAAAAAGACCGAAATACTTTAAAGAGGAATCTCGCCGACATTTTTCGCTTGATCGAACAGAAGTTGAAATATCTCAATTTATATGAAAAGAACGAAATTGCCTCGTATCGTTTCTAGGTCTGATCAAAAATGAATGTGCGCTTGCAATTTTAATTTGACTTCAGTCTATACTTTTTTTATTATCAAACAACCCAACATGTCACTATGAATGATTGCTCGTAGTAAGTAGATATAAATTACCGTAAAAATAAAAACACATGCTTTATTTCTAGAATCGATTGATGAGGAAAGTGGTAGCATGCATTGTTTATTTCAATATCGTATAAAGAGACTTCGTACTCGATCGAATTAATTACATTTTATCGACGGTGGTAAGTATACTTCGCACGTCAATTTCTTTAGTTTTTTATTTTAACGTTTCTTATACTAATTAATAACACAGGTATACGAAAAAGGAATCATGGATGTTGTTCCGAGGCTCTCGATCATTTCCAACGTAATTTTGTGCATAGAATCCGAATCCGAAGTAAGAATTGGTCTGTTACGCCAGAATTTTGTGATACCCTTGGTTATGTACTTGAAAAACGCGATTTTTTACGTTGCGTACAGGATGAAAACATTTTTTTGCCTTCCTTCGGTACTATTTGATATTTTAATACTACTAGGATTTATTGTGTAGAGAGTTCTTAACTTCGAACTTTTAATTAGTAGAAATGGTGATTTTTAGTCAGACCAGCCACGTCATAAAGATGTACATAAAACTAAAAAATTTAGCAATGATTTATAGCAATATTGAATGAGAAACACTTCCAATATTTAAGTAAACAAAAACCATTCAAGCAACGCAAGTTATTACATAAATTAGGTACAATTATCGTTATTTGTATCCATGCATAAGTAATGTGTTACATGTAGTAAAATATTTTTCCACAGAGTAAAAAACATCGAAATTATGTTAGATTCGGTTTGGTTTCATGAATAGTATCCGTCATTTATATCTGCTAATTTTGTAACTTGAGGACATTTGTTTGGCAAGTTTGCGTCACATCATTTTGAAAAGACTACAAAGTAAGTACTAAGAGCTTGAAATTATCTATAATATCAGTACTCCATGTGCATCAATGACTTTTTCTACTCCATATTTTTTTGCACATTGCAATAGATGAAACAACTTCAATGAAAATAATATCAAAATTTAACAAACGCAAATTTGAAGGACATAGAAGATGGTGAAACGTAAAAAATTAGATTATTTTGATAAATATCTACAGAAACAAAGTCTTGTTTAGAAACTGGCAATATTACAACTAATCAACCCTTTACACTTAGAAAACGTCTGATGTAACTGGATAACCACAGTTTTTTTTCGATTCATTCAGACAAACTGACTTATTGTCTGAACGGTTTTCAGAGAGTATCGGTTAGCAGAAATGTGTGATGGCGTTACGTCATGATTAAAATTAAATATAACAGTTTTGAATGTATTTTGACTTCGAATAAATACTCGAAATACTGAAAATTTATACCACACAAAGTATACTAAATTAAGGATAAATATCAGTGATTCGTGTGGCCAGAAAAATTAATGCATACTAAATAATTGTATTATCAATAACTAATTTAAACTGATAAAGAGGAGGTGGCCGTATTATATGTATATTTCTTTGATGAAATTACCTTCTAGTCATGAATCGATTGCGCATTCGAATTCACGGAAGGAATAACCAGTAACCCAAAGTTATGGGTCTACTGTATCATAAATACTAGTCAGAAATCGTGACCTCTGCCTACTTATACTCGCTCTTCTGGCAAAAGTTCTTGCTGATTTCACAATCCATGTACGTGGAAGAATATTTTAGACCAGAATATGCACTTAACATGATAAGTAATTAAAACTGTTAAACCATATAACAACTATTATTTGTACATTTTTAGTCTTCATCTAATTATCGCACCAATAATAGTAACTGTAAGATTTATAAATTTTGGTTTTATTTAATTCATTGACAAAATAACTCAGATATAAATTTTGTCTAGAACAACCCTGTCTATAGATAGTTTTTAGAAACTTTTTCTGAGATCCCGGTAGGAAAATTTCTATAGACTTTGGCTCGTAAGGCCACTTCCCATGATTTAATCCTACTAAATATATGAACGAATTAATTAGATATATTTTTCCTGATCTTATGTATTACTTTACCCAGTGTAGCATGGTTAGATTAGTTATGTTTTCCTCGAAAGTTCACCTGTAATATGATTAAATGTCATGAGCATTTGCACGTTGCGCCCTTTAGTTAGAAAAATTTCGTTATGATATATTTGTTTAATCATATTTTTATAGCAATATATAACGTACATGAAGAGAAATGGAAAATGCTGAGATTTTACGTTTATCGCTAATTTAGTACAGGAGACACTTGCCCATCTTTTGGAAAATATAAAACTACTCTACTCAATTTTCTAATGATTTTCGGAAACTTCCAAAAATGTTTCTCGTGATTACGTTGAAATTCGATGCTTTTTCAAGACTTATAAGAAAGCCCTCTTGAGCAGGGCTTCGGAATGGATTTAATACCTCTTCGTTGAGCTTAAAACAACAACAGTCATAACTCCTGCGCATTATGCCGAACTCAAATTCGTCCCGTAAATATGTTGAAGCTATTTTTTAAGATTTTCAAACATTATCGTTAGAAATACCAACTTTTATTGAACAATAGAAAAAGAAAAATGCCCACTACTTATGCTAAAGTTGAAAAAAATGATTAATGACAACACAAAGAAATAATATGGTAATTGTTGAAATGAAAAACATTATTTTGTTAATAATTTAGAATATTGTAAAATATACCATACAATAACTATTTTTACAATAATAAGAGCCTATTTTCGTCTAATAAAATTTATTACATCTGTTTTACTACTGCGGAATATTTAAAATGACTAATTGTAAAACTGCTGCAGTTTTGAAGTTATGTAGTCTGCTCAAATGTAAGGATGGGAAAATAGTAAACTGAACAACATTATTGTTTTGTGCTAAACAAATGGTAAAAGTTAACTGTAGAAATATTTAACTAATTTTTTAATCCCTCGCTTTACATTCGTAAAATGGTTCCATTTCCCATTTTTATTTTTTTCCCTCTGTGTACAACAATAAAAAATATATAAGGAAGTAACATATGAACCAAAAATTGATAAATCAAACAAACCCTTTTTTCAAGCTATTTTATTTTGATGATTTTTTTTCATGTAATTGACTTATTATTATTTTTTAAATATACTCAATCATTCAATTTATAACGAAGGCTTCGAGTATGGATCGGAAAACGAACAAATAAAAAGACACCTTACAAGTCGACAGTAAAAATCCCGAAAGTCTTTCATCTTTGCTTTCCATTACAAATCAAATACCTATACGAGGTATTTAGAGTTACTTAAGGCTAGACAATTTTAGGAGTCATTTTAAGGTCAAGTGTATTTCACCTTGCCATCCAACATAAAGGTGATTTCAAGGTCAAATCAATGTAGGGTCAGTTTATTTCAGTTTAAAATAACCTTAAAATGTTGACTAAATCTCAAATAACCTCGCAATGTAACCTTGAAATGACCTTCAAGGCGTGTTGATTTTCTAACATGTCGATTATTTTATGTATCAATTCATGAATGTCAGTTTTTCCATCTGTCGGATTTTTGTTTGTCGTCTTTGCGACAGTTTAATGTTCCATTTATGTCTACGGTGTATGTCCTTCGGATAATTCACACATTTAACTTAGGATATGTGCATAGGACGTCGTTCTGAAGAAACAGTTTATTATGCTGATTACCATCTGTAGGTATTTGTTAATTACTGTCTCTTAAATATATTAAAACATTTCATACATTTATAAGATTCTCCATCTTTGAATAATATTGTGTAGAAATCCGTCGATCGATTCTTACATCCTCGAATTTCCTTTCTACTATTATATTTTTTCCAAGTATTAATTCGTTTTGAGATATTTTTAGTACTCTTCGTGAAATACTTCGTGCTTCAAATTTCTAATAAAAAGTATTGAATTCGTCCCGTATTAAATTTATAATACATCGTTCTTGGGTTGTTCGGTGTAATGTAATATCGTTCTTATTGCAATTTCTAGTATCGAATAAGAGGAACGTTTTATCTATATAGAATTTCAGAGGAAATTCTTTATATTCAATTACACACTAATATACAATATACGGTAGTACTTACATTGGAGGAACACGTAAATCACAATATGCTTAGAATAAGGTAAAAGAAAGAGAGAGAGAGAGAGAGAGAGAGAGAGAGAGAGAGAGAACAGCAGCAAGTAAACGGAATTAATGCACGTACAAATAGTCAATAAGTCTGCAAAGATAAAGGTAATAAATCCTTCGTACAAAAATACGTTAAATGGTAAATAGAGAAAAGTAAAATAAGAACGTTTCTTCGACTAATTTTGTTCTTTGATAAAGATATGCTTTTTTGTTCCTAACAGATGTAATAAATACCGAATATTTCAAAAGGTTAAAAATTAATACGGTACGTACAACTTATAATCCAGTCAAACTAAAAATAGTGATGTAAGGAATTAATCGTCGTGACGGATTCAAAAGGTAAAGTACTTGATTGTTAGCTGTACTGACTATTGTGGATTACTCTTATTTCTTGTTCTGCAATATCTTCTGTGTTTACTCAGTTTAATCTTCTACTTCGAAACGAGTCTGGATTAAAATCAACGTGTGTGTTTTCGATAGCTAAACCCATTTGTATCATAACAACCGCCAACGTCTTGTTATTTTAAAATGTTAGAATTTAGTCTCAAGTATTATTGAGTACCATTTTATATTATTCCTTCAGATCTTCCTTTATACTGTTGTATATTAAATGCTTCACTGTAGTAGATAAATTGATTGATAAAACCCAAGATTAACATATATAATATTACATAATGTTGAATTGTTCAAGATACATACAAAAAATATTTTAAAATGCGAAAAAACTTATTAAGAATTAATACAAGAATATCAGATTGAGATGCTCCAAACGAGTAAAAAATCAGAAACGTTATTTTAGTTAATTTCCCTGAAACATTAAATTACTTCATAAATGTTATTAATAAATCATGGAATTGAAAATGAAGACATTGAAATTGTTACTACGATTGCTTTTGTACATTTTATTAAGACGACAATTCGAAACAATTTCTTCACTACCTGGCTCCAAACAAAAGAAGGTACCTGAATGAATTCTCATTTTGAATACCTAATAATCTATAAAGAAACTAATTCTACATCATCAACTTAAACAAAGGCTTGACAAAAAAAAGTTGATTATGCAATAGTTAAAACTTGAGTTGCAGATGAAATTTAGTATAACACGAAAGATACATAATATTTTTAAACGTAAAAAACAGAATAGTTGGTTTTACTATCAAACTAGTAGGATCTGGCAAAACTACGTTCTTTAATTTTGTTTATTTAAATAGGAGGCTTCGTTACTTACAGAGGTCACCATTTAGACAGTAGAATTAAATAATAACTGTGGCTGTGTCGAAGCCTACTATCTAGTTAGGAATTGCAACTATTTAATTGTTGCCGTGCAAGATTTAAAAAAGCATATTCTTGAATGTTATTTTATCATTTATAAATATTACATATACTTAATTATACTGCAAGTAATTTCGTACTCACAAACATTGGCTATTTAGAATCTGTATATTAAAGTGCATTCATAATAAAATATAAATTACAACATTTTCATGAATGGTAGTAGAAGATGGCGATCCTTTTGGTAGGTATACTTGGCTGCATTCCAAAATGCGCAAACGCCCAGAATAGACATGTAATCAGAATTTGATAACGTTGCTGGCATTTAATGTCTGATTTCAGGCAATCATAATATCATAATAGTGTGGAACACTTGTATCGTATTATTAAGGTTCTGCCTTGAAAGTACCTTAAGCACTTGACTCGATTAAAACAAAGAGAATTTATGTCAAGTCGGTTATTAAACGAAGTATGACGCTATTCAGGAATCCAAACAATGGTTTAGGACAATATTACACAATGTACATTTGAAATAATAGATGCAACGATGACGCAACTTCTGTAATTTTGAGACAATAGACGATTTGAATACGTTGAACTAATTATATTCATAATATTTAAAATCGTCAAATGTAAAGGTCAGTACAATTTATGAACATAGAAGTGTTCTATTAGTAAAATAAAAAATCTAAAAATAACCTGGGATTCATATATGCGTAAAATAAAGGAAAAAAGAATATATTTTCTAGCTACTTAGTTGTGCTAAAATTGAAGCTCGTTATATTATAAAATGGTCTGTATCATTTTTTATTTTTTTCAAGTCGATAATGTCATATAGTTATCGTTACAGATATCTTAAATATAGGAAATAAGAAATATTGAAATCTAACCTATTTAATTATATAAGAATATTATTTTTTAAAAATTATTTAAATATTTGTATATGAAAATGAAATGAATGTGTATAATATAGTTTTAACTTTTCTTAATTGTTGTACCTGGTATTAATATACAAAGTACATAAGGCAAGTAATAAAATAAATAATAAGAGCTGTATAAATAAATCAAATTAAGTTTAATGTCTTTATATTATGATGTATTTTCCTCCTGAATTAAGTATACATTCAAAAAAAACTTTATCATTGTTTAATGCCACACTAACTTTTTTGTATTCTATTTATTATCTTGTTGGAAGGGAATCAATAAAAAGTGTCAATAATATACTTATAATTCAGAGGTGAACAATATTTTTTGATGCAGTAGTCGTAAAATTGTCATTTTACTAAATAAATCGCTGGACATAAAATAAATTTTACGCCCACGAAGGCGTGAATTTGGCATTTTAGGCCCATATCAAAAAACAATGTTTAAATCTCAGGCGTAGAATTTTCACCCTCATGGCACTGCCGTCTCTCAGGTTCTGTCGTCGGGGCGTAAAACTCCATTTTACGCCCTTGATACAAAAATAATTATTATTGTATGCAAACTTCATTATGATAGTTTCTTTTCTATCTAAAAATATTTAATTCGTTGGAGGTTGAGAAAATGTCAAAGATATGATTATGGAAACGTAGTCTTGCAATATAGTCTGCCTCTCATTACAAACACAACGTCATTATAGTCCCTAGGAACAAATTTCAGAGAAAATTCTAGAATACTAGTTTCTTTATTCTATTCCTCTTTAGATGAACTAAGTTTATATTTTATTTATGATTCGATTTGAACCTAAAACCCTTCTTTTATGTATTATTAATGAAACAGCTATCAAACAGGAAAATGATACATTGACAAATGCCAAACCCAGTTTTTAAGAATGAATTTTTAGAAGACCGAATAGTACTCAATTAAATAATTGAACATAACCTTATTTTTTATATGTATCAATAAACAAGCACTTTTTTTCCTGTTATTAATTACGTATAGTTTAAATAAAAAGAAAGATATCTTAATCATAAATCTGTGTATATTTAATGACTGCATACACTGGTGAACACAAAAATGTTACAGAGATAATAACAGCTAATCTTTGTTAATTTTAAATTGTTGAATCCTGGTAACAAATTATTTTCTTAAATGGGTATTTGTTTTTATGCGCAAAATGTTGTCTCACTTAAACTACCTGTTACTACTGTTAATTTACGCCGCGCTGCCGACTAAACTTCTGGCGCGCAGGTGACTGTCTGAAATCGAATGTTACAAGTACAAAGAGGCATTTTTATGTAAGATAAATGTTTCATAATATGTTTTTAAGGTTGCAGATTACACGTCCTCGCCGTTGACCCTGGTTTCGACAGAGATCGAGTAATGTTCAAAAGTCTTTATGGGTAAAATCATGATTTCAATTTTTGAACAGATCATTCATTTCAGCCCTATCAAGTCCACTTCAGAGATTTACTTTCTGTTAGTTTATTCGAAATAAGCGGCACTGAAAACTTCTTATTGTCTAATAATTAAATTTATTTTAACATTCGATATTTTAAATTTCAATGTTCATTGCCGAAAGTATTAATTTTTTTAAGATTTCAAAAGTAAATGCGTTTTGTCCCTATGTGTTGATGATTTTGATAGTTTTCATCCGATAAATCTTAATTTTAACATCGGAATCGTAATCTATAACCTTAAAAACATATTATAAAACATTTATATTGTATAAAGATGCATCTTTTACTTGTAACATTCGATTTCAGACAGTCATCGGCTCGCCAGAATTTTGGTCGGCAGTGCGGCGAAAATTGGCAGTAGTAACAGGTAGTTTAGGCGAGACGACATTTTACGCATAAAAACACATACCCATTTATGAAAATAATTTTTTACCAGGTCATATAACAATTTTCTTTTCGTGAAATAGAAATTATAAGCTTGATTTTAAGCTATCATTAAAACCTTTATCGTGTTTCTACTAAAAGATATTTCCTCAAACAATAGAGAAAATGACGTTTTTTTTGCAACTTTATCCTCATATTACATGGAAACAAGAGCTAATAAAAAATGTTCATTATCGGATTCGGAATCAGCAATCCAAAATTAACAAAGATTAGCTATTTTTATCTCTGTAACATTAAATTGCCTCAAATTTGTTGACCAGTGATATATATTTGATCGATTTTGGCGAATTTGTCCAAGTTACTGCAAGGAAATTAGGAGTTGCATTTATCCAATGGCCTCAGAAATTTTATATTCGGAAACGGCATAGTCTTTCTCTGTTAACTGCAATGAATTTTATTTCTTAACTTGTATTGCGAGGGCCGAAGTCTTCTGTGCAAGAGGTCTGACTGCGACTCCTATATCTACTGAATCTTGAACGTATTTGCGATAGGCTCTATATGAACAGAACGATGATTAGTGAATATTGAAGAAGTCCTTGTTGAATTGGTATACTGAAATGTTCAAGTATGAACATCACATTGTATCACATGATGAACAATACTTCCTGAACAATATTCGCTTTACATCATGCAGCGCAAGCCAATATCGCAGTAGTAACAGGCGAAGATGTCAGACATGACGCATAGAAATGAATCTCTGGTTATTCAAATTATTTTCTAAATTTTATGAATTTTCTTAGTTATTTTGAGTTAAATAATTATATTGCTTTTATCGAAATATTCCGTACGACTTTAGATACACATTTCTTGAAATCTAGTAACAATTGATGAAACTTTACCACTGTAATTTCGTAGAACAATGCCATTCCATGTATTCTAAAACATAAAAGCCTTTATGCGTGAAGGAAAAATGTTCCGCTCTCTTTCCCAGTATATTACTCATATTCTCGCACATAGACACGTCTTTCCGCCGTCCAATGCCATAAATATGGTAATATAACTCAGTGTAACCTCTCACCACATCCGGCAAAGTCCGCAGAAAAACGTTGATTCACTAAAATTCGATAAAAGCGTCCCGCCGTATCATAAAGTTCGTGGTCTGGGTTCGGTTAAAAGATATGAATCTATGCAAGGAATCAAAAAGTGTCTTTCCTTCGGCAAAAGGAAGAACTCTTCGGCATTTTCCGATGGCATAAAACGCCCTCTTATTCGTTCCATTTCGGCCAGATTCGTCCGGCATTACCATATCCATTGTTGGTAAAACCGTCCTAAAGAGGAGGTGGGGGAGAAGTAAAGCAAAACTTCGCCAGGGGGCGCCGGAAGTAACGGCCGAAGTCTACTTTCGAATTCTAGGAATGTGCGACACGCGGTGCGCGAACTTCAACGATCGTCGTTAAATCCGCGACGGTCTCTGTAATTCCGTCGAATTGCATCGCATCCCACTCGTCAGTCTTCAAGTACCCCACTTGACGGTTTACGAGGTGTCGTCCCGTTTACGTACCCGTTACGTGTCCAGGGGACTGGTTGGCCAATGTGGGGGGTCAAAGGGGAACGAACGACCGATGACGATGTTACACGGAGGTACGTCGAAAAGCGACCCTTGTCAAATGCAGTGTTACGTGGACTATGGATGGCCAGGCGAATGTATATATCTATATATGTACAAAACGGCGATGGCGGGATCGGAAAATTAACTCGCGAAGGGAGGCATCATGTCGATACGCGAGGACGGGATGGCGCAAATTCAATTCCGAACTACGCTTCCATATACGTTACATTGACGGAATAATGTTGCGCTAAGCGTTTAGCTCAAAATGAAAATGCTGAACCTTTGACGCACGCGAGCAGCTTACTTTCTTTCTAATTTGTTTTAGTGTTTCATTTTCTGACAGGAAAGATGATGCGGCAAATTCGGGTGCCAAGAAAAATTTATATATAGCAAAATTTAAATGGATTGATGCGGTGGTATGAACAGCAGAATGAGAATGATGGCGAAAATGCATAAGTGATCTTATTGTGAGATGTTCGGGGCACTTGGGAATTCAAATTGTAAACACTAAAATTAAGATCATATCTCAAAGTAGCGCAAGTATAGTTTAAATGTGTTTAACTTGATCAACTTCAATACATTAATTTTTTCATTTCGACCTTCTTAATGAGAAACTAGTATAATATACCACATGAGTATAAAATTAATTTATTATTAATAAATTACATTTTTTTCTTGCAAACGATATGGTTTTCTATTATACTACTAATTATGAACATGCCATTCAATTTTCATTAATTTTTATCAATTAGTTGCTGAAAAATTGTCATTTAAAAAAAATCGCCTTAAAATTCAATTGTTGATAACTTTTGCAAAAATTAATATTTTTTTAAAATATTTGGGGATATTTCTTATAACATATGGATCTTCAGAAATCGTCAATAAAAAATAGGAAATTCGATGGGTCGATGTTTGGTGGCCCACTTTAGAAAGTTTGACTCTAGAGCGGTATACTTGAAAAACGAAAGACTATGCGGACTACATACTATGGTGCGGACCACCTAGACAACGGAAGCGATGGTGCGGTTTATTTATATGACGAAAAACATTGGCGTATCATATCTGAACACCAAAAAGTATTGCACGATATACTTAAATGAGGAAAAATTATAGTACAGGACACCTAGGCTGCGAATACTATGAAACGGTCTATTTACATAACGAAAAGCTATGGTGCGGCATATCGAGACATATCAATTTATTCAAGTTATTCGGAAAATCATGAATGCTTGATGTAACTTTTCTACCATAGTATAGTAATACAAGCACGCATTTCGTAAACATTGACGTGAGATTTTCATTACCGCACGAACTTATTGTGCTTAATTTTCATGACAAAACTACGGTAATTTCTTATGCGATAACTTGACTGCGCCTCAAAAATCCGACAAATCACATAACAGACACTTCAAAATGCAGACATTCAAAAACCGTACATTTCAAAATACAGATAAATTATCTGGGTCGCCATCCTGGAGGTTTCACTCCCGGATAAATTGTCTGTATTTTGAAATGTCTGCGTTTTGAATGTCTGTTTTTTTAATGTGGGGTTTTTGAAGTGCCTGTTTTGTGATTTGTCGGATTTTTCAGGTGCATCCGATAACTTTTGTATGCAATTAATATCGATCAAATTGCTTTGGGAACATATATTCGACGTTTCATAAGTTATCAACAAATGCAAAAAAAAATTGACTTTTCGGTCGATATAGACGATAATCTCCCCTTAATATCAGGAAAAATTCAATTTACTAATCTATTGTATCGAAAGAAGCTAAGGAAGAAA
The DNA here is from genome assembly GCA_030407085.1 of Trichopria drosophilae. Taxonomy (NCBI): domain Eukaryota; kingdom Metazoa; phylum Arthropoda; class Insecta; order Hymenoptera; family Diapriidae; genus Trichopria; species Trichopria drosophilae. The sequence goes on from CM059582.1 coordinate 198,562,666, forward strand.
AACAAATAAAATTTACTCTTTTTATTTCTCATTGCTAGATTCACTCAATTTCAATTAATTTAATAAAAAAATCAATAATATTATTGGTGTGAGCATCGATGGTCACATTAAACAATTTCTCATAATATTCGCATTTAGATATCAATTTAAGATCCACCATTTTCAAAGTTAATACGTTTTGTAAATGTTCAAAAAAAATTTTGTAAAATGGATATTGGGATTTACTTATAAGTTTCTTTCTCAATAAAGTAAGTAAGTAAGTAAGTCAAAAAGTATTCTTTGACCATTTATAATACTTTACTTTTGCTATCGCTAAATGCTTTAACTCTAATAAATATATAAATTTTTCATTTCGTTTTTTCGTTGAGAAATGGTCTCCGGTTTATTTCCCTAACATAAGAAAACATTCCATTCATTTATATCTTATTTTTTAAGATATTTGCCAACTTTCAGCTAAACTAGAGCTTTCTTTACCTTGATCCGTCATATTTTACCCACTTCTTTTTACTTCGAAATTATCTGTCGTAATAATGATCAATGATTTTCAAAGCATACATGTATTATTACTTGCAACAATTCGATTCATAGAAAAGTAGGTGGTACGTTTGGGGTTTTAGCAGTATATAATTTATATATGTCGATACTGACATTTTTGAAAAGTTAGATTTTATGCGGCAATCAAATCATATCATAATCTTTGACTTTTTTATGCACTTGTAGATAAAATACGGAATAATTTCCGTTACTTTTTACATATCAGGTCATTTCAAAGTCAATATTAATCGTTTCACCTGTTTAGAATGAAAATTGGACAGTAATAAAACATGAAAAAAGTTCAAACAACTAAATGATCGGTAAAATGTTTGAAATTTTTTATTTATTTATTGTAATTAAACGGGCCAGAAGCCCTTGGTACAAAATTATACAACGATCGCATTATAAAAGACTTTAATATACATTAATGTGCATAAGTAAAAAAGAAATAATAAAAAAAACAAAATAAATTGATGATAAAAAAATTCCATCATGGTCAATCTTCTTATTCATTGGTAACATATACTGATGGAACTATTTTAATATTATCCAGCATCATTCACATCCATATCGAAATAAAATCCACGATTGACACAAAAATGGCAATATTTCTGAAAAATGCTTTAAAATCGGTATTAATTTTTAACTTATTCTTCCATTGGATTCAGAAAGAGCGAACACAAATCTTATAATTAGTCCACTTACATCAATTTTCTAATGCGCGTCTTTGTACACAATTATAAAATTGAACACAAATTAAAATATTAGTCTTATTGGGCGTTAATATGGTATTACTAGAAACGATCTACGTATTATATTTTTTATATCAAAATGAAAATATATTGAATTTATATATGGGTCATTCCATATTAAAAGCAAATGGCTGAATCCACTCGGAGTTTGACTCGTTTCCAGTGGTACGGAGCTTAAATTTTAGCATTTTGTATCTACATCGAATCTTGAATGGTACTTTTTAAATTTTCAATCCAAAATTACCACTTCCTTTCTTTAAAAGTTTCATACGTAAAAATTGGCCAAATTATACTGTTCTTATATTTTTGAGGTCGCCGAATATACATCTGTAGAAAAAATGAACAAATTCAAAACGGCGAATCCGAAATGGGAGCCCAATTTTTTAAATTGATTTTATTCCAATGAATCTTGATATTCGATCACCTTGATCTGATGCCGGTTTTTCAGAATTAAAATGACGGTGTAATATGGCGGACTAAAATACGAAATGTTATCTTCATGAAAATAAGTGTCGAGGATTTTTCCCGATTTATTACTTTAAACTTATGTATTTAAATAATTAAACTGTATATCGATATAATCAAAACCAAACCATAAATAAATGTTAGCAGTATACTCTGGTTAATAAAAGTTCTTAGCATAATTTATTTGTTAAAAATATCGCGATTGAAAAAAAAAATAACAGATTTACATTTGTTCAAAATCTATCCAAAAATTTAATAGTCCAACGAAAAATAATGTCCATTATCAACGAATTCGCTTGTCTTTATTTTACATTTACGGTAAACCACCTAACGCCCCAACCGAAACGAAATAAATCATCATTATTTTCAGCCTGTTCGCAACATTAGTTATTTTGTTGGTCGTTTTTTACCCGTACAGATACCACAAATTCGCGGTTATCATTTTCAACAAGGGTAGAATGAATGTCAGAATTTAATATATATTGGGCATAATCCGAAGACCGAAAGTTATTTATTAGACTTAAATTAATTTTAGAACTTTAAAATGTTTTCATAAAGAATAAAAAGATAACATCAATAATTAAAAAATTTAATAATGCTTCTCGTATTAATTCTTTAAGTACGCTTTCCGATAAAGAGACCATTTATTCGTTCAATATACTTACGGTATAAGCTTCATATAGTGTAAAATGTTTAGCAGTTCTCTTTGTTAAGGGCATTTCAACCACGAGAGAAGTATCGATTTTCAAATGTTGGTTATAAATATTTTACTATTGCAGATGAGTCGTAAGTGGGTTTTTGGGTTAATAACAAATTTAAATAGCACTTTCTTAAAGCAATATGACATTCCAAATTAAATACGACATTTTTAGACTGCCCGGTCTTGTACCAATTACAAGCGCTCTTAAGAAAATTACTTTTTTATTGTGAATCTCCTTTGATTTCATAATGCATTTCTTGTCAAAATTTTAAGGAAAAGCTCGTTAGAGCATTACAACGATTCTTGAAACTGTACAATACATAAATAACATTTACTTCACGCCATTATGCGATAACCTTCGGCCTCGGCCATCTCCTCTAAGTATCTTAGCATCTGGGCTTGCACAAACCGGAAGTAGAAATGACTGCCTTCTGTTTGCAGTTTCCGCGGCATGTAGGGGACATGCAGGTCGATCTACGGGTTGTTCACTGTAGGGCAGTAGCACAGGCGTGTTTACACCAACGATCCCTATTATACGCCTAAGCGCTGCGATTAGTAACTGGACGTGAAATCTGACCACATCTATATGTATATTTGACTTGATATCGAAATTCTACGTCATGGCACGAGTCCCAACCGCTGGGGTAATTGCCCTTCATGGAGCATCTATTATAGTTACAAATTACGCCGTCTAATTGATGCTATGAGGCAATATACAGATGTACATATGTAGCCTAGCTGATAATCCCCAGGTCTGCATATGCTTCGAGATTACACGTTCCCCGTGATCGTGTGCAAAATCGACTTGTAGCTGATTCGAGACTAGAAGGAGTATTATTGGAGAAATTTCGAAAATTAGCTACAGGTACTTAGATACCGGATACAAGATTCCGTCGAGGCTCTGCAGGGTTCGTCTTAATTTACGATGTCGAAATAACGTTACCTGTTACTACTGAAGGAAGATTGTATGTGCCCGTTTTTGAAAAATACTATATTTTTCTAAAGGGAATTAATTTATTCCGTAATGAGAAATAGTACAACTTCATCTCAGTGTCTCTAGAGAAAAGAGTTTTTCGTAATTTTAGAAAGTTACCTTTTCTACTATTTTTAAGTATTCTCTATCGATTTCCCTAAAACTATGCTAAAAAACTAATATTTACACAAAAATGTTGCATAATAAAATAAACTCATTTGACTCAAACATCCTGACATCCTGCACTTTCGAACAAAATCATATTGGCGTGCAGTAGCATCTTCAAAATATAAATGCGTTTTGACCGTTACACCATTAACAATTATTTTATTTATAATTTTAATATTTGAAGGTCTGTAGAGTCACCTAATTGCAGAAATTGAAAATTAGAAAGATACGTAAGTACAAAACACAACGCAGCTATGGACATTCGATTAAAGGAAACCGAGAAAATTGTTGATGTCAGCAAAAAGATTTAAAGAAAAAATTAAGAATAGCAATGAAATGGGTTCCAAAGTGGATATTTGACATTATAAAACGAAGATCTTTGTACAAGAAAAAAACGTTTTTTTCATTTGTACACAGACTACTATTTTAAGTACTAAGTATGTAATATTCTATTCAATAAAGATTTACCTCGTACGATGGTCGTCGATGGTAGTTTTTACTGAACGTCGATAACGTCCCAACCTTTCGGACATTATAGATATTTTTAGACTTGCATAATGTCTAGACGTTTCTCAGTAAATTCTTTTAGAAATAAACTTTATCGTGTAAAAACATGTCAATGGATATAATATAGTCAATGTTGATTAAATTGATTGTTGTAAGTCAATTTTGTTGACAAGTAGTACTTTATTAGGAAGATTAATCTAACAACAATGCATTCGTTAATGGACGATCTTCAATCAGACGTGGTCGATAGCCACCGATGATTTGCTAGTAAATCGTTGGAATCGAAGATCAGCTTCTCCCTGGAAGTAAACTTGGGTTCGGCTCGTCGATCTACTCGAATTTACCTGAAGAAACTGGATCGACCGTTCGCATAAGAACTTCATTATCGTTTAAATTAAAACGTAATTGGAATTTCCAGGGCTTCGTAACATAGTACAAAAAAAAAAGGTTCTTTAAAATACCTTTCTTGGATTGCTTCAACTTCTTTAATAAAAGGCGAGTTCAGCGTATCGGGAAATCTGAGTTTTGCTGGTTATCTGGGCTCTTTTTTTCAAGCCGACGAATATAACAAGGTTGGTTTTTGTCGTTTTTGTAAAAAGTAATGCCGAGGATGTACTAGATCGCAAAACCGTCGAAAACGAGGCGAAAAATAAAGGAAAATAAAAAGTCAACGATAATTTCTTACTCGCTGAAATGAGTCTGACTAATGAGAAAACTAACGTAATATCGAGAAATAACATTCATCGATTAGATATTTCATAAAAATGTTGCGAATTGCAGTTTGGCTTAGCAATTTTATTATTAGAAACGAGAATTTCTTAGCAAACTTGGAAGTAAATTTAAATAATTGTCCATGAAAATGACTACATTACTATATTATCAGAATTGCAAATATTCTAAAAATATACTTTTTTTCTGAAAAAAAATCATAATTTTCACAGCTTAGTCGCACCATTTCTGGTTTAGTGCAATTGAATTTTACTAGACAAAATTTGGATGTATCATCATTTGTTAAATTAATTTATTAAATCTTAGTAATTATCTTTGTATTTTGACAGAAAAATTTATATCAATTATAATAACTATGGTATTCGTCCACCTGTTATTATAAATTGTTGTTACAACTAATAATTCCAACTTTATTATACAATTTTAATAAAAAAATTTGAAACAATAGATCGAAACGTTATTAATACACTATGAGATACGATATGACATTACTGACTTAACTAAATACCGACATTAAACAAGCCATGACTTTGATTTTAATAACATTAGTATCTTGGCAAAAATGATATATTTTAGAAAAAGTGTAGAATTACAAAATTTGAATATAAGTTTTCGGTTTGTCGATGATTTTAACAATACATATTTAAAAAAACACTTATGATCTGCATTTTTTAAATTTCAGGTGATCTTCATTAAAAAAAAACATTAAAACTTTAACTTTTTATAGTATATAAAGGCTTTTTCACTTTTGAATAATAAAAATTGTGTTTTGACTTGTTGAAAAGTTGTCCACCGATTATTTTTTTAATAATATTCTTTCTATTTATTTAGAAGTGAATTTTAATTGCTTCTCAAATTAATAAAATCTGGTAAACGTCCAAAGGATGCAGAATTGAAGGGCTCTAATTGGAGGTAAAGTCACTTGTTATTGAGAACTAAAATGTTAAAAAATGGAAGAAATCGGAGAGTAGGTTCCAGATTATTGATTGGTATTTTGCGTTTTTCACCATATATAGTCTTGTTTTAGGATGAATGTACTGTATCGCATAATCATAAAACTAATGGATTTGTTATTTAGAGACTTTTGCTTTTATTACGTATTCTGTAAATGAAACTAATTTAGTCCAAATTAGTCTAATCTTTGTTAATTTTGGGTCACGGAATCCGAATCTGATAGTGAACATTTTTTATTAGCTGTTGCTTCCATGTAATATGGGGATAAAATTGCAAAAAAAGTTATTTTGTCCATTGTTAGAGGAAGTATATCTCTCATTAGAATCACGATAAAGGCTTCAATGATAGCTTAAAATGAAGCTTATAAGTTCTATTTCACGTAAAGAAAATTGTTGTACGACCTGGTAAAAATTAATTTTCTTAAATGGGCATTTGTATTTATGCACAAAATGTTGTCTCACCTAAACTACCTGTTACTACTGCTAATTTTCGCCTAGTTGCCGACCGAAATTCTGGTGAGCGGGTCACTGTCTGAAATCAGATGTTACAAGTGCAAAGATGCATTTTTATGTAATATGACTGTTTTATAATATGTTTTAAAGGTTGCAGATTACGATTCCGATGTTAAAATTAAGATTTATCAGACCACAGCTATCAAAATCATCAATACGTATGGTCAAAACGCATTTATTTTTGAAATCTTAAAAAAATGATGACTTTCGGCAATGAACATTGAATTTTAATTTTTAAAATGCAATTAAAATGACGTCAGTATGTTAAAATATATTTAATTAATAGACAGTGGGAAGTTTTCAGTACCGCTCGATAGGTCTGAAATAAATGATATGTTCAAAAATTGAAATCGTGATTATGTCCATAAAGACTCTTAAACATTACTCGATCTCTGACGAAACCAGGGTCAACGGCGAGGACGTGTAATCTGCAACGTTTAGAACGTATTATGAAACATTTATATTACATAAAATTGCAACTTTGCACTTGTAACATTCGATTTCAGTCACCCGCTCGCCAGAAATTTGGTCCGCAGAGCGGCGAAAATTATCAGTAGTAACAGGTAGTTGGGTGAGACAACGTGTTGTGCATAAAAACAAATGCCCATTTAAGAAAATTATTTTTTACCAGGGTCGTATAACAATTTTCTTTTCGTTAAATAGAAGTTATAAGCTTCATTTTAAGCTGTAATTGAAGCTTTTATCGTCTTTCTATTGAAAGATATATTTCCTCGAACAATGGAGAAAATGACGTTTTTTGCAACCTTATACCCATATTACATGGAAACAAAAGCTAATAAAAAATGTTCACTATCGGATTCGGCTTCGGGGATTCAAAATTAACAAAGATTAGCTATTTTTATCTCTATAACATTGTTATGTTGACCAGTGTTATTTGTATAATAAAATCAAGCAAAAAATGTAATTTGTTGTTATTATCATATTACTAATTTGTGAAGCGAATATAGTGATACTCTTGATCGCTTTTGAACAGATTATTTCAAAATTAGTATTCATCATCAAACGAATCATATCATATAGTCTGGAAATATGAGAAAATTTGAAAATCGCACCTCGTACCGATCGTTACTCAAACCACTATCGCTTCCTCGCTGAGAGTTTGGACATGGGCACCGTCATCTATAGCAACTGAGTCACGAGCGACGAAGGTTCGATACCTGATAGTATTGTTTCGGAATTCCCATTATAAACGGCCCCATTCGACGTGGCGTGCCAATACGTCGACTGGGGGCGTGTGGGGTCGACGGTAGTCCTAAGGCGAGGACTACCCTTATCGCGTCGAAGCGTTCGAGACTAAGAGCCCCGAAACGGTCTTGGGTTAGACAAGCTTAAAATCGTGTTTCGCTCCGAGCGCGAATACTTCGTCCCTAACCCCGACCCCTTACCTAAGTTTCGGTAATTATTATTATTATTATTCCACGAACTGTTCGTGGATTAATCGACTCGAAACTTTACGTGCCTCGCGCAAGGAGAATTGGAGTTTCGTCGATTTTCATCCTAACTATGAACTGCGAAGAGTCCTTCCGCTTTCCTAGACTTCCATTTTGTGAAGACGTGTGGACTATACGCAGATGATTCTTACTTGTCAAATTTGTAGTGAAAATTTTACATTGAAGGTGTGTTTAGTAGCTTAACATATAATAACTCCTGAACTGCTGCTCATGGCGAAGTTTTTGTATGGTAAATATAAATTAGGCTAACGAATTTGATTATTGGTGCAAGAGATAATGCCCACGAGTTTAGATGACAGAGAAAATTATTTTGATTTATCGGTTTAACGATGGTTTTATCATCTGGGAAAGTTAAAAATATCGTTGTCAAAGTTGCTGATTATACATAGAAAAATGCTGGAAATCTAAGTAGTAACAGCCCACACCTACTGCGAACAACACACAGTGCGGCCTATTATTACTGAAATTACTGCATTTTCCTATGTATAATCCGCCGCTTTAAAGGCGTTTTTTGAAACTTTTCCCAGGTGATTAAACAATCGAATTTTCCATTAGATGTTAGTTCTAATCATACTCTACCCGAATTTGTCGATTTCGGAGGTTTCCATCTAGAGGGCGAAAATCACCTATACTCGTGGGCATGCTCCTGTAATATTAGATCATTTTCAGACGGTCTAAGATATACTAAATAAGATGCTGTTGTCCATTTTCAAAATCATTGTTTTAAATAGAAGATTTGGAATATGTAACACTGCAGTTATTTACGATTTTAAAGGGTTAATTAGGGAAGACGAAACCATCAAGTAAGATTGTTGTTATAGGAATTAAAGTTTTTTAAAACCACGTTGTTCTTTACTTGCCATAATAATTATTAACAAATAATAGATTGTTTTTAGTTTTCCCTTTTTGTATTTGATTATTTCGTTACAAGTGCGTAAAATGAACTTTTCTGCCCACCAACTATCAGCATGCTCGACATGTGGAGAAGTCGTTTACATTATGTATGTCAACAAATCAAAATTTCAGTTCGATAGAAGAGTGGGAAACTCCTATACTATCAATACCATTTTTTTAGTAGTAAAATGCGATTTTACTCCCGCAAATGCGGGCACAAAATAGGATTTTCCAACCTCCTATGACGAAAAATGGAGTTTTACGTCAGCACACCCACAGGGAAAATAAATATATGCGACATATATGCAAAATAAATGCACATGTATTTTCAGCGAAAAATGCAATATGTGACTGTTTTGGTAATGAGTTTTTAACAGATTTACTCGGCAAAAAATATAAGCATTTTGTCATTATTCGATTGACGATTTCATTTCCATCTAATTGTCAATGCACAATTATCGAAGATAGATTACTTTTTTGACAATATGTTATTGTTTTTTTCTTAAGAGATCTCTACAATAGAAGAATTTATCTTTACAGTAATCCTGGTTATCTGTATTACCAGAAGATCATTTATTGATTCAGTAACGATAACAATATTTTTTTTAGGTGCACTGATAAAAATCTATCTAAAACTCGTACTAATATTGAAAAATTTGAAGAAAAGTATTGTGAGGAACTACTTTAATTTGAATTGATAATTAATTAACAGTTGAATTTACTTAACAATTTGTTCATTTGAAGATTATTGAAGATCAATAAATACGATACTAGGGATTAAGCTCAAAGGGGCGTATACATCTTTGATAAAATGGAGCGCTAATAACACCACTGAAAATAATTCCTGAACGAATGTTACCAACAAAATTCTTAGTAAATTTGTCATCTTTTGTAGTTACGACCGTAACTAGAATTTATATGAACTAAAAACATAGCTCTATTAAATATAGTTTAAAAATCAGCTAAAATATATTTTCATTCTTTCTTGTTTACTGGGTAGTTAAAGTCTAGTCATTTTTTGAAATTTAGTTAATGAACTTATAAAATTGAATTCTTGGAACTATGTTTTTAGTTTTTTTTAATGATTTAACTCCTTTATGTTCGTAACTGCAACAGATATAAATTTGTTGTCAAGTCAAAAAGTAGTCAAGTTTACAACAAATTCTTTGCAGCTAAACCTAGTAGTAATAGCATCAAGAGTTGTGATTGAGTCAAGAATTAAAACAGGGAGCATTTTATTAAAACATTTCTATAATTAATACAATCCTTACTAATAAACGACTTGCGTTTTCAAGAGAAAGTTTTTGAATTAACTTTCGTTAGCATAAATTTTTGCCATTTTACTTTATCTTCGTATTTATTAATAATTTGAGGTAATAGACTACATGTTTTGAAGCTGAACTCAATATCAATGTGAAAATAGCTGATAATTATTGGGGAATCGTGAGATTCTAATTTTCATTATATGACTATCGATGGATCAATACATTGTTACTGTAGTCCGTTTTTAAATTTGCATTTTGGTAAACGTGAAAAGTTCATCTCTACTGAATGTAGTAAATTTGCCATGAGTATAGGTGATTTCCGCTCACGAGATGAAACCTCCGCAACTGACAAACTCGTCTGGAATATGATAAGACCTAAGAAGTAATGGAAGATTAGATTTGTGACGTAAGAAATTAAAAAAATCGTTGTTAAAGTCGTGGTTTATACATAGAAAAATGCTTCAAATTTAAGCGCACCTAGCCGCACGGAACTTAACAAATGAATTTTTAAAGTTGGCAATTTTTACATGTGAACCCTATTCAATGTGTCCACGTAAGGGTCGTTTTAATAAACTGACGAAAAACTACTTTGCAAATCTTTACGAAAAACTGCTACAACGTAGACAATAGCGCTAGAAACACTGTAAAACAAATTTATGAGGTCTAGCCATACCGTTTCTTAGATATTCAATGATAAACTTTGCAATTTTAATTTTTAAATGTCAAATTGACAACATAAAACGTAACACTAAGGCACAAGTCAAGTAGTCAAATTAGAACTTTATTATTGCCTTAACATTATTACAGCAACGTTTAGTTCTGCCTTTTTCATAAATAGTGCAATAAAGTGCATTTATTTTATCCGCTTTACTTTGTTAGAGGGTAGTGAATAACCTTAATATCATAAGATAACAACATTATCAGGACTAATGACAAATTCCACTATATTACAAAATAGAAAATTTTAAAAATCGTGGCAGAAGTCAAATTAAAAGGAGTAAGACTGTACACAGTAACAGGCAGTTATATAAGTAGTTATATCCTGTACTCAAAGAATAAACACGATGAAAACTGTTACTACTTAAATTGCTGCGGTTTTAATATATCTATGATGTGCGACTTTCAACAATTTTCTAAACTTTTCCACGTAATAATGCAATCGCATTTGCTATTAGGTGTCAATTTTCATCATGCTCTAATGAAATTGATTATCCTTTGTTATTGGTTGAAATTCATGCTTGGTGTATTACCTGAATTGTGAATCGCATTTTATTTTTTAAATAAAAATCTCAAATGAATTATGTTAATTATTCATTTAGTAGAATCCTTTTTGCGTTTGGTTCATTAGTACTCCAACGGACGTCCTTGTGATTGAGTTCAATGTTCGAACCATAGAACAACGAGCAAAATTTGTCTTTGCGTGCGTATGTAACCGATCCAAAATCAAATGTCAAAGCCTTTTTCTTCACTTATATTCTTAAAAAGGAGGATGTCCATAAGTATAGATGACTTCTGTCCCCGGAGATGTACATCTCCGAAACTACCTAATTTGGACCAAGTATGATGAGATGTAACACCGCATATCAAATTGGATTGTTTTATCTCGCGGGACAGTTTAAAAAATCGTTGTTGAAATCGCGGATTTTACATAAGAAAATGCAGTAAGTAGAAACAGCGAATCCGTTACAAAAAAATGATGATAAGGACTATTACTACTTAGATTGCTGCATTTTCCTATGTAAAATCCGCGATTTCAACACTAATTTTTTAAACTTTCCCATCTGATCAAATAATCAAATTTGGTTCGAGGTGATACATCTTATCATGCGCAGTTTCGGATGTTACACCCTGGGGGACAAAACCACCTATATCCATGGGCATCATTCTTTGACTACTGCTCAATTCCCACCTACTAATTTTCTTGTAATTTCTTATTCTATGTGGATTCTTAGCGGATAAAAAGATTGCCACTTGACAAAAAATGTGTTAAAAAATGTAATTTATCGACGGTAATCATAAAGTAAATTGGTACGACAGAATACATAACCTTAAAGTGAACTGTAATCTATTAAATCTTATCGTGTAAGATCAAAAACTCAATTCTAAGTAATCGCCAGAGTTTATCTAAACTTATATCAGTGATTTGCAAATAACTCTACACATTTATCAATATAAGAAGTTTGCTCGTTAAAAATTGAATCAAACTTGATTATTATGTTACACATTTCTGTTAATTTTCATTATTAAATGGGGTGTATATGAGGAAACTGTAGTAGTTAACGTATAATTAATGTTACAATGAAAAAAGAACAAATGATATGAGATTTACAAATTGCCACAGACCTGAAAAGTTGTGACATGTTCCTGAATGAGTAAATAAATAAATAAACAGAAAAGGTGCGTTTTAATATTCGTGCTTCAAAATAATACTAACAAGAAACAGTTAAAGTCATAAGGAAATAAGATTATCATGCTTTTGTCAGCGATTGTCGGTACGAAAATGTTCAAAATTTTAACATGAAACACTGTACATGGGTAGAATATAATTATACTGAACACGTTTTTGCTTGTTAGTCATCTAACATCAGTTGCCCTTTAAGGTAGACAAAAGGTACTTCTAATATTTAATGTTGGCAGTGCATTAAACTGAACATTTTGAAAAGCAGTCAGAGACCTGACAATTTTAACTCATTTTTCTTAATTTAAAGCGTCATAATTTGAACCGCAGATTCAACGGATTAGCATAACTTGTACGAAAAGGAAAACAGAAATTTCTACATCCAATAATGAAGTTAATTTAATATTTAAAATAACTGGATCAAATAAAGATACTAATGTTAAGGTCCAGTTTCCAGATGATAGCTATACCCTATTAAATACATAAATTAGATCTCTTTCTTTTCAATCAGATTTTATTTAACAAAAATGATTATGTATGTTCAAGAAAACGAACTCATCGACCATAATATAATTATCGTGATAATAATGTATCATTCTATAGATATTTTCAAAACCAATATTCTAGTTCGCACATCTTTAGCTTGTTGTATATCGGAATTCCAATGACACGACGTCATTTACACCCATTGGTTATAGCCAAGCCAATTTAGTGATATATTCATCGCGACGGATATTAAAGCAACAGCGAATGCTCGCATAAAGAATATACTCCAGCTTTACTGTCTATGTAACATGAAAGCCGATATAAACAGCGTGATACAGTAATTGGATATTGTTTCTGAGATAAAAGATTACTATTTCAAATAAATGAAAATTACTGAATCATTTATCAAATTATATTACTAATTAATTTTCATAAATGTAGAAAGGAGTTCGATACAATTTGATCTAATAAATGGTTAAAATCTAGAAACCATTTGCAAATAAATAAGATTTTAAAATTGGTTTAAAATTTATTTTCGTTTTATCATTGCCACGGAATTACGGGGTTCCACCATTATAAAAATTGGTTCGAAAAGTATTTCTTTTCATATATTTCATATTAAAATGAAATAAATAATTTACATTACTGTCATATTTTGTGAAATTTAATTTGTTATGGTTGCACATAAATATTTGTTTTTTTTTGTAATATTTTCATTATATTATAAATCTTCCAATAGCTGATTCTGAAATATTAAGAAGTATGTTCTTTAACAAAGTCTTTATTTAGCAATAAGAATGGAATTCTAATAACCTCCAGCATTATTGGCGTCTTCTGAAAATAACAAAGACCTCCTATTGTCCTCGAATAATTGGAAGTTTTGAAACCTAATATGCAGTTGATGACATACATTATTCGATTCGCCGCATTTATTTTCGGAAAGATTGAAAATAAGTCTTATGGAAAGGGTAATAACTTCAGTGCCTCACTAAGTATCCAATAAAGCATTAACACAGCAGACTTAAAAAACAACACGAATCAACAAATCACGAAATCGCCTATATTGGTCCAATGATTACGGTGGCTACGAGTAAATGTTAATTTATATATTTTTTATATGTATAAATATTAGTTGATTTACTGAAAAGTGGCATAATTAACAAAAAAGAATCATTTTTTGCAATTTTACTTTTTTTTTTAGTACTCTACAAGACTTGTTTCTTTGATTATATTAAGTTTAAAGAGTATAACCGTACAATTTCAGCTACATTTATAGAAAACTAAAAAAGTTACTGACATGGTGTCACTATTATATCTTTTCCATGCTGCGTAGTAATAAGTACTCTGTCCGTATATGAGAATAGACATATCTTTAGAATCGAACAAATTATTTTGCACAGTTGAAAGTCTATATTTTATAAATAAATACCATATAGCTAACAAAATACTCTTCCTTAATCATTGCCCAAATAGCATAAGCTCGTCCCAGAAATTTCTCAGAAGCTCCCGAAGACCAAAATCGGACATTTGGTCGTCCTCAAGAGCTCTCCAGGACATACCCGGACGAATAGTGCTGTTCAGGTGCTTATTTATTCATCTCAAAATAGACTAGTCCGTGATATACAGCAAGTGACATACTGTCAAGGGTGTGACGATATTATTCTGGAATAATTCCATGAATCACTTCAAAAAATATTTTTTCATATGAGAATTAATAATCCACACAATATTGATCAATTTCAAGCGATTCAGCTAGACAAGCGTCAGGAAATAAATCTCTAAATATGAATTCAGATAATTCCACAAATATATACTTCGCGAAGTTTATATTTCAGACGATGCAAGGTTTGTTTCGAAATCATGATGCCTGGCAATAAATGGTGCGATACCATACATTTTTAAATGCAGTATTTATTATCTACTAATAAATAAAAAAACCCTAGCTCTAACAGAAAACAACACTTCTTCCAATAACGTGAATAAAACGAGCTTTCAAATATATTTATTAACATTAATCAAACTTACTCTACAAATTGTCGTATTTATAACTTAAAAAATGGATAATGTCTGGAATAATGACATCTGTAGACATGAAATATAGAAATTACTAAAATTCAATTTCAGTTTTCTATCTTTTTATCAATGTTTATAAGTAAGAAGTATGAGAACTTTTTAAACAAAGTTATTTCCGACTAGGTAGTTTTAATTTGAGTTTTTCCATCATGGGCATTGTCCCTTGATTTCCCATGATTATGCTGCAGAACAAATAAGAAATTTTCTTCCCTAATAAGAACCTTGCTGATATAACATTGAAGTCTGATTTTCAAGCCAATAAGTATGTTAAAATGAAATATTGAATATATTACACTGATGGAAAATTGTTTCTGCTATAAATATTTCTTATTCATTCAATCAAAGGTACTGTATTATAGATGGAACAAAAGTAAAATGTGATTCTCAATCATTGGAAAACAAACATCCTTCATGTAGCTGAATAATCCGTCACATGTGCGAGATAAACCGTACTCGTGCTGTCACCGGAAAATAGAATTCATCGAAAGTTTATAGAAGATTTTTCGGAAAGTGGTTCTTTTCTCGCTTGAACAACTGCTTGAAGTTTCCTCGCAAACAAGCGCTTTTTCATCCATTGTTATTCAACCCCGAACTCGTATTCTCAATTTATTAAAGCCGGTGTAGGCATTCATAAAATATCGACTATCCTTCCGACAAAGGTCCTGATATTCGCACAAGGTACTCTCAATCTTTTATCTCTTCCGATAAATGGAACTTGCAGCGCCTCATTGTGCCACATTGCCAAAGATGTGGCAATAACTTATTACATTTTGTGTGGAAATTTAAATCACACCGGAATATAAGCAGTATATATGTATATATTAACTTTGATATCATGTTTATATGTTACTTTCTATATCTAATACGAGTTGTTTTCTTATCGTTAATACAAAATGTTATGAAAAGTGTTTTTATATCTCGTACTAACTGAATTTGACATTCTTACAGATTGATCTGCAAGACGAGTAACCGGAAACGAAATTTTTAGAGAAGTTGGTAAGTGTTAACATTTGTATACTATTTTATTAGTGGGGTAGATGCAACTAGTAACGTCATCCGATTTTATTTCAAATCAAACAATGAAAATTAGTTCGAAATACAATATTATAATGCTTTGTATGTATTAGCTCTAAGATAAATTAGTATTAAAAATGTGTATTACTTACACTGTCAGACATTTTCTGACTATATTTAATAGTTTTTACGAAGCTCTGGTCACAGAAGGAAATAAATGAACGCATGGATATTAATGAAATTTCAGTTCCAGATTCTTAAATATTAAATATAAATCTTTATTCTAAAAAATTCATTAATATTGTCATGCAATATGATAATGGAATATGGAAAGATATCCCTGAAATGTCTTAAATATAGCTTTATCATCGAATTCCTTCTTTAAATTGTAAGCTACAGTCATGTTCATGACCCATCCATAACATCAATGTTTATATATTATGTCCTAACTAAATAATACTTATTATAATGTGAGGTTTGTATAATTCATAATAAAAGTGAAAGGATTTAAAAGAACGGATGATAAAATCCATAAACCATAACATATTGGATTCTATTTTTAAACTAATTATTCTCATAAAGAACAAACAACTTGATATAAAGTTATATTATAGAGATTTCTATTCAAATCAGCTTAAAATATTTCCTTTTTCATATTTATTCTCTGACATATAACACTATTTTTTTTAAGAATCGACGATTGCTAAAAAAATTCGAATGAATAAGGTCGCAAAATTCAAATTCGATATTTTCAGATTGACTCTCCTTATGTTCCACATTTTTGGGAGGATGAAACAAACCTAAAAATCACCATTGCCCAGTATATTTCATTAATCTGTATTTTACTCTAATTTCATGATTAAGTACACTATTTGGCTTTATCAATTTTAACAAAATTGAAATCCCTAAATATATACTCAAGATACTTAAAATACATTTGAAATTTGACATTAAAAGATAACGAAATTTAAGATTATACCTAACAGTGTATGCATATGGTGCAAATTAAATGTAGTGCTACTTATTGGTTAACGCAAAAGTGACCAGTTAAAATTTATTTACGTAACAATAATTATCTGTTGAAATATATTTAACTTTCTTTGAATAAAGGAAATAATTGATTATTTTAAATAATTTATTAGTGTAAGTGCGTTTATTTACCTATGTCATGCTTTAATAATAATGATTATATAATGTATCTTTCCTGGAAATGCATGTTTGTTTCTGAGTACTTCCATTTTCCCATAATGCGTCTTTAACCGAGAACGGAAAATGGTCTTTGTACCTTTTACCTATTTTCGTAAAAAGAATTTATTCAAAGTAACTTTTCTGACATCAATATGACAAAACTTTTGATGTACAACATGAAAATGAATAAATGATACGTAAGAGAGCGTTTGAAAGTCTAAAAGGGAAGAGGCATAAAACATCTCTTACAAATAAAATTATGCATTCATATTTTACAGATTATAGTTACAATTAAAACTTCCATTCACGATATTCCGCAGTAATAAGTTTTAATGAAAGCCAAACGCAGATACGATCTTTGAAACGTATCTTTTCAACGTGAACGTGGAACATTTATCAGTGTATGAAGTCTCGTATAAATTATACGCGCGTAATAAAGCTGACTACTGGCGTCCCTGTTCCGGATAATAAAAACGGAAACGTAACAGCGTAGATAGGGCAATAGTATTTGGGTATGACTTTAACGATCGATACGATGTTGATTGTTCATCGACTGTACAAAATTTATAATATTATCAAGTAATACTCTTGGTTTTAATAATTGAAAATTAAGCAAATGTTTGTATTACCCAGAGTAAAAATAATTAACTAAATTTGATCAAATTTAGACGACAGCGAATGAATCGAAAATTGATAAGAATAACTGATGATTTTTTTTTTATTTTGGTCGTAACGTTCCATTTTTTCATGTACCTTTATTTGTCAATGTCTTCTTCGCGTCTGTTGGAATTCTAACCCAGGTCGTAAAATCGTTTTGTGGACTTTTATGACAGTCGATTATGATTTTGAACTTACCTAAATTTGCATTTCAAATTATGAAACGTTTTATACTCGATTAGTTCCACATTTTGGTCCATTTTGAAATGAACCATGACCAATTAGATGCTCCCATCAGAAACAACTTGAGTGGAATTCCATTGTATTTCGACAACAAAATGATCCATTCGGGTCAACAGCTGATACAATTTGATTCCATAGAATATAAGTACCATTTAAGTACCATCGTAATTGCATTTATATTAAAACGGATTATCTTAAAGAAACCTCCTTTTTGTACAGGGTTGATCCAATTCTCATCACCTGCCGACAAAACCGGTAAAAGAAATGCATAGTGATTTCCGAAAATGGGAATATTTGTTGCTTTATTCCCAGTATTTCTGCCTTATATCTAATATTTTCTTCAGATTCTCAATACTCCCAACAAAAATAATCGAAATATGGCGAAAAACGCATATTTTCACACATTTAACCTCACTTTCTTAGGAAATGGGACGTAAGAGGAAATTTCTGATGGTGCTATTATTTTCAGCACGAAAAATTCATTGGGAAATGATATCAAAGGCAAAAAAAATGTGAAATTTTGTCGGTCAGTGTTATAGAACCACATAGATAATCATGAAACACTTATATAGCTTTAAAGCCTCATATTTTCTAGGTAAGCATCTGGAAAGTAGCTATCGTTACTGTCCTCTCCTCAAGTTTTTTAGTCATAGTTTCTTCCTCAGTTATAATTTTTTAGATTAGAAGTCCTAATGCATTGTTCTGTTATCAATGCGAAAAAGAAAATGATATTATAACACTAGTATCATGAAATGCAACGAAATGTGACTTAGAACTATTATAATTAGTACAAATATAATGCTTTTGAGTGTTGTTATCAGACGGTAATAATAAACAGCAAATATTATAGATTTATATTTGGCAATTTTTAAAAATTTGACGAATTCCATGATTGTAGACCTATTAGGATTCTATCAATATATTTACTTAAATAGAATTTACACATACGATTAATGATACTATTTAAAAAACGCGAAGGATCTTTGATTTCAGTATTAAATTTATTTAAAAAATGAATTTCCTTCGGTGAATTTGTTACTATCTAATAACTTGCGTTCGTGTTTATAAAATGTGCTATGTATTTAGAGACCTTGTTTCGATGGCTTGTACGAACAACCGGACTAAATTAATGGATTAAACTAAACTAAACCTTTGAACTTTAATTTATTTATATTAACACAATTTTTTTCAGTACAGTAATTGAAATTACTTTAGAATATAAAAAGAACTATCAAAATTTCCAAATGATAATCAACATGAATTTTGAAATATATAACTAATTTAAACACTTTTACCGTAAAGTACTATTCACATTGCATCGAACTTTTTTATTGCTCTATTATATAGCACGATAACGAGCGAGCAGGCTTATAGTCCGTAAAACAGACGGAAAGACTTGCGACTGCTTGGAATCGAACTGACACGTGAGCAGAAGAAAGTCGATATCCAACGAGCCAATAATTCACAGAGTATTCTTTATTCAAATTCGGCGTTCCCTTTTTAAAGTATTCGTGACATCCTCCATCTTGCTTTGACCCATGAGTTTGGGTTACTTTGGAACTTTGGCGTGATTCCCTTTGTCTCGATAGAGAAATAGACGAATTAAGCGAATTCGAACCGAAAGGACCAGAAAAAGAAATGAATTGAAAAAGGTCAAGCAGGCAAAGAGTGGATGTGGAATGAAAAACTCCAAAGAATTTAAAACTTGCTCGTTGTGGCAGAACATTTTAATCAAGAGACGTGACGTTCTTGCAGCTTTAAGAGAGATGGCTAATTATACATCATTCTGTTTTATAAATAAATACTCTGTTTCTTATTCTATTTCACGAATTCTATGAATTTCTATATAAAAATCTGTACAATTAGCTAGTTAAAATATATTTCATTCAATGGCAATTTCGGAGTCAAGGGGGTCTGACTAAAACGTCCCATATCTACTGTGAATTGTCCGAGAACTTATTACAGCACGTAGAACAATAAATATATATATATGGGGCATTCTTTGTGAAAAAAGCCACCCCACCTGTCTAAAAATCAGAAACACCTACTTAGGTCTATTTGGGCTCAAATTGTAGCTTAGAGTGTGTAGTTTCAAAAAATCACCGGTACTTTCCGAAAAACAAAATGGCATGTTGCAATATGGCGCCCGGAATGCGTGAAGCACGAACCGACATTATGTATTTCGGTAAAAATTCATTCACAAGAACAAAGAAAACATTTTTTTTATGCATATCGTACATTATTGTGTGCACTTTGCATACGTATATTACACATTCAGAAATTCAATATGTCCGATTCAATATGGCGGACGGAATTTAAAATTTATCATTTTAATTAGAAAAATACTCGGTCTTATAGTAAATTAAATTAGAAAAAGAAAACCTCTACTGCAATTTCTCGAAATTATGCATGTTTCTCGTGACAATAATTTATGAACAGATACAATTTCACTGTTACCGCATCTTTTCTAATTAAAATGATAAATTTTAAATTCCGTCCGCCATATTGAATCGGACATATTGAATTTCTGAATGTGTAATATACGTATGCAAAGTGCACACAATAATGTACGATATGCATAAAAAAAATGTTTTCTTTGTTCTTGTGAATGAATTTTTACCGAAATACATAATGTCGGTTCGTGCTTCACGCATTCCGGGCGCCATATTGCAACATGCCATTTTGTTTTTCGGAAAGTACCGTTGATTTTTTGAAACTACACACTCTAAGCTACAATTTGAGCCCAAATAGACCTAAGTAGGTGTTTCTGATTTTTAGACAGGTGGGGTGGCTTTTTTCACAAAGAATGCCCCATATATATATATATATATATATATATATATATATATATATATATATATATATATATATATGCCATGTACGTGGTTTAAATAAAATTGTTAATAACATACACAAACCTTTACCATTGTATTTTTTCTAAAGAAACATAATAAAACATTAAAAGAAGAGGAAGGGTTAAGAGACATGATAAGGGGAGTCACAATATGTATAGAAGCTCGAATTGAGTGTGGAGAAAGTTAAAGTGATGGTTTTTAAAAATAAGGGAGGAAGGGAGAAGGAATGATTTTGGTGGTGGGAAAGGGAAGGAATATAAATATTTAGGGTATGTATTAACTAGGCATGGGGGGAGGGGGGGAAGAACATGTGAGAGAAAGGTGATAAAATCTCGGGTGGCAATGGGATGGGTATGGTGTTATGGAGAGAGGAAATTTAAGGGGATGTAAGGTGGAGGTTAAAAGTATAGTAAAAAGGATTTTATTATATGGAGTGGAGATGTGGGGATGCAACGAATGGAAGGAGGTGGAAGCACTGCAAGAAAAATATCTTAAGTGGATTTTAGGGCTAGAAAGAGTCACACAGGGGTATATAGTGAGAGAAGCGTTAAAAAGTAATAAATTGAGGGTGGAAATGGGATGGAGGGCAGCAAGGTTTGAGAAAAAACTGGATAAAGGAGGGGGAGGGGAGTTGGGTATGAAATGCATGTTGGAGAAAAGCATGGATGAACGAGTGAGTGATAGGAGTGAATGGACAAGAGAGAGTGTTGAGAGGGGGAATTATTTGTGGTGAGGAGGTATGAGTGAAGAAGCTTTGAATGAATGGGGAGAGAATAAATGAGAGCGTTTGAGGGAAAGAGATATAGAAGTGGGTGAAGAAGAGAGAAGGGAGAAAAGGAGAGCGCTAAGTCATGTGAGTTATGGAAGCTTGAGTGGGGTAGCAATGTATATACGAATTTGTAATAGAAATGAGGGGAAAAGATTGATGAAAATATCGAGGTTGAGATGTGGGAATGAGGAGAGGGGGAATAGGTACTAGATGAAGGAGGAGAAGAGAAAGTGTAGATTGTGCGAGAGGGAGAGAGAGAATGTTGAGCATTTAAGAAGCAACTGCGAGTATGTGAGGGAGAAAGGAGAGAGAGGTGTGGATATATTAAATGAGGATGGGAGTGAAATCAGATTGATGGAGATGATAGAGTTAGTCAAAAGAGAGAGAGACTGAGTGTGTGTGTGTAAATGATTTTAGCCTCTGTGTTTTATTGTTTTAGTGTTAGTAATTGATCTATTTTGTGTTTCATGTGTTTTGTAATCGCGGTAAATGTAATATGGAATGAAGTTTTGTATAAAGAAAGTTCTATGTAAGAACATTATTGTGAAGATATAATAAATATCTAAAAAAACTTTAAATTTATCTCCATATAAATTCAAGAATAGAATAAATTGACTTTTAAATAAGGCCGGTTCTGCCTTGCTCTATAAAAAATCTACTGTAGTTAAATTGTATTTTAGTTCTTATAATTTCATGATGTGTAACGTCGAAAATGATTTCACCAACTTCGCTGCTTTCTTGTCTTGTAAAAAAGGTAAAACAACAGTTCAGTAATACTACAAAAACAATGATAATGTTCGAAATTAATTGTTGATTTGTTGAAATGAGTATTAAATTTAGTATTAACATAAAACAGCAAACAATAATTTATATTAACAACAATTTGTAAAAGCTAAATAATGTAAACTTACATTTTTAAAAGATACTGCTATTGTTTAAAATACCATTTTTAACCACTTTTAAATGGCTAGAATTCTCGAGTATTATTCTCCGTGTTTAACTTAGATTAATTTCCAATCCCACTCAATTGAATTATTTTATTTTAATAACATAAAACGATATTTTTAAAGTATTTTAAAAAATTGTAATTTATACTTCTTAGATTTATAACAATAAAAGACCGATGAATTTTGTAAAGAAAATTTAGCGAATGAAGTCAAGTGGGCACATCGCATTTCGCGTTTTTAAAAACTGGGTTATTTCGCCGACTCTTCAGGTCGTAAGCGTGTCACCCGATGATACCTTCAGAGCCGGGGATTACGAATGTCCTTAACAGAATAAGCCCACGAATGAAATATTTAAAGAATCTCCACGGAGCTTGCATTTCCGGTACCTTTTGCACCAATCCCCTCTGACTGTCTCTCCTTCCTTCTATCTATCTCACTCTTACTCACTATTACTCTTATTCTTGAAATTTCAGCCTCAGGTTCTTGGTTTTCTCCAGCAAATCCTGACGGCTTCAATATCGTCTAGCATCCTCCGCCCATGAAAATACGACCCGAAAACTTTGACCGGGATGGGAAACATTTATCTAAGTTGAGCAGATTTTATGAAGGAAGGAACGAATTAAATTAGTGAAAGTAATAAAAAGAACATACGCGAATAAATATTTTCTTTTAAAAATAAACTTTCAAGAATTTCGACTTCTTTTAATATAAAAGCGAAAATATATTTAAAAAATGTTTTTTTACTGAAATAAAATTCTTGATTTCATGTTCAGTGTATTGTATATTTACTAAATACTCCAAGAAACGTAAACGAATTAAATATATTAATAATTGAATCCGCTGAATATTTGAAATAATAAATAGAATAGATTGATCACTAAATGAAGTGATTGTTGAAACTCCAATACCAAATCGAAATGCATTCTATGGAGCAAAACAAATAAAGTGATAAATGTGAATACGACGGATAATGTATCGATTAACTAAACACTTTAATAATAAACGTGTATGAACGATTGCGTGAAATTAACTCAGCGAGTAGAACAAAGCAAAGGAAACGATGAATTAAATTGACTGAATGTATGGGCGAAATTAATGCAAATATCGATCGTATCAAAAAAATGAATAGCACGACTGAATCCAATCTCTTTCGTTAACTAGGTACAAAAAAAAAGCGTTATTCATTTTACGCCCGTCACAATTATGAATCAGATCGTAATGGATTTGAAACGCTACAAACCATTCCAGTTAGAATTGCAAATCCCACATACGAATGTTATATTATTTACTTTGACGTGCCTGTTTCCCATTAGTATTTAAATCACCGCAACCACGTGGTAGCCATTTACGTTCTTTCCGTTACCTCAATTCATCCGCAATCACCTCGTGGATTAGTTTCTCTCTCGGAATAGTATTATGCTTCATTTGTAAATGAAACAGGAATTAAATAACCGTAAATAGTCTAAGAACCTCGCATTTGGCTTTACTTTGTTAAAGCCGCATTAATTTTCATTTGCATTCAGCGCATTTCATGATCTGCAAATATTTGGGAAAATCTCAGAAACCTCTAAATTTTGAGGTTAAAAATAAATTTTGGCATAAAAGTGCGAAAGTCTTTATTATTATTCACGTTCTTGAAATTTACGTATGTTAGGTAGGTCATTGTGTACAAAATAGCGCAATGTGTTTCATTTTTTAAGCAATGTCTTTCTGTTGAACTATGTCGGCTTTCTTATAGTATTTCGACTACTAAATTCGATAATAAATCTGCATCTATACATTGAATATTTAAAATGGTGAATACAAGATGGAGGACAAAATTAAAAAATTTCACGAAAATCATTATGAAGGGGTTTTTGAGGTCGTTGAATGTGAATCTGTCGTCAGTTTTTAAAAATTCAATGGTGTATCTAATATGGCTTCTGCATGTCGCGTTCTCTCATTAGGAATCTTTAATTAAAATGCGATCATTACATTTCAATGAAATGTGTTACTTGTATTTATGAATTTAAACTGTACATCCATTGATAAAATAACACATTCTTTTCATCAGTAGATAACAAGATATTAGTTCATTTGCAAAACATATTCGTTGACATTCGATTCGACGTTACCTCTCTTCTATAGGTATATGTTTTTAATTAATAAAATAATTCAGAGCTGCTTTGACCTACAAAAAAAAATAAAATTATACCTTGACATTTCGAACATTGTTCCATCTTTAGCAGACCAAAAGGTAATGAGCGAATTATGGATGTTTATCGATCTTTAGTATACTGTATATTCAGGTGGTGGGGAGTCAAATTTTGAATGTGACTAATTAACCGATCGTAGCATGTGTGTAGGTGTCAAGTATCTTCTATTTTATTATTTAATGCATATTTTCATAATTTAATGTGTATCATCTCAGAAAAACATCTATTGTAAAAATTGTTTTCCATGTCCAATATTTTTTCATCATGCCAGTTAATTATGTGAATGTATTAATTTTTGTTCTTGGTTTTTACATTTTCGAACGAATTGTTATCCTCAGAATAGAGCACCATATTGGATCTGACATTTAGATTTTTTTTAAAACTAACGTCAGATTCTTAATCATCGACCCGGAAGCCATTAAGCAACAAGTTTCAAACGGATTTTGTTGTTGAAAAATTTTCCCACATATTAGATCCGTCGATTTGAATTTGTCGAATTTAGCATCAGATTCCTAATTTTCGGATATTGTATTGTAATCGTTTTCATTAATTTATTATATGCATAGTCACCAAAGACAATGGAATATTTCATTTTAAAAATTTGGAAAAACTGAAAAAAATGTTCAGAACTTGTTTATAAATAAATCGTTAAAATTTTCAAAAATAAAGAGGCAGACGTAATTTAAGACTTTTTCCACAAAATACTCAATATTTCCTGAGAAATCGTACGGTTGCATTGTAAAAAAATCGAGTGGGAATTTCTACTCATTTTGAAAATTTATAATAGGGTATGATTTCATACCCATTTCTGGTATGGAAAAGAGTTAACGACGTGGACATGAAGAGTTTTAACTCGAGTTATGTTTTCATTTATTATAAGTTATATTTGGTCTTGTTTATCTTGTATGTTTCTTTATGTATATTTTATTTATTTTATAATATTGTTTTTCTTAAATTGATGTAAAATCATTGTAATTGAACTCTTTTATTCTTTTGATAGAATTGTAAATTAGGTATGGTACTGTAGAAAGCAATTCCTGTCCGGCAAAATTATTACTTTTTCACATCTTTATGAGCGACACTCTAAATCCCGCATATTGAATTTCCTAAATGTGTCATCGAATTAGTAATCAGCGAGCCCGAAACCCCCCAAGTAACAAATTTTGTTCAAATTGAGGCATTTCGAAAATGTTTGTTCTCCATATTCCATCCGCTATTCTGAATTCGATAAATCTAGCATCGGATTTGTATTTGACGACCCCAAAAACGTTGTCATAACAAGTTTCGAGTAATTAGCTTTAAAAACATCATCAATAATAAATTTTTCCTAAAAACGTGATTTTTTTATATCTGTTTATTTATATAGCCTTAGCAATAAACAATTATCTCTTCTTTATATTTATTATATTTTCTTCTAACATAAAAGTGACAGTTAATAAACAAAATTCAATGAAATCCATGTAGTAACATGGTATAAAGTACCTCAAAAGGTTAAGGAGAGTCACATCCTTTATTTTGAACCCTATCTATTTAAAGTATCAGGAAGGAAGAAGTTATATTCTCTTTCCTGCATCATTTTTGGCCTAAAAACATGCAGGGTGGTCAAAAATGTTCATTTTGAATAATTTAGAATATTTCTTTCTTTGCCAGTTAGGTATTTTTCCAAATCCATGCGAGAGGTTGTTTAAAATTACAAAATATGCACAGCAAAAAATAGCCTAGAAAAATATTGAGAATTCTAAGAAAAAATACATTTTTATACTCAAATTTTATAGTTTTTATACTAAGACGAGTTTGAAACGCCTGAAAAGCGTTTTTATTTACAAACACTAAATTTAACACGTCCCGAGTAAAAAAACTTGATCAGAGTTAGATCAATATTAGATCAAATCCGGTCACATCCAAAAATGATTCAAATGTGGTCCTAGTTTTGTGTACCTATACTATTAAACTTCTACATTGGTTTAAAAATGCTTTTTAAACATACTTAAGTAAATAAAAACTCCGTACGTGTGAATACCTACAAATTTAATATTAAAAGAAGGTTCTTGTCTAGTTGCTTCCTTAGGGACCATATTATTTTAAATTGTAATTTTTATTACATAATAATATTAAAATAAACAAGATTCTTTTTTATTAAATTAGTATAAATGATTAAATATGTAATACAGTAATTACTAACAAATTTATATTTGGTTATCGTCTATGGTACTGAACTACATCAGGGTCGTTAAACTCAATACATATGGGACAAATTGAATGCGCTTCCACAAAATCGTATTTATTTCAAATATCAAATGGCTCCGTGTAAATCAAACACGATACCGTTACATTGTTGAAGCCATGTTACATTATAGTTAATAGTTTCAATAAATTCGTACAAATTCATTTTACATGCCTCGTATTGGTTCAGAAATTAAAAAGGAAACCATACAGATCATAGAATATGTAGATCCAATTTTCAAAATTAACTCAAGGGCTAATATTTTCATTATCAATAATTTCAAGGTTTGAAGGAGAGCATACAACATTTGATTAATATAGAAAGTATATGCAAATAAAATAATCCAGCTGAAATTTAAAAAAATAATACACTTCGTGATTTTGAATCGAATACGGTCATTTCTTCAGCTATCCGTAGTACATAACTACTATATTTTATGTAATTAATTTTCATTATTAAAAATATATGCGTAAATGATATGTTTAAAACCGTAATCATACAGCAAAGTTTTTTTAAACCGTTACTAAAAATGTTCATACGTTTAGTAAATTTCAGAAACGTTTGTCATTTTCAAATATTATCCATGTAATCATAGAAATTCCAAAATTAGAAATGATGTAATGCATTTTTTGGTATCACATTGATTTCGTTCTTCTTACATTTAACACTAATGAAAAATATACAAATTTTGTGCATATTACAGCTAGTTAGTAAATGTCTCCAATTAAGACTTAAGGTTGACTAATCTGTCAAATTAGAGAGAGTTTTACTGAATTTCAAGTACCAGTTTTGGAATTTTAAGTCATGTCAAAGTATAACTTTATTGCATTTGAGATATTTCAGTTACAGTTCGGATATCGTTTCTTAAATTGCATATATACGTAATCGCCATTTTCTGTAACGTCCATTTGGAAAATTGCGATACTTTTGTAACCGAAAATGTCATCATTTCTTAACTTTATGACAGTGTATATGGAAAACTTGAGCAAAATACAAATATGCACAGATTTACAATTAAGTTTGAATTTCAGCGTCTTGTGGACTCGATTTTTTATTTTATTGCAAAATTATAAATTGATTTTTAAACATACCGCTGCGTTATGTCCAGCTGTTAGAAAATTAATAAACGATTTTTTTTTCAATTAATTTTAACCTGTACCATTTTGACGACTCAAAACTTCACGATGATTAAAAAATCCGGTTAACAATTACACTGATCGACAAAACTAAAGCAATTTAATATTTCGGGGATGAAAATAACTAAAATTTTTCAATTTTGGGTCACTGAATCCGAATCCGATAATAAAAAATTTGATTAGCTCTTGTTTCCAAGATATACAGGGTCAACGTTCGAAAAAACGTCGTTTTCTATGTTTGAGGAGACATGCCTTTTGACGGAGATGAGGTAAGGACTTCAGTAATGGCTTAAAATAATGCTTGTAACTTTGACTTTATGAGGGAAAAATGTAACACAATAAAAAAAAACTTTGCCTTGAATGGTCATTTTTTTGTATGCATGAAATGCGGGTCTGACCTTGTACGTCTATAACTACTGCAACTATTGTGCATTAATTTAAAATATTGAATATTATGACTTTTCAGGCGCATGATACAGTTATATTTACAATGTTTAATGTTTCGACTACCAGATTTTTCAAAGTCGAATGAAAAACTCTAACTTTTTTCAATAACCTCCAAAAGATTTGAATAATTTTGACAAAATCGAAAAAGGAGGACTGTGATTCAATATATGTAGCAACTTTAGCGGTAATGCCGAGGATTGGGGTAAAACCTTGATAAATTACGTCGAAAACCCGAGAGCACTCTTCTGTTGATGTTTTATTCAACAGACTTACGTTTTTATTCCAACGAAATATGAAAAAAAAATCAAGAAAGGCTTTTATTTCGAAACTCGGCTGATTTCATTCACCTGTAGAACACTGATTGCATGAATTATTGAGTCCCAGATTGCACGGATATACGAGAACGACCTTTTTTTAAATAAGTTAAGCCGAGAAAATCTAGGCGAAGAATACGGTGACAAGGAAAGTTTTACGTAAAACGTAGTTCTTGTAAAATTCCGGTAAGAATAATAAATGTAACGTGTTATAGGCTTAGTACTAACAGTCATGAATTTCATTCTTTTCCTTCTCATCTTGTAACGCAATGAATTTTTGTAATATTTCTAAAACGTATTTTAAAGTTGCTGAGATGTAAAAAGTAAATAATTGTATTAGAAAATTCTGGAAAGTTACGAAATTTTGTTGGAAGAAAAGAACCATTAATTTACATTTGAAAAATTGCAGTAAGTCTAATTTTCAAAGTAACGTTCGCTCGTTTCTCTTCATCGCGTCTTTTATGACCACTTCGTTACTTTCATCTGTTTACTGAGCGTCTTATTTTGCCCCATTTACCTCACTTTTCATCGTTTTCTTGTTTACTTTTTTCTCAGTTTATCTCATAATTTTTCAGGTACTTTACTTTTGAAATCATAACACATAATATATTGTTTTATCGATTACTGGCATTCGGTTAATACGGATTTATAAGTATAACTAAACCAATTAAAATAAATTCGGCGTGGCAAATAATATAGTATTTCAACCTATAATACAGTTTTTAATTTAAACCTCGAATTTTATATCACTTGCACGCCGACTAAGCTACAAAAGCGCAGAAGTCCAATTTGCTTAATTCAATCATATACAATTCAAAATGCTTATAATTTATGCAAGACCTTATGACGATTTTGAATCCTCGGGGAAGGCTGGGTGAATCTTACATCAAAACACTAATAAGTGTTTCATCTTTAATAAGACTATTTCGTTACCGGTACTTCAGAAGTTCCTTAGATACTCGTGAACTTGTTTGACATTCTAACATGACTCGTTTCTTCAATCCCAAATGTATAAAATTTAAAAAATGTTTAAAGCTTTTTAAACCAATTGTTTAATTCAATTGTTTAACGAAAATATATTAAAATATGTAAATACTATTCATGAATAAACTACATTACAAAAGCTTATTTTATTTGAAAACATACGTGTTCTGTTTTAGATGATACTAATATAATAACACAATTAAAGATTAATGATAAACATGAACGGTAAATCATACTGTATATCTTTCTACAATCTTCAATGAAGTCAGTGAATATTAAACGGCTAAAATGAAAGCCCGAGGAACACCAAACACAGCATGAATCCTGGTGTAACTTACTTATACCTTACTGCATAATGTAAGATTTTGTAAACTTTGAGATAAGTCTGGCAAGATTAGTACTAAAAAGGGTTCAATTATAATTGAAGCTTTACATACATATTGCTTCTTTAATATTCCATACAATATCATATATTTCTTATGTTTTAAATAAATTTTTGAAGAAACCGTAGAATGAATACTTAAGAAATTATTAACCCAAGTTCTGAATGGACATTTTTTCATTACAGTTTTCAACGTTTGTATTTTGTGTAAAAAAAGGGTTTAAAAAATGTCCGCGCAGGCATATCTGACATAAATTTAACTGAACATGCACAATCTTCTGTTAGATTTTAACAAATTTCAACCTGTAAAAAGTATAAGATCGCGGAAAATCGTCCAAAAGTTCAGGAATCTTACATTTAAAAATAACAGACTTTCAGTAGTTGGGTAACTACTTGATGTTCTCAAATCCAATGAAGAATTGGTTAAAACAGTAAAGAAAACAGTTTCTGCAAAAAATAAATTACTTACTAAACCACTAATTAGTGAAAAAATTAATCAATTGGTGAAACTATTTCCTTAGTTGCTCAAAGCAAGGTATCAAACAAATTCACCAGAACAGTTCAAATTTAGAATAACCAGTGATATTTTTTAGAAATCGTTGTTGTGTAAGTGCATTTGTTGATTCGCGGTGTCAAATGCATTATTTATTTTCGTACCTCGTGAATTTGGAATATCGGCACATGCCTACCTGTGTAATAGATCAGTGAATGTGCGTGATGTTAACCAGGCGATGAAGTTACCTGTCTGCGAGTCTATTGATCTCTATTCCCCACTGACAACACAGACGTCGCCGGATGCAGCGATAGGAAATTGCGAGCGGGATTAACGGACGTTTACAGAAAATCGAAAATCCTTACATAGCAATCGAGTGTCTTTATTAGCTTAAAGTTCATTTGTTGTTTTCAAAAATGATGTTAACACATTTCCATGAATATTGAAGCTACCAAAAATTTGAGCTTTTTTAAACATCAGTCATACAGCAGTATGAAAAAAAAATATGGTATCGTTGTCATATGATTTTAAGTAAGTTATAGTTGAACTATAGATGCATTCATGCAGAATAAAGCATATTAGCATGATATAAAGTAGACTAACAAATGCTGGAATTTATGTAAAATAAAACCAAATCCATTTCTAGATAGTCTAAGATGTACTGAATATGATGGCGTTTTCCATTTTCATGATCGCTGTGTCAACAAAAATATATAAATCCACAAAGATGGTAGTTTTCACAATTTTTGCAAAATCTTAGTCATGAAGTATGACACTGTTCAATCAATTTATGCATACAAATGTTATAAAACGGCTTGAAATGTGTTACTCGGGGACGATTATTACGAGTCTGAGGTCAGATTTTGGAAATTCAAAATGGCGAATCCAATATGGCGGACACTTTTTTGAAAAGTCTAACCATTCTGCTTGAAACTTGTTATTCGGGGATTTTCGAGGTCGCTGATTACAAATCTGATGATATATTTTGAAAATTCAAAATGACGGTTACAATATGGCGGAGAAATTTTCCAAAAATGGAATCATTTTGGTTGAAAAATTTTCAAAATCCTACTTCATATTCCCGAAAATCCCCGAGTAACAAGTATCAAATAAAATGGTTTGAATTTAGAAAATTTGTCCGCCATTTTGAATTATCAAAATCTCACTTCAGATTCGTAATTAGCGACATCGAAAACTCCCGAGTAACAAATTTTAAGTGAGATAGTTGGAATTTGGAAAATTTGTCCGCCGTATTGAATCCGCCATTTTGATTTTCAAAATCTAACTTCAGATTCGCAATCAACGTTCCAAAATACCCCTATACACCAAGTTAAAGTAAAATCTAACAAATTTTTGTTTGGCATTTCGGGCATTTTTTGTGAAATCTAGTGGCGGTCAAGGGGTTAAATAAAAGCCAAGTCGACAGAATTCTTTATAAAATAATTAACATTTGCCATTAAAACATTCACTGACAATTGGTACACACATGCTTTTTTTAAACAGTCAAGAATTAACGAAACTGAAATACCAATCAGTGGTATCAGTGAATTTTACTGAAAAAATAAATGTTTCAAATATCCCACTCGATCAACATTTAAAACAAAGTTTTAGGTTTTTAGAATTTATTTCAAAATAGTCATAAGAAATTTTACTTCAAAATAGTCACCAAGATAAATTTTATAATTGATTATACTCATCAATTTCAAACAGTTATTATTATTTTAAGTACCTGTCATTAGTTTAATCTTAAACTTTGATTTGTTAAATAATCTATAGTGCAAAACTAACGGGAAAATTGTCATTCAGATCATTTCTTCACGCTTTGAGTAATAAATTGATTATACTATATCTGAATTACGTCGTGAAATGTACAAATAGCTGATGTATCAACCCAATAAAAAAAAACTCACAGAAACCCAAAGTTAATTCCGTAATTAACTGTATAATTATAACCTGGAAGTTGTAAAACATAAAAAAATTGAAATATTCATTCTAATGGAGCTATTTTCATATATGAACTATTTCGTGCCTGTAAGTTTTGCAAAATGCAGTAACTTCTGTGGAGTGAGTTGACGCAGTAATGAAATTTCGTGATTTAAAACTTGTAATCCGATTTATGTTGGGTTTAATAACAGCTCTAACGAAAGTTAAATTGCGAACATTCAACTTCCTGTCAATAAATAATCAGGTGAAAATTAATGCTTTGCTACAGGGAGATTATTACAGCTAAACCGAAATTATTATAATGATAAAAAAAGGACATAGAATACATTATTCAGTTTATAATTGATCTGATGAGCTTATTAAAGATAATAAACCTTGCCCTTAATATAAATAACTTAAAAACATTTATATATATATATATAAGTGATTTCCTATCATACAGAAAAAGGAAATTTAGTAAAAATATATTTTACTCCATCTGGTTTTTAATTCTAGGAAAGCAAGATATACATTTTATATTTTTTTTAAGAATAAATGGTAAATCTTTGGAATGTTTTGGCCAACTAAAAAAAAATGTCCAGTATATTTTTTATGTAATTTGTGCTGCTGAGTCCGAATTTTACAAAAAAAAATGTCGCTCGACAAATGTAGCAGAATAAAATCGTCGCATTGACATTAGCGGCGCTAATCTTTGAGTGAGTCCTGGCACATAATGACGGTAAATTTTTGTACAATTTCAGGACGTTTTTTATTAATACAATGCAATTGATATGAGAAATGTATTAACAATAAACCATTACTTTTTAATTACAGAAATTTTAAATTTTCTAGAACGTAGTTTTCAACTGAAATGAAATAGTTAATGTTATAAGCGGATTTTATTTCTCTATTGTTGACTTTTTGTAACAAGTGGTTTGAACGCAAAAGTTACGAATGGGATTCGTTGTTAATTCGCATTGCTGAAAATTATTCTGCCGGAAAATAATTTATTTGCAGCGTCGACACGTGGATGTAAAATATTCCTGCGTTGCAATTACAAGCGAAATACGCATTCTCTACGACGTGTATCATGCGATCGAGTAAGCTCAATTAATGAATTTCCATATTGAAGGTAATTTCAGTTAACGTGATGCATATTTTCAACTAACGTATTTGTATTCAAGTTAAATTTTCTTCCTAACCACTGATCGTTTTAAAATGTGGAATAAAAAATGTTTTAGGTCGACCTTATTAATGTGTAATCGTATTGTGTAGAATGGTTTAGTGTTTAAGGCCTCTGAATTTTGCATCAGTTTATATTAAAATTATAGTAGTATTACGAAAGCTAAATGCACACAGTGGAAAATCGAACAATTCCGCAGAGCCGCGGGTAATTCCTTTTGGGCATATTACATATCAACAAAATGTTTAAATTCTTTCGATGCATTTTAGTAATTGATTATCTTTAGTAATTAAAAATAAACGTTGACGCATTTTATTCAGAAATAACAAATTTGTGAAAGTAGTTCATAGTTTCTCGTAAGATTTTATGAACACTAGTTTATCAAATTTGTTGAATATAGTCAGAGTTTTAGTACCAACTAGCCAATATAATAAATTTTAATATCAAATACCACATCGTATCATCCCCATCGTATATCCCACGCTTAAAGAAGCCATTGAAATGGCAGCCACGTCATCAGAATTAATTCGCATGGTGGCCTTATTTAACTCTTGACGTAAAATTAAGCTAATTTGAATTAGTTATAACGACGATGTCTTTAGAAATTCAGATAGATAACTGTCAAAACTAACTCGGAGTTACTCAAATTGACTCTGTCCATAAAGTATTATAAGAAAAAATCTCTCCAAGTCATATTAGTGGATCTGATTCTTAAAATAAGATTGGAAGTTACTAAACTAAAGTGCTGCAATTAAGTTTTGTTAAACTTTCCTTGAGCAAGTCAAACTCTGGAGATAGTCCCAGACCAGTGTCGGAACGAAGTCCGGTATTACTATTCGTAAGATAATATTGTACAGGTCAAAGGGACTCTCAGGAAGGTGTGCGACAATACCCAAACGAAGTTACTCGGAAGTTTGGTAGTACATCAAATAAGAGATATGTTAGTTTAGGAGAAATATTCCAGGTTGCAACTTTTCATGTATTTGCATGCTGTCATCTCTATTATAAGTCTTAACAATATGGAATGGTTAGACCTAATCTATAAAAATAATGTAAAATATTAACTCGAACTGGTTAAGGAAATGTGGAAAAATAATTGACAAAAGTATTTCAATTACGGGGATTCTAAGCAAGTCGTTGCGTTCATATTTTGATCAATTTCCAGTGTAGTTCTTCGTCATTGCTAAGACGATTTGTCCATAATTTTGAAAAAGATCGCATAAAATATATAGTGCAAAAGTAACATAAAAAAACAAACAAATTTAAAAGTACTTAAAACTTGTAATCCAAGATCGTGACTTAAATAAATTTTAGTTCCCGAAATTTATTAACTCAATGTTTCACAGTAGAATCTCTAGGAACTAGAATTTAATTAAATTAAAGTGATTGATAATTAACACATGTTAGCAGAATTTACTTCAAACTTACAGGGTTCAATTAATTTCAAGTTTGGAAATTCAATTATATCTGACCAACTGTTAATAGAATTTAATCGAAGGTAAATCGATATTGACTAGACTAATTCATATTATTTCTTCTGCATTATGTAATAGCTAAAGAGATGAATTGCAATTTATTTATAAATGAATTATTTTATTGTTATTATTCACTTCTTTACTGTTGGATTATTGTCTGACAACGTAAGCAATTAATTCGTCAACATATGCACACATAATTTACTTTTGTTTTCAAAACACTTTCTGCCATTCCGTTTTCAAATAACCCCGGATTTTCCTTCTAGTAGGAAGTGACGTGACGTTTCCACTCTTGCGCGAATAATCCTCATAAAATATTTAATACCGGGCAACGTGAACAAAACATTCTCTTTTGTAATGTCCGACATAATTTTCACAGTGGGAATTTCGAGAAAAAAGGCGCAATTCCCAGTATCGTCAGGACCAGGAAGAAACGACGATTGTATGCACTTCCGGTCGGCAGGCGTGAACTCTTCAACTGCATCGAATCGAGCGTTACCTATTAACAGGCTGCGAAAGAGGAGCGGCAAATTATCGCGTAATTGCAGTATCACCCATTTCGCACAAATGGCGTGCCAAACGGAATTTTCAAGCGATTATCGCATCGGAAGCAAACTAGCTCCGAGTGTACGAATGTATGATTCAGCATTCCATTAGGTAACGCCGGCTAATTGTCAGCCAAGTTGGAAGTCGCCTCGCTCGACTTTCCCCGAACTCACACGTTGGGAAATTCGTATTCCCATACCTATGTATGTGCGTAATAGGCGAGATCTACCCACGTTCTCGAATTGGCCAATTCAATGCAGCTACCCTTCACTCCTCCCAGGATTAAGAAAACTCTTTCTCTATCGACGAAAGTTCAGATCAATTGAGCGCCTGTACAATGATCACTCGCTCTATACACGTCTCTCTCACTTTCTCTGTCACACGCACACAAACATAATCCCTTTCTCTCATTTTGCCTCGATCGTTTCTCCTTGAATGTACCCGAAGGAACTCTCACCGTGAATTTCCTTCCGTCCGGGCGGCACGCCGGGTTTGCTCCTCTCTTCCCTCCGAATAAGATTCGAGGATTTTCCTGTCGGCAATGCAATCGTATTCGAATTGCCGGAAACTTCGTTCCTGAACAATGCTCCTGAAAGTAGTTCTAGTTTTAAAATAGAAGGCGAAACAATGAAGAGCTCGAGTCAAAAGGTAGCATTAGTAATCTGG
Organism: Trichopria drosophilae; assembly: GCA_030407085.1. Taxonomy (NCBI): domain Eukaryota; kingdom Metazoa; phylum Arthropoda; class Insecta; order Hymenoptera; family Diapriidae; genus Trichopria; species Trichopria drosophilae. The sequence goes on from CM059582.1 coordinate 198,599,189, forward strand.
AGAACAGAATATAACATTCTGGTAAATTCATGTTTCTTGACGGAATCAGTGCATTACGAAACTAAATAGAAAAACCCCAAACGAATGTTCTATTCATTACATTGTTGTTTTCGGTTTGAATAGTTGGGGTTCTAGAAATCAATCCCTTACTGCAACCTCTTGATAAAGTTAAGTAAGGTCCTTCAAGAATAACAACCTTACATAAATCCTACTAAACCAGCAGGTATGGCTAATAAATTGGATATCCTAATTGCTTCCTCCTCTGGAGTCCAGATTTTGAATGAAATACCCAAAGAATTGGTGCTCAAAACGACATCATCTCTTTCTTGTCTGAAGCTCAGATAAGTTTCTCTAGGTGATTGATCTATTATTCCATATGCAAATATTCTTGGTATACATTTTTAATAATTGCTTTCCACCAAAATAATATTCGATGAGATCTTTGCGCATGATCCTAAGAATGGTTACACCGAAAGATTAGTTTTGTTGCGTTCAATATGCTAAGCTGCATATTAGGAATGGGCTTGGACCGCTGATCACGTGGTTAGCAGAACTATTTCCTTAAAACACTATTTGTTGGTAGGCCTAACCAATTTATGATCTGGATCTTAGAATAACAATAGAATGATTGGGGTAACTTTATCCGTTATCCTATGCAAGTCGTTCTTCTCCCCTATACTACCATCGAATTTCTTAGAATACGTTTCATTGTCCCTTTTTCATTCATCAACAACATTTAGTTATATGTACTAAGAAAGTAACAGGTCATTTATCAGTCTCCCAAACCACTTTTATCCAGAAACGTAGATTAGTTTTTTAGAAAACCAAGTGTTTCTTCCTTGTAGACCCAGTGGTTCTAAAATTGCAACAATTCAACTTGATGTTGACATTGGTATTGATTAACATTCATCAGATCGCAAGCAGGGAGTTTCGTATACTTGTGTTCTCTTTGCCTTGTTAGAAAAATTATGCAGAAGCTTACTAAATTGTAGAACAGTCCCCTAGGATATGGTGCGTGTGGTGAAGTGTCAAAATCTAAATCCACTGGGGTTAATACAATCAATTCCACATATTTTCCCTTATGTGGTCATACGATTATCACGCCACTATGTTAAATTTTCAATGCCTCACTGAAAAGCTTGGAATTTCCGGCCGTCTGGAAAAATGCGGTTATTACCTGTCTCAGGAAAATAAAAGTCCCTTTATCTCCTGCTGACGCTCGTCCAATTGCCAACCTGTATAAAGCTTCTAAGTATATCAATCGGGGTTTAACTTTAGCAGTCAAACTGCTCTTCTAAACGGACTCGATGATGTTCGCCGAGGTATTGGTGAACGTATGGTAATAATTCTCGTCGATTTTTTACTTTACCAAAGCTTTTATCACTGTTCCTCATTATATGTATTTTGCCATGAAAATTATGTGGCATTGGATGTTCCATTGAAGTCATTCAGTGGTTTTATAGTTACCTTACCGACAGGTCTCAAGCAATAATAAAAGAAGATGGTTCTTTTTGGGAATGGGTTTCTAGCCTCCCAGAAGCTCCCGAGGACTAACAGGGGAAATTTGGACACCCTCAGGAGCTCCCCAGGATATCCCGGAACGAATTATGCTGTTCGGATTGTGGATTCGCACTTATCGAACTTGACTCTCAATCTTTGGTTAACTGGACGAAATGCAATAGTCTCTCCATTCACGTAAGCAAAACTACGGCTATGATTCTTGATAGTCGTTCCTTTTTAATTCATTTGGTCATAATATACTCAATAACATTATTCTAATTAATAATGAACCAATTCCTTTCGTACATTCGCTGAAAAACTTGGGAGTATGGCTTACTCCAACCTAAAATTATAAACTCTACGTCATTGAAATAATCATGAAAATTAACTCCGTGCTTTATTCGATCAAATTACACCGCAATTGTTTCAACCACACTTTGTAAGCAATTGATCCAATCCCTAATATTTCTCCATATAGATTATGCTTGTTTAGTGTACTATAATCTCACAGGCGAACAGAACATCATGCTCCAGAGAACCATCAATTGCTGCATCCGTTTCATTTTTAACGAACGCAGTGATGTACCGATTCCCCCTACAGCATAAAACTGAACTGACTCGCGAGTAGAAGCAGGCGCGAGTGCTTTCTCAGTATTCTTATCGACCAAATTTTACACGGCTATGTTCCATTGTACCTCATTGAAAACCTAGCATTAACGGTGAATCAGCCCGACTTGCGCCATTTTGCAAGTCATAAAAATGCAGACATACTATGCATTCTTCTTTCCGTATCTCTACTGTCAAAAACTCCTTCTCTGTAACGGACTTGTTTTTCTAGAAATCCTTACCTTATTCTATCACCTCCACCGCTACAATTTCCAAAATAAAAAATGAACTCCGCTGCTTACTAATTAATCTCTCCAGACTACCAACTACTCTCGCCAGAGCACAACTATACATAATGCAGTGCTGCTCTCCTTATACCCTAACAATCTAGTTACTTTAGTCTCGTTTAATTTTAATTTGGCCAAAGTTAGTTATAAATATCAATCTGTCATAGATACATGTATATATGTTCTTTGGGTTCACCCCAGGGCTTGATTACAATAAATAAATAAATAAAACAGTGAAGGCTGAGCAGTGGTTTCTGTGATGACACTTCTTCAAACCATTTCTTCATCAGTTATACTTTAGCAAGGCATATGCTCCATTTATCGAGCAGTTTGTTCCATATATTATAATTTGCATTTAATTCCATGAACTGGCAGCTAGGTAAGTCCTCCGTCCAAAGTATACCGACCTAACACATCCCCTTAAAACCAAATTCAAAAGAAAACTATTAGAGATTATCGACAATATTAGAGATTATTTATCTGAATAAAGAAAAATTGTACTTACTTTTCATGAGAAATGTAAAACAAAGCATAAGTTGAAGCATGCATGGTCTTAATACTAAAAGACACCACCATATGATACAGTATACATAATACTGAGTACAAATCTTAAACCAATAATCCCTAAAACAGCAAACAATGAAGCGGAATCGCCTCAGGAAATCCTCTGATCCAGCATCAACTGTAGGTCCAACTTGATGAAATGGGAGAAAAAGACAAACGCGAGAAAATAAATAGCTACCAAAGCTAAGAAGCCAGGCACATAAGAGTGAAATTAAAAAGGTAGTCAACTCTTGAACCAAAAGAATGAACTCTCTAACCAGAATATAAGAAGTTTGCCTATCGCTGGTATTGAATCGCTTGGTACAGCAATAGGATATAATATTATTTTAGCATCTCGGCAAGTCCTTTATGAAAATCTAAACAATCGGAATAGTCAAGGGGCTATTTGGGACTGAACTTCCGGATAATAATGACCTCCTCTTCATCAGTTTTGGAATAATCTAAAGGCCAATTGAAAATGTATTTCATGTTTGTCGTACAATTGAAAAACTGATAAATTAAGTAATACAAATGATGAAATAATACACATGGTAAACCGTCTGAAAATGTGTTGATATTCAGGACGCCCAGGATGATCGCTTCCTGTAATTAAAAAAAAAAGAATCTCCCTCCATGAGCCAAAAGGGAATCATGCACCCATTGTCGCCCATATTCTTGTTCACCATTAGCTGTCTTACGTAATTCGTATTGTTCCTGAGGAGAGTAAGTCATACACCTAAAAATAAACATTTGGATATCTCGAAGACATATCAATGACATCTTCTACATGTATTGCATGGTATTTGATAGGACCGTCTAGAATACCCGTCATGATTAATATTATACGCTATTTAACTACATTTTAATTTAAGTCTTCTAGAGGTCCCAACGAATTAATAGTGAATTAATGGTAGTTCCAACCCCAAATACCTAGAATTTGATGTAGGATGATGCAGTCAATAAATGATTTTTTTTCTTGACAAGAGGAATTAGACCACATAGTACTGTTTTGAAGATAACCTAGTTTAAAGTCCGAACCTGAAATTTTAAATTACGAGACTAAAATTGATGTACATATAAACGATATTAATTAAAATAACTAACTCTACACCCTAGGAACGTCTTAATTAAGTCCCTTTACTGCTAATGCTTGCAAGTACGAAGAGCAAAACGGACAACTCAGCTCCACAAGCACAATTTCTCGCGTTACAATACTTGAGATTGGTAAAAGCAAATTGTTATTATCCGGCAAATATAAGGTGAAACTTTAAAGGCTCCATAAAATTAAATATTTACGCAGGATTTCCAAAAACTCTTGATTGCATTACTCGAATCACAAACAAAATTGGCGGCAGTAAACTTGCCGAACCATGAAAATTTCTCTAAAATGAGTTCCCTCTGTTTAGTTTCGACGAGTTTCAGGTAATTTCATTAAGGAAACTGCTTTACTTTTCACCGAGGGCACTTCAGTTGTAAAACTTGTGACGAAAGTCACCAGTACATTCGGGAAATAACCTAGCCTCTCCAATTCTACAACGAATGACAATTTACGCTAGGTGAAGTCGTCGTACAATGTCCGCCCGAAGAACGGGAAACCGAATTAACCATCGAGGTCCCCGCGCGCATCGAACTTTCCAGCATTAGGGTGAAAATAAGCCCAGGGAACTTTCCTAATACGGCACTCATCGGGACACCATGCAATTCCGTATCAGCGATCTCCGGGACGACGCCTGGGACGGCTCTCGCCCGACGTGTTTTCGTGTTTGAAGTTGGTACTGGAACTTCCATTTCAGCATGGACAATGAATGTCGCTCGTCGACAGCGGAAAGTCCCATCGTTCTGGGGATGAATAGAAAAAAAAAGAAGTTTTGCAGGTACTCGACGTGCACCTTGAGCTTCTCGCAGTTTCCATCGTCACTGCAGCTTCTCCCTTTATTTTCACAGCTGGAACATCCAGATACGAGACTTTTCGTCGAATAAGGAAACCCAGTGTTTACCGTCGCAGAGAAAGAGAATTGACGCGCTTGCAGCGAAGGGGAGCCGCTGGGTCGCCTCTAAACTTGGCTGCACACGTAACTTGGGATTGTTACGGTTGACTTCGATTCCCTTAACGGCGATGAATCGATCCGTTTCTGTCTGTCCTCTCTCTAAAGCTTCATGTCATCCCCCTGCTTCTGACGGAATAGTTCGAATCATGTCCAGGGGTTGACGCAAACACGCCGGATATCGGGATACTTTTTGACCACGACGATCAAAGTTGAAGACGTGTTTTCCAACGACGATTTTTCGGATTGGTCATTCTTGTCTAATGTCATGTTATGACATGGATACCGAGATTTATTGGTAACTTTTTAATCCAGAAGAGAATTTAATATATCTTCAGATAACTGTGGCAAAAGTATTCCAGATGATACCAAACAACTAAAAAATAATTAATTGGTCTATGACCAAGTTGAACGTTACATGAATACAAACAATCGTAATTGAATTTGGGAATAAGATTTTAATGTAAGTAGCCTTTTTTGCAAAAACTATTAAATAAGACCTTGTCCAAGAGATTGTCAATTTTACAACAGCAGAAGTTACTAGGTTTCTCGATGAAGTTGATAAAGGTTAGGGATAATTTGTTACGATCCAAGTTCACTAGCATTATGTGCCCATAAAGCCATCTTATAGTAATTGTCTCTCTTATCGCAGAACGGAAATCAAGTTTATTCATAAGTTGCGGAGCCAAAACCCCAGAAATCATCGAGGTGTTTTTTTACATTTTTTGCTCTCACTAGTTTCCCATCGTATATAATTCTACCTTGAAATGTTAATATAAATTTAAATCGATACCACAGATAGGACGAATGGAATTCATGACATATACTAGGTTTCTTTTGATAAACTTTGAGAGTGCAAGTTTGATTTATTTTTATTATTATTGATCAACATCAAATATAACATTTGTCAACGGTATAATTCGGAGATGAAATCAGCTAATGTTTATTAGTTTGGGGTCGCTGATTCAGAATGCTTCAATGACATTTTTTATTAGCTTTGGATTCTAAGAAATAGGGACGAAAATTCGAAAAAAATTCCGTTTTGTGCAATGTTTAAGATGGTTTATATTTAAAAAGAAATGAGGTAAAGGTTTCAATAATAGCACAAAATGCAATGCAACTAACTTAAAACAAGGTGCCCTAAATGGTGAATTGTTTGTATGAATCGGAAGTCGGCCTCACCATTGTCCGCATCTACTGCGCTCGATCGCGCAGCGATCTTAAATTTAAACTTACAAGTACAAAGATTTGTTTTTATTTAACCCTTAAGAGTACATGCACAGAAAAAAAAAGTCTTAAAATTGTCACATCTCAAATTAAGCACTGTAAAAGTCTTAATTTCAGCCAAAAATTGCGCTAATTTTCTTAAATTCAGTCAATATTTACGTTCAAAACCTTGTTTTTAGTTTTGGAAACTTACTAGTTAATATTCAGGTTCGAAATAAGAATTCTCTAACTTAGGTGTGACAATCTCGAAAAATTTTTCTGTAAGCATACATCTCGACTAAAATTAAACTTTTCTCTCTGAAAGTAAGACTTTCAGGGCAAATATTGACTTAATTTGAGAAAATTAGCTCAATTTTGACAGAAATTAAGCCTTTCACAGTGTTTAATTTGGTATGTAACAATTTTAAGACTTTTTTTTCTGTGTATATTTGGTACCAATATGATTCTAACTATACTGTACAAAATGTAGATTACATGCAAAAAATTATAATTGTAAATTTCTAATTTTATATAAACAAATGAAGTTTCGAAAAGGGTAATTTTTTAGTAAGAGATCGTGTATAAAAGTACGAAAATAAAAAACGAAACATAACAATTACTTACAACTGTTTTCTATACAAATATTATATTATGTCATAATTCTAATTGACTCCTGACATCCAAATATTAAAATTTTATTGATATTCAATGAAAAACCTCTTTCAGAATTGTTCGTCTTAATCGCTGACTTGGAACAATGCGATGTGTTGAACAGTATTTTCCGTGCTATTGATTAAATTATAGTTTTTGGAAATTAACACTCAATTCCAATCCGGTATCAAATCTACGTAACCGCTAGATTCAACACGTCTTTTACATAGTTTCACACCCTAGACCCTCCCCACACAACCGGCTTCTATTCTGGATTAAACAATTTTTTATACCACGAATAATACGGTCCAACACATCGTTCCAAGAAAGTAATTAACCCGTTACGCTCAAAACGGCATACAATTTTACAGTTTTTCGAATATATAGTTTTCAGGCAAAGAGTCTATGAATTTTTTTTAAATACCTTATATATAGTCTACTGTATTTAGGTATGCTCTTTCCTCCTCTGCAATCCGCTTTAGATTGTATTCAACCATTTTTCGGATATAGCTGCTGCAAAATAAAAAAAAACTTAACAAAAATCTATTTTTTCACATTGAATTTTTAATTTTGTAAGAAAATTGAGAATTTTCAAGGAATTGCAAACAAACAATTGTGCCTTTGGATTGGGTGGAATAACGACTTGTATCAAAAGTATATTATAGGCTCGCTTAAAAGTTCAAAATTGTGGCTGCAAGGAGGTCCATTTTTAACAAAATTTTAACATTTTCAATGTTAAATTGGTCTAAATGGAGATTTTTAATTAGAAGATGTTGGAGAAAGTGTTATCGGGCTTGCTGATTTCAAATCTCTTGACAAATTCTTAAAATTCAAAAAAACGGGTCTGAAAACCGAGTGATCAAAAAACCAACAGTTATAAAGCTGATAGTTGAAAATCCTGCAGTCAAAAAGCCGACACCTAAAAACATAGAAACATCGTCAAGCGGAAAGTCTTAGTTTTTGAAATCGCGGTTTTTTGACTGTCGACTTTTCGATTGTCAATTTTTTTACCTCTGAGCTTTTTGATTTGTTGTCTTTTTGACTCGCACTCTTCAATTCTGTATAGAAGTAGTTTTAACATCAAATTTTCAAATTTAAAAAATGGCGGATCAAATGTGGTGGACGTTCATTTAAAATTTCATGAAATGTTTAACAACTTTAACGAAGTGAAATGCTTTTCAGGCCTATGAATACGATTCTGTAGTCAAATTCTAAAATTTGAAATATCAGAACAATAATAGTAATGAATGCGTAATGTTTCTTTGCAAATCATGTTATTAAATTTTTGTTTATCTGACCATTACAACCCTTGCCCTATGTGGGGCGAACAAACGTTGGTCATACTTTTCATCTTCTATTCTGTCTATTCGTATAACACATTTTTTCCTATATTATCTGTAAATGAGCAAAAAAATTATATAATTACTATTTGTTGGTATATTTAAAATAATTGAATTTGACAATATATTGAAAATCATACACTTCAATAACAAACTAAAATATGTTGCACAGTTTTTAATCAGAAACCTTAAAATTTAAGTATTTAAGTACCCAAAATAGGATTGAAAATGATAAAAAAAGTATTTTGTACTGAAACGAATTCTTTTCTACAATGCTTAATCCTCTTTCTGGTGCTTGAATGCTTCTTTGTTTTCTGGAAACGAAATCGACAAACATTTCAAATTTTTCTCGCCATATGAATCGGCTATTTTGTATGAACATTAGATAAATGATTCATAATGAGCAACCTGAAAAACATCTCCTCACCGAATTTCTAAAAAAATCGAACGAAATTTCAATTGGATACAGAGATCTGGCATCTAGACCACACAACACATCTATACAAAATTTCTTAAAGATCGACGGACATTTCAAATTTTTATGCTGCATATAGGATCCGCTATTTTGAATTCAGAATATCTGGAAGAGATTTGAAAATAGCTACCTCAAAAACCTTTATTTCGAAATCTCCTAGTTGAAAATCTCCATTAGTATTATACATTAAAAATATTAAAATTATTGTAATACTTGTGTCATTTTGAAGGCGCTATTTTTAGGTTACTTCCAATAGTCGTTTAGTACAATGCATTGTGCCATCTGATCCTAAGGCTCTTTGTCCTAAAACGTTTAATTTCGCAAAGTTCGCAGCGGGACAACCAATTTAATTTTGATTTGCGTCGTTATAACTTTTTGAAATTATTCGATATGACTTGAATTTTTTATGCAGCTTCATTACTATCCAAACAACAAAAAAGGCTGAATGTTGTGGTCTGCCTATATCTAATAGAGAAATAAAAAATCCCCAAAAATGGAGAACGTTTTTTTGAAAATACGTCTTATAAGATTATTTATAGAAAAACTTTTTGACGTTTTCTTTTAGCTAAAATGTGGAAGGTGAATATTGTTGTACACTAATATCCGTATAAAATTACGTTAGTAAAAGTATGTACCCCATCAGGAATGGTTTTTATAAGAGTGTGAATGACAAAAGTACAAGCACCCATCTTTTAAAAAATGGGCTTTCAGACTGACATACTGTTATCTACCTTGCTTTATTTCTAAATCAATGCTCCTGTTTCATTACAACTCAAGGATTATATAAAATTTTTTTAATGGAAATATTCATACGCAAGATTAGAAACAGTGATTCTTAAAAATATTTTATATTTTCCAAATAAGTTCAAATGGCGTGTTCATGATCTTTTTTTATACGTTAGATATTACATAAGTTGTGTAACTTGTTTAACATGTTATTTTTACAAACTATTAATTTTTGTTATTGATTGAAAAATATGTCGTTACCATTTGCAGGTTTGTTACCTTTTTATATCTACCGTTGTTTGTTAAATAATAAGAAAAATTCTTAGCGCACTCGTTTTCCTTTTTTCTTACGCTACCGAAGAAATTGTTAGAAAGAAGAGCCATTAAATCAAAAGTTTCAAGTTCTAAAGGAATGTAGACTTTTCAATTATTTCATACCTTGTCAAAAATAAAAGTATGGGAAAAAAATGAGTGATACAGCATTTTCCTTAATTAGTTAAAGATATAAAAACATAATAAATAAGTTTGGATAGTGCGCTTTGAACAATTAGATTCAATTTTTTGTGCGGTGAAATTAACGTTGCACAAAACGGTGTTTTTTCGAAGATTTTTCCGATATTTTTGGAAGATTCGAATTATAATTTAAATTTCTATCAAGTATCACAATTTTCCGAAATAATATTTGAATAAAATTTACCAAAATTGATCAAACATGACCCGAAATACTCTTAAAAGAAACAATCAAATATCTCTTTTCCATCAATCTCATTTGATCTATTTTAATCGGGATCGACCAAAATGTGGAATTCATATTCAATCATGTGCATTTCACAGGTTGTAGCATATTTTAATTACTCATGCCCGAAGGATTCTGTGTATAACCCAGTATGTCAGGTAGATTTCAGAAGGAATATTTGTCGTGCATGAATTCGTGAAGCTGTTTGCAACTAAGTAACATTAGTTTTTGTTGATTTTTCAAGTTGGCAACTTGGAGAACACAAAATTGAAGACAAACTCTTAAGAGGTACGTAAAATGAAGGGGAATAAACAGAAATGCCATATCTGGACGGTGACCTAGTACGAGCAACGTAAGTTCTGCTCGCTACAAGTGGTGCTTAATTTACGGCACGGAGAATTCCACTCTCATGCTCCGTTCACTAGATTTTTCTGCATAAACCCTATTAATTTGCACTATTCTGATGAAGCATTGTTTTGATAATTAATTATTTTGAAGCCATTCTTGAAAATGTATAATATACCAAATACCTAAGTAAACTTTATATTATTAATTGTAACGCAAACATATTTACTATCGAAAAATTTCGCAAAAATAAACAAATTATGTAATTCTTCGTTGAACAAATCACGATGTTTTTGTGATCCTTATTTTTAATTTTTCTAGATAATTTTTTTCTAACGACAGAAAATTGTCATTCTAAGAGTCAGACAAATATTTATACATTTTTTTAAAATTCAAAAATATCGAGGAAACTGCAATTATCAAAAAATTCTTTGAAGCAAGTAAGACATTTTTGTTATGAAATAAGTTAAGAAAATATTTTGTTTAATTCTTTTTGTCAAACTGTAGTAACATAGGGATATTGCGCAATATACGCAAACATTTTTTTTTCGAAAAATTGTCAAACTGAACATCAATTTCGTTTAAATCACCGGTGCTCCTGCCAGTTATTGTTCCCGCATCACGGGTGAGATGAAATTGCTGCGCGCCGTACATAAATATTTGCCTTCTCGTGAGTGTCGCGAAAAATACACCAGCATAAGGAAACTTTGCTCCCAACGTCTACTGGGAAATATTGCAGAAACATACTACACTGATTATAACACTGATGCTATAACATCAGAATGAAAAATATTCAAAATCACTAAGGTAGTTTCAAGATAAGGTAGGATTTGAATAGGACTACATTACCTTTATCTTAATCAATTCGATTTCATTCGACCTAAACAAATAATAGTAATTTCATAATTATGGACATAAATTAGAAGTCATTTTTGGTGTTCACTACTTTTATTGTTTACTGTTGCAGTGAAATTCGATAAACTTGTGCTATGAGTAATCCTTAGATATTTTACCTATCCCACCTACCCACATATAAAATAGCTCATTAATTTATAAAACTTCTGCGGGCTCCATTTATATTTGAAAATTCCGGTGGCATAAATATTTACGACGAGCTCAGATGATGACACCCATAATGTAACCATATGCTTCCACAAGCTGGCGATAGGATTGATATATTGAATTAAAAAGTGGCTCTTATATGGATACATATTGGTATTACACGAAAAATTTAAAATAAATGCATTTTTGAATTTTTAAAAATAAGATGGACTTCATCAACATTAAACAAGGATGATTGATTGAAGCTTAAGAACTGATAAAAAAGTTCATTTGATTTTCTGAGAAATAGAATGATGATCAATATCCTTTGTTCAATGAATTTTAAACTTCAATTTCGGAAATTACTATCAATTAGTTTAAGAAAATGAAATTAAGGAACTTTCTCATACAAGGAGAAATGGAAGACCTGATTGAATAATTGATAAATAACGATTTGAATTCATGAGCTGGAGTTTATAAAGGAGATACATTTATAAAGAGAGAGGAAGAATCTTATTATGAAAAATGTGAATGGAAAACTGATAAACATATTTGAATTTCTAAAAGATTATCTATTATATAATAGATTAAAATAATAGATTGTTATATGAGTCATATAAAAAATGAAACAATTTTTCAAAATAAAATTGGTTAAATTGAATTGTAAATTTTTACTTACAGTTTTCAATATGGGACAAGTATAATTTTTTTAATTCTGAACACTTAATTCGATTTTCTAATGTGATTATAGAACCCACTAACATAAGTGACTGAATTTTTGTAGAATCGACAATAATGCACTAAAAAAATCTCTCACACCCTTGTGCAAGAATTCAATAAGGTTACCTTATTGAATACGGCTTCAACTATTCAATCCTCGTTAAAGTAACAAGGAAAACTGGCTACAGTAACGGGGAAATTTATTGTTCTAGTAAGTTTTCTTAGTTCATTTGACAATAAAAAAGTAATATAAGGTATAACATTGCATATTAAATTTCTACTCGGATAGTCCAAATAGTATTTTTAAAATTGCTTCATAAATAAAAGTTCAAAATTATTTAATTAAACACCTGGATTATTAATCGAAATTTTACTATTTATAACGGGTTGTTTTAATTATTTTTTTAATTATAATTATAAAATTTAAAACACTCCCTTTTTATGTAAAAGATATGCTAAGTTATAAATATTATTTAGTGCTATGAAGTGCAATGACAATCGATACAACGTTCGGGGCTGTTTTACTTTTTGGTACTAGCAATGGTCAAACGTGAAAAATACTTATCGATGTTTTCATATGGCTGATGTGCTTTTTATTCTAGTACAAAAAGCTATAACTCGTATGCATTTGTAACCAATATTGGCAATGCGACCGACAGAAGCTGCCAGAAAACTCGAAGGGGAGCTTCCATCTGCCGCAATTTCCGCAGCATAGTCGATTCACATGTTTGTACTTTTTATTATCGGCGAAAATATGCCATTTTAACGGATCTAATTTCAGTGTAAATCGCGTATTGTGTTTCAATGCACATCAGTGTATAAAATGTAAAAATTACAAATAAAAGAAGTGATAAAGTTTGTTTTAAATTATTATGTTCATAATATGGTGTTATCGTTTTTTTTATTAATACAATTTTAATCTCTATTTCGAGATTATTTTGCTACATACAATTTGATATTTATACAAGTTGGTTCTAGATCGTCGCTATTTTTACATTGTCACATCACTTTATTTTAAAAATAAGTATATATATATAGTGTGTCATACAGTTTATGGTTGTAATAAAAAGATGGTGTTTGAGAGAGGAAGATAAAATGTGTATTTTCTTAATTTTGTCAATAATTTCATACGCTGACTGTAATATTTTGGACATTACCACAGTATATGTTCCAACTGACGGTTTGACCAATATTGGCAATTTGAAGAGCTGACAAAGCCTCTACTAAAGAGTGAGTATAGGAGATGATAGTGATTATATCTTGCATCTATTGGTAGTAACTATATCACGTTGTAAGTTTTGGCCAGCATACCAGGGTTTATATCTTACGGTATAATATTTTTCGTAAAATGTGTATTTTATTGTGCATTTGTCCCACTATTATTTCATTTGTCCCACTATTATTTTTTTCATTTGTATTCACTCTTTCTATGCATTTAGCCTATTTTTTAGATCAGTAAACAGTATTTTCGTATCATTGGATGTGTTATCGTTTTTTTTCCTTTTAGTGGTTGATAATATATTTCCGAAGTGAAGAAAGGTTTATTTTTCAAAATTTTCTTCTTAAAAATAACTTCCATTAACGGCATTTGCGAAATGTAATAATAGAAATAAATTTAGTTGAATGGGAAAATATGACAAATTGTGGTAAAATTATGAATTGCGAAACCAGAATCACTACAATAACTCAGAGAGCATACGGACGTCAACAGGTCGGCTTTGGGGCGTCCATATAAGGTATGGGATGTGTATTAATGGCACCGTGCTGCCAAAAGAACTGTGGGACCCTAAAGACACCTAATGACAGGCTAAACGACGTCTAAGAGATATCCTTGGAAGACAATGCATGGATGAATAAAAATTCTTTTAAAAGTTTGTTACAATTGGCGCATGAACATTAACAGTCGGAGATAACTTAATGACGTCTTGTTCCAAAGTCTGTAAGATGTTCCATTAAAGACATCTGTAAGACATGTTTTGAATATGTGCGTCCAATGAGAAGATATGGAGTGTAAAAACACCGTTTAAGACCCGTACTGTATTCAATAATAGAGAAGTTAATTTTATTAGATATAACCCAATGAAAACTGGATGGTTTAATAAATGATTAATTTACAGTACAAATCTAGGATATAAAACGTTTATAAGTTACGTATAATTCCCGTTTCGATGATCCTCTAAAAAACTTCGTAATATACCATTTTTTAAACGTAGTCTAAACGTTAAAACGTACATGTTTTAAACTTGTATATGAAATACGTATATATTACCACTTAAATCTCCGTATATAATAAGTTTCCATAAAACGTGTTTATATAAGGCGTGTACGCATGTTTTTATATAAATTTTATGTACGTGTTGGTAAAATATCCTATGGATACTATACATGATCTCCTAATAAATATCGAAAAAATTTGTCAAAAATTGACCGGCAATTTTTAGGAATGGATGATTTTTCCCTTTTCCGAAAAATTCTCGGTCCATTTTCGGCAAATTCCTTTGCTTTTATTTGTTAAGAAATCATGATATATAGTGGTCATAATTCATAGTACAGGGACCGAATTTTAAAAAATCGATTCAGTCATATTAACATAAATTACTACCTTATCGACCGGAACTAACGGAATCCCTTTATCACATTTATGTTATCAACTGAACGTTCCCTACGTCCCGTGTTCGAACCCCCTTTTACACAAGTTTTTTCTATTTAGTCTAGTATAGTATTGGCGCTATGAAAAAATATAATGAACTACACTTTGTTGACTACTTGTGAACTACTTTGAAATAAGTACATATAAAAATATCAGCTGTTTTATTTAGATTCAGTAAATTTTTCAATATCTTCCGATAATAAACGCATTAGGTAAAAATACATAACTTCTTTATTTTATGGAATCATGTCTAAGCATTTTTCAAAATGACTTCCTAAACTTGTGAAAGCTACGGTTTTGCACGTTTTACGTGTATAACTTACAATACCATATCTAAATTATCGCAATACATATCCATAACAAACCGTTATAAACGTTTCCCAATGGTCTTATTCGACATGTATATATTACACGATTTTTATACGTTTTAAATGTGTAAACTCAAATGCAATATTTCACACATTATTTTCAAACATTTAAAAAACATTTTGCATTACATTCTGGAAACGGAAATAATAGATTTGATATTTTCATAATAAATATGGCATATATCAGACGTTTTATAAACATATCATATGCTCTGATAATAAACGTAGTGTGAAATCGTTTTAACCGGTTATATTTTCATAGATTATAAACGTTTGTCAAATACGCTAGCTAATTACACTTGTATATTACAGGATTTTTATTCGTTTTAAAGACGTAAACTCAATGGCGATATTTATAGGTTATTTTTAAACGTTTAATAAACATTTCGCATTATATTCTATGAAAGAAAATAACAGACTTAATATTTTGACATAAATATAGTATATGTCACATGTATTATATGCATATCATATCTTCTGATAGTAAACGTAGTATAAAATCGTTTTTAACCGGTTATATTTTCATAGATTATAAGCGTTTTTCAAATACGTTTATTAAACTTGGAGATAGAGCGATTTATATACGTTTTACATACGTAAAATATAATAATGTATTTCATAAACTATATTTATACGTTTAATAAGCGCAGCGTATACGTATATAAAACGAAACATCAATAAACGTATTTTCTACGCCCATTTTATAGTCTTTTATCGCATAAATCTATACAACGCACGTATACCAATTTTATACCATTTTTACATGACATTTTAATTGCTTACATGCTGCAATACGTATAACTGATAAATTTTATACGCAATTTGTAGAATTAAATAATGCTTAACCCATTAACACCCGAAATGCACTTTTCACATGGTGCAGCTTTCATGCCGTAAAACATTGTCAAAAAAGAATATAGACAAAAATTGAACAGTACCTGGCCGACTGTTTTTAGGGATGCTCTTTCGAATGGCGCTGCTAAAGTTAGCGACAAACTTCTCTTTAAAATTCGCTTTAATATTGCTAAATTTATATTAAAAAACGTTATTTTTTCTTAATTTCAAATTTTCTGCCCGAAAACGGAATTTTTGGCAACGGGAAAGTGCATAAAAAATGCACAAAATGTCTGTACAAAATGTCAAGATACAGAAGCAGATTTTACTTTCTTACATGCAATATCCAAAACAGCGGTGTATTTGCTGACATTTTTTGCGAAATTCGAAATATATTTATCTGAGCATTCTGTAATATTTATAGATGAAATAAATATTTTTATAGTGTTTATGTGGTGGCTCAATTCAATTCCGACCGCAATATTGCAATTATAATTTATTTAAATAATTTATTTCAATAATGTATTTAACAAATTTTGGAGCACATTTTTCCTTACATCCGATTGACTTGAAATGACGATGCCCATGCGTATAGATGATTTCTGCTTCCAAGATGGAACCTCCAAAACTAACAAATTCGTTTAGAGTATTATGACAACTAACATCTAATAGCAAATTGTGGAAAGTTTAAACAAACGCCCTTAATTCCGCAGATTACACATACGAAAATGCAGTCATTTCAGTAGTAATAAGCCGCACTGTGTGTTATTCGCAGTATGTGCGGACTGTTACTACTTAGATTTCCAGTATTTTCTATGTGTAATCGTTAGTTCTCATCTTAGTCTACCCCCGAATTTGTCAGTTTCGGAGATTCCATCTCGAGGGCGGAAATCACTTATACTCGTGGGTATCCTCCTTTATATTTAGGTGTTTTCCGGGTAGCTGACTTAAAAAATGTTATCAGAATTTCGAAATTAAATATGGCGGTTGAAAATTGAAAAACTAACTCAATTACTACGAGAATTTTTAGATGAGACTTTATATTATTAGTGCTCTAAGTAATTGATTCTATTTTGAATTATAACGATTACTAATGGACGTTATCGCAATGAATAAGAAGCACTAATAAATCGGTATAATTTCCTGTGACAAAAGTGGGATATAAGACTCGTTTATAGCAATGACGGTCGTGGCTATTACCGCCTCTGCAACATTTTATACATTCCGAACTGTGCAACTCGCTATTTATTTCTACCCGTTATGCTACCAGACATTAAAGGTAATGTCGTATAAAATGTCTATTGGGTCCAACATAACCTTACTTTTCTTAGAAATATGACCTAAAAAGGGTTTTTCATGATCGTTAACATTTTTAGCGTCATAAATACATTAGAAATTGTACATACTTTACAAAAAGCATAATAATAAGATTCTTTTTAACAATTGTAACAAATTGCAATTTTCTACGCCATTATATCAAAAATGGCGACAGATCTTACATTTTTTATAGATTTTTGAAAACAGCCATTTATTTATGTTAGGCCTATATTATTATAAAAACCAGCTTTTAGTTATCATTACGTAAAAGCCCCCCCCTCCCCATTCCTCTCTATTTCTTCATTCTTTTCTTGGATTATTGAATCCGAATATTCTGATAATTTCAACTACTAATTGAGAGAGAGAGAGAGAGAGAGAGAGAGAGAGAGAGAGAGAGAGAGAGAGAGAGAGAGAGAAAGTTAATGAGACCAAAATTTAGTCATTATGGTCAAATATGTGCTTCGTAAACGACCGTGCATTTAATTTCCATAACCTCCCATTTTAGTCTCGATGACATGTGCGTAAAGTCAATTCTAGCGCCAACTTAACATTTGTGGACTAGTATCAAATGCCGGGATCAGCTAAATCTTCATATGTATCATTATACATATGTTAGCAGCAACTGCCACCATAATTTCGTCATATTAAAATTGACAACGATATGCATTCAATTTAGAGAACCAAATACTTTTTACAGAAAGTCCACCTTATAAATTTTTGTTAGCTGAGTACCCTGCAATTATTTATACATACATTCGATCAAACGAATTGAGAAATGAAATGGTCTGTATACATAAATCATCGAGATTTGTTTGCTCAAAGTACAAGAGAACCTATTCATGGTTACGACTTAGATTAATTGAATAAGTAGTAATAATTAGTTACGTGATTGTGGTATTTCAAACTGTATTAAACCATAGATTGTTTGACGAAACGTCGAGCTTTGAGGATCGAATGCACGGAATCTGTTATCCCTACATGCATTTTAGATGCAGTTGAGAGCAGGCAAGCCGATGCATTTCTATGCTTGTCAATGTTGAAGTGGATTATTCGCAAACAGGGCTGCAGTCGAAATTCACTGAAAGCCCTGGATCGCCTGTAAACTGGCTATTATATCCTACGTTCCGTAATGTCTTCTATCCCAAAAATAGAAATGTTGTCGAGTACTTTTACTATAGAACAACTGATTATGAAGAATTTTGTTGCAATCAAAATTATGATAAAAAATTATTTTAGTTCTTGCAAATCGTAATTGATAACATTTTGATCGCATTTTGACTACATAGAGATTATTTGACATTGTATACTATACTTGAAATTCCTTTTCAACTGTTTTAACAAATCAGAATAAAATAATCAACACTAGAGCAACAGCATATCGAAAATAAAGCAAATATGAACAAAACATTTCAATTTAATATTAACAAAGAATTCAAGCGTACCTATACAATTAATATAAATTTGATGGAACTTTTGGAATGAAGTATATCACGAAACTATATTAAAATACATTCCACGAAGCTAAATATTTTAGTTTCCAACGATCGTCGTTTTTCAGTTTTACTGAATAATTATGTAAAATGCATCGCTCCACTTGAGCTTGCCCGAGATTCGTCGTAGAAGCCTGCTCGTACCGGAATACCCGTCATAATTCGCTCGATAAATAATTTTGCGCTGGTGAATTGTGAACATTTAAGATAAGAGATACTTAAATAATGTTATTAACTGTGAATATTTCACTAAAGCCGAAAATCAGAATTCCTCGCATGGAAGAATATTTCAGCACGTTGGAGTTTCTGCCCGTAATTCTATTCGGCACGCGAACTATTCCAATAAACGCGTTTTAACCCTTTGTGAACGAAGATGCAAATAGCGCCTTGACAGTCAAAGCTATTACAAAAAAGTCATAATTCCCAGGAAAATATTTTGTAACGTTTTACTGGACTGACCTTTTATTCAAATTTATTAAGATATTTAGTATTATTTAAAGTTTCAATTTTTATTTCATATAAAATAAATCGTTTGCTTTTCAAGAATTTGGATATCAATGAATTGCGGAATGTTTTGTTGAATTTCAGAATAGATTTTTAGACTAAATGAAATTTAACGAATTTACAGTGAAAAAAAGTCCTGGTTGAATTTTATATTTTCGCAGTACCGCAGCAACTTTTTACGATATTATAGAATTTTTAATACATTGTAATATACGTGAATAATGTTAATTAGATTCTGTTTGCAAAATTGAAGTTAGACTAAACTATCTACAAAATTAAAAAAAAAATAAGGTTAACTTCTATAGCATGATCAAACTCTCCAAGTATTGCCAGTTAATTTCTTTATAAATGTGTCAAAAATAAATAAATAATCAAAATAATAATACAACGCCACAAAAGACGAAAGTCCGGATCTGGAGGTCGGACTACGTCGGTAATATGTTTTTTAGGTCGCAATCCGATTTCCGATTAAGTCCATTTAATGCCAATAGATTTTTGACATAACCTCAAAAAACCTAAAAAAATCCTATAATTAGACCTTAAAATGTTAAAATGAAGAATAAGTTGCACTTAGAAGTCTATTGGGATCGCTCAAATTATATTCGAAGCCTATTCAACCTAATCAGGTTAAGTTCTTGACATAACCTAAAAATAAAATCTAAAAATCTACCCTAAAAATTGTGAAAACAAAGAAAAATTCTGTTCTGGAAGGCATATCATGTTTCCATTATGTTTTTGGGGCTGCTGAAATTCAATTCGAAGTTCATTCGATCTCGTTAGGTCTGTATTTTGACATAACCTCAAAAATATCATAAAAATCCACGCTAAAATGTTAAAATAAAGGAAAATTCTAACCTGAAAGCCATACCAAGTTTTCTTTTACTTCCTAGGGCCTCTAGACCCGAATCCGAAGTTCATCACGTGTATAAAAGGTCTCGACAGCTTGTGCTGTGTAATTACTCCCTGAATTGCCTGGAGTAAATGGAACTGTCAACTGAGCAGTACTAGACTTGACTATACTGGATTGCACTAAAGTATATTGGAATGTACTGTACTGAACAATACTAGAATGTACTGGACAGTACTGGACAGTACTGAACAATACTAGAATGTACTGGACAGTACTGAACAATACTGGGATAGTACTGAAATGTACCAGACAATTCTAGGCACTACTGGGAGCTTTTTTACAAATGTTTGCTTTATAAAAAAGTCTACAAATCGACCCCAGACTATCGAAATAAAAGAAACATTTTCGACTCGAAGTCATACATTGTATTCATTATATTTTTGAGGTCACTGAAACCGAATTTGAAGTACATTCAACTCCATAACTTCTGGAATTTTACATAATCTTGGTGACATGAACTCATACGATGGTCTGATGTCAAGACTTTTTTCATGTATCTCTATGTATTTTGTCGCGCTGAATTAGGTGCTGAGTACGTTTTCTTTCATCGCCCTGGAGCAAAACTCCTGTGTAATACATTGGGCGTAAAATGGCCATAAATACGTTAAGGAGGATAAAATTAGAATTATAAGTTTATTTTAAAATTTAACCAATCTTCCTTTATTTCGTAATAATAGTGTTCAGTACACACAAAAAAATCTTAAAATTGTTACAGCTCAAATTAAGCAGTGCAAAAGTCTTAATTTTAGTCTAAAATTGAGCTAATTTTCTTATATTAAGTAAATATTTGCGCTTAAAACGTTGTTTTTAGTTTTGGAAACTTACTTTTTGTCAATATTTAGGTTCGAAATAAGAATTCTCTAAAATTTTTCTTAAAGCATAAATGTCGACTAAAATTGAACTTCGCTGTCTGAAGGTAAGATTTTAAGCGCAAATATTGACTTAATTTCAAAAAATTGGCTCAATTTTAGACTGAAATTACGGCTTTTACAGTGCTTAATTTGAGATGTAACAATTTTAAGACTTTTTTCTGTGTACAGTTCAGTAAGGTTCAGTATATTCCAGAACTTCCAATACAGTCCAATATTCTGGAGAACTGTCTACTACACATTTCACTAGGGTCCAGGAAAGTACAGTAAACATTGTATGACTTGTAGGCCAGAATTTTTCTATATTTTCATATTTCAGGATAGATTTTTAGATTCCTTTTTGAGGTTATGTCAAGAACTTATCATGATAGAGCAGAATGGACTTCGGATATGGTTTCAGCGACCCCAAAAACATCACGAAAATGTTGCAGGGTCTTCCATTTACGAATTATTCTTTATTTTGACAATTTATGTCTAATTATAGGATTTTTGAGGTTTTTTAAAGTTATGTCAAAAACCTGCCGTGCTGGAGTTAAAAATTATATTGTAGACATAGTCTGACCTCCAGATCCAAAGTTTATTTTTTTGTCGGGCTGTGTAATCTAAGAGAATACATTAAAAAGATCGATAGAGGCAAAAATCGATCCTAATTTATTTTTTATGCGAATCATATAGGATGCTTAGATCGTCCTAAGTAAAATTAGCATTTTTTACTCAAATACCGGAACAAGGCAATTTTATAGTATATCATATTTTTGTCGAGTAAACACCACCTGCAAAAAAGAATAGATTAGTTTGACAGGAACATCGAAAACGCGTTTGTTCCATGCTAGTCTAATACTCCGAAAGAGTGTAATTATCGGGCCATTCATCATCCTGTCTTTTCTCGTTTCGGTAGGCACATTTTGCAAGTTTTCGCATTCTCGCGGCCATAGCAGGCGGTTTCAAAATTCCAACTTTCATTCACATACGGGGACAGATATTGTTTTGCCAGACGTTTTAATTACGGCAAGATACGCTTGCGGAAGAAATGAAGAGAGCGAGACCGAGTGCCTTGAAAAGAGCGAAAGAACGAAAAGAATGCAAAAACGGAAATAAAAGAGCTAAAACTAAAAAGCCACGGTGAAATTCTTGCGGGTTTTCCGTTCTATCGTATCTGCATAATTTTTAGTAAAGGGACGTCTCGACGTAATTTTTCAATACGGAAAAACACGTGGTGAACATAACTGGGGAAAATTGTTCACTGATGCTTGTCTTTATTAAATCCATTGTTCCCCGACGGTTTTGCAGTGGATTGAAAAATTAATTTTTACAATGTCAGAGCTAGACCTGGAAAGGTAATTGATTCCATTTGATTACACTATTAAGTAATTCCACGGCGAAAAGTTTTGACGAGGTTATTATAACCAGGAGACTGTAACGAAAGTTCTGTAATGCAATATGAACGCCATAAAGCTGTTATAACGTTTATGTGGGAAAGCGTTGATCGATTTAAGCAATTCCCGGTCGTAAAAAACTGTTTTCGTATATTAAAATGTATATTCGTTCTATTATTTCATAGTTTTATGATACATTTATAATTAGTTTGTAAAGGAGTTTATTTAATGTAGCGATATATAATTAAATTTACGATGGAGTTTATGTGAAATATAAAGCCCTTTATTAACCATCCTGAGCACCAGTTTTTCTGATCCCATATGGAAATAATGTAATTTGAATGAATACATTCGTCATGGTGTACAAGAGAGTTAAGGGAAATCACATTAGAACAAGAAAACTATACACATTTCGAGAATATTTTAGAAAGGAGCTCCCGAAAACCAAAAGCGAACATTTGGACGTCAATAGGAGCTCCTCAGGACATCCCTTAAAAATGTTTAAATTCTTATTTTACATTCGCAACAAAGCTACTAAAAACCTGTATTAAAATGCATTTTGAACAATTTCGAGTAAAATAACATCTAATAATTAATTCAAATAAATGAAATCACGATAAAAAAAGTTATTGTTGTCCGATAATCGAAAATGTCTTACCTCGCTTATCGCTCATAAATTATATTGATGAATCAGAAAAGTAAACAAATCAAATCTTACTATGACAGTTCGATGGTAATAAAATGATTATCCTTCATTCCTATACAACAAATCTTTGTTTTTTTTCAGAATTATCCATTATATGCAGAAATAAATCAAATAAAGTATTTGCTCTACCGGCATACCACCCGTGAATTCCGACACTCCACCTAAAACGTTTGTTTTTGCGTGAAATTCAGAAATTTACAACGCCCCGCTCCTATTCGTCTGTCATTTCAGCAGGTGTTCTTTATGGTTTTTTCAAACTGGAAGAGTTTGAATACGATTCAACGATTATATAATGCTTAATCAGTAAATTTTTCGAATAGCAAAACTTTTACTACTAATATGAAGTTTCAAATACTACTCGGCGATATTGCACATTGCTTTCAAATTTCACTTGTTTTGTAGATCTAGTTAACCCATTTCCGTTCGAAAACTATCGTTTTGTTTGAACTTAAAGTTTTGAATAACGGTGACAGTATCGATTTCCATAAACATCAGATGTAAATTTACAAAGTTAGTCCACTGGGTTTTACTTGTAAATGGAAAAAATTGATTATGGTTTAATATAACGATTTTTGCAAAATTTTAGAAATAATTTACAGAATGCCCCAATACTAAATGTAATAAAAGGATTAAAATTTTTCCAAATTTTCTAATTTTATTGGTTGAAACAATATTTTGTGGGAAGGAAGCTTCCTTAAAACTCCCTCTTTCGTTGGAAAATGAGTTACGTGTAAAATAAGAGACAAAGTAAAAATAAAGCACAGAAACGTCATAAAGTTTAAAAAATCATACGAAAGGACAAATAAACATAAAAAAAGCAGCTACACTCTTTCTAAGTTACTACAACGATAAAATACATGGGAAAACGAAAATATTTAGTCTCTTTCTTTTCTAGGACAGAAGGGCAGAGATAAATCTGTGGTCGCTAGGAAACCTCACTCAACTTTTTGAATAAATTGAGAAACTAACGAAAACGAAATGTTTTTTTATGTTCAATAAATCTGCTATATAGATTGAATTTCATATTTTAGAATTCTTTATAAAATTAAATTACATTTAAATAGCCTTCAAACAGTTTTCAAAAAACTACAGAAATAATTGCAAACAACAAACTTTGACACTGCCATCATAAACAGCCCTTCAACATATCATTCGATTTCACCTTTCATGATCCAAATTTCTCTTTATCTTGGACCGCTGGAAAGCTATTGTTGATACTTGATACAGAAACCAAATTTTGATCAACTTCTAACCTTTCAGAAACGTGTTCTCGATTGTATCATATAACAAATGTATAGTTTTGCATATTTTAATTTATTTTGTTTTCCATTTCGAAATGGCGTCTGAACCAGGAACATTTTTTAAATTGAAGACATTAACATTATTTTACATATACTAAGATTTCGTTGCAGCAAAATCGTAGAAATAATACATTAATCCAAAATGGATAAAAATACATTCATTTTCAATCCCCATTTTGTTCATCTTGAATGCTTTTAATTCCAAAAAACAGTTTTTCAAAATGATGAATGCATTTGAATATACAAATAAGATTTGCGAAGAAAATGTTATGCTCTCCAATAAATTTGAGTTCAAAATCGATCTTTCAAAATGAAATTACATACACCTTAGTTCAAAAATAAGTCACCCAATATTTTTGTCAGTTTGAAATGCATTCCTTATATATTTTGCACTTTTAATATACATTATTTTGTGATTCAAATGCATTAAAAATGTTAACCATAAAAAGTATATTAATGGGATGGTAAAAATTAATTGTAATACGTGATACATTCAGAATATTTAAAACTGCATTTTTTTTATATTTTGTGCTAATTTAACATTATTTGAACAAAAATAAACGATAAATCCGATACTGGTATATTTCTTATTTCTTATTTATTGCACTTCTAACAATAAATATTAGTCACAAAAATAAAACTCGAAATGACCGAATCTAGCTTGAAATAGAAATTTGTATTGAACAAGGAAAGATAACATTTTGTTTATCGGGGAATTTCAGTTTTACCCACTTTTCGGACCGTATTCAGTTAGAAAAAGTACTATAGAAGCCCATAAACAAAGTCCAATCACACAAAACATTTTTTATAGTCCTTTGTTAAGTTACCAAGTTTGTACACAGTGGAAAATACGTAACTCAGGTTCCATGTTCGATTTGAGTTTGTAATTGAAATTACTTTTTGTTAATAACGTTCACAAAGTTTTGGCCCTCTAAAACGATTGGAGTAACTGGCTAACCTGTGCAGCACAGCAAGGCATTCCATACCAAGCCACGCTCAAAGTGCCCTATTTTGGTAAAAAATGTATTTATTTATTTATTTATTTATTAACGGGCCTTAAGTTGGTCCTTCTACATGATTTAAAAGTATCCAATAAGCGTATTAATACAAAAATATACATAGTTACAGAATTAGAATAAAAATATAAAAATATAAAATGCAATTCATTTACGATAAAATATTAGGTACTGTTCAAATTATCCAAAAATGAGCTTTAAACGCGGAACAGAATTTTTAAATGTATGGTTATTTCTCCATATAGATTCTAAAACTAGTCTTTGGTTACGAATGGAGTAGGACGTATTTCCTATCTGGAAGAATGATGACAAATCTGAAACTGCAGGAAATTTTAAAGGACAGGAAGATAAAGAAACATCCTGATAACGGGGAAGAGAGATTATAGAAGCTAAATTGAATTTAGAAGCAATATTTAATCAATTATGGTTTAATGGTGACATGAAAAAATAATCAAATTACAACCTGATGACTTTAAGCTATTTTTCTTGAGCTTTATTGAGACCAAATTATAATTGCAAAAATGTTTTCATAATCAACATGTATTGGAGGTATATTTGCTAGTATATATTTACCAATTTTCGATACATCTTATAGATTTTTCATCGCTGAACATAAATCTTGCATCAAAAATTGTCCCTCACGTCGAGATTTTAAGAAAAACGAGTTCAAAACTTAAAACATCGTGCAGAAAGTGAAGCATATGTGATATAATGAAGCATATCTGACAGTTGAAATGACTTAAATGTGTATACATATAATTATCTCTTTCTGTTTCTTAGACGATACTTCCCGAACAGTTCAATCCATTCTGTGATATTCTGGGGATCGTCTGAGGACGTCCAAATGTCCGCTTTTGGTCCTTGAGAGCTCCTCAGGGACTCCTGCGAGTCCTTTGCGTCCTTTATAGCATAAAATTACATGCATATCACGATGACATGTTATACACTCATCCACCACCAGGGGCGATCACGACACTTGTGACTCTTCCCTACTCCCACTAGAGAAACGAATTTCCAGTGGGTACATCAGACACTTTTGCGTATTTTAAATGCCTGAGAGAGACTCAACGGTGTCTGCTTGCTCGCTACATGAGTAGCCACATGTGATATTCTAATCGTAAGTTATATCCTTTCTGACATTCGCGTTTTTTCAGGATGTTACTAGGAAATTGCTTTCCTAGTAACATCCTGTTATTAATAAATAACACTTTTTACTTTTATGTAGTGAGAGAAGAGTTAAAAAGAAATAAATTGAGGGTGGAAATGGGATGGAGGGCGGGAAGGTTTGAGGAAAAACTGGAGAAAGGAGGAGGGGAGTTGGGTATAAAATGCATGTTGGAGAAAAGGAAGGATGAAAGAGAGAATAATAGGAGTGAATGGACAAGAGAAAGTGTTGAGAGGGGGAATTATTTGTGGAGAGGAGGTATGAGTGAGGAAGCTTTGAATGAATGGGGAGAGAATAAATGGGAGCGTTTGAGAGAAAGAGATATAGAAGTGGATGAGAGGGGAGAAAGAGGGGAGAAAGTGAGAGCGTCTAACTCATGTGTGAGTTATGAAAGGTTGAGTTGGGTACCAATGTATATACGAATTTGTAAGAGAAATGAGGGGAAAAGATAGGTGAGAATAGCAAGGTGGAGATGCGGGAACGAGGAGAGGGGGAATAGGTACTGGATGGCGGAGGACGAGAGAAAGTGTAGATTATGCGAGAGGGAGAGAGAATGTTGAGCATTTAAGAAGCAACTGCGAGTATGTGAGGGAGAAAGGAGAAAGAGGTGTGGATGTATTAATTGAGGATGGTAGGGGAATCGGATGGATGGAGATGATAGAGCTAGTAAGAAGACATATATATATATGTATATAGAGAGAGAGAGAGAGAGAGAGGGAGAGAGTGTGTAAATGATTTTAGTAATGGATATGTTTGTTTATTCATGTGTTGTGTAATCGCGGTAAATGTAATGTGGAATCAAGTTTTGTATAAAGGAAGTCATATGTAAGCACATTATTGTGAAGGCATAATAAATATCTATCTGTTGTTCTACACTTTTTACTTTCATGACTGTAGAAATTGTGCTAAGAACATGACTACGAGCAGAATTAAGTTAAGATTATACCGCATTTAAAAAATATGTTTGTGACTTATTAGCCAAAATGTCTTCCATAAAATTTCGACTTGAAGTCGACTGTGTTTTTATTCCCCACTTATTTGAAAATGAAGTTGATTTGACTTTAACCAAGTTTAGGCTGTTAGTAATTTCGACCAATTCGGAAGTCCAATTAATGTAATTTCGAACAATTTTACTGCTTCAGGTCTAATAGAGAATAGTTAAGATATTTCAATGCTGTGAGTACACTTTTATTCCATTGGAGTAAAATATCAATGTCATAACGAATTAGGCGTAGATTATTCACTCCAAAAGATTACAAATTTATTACAAAAATTAATTACAAAAATTTAATTATAGAACTCAACTGTTCTATAATTACATTTTTGGAATTAAATCCAGCAGTTTTAGCGTGTTTATATGTATTATTGTCTTAATTCTCCTATAAGAAACTTTAAAATTCAGATGTACAAGAAAATCTTAACCGGTGAATTAATGTAATATTGCTTACACCATTTTGAATTTCATTTCTTTTTTTCAATTAATAATTATTGATAAAAATTGAATAACAGAACAAAAAGTGTTAATCTCCAATCTACTGATACTTATTTTGAACCAAAAAACTGATATTATATCAACATATAAATATAATAAATAATGTGAAAACAAAATATTCCATTTTGTTATTACAACACATTCATTACAACACATAATGAATTGTACCAAAATTTTGTTAAAAAATCCAAAGAAATGAGAATAAAAACTTATAATAGAAGACAATTAAACTTTTTACCATATACTAAAAATATAATACCATAGACTAAAAATCTTAACATTTATTGTAAGTAATACGCCCGGGATAACAATCTAATAATTATTAAAAATTTATGTTTAATAACAATTTTTAAACTTCTAGAAACAGAACAACAAAATTCAGAGTTGATTTGCATACATAATCAAATTTACAGCTGTACAAAGGAAAATATGTCAAATTCAATTATGAGTATCCATGTAAGTTAGGTAATCTATGGACAACGTTATCCGCAGCTAGAGCCCTCCATTAATTAGAAGTTCAATTGAGGGTACTAAATAATTGCAGGAAGTTTATGAACAAATTAACTATGGTACATACTTGAACATATATAAGCTGTATAGAGGTGGAGTGCATTAGAAGTCTGATAGTAGCTTGTCATCAACGTAACCGAATGCGTCACTATTAAAGGCAACTTGATGTACTCGGTGAAAATTACCAAGCACCTAATTGGATACCGGGTGCACATCTTACTATCAAGAGTGTAACTGATTTGAATGAAAATTATCGTTTACCGCTTTCCCCCGAAAAATGGAAGGTGCACTCGACAAAAGTTCGCATTTTCCTCGTGAACAAAAGTAGAAACAACAAGCACAGTTTTTAATTAAGACAACCAGTGCTTTTTTTAAAATTCAGAAGATCATCTTTAACGTGATCCTGCTAATTGGACGAATATGCCCATAGCACAGCAATTTCAGGGACGCTTCCCTTTAATATGCAATGCCCTGTGGACATCAGTAGACCAATTAGAGTTCATGGATTGTCCACATCAGGTAACAATAATTCAATAAGTTTCAATTTCACGGTAGGAAACAGCATAGGTCCCTTAAGTATGTCCGAATGCAATTGGGCGCAAGCAGGAGATTAACTAAAATCGCACTTGTCGAAGGTGACAATTCATGATACTTCTTTTTAGCAAGGATTTTAGCAGAATGTTCTTTATTCACTAGAACATTACTATTGATTCCCCTCTAGAAGAATAGGCATTACTGATTTATGCAAAATAGTTTTGTCCATAAATGTAAGAAATACAACTTCAGGACTGGAATCCTAAAGGCTAGAAACCAGAAATGATATTAGAATCTCACGAGATACAAATACAATCGCTATATCCTGATAAAATGTGATCGAGGAATTTCGGTATACATTTAGCTAGTAGTGCCTTGGAATTCATTACCAACTGTAATTCCTGCATCATAATTCTTCACGGAAAAAAGTGTTTTGGCCATTTCAGAAAACCAAAGCTTGCTGAAAAATATGTCGCTATTTCAACCAAGACATGTTGCTAAACTAGCAGATGACATCGTTACACCGAATTTTGTATTGAATCAATGTACATGATTCCCTGCTAGAAAACCAGAGGCTTTACTTTTTTGTTGTATTCAAATCCCCAATAAATTACCACACAATTCACAATTGTTAAATATCTAAATCCTAATATTATAGGAAAAGCTCGATATTAAATTTGCAGCTCGAAGGAAAACTGCTGAAAAGTTGAATAGTCACAAATAGCTGATAAATATTACATAGTATAGTTGGTGATCGAATAAAATACATGAAAAATTCGGTTTAACCCTTTGCGGTACGGTGGCCACTATAGTGGCCACCGGAATTCATTTGAAAATTTGAGATTTTAAAGACGAAATAATGCATTTTCGCCAGGTTTTTTTTTAAATCCAATGTAAGTTTGAGTTAAAGAAGTGTTTAACATTGTATTTACGTCAATATTTATTTAATATTATGTTTTATAAACAAATAAACGACTAAAAATCGTCATTTTTATAGAAAAAATTCAGTCGCTGGCACATGTTCAATTGGATCGAGATGAAACTCGGTACATGGGGGTTTTTGAGGTCGCTGATTACGAATCTGTCATTAGATTTTGGAAATTCAAAATGGCGGATCCAATATGACTGACCAAAATGTAAAAAGTTGCTTGATCCAGATGAAACTGGGTACTCGGGGGTTTTTGGGGTCGCTGATTACGAATCTGAACTCAAATTTTGAAAATTCAAAATGGCGGAATCAAGATGGCCTTCAGAAATGTAAAAAGTTATATGATCCAGATGAAATTGGGTACTCAGGGGTTTTTGAGGTCGCTGATTACAAATCTGAGTTCAGATTTTGGAAATTCAAAATGGTGGATTCAATATGGCCGACCAAAATAAAAATTTAATGGATCGAGATGAAACTGGGTACTCGGGGGTTTTCGAGGTCGCTGATTACGTATCTGAACTCAGATATTGAAAATTCTAACTGTCAGATCCACGAGGCGCTTACAAATTGAAATATTACTGGATTTTGTACTACGAACCGCGCTCAGTTGACTCCAGAGACACGAACGTGGACGTGGCGGTTATTGTCTGCATTTTTTTATTTGTTTTTTTTTCTTTTTTCATTTTATTGTTTTTTTTTATTTTTTTGTTTTTTTTTTAATTTTATTTTTTTTTTTCATTTTATTGTTTTTTTTTCTTTTTTTCATTTTATTGTTTTTTTTTGTTGGTTTTTTCTAACTTATATTCTAAAAAATTATGTATGATACTCGAAGAAACAATTTCTGTCTTCCCTTATGCAGAGAGGCACATCGCAAGTACTGCAATAAAATTTAGTTCTTTGACGTGTTGTTTTAGTACTGCACAGACAGCAACGTCTCAATGTCTTTGACACTAAAGGCATGTGAGCAGATTGAGTGCGCCTTATTTCAATAGATACCTGAGGCTTGCTGGTTACTTTAGCAATAGATTTTCCTGTGCATTTTCTACCTTTTTTTGTCGGAGAATGATCAGCAACTAGTTGATCAATCAAATTTAATCTGAAGCATAACGATTGCAAAGCATGTTTCACATTTATTTGTTTGTGAATAATGAACGCATTTATTACAGATAAATCTACAAAATGCCAGAATATGCGGTGCCACCATTTCTTTGATTTTCTATCAATTTTATAAGTTGATACAAGATGGTCGGATCTATCAACATATCCCATATTTTTTTGGTAATCCGAGCACATAACTGGGCAATTTATAGTTTTTGCTGATCCATCTTTTTGTGTCCTTTTTGTTTCGGTAACTTCGTTAGGATCATGATAGTTTGATAAAAAGAAGACAGCTTTTTTGTCC
This sequence comes from Trichopria drosophilae, assembly GCA_030407085.1. Lineage (NCBI taxonomy): Eukaryota > Metazoa > Arthropoda > Insecta > Hymenoptera > Diapriidae > Trichopria > Trichopria drosophilae. The sequence continues at coordinate 198,630,782 of CM059582.1, forward strand.
ATCCATTTGATCCAACTAATTCCATTACCACAAGTACGGTATTCATATTGCCCACGATCCATTTTTTTATCAGGAATCTCACTTTTTGGTAAACCTTTTCTATTACTACGAACTGTACCACATGCGAAAATTTTATCTTTTTTCAAATCTTTCATCAGATCAAAACCAGTAAAGTAATTGTCAAAAAATACATGATGATTTTTCCCAACTAAGTTACGCGTCAAATCTTTGACAACACGTGCACCTAGTAGTTTTTCAGCACTTTCAGCTTTACCTGTATACATTTGAAATTCGCATACGTATCGTGATGAGTCTGCGCGCACCCAAAGTTTATATCCGCGTTTTACGGGCTTGTTTGGCATGAATTGTTTCATACTACTGCGGCCTTTGAACTTGATCATAGACTCGTCAACAGATTGATTTTCACTTGGGTTCCAACAGTTTTTGTAAGTTTCCGTTAGTTTATCTAATAACGGTCTAATCTTGTATAATTTATCATAGTTATGATCTCCTTTCTTTGGTTCCTGACTGTTGTCGGATAAGTGTAAATGGGTCAGGAAAAAACCGAATCGATGTACTGTCATCAATTTGCTTACGTACGAATCATTCAATTTCGGATCTGTCGACCAAAAATGACGATAAGAGGGGGATTTTTTAACACCCATCAAAATATTAATTGCAAAAAATATTAATAGTTCCTCTTTGGTTATCGGTTTACCTTTACTTTTCGATTGTCTTATATATAGGTTCGTTTCATCAACAATTAAATCTAATAGATCATTAGGAAACAAACATAAAAATATATCCAAAGGTGTGGTTGCATTGTCTGGAATATTTGGACCGAATGGTTCAGCGAATGGAAGATCATCTCTGGTTTTTCCATCCTTAGTCCACTTATCATTATCTCTAAAATCTGTAGAATTATCATCAGAACATGCCGAATCACAATAATTTGAATCATCCGATTCACTTTCTGAATCAACTTCAAGGTCAGAATCACATAATCCATCAACAGATTCAGAGTCGCTAGGGATTTCAGCGATTTCAACCATACTTGACAGATATTACAAGTTCTTTTTTTAAATTCTATAAATATATAAAATATAATAAATAATATTGACTAATACTCATAAAAACAAAAGGCGGAGAATTATGCGATGAACACAAAGAAGCGTTCCTATTTACGAATCCACTAGCCCGCCACTCAAACGTGATCTCTATCGTGAAAGACGTAATTTGCACAGGCAAAACCAGAAAGATCGAACTGTTCGAGGTCGCTCTATTCATAGTTTCGCTCGACTCATTTCGCTTGCGAGAAACGAAATTCAGAGTACAGGTAATGTCAGTAGCGTAATCGTACACGCACTACAGATTTCCACATTTTATGAAATATGATATATAAAGGTTTTTGGGGTCGCTGATTACGAATCTGAGCTCAGATTTTGGAAATTCAAAATGGTGGATCCAATATGGCCGACCAAAATGCAAAAACATATTGGATCGAGATGAAACTGGGTACTCGGGGATTTTTGAGGTCGCTGATTACGAATCTGAGCTCAGATTTTGGAAATTCAAAATGGTGGATCCAACATGGCCGACCAAAATGCAAAACATACTGGATCGAGATGAAACTGGGTACTCGGGGATTTTTGAGGTCGCTGATTACGAATCTGAGCTCAGATTTTGGAAATTCAAAATGGTGGATCCAATATGGCCGACCAAAATGCAAAAACATCCTGGATCGAGATGAAACTGGGTACTCGGGGATTTTTGAGGTCGCTGATTACGAATCTGAGCTCAGATTTTGGAAATTCAAAATGGCGGAATTAAGATAGCCGTCAAAAATATAAAAATTACCTGATGAAAGTGGATACTTGAGTTTTTGGGGTCGCTGATTACGAATATGAATTCAGATATAAAAATTTTAGTTTTTCAGATTTTGAATTTTCAAAATCTGAGTTCAGATTCGTAATCAGCGACCCCAAAAACCCCAGAGTACCCAGTTTCATCTGGATCAAGCAACTTTTTACATTTGGGTCGGCCATATTGGATCCGCCATTTTGCATTTCCAAAATCTGAGTTCAGATTCGTAATCAGCGACCCCAAAAACCCCCGAGTACCCAGTTTCATGAAAAATGGTTCATCAGAAAAATGTGTACCGCAAAGGGTTAAAGTACGTAATAATACTAGGGATGAGTTTTCAAACTGAATTCATAACCACGATATGTAATTTTGTCGTAACTTCTTAATAATGGTCGTAAAATATCTGAAGGAGAAATTCGAGAGGGTGGCTGAAAATGAATCGAGATCCAGGAAAGACAAAAGTACACAGTCAGCGCAGATTAAAGGAAGAATAAAAGCCTGGAGAACAATATATAAGAGAGAAATGGAGAAGAGAATCGTCGATATCGTCGGACACATCTTCCTGCTTCACGACTGCAGCAGAGATTGAGTCAGGTTTTCCACATTGCCGCAGCATCCGCGATGCTCCGTAAATTTGCTTTTTCTATTAGCGGCAGACGGCCCCAGATAAATGCGAGGAAATTATTCGACGTCAGTGTATATAAACCAAGCTACGTGTCTGCTTGCTTGGAATAGAAATAAGCTAATCGACGATTTTCACATAGAGAGGCGCTCGGGTAATCGATCAGATTGTCGAATCGGACAGCCCCTTATTCTAGTATAAGAACGAGTAAAAAGTCTGATGGAGATTAAAGTGGAATCAATCTTCGAATTAGAGCGAAACGGGAAAAAGATTCATGCAATTAGTGTTAATTTTAATGCCGAGAACCCAGGGCGATCGAAGTCCTTAGTTGATCCACTATCTGGAAATGGGGAAATTTCCTTTGATATATATTCGTCGACCTCGAGAAAAGTAAGGCACATTGTATTAAAACTGAAGAAAATTTGTAATTGAGGGTAAAACTGTTTTTATAACGAATATTTCGGTATTTGTCTAAATTTAAAATAGTACATTCGATATAAGAATTAAATTCAATAGAGTGAGGATATCAACAATTTGTAGTGGATGATGATGATGAATGATGTCTAAAATAAGGACAGGCAACACCAGATAGTTCTTAATAGTATCTTAGATATTATACTTACTATCTTAATGTTTGAAACAAATTTATAACCGACAGATTGGTCAGAATTAGGTCGAAAATAGGGGAGAATTTCCTACATATTACCAATTTTTGACTTATTATAGGTCCATTTTACCACATTTGGACTACGACATAATGGTCAAAATGCCTTAGGTTACCAAATTTCGACCATCAAAATACTTCCACTTTAGTCCCATCTTACCGTAATTCGACTTCTATTTTAGGTAAATAAGCCATGGTCGAGAAAATATCTCGCCCTGATGGAATTTTATGTTGCTGCTTAGGATGGAAGGATCACTGACACTAAAAGCTGAGCTAGTAACCATAACTATAATTACATTAATAGTTAATATTAGGATGTCGATTATCCTTATCTTAACATCTAGTTTTCTTGTGCAATACCAGCATAGAGAGCAATTTCCATGGAAAATGACTGTGTTCGGCACCTGGTGTAAAGTTTATGGAAGTATTTAACGATAAAGATAAGAAATATTGCAAATCTGATCAGGACTCTTTGCAAGAACTGCTAAAATATTTTCTGTAGACTTTGGGGAAATTGTGTTAACAGCAGTGTAAAATTTTTGATACATCGTATTTTTTTTTTTGTTGCAACTCAAATAACCCCATGCAGTTTAAGCATTTTCGAAGTGCAGCGCCGTAATTATTCCTGTTCAATTTCGTAAAACTTTAGCGAAAGTTGTTGAGCATAGGTCCTTATTACTTAGAAGCTTAGTCGGTTTTAGACGATTTACAATTACGTAAGTATATAAATTGTTCATTTTTACAATGTTTAAATAAAATTGTCATCAACTCCTATTATGTTACAAATTATACCGATGCTTCCTGTAAGCAGAAAATTGTGATCAAAAAAGATTGTAAGGCTTACAACCATACAAGCTTTATATGCAGTAGTCATCGGTATAACGTGTAAGCTTACAGGGAATATCAATAAAGCTTTTATGGTCATAGGAACAAGGACGCTACTCATAGGTTTACAAATCTATTTTGATTATAATTTTATGCATGGAACATGGATCGTTGTAACTTGCATGTTTATAGTAGATGTTGATGAAGCTTTTGCAGTTATACAAGAAACGTACACAATGTCAATACCTGTTGCATGCATAACAAACTGTATATAATCATTAACGCCACTAACAAAGAAAAGTGACAAACGTATTAGTATTTAATTTAAAGTATTGGTGTTATATTGAGGAGTTTAAAAAAAATTTAAGGATAATAATACGTAAAAAAAGGAGTGTAATAAAATAAAATGGATAATAAAAGAACATTTTTAAATAAATAATAAAATGACGTTTCGACCCTGATTCGGGTCCTCTTCAGAAAGAGTGTGATATATAGGTGGAAATTCGCCGTATTTATACAAATCACAGAACATAGAGATGTGTATGTATTAATGTTTAGTACCGAGAAAAATTTGAATCTATACACCCCATGTCTTACAAAAGAGGCATGAAATTGACAGAGCCACTAAATTATCATCCACTGATTTTCATAACAAAAATTTTAAGCATTAATTAATCGGTATATAAAAAACAGTTACAACATCTAGGTTCAAATAATATTAACGTAACGTACAATAGTGACGTACTTAATAAAACAGTAAGTTACAGAGAATTGGATTTATTAATTTAGAGAAGCTTACAGAGAATTTAACAAAAATGTTCGAAAAATCAAAACATTCGAGTAGTTGCAACACCTTTTAAAACAAACATCGCTAAAATTAAACCAGCATAAGATATGTTACCTTTTGGTAAACAAAGTAGAGTCATCTACAAAATACCGTACTTACATTGTAATAAATCGTATATAGGACAGACCTACAGGCCCCTCGAGACCAGGCTAAAAGAACACAAAAACAATATTTTTGCCAAAAAAAAAAACGAACAGCATTCTGGTTTAACACCACACCCATTAGAAAGGGGTCACGATTTTGATTACAATATTATTTATCAAAAAAGGAGAAAAATACTGGGAATATAAGATTTTAAGTATCACAGCTTACAGAAGTTTATCACCAGTTCATTAATCAAACGCGTTTCTCTTACATATATTTAAACTCCTTGCAAATTTAACGTTCTATTCCATTTTTTCTCGGTACTAAACGCCAATACATACACATCCCTATATTCTGTGATTTGTATAAATACGACCAATTTCTATCGTTTCTCACACTCTTTCTGAAGAGGACCCCAATCAGGGTCGAAACGTCATTTTATTATTTATTTAATAATTTTCATTTATTATCCATTTTATTTTATTACACTCCTTTTTTTACGCATTATTATCCTGATTTTTTTTTAAACTGATCAATGTAACACCAATACTTTAAATTAAATTTTAACTGGTAGATATTCAAAATAATTGTACAATGTATCGTACAAGTATTATTAGGATTCGAATTAAAATTAGTCGAAATTTGACTCTGTAACCTATCCAATTTGACCGTTCTGTGGAACATGAATTTTTCTGGTGCTATTACCAAAAATTATACTGCGCTGTGAACCACAAATTTTTTCTGGTCCTAATAAAATAAATTTTACATTTCTCTTTAGAAAAATTCGTAACTTTAACCTTTAGACTGCCGGAAAATCAATATTTTGACGCATCATATAAACTTGTTTAATGCTTATTTTTAGACTAAAATATATATTAATTTATTATTATTTTCACTTATTAAAATCATTTAAGATAAATTTACCCCTCCACACACCTTTTTACCTACCCCAAATCCATTAAATCTGTATTTTCTACATTGTACAAGTGGTCATTATTTTGTTTCCTTCAGACTATAATTACAAGAGAATACATTTTTTTGTACTTACACTACAAAATAAATAAAACTTGAATACCATATTTTATGGGGTGGTTTTTTATTTTTAATTATTTCAGGGGTTGTTTTTGAATTTATTGTATTTTTGTCATTAGATTTGGATTCAATGTCGAAAAATATGTCTAAAGGGGTGAAATATCTTTAAAACAACCCTTAAAATTTGACTATCAACCCTTCAAATTTAATTAAATCTACAAATTTAACTTATATAATGTTCTCAAAAAGAAAGAAGCGTTTTCTACTATGAAAAATACATTTTTTTAAAATTTGAAATTTTTAACGTTAGCAGTTCCGTTTCCTGCCGGAGAATCAATATATTGACGCAGCTCATGATCTACACTTTGTGTATGATCAATCATTGACATGAGGTGCCTTAAATACCAGTTTTCTGAGGGCGATATGCTCTTCTAAATCCCGGCAGTCTAAAGGTTAATGGTAATATTACTTTGCCAACAAGATGCACATTTGTTGGACAACACGGTAATATTGCAATCGATTTGGGTACACTTTTTAAGTGAAATTTCTCTCCGCGAATGCATGTCGATGATGACTGGACCCACATGAAAATATGCTCATAACCAAACCGAAAGGGTGCAACTACACCGAATCATAGTATTGAATTGATCTTCTCTGTTACTTATAAATGAAAATCATAGGAATAACGAATCTTCCATTGTATAAAATATAAAAATACCTTTAAAGAGATCTTCTACATTTATTATACGACCCAATTATGGAAAACTGCAGTGCTGTACAGGGTATCAGATAAAAGCCTCAGGGAAAGACAATAAGGAAATAGGAGAAGGGAAGAATATCCAGTTTTTAAATGAAATTGTACATAAGGATACGCAAATGGTTCTTGATGCAAACCTTATCGAAATAAGAAATTGGTATCGACTAATTTAGTTACTATAACAAGGTACCCTCTCAGGTACGTTACTTGAATTTATTTCAAACTTAGTTTATTAAAAAGATATCATAATTGATACAAATTCGTCATTAAATATGGAGCAATAAATTAGAAGAAACAAAATATCGACACAAAAAACTCTAGCAAATCATCACTTTGATCATTTGGAACTCAATATCCGAGACATTTCCGGAGTCGCGGAATATGAATATGTTGTTAGATTTCAAAAATTGTATTTGGAGAACTGAATGTGGCGGTGGACTTTTTTAAAAAACAGCAAAGATTTTATTGATACTTGTTTCTAGCGATGCCAAATTTCTAACAATTGCATTGGACTTTAAATAGTATTAGAGAAGTATTAAAAATGCAAAACTCTGTGGAAATAAATTGAACTCAGATATTCGTTTAATAAAAATAAGAATATACATGGGGAAAATACACTAATAAATTAATTACATCTTTTACTTTAGAAATAACGTAATTCTTCTTTTATTCGATGCCAGTTTGACAAACATGGAGATCAACTAAGAAATGATCATCACAAAAACTCTTTTTGCAACGACTACACTTCGCCATCTGTACATTGATACATTACCATTATTTATTTATGTATTCATGAAAACAAAATGAACAGGATTTTCAAACAAATAGAGTCAATTTACAAGTCCAGCTTTAAACCAGTCATATTGATACTTTGCTCTGTATGTCTCAGTAAAGAAAGCAGATCTTAGACCAGAATTGGAGCTTCATCATATTGTATCACTGGTGTAAAATGATATTAATATTGTGGAGAATTATAAAATCCTTCACTTTTCGGAATCAGCACCTCCAATAAAAACAAAAGTAACGAGTTTCAAGCGAATTCGATGAAATTAATTTTTTATCGTCTTTAAGCCGTTAATTTGTTTTGTACGATTGATGGCACCAACTTTAATGCGCAATTTTCATCAAATATAACCTTTGATGTGCTAAATTTTAACCGGATCCAAGTGACGTACCTGAGAAGGTACCCTTGTAAGCTTTGGTCTGAGCCTTCAGTGTTCGAAATCAACAACAGGTGTTTAAGCGTTAGAACCAACCAGTATGTCAAATTTTGATGCTTTCATGGAACCTTAAAATGGCTGCGTTCACGTTCAATGCGACATTGTATATCCACAAAGTACACCGAAAGAAATAAAACGCCAAAGCGGCTTTTGCCTATGGAGTAGATACAGCGTTTAAATCGTAAAAGAGCAATTCAAATTCGAAATCGTAAAATTAAAAAATATTTTTTCTATACATAATTTTTTAATGTCATTTAGAATATTTGGGCATCATTTTATAACTTTCTGATTACTTATGTGCTTTATAGACGTCGATAAAAGTTAAAACATCAGTAACAATGTGAAAAAAAATGCTAATGAAAAACCCCGACTTGTATTTAAATAACACGGTGTGACAGTGAAAATGGATTTTTAAAGGGACATAGTAGGGCATGAAAAATTTAAAAGAATGGAACGGTATGTTGTTTTTTCTTATATACCACTAAAAACTCATTTTATACTTCAAAAACGTTTTCCTTTTTTTAGCTTCATTAATTTTTACTCGATTCTAAAATATCTTCTTTATTAGGAAACATGAAGGTTATATTTTTTCAGCGCATAGTTATTTACATTAAAAATGCTTTTCATAAGTGAATACACCAAATTTTTTTCAGAATTTTTCATAAATAAATTATAATTTTGAAAAAAATTTTGAAAAAAAATTTCTCAAAATGTCATCACAAAAATCTGAAAAAAGTCCACTATATTTCTCGATTAATTCTAAGAACTTTTCATTCTTAGCATTTTTTTATAAGAGCACATTCTGTTGAGTTGGAACATTCAGAAATTTTTCAAAGAAATTTTCATTGTTAACGCCATTTTGAGGTTGTTATAATAATGTGGGGTATAAAAGTAAAATTTTTTCTTAAAATTCAACTGATTTATGCACCATTATACACGGTTCCAATCGAATTGGAATATTCTAATAGCTCGAAAAAAATTTATAGGAACAAATAATTCCCAATTTTTTGGAATTTTTTTAAAAATTCGGCGCTATATTGGAATTCCTGATGGCTGAAACTCAATTTTGACCTCAGAATCTTGAAGAGCGACCTCGAAAACAGTAGGATATGTACCTTTCAATTGTTTTCAACGTCGAGTTTGATACGAAATACTTGATTGAAAATGAAGTATAAAAAATGCCATTTCAGGCATTAACCCGTTTCGTTCTGAAATGCCCTAAATTTTGACTTCTTTTTATTAGGTGCTTTCTCATGGAGAAAGTCACTCAATCATTTTGATATAACCACACCTATTGTATTTTTTCTCGAACTTTTTAAATCCGGTTTCAGATTGACCATATCTGCCGCCATTTTTTTTACTATGGCGGTTTAAACATAAAAAAATCGTGAATTTTGAAAAAATTTGTTCAAATAATCGTATTTTTGAACAGGAAACCGTGTTTGAATCAAGCTGAATCTCTGTATCTGGTGGAGTAAATAGTTATACTAAAAGATAGGATGGTTATTAATTCACCATTCAAAATGGCGGCATCAAAATGGCGGTTCTCAGTGAACATTTTGTTGAAAAATTTCTGGACGCTCTAACTGAACAATTATGCGCTTGTTTTAAAAAATGTTAAGAATAACATATTCTTAGAATTCGCCGAGAAATTTAGTGGATTTTTTCAGATTTTTTAAATGAATTTTTGAACATTTTTTTTCAAAATTCTTTTCAAAATTGTAATTTTTTTTTCGAAAAATTCTGAACAAAATTTAGTGCATTCTCTGATGAATTCTAAGAGTTTTTTATTCGATGCATTTTTTCCCAAAAGTTTTTGAAAAAGAAAAATCTTAAACTATAATATTTGAAATTCATTTCCTCGAAAACTATCAACTTTTGGAAAGAATTGGAAAGAACAAAGAACTCTTAGAATTTTTCAGAGAATGCACTAAATTTTGTTCAGAATTTTTCGTAAATAAATTACAATTTTGAAAAAAATTTTGAAAAAAAATTTCTCAAAACTTCATTTAAAAAATCTGAAAAAATTCCACTATATTTCTCAATGAATTCTAAGAACTTTTCATTCTCAACATTTCTTTGAAAAAGCTCGTAGCTTTTGAGATGGATCGTCCAGAAATTTTTCAACAAAATTTTGACTGAGAACCGCCATTTTGAATGGAGAATTAATAACCATCCTATCTTTTAGTGTAACTAATTACTTCACCAGATAGAGAGACTTAGCTTGTTCCGAACACGGTTTCCTGTTCAAAAATACGATTATTTGAAGAAATTTTTTCAAAATTCACAATTTTTTTCAGTAAAAAAATGGCGGCAAATATGGTTAATCTGAAACCGGATTTAGAATGTTCGAGAAAAAATACAATAGGTATGTTATATCAAAACGGTTCAGTGATTTTTTTCTCTGTGTTAAGAAAGATACCTTAACCCTTTAACTCCAGAATGCAAGTTTTTCATGTGCAACTTCCACCGCATAGTAGAAGCTGAAAATAATATACAGATTGTTTGGAATGTACCTAATTTACTATCTTCGAGGGGCTCTTTCGAATGGTGACTTCAAAATTTGAAAAAATTGAGTATCTACCTTTAATTTTGGCAAAAATATGTGAAAAAAACACATTTTTCGAGGTCATTTTTGTTTTAAATTTCATTTATGTCGATACCGCGATTTCTTTGACCAGAAAAGTGCATAAAAGGTGCACAAACTGTTTGAACTTGAAGGACATGCTGGTAGACATTTTTTATTTCACCTTGAAATATCCAAAATGGCGGCTTATTCCAAGAAATTTTTATTAAATTTTGGCAGTATGGAAATGTAGCATTTTAAACAAATTTTCACCTGAACTGTCTATCTTATAAGATGTTTTTGGGTATGCTAATCACGAATCTGAAATAAAAATTCCAAAATTCAAAATGGCGGCTCCAAGATGGCCGACCAAAATGCGAAAAATTACCCAAACTTTATGAAACTGGGTTCTCGGGGGTTTTCGGGGTCGCTGATTACAAATCTGGAATCAGATTTTTAAAATTCAAAATGGCGGCTCCAAGATGGCCGACCAAAATGCGAAAAATTACCCAAACTTTATAAAACTGGGTTCTCGGGGGTTTTCGGGGTCGCTGATTACAAATCTGGAATCAGATTTTGAAAATTCAAAATGGCTGCTCCAAGATGACCGACATAAATGTAAAAAATTTCTTGGAATAAGCCGCCATTTTGAATTTTGATTTAGATATGATCTTTAAAAAATGAATTCTTTCATTTTTAATAAAAGCCATTCTATAGGGTTTAATAATGAAAACATGTTCTTTTATTAAAACCATTATACACTTGTGTAATTATGTGATGTAAAATACTGTTTTTTTTTTTCGTTACAAATCTCCTCGACACCGTTATTGCAGTATATTTGATGTAGTTCTAAGGAAAGGATATCAACAGTAGTGCACAAAAGGGTCAAGTCAAGAACTTATTTCATTTTACTGTTACAGGTCTTAACATATGAATCGTTATTAATATTAAACAATATTAATACTATTGTGAGCTTAATTTAAAACGAAGCACACTGATAGCTCTCGCACATAATGCAATCGCTAAATTTCCTTCTTTTCCCTACTCGCTTCAACTTATGTACAGAATATTTACCACTGACAATCCGTCGATTGGTCCACTTACCACGTTAATATTGTTCTAAAAGTCTCCGATTGCTTCCTTCGACTGTTATACCGAACTAAAAAGTTCTTGCAGTCACGAAGCTTCTTAAGTGTATTAAAAATCAAATAAAATCATATAAAATTCTTCAGCACTATTAACATACTCTTCAATTCGTTCGCAATTGATAATCTCCATTCTGCGTAATGTATCGAACCCAAGGTAAAGCTTGGTATCCGCTTTTCTCTATAATTTTTAGATACCTCACTTGAATACCCGAAGTTGTAAAATACGGGATTTCAAATTTCACCTGAATCGGTGGTTTGCCTTCGATATCTTCCCCAACGACTGACGGCAAGCCAAAGTGCGCTCGCATCAAATATTCCTTTCCACCCGGAAACGACTTGATGGACCACGTTATAGCGCTTTGTTCCGGAGAATACTTGACGCTACCGATCGTAGTTTTAAATTTCGGCGAATCAGCGTCATTTGGAACCGGAATAACAATTTCCACATTGTTCGCAGTTGAACGACGTTTAAATTGGGATCTCGCTTTAATCATGTATTCAACCCGACTATGAGCGTGTCTCTCAATCACAGATTCGATCCAAATCAACGGTTTTACATGAGTGTTCAACCGATACGACATTAGTTCGAATTCGCCGTCTGGAGGAATGAAGGAAATCGTTCTATCATTTTCGAAACGGGAAAGTCTCACGCATTGATGAAATTTCACATCTTCGAGCTCCACCGATTTAGACTTCCCACGACCTGTCGATTCGAACAAAACTTTATCGTTTAGTCCTAACCGAAGTTCCGGCATCCCTGACAGATAAACTCGCATCTTAATAGCACCGACAATTTCCGAACTCAAGACATTGCCATTGGCGTTTGCGAGAAGATTCACCGATTCGATTACATCGAGGAAAACTTCATTTTTCCTGTATTTTATACCCTCGGATCTCCAGGAAACTGCGTTTGTAACTGCCATTGGAATTCGTGGTTGAATTTCGAGTTTGTGACCTTCTTGAGTTATGTATTCTTGTAAAATTTTACTGTCTGTTGTTTGCGGATATCCGAAATCGAGTAATTCGTCGAGAAGTTCGTATATAACCACAAAATTATCCCTGATGCTTTCTTCTTCCAGTTCTTTAAAATATTCTTGCATAACATGCACAACTTTGTGTAGAAAGACAAAGACTAGCGAGATATTCGCATTTTTCTTTGTTGTCGACACTATGTACAAGTTATTGTACTTTATGTAAGCGTAAGTACATTCCGGTGTTTGAATGATTGGTGTCAAGTTGCCTTCTTCCTCACGATCCATTACCAGCGGCATGAACTTTTCAATAACACCTGCTTCGATGTCACCGCGATAGTTTCTCGAAATCAGGACCTTGCCTTTTACGTCAAGAATGAATATTGCAGAGGTCGACATGTTGAATATCCCTGTAAAAACAAAAAATTTCATACTATTATTCATCTACATAAATATTTATGGCGTATTTTATGTAAACATCACGTAATAATACTTTTATAGGTTATGTTACTAAGGAAAGAATAGATCAGTTTTTTTGTTCTACTTATAGACCGGTTTTACTCAATTATATGATAAGAAATATAAATAAAGATAAAATAGAATTGTGAGGTTTATTGGAGTCAAGGACTGGAGGAAAAAACTTTGACAGCCTTGAATAAACTTGTAATTTACTCGAATTCTCAGTAAAAAATTATGTAGAGGTTTGGAAATTTTTGATGAATCAATGTGTTGAGTTTCTCACCTGATCACTAGGCTGAAGAGAAACTTTTAACAAATCGAATCTTTTCGTCAACCAGCCATTTGGAATTCTATTAAACTGCCAGATTGCCAAATGCCACTGTGGAACGACGAGTGGCAGGACCTGGACAAAAGTTGGGCGCGGATACACGCGGCATGCGCATGCGCGGGCAACCTCGATGTATCGACCCACACTCGACAGCGAGTATTGCGAAGTCGTAAATTTTCAAAAAATAAAATTGTGCATAAACTTATTTTAGTTTTATAACCTAAGCATGATGTACATTGCCAAAAATACCTATTCCTAAAGTATTCTTAAAGTGCTCTCAACAAATGTATACTGATTTGTATTCTGTTTTTTAATTCCATTGGCGCATTGATTTCCACAGTTTCTAATTCGAATTCGAACGATTTTATACCTTTTTTGTAATTTAAACGATCGTATACAATTTAGCCATAAAGAATTTATAAAGTATGTAACATTCGCGATGGATGAATATGTATCCCAATCGTGTCCCAATAGCACTGTTGGGTAAAAGGAAAGTAAAACTGGATTTCTACAAATGAATGTAGATAACCGGTAGTTTACGTCGAAAACGTAGAAAACGTGTAGTCTACATAAAAATGGTAGAATACTGAAACAAGCTCGAAAACATAACCTATTCAAATGTTTACAGTAGGTCCGTCCTAAGTTATACACTCGGTTCTTTCAAAATGGCGGAAGATTCTCAAAAGTTATAGCCCCTCACTATCCCCACTTCAGCATCTTTGTTGGTATCCATCCAATGGGTGCTTCTGTGTGTGTGTCGCGAAGCGAGTGCGGCTGAGCGAAGCAATGTAGTGGAAGAAGGAGAGGAAGAGAGTGGTATAACTTTGGACAAGCCAAATGTATATCTTTGGATAGACCTATAACTTTGGATGGTATAACTTAGGGCGGAGACTACTATATGTTTTATGGGTTTCATTAAATTGTTTTTTTATCCATAATAAACGATAAAGATTTTTTCCTGAATTCAAGATGCCAAGGTATTTGAAATTTTAAAAGAAAAGATTAAGTAATAAACCAATTAATTTTATATTACCGTCGTAAAAAATAATGTATAAAATTTGTGAAATCAATTTTATTAATTTCTACAATTACAAAAGCATTTTTCAACAACAATATAACCTACTTAATGGTGACATTAGCGAGGTTTTAAAAGTAGTTTTGATAATATTTACATCATTTGTAACTAATATTTTACGGATACCTTGTATCTTTTTGGATTTTTCAGTCTTCAGTTTGATTTTTAACTAAAAAAATACACATATAATTGCACCAAATAAATTTAAAAGTTTGATGTAGACTACCTCCATTTGTGTAGAAAACAGAAGATGTAGTTTACGCCATATTCTACACGTAGAAAACTGAAGTAGTTTACCTTCAGTAAACTACCAACCCAACACTGCCCAATAGTGTCCTAATCGTGTCCGCAGTTTTCTTCGATTAACGTGTATAAAAAATCGAAACGATAGGAACATGGAACTCGAGAAAAAAGTATCTACTCGAAATGCACGTATACAATACATGTGGATAAATGTGTACCTATACTACCTATGCAAGGATGCGGTATTTGAGCAAACACAAACGCAACAGACTAGAAAATATACAAAAAAATCTGTATAACTTTAGTAAGAAGTAAGTCTGTTCTTCTACGCGTATGAATGCGATCGTGTACAATATTATACGCGATACACAAACGCAACTAACCTTGCCAAAAATATGAGCGTCCATTAAGAGTTCATAAAGCGTGAATTTGACGTTCGGGGAAGGTGCAAGAAACGTGCATTCCGCTTCCACGAAAGTTCGATAGGAGTACTTAAAGTGTTTTAAATGCACCTTTT
The DNA here is from genome assembly GCA_030407085.1 of Trichopria drosophilae. NCBI lineage: Eukaryota > Metazoa > Arthropoda > Insecta > Hymenoptera > Diapriidae > Trichopria > Trichopria drosophilae. Next base: position 198,646,003 of record CM059582.1, read on the forward strand.
AAGAGTTCAGAGAGTAACCCAATAAACGAGTTCGTGTGCAAAAATTTTTAATACGATTTCATACGTTTCCATCCCGTTTCTTTCCTCGTTATTTCGCGATAAATCGAATGAAAACGTATGCAAGATGATGCAACGAGTTAAAACGCATCGAATCGAATGAAATTAGTGTACTAATAATTTCGTACGGAAGCATTTAGGACTAAAAATTGAGGTTAGGTTTGCACATAATGAATTTTCATATTAAAACGCATGGAATTGAGCCAAGTTTTACCGGGTTTATACTTCGTCTTTTTTTTAAATATTATTCGAGGTTCAGGTAAAAACAATATAACAAAAGAGAATTTGCAAAAATAAATTTCGTAAGTAACAAAGCGAACTGTATTTGTACTCCAAAGTTTATTCTCGTGAATTCTCGCTCGTTTCTGAATCGATTTGCTGAAATTTGACGTACATTAATATAAAGTGCATAAAATCACCATAAATTAGATTTGAGCTTGAAAATGTACATACATATTTACTTTTCGGTTTAATTTCAATATTCTAGGTTAGGAACTGATGTTATCGAGGGTCAGTTCGTCGTTTTCACGCGTAGGCGCCACCAGCGATCTAACATGACTTCGTAAATGAACACTTCGTATAGGTAAACACGTATGCCTTCGAATGATTTCAATCAAAATTTTGCATTCGACAATTAGCCGTTTCCGTATGCGAACGGATCCCTGGTAAAAATTTCCGATTGAACTTCAATCGGACCTAATGAGACTCGATCAGACCTATTCGGTTTCAATCCGCAATTTGTCCTCGATACAATCGGACTCAATCGGACGTCGGTTTCAATCGGTTGCAATCGGAAATTTTATTCGGAACGAATCGGATTCGATCCGAGGGCGACATTTCAAACGGATTCAATCCGATCATTTATTCAGAATTAATCGGACTCATTCCGAACGATAAATCGGAACGAAACGGAATCAATCCAGGTAGACATTTCAAACGGTTTCAATCCGAACTGTCAATCGGAACGAATCGGATTCCATCTGAAGTGGAAATGTCAAACGGTCTCAATCGGACCTCTCATTCGGAACGAATCGGAATCAATCCAGATAGGCATTTCAAACGGTTTCAATCGGACCCCTCATTCGGAACGAATCGGAATTTTCAATTTTGTAAATTTTCAAAATTCTCTTTCATGTATGCATTAGTTAGCTCGAAGTCATCCCCCCTTTTGAGAAACCTCAAAATTTTGTCAGATTTCACGTATCTCTCACCGTTTTCGAGATATTGAAGAATTTTTAAAAATTTTAACGTGTGACACAAATATCATATTACGATATAAGTAGTGATCGACAGTAGTAGACCAGTGGTCCGTGACGCGCGCGGTCATTCTTCCTTGTTAAGCATTCTTGTTGGGGAATACTACTTGGATGGTGACCGCTTGAGAACAGATTTTTTAAAGATAATTAAATTATCAAAAACAAACTTTAAAATATAAAAAAAAATAAAAAGAAATTAATTTTTATATAAATTTAAAATTTTGGAAAATTTCATTGTCGGATTAGGTCCGTTTAGAACAGTTTGAATCCGTTTCGGTCTCATTAGGTCCGTTTCGAGAGGGTGCAAAGGTGTCTGATTAGGTCAGTTTAGAACTGATTAGGTCGGGAACAAATTGCGGATTGCCCAATCGGATTGAATGAGAAATTTTCACCAGGGATGTACATAACCTCAATTTTAAAGACTATTTATTAATTATAAGACAGTATTTTTTATTAATACTGCGCACATATTCGAATGTTTTCGAATGTAAAGCGAAATGAAATCGTATGAAATATCATTCGCTTTAAGCAACCCATCACAAAACGTATCATTTCAAATGAAAAATTAATATCCGTGTTTCGAAAATATCGCATATTGACGCATACGATCGAATGTAACGTATGACATCGGATGTATTGGAAAGACGACAAATATTCGAAATATATTGTGCGTATGAAAACATTTGAAAACGACTAATTTCGTATTAAAATTTGATCAATTTCATTCGAAATTGGAAACAAATCGAATGAAAGTCGAAATTTTTGAACACGAACTCGTTTATTGGGTAAACACAAGCGTTTTAAAGGTGTTAAATGCACATTCGGAAGGTCCGAAACGAGGTAGATTTTCAAAATTTTTTTTGAGGTGATTAAGTGTTGTTTTTTGTTTAAAATCTTTTATTGTGAGTTAGATACATCCTTAGTATACGATATGATTTTTCTTGTTATTAACTCTCAAAATAGCGGCGTTGTACCGCGTCAAACTCGAGAGTTTTTGAAATTTGCTTGCAAGATGGCGGCTTTATTTTTTATCTGTAATAAAAAATCAAAAGAGGTGTGGTTAGTAACATTATTTTTAATACTCCAAACCTATAAAATAAAAAAAAAGTAATTTCTACAAAAATGAGAGAGATTTTTAAAAATTGAACGTTTTTTGATAATTAATTTGTTTGAATAAATTTCGTTATTTGCATTAAAAAATCCCAACCATAGGTTTGGAGTATAGCCGGATGTTTGAAGGAGACCTCCACAAAATTTTAAAGCAATCGAATAATTATTTTTTGAGTTGTCGTGCAAGCACTATGAAAAAATGGTGTTTCGTAAAAAACGCGTTTAAAGCGCGTCCGCGCGCTACTATACATGCGGTCGAAAATATGCTGACATTTCAAAACTAATAAAGAGTTTGTTTTAAAATTTTAAGGAGACATCCTTGAGATGTTCTAGAACAAGTACAAAAATTTTACAAAATATAAAAAAAAAATGTTCGGGACCTTCCCCCCTTAAGAGTTCCACGCTTTGCACTATGGAACGGCTATGTACGCTTTGGAAAGCGTACAAGAAGGGTTCCTGATTAATGTACAAGAAAAAAATAGTTACCTAGAAAACAATTTTTTCTACGTTTTATTTAAAAATTGTTGTTTTTTTTTTTATTTTTTGTATGTAATTTAATTTTTTGTTAAAATAAATTAATTATCTTTAAATAAGATGTTCTCATTTTTTATTATTAAACCTTGTATTATAATTCTGATTACTTTAATTTTTGTTTATCTTATTCATTGATTCATTTCCTTGTTTTTACGAAATCGTTCTCGCTAATTAGACTCGCTTTGATTCAAATGATCGTTTTACTGTCTTTTGTTTATCAAATTGGTCTATACCCTATCCATTAGAAAACCCCCAATTACCAAGTATTAGTTTGATCAAATAACTTTCTACATCTCTATCTATCATCTTCGATCCGCCATCATTTTTTCGGAAATCCCTACTATGTAAGGAACACTAACAGTATTATTATATATTCTATTATCATGTTTAACACGAAAAGTATTATATAACTTTAAAACTCTCTTTCTAAAACATTCATTAATAATGTAATCAGCATATCCATTGTTTTTCAAAATATGTTTAACAACATTTACATTCTTTTGCCTAAATTTAATATATGATAATCTAATTGCTCTAGGTCCAAGAGCGGTATCAATTTTATATTTTAAAGGTTGGTTCAAGTTAAAATGTATAGGTATCATTCTCTTTTTCCGTATTTATTGACGCCATTAAACTACATTTTAACTCCAAAGAACTGAAATGTAGTCCAACACGGCCTACCCCATTTTCTACTCTTTTGGACTGAAATTTGAGTCCAATAATTTTAGAGGGTAAATTCCCCAGTAAAGAGCATATATTTATCATATTTATAAACTCCACTGTTTACAGATTTCATACTATGTACTTTATTTCCTTTTACAAATAATGTTTTAACAATTTACTTGAATGAATGCTCAAAAGATCTGACTTCTTAGGTTATGTAATTTTACTGCCCAATTATTGCAAATACAATAATTGTAAGAATAGTCATCTTTTCAGTACTGGGCAATTAAAAAATCATTAAACTGTCTCACATAACGAAAACACAAGTGTATGCACACACTTTATCATTCTAACGTTGCAAAATTGGTCATTAATATATTTTTGAGTACAATAAATTCGATTCGTTACGAGTAGTAAATCGAATTACTCTCAACGCGACGGTTAAAACTTTTGGGAACGAATAAAACTCTTTGGTTGAAAGAAAAATCAAAATGGGAATTCGGAAACTCCACCGGCCGCCGTAAAAGTAAATCATAATTTTCGCACATTCGAGAGAAGAAAACGAGGACATAAATTGCGTTATAATTAAAACGGAAATATCATATGTACGAGCCAGAAACCATGTAGAGCAGTGTAATTATGGCTCTCGCCTCTTTTTGTCGGACGTTTTATTTTTTTCGAAAATGCGCACTGCGAATTTTCGTGCTACGAAATTTAAATGGGTTGTAATATAATAATACGAACAACGATAACAATAAACCTTTTTATTACGCATCGTAGAATCGAATAAACGTAAAAGTACCATAAGTGGGCATTCGCTGATCCATGAATCTTGAATTTGTAATGGAAATTGTGAAATGTGAAAATAAATTCACTCTTGTTATTTATACGTAAATCGGAATATTGGAATTATCAATATTGATACTGGAGTAGGTGGGGGATAATTTTAATATCGGCGTGTGATAGTCGGTCAAAGTGAATTTAATTTATAGGATGCAGAATTTTTAAGAACGATTTATGAACAATTTCATGAAGCATTTATAAAAATTTATTATTTTTTTTTTCGTTTTATATTGTCCCGGGTCAAATAATTACTAATAGAATGATCATGAAAGAAATTTATGATTGAAATCTGGCACTGACCCAATAAAAACTTGACGGTTTAATAAACGTATATATTATACAAAAAGAAAAAAAAAAGATATAAAAGTAGTATACGTATGTGCAGTACGTCACTTTTATTAAACGTAAAAATGTAATTTATAAAATACAGTCTTATTATATTACGTATACATTGGACACGTTTAACTAATGTATTTGTAAAATGTTTATAATATATTGAAAAGGAAACTATTAGAAGTGATTCTACGATACGTTTATTATCAAAGGATATTGAGAGATTATAAAACGACTCTCGTATATTCTATTTTTATTACTATATTTAGTCTGTTATTCACCTTTAAAAAAATATAATACGAAACGTTTAATTAATATTTGAAATTGCAATATGAAATATGACTTTCGAGTGCTAAGACGTATCAAAATTGTGTAGCATTCAAGACAAATGAAAGCATTTAAGAAACGTTCATAATGTATTGATATAAAAACGGTTACATACGTCCTGCAACTACGTTAATTATTCGAATATACAACTTCCAACTAAAAAACATATAATTGTTCATTTTTTAACGCTTCAGAATTGATTTTATATCATATTATTGCTGTAAAACATCTGTGCATTCGTCAAATATCAGTTCAAATCCTTTACGCCCTTGTATCAAAAAGTAATATTATAGAGGCGTGTAATAATTATACTCAGTGAGTGACATATACTTCAATATATGAGAATAATCCATGTTTAACCTAAGAACATCTCTTGTGAACCTGGAGAATGGGTGTCTCTATGTTCCACTCTATATAACTCACCCGGTATATGTTTATAATTTTTGTATAAATTAATATTGGTTATGATTATTATTATGACTCCCTTAACAATAGGTGGGATAAATGCAGGCTATATATAGTAAAAAATGTCTACAATATGAAAACTTATAGATCTTTTAAAAATATTAAAAGTATTCATAAAAAATACTTAATGATTACTTTGTCGTAATCTTTTTCTGGTAGTACAAAATCTCGTTTTGATATCAAGAATTCTTTATATGACAACTTGTAATGTTAGACAGAAGCGGACATTCGTTATATCATAAAGTTATCACTAAGAATTCTTTTAAAATGCTTCTTACAAAAGAGCATTCATTAAGAATTCATTAGGAACTCTTTTAGATGTCTTGATGCTTATCGGGTTTCCTAAATATTACCTAATTTCGATTATAAGTTACTTCTATATTTTCCCGAGCGGAAAATTATTCAGGCTGGAATCAGGTCCTGATCATGAAGCCTGTGAATAAAATCAGGTCTTGACATGTCCCCTTATCAGGCCCTGGCGTATCGTGTAACGCTTTCTCTGTTAAGTCTCTGATCAGGCAACTGTATAGGACCTGCTCAGGACCTAACAATATCCAATATTTCGCATGCTTTCCAAATTTCATGGTGAAAATATTTACAATAGGATTACGAAACAACAAATTAATTTTTCATGATTTATTACTATCTGACAAGTAAAAAGGCTGCAAAATAAAAAAACATTATTTACACATATATACGAATCGTATACATATCCATCACGTACAATGTGTTAAATATGCTGTGCCGAACCGTTCCTACAAGTAGGCTAATATACAAAATAGAAATACGTTTCCTTAACAGGAATGAAGTAGATGCGCGATCATGTATAGTGGCGACTGAACGAATTATATAAAATTTAGAAGTTAACAAATTCAGACTTCCTTATCAGGCTCTGAGCAGGCCCCCTGATCTGCTCCTGATTTGAAATTTCTAAAGCAGTTAGCGAGTCCCAGAAATTGAAAATAAGGCAAGCCTTATAAATTCATGGTTTGATCTTGATATGGAAATTCACAGGCTTCCCTATATCAGTTATACTTTATTTTAACATAATCAGGGTTTAATCAGAGGCCATATTCAGAGGAACCTGATCAGGAAAACCTACTGGAACCTGATCATGCCCTGATCTGGGTACATTCAGGAGTATCCGATCAGGAACGCCTTACTGGAGCCTGGTCATGCCCTGGTACATATTTAGGCTACCTGAATAAATTCCCGCTCGGGTTAGTTTGCACTTAATTTGATTTCAATTTTAGGTAAATAAAATGTGGTCGAGAAAAACTCTCACCCCGATAGAAGATCGAAAAAAAGTAATTTCACGCTATTGTGATACCTAGGAGGTACTAATTGTGTCGAAAAATTTCATTTTTCCCATTCCATTGATAATAATAAGGTTAGGACATAAATAATATTCTACCAATAACATTTTAAATATTATTAGAGTTCTATATGACATGTAACGTATATATTGAAAACTAGGAGAAACGGTGGTACATTCTGGGTTAAAAAGTAAGAAGGAAGACGAGGATCGCCTGGAAAATGACGAAGAGAAATACAATGAAATTGGTAATAATGGAAAACGCGTACAGTGACAAGAGCAAAGAAGTGATACAATGAGGTATAGAGAGACGAGAACGTGGAAAAGGGGAAGGCGTTCCAGGATAATGGGAAGCTGTACTCAAAGGGCAACGATCGGAACAATCTGGCGGATCCAGGGTCCCGGAGTACTCGTGCTGATAGAACGTCAATCCGTGGATAAAGTGCGGCAACGGCAGAGATTGGCGGAGGTGGAGGAGGTATATTACACTCTGGTGCCTCGACAACCACCGCATCAAGAAGCTGGAAGCTAAGTGGGGGTGAAAGTTAGAGCCGTCCAGGGGATTGGCACTGCCGATAATTGAGGGTTGAATTAAATTAGCAGAAGTTCTCTTCCGCAACTGACATTCGAAAGTCTCCTGTATTCTACACTCCATGGACTTCGATAGCACGATTTTTTGTCCCTCCAAGTTTCCTTCCATCGGAGTGGGAGAGAAAAAAAACACCCGACGAGGGAACTTTCAAACTGAATTTTAATGCCGAACAGTTAAGAGGTTAACTTATTATTACGCCGCTCGCGAGACCGGATTTTCCTTCTCGTAATCCGTTTTTGCTGTTGCGGCATTCCTTGCATCGTTATTTCAAAGGGAATGGAGAATAATGATGGCGAATGTTAGTTGATCGGATTATTGATGCTTTTTTGGAAAAGAAAATAATTTTCTTTCATTCCTACCTTCAGTTTTGTTTGTGTAATTTACAAAAATAATATACCAGTTGAGCTTGTTAATCTAAGAACTGAAGGTATTAACCCATTAACGCCTAAATGTCATAAAATTGAACAGTGACTTTGGGCTCACAAATTGTAATGAAATCGATGTTGGTTTTTGACGATGTTACAATTTCCAGACGTTTCTGGGTGAGCTCCACACGATGTACATCATTAAAAAAGGGGAAATGTCATCTTGTTCTTTTTCTGTCAAAATTTTCTTTAAAAAATTCAAAATGACTGAAATTTTTACATTTTTTTAACGTTTTCAGTTGAAAATATTCACTTGAGTGTTTTTAAGGTCCTTTATCTCTGATTTCGAATCTGATGCCAGAATTTGAAAATTCAAAATGGATGATCCAATCTGTAGAAATTTTTTGTATATATAATACTTACAGTTAAGAATGTCCACTACGAAATTTTTGAGGTCTAAGATTACGAATGAGTCGGAGAATTCAAAATAGTGGATCCAATGTGGCGAGGAAACTTTTTCTTGTTGAGATTATTGCAACATTGTATCCAATGACAAAAAACTATATGAATCTCAACAATCCATTTATTAGAAACATGAACCGAATTCGAAGTTACAATCCGGTTTATGAAAGTCTGTTTTAAGACCGCCATGTTGGACCGTTATTTTGTATTTTTAATTATATCACCATATTCGTAATCCTCGACCCAAAAAACCTCCTAGTGGACAATTTCAACAAATAGAACGGTTAAAACATGAAATTCTGCCATATTGGATCCGCCGTTTTTAATTTTCGAATCCTGACATCACTTTCATAATAATAAACTCCAAAAACCCTCGAATGCAAATTATTATTCGTGCACTATAAGTGCAAAATGAATTTAGTCCGGAGCCAAGTAAGTTTCTCACAAACTGAGTTGAAAATACTATTTTGCTCCCTATATCGCGGAAATAAAATGGCACTCGCTCGTATGAGAAAATAGTATTTATAACAATAGGTCACACAATAGGTGTTTACAAATTTGCTCATCTCGGCAAACACCTGTTTTGCTCCCTTGTTGTACAATGTACTATTTTTATATTTTTGTCAGCATTATTCATTCTAATGTTCTGAATGTTAAAATATGCTAACCGATCCGTTATCACGCACCTTAAAACTCCCTTTTATGTTATGAGTTGCCAAAATTACTGTGGGCGAGTAAAAATGTTACTACAGTAGAGTCCCGGTATATTTAATCCAGTCGGTTCCTCGCCTTCCCCTCGCGTCTCGTTATACTTACCAAAAGTTGGGGCATGTCGCTTCTCCCACTCCCTTATTTTTATTATTACTCCCTTATTTGTATTTTAGTTAATCATTAGTAGTTATATTTAAGCAATAACGTAGTTGAAGCCCCTCAAACTGCAGTGACTAGTTGAAAAATATAGTCAAATTAACTCTTTTCAGTGTATGTCCCAAAATAATCATTGCACTAATCTGTTAGTTAATCGCTTTTACTTACAATTAGTTCAGATCAATGTTAATTGCCTTAAAACTGAGTCGTTTTTTCCATTTTCATTCAATATATCGAATGAATATTGATCCGTGATTTACGTAATACTTGTTATAACATATCTAGAAAATTAAATTTGTGATTAACATAAGAAACAAAAAACATTGCAGGGAAATTTAGTCATGAATTTCCTCAAGTTTGTAATAATTATAGTAAGCTCGGACATTAAATCACACGGATCTCCGCACTTCTAGAGAAGACGTAAACTGCAAGATGCATTATTATAACTTACACGAGGAGAGAACGAATTACAAGGAGTGCTCTGGAAGAAACTTTATGCAAGGGTAAGCGTTGGCCAAATCGCACTAAGGAAACGGAGGCTTCTAAACTATACGTAACTTTGCTGTTTTTCGCGATTTGCATCGAGCTTTCGTGAAGATGAGCCATTCATTTCCGGGCTTGCATACGTGTCGCCCATTTTTGCTCCACTTGACACGAGATAAACACGAAACGATATTTCAAGTCAAGTTAACTTGTGCAACCAGCACAGATAATATGTGCGATATTCATTTACATTACCGCATTGGGTGTCATTGTGAGGTTACGACTAGCAAATTTTCATTATTTTTATTACTATTATTACCATGAGAAATTACCATGTTTGCTATGAATAAACTTAATGGATATTGCTTGGTATGGTAATATATTCTTTCAAAATTATTGCACCAATATTACATCATTATCCCGGTGAAAAATTGTTTGGACATCATCGTGCATAATTATTCATTTTCATTCAATAACAAGAACTAATAATAATACTCTCTAAACTTGAAATAATAAAAAACGACTCATATACAGCCGAAAGTGGGTTACCATCAAGTTTTTTATTGACAAATAGTACGAAAATACTAATTCATTAGTAAAATTCTACTAGTCTACAAGTAAATATTTACTTTTTAATTTTGTAGTTTGTAGAATTAGCAATAAATTAGTAGGTTTTACTCACTTTTCATTTTCTTATTGGTAGTTTTTAAGTAGTTCAAGTTTTAGAGAGTAGTTTGTCTTTACTGGTTAACAAAATAAACACACAAAATAAAAGCAGCTGTTTTACCGATTATTCTTAATAAATCACTCATTTTTGTTAAAGAAATATCACGATGTAAACAAAAATTTACTACAATGATAGAAACAAAAATCATTCATTTTTATAGAATCATTCATAATCTTTTAGTAATTTTGTTGCGAATAAAACGTATTTATATTTGTAAAATACATGTTTTCCTATACCTGCATTCACAGTCGTTCATGTTAAATTTACAACGATGTAAAATTTCTAACCTCAAATATCGTTATTTCGTCACATATGGAAGCTTTTTCAAAACTGTATACTCAGCAAAATTTTCGGTTGCGTTTACTAGAAATCCAAGTTCTTTTAGCCGTAGTAAACCAAATATCATTTTAGATGAACAAAAAATGACAAATAAAATTCGAAATCATCGAAAATCATTTTTTAAAAAACATTAATGCAGTTTATTATAATCGTTATTGACCAAATTATTTAAATTTAGATTTTAATCAGATTTTATATTTTTAAGATCAGGTTTTATATTCAGATGAAAGTTCATCTTAGTTCATTATAACCGACCCAAGAAGATCCGAAAAAATCTCTAAAATTAGGTCAAATTCGATCATTTTCTTACATATCTTTTTTACTCGGCGGTTTTCTTGAAATCATTTCAAAATTACGACACCTCAATGAAATGTTCTGAAATCAGCGTAAAAGTAATATTCATTTATTTCACATCATTATTCCCTCTAGATTAATTGATAGAGTTTTTAAAATGTGCGAATAAAATATTCAACCTGTAAAGCTTAATAATATTTCAATGTTCCGGGAACGTGGATGGAATATTGCTTTGGAATATTCCCAATGTTCCAAAGAAATATTCCAGGAATATGGATGGCATGAAGTGTGCTATTGGTGTCATTCAAAATTATACAGTATATTGCGCATATATGCAAAGATCGGAAATTTTTGTATAATTATTAATGAATTTTGTCAAAAATATTGCCTATAAATTATATATAATTACTATGAATCATGCATGGCAATCAACTATTATAGAAGAACATTGATATATTAAAATCAAAAATAAGTTTATGTCTGTTTCTGTTGGCCTTTTCTTGAGAATTCAGGTCCAGAAATCTGGTAACAAAATAGCTTTATCATCTTCTATAATAGTGTAGGATAGTAAATATATGCCTAAAAGGAATCAACCTCAAAATGATGAATTTTGTTTTAAGACCGAATGTTTAGTGAATAATTCAATAATGTAGTAGAAGAATGTGGTTCTAAGCATTGAAAACTAATTCCTTTAATTGGATACGTAATGGTGCATTGTTCAGAGATATCCGGCAATTTGATGTGTTACAGTCTGAATCAAATAAGCCTACTTGATTGGATTGTAGTAGCTCGATTGTTACATAGAACTAGTATTATACTGGGTCTGTTACACTATCATCGACTACGATACAATTTCCGTTCAATTCATTACACGGCAAACATCGAAAGATAGGTACAATACCTTGGAGTATCATGTAATGCTTATAATATTGACTAAATTTAGTTTTACATTTATATTTGTATTCGTTTAGTTTCTGCAGTTCTGATTAGACCTTTCAACGTTTCGTTTCGACACATAACCATGAACATGTCCCCGTATTAAAAAAATGGATTTTACCGACTTAGAAGCAAAATTTTAATTATGCTAAATATCTAAAATATAGAGCTAAAACTCATTTATAACTAAATTCTAAAAAAAAATCCTATCCAAGGAGTTTTAATGCTTTATTCGGCCTGTTCACCTACTGGGACAGTCGTTTCGTAAGCGTTCAGCTAATGGGACATTCTCCTGAAGCGCCGATTTCAAACTCCAAGTCATATAAATGAAAAGAAATCATAATTTTTTCTTGAATCATTTTTAACATAAAATGGTGTGGCGTTATTGACATTCTACACAGAAAAAAGGATTTTTTCGAAAATCAACCGCTTAGTCCTGAAATTCATTGTAGCAGTCTAGTAAATAGATTCAAACACATGAAATTATTTACTCAGAAATTAAATATCCAAAAATTCTAATCAATTGGCTATTGCAACTATTACCTTAGTTGCTCCAATCCATTTCTCATCTGGTTTTGAGGGCACAGAGCGGTTAGTTGTCTTAACCAATCCTTTAGTTTAGTCTTCTAATATTTATTACTCCCGATTATTTTAGTTTTATCGGTGCTTTTCTTAAATGCAACATAATTCAGCGTTGTCTCGCATTCACTTTAAGAAACTGTAGAAGGCCACCAATTCATTAGTTTTTGGTACTAATTAATTAGTTAATTAGTTAAAAACTATAAATATTCGCTGTGATAAAAAGAATTTAAGAGGTCGGAATTGGGGCATCTTTCCCTGTATATTATTTAGTCTCTAGATCTTCAAGACTATTAGACTATTTTAGATGAACCAAATACAGCAACAGATATAACTTGATTTGTCAATGGATCTTGTTTGAAATTCCATTTCGTAGTCAACAATGTCGGAAACTGTAATGCCTAATGTCAGAATATAGTTTTACCGAGTTATGTGCCTCTGATCTGAAAAAGTAAATCAGATCGTGCATAATTTTATGCGTTTTCTGCATTTAGACGAGAATTTCTCCATCTGAGACGTCGTATAAGTATCAATATATTTCAGTATCAGTTTAAAAATATACCACATAATAATTACCTCTAAGTAAATGATATATTATATTTCATGATCCCTTAATAAAACTGATACATCAAAGAGTGGTTTTCTTCTACGTAAAATATCAGATAATGTTTTATTCTTCTTTTGTAATTCATTATTTTGCAGAAACAAAAATGTAGTTTTGTGAGCAATAATCAATAATCCGAAAAGAAATTAGTAACTGCAAACAAACAAATAACCTGTTCCAATTTTTGATCCCAGAATTCATTCAAGGCACCCTAATTACGAAAAAATCAGCATGACAGAAATTTTCCCGGCTGTCCACATTTAATAAATATCATCATAATACGAGAAGAAGCTCAGCTGCTGAAAAATCAGAATCGAACACTCTCGATTACTCCTGAACCAAAAGAATCACACTTTAGTTTATCTTGATTAACATTTACTCTCTGTAGTATTTAAGGATATTAAACTGATCAAGAACTAATAAGATTGAACTGTTAAGATGACAAATTAGAACAATATAGACAACAAAATACCTCGTGTTCACATTAAAAATTTACGTCATTTTTATTAATGTCATTTATCCTGTAAAACCTTACGACCGATTAATTTTTAAAAATGTGTAAGAAATAATCTACTTTTTTAGGATAAAGTCCATTTACTATACTTAGATTGAATTATTCTGCAAATACCTAATTTTCTTATGTCAAAATATATTTCATTTGAATTGAATAAATATTGATTTATGCACTATGCAGAAATAGTGCTTAATCTATTTACGAGCTCGTTCTACATAGCTCATCGGCAATTCATCTTACGTTTTCCAGACGCACCTGGTAAGCGACCGCTGAGTCAACATCGACGTCGTCATCGATCAACTCGGCACAACGGCAAGATTGGCCCTTCCTCAAGGCGGAAGTCAACATAGTCTGGCACCGGTAGTTTAAGGAGGCATATACGACAATGTAATCCAGGGTAATCCGGAGCGAATCGTTTGCATAACCGAGCGATTTGTCCTAACCCTAAGAGGGTGGATTCGGCAGCCGGAAGTTGACCGTTTATATGAAGGTGGCCGGATTTAGGGCGGATCAGGGCGCGGTATGCTGATTGCCAACAAATGCTGCCATGCTCACACGATGCCAGCAGGCGGCCGGAACGTGGCCCCCGCTGGACCAGAGGATGCTGAGGATGCGAGGAACCTACGTCAACGGCAACCTTACACTCGTAATTATCCTGCTGGTCCTGGGGGCCATCGTTTGCGGCTCGCAATCCACCACGCGATACGCCTCGAGGATCGTCGAGACCAAAAGCGGACAAATTCGTGGTATTCTCCAGGTAAGAGAATACACTTAAGAGAATACATCATACAGGTTTGAGTATTATCTTTCATCGAGAGTCGTTAAGGCACTTTGTCGTCATGAACATGTTGTCACCTCAAAAGAAGGCTGTGGATAATCCCAGTAATATCTTCTAAGCGACTAAAACAAAAAATCAAATTATTAGCATTATTTTCCACGAATTATAGAAAATAATTTATCTAAACAAATAACAAATTGATCAGCATGTAAGCACAACGTGTCATCATTTGAGGAACTTGCAAAGAAGCAACAAAATTTAGGAAAATATTGATGAACATGATCTTATCTTATCACAAAATTACGGAAAATTTTAGCTCGATTGATTTAATATTCATTGCGATCAGTTAAAAAAGAATGGTTTCCAAACAATGCTTTTAGTTCGGATGGTCAAGTCGAATCCGCAATTCTACGACGAAACAATTCGTTCTTTTTTTTATAACAGATAATTTTACACAATATTCTCACCTCCTTACACTATCGAAATATGTAAACAAAACAAAACTGTATTGGTCCGCCGATAAAGTGGAATTTTAGAACCGAAATCAAACAAAGAAAGTAAATAAAAAAGTACTTAAACAATTTTTCAAAATTTGTGCTCAGTATAACTAATTTAAGTTTGAAGAAACGGCATCTTAAAAATGCTAAAGAATTTAATTCAGAATTGGCCGTGAATTTTTGGAAATTGGTGATTTTTATTTATTTTCGAAAATTCTCAATCCGTTTATTTGATTTTTTAAACAGTTATATGTAGTAGAATACGGCAGGGCTAAGTGAGCAATTTTTCTCACTTTCCTTTAATGAATAGTTCAATAAACATTTTATTCATCCTCATGCATAAGACATCTAATCCTTTCTACAAGTTCCCAGATTTCTATCTAATAAGCCATAACAAGAGTATGGGATAAATTTAACAATTTTATAATAATTAGAAATTTTCACCAAAATATGGCTTTCTAGATGTGATATACGATTACTACTTTACAATGAAAATGCAGTAAATTAAATAGTAACGTTCCGCACCAGTGCAAAATAACATGCTGGGTCGACTATTACTACTTAGATTACCCTATGTTTCTATGCGTAATCCGCGACTTCAACGGTGTTTTAAATATTCCCATATAAATTTCTACGTTGTAACTTTGTTACAAACAAAGTTAGTTTGTAAAAAGCGAGAAGTATACCAAAAGTCTGTTATTATATCGTAAGTGGAAACAGACGAGATTGGTCAGACATAAAAAACGATATTCATTCTTTTAATTCTTACAATTAATTAGAACATATTTTTTAAACAGCTATTATTAAACTATATAAAATTATTTTTTTAATTTTTTGCATATTACGGGCGTTTTTGGGTATTTTACGAACTAATGTATCTGTTCATATTACACGTTTATAAGAGAGATAATCTACTAGTTCGCCTTGCAATAAATTTAATAGAGAACTGCATCCAGAAACTTCGCATAGGAAAAGATATTTTAATAATCTTTTTTGTACAATCCATGTTTACAAGAATATGTAGAATACGTCGCAACTGATTTTTATACAGGGGATGTAAAAATAACTTTTTGTTATTATCGTATTTTCGACGTTTTTGTAATATTACTGAAGCGTTCTGAAAAAACTTTTTTAGAAAGTGAGTCAGTATCTGATTGGTTAAAAAGTGAATTAACGTTGAGAGGCATTAATCTTTTAAACAATCATTATATCATTATCTATAATAAGCGTTATTCTCTGCATAAATATCAGTTGTAAGGCATATGGCCCAAACTATTTCTCCAGTATCCAGTATAAAAATGCAATAAATTGGATAATATCAGAAGATAAATATAAACGTCGGAACATTATACCGTAGGCTAACAACCTTAGAAGTACTGTATACATAAAGCCTGTTGCAATTTCCGGAAAAAGTAACCGAAGTTTTTTTATCTTTACGGGTTCAGAATTGTACGAAACAGAGTTTAGTAATTTTCTGAAATCTTTTGGTAATTTGGAATTTTTTCGTAATTTTTTGAAAATGTATTTTAATTTTGTTTCTTAAAATTCTGAAATGGTAACAGTAAAAAACTTCAGTTACTATTTCACAAAATTCCTAGAGAAACAGTGTACGTTATAAACCCATAGCATTATCTAGGTTACAATTAAAACTTACAGTTTAGACGTTTTTTGGAAGATCATGTCTAGACAAAGTGTTACTAATCAGCCTTGTTAATTAGACAACCCACATTGATATTAAACTCGTATAGGAATGCAAAATATGGTTAATTAAAAACAAAACATAATACGGATAACGGAGTACAAATATGACGGAGTACATAAATGATCGAAATTGTAAAATAACAAATCAGGAGAATACAACAAAAATACAAATGTGTAAAAAATAAATAAAAAAATCTATTTTTATGATACCAATTATGAACTCGAGCAAATGATGATGTTTTTGTGATTCATACTTTTAATTTTGTTTAACCTTTCAAAAGATCCCAGGTTCAACTCCCTGACCATGGAATCTTCGTTAACATCATAAAAAAATTGTGAATTTATCTAGCAAAATTTGCATTTTTTGTTTCCGTCGTCAGAAAAAAATTAACTAAAAGAATTAAAAGCATGCATCACAAAAACACCGTGATATGCTCGTTAAAAACGTACATCATTTGTTTAAATAAAGAGTTGGTTTTATTTAAACAAATGCTACGCATACAATTTTGGCGGTAAACACAATTAAGAAACATAAACAAAATAATAAAAATATCTGTAAGATCATCTTCTCTCTAATTCATTCGCTATATTTAATAATTCGGCTTTTTTAGAAATACAGAAAAACAATAATGTAATTAACTGATTTTTCTCATGATATAAGAAAAACATTACAAAACTACTTGAACTTGAAATTCATGTACTCATCATAAATTACTCATATTAAACAAAAAAGAGGACTCTCACCAGCTATTATCATTTTTATATTCAAAATAGTCTTTTCCACTGTTTCCACAAAAATACTCGTCATCAAACCTCCTTTAACTGCACATGTACACCATCTTCTTATCAAATTCTTTTTATACCATGATAATTAAATCCAGGTGATTAATCATGAAATCTAATATGCAAGTCACTGATCCGACTATCGGATTGGATTCTTTCGTTATATTTTTGATGCAAATTGCCCATCTCTGTCAAAGCATGAATAATTTCGTGCAATTCAACCTCATTTACTCCACGCTTTCCGAACCGATGATTGTTTTAAATAATGGCCATTCATGGGATGATCAAAGAATAGGATTGAACCATAATAAATGCAAAGCGAAGCAAGCCCCACGAATTTCAACACGATTATTAAATCAACCACGATCACAAATCGATTTGCATATATTTCAATATGTTGGTATTATACAGATTTAATAGGACATTATTTTAAATTTTATGTATTAAAAGAATTAATACACTACAAAAATAATGCATCGTTTCAGGATTTTGTGTAATTTTTTTAAAACTTCTAGGTTCAGAGACAAGCGCATTTTTAAATTCCCTATAAATCAAACAACGTTACCCTACAAATTTCCAAAATTTCCATGTTCGTAGAATGGATTGTATATGTTTTAAAATATTTAATAAATTATCAGCACTTTTAGTGTTACAAGAGAGTAAAGAAATTACGTCCTTGGTATTTCTTCTCTGAACTTATGGCAAATTTTTTCGTGTATTTTAGTGTGATCTACCATATCAGACATATATTTTAAAGTTAAAATCTTGAGGGAATAATTGCTCAAATTAAATTAGAGAAATTTATGTTCATTTTAAATAAATCGTAATCATAGTCGTAAAAAAACTAAAAAAAATCGATTATTTGAATAAGGATTAATTAAATAAAAATGTACAACAAAAGTTCAGATTGAATGACACGTGAAGGGTTAAGAAATATTTTAATTTTGAACCCTGGTATTTGAGATACGTAGTAGCTTCACAGATATCAACCCCTCACATCATATTGATTTGATAATAAAGACAATTAATCGAATTATTTCTAATAATATAACCAGAACCAATTACATTTTTCTCGTTAAAAAAGAAACATTTGAATTTGAAAAAAAAGATACATTGCAATTAAATGTCTCAATTGATTCGCTCTCACTGAATTTTCAAGAAGTAAGCTCTTTACTATAATTTTATCCTATGTGCAGAATTTCAATGGGTGACTGATTGAAGTTGACCAATCAGAACACTCGAAAACTACAGGAGCGAAACCAATTTTGCTCAACGTGGCAGTAACTGCCTGATAGAACTAACTTTCCAAGCAAGACTCTTTTTATTAGTTATATACAGGGAACTCGTCTGCTAGAATGGTCTAAAATACGTCAAGAATCTGTGCTATATAAAAAAAATGGTTTCTGCACAACATAAGTTTTACATAATTAAACCTTATTTAATTGACTTGAATAGAAGAGTACATACAAAGTAGTAACATTAAGTAGTAAATAGAATTTAATCAGGACATTGTACTACACTAGGAAATCTAGCCCAAGATTCGTGCAGTTTGCAATTTTTTATTCGTTACTATAGGAATCCATCTCCAGAACTTTTAACTTTTAAGAGGATGCACTACAGGAATATCGAATTGATTTTCAATGAAATCAAATTGAAAGCGCAGAATATGTTTTTTTTTATTTAGGGGTCAAAAATATAAGCAAGGTTATTTCTCGACTTTCGTTAGAATTATTGATTTCCAAAAAATTGTATTTTCGTATGGATGTGCACACTTGAGAGTCTCATAGTATTGTAGAATATGATCTACAGTATTTTGAAGGTCACTTGAAGGTCAGGATACTGAACACCACGGCGATGACTTTATACATTTCTTGTGATCCATCAAAGTTAGACAAATACATGAAAAGTTTATGTGATTGCGAATAACGAAAAAATAGTATGGTTGATTAAAATTCATTCTTGACCTTCAAATCCAAGGTCAAAAATGCAATTTCATGAAAAAGACTCATTTTTCTTGTATTCAAACATACATACATAATAAGGTTCGAAAAAATACCTTCGTAGTTGTTAAAAAAAGATCCAAAGAATGCCCTTATGAATTTTCTTTATTTAGAGGTCAAAGGTCAAGATTATTTGTCGAATTTCTTTAAAATTATTGATTTTCTAAAGATTTGGTTTTCATATGGGTGTGCAGACTTTTAAAGAAAGCTCCACGGTATTCTGGAATATGATCCGCAGTATTTCGATGGTCATTTGAAGGTCAAACATCATATCAAGTGTTTTAAGCTTCGCAAAAAATGTGTGTTCACTTCTAGTAAAGCATCAAGTGAAATTAATATGTTATTCGTCTAATAAAGTTACGTAACTTGCTTGGATGTACTCAATTTTTTTTAAGACTTACATTTTATAAGAAATCTTTATTTCTATTTAATTCGAATTTTTACTGTCCAAAAATGAAACAATAGATTTCTATTATCTATCAATTTTATTCATTCTATTAAATAATGATTCTTACATTCACCTGAGGTAATATTTATTTCATTCATTATACTTTTATTTTGCATTTTGTTGTCGTTAAAATAATGTATTTAATCTGACTTATTCGTTAATATAAAATTTCTTAAAATACCAATAATTATTCGAAAGTGGTTCATCGTATGGTATAGGTCATATTGAATTTTGAAGTTTAAATAAGCGATCTCAAAGACCACCATTTTCAAAACTTTATAATATCCGCCTGGAAAACTCATATTATTCCAACTTTGTGGAGGGAATTCTTGTGCATAAGAAAGTTAACAAACCTTAAAAAGTAATTTATGGCAGGTGTTATTTGCTGTACAATGAATTTACAAAAATGACATTTGACAATAAAAAATTAGTTCTCAGAAACTTGGAATATTAAAGATCCGGAAATATTCCTAAATATTAAATAATAATAATGACATTTTATAAATTATGTTTATTTTTATTTATTTTTTCATATTAAACTAGGTCATATACCGATAATCAAAAGTTTAAACGGTTTCCAAATTAAAAATGGAATTTCGAAAATAATTTATTTTTTGAAATACTGAATAATTTTAGTATGCTTTACTCGCCGTGTCAGGTTTTTTTCGTGTGAATGAACATTAAATAAATAACATTTACATATCGTTCAAACACTGTTTAAATAATCCAAATAGATCATGCAAACTGTCAGTTAACTTCTTTATTTTGCTTATAAATATTCTCTATTCTGAATCTGTTCCAAAAAAATGCATAATCACTGACCCGAGCCCTAACGAAGCCATTGTTTATACGCATGTATTATGTATGAGATCATATCACAATCCGATACAATGTAGACAAGCCATATCAGCTTTCATTTCTATTTAGAAAAGTTCAAAGTTTGTAAAAGTATTACAGTTTATTGTCTCGCATTTAACAAGAAATTTACCTTCAACAATAAATGATTAACATACTGAAAGATGCCAGTAAGATCTAAGATTGAACCTTAAACAAGTCGCATTTTTATTTCAATATTTTGTATATTAATTAAAACCCAAAATATCCAATTTTAAAGGACAAATTTTAATTTTTTTCGAAGTCTGATTAAAATTTTGGATGATTACTGAAGCATTTGCAAAATTGAGTTTTTATTGAATTTTCGTTTCAGTTTTGTATCATCTCACTACTTCTTTAAATGATAAGCACGTACTTACATTTTTACAAGATTCTTTCAAAAATGATGTCATGTTGAACACTGAAAGAAATGATTTGCAAATTACATTTTTTATTTAAAAGCAATTTTCAAAATGACGATACTTAGGATTTAACAAATAAATAGCTGACATTCCTGCAACGAAAGGAAAGTATAAAATCATATGACTTAAAATTCAGTAACTAACATAATTTTCAGTGACAGACTTCTCTATGACTTGACAGATTATTTAATGCCATGCCTTAATTTGTGTTATCTTCTTACTACCTATATGACTTGACACATCCACACATGTACATAATGATTTTTATGTATTTCATTAAATCAATGTGATTCAATATTATTCATAAAACGAAATACAATAAATAACTACATCAATTATGTATTATACATTTCCTAATTTAAGATTTTCTGTGAATACAAGGGCAGTATAACATGAAAGGGTTGCTTCGAAAAATTTCGAAGTTGCCTAAAACTATTACGAAACCTTTTCAAAATTTTCGGTAACGGTATAACTGCATAAAACTTCAGATACTTGTATCGGAAGTTTACTTAAGAAATATTTTCAAGTCTAAACTATGAAGTATTACATATGAAATTTTGTTTTAATTAATTTGATCATTTGTAATACTTAGAAACCACAAAACACGTCCAACGAGATCCATACAAACGCATTATCTCAAGGTTAAGGTACAGTATGAGTCACGAAAATAATTCTAAAAAATCCTCTAGGATAAAATTTAATTTATTTTTTTTACCACAGAATTCGAGTCGACAAAAATCCAAGATCAACAAATAATTGTAAAATTGTTAGGTAAATGTTAATCATTTTTAAAATACAATTATAATGAATCAAAAGTGCTTAATTTTGAAACAACCTTCCAAGCTTTTCTGAAAATAAATGCTTCTGAATCACTGAAAATTTCATACTTTACCGGTATTGCGTGAGTGTTGAAGGTATACGACCAATCTATTTTATGTGAAACAGCACCGTTAACGAGCAATACTTCATTCGCCGCTACTCTGTCGCACATTTTATGACATTCACGAGTGTTTTATTATGCCCGTTTATCCACAATATAAATTTAAATGCATGTCCCTTTATTTCCTTTCCATAATATTGGTTGAAGATATATTGCATATCATTACACCTGTTGAAATTGTATTTACAAAATATTAACTATTGCTGAAATCAATAACACAAAAAACTTGTATCCAGGGAATTTCACGGTGCTTTTAACATTTTTCCATAACAAAAAAAATGTTTCTTTTGATATCTGAACCAAAATGTCACAGTTTGAAAGTTCCAACGAATAATAAAAAGCAAATACCACTCATTTTAACCAAGTGATTTTTAATAAATGCATACAATAATATTTTTAAAAGACTATTTTCTAGCCACAGAAAAACATGATATGACTATTTTTAAATATTTTTATAGCGCTTTATGCAGGTGATTATAGAAATATAGTTACTCGATTAATATTATTTTTATGATCATTATTTCTTAAAATCAATTGTATTTTCTTTTTACCCACATAAGTGTATTGTTATGATGTCTTTTTGATTTTTAAGTAAAGTTTTCCCAACGAAGTTATGACTCTAAGACAGTTATCTTACTACTACATTTACAGCGTTGAAAGTTGCGTCCAAATTTCAGACTTTCGGGTTAATACACTGTTCAATACCATTTACCCCATTGTAGTATATTTTGCAATAGAAAATTTGTTATTCTGAAAAATATTGCAAGGTAATAAAAATGTTAAAACCTGCATTTCTATTTAAATATAGAATAGTATAGCAACGTAATTAGTAAAATGAATTATTTACGTTACTTTGTGGTTTATGTTAATAAAACACATTTAAATATTCGTTTTCCAGTCGCGTATCCTCCTTCCTCTATTCCCCATTCCTTTGGTGTTCTCTAATATGAATAAATGCGTTATTATTAATTTTATTATAATAATACACGTGCATAAAAATAATGCACGGAGTCAGGCTCATGCACTTTTTACAACCTCAATATCTACCCTGCATGTAAAAAATGCGAATTAATGTGCCCACACGGGAGTCGTAAATTTCTGAATGTAGTTGAAATAAATGTCACGTTTGACGTTAAATGGTTAATCTCGCATTCCAATAAAAGTACATCCGAGCTAAAAGCGTACAAATTGAAAAATTGTGAATTCGAAAAGCTCTGATTTATCTCTATGTATGACAGATCGTATTTAACACCGAACACTGAATAATATTCGTTTATTATTGAAGTCTAGCGTAAGTAATTGACAATTTTGCATATATTCAATTGATCTATCGCAAGAAGTGTATTTCTTCAAAAATGTCGTATTGTATAATTTCTATTAACTATTTTTTTCATATTTTTTAAATAATTTTAACACTCAGAAAAGATAACAAATTTTCGATGAATAAATGAAAATGATTACTTTACCAGAGTCAGGAGATGAACATAAATCGTAATAACTTTCGGTAACTTTGCCATACTTTGACCTGTGATGTATACTGTTTGCTCGACGGTTTCTGCTATTCCTTTCATCCCTTTTACAATTAGTTTTATCACTTTTACTTAATCTCGTTTTGTTTCACCTTTTCTCTTTATTATCAGTATCCAAGTACACTTGAAGAAGTAAACTCGAAAACATTAACGATAAGCGAACAATACAACAACCGAAGGATGATGAAAGGCACTTTTACCGAAGTTGAGCAGTTATTAACTGAGGGAGCCGAAACGGGAAACGATATTTTTCAAGGAAAGACGAACGAGTGTTACAAAGTCTTGTAATGGACAATGTGTTCTTTCATTATTTTCGGTGAATTAATTAAAGACTTGAAAGAGCAAAAGTTTGTGATATTATCCGCATCGAGGCGAAATTCAAACAATGCATTAATATTTATTATCTTATTTGGTATCACTCTTTTCCATTTATAAACAAAGCTTTTGGTGTTTTTTTCTAACTTGAATTTTAGATATATTTAATTAATTGTTCTCCATTAAATTGGTAATTTTGCAAAATGTAAATAAATTAAACACAAATTTAATACTTAAAAACATTTTGAGAATCGTTTAATCGTGATTATCACATGCATACGTTTTTGTAATACAATAACTAACAGAGCATATACTGAAAACTATTTTTTGGTAATAGATATAAAATTAATAAAAATGTATCGTTTAAAATAGGTCCTGTTGACGTTAATGTTTTTTTTTTTCGATTAATGATTAGTCGTTTACGATGTAGATAAATCATAACATTTCTTTTTTGATTTAGTAAAATTAACATCTGCAAATAATTCTACTAACTACATTTGTAATTATTTTAACCTCATTAAGGTAGTTACTA
Organism: Trichopria drosophilae; assembly: GCA_030407085.1. NCBI lineage: Eukaryota > Metazoa > Arthropoda > Insecta > Hymenoptera > Diapriidae > Trichopria > Trichopria drosophilae. The sequence goes on from CM059582.1 coordinate 198,670,486, forward strand.
TAACTAATGAAATTTACTTGAAGACCTGACTGTATTTCTCTTATTTTTCACAATTAGACGTATGGAATGTTTTCTGTATTTTTCCTAATATATAATTATAAACTTTAATTACACATTATGACAATCTTTCTACTAAAATAGAAGGATATATTTTTCAGTTTTTCAATTATTAGATAAGAGAAATATTTAAAGGCTTTCAAATAATAATCTCCCAATTTCTCAAGTGAAAAAGAACGTGTACAATTAATATCACTTAATTTTTCCATGAAAAATAACAGGTGCTGTTCTTGCTTCACGAAAAATAACAATTTTTATTTTGATTGCACGAGAACTAACACTTGCGATCCTTGACCCGCGGAAGGTACGGTTTTCCCTCCGTGCTCCTTGAAACGAACACTTGTCATTCTTGCTTCATGAATATTAAATGTAGTGCTCTCAACAAGAAAATTTTAACTTGTTATTCATTTACATTTTGAAATTATGTTTCATTACTAATTATTTGCGATGCTTCTTCGAAATCATTCATGGAATCATAACTAAATATTATTCCTAGTTATAATGAAATTCCAGTTTTTGGAATTAGAACAAAATAAGTTGAAAAAGTGTTTCCAATGTATGAAAAATGAAATCCCGAATGGAATAAAATTGTTTAAAAAACAATATCTAGTAGTACCATGTAAATAATACGATGATGACCAACTATCATTATAGATCTCTTACTGTTTATATAGGAATAATATAAACAGGAATAATATAAATAGGAACTAAAAATAGAAACTTTGGTAGCAGCAGTACATGTCAAAGATATTTTACTAGTCAAGTTTTCAATCATTTTCCATGTTTAATTGTCAAGAAAATAACAATTTATTACCTACAGTTCAGCCGATGAAATTTAACATTCAATTATTGTGATGATGAAAAAACATAAATTTCATGATGATAATAACATTGCTATATGATATATCTGCTTTTACAATAATTTTTGCCCCTCAATATTTTAAACAAGCAAATAACACGGTGTGACAGCGATCTGACAATTTTATGGGGATCTAGTATAAGATGTAGTATAAGATGTAGATCTAGTGAAACTGAGCAAGATGGTAGGGTATAATTTCCCCATACACCCCCAAAATCTCATTTTATGGCTAAAAACCGTTTTCAGACAGGTTCGTGTGAAAAATCGCTTACAACTACCCTAGCTACTTTTTATTCGATTTAAAACTTTTTATTTTAAATTGATTACCAGAAAGCTCATCTTTCAGACTATCTAATCCTTGGATTGATGAAATGACAACTGAAGAAAATACAGTTGAAAGTATTTGTGATTTTTATTACTTTTTTTACTTTTTTTCAATTTTAACGAGCATTTTACAATATTATTGAATTGTGGAGATTATTGGCACTTAATTGAGTTGAAAGTATATTCAATTTCGCATTAAATGAGTTTTTGTTGAAAGAATATGGATAAAAATTGACGGAGATATGCAAGTTTGAAAATTTTAGAAATTTTTTGCTAAATTTACATCAAGCATATCTAACCTAGAATTAGCATCATGGAGCATCGCGAAGAAAGAAAATGATAACAACCTTTAAAATACTACAAAAATACAAAATGTATAATGATTTGGATTTTCTATATTATAATTCAGTATAGTTTAGAACAATACAAATGAAAGAAAATTAAACAAAATGAAAAATAAAATAATGACTGTTTTATTTAAAAGTGGTTGCTTGTAAGCTTCCGTTTGTATAAGACATAACTTATTGTACGTACCAATGACCAGCAGTAATCAGAAAGCAAGTTGATTGACCTCTTCCTCTTTCCTTGGAAACATTCTTGAATGGTTTTTATTTCTTAGTGAAATCTTTCATCTTGTCACTCGTGTGGCCCAGCTATAGGTTAGAGGTGCTATATTCGAGATTAAAAAATTTGTTAAACCCATCAAGCACAATTCTATTATTTTCCAGCTTTAAGCAGTGGAGCAGATCCATAAACAAACCACTTATAAAGGAAAACTTATTGCGATTATCACACATTTTTATTGCCGCATATTAAGAAACAACATTTTTTTTGTTGTGAAGGAAGATACATAGTGTAGGCACCGTGCTAAAGATTTGTTTATAAAGAGAATGTCGAAATGTTGATATTTCGGAATGAGCTATGATTTAAGTTCACATGCAGCGACCGAGTCAAAACTTAATAATAATATGTACCCACAACAAAATTTAGTGAAAAATTCATAAAATTTTAAGATTCGCATAATTTTGTCAATTTTTATTTGATTTCGTTCAACAAACGCGTATTCGCCATAAAATCAGATTTTGGGAGTGTATTGGGAAATTATACCATACCATGTTGCTCAATTTGACTAAATATACTATACTTGTATCAAAGTGCCGGCTGATTTTATTATTTTGTAACACTGCGTAATTAGCTTCAATTTTTTTTACATTGTAACTATCGTCTATGTTAATCTTAGTAATCATAGAACTACCTTAGGCAGTTTTAAATTGCTTCATTGAGAAAGTAGGAATTTACATTGAAAATCGAACGTGAAAAAGTCTGAATCAATTTGCCTAAATTCTCTGTACGGGTGATTCTAATTATTATACATATATATGAGGCAAATTAACGAATGTCAAAGAAAATAATTAGGAATTGAACGAGAACAATTGAAAAAAGGTAATTTTTATTTCCAATAACTCTCGGTAAATTCTAAATTAATTTCTTTGGCATTCTGTAAGCGTCCGTTTATATAAAGTAGAATTATCTTTACAGAACCCGAATTTTGAAAAATTTATTCAGACACTTTTAGTTTACGGCTTTTAGAATAAATTCTTTCCACATTGACATATCACTTTAGAACCCTCTTAAGTAATTTTCCGCATTAATGTTAATTCTGTTAGGAATTCCGAGATAGTAAGTGGAATTATCTGTAATTGGTCAGCCATTAAGTCTCGTCAAATTACCGTTTTATGGAACGGTGTAATTCATTGGTACTAGGGGCATTCCATGCAGAGGCAAACATTGAGTCTCAGATTTTGTTCATAATTAGATATTTTGATGCCTTTCGGGTGTACTTGAAGTTCATTTGCGGAATTACCAAAATTTCAATTATTTTGAAAGATATTGTTAATGGTAATTTTTGGGCATTTTTTTTCATTAACTTTTATCTCGAAATCTACCGATGTTAGAAAAAAATGTTTCCTACAAAAGTTGTGTAGAAAACCTTTAAATTTAATAATATGTGTTAAAAAGATTTATAATACAAGTTTTTATTGAATTTATTTAAATAATAAATTTTTAATACTTTTGTTCTACCCGAGGTACAGAATTTTTTTTTCAAAATATTTTTAAATTCAAGTCGGACCGCCCGCACGGTACTAAATATAGCTTTCCAAAGCATTTGCGACTTGTACGAAATCATTCCACATTCTCTGCTTTACATTAATTTTAATTTCTTATTAATATTATGACCCATTTCCTCACCACCCTACAAGTTTTAAAAAATAAGTAAAACAATTGTAGTATCTCCATTAGGCCAAATTCATAAGTTTGCTATTCGTTTCTCACTGCACTATTTTGTTCAATTTGTAATACAAAGTCATCATTGGAAAAACAGTCACACGACAATTCATCCTTTCGTCATTTATCAGCCTGCTCAAGATGATTGTAACACATGCACATTTAAAAGTTATGTTTCAGAAAATACTGAACATTGCACTGAAGCTGTTTACCTATTTAAAAAAAAATTAATTTCTTGGATTAAGAAAAAATATGGATCAAATAAAATTAAAAAAATTTGGATGAAGCCGCATAGCAAAAAAAAGTAAAAAGAAATTTCGTAATTTAGTGTATCATATTCATGATTTTGGTGTAAAAGCCGAATGGTACTTTTTTGCTACATCACACGGAAAAATGCTCGCGATGGAATTGGTGGTACGGTAAAAAGGTACGTTAGACGTGAAAGTTTACGTAGACCAGATACTGTACCTATTTCAACTCGAAAAGCATTTTTCGACTTGGTTGAACAGAAATTTGACACAATGACATTTGACTTTTGTTCAAGTGAGGAGTATAACGAAGTAAAAGCGTTTTTAGTACAACGACTCTTAACTTGTAAAATAATATCTGGTACACGTAGTTTTCATTCTTTCGTTCCACTTACGAATAATGCAATTAGATGTAAAACAGTTTCAAGTTTCGACGTCAGTGTTTCTTCGGTATTAAATATTTAATAAAAACTACTGGAATAAAAATGTTAAATGTCACTAATTTAACATACTTCAATGTCTCAAATTTATCCACTGCCTATATACAAACAATATTTGATATTTCTACTTTTAAATATAACAGTGGTGTAAAAAATGTAAAAAACGGTGGGTTAGGCCTAATGGGGACACCGCCATTTTTTTAAAATTATTTTTTTCAAAAACGCGCCGAATGTACCCTGCCTTCTGGGTGGTGAGGAAATGGGTCATAATATTAATAAGAAATTGAATCAATGTGAAGAAGAGAATGTAGAATGATTTCGTACAAGTCGTAATTGCTTTGGAAAGCTATATTTAGTACCCTGCGGGCGATTCGACTTAAATTTTAAAATATATTGAAAAAAAAAATTATTAAAAATTTAATTTTTAAATAAATTAAATAAAAACTTATATCATTAATCTTTTTAAAAAATATTATTAAATTTTATTTTTTTTACACAATTTTTGCAGGAAACATTTTTTTCTAACATCAATTGATTTCGAGATAAAAATAGATGAAAAAAAAGAACAAAAAATCCAATTAACAATATTTTGCAAAATAATTGAAATTTCGGAAAAACCGCAAATAAACATCAAAATGCCCAATTATGAACAAAATCTGAGACTCAAAGTTTGCCCTCTGTATGGAAATACTATTGGTGTAAAATCAATGAAAATTGAAAGCCTATGTTGCTACTACGCGACTTATATCGACTAAAAATAAGTTCAGTTATATTATATCACTTATACATCACACGAACATGTAAAAAGATCAACATAAAATCGTCAAACATTAGAATTTTTCAAACAAGTCTTTCGATCAAAATCAAATTTGAAAAAATTCAAAAAGTACTTCGAGGTCACTCTTGCAGATCGAGAATCTTGAAACGCGACATCACAATAGCAAGATAATAACTTCTCAATTTGTTTTAACTTTGATTTTGATATAAGTTATGTGATTGAAACAAAAATAAAGAATGCCATTCCCCGTGTGAATGGATTAAATTTCACAGAAAAACATATTTAAAATTTCTGTCGAGAAATTCTTGCTCTTTTCCTAAGAGTCTTATTCATTAGAATACGTAGCTTATAACATATATTATCGTATGTTTCTGTAAGTGGTTCCTCGTAGTATCCGATAACAACTTCCAGTAGAAAAGAAGGTATCGCAACACAAATAATTAATGACATAAAGACAATAATCGATGCGCGTATTATTTCTAAGGATTCGTCTGAATTTTTGCTTGATGGATTAAAACCAATATTATCTAGAGAATCGAACAACCGATCAAAATCTAAATATAGAGAGTCGGTGTATCGAAAGGGATCATATTTAAATAAGCCAACTTCAAGAAACCATATCCGTAACTCATTAAAGCGTTCGAAGTAAATATAGTGTCTTGGTAGGGAAATTTGATTGAGTGTGCCGAACATCCTGTCAGAAAAACATCTCACTACATCCATTCCGTAACGGTTGTTGGTATATTCTACTGCCACACGTCCCTTATTGGAGAGAAGAATGCTTACATTTCTGTGATATATCACCTTTCTCCAATCGTGACTCAGAATTGGACTACTGTCGATCATTTTCTCTGCTAATTTTCCTGCAGCTGGAATGTTAGAAAAATTGTAAATGGTATTTGGAAAATCAGTGTCAATGCCAATAATCCATAATCCACTATTGTTAAGCTCTTCCAAAGTATCAATATTCCATGCTGGTCGTACATCCACAGAGATTTTAACTACATTCCCTAGTATCTCTGCCGTATAAAGAAAGGATTCAACAAAAAATGTGCAGAAAATTACTTTCTCTATTAACGACGTAGGCTGTCGGTCAACAGAAATGCTTAGTGCCATGTCCCACATATCCATGAACTTTAATTCTGTGATACGTAATTTATATATATAAGCACCGATTTTAATCAGTGTAACGACTAAAAAACTAACTATAAATAGCGGAATTCCTGAAGGATGGACTGTTACATCCTCCAAATATGTAATTGGTATACCAATGCATGACCCGGGTGTCACGAAAGGTAATGTATATAAAACTATCAAGCACGACGTACCCTGGTTTATCAGTGCTATTATATGTTGTATGTAATATTGGATTTTGTTCCTTTCGTAACCTTTCATATCGTTTGTATAACTGATGAGACGAAGAGTTGCATTCATAGCCCTTGTTACAAATTCTGAAAACGGTAAGAGTTCAGTGAAATACGAACCAGCTGTAATAGGGTATCCTTGCAAGTCCTGTAATTTGTCCGGAAACCATATTATTGCCGATGAATATTGCTGACGAGTGTATTTTTTTATGAAAGGGTTCCGCTGGTGTATTGTAATTTTGGTATATGTAATATCCCAGACTGTACAATTCGAGTTGGTTTCCTTTGTTACAACTAAAAGAGTTAGATCTAAATACCTAAATTGCCATAAAGTAACAAGAAACCATTCAAACGGGGCACGAAGACTCCCCTCCCAGAATAATACCAATAACTTCGGTCTGGGTTGTATGCTTCGATAATAATCTAAGAAACCAACTGAAAATTGTCCAATTTTGTCAAAATATGCTTCATATGCTGATTGAGGATAATTCTCCATATTAACTACTATTACAACGAGTTTAGCTGTATAGAGATGGTTACGAAGGCCGATTACAGTATAATGTGTAAGTTGTATTGGCAATATCATAGACCATGGAATCTCAATAGTAAAGCTGTCTACAAATTTGTTATATTCTGATGAGTAAGCTTTATAGTCGGTGTCCAATGCGAGTACAGTCGGAAATAAATGCTCACTATTCGAAATATAATCCTTCAGGTTATGGAACCAAAAATTTTGAGAGTTTCCCGCAATATATCCTATATTTATCCCAACAAGGAAATACAACAGTGCTTTTTGGTCAGTCATTTTTTACCATTTCCATGACATTGCATTCGTCCACATAACCTGTAAGAAATCAAGTGGAAATCTATTTAATAACTAGTAGATTTCCATATAAAATGTAGATTTCCAGAATACTTACACAACAATACTATAAAGCACGATGTATATGGTACTATGTCTTTGAGGTAACTTATTGTACGTTTTATACGAGTCAAGAATTTTGTAAAATGTTGTGGAAATTCAACGGTCTAGGAATCGCATTCAAAGTTCGATTCATATAGGGATAATAATAATGACACGTGTCAAATTGTTTTACCGTAACCGATTGCAACATTCGATGCTTTATTTATTGATTTTTAAATGGCTTTTTTTCGTATTGCTGCAGTGAATTTCTGCCTTTTTCATATCGATCAATCTTTAATTTTTATATATAAATACCTCTAAACTTATTTTGTAATAAATTATTAAATTTAGAATAAAATTATTACATAAATTAAACTAACATTAAGTTTGTGATTATTAGACACTTAAATGCCATGAATATTCAAATTACCTTCCGTTAAAATACACCCCAGCAGCTGGAACACATATTTAAATGTTGCACAAAATATTATTTAGGTCGCTTGAGTGTATTAAACCGAAAATAGTTAAATCCACAATGATAAATTTGCATAATACAGAAAAAAGTACTCTCGCCTTTCTTAAAAAAACGCATAGGCTAACGTTTCTTAAAAATGATTGGTGAAGGCATTTTAGTGCAGAAAAATTCAAATTTTATCTAAATATTGTATACAATTTTTTGAACATACGTTTCAAACATATGTATGTGTGAATTACTTTCAAAACAACATAATATATGTTTGTGGATTATTGGAAATAATAATTTTGAAGGTGAAGGTATGGGGGAGAGGTTTATATAGATGAAGGTGATGGGTGAGGGAAGGAAGTCCAAATTTTTAAATAGATTTAAAAAACATCGTCTTTCACAGAAACTCCTTACAATGGGTTATTTTCTAATCGCTGATTTTCATATAGGAAATATGAAATTCGAAAAAGGAGCAGACGCAATATGGCTGGAGGGACAGAAGGTTGGGACATTTCATAATTAACTTAAAGTTGCATTGACTTGAGACCGCTCGCCACATTTCTCGATAGTTCTTGATATATTCCGGTTTTTCTCGATTATTTAAAATCTTTTTCGAGCTTTCACGATCTTTTCCAACTTTTTCCGATCTTTCTCGATCTTTTGCGATTTTTTTCGATCATCGTTAAGTTTCTCGATCTTTCTCTGTCCGTTTCTGGAGCTTTATCAATCACTCTGTAAATCTATATCGATCATTCTTGACTATTGTCAATAGCTTATTTTCGATCTTTCTAGAATTTTGTTGCTGTCTATCGATCGGCTTCGACCTGTATTGATCTTTATTGATAGCTCTCGACATTTCTGAATCATTTACCAATTTTTCTCGAGTTTTTATAAAAATATCGCTTCCCTCTTGAAGGAATGGAAAAAGAATATTTAGATATTAATAAAAATTTATAAATTTAACGCACACTTGTAGCAAACAATATTGTTCACGTATAACTTTCAGTTATATGTATACTCTTTTTGCACCTTCTTATTTTATTTTTCAACTGATCCATTTATAAAAAAAAAGCGTTTCGTTGAAAGCACACATTTGTAAATATCTATAACAACAGTATATTCTGATGAAATTGAATGAAAATATTATTAAAAGTCATTATTTTATGTAGGATTCTGTTATGAATGGGGGTGATGGTAAAAAAACCGTTAAACATAACAACCGTCGAAAAACCGGCAGTAAAAAATAGCGACACTTAAAAAAATATACATATCGACAATGAAACAGTCATTTTTTGAAGTGTAGGTTTTTGATTGTGGTTTCTTTCACCGTCGTTTTTTTGACCTTTTATGGAAAAAAATGTGAAGGTATTCTTATTCCTGAACTTTGAGCGGGCGAAGTTTTCACTTTCATTACTGTTATAGAATATTTATGTACTTAATTGTTTATTGGCTTCATATCAGTCCTCACAAAAACAAAACATTAAAAGTGGAAAACCAACAGCTGATTCATCTAAAAAATACATTGAAACACTTTTTTTAATGATATTTAATTGTTTGATATATTTTGCTCTGAATATTGTTCATCGTAGAATTCAGAGTTATTTCCTTTGCAGCAATTCATTGTGAAATTATACAACAGATGATTTGATGTCAGTTGAAGTACTTTTGCTAGCGATGATATCTGTATTCCATTTCTTTATCATACATTCCCAAGAGTCTGGCCAATTTTATTCTCGGCTAGTAAAGTCGATAAAGTAATAATTATTTTTTTTTTTTAATTTTACCTTGTATTTTGAAAATTTATCGAATAGGCATGAAAATTATTACTCGGGGCTTTTGAGTTTTGTGAATTTTCAAAATTCAAAATGGCGAGTCCAATATGTTTAATCAAATTTTGCAAATCGATCGAATAAGCACGAAACTTTTATTATTGTCATACCACAATCAACCAACTTATTACACTGTTTAAGAAAATAACACTAAAGGATTTTAAATAGTATTAAACAAGTATAAATATGAAAATCAGTGGCTATGTATTGAAATGATATAATCACTGTTATTGGATTTGTTTGATTATTTTATAACATTCATGCATCACAGTGGAATTGCATTTTTCATTTTTTTATTCAGCATCAGATTTGCATTCAACGATCTAAAAAAACCTGAAATAACAAGTTTCAACCATATTCAATCGATTTTCAAAATATCGCCTCGGTATGTCCTGAGAAAGTCCGGAGACTCTCTTAACCCAGTAAAAATTTGGACATCTTCAGATGTTCCTACGGACAGCCCGGGTCGTATTGTGCTGTGTGCGTACTGGAGCAGCCATTGTGAAGTTTGGAAATCTAATATCGTATTTATATTCGGCGACTCCAAAAGCTTTCGAGAGACGAGTTTCAAGCGAATTCGATGTTTTTTTTATTTTTTCCGTTTTGTACCATATTTGAGCAGTCATTTTCTTTGTTATGATTCATGGCACCAAGTTCAATGGCCAATTTTCATCAATCCATATGACCTTTCGATGATACCGAGTCTTAACCGAATCCGAGTGACGCATGTAATAAACCGTACATTGTAAGGTAATACTGCATACATTTTCAGTGAAAATGGTCGTTATTGATCAGACAACACAACCGCAAGTAATTTTTATTAGGTTTTCGTTAATTGAGTGTCCGGATGCAAAAACGCCTTAGCCGCTGGGTCTGACGCATCGTAAGTAGTAACAGCCAGTTTCGCATTTATCTTCGTTTTGCTTGATAGATAGCAATGTGCCGCCCCTGACAAAGTTGTAGGTATTGAAATTATCTTTAATTTGAGCTGTCACTCGTTCCGATTCCATGAAAATTGTATCCAGGGTAGCCTTCGAAAGTCGCTTTTTTCGCCATCCGTCGGTCGCCACAACTCGCCGTTGGGGCGTAAGAATAACGCAACTTCCGAAGCCTACTCTGGACACAATTCTCAAATTAAAGACATTTTCAATACCTACAACTTTGTCAGTGGGGGCACATTGCTATCTGTCAAGCAAAATAAGATAAATGCTAAAAACTGCGAAACTGGCTGTTAATATTTACGATGAGTCAGACCGAGCGGCTAAGGCGTTTTTGCATCCAGGCACTCAATTTATCTGTTCTTATGTTGATTTATATACCTCTTTTAATACCAGTGATAGATTTAATACCTATTAAATACGTAATTGTAAAAATACAATTGCTCCATAACGAGTAATTTTAAAAGTTCTTGAAATTAATTTTTATCACAGAATCAATTATCTTATTCGGTATGGAACCACATGTCTTTCCGTTCAAAATGCCCTTTTGAACAAATGATGGCATTCGCGTAAATTTTACAGTCCCTCGGTCGCATTTTAAATCCATTCTTCCCATCGTTCAATTTGTCAAATCAGAGGTACGCTTCCGGATTCTCGATAATTTCATCGTCCTCTTCTGCAGTTTTTCTTGCCCCATCCGTCTCCTAGCTGTCGCCCCTCTTCTAGTCGATTCGTCTTCCCCTGCCCCCTTTCCCACTTAAGGGTGCACCGACGATAGGAATTACGGTCACGTCCATGCGCGATTGATTTTCAAATGAAATCGCTCGCTTTATGTATACAATAGGCGGAAAATATTATAATAATTCGTCGAAATGAGAATTCGTCGCACGTTTTCCCTTTTTTTTTATCGCTTGCCTTTCAGTTTTTATCCCCCTCATTGAAGGATGATTTTTTCTCCGTCTCTTCCTTTACACGTCGATTCTCTTCGAATACTTCTATCATTTTAACTTTCGCCACCTCCTTTTTACTTTTTTGGTTATGCGTTCGTTTGATCTTTTCATTTACCATTTTTCTATTCCCCTTTCGTACTTCATCGATTTTCCGTCACTTCGTCATGCCATCAGATTTTGAATTTTCCTTAATTTTTAGTTTTCAGTTTTTGGCTGCAGAGGAGATGATTTTGTTAAAGCACCATTTTAACTTTTTATGCAAATAAGTATGCACAAAAATGAGTGGCGCAGAATTTTTCTTACATGTTATAGGTGTAAAAACATAGAAAGTGAGTTTAGATAGCGCGCATGAAAATTGTTTTTTCAATGCCATTTGTTTTTTTTTTTTGCCATTTGGCCTTTTTCAATGCCAAAAAACATTTTTTTCCATTGTTTTTTCAATGCCTTTCATATCCATTTTGAACCATTCTATACTATTATTGAGGTAGAAAATCATCAGAAAGTAATCTACTGACGAGTAGCAGCCAAGTTTTTTCTCTATATTTTAACTACCCTCGTTCAAATGACACCAGTTTCGTTCTATAATTTTATGGGGGCTGATTGTCTACAAAATTAATTATTGTTATTTATTTAACGTCGATACCGCCCATTGTTGCCTAGGCAGCCAACGTTTTTCGAATAAACAAATGGCATAACTACAAGATACATATGTTTTTATTCTATAATACGATGGGGATAGAAATATTGTAGCCGGATCCCGTACTGTTATGCATTATGCAAATTTATCATTGTGGATTTAACTGTTTTCGGATTAATTTACTTAAGCGACGTAAATAATGCTTGTAGAATATTGAGGGCATGAATACTATATGGTTTAGCTGCATGGCAGGTTTACTTTACCGAAAGATATTTGAATACTCATAAAATCTAAATGTTTAATAATCACATACTTAATGTTTTTTTAATTCTCGTATTGATTTTATTCTAAATTTAACAATCTGCTATAAAATAAATTTAAAGATATTTATATACAATTACTAAAGGTTGATCGATATGAAAACAGTAGAAATTAAACTATTGCATTACGCAGAAAAGACCATTTAAAAATCAATAAATAAAAGCATTATAATTATCGCTGTATGAATCGACCTTTGAATGCGATTCCCTAACCGTTGCATTTCCACAACATTCCGTAACATGCATCATGCTGTATAGTTTTGTTGTGTAAGTATTCTAGAAATTTATGTTCATAATTCATTATTAACATGAAAACATACTAGATATTAAATACATTTTGACTTACTTTCTTACAGGTTATGTAGACTATTGCAATGTCATAAAAGCCGTGAAAAATGATTGACAAAAAAGCATTGTTGTATTTCCTTGCTGGGATAAATATAAAATATATTGCGGGAAACTCTCAAAATTTGTGGTTTGATAACCTGAAGGACTATATTTCGAATAATGCACATTTGTTTCCGACTGTACTCGCACTGGACACCGACTACAAAGCTTACTCGTCAGAATATAACAAATTCGTAGACAGTTTTACTAATGGGATTCCATGGTCTACGATATTACCAATACGATTTACACATCATAAAGTAGTCGACATTCACAACCATCTTTTTACAGCTAAACTTGTAGCAATATTAGCTAATATGGAGAATTATTCCAAATCAACATATGAAGCATATTTTGACAAAGTTGGACAATTTTCAGTTGGTTACCTAGATGAATATAGAATGATGCGACCCAGACCGAAGTTATTGGTATTATTCTGGGAGGGAAGTCTTCAAGCCATTGAATGGTTTCTTGATACTTTATGGAAATTTAAGTATTTAGATGTAACAATTTTAGTTGTAAAAAAGGAAATCAACTGGAATTACACAGTCTGGGATATTACATATACAAATGTTACGATACATCAACGGAACCCTTTCATAAAAAAATATACACCTCAGCACTATTCGTCGGCGATAACATGGTTTCCTGACAAATTACAGAACATGCAAGGATACCCTATTACAGGTGGTGCGTATGACAATCAGCACTTGCCGTTTTCGGAATTTATATCAAAGGCTATGAATGCAACTGTGCGTCTCATCAAATATACAATGGATGTGGAAGGTTTTACAATGATGCTTAGGGATATGGATCTCGGACGTTTAGATTTTGATCAAAATCCATTATTACATATAAAGAATACTGGCATTGATTACACTGGGTACATCTTACATGAGGCTTTATTTACATTGCCTATTGTGACACCCGGCTATTGCATTGGTATACCGATGATATATTTGCAGAATGTAACAGTACATCCTTCAGGAATTCCATTATTTATAGTTAGTTTTTTAGTCGTTATACTCATTAAAGTCGGTGCAAATATATATAAATTACGTATCACAGAATTAAAGTTCATGGATATGTGGGACATGGCACTAAGCATTTCTGTTTACCGACAGCCTGCGTCGTTAATAGAGAAAGTAATTTTCTGCACATTTTTTGTTGAGTCCTTTCTTTACACGGCAGAGATACTAGGGAACGTAGTTAAAATCTCTGTGGATGACCGACCAGCATGGAAAATTGATACTTTGGAAGAGCTTAACAATAGTGGATTATGGATTATTGGCCTTAAGACTGATTTTCCAAATAGCATTTACAATTTTTCTAACATTCCAGCTGCAGGAGAATTAGCAGAGAAAATGATCGGCAGTAGTCCAATTCTGAGTCACGATTGGAGGAAGGTTATATATCACAGAAATGTAAGCATTCTTCTCTCCAATAAGGGACGTGTGGCAGTAGAATATACCAACAACCGTTACGGAATAGAAGTAGTGCGATGTTTTTCTGACAGAATGTTCCGCGCATTCAATCTAATTACCCTATCAATGCACTCATTGTACATGGAACGCTTTGATGAGTTACGAATATGGTTTCTTGAAGTTGGCTTATTTAAATATGATCCCTCGCGATACGTTGATTCTTTATATTTGGATTTTGACAGGTTACTCAATTCTCTGGACAATATTGGTTTTAATCCATCAAGCAAAAATTCAGACGAATGCTCACAAATATTACGCGCATTGTTTTTTGCCTTTATTGCTGTAATTATTTGTGTTGCGATACCTGCTTTTCTACTTGAAGTTATTATCGGATACTACGAGGAATCACTAACAGAAACGTATGAAAATGTTTTTTTTTTGTGAAACAGGTGTTACTATTTTCAATCCATTAACATGGGACATGGCATTCTTTTTTCTTCAGTTTCATTCAAGTAATTCATATCTGTCGCTCATAAACGAACGACGGCGAATTTGCGACAACGGCGTTGTAATGCGTGACTTTGTATTTTTCTGCGCAACGAGGCGTTCTTGTTTATGCGACGCACTGTTCACAGTCAGTGCACAACGAGTCTCGTTAGTAAAAGCTTGTTCGATTGCTGTAATCACAATAAAAGTAGTGCTGTTGAATTGTTGTGCTGCGCATGGTTGCAATATCATTTTATCGCCTACATTTATCCCTTTTTGGTATTTCAACCAAAGTTGCGTTCGTGACCAAAAGGTGCCATTACCGAGCTACAAGCGAGGTTTCGCTGATCCTTCCGTCGCTTCACTGCAGCAGACGACAAATTCGGTCATTTTTCTCAAACCAGTTTTTTACGGTTTTCATTGGTCCTTCGAGCCGAATATTTGGTGTGGTGCAGTGTTAAAAACAAATTTACAGTATCAAAATCAAAGTTGAAACAAATTGAAAAGTTCCTATCTTACTATTTTGAGGTCGCGTTTCAAGATTCTGAGGTCACAATTGAGTTACAGCGAATAGGTATTCTAATGTAGCGCCAAGTTTGAAGAAAATTACCAAAAAATTTATAAATATTTAGTCTTTTTTTTTGGAGCTAATAGAATGTTGGGATTCTATTGGGACTATGAACAAAGGTTGATAAAATGCTTAAATTTTATAACAAAATTATACTTTGATACCTTTCTTCATTAATACGACTTCAAAATGGCGCTGCAGTGTTAATTTTATTTGAGAATTTTCTGGTTTCTATAACAAAATGACTCAACAAAATGAGCTTCTCAAAGAAGAGAAAATGGATAGAATTCATAAAAGAATATAATTTTTTCAGAATTATTCTTTATATTGTAAAAATGTGATAAATAATGTATATAAAATGTCTAAAAATATTGTTTAAGAAAGTAGACAAAATACCAGTATATTCCTCGGCGATTTCCAAGAACTTGTCCATCCTAGCATTTTTTTCAAAAAAGCGTCAGAAACGAGTTTTAGAGCTGCAGTATGCGGAATATTTTCGAATGAAATGGTCATTCTAGCGGCATTTTCAGGTCGTTCCAATGAAGTAAGATATAGGAGCAAAATGTTTAACTAAATATTTCTACATTTTTTCTTAATAGTGTGCGGGAAATCGCATTTCGTTTCGCGATTTTGTTTCAATTTCACGACATATTAGAATTTCTGTTGGCTGAAATTCAATTATGATCTCGGAATCTGCAAGAGAAACCTCGAATGTAATAGGTTAAGTACTTTTTGAATTTTTTAAATTTGATCTTGATCCAAATACGTATTTGAAAAATTCTGACTACTTTGTTTGACAACTTTGACGAAATAAACATATTTGCCGACTCTACGTTGATCATTTTAGACGTTCGTGAGATGTGAGTGATATAATATAACTACATTTAGACAACATTGAGGCGCCATACGTTGGTCTAATATGGGCAAAACGCGCGCATGTAAGCGTTGCACGAAAATTGATCATTGTTTCGGTGATATGGAATGAATGTAGATATAGGAAATCGTAAATATTGAATTAATGTTTTGAAAGAACACTAAAAAATTTAAATTAGCTAAAAACGTATTTTTTTTTTAAATATTATCATTAAAAATCGAAAAATATGGTGTAACTCTTTGACATCATCCAACATCACGATGAAACGAATTTTGCTGTAAGTTACCTTTTACTTCGACCCAGACTAAGTCTGGACGAAGTATTGAATTTGGTCACTTCGAGCAAAAAAATTACCATATAGTTTTTCATCAAATGTCGACGTTTCAGACCCTAAGGAACCCAAATCAACAATAAAAAAATTTGTGTCCGTGATCTTGTACGTACGTACGTCTGTACGTCCGTACGTCCGTACATCCCGTTTTTTTGTCTCGCGATAACTCGCGAACGGATAAGCGTATCGACATAATTTTTTTTTAAAAATACATGTCTTGACATAACTTAGATCTGATTAGATTTTGGGGCAGATCCACCCGTCCATTACTACAAAAAATTAGCCCCAATTAAGTTTCTTTGTAGTTTTTTGCATTTATTTTGAAAAATACAAATTTTATTTAAAAATATTTCAAACAAAAAAGATAGAGCATGAAATTCTCTACAAAAAAGGTTGTATGCATTTTCTTCCTAAAGTCAACGATAATTCCATAAAAACTGGTTTCAAATGTTTATGACTATTGTCTGAAAAAGTATTGAATTTGGTCATCGCGGCAAAAAAATTACCCTATAGTTTTTCATCAAAGTTCGAGGTTTCGACCCCCTATCCCCCAGGGGTAGACTTTGCCAGTCCCTCGGGCGCGGTGACCACCTACGGGCGCAAAGTTCTTTTACGCCCTTGATACGAAAATAACTATTTCGGTATATCTAAAAGATGTCTTATAGATATCTATAAGATATCCGTCATAGATCTTTTTGACACTTTCAAGATATCTTTGACGAATTATATGTATATATATTGTATATATAATATCATAATAATA
Source organism: Trichopria drosophilae (assembly GCA_030407085.1). NCBI lineage: Eukaryota > Metazoa > Arthropoda > Insecta > Hymenoptera > Diapriidae > Trichopria > Trichopria drosophilae. The sequence goes on from CM059582.1 coordinate 198,687,716, forward strand.
CAGACAGTACTTAGTAAAACACAGTAAACATGTAATATGCATCGAATAGTCTATTAGAATACAAGTGCATGAAGTAAGTGTTTTGCAACTTTTATTTATTAATACTTCGGCTGGCTTGTTGTCGGGGTCGAAGTTTTAAAAATGCTCATTTTTAATTTTCATACATATAAGAAACACTATATTGTTGTAACACATCTATCGAAGCCACTTGGACCTAAATATGATTGGACCCCCAAATATCAATATAATTTTATAATATAATTGAAAGCTGTTAGTAAACAAAGGAGTCTTAAGGAATAGCCGACTCTCCACTGGGTCGAAGTTTCTGAGCGAGCGAAGCGAGCGAGGCACCACGCCAACACTAGTTTTTTTTTAAGAAAGTGGCCCCAGAATGATCTGCTACACTTTGCAACCAACTTCATAATTTAAATTTTGTATTTTTGTTATTTTGGCGGATCCACAAAATTTTAAATTTACATTGAAATTGACCTCAAAAATCTCCGAGTACGGAGTTTCACCTAATTCAATATGAACGTTAAAATGTTGTCTCTTCTTTTTGAATTTTGAATTTCATAATTCTGAGCTCGGATTCGTAATCAGCGACACGGGAAATCCCAATAGCAATTCCTAACATGTTTTATTATGCGCGCAAACTTGCATTAAACGCCATGCGCGCGTTTTGCCCGTTTTAGCCCAACGTGCGCCATGGCGCGAATACATGGTTGGTTTGCAGTAATGCATCCCGAGTGGCAGATCACTTTTCCCAACAACATCTGAGAAATTATATGGCTTATCTGAGGCGGATTGGTTTCGTTGTTCTCAGCTGTCAACCGGTACTGGATGTGCGGGTAATAACAACTGAGCACGTACGCGGTGCTGGGAGAAATGCTCCACATTATGACTCTCGTGTTTAGGGGGAACCTGGCACAACGAAATTTGTTCCCAAAGAACGAGAAATAAATAAAGCAAATAGCCTACTTGTAGATGCTCCTCCAGATGACCGTGACCTATGTCAAGTCAATTGTGCCATTAATGAGGCTGCGAGTGAGCTGGTGACTTCCCGAAATCTGACGCAGATTACAAAACACACGTCTCAATTGAACGGCAAAATTCGTGTGTGATCGACTATATAACATCTGGCCGTATATTTACGGCTAAAGTCAAGAAGTTCGAATAGCAACTGCGGACATACTATCACACACTGAACAAGCTGAAGTTGCTTAACATCAAGCAACGCTTGGCGGATAAAAGTCAAGTTTTGGCGAATGCCAAAAAGAGGCTACAAAGACGGGATGAGTAATGCAATATTTTGGTCGAATCCTTCCGACCTCATCAATACTCGTCTGCCCCTCGTACCGGGAACACCAAGCCCGGACCAGAATTCCAGTTTTAGTTCCATGTTACATAATATACTATTATTACAACCGAACTATTCGTATCTGGACACGACTCAGTAGTGTCTTGATACGAGTGACTCGTGCCTTCGGCATGAGCTAGTAGTTTCTAAGATACAAACTTGACAGGCACGAACCAATGGTGTGCGGATACGACGGATACGACTGACATAGGTTTGACATTTTTATCTAGGGAGTAATCTGGGTAGATATTCACGAACCCATCTTTTCCAAACGGCGTCAACGAACGCTTGGGCCTAGCGCCTTTGTCGACGTGGATACTTTTCCCGTATAACATAACGCGGTAAAGCATGTTCCCCAGACGAGGTCCCAATTAGAAAATGGTTAGGGGTTAAAGCTTAAGAATCTCGGGGGTCAGTAAGGTTTCCTCTTTGTCACCTTGCTCCTTCAGGATTATTTTTAGCGACGTCTTTACCGATCTAATCAATTGTTCCCACGCTCCCCCCATGGGAGAGGAGGGCGGATCGAAACCCCACTTCATACGTTTATTTGTAGCAAATTTAAAAAACGCCTCGTTATCGATCGAGCGAACGGAATCTCGCTCTTTTTTTGCGATAATCAATAATTACTCTAAAACCGTGCTTCGTGGGCGAAAAGTGCATAAAATGAAAGTTGTACATAATGAAATTTTTAATGTATGTGTTTAATAAAAAAATCATTTTAATCATAAATCCGCGATGGTACAAAAGAAAAATATGAAAAATTGTTATTTTCATGTACCTTTTTGTAAATAAGTAACTTTTGGCTACATTCACTACAATATGAGATTAGCTGTAAAATGAGCACCGATTGGAGTCTTTACGATGAACTGTTGAAGAGTTATAGCCGTTTGAAGTTTCATACAAAAAAGGCAAAATTAGTAACAATTACGATTTTTGTTGAAAAATCGGTTTTCGACTGATTTTACTAGACGGGGAGAAGCGGCGAACGGGGCGAAGTGACGAATCTCAAATATTTCCATTATGATTATTCTGAATGCGAAATATCATATCTAGTTTCTTTGTTTACAGCATTTTTCACATTTTGAGGCATAATATTTCATTTTTTGTTCTCTTACCTATCTTTGGGAGCGAGAAATGTAATTTTTAAACAAAATTTTCAAGTCATTTTCCAGCAATTTATTCTCAGATTGGTCAATACTTTCATGTTGACAGTTTAATAATCACTATTTATATATTTATTCTAAAAGGATTTTTTTGGACTTATTTATAAAACATGAATTGTTCCTTTTTTGTTTGTTTATAATTAGATATCGTATCTGTAAGTCCAAATGATACTTTGGGGTAAAGCGGCGAAATTTTTTCCCAGATGTCTCTATTCAATGATTATTTTTTAATTTAGAATTCCCTTTTGATGAATGCATTGAGTAACTAAAGGCTAAGTTAAAATATGTGATCCTGATATAATACGAGTATTCAAAGCTTCCGAAGATCCAATTTCTTTTTTTACTGTTGTTGGAAATATTGATATATCTCTGAAGAGGTTCATTCCACCAACGTGGAAATTTTATTTTGATTAAAACAAACAATAATAACTTAAAAAAATATGACTTGCACTCAATTTTATGAGTCGTCTCAGAGACCTCTAAAAATAAGTATTCGTCACTTCACCCTGATATCGCCGCTTCGCCCCGTGTTTTTTAAATTGGCCATACCTGGCTATCTGTACAACAAATACCGTAACTAACATGCATGTAAACATTGACTATGAAATTACCTATCAAATGATACTTTGCATCATCCTAAATACGAAATTGAAGGAGATATATATATAAAGGAAATGCGAGACATTAAATCGGTACTAATGGGTGTTTCATTACAAAATGATTATTTTCAATTTAAAAAAAAAGTGAGTACAAAATTTGTTTCCATTCCTTTTTTTGCAAATATCTTTGTTGGTATTGATTTTACGACAAACTTTCATATAATGAAAATGAAAGCTTACAAAGTGTCTTATAAGAATAATTTTCTCGACATTTTTTTAAAATTAATAGCAATGATAAACTAGTGTTGGCGTGGTGCCTCGCAAAGTTCCCTCGCTCAGAAACTTCCACCCAGTGAAGAGGCGGCCATTCCTTAATACTCGTTCGGTTACTAACAGCTTTCAATTATATTATAAAATTATATCGATATTTGGGGGTCCAATCATATTTAGGTCCAAGAGGCTTTGATAGATATGTTACAACAATATAATGTTTCTTATATGTATGAAAATTGAAAATGAGACTTTTCAAAACTTCGTCCGCGACGACAGGCCAGCCGAAGTATTAATAAATAAAAGTTGCAAAACACTTACTTCATGCACTTGTATTGTAATAGACTATTCGATGCATATTACATGATTACTATGTTTTACTAATTACTGCCTGTATTATTATATAAATATAATTCGTCCAAGATATCTTGAAAGTGTCGAAAAGATCTCTGACGGATCTCTTTTAGATATCTATAAGACATCTTGAAGATATATCCAAATAGTTATTTTCGTATCAAGGACGTAAAGGAACTTATGCACCCGTAGGTGATCACCGCGCCCGAGGGGCTGGCGAAGACAACCCCTGGGGGATAGGGGGTCGAAACGTTAAAATTTGATGAAAAACTATAGGGTAATTTTTATGCTGAAGTGACCAAATTCAATACTTCGTTCAGACCTGAGCTTTAATATCGTTTATATTTTTTTGTTTGCCGTAAAATCAATACCAAGAAAGATATTTGAAAAACGGAATGTAAACAAATTTTGTAATAACTTTTTTTGAAAATTGACAAAGTTTGAGCATATCATTTTGTAACAAAAAACACCTATGGACAAATCTACAGAACTTTTAACTTTTCTGTGATTCATGTGATACACGGAAATAAATATGTTCACTATTAAAATATAATTAATGTATGTATAGATATTTCGTTTTAAACACATTTAAATAATATATCTGGAGGATATCGAGTCAATTAATAAACACAGACACTTGCTACAGACGTTTCCTAATTGAAAACCGAAAAATTTAACTTGTGATTGTCACAAATTATATAAAACTGTGCTATGCTACATCTATGCCATGCTAGATATTTTATTTTCTCAAAGTACAAAATGCAGTCAAGTAAATACACTAAGTACTAGTCAAAGTCTGATCAATGTGCTTGCTTGTGATCAAAAACTACAGGGATTTAAAACTGCGTGATAAGTTTTGTAGAAATATAAAATTAGTTTAGATTATCTATTATAATTTTCATGCCATATTATTAATCATTTTAACTCAGAGTCCAATTTGTTACTAACATAAAAACGAACCAACTACGCTGTCACTCATCTATGTGCCCCTTTTAAAAATGATTCTATACAGTTTTAATCATTTTCACTTAGTCGTGATTATTTTCAAAATTGTCTCTTTTACTGCGGCACACTTAAAATAAACAATATTTTTAATTATTTTTAAGAAAGGCGAGAGTACTTTTTTCTGTATTATGCAAATTTATCATTGTGGATTTAACTATTTTCGGTTTAATACACTCAAGCGACCTGTCTGTGTATAATATTTTGTGCAACATTGAAAAATGTGCTTCAGCTGCTGGGGTGTATTTTAACGGAAGGTAATTTGAATATTCATGGAATTTAAATGTCTAATAATCACAAACTTAATGTTAGTTTAATTTATGTAATGATTTTATTCTAAATTTAATCATTTATTACAAAATAAGTTTAAAGGTATTTATATATAATTACTAAAGATTGATCGATATGAAAAAGGCAGAAGTTCACTGCAGCATTGTGAAAAAAAAGCCATTTAAAAATCAATAAATAAAGCATGGAATGTTGCAATCGGTTACGGTAAAACAATTTGACACGTATCATTATTATTATCCCTATATGAATCGACCTTTGAATGCGATTCATACACCGTTGAATTTCCACAACATTTTACAAAATTCTTGACTCGTAGAAAACGTACAATAAGTTACCTCAAAGACGTAGTATCATATATATCGTGCTATATAGTATTGTTGCGTAAGTATACTGGAAATCGACATTTTATATGGAAATCTACTAGTTATTAAATAGATTTCCACTTAGTTTCTTACAGGTTATGTAGACTAATGCAATGTCATGAAAATGGTAAAAAATGACTGACCAAAAAGCACTGTTGTATTTCCTTGTTGGGATAAATATAGGATATATTGCGGGAATCTCTCAAAATTTGTGGTTGCATAACCTGAAGGATTATATTTCGAATAATGAGCATTTATTTCCGACTGTACTCGCATTGGACACCGACTATAAAGCTTACTCATCAGAATATAACAAATTTGTAGACAGCTTTACTATTGAGATTCCATGGTCTATGATATTGCCAATACAACTTACACATTATACTGTAATCGGCCTTCGTAACCATCTCTATACAGCTAAACTCGTTGTAATAGTAGTTAATATGGAGAATTATCCTCAATCAGCATATGAAGCATATTTTGACAAAATTGGACAATTTTCAGTTGGTTTCTTAGATTATTTTCGAATCATACAACCCAGACCGAAGTTATTGGTATTATTCTGGGAGGGGAGTCTTCGTGCCCCATTTGAATGGTTTCTTGATACTTTATGGCAATTTAAGTATTTAGATGTAACTCTTTTAGTTGTAACAAAGGAAACTAACTTGAATTGTACAGTCTGGGATATTACATATAGCAATATTACAATACACCAGCGGAACCCTTTCATAAAAAAATACACTCGTCAGCAATATTCATCGGCAATAATATGGTTTCCTGACAAATTACAGGACTTGCAAGGATATCCCATTACAGCTGGTACGTATTTCACTCAGCTCTTACCGTTTTCAGAATTTGTAACAAGGGCTATGAATGCAACTCTTCGTCTCATCAGTTATACAAACGATATGAAAGGTTACGCAAACCTGCATCAGGACAAAGAACGCGGACTTATAGATTTCGAACAAAATCCAATATTACATACAAGAAATAATGGCACTGATAAACCAGGGTACGTCGTATATGATAATTTAAATACATTGCCTTTTGTGACACCCGGGTCATGCATTGGTATACCAATGACATATTTGGAGGATGTAACAGTCCATCCTTCAGGAATTCCGCTATTTATAGTTAGTTTTTTAGTCGTTACACTGATTAAAATCGGTGCTTATATATATAAATTACGTATCACAGAATTAAAGTTCATGGATATGTGGGACATGGCACTAAGCATTTCTGTTGACCGACAGCCTACGTCGTTAATAGAGAAAGTAATTTTCTGCACATTTTTTGTTGAATCCTTTCTTTATACGGCAGAGATACTAGGGAATGTAGTTAAAATCTCTGTGGATGAACGACCAGCATGGAATATTGATACTTTGGAAGAGCTTAACAATAGTGGATTGTTGGCATTGACACTGATATTCCAAATAGCATTTACAATTTTTCTAATATTCCAGCTGCAAGAAAATTAGCAGAGAAAATAATCGACATTAGTTCAATCCTGAGTCACGATTGGAGAAAAGTTATATATCACAGAAATGTAAGCATTTTTCTCTCCAATATGGAACGTGTGGCAGTAGAATATACCAACAGCCGTTACGGAATGGATGTAGTGAGATGTTTATCTGACAGGATGTTCAGCACATTCAATCTAATTATCCTACCAAGACAATCTATGTATTTTGAACGCTTTAATGAGCTACGGATATGGTTTCTTGAAGTTGGCTTATTTAAATATGATCCCTCGCGATACGTAGATTCTTTATATGCGGATTTTGACAGGTTATTCGATTCTCTGGACAATATTGGTTTTAATCCATCAAACAAAAATTCAGACGAATCCTCAGAAATAATACGCGCATCATTTTTTGCCTTTATGTCTGTAATTATTTGTGTTGCGATACCTAGTTTTCTACTGGAAGTTGTTATCGGATACTACGAGGAACCACTTACAGAAACATACGACAATATATCTTATAAGCTACGTATTCTAATGAATAAGACTCTTAGGAAAAGAGCAAGAATATCTCGACAGAAATCTTAAACATGTTTTTCTGTGAAATTTAATCCATTCACACGGGAAATGGCATTGTTTATTTTTGTTTCAATCACGTAATTCATTTCAAAATCAAAGTTAAAACGAATTGAGAAGTTGTTATCTTACTATTGTGATGTCGTGTTTTAAGATTCTCGATCTGCAAGAGAGACCTCGACTGTAGTAGGTTAAGTACTTTTTGAAATTTTTCAAATTTGACGTTGATCGAAATACTTGTATGAAAATAATGGATTTTCAATCCATTAATATCGGAAATGGCATTCTTTTTTCTTCAGTTTCAATCAAGTAATTCATATCCGTCGACGCGATCATAAGTGAACGACGGCGAATTTGCGACAACGGCGCTGTAATGCGTGATTTTTTATTTTTCTGCGCAACGAGCCGTTCTTGTTTATGCGACGTACTGTTCACAGTCAGTGCACAACGAGTCTCATTAATAAAAGCTTGTTCGATTGCTGTAATCACAATAAAAGTAGTGCTGTTGAATTGTTGTGCTGTACATGGATGCAATATGATTTTATCGCCTACAATTATCCCTTTTTGGCATTTCAACCAAAGTTGCGTTCCTCACCAAAAGGTGCCATTACAAGCGAGATTTCGCTGATCCTTCCGTCGCCTCCACATCATCGGCGATTTACTGCAGCAGACAACAAATTCGTTCATTTATCTCAAACCAGTTTTTTACTGTTTTCATTAGTCCTTCGAGCCGGATATTTGGTGTGGTGCAGTGTTAATTTACTGAAAAACAAATTTACAGTATCAAAATCAAAGTTGAAACAAATTGAAAAGTTCTTATCTTACTATTTTGAGGTCGCGTTTCAAGATTCTGAGATCACAATTGAGTTACAGCGAATAGGTATTCTAATGTAGAGAGACCTCGAATGTGATAGGTTAAGTACTTTTTGATTTTTTTCAAATTTGATCTTGATCCAAATACGTATTTGAAAAATTCCGACTACATTGTTTGACAACTTTGACGAAATAAAAATATTTTCCGACTTTATGTTGATCTTTTTAGACGTTCGTGAGATTTGAGTGATATAACGTAACTGCACTTATTTTTAGTTGATACCTGTCGCATAGCAGCAACATAGGTTTTTAATTTTCATTGATTGAACAGTATACACCAAGTATATCTAAAGCGAGGTTTTTAACGAAACTTAATTTTCATCGAAGAATTACATATCAATAATGCTTTTTGTGTGTAACCATCATCAATGTAATGTTCCTGTAGATGTACATCATATTCGATACTGTATGTATTGACACTAAAATGATCAAAATGCCGAGAGTTCTTGCGAAAATACGACGTTATTTGTACTCCCTGCATACAAAATTTATTTCCAAATGCAATTTTCGAAAAATGATTGTACGTAGCTGAAAATTATACTGCGAAGGCGAGGTTTGTACTTATGTTTGCATATGGAACATTTCATAACACTTGTCGAACAATTTTTATTAATATCTACATATTCTTTTTCCATTCCTTAGAGAATGTAGTGGTATTTTTATAAATTAATGCGTGATGAAGTAAATATCAATCTAGTCTCAGGCCAGATCTTATGTGCTGCTGCGAAGAGAGCTACCCGCAACATTGAGGCGCCACACGTTGGTCTAATACGGGCAAAACGCGCGCATGTAAGCGTTGCGCGAAAATTGATCATTGTTTCGGTGATATGAAATGAATGTAGATATAGAAAATCGTAAATAATGAATTAATGTTTTGAAAGAACTCTAAAAAATTTAAATTAGCTAAAAACGTATTTTTTTTTTAAATATTATCATTAAAAATCGAAAAATATAGTGTAACTCTTTGACATCATCCAACATCACGATGAAACGAATTTTGCTGTAAGTTACCTTTTTTTTTGAAGAAAGTGGCCCCAGAATGATCTGCTACTCTTTGCAACCAACTTCATAATTTAAATTTGGTATTTTTGTTATTTTGTACACACACCACCAACAGGCAGATGAGATATAGAAAATATCTTATACACGAAAATACATTAAATACAGTTGTTTTTTTTTTATCGGCATTGTAAGAATATGTTTTTATAAGCTTGCTTTCTCCAGCTTAAGTTAGGTTAAGACAAAAAATTAGCTACATAAGAGAAATACTTTCAAAACCATATCTTATCCGTAAATTCATTACAACTATTAATAGTGATATATAAGGTTATAACCGTGAATTCATACTCATTACTTACATTTAGTCTTTCCGTCCTAGTGGTGTCTACAGAGACTACATTTAGTCCGTTGGTTTCTTCGTTTTAAAAATCAATTTTAAAACTTATTCTGCATGCTATGTTTTATCATTTCTATACGGCTGAAATATTTAACTAATATATAAAAATCAATTTTAAGAATTATTCAGTAATATTAAATAGCTATAAACAATTACATATAAAAAAATTCCGTCTTATATTTTGAGGAATCGATACTGAAATATCATGTACATAAACATATTTTGAAAACTTATATTTCATACCGTGTCGCTGATTTTGAATGTGAGGGCGGAATTTCGAAATTCAAAATAGCGGACCCAATATGGCGGATCCACAAAATTTTAAATTTACATTGAAATTGACCTCAAAAATCTCCGAGTACGGAGTTTCACCTAATTCAATATGAACTTTAAAATTTTGTCTCTTCTGTTTGAATTTTGAATTTCAAAATTCTGAGCTCGGATTCGTAATCAGCGGCACCGAAAATCCCAATAGCAATTCCTGACATGTTTTATTATGCGCGCAAACTTGCATTAAACGCCATGCGCGCGTTTTGCCCGTTTTAGCCCAACGTGCGCCATGGCGCGAATACATGGTTGGTTTGCAGTAATGCATCCCGAGTGGCAGATCACTTTTCCCAACAACATCTGAGAAATTATATGGCTTATCTGAGGCGGATTGGTTTCGTTGTTCTCAGTTGTCAACCGGTACTGGATGTGCGGGTAATAACAACTGAGCACGTACGCGGTGCTGGGAGAGGTGCTCCACATTATGACTCTCGTGTTTAGGGGGAACCTGGCACAACGAAATTTGTTCCTAAAGAACGAGAAATAAAAAGAGCAAATAGCATACTTGTAGATGCTCCTCCAGATGACCGTGACCTAGATGTCAAGTCAATTGTGCCGTTAATGAGGCTGCGAGTGAGCTGGTGACTTCCCGAAATCTGACGCAGATTACAAAACACACGTCTCAATTGAACGGCAAAATTCGTGTGTGCTCGACTATATAACATCTGGCCGTATATTTACCGCTAAAGTCAAGAAGTTCGAATAGCAACTGCGGGCATACTATGACACACTGAACAAGCTGAAGTTGGTTAACATCAAGCAACGTTTGGCAGATAAAATTCAAGTTTTGGGAATACCAAAAAGAGGCTGCAATGACGGGATGAGTAATGCAATATTTTGGTCTAATCCTTCCGACCTCAGCAATACTCGTCTGCGCCTCGTACCGGGAACACCATGCCCGGACCAGAATTACAGTTTTAGTTCCATGTTACATAATATACTATTATTACAACCGAACTATTCGTATCTGGACACGACCCAGTAGTGTCTTGATACGAGTGACTCGTGCCTTCGGCATGAGCTACTCGTTTCTAAGATAGGAACTTGACAGGCACGAACCAATGGTGTGAGGATACGACGGATACGACTGACATAGGTTTGACATTTTGATCTAGAGGGAGTAATCTAAGTAGATATTCACGAAACCAGCGTTTTCAAAAGGCGTCAACGAACGCTTGGGCCCAGCGCCTTTGTCGAGGCAGATACTTTTCCCGTTTAACATAATGCGGTAAAGCAAGTTCCCCAGACGAGGTCCCAATTAGAAAATGGTTAGGGGTTAAAGCTTGAGAATCTCGGGAATCAGTAAGGTTTCCTCTTAGTCACATTGCTCGTTTAGGATTATTTTTAGCGACGTCTTTACAGATCTAATCAATTGTTCCCACGCTCCCCCCATGGGAGAGGAGGGCGGATCGAAACCCCACTTCATACGTTTATTTGTAGCAAATTAAAAAATCGCCTCGTTATCGATCGAGCGAACGGCATCTCGCAGCTCAGAATCTGCATTAGGGGTTCTCGACCAATTCCGACGAGCCGAAATAACCTACACTCCCGATCTCCGAGATTCTTCTTCGTTTGAAAGCAACACACAGATCCTGAGTGACAGTGCTTATCGACCCGGTCCATGCTCTAGGCCCTCTAAACGAATCCAATCGAAGTGAGCGCTAGGATTAAATCGGACTTCCACGATCATACCCAACATGGGTTAACGAGCATAAGATCCAAAGACCACACAAGGCATCCACCTTTCGTTTCCTCCACGAACGGTCCGAATATCCACAATAGAAACGATCGGTATCTCCCGATCCATAAGCCAAAGAACATTTCTAAGCCAAATCACACAAATCGGACGAAACCGAAACGACGGGGGACTCGACATATTGGCGAACCGTCGATACATTTGTGCGCCTGCCGCCGTCTTCATCAAGTACCCACATTCGTGGGTGCAATGGCATGGGGAAACTACAGAAAACCCTTGCCGAGGTACCGTGCTTAAGGGTGTTCTCTCAGAGCACCGGAACGCCATGGTTGCGGCTTTGGAACCTTTAGACCGGAAGTAATCGTAGATGCAACAATTCGCCTTCAATTTTTAAGGAATCGTGCTGGAAACGTATTATTAATGAGCCCTTTTCATCCAAGAATGGACGTATTTCGCCATTTTTTTTGCAAAAAAAATTATTTAAGCCTGTAAAAAAATGATTTCCGACGACCCTTTTGAAGGCACACGTCACAGACTTTACGTGTGTTAGTGCGTACCACAAAAACGATTAATTACTCATTATCCGTAGCAATTTTGCAAAAAAGGGGAATTTACGTCCATTCTTGACATCAGCCGGCTTCTATTCCAAATAATTGTATGTCGTTTTATTTCGAATTTAAACCCAATTGTTGCATCTATGATTCGAAGCGGGCAATGGCGGACACACGGTGAAAAATGACAGGAAAGAATTCCGCGACTCTGCGAGGTGTGTCGCTTCGGGCGTATACCAGTGCCGTATGTTTTTACGGGTGCTTAGCGGGGCCCGCTTCCCTTATGACTCTCACACAAGCAAACTAGCGTGTAAGAGAGACGCACATATGCGTATACATAAGAAATAACTTCGCGGATCATGCCAGCCTTCTTTCGATGCGGATTATACTATAGCCACCGAGGTTCGGGCTTCTTGGGTCATAGAACACTATTTCATTTTGTTGAAATTCGGATACACCTTTACTATGTTTTTTAAAGATCATGTAGAAAGGCTGTATATATCAACGACATTTTATTCATAGAATATTATCACACTTTACCTATATTATGTTTCAACCAAATGTTCGTTTTTTATTTTATTGCGACCGATTTTTATGTGTTCGATTCTCAACATTAATTTTTTAGTATATCTGCACTCACTGTCTATTTTGTTTTATATTCTGGTTTTTATTCATTTTATTTTGGTTTTAATGCAACAAATTTTATATTGCTTTTAACCGAGGTTTGGGATTTTGGATATGCATTTACTACTTTATTAAAATTAAAAATACAACGTAGAAAATGTAGTATGTCAACGGCATTTCATTAAAGTTCGATATGACCTCGATTATAAAATTGGTCGTAATTTGATTTCGTAAAAAAATCTAAAATGAAAATTAATATAATTTGTAGTGTACATTATCTACTTACAACATTTCTTAATGTTCAATTCGTAATGCTCATTGCTAGGACATCAGCAATATTTGGCAATTTTGTTGTTTAAAAAAATTTGTTAGAAATAATTGCACTATAGCCCACTAAAGTAGGCTGATATTTTTCGTTTTGTATGTAAAAATTAGTAGTTCGCTGAAAATTTGGAAACGCGCTTATCTTGTACTTTTACTGTCTCAAAAGTCCTCGTCCGTACAAGCTAACATACAAAAATTGTAGCTAGGGAAATTCCGCACAATTCCATTTTTTTAAAAAACTTCTACGATCAATAGAAGCCGAGATAGATTTTTTTCAAATATTGGCAGTTTTGCGTATCAACTGTAATGATCTCGAGGATCGCGCGTTTTTCGCTTATAAATAAAAAATAACCATTCGGATCGCAAAATGCTTCAAATAAACGTTGTAGAGGATGAAATTACGAATAATTTTCCTTTTTTTATGTAATGCTGTACGTTTAATATTTACAGAGATATGAAGGTTTAATAAACAAATACGCACAATCGGAACTTTTTTTTGCGATAATCAATAATTACTCTAAAACCGTGCTTCGTGGGCGAAAAGTGCATAAAATGAAAGTTGTACATAATGAAATTTTTAATATATGTGTTTAATACAAAAATCATTTTGATCATAAATCCGCGATGGTACAAAAGAAAAATATGAAAAATTGTTATTTTCATGTAGCTTTTTGTAAATAAGTAACTTTTGGCTACATTCACTAGAGTATGAGATTAGCTGTACAATGAGCACTGATTAGAGTTTTTACCATGAACTGTTAAAGAGTTATAGCCGTTTGAAGTTTCATACAAAAAAGTCAAAATTAGTAACAATTGCGATTTTTGTTTAAAAATCGGTTTTCAACTGATTTTACTAGTTTATTATATATAATATATTGATTAATTTTTATTTTAATATAAAAATCTGATTGTATTATATATATAGGGGAAGACGGGGAGAAGCGGCGAACGGGGCAAAGTGACGAATCTCAAATATTTCCATTATGATCATACTGATTGCAAAATAGCATATGTGGTTTCTTTGTTTACACCATTTTTCACATTTTGAGGCATGATATTTCATTTTTTGTTCTCTTACCTATCTTTGGGAGCGAGAAATTTTGTACTCACTTTTTTTTAAAACTGACAACTTTTGAGCATATCATTTTGTAACAAAAAACACCTATGGGCAAATCCACAGAATTTTTAACTTTTCTGTGATTTATGTGATATACTGAAATAAATATGTTCACTATTAAAATATATTTAATGTATGTTGAGATATCGTTTTAAACACATTTAAATAATATTCTGGAGGATATCGAGTCAATTAATAAACACAGACACTTGCTACATACGTTTCCGAATTGAAAACCGAAAAATTTAACTTGTCATTCTTACAAATTATTTAAAACTGTTTTATGCTTTATCTATATCATGCTAGATATTTTATTTTCTCAAAGTACAAAATATAGTCAAGTAAATACCCTAAGTAATAATCACAGTCTGATCAATGTGCTTGCTTGTGATAAAAAACTACAGGGATTTAAAACTGCGTGATAAGTTTTGTAGAAATATAAAATTAGTTTAGATTATCTATTATAATTTTCATGCCATATTATTAATCATTTTAACTCAGAGTCGAATTTGTTACTAACTTAAAAACGAACTTCACTTTTCCCGTCCTACCTATTCTGTGAACCATTTTTGTCATGCTACTTTATATTCGGACTTCATTACCAAGTGCATTTCGAGCGAAAATATAAATCGTCATGTCACGTGCAAATAAAACTCCCCACAAATTATTTCCTCTGGGATACTCTGATTTCACTTCTGCGGTAAGTGGGTTACGTTTCCAGTCTTTCGGGCTCTGAACTTTTCGGAATATTTTATTATGAATTCTCTCTGTACATTATCCCCGCGTGCGCAAATCTTAATTTCGTTTTACGGAACAAGAATTTAAATGATTTATTTGTTACGACTTTTATATTTCTATGTATACGAACATGTATTATAGAAATAAATCTTGAAGAAAATAATTAAATTAATTTGTACTCTTAATTTTCAACAGTATATTTAATATTTTATTAACAGGAAATTAATATTATTTAATTTCATAATTTTACCACTTCGGTAATTATTATGCGACAAATTATATACAATTGTTATAGAGTAAACATAAATGGGAATATGCATAATAATAAGTAGTTACGATAGCAATTAACGAAAATAGTTGTCCATAGCTGTTGCTACTTGTATTCGAGAATTTCCTGACGTTTTGTAATTTTATATGTCATACTACTACATCACCTTATTTGTTCTGTAATTTTGTCTACATTCGTACAAATTTATTTAACACCCATACACGTACATGACATAAATATATAGATCTGCTTTTAAATAAATAATTTGTTGCCGCTATTTAACCCTTTAACGTCCAGAATGCAAGTTTTTCATGTGCAAGTTCCACCGCATAGTACAAACTGAAAATAACACACAGATTGTTCGGAATGTACCTAATTTACTATTTTCGAGGGTGCTCTTTCGAATGGTGACTTCAACATTTGAAAAAATTGAGTATTTACCTTCGATTTTGGCAAAAATATGTGAAAACAATACATTTTTTGAGGTCATTTTTTTTAAATTTCATTTTTCATGTCGATACCGCTATTTCTTCGACCGGAAAAGTGCATAAAAGGTGCATAAACTGTTTGAACTTAAAGGATATGCTGGTAGGCATTTTTTATTTCACCTTGAAATATTCAAAATGGCGGCTTATTCCAAGAATGAGCACCCTCGAAAATAGTAAATTGGGGACATTCCAAACAATCTGTGTATTATTTTCAGTTTGTACTATGCGGTGGAAGTTGCACATGAAAAACTTGCACTCTGGACGTTAAAGGGTTAAGTAAACTATTTACTTCAATCAATTTAATTTTTTTTTGTCTGAATTGTTGTTAGGAACATGTTTCTTGACATCAAGTCTTATCATTCTTAAATCTGAGAAACATGATTTTACACGGATTTTACAAGTGAGAAGTAGTAATAGCCTGTACCGTTTATCGTTCCTATTATAGGTCAATTGTTACTACTGATACCAATCCATTTTCTTACGTATTATTCTTGAGTTCAAGAAGGTATTTGTAACATTCCAAGTGATAAAACAATCGAATTTGCTATCAGGTGTTTATTCTCCTCATACTCTAACTGAATTTATCAGTTTTGGTGGTTTCATCTGCAGAGAGGAAATGTGTTCATTGATAACACTGGTCAACGCAAAAATATTACAGAGATAAAAATAGCTAATCTTTGTTAATTTTCGGTTAATTAGCTCCCGTTTCCATGTAATATGGGGATAAAGTTGCAAAAAAGGTTATTTTCTCCATTGTTGAGAAAGTATATCTTTCTATAGAAAAACAATAAAGGCTTCAATGATAGCTTAAAACGAAGCTTACAACTTCTATTTCATGAAAAGAAAATTGTTATACGACCTAGTAAAAAAATTATTTTCTTAAATGGGCATTTGTTTTTAAGCGCAAAATGTTGTCTCACCTAAACTACCTGTTACTACTGCTGATTTTCGCCGCGCTGCCGACCAAAATTCTGGGTGATTGTCTGAAATCAGATATTACAAGTGCAAAGATGCACCTTTATGTCATATAAATGTTTTATAATATATTTTTAAGGTTGCAGAATACGATCCGATATATACAGTGTTATTGTTCGAAAAGAAAGTTCCATCAGATTGTTAATTAGTTTGTTACTCGGTTAGTATTTTACTTTGTTTATCGATATCTCGAATAACAAAATCTTCTGCTATGATTTAATCTATTTATTACTTTTTTCTGAGAATACCGAAATTACTTCATTGTGTTGAAAAATATGATTAAAAAACAAGAATTATCAAATATTTATATTTTCCCCCGGACAAGTTTATTTTTACTCCGCCTGTTTGGATTTGCCTCCAAAAAGGAACATTTTTCGTTTCAATATTCTAATAATATACGACACCGTAAAATGTTGTTATCACTGGGAAAAGTTGAGATAACGTTTCAAATGACACTTGTTATCAGTCGTATCACTTTGATGCATTATTTAATACAAAATAGAAAGATGTTGCTTTATACCCCGCCTTTCACTAATAATTAATTACACAGAAAGTTGAAAATGGTAATTAACTATGTTCTGTCTATGTCGTTAATAAATATTGTAATCTACAGTACATCAGTATATCCATTTAAAAAAAAAAGTTTTTTTTAGCGAGTTCTAAAAATTGCTAACTATTATATGATTCACTAGTACTAATACATAATTTTAAAAATCGTAAACATAAAAGAAAACTATTAAATATTTATACAAGTAGTATTAAATATAGTTACACAATATTTAAAAAAAACACGATTAAAACTGTTAAAAAAATATACCGAACTTCCGGAATCAAAACCATATAATACCTATTTTTAGCCCTAGGTGACCTTTGTCATTCTCTTTCTCAAGAAGAATTTATTCAAGCACGCGATTCACGTTCGTACGTGTCAAATATTTTTATGATTACTGACATAGAAGTGACAGAACGAAGCGACTTTTTGGCGTTAATGCGATCACTAACGTCCACAATGTTACATGCTATCCTTCGTACTGACTTATAAATTCTTTGACATTAATTGTAAAAAATGGCATGCACGAACATGAATCGCGTGTTTGAATATAATGGTTGTTCCTCTGTATGTTAAAAAATATTGATTTTGCGAAATAATTCACATTTTATAATGTACAAATATATCTATTAAAAAAAAATAAACAAGCTCAGAATAAGGAAATCACCATTCTTAAATATTACAAATATGCACAGAATTTAAAGATACTTAAATGTAAAAATTTTAAATAAAAAAGACGAAATAATTATTTTTGTATCAAGGGCGTAAAATGGAGTTCTACACCTCGTCAATAGAATCTTAGAGATTATTGTATGCCCCAGAAGGCGGGAAATAGACGTTTTACGCCCGCAAATGAGGGCATAAAATGGTCACTTTACGCCCACTGCATCAAAAAATAATTTTGTTTCCTTTTGTGAATATTTTGAAGGAATTTGCACATTGCTGTTATTCGGAGGGTATTGATAATGTTCTTTAATTTTTAGTGACCTCGTTTTTTCATTACATATATTTTTTTTATTTTAGGGCATTTTTTTACAGATTAAAAAAATTAAATCTACACCAGAAAAATAAATCATATTTTCAGGTTATGACAAACCATCAACATTATACTAAACAATGGACATTTTTACTATACGCATTCTAATATAATCGCGATCATCGTCAAAAATTTCAGTGATTTCCAGCTTACATTCAATTTGTTTCCGCATCGAATGAAATTTAACAAATTTCAATATAATATTAAATGTTTTCAAATGAATATATCCGAGGTATTAATGGATTTTGACGTGTAAGGTTATGCTCACTGTTTACACTCCAAAATAGCTAATTCTGGAATTCAAATCGAATGTAGAACTAAAAGAAATGCAATGAAATATCATTAAGAAGGATATATCAACAGAACGTTATCACTTTGAATGAAAAATGAATATTTTGTCTGCAATATTTCACAAAAAATGGAATGCAACGTATGACATCCGATTAACTCGAAAGACGACAATCGCTTGAAAAGCACTGGACGTAAGAAGATATTTAGGAACATTTAATTTCATATTAAAATTTGCTGAATTTCATTCGAAAGTGGAAACAAATCGAATACAAGCTGCAAATTACTGAAAATTTTGCAAACGACCTCATTTATTGGGATACTTATCCTTTTGGTCATTTCGACTACACGAATAATTATTTCGTTTAGAGTTAGTAGATTTTACTTTTTTTTTGTCAGTGTTACGAAATTTAAGTGTCCAATTCGATAATTCGTCACCTAGTAAAACAAATTCAAAATGAAACTTCACTTCAAAGATCAGGTTAGGTTAGACATTCCTTGACATTTTACTTTAATGTCATTATCCTCAAATGAGTAAGTAAAAATTGATCAAAAGGCATGTTTACTGTGTGATTTCCAGACAACATAATTCGATCTCCTTGTGAAAAAATGAAATGTAGTTTATTTCATTATACAAAAGCTAACTTTAATTTTGAGACATTTCGTATTTCAGATTCCTAAATCAAGACATATTTTAAAGATACAAAAATATAGAGGTTAAACGATAAAAATTTACAACAGAATATATCAAAATAAAATAGAACTTACCTCTGGACCGACGGCAGCATTGTGTTTCACAAAATCATGATTAAGCTAAAATGCAATACTATCTAAACACTCTCATATATTTATTAATCATTTACGTAACTATAAAGATACATTATGAAGAAGAAATTTGATTCAAAATTAATATAACTCCATCCACCCGTAACAATATTACGAAATATTAATGAAAATTAGCGTAGTTTAGAATTAAATCAAGAACATGAAGACGAAACAATATCAGCACTTTAACGCTTTATTACATGTGAATATTTTCTGTCTTTTGAAATAAAAATATAAAAAGTGATGAAAGAGCTACGGCGAATTCTAGACTATGCGGTCTGCCGGTACCACCGTACATTTCTTGATTATTGCATTTTGTTGCGTTACAAATATTGCATTTTATTTTACCATAATCGTTACGTCTTGCAAATTCACATTCTCTTTCATTTGTACAACCTCGGTGTACGGTGAGTCGTTCTGTAATAAAGGCAAAATCATAATATTTATTACCTTAAGAAAAAAAACTCATATAAAAATTATATCCACGTTATGAAGAAATCTCAGGGATTATTTAAATTTATTTTCTAGAGCATTTTTCAGTTATTAGGTACTTTAAAATTACAGATAGACGATACATTTTTAAAAAGATAAAGAAAAGTTTTTCCGGAGGATTTAGAGATGGAAAGGAGAAGGGTGTATGGAAAATACAGTTTTGTAGGAGTTATAAAGGCTTCATGTAGTGAAGAAGATCTTTCAAAAATATAGAATTGCCTAAAGAATATTCATTTAGGAATTTTACTAAAAAGTTCCATATAACTCTGACCAGGTCACAATTAGAATTTCTTAACATAATTTTGTCTCATATGAGTTGGATCAGATACAGATTTCAGGGTGTCCCTTAAATTTTTTAAATTAAGACGAAAGAATAAAAACTGTAAATTTATGTAATCCACGCAAACATTTTACAAATTAAACTCATTATTTAATTCGACCTAGACTGAACTTTGTCCACTCGTCCAAAACAAAATTACCCTACAATTTTTCATTAATACGTTTCAAATTACAGACTAATTAAGTAGTAGAATAAAAACAAATTATTTTCATTCTAAAATCCGTATAAAATTAATAAAATGGAACATGATTTTTATATTCCTCAATTGCTTATTAAATAAACGATTTAAATGTTATGGAACTTCATTAAATTATTTATTTGCTTTTGGAAGTAGGATATTTACATGTATATATGATGGCATAATTAATTACTTAAGATTAAATATAGTACTGATTATTATAATTACTTTGAATGCCTCTGTTGACGTACCATATGCAGAATGGTTCTGAATCTAAACAGTCTTTATTATGAACTTTTGATGCATTATTACAAAACGTAAGGTCTCCAAAACACCAATGGCAATTTAATCCAACAATGGAATTTTCTAAAGAAACCGAATGTTATTAAAAAACCGAAAGTTTTTATATGTCCATTATTTAAATGAATCTGACGTACCGAAACAAACTATAAATACGCAAAATCCAGCAAGAATGAAGTACTTCATTTTGAAACAAGCTAAACAAGAATAAATTCTTTTTAATTAAGTTACATGTACAATAAAAATATCTTAATATTTACGTAATAATTAAGTGCGAAAATAAATTATTCTTTTTGAAATAATTATCTTTCATGACTGATTGTGGGACCATCGATGAACTTACGATATTCTAAGAATAAAAAATTATTTTAAAAATTCTTTTCCGTCTTTTCGTGTAGTACGAAATATTTCGTATTTGTAAATGGAGATTAAAATATGGCTGTCCTTTTCGGGATTATAGGACTAACTGGCATTTAGTTTTCATAGCATGCGTGGACCTTGCACGACGTAGTTAGTTAAAAATTCTACTGTAGTTACAGTACTGATAATTATAAATATTACAAAACAAAAATCGATTCTCGAAGTTCAATTTCCGCTTTTTGGTTTACTTACGCAGTCCATTCGTTAATATAATTACTCCATTTCTGTTTTTATCATTTAAAAACCAATCAATTTTTGGAAAGTTTTGTACGATTAGCTTATAAAATAATACCATAAGAATGAATTATATATATTAAAAATTAACGTATTCTGCAATTATCAGATAAAACTTGCATAAAATGAGAAATATTTGAAACCGTTGAACGGTATGAGCATTTGTAACCATCAGCAGCGAGTGATTTAATTAAAATCGAGATCATACACAAATTGAATACGTTAAGGCAATGCAAAAATATGGCAAAACTAAACTAATCAATGAAAAAAAGTATAGAATACACTCCAAAAATCCCAAAATGCTTCCGTTACATGTACATTAATTCATGATATTCTATATCTCTATATACATAATATGTAGACATACATATTTAGAAAAATTATTTAACAGTATAGAGTAAAAGTTGAAGTATTGAAAGGGTGACAAAAAATGACAACCAATTTTCGATTGATTTTGTAACACTGACCGATAAAATTTTACTTTTTGTCTGACTTTGTCAAAACGTTTTGTCACATTTCAGATAAAAGCGTGGTTAAATGTGTTAAAATCAGGCTTTTTCGATATATTTCGGTTTATTTTATAACAAAAGGGATTTGATTTGATTTGATATCTTTATTACTCACTGGTCCGACAGACTGTGTGCGAGCAGTAATAACATTAAATAGTTATACAGGGTGATCCAAAAGTCCCGGAACAGCAAAATATCTCAGCGGGAGTGCATTTTCGGGGAAAATGTTTTGGACAAAAGTTTAAGGATTTTTCCCTGGCTATTTAATGGCGATATTGAATTTGACCTTGAACATGACCTTGAAGGTTATTTCAAGGTCAAGTTAATTTTTTTAAATGGGAACCCCTATTTTTTTTCACGGATTCGGAAAGAGCACAAAATTTTACGTCCGAATATGCTATGGCCGTTTTTTTCGGCTAGGTCATTTCAAGGTGAAACTTAAAATTCCCGTGACGGCGAAATCTCTCAGAGGGTGTGCATTTCTTTGGAAATTGTTTCAGACAAAAGTTTAAGGATTTTCCCCGGGCTATTTAATGGTAGCACAGAATTTGACCTTGAACATAACCTTCAAGGTTATTTCAAGGTCAAGTTTGTTTTTTTTAAAGGAAACTGCTATTTTTTTTTCACGGATTCGGAGAGAGCACAAAATTTTACGTCCAAATATGCTATGGCCGTTTTTTTCGGCAATGTCATTTCAAGGCCAAACTTAAAACTCCCGGAACAGCGAATTAACTCAGCAAGAGGTCATTTTCGGGTAAAATGTTTCAGACAAAAGTTTCAGGATTTTTTCCGGGATATTTAATGCTAGCATAAAATTTGACCTTGAAAATTACCTTGAAGATTATTCTCAGGTCAAGATTATTTTTTTTTTTTAATTGGAACCCCGTTTCATTTTCTTAACGAAGTTATGAGGATCTTCCGGTATTGAGAGTGGTTAAATTCATTTTGTTCAGTCGATGCTATTACTGGACGATCTGCTCAAGGGAGATCCTTTACAGTGCCGTAAACTTCGAAACAATTTATTGTTCTGCCAAAAGTCGATTTAGGAATCAGTTCCTGTCCCTCGCTTGTCCTCTAATTTTGTAAATAGAATAATAAACTGTTTAAAAAAAGTGTATACATACATCTTACGCAACACTTGTGCAAAGTGAACTTGGGCGCGCGAACAGCGACAGAGAGCACGAGTCACCAGCGAAGTAAATAAGCAACATACATTCACATTGAATTTATACATACGTGTACAGTCTTATAAGGTTACATTTTGGTCTTAACATTATCGTTTTGTGAGATACATGGATTTCCTATCTAAACGCCTTTCCTATCTAAACGTATTAAGCATCATTTCAGTAACAAAATACATACGTATATTTCGTACAAAGAGCAATGGCTGCGCTAAGTGAACGAGAAAGAATAACCATTCTCATGATGAGAGGCTGGGGTGATAACAAGCGATCTTTAGAGAATGTGCGAACCTTATTTAACGCATCATTTAGAGAGGGACGAGAACCGATTTCTAAATCTACTGTTAGCAGAACAATAAATCGTTTTGAAGTTCACGGTACTGTGAAGGCTCTCCCAAGAGCAGGTCGTCCAGTAACAGCATCAACTGAAGAAAATGAGTTGAATGTCGCGCTGTCAATAACGGAAGATCCTCATACTTCCATCAGGAAAGTTAAACAGCAGCACGACTTATGTTACGGTGCAGTACAACGGATCTTAACTAAAAACTTAAAATTTCACCCATACAAAGTTAGACTCGTACAACAATTGAATGAAGACGATCCTGATAGACGCCTACAGTTTGCGGAATTAATGATGAATCGAATAGATGCTGATGCCGGTTTCTTGAATCGCATCGTATTTTCTGATGAAGCTACATTCTTCTTAAATGGGGCAATCAATAGACATAACATGTCTTATTGGAGTGAAACCAATCCTAATTGGATGGTCGATAGTCGTTCTACTCAATATCCTGAAAAAGTAAACGTATGGGCAGGTATTATAAACAATGCGGTAGTTGGGCCCTTCTTCATCGAGGGTACCCTTACTGGTCAAAAATACCACGATATGTTGAGGGACGACATCATCCCTGCTATTCAGGTTATTGTAGGCGAGGATTTCGATCAGACTTGGTTTCAGCAAGATGGTGCAGCACCCCATTATGCAACAGATGTTCGCAATTATTTGAGTGATGTATTCGCAGAACGGTGGATAGGTCGAAGGGGTGTAATAGAATGGCCACCAAGATCTCCGGATCTTACGCCCCTTGACTATTTTCTATGGGGTTATCTCAAAGATAGAGTGTATCGAACGAAACCGGTGAATATTGAGGAAGTAAAACAACGAATACGGGATGAGATCGCGGCTATAGAACCAGATATGATTAAAAAAGTCGTATCGACTTTTTATAATCGCTTGGGATATTGCCAAGAAGTTCATGGCAATCACTTTGAGCATAAGCTTTAGTAAGATACATAATTTCATCAAAATCTTAGTATACCCATCTTGCCTTAACTGTCTGGGGACACCCACACACACACACACGCACACGCACACGCACACGCACACGCACACGCACACGCGACGCACACGCACACGCACAGGTGACGGCGAGGGGAACCACCTGAACAAAGCACCCCGAAGAGGCGTAAACCCGACCGTGCTACCTCCACGCGGTACATCTTGGGTAATGCTAAAGCCGGCGGTAGCATTGGAAACAATGTAAAAATGTTACCCATACATACGGTATTTATAAACGTATCGGATGTAAAAAAAAATGTATATTTTTATCCGGGAACAATGATAATGCATTGCACTCTGGAAACTCTGGAAACATTACGAAAATAAAACGGGGTTCCAATTAAAAAAAAATAGTCTTGAGCTTAGAATAAGCCTCAAGGTAATTTTCAAGGTTAAATTCAATGGTGCCTCTTGCTGAGTTAATTCGCTGTTCTGGGAGTTTTAAGTTTGGCCTTGAAATGACATTGCCGAAAAAAACGGCCATAGCATATTTGGACGTAAAATTTTGTGCTCTCTGCGAATCCGTGAAAAAAAAATAGCAGTTTCCATTAAAAAAATCAAACTTGACCTTGAAATAACCTTCAAGGTCATGTTCAAGGTCAAATTCTGTGCTACCATTAAATATCCCAGGAAAAATCCTTAAACTTTTGTCTGAAACAATTTCCAAAGAAATGCACACCCTCTGAGATATTTCGCCGTTACGGGAGTTTTAAGTTTCACCTTGAAATGACCTTGCCGGAAAAAACGGCCATAGCATAATCGGACGTAGAATTTCCCGCTCTTTCAGAATCCATGAACAAAAATAGGGGTTCCGATTTAAAAAAATTAACTTGACCTTGAAATAACCTTCAAGGTCATGTTCAAGGTCAAATTCAATATCGCCATTAAATAGCCAGGGAAAAATCCTGAAACTTTTGTCTGAAACATTTTCCTCGAAAATGCACTCCCGCTGAGATATTTTGCTGTTCCGGGACTTTTGGATCACCCTGTATATACCAGTGATTGATTTACGCTAATACATTAAAAACCTTATAATCTAACATCTTAGTCTAACTAACTTACTATACTAAGCTTTCTCGGAACATGACACTAGTAAACGCTATAATCAATTGTATATAATACGCAGGGAATTTAATTTTGACAAGGAAAGTATCATTTCCGATGTATTTTTTCGTACTGAAAATGACTGTGCGACCAGAAATTTGGTATCACTTCACATTTGGAGATAAATGAGGTTAGATGTGTAAAAAATAGGATTTTTTGACGTATTTCGGTTTACTTTGTAACAGAAGAGAATTTATTTTTGACAAACGAAGTATCATTTACGACTTATTTTTTCCTGCTGAAAACGATGTGGCTAGCGGAATTTTGCTATCACGTCAGAATGTGGAGAAAAATAAGGTTAAATGTGGTTAAAAAATGAAGTTAAATTTAACCGAGTTTTACTCCAAAATATGATGTCATAGAAAATTCTGCTAGCGCCATTGTTTTCTGCACGAAAAAGTATTTCAGAAATGATACTTCGCTTGTCAAAGGTGAAATCAGTGTCCGAAAGTGTAATCATTTCATGTAATGCGATTTTCAACTTTTAATTGTAGGCGATTTCCCAAGCGAAAAGAAGTATTTAATAAATACTGTTCAGAGGTTGTGAAAATCGCTACCTGTATCCAACATAAATCCTTTCCTGCGTACATTATTATAGCCATTACACGCAATTGAAAGTACATTTACGAATTCAAAGTATGGAAAATGACGGTTTTTATATATATATTACAGATTCAGATTCTGTGCGGAAAAAGTAAAAACTTTGGTACCAAACATTTTTTCGAAAAATTTCATTTTCGTCCTTCAAACGGCGTACAAATTGTTTTTTATCGAAAACAAATCAGTGACGGAGCTATAAATAGTTAGAACTATCGGTATTGGTCACAAGCGAATCCCCCATGGGTACAAGAAATAGATCATCAACACGTTTGGTGCGGAATTGTTGAAAAATATATTCTTGGGCGGTTTATCTTTGCAGAGAATCTAAATGGTATTCGGTACAGAAATTTCTTAGAGAATGAGCTCCCACCTTTACTTACAAACATTCCTCGACAATTGAGCCAAAATATGATTTTCGATGATGGGTAACCAGCGCATACATCCAGAGTTGTCCGAGAACGACTCAATGACATGTTTCCAGGTAAGAATGGATAGGCATGTATGGACTCGATAATTGGCCACCACGATCACCGGATCTAACAGTACCCTATTATTATTTGTGGGGAAGAGTAAAAGATCTGATATACCGTAAGCGATCCACCATAAGGGATAATATGATTGATAGAATACGTGAGGCTATTCGAGGTCTAAATGAAACTGAAATTTTCAGAGGAGAGGGCTTAAATGCATTGAAGCAAACGGTGAACATTTCGAACACCAAACCGAATCTTGCAAAACACCCGAACAAAGCACCCCCAAAAGATGGTTAACCGACCGTTCGACCTCCACATGATACATCTTGGGGAATGCTAAACCGGAGGTGGCATTGAAAATAGTATAAAAATGTTTATAAACGTATTTGAATAAAAGAAAAGTTTGTTGTTTTTATCCTGGACCGGTAATAGTGCGGGTGCGCAGCATCACTCGGTTCTCGGCTAAGAGCATTTAAAACTATATGATCTTTTGCGCTTCAAGGGTACCATACAATGTGAATTCTCCATACCGATATGTGAAATTCACATACCGCAATGTGGAACTCTAATGAGTATGTGCGAATCTAGGACTCTTTTCTTGTGGATTTTACAGACCAGGTCTTTTCGTCTCAACGCATTGATCTGAAATTATACCTCGAGAAGTTAATGGAAAACTTTATTTTCAATAAAAAACTATTTGGTGGTTGTTTGAAGGATGGAAATTATATTTTTCCTTGACGATCGAGCGAGTTCAGCAATATCAACGAAATGTCGGATGGAAGCAAAGCAAACGCCGATTGATCGAACGAAGGATGCGACTATAGCGAATGCGAACTAGACGGTAATTATCCAGAGGGCGACATCTCCGTACCCGTAGATACCACGACAGGGTCTATTCTAATTGAAGGCTTCTTGAAGGTGGGCGCCCACCAGCTCCAATTTCAGCCGCCTGAAGGATTTACAAAACCGGGTAATCCAACTATTTTCTACTGTCCTTATCTGCGACTCAACTACCCGAATAAATTCACCATGAATTTAAACCGATCCCGACTTCTCCGCGCAATTTTATTAAAAGATTCTCGATCTTAACACGAAGGGGGCGATAAGCGATCCCGAGTAGAAATTTTGATACGGCCTTGATCAGGTCCTGTTCAGGCTGCCTGAATATATTTCAGGCCCTTATCAGGCTATACTATCAGGGCCTGATCAAGAACGTAACGGTTTTATTGGTTCGAATCGGATCAGACCTCCTGATATTCGGCCCTGATCAGGGCTTGGTAAGGGCCTGATAAGGTTCCTCCAAGGTTCATTTAAACAATAATTAAATAAAATTAATAATCATACAACTGTACAAGTCACTTTTATATACACATTATATTTAAATACATAATTATATATTATTATTAATCCTGAAGCATTTTACATTTTTACATTTACATTTTTCAACACTCGCGAATACATTAGAAAAAATCTTACCCCGCGCGGAAATCGAACCCTGGTCTCTCGCTCACTACGCTGGCATCTTAAATAAAATACGCAAGTTTATTTGTTTATAAAAAATTGTAATTTATAACATTTGGTGATAAAACAATAGATATGTTTTCTTGTTTATAAAAAAAAATTATTTATATTATAAACAATGTCCTCAAACGTGGTTTTAGAGAAAATCCGATTGTGACAATCGATATTACGGAGTAAATTATGTATGAATCGTGTGCCTATTATTGTTACTTATTCTATATAAGTAACGCAAAGTAAGTACGCATGAATGCTGCCTGATCAAGTTCTAATCAGTCAATATTAAGACACACTTTATCGAGCACACCTGGTTGCAGCCTGGTCAGGGCCTGATCCGAACGTGGTAAGGCACACTATCAGGCGCGCCTGATTGTTGCCTGATCAGGGCTTGATCCGGGAGTGATAAGGCCTTCCTTATCAGGGAGGCCTGATTGCAGCCTGGACACGGCCTGATCTGGAAGTGGTAAGGTACGCTATGAAGCGCGCCTGATTATTACCTATTCAGGGCCGCATCCGGAAATGATAAGACATTCCTTATCGGGCCCGCCTGATTGCCGCCTGAATAGGGCCTGATCAGTTTTCAGGCCGCCTAGACAGATTTCTGCTCGGGAGCTGTCCCTTAGCTACCACGAAAACACCAACCTCGATTCTCTGCCAAAGAACCACAGCTATCTTTTCGATTTCGAAAATTGGCACATAGAAAATCAAAATTATTCGTATTACCAGATTTCGCCATTAACGAAATAGCCCCGTAGCACGGCTGCGGCCGATTTACGCAAGGTACCCCATTCGGTGTGCAATGGTGCAGGAAAACCGCAGAAAACCTGCATCGGACACTAATAGAATAATTTGCAATGTTCATTCGTCGCATCTCGAACATGTGTCCGCAACAAAAGTAGTGTAGTTTAAAAGTAAATCAAGAACATCGATAAAGCACAATACCAGTATTTGAATGCTTTATTACATGATAACATTTTCTAACGTATGAAACAAAAATATAAAAAGTGTTGAAAGAACTACGAGGTATTCTAAACTATGCGATCTGCTGGTACCTCCGTACATTTCCTGTTTATTGCACATTGATACGTTACAAATTTTGCATTTTATTTTACCAAAATTGTTACCTTTCGCGAATTCACATTCGCTTTCACTTGTACAGCCTCGAGTTACAGAGATTTTTTCTGTAATAAAGTAAAAATAGTAATATTTAATAACTTCGTACCAAAAACCAATATGAAAAATAAATCCACATTATTAAATAAACGATTTAAACCCTAAAAAAGTTGCGGAACTTCCTTAAATTATTTATTTGCATTCGGATGTAGGATATTTACTTTACCTATGGCATAATTATTTACTTAAGATTAAATATAGTATAGATTAATGTAATTACTTTGCACTCCTCTGTTGACGTACCATGTACAAAATGGTTGTGAATCCAAACAGAAGGCCGGATGAACTCTTGATGCATTATTACAAACTTTAGCCTCTCCATAACACTTATGGCAAATTATTGCAATAACAGAATTTCCTAAACAAAATTAATGTTATTGAAAAACCGAAAGTTTTTATATGTCCGTTATTTAAGCGTATCTAACGTACCGAAACAAACTATAAATGTGCAAAATCCAGCAAGAACGTAGTACTTCATTTTGTGCCTGGAACTAGCTAAACAATAATATTTTAAATTATTTTTTAATTAAATTATACATGTATAATAAAATAATATTGAAACAATTAAGTGCGAGAATAATTTTTTTTGTTTTGAAATTATTGTTTTTCTTAACTCAGACCATCTATGCACTTATTCGATATTTTAATAATAAAAAATTACCTTAAAAATCCTTTTCCTCTTAACGAACAGAAGGAATTATTTTATATTTTTAAATTCAGCTGAAAATATATCCGTCCTCTTCTGGATTATAAAACTAACTGCCATTTAGTTTTCGTGAAAATGCGTGGACTTTGCATGACGTAGTTAGTTAAAAATTCTACTGTAATTGCAGTATTGATAAATATGAATATTACAAAACAAAAATCGATTCTCGAAGTGCAATTTCCGTAATATTCTTTTTCAGCTTCTTTTTGTTTTATTTGCGCAGTCCATTCCTTAATATAATTACTAGAATTACACATGGGTAATTATGATAATTGAAAAATACGTTCTAATATTGTCTGGTTATGCTTTTATACCCATTTTGGGTCCGGAATCAACTAAATTCTTGTTTTATTACTTATGTATATAATTACTCCATTTCAGTTTTCATAATTTAGAAACCAAACAATTTTATTCAATTAGCATATAAAACAATACTATGAAAATGAACTGCATTCTAAAAATAAACTTATTCATTAAAAATATTAAATATTAACATATTTTATCAGTAAGGATCCAATGATTGTTATTGTCACATTTAACATTTATGGCAATCTTGAAAAAAGGTCGATCAAGCGGGATACGAACCCCGGACCTCGATAAATCCAATGGCCGATTCCCTAAGCCACAGAACATAATAATTGTTACACTAATCAAAATCATCAAAAACTAAAATTAAGAAAGTAAAATTATCAAATTGTACTCACAGGTGTCTTAGAATTATAAATTCTTTTGAAGAAATTTACTAAATAATCAAAAAGACAGTATTTAAGTTTAAGTAAACTGGTCCTGTTTTGAAAAAATCTTGGAAGCATAAAAAAATTAAGTAACTTTTGAAAATTCTTCTGCAGCTGGTACAAAAAAAAAAAAAAAAACAACTCTCGTTCAAGGAATGTCACGAGAGAAACAAAAATTTGGTACAATAATGTATTTAAGAAAGTCCTTTTTTGGAGAACAATTCATTATCTTATCGTAATTTATATGCAGATAAAAAATGGTAATAGCAAAAAAATACTACGATGTAAAATTTCAAACTTCATAAAAAAATCTTTCCTCGTAATATCAAGCGTTTTTTAAATTGTACACGGAGCAAAATTTTTGGTCACGTTTACTAGAAATTCAAGCTCTTTTAACTTAGTAGTCCAAGTATCCATTCTGACTGACGCAAAATACTGGTTAAAATGAAAGATTTTCTGAATCACAAATTGTTTTTGTGTCCACCTACAATCGCTTAAAATCAAAGGCTTTCGCTTTTCTATAACCACAGACTCTTATCTGATAGAGACGTTTTATACATATTTTCTATCTCCCGGGACTTACTGATAAATAAGTTAATATCCTTTTCCGACCTTAATGAACAAAACCCGTGCATATGAAAAGTGTCACGAATTATAACCCCAAATTCCATATAATTAGGATCAAAGTGCATTTGAGGTTTTTGTTTCGTAACTTAAATATGTATTTTATTAGGAATTGTTGATTTGGAACACAATCGAGAAAATCGCTAATATATTGCTGAACGTCTTGAAGGTACATTAAAAAATAGCCTTTCCAAGGATAAAAAACAAACTTTAATCAAAGATCATGTTCCACCTAAAAACCGCACTTTTTTTCCTAAAATCAACGAAGAAATTAAAATCACATTTAATGAAGTCACATTAAAGCGAGATCAATGAATTGTTGATAAACAACAAACAATTTCTGCTTGTTCATCGTTGTTGGGTAATATGCTAGTTAATGTTATCAAAGACAGAAATATATGTAAGTGAGATATCTTTTGTTAAAAATCTTAGCGAAGCATCGCGTCTTTTAGCAGATGTACAAAGGGATGAAATCGACACTCGCCGTAGTTTAATCCTTGCTAATATCAAAGGTTCACAAAAAGAAATTTTGCTGAATTCTATAACTGATGAGTTACTTTTTGATCAGAAATTGAATGAACGTCATAAATTAGCGAAAGATCTGGAAAAGAATTTAAGGAGAAAAAAAAATACATTGAATTCTAAAAACTTAAATGTCCCGAGCGGACGTCCACCTTTCAAACCAAAGATGTCGAGCGGGTTCCACCTAATTTCGAACTCAATCTCAATTCTACAAGAAAAATTGGGGGAATCGGTTTAAAAGGAAGCGACTCAACTTTCAATACCAAACTCAAACTCAAATAAAAAAGAAAATTTTTCTTAAAATATTGGAAAAATATAACTTCCTATTCTGTTATTGAAAATTATATTTCAAAAGAACCTTGTTGATATTCAGGAAATTTCTTTCATTTCCGATCAGATTGAGTTTTAGTAAATGTTCACCACTTGCAGATCAGTTTCTAAGATTTTCTGTGAATTCATGAAGATGATTGAAACGTACCATATACAGAGGTTAAACCATAAAAGTTTAGAACTGAATATATCAAAATAAAATAGAACCTACCTCTGGACACCAGCATTATGTTTCTTAAAATCAGGATTTGGCTAAAATACAATACTATATAAATACTTTCATCTATTTATTAATAATTTGTATAACTTTAAATATACATTAAGAAGCAGAGTATTTGATTTAGGATTACAATAGCCTCTATCCATACTCAAATAATAATAATTATTATTAAATGTATCTAACGTACCGAAACAAATAGAATGTTATTATATTATTACAATTAAAGGTAGTGTAGTTTAAAAATGAATCAAAAACATCGATTAAGCACAATACCAGTACATGGATGCTTTATTATATAATAACATTTTCTAACTTATGAAACAAAAATATAAAAAGTGTTGAAAGTACTACGACCAATTCTAAACTACGCAGTCTGCCTGTACCACCGTACATTTCCTGATTATTGCATTTTGTTGTGTTACAAATTTTGCATTTTATTTTACCATAATCGTTACGTTTTGCGAATTCACATTCTCTTTCACTTGTACAGCCTCGATTTACGAAGAGTTTTTCTGTAATAAAGCCAAAATAATAAGGTTTATTACCGTCGTACAGAAAAACTAACATAAAAAATAAATCTACATTATGAAGATATCTCAGGGACTATTCAAATTTATTTTCTAGTTCATCTTTTAGTTATTATGTACTTTAAAAGTACAGGTAAAAAATACATTTTTAAAGAGAAACAGAAAGTTTTTGCGGGCGATGTATAGGTGCAAAAGAGAAGGGCGCATGGAAAATGCAGATTTGCAGGAATTATAAATGCTTCATGTATTTGAAGAAAATCTTTCAAACACATAGAATTGCCTGGAGAATATTATTTTAGGAATTTGACTAAAATTCTTCATATGTCTCAATTCAGGTCTCATATGAG
Organism: Trichopria drosophilae; assembly: GCA_030407085.1. NCBI lineage: Eukaryota > Metazoa > Arthropoda > Insecta > Hymenoptera > Diapriidae > Trichopria > Trichopria drosophilae. Next base: position 198,721,099 of record CM059582.1, read on the forward strand.
TTTGACCAGTTGCAAATTTAAGCGTGTCCCTTGAAATTTCTAAATTAATACGAAACGATAAAAACTGAAAATTTATAGTTAATCCATGCAAACTTTTTAAAATTTAAACTCAGTTTTTTAATTCGACCTAGACTGAATATTGTCCACACGTCCAAAAAAAAATTAGCCTACAATTTTTCTTCAAATGTCGACATTTCAGACACTAATTGAATAAAAAATGCAATACAACAATTTTGGTCAGTGATCTTCTTACGTACTAACAAGATAAAAATTAAGTAGTTGAATTTCATTCTAAAATCCGTATAAAATTAATAAAACTGAACATAAGTGATTAGGGATCCAAATGAATGATTTTCATATTCCTCAATTGCTTATTAAATAAAAGATTTAAATCCTATCATTAATATATTAAAAAATTTGTGGAACTTAATTATATTATTTATTTTCTTTCGGATGTACCAATGGCATAATTATTTACTTAAGATTAAATATAATATAGATTGATATAATTACTTTGAATGCCTCTGTTGACGTACCATATACAATATGGTTGTGAATCTAAACAGTCTGTATCAGGAACTTTTGAGGCGTTATTACAAATATTAGCCTCTCCATAACACCAATGGCAACTTAATCCAATAACAGAATTTCCTAAACAAAATTAATGTTGTTAAAAAATCGAAAGTTTTTATTTGTTATTGAAATGAATCTAACGTACCGAAACAAACTATAAGTGTGCAAAATCCGGCAAGAACATAGTACTTCATTTTGTGACTGAAACAAGCTAAACAAGATTATCTTAAATTATTTTGTAATCAAGTTATATGTACAATAATATCATCTTGAAACAGTTAAGTGCGAAAATAATTTTTTTTAAATAATTGTTTTTCTTAGCTCAGACCATCGATGCATTTATACGATATTCTAAAAATAAAAAATTACCTTAAAAATCCTTTTCCTCTTTACGGACAGTGGGAATTATTTTTACAGCTGAAAATGTATCCGTCCTTTGCGGGATTATAAAACTAACTGCCATTTAGTTTATATTTATTTCTACAAGAATACGTGGACCTTGCACGACTTAGCTAGTTAAAAGTTGTACTGTAATTGCAGCATTGATAAATATAAATATTACAAAACAAAAATCGATTCTCGAAGTGCAATTTCTGCAATATTCTTTCTAAACTTCGCTTTGTGTTTTATTTGCGCAGTTCATTCGCTAATATAATTACCACAATTACATGTGGGTAATTATGATTATTGAAAAATACGTTCTAAAAACGTTTGGTTATTTTTTTATTCCCATTTTGGGCTCTTGGAATCAACTAAATTTTTGTTTTATTAATTATGTACATATTTCACTCCATTTCTGTTGTTATCATTCGGAAACCAAACAATTCTTGGAAAGTTTTATTCGATTAGCTTATAAAACAATACTATAAGAATGAACTACATTTATAAATAAAAATATTCTGCAATTATCAGATAAAACAAAAAATATTTTAAACCGGTAAACTGTATGAGTATTCGTAACCATATCAACAGCGAATAATTCCTTTCTCTGCGATCATACAAAAATTGAATACGTGGGAGGCAGTACAAATATATAAAAAAACTAAATCGCTATGAGATAATATTAATTTTAACGTCTCAATTATTGGAATGTACTCAAAAGTTTCATATATTTCCTGTTGTAGCCAAGATTGAATTTTTAAATTGAACCTGTGCTCATTTCGCTAATCAAGTGGTATTTTTTTTTTTGTTTTTGGAACATCTTTATTGGAAACTCACAATTTACAATACCAAACGGCGAGTCACAGATTAAAAAGCTGCTTTATAGACTGACCCAACTTCATTTCAATGGAATGAACATATTTAAAATGTTTTTTAAGAGCTTCACTTGACCTATCGGTGTATTTAATTTATATGACAAATTACTAAATTCAAATTTATACATAAGCATCTTAACATCAGCGTCTTATAGATTAATATTGTTTTTTATTTGGAGTGAACTTTTTCACCCTTCCATTTCAAGTGACTGATATCAGTATCATGATCTCACTCTTTTGGAGTGTTCTTTCATTCTTTTTAGAGTGAGCACCCAGGTTTGTAGTGAAAATTTAATTCCAAGAAATTTATAGAGATGTATAATGAAGATCAAAATTACGTTTGATCATTTTAAGGTTTTGAAAATAAAAGAAGGCCGATTGTCAGTCGAATGTTCTGCAAACTCTTTTCTTAGTTCATAAAAGAAACAATATATTTTCAATGATTAGTAATGTTTTTTATTGAGTAAACTACATAATGATACATATCACATCATAATATTTAAGTCAAACAATTTCCAGAAAATGAATGCAGACTATCATAAAAATATCATAACAAAACAATAATTATTTCATTAATATTTAACAAAATGAGACTCAGTGAACCTGACAATGAAAGACGTAAATCGCAAACACATTGTTTGTGTGTTTCATGTAAATAATACAAAAATCGTTGTACTAGATCCTTAATAAAATGCTGTAATTTAATCGTCAAGATTAATTTTTTCAAAATATGTTCACATGCGCAAATATTCTATCTTATGAAACAACAATGTAAGAAATATTGAGCAAGCGACAAGTAACCACAAACTATCCAACTGGCCAGATCCGCCTATTAATTCTTGTTTATTGCATAGTGATTCATTGCAAAATTTACATCTTATTCTGCCATAATCGTTACGCCTTGCCAATTCGCAATTTGGATCAGTTGTGCAATCACGTTGTACAGTCAGTTGTTCTGAAATGAATGCAAAAATATAAATTATATTCTTATTAATAAGTAAAATCATATAAATTTTCATGCAATTATTTGGTAATGAAACAAGAAATTCATGCAATTTTTTGGTAATGAATTTTCTTTCGTTGTTGCAAGAAATTCAATGCCGATTCTATTAACAAATCGCTGTATATCTATAAAATAACGTTTATTGATTTATGTAGTGGCAATTGAACATTAATGAAATCTGGTAAAATCTGTAATATTGACCACTTATCAGATTCGTCTACCTCTCCTTGGTAGCAACTTATTAAACTATTATGGTCTCTAACAAATGGATTAAAATAGTTGAAAACGACAATAATTAAAAGACACATTTTCATAATTAATAATGAAGCTCGATACTGACGATAAAGTCACAAAATTATCCTTTTCTTTGGTGAATTAAATGTTTATGGATATTAATTAATTTCCTAGATAAATAAGATTCTTATGGAATTTTTTAAATATTTATAGACTTTTTAATTACTAGGTTCAAATATACTCCATATACTATTTTTACGTTAAATACACTTGACTAATTATAGGTATTTTTCATTTAAAATATTAAATATTAACGTATTTTATATGTTAAATTAATTTCTATATGATCTAAAAGAAGCCAACGATTTTAAATTAAAAAATCACGTTATAATGATAAAATATAACATTTTTTATATTTCCGTTCCCGGGGAAAACATTTTTCGACATTGCCATACAATTATTAATCTTCAAGCTTTAATTGTTATCTGCAACGAACTTCATCAAACATACAAATTAAGGGATTAATAATAATAATAATAATAATAATAACAACAGTAAAACAGCATTTAAGAGAACTAATCTATACACTTCTTAAACAAAAAAAAATCGATCCCGACAGGTTTGAACCCGGGACCTCCGCGTATAGATATTCAACGGCTTAAGCAGTAAGCCCAAGTAAATCATATCAATAACGTAAGATAATAAATTACAACTCATTATAAAATGTGTTAAATAAGTTCTTATTTTTTGACATAGTTATAAACGTGTTTGCTTTTTTGTTGTCATATTTGCGTCACTGTTCATCATTATTTTAAAATATCCACGCTTATATCTTACCATTTGGGTCTAAACTTTGAATGTGGACATTCAAGATTATACATTTTTTTATGTCATGTCCTCATGTATTTGTCAAAAATATTGCCTACAAAATCTTACATGACAATGTCTAAAACTTGTTTCCCTGCATTTTATCTTCAGTTTATTTAATTAAATTAATAATACTACTGATAATACCAATAAACTGCTATTGGGAAATATTAGGTCCTTAATTGATGCGGAAGAAGTTTTAGTAGTACAGCCAGAGTACATCACCAATTCAAAATCTAAATTGATGTTTCGGTTTTAAAATTGGCTAGCTTAAAAAATTGCATTAACGTAATTAAAAATCCTGAATGCTGAATGAAGTTTTTGACACATGAATCAAGTTTTCCTTTTCTGAATGAATTGTCAAGAGTATTACAATTTTACAAAAATATTGTGCAATAATTATCCAGATTAACTATTTTTTAATGCGATTGCGATATTAAGTTACATAATGTGCTATGAATTAGTATCAAACCACGCTTGTTCATTTGCAGGAAATTGTTGTATTTGAAGCAAGTTTCATACCAGTCGTTTTTGAAATAAATATTACATATGTATTAAAGATATTAATTCAATTACTTGTAATGCCTCTGTTGACATACCAGATGCAGTGATGCTCTTCGGAAGAGCACGTTTTGTTTGTAACTTTAGATGCATTATTACAAGTACTTAGATCTCCGTAGCATGAATAGCACTTTAAACCGTAGATGGAGTATCCTAAAATTGATAATAATATAGTTACTCAGAAGAGACGGAACATGTTAATGTTGTAAGAGACATGCAGGTTACTTACCGAAACATAATGTAAGTATACAGACGATTATAATGTAGGAATTCCCCATTTTGTTGCAAAGTTCAGTCCAACTAATCTAAATATTAATAATAAACATCATTTTAAGGATACCATTTATTATTTTCAACTTCATATGCCTTCAACAGCAAAAGGAAAATAATACCTACTTAATTACTTCCTTTATGTGACCTTATAGAGATGTCTCACCTTGACAAAACCTATATAAATATCTGAAATCACAGTTATAATGATTTCTTTGATTGTTAAATATTGACAACTAATAAAGCGTTGAAATTATTCGTATTCAATGACATGAAAAAAAGTTGTGATAATTAAAATAATGTTTCGTTTTATTCAGTACCATATATTTTGATTTATTCTATTTATAAGCCACTGGAAAGTATTATTCAATAATGTGCGAATGGACATTTTGTAGTATGTAAATCGACTTACTAAATTATCAGAAACATAATGCTCAAATAACTTACAGAGGTTTCGATCATAAAATCCTAATTAAATGAAACTCATGATGTTATTCGATGAAAATCATTTTTCCATCAAATGTTAACGATGTTTCCAATAAATGTTAAAAAAAATGAAACGTTTCTTAACCCTTTTTTGTCCAAAATGAGAATGACAGGTACATCAACATCTGGTCAGTTTCTCGAGCAAAAAGAACTTTTTAAAATTCTTTACATCTTTCCTACTTTTTTCAAGTGTGCTTTACCATTTAAAAAAAAAATTATTACTTATAACAATTATGCAAATGCAAAATAAAAATTCCATGATTATTTGGTCTTTTCTTTTACATTTTATGATTTTCTCCACTGGAACACGTTGTAATCAATGAAGTACACACACAAAAAGGGTCCACCGAATGAAATAAACTTATTCAAAATGAGCATCGAGTGAAATAAATTTATTCAAAATGAATAATGACATGAAATAGTGAAAATAGAAAGTTTAGTTTTATATTTCTATTATCTCCATTTCAAGGAATTAACAATTTTGAATACATTTATGCTATTACGAGGTATTTAACGGCCATTTTTCTGAAAAATATTCTACTGCCGTTGTATTATATATGTTCAACAAGCGTGAAAATTTAAAAAATCATGGTATTTTTATTTTATATTGCAAAATGTCTATTTTCTTGTAAATTTCGTGTTTGTTTTCAATTTTTTTTACCTGGAGTCGCTAAAGCACACTGAAAAATAGTAGGAAAGGCATCTTTTAAAAATTAAAACAAATTCTTTTTACTGGAAAAAATAACCTGAAGCTGATGCACATTACTGATTTTGGGCAATAAAGGGTAATGTAATTTGGGACTTATTTACAAAACTGTATTATAGATTTTCAGTGACAACCTGGAAATGTCAAAATATAGGCAAGAAAAAATGTTTTTTTTTTCTTTAGTGAATATACATCGAATGCACATATAAATGCCAGTTTATATCGTAGAGGACTGTATTCAATCGTTGTATGTTAACAAACATGATGTAATAAGATATTCATGTAGCACTTTTCGAAAACAGGTGCAAAAACTTGTTTAACAAAAAAAAAATAGTACAAATTATTAAATGTATCATTGATAGTTTTTACAAGATAATTCTATTCAACATTGGTGATTATTATCTGATGCATTTATTACCAAGTTTGGTGATATTTTAGAAACGCAAGTATAACCATGAGTTCAATTAAGTATAACTTTCATTTAAATACTCAATTTAGCTGCAGAAGTATTTAAGAGAAACAATAAAGTTGCAACGAAAGACTCATTCACGGTATTGGAACTATTCCTCTCAAATTTTTGTAAGTTTACTTACAAACTAGTATTGACCTAATTGTTATTAAAAACCTTTAAACAATATTCTAACAATTATGACGAAATTAATACGAAAGGTATTAAATGTGAATACAATAAAAAAGTGGTTTAAAATGAAGGTTTGAATTTCAGCATTTCATTAAAACCTCTATTGAATTAGTACGTATTCAACGACCATTATTGTATAAAATGATATATTCTGCTGTTGACTAAATTTTCGTGACAATGTACATTAATAGTTATACAATTTCCAACATAGAACTTATAATAATTTCATAATTTAAAAATAATTAGAATAGTCCCTCGAAAAAAATTAAAATAATGCGATTAAACAGTAAATAATTCAAAATGTTATCTAATATGGCACTTTTGAATCTGGTTGTAAATCCCAAAGATAGTTATCGAATACATCGCAAAATATAAAATAACTACTGCGCACTAAAGAACCGAAACTTTTATCGAATTCAAAAAATGTTTATTTTTCGATAATATAGTACTATTTATAAAATGTAACATCAATCAGTAAAATCAAAATAACAAAAGTTTATTATTCTGAAAATAATTTCCCTAAAAAATTACCGTTTTTTTTTCAAATTCAGGATTTAAAATTCTTATCACGGCTTTTAATATCACAATATATTACCATTATTTCTAAGTATTAAGTAATATATAAGCAATGCTTGATTTCAAGAAGTAATTGGATACTTTATCAAGAAAAACTCAATATTTTGCAATGAAAATGATGTGAAAAAAGAAGCAATTCTAACATCGTTGACCAATCTTTTGTAATTTCTAAAAGTATTAATTACTTTTGAAAATTGTATTGTATTATGCTATTATTTTAAGTTATTTAAAAAAATGTAAAAATAAAATCACCTCACCAAAAATAGCATCCGGTTCCAATTAACCTGAAGGGTTTCATATTTCCGAACAAAAGTGAATTAATACCTGCCGCCTTCCCCGTCGAAACTCGTACTGACCTTTTTGTTTGCCGCTATGCATTGCATGAGTGAATAGCATACGTCACATACAGTTAAAATTAATACATGACCTTTACATTTTAATATAAAAAATTGAAGAAATCAATTTTTGAAGTGACGTTCATAGAAATAAGTGACGTAGCGTGCTCTAAGCGTGTTCTAATGGAAATTACGTAATTTTTTTAATTAATATCTAAGATTTTCCAACATTTTAGGAGCAATTTCGTTTAATTTTGTTGACGCACAATGTATAAATATTCTATATTTGATTACACAGGGTGTCTAAGAACTGTAAAGAAATATTTCAGGTTTAGTTTCCATGTGAGGTTCCTATAGCAAAAATTCCGGTATAACTATGTATAGTGACATAGGAAATATAATTTGATTGGCAAGTCATTGAATTTTCGAAAAAAAAATGTTGCAAAATTGTTTGCAATTACTCGGAAGGTTTTAAAGTTATTTTGACGAGTGAGAGCTCATTTTAAAGATTTTTTCTAATTTATCATACTATTCGTTGGCATGATTCTTTCAGCTAATCCAAAGTATCTCAAGAAAAAATGAATACTACACGATTGAGTATCAATTTTTCAATTATAGAATTCTATATGAATCTGTATTTATTACTATATATAATTATATATATTTATATATATGTCCCTTTCACGGAATATAACGTTTCATTTTTTTTTGAGACTATCCATTTCGTTGAAAATATCTATTCCTTTATTAACAACCTGTTTAGCAATTTTAATAAGATTGGTACTTAATGTAATTTCATAGATTAACTAATTATGTTGTTCAAATATTTAGTAAAGTTGTTAAAATATTTGGTATATTTCACCAAATGTATGAGTACTTTCAATACACGCAGAAAATGAATACAGTAGAGTCCCGATATATTTGCGTCTCGCTATATATACGTCCCAGCATATTTGCCCAGTTCCCTCTCGTTATATTTTGCCGGCCCCGGCCCCCCCCCCCCCCCCACCTTGCGCGCTGGGGCCTCAGCAAGGGCCTGCTGTCACGTCACGAACGTAACGCGACTGAAGAGAGTGGGAGAAGCGGAGCAGCGCTCCCCTTCTTTTAACAAATATAAGGAGACGGAAGGAAAAGGCGAGGAACCGAATGGGCAAATATATCGGGACTCTACTGTATAACCAAATAAACGAGTGTTTGATTACTGGAACAAACTAATAATAACCTTCAAATATTTTATTGAATTTGTCAAATTTTTTGTTCGGTTTAAACAATTGTATGTAACTAAGTACACACCAGTTAATACAATTAATTATGGACATATACAATTGTGTACCGTTGTATACTAATACCACGAAGAGTGGGGGTAAAGGGGAAGTAGAGAAGCAAAATTGTTTGCAATTACTCGGAAGGTTTTAAAGTTATTTTGACGAGTGAGAGCTCATTTTAAAGATTTTTTCTAATTTATCATACTATTCGTTGGCATGATTCTTTCAGCTAATCCAAAGTATCTCAAGAAAAAATGAATACTACACGATTGAGTATCAATTTTTCAATTATAGAATTCTATATGAATCTGTATTTATTACTATATATAATTATATATATTTATATACAGGGTGTCCGAAAAGTATGGAAACACTCAAATATCTCGGAAAATCGACAACGAATCGTAAAAGTAAAAATACACGTATTCAATGGTTTCAAGAGAGCTATCCAGTGACACCTAACACAACCCCCCACCCCCACCCGCTGGGGGTGATAGAGGGGGTAACTTAAAAATTTTAAATGGGAACCCCCAATTTTTATTGCAGATTTTGCTTCCTCAGAAAAAGTTACGTAAATTTTGCCTACCATTATAATTGTTTTTGTTGACAGATGGCGCTGTAATCAACGAAATTAAAAAATTATTCTAAAAAGTTTTAAAAATCTCGCGAAAAACACAACGGATCAAAAAAGTAAAAACACACGTATTTAATGGTTTCAAGAGAGCTATCCAGTGACACCTAACACGACCCCCCACCCCCACAGGCTGGGGGTGATGGAGGGGGAAACTTAAAAATTTTAAATGGGAACTCCCAAATTTTATTGCAGATTTCTCTTCTTCAGAAAAAGTTACGTAAATTTTACCTATTATAATTATTTTTGTTAACAGATGGAGCTGCAATCAGCGAACCACGTACCTGGAATAGCGGACCACGTTTCCAAAATTTTAAATGACGTCTTTTGCCTTTAAATATTTCAAAGTTCACCGATTCTTACCGCGAGGAGGTAGACGATTTTGAGAATCTTTTTTTTTAATTTTTGTATATTTTTTTTTTGTTTTTACCTTTTATTTGTTTTTTTTTTATTTTTTTAATTTTTTTTCTATTTTAAAGTTTAAATTTTCCTTCGCTTCTATTTTCTTTACTGGATTTTTAACATGTCTATGCCCACTAATTTATAAGATGTTCGAATTGAAGTCCTTCAGCAACTTGACAATATCCCAATCGTGCATAGAAGTTATCATAAACTTTTTGCAGCATTTCTTGAGATACTGTATTAGAACCTTGAATTATTTTTTCTTTCAACTCATCAATGTCTTTTGGTTTCGTTTCGTAGACCTTGTTCTTCAAGAAACCCCAGTAAAAATAGTCCAGAGGAGTTAGATCAGGTGACCTCGGTGGCCACTCGATCGAACCCCTCCTACCAATCCAACGTCGGGGGAAAATATTATTTAATAGATTGCGTACAATCAAACCAAAATGACAAGGAGCTCCATCCTGTTGAAACCAGACATTATCAAACGCTATACCAGCAATATTTCGTATTGCCGGTATAATCTGGTTATTTAACAAATTACAGTACCTTTCAGCCGTGAAATTCTCTTCAACGAAGAAAGGCCCAACAATTTGATTGCACAAAATGCCAGCCCAAACATTGATTTTCTGTGGATGTTGTGTGTGAGTATCTCTCATCCAATGAGGATTTTCGTCCGACCAATATCGTAGGTTGTGCCTATTAACTTCTCCACTCAACTGAAACGTAGCTTCATCAGAGAAGCATATCCAGAAAGGAAATAATTCATTTTCGTCACAACGTCTCATCATTTCCTCACAAAATTCTAATCTCCGATCGAAGTCATCTTCCGAAAGTTCTTGTACATATTTTATTTTATATGGATGGAACTTATTTGCTTTTAATATTTCATGGACAGACGATTTGCCGATACCAGTGGCTTGCGCAATCTTTCTTACCGAAGTATGGACGTCCTCAACGACACTTGCACAGACCGCTAAACTGTTGTCTTCGTTCGTGGACGTTTTTGGTCTTCCTGATTTTGGTCGATCATTGACAGAGCCAGTATCTTGAAACCGAGAAACAGTCTTACAAACAGTTGATTTGCAAATAGGTAGACGATCAGGATGGGTATCATTAAATTGGCGGACGACTTGTTCGTATGTTCTTTTTTTATCGCCGCATCCTCGCAGAATAAGGATTTCGATCCTTTCTTTTTGTGTCAAAGACATAGTATGCCAAATTACAACAGGAGGCAGAATACAGAATGTATCGAAATGGAAGAAATATGAAGCAAAGAATGAAGAAATAAAAGAAATATAAAAAATTAGAAGAAATTCAAATGTTAGAGAAACATTACATTAAGTATCAAATAGCGAGAACGAAGAGAATTGCGATTTTTTGCGGTACGAATTTGACCAAGTTTTCGACAAGAGTGACGCTCGCATGTGTAATTTTCACAAAGCTGAAAAATAACCGAGACCTTGACTCATTCAAACAATAGAGCTTAACTAATACTAAGACGTGCTGTTTTGATTTGGACGCTGACGATGTTCGATTATTGACTACTTTCTCTGTAACACTGGCAGTTGAAAAAATCGACCGAGTGTATGCAATGGGTTTCCGCAAGCGATACCTACAGTACTTTCACACAAGTATACAAAATCACAGTCATGCAAGAAAGCCATAACACCATATGCGGATTTGGTCACCATTTACGCTATTCGGATACACGACATTCACTTCCTCGTAGAATAAGGATGTCGATTCTTCATTTTTCTGTCAAAAACTTTGTATGCACAATTACAAGGGGGGAGCGAATAAAGAATTTTAATATCTGGAAGAAAAGGTAAGCAAATACATTAAAAAAAAACATAAAAAAATTTAATAGTGAAGAATAAAAAAAAGGTAAAAAACAGAAATCAAATAAAAAAAAAAGTAAAACAGAAGATTCTCAAAATCGTCTACCTCCTCGCGGTGAGAATCGGTAAACTAGAAATATTTAAAGGCAAAAGACGTTATTTAAAATTCTGAAAACGTGGTATGCTATTCCATGTACGTCAAGTTAAATATTTTTTAGTAATTTTTTAATTTCGCAGATTGCAGCTCCATCTGTTAACAAAAATAATTATAATAGGTAAAATTTACGTAACTTTTTCTGAAGAAGAGAAATCTGCAATAAAATTTGGGAGTTCCCATTTAAAATTTTTAAGTTTCCCCCTCCATCACCCCCAGCCTGTGGGGGTGGGGGGTCGTGTTAGGTGTCACTGGATAGCTCTCTTGAAACCATTAAATACGTGTGTTTTTACTTTTTTGATCCGTTGTGTTTTTCGCGAGATTTTTAAAACTTTTTAGAATAATTTTTTAATTTCGTTGATTACAGCGCCATCTGTCAACAAAAACAATTATAATGGTAGGCAAAATTTACGTAACTTTTTCTGAGGAAGCAAAATCTGCAATAAAAATTGGGGGTTCCCATTTAAAATTTTGAAGTTACCCCCTCTATCACCCCCAGCGGGTGGGGGTGGGGGGTTGTGTTAGGTGTCACTGGATAGCTCTCTTGAAACCATTGAATACGTGTGTTTTTACTTTTTTGATCCGTTGTGTTTTTCGCGAGATTTTTAAAACTTTTTAGAATAATTTTTTAATTTCGTTGATTACAGCGCCATCTGTCAACAAAAACAATTATAATGGTAGGCAAAATTTACGTAACTTTTTCTGAGGAAGCAAAATCTGCAATAAAAATTGGGGGTTCCCATTTAAAATTTTTAAGTTACCCCCTCTATCACCCCCAGCGGGTGGGGGTGGGGGGTTGTGTTAGGTGTCACTGGATAGCTCTCTTGAAACCATTGAATACGTGTATTTTTACTTTTTCGATTCGATGTCGATTTTCCGAGATATTTGAGTGTTTCCATACTTTTCGGACACCCTGTATATGTCCCTTTCACGGAATATAACGTTTCATTTTTTTTTGAGACTATCCATTTCGTTGAAAATATCTATTCCTTTATTAACAACCTGTTTAGCAATTTTAATAAGATTGGTACTTAATGTAATTTCATAGATTAACTAATTATGTTGTTCAAATATTTAGTAAAGTTGTTAAAATATTTGGTATATTTCACCAAATGTATGAGTACTTTCAATACACGCAGAAAATGAATACAGTAGAGTCCCGATATATTTGCGTCTCGCTATATATACGTCCCAGCATATTTGCCCAGTTCCCTCTCGTTATATTTGTCTGTCGCTGGCCTCCCCCCCCCCCCACCTTGCGCGCTGGGGCCTCAGCAAGGGCCTGCTGTCACGTCACGAACGTAACGCGACTGAAGAGAGTGGGAGAAGCGGAGCAGCGCTCCCCTTCTTTTAACAAATATAAGGAGACGGAAGGAAAAGGCGAGGAACCGAATGGGCAAATATATCGGGACTCTACTGTATAACCAAATAAACGAGTGTTTGATTACTGGAACAAACTAATAATAACCTTCAAATATTTTATTGAATTTGTCAAATTTTTTGTTCGGTTTAAACAATTGTATGTAACTAAGTACACACCAGTTAATACAATTAATTATGGACATATACAATTGTGTACCGTTGTATACTAATACCACGAAGAGTGGGGGTAAAGGGGAAGTAGAGAATAATGGAGACCGCCGACATTTTAAAAAGCTGCAGTATGCAATAAGGGAGATCCTACTGTACATTGAATTTTCCAATTCATCAAATTATATTTCTTTATACAACGATATGCTCTAACGCAAGTCAATTACATATTATCATTTAACGTTTCATATATTTCTATACAAGTGTATATTACTGTAGGCAAGTTAAAATTTACCTAATAACGAAGAAAATCCACATAGACCTGTATATATTTGTTTTGTAAAAAATCATATTTCATTTTTTCTGGAAACCATGTATGGAATGTCTTCAGGAAAGATGAAAATCTAATAAACGAAGATGTAATGTGATCAACAAAACAAATAGTTCGTTCAAAAATGACTGTGAAGACCTCCACAAATTAATAATTTTATTACAAAACAGCATTGCCACTGAGCATACCTTCAAATGGAAGGATGTAAAAAACGTCTTCAATATTTCAATACTGTATGTCGAAAATAGGTTTCAAAATAATATATTATATAACAAGGGCGCAATTCGCGATATTCCCTTGCATTGCTCGTGCGGAAAACTTCGCACTCGTCGGAAATCTATATTTCGCCCGTGTTGCAAACGATATTTTTTAATACGACGGACGTGGGGCTAATATGTGGATAATATGTGCCCGGATATTTCACTGCAAGGCGCAAAATCGAGTTCTACTCCCGGAGCGTTGACGTTATTTTTCGGTACTGAACGTTGTAAAAATTCAATCTGGCGGATTGCATTTAGTCCGTATGGGTTATGTTTTTGACAGCGCAGATTCATGTCACACGTGTTCTGTAAAATTTCATTTTACGGACTAAAAGTAGGCCGTAAAATCGGATTTTACAGCTATGGTACCGAAAAAAGATTATTAGAGATGATAGATACTTATAAAAAAATGTTATAACAACAATACGATTCGTAAAAATTAACTCTTACCCTTTTTCCTTTTCAAAATTCTATATAAAGGTGTCGAATATCCAAGGACGGTCATTCCGAGTTTACACCAGAAGAAGGCTCCTACAAAATAGAAACATTGACAAAATAATCTTATTAAATGTACATTGGAAAGAATTTTATAGAACCTATAACAAATTTTTAAAATATGACAAATTTCTTAAAATTAAATATTAACCTAAAAATTCAAATAATCAATAACATCGTCCTGTTCTACAACGTTTCCATTTCGATGGCAGGTTAAATATCATATCCTAGTATACTCAATGTATTTATACGTTAAAGCCATAGTAGTAGTAAATTGGCTGTCAATATGTCAGACTAAGCTCATACTTTTCTACATTTCATATTAAATGTCATAATATTAGTTTATTTTTTAATACTACAATTCTACTTTACTTTTAATATAGGGTAAGTGTAGGCATTATTGTAGGTGCGGGTATTACCCTCGTTGCGCTTATTTTATACAATTTCCTCATAATGTTGCAATTTTATTGCGCCACAAAATTTATACAGTCACTAATATGTCATAATTATTCAACATTAAAAAAATTCAGTATTTTAATGTATTTAATTTATTTTTTGTTCTTTTAATTTTGCGTCACATTTGAGAGAAATATTTGAATTAATACACACATATTGCGTCAAGAGTGTCCTCCTTAAAACGATTTATTTTATTTAATGTATAAATTTGTTATTACTTTCGTATTTGATAAAATAATGTTTTTATTTATTAAAACTCCTTGATTAATAGAAATCTTACCTTTTATCAATTTATTGATTGGGTAACGGTTCCAGAATCGATAGTAAATACATTATCCGCAATTGCCCTATTGGTCGTCATTTCGACCTCAACGTCCATAATTTTGAAGTCAAAATTACCTATATAAGGAAATTTTTGTTACGGGTCGAATATTTTATTTGTAGCTCGAAAATTCACTATTTAATAGTGATTGAATACTAATATTTACAATACTAATACTAATAACTAGCAAATACTAATTGAATACTAATATTTTATTTAATGTATAAGTTTGATAATGTATCATTAAATTTTGGTTGGTCAATTTTTCATCGCACGTAAATTTAATGCTACATTATCCCATATTTTACTTTGCAAAACGGACATCTTCTGTACATTTATTTCATTTATTAAATTGTGCTTTGAGTAAAGCGTTAGATTATTGGGATACTACTATGACATGGATATAAAATACGTACTTGAACAGGCTTGCCACATATAAGTCCAAGAAAAAAGTTGCAAACAAAAGACGGACAAATTAGAATCTGGTCGAAAACAGGGATAAAGTATTTAAATATTACCCATTTTCAACTTATTATAGGTCCATTTCATCTCCCAGTATACGACTCACAAGAGTCACAATTTCAGACATTTTGAAAAGTTTAAAAATGTGATTTTCAAAAAGACGCTGGTGACGATGAAATAGAGTTGCGTCATGACAACTTATTATATTTATTTTAAATATTATTATTTATTGGTTAACGTAACACAACGAATTACCTATTTCTTGAAAATAATATAAGATTGTAATTTTCTGAAATATAGCTGTATTAAGCATTTTGAAAAGCATTCAACGAACTGGGACATCAAGACAAGATTATGGACTTTCACAGACGTTCGTGCTGTTGAAGTATATACGTATTTTATATCTAATTTGTGTTACTGTGTGGTACGTGCTTTGACTTATGCTGAAGTCATCACGCTGGTTGCGAGAAACTGTCTCTCTCGTTGTATTTGGTACATAACAAAATAGTTAAATGCTTTCAACGATATTTACGATCCATTTTTGAAATCCCAAGCATAGTTGAAAATATTAATGTTTTGCAAGTTTTGGGGCAATTGTATGTTTCACTTTATAAACATTTTTTACTATTCTTTATGGTTTACTTCTTATATTAAGTATATATTAACCGGTTCTATAGAGCGAATACTTTCTTTTGCATTCTATTATTGTCCTTTCTGAAGTTAAAATTATATTAAATATTTATTTTTAACAATCAATGTGGTCTGTTGCCGATTATATGATATTTGGGTCTATTTTATGATTGCATTTACACGCAATTCATTCTGAACATAATTTTTAACAACATTTAAATTAGAATAGATACGTTTTTTCGTTGTAGAATTTTTTGCTACATTTTTTAACCATCCTAAATGCCAATATTCTGTGATTAATAATAGGAATTTTGAATATTCCAATTACACTCGGGCAACAGGCGAGCTCTGCCGAAGCTTCATGTGACATCATATCTATAACTGCTACATATCAACATTGAAAATTTAATAAATTAACATTGTTGTTCTAATCCCGACGCACGGGTTGTCTTCAACCCAGTTAAAATTTAAATTGTTCTTTATAAATTGCGCAACTGTAAGCATATTCAAACGGCAGGACATATTTGACCAAACTAGTAGGAGGAAAAAGCCTTAAAATAGTTGTCGGAACTAAGGGTTAAAGATGCTTTCAAATCGAAAGAGAAACTAGTTTGTTCCATTATATGAAAACAAAATTGAATACATGAAGCTCAAAGTATTTTTAATAGTTACAGAAAACGAAAAGTTTTTTTAAATCATGCAACCCAATGTAGAGATCCCATATAAGACTTAGTCAAATACAATCGAGATTTTTCTTGATATTTCTTACTTGGAAACATGAACTTTCACAAATTCATGCAATGTTATTTTTAATATAATCTTCTTCGAATTGTTCGACTGCCATTGACTGAAAGTCTTTTAAATTTAGCAGGAAAGGCTCATACGTTTTGTAAACTCAAACTTGTCCGATATTGCAAATTCTGAATTGATAAATGCAATATTATAGGTTGAAATAGATTCTTCTTTTACTTTCGTTAAGAAGTTATTGGTATTGAATGAAACGCCACGCATGTATCTTTTTAATTTTTAATTTTTATTTATTTGTATATTTTTTGCATGTCTATATAAATTTTTTTTTGTTATATTAATTGCCTTCCTTTTTTTGATTTATTATAATGCTTGCTAACAAATCATATTCACATACCACTCTATTCCTAGTAACTGTCAAATCGAAATTGTATCAACTTTATAGTTATTGAATATAATTTTGATCTTTCCTTTTTTCTATTACCTTTTTTTGTTGTTAATTGCGTTACTAGTTAAGATTATAAATATTTCGACAAGGCCTAAACGTTTGTGAATCCGAGCGATTACGATGGAAGGTGTTTGAAATGTTTATGAAATTTTCAAACTATGGCATTTTAACATCTAATGCAATTGGTAGGTTTAAGCAGTTAATTATTTTATTTTAATTTTTAAATGCACCTACGTTAAATGTATATTATTATTGGTATGATGTCACAAATGAAGCAGCCGTTTTTGGGGTGCACCTCAAAAACCAGACAAATCACAAAACAGACACTTCAAAAACCCGACATTCCACTACATAACCTCACTTATGAGGTCTTACCGGAAGGTCGTTTCAAGATCAAATATGTTTGACCAAGGGATTAATTTTGTAGGTCACTTGAGGTTAAATCAGTTTGATCCCCGGATTATTTATTAAGCACATTGAAAATTCAATAATTAATTATATTTTCAGAATATGTACATTTTAAAATGTCTGGTTTTTGAATGTCGGGTTTTTGAGGCGCACCCCATTTTCGGGCATTTAATTTTGTCGCACGCTTAAACTATTTTTTTTTTAAATAAGCTTACGTAATTATGCATATTTTTGCAAAATGCGTTATTCGCATATTCTTCATAAACGCACAAAAAGAAGTACGAATTTAAAAGTATCAAGACCGAATAGTTGCTAAATCAATAGCAGAAATTCTGCCAGACTATACCAATTTTACATCACTCTTATTCTTATTATTGTAAAATTTCCATGCATACTGGACATTCTCCGTATACTCTCTATTAAAGAGAAAAACATCTTAAAATAATCTATTTTGTAAAAATATATTAATTAATCATAAGACCTCAAAGAAGAGACGGTACCTTCCTTGTGAAGTGGAAAAAGATATCAACGCATACAAACATCTACTTACGTTTACAGATTTCACATTAGATTATTCATACATGGGCTTAAATAATACTGTATATAAATAATTGTACGATATCAACACTGATATACTAACAATACAAACATTCATTTACTTGCGAATGAAAGCGACATCTATGCAAACCTTTGCGTACTACAGCCCAGGAAAATTCAAATCGAATTATTGAAAACTGTTCAACATGGCTTAACGTAACAATCATGCAACTGGAAAATTTCTTAAAGAAATTGTTGTATAATCACGTCAGATTAATATCCTAACCTAAAACATTGATACTTGTATCTTTTATTATTTAAATACAAATTTGTTTTGATATTGAATATTTTTAATGTAGATACTCTTTAAGCTTGTTGTTATGCTCCTCATGTAATTCAAACTTTACCAAATGTCTTACATTTGTGCGGGAATTTTCCAATTATTTTTTATAGTGTATATATTTTCAAAGTAATGAAAAATTATTTAATATTTGTATTTCAGGAGCTGAAAAGTCAACATCTGGAGCCTGTAGAAGTTTTTCGTGGAATACCTTACGCATCTCCACCAACCGGAGATCAGCGATTTCGTCCACCGGAACCACCGATGCCTTGGAAAGGCGTAAGGCACGCGGATTCATTCGGCAGGGTCTGCCCGCAAAATTATCCCGACATCAGCAATCAAACAATCGCTTTAACCCAAATGCCACTCGGGAGGTTTGTGCAGCTTACTCGTATGCTCAAATTCCTCACCAACCAAAGCGAAGACTGTCTTTTCCTCAACCTTTACATACCCGGCAGCGGTAAGTTGGATATTTCAATTATGCCTAATGGCAAATTTCTGATAGATATTTACATACATACATACATATATGAGTCAGGTTTACTTGCCAACTTTATGACATCTATGACTAATCAGACAAGGTTTAGTCATCATCCCACACAGGGCGATACAAACAAATAAACAATCACAAATACTACACATAACACAGGTCTACAAAAAAGAGGGTCTTGGATGTTGTTGGGAAGCTGTGGGTCATTTCCGACGTAATTGTATGCGTAGGATCTGAACTCGAAGTCATAATTGGTCCATCACGTCAGGTTTTTGAGATATTTGAGGTCATGTACTCGAAAAACGCGTTATTATGCTAGGACGCAACAATTTTTTTTGACCTTCTGTACTATTTGCATCTTTTAATACTACCTTTACCCTTCAAAATGAGGTTTTATTCAATCACCTAAGATTTTTTCTTTCAAAGTTACGGCCATTTTGAAATTACGAGATATATTCCATTAATATTATCAAAAAAACAGCCACATTACTGAAACGTGATTTTAGTTAATAGTATCCATATTTTATATTGTTGTTTATATTTATATAGGTTTCATGACATTGAATTTGACCTTGAGCTTGTTCTTGAAGAGCATTTCAAGGTAAATCTGTTTGCATGTACATCGTAATTTCAAATTGGCGTATCTTGGTGAAAAAAAGGCGCAATGGAATTCTGCGCATCCCACATCAAAAGAGTAGTACCATATGATCCAATGAAAGGAAAAACTCCTAAAAATGTTGTGTCTTCTGAACATGACCTAAAAATTTTTTTGACCAGTGCAATCGACACCGTCAAAAAGTTAGTCGGAGGCCTATGCCGTTGCAGAGATTATTGCAGTCGCATCGCAAATATTGTCTTATTTCTATTCAAGACAATATTTACGAAGCGTCGACCATGGAAAAACCATTCTCGATGCCGATAACTACCGACTGATGTGGGTAGCAGCCCCAAATTGGTACCTTCGCCCAGCAAGTTTTCCTGAATTATCCACAATGGAAACAAACAGAAAAAGTTGCTGGACGGGGATTCGAACTTACCACCTAAGGAACGTTCAGTTAACCATAACGTTCGCTTTCATACGATAGATATTTATTAGCTCTTATGATTAAATCGATGACTTTGTTAATAAATGTTTAGTATGTATCGTTACTTAACATTAGTAAAGATATCAGAAAAAGCTTTTGATACACAACCCAACTAAATGAGACCGATCTCCATGCCCAGAAACAAGATTATACTTTGTCAAACGTTTTTGATGCGCTGAATCTAAATATGGCTGCAGAATTCAGCACATTAATATCCTAACCTAAAAGTACAAAATACACAGTTTTTTTCCTCTTTTGAGTAAGTTTTTGTGGTGTAACAAAATGTTTGTTAGCAAAACGCAGAATAAAGTGATATCCATCAGCTTAAAAATGTTCTTGTAGTCATTTCGAATGGATTTTTTTTCATTGAGTTATCGAAGTTATTGTAAGGCACGATTATAATTTTCGTTTTTTGCACTTTTAGATTAGGATATCTCTAAATCTTGAAGTGATAGAGCAATTCTGCGACCAGATTTGGATTCAGCATATCGAAAACATTGGGAAAAGCATACTCAGGTTTCTGATGAAAGCACTTTAATTTGGTTTTTCACAAATTATGAACAAAAATTATGTTCTGAAACAGGAACTTACTGAAAATGGGCAAAACGGCGTTTTTTGCTCATGTAGGTTAGGATATCTCATCATCTTTATACCACAAACAAATTCCAGGAAAGAAGGTTGTCGCATTTTGTTAGTTACTTTTATGCAATTACATTTTCTCTAAATGTATGAAAATCATATTTACACCTTGACAAAAACTTCGTTAACTCAATAAAAAAACAAATTGTATCGGAATGACTAAAAAAAATCACTTTATAGTGGACGAATAGCACTTTAATCTTCGTTTTGCTAAATTGCAAACAAATATTTTGTTCCACCACAAAAATTTACCGAAAATGGTAAAATACGGTGTTATAATTAATAGATACTAGATATTATCTAAATTAATAGATATATAGATTTAGATTCAACATAAAGAAAACGTTCTGAAAATATAGTCCGGTTTCTGCTTAATTTGTAATATACAACGATAGGCCAACACAAATAAATTAAAATAATGTGCCAAAATGTAATCGACTGTATTAAAAAGTAAATTTTAAAATATGCACAATGTTCTTAGATGTTAAAATTAAGGTGTCTATGCTTAGCACCAGAAGATGTCACTGACGCTACTAATAGAGTGCGACAACTATATATGCTCTCGTACCCCGGTAGAAATCAGTCTAGTTTTTTGTTACACTGCACCAGTTTTCCTATACATTTAACATGGGAAAAATGTAAACAGGATAGAATCTAGCCAAAAACTGGATTCATTTTCTACTAGGGTGTGGTTCAATACGAACCATACACATATCATTGTTTTCTCATTTAAAAATTCCCGGAGCGGCTAAATACCGACTCGTTGTGTTAATCAAATTCGCGTTTATTGACACCATGTTTTTAGTACAAATATGTTTCAAGGCGAATTCACAATTCATTATTATTTTAATGCTATTTTACTCATTTATCTATTAATATACAAAAATTTTCATCGAAATCGGTTAAAAAAACGAGCCGGAATTCTCAAGAATAATTTCGTAAGTAACAACGCCAACTGTGTGAGTGCTGCAGAAGTTATTCTTGCGAATTCCTCCTCGTTTAAGAACAGATCTCTCGGATATTTGCCATATATTCATAAAAATGCGTTCAATAGCTTTAAAATAATTTCATATAGCTATCACTGAGAGAAATGTTTGTTTACAGTTAATGTAATAGCTTCATAGTAAAGCTAACAGAATTTAGATTTTGATCTCAAGGTAAGGTACTTTATCGGTTAAATTTGTAATGTTAATAGTTATTATAAGAATTTTAAATAGTAATATTGGGTTTATTATATGACATATTTACGCGCTTATAGTTTCACCGAAACAGAGATAAACAAACATAGACAGGCGGGGTCCTACAATTTTCTGCGAATTTTTCGATGCATTGTTGACATGCGTAGTTCAAACGACAGAATGTAATGTACGATTTATTAACAGTTAACGAACTCCCATTGAATGTTAAAATATACGAGTTAATATACAATAACATTGCTGACATGCAGGAAAGCGCTGGTATCTTCATCTTAAAGTTACCTGTCGTTTTTCACTTTACAGTTACTGTTATAACTTTTCAGTTAATGTCAGAGCCTGGAAATTAGCTCACATTACCTATAAGTAAATAATTTCTCTCAGTGTAAAATTTCTTTAATAAAAACAACACATTTTATATCTTAAGATATGTCCATTAAATGCAACAAAATATTTCGTGATAGTTAAGAAACAATTTTTATACTATACTTTTGTAGCTATAAAGTGATGATTTCTTAATAGTTACAGTACATGCTGGTTTGAGTCGAAGCATATCGTAACATAACCTCAAATTACAACCCGGATGTTTTGTTTTTTACGAACGATTGATCGCCATTATAATTCGGTAGTTGTTATGGTGAAAAGAAATAAATTAAAGATATTATTTATACGTCGTTCTAAATATACGAGTAAAACAAATACATCGCATAGGACACATGTCCCCTATCTTATCAATTGAAGGATATTTTTTTTGCAGCAAACAATCCTTTTTCTTAGTGTATATAGATATCTCATGTAACGAAAGTGGCTTGAGAATTATTAAAAAGCTTTTTTAATAAATAAATAATCAGGAGTACAAAATATTTATTTTTAACAGATGATATTTCAACCTTATCAAATATCAATCGGAATATCGTATCATTCGGGCAATTCAAGCTCCTCGTGTCTCGTGATACCAAGTTTCTCAAGTACGGAATATAATTCATGAAATGTGAATTATAAATCATACATTTTTTAATATTTTCAACATAAATGAGAAATTACATTACATATTCTCTCGCAAAAGCTAAACATGTCATACATGCATGTTTTTATAGTAAGTAAGTAGCATTTATTAGTAATAGAAAAAGTCCGTGCAGATTACTTTTATATTTCTTAATTTTAAAACTGGATAAATACTAAGTATTAAACAAGTACATCAGTTAATGTGGGTTAAAGAATTTGTCGTTTAAGGTACGATTTCCAAAGTCATTTTTTGAAAGTAATATGCTTGTTCATCACAATATAGGCTTGCATTCGAAATTTAATCTAAATGGGTTCTGTTACAACTCCCTACTTTGGTTTCACTGTCGATTATGATATCCGTTGCCACAAAAGGGTTGGGTACTCACATTAAATAGAATGTTTCCCATCCATTGGATTGAACCAGGCGTTCGTACTCATGTTGAATTTCCATTTAGATATCACCCTACGCAATACCACTGCATTTCTCTTTCGGCACTTTTTAGAAAAGAATTTCATCACTATTTCCATAGAAAAAAAATTAAAGTATCTAAAAAAACGTACAATATTAAATGAAACGAAACATTTGGAAAGAGTGCGATAGAAAGTATTGCAGGAACAATTCATTTAGAACAGACAATAAAAATGATTGTATTTATTAATATCATTATTGACTAGTATATCTAAAAATTCCTTATTTTTCCAACAAAAGAATTTTCATTTATAGTAATTTATTATTAAGTTAATAACAGCACACTTCAATGTTGAACTGAATCAACAACAATTAGAGAAGACCCTTAGTACATTAATACATGTTTGCCAAATATAATTTAATTCTTGTTTCAATTCTTTTAGTGTTCCTCAGTATTGATATTATTCAAATTGTATTGTATCGTATTATAATAATTCCCGAGGCAAATCAGAATACTGAAATTCTCTGCAATAAATTATTCGATTTAATTTTCGAATGTCTTAAAAAAAATGTTAATCAACTTAATTTGTATTTTAAAAAATTAATAGGATTAGAAACGAAAAATGGTACAAATTCTGAATCATCAATTTTTTTTAGTAAATTAGTTATAAGTTAGTTTGCGATTAATTATAAATCATTACTAAGTACCGTGCATGCAATTGTTGAGATTTTGTCTACATTATATGGATAATTGTAAAAGAGCTTTTAACCTTGTGTAGAAATGTCGATACATCGATTTTATTTTTTGCACGAACATTGGAAATAACTTTTAACTGGATATATAACAATTAAGACTATTACGACGTAAATACTTGAAAGACGAATATGTAAACGTTATGCAAATAAACTATAAATTACGTTTACTGAATACTAAAATACTATAAATGACATAAAATCTAGTTATTTAAAATAAATAATGCTTTAACTTCATTGACGTTAATTTGCTTACTCTGATATACTATAAAAGTATATATAATGTATTGCACTACTTAATTTATGTTCTCGTAAAACAAGAATAATATTTATTTATGAATCTGCTAGTATACTTAATCTGTGCGTTTACAACGCAATATATGAATTCATATATTACACTATACAAAGAAAAGTAGGAATTATATCTTTATCATGGACGGTAAATAAATCTAACGTTTTATAGAATTTTATTTTATTTTGTCCTAACGCCAGTGAAATTTCTCATTATTTATTATTTTCCAGGCAGCCTGGGATTTTTCTTGCTTGAAAAGGCAACGATTTTCGGCTGAGTTAGTATCCAGGTGTTTTTCGATTTACGTAGTAGCTGTGCCAATCAGTTCGAACATAGTTCTCAAAAAATATAATGTCAAATGCTTATAATTTGTCCATAGTAAATAGCAAATAATTCGTCCAAATCATATGCAATTTTTCAACAGCATTTAAGATACTTAAAATTGAATAGGCTTAAAACTAAACATAATATGCCCCCAAAATACGAAAGTAGAGCTGCGTTACCTCTTTTCCAAGAGGTAGAGATACATTTCTTCATCTCAATAAGTAGGAAAAAAAGATTAATTTTGAGAGATGTCTCTTTTAGACGTTATCATAAACAATTAATAATATTTTTTGTACGTTCGTGTAGTAAGCCTGCAGAAATACTAAATTATGATTTCATAGTGTATCAATGCAACACACTAATGTCATGCTTTTAATTTTGTTTACTCTATTCAAAATGAATCAGCTGGATGACATAACAATTTGAAACAATTACCAATTTCTTTTGGAAAATCGACAATTTTAATTTACAAGTGTCAATAACTATGAAATAATTTCGTTTGAAAACAAAAAAAAATGATTTAATCAATACAGAAATCAGTGGTAAATTGATCTATAAATTAAAATACTTTAAAACACGTGCAACTAAAGTCATTATTTCAGCAATGTTGACTTCTGGTTCACAACGGTCTAGTATTATCGATCACTAGGAAATTTGCAAACATTTTATTAAATATTCTCGAATAGTGTTAAAGTACAAATCGATAAATAGCGATAGTACATACAACCTATAAATAAATAATTAAATGTCAATGTTAGATGTGCTAATATCTGTCAAATGGATTGTAGCTATTTTAACTTTGCGGAAATTTTAAAAATAGGAGCAAATAAAACGATAGATCAAGAAAAGAACGCCATTTATCGACCTAATTTAAATTTAGACTTGAAGCCGTTCCTAAATACAGCGTTTTCGTCACATAGCCCCAAGTATATCTAATAGTTTCGTTTTGTGTTGTGTTACACATGGAAGCATTATTTCTTAGAAATGTTATTATATTATTTGAAGTTTGGTAAAAAAACTATAATAGTAACGAATACCAAAAGAATTAAGAAAAATGACAAATGCATTCAAATTGGCTCATGAAAGCACAAACAAATGAATTACAAATAATTGCCAAACCTAACCTAAGCTATCTTATCCAAACCTTGGTTCTTTTCAAAACACTTTAAAGACATATGCACATCTATTTCAATTTTTTATTTTTGTTTCTACTTAAAATTAGTATAAACATGCAAGATATAGTAATACACTCTAAAACATGAATAAGGCTGACAGATAAAATTACAGAAATAGAAAAGCCGTAAGATAATACATCACATTAATGATAGCCAATTTCATAACATATTAAAACATATTATATTAAAATCAACATTGTATAAAACTTTGTGACCGTTGATATAATAATTACTACAATTTTCGTTAAAAATGCTTGTGTGCCCTTATGCATTCAAATCAGGCGTTTGAATAAAAATAATACAACATTGTAAAACGGACTCATTGACAGCAGAGTTCAACTTCTGTTAAAGGTTGAACAAATTTTCGGTGAATGTTTTCTATTATTATTTTTACTCATTATTCTGTATAAAAAAAATCTTTTATCATTAAATGTTTTTTCTGAAGGTTACCCATACCAAAGCCGAAACGTAAAATATTGGATTATTTTCATTCAAACATCTGACAATTTTGACGTATGATTTAGAGGTAAAAATACATTTGGGAATATACTAGTAGACCAGTTTCGTCCAGAATACTTCTGTATTCCTGTGTTATTTAAAAGTATGCTCTCGAACTAAATACAATAATTTTAATTTAATTTGAAAATCACAAAATTGGAGAGAAATTTTTTGGCTCATTAAGTAATAAGTTTTATCACTTATTTTCACAATATACATTTCTTCATTAAGAATATCAACGTTTTTATTATTTTCGTGCTTCTTAAGAGACTAAATAAAAATTAAATAGAAATCTAAAAAAAGAAATGAAACTTCCAAAAAAACTTCCTAAAACAGATTTAAGGCAATCATTATGTGAAACCATTGGAGCTTTACTCCAAAACGAATGTTTATAGTCTTTAAATAATTTTGTACCTTTAAATATATGTATTTAATAATGGGATGAAACAAAATATATAAAAACGAGTTTCCATTTTTCATCACACTTTATTAATTTAATTATTTTTGCATAGAATTTTGGGTGAGCAGTGATCCCCAAAGTTTGTAAATTTAACTCTAAGGATTAAGGCCTTCCTTTCCCCATAGGGAATATTGTAGTCTTACTGGCCATACAAGTGTAAGTTATTTCAAAACTGCAAGGCTTAGAGATAGGGATTATAACGTTTAACTATGGGTAGCAAGAATGGGCTTGTAGATTTTAGTTCCCTGAGTAACTCTCAATATGCGCAAAGTATTTGTCATCACAAAAAGGAGTAGATGTTATTTATATACATTATTCTGTACTAGAATAATGTTATTGATTGACATCTACTTTATGGACTGTACTCAAACCCATAGTATACTTTTTATATCGTAAACATTTTATCGTCTGGACATTTCATCGCCTCGAAATTTCATCATCTCGACATTTCATCGTCTGAACAAATTTATCGTTCAGGACATTTCACTGTTTTGGGCATTTCGTCGTCCTTCAATTATATTTTAATCATCACGACATTTCATTTTCTCGACATTTCATAATTTCGACATTTCATCGTCAGTACGCTTCATCGTCCGGGACATTTCATCGTCTGGACTTTTCATCGCCTGGACATTTCATCGTTTTTGAAAATTCATCATCTCGACATTTCATTGTGTGGACATTTCATCCTCCATCACATTTCATCATTCGACATTTCATCGTAGGGAACGTTTCATCGCCCGGGACATTTGATCCTCCAGGACTTTTTACCATCTCGATATTTCATGGTTTAGGACATTTCATCGTCTAGGATACTTCATCGCCTGGACATTTCATCATCTAGGACATTTCATCGTCTGGACATTTCATCATCTAGGACATTTCATCGTCTAGACATTTCATGGTCTCGATATTTCATCATAACAACATTTCATTGTTTGAGTCATTTCACCGTTTAGGATATTTCGTCGTCCGGAACGCTTAATAATCCGGGACATGTCATCGTCCAGGACTTTTCATCATCTCGATATTGCATCGTTTGGGCATTTCATCGTCTAGGACATTTCACCGTCTCGAAATTTCATCATCACGACATTTCATCGTCCAGGACATTTCACTGTTTAAGGCATTTCATCGTCCTTCAATTATATTTTAATCATTTCGACATTTCATTGTCTCGACATTTCATCGTCAGTACGCATCACCGTTCGGGACATTTCAACGTCTGGATATTTCATCGTTTGGACAATTCATCATTTGGAGAATTCATCGTATCGATATTTCATCATCTCGACATCTTTATTGTGTGGACATTTCATCGTTCGACATTTCATCGTCCGGGACTTTTCATCATCTCGATATTTCGTGGTGTAGGACATTTCATTCTCTATGATACCGTATCGCCTGGACATTGCATCATCGAGGACATTTCATCGTCTGGACATTTCGTGGTCTCGACATTTCATCGTTTAGGATATTTCACCGTTTAGAGCATTTTGTCGTCCGAAACTCTCCATAGTCCTAGACATTTCATCATCTCGACATTGCATCGTTTGGGCATTTCATCGTAAAGGACATTTCATCATCTAGGGTACTTCATTGTCTGGATATTTCATCACCTAGGACATTTCATCGTCTGGACGCTTCATTGTCTCCCCATTTCATCGTCGCGACATTTCATCATCTTGACATTTCATCATCTTGACATTTCATCCCGTGGACATTTTATCGTCCGGTAAATATTTATGTATGCAATGTGCGTAAAACATGGTTTAAATTGAACAATTTTTTGCTTTTTGGAGCATTAAAGTATTCGCTTGCAACGTCCGCATCAACCATTCAAAATAATTTAAATTTACTCTGGTTATGACGAGCAGTGAGTAGATTGAACAGAACGATCACGACAGCAATATTTAAAGTCTTGGACAGTCTCTAAATAAGACCACGTGTTAGTAAAAAGAGTTGGAGTATCACTCAAGGTTTTTCTTTTTTTTAGTTCTTAGTATGTTTTCTATGGTTTTGATGTTTATTTAACCAATGAAAGTTTTATTGTAATTTTTTAAAACTTGTTGTTCTTCAAATCATCCCAACCTGAGAGAAACGGGAGGAGAAATACTCTTCGATACTCTCATATCAACCACCGGAATTCCAAATTTCATTCTTTCGCTTTTAGTCTAAACATTTTCCTACGTGTCATCTCCTTACAATTTACTTCCGCAATAAGTAACCTTAGAGTCCCCAATAAATTACTACTCAAAGCGTCATAACCAACCTAAATAATTTAATATTATTTCATATCGGCCACCAATGAATCACGTATTAACCAATACTAATTTATATTTAAATATCTGTTAAATTTCGAGATAAAGGCTTCACGCAACATTCAAAATCGTTTCCATCTGTCCATTTTGAAATTGGCGAACAATATAATACAGAGCAAAACTCAGCATGTCAGTGGAAATTTGGGAGGCTTTCGATGTAACTGATAATTTCATTTATGTAACGCTTCCTGCACAAGACCGGAACTCCATCCGAATGAGAGTAATTCAGAATGTTGCAATAGGTGGCCCTTTACCCCCATTATCAATCGGTGGCAATTGCAATAAACGACGCGCGACGCTAATCCGGGGACATTTTGTTACCTCGAGAGAGCAAATTGTCGGACACCTGGGAGACAAAGTTAGCACGCAATCACAGAACACAGCGGTGACGACGCGCCACGATGCGAGGGTAACGCGATAGAAATTCAATTTTCGTGAAACCAATAAAACCTCTCTAGCACACTAATCGCCGAGTGTATCTCCCCCGTCACCCCCAATCTCCTCTCTTGACCCCTGGATTGTTCAGCCTCCCACATGGACCACCTTTTCGCGAGGGCACGATTGAACGTCGAATGAATTTTACACGCGTATATAACGGCGAGTTACAATCGTCCGCCCTTATCTCGTTTGTCCCGTGAAATTTACGAGGACCACTTCGATTTTTTTCCATGCTGGTGGGTAATTGAACGGTGTTCAATTTGACAATATCCTTATTTTTATGAGCATTTGGACGTGCTTGCTATGTTGCAATGCTTATTGTAGCTTCTTAAAAATAATTCTACTTTAGAGGACCAAGCCTAAGTCATAATACCTTAATTAAGTAAAATTTAACACTTTTCAGCCAAAACGTTGTCCACAAGTCAAATAGACTTACCAGGCTCGAAAAAAGGTCGAATATCCAGTAAATATAACCTAAAAAGTCTCTTTTAATTCCCCCAGTTTCCAAATCGTAAATTTGGTTAAATTTACCATATTTATACTTTCCTTAATGTCGAGTAGATTTACAACTAGATATAGTGTCTAATAGTAGGTGCCTTACTTTTAAACAAACATAACCGTTCTCGGTTATCTAATTTCAACTATAATGGCGAAATGTCTTAAGGGGGTGAACTACTAAAACGCATAAAAAATACACCGAATTTTCGGGATTTTTTTGTTTGCTGAAAAATATCAATCAAAAATTTGAAACGTACACGGAGAGAAATCTGAAAGGATGAAACTGTAGGCATTCCTTCCGCCACTGTACTAAGATTTGGTGCTGGTTCTGCACCATGTGTCGCGTGATATCAATCTAAGAAACCCACAGTCTCAGACTGTGAAATCGCTTAGGATGAGACTGCAAAACTGCGATGCTTTCTTCGAGGTTTTCTCCCGCCTAAGTTTTACTTTTTAGACTAGGGCTCTCGCGGAATTTTTTGTAGGAAATTTCCTCCTCTACAAAAAAGATTTAGTAAATTTTTGCTCTATCTTGCACCGTTTTCGATACGGAAGCGATAGAACGAAGAACATCGAGTTTTTAAAACAAAAGATAAACATGGCGTCGGACGCTGAATACGTTGTTTTTATTCTATTGCTTCCGTATCGAAAACGGTGCAAGATAGAGCAAAAATTTACTTAACCTTTTATGTAGAGGAGGAAATTTCCTACAAAAAAGTCCCCGAGAGCCCTAGTCTAAAAAGTAAAACTTAGGCGGGAGAAAGCCTCGAAGAAAGCATCGCAGTTTTGCAGTCTCATCCTAAGCGTTTTCACAGTCTGAGACTGTGGGTTTCTTACATGGATATTACGCGACACATGGTGCAGCACCAGCACCAAATCTTAGTACAGTGGCGAAGGAATACCTACAGTTTCATCCTTTCAGATTTCTCTCCGTGTAGGTTTTATAATGCTGGTATTTATGTATAAAACTTAATTTTTCATCGTTTGGATATTTCCTGATCTAGGACATTTCATCGTCTGGGCATTTCATCGTTCAGAACGTTTTATCATTCACAACAACATTATGTATAAAACTTAATTTTTCGCTTTCTCTGAAGAGGATCCATGGACGGTAATCTAATCTCCTTCATTTTTTATCTCGTCTGGAAAACGACAAATTTTTGGTTCCTATATATGAAAATATATTGACCTATGTAGGATTTTTTTTATATATTGATTTTTCTCCAAATCATACATTTGAAAATTTTAATATAGAGTATTCTTATTTGTTGCCATTGATTCTAATTTCTTTCTGAAAGACAATTTTCTTCTATTAGGATTATAATCTAATATTAGCAAATGCTCGATATATAGATATTAGGAGATTAGTTCATTTATCTTCTAATCAAACTTAATTAGCGATTACATTGAAATCATTTCCTTTCTACCGTAAAATTTCGGAAATTGTGTAACAGCGTGTCAACCGATGCGAGAAAATCGCGAAATTATAAGTACGAAGGACGGTCTTCGTGTACGAGGTTCAGTAGTCTTTCCTTAATGAATTTTCATCTAGTTAATTCGCTCGCGTAATTCTCTTAAACGTCTTATCCCAGTGAGACGAAGTGAGGTACGTTTCATTTTCTTTCCCTACCACCGCCTGCGACCAGCTCTTATTCCTGACCTTTAGAATCGTGTGAACGAATCCGAACGTTTCTCTTGTTGGCTGTAATTATTGCGAGTTACGATACGAAGTTTGTTTCTCCTCTATAAAACTCCCAGCAAAATGTTTGTCATTTCGACCTACCACTCATGCGATTGCTAATTAACTGCCACCCGCTGCATCGAAGTAAATCGGATTTTTGTAAATAACGAGAGAAACTTTAATTCCAGAAATGCTTATGAAATTCCATTTAAAAGAATTGTTAGTGATGAAGTCCTTGTTAAGTCACATGAAGTGATTCGATTTCCACCGTACCGCCCTTGGTTTAAAAATCTCCACATTTCAAACTTTTGGAATTAAGATGGTATAAAAATTTAATTATATTTTCATGCTCAATTTGGTTGGAGTATTTGTTCATATTATCATTAAACACTATGTGTGAATTATTTTTGTTGAAGTCGATTGTCTTCTTTCTATTTTATTTTTTACAGTATCGGTACCATTAAGCTATACATATTCTAATATTCATACCGTTTGTTGCATCGTCTAGATTCATACATATCTAGATACTTCATCATCAACGACATTTCATCGTCTAAGATACTTCATCGTCTGGACATTTCAACATCCAGGACATTTCATCGCAAGGACATATCATCATCATGGACTTTTCATCATCGCGACATTTCATCGTCTGGGTATTTCATCGTCTAGGACATTTCATCATTTAGGATACTTCGTTGTCTGGACATTTCATTTTCTAAGACATTTTATCGCCTGGACATTTCATCGTCTCGTCATTTCATCCCCTCGACATTTCATCTTTTCGGACATCTCATCGTTTCGGAAATTTCATTGTCTAAACATTTCATCATCCACGACATTTCACCGTTTAGGACATTTCGTCGCCCTTTAATTATATGTTCATCATCTCGACATTTCATCGTCCCGTATGCCTCACCGTTCGGGACATTTCATCGTCTGGACATTTTATCACCTCGACAGTTCATCCTCCAGTATGCTTCACCTTCCAGGACATTTCATCGTCCAGGAGTTTTCATCATCTCGACATTTCATCATTTTGCCATTTCATGATCTAGGAAATTTCATCGTCTAGGACTTTTCATCATTTCGGCATTTCATCGTTTGAACATTTCATCGTCTAGGATACTTCATCGGCTGCACATTTCATCATCTAAGATATTTCATCCTCTATGAGATTTCATCGTCCAGGACTTTTCATCATCTCGACATTTCATCGTCTAGGATACTTCATCGTCTAGATATTTCATCATCTAGGATATTTCGTCGTCTCGACTTTTCATCATTTCGTGATTTTATCGTTTAAGATATTTCATCGTCTGGACATTTCATCGTCCAGCAAATAGTTTCAGCAAATTGCATCATATGAAGTGTATATTTTGAGACCAGTAGCTTCGGGGATATACGCAGATTTACAATAGAGCGGCAGAGGGCGCAGGCTCTTTTTAGATTGGGTTAGTGTGTTTCTCCCGTGGGGTCCGGGAGGCGGAACGTTCCTTGGAGACTCTACGAACTAAGGCGCTATCCTCAAAGTTCCTCAAGTGACTTTTGTCCTGGGACTCATCCATCCACATACATACGTATATGTACATAAATTTCTACGACTGTCTAAAATATAAGATGTGATAAATTCTATATTGATGATATGTATATACAGAGGGATTCTCCAATGGTTCCCCACCGAGGTCCTAGCAGATAAAATGGGAAACCATGAAATGGAAAACAATTAAGTGGGGGACGATGAAATGCCAATGAACCTTAAAAATGTTACTAGGAAAAGTATGTATCGAAAACAAGTATTGGTCGACAGTAACCACGTTTTGTACACGCGAAACGCCCAGGTTTCAATGGAGGCAGATACATCTAAAAACGTTAAAACAATTCTGAAATCATTTGATCAAATCAAAATGAAATTGTAAAATATAGCTTATGTCCTTCAGAATGCGTAATGATTTGATTCAGAGGATTTTTTGTGGACAGTGATTTTAAACGGATATTTTTTTTTGGTCCTTATATGGCAATTGAGAAAACACAGATTAAAGTTACCCGGAGTATCATACCGAAGAAGGTCAAAACATTTGGAGACACGACGGTGTGCAGCTGGACCACTTTATTTTGACGCATACGCAATTTTGGTTCATTCAAGATGGTTTCAAGGAGGCACTGCAGTGCTCCCCAGGTCAACGAAAATTCTGGTGCTATTCAGCGACTTACTAGTCAAAGTCACTACAGCTGCAGTGCTCCCCAATTCAACGAAAATTCTGGTGCTATTCAGCGACTTACTAGTCAAATTCACTACAGCTGCAGTGCTCCCCAATTCAACGAAAATTCTGGTGCTATTCAGCGACTTACTAGTCAAATTCACTACAGCTCGTTCTATCAGACTTTACCTAACGCAAATATGAAAATAATGGTCCATAAGGATAAAATTATCCACAATGATTGCAGTTGAAACTAAATGTTATTTTGTGTTGATCCTGATAAAGTATTTATTATTTATATCGACACTTTTTATCACAATGTCCAATAGAATATATATACTATTAACATACTATTAACAATATACTATTGGATCCTCGATACGGAATTTTAAAAATCTGATCTGTTATTTGTTATCAGCACAGTCCTGCATTCAATTTCTCGCAGATGATTTTTGTACAGTTAGACCATAATAGTCAATAGGAAATGAAATTTTCAATCACAATAGAAAACTGGAAAAAAGTTTCTATCTGAAACTAGCATAAGGACAAAACGTAAAATTATTAAAAGAACAAATTGTTTTCAAATGTTTATTGTCGCCAAATGGTTGAAACTTGAGGTGTTCTAACAGCCAATTACTAAATTCACATTGTGTTATTGATTTAGATGACAACAATGTCGTGGTACGAGATGCGTTTGAATTTTTAAGAAAAACTCAATTTTTCTAAATGTACCGCTATTTTGTTTGCTTTTCACTTCTGGTGACCTCCGAAGCACAATGTAAAACATGTTTTCATATTATACAGTAAATAATCAATGTAATAAATGTCTTAATATTTTGTATCTCATAAATATCTCCTATATTTCGAGAGGGTCACAGCTCCCGTCTCGAGAACTGATAACTTGTTTTAAATAATCAGGAAATTGATCGATTTCTATTTACTTATGCATAAAGACGAAAGTGCTGGTCAGCCAGACAGTGTACCCTTGTTCAGAAAGATCGATGTTCAGATAGTAACGTCAGTTCACTATTTCGAAGTTTGCATGTTTTGATTTGCAATGCGGAGTAGGGCATTATCATGTTGCAAAGAGATTTTATAATCCTTATCGTTGTGTTGCTGTCAATTATCGTTCATGCTCGGGTCAAACGAATCAATTGTTTTCGAAGTCGACGGTCTGTAATTGTTTCAGTAACTTCTAGTATAGTTCTTAACGCACAGCGTCGAGCTAGTTATCTAATTGAATGCACAGTCTTGGATCCTGGAATATTCAATTTCGCCGATGTTTTGGAAACATGATCTATAGGGTTATCGTAAAAATATTCGTTCCCAGTCACTGAAATCTTTCAGATATTCCTTTCCTTCTGGTTATGACTTTCAAACAAGTGTTCAGATATTTTCAGTCCTGGAAATTTCCTTGCTTCTCTATCGTTCCTACGACTTTCATGTAACTTAAAATCTTACTCCTAAAATATAACTATACTTAGAGAAGGAATGATATCTCTATGATATCTAGATGTGTAATATAGAATAAGTTCTAATGAAAATTAATGAAAATGGACAAACACCATACAAGTTTATTCTTAATCTTTGGAACATTAGATATATTCGCAAATTTACTATCAGGAGCTACTGACTTTTTTTTGTATGTCCATGTCGTATGATATGTGCAAACATTGAATGTCATAATTTTAAAATGAATGCAAATACATGAAACAACATCGTAGTTTGGAACTACAACTGAAAGTGTAATGTTATAACAAACAACCCTGACGATTGATGAAAAAAAAATTGTCCGCTTTATTATCAGAATATACGAACCCAAATGGGGAATGGCTTATTTTTACCTGAATTTTAGTGAAATTGTAAACAAAAAATAATTGATGGAACCATGGATGCATACATTGTAATATTTATTAATTCGTTATCAACAGTTATCAGCAGGTTATGTTAAAAGTATTCAAAAATATATTAATATCAGTTGCAGAGCTATTTTTTACAGAAAAAAATGATAGACGAAGAATCTGCATACAAATTATTCGGTCATGACCGAATTGTAGAAAAATCAAGTTTCAAAAGACGAAAGTATATGCAGGTACTTGAATCTCTATCATAGCACCACAGTTATTTCTAAATATTTACAAGTGTAATACACATACATCTTTCAGATTGAACTTTATATCCATTTCCATAATTTAAGTAATTCCGGATATATATTTCAGGATTGAATAAGTAAATTTCTAACTCGATTCATTAAATTGACAAGGTTTATTTAAATCTTCCGTCCGTTCGCAAAGGCGTCGACTTCCCAATTAGTCTTCTCGACTGCTAAATCTCTTCCATTTCAATTTAAACCAGTCGTGAAGTCATTCCTTTTCATTTACTTAATCTTCTATAGATTCATTGCAAGGATCATGTCCGGTAGCGCTTTGAAGCCGCTTCTATCCATTATCGCATGGCTTTGATTGACACTGGGTCGTACGATTTCCCTTCATATTTTACATTTGTGACATATGTCTCCCTACAAAGACAGACACTCTTTCTGACATTTTTCATACATTATATTTCTATAATATTTTCTATTTGTAGAGTGTACAATGGTTCCAAAAAATTGGTTAAAAGTCACTACTATAAGCATCCCTTATCGACGATTAAATTTTTAAAAATGAGGTTTTCGGTACTATAAGATATAGTGATGGTGAAGTACGCAAGTGCTGAACTGTAAAAAAATAAATAGTACGTAGGTTTTGTTAATTTTTGAAGGAGATTTCACCTTATAATATTTGTTTTCATAAAAATGAATTACACGTAGGTGGAATAACGTTTCAAAATTTTTAAAACCGTTTTTCATGTCTTAAGCCACGGGAAACATATTCCGAAAAGTTGCAGAAAAATTGCATTTATTCAGTAGAAAAGTAGAGAGGAATGAATTGAAATGGGATCTGAAGTTCTACATAATTTCGATTAAAAAATGGTTGGTAATAGAAAAAGGCCCCTGCGTATTGTGTTAACCCATAGAATATAGGGGCCAACTATGTGAAACATTAAACTGAGCATATTAGTGAGTAAATTCTATAGTGTCACTGCAATAGTTTGCAAATTTGAATGGGTTTAGAAATTTCTTTACTTTGAAATGACATAAAACTTTATGATGTTTGTCAAACTCAACATATTTACTGATGATTTTGTGGTATCCAATATTTTGTGGAAAATCTCCAACCATCCAGCCTAACATAAATTAACATTCCCGGTTAGGGCTTAATTTGATAAGAATTACATTTATATTAGTCAATCGATCTAATAAAGAGCAAATTATTTGTTTCTTTACTGAAATAATCAAGATATTAATTTCTACTTGCAACTGTTTTAACTATTGATAATCGGCAGTTCTTTCCGAATTATGTAAATGTTTATATTTATATGAATGCGAGTATATTTATATTTTTTATTGATGTATATGAACTACGTAGTTTTAAGATATACCGACATTATTATGATAATGACGTAACGTCAAAAATGAGTAATGAAACTATTTATACTTTTATTAGGTGTAATCGAATACTGTACATTTACTACTCGATGATATCGTAAATTTGCAAACTACATGATATGAAACTATTGTTCTACAGGTGCACGAGGATTAGAAGCGCCTTACGCAGTGATGGTGTACGTACACGGTGAGAGCTTTGAATGGGGATCCGGTAACATTTACGACGGCTCAGTCCTGGCCAGCGCTGGTCACGTTATAGTGATTACCTTAAATTATCGACTTGGTGTACTTGGTACGTGTTCATATTTCCTAAAATCTGGTGTTTACTGCACTAATAGATCCGTTGTTAGCTTACAAAGAATTTATAACTAATTTGAGAAAAAAATTATTATTTTCATCGAAATGAATGAAAAAATTCACTTGTCTGATTTTTCAAAATGTCATTGAAGTTAATACAAAAATTAAATGCGATCTTATATTTCATCGTCGTTAATTAACGGTCGCTAAAATTTCAGTGATCGCAGATCTAGTGGTAATCAGTCTATATACGCTGATTCTCAGTACTTTCCCTGATTGAGGTTAAGAGAGTAGATTTTGAAAACATGACATTGGAATTAGCAATATAAGTTACTATTAAATTATGTCAAGTCATATTTGGTCCGCTATTTTGAATTTAGCCTCACTAATATTAGATTCGAGTGCTACGACTAAAAGTTCATAAAAGATAGCAACTGAAAATAATAATTTGAGCTAAACCAATTAATTTTTCATGTCGCAAAATCAATTTTCAAAATAAGTCCATATTCATAATCAGCAATCTTAAAACTCCCGAGTAACAAATTTCGGCATGATCAAGTAACTTTTTGCATTTTTGTCCAGTATATTTGATCTGCCGAATTAAATTTTGAAATTGCAGCATAAGATTCGTATTCAGCGACTCGAAAGTTACTTAATAATCTACATATATATGTTACATTTTCAGTAAAGTGGTTAAAGAGCTCCTAAAAAGCTTTTTTCTCTGTTTATAGTAACAAATTTTAAAAAAATTGAACATTTTCAATAACGTAATAAAAACGATTGTTATAATACCCAAAGAAACATTGAGAACATAAAGATCACATCACTTTTGTGTTCATGTAAAATAGTATAAAATAACTTAATACGTCCTGATTTGCAGCTTAATTCAACCAATATTCTGTTTTAAATAATAGTACTGATAGTACCAATAAGGAGCAGTAATTTGTAAAATAGTTAAATTACTTGAAAATGTTCTCTAAACTGTAAAAATGATTTTTAATTAAATTAAAATCATTTAATTAAAAACTGACTTTAATCTTTTTTATTACTAATTTGTTACAATTTTTGCACAGTGTATGTAAAATTAAGCAGCATTTCGATGAGCATTGATTTAGTTATGGTTCAGCATGCTGAATAAAATCTGTAAATAGTTCAATTACTTTTCTTGGAAAATGTATATTCCATCGATTACCACCGATTCCCATACCGGAAATACAACAATATTAACCCTTTTTGACCCAATGTGTTCGTGTTGTCTGTCAATTTTAAGCACGGACAACTTTGTTATTTATGATTTAAAAAACTTCCGACCCTATTTTTCAATTTAAAAAAAAAAACATGATTTTTTAGGGTAATTTTTTTAAAATCTTATTTCCTGTGTGAAAGTTGTTTTGGCGACAGTTGAAACCATGAAAACTGCGGCTCAAAATGTGAAGCTAATAAAGTTATACACACAAATTATTCATTTTTCATCATAGAGGGACCTAAAATAAATTAAAAATATGACGAATCCTGCGACTTCCGGTCTTCATCCTATAAAACTATCAATAATGGCTAGACAATATTTTAAAACTATGTTCTAAGCTTTGCCTTAGTATGTCAGAATATAAAAGCTGCTATTATTTCTGTATAGAACCTTATTTATTTGCAATTCTTGTATCGAAAATAGTATTTTTGAAAAACTACCGTTTTTTACCCATATTTTATGGGGTGATAACGAAATTTAACCTTGGATAACAAAATAAAAGATATTTTCTACTATATGTGATATGTTTTAAAAAACCGAAACAATTTTTTTCAGAAAAATCGGTGAAATACCGATTTTTTGTAAAATTTTTATTTTAGATGTGGTTGCACAGCCCCTCTGTTGAAAAATATATTTTTTGTATGTAGAACTTTATTATTTTTACATTTTGAGTCGGAGTTTTTGTAATTTCGGCTATCGCCAAGACCTCTTTCGCATCGAAAATACGATGTAAACAAAAAATATCCTTAAAAAAATCATATATTTTTCTGAATTGAAAAATAGGGTAGGATTGGGTGGTCTTTTTTCAAAATTTTCGTACCGATTTCTAAAAGAGCACACTTGAAAATTCCCGCCTACAAATGTTCAGATTTTTTTAAACATAAATAACAAAGTTTTCAGTGCTTAAAATTGATGGACGAAACCGGACAAATTGAGTCAATAATGGGTTAATGATAATAAACACGGTTTGCGGTGCATAATAATTCCCCAATATCTGTTTTTTGCATAGATGAAACTTTTAATCTTCATCTAATCAAGTATTAAGTGAGTAAAAGGGAATTCATTAAACGTGAAATATACTAGCATTGGAATAAACGAATAAAGGTGACTGAATAGGAATGCAGCGAAATAATATGACACGATAAAACTGCAAAAAAAATCAATCGAAGAAAAAGACATGCATATAAAATATGACAAAATTGTACCTTCAGTCAAAATATCGAACATTGATTTTTTTAGCCATAATTACGTAATCATAATATAAATTAAAATAAATTTCTTAATCGATTAACCCTACAAATTGCACAAATCAAATCAAATATATGTAGGAAAAAATAATATTACATAAATACACATTAGTTGTATATATACAAATCCTTAAATTTTCAGAAATTGATTTTAAAAAATTGAATAAATACTTAATAGAAAAGCTAATTTTACTACAAGAGGAAAATATCTGTATAACTTTTATGAGGTTTTTTAAAATACATTTAGTAATGATATAACGAAAGTATGAGCATTTGCAGTCATGGCCTAATTTCAGTAAACGATTTAATTACTTAATCCATAATTTTACCATTATCAAATAATTAATAATATTAATTCGTAACATATCCAGCTCGTTACGTTTTCGAATAACAAAACAGCATTACACATGATTCATAGCAGCAAACTATTGCGTAATATTAATATGATTGCTCTCCCGATATGAAACTCAGTGAACTGCAAATGCTTCACACAAGTGGGTACGAGACGATGAATTCGCGTAAATGTATTTTGAGTACCAGAAAATGGATTTTATGGATTGTCGATTTTATTAACTCTGAAGTACTTTTCAAACACACTGCTCTCATGTACTAGAATCGATACTATGGTGCTTAATGGATGAATGCCATTTCTAATTTGCACCTAAATAACATGCATGCAGCTAACAATATTATAAAACAAATAATACATATTTACAATCTGTTATTATTAATGTACTGACCAAGTAGTCGTTTGTACAACTATAAAAATGCAAAAAATATCAAATGTAGAGCACAAAATACAGCACAAAAGTTTACCATAAACGTTAAAATGAAAATATAAATGCACTCGTGTAAGAATAACGATGTAACTGTAGTAATTATTTATAAGTTAATTATAATAACGGTGCAATAACTTTAATTCTGTATTTTAATAAAAATATAGTGTAATATTGGGCTCTATATTTTCCTTATTAGAGATCGATTCTTTACAATCTCGACTCTCACATTGGATATTGTGTAACTCCTGTGGGAATAGTTCAAATAAATGTGAGTCTATATTCAAATTCAAAATAGGATAATCTATTAAGAAATCGAAATAACAGTGAAGTTAAATATGAGTAGAAATTGTATTTTTATAAAACGGAATAATTATAGTCTAAACGCGGATCAGACTAAATTGCTAAATATCTGAGCGATTTTCTCGTTTGAGATACTCACTGTCCAATTACGAAACGAATATTTCTTTTTTGAAAATGCTTCAAATTATTAGAATTTTTTCACTAGTAAGTTGTCACTTAAATAATGCAGAATATGAAACTTGACTTTAAGCACTCTTCTATATTTTTAAACGAATAGTGTAGGGTAACTGAGTTTACG
This sequence comes from Trichopria drosophilae, assembly GCA_030407085.1. Taxonomy (NCBI): domain Eukaryota; kingdom Metazoa; phylum Arthropoda; class Insecta; order Hymenoptera; family Diapriidae; genus Trichopria; species Trichopria drosophilae. The sequence continues at coordinate 198,762,978 of CM059582.1, forward strand.
AAGTAAAAAAGAAGTGTAATCAGATCATAAGTATTTTTTTTTTTGATAATGTATTCAATTTGACTTAAATAATAATCTTAGTATAACATCTGAGATGAAGTACACGTGAATATTACAAAATGGGTTCTCTAAATCAATAGTGGTTACATTGAGTTATCGGAGTTTACAGTCATGAATTAAAACTGGAGTTACATTTTTCTTGCAAATTGAATATTAAATATCCTTCCTAAATTGAGTAACCCCCCCCCCCCTAACTATCCCCAATGAATAACCTTTTCTAATATATCATAAAACATGAAACAAGCTTTGTACAATAAGAAAACATTCTGGACAAATTGATCTTCAAAAATAACACTTTCGTACAAATCACTTAGATAGAATTTTATATATTACAATTTTTTACATAACAACCCTACAAATCGACTTAGATATAATAAAAACATCAACATTATTAACCTTCAAAGAAATTGATATACATTCTTACATCAATAAATTAATAAGAGTTAAAAGTTAACAGTTTACTTCTGAACAAGATATATATTTTTAACAAATAATAACACATTTTGTCATTTATATATTTTACATTTAAAAGAGAATTCACAGAATTAGTATGACTATTTTAATTATCGTGATAATATCTTCATCAAGACTAACAGGACAGTTAGAGTAACATAATTCATTAAATGTATTAAATAAATATATTTTTACATTTATTTCTTACTTGATCTGCAGTAATTTGTTCGCAGTAATGATGTTCAGAAACAGAAATGTTCTAATCATTGTTTCTGTATATTGTTGCCAGTGAAGTTCGAATCAAACTTGGATGAGATAACTTTTATAGAATGAAATTTCGAAAGCTCATTACAATACTTCGAGTACGAACCAAATTATGCTTTGGTAACTTTAGATTTTGAACTCGAATGGTCTTCGTGGAATTACTCGAAGCAACCACATTATCGAAATTGACTTTTTATGATTTGGAATTCCATTTATTTTATTTTAAAGTGATAAGAATGTTAAAATTATCATTTTTAATATACATTGTAATTCGAGGGTAGATTTGTGGTACAAAAGTATAATTAGTCCTATACACAAGTACGGTGATATACAGTCCAAATAATTGGATTGAACCATTAAAGGTTATAATTGAATTTAATCCAAAGGAAAGAGTGTCTTCTATTTTGAAGACTTAACTGAAATAGTAAACATTTAATTGCAAATCTAGTCGAACATATTGTTAGCTAATCACGTGTAAAGATAACTCTATGTAATTTAAGTGTTTGGATAAGTTCTACTAATGTAAAAGTATAAATGTAATATGATATATTATAAAAAAACTTGAATGGACTAATAAATTATTAGTTATTTACTTTTAACTAGCAAATGTTGTTACTATTCGAATTGTGAAGCACTTTTCTCTTTTTAGTTTGTAACCCATTCAAATATAAATGGTAATGGACTATTTAATCATTGCACTTTCCATTGTAGTTGTAAATGCTACTATTTGAAATATATTCAACAAAACTTTACTTGTGGTTGCTATTAAGTACTTTCATTATGTCTGTATACATTTTTTTAGGATTACGACGTAATTCTAGACCTTTATTTCAATTTGGAACGATTCTTCTATTCTTCAACTTCATCATTTTTGTAAAAATTTTACAGTAAACTAAAGCAATATATGAGTCAACGGTACTAAACCCAATGCTAAACATTTTAAGAAAAACGAACATAACGAATTTCTTACCAATGATGTTTATTAGTATCCATAATAATATTTATAAAATGATTAGCATTTCAATGTTTGTATAACAATTTGTTTCCCTCGTGTATAAAACGATATTGAGCGATTGTTTCATCATCCTTTAATAGAATATATCGATTTCCACGGTTTTCTCCCCAGGGTAGAAACCGTCTATTGCCGAGGGCATCCTCTTTTGCCAATTAACGAATCCAGAACGTCAGAATCACCAATTTCCATTTATTTCCTTTTATTGTGCTTTTTTTTGCAATATTTTGTTCAATTATAGTCCGTTTCCGTTCAAAACTGTCAATTTTCTTTTATTATCGTTTGTTTCGTTTACTTTTTATAAATTTTTCTTCACTATTGTTCGCCTTTTACAAAATCTAATTAATTTCTGTAATCAACGTTTCTCTCAATTTAAATATATTTCATTAGTCTGGCAGAAAGATTACGTGAACTCTTATTGCAATGAAACAACTAATTATTTTACGTCCTAGTGTTGTATGAAACATAATGTCATTTGTAGCCTCAGTAATTTTGGTAATATTTAGAAATTTATTTTTAATTTAGCAAACTAAAAGGTAGACGTATACAATAAAAAATGAGAAAATGTTTAATGGAATACCACAGAATTTAATAAAAAACTAAAGCAAATTAACATTTTTATTCCAAAATGAAGTTTATCTGATTTGGTGCCTTGGAATTTTAATAGTTAGAGGAAAAAGGGCCCACGACAGGAAAAAAAAACAAATGTGCAAGTGTAAACATTATGAAGTCAACAAAATGAAAGATTAGAAGATAGTGACTGTTTAAAAGAAATTTAAAGTAAAAATCTTACGTATGTGTGGTTTTGCTAATAAACCCCTTCTAAAGTGTAAGTAGAAACAGACAAACTGGACAGACATTACAAAACTCTTCATAATGCAATTAAATTTTACACTTTGTCAGACTAAATATCTAAACAAATTATAGATTATTTAAAAATAATATTAAAAATATTATTAATAAATCAAAAATAATATTAAAATATTTCGAAAAACACAGCATAACCAAAATCAAAAATATTTTTGTCTAAACACAACGTATTTATATTTCCAAATTTTCCTTTAACGATGCTAAACAACGAAGAATATATTTTAAAGTATAATATATTATATAAAACTTTCTTTTCTGATATTTTTGAAGTGAATTTATTATTTGAATTTTCTTGATGATAATCAGAATGACAGGTCTTTTAAAAAATAATAGTGGTTAACGTTTCGACCTACGATTAAGGTCCTCTTCCGAAATCTTTATTCTGTTTAAAACAAACATATGACATCAATTTAAATTAAAATAATATAAAGAATAGAAGAGAAATTAAAAAAAGTATATAAAATAACTACTTTCGGAAATTAAACCGCGATGTTGAAGCCTCGATTATATATTGAAAAGTTTTTTTTTTTTTAAATTTACGATTCAAGTAAATCGATCTTGTATTGTTATTATTTATGGTTGCAAGTTTAAAAGAGAAAAATAAATTTCAGGTAGATTTGATTTTTCGGAACGAATATTAACTGTATTAGGATTATTTTTTATAACGTAATTTTCCATATTTATTTTATTTCTTTCAATTTGAATAATTCAAACATTTTCAAAATCGAAAGAATGGTCATTATTAATTCTATGTAAAGTTAAACCTGTGTATTTATTCGATATTCTTTTTGTGTTCTTTAATTCTATTTTTTAGCAGTCTGCCTGATTCTCCTCTATACATACCCCTTTACAATCCTTACATTTAATCTCATAAACTAAATCTTTTTGATGGAATTGATCTAATTTATCTTTAAAAGGTTTGATTCCTCCTATATTGATATTAGTTGGTTTGTATACAATTCTGATGTTTGGATCTAAAAAGTTGTTCTTAATTTGTTCAGAAATACCTCTTATGTAAGGAATACTAACTGTTTTTCATATCTTCTATCATCAGTTTTGGCGCTAAAAGTATTGTATAGTTTGAAAACTCTTTTTCTAAAACATTCATCAATAATAAAGTCAGGATAACTATTATTTTTTTAAATTTGTTTAACATTTAAAAAATTTTTTGTGTCTGTATTTAATGTGCGAAAGTTTAATTGTTTAAGATATACCGATTTTGTAGATAAATAAAGTATTTTTTATTTATATCTATAAATACTCGAATAAAAATATCTTTTAAAGTAGATAAATAAAGCTTTTTAATTGGTGTATTGACTTTTATTTCTCATATTTTCGGCTGGCATTTAGCACTGAAATAATGTTTAACAAATATTCCTGGCTATATAGTTAATTATTTGTTAACATTACTTATTAGATCTGTTAAATATTTTTTAAGACGTGCTTGATTCTTTTTTGTTCCGAAATTATTATTTTTTCGAAAATTTTCGATTTTGCTAGATTAAGAATCCCTAGCCAAAAAGCTCAATGTTAGAGAACGTGCATTTTATTCATGTTTCACCAATAGTAATTACTCCTTTAAAAAATAGAATATTTTTTAAAAATAAAAAACACTACTCTTATCTTTTTTCAGTTTACAGTAAAAAACTTCAACCTGTGATGTTATAAATAAGTGAATTCAATCTTACCTCGTCACATTTTACAACAAAAACTTGCCGTATTTTAATCTCGGTTCTGTACTTCGGAAATAAAATAGACTGATCGACGTATTCAACATGTCTGACTATGAAGTACTTAACTACTGATCACAAAAAAGCCAAGATTGCAATATATTTTTAATTGTGATTTGCAGAACAAAATAAATGTTTAACAACCTCTTCAAAAAAGTTTTTATGTGAAAACATTTATGATCTTAAATAGTTACTAATGTATGAACTAGTTTTTCTGATGACAGTTTTCCCATATACAGCAGTATTTTTTTTCAATGTTTGTAAATGCTGAAAACACGATGCATATTTATGCCCCCGAAATCCAATTTAACGTAAAAGCTCTTGATTCCCGGTACGCGACAATTAAGCCGTTCTAAAGGCTGTTAGCGTCGCACAGTCTCCAATTATCTCGGGGAATTTGCCAAAAAGTTCAGAGTCCTAAGACAGGCTGCAAATACAGTCGACAACGTAATTATTTAGCGGGTGCAAGAAGTACACTTGATTAAAGAGTCAGCGGGTAATTGCGGTCCCGTGTTTTGCTTACGTTCGAACACTGTACTAGCGAACACTTCTCTATTCGCAGGATTCCTCAGGACGCATCCGGTTGCCGATGCAGAGTCGGGTTCCTCTGGTAATTTGGCCTTGAAGGACATCGCCATGGGACTTGGTTGGGTACGAGAGAATATCGCAGCTTTCGGAGGCGATCCTACCAGAATTACTTTAATAGGCCACGACACGGGTGCGGCGTTGGTAAATTACTTGCTCCTTGCTCCTTTTGGAAAAGGTGAGTACAACTATTTTAAAAACAATGGGCAATACTCTAATGAAATTTAATTACAGTTCTTTTGCTACATTCCATTTTTGAAAATTGAATTTATATTTGTATAGAATTTAAATAATTTTCTATTCAATGTTATGGGGAGTACAGTTCAGGAATAGTAACAGGACAAAGTGACCTCTAGTCAATAGTTCGAAAAGATTGAAGAAAGATTACAAACCGAAATATGAAACCGATTGAGAGATAACGTTTAGGAAATTTATGAACGTTGCGTATGGCAAAAGGATCTGACATGTTGTGGTCGGAACTTTTCAGCGTGGCCGTATATGCGTTCAATTAATTACTCGCCAACGACGAATCCGTTCGTGTGTACCGACCCGGACTGCGCACACAATTTGCCCAGCAGGGCGACGAACAAAACGAACTGGACGAAAATGCAATTTCTCCTTTGTGAAGCTCTCTGGAGCGTTAATTAATTGCAACGTCCGCTAATTGTAAGTAACCGAATATTAAAAATGTCCCCCTCGCGCGTTTGAAGTTTTACCGAGAATACGTAAAAGGAAATATCGAATCTCAGCGGAGTGAAATTTTCAAAAATCGATCGAACGTATTACCCTGAAATATTAGGAGATTTCGAAGGCACTCAACTTTTCCACTCCATGAAGTCGTTATTCCGATATGAAATTTGTTTTAATATTCCTGGCAGAAATTTCATTAAGGACTCTCGGTTTATTTGAAAAGCCAAAGAACAAACCGGCGAGTAACGGCGGGGGAAAGCGTAAGCGTGAGGGGTAGCGCGTTGGCGGAAAATTCAGTAGTAACAGCCGAGCGAGACGTATATAAGAACGAGTAGTAAGGGTAGGGTCAGGCGCCAGGTCCAAACGTAGTTGTTCAGGAAGAAGGCGGGGAAGGCGCCGGATCTTTTCTCGAGCATCATTTCCCGAACCTCCGGTAGTTCCGGAAACGGGGCAAACAGTTTACATAGCCGCTCGCGCGTTACGAAACGCTTTTTGCCTGCGAGTAGTGCCCCCTACCCATAGAGGGGAAAGCACAAGAGACGAGGAGAGGATAGAGAAAGAGCGATTACTTACAAAAAAAAGAACGGTCCGACGGTTAAGAGCGAATCTCGGGACCGGAATGAACAGATGGCGAGATAAAGGAATAACGCTATGTGCTGAAAGAAGCATGCGAATCGTTGAAAATTTCATCACATTTATCAATTATAAAGTTCATTGCGGATGCGCTCCTGGCAAAATCCGTCGTTTCTGCGAGGATTTAAAACGTTTTAAAAGATTTCAAGAAGCAAACCGCCCTCGTTTTTGAGCCTTGCTGAGTGGTCGTGTTTTATTCACTTCCGTACGGAATAGTCTGAAGTCATACGGATAGTGACAAGATGAAATAATAATCGATAAGGTAAATGTACCCCTACGTGACTACCTAAGAAGTTTCAAAGGCATAGGGAATAACTACTTTCATCCTTTACATTAATGAAAGTCTTAATACGACGTCTTGGTGATTAATGGGAATTTTTTATTTCTACTTTAGCAGGTATACGGCGATAAAGAAAAGTTTTGTAGACTTACAAGTAATTTGTATACAGTCAGTATCTAATGTGTTTAATGTGGGAGTAATTTTTGTTAAACCCGATTCCGGGTAATATATGTCAAATTCCAAAAATAAAAAAGTTTCAAATCTCGAGCAATATTTAACCTATTAACGCCCGGAAGGACACTTTTTAAGCCACCACTTTCCAATTTATTTGACGGAGAAAATAATCGTAACGTAGTGCATTTTGCCGAAAAAGGTTGCTCTTTTCGATGGTGTCCTTGAAATTTTGAAAAAATTAAATTTCCACGTGAAAATGAAGGTTTTTCGTAAAAAAAACATGATTTTTTTCAAAAACTTCTTTTTGAACTTGAATTTTCATCCAGTCTCCGGCTTGGAATCACTCTTAAATCTATGTAGATCGTGTACTTTTGGTCTAAACTTAAAGTACCGATGATTTATATAATTAATTTTGGTCCACAAAATTAAAAAAGTTAAATTTTTTACTTAAACATTCAAGCACTTTTTTCTCGAAAACTGTGGACTTTTGGGAAAAAACTATAAGAGCGAAAAATGTTTAATATCGATTAAAGAATGCAATAGAATTTTTTTTACAATTTTTCGAGACATTTATTTTTTTTTCTTCAAAAACCCGCACTGTCTCAAAAAATTCTGAAAAATTCTTGAATGTTTAAGTAAAAAATTTGGCGTTTTGGCCGCTATTTTCAATTTTGTGGACTAAAATTAATTATATAAATCATCGATACTTTAAGTTTAGACCAAAAGTACACGATCTGCAAAGATTTTAGAATGAATCCAAACCGGAAACTGGACAAAAACAGAAATTGAAAAAAAGTTTATTGAAAAAAATCGTGTTTTTTTTTTGGAAAAACCTCCATTTTTACGTGGACATTTAATTGTTTTCAAAATTTCATGGACTGCATCGGAAAGAGCAACCTTTTTTCGACAAAATTCACTATGTCACGGTTATTTTTTCCGTCAAATGAATTGGAAATAGCGACGTGAAAATGGGACATTATTTTTTAATCCAGTATTAATAGACCGCAAACAATACTGGTCAACACAAAAATGTTATACAGATGAAAATATTGTGAATATTTTTTATTAGTTCTTGTTTCCACGTAAGATGGGGATAAATTTGCAAAAAACATAATTTTCTCCATTGTTCGAGGAAGTATATCTTTCAATACAGACACGATAAAAGCTTCAATGATAGCTTAAAATGATGCTGATAACTTTTATTTAACGAAAAAAAAGTTGTTATACGACCTGGTAAAAAATTATTTTCTTAAATGGGCATTTGTTTTTATGCGCAAAATAATGTCTGACCTAAACTACCTGTTACTACTGTTCATTTTCGCCGTACTCCCGACCAAAATTCTGGGGAGCGGGTGGATGTCTGTAATCGAATGTTACAAGTGCAAAGATGCATTTTTATGTAATATGAATGTGTCATAATATTTTTGGGGAATTTTATTTGTTCTTTAATAAAACGACATTTGGCTAATAGACAAAATGTCGTCTCCTGCATTTTCCTTGTTGTTTTTTGCAAATTTTTTAATTGGGATTTGAAAAGCGACGAAATCTAATTCTTCGAATCACGCTTTTCTTGGGGGGAATTTTAATTGTTGATTGATAAAACGACATTTCGCGTATGGACAAAATGCCATCTACTGCATTTTCTTTGTTGTTTATTGCAAAATTTTTTATTGGGATTTGAAAAACGACGAAATTTAATTCGATTCCTGCTTTTATTTTTTGGGAACTTTTATTTATTCGGTGATAAAACGACATTTAGCGAATAGATAATATTTCGTGTTTTGCATTTTCCTTATTGTTTATTGAAAAATTTTGCGATTAGTATAATGAAAGCGACCAGATATATAGCGATTTATACCATTGTATTTTGGAGTCTTTGAATTGTTTATTTATAAAAGGCTTTTTGGTGATAAGCGAAAAGTTTGTCTCCTGCATTTCCCTGGCATTTATTGTAAATTCTTCTTTTCATAATTGTAGAATAGGTAATTATTAATCCCTTAACAGTTTTGCATTACGCTGACTTTTAATTGCACTTTATATGAGGGTCTAGTAATAAAGCTACGTATAAGCTGCATATTTCGTTGTTTTAGAATTCTACAGGTTATTGAGTGTGTGAAATACTTTCAACTCATATTTCTTATTATTTGTTTGAAGTTTAATGTATAATTCGGTTGGTTGTAAAATTGAGGAAATTTTATAGGTTCGCCATTGATAGAATACATATTTTGGCAAGTAAATTGTGAATGTATTCTTCTAACCTTCAATTTGGTTCTAGTGACTTTTTTTACAGCTGAGGTTTATACACTTCAACCGTTGCAGGTAACCGAATTACAACGTTGCAAACTTCTGATATCCCCACATTACATAGAAACAAGAACTAATAAAATATGGAGACAGTATCGGATTCGGATTCAGCAACCCAAAATTAACGAAGATTAGCTATTTTCATCTGTGTAACATGAAATTGTCTCCAATTTGTTGACCAGTGGCAATAATTGGAAAGCAAATAAATAATTGGTCATTATAGTTCTATTAAAAACACTTGTTAAACACTTAAATTCGTAAATCACATTGAACATTTTTTATATTGACATGTTTTCAACACATTCTATTGTTTTGTTTCTCTCTTTAGTAGTATTACATTTTATGGACTGTTTTGTAAGAATCAGCAATTGAATTACCTTTATATGCTTTGGTACATAGTATTTTATTTAATCAATTATCTTTAATAATTTTTTTGTCTTTTTTAAAACGAGATTGAAAAGTATAATAGTAAACATTAGGATACTATGATTTTTTGCATTCTCCCAAGTAATGTTTAAACATCATGTTTCTTCATGGAATTTTAAATTGTGCAATGTTGATGTAGTAGGTTTCTTGTACCAATAAAACATTAGTTTATTGTTATGATACTTTTTTAATTGACCATTTTTTGTTACCTTTTTCTGTTGCAAACGTGAATTGTAATATGCTGTGATCATTATCGATAGTATCCATAATCTTAGCTATTCGAAATGTTGAAATGCATAATATGACAATCATAAATAGTTGGTCACAAATGATAAACAGATTTCGAGAGAATTGAAGTTTAGTGGGTGGTCCAATTATTAAAACTAGACAACAATTGTTTACATATTTTCACGAAGGATATCATTTTCATTTTATTATTTAAAAGTTAAGAAGTTTAAAAAATTACTAATGTAAAGAAAATCAATATTAAAGTGAACTTAAACTTAATTATACAATTGAGTTTTTGATTATCATAATATTAAATTTGTTAAGTTTTCATGGAAAAATGTCTGGTTTTAATTTGTTTTTAAAGGTTCTCATTAAAATCGTATAGTGCTTAGAAATTATTTTAAACAGTGATAGACTTCGAACTATGATAATAATAAGTTTAATTGCTAATGCTCATAATGTAAAAACAGCAATGTATCATATGTAAATTTCAGTGCATCAAAAAATCTATATGGCGCATTTAAAATAAATAAAATTCGGTCTTTAGTTTTTTGTGAATTTTTTTTACGCCAACAAAGTTGCGGGATCGATGCGAACCCGCAACAAAAACTACACAAAATCAATGAACTTTAAATAGAAGTCAGTTTGTTTCGCTCCCAATCAACCTCTTCAAAACGTCAATATTAAAAAACATTATTCGATCAATTATGAACATTATTAGTGAAATTCATGTCTTGTAGTGTTCAGTACTTCATAAAATTTGGTCAAATCGGATTCTCTATTAGGAATTTTAATAATCTAATTTCTCTATCTATCTATTGAAAAACTCCAGGTATTGTTCTGAAAAATATATAAAATAAAACTTTAAAGTTAAATAATTTCTTCTAATAACACATTTATGTTAAATCTATTTCATGTTAATCTTTTATCTATTAATTATCATATGAATTAAAGACAAGCTCATAAAATAAAGATATTTTTCTTAGTAGTTTAGAAATCACATTTCTCCTCTATATACTTTGTTTATATAAAATTCAAAACAAATGTAACCAAAACAAAAGTCCAAATTTCTGCACAAAAACCTTCTTTTTAAATGCAATAATTATCATTTTTATAATATATTTATAACTGTAAATACTTGATTTCCATAAACCATGTGATTATATATTACTTCTTTTCAAATAATTAATTGTAATTATTACAACTTAATGGTTTCGTATTTCTGTTGATAGAAACACTTTTTCATTTACTAGCCCTTTAAGTCACAGAATTCACCCAGCAGCTTAATACTTAATAACTGCACATCTTATATTATACTACAATATGCCTCACCTGGTGGGTCACAGGGTGCTAGTATTGAGCCTATAATCTTTATTGTAGTAATGAACACTCTGTTCCAGAGGTCCTATGTTAGTGGTACTGGTATTATTTTTGTCGATGACGTCCAATTTTATCTACATACCCTATTAGTTGGTTAGAAAAATTCATTAGAAGACTTTATATAGATATTGAATAACTGGTATCCTACTCACGTCCGTTTGAACTTTCTCTGAATGTTGCAAAAACTCGGCCCATCACATTAGTGTTTAGTTACAATTATGACTTGGTAAATTCTTGGATTTTTCGCCCTTACTTGTTGATGGAAGTCGCGTTCACTTTGTTGACGCAGTTAAGGACATATGTATCTATAAAACATCTGATTAGGATCTTCAGTGCCTTCAAACATAAAATTGATGCTAGTTAACTCACTTATTATTCCACATTTTGATTATGCTTGTCTAGTCTTTTCTGATTCGTCAACATATCTAAATACAAAATTGCAACGCCTTCTGAATATGAGTCTTTGCTTTAAATTCAATCTCCGTCATGATTGCTCCTTAGCTGCATATTTCATTTCAACCAACTGTCTCTCAATCTCTGCGCACTGTAAATATTTTCATGGAATCCTTTGTACGAAATGCTTTCCACATCGCAGCCAAGGTATTTCATCTTTAGATTTATTATCATCTCTAATATCCGACGCATAACCAAGGTCACTGGTGGACCATTTTACATCCCGGTATGTCGAACTGAGTTCTTTTCCAATTCATTTTGGACTATTGCTCTTCAAGTTTGCTCTCCAAATTCCTTGAAGTGGAAATTGAGCTATTCTTTCACGAAGTGAAATTTTCAATGTATTGAGATTGATATTTCGCTTCAAATATTCACTCTTAATAAAACGTATTCGTAGGTCGCGAGTTCGATACCCATCCAGGGAACAATATTTCGAAAACATTTTTCAAGCAGCAGCTCGCAGTTCGTAAGACGAGCGATATCGCCCGTTGATACGATAAAAAAAAAAAGTTCCTCAATTTTCACTCCATGGAATATAGAGCGTGGAACATTTTACAGCTACAGTTAGAACCTTTGCTTCCTTTAAAACAGGTCTTCTTAAATACCCTAGGTAAATGTACATCATATTACTTAGTTATATTAAGCATTACCACTTTTACTGCCTATATTGAAGCAATGTATTGAGAAAATAATGTTAGAAAATGGATTAATCATTAATTTAATTTACATTAATCAGCTCGTATGCTTTTCTCCTGATATGATTGTAATTTATATGTACATGCTTCTCACTTTGGAAAATGATCAGATTTTGAAAATTCCGATATTGAATTCTTAATTTTCTTCTATAAAGATCGGATGTCAGATTCAACAAGTTATTGTATAATATATTGCTATCATATTGAATACACCAATTGGTACGTTCTAAATATAACTGTCATAATTGCAAGTAATCAAGCTGTGAATTTTAATTGTTATTAGTATGGAGTTATTATCCAATATCTCCGTTTAAGAATTAAATTTGAAAAAATACGAGTTCTCTGTTTATATAATAAACTGTTTAATACTCTGTTTATATATAATAACGATTATATCAAACAAATCTTAAGTTTCTATCAGAGATGAAAGAAGCGACAAAGAAGGACAAGTAAAAGGGTACCCATATATTAAGAAGGTCACTCAAAACGTCATATTTGGAGTTGATAATTATTGTATCCTTGCCTCAGTTATTCATGAAAGAGAAAATTCTTCGACGGTTTGTTGTTGATCCAGGAGATTATCGACTAGTTTTTATTTCTACTACTTTTGAAGAGTAACGACCAAAGATTAGTGTTCTTATAATTAAAAGTTTTTTCCGACCATAGTGGACCGTTGGCCATTACGATCACGCTCTTGAGTTAAGCATCGTAATGGCTTGCTTTACAACTTTTAAAGGTGGTCGTATAAGGGTGATTGCTGATAATGTGATAATAAGACGAATGATTAACTATCTGCTCAGAGTTTTCCTTTACTTTTTCTACGTATGCGATAAAAACCCCGTTTCTCGAACGTGTTATTTTTCTCAATATATTCATTTTTGACTGCAGAATCTTTCCAGCCAGCTATTGTTCTAATTTGAATTACCCTACGGACTTCCTAGAGACAAATCCTACTTTGAAGAAATTCACGTGTTAAAAATTCCCTCCGTCAAACATTCATTAATTCAAAATCCTTTGCTTTAAAATATGTTCAAAACGCTTAAATACATAAGGTCTTGGAGAAAATGGGGTTGAAACCCCTAAAACATTCAAATTTAAATAAAAGAGAATCAAGTTCATTATACTTTACAAGTAATACTAAATTAATATACATTGCCTTTGATGAATTAAGTCTCTGACCTCAGAGGTCTATTTATTGGGAATACAATTGAAAAATAGCAATTCCATCTTTGTTCATCAAGGGCATTGAATATAGCGATTTTATCGGTTTTTGAAAATTGTGGGGCAAAAGTAATAAGAACTTCGCTCTTGTCAAAAACTAAAGCTTAAACTTCGCTCTTTTAAAATAGCCCAAAACCTGGTCATGAGCTTCAACCCCTACAGCACCGAACACGATTTTGAATAAGGCTGGGATAAATTTAAAATTCTAGGTATTGTAATTTTGGTGGAAACCTACAATACTTTGAATACTGGTGGACCTTCAGTGTATTGAATTCGAGACATCATTCATAAGGTCAACATGGTTTTGTTGTTGGGAAGCTGTGGGTTATTTCCGACGTAATTTGTGCGTAGAATCAGAATCCGAAGTGGCCCATCACGTCAGAATTTTGAGGTTATTTACTCGAAAAACGCGTGTTTTTGCTATTTTTGAGCTCATGTTCACGAGACACAACATTTTTAGGAGTTTTTCCTTTCGTTGGATCATGTGCTACTACTCTTCTTCTTTAATGTGGGATGCGCAGATTTCCATTACGACTTTTCTTCACCAAGATACGCCCATTTGAAATTACGATATACATGTAAACAAATTTACCTTGAAATATCTTGGAGAACAAGCTCAAGGTCAAATTCAATGTCATGAAACCTATATAAACATAAACAACTATATAAAATATGGATACTAATAACTAAAATCACGTTTCAATATTGTGAATGTTGATAACGTTAATGGAATATATCTCGTAATTTCAAAAAGGCTGTAACTTTGTAAGAAAAAATCTTAGGTGATTGAATACAACCTCATTTTGAAGGGTAAAGGTAGTACTAAAAGAGGCAACTAGTACAGAAGGCCAAAAAAAAATGTTGCTTCCTCTACGTAACCTCAAACATAGTAAGATAACGCGTTTTTCGAGTACATGACCTCAAATATCTCAAAAACGTGACGTGATGGACCGATTCTGACTTCGAGATTGGATTCTACGCATTCAAATACGTCGGAAATGACCCACAACTTTCCCAAAAACATCAAAGACCCTCTTTTTTGTAGACCTGTGTAATTTACTTAGAACGAGCAATAGTATCGACAAATGGCCTTTGGGATGTAAAAGTAGGCTGGAAACTGGTTAAACAATTCTAAGTCACGTCATCAATTATCTGAAAGATGAACAACATTATTCCAAAATAATAAGAGAATTATGAACTCATAATACAATTCTATGAAAGAGATAAGTGAAGATGCTTTTTACCATTCGAACCCAGATGAATTAGCAGCAACTAATCAGAAAGTTTTCGAACTCTTAACAAATATTTAAAAGAATTTCAAAAAGTGTCCTATTAAGCAATATTTAAGCAATGAAATCCATCACAATTGAAGAAACTTTGCAACGAGGATTGAATGCTAGGTACAAATATAAGGGCCGTGTTCTAAAAACTATTTTACAATATAATTAGAAAAAATAAATAATGACTTTCTAACGAATAACTTCTGCATGTCTCCAGTAAAGCCAAAAATTCTTGAAGTTTTCAAATTCGTATCGACGTCATTCCTGGCGTATCCGTTTCAAATTTTCACTCGAAATCCTCGGCGAGAAGCGAAGAGATTACGGGACGAGCTGAAAAACGAGGAGCGGAAACGCAAGTAGCACAAAAAAAGGAAGAAACCAGGAGACAAAAAGAACGACGACCTCTCTTCGCAGCAACGGAGCTCTTTGCCGGCTTTTCGTGTCGACTTCCGGTCTGAGATCGCGCTTAAAGTGATCGAGGCTCTTTTTACCGGGTTCCAGAAATGACTTGTTCAATTCGCGTCTCCTTTTCGGCTCCGCTCACGTATCGCATGCACGCATGGCTTGGACGTCATCGCTATTCCCTGGGATTCCCAGTTCGCAATTAGTGGCCTGCAGTACCCTCGAGGGTCGCACTCTCGTACTTTTCCCCAAAGTTGGCGCTTTTCGTGGATTCCTTGGTTTTTTTCGCAGGTAATTACCGCGAGGCGAGGTCGTTTAACGAGCCAGTTTTATCTTGACTCCTTTCCTCCTTTTCCGTTTCAAAAACTCGTAAAGGTTCCTTTCCAAAAAGCACTTATCTTGTCTTAGAAAATTAAATCTTATCTACCTCTTTTCGTCTGCATTTTTTTCACAGGCCCCACGTCGAGCCTCGCTAAAGTCTATGATCAAATGTGCATTAAGAGATATTTTAAAGGTTTAGAATGAAAAATCCTAATCCAGTTGTTTTGTATTAAGTAAATAACTCTAAATAATACACATTACGTTTTTATAGGTAATATGAATAACTTGTAATACTGATCCATTTGGACTGCATACAGAGATATTAATTTTATTCGGTGCATAGAGTCTTAGGATAATGTAATTTCGCTGATCTCTATGCTGTAAGTAATGGAGCCCATAAAAATTTGTCAGAATCCAGCTTGTCTTCTATCTGTTTATTCAATTTATGAAATCCGTCTAAACATTTAAATAGTGGAACCACAAAGGAGGATGCCCACGAGTATAGGTGGTTTGTGCCCTGGAGATGGAACCACCATAATTGGCATATTCGGTTAGGGTATGATTGGAGGTAACACCCCATACCAAATTCGATGGCCCAATCATAGCAGAAGGTCGAAAAAATCGTTGTAGCAGTCGCGGATTCTACACAGAAAGTGCAGTAACTTAAGTTATTTAAGTATTTTTAAAAAATTATCTGTAGTTGTTCATATCTCCCGAGATATATTTTGGTAAAACATTCAACATGCACTATTGCAGTGAAATATTATTTTCTTAAAAATTTTTATTTTATATATTATATTCAAGACTCCATTGTTCAAAACTTTTATTTTATTATTTATAAATTATTATAAATTTGTCGAGTCCGTTTTTAGTTTTCAATACTTTAACTGAAGATGAAATATAAGAAAAGTTTATAGTAATTCAAATCATTTCTGGATGAATTTAATCGATGTGTCAATATGTGAAAATGGTTCTACCCATGGATGCGGAGTTCCGAGTTCACCAACGGTTCTCTCCTTCGGTCGAGAAAGGTTGCATAGTCGCCCAGAAGGATCATTAATCAAGTGTCGAGTATAAAAAGCTATTTCGAAAAAGATGGAAAAAGTTTTCTTTAACTCTTTAAGAAATCGCTCTGTGAGGGAAAACCAGTTGCTGAAAAATTATTTGCACTGTCAAATAATGTTTTGTTTTCTTTCAGATTCATCATTTTTTACTCTACTAAAATATTTTTTTAGTATAGTAAATCTCATTCAATTAATCATACAGTGCAATATGTAAACTGATACTCGTATTTCATATCTTTAGATAAATTAAATCATTACAAAAAAGTAAAAATCACGTGCAAATATTTGAATGAATAAAAATAGCAAACGATATGAATAATAATAGCATGAATAGCATCTATTAATATTATTATAGATATTATAGAATTAATATTATTATTAATAGATGCCCCTGAGGAGGACCTCCAAGAGTGGTCGAAACGTTGGGCGTGAAATAAAAAGACCTGTTTGGTCCTTTTATCAACCAATAGGTTTGAACCGTGTTGACCATTTTTTTTACGTCTTTAAGTTATATTTGTAAGTTGAACAGCTTGAAATTCTGTGCCTATAAAGACTGTCAGTTCGTATTCTTTTATTATGTATTATACATTATTTAAATCTATACTTAATAACAACTATACACATAGAACTAATATAATAAGAATGAAAGTTATGTCGAATTGGGAGATTAACTTCAAATTTTAGTTAGAGCTATCCTATATATTATTATTATTAATATTATTATTAATAGATGCCCCTGAGGAGGACCTCCAAGAATGGTCGAAACGTTGGGCGTGAAATAAAAAGACCTGTTTGGTCCTTTTATCAACCAATAGGTTTGAACCGTGTTGGCCATTTTTTTACTTCTTTAATTAATATTACGGTTCCTTGACTACAATTACAACACTTTATATTACAAATATAACATTTGTAAATAGAACATCAGGATATACCCCTAATAATTGACACGTCCTTTAAATTTTGTCAAAATATCTTACAAAATTAATGTAAATATACACGCAATAAAACCGGTAAACTTCAATAGCAAACATTGAATGAATAAAGAACGTTATTGAGTTTCTTTGACATGAATGGAGTTTACGCTTTATTTGATTTCAATACATATATGTTTTCATTCATCGACATCATATACGTGTTCCTTTATATACTTTTATCTCTGATTAATTTCATAACGGAAAATGAAATCAGTTTTGTTTATATTATAAATGATCAGGAGCATCAAGTGCTTTATGATTAATATATGAGTAATTCCACAGATTTTTTACACAACGGGTACTGGTGATTTCAGACTTATCCTCACCATTTCGAGCATTAATTCATGAAGAGTTTTGAATAAAATACAGTTCGACGTAAAATTTTCTATATATTGCTAGTTATAAACAATCAGTATGTACCCATAATGTGCCAAAATTTTAAATAAAAATTAAGACTGTTTCTATTTTTCTCAAATCACGTGGAAACATACTTAACCATTACTCTTTTAAAAAATCTTAAGTCGATGAGTGTGCCTCGTGTTAAAAAAAAAGTTATTATCCAAAATGCTACAGGTACCGACTTTTTCCAAAAAATGTTTTTTTTTTTATATTTGGCTGTTTTATGAAAATAAGTTACGAGAAAAGTATTTTTATTATCATGCAAAAAGTTCCATTCTACTGCTAATAAAAACTAATTTTGGTCGATTAGTGTGCCTCAATAATTAACTTACGTATGTAATTGAGAAATGGTCAAGAAGAAACGTGAACGACCTAAAAATACAAATAAACGAGTAGCTCATTTAGAAAATCGTTTTTTAATACTCTATAACTATGGTTCACATTAGTTTCGGATGTGTTTGAACTTAAAATCACATTGCCATTTCAGTATTTTTGTTTAGTCGCGAAAAAAAAGCGTTTGAAAAAAAAAAGTCAAAACAAATATTTTATCGATTTCTTTTACTCAGGTTTTATTACGGTCGCAATAGCTAATTGAAGTTTTAGCATAATAACGCAAACTGGGTGCAATCGAGGAATTTTAAGTAAAATAAAACACACACACAAATGTTTTTATAAAAAATTATAATAATATCTTTTTCTATGATACACAATGAATTACAGTATTGTGCGATATTTATTATCTTTTAAAAAATACGACGTTTGGCAAAAATCCCCGAAGTATTAAATAAATCCACTTTTCAAATCTTTTCCAAACGAAAACAGATGTATATAGCTATTAAATTATTAAAACACTAAATCAACGTTTATCGGCCAAGTTATTTATAAAACTTTATATGTATATTAAATATATTATTATATATTTGTTGTTAAGCGCATTTACTCATTTAATAAATAAATTATCAGTCACTAATTATATTTGTATGTTATTTTCCTAAACAATTGAAATAAAAAATAAAAAGTTTGATTTCCTTCGATAAATGTGCTAAAAAATTATGCACGTCACGTTTTTAAGGGTTCATATACATTCTACTTTGTGATAAATGTCATACCGTAGGTGTGCCATCAATTTTTTTTTCAACTTTATTACTTTTTTCAATTTGAATTACTACGTTATTTTATGTCCGTTATCACATTATCGAAATTTATGCTGTATAGAAGATTGTCATTTTGAGGTTATGGTTCAGAATTTCAAAAAACAACCAATTATTCAGATAGAGCATGCCGAAAAATGTTTGTATACCAATTTTGGTTCAAATCGATTGAAATCATCAAAAGTTATTCAAGTATGTACATATATGTTACAGTACCAGTTATGTCACTTTTTTTTGTTCATATCTTAAACAGTACCAGTTAACCGGTTAAGAAAAGGAGTGTAGAAAATGCCATAAAAAATGTTAATTAGATTGAGAACTCGGTAAAAAATAATTTATTAAAGGCGTATGAAACTAGATACATCATTCCTTATTCTTAGAAATAAGGATAATTGCAACGAATTCTTATGCTACGAAAGCCTACACTGTCTGTGGATTTCTCAGATTCCAAAGTGATTACTTAAATTTTCCCTTTAATACTGCATACTTTGTTATACCTTAAATTATAAAAAGAAAATGTTCGTTTTTACAGAATAAAAACGAGCTCCTTGCGAAAGACAATTATTAGAGAAAGCCATCGATCAAGAAGCAGATTATACGCGGTAATGTCGATGCTTCTCGAACGGACTTTTCCACCCTATTCCTTGCAGTCTCGTTAGCTCCTAGACTGTTTCATCTTCTCGCATCTGGAAAACATTTTTAATGGTTTCTTCCTCTCGTTTCCTGTATTTTTCCTAAGGACGTTTTGCCGGTCTTTTTGCCGTATCGTCTTTCCTTATCTGCGGTATCGCGACTGCTTTGTTTTGCACCCCATCCATTTTTCTCGTTCAAACCGTATTTTTATACCGGTTTATTTTCTCGCTATCTTTCCGTCCGTCTACTTATTATATTCCTTCCGACCCTTTTCATTCCTACACCCTTCTTTCCCCTTAGGATGGAAGCAACCCTCCCCAACAAACTGAACTTTCCCAGGGAAGACAGACTTGCGCCGGCAACCCGTCGTACATCACGCCGTGCACCGAATCGGACAATTGCAAGGGGTTGCACTTCGCCGCGTTGCGATTGCGCGCTTCGGGTCAATTCTCATGGAAACTCGAATCCCTCTGGCTAGAACGAAGGCTTGAGTGTGTACCCCCGGGCTCTGGGAAGTTCGCTTAACTTTGGATGTTCACTTAAGTCCGACTGAACGTGTCGATGTAGGGTTGAACACATCTGTGACGGTTGACGGTAAGACGTTGAAATTGAAATTCGCTTTTGGCCGACATGTAAACAATGCTGAAAAATTTAATGTTTTGTAGGTGGCTTATGGGTGTCTTAATTGAAGACACTAAGGCCCGTATTCATAGTCGTCGCGTAAGTCATGCATACCGCTAAATACTTCTTAAATGAGTTCTTGAGACGTTGCTCCTTATTATAGTCAAGAAATGAGCTAGTCTTAAGATATGAACAATAAGATATACTTTACAAAGTAATTCTTAATAGTTTTTACGATTCTCATGTGTCCTAGTCGTAAAACAGTAATTAAGTTCTATCTTAAGAATAAAATTTTCCCAGTCAGGATCCAGGTTGACTTAACCCCTTCGCTGTGTATAGGAGACCGTTTAGGAGAATGGATTAACGTATCTTTGGTACATTGACTACTAAAGGGTTTTTAGGGTTGTTGATTATGAATTTGAAGGCAGATTAACAAAATTGAAAATTTTGGATCCAATATGGCGGACCAATTTTTTTAAAATCTTCAAATTTGCTTCATACGCGTTACTTGAGGTCGCTAATCACGAATCTAAAACAAAACCCTCTGAATTCTTTTAGAATCCACTAGAAAGTCCCAGAATTCTTTAAAAAGGATTGAAAATATCTTCCTCCATATTGGATCCGCCATCTCGAATTTTGGAAATCTAACTTCAGATTCGTAATCAGCGACCCCAAAAAACCCCGAGTAATGATTTTCAAGCGAATTTGAACATTTAAAAAAATCAGCCCCCATATTGGATCCGCCATCTTGAATTTTGGAAATCTAACTTCAGATTCGTAATCAGCGATCCCAAAAACCCTTAATTAGAAAGTATCATAAAAATTCATTTAATGGCAGGTCTTACACATTTCTAGACCACTTTTTGATATTCTAGCTACACAGCAAAGGGGTTAAGAACCAATGCAAATGCTTAAGCCGTGCTATCAGCTCTCACGAATCTAGCTTATTTTCCTCGCATTTAATTATAAATTAATTAGAAATCATTTAGCAAATTACTTTAGAAATGGAATTCATAGATTTTTTAAATTTCAATGAAGGAAGCATGAATTGCGAAATAGATTTTGTGACCTTTCCAGAAGATGAACTCTATGACATGAGGATCTATCGAGCAACCAAACGATATATTCGTGATGGGCAGGATCCTTTTGATTTCTTTAATGAAATTGCATTTAAACGACGCTACTGCCAATGGTTAAACCTGAACTTCCAAAAGTACCAAAAGAGGTTTACCTGCGTCTCCGATGTATCAATGTTATTAGTGTATTTGAGATTTTATGCAACAGCATTTTTTCAAGTAGGTTCATATCCTCCTCTATTTACCAATATACATATTTGGATGGCCCGTAATTTACTAAATTATAAAATTTGGTTAGGGCTCCATCTGAACAGGTTTAGTTGAATATAAAATAAAATAGAATTTGTTTAGATTTTACAATTAACATAATTACGAAAACCATAATGCCTTGTATTATTTGATTTTTGGATTTCTCGTGGTAAAATGGCTAAGATGTAGTTTAATTGTACATAATTATGCATGAGAGATACGTTTGAGACCTCTACTAATGAAAATCTGATAGAAAACAACTGCATTAAGAAGTAAGAGTCTTGTCGTAATCCAATTTGGTTTTCTTTTTTAATCAGCTTTTCGTAAGCTTAGAAGTTGTCCGATTTGATCAAAAGAATTTTTGATACATTCTTAATTGTCCGATGTAACAAGAGATCTGTTTGTGTAATGTGTTTCAGCAAAAATTCGAAGAAATATAGGTATGGCAATTTGTTCAAGTTTGATAAGGTGATTAAAAAATGCACAACTTGCCATGCTTATATTTTATACAATTTTTTATGTAACATCTTAAATAACCAAGTCTCGAGTTACATTGGACACCGAAATATATTCGAGTCGATTCTATTATTAAGAAGCGACTTAAAGCGTTTTAACCTTAAGCCAGGTCTTAAGTTTCAAACTTAAGTATATTTCTTAAGTTTAAGTCTTTAATCTGTTCTCAGATAAGCAATACTTAAGTGAGGACCGTCGACGACTATGAAATAAGAGTAGGCTTAAGTTCTTCTATAGAGATAATGGTTTGTAAAGTCGTACTTAAGAATGCGTGTAAGAAACGACTATGAATTCCGGCCTAAGATCTTACATGCGTTCTTAAGTATAATTTTACAAAACATTGCGTACTTAAAGAACAACTCAAGCATTTACATATTTCAAGGTTGTCAACAGCTCTTATTTAAGTACTGCTTGTCAGAGAGTAGACGAAAAGATGAAACTTAAGAACTGACTTATGGTTAACATGCTCCAGTATGCTTCTTAAGAATAGAATTTTCACAGGCGTAGTGAAACGTAACAAACTTAAGAACTACTCAAGTACTATAATATGAGTCAATCTTATAAGGTTTTAAGAATTACTTTGGAGGTATATCTTATTTTTCTTCTCTTGAGACTAACTCAGTTCTTGACTATGAATCGGAACTTCCATCTTTATCACTCATTTAAGTACTGTTTCGCGGTCATTTTTACGTGAGGACTTCGTGGCCTAAGATTGACAGTCATGAGTTGCAGCTCAAGACCCCAGCATACGCTTGTCCTAAGATTGCGCAAGTCCCTAAGCAATTAGTTCAGGCGTTGGAACGTGAATTTGATTTTTTCTCAGGTATAACAAAAATCCCTTCGTAGATCACATGATCCTCAGAATTAGTAATGCCCTTAACGAGATCCACGTAGTCTGTTGTCATGCATCAGAGGAGTCCGCATCATAGATTTTTGTCATCTAGATGTGAGCTGCAACTCATGACTATGAATTCGGACGTATTATAGCTACAAACATTCCTGTAAATATCATCCTAAGGAGCAAAAATTGGCTTCATGACTGATTGAAAGTAGTATTGTTTTTTGATTCAATAAAATCATAACTTTCGATGTACGTAATCAAATAGATTTTCAAGTCGGGTACACGCCAAATATAAGTTCTTTTCGACCTTCATATGTGCTTTGCAAACTAAACGTTTTTAGAGAAAACAAGAAAAGTTTAATAATTGGTCCCAACATCCTAAATTTTAAACGAAGATATGTGTCCAAAGTTGGCAAAGCTTAATAGTAAATTTTAAGGACTCGTTTTAAGGAAATGTAACCCTGAGGTGTGACCAAATTTGAACCATACGGATAGTTCAATAAACGAAAGAATTTTGAGCAGCTGAGATAATTTTTATATCAATTTTGAAAATAAACAATATATTCATCATTAAATTTTAAAACTTATTAGGATATACTAATTCTTAATACTTCACTTAATCTTTAAAAAATCCTCTCAAATGGTGTCCCTCAAATTGGTTATTGTTTGCTTAGCAGAGCAAAACACGATATCATTTTTCAGAATCTACATTTCTATGAAGTTACCATTCTTTCTAACGATTAAATAATATCAACTAAATAGGATTACGCAAGCGTTCTACTAAATCTAGATATTTATTAGCCAAGGTAGCAAATATTATAATCGAGAGTATGATCGGTCCGGTCAAATTCTCATTCATCTAGCATGCATTTTGTAGAAAACACTACAAAATCAGGTCTTTCGACGTAATACTTTTCATTTAGAGATAATTAGTGACAAATTACACAGGTCCACAACAAAATTTTGTTCAGCGATCATTTGAATCAGAAATTGTGGATCTTATATATTTTTGGTCACTGAAAACGAATCCGATTCGATTTAACCCATTCAGATCAGGATTTTAAAATATCTGATTCGAAAAATATTCAAAAATATCAATTTTTTCAATTTGAGGTTAGGAGATGTGAAAAATCTGAAGCAATGGGTCAAATTGGACAAAGAAGTTGAATCCAAAACAAAAAGTCTTGGGTTATTTTTCGAGAAGTATCTTTAGTGATTAATTACAAAGAACCGCAAAAAAATTGTTAGGGAAGATAACTTCAATTAGAAATAGTGAATCTTACAAATTTTTTGTTGCGGAATATCCTATAACCTCAAATTTCCAAAAAATATATTTTCGACTATTTTTCGGATAAGATATCTTAAAATCTTGACGTCATGAGTCAAATTGGATAACGAATGCTGATTACGAATCCAATGTCAGTTTCTGAAAATTCAAATCGCTGATCCATCACCCTCAGAGCGATTAAATTTTTATTTATATTATTTTTTCATAGAGTGTTTATTTTTCGAGATATTTGAAAGTTTCTAGTTAAAAAAAATTACCCACATAACTTGGGTAAGTCCTGACAAAGCACTTAATGCTTTGGTCAGGCTCTAATCAGGGCTTAATATATTTGTACTCGGGTATATTCGTATGTCTGATGGTTTCTGACATTTTAAAAAATAACGCTGTGCTGCAACTATAATCTTACAACTATAGTCTTTCACCTTACTTTTAAATTTAATAATTATTTACTACTAACTAACATAAGAAAGTTGAATATTACCTTTTCGAAGCGAATGTTTTATTCTTCTCACAGTATAAATCTAGTGAAAAACAGATTCATACAGAAAATGTATAATAATATCAACGCAGTAGTCACTTGTTTATATATAAATATTTTGACAAAGAATTATAAGTGAATAGAACAAATTAATCAAGTTTTAAAGATGAACGATACATATTATACTTTGATCAATGCAGACGGTTTTTTCTTTTTTTACTAATGCATTATCTAAAAAAGATTACTACAATCTCAGGAATGTAGCCTTAATAATATACAAAAAATTATTTAAACAATTCTATCAAATACATTTTGAACCAATGATAATTAATGCCCAGTCTTCCAATTTACATCAAAAAGTTATATTGTTTGATTAATTTTATGTGCATCACAAAATTAAATAAAAATAGCATAGTTATAATGAGTAAGTTCCGTTGTTTTGGATCCAATTTATTATCTACGCTCTCACAGGCACAAACAGAAAATTGCCTTCGGCTCTCGATATAAAGTGGAAAGCAAGTTCGAATCATCTTGTCAAGGTAAATACTCCTTGTTTCCCTGAGGTTATACTCGCTTCGTCCACTGTGACCTCAGTCAAACAAGCGCATATATAAGTGCAGAATTGCTGAAGCACAAATTTCTCATTGGTCAAGAATCTTCATGGGACAGTTATCTACAAAGAAATGCTTTATGGAGCATTCCACGTAAAAAGAACCACTTTTTTTTGACATACCTTTAAATTTTTGTAATCATCATATATTACTGAAATTTAAGTCTCAAATATTTATTTCAACTATATAGGTTCAATGTATCATCACTTAATGTTGTCCTATTATCCCTTAGTTCAATTTTGAGATTGAATTAAAATGTTCACTTATTTCACTTATATCAATAGTGAAAATAACGAAAATAACGTCTTAAAAATTTGCCTGCAAAATGTTCATGTTTTTCCTAATTTGTAGTATTTTGAGGTATGGACTTAAAGATAAAGAAATGGACTTAAAGAAAGAAAGTGCAAAAAACCATAAAATAAAACGATTTGTCTAGTTGTTGCCAATTTTCAGTATGATATTCGTAATCAGCGCATCAAAATTCATTGGAAAATGTAGGTTTAAAAAAATTGAGCTATGGGTTTTTTGGCAAAGACAAAAAGCGACTATTACTATTACTGAAAGAATTTTTTGAAAATAATTCAAATTAAAAGAATCCGACGTACAAAAAATATCATAAACAATAAACAACCAAAGAAGAACTGGTCTAGCCGGTGAACTACGAAACATCATTAGGCAAAAGACTTTATCTTAATCAATTTAACATGACATTTCAAACATAATTTCATTATAAAATATCGCGCTCACTTAGACGTAAGATAACCTCACTTGTTGTATTTAGGAACCTTAATTTTTTTACTTATCGGAAGAATTCCCAGTTTTCAAGCAAATACGGTTTTCACATGAATTTTGAGTAAAATACTGAACAGAAACTAGTTATAACAGGTATAAACTAGGCATCAATGGCTTATGAAAACGAAATTTTTGCACAGGGGCAATGTCGACAGGTGCACCTCAAAAAACCTGACAAATCACAAAACAGACACTTCAAAAACACATAATAAAAATGCACACATAATTTGAAAGTTTGTTTTTTGAAATGTCTGGTTTTAGAACATCTGTTTTTTGAATGTTGGGGTTTTGAAGTGTCTGTTTTGTGATTTGTCGAGTTTCTGAGGTGCACCCATGTCTACAAGAAAAGTCAACCCCTCATGTGATATAAAATACACATAGAAACTTATTTTATGTAATTGCATTTCAAACATCAGATATTAAAAAACCAGACATTAAAAAAAAACAGACATTTAAAAAATCGTACGTTCAAAAACCAGACATTTCAAAATGCAAACATATTTTGTAAATCTGTTTTTTGAAATGTCAGATCTTTGAATGTTTGTTTTTGAAATGTCTGGTTTTTAAATGCCTGTTTTTTTAAATGTGTGCTTTTCGAATGTCGGTTTTTTGAAATGTCTGTTTTGTGGGTTTTTTTGAGATACACCCCCAAAAAACAACTCAAAATGCACTCGCTAAGAAGAGTTTCTCCAAACTATATCCTAATAAGGCTTTACGTTTCGAAATATTAACCAAATCTTCAGGTTCATAAATCCAATTCAATTTTCTACTTTTCTTTTTGGTTTCATTTCTCGCAATTATTCAGAAAATAACGAAATAATTTTCGTCTATTATGGTATTTCACAGTTGAATAGAGTGCTAGTGATTTGTCAATACAAATACCTCATTATGGCTACAACAATAGTAATTATGTATTGAACAAATCATCGAGTTAAATGCGTTACGCAAGTATTGAAAACAAAATATGTTATTTACGTAAATGGTGTTACGATACGAACATTATTGTTTCACGATGTAGAATCCAGGATATGATTTCGGAAATAATACGATCGAAAAAGAAAATGACATTTTCATTTTGATCCCAGGGTTCAGAACGGATACAACGGATACAAAGTTCTCGTTAAAGGTGCAGATCGCTGGAATAAAGTTCAGTCAAGAGAAATTAACAATATTAAATCATTCACAATGGGGTGCACATAATCTCAATATTGGCTAACTACTAACAAACGACTCTTCCATGAAACGGTGAATTTGTTGATTTACTACTACGGTCATAATTCCTTTGTATAAATGTACGACAATCATTTTGTTTAATAAAATATGTATAGAAATACAATATTTTTACTCCCGATAAATAAAAAATATTTTTATCTAATAATAAATATCATTATTAAATTCAATGTGTTTAATAGAACACGTGATTTTTAGCGTTTTTTTGTGGTTATTTATGATACTAGTCCCTCTGTCCCTATTCTTTATTGTAGATTTAAAACACATCACGATAGTAGGGCTCCATACCCAGCATGACACGTTTCTTTTATAGACCTGTGTAATTATTATTCCTTTTACAAACTAAATTCGTTGTCTTTGCTGTAACTGCAGAGATCCTACTTTTCTAGGGATTTTTAGAGATATTTTATAGAGATTTGAATATAGTGACCTCATCGTTATTTACGTACACTGTAAAAAAAAATTGGAAAATTCCTATACAAAAGTATGGGGAAAAATTTCGAAAGCAAACTTGTTATCGACGACATTGAAAATTGTTGGAATTGTCCAAAAGTTTTTCGTTTGTAATAAGGATTATGTTATATATACTAAATTCAAAATGTTGATTTGAAGAGAACTAAATGCAAAATGGCAACATCAGATGTATAATTTTATACCTGCAGTTGTAATAAAATATACTCGTAACTTGAATGGTCCAAAGTTACTCTAGTTTACTGTGCTTCTAACTTTCTATAGGAGAGGAACATTCCAAAATCACGCTAACACTGTAAACTATCTCGAAAAAGCTCCTTTCAAGTGGCCCTTATGCCACAGAACAATGTTCTCAGTGTAATACAAAAATTCGCAAAAAATAACAAAATGAAGACGAATGGCAATCTAATTAATATATCTAATTCCATTCGAAATTTCTGTGAAAGAGATTAACAAAACTATATTTTTCAATTATTTCACATCTATTTTCCCTGAGAAAATGTCTTTTACGAGTTACGATCCCTTGTATATTGAAACAGTATGTTGTAGCCCTTAAAAAGACATTATAACTTCTACAATTCTGTTTTTTTAACATTTTATTATTGAATATTAACTGAAACTGTCTTAAACACTCATATTAAAAAAGAATGTTTAATTGCGATTAAAAAATATATTTTTTATTTTCATTCATTTCACGATTTTCACTAAACATTACTTTTCTTTAACGGGAAATGTGCAGCGTTAACTGACTTACATTTAAGAATCACCTAAAATCTTCGTCATTTAAAAAAAGAGATGCCTGCATTCTCATATTCATCTAAGACTGCGTTTTACGGTGTATACGAATTCTAATACTAAGTAAAATACAGTTTGCTTAGTGTTGAAAAAACAATTGTAAATATTAACCAAATTAAGAAAAATAGATCAAAATTACTCTCTAAATTTCTTGCTTTGACATCTCACTCCTAAAGGGTGAGAATTCACTCCAAGCAAAACTGAAAGTTGAGAAACTGATTGGAATGAATTTCTACTCTTTTTTTAGAGTGAATTTTTTCACTCCAGAGATAGAGGGAAATATTAGCTCTAGTTAAACCATCGGCAGTAACATTGATTAAGAAATGTGCAGAATTTGTGTAAAATTTGAGTCAACGTAAAATCTTTTACACCATATTTGTGACAACTGTTGCTATTAATGCAACATTTACTAGGAGGTATTAAAATGCAGTCAAACCTAAAAACAAAATCTATTTAAAAAAATAGCAGTTAAGTAATGACAAAATCTCACTCTTTTTGAAGTGAACTTTAACTCCATACACATTGAATTGTCACTTGACCGGAAGAGTGAATTTTCTCTCCAACATTTGTAGTGAATTTGTTTTTTTGTGTGAAGTGACAGATCGCACTTTTAGAGTGTCCGTTCAATCTTTTTGAAGTGAGTACTCTGCTCACTCCAGGTTTGGAGTAGAAATTTCACTCCAAGAAATTTTGTTCTAAAACATTTATCACATAAATATTGATTTTAATATTTTACCTTCATTATCGAAGTTTCATATGACTAGTTAATAATTTACATCCGCCATCGGATTCTTCCTCCTCATTTTGACTAAATTCCTCAAATAATAACTCTGATTCAAACAAATGCATTTTTAACATTTTGTTCGTAATACTGGATCCGACTTCGCTACATCAGATTTGTAATCTGGAACTTTAAAAGACTCCGAGGATTAAGACAAACATCCAAACTGTTAAATATGCAGAAAATGGCTATCCGAGGAAAAATGATATAAATTTGAAAAAATTTGACAATAAGATTACCATAAGATCAATATTTGGAAACATTTCAGGATCTAAAATTGTTTGAGCATTAATGGAAATTAGATAAAAATTGGACCCATTTCTCATAAAAATCTGAACTATTCTGATCAGTTTCTTGTCTATGCATTATAGCATTGAAAAACGGATTCCATTTTATCTGATTTTAACAAAAACATAAACATTTTTCTAAGAAATTATAATATGAGTGAGTCTAAGAAATCATCGATAATTGAGTTCTTTAAAAAATGTAACTAGATTTTATTTTAAATTTAGTCGGCTTCGTGGCTCAGGCAGTAACGCACTGGACTACGAAGTCGTAGGTCGTGAGTTCGATCCCCGTCCGGAGAACAATTTTTCGATTTCGTTTTGAAGCAGCAGCTCGCTGTTGGTAAGACGAGTCACGTTTTTTGTTAACGTTTGGAAAATATTGTTTATCTGGCGCCATCTAGGAAGTTGACCTGCAGCTCTCCACAAATCTTAGATTCATCATTATGTATATGCAAACACAGTAAAAGGGCGATTCCGCCCGTTAAATTACAAATAAAAAAAAATTAGGCTTAAAATTATTGTTAGGCGACGCGGAAATTATACTTTAAACGTAATATTTAAATATATGCCCGATGTGTCGAAAAAATCACCAACAATTGAAGTTTCTCAAAAATTCCCCTAGATTTTATTTTAAATTTAGTTTTAAAATTATCGGTAGACATCTCAGAAAATATTTCTGAAAAGATCCGTGAGTTGCACGTACTTTTTCATTTAAACTTCATCGAAGCCCACCGCGATATACGTTATATTAACCTGAAATTCGAATTGCAGTAGTTTCGAGATAATCATTAGAATTGGTATATAATATTTATTTGCGAGATGTTCTGAGAATGTTGTAATCATTTTATGGATAGTATTTAAGTGATAAAAATAACCTAAATAGAAAATACGTTCAAATCTAAAGACGCATCTTGGAAATTCGTACCGTCGCAATTTACTTCTCATGAAATACGCAACATCATCGTTAAGTCGACGGAAATTAACGGTGGCACTACACACCATCGGAATTGTGAGTCTCCCTAAACGCGATATTAGGAAAACAATTAGCGAAATTAATTAACTAGTTCAAAGCGCGGAACCGCCGACATTATGTGGCGTATCCAAATTTCCACGTTGTTAGAAAGCGAGGAGGAAGTTCTACTATATAGGGGCCACAACAAAGCACGACGGCGATCCAGTCTCTGCGATTTCTGTGTGCGTAGCCGTGAACTCCGTATATACCTAAAGACAATAAATTCGATTCGCCCATATTCCACAACAGTTTGGTTGCCCTTTCAAACTTTGATTTACTTTCAATACCATCGAGAAAATTTCAAACTTCTTCGATGGACCACTGCCTATTCTTTCCTTCCATCTCGCTCCCTCTTTTAGAAATGCTGCATTTGTCTTCTTCTTTATCTCGTCGATGTCTTTTTTTATTTTTACTTATCCTTATTTATAAGTTACCGTTCCTCGTCATTCATCTTTTCCATTTTCCTTCATGTCCTTTCTCTTGTCCTTGCTACGTTAATCCTTTCTTTTCTCGATCAATGGTTTCCTCCCTATTGCCGGATATGTTGTATACCGAAAATGTCCAGGATTCTCTTCCAATCATCTCTTATCTTCTATATATTACATTGTGGGATGATGCATTGCCTTCTTCAAAAGGTCACGCTAATAGAAAATAGATTATTCGGGTACGATTTAAAAACAAAAGTAACTCTACATTTTTTAAAATGAATTTTGATTCAAATTTGACTTTCTCTAAAGTGAATCCGTCACTTCTATAATAGTGATATATGAATTTTCTAATACAGGAATAAAACAGTCATCTTAAAAAAGTGATGATTCCTAATCTAAAATAACCTATAAATGAAACTCCGATCTTTGCCGCAAGTTTATGAAGTAATTTTTCATCATCTTTAAAACTTCTTTTTAAATATTGGCATTGCTATATTGACATTCGCAAATAAGTTTTTGCTATAATGGCAACGTTTAGTGGTTAAATTTATGGTGTTGCATATAACTCCATCTATGAAGATTTCTTTTTAGATGTGCAGCTGTTTCGTATAGATTTTGCATCGTCTGAAGAAGTATATAATTTTATTTACAAATTTTAATTATGATCAGGTACACAAATATTTAATACCAAACCATGCCAGGGCTTTCGTAAAGATAGAATTTTACATTAGTATGAAGTCAAATTTGACTTTAATGGGTGGCTCAAGACGGTTATACTGGTTCTTCCAAGTCTAAAAAGTACTCAATGTTTGGTGAAAATGCAATATGGAGGAGGGACCCTGTCAAAAGTGTCTGTTAAATTTGGCCATCATTTCGGAAGACGCGAGTAAAAGACTATCTCATTAAACCAATTAAGTTCAAATATATCAGCAATTAAAATATAAGTAATGGTATCAAGTAACATATAAAATCAGTAAGGGGTCCAGTTTTGTGTACATCAGTAAAATATACTAACTTAGCATAACTTCGTTACATAAATGTTCATGGACCTCATGCTATATAGAATTATTTAGTGCTGAAGCCATTATTAATCATAATAAATGACAATTATTGGAGCTTCATACAACGATTCATATTACAAAAAAATCGTGATGTTCCAAAATATTTTTTGACATATAGAAACCCGAATCAAATTCCCTCCATGACGAAACTTGATATCAATGCTCAAAAGATACGTTTTGAATCGTGGAAATTCAGTCAAATATTTTACAACACTTTGTGCGTAATTGCAGTATCTGAGGATAAATAAAAATTAAGTCTAGCTACTGACTAGGGAATGCCAGTGAATTAATTAATCCGATCACTGATTTGGTCAATTAGCGCCTAATCTGTTGAAATGTTAAGTTGGTATCATATTTAATCGACATTGTTAAATGTTGACATTTGCCATTTGAACAATCAAATTTAACATTTGAAAAACCCAACGTACGGCATACTCAACATTTGCAAATTCAGCATTCATTTATCTCAGCATTTGATGAACTCAACATTTCGTGCTTATTATGCAGTTGATTTATGATTCTAGATTTCTAATTCAAATGAATTTGCAATTTTTTTCATTGAGTACAAATATTTTTCATACAATAATTTTGTTTCTTCTTTGATTTAATGCAAAATTTAGCGGCATGTTCAGACTAATAACGAGATGTGTATTTCAAAATTGACATTATTTTATATATAACTCAATAAAACAATGTGATGAAATGGTTTATTATTTAATTGTAACTAACTTATAATTTATAGACATATTGTTAATTATATTCTTGTTAAAAAATTTAACAACATTTTATTTAATTCTTTAATCTAATTGTTGTAAACAACTAAGTAAATGTTACTATTTTAATATTTTTTATTTAATTTACGTTGAGTAAATGTTGAGTTTAATTTGACAAATGCTCTTTAATATTTGAATGTTATAATTCCTTAATTTACAGAACGCTTATAAATATTTCAACTATCAACACCGAAGATTTTGTAGAATTCCGGTAAGACTACATGGGATTAACGTTTTTTTTTTTCATTTTTGCGTGTCGACCTGAATGAAATATCATGTTTTTTTACTAACTAAAGAAAAAGTTCGGGTGTCCTTAAGCAATATCATGTTACAAAAAATAGCAAGACGATGGATGGAAAATCTCGTGCTTTTCATATAATTATCTTCTTTATATAGCAGCGTTTAGACCAGCTCATTACTGTAATGCCGATTTATTATATTACCTAAGGAATGATTTGTGACTATTACATGATAAACAGTTACGTTTTTAAGTAGTTCAATTTAAAAAAAGCTATTTATTTTCAAAACTATTGCATTTTGAAACTAAACTTTAGAAATACACAACTTAAACTACAATTCTTTGAATTCTTTTAAAAATGTATTTAACCGAATCAATTCAGTTTGATAAGATAATTGAAAATGAATTAATTGGTTACAAAATAAGTGGCATATACAGTGATGGGGAAAAGTCGGAAGGCTATATTTTACAGCGGGTTACATCTGCGATTTTGGAAACTTTCGGCTGTTTTCAAAATATTTATTTTTTCCAAAGTTACTAAATTCAAAATTTCAATAGTCGCATTATTACTCGAAAAGTAATCGCAGCTCCATGTATGACTAATGTTTGTATTCGTCTCCAAAAGACATTTCAGTTGATTCCAGACACAACCCATATTGGTTTCTAAACAACAATGATAATCTGGGTAGGCTACATTGAAACTGAATTTGTACAATATTTTGTTGAGTGTAATAATACAATAACTTAGTCATAATACAATAATTCAGTAATAATACAGTATAATAAACATGTTTTTCACCTTTTTCCTGATTTAAATTTTTTCCGGATTCCTTCCATCTGCAAATCAGAATTTCCCTGATTTTTGCAACTTTTGTCATGTAATTTGACTTTAGAATCTTAAAGTGTGTCCTCAATAATAGGAAAGTACAAGCCTTTCAAGACCAAGTTGTCAGTTGTGTTTCTAAGTTAAGCATCG
Organism: Trichopria drosophilae; assembly: GCA_030407085.1. Classification (NCBI taxonomy): domain Eukaryota; kingdom Metazoa; phylum Arthropoda; class Insecta; order Hymenoptera; family Diapriidae; genus Trichopria; species Trichopria drosophilae. The sequence continues at coordinate 198,797,181 of CM059582.1, forward strand.
AATGTTTCAGAAAAAAGTGGAGCTTTGGATATTTATCGCAGATAGGATCGAATCTGGTTCAATTTACACAAGTGTCAAGAAATAGTATCGCGGGGATTATTCGTTGATTAGCAGACACCATTATGGGTTGGTTAATTAATTGTTGTTTTGGCCCACCCATTACTTGGTTGAGAAGTTATTTGTTTGTGATTCGTTTTTCCAAACTCCGAACCAATTTATCGAACAGATCTTATAAGCTAATCAAGTGACATAATTGAGATTCTATTCACAGATTAACTATATGTATATAGCATAATTATAAATTATGAATTAGATTTGATAATTTATTAGTATTTTAACATTTTTCTTGTATAACTGCAGTAAAATATATAACACTTCGTATTAAATAATAGTAAACTTATAATTCAGCGATTGTTATACATCAAAATATATTTTCATGAAACAAACATAATTGAAAATTTAACAAAATTGTAACGGAAATAAACCTGGAAACATGTATGCCCAATTTATTAAAACAGTACATTTTTGTTTCTGCGTATAATTACTCAGTTTTACTACTTGGGCACTAGTTTTGAGAACTACGGACCAACAATTATTTTTGAGAAAACTTCCCTCCAAAAGATCAAAGTCCTTAGATTAAATAATAATAAATGTAACACAATACCTCCCATAAGAAAATATATTTCACAGTGTCTAAATTTTCTATGTAATGCAATATTACGCGGGAAAAAAGGATAGTTAGAGTGACCAACCGCTTCGTGGTTTCACCTACACATGAGAAACTAGTTGAGTAGTCAAGTAAATGGTTTCACTAAGAAATAAATAAGTGACTAACCAATTAATTCGAACACAAAACCAATCAATTTGTTGTCTGCTTCTGAGAGCACTAAGCGATTGGTTGTCACAACCAATCCTTTTTTCCACGATAATAAAAAGTTTATTATCAGTACTATCGGTACAGTAAATTTTCGTCCTGTAACCACACTAAAGTTTCGATTCAAAGATCATCTGTCGGGACAGCCTTTTAATCAGTATTTTTAAATATTAAACATTAAAACCCATTAAAAAATGTTTAAAATCAATATACTCTAATCTTTATTGCGATTAATTTTCTTTGCGTTTTGCTTTTTATTGAAAGACTCAAAAGTAGCAATTTTTGGTGACCCATATACACAATGCAATTGGAATTATCACCAAAAGCAGAGGAAATTCATATCGGATGTCATATCAATAATTAGAATCGTTCTACTTCAAAAGAATTTTCTTCTACCCACTTAGACATTGTCATATAATATTTCAAATCTGATGCAGAACTTTTGTTTTTCCGGGTTTTCAGCCGTGAAATTTGACGGCCTCGCGGTTTCCCAAAAGCTAACTGGCAAAAAAACGAACGCGCTCTTTTACCTCGACCGTGCGTTACAAATGTAATCACGTTACAGCGGCAAATTGTCGCGAGGGAATTTTGTCGGGACAATGCTATACGAAAGGGAGTCTGGTAATTGGCTCATGTTTCTCTATCTATCAGTTACCGTCGCCATATCAATATTGGCAACACTCCAGGGTGATGTCTGGCTGCTGCTACTGACGCTAGCTGGAGCCGTCGCGTCATCTTTTAATAGCCGCAATAAAGTAGCCGCCGAGTAAAGATGATGCAGGAAAACGGAAATGTGGTATCCATTTTCTTCCGAGTCCTGTCACCATTGACCCTTGTCACTTTTATTATTTTCTCTATGACTATAGTATTCTTGAAATATCTGGGGCATTCCACATTTCAAATTTTTGTTAAACGTACATACCATCAACTTGAAAAATGTAGTAGTCAACAGTAAGTCACACAAATTAATTGTGCACATCAATTACCTTTATTGGTTTGGCAATTACGAGCCCGTCGACGATGTTTGCAGAAAAGAATATTTTTTAATGGATGAGTCCAGCTTGCAATTTTCATCTAACGTTTCTATTTTCAAATAGTTTTAGGTTAGGTAAAAACTAGGAGAAAAGGGATTATTAGTAGGTCATACTTAGGAGTCCAAAAGAGATTAAAATTATTTAAATATCACCCGCTTTCGACTTTTTATAGGTCCATTGAGTCTATACTCTATACTAGTAATTCTCAAACTGATCTTTGAACTCCTATTTTAGATAAAACAAGATAAGGCCTTATAATTTCTCCAACGTAATGGAAAGTTATAAAGAATAATTATACAGTTTTACAATAAAATAAATTACATTTTTTTTAATTTAATCATTGTCTGCTGGCAGGCGGAACAGATATGTTCTGTTGGCGGACGTTTCATTATTCTCGTACGTCACTCCCGAAATAGTCCATATTTCAAGAGGATGTCGCAACGTTATATTTTGTACCAATTATTTGGTATGCGATGTTATACCGAGTGCAAGTTTAACGATTGTGAATTAAATTTAATTATGTTAACTCTGAAGCTGATGTGCTCGTTATTAACTGCAGCTATCGTAAAATAATCAAGTTTTAAAATGGGAGCGCGAACCTACTAAACATTAAGCAGAACCCGTATTCATGGCTAGCCAGTTTACTTCCTTTGTCATTCTTTTATTAAACTAAATTTAAAAACGGGATACGTATTATAATTAGCTGAAGTAAAAAAAATTGTATGGAACTGATATTCACTAAACGGGATAATTAAACTCCGAATTATTGAAATGCTCGGCTTATATATTACTAATTGAAAGGAGTTTATATATTAGAAGCATTTAAATTAATATCATGGTAAATTCGTGAGAAATTAATCTCACAGATCTTTTGTCTTGTTTTTGGACATACAACTTTATGTTAGGACAGATCTGTATAAAACGGCAGAATATTTGAATTGAGTTTTTTATTTCCATCAGACAAATATTTATGACATAAAATTAAAAGATATTGGAATATTGTATATCAAGATTCTTGAAGAATTCGTTTAAAACATTTCTGATTTTACGCAAAAAGTGTTGAAAATGCTTATAAAATGGCATAGTTTCTCATATTCATAATATCCTTTTTTTCTTGAAATGAAGTAATGTTATAGTGTACGTTAGAATATATATATTTCAATTATATTATTGAAGATGTTTGAATTTTACAAAAAGATTGCAATCGGCTTTTGTTTACATTTCACATTAATTATTCCCTGAATTATCTCTCCAAAATTCGTTACTAAAATCTTCAAACACATGTTCTTGCCACGTAGAGTTAAGTGTTAACAATCAATTTGCATATCCAACACATTTAATCAGAAGGTTAAATAGAACAATGATTTGACAACTAGCGTGCATATTCAGCGTATACAAGATTTTATACAGCAATTACGTTGCCAAAATATATTGCACATTCGATAAAATGTCATGTTTTGTATAATTTTGATCTAAATGATTATAAGAGATTTCTTATATCAAATGATGAATGATGTTCTGGTTTCAAAATTAAGATGATTTATGATTTGCATACATTTAATAGATATCTACTGATCTCTTGAAGAAGCAAAAAGGCAATAAAAATAAATCCAAAATCGGTATAGGCGTGATGTTTCTAGGTCACTTGTAGACAGAAATATCAGAGAATGAAAATCCTACCTGATCCCTTTTTGAAAACAGCGATATTTCTGTCTGTTTCAATAATAAAATTACTATTTTCACCTTATCACTTGCATTCAAATTCAATAATTAAAACTCGAAAGTCTTGTGCTTAATTTTATTCTAAAATCCCACACTTGTAAAACTTTATAGTATCAAATATTAAAAATTTAGGAAACAGCCAACATTATGACGAGATTTTTTTGTAATACGTTTTGCTATTTGACGTTTACTTCAAAATGAGTTTTAGACATAAATGTGACTATGATGATAATAGAAAAAAAGTGCCACATGTGGTAATAAAACTATAATTGGAAAAATGAATGCAATAAGATTTTACATCAATTTCGTACATAAGGATTTTGAAGTGAATGATGGAAGAAATCTCTGCATATCTACAGAACTTGCTCTTACGCTACATGATGATGAGAGGGATATTTTTAAAAGACCTTTACAAAAAATGCCAAACTGTATGGACATAGTTTAAAAATATAAACAAATAAGAAAAATACGTCGGAAGTATTGAGTTTCTTCTGGTTTTGAAAATTGTAACATTCGAGCCATATCTTCAAATGACTTTAATTTTAATTTTAAAATTGAGCCAATCATACGTTTCATTATTATTAAAATATTTGATAAATATTAAAGTAATGTAACATGAATAATGAATGATAATTTATGTTTAAAAATACCGAAATGACGTTGTCTCGAAAAAGAGATGAACGTATTTTTTGTATCGCCATTGTAGTAATACACAATATCCCGAGGCACTAAATAAATTACACAGGACCACAAACAAAATTTGTTCCATTTGACATATTGAAACTCGACTAGGCGATTCTTATAGATTTTGGGCTCTTGAATACGAATCCGTGGACAGAATTTGTCCTATACATCAGGGTTTTTCTATATTCTTTGTTTTAAGTGTAAAAAAATGCTTTTTTATACATATTTGTTAATTAACTGTATAAAACAACGATACGACCACAGAAGGAAGCCGGACTAGACCATTCTTGTAGATTTTGGGCTTTTGAATTCGAATCAGTGAACAGAATTTGTCCTATACGTCAGGGTTTTTTTATACTCTGGGTTGTAAGTGTAAAAAAATGCTTTTTTATACATATTTGCTAAATAACTGTATAAAACAACGATTCGAACATAGAATGATGCCAGACTTGGTGATTCTTGTTTATTTTTTGACGCTGCATTCAAATCCTGGCACAGAGTTCATTCATCACATCAGAATTATTTTATTTTTTAGGTTATAATTGTAAAATATTGCTTTTTTATGCGTATTTGCTAAATCAATAAATAAAACAACGATCCGATCGCTTAATGAAACTGACTAGGTGATTCTTGTTTAATTTTTGGCGCACTGATTTCAAATTCCCGCATGGAATTCCCTCATCACATCAGAAATATTGTAGATTTTAGGCCAGCTTATGTCCAAACAGGTTTGTGTGACCCGAACACAATGAGATTGTCCCGTTCGTGCTGAGGGTAAGGGGGGTTTGGAGTCAAAAAATACTGAGGAACTGACCAACCTCGGAGTCCTTACCCTTACACCACGCCCGTGTCGATCGTAAGGATGGTTTAAAGACCAAATAAAGCAATTTATATAAATAAAGCCGAGAATATTAAAAAAAAACCTGACGTATAGGACAAATTCTGTCCACTGATTCGAATTCAGGAACCCAAAATCTATAAGAATCGTCTTGTCCGGCTTCAATCTGTGGTCGAATCGTTGTTTTATACAGTTATGTAGCAAATATGCATAAAAAAGCATTTTTTTACACTTAAACCCTAAAATATAAAAAACCCTGAGGTATAAGACAAATTCTGTCCAGTGATTCGAATTCAGAAGCCCAAAATCTATAAAAATCGTCTAGTCCGGCTTCCTTCTGTGGTCGAATCGTTGTTTTATACAGTTATTTAACAAATATGCATAAAAAAGCATTCTTTACACTTCTGTCCGCGAATTTGAATTCAGGAGCCCAAAATCTGTAAGAATCGTCTAGTTGCGTTTCAGTGTCAAACCGAAAACAATTTTTTGTGGTCCTGTGTTATACAATGTTATTTGTTGCACTATCATCGCTTCTCTTAGTTATTGTAGTACTAAATATTTAATATTTTGCCTACAATAAAAAGTTATTTGTAGGATAAAAAATAAGTAAACAACTGGAAAAGTAGTTACTGCTTTTAAATGTACACGAGTTTGTTCGAAACCTCGAGGAAAAACTTCATCAAATTAAATTGTAGGACAAAGCCAACCTGTTTACTTATTTTTTATTATATATACTCCCAAACAATAACACCATTTATTTATTTGTATGATATTTGTATCTTCAAAATCATAACAATTAGATCATAGACGTACACTTAATGAAGTTGTAAAATCCGAATTAAACCATAGCGAGAACAAGGCGAATAACCCACTTTTAAAAGAACTTGGTTGTGGTTGTCCGTGATTTAGAAATTTAGGAATTGATCATCTGCTCGTAATTGTCCAATTCATTACATTAATACAAAATAGTCCACTAATAAATATTTATAGTTGATAATAGTTTTAACTATAGACACATTGGCGTATAATACACAACATGAAAACACTGGCGGGCATTCTGAAGTCGGTTAAACAATACATCACTTAGAATATGAATAAATTAATAATTTAATAAAAATATTCACTTAAACCTAATGCAGCCTTTAATATTTAAAAAACTGCAGTTTCAAATTTGTGCCAATCACTTTTGAATATAATGAAATATTTATGATTACATTAACAGAATTGTTAGAAAACATTTTCATCTGGCACCAGAACATACTTTGAAAGTAATCACAATATTGACCTTTTGGTAAAAGTGCTGTGTTTTATATTCGACTATTTTATATAAAGGCTAGCAAAAATGTATTGATAACATTCATTAGAATTAAATTCAAACTACAAGATTGTTTTGCCGTTACATTGAACCGTGAATATTTTAAATAAATCGAGAGATGTTTTTTACTTGGACATGTTCGATTCCATGAATTTTTTTTTATGTCACTTATTCATTGTTTATATTTTTTCCATTCGGCATTAATATTATTTTGTTATTTCTCATGTGTTTCGTTGAACACAATGTGTTCACCCTTATTTCATCATCATACTGATAATAATAAAATCTTTGCTTCGTTAAGTTGTTAAATAAATCGACATGACGAACGCTACAAAGAAAATTTGGCTTTAATATTTATATTTGTACGAAACGAGTTATAATAGTTCACATTTTATTTTTTGATTAAAGTGAAACTTCTAGACACTAAAATATACTACATTGTGTAGTTTATAGAACTTACTAACATTTATGGAATTTATATAAATATAATGTAATTAAAAAATACGTTTTTTATTCTTTAATTAAATGATAACATTATAATTGATTAACGGTTGTTTGTTACAGGACTTTTTCATAACGTGATATTGTTAAGTGGTTCGGCTTTAAGTCCATGGGCTGCTGTACATGACCCAAGTGACGTCCGGATGCTGGTGGCCAAACAACTTGATTGTCGTTACGAGCACGACGAAGATATTGCTGATTGCCTTCGTGAGAAGACCCTTGATGACTTACTTAACGTTGATCTCACCGAAATTAAGTAAGGAAGTAACAAAGATATAACATAGAAATACGATTATTTCAAAATTGCAAATATTTATTTTGAATCTGCCCAGAATTTATTGTTCCAAAATCATGAATATAGATTTTGAAACATTTCGGTCAGTATTATAGGAAAGATTACCCAGTATTTGACCATTTTGAACAAGTTGATTCAAATTGTTTATCACGACTCGCTGGTACAAAAATAATTTATTTATGTCTTCGCCTCCAAATTTAATGTCTCGTTTCAGTGTGTAAGTTTCCTCAGACTAGAATAATCCGCATCGACAGAAAGAGCAATTTTGTTAGAATCCATAGACACTATCTGTTCTTTTTTCATTTATATACCGAATTTCAATTTTTCTACCATATAAAATTGTGATAGGTATTTAAGATGCACATGATATTATTAAAACTGAGACCTGAATGAATACTCTGATTTTTTAAGCTTAATAACATCTAAAAGATTATCTGTAATATGGTCGTATGTCCGTGTGCAGTAAAAAAGATAGTAATTATACATTTCTCAAAATTACCTGTTTCATTATTTTATGCCAAAGTAAAGTGAAATTAAAATATGGAGTGAACGAACATTCCTGCAATATTAATAATTCATTCTCAATGTTTTAATCATGCATTTTACAAAGAAAATATTTTATAAAGAAAATATAATTAAATTAGAGTCTGATTTCTGTTGAAATTATATTTTGTATGTACTTTTAAATTAACTTCTAATATACAGATTGTTATATTAATTCATTATCGACATTTGTAGAAGAACTTTCGCAAATGATCAAATGAAAGCATTCAGTATAATTATGCACTATTGGTTTTTTATCCATAATTTTTGTCGCCTGTATAATCTCAAATTTTTAAGTCATAATTGAATTTTTACCTATAATAGCTACGGCATTTACAGATCTCAGACAGTATATGAATTTTTTGTATTATAGATAGTTAATTATAAATAATAATAAACCAAAAAGTGAGCAAATTTTTAAAAAGGAATCGTTTACGAAAAATCCCATATAAATCTAATTAATCACTAAGTAAATAAACCTATTAAAATTTTGAACTCGGAATATCAAAATTCAAGTTGACAAATCCGATATGGCGGGCGAAAAATATTAAATATTCTTTAATATTTGCGATTTTCAATATATGTATTTTTTTTTCGTTACTGAATACAAAATGGTGGACGTCTCTAAATTCTAAAACTTCATACATGAAAAAAATGTTGTCTAATTGCAAGTAAAATTATCAAGAAATAATATCTCTTATGATTTTTATCTGAATCGGACTGTTATCGCGGAAAAAATGTAAAGGTTTTTAAAAGTTATGTCGCATATCGTTGTATTATAGAAATTGAAACAACTTTTACTCGAAATCAATGCCATTTGGAAATAAATGCCAGAAAACTTTTGTCAAACACTTTCTGCGCAATTTAATTAAAATACGGTATTATATTTTTCATTTACAGTATTAAGGTCTGTTTTAAAGTTTGAAAATTCTTTAGTTGATAATTTGATATATGATCAGCTACTTATATACATGACAATAATAATATAAAATATCATAAAAATGATTAGCATTTAGCATTAGTTAACAATTATAGTAGGCGGAATCCATTTCAAATCATGCAGGCCAACTAACTTCAAGTCATAGTATTAGCTATCCTTAAAATATGTTATATTCTCCATGAAAAATAAAGGGATACGTATTTTTTTTATTTTTCATAAAAACTTTGTTAACGAAGTTATCTTAATTTGAACTTTGAAAGGTGAAACTTTAAAAAAGCACTAAAACGACATTGTTTCGCTCGTAATTTTTTCCAATTAATGTAATCAATTTTTTTCTTGGGTATTTTCGGAAGCCTGGTTTTCTTCAGAATCCCATTTGAAATTTTTAAAATGCTGCAAAATTAACAAAATGAGGGTGATTTACTAAAAATAAACAAATTATATTTTCTCGAAAACCCCCATTTTTTTCTCTCAAATTTTTACCATAAATTCTTACTGATATGACGAATAATTGCTATAAGTTTGACGCCGGCTAAACCGCATTGACAGGCAGGAGAATTTTTTAAACTCTGGGCAATCCACCACGAAGATGATAATATTTTTAAGTATTTTCGGGGTCACTGATTACCAATACGTGGTCAGATTTCCGAAATTCAAAATGGCGTTTTCAACATGGCGTCCGTCTAATGAAAAAATTTTTTGAATTTTAAACGGGATTTTGAAGAAGATAAGGCCTCCAAAAATACCCAAGAAAAAAATTTATTACATTAATTAGACAAAAAAATTACGAGAAAAACAATTTTGTTTTAGTTCTTTTTTAAAGTTTCACCTTTCAAAGTTCAAATCCAGGTAATTTCATTAAACAAAGTTTTTATGAAAAATAAAAAAATATGTGTCCATTTATTTTTTATGGAGAATAACATATTTTAGAGACAGCTAATTCTACAACTTGAATTTAGTTGGCTTGCATGATTTGAAATGGATTCCACCAGTATATAATAATATACTTTTTAATAATTTCCTAAAAATCTACCTTTAAATCATCTCAACGGTTACATGACAACAAAGAATCACCACAAACAGATGCATCGACACAAGACAACAGGAACAAACAAATTTTTTTTTGTAAAAATAGCATAATGATTGACGTGTCCCTCCCACTAAAGCACTTAACTTAAGTACACCTAAGCTAACCTAATCTTACCCTGCTTAACATTACTTAACCTAACTTATGGTTAAGGTTATGCTTAACTTAACATATCATAGATACATTACAATGTTAAGAAATATTTCTACCCAATTAGCATTTAAAATAATAGGTGTAAAAAATTAATTATTGTCTTTTTATCGTGTCTATTTTATCGTAGACATCTTTTGTCTTCCCAACTATCTTGCGATTACTGTTCAGTTCATAGTAAGGATTCAGTATTTACGCGAAAATAACCCGAAATTCTCTTTTATTCATTGCGATGGGATGAAAATTCAAATCTAAAATATAGAAAATGAAAACAGAAACAGATAGAAATAATAAATGACTTAAACGAATCCAGATTTAAAATTACTCCATAAATTGAAATTTAACAAAATTTTTATACAATTCAATTTTTTTCAGTGCTTTATTCTCTCAGACATAAGGTTGGAAAATCTACTCCGAATACTTCTAGAATAATTAAATTACAAAGTACGCCTCACAGCATTATGGAATTAGAATTTTCAAAAATTTCTTTGATCCTAATTAAAAAGTTTTCGTTTTCGTCAGATTTTCCCGCCCATTTGACCACGGAACATCTCCTTTCAGTCCAACAGAGAAAGGCCATCATCTAGTAATTTCGTGAAAATCGCACGAACCCACGGAATGCGGTCGATCGCGTACGAAACGGTTGAGATGAGACAATGCCAAATCACGTTAGCTCACCTCATGCTCACGCTCATGTTCGACATCGAAAGTGCATTTTCCGGTCCCTAATTCTAACAGGAGAAAATTGAAATCCCTCTGTATTTTGAGATTTCTTTTTGATAGGAGACTCTAATATGGCGCAGCTTTTTAGAGAAATATAAAGTAGAATATTTCATGAAAAAAGTGGTACCGATATAGTTTGCAAAGCAATTAAATCAAAAGTCTTTTCAATATCCTCATTGAAACTTTGAAAAAAATAATAATTTATAATAAACTAAAAATTGGAAAGTTTTTCCAAAAAAATTTGATGTTTTATTCCTCCAAGTAGAAGATTTTGTTTACTCATCCTTTGTATCCTCAGCACATAGCCGGAGCTTTATTATTAAATTTTTGTTTTGTCGTAATATTTAAATGCTTCATAAAAGCTTTATTTCTGCTTGGACGCTTTCTCAAATTAAATAGAAAGACTTGTCTTCTTGGACCGGATAGTCTAATTAACTTAATTAATTAATTTAAAGTTCGGATATGAAATGAAGACTTCTAAATTTACGTTTTACTTTAAAATTACAATATATTCATTTAATACACATCACCGATCAATAACTAGGTACACAAGATAGTTTAGACGATACAAGTTATATAAAAACCACCAAAACAACCTGGAAATGGCCTCCATTAATTCAATCGGAGATCCTCGCTGCTTTTCGCGAGTGTTCGGGATTATCGATGGATAGTGGGAGGCCCCAGAAGACCTAAACACGGCTCCGTGCGGGTTGATTGTTCATCACTTTTTAGTTACAATAATTGGACCATCAATTTTTATAGCGATGAATAAGAAGTTCAGCATCGTGTACTTGACTAGGAAATCGGATTATGCCTTTTTGTTGTCCAGAAAACTGTTTGGTGTTACCAAATACTTACATAAATAATTCTGCAGTTAATTTTATATTTAATTCCCACTCGAAATCCGAGTCAATATAATATCACATTTTCTTCACCTCTTCACATATAGCAAAGGTGAAAGTTTAGAGTTCTCTTGGTATAACAAATCCTCTGCAGATCTTCCCATCGTATTTCAGTTTGGTAGTTATCAACTGCAACTACCAGCTACTATACTGTACTACACCAGCAACTCCTTTATGGTTTCTCTTCGGATCGAGAGGGTTTCTGACTTTTTAGAGATGGATGTTAATTTTTCTAAATAACTAGGTTTACATATAGCTAATTTTCTGCTTATTTGATCCTAATACATCTAAAAATCCGTGGAGTCACAAGATAAAATCTAACACAAATATATCACTTAATCTTAATACGTGTTTAGAAAGTTGACATTTATTATAGATCTGAAATACCATTTGACGTATAAGATAATTTTTAACTCGTAAAGTAAACACTTCATATTCCAAGTTTAACTTGGTCGAAATGTTGTAAATTGTTGCTTATCTATGATGACTGGGAAAGTCTTCATAGTAAAAATAATATTCTTATTTTTTCAGATTTATGCCAAGAATCGGACCGTGTTTGCCGATAGATCATAATAGTCCGGACCCCGGTTCAGATATGGAACGTTTGAGTGACGTCTTTATCAAGGTCCCCCTGATCCTTGGGGTCTCCACAGCGGAATCTTATCTCGACTTCGATGCGAATGACATTCAATACGGTTTCGAAGAGGATCAACGTAATCGAATTCTGAGGACGTTCATACGGAATGCGTATGTTTACCACCTGAATGAGATCTTCTCAGCCGTAAGGAACGAGTACACGGACTGGGACAAACCAATATTGCACCCAATCAACATTCGAGAGTCTACTATGGAGGCCCTCAGTGATGGACATACGGTAGCACATCTAATGAGGATCGCCTACTATCACGCAAGGAGGGGTGCCAAGACGTATTTCTTCCACTTCAACTATCAGATGAAGGACAGCGATTACCCACAGGTCAGTTGATTTTGTGAGCGGTTATCGCCTTTGCTTCCCTTAACCAAGTGAAGACTTAAACCAATAATTTACTGCTTTCTTGAAGTAGTACTTCCATCAATTTTATTATTTTCAATTTGGACAGTATCATTATAAAATATCTTGTCTATATTCTAGTGGAAATTTGTTTCTTTGTTTTGAAACTTAGGGCTGGCACTGTCAATTTTTTATGTAACTCAATTGAGGCAAACGAATTAATCCGCTCAGTGACGCTAGCAAAATTTGAAAATCCCCTGTTCGTCGTACTACTTGCCACCCCTACTCTCAAAATAAATTCCCAACATTGTGGAGGACGACCATTCGTATTCATTCATCCCCACTTTTTGATATCAATAAGGTTACACGAAATGTCAGCTGAATGTACGTAGTGCCAGCCCCACAGTTTTAGCCGTCATATAATTAGACCTTAAAAAGATCCAAAAGAAGGCACATCTACATGAATGTAACCTTTCTATCATTTATTTTTAAGAACGATAAAAATCTGATTAAATGTTGATATTATTGTTAAAGACTATTTTGAATATTTAAGTTAGCTAACATTATAGACGTTTTAACTTACAGGACAACTTGTAGTTTATCTTATAGTTTAAAAAGTGTGTCACTAATTCATTATGGGAATTTGACAATGTCTTATACAAGATCATTACAATATTTGGATTACTTCAAGTCGAGAAAGTAACGTAAAATTGAAATCTGAGGAATGAGGAAAGTAAAATCATAAAAGGAACGACATATTGGTATTTAGTTCGTTGTCAATATTTAAGGGTAACCAGCCATTTCGCAGGTAGACCTGTAATAAAAGGGAATGCAAAATTGCTCTTCGCGTTTCACTCTTCCGGACCAGACAGCCGGAGGTAGTGTCGGAAGTGACGAGCGACAAGTTCCTTTGTGCCTCGAAGTTCCTTTCAAGCGCATTACACCTTACACTTTTGTATGAATGAAAATCGATGAGAAGATGAGGCCATCCACCTCTGGAATAATAGGCTAGACGCCTCCATGTAAAAGAAAATCATCCGTAGGTATATGAAGTCGAATAATTTGCATACACCTAGTCAAATAAAATTAGACCCAAAAAAAAGTAATTTCATTTTTTTGAAAACTTCGTATTCGGAGAAATCTGTACAATGCCTGAAATCTCGTCAGCAAATAATAATGAAGACGATGAACTGATAGAAGACGAAAGACAGATTTTATCAGTTTTTTCTCGCCTGCTATCCATGGTAATTACATTATTAATGGGTTCGCAAACGAGGGTTGTTATTAAGACTCTGACGTTCTTATTATAATGGGGTAGGAAGGATCGCGAATCTGGGGCGATGGCCGCTGCGTCGAGTCTCGGCAGGGGCGGAACGCGCGGATTTTATAAAATTAAAATCTCGTCAGATACTCACCCCATCCGTTCCGAGGGTTCTGCGGATTTTCGAAAGTTTGCAATTTAATTAGAACGGGATTTCGGATGCTGCCCGTCGTCGCTGCAAAACAACCTGACCGAAGACGACGCGGCTCAGCGAGGAACGAGGGAGCACTAAACGAAGGAATACGAAACTCTGCAGTTACGGAAAAGTAGCTTTTTCATTGTTCTGCAGTGATCAACAGAATTTTTAAAGGATTTTGTGCAAAAACTTCTTCCCTGAGGATAAATGTTTTAAGTAGCGGTGGCAATGTTTGTTAGATGCCTGAAAACCTGTAGAGGACTACGAAACGAAGGGAGATTTACAATGGATGAACATTACGTTGACAAGTTTTGGAAAATTAAATTTATTTAAATGAAACATATTATTACTGGTGCACAAGTGTTAGGAAAATGAATAAAGTTTGGGTGCGATGCCGAAAAAAAGTATGCCATGAGAATCTTAGTTTAAGTTACCAAAAAATAGAAAAGGGTTGTCCCAAAATCAAAGCGGTTCATCTAGGCAAGTTATGAAGTGAAATATTCTCGAATTTGAAATTTCTGCATTATACTTATTAGCGTAGGCCACAGTTGTATAAAATACACGTTTATTCTCTATTTTCTGTTTTCTCACTCACACACAGACGCATACCCAAAGAAAAATGAAAGAAAACCCATGTTTTCAATATTTTCATTATCATGATAATAAAATGTATTTTATGTAATTTTTTTTGTTACAAGAAACAAAATTAAATTCGTGTTGTATGCATTATTATAACAGGTAATAAATAGGCGCACACGCACTATACAATTTATTACTATAATCGATACTTTTTTAATTATTTGAGCTTGAAGTTGTCAATTTTTAGGCTAAAAAGGGCATATTTTTCGATGATTTTTCATGAGTATCTCAAAAACGACAAGTTTTAGCAAAAAAAATTATGCCAATCAAAATTGAAGGTAATGAAACAACGAAGAGATTCCTTTTTTTATTTTTTGTTCTATGTGCATTAGAACCAAAGTTATGGCTCCTTGAAGAACTCTTCGCATTCAATGATATGACAGCGGGAAAACAAAAAGTCTTTTCAAAAAAACTTATTCTACTTATTTTGAAGGACTTGAAGTTCCAGAGTTTGAACCAGAAGTCGAAAAATTGAGTTATGGTGATTTTAAAATGATTTTATTAGTCATTAGTTAAGAAAATCGGTAATAAAATTAATGCCCTTTCGACCACAATTGAAATTAATTATCCTTCTGCAATTTACTTTATTTGGGTACAAACAATAGGGTTTAGAATTTTGGCCGGTTTTAGATGCCTCCAGACCGAAAAATGCTGGATATACTTTTGAAAAATAAATTTGAATTTCGTAAAAAAGTTAGGTATTTTTAAAAAATCTCCAAAACTAATAAAGTTACAAAAAAAAACACAACAATACGAAAAAGTAGGTCTTGTTATGCTGAAAATATTCATTTTTTAATTACTTTTTTCGATGAAAAATGACTCAATTATAGCCATTTGAAGGTGACAACTACAAACGGAGACCCCTTTTCCGGCTCCTTTAAAAGTGTGTAAACAAAAATGGAAGATTTATAAAGAAATGGAAATGGCAGGAGTCAAAGAGCTTAGAATGCTGAATAAAATGCCGGTTAGAGCGATTGTTTCTCTCTAAAATTGAGAATGTTATGGAGAAAAAACCCAACGCATTTTTCGGTTTAATTTACTTTGACGTTCATTCGACATTGATTTCAGTCGAATACACGCCCGACTCTAGAATTTTACAATTATTTTCAAATAGGGGTAGTTTTCGCCCTTTAAAAATCAAAAGCAGCTCTTGGCACATGGTCAACTTTGAAGTAAAGGGTAAGTAGAGCGTAAATCCAAATTTGTAGGAAAATCGGTGTTGCTTGAAAGAATTTCATAGTTTGTCCGCATTTCTTCTCCAGTGACTGGAATAATAATACATTTCGCATCATAACTTGCCTAGATGAACCGCTGTGATTTTGGGACAGTATTTTTCTATTTTCTAGTAACTTAAAAAATGCTTTTTAATGGCTTAACTTTTTTCGGCATCGTACCCAAACTTTTTTCATCTTCCTGACACCTGTGGGTGATACAAACATAAAAAATTATTATTTGATATATGTGTATTATTGGAAGAAACTATATAATTTGTTTAAAGACACTGAAAATAAATCTTACATTCAACACTAGGAAAGCGATAATCTCTAATTTTGTAGTCAAAAATCAATTTTGGGGTTGACATCATCCTTCAATGTTTTCAGGAATGAATCATAGTTTTTTACAAATTGGTTGGGTTACACATGTCTGTCAATATTTAGAGGTCGCTGATGAAGAATTTGAACAATCAAAATCGCGAACCCAATATGGTTGATGAATTATTAATATTTAATAGGAATTTTGTGAAACTTGGTATTGTCAGTTTTTTTAGATGATTAATGGAGATTCTAATATCAGCTTTTAAATATTCAAAATAGCATCGTTATAAAAAGTTGACTGAAGGAAGGGAACTTACCTCAAAAAATACTCGAAATTGTGAGAGGCGAAGAAACCCACTTTTGAAAATTACCCCGATAGGAATAATAAACTGCTACATCCACGTCGTTGTTTCCGGGTAACGCTAAAAGAAGCGAGTATATATTTCTCAAACTTTTGACTTCATTATATAACACAAATTCATTTTATTATTTTTCATTCCACCATTTTGAATATTTAAGACATGCCCCCCCTCTCCAACAGAATTTCAGTGCTTTCCTAACAAATTTTCAA
Organism: Trichopria drosophilae; assembly: GCA_030407085.1. Taxonomy (NCBI): domain Eukaryota; kingdom Metazoa; phylum Arthropoda; class Insecta; order Hymenoptera; family Diapriidae; genus Trichopria; species Trichopria drosophilae. Next base: position 198,813,982 of record CM059582.1, read on the forward strand.
AAACTCCTTTCGCCACATTAGCTCTGCAATTTTTAATGTTGAAAATCTGACGATGGAGTATAATGTAGGTTTCCATGTATGGAGGTACGCCGTATTTTGTTATCATGTGTTATTTAGAACAATTGCGCACAATCTAAAAAAAATTGGCTATCAGAATAATATTCTTAACACCATACAAAGTAGTTTTATAAAATTACCTATGTACATCGTTTACAAAAATCCATCAATTTCCTGATATGCCGGAGGAACTGTTTATTTACTTTCAGTTAAATAAGAAAATATGTGCTGTTATAATTATTAACATTTCCGTGTAACGTAATTTCAAAGTTAATAGCTTTTATACTCATATTTACTTTTATAGATTTTGTTATCATATTTCACAATGCTTATTTCTTCTTTCAGCGACTTGGCAGTGTCCGCGGAGAAGACATCCCCTATATTTTCGGACTTCCGTTGATATCAGGAGGGCATTTCTTTCCTCAAAATTATAGTCGTACGGATCAGGGCGTGTCGGAAGTGGTGCTCACTTTTTTTACGAATTTCGCAAAAACTGGTAGTCCGAATGAGCCTCACAACATCGAATCAGTGGATTATGGGACGGCCAAAGAAAAGTCTCGATATAGAGGTCTCACGTGGGAGGAATATGAAACTGGCAGTCAACAATATTTGATGATAGGTAAATCAATTTCACCAACAATGACTTCCGGAAAAGCCAGAATTTACGTTCAATAACTGTCAATACAGTCGATACAAAATTATCTAACGTCATATGAACTAATACAATATTCCACTTCCCTATACGCTACTTTTCTAAACTTTTTAGGCAAATTTACACCATTTTCCAAGCTCAAAAATTAAAGTAACTGTTGGAACTATTTGTTCTTATTCACTCACGCACTTTTCCTCTTCTCGCTCTCTCCCTCTCTCCCTCTCTCTCTCTTTCTCTCTCTCTCTCTCTCACCCTCTATCTTTCTTAATTCTGATTTTCGCTGCCTTCGTCATGCATTCGTAGCTCCTTCCATCCCCATTCAAGATTTCGGTGTCTCTTCACACCTCGTTTCTTAAAACCTCACATTCTGCCCTTGTGTGTTTGATCACTTCTTTCCTGACCCCATATAACCTGCACACTCTCTCTTCATCTCTCATCCAATAACTGTTTGCTATTCTTTACAACATCTTCCCCTCCTTTCTCCTACTCTTCATTAGATATTCCGGTATTCGATACTCTAGACATGACCTTGACGCTTTGACTTTCCCCCTCCCTCTTGTTCATCCTCGTCAATATCTCTTTCTGTCAACATCTCCCATTTCGGTCACATGGCTGTCTCACTAAACCTCCGTACACATAATCCCTCCTCTCCAGACTTTCATTTCTTCACCCCTTTATTCTTTTTTCTCTCTTATTTTTTCTTCGCTCGTCCATACACTACATTCTAATCGACCCCTTTCTCCGTTTTCTAACTTTTCTTTGTATTTTCCTGTTCTCCATACAATCTTTGCCCTCAACTTATTTCTTGTCAATTCTTCTCTCACAACATACCCGGTGTTACTCCTTTTACCTCTGATACCCATTTCAAATACCTCTCATGAAGCCCTTCAATGCACTTCCATCTTTATACCCTCATATTTCTACTCCATACATTAAAATTCCCTTCACTATGCTATCAAACAACTTTAATTTCCATTAAATGTCCAACTTTAATATCCCCCTTAAATTTCCTTACACTGGAACTCCACACCCACCCCATTGCTACTCGTGCTTTTCTTACTCTTTCACTTACATGTTCTTTTTTCCCGCCACTCCTTGTTAATATGTACCGTGAATAGTTATATTCTTTCATTTTCTTTATTCTTTTCTCTCCTCGTCACGAAAATCTTTCTTTATCCCTCCCTCCTTCATTCCTGCTAACCATAACTTCTTCCGCTAGTAACGCCACATAATTTGCATATTCTAACACCATACTTTCTCCTTCCTCACCTTTACTCCTTTTCTATTCTTCTTCATTTTCTACATCCGCCGTATACGTATATGCATTAAACAATGTTATGGACACCCTGCCCCACCTCCATCTCCACCCAAAATTCTGTGGACACCTTCTCTCCTACTTTTACCACACATCTTGTCTGTTCACATATTTCCCTCACTCTGTTGATTAATCCCTCACAAACTTCTTCCTCATCATGTCTCATAAAATCACTCTAACTATCCCATCGAATGCTGCTTTTAAATCCATCAAAAAAGCCCGTACTTTCTTCTTATCCTTCAATCTCGTCCCCACTACATGCTTCACTGTCTTTATATTTTCTATTGTCCCTGTTCCTTTTCGGAATTTCGCTTATGACCTAATCCATTCATTCTTCTCATCTAGTTCTTTCACCACTCTCTTATGTAGGATATTTGCATACAATTTATATATCGTACTTGTCAATGTTATTCCTCAGTAATTACTCCTGACCTTTTTTTATCCTGTGTTTTCATATTGGGACCACTACTCCCACTCTCCATACTTCTCTGAAAAACCTTTTGCTTCCCACGCCTTTTTAACAATATTTCCCCATTTTCTTCCAAGCTTCTGTCCACCCTCTTTCCACATCTGGATTCTAATCCCATCTAAACCTACCGTCCCCTTTTTCAAACACTTTATTTAATTTACTATATCTTCTTGACTTATGCCTTCTCCGCTTTACAAAGCAGAGAGCTTTTCAATAGTCTTATAAAACACTTGTCCAATATCTTATATCCAACATTATGATTCTCTAGTACCATATGAAAATATGCTTTGGAAATTAATACAGATATTTTAGTAAGCTCTTCCGCATTCCATTACTTAGCATAATCGCACCTATATAACTTTAAGCGTTCTAAAAATGGCCGAGTGCAATATATTTTAGATATAGTTATAATACAATGTTGTATACAATCTAATATATAGATATTATGAACTTTTTTTTTCAGCACTGAAGCCAAAAATGAAAAATCATTATCGAGGACATAAAATGGCTGTATGGTTAAATCTCATCCCACAACTTCATCAACCCGGAGACGAGGATGTATCTATGAGACATCATCATTTTAAAGAACATGGCGATGACTTTTATTCAGGTATAAATGGCTTGACAGCCTGGACAAGTGTTAAATTATGCTCCTGTTATACCTTTGGCAAGGTTTATATTATAGAGTTTTGTAGGATGGTTAAAACCTGTGCTTCAAATCTACTATTTACTTAGTGAGATGGGAAGTTTATATTAAACATATTTTTATATTTGAAGATTATTTTCCTTTCGTTCCGGTCTTCGGTGGTGGCCATCGTAAGAACCTAGTTTTTGATGTAGGAAACTGACATATCTTCCCTCCACTTTGGAGGATGGAGCTGAAGGATAAAACATTATTCAACAATTCGTTAAATTCATCAACATGGCCATAAATTTAATGAATCTTATCAATACTGTCTTATCTTAAGAAAAAAGCAGAAGCAAACGAAAAAGTATATGCCAACAATTATTGAACCCGGTTATCAGAGTTTAATTTCGACATACATTTTCACTAAAAAGGCTAATTTCCATAAGTTCGATATTTGCCTTCAGTCAATTTTTGTCTCATCATAGAATCATAATGAAACATTTTGTAATGCAAAGAATGGTTTTTGCAAATTTCAGGAGCTGTACGAGATGAATGGTATACACCATTACCACTACCAGGTACAATAAGAACGAGTTCGGCTCCAACAACGTCATGTGCGACATCTGTCGAAGACGAGGATGCGACTCAAGACATCAATTCGATTCTCGATGATAATAAAGACGATGCCGCGATTTTACAGCGTCTAGCATCACGGCACTACTACAGTACCACCACAGCCTTAGCCATTACCGTAGGCGTTGGTTGCATTCTTCTCGTCTTGAACATGTTGATTTTTGCTGGAATTTATTATCAAAGAGATCGCGACAAAAAACGTGCAGCCATGGCGTGCTCGTCAAACAATGGTCAGGAAACTCTTCCCATGAGCAGTCGACAATCTAATTCCGGAAAAGACACTCCAAGGTCGTCACGAGAACAACCGCCATCGTATACGACTTTACCGAAGAGTTTGTCTTCGATACATTTACAGGAACAGATGATCCAGGAGTCTTGCATCCAGGAGCACACGGATCATCGGATCATTTCGGAACAGCAGACGATGACTTTAAGTCGCAGCAGTTCCGGACATCGAATGTCGGTTCCACCAAAACCTCCTACTAGAACTACCAGTTCTTTAAGCACCACTGGCAATACTGTCAAAAAAAGAGTCCAGATTCAAGAGATATCTGTATAGCATTAGTGTTCGCCCCAGGAGGGCACCATTGCACGTGCGAAACGCGTCACCTTCGTCAACTCTCAGGATGCGATCATCGAGTCGCAGTTTTAGCAGTGACCAAGTTCCAAAATATTCGATACCTGTTTCAAAGTTCCAGCAATTAAAAATTACATATTTTTGGAAAGTTTTCTGGGCAAAATAACTCGAACAATACTTAAAAACGTCACATGCAAAGCGTCGTTTCAGGGTAACGTCAACTCCTGTACTGCTCCAAAATACTTGGAAATACAGAATTATAAAATTAATCGAATCCATTCGATGAAAGCTCTTGTGACAAATTAATGCTCAGAAACTTTCCAATTACATTCGCTGCTCAATTATAAAGAATTAATGAAACTTGTATCGAATGAAGAAAAAACTCTATGAAACTTTGATCACTTTTTAATTTTTTTTTTTTTCTATTCGACGATGGTGCGCGGTGAATTCCGACTTCGATATCAAGAAACGCAAGGACGATTCTGTGTGTCGTGTGCGTTTTAAGAAATCGGAAAATAAAGTGTTATTTTCGCAACGGCAGTGGGGAATAAAATATTATTATTATGTTACGAAGAATTTTTCCGAAGTTGAGAAATAGCGGATAATATCGTATAATTTTTATCAATCGTCACTTTTGTATTAAAAATGATAAGCGACGAAGGAAATACGTCTTTGTCCTGTTCCTTTTCTGTGAATAGAAAAATTGCTGTTCTTTTATATGTTTTTATATTTTGGAGGTGTATCCCAAGTATATTAAATATAGGGTACGATTCACAGCTTAGAACCGATTTACGTTTGGAGATATGATGAGGATCGAATACAAGTATTATCATTATATTAATTTATAGAAGATGTTCTTTGCGTTTTCTCAATCATATAAGTAATAATCTCACAGTTGAAAAGTCGAAAGAGGCCTCGAAGGTCTCGTCGTTCGATACTTCTTTTAAAAGCTGAAAGACATGAATCTCGATTATGCGAAGGAATAAATGCTACCGACGCATATTATGTATAAATAAAAAATATTTAAGGAATGAAAGAATCAGACAGCTTCGAATCCGTTGCGTTAAGATTCATTTTACGTTTGCTAGAATTTTATTAATTACGATCATTGTTCGTCACACACTCGTTAAAAGTTTAGACGACGTTAATTAGTTATATTATTGTAAGTATATGGGCGTTTCATAAAGCGCTCAAACGAAGAATTCACCGAAAAGTCTGGATTGAAAAAAATCTTGCAGAATTTCGATGTTTTCTGTACAGCTGTTGGATAGTTGTGTTAATATAAAATAAAAATAGAATATTATTTTATGTAATAAATGGTGAATAAAGGGGTTTCTAATTCTCAACAACGGGAGGAGAAACTCAATTTTTCGCCTTGGATAAATGGAGTACATTTGCACTGCCAGAGAAGGAACATTCAAGTACTCGTTCAATATTTTCAACCGTCATTTGTGATTCAGGTTGACAATATTGGTCACATATGAAATGTCCAATTGTTTTCAGAAATAATGTAATATTTTCCAGAGGTTTTCTTCGGAGAATAATTTTTCTGCCACGAAAAATTGTACGTTAGGAATCGTATGCTTATGCAATTACGAATTTAATTTGCCCATTTATATTTTGTAACATTTCAACAAAACTACATGAGAATTGTTCCATCGACATTTTTGTAAATTTCTCAACTCATTACTCGAAAACATTAGACTCGAAGCATTTTTTCTACTCACGACTGAACCTAACCTCAAAATTGAAAGTCTTTTCCGGCTTCATACTGAAAAAATGATGTAATAATCGACTCGAGAAAAGGAATGCGAAACTTGCGCTGTACAAATAATTGATTTAATGATATTAATCGAATTATCAAATTAATGCATCTCATTGTTGTAATATAAAGGAAAAGTGAAAAAAGGCCCTTCACGTCTGAATTGTAATATCGCTCGTTTCCAAAATTCGAGATTGGAGTATGTGTCACAGAAAACCGAATATCGAAATTTGTTCTCTCCTATAGATTTTCGCATTCTGACAGAGACCAATGGAGGATACATTTTCGAACGGTAAATTAATAAATCAACCGTAGGATTTATATTAGTAAGTCGTGCAGTGACGCAAACGAAATTAGCGACTGAAACCTCACGACGATAAAACCTTGTAAGAAATAACAACCCACTCTGTTAGTTGACTTAGTCCAAACAATTTGTATATTTCACTGTGAAACAATAAAACGATTTATAAGAAACATTCCTTATTATTGACTTCCTTGAAATAAATAAATAGAAAAATGATTGTATACTGTTTTCGAAATGATATAAATTAGTGTGAATTGTTTCGAAGCGGTAAGTATTCAATTTTTTGTACATTGTGATCATTATATTTTGTGATTTGTTTTTAACAAAAATTTTTGAATAACATAATTTATTGACGTTTAAAATAATCACTGCCATTCCCGGTTACGGGCACCTTCACGTAACCGGCTGTGGGCACCCTTGTTTTCTCACATTTAACGCGTGTTTGGTTCAGAAATATAGCAATATCGTTGTTTATATTGACCTAACGTTCTTATATTACTTTGATGAATTGTTAATAAATTAAATGCAATGAATGTCGTCGATCGGTGCATTTGGATTCCGCTGAACATGCAAGAATTGTGATTCCGATTTTGAAGATTAGTGAATGACTAATGTGAAAGCGTGTTGTGTTCTTTTTGCTAGCGGAGGCTTTAAAGTAAATAAATTTTTATTTATTATTTGTGGTGATGTTCCTTCGTATGTTTCCATTTTTACCAGATTTTTCAAGGGTGTCCACAACCGGGTACAAATATTTTTTGTGTAAAAAATCGTCACTTCACTAAATGTATGATAACATTTTTCTTTTACAAGGAATCAATTTAATTCTTTTACAGGAGTTAACTAAGGTATCTAGCGTTCCACTAATATACTTATGTCTGCATAATATGAATGTTGTCAAAAGTTATTCGTTAAAAACAAAAGGATGCCGACAACCGGAGCTTTTCCCCTATACAAATATGCTATGATTATTAAATAAAACAGCCTTTTGATTACAATTCATAAGAGCATGACTTTAAAAAATGTAATATTCAAAAAAGTTGTCGTCAAATTAGTTTGAACAAAACATCTCTTCTTCAACCGTCAACTACAAACGGAATGAAGCTTGATAAACCTTTAAATTTTGCTCCAATCACGCTGTTTTAAAACGGTGAGGAAATGATCGATTTTTTACGGATAAATTTTGAATTATATTTAAAAATATTTCCAGTTGCATTTTTTAAACTATAAACTCATGTCGATGCAGTCAATACTATCATATATGAGTAAATATAAGATCCCGGGAAAAAATGATTTATATCTGGATCATATATGAACCATATATGACCGTACATCATCATATATGATTCATATATCATCATATACGATTCGTATATAATCCAAATATGTTTATGTATTCTCATATATTGATTTTGACCTGATATAGTAATATATAATCATATATGAGCATGTATGAGAATGTATATCCCATATATATTCATATATAGCTAAATCTGATTATTTATATTTATATCAGGTCAAAATCCGTGTACGAGCATACATAAGCATATCTGGATTATATACGAATCGTATATGATGATATATGAATCATATATGATTATGTATGATCATATATGGTTCATATATGATCCAGATATAATTCATTTTTTCCCGGGATAACAAACAATAAGTAAGGACGATTAAAGTTAATAATTCTCTTCGAATTTAACAGTTGAGACATAGTGAGGAAATGATTTTCAGGGTACATCTTTTTTGTTTATAATATAAAAAATAACTATTAACATAAATTTGTACATCTAGTACAATAGTTTAATTAATAAAAAGACGTTTCGTAATTTTCGATCATGGGTTGTAAAAATCATTATGGACATCACTTTTTTCATAATCGATTTTTGTTCATTATCAACCATATATTCTTAATGTTAGTACAGAAAATGCAGTCAAAATTCTGAAAACAATAGGAAATTACTGTAATTTTTTTAAGAGATTACAAAAACGAATCAGTTGAAAAGTCGACGAGGGAAATAAAATATTGGTTTCTGATGTAAACTTAGTCTTTGTTGCAAACTGAAAATAAGCGAATTGCTTTATTTAATAGCATTATATTCATTCCCTTTTAGTAGAAAAATGAGAACTCGTGAATCTCAGTGCTGTATTCTCAAATACCAGATTTATCATCAAACTCGTTGATACGTTACAATTTGCACATCTTGCTATTTATGCTTATTACGTGCTTGAAATGACGCCCCTTTAACCAAGTTCTTAAAAGTCACAGTCAGCGCTGTCTCTAATTCCTCATAAAATCCTTCATAGTTTCAGTACAAAAATAAGATTTTCCTTGGAGTTTATGATAGCTATAATCCTCTCTAAAACGTTTTCCATTGTGATGGGGACATTATATTCCCAAACCAGAATATTATTAATACCTGGTTACATTTATCATAAATGACATTCATTATGATATGATATGATATGATATAAATTTATTAAACTATGGTCATAACATAACACTACGTTACCTTAAGGTTACATACATTGTCTTACTATTTTTAACAAATAACACTATGCAAGAATATAAATCATGAAATGAAGATGCAGACAAGAATTTGAAATATGAAATGTTGATTATATAATAAATAGTAAAAGATGTTTAACCTAGTTATTAAAAGTCGCAGTCAGCGTTGTCTCTAATTCTTCATAAAACCTTCATAGTTTCTTTTAAAAAGTAAGAATTTCCTTGGAGGTTATGATAGTTGTTATATGTAGATCAAAGTTTATGTGATAATAAAGCTTGAAAAAGTACCTCTCATAGTTAGCATTTTCAACAGAAAGGAAATGATTTTGAAGTAGAAACTTAAACCTTATGAGATTTGCAGCTATTATTATTTCAGCAGGTTGGGAAGTTCAAAGTCTAGATGCTTTGACTGAATAAGAATTTTGATATTTAGTCATTTTCACGTGCGGTACTAATAATGTTTCACTTGTAATTCTGGTTGTTCTCAACTGCTTAAATAGCATAAATAAATATTCTGGTTTCCTGTTATAAAAAACAGAATAGGTTAATGAGCGTAAGAAATATAGGTGTCGATATTTGAGTGGAAGCCACCCCAACAAACACCTATAAGGCTACTATGACGTCTCAGATTAAAGATAAACCCAATACGTGAGTTTCGTTAAGTTTTCGGAACTTTTCTGATTAGTCTTGGCGATATAGCAGTAAGCAACACAGCAGATATCTATTTCAGCGAGTTTAAGGTAATGACCAGATTCTTAATTCAATACGTTAATATATACAGTAAAAAATTTACGCTTAGAGAGACGTCACACACAAGACCATTCCAGGACAGACTGATCGATCCTTAAACAATTACGAAAATCTTTGACAAATAGTATCATTGAACCCTCAGTTTCCAAGTTAGAGACAGTTAAATCATTACTTTTGGAAATAATCTTTTGTGGCCCTATTATGATGGCTCCGGGTTTTGTTAGGTTTATAGCTTCTACATCTTTGACATAATTCGAAATTGCCAGTACCTATATCGCCATTTAATTTTTTAATTATAAGAACTACTTCAGAAGGCCCATACTGGGCCACAATTTGCAGCTCGTCAGCATACAATACGTGTGAGGAAAGAGTTAAGACCCGTGATGAAGAATAGTAAGGGTCCTAGAACTGACCCTTGAGGGACACCAGCCTAGATATTACTCCAGCTTGAAAATGTAGAATAGTTGTCACAATATATCGCTTGTTGGCGACCGAGAAGATAAGTGAATATCCATCTAAGTTCACGTGATGTTATACGCAAGCTTTTCAATTTTAAAAGTAAAAATAGAATTTGATAGTATCAAACGTCTTCGAGAAGCTAAATAGAATAAAAATTGTGAGTCTTTGATTCTCCATTCAAGTTGTAACGAACTCTGTAACGTGGGTTAGAAAAGTTTATGTGCTGGGTCCTTTGTGAAATCCGGATCGTTTGGGATCTGACAAATTATTGCTGTTAAGAAATTCTATTAACTGATCAAATACCATTTTCTCTAACAGTTTAGTTAACAAAAAACACAAAATTGGGCGATAGTCAAGTGGACATAATGGGTAAGGCATCTTATTTATGGGCCTTACAAGTTGTTGGACATTTCGAAAGAATTGTCCATGCAACGGTTTGTCGATATGCCTTCCCTCCAACATACGGAGTTGTTCCTTCCGTATGTTAGCCCTGAGACGCACTGGGCACAGATTGATAACTGATTCAGCCTCCTGTGCACCACTACGTCCCACGTTGAAAACCAGACCGAGGTTTCGCGCCGCTCTTTCCGCCGTGTTGTACAAAAACGCCCCCTTCCCCTGAATTTCATGCTGATGAACTAGCATCATCAGGGGATCCTCCGTTCGATTAATCACGTCGCAAGCTGTTTCGAGGACCAATCGGTCATGCATACACTCCAGGCTTAAAAGGCCACGACCTCCCATGTTTCGGGGCAAATACAGTCATTCCACGGAAGATCTTGGATGCAAACTGCGTTGCATTCAAATCATCTTCCGTGTGCTTCGGTCAAGATCTCTTAGCTCGTCAACGTTCCACTTCAGTGCTCCAAAAGAATAGAGCACTGGTGATACGGCCAACATATTCGTGGCTGCCACCTTATTTCTCCCGGTCAATTCTGATGACCAGGTCTGACGGAGAATGCGCCGGTATTTCTTAATGATGGTGGTTTTAGCAGCCTGCACATCCTGGACATGCCTTTGAGGTACGCTCAGGTATGTGTAGGCTTCTTCGGCGCTAAGGTGGCGGATGACATTTCCGTTGACGAGCTCCATATCGTTGTTATGGGAGCCTGACCTTCCTCTGTGCAAATGAACGACTGCACACTTGTCCAATCCGAATTCCATGCCGATATCTCTCGAGTATGTGAGGGCGATGTTCAGAGATCGATGTAATTGATCTTCGCCTGATGCGTATAATTTATGATGAGTATAAATATATATAATTTTATTATTAGATATATATACTTATCCTCTCGGCCATAAAGAAAAATCGTATACTTCCCTCGGCTTCGCCTAGGATAAAAATTACACGCAGTCTGAGACATTCTTTATTTTACCTACTTCGTTGAGTAATGTACGTACTATTATTTTGCAAAGATACTGAAGAGAAATATAACAAAAATTACATAAAAGTCATAACATTTGTTTTTGTATGCGTTTTATTAATAGATTTTGTTACAAAGTTGCTTCTATCAAATTATTTACGTACGAAAAACCATGGTATAATAAGAAAGGTATAGCAAGGCGCACGCTAGAGAAGGGAGGAAAATCGAGAGCGACCAACCATAATTCTGTAAGATTTTTCAGGCTGCTATATTGTTTGTGAATTCTCGAAATCGAGAAAACTTATTGTGGTGTGATTGGTTGTTCACTGCGCATCCTCCTAATTGCTATACCTTTCTGATTACACCATGCGAAAAACTACAGTGGCCCTCCCCTTATTTTAACTTTTCGAGTCAAGGAAGATGGCGGCTTCTTCCCTTATTTTACCGCTTCCCCTTATCCCCACCACTGGCAGTATGAGAGAATAAAAACAGAGAGAGGAGAAATAGTGATGTCCTTCTTCACATGTGCAAGCGCGCAAACATCAGTCCGCACTCTTTTTAACACTCTCAAATGGCGAATGGTGGGGGAAATCATGAGGGGAAGAAGTTAACATAATGGACGAAAAAAAGTTAAAATAAAGAACGCAGTTAAAATAAGGGGAGGGCCACTGTACATTAAATATTATTTTATTGCTCAACACGCGTCGGGCATAAATGAAACTGATGCTCAACACAAACCGGTCTTCTGCAGTCCAAACATCCAAACAGGATTTTTTTTGTCTTTACCTGCCCTTCAGAATATTTATTGACTTTCTCTTTCTATTGTGCGGGACCAAATATTATCCTACAAGGACCGTGTACTAAATTTATTCAATAAACAATATCATATAAAAATGATACTGAGATATTTTACTTGAACAGACAAGATTCAATAGACTAGGTTTACATTTTTTTTTCATTAGAATATAAAAAACTTACCTTTATTGTGTCTGCTGAAACAAAAAGTATTATTTTGTGTAAATCCTTTCCTTCTCCGTTATTGCACATGTGGAATATTTTTGGTTTCTGAATTTCTATATTCAGCTGAATTCTCACCTGATTTCTTAAGTGAGTTCTCACATTTTCAAGTAAGATATCATGTGAGTGCTTACATTCTAACGTGAGATCTGATGTGCGACCTCACAGTAAATTATCAGCTGAGAATTTCCAGTAAGTTGACAATGCATATCATTTGATAGGCAGAATCGTCGAGGATGAAAGGTCCCTTTATATTACTTTAAAAACGGTTCTTTATTCTCAAAATAAAAACAACGAATAGCGTTGTACTTTACAATTTGTTCACTAGCTATCGCAAATGTCCTTTTTTACATAGAATACATATTTCCAACTATTATAATTATCTTCGATATATTTATTAATATCACATGTTAATTATAGAGGTCGATTACTTACACGGGAAAACTATTTTCTGTAAAAATTCTAAATCTTTTTAAAAAGTGCTTGATTCTAACTAAATACGTTCGATAACTATTGTATGAAAAGTTTTGAAAAATTTTACTAATTTTTACGGAAATTACTTTTCTTGCGTGTATGCGTATATTCTCTTCTTAATAACAGAAAGTTTCTCTATGATTAGACATTTTATCACATTAATAACATGCATGTAATATGTCATGCATTGAATGAACTTTTGCATCTTCTGCATTATGTCTACAATTCTTTTTAAATGCATTCTTCTTGTCTTTTAGAATATTACAAAAGCAGTCAAAATATTGTATAAAATTTCAACAAAATTTATCTATCGATTGATCAGATATTGAGATTAAGTCATTAGCAAGACAGCTTAACGTTACAAATACTGTTTTCGTAGACCTGTTTAAACATTTGCACCCATTTGAAGACGGTTTTGTTATTATATTCATGTTGTTGTTTCAAATAATAACATGACGAATCCAGGCAATGCTCGCTGAACAGAATGTTTTTCACTGAAGAGCTAAATATAAACAAAATTGTTGGGCTAAACCAGCATCCGTTTTAAGCATATCCTTGAATTCAGTGCTGTTCATTACATCTTTGGCATATTCTCTGATAAACTCCATACATCGCTTTTTGAGTTCTTTTGCTTTACTTGTTTCCGCGAGTGTAAGAATCTCTGTAATATTGGATACATTCATTAGGCAAATAAAGTAATTCTCGCATAATTCTAGAAGTCCTGATATTTCGTATTTGACTGCAACAATCAACAATTCCTTTGCAATTTTATCCAGACCTTCCACATATTCGCAATAGATGAAACGCAACATTTCTTTAACTATGTTTGGTTGAACGTTTACTATCTTAATTTCATTATTACACTGTACATCGAGTTCAAATGATAACATTTTAGCTAATACAGGACTGCGTGCTGAAAGAATAGCACTATGTGCAGGAAACTTCACTTCGCCAACAACTACTGATATGTCGCTATTTTCGCCACTCTCAAAAAGCTTACGCAAGTCTTTCGCTACTGATGTTTTATTTTCAGTAGTTTCTATCGTGTCCAATGGAGTATTACTTTCCTGAATAACAGTCTTCAAATTTGCAGGTTCGAACGGATACCGCAGTTGAATATAAAATTCAAGAATGCATTTTTTCTTAAGGAACATTGTATTTGATAAAGATGGCGTATATTGCAGATGCGTAACTGCAGAGTGAACAGATTTACCATTAACATCTTGGTTTGCTCGCATCAAATTGAAGCAGGGGCCCGATAAAACTCCAAACTTAGTATCTCGGAGAGTATATTCAACGTGGAAATTTGTTTCACAGTATTTCTCAAATTCTAAACCTATGAATATACCAGTCGTGAACTCCTTTCGACAAGTTATAGTTAGGAAAAATTTTGCATTTTTGTACCAAGGGATGCAAAATTCGGGTGATTGAATTATTCTGCAATCGTTTAGGGCACCCAAATTGGGTATTACCCACGTGTAACGAGTGGATGGAATATTCTCGCATACATTGCTAATATGTAAATCTGACTCTTCATCAACAGCTGCATTCTGAAACAGTTTTTCAAATTGTACATGTTAATAATGAAACTGCGGCCAGGAGTTCAGTACACCTATATTTTTATCGGCTTTGAGGTAATTCGATATGAATATTAATGGCGTTACGATGACTATCATTAATTAATTTTACATGAAATCATCATGTTCGCTATAGTGGTTTTATATATGTTTTACTAGGATATTGAGCGTGTGATTAAGCGCAAAATACGCCCATCTTCGCGAGTTTAATTTACTAATAAATTTACTAAGTTAATAGGTTGGTAGGTCATTCTGTATAAATTTAGAATTGATAAATATAAACCCTTCTAGAAACAGATTGGAATACTATCCGTTTAAATATATTGTATCATGTAGCCTCACACATCAAATTTTGAACGAACAACAACCGATTGAAAAAAAAATGGAAAGTGTTCATTCCAAAAGGTACAAACTTGCTATCATATTAAGTCCATTTTCTTCCAGTAGGGAAGTATAACAATAATATTTCAGACCCAACATTACTTTTGTTGAGAATGTTTTTTTTTTAGAATAAAGATGTACATATATGCGCATATCTCTAGAACTTTTAAACTTTGAGGTATACAAATTTTCATTTTTATTTTTGAAGACACATGCTTAAAATTAATTTGGTTGTCTTCAGTGCCTGTTAAATTTTGGAAAACATCCCCCGAGATTCATTTCTAAGCATTGTTATGATGCAGCTGTACACTGTTAAAAATGTATGGAAGCAAATTTCAAGAAAGACATTAAATTTCAAGTCATACATTAAATTCCATGACAGAGGGCATTAGATTCCATGAATATGCACAAATATTAACTTCAGAGGACATAAATTTTATAATATACACAGATTTTTATGTGTATGAAATTCAAAGTATGACTTGAAATTTAATGCCTGACTTGAAATTTGCTTCCAAACGTGT
Organism: Trichopria drosophilae; assembly: GCA_030407085.1. Lineage (NCBI taxonomy): Eukaryota > Metazoa > Arthropoda > Insecta > Hymenoptera > Diapriidae > Trichopria > Trichopria drosophilae. The sequence continues at coordinate 198,829,437 of CM059582.1, forward strand.
ACATTAAATTTAATGCAATTTTTAACAGTGTAGGTTAGGTTTTTATAGAAAAAATTCTCAGAATTTTTGTACGGAAATGTCCTGAAAAATTACCGTCCTGTCCCATAAACGCAGTGCATGTTGTTGGCAAAGTAAAATTTACATTGCTATGCTGAATTTGTCCAAAGTAACATGTAAAATTTCGGATCAAGAGCACAGTAAAAATTCCTGTGCCACAATACAGCAAAAATTCCTGTCCTACAATACAGTGAACTTCCTGGGTCATAGCCTAGTAAAAATGTTTGGCTCACAGTTCATTCCAAAATGGAAACAAATCGAATGCAAACAGAAAATACGTGAAAATTTTGCACACGATCTCGTTTATTGGGTATAGATGAAACAAATTGCAAGCCTACAAGTAATATCAATAGTTCTTAAAATCGTAAAAGCCTTATCGACATTTACTTTCAGCTGACAAGATATATCAATGTTTGTTGTATATTATTTGTATGCAGGAAAAAAAATTCTATTTTACTTTCAACTTGAAAAAGTAATAATTATATTTTATTAAAATTTAAAGCAATAGGAAAAGGACTATTAATAACCGATTCACATATTCCTATCACCCTGTATAAATTGGCCAAACTTGTTAAAAAAAATTACTGCAACGAGAACAAAAACAGTTAATCACCAAACTACTCGGTTCGGACCAGTTCAGACCCGTACGTCGGACTACTCGGCCGCCATATTGGTGCTCTTTTGTTTTCACCGCAGTTAGACTCTGTAGCATTCGGATATGTTCGGAAACTTTCGCTTCCACTTCGAGAAGTGGCATAGTAAAAATAATGAAGCAACATATTATAAATTCTTCAAATATTGGGGATTATTTGACTTGCACTAACTTAAAAACTCGATGTCCTGTAAATTTTACTGTGCTACACTGAACACTTCGACTAGCTCGTACATAAAAATATCTAGCCGTTATTGCAAATATTCCTGTCCAGAAAAGCAATATTTCTTGTCTGTTGCTATAAATATTTCCGAAAAATCAAGTTGCACCCGTTTTCAGGTGAGTAGCACCGTAATTTTTCAGGAAATTTGTTCTCCGTGTAGGGTAGACCCGGGCAAGATGGATACTTTAAGGGAAAATGAAAAAAACAATATACTAAATAACAATACAAATTTATTGTTAAAAATTATTTTAACAGTAGACGAAACGTAACGAGAAAAAATTATGAAATTTTGAAGTGCTAAAAAATCGCCGAGTAAAACGGACACCCAAAATAAAATAGATGCAATTTTATGTAATTTTAAACACAGTACAAATGAGATCTAGATGTACAGTACTGGCTGAGAAACGAAATAAAACTCAAAATCAGACATTGTTAAATATCCTTCACAGAAATTATTACTGGGGTTTTTCGAATAGATAATATCTTTTTATAAGTTAATGCGTTGTTTTTCTTTTAGTTCGTTAGCTAGGAGAAAATATCCTTAATTGTTGCAAAGTGCGTGGAACTAGTTTACATAAAGTGTGTCCGATGCTAAATACTTCATATTAGAAGAAATATAAGTGTATAACTACGATTCTCTCTTTTTTTTATTTAACCCAAATTGACGCCTAAAACAGTTTTCTTTTTGAGATTAGTTCCATCCTGACAAGAACGGAAAAATTTGGGATCTGATTTATGAAAAATAATCATAAATATTCTCATTAAGATATAATCCCCTTTCTAACATATAATTACTTCAAATGTGTTGTTAAACAAGATATAATAGATTAAGTACAGAAACGTCAATTTGAACAACATGTGACTTTCACTGGTTTCCATTATGATTCTCATATCAGGCACGATTTTTTGACTTCCTTACACTCTCAACTACAACACATTTAAAGATTAGTATAAACGCTGTACTATATAAACTGAAAAAAACATTAAGAGTCAAGTACAAGAAATGATCAAAAAAGCCATTTAAAAACCCTCGCGGACTTTTAAAAGTTCTAGAGATTTGCCCATACAATACGTATAAATAACTGTTGACAGAAAATGCTCCAGTTTTAGAAATAAATATAAAAAGAAGGTTTTAACACTCCGGCACGAAACTCGAATTCGCGCCCTACTAGGACTACACCTTCGACCCCGGATTATCGAGTTCCACGCTCGCCATATAAGTGATATCGAAAAATCAATTCGTTTTTTTTTAATTTTAATGTAAATATAAAATGTGTATTTAAATAAAATATATATGACTTACATCAGGAGTTGTCAAAAATGCACCAGTATTCTTTGGAGGATATCCAAATTTAAATCCTTCCGGTGATGTAAACTGAAAGCAAAGCATGCTACTTTATTGAATGTTATATTAAATGTGAAATTTTAATGAGACACACAGTGACGATGATGACGATTACGGTGACGATGATGGTGATGATCTTGATGATGACAACGTCGTAAAATGTCGTGAACGGTTCTAAATCAACCTTAATAATTTTAGAACGTAACGTATAAAATAAGATTCAGAAATGGTAGTTGACTTTCCGATGATTAGCAAAGTAAACAACTAACAAGTACATAACAATGGCTACAGAAATCACATAGAAATATTGTAGAAAATTGTTAAATCTTACCCATTGTGCACTGTTACCAGTTGAATTATATTGACTTCTTCCGAACGGGTCAATGGAAGCCTGGAGCACGAAAAGCAAACATTTAATTATAATAAATTTGAAGTTTATATTATAGGTATTATAAATGTGATAGAAAAAAAGCTTACACCCGATCCAAAGATCAACTAATATACATTCATAATTTTAGAACGTAACGTATAAAATAAGATACAGAAATGGTAGTTGACTTTCTAATGATTAGCAAAGTAATCAACTAACAAGTACATAACAATGGCTAAAGAAATCATATAGAAATATTGTAGAAAATTGTTAAATCTTACCCGTTGTGCACTGTTTCCAGTGGAATTATATTGACTGCTTCCGAACGCGACATTAGAAGCCTGAAGCACAAAAAACAAACATTTAATTATAATAAATTTGAAGTTTATATTATCGGTATTATAAATGTGATAGAAAAAAAGCTTAACCATTTAAAAAGTCCAAATAATGCAAAAACAACTTATTAAACAAAAAATAATCAATTTCTTCTTACGAAACTGTGAATGTTATTCTTTTAATAAGTTTTGAGATAATCTTGTACCAAATTTATAACTTCTTAATTTGCTTCAATTACTTAAATTCGAATCGCGAAATGTAAATGAAAAATTATATTTCGTGAGTAAAGAGTACCTTGAAATATAACAATAAACTTCACATACTTACATTTGTGTTTGAAGTCGCAGAACCAAATACAGCAGAAGAAGGTGAGTCAGTCTATAAAAAAATGATGCAAATCTAATTGTTTGGTTTCGAATTAATCCGAGTACAATAATTCGATTATCTTTGTTCACTATCGCAATCTTACCATTAGGACAGAGCAAGATCATTGCAATATTTTGAGAAATTTAAAAAAATAAAATATTACAAAACATGTATCCCTACTGAGAATCAAATCTGGGAAATTTGCAGCTACAGGATGTAATCACAGCTATATTTCTTACTACAAATTATATACAAAATTACTCGCAGATAGAACGAGAACTTAATAATGATGTCAAAGTTCCTTTTTTCTTGGTTTTTGTTCAAAACAATTAGTAACTGAATGGTTAGGTATTTAAGTACTTCCTGATTACAATTCCTAAAAACGTGTAAAAAATATTTGGGAGTATTGAAACCGGAACCAACACAACTATCTATAGCTTGCTCCATATATGACTTTAAAAGATCAACAAACCATATGGAGACAATGTTGTATCCCTGATTTTCGCCTATTAAATATTAAAATAAATTAAAAAGAACTAGTCCCTGGAATATGTTTTTATATTTCGTGCTTTCAGTATCCGGTTTCCTAAATATTAAAAGTATCTCGGAATTACTCACATAAGAAAGGGAGAAGTCCCCATGATGCGGACATCGATTTATTATTATCAAACATTTTTAACATTTTCTCAATCATAACATTTTAGTAAAAAAGATGCATGAAAATAATTAATAACTCTCACCTTCGGGGGGCCTCCAAAATTCTGTTGTGAAACTTGGTCTGGACAACCAAAAGTGTGAGATTTCGCTGGAGGTGCCTGATAAAAAAATTTATATTAAGTTTATAATTTCAGACATATTTATAATAAACAAATGCCTTCGTATTCTGAGATGGAAAATAAATGTTATCAAAAATAACAATATTACATGCAATGTTTGTAAGAAAATAACATTCAATTACAGTTTCAGGCGTTTAGTAAACGAAGATTTATAATATTTCAATGAACAATGGAGATAATTGATAACTTTTACCTTCGGCTGACCTTCAAATCCATGTTCTGAGACGGTGGGGGCAAAACCAAAAATGGCAGACGGTTGTGCTGGAGGATCCTAATTTGTGGAAAATATTCTTTATTGTTAAAAGCCCAGATATCTACTCGAGCGGAAAATTATTCAGGCTGGATTCAGATCCTGATCATGAAGCCTCTGAACATAATCAGGTCTTGTCATGTTTTATCAGGCCCTGGCATATCGTGTAACGCTTTTTCCATTAAGGCCATGATCAGGCAAATGTACAGGATCTGATCAGGACCTTACAATGCCCAATATTTGCATGCACTCCAATAAATTTCATGGTGAAAATATTTACAATAGTATTACGAAACAACAAATTAATTTTTATTGATTGATTGCTATCTGACAAGTAAAAAGGCTGCAAATTAAATAAATATTATTTACATATATAAACGAATCGTATACATATCCATCACATACAATGTGTAAAATATGCTGTCGAAACGTTCCTACAATTAGTAGGCTAATATACAAAATAGAAATACCTAGAATTTCCTTAACAGGAATGAAGTAGATGCGCGATCACGCCTAGTGGCGACTGAACGAATTACATAAAATTTAGAAGTTAAAAAATTCAGACGTCCTTATCAGGCTCTGAGCAGGCTCTCTGATATGCCCCTGATTTGAAATGTCTAAAGCAGTTAGCGCTTCCCGGAAATTGAAAATAAGGCAAGCCTTATCAATTCATGGCTTGGTCTTGATATGGAAATTCACAGGCTTCCCTGTATCAGTTATACTTTATTTTAACATAATCAGGGTTTAATCAGGTCATATTCAGGCGAACCTGATCAGGATAACTTACTGGAACCTGATCATGTCCTGATCTGGGTACATTCAGGAGTATCTGATCAGGAATGCCTTACTGAAGCCTGATCAGGCTCTGGTACATATTTAGGCTGCTTGAATAAATTTCCGCTCCGGTACCACCATGTGTTGTAATAATAAATATTCAGCTATAATGTACTAAATGAAAGCAGTATTCTGAATAAACTTACGGCTACAACAGACTCGTTTGATGATGATTGTCCCAGTTTGCCGAACATTTTGAATTTTCGACTTTTCTTCCTAGAAATAAGAAATCAACGATGATCATAACTGTTAAAACTAATTTTGTTATTCCCAACAATGCATCACAAAAATATTCCGTTTGATAATCAGGTGTTGTAACATCATAATGTAGATTATATAATATAATACTATACTTTTTGTCATATTCCTCATTATAGAAACGAACATTTGTTCAGCATAAGAATAAATCTATATGTGCTGTGATGAATTAACCGGGACATGTCCGCAAATGCAATATGTGGTTGTATTAATTGTATCTGGGGGTTTTCCCAAAACTCTTTTTCCCCTCTCATTCGTCCTAAAACTTTATAGAACTTCTAAAATACCAACAACAATCTATATCGAATATCACACGATAATACATTCATCCACAAATGCAATACAAATTTATGTCCGTTGATTTCCGCGTCAAGAAAACTATATTTTTCTAAGGAGTGTAACATGCGATGAACGTCAAATAAACATATGTAAAACCTGAATTCTTCAAACCTTTATAACTTTGTAAATATAACAGATAGACAGATTTCTTTTTTTAAGAATTGTACGGAAATTTGTCTACTCGAACTCGTTTTCTCAGATTTTTCCGTCCACATTTGTAGAATAATATAATCAACAATATTTGAAAGTTGAAACAAATTGTACTAAATATTTTCTTTAAAACGCACGTTCAAAAGGCTCTAACTTCGGAACGAAATGAGATAAAGCAATGTTTTTTTTTTAGTTTTACAGATAATTTTGTATGCTTTAATTTATTCTTGAGTTACTTTATCACAGGATGCCTGAGACAAATTATATTTACGGAAAATTAAAAAAAAAAGTTTTTTTGTAAATATTTCGAGTTTTATAAAAGTAATAAAAACCTTTCGGGATTATCTTTCTAGAGTCAAAATCTAAACGTTCATGTAAAAAGAGCTAGATCTAACCGTTATTTTGATGAAAATATTTACAATAACCTTAAGAAATATATGCGAAAAATCAAGATATTTCGAGTTTTCCTCTATCGATTATTTTAATTTACGGCTTAAAATAATCGCGAGACAAATCTGAAAATATGCCTACAAAAAACCACGAGGTGCAAGAACTTTTGGGTTGAACTCAATCGAAGCTCACCGTGATTGCGTTCAGAAAATGTGTGCAACTGTTATCGGTTCAGCGTTTATTAGAAAACGAGCTTATAATGAGAATAGATATTGACAACAGTTTCATAACAATAGTTAGGCACACAAGTCACGAAATACGGGTGCTGCACTATCGGAGCTGCTGCTCAACAGATTCCCTTAACCTACTGTTTTGTTAATAAGAACTTTTTTCACATTCGTAGGAATTTTACTAATTGTTGCAAGTATACAAAAGAAAAAAAAATGTATCTTTCATGTTTTTTAAAACGTGCGCGTGCCTAAGAACTTTTCTCACGTGCCATTTTCACATAACACTTAAAAAAATGTCTTTTATCAGTTACAATACCGTGTCTTTTAAATCGATTTCTTATACCCCGTAAAAGAAATCTTGAAATTACTGAAACCCCATATGTTATTCACAAAATTCTTAGTCTTTTAACATTTACTTATTATCGGGTATAAGATACTCTATTAAATTCTCATTTTTTAAAAGAATGTTTTATCTGGCTAAAAGAATAGATATTTTAGAATTTTAAAAATACTAGTTTTTTATAGGTTAGAATCTGTATTATATCATGTAAAAAATATCGTCTTTTAACGTGATATTTATATCAGAAAAATTATCCAAACAGTTGTTTGAAATTCTTAAAGATCCGCGCAAAATTTTCTTGCCTTTTCCCGAATTCTTGTTTATACCGACTACGAGATGTTTTAAAAAACTTGGTCTTTTAACCTGTAAAAGAAATATTTTTGTCCCTATATTTAAAAGACTCTTTTTTCTGGGGTATTGGAATTCCAATACGAGAGAGGAATAGACGAGAAAGTATACGGAATTGATATTTTGCATTGTTTCTTTCTAGTAGCGTATTGTTTAGCCGGGATTTTTATTCGAATTCATACTATTTTATACGACCTGTAATTCCAAAATTGAATTCATTCGATCTTATACGATACCGTACTTAACGCATTCCAAAAATTGATTTGTTTCGGCTTAGAATAACTTTAAATTCTGTCAATTTAATCGAAGAATTAATTATATCGTTTTCCGTATGTCATAATTCTCGAAGTGTTGTTTTAGAGTTTTGAGTTCAAATCATTCGATAATCCAAAGTAATCGTTTCTTTGAGGTTATGTGCAGCGTATATAATACACTCGCATGCGTAACTGAAAGAGCGGGAAAGAAACTTAATTCGTTCTAAATCGTACACAGTTTTTTCGTATACTTTTTGGTTGGATTGTCATTTACTTCGAAGTTTACTGAACTACAAAAATATAAACATTCGGTAATGTTTTTATTTTCATTGAGATGTGCGTCAAATAAAGTCACTTCGTACGCGCAGGGAATTAAATAATATTATTCACTTCTCGCGTAATATAATTGCAAGTCGTATTAAACCCGTTTATCCATTTTGTATTAAATATATAAACTGACTTACCTATTATTAAGCAAAAGTTATGTCGTATACTAAATCACTCTGCTGGACAACCTTCACGACCTTGCATGCAATGTTTTCTTCGTGTGACTAACCACCACTAACGACTGAACTCAGCCATGAGTGTCACGGGTGCCACGACACACAACATAAACACGTGATCAGATATTATGAGCGCTGATTGGATCACGTGTTTAACTAGCATTTTACGATTGGTTGCAATCCGTTACGGTTAGGTTATGACTGCTCCCAATCACGTCACTGTCAACCTTATATGTAGTGTAGCGAGATGGTCGGTGAAGATGTAAACATAGCAATGCGGCCGTAAAGTGGCGGGCACTTTGAATAGAAAAGACTTACAAAAATTAAATCTTAACATGATGGAAAATAAATATTAAATATTCCAGTGGAAATGGATAAGTTATGTGCAAAATTTTGATTGTTTAATTTTAGAATTGTTCGAATAATAAAGAATTGATGTTTTCTATTGAAAAGTTTTTTATTGTAAAATTCCGAATTTCTTTACATTAACTTTTAACACAAAATTGGTCATAAATTACGAATATAATTATTGTACATATGTTATACATTTTCTATTGTTAGGTATATTATTATTTATTACGTGCATTTAATTACATACATGCCTATTACCTATTACACAGGTCTACAAAAAAGAGGGTCTTGGATGTTGTTGGGGAGCGGTGGGTCATTTCCGACGTAATTGTATAAGTAGAATCCAAACTCGAAGTCAGAATTGGTCCATCACGGTTTTTGAGAAATTTGAGATCATGTACTCGAAAAACGCGTTATTCTGCTATGTTTGAGGTTACGTACAGGACGCAACAATTTTATTTGACCTTCTGTACTATTTGCATCTTTTAGTACTACCGTTACCCTTCAAAATGAGGTTTGATTAGATCACCTAAGATTTTTTCATACAAAGTTTCGGCCATTTTGTAATTACGAGATATATTCCATTAACGTTATCAAAAAAAACAGTCACAATACTGAAACGTGATTTTAGTTATTAGTATCCACATTTTATATAGTTGTTTATGTTTATATAGGTTTCATGACATTGAATTTGACCTTGAGCTTGTTCTCCAAGAGCATTTCAGGGAAAATTTTGCAATTTCTTTGTATTCTTCATTTCAATTCACTTGAAGGAATTAACCAGTTGTACTTGAATTCTTGTAAATATACGCAGTTAATGATGCCCTCTTCTATCCATTCAAATTCTCTGTAATTACTAGAACAATTTCAGTTGCAATTCTTTATTGTATAACCTACTTGGAAACTAAAAGGATCAAGAATCCGAATTGGAAGGATTTGGAAGAATTGAAATGTTGTATTCTTTTTAATTAATTTTCGTTTACTGGGATCATTCTTGTAAAGTCGTATTTTTAAGATATGTTGAGTGTGTAAAGATTCCGTAGTCATATATATAATTTTAAATAAGGCTATGTAAGTTTCATTTCTGGAATAGAAAGAATGGAAATAAATTCGTATTTTTAATTGATCTCCATCAATTTCAATACTTTTCCCAGTAAACTAAAATGAATTTAGTCGTCAAGAATCCTAATTCAGAGTCATAAATACGAATTCATTTCAATTCCGCAACATTGGGCATGAATAAAAACGAATTCCTGGTTTCGGTTCTGAATTCGGATTCTTGACGTTTGAATTCTTTCTTTTACTGCGTTCAGCGGTCAATATTTCAATTGAAAGAATTTAGATTCTTGAATTTTTTTAATTCTTTTGTTTTTAATGGGTAATCATGCTAGTTAGATATGAGGAAGCTTAAAAAGAACTGCGATTACGTATGAATAGTATCAAAAGGTGTTATTCTTTCATAACAAACGCAATCTATGTAACAAATTTTATAAACTAATTTTGCTATATATGGATTCGTGGGTTTACAGACAAATAGTTTGAGTGATATACAGTCACATCATTTTTGTAGTAAAATTAACTATATTATGTATCCTGTAAAATAATTTCATTTAAAATAATGTTTATCGCAATGAAGTAGAATGTGAATACTATTATTACCGTTTTCTTGTATTCATTGAACTACCTTTGGATTTTAATGAGAAATATAAAAGCTTGAAATCGAAGTGACCAACCAAAAGATTCATTTTCCATCGCAACATTTGTATGCAAAACAATTGAGAATGCTGAGGGAGTAGACAATTCTAAAATCCCTGTTGATGTATATTTATCAACGGCTTCCCGATCAGCGACATCGAAAACGGGGGAATACCAAATTTGAGCTTGTGCGAGTTACTTACAAATTCAGTCTGCCATATTGAATTCAGAATATTTGTTGACGGATTCGTGATCAGTAACTTAAAATACCCCGAGTAACAAATTTTACCTGTTTTCCGTGTAAAGAAATATGTTCGGTTCGAAGATATAATTTTTTGTCAGGATTTACCTCCCTGCTCTGGAACCTTAAATTCCAAAAAAAAAGAACGGCAATGCCTTAAAGGTCGTCACTTGCCGTTTTTTCTACATTTTATATATTTAAATGGCCTCAGGTTGATTTTAACTATGTGCCAGCAAAAAAAATTGTTTTCTTAAAGCGTAAAGTTAAAAGTTCTGTGTATTTTACCCTATATATTCAAACGCAAAACTGAAGAACACTGGAAACTAGCAAAAAGCGATATTTTCCCCTCATTTACAAAATATATTGAGGTAAACAAATGTAAAATGTTGTGCAATTTTAATAAAAAATAAGTATTTACCAAAATTTACTTCCATTACTTGTTGCTTTTCCCATGGGCATTTTGGTCTAAGAAAGTAATAAATGTTATCAAACCGAAACCACTGCTTCTTAAACAGTTACTGTGAATTATTTTTATTTGGCACTCGAGGTTTACTTAAATATCTCTAAGCGTCTACCCGAACACCATTAACACAGATGTTGGTCCATCTTGGCAATGGTCATTACATTTTGATATAAGGCTTGTTGAAAAGTAGAAATTATATTACTTTTTTTAGACTCTTGAATTTAGATACCTCAGTGGAGGAGTAGGAAAAAAGAACATAAATTGTAACCAATTGCACATTGTTTTCCGTGGTCCACTGAGTGATCGAAACTGCTATCACGTGGTCTGTAGCGACAAAAAATATAATTTTGAAAAGTCCGTACACTTCACCTAGAATTTTTTTTCATCCTGAGAGTGGACTATCCAGATGCGTGATTTCTTATACCCCGTAAAATAAATATTGTAATTACTGAAATTCCATATGTTATTCATAAGAATCTTCGTCTTTTAGCATTTACTTATTATCGAGTAAAAGATATTATATTAAATTCCCCAGTTTCAAAAGAATATTTTATTATGTCTAAAAGAATACATATTTTAGCATTTTAAAAATTCTAGTTTTTTATAGGTTATAATATTGAAGAATATTATGTAATATATAAAGTTTCGGGAATTAATACAAACTTTTAAGTACAAAAAATTCACCGTTACAATGTCTCCTTTTGATACACATCATCAGAATTTTCGAAAATCACGTTATTCTTCATTACCAGCATAATTTATTAAACATAAAGTGTACATTAAAAATTGTAGGTATTTTGATCCAAATTTACGTTCTGAAAATAAATGTACACCGTATCCACCGAAATAATTTTGAAAGTTTTATTATGAAATGTTATCAGATGTTGACTGATGTTATGAATCAGGTGTTTATAGGTTAGAAACAGGTTATTTTTTTTCTTTTATTATTTTAACAAGCGAAATTGCGTTTTTACACAAATGTTTACACAATATTATTCTCAAGTTTTGTTAGATCTGCAGGTAATCTGGAAGCCATATACATTTGTAAAGCATGCAGCCAACTATATGTATTAAAGTTCAGTAGCGGTCATGACTCGATTTCCGCCGGACAAACAATATTTTCGAAACGTAAAAAATGTGTTCGTTTTACCTACGGCGAGCTGCAGCTTAAAAACGAAATCGAAAAAATTTCACCGGACGGGAATCGAACTCAAGACCTACGAGTTCGTAGTCCAGTACGTTATCGCATGAACTACGAAGCCGATACATACGATAATATTTTTTCGAAACTGGTTCATTGAATTATAGCAGGTAATCATTTTCCTTATATCCAAGAATTACCGCGTTTATGCTGGTTAAAATATGTGCCTTTTAACTGTTAAAAGAAAGCCGACTACGAGAAGTTTTAAAAATCTTTGTCTTTTAACCTGTAAAAGAAATATTTTTGTTCCTATATGTAAAAGACTGGCTTTTACGGGGTATTAGAATTCCAATACCCGATAAAAGACACTTTTCTCAGTGTATAAACGAAACAATTTATGAAAATGTTACGACAATAATAATGATGGTAACGAGAAGAAGATTATGATCACGGGAAAAGAAAGTTAAACATCGAAGTTTATGCTAAAAAGAAACATCTAGAAAACAATATCTATATTAGGGGCTAAAAACTGAATTAAAAAAATTGAACAGAAACTGAGATGAAACTGTCAATAGAATTTATCTAAGAAAGTTATATAAATGCGATCCACAAACTGGTCAGTACTGCGAGTTTAGTAATAAAAAAAATGGCGAATATTTAGACGAAATTTTCACCAAGGTTGATGCACCACTTTACTATCCCTTTTAATGACTTATATACACGCATATATAAAATGTTATATAAGGGTCGATGAAAAAATTAGTCTCAAAATTACATCGTTATACCTACCCACCATTACAAATGTTTGATTTCATTACTGCAACTTCCGATTCTGCTTTAAGTTTTATTAAGTTTGCCCATTAATGTTAGATATATACTTTTATTCAATCCCTAATTTACAATTATAACATTGCAATATTTATGAACAGTAGGCCGTAAGTCATTAGTATAAGAAAAATATAATGCAACGTCCATCTAGTCAAAAATATAGCCGCACATTGGTGTACATTTGTTGAGTTGTGCACAAATTATAATAATAACTATTATTAACTAGTACTGTCCAACACATTTACAGTTCCATAAGCTTTTCTTAAATATTCCAAATCCTTATTCGATAAGTAAAAAAATATTCGTCTAACCACTTGGTTCGGAAGGCCCATAGTAATAAAAAAGTCTTCTAACTCTTCCTCGCTTTGGTCTAATACAGCTTTCCTCAATATTCCATTCTCAAATTGACTTTCCAAGGTCGAGGAATATATAGGAAATATGTTGTAATATTCCTTATCTTCCATGATATGAATTAACTTGTCGTTTTTGACGTATGCACTTAAGTAATTCCAATCATTAGACAATATATCGTAGTACGTCATTTGCTCAAATATTCGAACACTTCGTAATTGATTTATTTCCTTTTCACATTTATAATAGTATTCTTCAAAATCTGGATCGTTACGAATCGAATGGAGAACTTTATCCTCGAGTCTTATTCCCATTGTACACTGTCTCACCACGTGCGAAATAAAAAGTTCCGAAATGTTGCGATAGCCCTTAGCGATAGCTAACGACAATGGACTTCTACCGTTTTCATCTTCACTACAAATATCGGCTCCGTTTCTTAATAAAAGTTCGGCCGTTTCCTTTCTACCTGCAATAGTAGCTACGTGCAGTGGCGTCTGTCCATTATGAGCTTTAGCATTAACATCACTGTAATGTATCAGGAGAGTCTTTGCGATGTCGGGGTTCGTTTGACATGCTGCAAAGTGAAGCGGCGTCTGGCCAAATTTAGTCTTAGCATTTACATCAGCTCCATTTCTTAGTAGAACTTCCACCGTTTCTTTACTATTCTTCATGGCTGCCATGTGCAATGGAGAATATTCACCCCTGGACTTGTTGGCGTTAACTTCGCCCGAATGCTTCAATAGGAGTTCTGTTATTTCCGGTTCTAACTGGCATGCCGCCACTTGTAAAGGAGTTTCGCCATTGTAGTCCTTTGCCTTAACGTCACCTCCAAACTTTAATAACAATGCCACGATCTCCGTATTTAGACAACCTTGCGAAACTGCGACGTGTAACATCGTATCTCCATCTTCCGTCCTTGCATTGACATTTGCGCCTTGCTTCAATAAGTCTTCTACATCGTGTACTTGCTCATCGGTAATAGCTTTGACTAATGCTGTTGCCTTTTTCCATTTCTCTCTCATGTTGATCATGATACATCCGATTATATCAACGGCCTACCATAATTGCCTGGACATGATGGAATGTGTTACCTGCAGAAAATTAATTTCCAAAATCAACTTGTGACATACAAATCTATTTAAAAAATAGTTTCGTAATCGAGCCTGGGCATTGCTAGCGTTTTTATTTATTAACTAAGATCTTAACAAAATATTCGTTAGACAAAAAAACATCGATTAAATTCAGCTTCGATTAAATTCGACATTACATCTCTCTTATTATAATTAGTAAAGTTTTTCAATATGGCGCCAACCTCTCTTATTCTAATTTTCCCCTTACCCCCACTTACTTTGCTTGCGAGCTTGTGATTCGTGGACAATATTTTTCGTTGACTTTGCGTGTGATAGTGGGAGAAGACTTGTGGGAGAACGATTAGAATAAGAGAGGTTCGAATAAAAGAGGTCCTAGTGTATTTAAATTGAAATTGATGGTGCTAGTGCTGAAGGTATGAGATGTCCTTCATTCCGAAGGTACACGGAGAGAAATTTCTAACGATTATAATACGGAACTGTGAAATCCGGTGAAGATTATGAAAACAAACAAATCTCGTAAGAGAGAGAAGGTGACCCATGGAATAAACATTAGAAATTTCTCTCCGTGTATATAACCTTGCAACTATCAAAATTGTAAATAAACCAAACATCAAACTCTAACCTCTGGACTTAAAGCAAAGTCATTCTTCGATTTGTCAGTGTCAAAATGGTAAGTAGATTTGTTTATAGTCACAACAATATAGTCACGAAAACTATAGCATACATGGAAAACGATCCGAACACAGAAAAGAGGATACGGATTCTTTCTCCCTGTTCAATATAACCTCAAAAGATGTTTTGCTTTGTACACATCCTGAGAATTACGAAAAAAAAACGATATATACATTTTTCATTCGAAACGTACTTAACCTTCAAATTAATTTCCAGATATGTTGTAATGCACAAATCCTTACACTTGAATGTTCAATCTTCAACAAATTACGCACTTAGTTTATTTCACGATTATTTTCTTTTTTTTACAATACGCAAGTGATATATTTGAGATATAAAAATTAAGGAATAATTTTTATTTTGTACACCATTTTTATTTGTTAATAATCGGTTATTTTCGACAATTTTGTGTATAAATATTTTGATTTGTAGACGAGTGTATAAACCTCCGCCTTAAACAGTTGGGTAAGCACTACGGATCAATACGACACCGTACCATCCCTAAAACGTGATCGTAGATTAATGCGCACTAAGGTTTGACAGCCATGCGCAAAACACACAAAAATTTTCAAACTCTTGCTAAGAAATATGAATACATATTGAAGTCAAAAAATATTTGTTTGTTATAAAAGTTATAAATTGCTATTTCTCAGAAGTTCAAATATGAGCTTAGCAACCCTGATAACTATGAATATCTTTTGAAAGATTACCACATAACAAAAGAACAATTTACGTGAAAATTAAGTAAATTCACGTTAAAATGTTTAAATTAAAATTCGGGATCTATAAAGATAATTCTTATTATTATATTCGGCAATTTTAAGGATATCTACTTCCAATAGTTGGTGGTCAGTTCTTAATTAATTTCTTTCGTTTCCTGTAAGTAGCCTTGTATCGTCATTAGAATCACCCTTACTCGAATTTTGAACGATTGATAAAGTCATTTTTAAAATTCCGTTTTTAATGTAAATTTCTTCTTTATCGGCTGACATCACTAGAATACCCCTAACGGTACGAATAACTTGTTCTGTGCTACAATGATTCTAATATGTATTACCATCTAATTGTGAATGATCAGGGAATTGATTAATTTTGATTTGTTAATAAAATACAAAGGTACTTAGAAAGTGAAACATTTAAGTGGGTTAAATAAGTAATTTTATAAAACAATCCCTACATATATGTACATTTTATATAGATAACGAGTCCTGTAAATAACGTATATTCTTCAAAAATATTGAAAAACTTAATGGAAGAACTCTGAAGAATCTACTTGTGTAGGTAACAATACAGTCCAAGTATCCGCACATTGAAATTTATGGATTTAGTTCAACATTTTGCAGGTACGGAAACAACAGAGCTTAAAAATTTCTTGAACTTCTGAGACGAAATTCATCGTACGCCGTAAAAAATGTTGACGTAAAATTACAAAGGAATTGTAAAATTAAACTTAGGTTTTCCTAGCGGTAGTGTAAAATCACAACTCAATAAACGAGTTTGAAAAAAGATTTTATGTTTCAACATTTTTCTATTTTGACAAACAAGCAGACACCTCATGCATTGAAAAAGCTTCAAGGAGATGTTTCAACATTACTAGCTTATGGAATTCTAAAAAAATATGTAGATTTTAACGATGCACAAGCTTAAGAAGGACAACAAATTTCTGCGCTGAAAATTATTTTTCAACATTTCGGTGAAGATTTTCAGTAGTTACTCACAAGCATACCGGTAGTTCTTCATTTATGTTCTAACATGGCCAAAGTCGATCGCTTGTTTTCTAGAATATGGACGAATGTGTTCACCGAATCTGTTACCGAAAAAGTGAACTTTTTTTTAGAAATTGGAGTCAGTTTTCAATCATTCAAAATGGCGGATCCAACATGGCCGAATTTGCTGTTTAAAATTGTAAAAATCTGTCGTCAAATTGAGATTCAGCAATTCAACATACCCAATAAAACCTAACTCTGGTGTATATATGTTGCTTTATTCTCTATTTAATCATTCTTTTATAATCACGTGAATATTGAAAAATTGTCCAATTTTGAGCGGCCATATTGGATTTTACGTTAGAATTTTCGAAATTTGACCTCAAATTTGGATCCCGCGATTCAAAATACCAAATAAAACATAAGGCTAATATATATCTGTTTGTTTATTCGCTGTTTATTCAGTCTTTTATAACTACTTGCATACACGTAGTCTACAGCGAAAGGGTTAAGAAAGTATTTTGTATCAAAACCGAAGTTGAAAAAATCGAAAGGAACATCCTACTCTTATCAAGATCGCGTTTCAAGATTTCAATGTCAAAATTGAGTTTCAGTCATCGCGAAATTCCAATATGGCACCAAACTTGGTAAAATAATGAGAAATATTTATTTCACAGATATTAAAATATTGGGATTCTATTCAAACTAGAAAAAGGTGATCAAAATTTGAATTTTAAGAAAATATTTTATCATTGGAACGACCACAAAATGGCAACCTCAATGAAAACTTCTTTGAAAATTTCCAAACGCTTTAACTTGAACACTTTTTCTACTACGATCTTTTCAGTCAACAAGTTTTCCTTAGAATCATTACTTTTTATAATATGATATTACATAATATTACATCGGGCATCATAGGTCAATGAAGAAAAGCCATGCCAAATGATATTTAAAAAGTCAAATTACCAAAAAATTATTCTTGCAAGAATATTAAAATGAATTGTAAAACTTAAATCCAATGTGTGATTTATTTATGGCCATTACAATTCGCCACTTGTCAATCAAGACAATACACGCCCAACGTTTCGACCCATTATTTAGGTCCTCCTCAGGGGCAACTATTATAAAAATATGAAAATATAAAAAATATAAAAAATAATATAAGAAATAACATAAAAACATAAATCAACTTAAAACTACACTTTGATCAACGTACTTGATTGAGCACTGCTATATGACAGACTAAATTTAAATTCAACGAAGGAAAACAATAATACGTCAAGAATCTATACATGTGTGTGTGTGTGTGTGCATATTTAGGCTGTATACAACTCAGTGTGGAAATAAATACCTATTGTAAAATCGATGTTAATCGTTATTTAATATTAAACTATTATAAAAAGAACTTAATTTGTCAGTATCCGTGCGAAAATTTATACTGTTTTCATTTTGTTTGATATATATCATTTCTTTAATATTCCTTTTTTTCCAATTACTCTCAATGTCCAAAATTTTAAACTCCGCGAATTTAAGATTATGACCTGTTGTTAACATGTGTGACGTGAGCGCAGTATGTCCAATATGTTTCTTCCAATTATTTTTATATTCATAATTATATACGAGATTTCATGTATCTTTTCGTCTGTCCTATGTATACAGATTGACACTCACTACAATCAATCTCATAGATCACATTTGATCTAGTCAATTTGTCAATCTTATCGATCTTTGTTTTAAAAATTAGTTCTAAGGTGTTAAAACCTTTATTGACAATTGAGATATTAAATATTTTGTATATACTCTTAATCATGTTGTTAAATTTTTTAATTTTAATAATAATAAGTAGAATGACCAAAATTGGTTTGGCGCCTGATGTTGATTAAAATTAGACGTCGGTGTATGACGGGTTTCATTTCTTCAGGCGCAATGTATGTCCAGTAAAAATATATGTGTTGAGTTCGTTTTTTATTCTTTACAGTATTGCCAAATCAATTTGTACTATAACAAGACAAAAAATGTCGAATGGCAATAAATTCTACACAGTACTGTAATATATATATGTATATATGTATATTAGTTTTCGAAGAAATTCCAACGAAAAGTTATAAACGAAATTGTGTATCGTGCGAAAGCTTGGTATAGGTATTCGGCCTTCTAAAATGTTTAGCATTTGTAAACAGTATTATCATAAATGTATCCTCAAATTTGTAACTAAATTAAAAAAAAAGTTTGCGTAGAACTATTTTAAAGTCACGATGTCTCTTTTTCTAATTATAGCATTTAAATAGGTCCACATAATGTTTCTTCATAAAATGAAGTACTTGTAAAATAGAAGGAAAATTTTTGTTTTTACGGAAAAATTGACTGAAAATATTTTGATTTTTTTTTTACTTCTTAAAAAATGCGAATATGTTTTCTTTTTCTTAGAAATTTAAGAAGTGTAGCAAAAATAAACAATCCGAGATTTATGTGGAATTGTACGTGTAAGTTTATTTAAACTTACTTTATAAAACAAAAGGTGTCTGTTTTGTAAAACATTTTTTACTAATACAGTATTGTTAGCAGTAGTAACTGTACAGTAGTAACAGGTATTGTTACCACTTGTCAATATTCTTTACTTTTCACGATACTTATAAAAATTATAAATTTATAAAAAAGACGCCAAAAATAAGTAGAAAACTAAAATTGAATTCTCAAAACTATGAAACCATAATTGATCGTCACAAGTGGTAGTCGACAGTTGATACAAATTACACAAAATTAGATACCTTATAACCTTATAATTAAAATGCACCTAAACCTAGGATATTATGCAAAACTTATCCTAGAGTTATTTTATTTCCCCACTTTTGTTATTTACAGTCATACCAGAACTTATTCTAGATACATACATTACATGCATTTCAATTGCATATAATTCTACATATTTAGTACCGATTCGCAAACACATGCTATTTTTAATATATGTATACGAACTTCTTATACAGGCGAAAAACTAAAATCGACTATTCGCCTCCGAGCGGTATTTGTATTGAAGCTTTGTAGAATCACATGCCCTCTAGTCACTATTTACAACTGCTAGTACTTTTTTATAGAATAGCTCGTACTGCGTTTAAAAAAAAAGTAGTAGGTACTAAGATTAAAAACCGCTAATATGCTGTTATAAACGTAGAATAACAAGCTAACACAGGCAACAAAATGTAAAATAGTGGCCAATTCTACTTTATTGCCTCAAACTAGTTCGTAAAGGGCGTACTTTATGGGCTCGGATGAAGAAAAGGTGTTTGTGATACAAAGTGCGGATTTTCGCATTTTAGATATTTTTAAAATTCACTTTACGCTCCCTTGCATAAAAACATATTGTTCGACGCATGTACGAAAATGTTTTTTGTACCAATATGCATACACTTTTACGAACGTGCATCGAAAACATTTTTGTGTATAAAGTCGAAGGTTCATGCGTAAAGCAAACTTTATGCACTGCATCTAATTTACGCACTCAATTTTTCCACTTTACGCGCAGAAAACAGAACAATAGTTTTTGATGCAAGTATGTGTAAAGCATTAATTAAAGTAAAGAAAATTATTATAATTTTAATATTGTTACACAATATTTAACATTTCAATCCTTCTGTATAAATCTGATGGAAAAAACTTTTTAAAATATGTATAGTTAAGTATAAAATGTAATGTACTAAGAAAAAAGCAAAAAATAACTAAATTCACTCTGCATCTGTATAAGGATTGTACGAATGAGTCTGAGGTATGAAGCTTTGAAATGTTTTGTTTTGCCATCTTTTGATCGCTTATGTAATAAATGCCTTACTTTGATAGCAGCTGTGGTATTGAATGTTTGTTACTTTAGAGCTAGTTGCATAATATACCTACAGTCTCTTTTATATCATGAAAATTATAATTTGAATCATCTTGAAAACGTATAGACAAATGCGCCTCACATATTTATCTTCAAAATTTGTAAAATACTACAAAAAATCGACATCAGGTATTTTATCATGTAAAAACCAAAATCCATGGTTATGTCACATGCTTGTACTTTGGACCCCACTTGAAATTTGAAGCGCTTTAAAGAGTTGTTGAGACCTAACTGATGACTACTAAGTATACAAACATATAGTTGATAATCTCAACTACTATCAGAGAGAACTATGAGTTTTTTTGGAGGAAACGTTGGAAAATATGTCATTGACAAAGGTCTGGGGTCCTAATGACTTCATGTGGCATTTAGGGGTTAACTACTCGTAAAATATTTGTACTTCCTGATAAAAATGGAAGCTTAAGCATACTCTACAAGATCCAAATTCCCGCTTCTTTTTAGACGCACTTAAAGCGTTCAACCAGCATGGATTTTATTATAATATATATATATATATATATAAAAGATGGCCGCGCCTCCCACTCTCCTCCGTCACGTTATGTTCGTGACGCCATAGCCCTTCCTGAGGCCCCAACCCGCAAGGTGGGGGAAAAAGAGATCAGCGGCCGGTAAATATAACGAGACGGAAGCGGGCAAATAGGTTTAGAGGTAAATATAGCGGGTCTGTACTGTAATCATATTATATCAAGACATGCCGATTCATTTTAGTTTTTCCTCTGTTTGCAAATTACCTCGTTTGGATTCAAATTAGACATTTTATCATTGGCGTGGTAAAAATATTTTTTTACTTGCTAAAACTCATTTTTAGTGCACTCGAGATTTCAGCATCGCATTATGATAATAACGTGCGTACAGAAGTTCACTTGAAATCGCGTGCCAAGTGAAAACGCAGCCACGATACGTCGCGACGCGTCGACGACGTCGTCATCAAACAGAAAAAAATTCTCATAAATTACGAGCTTGCGAGCCGGTAGACAGTGCTTTACGGGTTGAGCTTGACATTCGACCCTTTTAGATTTTGGGGCCCTGCCACGAAATCAAGATCGTCCAGTTCCAATGTTAATACACGCTTGCTCGCGCCGGTGCAAACTTGTCTTTTCCCGAGACGTCTGTGACGGTTTGCAGTCTGCCAGTTTCGCGCCAACCACCGACACGGGCACACCTGTGCTGTTTGCGGATACGAAATTTAAATTTGAATTGCGACTTTCGTCAATGTGAATGACGTAAAAGACACAAACGCGGAAGAAGTGACTTTTTTGTGCAAGTTGAAAGTTCAAATTCACTTTTCTGCATCAATCGAACAAGGATTTCATCTTCAGTATTGCAAGAAACTGATTTCGTGATTACAGTAAGTATTATTTAGATTGGTTAAGGTTAGTCATGGGAAATCCATGAAAAAAGAAAATAACTGTCAACATATCCTGTAAATCACTTTAAAAAATACTACATTTAAATTTAAATAAAATTATGATATATTTTCTACCCTCAAAATTTCTGATCCTAACCTCTGGTATAATTTTGGGTCTCCAATAAACTTTACTTTGCTGGTATCGTAAGTAGTATGTTTTTTCTAGTTAGCTTCTTTTCAACTTTTAAAATACTTTAGATGCAGTAACTATTTATTGAAATTTTTTATGGTACCAGAATGAGGTTGGAAACATACCCAGAATCATATCGAAATCGATCTAATGCACAATCGAATTCATCAATTTCATAGCATTAAATCAACTTTGATAACCGCGCAAAATACAGGTGTTTAGTTGATTTAATATCTTGACCGTAATATTTTGAATACTATTAAAACGTATACTGATTAACAGATTTAACTTTTTGGAATATGCACATGGAAAATTCCCCTCTAGTACATCATTAGCGATTAATTTCTATTAGAGAGAAAACGTGAAAACCGAAGCGTGTTTACCTTCATTGGGCGCCAAATGTCACAGTCTCGGTTGTCCCTGAAACATCACGATGCAACCATTTCTGGGGAACACCTTCACAGGATCGTATATTTAATGATGAAGGAAATAAAATTTAATTTCAAATGTTAATGTGGATACCGTTGCAATAAACATAATATTACATATTTAGTCTAAGAAATTTGAAAGATGACATCAGAATTGAGTGTGACTGGATGAATAGAATGAAACCTATTTGATAACGAAGTAAAAATTTTCATTACGATCGTCATCCTGGTTTCATTTCAATCTTTATACCAATGTTTTGTCTGTGTGTCTAGTAAACTTGGCTAATAGGCACGTATGAAATTATTCCTTTTGTGTTCAAAGCAATTCTGGATGATTGCCATTTCTGTTGCAGTAAACACTAACTAAGGCATGTTTTTGCAGGTGTAAAGATCGTATTATTTGAGTCCGATTGCTTATGAAATGAACGTGAAATAACACAAAACGAAACACAAGAATCAACATCGAAAATTGAAAAAACTAAAATCTACCAACTGCGACAAAATTTTGTTCATTCAAGTATATGGGGCATTCCATGTAGAAAATGTCACTTTTTTTGGACGTATTTTTTAATTTTTATATTCATCACATATTGTTATTCGGGTATGTGAATGTTGACTTTTTTAGCAGATACAAATAATTTTAAACCCTCCATAACAAATTTTTAGAGCATTTTTTCGAATTTCTACTACAGTTTTTGTTAAATTTTTGTTAGTACGGATAATCAGAAGACAATTTTTTGATACATCGATTTGGCTTTCTCGTAAAAATATTTACTTTTAATTATACTGATTGATTATCTTGGTGATAATTCGTTAATATCGTCGTGAAATTTTCAATTTTTATTTCGCTAGTATCCCTGATTTACTTTTGCAGAATATTTTATTTTATTTTCTCAAACATTTTATTGTTTGTATTTCGGTTTGTAAACGATCTATAACTATTATATATGTGGGTAAAATGGTTAAAATCACTTTTAATTTTATTTTTTATTACGTAAAGTACCCATATTATAAAATTATTGGTACAACAGACCCTGGCTTAATTACGAAGCCGTTACTAAAATATTAAAAAACTTGAAATAACATTTACATTTTATTTACTTGAATGGTTAATGTGACAATGAAAACAACAGATAGATATTGAAAAAAGTTTATTAATTAGGGAATTTCAGAACACAAACTGTAAAAGTAAGCTAAAATATAATAATCATAACCTTACACTATATTCGCCTTTTATAGTAAAATAAAATTAACAAATATTTAAAAAGAACATATATTTGATTTGTAACAAAAAATGCATTTGTATTTTTTATTATCATATTGTTTAAAATTTTAATTTTTTATAAGGTAGTTTATGTTAAATTTTGTTTATACATTTATGATTTACTGTAAATATTTGATTATTGAAAAATGCATCATTTGGAGCAAATTTCAGAGAGTACAAATTTTTGTCATGAATGGACATTTTTTCCCTACAGCTTTCGGCGGCTGTATTTTGGGTAAAAAAACGGTCCTCAAACATTTCCAAGCAACCATATCTGATCTAATATTAAGACTGACAGAATCTTTCATTACATTTTTCGAAACATGTAACCGTGAAAAACAATATATGATTATTTCCAAAAAAAACATGGATTTTTTAACTATATTTTTTTTTTATCTCGTTTTTTCACATGAAAATCGTTTCAGAATTAAGATATCGTGGCCTCGAAACATGAACTATAAAATGTTCACGTTGGCATTTTGAAAATAAAGGTGCATAAAAAATAGCGGCTCAGGCACGAAACAATCATCGAAAAGTTCAGGAATTTTTCATTTGTAAATTATACTATCGGAAAAAATGTTGCTAAGCAAAAAGTTCTTAGAATTGGCCAGAGAACATGCTGAAATTTTTACAGAATGTTTTGAACATTTCTTTAATTTTTCAAAATTTTAGGATTTAGAAAATTTAAAAAAATTATTGAACGCGCGCCGCTTGGGAGACTTCTCCCAAAACAGCTTTGGTCTACAGTGAATCCGACCTGAAATATTTTCTTGTACAAATCGTCTTGTGCATTCTTCTTTTCTTTTGAAGGATTTGTCACCTTTCCGGTGGAATTATATTGATGATGTTTTAAGTCAGTAAAATTTTCAAAGATAACTTTTTTCTTTATAATGATAAACTATTAGCAAGAGAGAGGACTTTGTAGTGAATATTTAAATAATTTCTTTTGCACATCAAAATATAAGCGACAATTTTAGTCACTGGTTTCTTTCACTGAAATGCGGGCTATTTATTGAATCAACTAGTTAGCTTCAGAGTTTTAAATTAAAAAAGTTATATCTATTCACATTTCATAATATGCTATCTATTATCCAAATGACACCTATTAGAGTTTACTTTTAATTAGAATGAGCAAAAGGTATGTCGAAAGCAACCCATACTATACCCAATTGGGTCACTGACGATCCGAACAAAACTTTGCACATGGAAAAATAGCGCACCAAAAAATATTTTATACGATTCGTTGGTTCATGGCCTTTAAAGGTCAAAGCCACCCACTTCGTTGAATGTTTTAATCAGTAACGCAATTAAGATGATTAACATAATTACAAACTATTCCGCATTTATGTTTTATGGAGCCGCAACTACGAATCTGGTCTCAGATTTTCAAAATTCAAAATGTCAGATTCAGTATGGCTGCTTAAAATGGCGAATATTAGTAAATCCAAATGAAAAGTAGCTCCTGGGGGACGGGGGGAGTTTGAATTTATATAACCTACTCCTATAAACAAATAAGTTGCTTGTATTTTTTGGTACTGAGCTGACACATGTATAAATGTAATAATTGCGACCAGAAATCTTGTACCAAGTTGCAAATATTTTTCATTGACCATTTCAGGGAATAACAAAACCAATTGTTTTATTTCAAAGTGGACAACTGAATTTTAAGAAAAAAAAAATAAAACTGACCTACGGTATGTGTGGAAATAATTACCTGCTTTCTTAGTTTTTTTAAAATTATATCCTTGTTTCGACGAACGATTTTTCAGAGTATTTTCTTACGTTTGCAATTTTTTATCCGCCATATTAGATCTGCCATTTTGAATTTTGAAAATCACACGCCAAATTCATATGCTATAACCCCAAAACTCTTAGAAAAACCTTTCTTTGTGAATTTGGTAAGATTTCCAATTTGCGATATTTGTCATATTGGATCCCCACTTTGAGTTTTGAGAATATGTTCCAAATTCCTATTCAGTGATCCCATAACCTCACCGAGTTGCGATTTTTATGTGGATTTGCTGACGTTTCCCATGTTTCATCTGCCATATTGGATTCGCCATTTTGAATTTTGAAAATTTAACAGCAGAACTTGAATAGGGTTACATATCAGTAAGAGAAGTGCACCGGTCACGAGCACAGTTTCATTTTTGGTCCATAGCTTTCGATTAAATGCATATTTTACAAATATACGTATGGAATGTTAAAGATCTTAGATATGGAAAGAAAAGAGTTGACTCGTGCACTCAAAAATAGTTTATCACTCATTTAGTAAAATTACCAATTTTATTAAAAAAGAAAGTTGTACCCATTTGTATGTACCCTCAAAAATTCTCCTAAAAATTGAAAAATATGAAGGAAACCCACCTGAGCAATAAAGTAGATATAGAAATTGATTAATATTCGAAATTGAAACTAAGATCGCTTCCACAGGTTTATTGTTCACTAAGCAACGATTAATAATTTGTAAAATTGTGTTGAAATCATATTTTCTTGAATTAATGATTTTTCTGACGTAGACATAAACGTGATAAAACATCCCAACGGGCACGAAGAACCCAATTGTGTCTAAAACGTTTTTAGAATGGTCAAAAAGTCGACTTGTTAAAAAACCGACAGATAAAAAGCGACAACCGAAAAACCAGCAGGTCAAAAAAACCGACAGTCAAAAAACTGACAATCGAAAAGCCGACAGATAAAAAAACCCGAAAGTCAAAAGCCGCCAATAGAACATCTGACAGTCAGAAAACTGTCTGTCCGCTTGTCGATGTGTCTATTTTGTTATGTGTCGGTTTTTTGACTTTGGGCTTTTCAGTCGGCTTTAGGATTTGTCGGTTTTTCGACGCGCACCCTTAATTTGAAAGTTGTTCAATTGAAGCAAAGATTTGCTCTAAACAGGAGGCTTATTTTCACTGAAAACAAATTTTTAACAAACTCCGTTAATACTCTTGTCAGTCTATTCTAATCGTTCGATCTGAGAAGTTAGTAGTTTGCATTTTGGGACCTAAAGGTTCTTATAATAAATGAATTTTCATTCCTATATCTGTGATGCTTTAACTTTATCCTTGCTATTTTTAGGAGATTTTTCCAGGGTACCACCAAATTTTATTTATGCAAATATTCTTTTGATTAAATTTTCAAGGTAACGAAACTAAGGTAACGAATAGCGTTTTGAGCAATCTTCTGATATTTCACTTATTATGTACGATAATGAATGGTGTCTATTAGTGACGATGACAAAAATCATTATCCGACAAAAATTATCATTTCTAAAATAGAAAGAAAAAAGTCACTCGGGATGTTTTCTAAACTGTTATCCACAATTGTTGAAAGTTTCACTGCATATTTCTAAAAGAACATAAAAATCCTTACATCACATCCTCCTGAATTCCCCAGGACCTTCACATGTCCATCTTCCCGTTTGCTTTCTTAAGACTATCTTTTGTCCTGAGAATATCCTGAGGTTTGTGAATTTTCGTTCTGGGTTCGAATCTACACTGTTAAAACGTCTTTCTGCCATAAGCGAAACAATCTTGCCGCAAGTGGAAATCCTCTTGTTATGTGATGATGAGGATTATTCCACTTGCGGTAAGTGGATTTCTACTTGCTGCACGTGGCTTCCCTTTACGAATGTCGATATAATTCCAATAAAAAATATTGCAATATTACGAAGACTGCTTATATTATCATGATGAAGTCCTTATGTTACATGAATACATATACAGCATCATTTAAGTTTTGTTTTAATATGCAAACTATTATGCAACATTAACCCTTTAACGCCTAAATAAACATATTTTTTTCGTCAAGTTGATCGTTCACAGCATTTTCAGAAATGTATATTTGAATTTCTCGACCATCATATCTTATGTTTTTAGGTCCGCTCTTTCAAATGCCGCTGAGAAAAATTCGAAAAAATGTCATTTAACCTGATTTTTTTCAGAAAAAGAAAAATAGTACCCAATTTTCTTGCCTTTTTCACAAATTCGTATTTTTTAATAGGAAAACATTTTTTTTATATTTTTTAAACCTTTCAAAAAAGTGATCCCGATATCCAAGGAATAAGATAATAAACTTTTTTTTCAAGACGGCGGTTCCAAAATGGCGTCTGAATTAATGCTTTTTTTCTCGATTTATAAATTACTGTCTTTACATGTTTTTCTTTGTGTTTTCTAAGGTAAAATATCAGGTATGGGGGTTTTCGAAATCGCTGATTACGATTCTGATGTCAGAATTGCAAAGTACAAGATGGCGGATCAAAAATGGCCGATATTCAAATCTGAATTCGTTATTTCTTATTCAAATGGCCCAGGAATTTCATTTATGGGGGTTTTTCAAGTCGCCGATGACGATCCTGTTGACGGAATGGAAAAATACAAGATGGCGAATCCAAAATGGTGGCCATTTCTTGCCAAATTCATTAATCCTTACTCAATCGGCCATGGATTATGTATATCAGGGTTTTTGAGGTCACTGATCACTATTCTGAAGTCAGGTTTGACAAATATAAGATATAAGATCCGATATAACCGCTATCAAATCTAAATTATTTGTCCTTTATTCCTATAATCTCATAGATCCTTTGATGTTTGCCTCTTCGCCGATTATTCATCAATAGCCGTTGCCCGATTCTCACCGCGTGGAGGTATGCAAACCTTGAGAATCTTTTTTAATTTTATTTTTTTTGTATTTCTACAATGGGAACAAAAAAATTACTAGAGCCATGACGACACCTAACGGCGACTTTGCAAATGTTTTCACTCATATTCGACTTTGAAAATTACTTCTTGGGTTATAATTTTTGTATAATAAAATACTTGACTTTGCCGTCCCAACCTACTTTGGAAAGTACAATAAAAAACTATAGAAAAGTACTACAAAATTTTGTAAAATAAATTAAACAAACACAAAAATATAAAAAACAAACAAAACAAAACCCCCAGTAAATGAAATTTCCGGGCCATTTGAATAAGAAACAACGAATTCAGATTTAAAGATTGGCCATATTGGATCGGTCATCTTGTACTTTGCAATTCTGACATCATAATCGTAATCAGCGACCTCGAAAACCCCCATACCTGATATTTTATCTTAGAAAACACCAAGAAAAACGTAAATGTAAAAACAGTAATTTATAAATAGAGAAAAAAAACATTCAGTCAGATGCCATTTTGAAACCGCCATCTTGAGAAAAAGTTTTTTTTTGTACATGATCTTATTCCTTGGATATCGGGATTACTTTTTTGAAAGGTTTCAAAAATTTAAAAAAATGTTTTCCTATCAAAAAATACAAATTTGTGAAAGAAAGACAAGAAAATTCGGTACTATTTTTCTTTTTCTTGAAAAAAATGAGGTTAAATGTCATTTTTTCGAATTTTTCTGAGCGGCATTTGAAAGAGCGAACTTAAAAACATAAGATATGATGATAGAGCAATCGAAATATACATTTCTGAAAATGCTGTGAACGATCAAGCTTGATGAAAAAAATAAGGGTTAATACCAAAAGAATTAGGTAAAGAGAATTATGATTTGAAAGAATTATATCTTAACATATTACTTCCGTACGGCCTCAAATTTTATTCTAATGCTTTTTATTGTAAACTTTGATTTCGTTTTAGATTTCCCTGCAAAGAAAATTTCGAAAACTCGTATCAGTCTCCCCTGTGGAGATATTGACTGGGATCCAGCTAACCCAAACTAGATTTCCCTAGTCCAATAAATATCCAAATCAGGAAGAATACAGCTCATGTTACTAATTAGTATTTTACGAAAGTAATAGTAAATAGTATTATTAGAAAAACTTAAATCTCTTTTATTTTTAATTTCGTAAAATATTTTATTGGAATTGTTTAGAGGCAAACAACTTTTCAGCATGGGTAATTTGCGGGTATGCAGTCAGAGCCCACGCCACTGTTTTCCGATTATGGGTTTTAAAAATTAATTCTAAAAAGTACATTTGTTCAAACTTCGTATTTACCATTCATCAAATATATTTGTTAATTTATCTGCATATTTCAATTTCTTTAAATGATCAGTAAACATGGGGCCAGATTAGTAGATGGGCTACACTGGTAGTAATTCCACTCAGGCTTCATGCGGGGCAACGACATTATATGCTACATTATTTTATAAGTTTTGTTATTGGAACTGCATTAAAATTTCAGTTATTCAAATATTTTTTTTCATGTATTAGATCATTTAGAAACTTATGTAGTGTAGGGGAGAGTGGGGTAGAATGTGACACGGGGCACACTGTTCCACTCAAGATTTCTCAAAACCTGTGCACCAAAATTCAATATTTTTGTATAATATTAAGGTTATTACTGCCAATAAAAAAAAACGTGAAAATAACGGAGTTCGTAAGAGTGGTGGTGAGTAATAGATAAATATGAGTTTCGAGGTATCTAAAGTAACTTTTTTGTCTCCATTTTCTTTTACCATTTTTAATTTCCATAAATTTACATATATTTCTTCTGTGTCTTTAATAAGGCATCAACTAAAAAATAATCAAAGATAATAATCGAATTAAAAAATTAACCTAAAAATATTAAATTTCTTCAAATTTAATGAAAATTATAAAAATCATCATGTGGGGTTCATTGTGACACAGAATCGTGGGACAGTTTGTGACATAACCTGCATATTGTGTTATTTAACAAAATACTATTTTTAACACTTGTAGATTGGAGATTGGAATTAATTACAAAATGTAACAAGAATGTTCGCTGTGATAAAAAGTGATTTTGTAACGAATAAGTAAGTATTTAAGAAAAAAATTTCGTTATTATTTTGATAAAGATTTTATGAATATAAAATTAATAATAAAATATAATTGTAAAAATAACATCATAATGTATTTAAAAAAATTATTTTCCTGCCTTACATCATACTTCACAATGTACCCCTCAGTACAAATAACTACCTGTCACATCTGACACCACAGCGATGCACAATCTACCCCACGTATGGGGCAGACTGTGATAAAACCAAATTTAAAAAAAATGAATATTTTTATTGAAATACGTTATTTTTGTATGCATATCTTTGTTATTTTATTAACTTAAGTAATCATACTATCAATTAGTGTTATAAAAATGAGTATTTACTGGTTATAAGATATTGTAAATTGACTTTGAAAAAAAGTGTCACAGTCTGCCCCACTCTCCCCTACTTTAAAAATAGTGTAGATTTGCAGGAACTTTTGAGTTAGGATACGTTCGAGCGTACATTGAATATCGTTGACATAAAAAAAATTAGATAATGGTGATGTATAACGGTACAATAGAGACGTGTCATCATTCGTCATGATTTACAACGATTCATGTTTATTCTTAATTGCAATCGATACTCAGTCATAATAGACGACCTCAATCAGGCCAAATTTCACTGTCAAATTTTTAAATATAAACAAGAAATAATTAATGTATGATTCTTGTATAATTTTATTGATGTTGTCAAACTATAAGTTATATATGCTTTAAAATTTCATCAAAATTTGAAACGAAATTTGAATAAACAAATCTTGGATTGTTTACGGATGTAATTCAAGATGCATTTAAGTGCATCAGATACTTTGTTCCTCTTTCCATCACCACTTCTCGTTTCGTTAAGTGCAATAATCGCTCCAAGTGGAAAGCCAGACAAGTTGTTTATTTAACGAGGTAAAGAAAAAAAGGAAGATGTTTACCGTGAGTCGCGTGTATGAGAAGGGAATAGTATCACGTGCGTGCTTAACCTGTCGACTGCGTTTTGCAACCGAACGACAATTTTGGCGCGCACGAGGCTAATCCGTAAAGACCCGAAGTGAGGCATGTACGTAAAACACAAATTTAACTCGAACCATTTTTTTTTCACTTTGGCGATGCGTGCCTCACCTTCGGCGCATTTACGCACACGGCGAAATTCTTGCGAAATACCGTTGCAGAAAGTGAATATCGTAAAGTACTGAAATAACAGGGGGTTCGATATCTGCACGAGCCGCCGAATGATTTACGTGTGCGTGCATACGAGACGACGTTGATTTTATGGATGTGTCCGATCCGCTTTTCAAACATGCCTTCAAGGAGAAGACTTGAGAACTTCTAAGTCAAGTAGGACCGCTTGGCGCAATGATGAAGGTGTGTTTACAATTTTGAAAAGCGGCGACATTTGTACTTCCATAAATTTCCTATCGATTTTACTTGGATGAGTTCAAAAAAAAATGCACGAGTTGTGGTTAGGGGGATTCCCAATTTTACTAGAGGTTTTTCGACCGATGCATTTGAATTATTTTCTTGAATATAGTTGCTTCTAACTGTAAAACAAGAAAATGAAGTAAAATGATTTAAATAATTCCACGATACTTTTAATATTCGATCTGCAAAAAAAAATTTTCATGTTCCGGGAGTAGAACTCGATTTTGCGCCCTCCAGCGAAATCTGCGGGCGCAAATTATCGAGCCACACGCACCGTCGTATTAAAAAATATCTTGTTTTTAGCCACAAATAGCAATATTTAAATACAAACCATTCAGTCCTATAACAGTTTAAAAGAAATTGCAAATATAAAGAAAAACACAAAATAATATTTCTTTTCTTTTTGGCAATCTTGTTGTTTAGCAATAGTGGCCCTTAGCTACATGAAAATTGTGACGTACACTTAAAAATATAACAAACAAAAAATGGCAATCGGTTTTAAGGATTTTCAAATTGTATAAATGGTGTGCCACTAACAAAATGACGATTTTCGATCCGAGGGGCGTAATATCGTTTTTCAAAACATTATAATTTTTTCCTCTAAAATTGGAAGGTAATTTAAAAGGTGTAGTTAGAATCATTTTTATGTAAAGAAAGCACTCATGTATTATTTTTTTGAAAACTCGAAACCCACTTTTTTATACGATCCGATGTAAACAAATTAATGGAAATTTAGTTTCCTTTACGTTTGTCTTTGTATTTTATTATTATAGATATTCCAGAGAAATTTGGAGGCCTTTCATGCAAAAATACAATTTTTTTTCTGTCCCGAAGAAAAGAAAACAGGTCAGTCTCCAACACGAATCTGTTTTATAATGTAATTTCATTTTTTTCATGCAAAACGAATTATTCTCCATCCACCAAAATTACTGCTTTAAGTTTCTCTACATTCACTGCATATACAACAAAATTTTCTTGTTTCTCAATAATATTAAATTCGCCTTTTTTATATACAGTTTCTTAAATATTAAAAATATCGTGGAATTACTTATATGTGTAATATTGTTCTTTTACAAATCGAACACTCCATATTGGTTACCAGATTTAATCTTTTTCGAAATTTTGTAATGCGTTTCTAAAAAAAAATCGCTTCGTGGGGTGCGGGTCAAAAAACCGACAAATCAAAAAGCCGACAGGTCAAAAAACCGACATTCATAAAGCCGACAGTCAAAAAACCGACACTTCAAAAAATGATAGTCCGCATGTCGATGTGTCTGTTTTTCTATGTGTCGGCTTTTGGATTGTCGGTATTTTGACTGTCGGTTTTGTGACCTACCGGCTTTTTAATTTGTCGGTTTTTTGACCCGCACCCAACTTTTTATAGTCTTATTCTTATAGGAATGCTGGTCGAAAAACCAACATATAACAAAAAAAAAATGACAATTCAAAAAGCCGACATATATATGTAAAGCCGACAGATAGGCAAATCGAAAAGTGGACAGATAAAATGCTGGTGTTTTCACCACTAACTAACTAAATATTTTCATAATGTAGGATTTAATATGACAAGGAAATGATTTAGTTTAACGAAATAAATCTTCTCTTAAACCAACGAAAATTAATTTAAATCACAAATATGAATACTTGATTCACATAAATCAATTTCGAATAAATATATTTTGTTAAAAGAAGTAACTTTTTTTAAGTGTGTTCCTCTTAAATTTCGAAATGTTAAAAAATAAATTTTTTGTAAATTCCAAATCATGGGTAGAATGTAATTTTCTTTTTCATATTCCATAATGTTAAAAACACAAACCGTACCATAATTTTGATTCTATTGTTTATAAAACCTCGCTTTCCGGAATCGTTATCGATATATTTCATTTTCAAAAAAATATGAAACTGATTTCATTCACCGACAAATTTCAGTCACGGAGTATTAAAGGACTGAGTAGTTTACTGCTAAATTCAAAATGATAGTATTTCAACATAGTTTAGTTCTACGAAAATTAAGAGAAAATGATTTTAAAACTAACTATTGTTACGTACTTTTCGTTGGTGCAATTATGCAGCACTTTTTTAGAACAATAGAGTATAATACCGAGGTATAGTTTGTCATCGAAATAAAAAACTAGTATTACAATGAAACTAGAAAAAATGTAACAAGAGATACCCAGACATTTCTCAGTATTAAATAAGTTTGAAAACCACTCTTTATTTCTGAATCTTTGTGTTAATAGATTGTAATAATTTGTTCAATACAATTTGATACAGGAGGGAAGTATTAACAGCCTTTTTTATATTCCATTTGGAAATGTTTTAGAAAGGTAAAATATTTTATTCATATTTTTGTAATATGGAATAAAAACATACCTTGATGAATTATGTAAAAAATCATGAAGAAAACATTTTTATTACAGGTAAATTCTAATTAGACCTTCGTTGGGCGCCAAATGTCTCAATCATGTATACCAATTCGATACGCTGCGATGCAACTATTTCTGAGAAACTCCTTTGAAGCATCGTATATTTCATGATTTCAAATACTGACACAGATATCCGTGATTACAGAATCATTGTATAATAATAAATATTTATCGCGTATTACGAGGATGTGAAATGTTACTGGTTGTTACATATAGCGGTACTTAAAAAAATGTATATATTTAAACAAAATCTATTATATCGAAATAAAAATATAAGCAGATAGTAAAACATCTTATTGATACACTAAAAATTTATTAAAATTGACTAAATATCGGATTTATCTTGTCACCTTCCAATAGAATTGCAAGGACATCTTTGTTTGAAGCAGCTAAAGAATACTTGTTTTATTATAAATATTGAGTAAAATTGCCATTTTAAGATCAACCAACGAACCATAAAAATTCCTTAATTTATTGATAAATTTGCCTATGCCATTCGAATGATGAGACAGTTTTACACAAGAATATGTATCCCAATATTTAAATAAAGGATTAATGTGTTATTGGTATATTTATGTATTTACCCACGAGCAAATACACCAAACTTTTAACTTTCAGTTATTTGTGTCTACTTTCTATATATTTATATATAAATCTTTCCATTCAGTCAAATTGTATTTAAAAAATCTGCGACATGGAATTGGACATTGGAACAATTTTCAACTCTTAATGGTTTTTATGCCTGAATTAGAAAGTGATTAGACCAGGAATGTGCGAGGCTTAATTATGTTATTTTAATTGTTAAACAGGCTTACTAATTTAAATAACTTTTCGACTAGACTCTGTGGGATCAAACAAATTCAATATTTTATCTAATTATTACATGATCATTTTCAATATTAACCAAAAGAATTCGTCAATGATTAATATGCCATAATTTTTTTACAGTTTATTCAAACTTTTATTCTTTTTCAACATTTTTCGAAAAAACAAACAAGAACTTTTCCTCCCGCTCGGGCATAATAAAACCTTCCAAAGCATACGTGGATAAAGTAGGAGACACGTCCACTTTTTTCAATTTCGTAATTAAAAATGAAGTAATTACTGAAATAAGACAGAATTTATATAGGAAAAAAAAATTTATCTTCGAAAGTTGAACACATAATTTTTATATCACTAAATTAAAAAAGTATATATTTCTTTAAAATATGGAACGTTTTCGCAAAAGTTTTTCAGTTTCTTAATGAAGATTTACTAAAATTCGAAAATTTAATTGGGAAGATTGTACTCAATTTTTATGTCCAGTACGGAATGATAGTGGATCTATATTGGGAAAATAATTTGGGCTTGTTTTAAACCAAACATATACAATTATCAGCTTTTCACATAAGGAAACGTCATACACGAATGTTTTATTAAAACAATTGTTTTACACATCACGGAATTCCTGATCTTTTGTTCAAATTTCGTGGGAATATTTTTTATTGTTCCATAGAAACATTTTGAGTATTGCCGGCATGACAATTAAATTACATATTCACTTTAAAAGCAAATAAGTGTTTTCTTCACGATTTTCATCTAGTGTGTTCTTATTTTATTGTTGCTGTCTTTTAAGCTTCGAAATTATGCCAAAATACTGATAGGCATATAATATAGAATCTTTTTTACCTCGTAATTGCGTGGGTAGACTAACTAATAAATATTAATTGAAATCAATTCAGTGTAAATGTTATCGATTAATATTTTTCTTAGTTTATTTATATATATCATGCGAATTCTTATAATTTAAAATTTTAAGAATATGTTTTGAAATTATTGAAATTCTCGATTAATGAAACTTTTGTGATAAAACTGTTGATATTAAAAACAAATATGAAAATTTCGAATTTAAAATACGAGATGACAATTTTGTAACATTCTTCGATTCCATGAAGTTTAAAAATCATAAATAAATTGTTTTCTTATTTCACATATCGCATGAAGGAACTTCAGTACCTGGCAAACATTATACAGCAGAGGTAAAAGTATACATTCTATCTGTGTGCTCCTAATTCTCTACTTTCATAAAAGAAACGTTTAAAAAGAAACAGGTGATTTTTAATAACTTTTCACAATAAGACACATTTTCAAACGCTAATTTTTAACTTTGGTTGAGGCTGCTAAATACTAAATATAAAACTAGTTAATTACTTACTCGATACTTAATTTTATTTTGTTTACAAACTGGTTAGAATTTAATAAAAAATTAGGACAGATATACAAACGTGGAAATTTCTAACTAATAAATTATGGCAACAAATTATTTTGAAAAAACAAAATAAAAAACTTGTAATGGAACCGTCAATTTCAAATGTTTCAAATCAATATGCTATAATACTTTGTGGACATTTTAAACCACCATTGGAATAATATTTCTAGATTAGAAGCCACTAACATGATTAATTCTTTATAATATGGATCCTGAATTATTGTTAAATATATAAAATAGTGGCATTCAAGCGATACTTATTCCTCTTACATTTTCTATTTTTTATTTATTTATTTTTTTTTTATTGGAATATATATCCAACGGGCACGAAGGACCCAAATGTTGCTAAAACGTTAAATGTCTGCAACATGAATGAAACGTTTATAAAACGTTCCGTAAAAGTTGCAGACATTTAACGTTTTAGGAACGTTTCTGGAACGTTCTAAAAACGTTTTAGAAACATTCGGGACTTTCGTGCCCGTATATTATTTATTATTAGCTTAGTTTCATGTTAGTCTACACAATAGTCCATGAATTTCTATCGCTTGTAGATTATATTGGAGTAATTATCGTTTATTTCAGTTTCATTATTATTAATTTTTATTGTTGTAAAGATATATAACTTACAATTAATGTTTTACAGTTAAAGTAATATTGATTAAATTTTACATGTAATTATTTGTTATTGGAGAATATTTATCATATTTTTTGCACAATTATAAGCCTTACTATAATTTTTCTTCGTTTAAAGAGATCTTCAATTCGTATGAAATTTGCAAAATTCTTTTTAAATGTTATGTATTATCCGTATGTAGTAAATGTTCAATGTATACACGAAATATGTGTACGTATTGCTCTCTTTAAATGTGAATTAATTAAACAATGTAAACAATGCAATAGAATAATTCTAATTAAAAAGTTGCAAGCTACTAATTCCTTAACCCATAAGGTCCTGGAGATTTTTTAGTTGATTTTTGATCTTCGTAACAGCAAATAAAATTAATGTTGACTTGAAAGTGACCAAAGATAGCATTTTTTAGTGTACTCTTTCGATTGGCGAGGCAAAAATTGCATTGAAATTACTTCAAAAACCAATATGGCAATGTTTTAAATATAAAATGACGAAAATTTCGTAAAATTCTTTATTTGAGATTTTGTTTGTGCCGCAATAAAGTTGCGAAATCGAAGCCTCTGCGCGACGAAAAGTGACCAAAATTTATGAACTTCAAATTCAACTTTTTTTGTTTTACCCCGAATCAACCTAACCTCTTCACGACGTCAACTTGTCAAAAAAATTAAATCTTATTTCGTAATTAATAACTAATTTCATCAATAATTTTTCGAGATATTAACGATTTGAAGAGGTTAGTTTGATTCGAGGCAAAACATAAACATTTATAATTGAAGTTTATATAGATTTTGTGCACTTTTGGTTGCGAACATACTTCGATCCCGTATCTTTATTGATACGAACACAAATTCACAAAACACGAAATTTTGTTCATTTTTTATTTAAAATACGCCATATTGGGCTTTGAAGCAATTTCAATGCAATTTCGACCATGCCTATAGAAAGAGCAGACCCGAAAATGAAAGGGGTGGGTCAATTTAAAGTCAATATTAACTTTAGTTCCTGTCCTAAAGGTCGACTATGAACTAAAATCTCCCGGATGGGTTAATCAATTAACCCATACAGCACAGACGTTGCAAATATGTAACGGTTATGTCACAGGAATGTAAAAATGTCCGGCTTCATAACCGTTATATATCAGTAACGTATTTGGTATGTAACAAAACATTTTGTGCTGTCTGGGAAAGTTCCTCACTTAATATACGTTACAAATCCTTTATTGTTACTTTTTTTAGTGGAAAGTTATGAATGACTTAGCAATTTTTTTAGCAATTTAGATTCAGACAATTGCATCACAAAAACAGATTTTTTATTAAAAAAAGCCCTTTAAGAAGTCATTTTCTTCGTTGTTTCCTCTCAATCTCTTCTATTTTGATAATGATGCAGTTACAGAGAAAACAGGTCCAAGAAATGAATTTGGATTATTTCGATTACTATTATTGTTGACCATGAAAAATAAATAATTCATATAAAGCTTCACATTTTTTGGCAAAATCTGAAAATAACACAATTATATTTATACTGACATTTTTTTATGAACGTAAGGTCAAGGTCCAATAGTATAATTTGAATAAATTACCCTTGTACCACATAAAAAATGCTTTTCCATTCAGATAATTTCGAGGGGAAATATTTCAATCTAGAAGTAAGCAAATGTATTGTTAAAAACAAATAATATAGGATGGCAAGGGTGTACCTATTTCTTAAATTATACGTGCGTACTCGTGTTGCCTTTCACCAACGTTACTATTTCGCCACGTCTGTCATTTTTAATCAAGGAGAAGTCACCTTTGGTAAAAGTGCTATGCAATCTATGTATGTAATCTGCGATTCACTGTTTATGAAATTAAAGACCATCGCATCTTGATTTGATTAGACAGTGGGCTTTGCAATAAATTGATCTTTTGAATCAAAATGGAAATAGTCCGCAAAATTCAAACCCGAGAAAACAGAAAAATCCCGTAAAAGGAAAAACGGATATGCCAATAAAAAACATTCGTATTCTAGGATCTTAAAATTATATTGCGATTAACATAATTATTAACTCATGAAGTCCTAAATGGATATTTTTTCAGTGTAGTATTCAACGGTTGTATTTTGTGTAAAAAATCATTCTATAAGTTGTCCAACCATGCATATCTGATGTAAAATTAAAGGGACTTTCAGAATGTTTTGTTAGATTTTGCCGAAAATTCAACCGTCAAAAAAACTTTACGATTATTTCCAAACAAAAATATGCATTTTTCAATTTGTCTTTTTTTTCTTGATATTGTTTTATCAACATGAAATAATTTCAGTATTTGTGTTACATGTATAAAGAAATTGTGTCCTCGAGACTAGAGCTTTGAAATGTGCTTATTAATATTTTGAAAATAAAGGTAAAACTATCAAAAAGGCGAAAAAAAGGCGAAAAAATTATCATAATTTCTTTTCGTCAATACACAAAATCAAGCATTTCAAGACGTTATTAATTTTATTAGGACGTTAGTTGTACGTGTAGGCGAAAAAGTATTTAAACTTTCATCGCAATAATAAATCACTCTTGGAATTTTGAGTAGCTAAGAATGAACTTTTTTTTCTTTGCAATGTCGTAAATATTCTTGTGCTTTAACTAAAAAACTTAGCATCTAAAACAAAAAAAAGAAACAAATAAAATAGAAAAGAGCAGTGTTACATTTAATCAAGATTTATGAAACGAAATTCATCACGTAACACGCCTCATTTGAAAATTTGTGCCCATCGTCGAAGAATTATATATTTTTGTACAGTTTCACGTCGGATGCCATACATTTTCTTAATACTGTTTCAAATCTTAAGATCCTTATTGATATTTATTTCTTTTTTCAAGTCTTCAAATATTTACTACATATTATTTTTATCACAAATCCAGAATGTCGAAATTTTAGAGAGATACTTAACATTGTTATTAAATGTGAGAACATCTTTTTTTTTGTATAAGAAAAATACATTCTGGGAATTATCACATCAAAAATTCCGGACCAAATAACTAGCATAGTTCTCGAATGTATACACTCAATAATATGTAGGTGAATGTAAGTGTCCGAAAATAAATTGCACGTTTAATATAAGTCAGTGACTCTATTGCCCACGAGTTCTCGGAACATATTTTCTAATTTAGGAACTGGAGCTACGAAAGAGTAATGACCATTGTTAAACTAATTTCAACTTTGAAAGTATTATTTATAAAAGTTTTTTTTACTCCCAAGATATCTTTAGTACCTTATACATTTGTTTACAAACTATCTACATTTTAGAAACTTTTTTACACAAGGCTGATAGCCATTTATAATGTGGATTTAAAAATAACATAAGTTCATGTCCTCCACGAATGTACTCCAACATTTTGGTGATCGTTTCTCTAAAATTAAGTAAAGTATAAAATTAATATCAAATGCCTAGCCTATTATTTCAAACCATTAATCATATTTCAAGGCTAGTGAATATTCTTCTGCAGTACAGATTTTTTAAATCTCTGACATAACACTTCTTGTGTCTGTTCCAACTGTTGCAATTCTTTTTTTCAATCATTGTAATACATTTTTGTTAACAGTCATTAAATTTCTAATCTTTACATCATTTAAATATTTCTTATTTCGTGATGAATTCAAATAACTAGTAGATAATATAAATTGCTCTTTTAAATCAGAATGCATAAATGATGTGGCTTCAATTTGGTATACATGGTATATTTTTAACGGTCCCTTAATATTCCTAAACACATCTGGGTTATACTTTATATTATAAATAATCTTAAATAGCCTTTTTTGCCATGTTTGAAACTGATTTTATACATTAGCAAATGCTCCCGAATAACCCATGATATAAAATCAACATAGAATAGACCGACATGACTTTCCCATCTCTTCCTATAGTCAAAAAGAATATCCAGATACCTAATCGATTCTACCCTGTTCCATACAATTTTATTTATTCTAATCTTTGTTTTTAAAGGAACGCTAACTTTATAACTGCCATGGAAATCTGTTGCATGCTGCTTTCTCCTCCAAGAAATTTCACACTATTTTCTGTCATGTAAGTAGCTTGTTATTAACGCATGTGATATACTGCGTATATCTGATTAACTTGTTCTTTAAAATGCTATGATTAACCATATTATCAAAAACCTTTGATAAATCTAAAAAAATTACAAAAACAGGTAAACTGTCATCTAGTTTTTTGTAAATGAATTGTGCACTGAGAAAAAGGATTGTTTGTTGTAAAAAAATATCATTCAACTGAAAAGTTAAAATCGTTTTTTCAACGTAAAGATGGCAATGTAATATTACAGGCAATTTGTTTAATATTAGCATTTTATTTCTTACATCAGAATTTAGAGACTTGATGGTTGACCATTTGTAAATAGTTAAGAAATGTATACTTTGAACAAATTCACAAATAAGACATGGGACATGCGTCTTATACGATGTATTTGTTTATAAAACGCGCATATTTAAGACGACATATAAATAATATCTTTAATTTATTTATTTTCATAATAACAACCACCAAATTGCAATGGCATTAAATCGTTCTTAAAAACTCAAACAAAAACATCCGTGTTGTCATTTGAGGTTACGTTACGATGCGTTACAACTCCAGCCATTATATCCTGTAACTATTAAGAAATCATTACTTTGTAGCTACAAACGTGTAGTATACAAATGGGTTCTCAACTATTAAGAAATGTTTGGTTGGATTTAATAGATATTTCTTAAGGTAGAAAATGCGTTATATTAAAGAAATGTAAGCTTTATTTGAAATGAATAATTATTTCACTTTCAAAATTATTCGATTCGCCGTATTTAAATAGACGATTTCTTAACTATTAAGAAACCTTCTGTATATTAAACAATCCTTTCCCTCAGTGTGATATTTTGGCTAGTACGTATTTCGTCGTCCCTTTATTTTAGATTTTGAACAATTATGTCATTAACTGAATACAGAGAGACAAAGGGACTTTAATAAATTATCCAGTGAAGAGCAATGGGTTCACTCTAACCAAGTATCCCAAACTGCTATCCTATTAACAGCAAACTAAAAATATAATTTCAGACTTAAATTATCACGTTTTACCCGTTTCGGGGAAAAAATAGAGCTCCCATAGTCAAAAAATCTTTGTAACCTTCGAGTGACCATGAAAATCAAGTTCAAAGTCATTTTTTATACAGTCCGTTTTTTTTAGAGATTACGTACGTTAATGGATTAAAATGACCCTGTATTTTACTATTTTCTATATGGTAATGTTCTAAACCTTTTCCTTCACCCAGCAGAGGGCGAGCTTCGTTTCACATACATATTTGAGACTTCCTCATTAATCTATTCCAATTACTTTGAGTGGAATATCGACATAATATCTGAATTAATGGGAACAAACAAAAAACTCAACATTAATTTTTGTCATTACTTCGACCCCGACCTTAGGTCTGGACGGAATATGGAATTTGGTCACTTTGGGCATAAAAATTACCCTTTAGTTTTTCATCAAATGTCGACGTTTCAGACCCTAAGGAGCCCAATTCAACAATAAAAAAATTTGTGTCCGTGATCTTGTACGTACGTACGTCCGTACGTCCCGTTTTTTTTGTCTCGCGATAACTCGCGTACGGATAAGCGTAATGACATACATTTTTTTTTTTAAAATACGTGTCTTGGCAAAACTTAGATCTGACTAGATTTTGGCGCAGATGCATCCGTCTATTACTAAAAAACATTAGCCCCAATTAAGTTTCTTCGTAGTTTTTTGCATTTATTTTGTAAAAATACAAATTTTATTAAAAAATGTGTCAAATAAAAAAGATGGAGCATGAAATTCTCTACAAAAAAGGTTATATGCATTTTCTTCCTTAAGTCAACGATAATGCCATAAAAATTGGTTTAAAATGCATATGACTATTGTCAGAAAAAGTATTAAATTTGGTCACTCCAGGGGTAGTCTTCGCCAGCCAGTCGGGGGCGGTGATCACCTACGGGCACATAAGTTCTTTTACGCCTTTGATACAAAAATAACTATTTCGATATATCTAAAAGATGTCTTATAGAGACATTAAAAATGCTCATTTTCAATTTTACGTCGACTCAGGCCACAGGTCATAGTTGTTCATCATTTTCAATGTTCAT
Organism: Trichopria drosophilae; assembly: GCA_030407085.1. NCBI lineage: Eukaryota > Metazoa > Arthropoda > Insecta > Hymenoptera > Diapriidae > Trichopria > Trichopria drosophilae. The sequence continues at coordinate 198,872,799 of CM059582.1, forward strand.
ACATATAAGAAACACTATATGGTTGTAACATATCTATCGAAGCCACTTGGACTTAAATATGATTGGATCCCCAAATATCGATATAATTTTATAATATAATTGACAGCTGTTAGTAAACGAACGAGTATTAAGGAATAGCCGACTCTCCACTGGGTCAAAGTTTCTGAGCGAGCGAAGCGAGCGAGGCACCACGCAAACACTAGTTTTATTTCTTGAAATAAGAAACCTCTACCAGATTCTTATATTTTCTTGAACACTATTTTTTTTTCTAAATGGGGTTTGGAATTGTTTAAATTTCTCTAAAACTCGACTTCTCCAAAAAATAGGATTACGGGATTAAAACGTTATGGTATTCAGGTTAAGTCGTTACGATTTAATGGTTAGAATTATTTATACGATTTAAAGGTTACAGAATTTTAAGGTTATGTTCAAACGAGGTCAGGAGATAATTGGATTATACAGTAGTTGGATAATGAATTTAGCGGCAATGGTGTTTTTTCGGGTGTATTTTGAGGTTATATCAAAATCTTTACAGAACAAAATTTCTTAGTGCATTTCCAAACGTACATTCAACACATAAATTATTAGTAATGTTAATAAACATTTTGTGTATTGGTTAAACACGAAATGAATTGATAATATTTAATTTTAAACAAAAGCAAAATATGCTGAATATTGTTGCGAGAATTACTCAATTAAAATGAGTATAGAACATTTCAAATCAATGTCAAGATTCTTGAATTTCAACTATTGCTCAATCTGCTCCCTTAATTAGAATCACGGGAATTCGATGAGTCGTCTCTGCTTTCCAGTGCAACAGGAGTCATATATTTAAATAATACCAAGTTTCATATTTGAAGGCAATGACTATTCTTTGAATCCCAGAGTATTGCAGTGTTTCAAATTCGGAGAGTAAATATTTGTAATCTGTTTGATTCGATGATGTAATGTAACCAATAATTCTTATAAGATTCAATGACATAACAATAAACCCGAATAGATAACAAAGATAGTTTACAGTAAATTACTGCAATGATTTTAATTGAGGATAGAAGATTAGTTAGAAACTAGTCGAAATTTATGAAGTTGATGTTTGAATAAACGATTTCAGTTGTGGAGTTCAACTGCTTTTGGAAGAATTCATGTTATTGCAAATTTTCAATTGTTTATACGAATTTTTGCCGGGCGGTTTGAAAAACCGACAAATATAAAATTTGACTGGTCAATACACCGACAGTCATAAAGCCGATATTCGAAAAGCAGACACATAAAAAAATAGACACGCCGACCAGCGGACAGACATTTTTTACAATGTCGGTTTTTCTGACTGTCGGTTTTTCGATTGTCGTTTTTTTTTTTGACCTCACGGGTTTTTGATTGGTCGGTTTTTCGACCCACACTCATATAAATGCATTCATTATGCCGAATAATTGCAGAATCAGTTTCGATGCATATAAAGTCTTCTCGTTCTGTTCTTGCATTTTTCCAGCCAAATAAGGTTTTGGTAATAAAAGAAGCAACTACAATTTAAATTTATTGATAATTTTATTCACACATGATATCAAAGTTAAATGTAATTTTAATATGTTAATATACTTGTAATCGATTGCTGAATATTTCCTTACTTACTACTTAATTATACCAGCAGTCTTCAATGGCCTGCATTAGTAAGATTCCCCCGTTAGATACATCAAATCTCCGAATTGGAATCGGTAAAAAAAAAGGCTGCAAAAGTTGCTATCTTTTAAAACTGATGGTTATTATCCCCCAAGAGGTTCAGATTATTATCAGTCACATCTAGAATTTGAATTCAAATTGTGACCCTTCCCTCGTAAATTAGCTGACTTGGTATTTCTTCGAGGCTTCGCAAGGGTTTTGATAATTAAATAGATAAACTCGTTCCGTCTTATATTCTGTATAAAGACATTCGGTAATATTTTGTCCATAAGTATTATCTTCTAGGCATTCAATATGATGGAAGGTATTATTCTAATTACATTATAAGGTTCCCCAACCGCACTTAATCGTCCTATTCAAATTTTAATATCGCAAAAACTACTGATAATAATTCTTCATAAAGTTTCATTAATAAACGATATAATTTATACTATTTATTTGCTATTGCCAATCTCTACAAATATACACAATGTATCATTTTTTTTCAAGACTTATTTTTTTTCGAAAAATGTTGAAATCAAGATTAAATTTAAATTTTATTGGGATAACATTGTAAAAGATATTGAGACACAGTAAAAATAAAATATTTCTTTTAACATAATTTAACTAATATTTTTAACCTTTCACTTTTCGAAAAAATTATTGTTTTAGCCACAAACATGCAAAGTAAATTTTGCACCATGACTTCGCTTTTGCAGATGTTTACAACCCTCCGGAAAGAGGATGGTAGCGTGCATGCACTATCTACAACTGAATAATTTACAACCACCACACTGAACTTAAAACATTCTCAATCTCCTTTTTCTTCAGGCTAGAAAAATTTACTTTAAATTGCAGTAGTTTATGCAATGTCTGTTTCTTTAAAAGTTTCTTTAAACACTTCTGAACATCAAAATTAATATGAAATTTTGAGGTTACTAGCTTTTTTCAAAAACTACTCATTCTTTAAGTAAACGTCTATTAGGAAATTAACAAGAAAATATTATATATCAATTTTCAAACGAATTATTAAATTTGAAAATGTAATTTTAAAATCATTAACATTGAAAAAATAATACTGATCTGCATAAGAACAAAGGGTTTAAAAGTACGAAGTTAATTCTATTTACCGTGTTTATATACTTAATACTTTCAGGACCAAATGTACATAAGCTTATCGTTAAGTTTGACCCTAGTTTCTAGTAGTAAAGCGCAGTAAAAAAAATTTCGGAATCAAAATTAAAAATAAAAAGTTTTTGTAAAACTTTTATTCACTTATCGCTATTTTTTTATCATTCACCGCATAAGAACACCTCAGATATTTATAAACATCGCGACAAAAATCATTGGCCTAATAGATAGAACCAAAAAATTAAATTTCAAAATGGCAGCTTAAAAATGGCTGCTAAATTACATTGTTTGTTCATCATAGTCGCATGTACCCAGTCGAATGAACTGAATGCATTCACTTCAGACTCGGTTCTCGAGGTTTCTTGGAGTCTCTGACTCGAAATTTAAAGTTAGTTTTCAAAAATTCAAAATTGTGTATCCAATATGGCAAACATATTTACGGAAATCAAACGAAATCACTTCATTCTTGGTACTCGGTATTTTTTGGGGACGCTGATTCTGCGCTGTGAGTACGCCATTGTGAATTTTTGAAAATTACCATCAGATCTGGACTCAACGGGGTGCGAGTAAAAAAACCGACAGTCATTTTTTTAATGACTTCTTTTTTAAGTCCTGGCTTTTCAATAGTCGGATTTTTTACTGTTGATTTGTTTACCTGTCGGCTTTTTTATTTGTCGTGTTTTTGACCCTCACCCCTCAACGGTCCCGAAAATTGCAGGGTATCTAGTTTCAAGTGATTTCAATCGGATCAATCGACTAAATACTACGACTGTGGTTTTGAACAAAAAATCGAATTTTGTATACATTTCCGTGTAGCACAAACATTTTTACACGATATTTATAAATATTTTAGGTATTTCAGTGTTGGACATGATAAAAAAATAACGGTAAGTGGAAAAAAAATAAAGATGAAACATGTAAAAATAACAATGTTATCCAAGTTTTTTTGTAAAATCTACCGTCAAAATTGACTATAACGCATTATGAATTATTATATGCATTGTCATATGCATTGTTATGTTTTGTGGACGTTCATTTTTCTTAACCATCTCCAAATGCAAAATTGTGCAGTGGGACTAATGACAAGCCTTTAACGCTACACTTGCAGTTTTCTAGATCTGTTAGTTTAGTGCAATGTCAATTAGCAGAAACTATCGAAAATATAATTGAAAGTCCATAGTCAACTCTTGTTGGGTACGCTATTTCTAGTGGCTAAGGTAAAATGCAGTAAAACTTACAAATTCATTGGATTTAAAGTAAAAAAAAAAACATTTTTTCGTTGCATTTTTTTCAAACGTCATTTTTACCTTGAAGCCTCTTTTCTTTTTACATGAAAAGTCTTTAAAAGACCCCAATTGTAATGTAATTTCGATATTTTCCTTTTTTAATTCGAGTATACCGTTAGCTTTTCGAAAAAATGTTATATAACATATGTTCTGAATTACTCAAAAACTATGTCCGACTTTTCCAAAAAATGTTGAAACACTTTTTAGTATTTCAAACGTTTTCGTCGAGTACTCTCACATACGGAAAATGAAGTTTTCAGTTTTTAATTTCGAACTCGGAATCGTAATCATTACCCCAGATAACATAAAAATATTAAATTTCACACATTATTTTCCAGAACAGTCATTTTTAATATTAAAGCTTCGTGGCTCAGGCGGTTAACGCACTGGACTACGAAGTCGTAGGTCGTGAGTTCGATCCCCGTCTGGTGAACAATTTTTCGATTTCGTGTTCAAGCAGCAGCTCGCTGTTAGTAAGCCGAGCCACGTTGTTTGTGTTTACGTTTCGAAAGTATTGTTTATCTGGCGGAAATCGACTCAAGACCGCTGCTGTACTTGGTGTAGGTTTCTGCAGTCCTACATTTCATACACAAATGTGAAGTATGGCGCCATCTTTCTAAGTCGATCTGCAGCTCTCGCTAAATCTTACGATTTAATACGGCAACAATTTGGTAAAAAAGGGCGATTCCGCCCGTTAATTAATTAATAAAAAAAAAAAAAAAAAAAAAAAAAAAAAAAAACCAAGAATTCAGATTCGTAAGCATTACGCGATAATAGATGCAGAAATTCAATATCAATAGTTTTTATCTAGGATGGTTATAGTAGTGAAAATGAGTACGCCATATTTTAAGCCAACATTTTGAATTTTTCAAATTAGGCCTTAGAATCATGATCAACGACCAAAATGATATATAAATCGTCAATGTCGAAGATTATTTGCATATCTAATTCAGTTTCCTAGACTTTGTCCGTCATGATTCAGCCGCCATTTGGAATTTTGACATTCAGGATATAAATAACCCTTACGTATTGCAATAATTACTTCTAATTACTTTACAAAAAGAAAATATTGAGAAATGCGATATTCGATCAATGTTCTCAATTAAAAACCTTATTGTGAATTCGCCATTTTAAATTTTGAAATGTTTTACTGTAAAATACAAGGTATTGTTCCACTCGATCCCCGGTTTCGTAAATTTGAGTGCTGGTCGAAAAACCGACAAAAGCCAGCAGGTAAAAATACTCAAAATACCGGACAAACAAAAAACCTGCAATTCAAAAAATGACTGTCCGCTTGTCGATGTGTCTTTTTTTTTTCTATGTCGGTTTGTTACTGTTGGCTTTTCGCCTGTTAGCTTTTCGACTGTCGGCTTTTCGAGCATCGGCTTTATAACTGTCGGTTGTTTGACCTGTCGTTTTCTGTGTCATTTGTGTTTTGATAGCCAAATTGAAAAATACTGGTCGTTACAAAAAATTAACCTCAAATTGGAAAATACTACCCTGGTGGATATTTGGCTGGTTGAACTAGCCATTATCCTAACGGCTGGGTATATCTGTTCGGTAGAACCTCGGTCGAAATGTACACGAATTCTGAATGAAAACCCGATAGACCACTAACATATATTAAAAGCGACATAAAACAATAATTGTAAACTGAAAATATCATATTAAATTTGTATAATAGGTAAGGATTAATCGATTCGACAAAATGAGCAAATGTAAATGTAAACAATTTTTCTTTTGAAATGAAGTTTTGATCTTTACAACAGCTTTGTAAACAATCGCGACAGCATGTGCAGGTGAATCAGCTGAGAGCCAGCCGCCATATTGGGCGTTCGATTGAAAGGTATTCGAGATTCTCGAATCGAGCCGAAGTCGATAAGTATCGTAGGAGCTTGTCGCACTCATGTTAAACTATATTAGCTGTCTCGATATCTCGAGTCTCGGTAGATTTACGCAAGATTCGTGTTATTCGGATTTCTACCCATATTATAGAGCTGGTTTCTAGCCAGATCATCAAAATCTAAGATAACTCTGGGCAGATTCTCGTGACGATCTCTACCAGGGCACAGTCACAACTGTGGAATCACAAGAAATTTTACCAAATCGATAAAAATCAGACTTAACGCTTTACTTATTATACAATTAAAAACTAATTTTTATACTATATTTGAACGGGCTTTAACGGTATACCCAAAATTTTTATCTATCGATTGTTAAATAAATACAAAAAAGGATTGGTTGGTGCGAACAACTACTCACTGCTCACAAATCCAAACTAGAAATTGGTTGGGACATCAAAAGACATAGTTGCAGAGACCAAACGTTTAATTTTTATGTCAATTCATTGGTTAGTAACCAATTTTTTCTTGGTAAAACTATTTACTTGTCTGCTCTAGCGAATGTCTTGCATGAACCAGTCCTTTCTTACGTCTACAAGAATTACAGCTACATTTTATATTGCCTTGCTTGCATCTATGTGTTATTAAAATGTTAATATTACTATTTAATTTGATCACTGCTCGGGGTTTCGGCTCGCTCGGAGCCCTTATCAAGTGTGTTTTTGAGTCATTTTTTACTCGTTATATACAATTTCCTAGGAATTCGATATTGGGGGATACAAAACATGATTTCAGATGGGATGAAGTAGACATTTTAGACGTAGAAAATAGATATAATAACAGAATAATATAAAAAATGATACATATAGAGTTACAAAACAAGCCACTTAATAAAATGGAGGACACATAACTTGCATGAGAGAGTTAGAAGGACTTACTATGACTATTACACGTTCACCTTAATCGTCCCATTTCGACTTCGTAGGAAATTATATATATATGAAGAGTCCAAAAAACATCAACATCTTGCACTTATTAAGGATTCCAAGCGATCCGAAACGTCGTGCAGTGATGAAAATTTTTATTTTTATTATTTAAATATCAACCTACAAAATACCCGAAATTTTCATTCATTATTCTTTATAGTTTAAAAACCATTCAGGTTTTCTTACATTTTTTTATTATGCCACAAAAGTGGTCAACATGACAATACTATAGTCCAAAATTTCGATCGAACACGTGGATCGCGACTTGTTTTTTTTCTCGACCCTCGGGGATTATTTTCCTAACGTAAACGTAAAAGCAATTCTGACTCAAAGTTTTAAATAAACGAACAATCGTAAATAATCAGGCAATACCGGTGCTCATCTGACGAAGATATTTTCGCGTGCCAAGGCAGCTGCAATTTTGCCCATTATGTTAAGCGGGCTGGGACGCAGAACTCTCGGATTCGTATTGACGATCATAAGCTCTACAAAAACTTTGTCATATCATATTTTTTCTCACGTCTACGTCAGCTTTACGTAACGCCCAATTACTAGAAAACAAAGCCTTTAATGAACTCAAAAAAATTGAATTTAATTGCTTATATAATAATCACAATGTATTGCAATTTTTAACATATTACATTTTTTACACTTTATTTTACTCCACCGTGATCATAAATTATTTCTAAATATTGTTTTGATTCTAAAAAAATCGTCCTGAAAAATAAAATAACTCCGAATTTATAGTATATTGAATAAATAATAATTTGATAAAGTCTCATACGCGTTTATTTGTATTTACTCGCAAACATATAAAACTCTAGTAAGAAAAACGTTAGTACAAAAATAAGTTTTTATTACAACTATCGGAGCACGTTGGGGACTAAATATAGCATGTAAGGTTTAATTTTGGACTACTGCCGCGTTTATGTAATTTGTCACGCCGATAGTAGCGCCACGCTCATCTACGATGAAATCTGGATTAGATCTATCGGATCTACTATAGCAGTGCGAGGCTCTTCCATCCCGTATCGCTGCCAGCCCGGAAATTGTAAAATATACGCGTTTAAAAGCCTGATTTTCGAAGACACTGTCACTTAGGGTATCGCATGGATCTATATTTATCAGAGGAACGCGCTCACTGGCTAGGGACGCGTTCAAAGACTCGTCTCAGACAAACGTCCCACACGAGAGATTTGTAATCGACCGTACCTACCTGGCAGATCCACCACCCCTTAATTTATTTTCTTGTTAAATAAACCACGAGATAAGGAGGGAGGTTTCGTCTGAGATTTGTTTGTGTTTGCATCAGCAGTACAATGATCCAAAAACAACTAGCACAACGTAGATAGATTCTGTTGCATTTATTTTCTGGAGATAAGAGATCTAAGTACATCGATCCAAGTTGTACTTGGCAATTAGGAACTACATTTCGCTCATACCCTGGAATGGGGGTTGCGATTTTTATCAGCGTTTATGTATTCTGATGTAGTAATTGTAGAGTGAGAGAGGTCGCCTTTACGGGTGACGTTAAGTTTTAACGGCATTTTCTCAAGCAAAGATTAATTACGATGAATCGGTACTGATTTCTATCTATGTAGGTCTAGGATTTGCTCGTAAGCATTAACATCAACGTACTTGCGGTCACCGGAACTTTCGACTGTTCTCATTACACGCATACGTTGAATTCCTTCGTTCGCTAATTTTTTCCAAGATTTTTCCAAGAAATTTTGCAAAAACTTGATAACACAATAACATAAGATTGAAATGGAATTCCTAATGAGGTAGATACTTCGAGATCAGAGTATCGATCCTCTACTGAAATATCAGTATTGGTTTTCGAGGCCTAATAATTACACTTAAAGCTAATGATCAGGTACTAAACCACCATTCTTTTTTAACGTTTTGGGATGCATTAGTCAGTTTTGCTATGTTACTGTCAGTAGTGCTCAGCTTCAGCAGTTTTTTTTATTACATTCAGTACTTAATTACGGCCTTCAGTACTGAATCAGTGGCCAATGTTTACCTGAGTAGGGATGCAGTAAAATGACTGCTTGGTTAGTTAAAAACGATTGATCTTAATAATTTTCACCGCAGATTTATGAACTGCGTTACGTTTTGCGCCGAAAATTTAGGCAACTGCAAATTTTCTGCACTAAATACTAAAGATTAACAGCTAAGTTAGTAATGATAGTAAACTTTTTTGTCCAAGCACATTCCTAACCTTAGCAAATGTTAATTTTCATTTCTTCAATTCTGGCGTTTAGCACTTCTGAGCAGTTGAATGACATATGATGATGCAAATAGAAATGTACTGTAAAATATACTAATTGCTGATTACTAGTTTCGATAGTCATTGATAACTAACTTTGTAGATGATCTGAACAGATCTTTATCAAAGCTAACTAACCTTGTTGTAGCTGCCCCATATAAAATTTGTTTAGACACGTATTTGTTTATAATATAATACTATTTTGTTATAATATATTAATTATAATATTACGTGTAACGAACAACTAATTAGCTGCAAATCTTAACTCTGTATTAGCATCATTGCAAATGTATTTTTTCATATTTTTTTTAACAGCGTTTGCTAAGTATCCATTGCCGTCTCTAAACTACCCTGATATGAAATAAATGGGTTGGTAGCTAACATTAGTAGCAGTAACTAAATAAAGTGTTCCCGAGTAAAAGCTGCATCGTTTAACAGATAGTATTGAAGATAATTAGCAGAGCTTTATTTATTTTACGTCTTACTAACTTTTGAATTAACTGTTCGTCATCGCCGAGTGACGTCAAGGCAATCGCTATCGCAAGCAGCCGTTAACCTGGCAGTTATTAAATCATTTTAAAAAGATCTATATTTTTGTGACGTCAGTACAACAGGTTTCGTGTTTTTAAATACTAACCACGCGATTCATGCATGTAGGATTTGTCTTGCACTGGTTTAGCAGGATTTGTTGAAGCATCCGAATAAACTGGTAGAATAGAAAACGTCACTTATAAGGAATACAATAACTATTTCATACGTACATCTTCTAGAGATGTTGGTGAAGATATTAATTTTAATAATATAGATTATTTTGTCGACTGTAAATTGTATAATGTGATTTCATTCTCTGTGTTTTATCGGTTATATCATGCAAAACAGAGTAAAACATGGTACATTTAACGTTTTGACCTCTTGTTGGTCCACTTGGCTTTTCTTTTTTTAATGACAGTCATTTTAATCCTTTAACGACTAAATATGCTTAATCTATATATAAAATTTTTTTATCCCAATAATTTATTTTCTATGGCTAATATCATTATCAAAATTGAAAACTCAACGTTTTTTCATTGCTGATGGTTCTACTAAAACTTCTTCCATATTAACCCTTTGAAGCATACATTTTTCTTTCCGCTGAAAATAGCTGAAATTTGTTACTCGGGAGTTTTCGGGGTCGCTGATGACGAATATGGCCGCAGATTTTCAAAATTCAAAATGGCGGATCCAATATGGCCGACTGAAATCGAGGGTGAATCTGACTTGTATTTATATGTCGGTTTTCATGTTGAACATGAAACGACACATCAATATCTACTTCGATACTATGATGTCTCAAAGTGCAAATTCAGACCCAGAAAATTTTGTAAAATATCTTCATTATATTATTGCCATACATGTTTTGAAAATTCATTCGGCGCAACTTTCGTTTTTTTTATTTTAACAGTCCCCTTCCATGTATGGATCCCCAATCAGGATGCTTTACTCGAAAAAGCGATTGCGCGTCGCGCCGACCACAAGGCAATTGCTGTTACAAGATGTAGGCATTCCTTCAATTTCGAAAAATGTTTGGCGTTCAGGCGCTATTTAAAAATCCAGATGGACAAATATTAACCCTTTCAGTCACAGGCGGACACCAGTGTCCCACCTAGATGCTCTCGATTTTTCAAGGTTTTTGAACAGATAGTTCTCGATTTCAATGCGGTTTTTTTGTTCCTGGCTTTCCTAACACTCCAATAACTGTTAACAAACAATAATATTACAAAATTATTTTAAATAATTATTTTTATTAACAAATTAGTACCAAAAAAGGCATAATTTTCAAAAGAAATTCATGTCAGAAAGAACTAATCGCTATTATTATTTGAAATTCGGTATGCCGGAGGTTTTGATGTAGACTGATTACGAACCCAAATAAAAAAAAACGAAAAAAGAATACCACAACCCCTATATACCAAATATTAGCTAAATTCATTATCTTTCAAATTTTTGGTCGTCCATATTGGATCCGCCATTTTGAATTTTAAAGATCTGACACCGGATTCATAATCAGCGACCTCAAAAACTCAAGTATACAAAATTTCAAAAAAATTCCGTGGCTGGAAAAATTCGTGACTGAAAGGGTTAAAATATGCAATGGCATATTTTCGAAGTAAAACTATCGGGGGCACGTTTCTGATAGTTTATAGAAGATGATTAAAAACCGGTATCATAGTAAAAATTGTATTTTTTTTTATTATAATATAAGTATTTTATGTTTACATGAGCATATCTTATGGTATTTTTATATCATATTTATATTGCTCGGAAATAAATCAATAATTCTCGTAAATAAATGAGAAAAAAACTGACCATAGCTGGAGATCGAACCCGCGTCTCTCGCTTAATAGAAAATAACTTATCTTTCTTGGAAAATAATAAAAATATGTTACAAATCAAATCATTGAAATTAAAAAATAAAAACAAAACATAAATAACATTAAAAATACTCCAATTTAAACGTGCGAATCACAGCGGATATGCCTTATTATAATATAACATGGCAGCGATTATAATGAAACGGGTTTTCGAAATAGTTGAATTTACCTTCCCAGGTTTCATCTGTTAAAAACCGCTATTTACAGTTATATGTCTAAATATTACACATAAAAATATTACACCAAAATATTACAAGACAAAAATATTACATATCGAAATATTACACGCCAAAATATTACGCGTGGAAATAACACAGGACAAACATATCACACCTTATACGGAAAAAAATCTTTATTAAATTCCACTGAAATGCGTCAAGTAGAAGTACGCAATATTTGCCGAAGTTACTGGTGTAAATTTTACTAGGTGTCGGGCGCCGAACTTTTTCGGCAAATTTTGCTTCATTTTTCAGAGAAGTTTCCTAAAGATTTTTTCCAGCGTAGAATACATTTCGCTGCAGCTTTTATTCCGACAGTTTTTGCCTTCATCGCGTCACACTTTGCAAAGTGTCCAAATTTGGACAAAAACGTGGTTAAATTTAACCTCATTTTTAACCACATTTGTACTCACTTTTCTCCAAAGTGAAAAAATATGTCGGAAATGATACTTCGCTTGTCAAAGGCAGACAAAAAATAATATTTTGTGGGTCAGTGTTATTAAAAACGCAAGTGCATCTAGTTTAACTATCTTTTTTTTTTTTTGTCAAACCTGCATCAGATTTTTTATCTAATTCTTTATTTTTTTATTTTATTTACCCTCTACCTTCCCCTCGATCGAGGGGTCCATAAGCTGTAAACGAGAGAGATTTTGTTTCCATATATTTTTGTAATAATCTATTAGTTTCATCTACGTAATAGTACTTATAGAATCAAGGGTGTAGAACAAGTACAAAATGTACCCAGTGGTGCGAGCAATATTGTTCGATTCCGTAAGTGTGAAAATGACCATTTTTACAAATGATAACTTAACAAAATCCCTATCAAGTATATGGGTCGTGAAATGGACCTTTTACGCCCGCAAACAGGAGGCAATATAAAATTGTCGTCATTTTGACCATTGTTTTGTGCTTTATTGTACCATTTTACGCCTCTAGAATCGAAAAATTATGTAAGTTATTTGTAAGGCATTTCATATTAAATTCAACTTTGTTGTAGTAATCTTGAAGTGTGCCATTAAAAGGTTTCTTTCTTTAATTTATATTTAGGAGTGTTAACAATTTTGATATTGTAATTCTTAATCTCTTCATTTATTGAATTATTGGTATTCTCTCAATATAGTATAAAACAATAGTAAAAATGACGTCAATTGTATATCTTACCAGAATAACTATTATCAATACAATGTACTAACTTTTTAATTTATTCACTTCCAAACATTAATTATGAATTTTAATGAAATTTGTTAAAACTGAGAATTAAAACAGACTTTATTATAGAAAGAATATTTCAAACGAGTATATCCAAAATAATCTATACGCCTTAAAAACAAAACCATCAGGACGGATTCTAACTTGAAACTGCGACGTACAAATTCAAGCTAACCCATCAATTACTTTTATTCAAACAAAATTATCAATCTAAACTTTTTTCTATGAGTTATATAATGTCAATAGAACAAGTTTATTTAGCAATAAAAAGACAATTACGTTTGGATTTAATTACATTGTTCCTATTTTTCAGCAAAATATTGCAAAAACCGTCATCAGAAATTGAACGAAAATCCACAAAATCTTCTATAATTTGATATTAATGATATTTCCAATGACAAATATGAATCATTCACATATGGAAGCATTTTTAATGTAATTGTACATTGAGGAAAATTTTTGGTTGTTTTAACCGTAGTGATAGGCCAAGCATTGATGTAGAAATTAATTTTTTATAAATTGGTTTCCTTTATATATCGTTAAAATTATTTGTGTATTATTTCTATCTGACCTTATTATTTATGTTTTTCTGTAAATTCATTAAAACTGAAAAAGTTTTACTTTTTTCTCTATTTTCAAGTTTTAGGAAAGATATACAAAACTTTGCCAAGTAAATGTCAAAATAGGCACAAGAACATCTTTATACATTTCTGCATGATCCAAGCGTTTTTAAATTGGAACAAATATATATAAGATAGGAAAAGATAACTATAATTAATCAAAACATTTGTATAGTGTATTCGGGCGTGTAATTATAGTGTGATTTTTTTTTCAGTACACCTATAGGTAGTAATATATATATTTTATTTGGAGTGTACAAAATTTGATTTTAAATTTTCACTTTAACCGTAAAGTCTATTTTAACTTTTCTGAGGATGGAATCGTTTACACTCCAATAAATCGTTGCTTTATAATTCATTTTAATACTGTCAAATAAAAAATCATGATTCACTATTTTTTCTTACAGAACTCGTTTTCAGTTTCAAATAATAGCCCAAATAAATAAAATATATCTCCGTACGGAAAATTACATATTAACTCGTGTAGGCAACCTTGCATAATGGAAATTGTTACCGAGAAGAATTAAAATTATGATATTCGTACAAGTATGCTTGTTTCTTTACTAAGAATTAGATTGCGTAAAGTACTCACTTCCCGATAGTACATAATATTTTTTTAGTCTCGGATTTACAAACTCTTTTACATATTACAATTATTAGAAAAAAATATTTTGAAAAATAGATAATACAAGTTAGTTATCCATTAATGCTAAATCACGGAATTTGTATTCTGTTTCATCTAACAGTGTAAAATATAATGAGAATGACGTGAATTGAAACTGTAAGTTGGAACGTGCTTAAAACAATGTTGCATGTCGCGAGTAACTAACAACACCTCAAAGTGTTTAAGAAATTTAATTGTTGCTCAGTTTGAAGGAAATTATTATTTTTTAATCTTCAACAGTCAATATCTTGTACACTATAAAATCTTATATACACGTAACTCTTTCTCATGGACAAATACTCAGCATTGAATAATAATTATTTTAATTAATAACTACCCACAACAACCGCGTAATATTTGGTTTTTATATTTTACGTATTTGTAATTTATGGTCGCACATGTCAAAAGACTATAAAAACCCACATCTCCATAAGTTAAACTCGTAAATTTATATTTAAATTACACCTCGTAGTTTTCTTACTTAAACACGAACATTTTGCTGTTTATGACTTTTGCAAAAAAAATTTTCTTTAGTCGACCAGATGGCACTGACTTTGTCGTAAATCCATCCTACTCGTATTTTTTCAGTTAAAACAATACATCGATCATTACGTTTTACTGTAATTGGAAATTTCATTTTTCAGGGGAATTCTGCGACGTCTGAAAAATTGATTTCCATGCTTCAACTGATAAGACGATAAATATATGGGACAGTTGACGTATAACCATGCCAACCTTATCCACCAAGAGTGTTCAATAAAGTCTTCAATAATGACAGCGGTAAGAAGAAAATCATGTCATTTTAGATGTAGTACTTAAAAACTATGACTCGGGAAAGGATTTAGATTATTCGTATTATATTAAACAGGTATGACTTTTAACAGTAGCTACAAAATAGGTATAATTCACTAATATAATTAATAACGCCTGTAAATATTATCTTAAATTACCACAATGTCTAAAATTAAAAATTCGCAGTATGCATTTAATATCGAATGCAATCTTCAAATCAAGCAAATATCTACCGGTAGTGTATACACTTCCGACATAACGTTTACCTTTCGGGCGCAGCATAAATGATGATAACAGATCTCATAAAATAAATGGTCATGTTAAGATACCTATATTTGATCGGCTAAAAACGCAGTAATTAATTTAAGCTCTTAACACGGAATTGTTTACCTTGATATATGGCAATTTTTTAAACATTGTTTATCTACTTAACACACTGTCAGAATGAAAAATCGTGCAAATAATCGTTTCCAAAATATGGAACATTTATTCTCTCGGAAAAATTCTTTTGTTTTTAAATAGGAAAGTATTGAAACAATTAAAAATTATGTAATGATTGGTCGCAATCACTACGGTAAGACAATTACATAGATTTTGCTCCATTTGGTAATTCATACGTTTTCCTTCCGAATTGTCTCGATTCACTGATTCAGAACGTCCAGATCAGTCGTTAATATGTACAAATTAAAATCTTATAAATTTATATAATCGTCTACAGATATTGTGTAATGTTACAAAAAGTAGAAATAGATCACTATATAATAATTAGACTAATATTTTTATTCTTGAATATTCATTGCATTCAATGAACGTCATGCACATATTTTTATTTGCTTGCGATTTATCGGAAATTTGTTAATCAGGGTTCTTTGGGGTCGCTGATCGTTTTCAGAAATTCAATGGAGAATCCAATATGGCGAACAAATTTGCCTACGAAATCAAAAAACGTTTTTAAAAATATAAAAAAAAAGAGCAAAAATTTAAAAAAAGAACAAAAAAGGTTACGAATTCTTAAAAAAAGGAAAAAAATGGAACAAGAAACTCGTTACCGTTAGTTCTGGATAGCGCTAAGAATGAGCAACAATTATAACTCAACATTTATATAACATTTATAACATTTTATAAAAGACCACACTCACTAATATTATATCTTTGAGTACAACCCCCCCCCCCCAATATTTGCCTCGTCCGTCTTGTCTGTCTTTTTCTAACCCTCCCAATATTTGCCTAGTGAGGAAAACAAATTTTTCTCCCACTCCGCGGACATACAGTTATAGAACGCAAATGCGCCGAACAGAAGAAATCAGTTTACCTTGTTCTACATCGCCAAAACCTTTCCCACATCGCGCATGCGTTATGTGGTAACAGAATTACCGCTTCGTGAGAAGCAGCAATCAAAGGGCAAGGTAAATATTGGAAGGGACCTAGTGGCAAATATTAGGAGATAGGAAATATTGGGGGGGGGGGGGGTCTACTGAACATACCTCATAGCGTTTCCGAAAGGATTTGTCGTGTTGAAAAAGCTGTCATTGGCAGAATTCTCCTATCATGTCGCAATTTGTAGAAAAGTGAGGTTCAGTTTTTCAAAATGTGGTTTGTCAACATGGCATTATTTTCGTTGTTTTTTTAGCAAAAGAGAATTTACTATGGACAATTGCAACATCATTCCGGAATTATTTTTTGCCCTGAAATTAGTGGAAAATTTTTTATGGAAAAAAAAGAACAAAAAAATAAAAAAACGATAAATACGAATCCGACATTAGTTTTTTAAAATTCAAAATGACGGATCCAATAGGTGGACGAATTTATAAAATCCCTTATGATTTGCTGAAATGTACTTACTTTGAGATTTACAGGGTCGCATATCACAAATATTATGTCAGTTTTTATAAATTCAAAATGGCACCAATGTGACGGTTAATTTTAAACAATTGTGATCTCAAACACAAGGTTAAATATGTCAATTCTCTTTTGCAACAACAAACTCGAAAAATACAAATATGGAAATATGGAAATAAGGAAAAGAAATATGGAGAAACGCATACGTAATATATAAATTATTTCAAAAATGCAACACGATAGGAAAATTCTGACAGCGCCATTATTTTCTGCACAAAAAATACTTCGGAAATTATGCTATCATTGTACAAAGTAAATTCTCTTTTGTTACAAAGACAATAGAAATAGTGCATTTTCACATATTTAACCACATTTTCACGGAAATGTGAAGTATTAGGAAAATTCTGCAGGCACAATTTTTTTTAGTACAAACAGTCCGCTCGAAAACAGTAGGTGGAATTTCATTCGCAGAACAAAATTAATTAGATGCGCCATTTTGAATTTCCGAAAACAGATTTCGGAGTCGTAATCAGCGAGCTCAAAAACTCTTAAATAAAAGCATCATTTCATGAGTTAGAAAGCGATAACTAATAATGAATTTTCTAAAAAATATATGGCATTTTGTTCCTTTCATTTGTTTATAACAATGCACTATTGCTGATATTTTGTTTTGTAGATCATTTCTTTGTTTAGTCGACAAAAAATGCAATATGTGACATATATGCCACATATATTCTCGCATATATTTTCAGCGATTTTATTTCCGTACTGGTTTATATATATACACAATATAAATAATATTTGGCACTGAGAGTGAGAAACTTATTTGATATATTTATTTTGCTCCCTAGAGAGAGAAAGTGGTATTATTCTCCCGCGATATAGGAATCAAAATAGCATTTTGCGCTCCGACTGTGTGAAAATACATTAAATTTTATAGGACTTCCGTGTTACATAGATAAATTTAGATTTGATTAATTCAGAAAATCTGATGTACATATGTAATTTCTAAAAGTACTCAGATAAGAGTATATTTAAATAGAAATTATATTTTTAAAAAAATTTAACTAACATATTTCTGCAAAGATATTTTAGTAAACTTTTTAATCTTAATTGACACTAACAATTCAGATGCAAATTCAAATATTATAATAATACGCACAACACAACTTAATGTTTTTATGGAATATATATTTTAGTGAAAACTTCAGTAAAAGTAAATAAATTATTTTAATATTACATAATTTATTAATAGTTTGACACATGCCGAATAACAAAGAATATTCATGAACATGGATAAGAGGATAAATATTTAAATGTGATATAGACGAGAGCTCTGAATATAACAAAAGGTTGAAAATGCATATTTTTGTTTGAAATATACGTGGAATTCTTTGTTTTAAAGCTGGTGCATATTACAATATTTTAAATAATTACACTAGTTTACAAAATAAAAACAAAAATCTGTACATTTTATGTGATAATATTTTACTATGTAATTTATTTCACAAAATTAGAAAACCATATACTAACGTTTTTTTTTAGTGGATACATTACTAAGATATGAATATTTAAACATTTTTTTTAGTTTTTTTCTAAAGTAACTTAACCTACGCGATATCTGAAGTAAAACCCGACTGATTGGGCAGCACACAACATGAAATTAAAATATTATTTTTCGATACAATTTTTTGACGATTTTACTAAATGCAGTCCGCGAAATCGAATTTTTAGTATCGCTGGATCGCATGAGGCCGTAAATAATTATTTTTCAGTACTGAAAGCTGTAAAAATTCGATTTCGCGGATTGCTTTAGTCCGCATGGGTTATGTTTTTGACAGCGCAGATTCATATTACACGTGATCCGTAAAATGAAATTTTTTTAATTAATTACGGACTAAAAGTTTGAAATTTTTTTTTTTTGAAAAAAGACTGAAATTTTTTTAATAATTACGGACTAAAAGTAGGCCGTAAAATCGGATTTTACGGCTATAGTTCCGAAAAGGTAATTTTTTAATCGGTTCATTTGTTTTATCGATACGGAAAAAATGCAAATAAAAAATTGACTCTAGTGTAATAACTATAATCATCAAAATAACTGTACATAGGAGAAATGTACGAAATTTTTACATTTATCCATAGAGTGTCTTCAGCAATATTATTTTAATTTGTAGTTTAAGATGGTACAGTTGGAAAGGTATTATTTTAAGATTTTTTCAACTTCTGGCGTACTCTCTAAATTTCTTGAAGTGAGAATTCACTCTTTGGTAAGTGAAAACTGAGCAACTCTCTTTGGGAGCTCCCAAATTCTCTTAGTGAAGTTTTGCATTTTATTTTATTACGAAATGTAGATGTATCTTGTTTTTTTTTAACCTAATTATTTGAAGTACTAAACAGATTAAAGAAATCTATAGAGTAGTCTTATTTGTTGGGGACTTGAAAATCGTTTATAATATAACGTCTCTTTCTAAAAATACGACGTAAAATATAAAGCTTCTTAATCAGGAAATGAAAATAAATCTAAAAACGTAATCTTGAATTCATATAAAAAAAAATTTCAACATGATTTTCAAGTTCAGAGAACCCAAATATAGCGGAAAAATGCTAACAATGGACTTACATTTGGCTGTACTAGTGTTATTTTTGTCTAATGCTGTTATCTTACTACAGTGTATGTATTTTATGTAAATAAATCAAACTTAAATATAATTTTTATTCCCAAACTTTCATGCTTTCTGTTTTTAAATTACGAATTTTGAAGCTTTGTAGAAACACAGTTTTGCACAGACATTTTATGAAAATCGAATAGTGCATTTTATTATATAGGTAATAAGCAATCTCATACTCTGTGATAAATTTCATATTTTTTTAAAACTGGAAAAATTTATAGTCAAAGGTAACTAGACTTTGAAAAAAAATAAAATATAATAAAGATTTATAGAAGAATTGTGAAAAAATATATTAATGTTCCATGCCATCGACTTCAGCGCTTCATCGACTTAAGCACATATGTCTAATATAGTTTTATCATCTTGAAACTTCATGAACAATTTGATCAGATATAATGTACAAACTTTAGTAGAACGTCTTAAATAGATACTATTGTTTGATGCACATTCTATTGATCATTCCTGTAATATTTGTGGCAAAATTTACATCCATTATGAATACATCAATATAGAGAACGTTTTATAAACAAAATTTTATGTATAATTTTTAAAAAATACTTTTTTAAATGTGATAAATTCGTAATTAATGTGAATCGCAAATAAACATTTACAATAGCCGCGAAGGCGATAAAATTTTTATTACGGGCTTTGCAACAAAAACAAATAAGAAAAAAATTTACCTGCAATGAAATAAGTTATTAAGTCTTGTAGAACTAAAAAATTCATTCAAGAGTTGTCAAAATACAATCGTGATAACCTTACAATAAAACGAAAATTGCAGATGCAACCTCAGAACAAATGCCGATATTATGACAGCGTTCCAGTCACACTACCACCAATTCGAATGGCAGCTATAACTATACAAAAGTCTCAGAACTCTTGTCAAAAAATGACTGGGATGTATTCAGACATTGGAAATATAGTGAAATCAGAGTATCTCATTTAAGACGTTAGGCATCTCATATCGTAAATTAGTGATTTTAGGGGCTAATTAGCAAAACTATATTCGAAATTTTTTGTAAACTATACGACTATGGTGGATGCGGTATTTAATTTTGAGATTCTAATAGTTGACAGCTTCAAAGACATATTTTTTACTGATTGTTCTGGAATACTTGGCCCACAATTCGGCGGAAATGTGGCGACTTTTCAGTAAGCATTCTGCAAAATACTGAATACATCCTGAAAATCACCGATATGATCCAACGTTTTCCTATACAATCAACAATTATTACAAAAATGTTTGACAGTTTCTAGTGCTCTCAATATTCGAAAGTTCGGTAATTTTAATTAAAGAAAGTTTTTCCGTAAACCCTTGAATTTGTTACAATCAATAACCTGATCCTTCAACATTATACTTTGCTGTTATAAAAGAAAGATCTCCACGTGTATCAGGGAGCTCCTGTAGAGCATTATTTTCAAGTTGGTTTGAAAGGTTAGAAATGAAGAGTTATACGACTCGAAAGAATATTGCGATCTATAAGCATCAAGAATGTAAGTTCCAGCAGTTCGAATATAGTTTTAAAGAATTACCCTTCCAGAGGTAGATATTTATAAACGTAACTTCTTCTTTCTAAGATATTTCCTGACTATATGGCCACGACTTCACAAGTAATCGCTAAATTTTTGAAAGATAAAAATATCGATGCAGATCGTATTAGGATTCAATATATGTCGGCTTATTTTTTAAAATTACATATTAACCTTTAATAACATTTCTGTAATTAAGATACAGTAATTTTTTGGTAGACTTATGCCCTTTTTAAAAAATGTGATCAAAATTATGGACTTCAAAAAATGAAATTTTTAAACGTAAACCACCCTTACAAAAAATTGTGTTAAATTAATATTTATTGAATTAAAATAAAATGTTTTTGGTGAATTGTCAAACCATTTCAACAGATAATTTGTTAGATTCAAATTCGGAATTTTTGTAATTTAAATAAATGTTAACTTTATTGTAAAAAAAAAAAGTAGACAACAAAACTATTTTTTAAATCTAAATACAACTTTCCTTTGAGTGTATTAGCTCTTGACTTTTTAACGGTTTTTAAATTGGAAACAATATTTTATCGGAGGAAGATGCATTTACAAAAAAAAAATATAAAAAAATTAATTTCAACGGACATTTGGTGAGGAAGTTGATAAAAACGAGTAAATGGCGGGAAATAATTGGAAGGAATTGCGTTCACAAAAATTGCGAGTAAACAGCAAAATAAACCGTTTCGAGTCCTACATGAGTACTCGAGAAGACATGAGTAGTCTAGAAATTGAGCAGAAACATTTTATTCATTTTTCATGCATTTTCTTATTGATAAATTTAACTCGAATGTAGACAATTTAACATTCAAATTAAAAAATCAACAAAATTACTTTAAATGCATCATTCAACAGAATGCCCTTAAAAATTGTGGAAAACTTTCTTTTCAATTTTGTAACCACCAATTTCACAATGTTTTTCATATTGACGTCGAACCATGCCTACAATATCAATCGCGCGCGATCAACAGGGCTTGCGCGTGATTTTTGTTGGCCCCTGAGTGACTAATTGTTATGACGCCCAAGGGCCAACAAAAACGACGCGTGAGCCCTTTTAATCGTCGGCGGTTCAATTCACCTCAGATTTAGTCCTAAGGGCTGATTTATAATTATCACAAACATTTATGAAATGATACACAAATTTTACTTTTTGCTTATCAACGGTTCCTTTTGCAAGCTTAAACTTTTGACGTACCTACTTCCTTCCTTGCATTAATTCGTAGCATTTCATTCAAATTCGTTTCGCGATTATGTCATTTTATTGCCGTCAAACGCTCCATTACCTCAATATTTCAGTGTAACGTATCTGATCGTCAACCGATATCGTATGTCCAGATGAAGATTATCGCACCGCCGTTACGCGACACGGAGGTTTACGACATAACGTGGCTGGGAAACAAAAGGCCGGTGGTTATCAGTTGCAACGGAACGTCAAAGAGCAAGGATGTTCAGGCCCGCGACTGCAAATATCCTTTGGGCCGAGTGTAATGGCGAGGACGAAAATGACACCCGAGTAATTGTTTGAAGAAAAGCTCATATCGGCCGGTGAAGGATGACGGTGTCTTATCAGTATGAGGTCGCCAGCTCCACCAGTGGCGGCTTCACCAGACTCCTCTTCATGTGGAGGGGATCCCTGTACAAACTCATTTACAGGGAGTTGCTGCTGTTCCTGACACTTTTTGGTACAGTTTCGGCCCTTTATCGACACATCCTGACCGAGCCGCAAAAAAAGGACTTCGAGAAAGTCGTCGTTTATTGCGACACTTTCATCAACCTGATTCCTCTCAGCTTCGTCCTAGGCTTCTATGTTGCGTATGTTGCTGAACGATGGTGGCAGCAGTACATGGCCATACCATGGCCTGATAAGTAAGTGCCTTTTTATACTTTTTACTAAATGATTCGATTTACTTTGTTAGAAATATACAGAAAAAAAGAGATAAAAGACAAAAGTGGAGAAAAGAGAGTCCATTCAGTTTTGTTACTTCATGTGAACCATTATATCTTTGATATCGAAATAATTATCCTACTAGACATTTAGACATATCTCCTAGTCAGGACTTCGCTACGTCACCAAAGAGTAGGATCTGGCCTGGTGCGGTACATGGCCGGTACGGGGAAGACTTATCCAAACCATCTACCCATATCCTGCTTATCCTCCATGCTACATTTGCTGATCAATAACTGGTTAGGAAAATTGCTAGAATATCCATGAGGATAAATATAGATCCCAAAGAAATTTATGTTAGCTCTCAGTATTTTTTGATATATATATGGTGAACGTAGCAATCGACATTGTCATCCCACTTAGTATACCAATGATGTTTCGTACAAAGACATAATTGGTTAGCACTAATCTATGAAAATTATAAACTCATCGTTTCCCAAACAGCACAAGACCATCCCAGGACGTCCTCAGGAGCCTCTGAGGAGCTCCCGAGGACCAAAAGCGGACATTTGGGCGTCCTCAGGAGCTCCCCAGGACATCCCGGGATGGATTGTGCTATATGGGTTTAAACAGTTCCATCATCGAAAAGCATCACTCTCCCTGCGTTCTTTTTTTTAATTTTTCAACAATATATGGACACGATAACAAATGATGATATATTGTAAAATTGTTAAGTTATTCAGAATACAGATAACAGAATTCAGAATAAAGATTGAATACGAACTTTCATGCAACATGAAAGAGTTAAATATCAAGAGTTCTTGCAGAATTCGTCATACCATATTAATAATCAAAAATTGCATATGACGAAAAAAATCTCTAAATTGTCGATGTTGCAGTCAGTATCATGTAACTGCAAGGAATCGTTTAGTAACAGTTGTAGAAATGATATTATAGCTAAATATTTGCAAAAGCATAAAAGCTTTAGCTTAGCTTACGGTTATCCCAAGAGTCGCTGATCATCCCAATATGTTTAGTAAACCAATCAGAAATCTTTTCCGGGACTTGATCAGGTTCAGAAATTTCTAAAGCATACTTTATCATTGTCGAGATCGCTCTATCGATTGCTGCTGAAAAACACCTAACCGCTAATTTAAAAGAAATTTGGGAATATACTGATTTTTCATTAGTTCTTTACCCTTTTCCAATATTTTTTAGAGGAAACCATTTTTCTATCATTACGAAATCGATGAGAAAACTCGACGCCTAAGAAATAAGATCATACCTAAAAATAAAACTGGTTTTCCAAATCAGCGGTTTCAAAATGGCCTCTTGCGAAAGCATTTGCTTGAAATTTATGAATTTCGGTGTTAACGATGACTTTTTCGTGTTTTGAATGTGAGAATACAGTTTAGGGGGGTTTCGAAAAAGACAAAAAGTACTCGTATTGAGGTATTCAAAACAAAAGAGTAAAAAAATTCACCTAAATTTCATTTCATTGATTAATTCAAGGAGACAATACACTTCAAATTTATTATATTTCGAAATTTGCAATAGTTTTGGCCTATTTCTACGTATTCAGCCACCCGAAACCTTTTATATGAGTACTTTCTGTCTTATTCGATAAGAAACAATGATTTTTGCTTCAAACATCCGCCACATTGAATCCGCCATCTTAAAATTTTGTAATATTAGCAATTCAGTGACGCCCAAAACCCCTAAATATTCTTACCTTGGAAGCATAAGAAAATAATTGTAAAAAATACCGAAATTCATAAATCTACAGCAAATGATTTCTTTAGCCATTTTGAAATTGCTAAAAAAAATAAAATTTTCATTGGGCATCGAGAATACTTTTCTAATAGATTTCGTAATGATAGAAAAATGTTTTACCGCCAAAAAATATAGAAAAATAGAAGAAAAGTACTGAATAATCAGTTTTTTCAACTTTCTCTGAAAGATATAGGTTAGGTGTAGTTTTCTTGAAAATTGTTCAGCGGCAATCGATTGAGCGACCTTGAAAACATTAGATATAAGTATTGCTATAGGTATTACATTTTGTGAATACAGTTAACAATCAAAGTCAACGTCGAAAATAGGTACACTTGGGCCAATTGGGATTAGTACTTTGTACACGGAAAAAAAGAAACCGTTGGTTCTACTATATAAATAGTAAAATCTGGTAGAATTACCTTTTTTAATTTTTACGATTTAAATATTGGCTTGGTTGCCTAATTTGTAAAGGTCGTAGATAGTAAAATTAACTAAAAACCATAGTTGCGCCTTATGGTACTATCTAGTTAGTAGTTCATATAATACTTAAGTTTAGTAAATGATTTCTACCAGTAGTAAAGCGATTTTAAAATCAAGAAAATAATTTCAAAAAGCAAATAAATATTTTTCTGAAACAACTGAAACTTGATTTAAGTGTTGCAAATATTTCCTTAGTGACGATAAAACAAATCATAAATCAAATGAAACTTGAATGATTTCGAGTAAATATTTACTTAAATCAAATATATAACGCAAAAAAGCATAAAGTAAGTAAATGTTTCCTACAACCAAAGGAATATTTCCTAACCAGAATGAAATATTTATTATTAGGTTAGCTAATTAAGACGGAAATATTAATAACTATATTAGATGTGAAATTTATACTAAGCAACGCTCGGATTTGTCAACATAATAGAAGCCATCGGCAATAATATACTAATCGAATCTGTTTCTTTCACTAGGGGAAGTTTTTCTAGTAACAGTGCCATCTACAGTCTACGATTTAACTCTCAACCGATTTACATTTACTTCAGGAAAAGTTGTCCCTTCAATTCAATTTACATGAAATAATTAAACATTCACGTAATTACCCTTTACAAGTAAAACGATTTATTTATTTATAAAAATATATATACCACATAATCGATCTAATAAATCAATTAAATAAATTTAATTAAAATAAATAAATATTCAATGTGTAGCAAACATTTAAATAATGAATTTTCTTATTACAACTGTACAAGATTTATTATTATAAAAGCGTACCCGTATGTTTTTCAAGCAAACATTTATTATATGTTTTAATTTTCTTATTTTTAAAAACAATTTTTTTTAAGTTTACAAATCAAGTATTTGAATTAAATCAATTTTTGTCTCAGTGCACCCACAGATATTCACAATCAGGAATTACATTCAATTGATATTCTTGAAAACATTATTACTTTCTCCAAAAAACAAGTGTGTATCTAAAACCAAAAATTCTAAGGATTAGTCAATTATCAAAGTATTAGTCAAATATACAGAATAATTATGAAAGAAAATAAGAGAATTTGTTTTTGATTACTGTTTTCAATAATATGGTTTCGTGAAAAGTAAAGGCTTGCTTTACGAATCAAAATCTCATAAAATTTGTTAATAACCATGGATTGATATTTTATGGTTAGGGAGCGTCAATTTGTGCGCAAAAACAGACTGTCCTAATCTAAATTCCACTTTCTTCAACCAATATGTCGTTTTCTCCGTAACCGAACTATCAAATTATTGATAACAAATTTAATTAACCAAAGTGTTTGAATGAAGTAAAGAATTACGTTGATTAATCAAAATTAAATAAAAAATTCCAAATTATCAGATGTATTATTATATTGTTTGACATACCCAATGAAGAAACATTAATATGGTAACAAATTTCATTTAAAAGATTAACATTGTATTCGGAAAGTATATATAACTATAGAATTTTAAACACGCGATAAGTCATGTTTTTTCAGCAGATTATTTAAAAAAAAAATCTATTGTCCGTGTAAAAACAATAACAGATTGAAACAACCGATTGCATTTTACATGTTGCATCAATACATATGATCAATTACCAATGTTATCTCCTATTGGAGATTATTTTGTAACGAAAAATTTCTTCTTAGGAAGTTTCCGTTTCACATTTGAAAATAAAAATGGAAATATATAAAGATTATTGTTCCAGGTTTACTTTTCATTATTATGCAATTTACGATTATGTATAATCAAAATTATTATAAGTTTAAATGAATTTTTTAATATTATTTTTTAAATTTTCACAACGCTAATAGCAATACTGTTTCCAAAACTTTATTTCAAAGAAAACACTGAACAAAATAAGCCTTTAGTTAAGACCAATAGTTAGCTAATTATAAAATGTAACAAAAAGAAATCTTGTTCGACTGAAAAGTAGACTTCTTCAAAAGTCTTCTAATTACCTTACGACATTCAAAAATTTAGTATGAAAAATTGATAGTGTTGAGAATTTGGGCTTAAATTATACCCGTTGAGAAATTTAGATTCAAATTATTTAGATAAAAATCGAACCTACATGCACAAAAAAAATTCATTGTACAATAAAACCTACAACCGATAGCACAATGAAATGTAATATTTCAAGAGATAAAAAATGTTCATTGTAATAATAATATATTTCATCCGTTGAAAAAATACATTTCATTGTAGATATCGGATGAACATTATATAGGTTAGGTTAGGTTAGGTTAGGTTGTAGATATCGGATGCACATTATATAGGTTTATTCAATCATAAATTAAAACGCTTTCTCTTCGAACATAATAAACATTAGCTTTCACTGGAAGGAAGAAAATGAAATATACAAAAAAGGAGGGATTTAGTTTAAATTTATTTAATGTTATAACAATGATTAATGGTCTCAAGTGAACATGTTAGAACCATGAACACAAATACACTTGTCACTTTGAAAATCATAATTCCATTCATTGTTTCACTGAAGGCATTTAAAAAAACTCCCTCCGACTCCGAGAATAATACTTTTCGATCCTAGGCCCTAAGTTCCATTTTACGGACTGAGTAGAGATTGTGCGTCCGAGGGCCGCCGAAACGGTCGTAAAATTTTAGGCCGAGGAGCGAACATTATTTTTTTATATACTGTTCGCAAAGTAGGCACTTTACCGACTGTTTTTAGTCCGTAAAGTGCGGAAATCAGTCCGTAAAATCACACTTTACGGACTAAAAGGAGTCCATAAAGTCTCTACTTTACGGACACTTATTAATTTCTATAATATTGTCATACGAGGCACAATTTCACATGGAAAAATTCGTAAAGCTTTTCGTGTGGTTGGATGTGATAACAAAGTCTACTCAGAACCATCACCTTGTTGTTACTGAACCTGCTTGACCTTGCAAGGTCGTTATTGTTTATGTTATTTACTCTTACTTTGTGTATGTCTTAAACA
The DNA here is from genome assembly GCA_030407085.1 of Trichopria drosophilae. NCBI lineage: Eukaryota > Metazoa > Arthropoda > Insecta > Hymenoptera > Diapriidae > Trichopria > Trichopria drosophilae. The sequence goes on from CM059582.1 coordinate 198,901,048, forward strand.
AGATCGCAATTGCCATTTAATTTTCATATTTCTTGCGGCTTTCGTCAAGAAAAATTGACCTAGAAAGCTTAAAACAATCTTCATCTGCGTCTGAGTGTAAGCTGTTAGTAAAGCGTATTTCGTTTTCATCGCAAACTGTGCATCTTCCAGTCTTAAAATATGAAATGATAAGATCTTATTTTTAGTTTCATAATAGAAAGGATTTGTTTTTAAGACCATATTCGGACTTATTAAATTTAAGCCAATTTTTAAAAGAACTCGTTCCAAGTTGTAAGACTTATTTTTTTCTGTGTATGTTTTCCCGCAACAGATGATCACATTACTAAATAAAATAACCTTACCTTTAAATACTAATAGTTAATGTAAGCTAATTTCAAGGCTCTTACATTAACTATAAAGTTATAACAGTAACTGTAAAGTAAAAAACGCCGGATAACATTGAGATGAAAATCCCAGCACTTTTCTGCAATGTTATTGTATATTAACTCGTTTATTTTAACATTCATTAAGCATTCGTTAACTGATAATAAATCTTACATTAAATTCTCTAGTATGAACTGCTCATGTCAACAGTGCGTCGAAAAATTCTCAGAAAATCGAATGACTGCGCGTGTATATGTTTATCTTTGTTTCGGTGAAACTGTAAGCGCGTAAATATGTGACGTAATGATCCCAATATTAATATTTAATTCTTATATTTACTGTTAACGTAAAAAATTTAACCGATTCTCAGATTACAGTAACTTCAGGATAAACTTAACTATGAAACTATTACATTAACTGTAAAGAACCATTTTTCTCAGTGTGGTAAACAATAATGTCATGTTTATTTCTACCGCGAAAACTCTAAAACATGATCTAACAATTAAGAAACTAATGTTTGTAAATTGAAATTTCATATTGAAATAACATTTCCAAATACTTTTCAGTTGAGGACAAAGACACACCGATTTTATTGTAAATAGTGAATAAAGCATAACAACTCAATGGTCAATGTGCAGTTTTGTATCCAGGAAACTAGGAAAGATTAAAAAAATCTCTTAAAAGTTTTAGCACTATTTTACACGCGGAAATTGAAATATTTATGACACTGACAATAATAACAAAAAATTCATCTATATTCATAACACTGGTCAACAATGAAAAAGTGTCTCAGATGCAAGAAACTTTTCTATCGCAATTTTGTGCACAGAATTCAAATCGATTTGTAGGGTGTTTTTATTTTCGAGATGTACACCATTTTGTATTTTTTCCAAAGTCGTTTTATTCGGAATTTTTTGCGCTGCATCGGAATAGTATAATTAAGAATAAAACCTCACATTTGTTAATTTTTAACTCGCCTCATTGAACATAAATTTTTTTACGAGTACGATTTTGAATTTTAGATATAATCATGATCTAAGAACGTTTTAACTGAATCGGTAAGATATTTCAAGGTGAAAATATTGAATTACAAAAAAAACGCCAAAACAATGCACATGTTTTGAGTATGCGTATTGCGTGAGTTCAGGAATCAGATCTGAATATTACTCTCTATAATAATCTCCATTCATGTAAATGTTATATCCAGAACAGGACGTATTATCGCTGCCATTTTGGTGCTCTCAGTTTTGGCGCCAGGACGCTTTGGCGCCACGAAGTTTGGCCACGCCTGACCCCCCCCCCCCCTCTCGAAATGTTACAAAACATTTAAAATGTCTGTGAAATTTCAAATATTTGAGGACAGTAGATGTGACATTTTTTTATGGTCACCGAATTTTATTTCCCAGGAAATAATTTCACAATCAGAATTTCCCCGGACAAAATTTCCCTGTCTAGCCATATACTTACAGTCATTATTAGGGGTAGGCAGAGTTCTGACTGGTTATGTTAGGTTAGTTTCAAAGCACAATTCTGCGGTTAGGCATTATTTGGCATAGGCGGAGTTATAGCTGGTTTGGTTAGGCTATTTTTAGGACACGCTTCTATCATGCTTTTAGGCATTATTAGGGGTAGGCAGAGTTTTGCCTACAGTAGTCCCCATCCTAAGTTATGCGGTCGGGTTTTCCAATATGGCGACAGAATGTCCAAAGTTATATCCCCTCACTACCCCCACTGCCGTATTTTCGTTTATGGTCGTTGCGACTTTTGGACTAACTTAACCAAACCCATAAAACAACCGATTACCGAAGTATCAAATCAAATTCTACCGACAGTTGACAGAATCAAATATTGAAAGAGTGAACATTTTTATTAGCCAGAAAAAAATGGATAATATCGAAAATGAGCAACCAGCAGCTACTTCATCCACTGCCTCAAACCCGAATAAAAAAGTAAGTTGTGTGCTTATGTGTGCTTGTGTTTGAGTGCCGCCGTGAAGCAACATCGACACGTTATGGTGGGGGAAGAGGGGAAATGAACATTATAACTTTGGACGGCCGCATAACTTTGGATTGGATAACTTAGGATAGGGACCACTACTATCTACTATAAGAATTTTAATTTAAAATGATTCTCGGGTCAAATAGTCTGGCGCCAAAACAGCGGAGCCAAATCATCTGGCTCCAAAACGGAGGGACCAAAATGTCCTGTACACGTTATATTATATTTTGTGTTGCACTTAAAACTCATGTGTTTTAAAATCCTTCATGGAATTTTATGAAATACATTACAACTATTAAACGTGTGGAAAATTGTCACGAAATGATTCTGTACAGTAATTAGACAATTCTTGCAATGCTTGACTAGACTTAAAACTATATCGGTAGTATCCTGAATATATTTAGTAAAACTGTGTTTTTCTCTGTCTAGTTAAACTGTGATAAATCAGTATAGAATTTCGATAAATTTAGTTAGGCTTGTTACCGCCAGGTGTTGTCGCGACTCTAGAATCTCGATTTCTTGCCATCATTGCTCTAGTTATAGAATTGGATTTTCTTTTGGCCATAAGGCAGCCAGTTGCCAACATTATATACAAGAGTTTCTGCACAGTCAAACTGTATAGTAACTTTTATACCACAAAATGGTTCTTTAGAGATTATCTAGATTGCGCCATTACAAATGTCTAGTAGGATTATTTTCTACACAAGTAGCAATTATTATACAAATATCATCAGTCTAATCGTATAATACAAGTAAATGCAGTTATAAACGCAAAATTGTTTGTTTGCAATTGTTGAAATTACTAGTTTTTTAGTTAAATTATGTAGCACATTAAAGACAGTTACTTAACTGCGTAAGCGTACCTATAATGGTTTATTTATTTTCTTTGTTAAAATAATTTAATACGTTTACATGCATTTTTTTCATTCAAACCACTATAAAACAGTTCGTTCGTATGAACTATTGCTAGTTCCATTAACTCTGTTTAGAATATTTAAAAATAGTTATCTAATAGAAATTTGTGACACAAGACAAGAACAAACATCAGTCTTCAAAAATAAATGTCAACATTTAAAATAAACCGAAACTCTAGGGGATATAAAACAGGAACTTAGCCATTTTCTACCAATATAATACCAATCATATTATATAAAATGATTCTCTGTCTCGTAATAGATAAATATTATACAAAAATAATTAATGATAACGAATTTAATTATTTAAAATGGCTAAAAATGTCTGGTTGACAATATTACAGAAAATAAAAGAATAAATTTTGTTTTTTAAATGGACTTTCCATCTGCGAACAATGCTATTAAAATTACAGTTTATAATTTGTAAAAATTGTTTAATGATTTCATAAATTCCACTCAACCAAGTATCTTACTAACGTCGGAAACTAAAGTCCATTTTCCGTTTGTGGTTTTTAACGAATAAAGATTTATGGTGTATTTCTCCGCGCATCATAAACTTATTTACTATTTTTGTAGAGCAATTTATTAACATTTGCACATTGATCTTAAAGTATCGTAAATAATCTTTTCAAAGAAGCTTTAATCGTAGAGTCACATAATGCAGTCAAAATTCTGCGGTTTCTTTTTCCGGGTTACTCTAGCATATCGCGACGATGTTTACGTCTCAGCCGGATGCCAGCAATTTGGGTCAAAACTTCAAAGATCACTAAGCAACTTGAAATCTATAACGAAACAGATCGGTGACTGAGATCGGAATTGTTATTTATAAACAAAATTTGATATCACTCCGTAAATTTTGAAGACCTTCCCAGTTTGTTTGGTTAACCGAAATAACCAACATCCAACTAGTCGTGCCATGTGAATTGACTAGTTAAGAGCGATCGAATGAAATGTTTATTTACATTTATTATTTTACGCCATTTTTATTTTTGTTTTGTTATAAAAGTAAATAGTATTTTGAGATCATATACACGTAATAATTGCAACATTTTTTTTCTAATGTGATAAAACCTTTTCTTTTTGTTACACAAGTTTATCAGACTGAAAAAACCTGTAGTTTTTTGTATTTTTCAAGGGTGATGCATCTGGTAGCTCTGTACGTGAATGGAAACGACGAATACGGACGTATGTTAAGACGAACCTTAATGAGGTATCTCAATCTCTCGTTGATTCTAGTTTTGCGGTCGATCAGCTCAGCGGTTAAGAGACGATTCCCAACCCTCGATCATGTTGTCGATTCCGGTAATAACAGGCCACTCTCAAAATTAAAGACCTGCTTGTACTAACTATTTCATTTGCCCATAGGTTTCATGACTTCTTTAGAGCTGGAGCTCTTTCAATCAGTGCCAAGTATCGAATTCAACACGTACTGGATTCCTTGTACATGGTTCATCAATTTGCTGAAGGAAGCACGAAACAATCATCGACTATCAGATAATCAAGGAATGAAAATTATCATGGAGGTGAAGAAAATATCAATTTATTATCTCATCCATACTATTCATTAATTCTTTACGATGGAAGGTTGTACTAATACATACTATGTTGAAAAATACGCCCAAGTATAGCTACAACAAAACTTATATTACTTAAAGAAGAAAAAGTTACGTTTGCGTTTAAAGGTTTAAACTATTCGAAAACAGAACTCATTAATAGAAGAAAATAGCAGCACTTTAATTAATTCTCAGTCGTAATTTTATTTTTAAACAAATATGAAATGAATTAAACGTATATCGAGGATCAAATTAGTACCCAAGATTTACTCACTCCTTACCATGACTTTCAGCTTTTTTTACTTAACTTTTCGGATACATGCATTCACTATGTATACTATGCGATTGGTTATTGTCATTATCTTTAAGAAAGAAGACAATATGAGCAAAAATTAAAATATAGTGCATTCTGTCGGAAAAGGTACCGGAAATTGGTCAATAAAACACGAAATATTTTCTATTCATCCAAATTTATTGTGTCGTCTTCAAAGTAGGCACCTCCGAAGTAATTAATAATCCAGTCATAAAAACATTTTTTAAACGCAATTCCTGGCATCAATTTCAGTTCTCGCCTCGAATTCTTATTTGTGGTTTCTAATGACTGAAAATAAGTGCCTGGAAGACATCATTGCAATAAAAAATTTGAGACAAATTCATTGACACTTGAGATGAATTGACAATATTGAAAAATACAAACAAACAAAATGGTAGATCGCACTCAAATTCAGCATCAGTGTAGAGGGCACTATTGCCAACAATTCCGGTACACTTGCAACAATGTGCATGATGGAAATATGCCGTGACCCAGCAAGTTTTAGACAGTTTCTCGAAATTTTTTTTCCCTGCATTTATAGTTGCTGATCCCATGTAAATCTCGGGATCTAATCTTTTAGGGTACCAAACGGTTTTGTTCTGCTAATCAAGTTGAGATCCAACCCGGGTAATCCGGTCGGTTCGTGTAAAATTGCATGAATTTAACCGGGATGGCTAGAATTTTGATGTAACATTGTTTGACTTTCTACATTTATGTTTAACAATTTCTTTTTTTAAATATTTTCAGCCAATCTTCAAGTTCCTAAGTACCAAATAAAAACCTATTTTTGTAACAAGTACGAAACAAAGCCGTGTGAACTAACCATGTTGAATACTGATCGAGTTATATCCGTGATCCGACTAAATTACCTTATTTAAGTTTTGGTCGGAACGAGTCAGTTGACCGGATTTTAATCGGGTTAACCTGGCTGGATGACAGCTAAACATCTGTGTTCCTATTTGGAACAATTTAAAAAAATTAATTAAAAATCTTGCATGGACGAGGATTCGAACTCGCGACCGAGGGAACGTAGAGTTTGCGACGAGAACATACGAATCACATAAAAATGTTTATAAATATAAAACACTCCCCTACTAGCATCGAACCTTGCATTAAGGGTTAATAAAAGGTTACAATTTATGGGTGCAAGTGGAAAACCGACAAATCAAAAAGCCTACAATAAAAAACCGATAATTCAAAAAATGGAGTGCCAGTCGAAAAACCGACAATTCAAAAAGCCGACTGGTCAAATAACTAACAGTTATAAGGCCGATACATAACAAAATAGATACATCGATAATCCGACAGTCATATTATAAAATCTCGGCTTTTTTTTCTGTTGACTTTTCGATTTTTCGGTTTTTCGACCCACACCCAAATTTATCTTATAGAAAACTGTTAATGAAATGTTCCAACACGTTTATTGTTACCTGAAAAAAGTTTGGAAAAATCTTTTAAGATTTTTTTCTTTACAATTAAAGTCTAATCTTATTAACCTTAATGCAGTGTAATATCTAAATGTTATAATGATATAAAGGTATATCATTAACTTAAACTTAAATAATAGCTCAGATTTATATTGATGTGTAATGTGAACTTAATTCAATGTCGCACTTTGTTACTTTAATTAATTAATGAATAAATACCGTTAGAAAACAGGTTGCGGCATATGCAATATATTTTTTTAATTTATTTTTCCGAAGTTTTGTTAGCATTAATTGCGAAAAAAAGATATTTTTTTGTATACGAACATAGTTACATTTTATTTTTAAACAAGCGAATAAAAAAACTACCAATGTTGAATCGTAATGCTTTTATTCTTTGTATTGTTTTCATCAAATTTACAGTAATTGTTCGCCAACTTTTAGAGAAAATTGTAACTCCATATACATTCTCAAGATTTTGGTGATCAGGCTGAACCATCTGAACTAGAAAGAAATCCAATATTATTTATACAATCGTCACATTCATATGCACACTGAAAAATTAAGGTTATGTCACTCACTTAATTCTTCTTGTGACTAAGTTTGTAATAATACATTTTCAGTTCTCTATAAGATTATCTTTGAGATACAGTTATTTCACTTTTGTGCCTTGTATGATACAAAATAAAAAGGTGTTAAATTGTATAAAAATATGTAAATGTCTTTCCCTACTACATCTTCCAGTATTATTCAATTTCTAATTAACCAATCACAACAATTGTTTACTGGTGAGATTTCTGTTTGAATCTTACAGTATTTTGTGAACATTTTTTGTTAAACATACACCATCTTTTAGTAGATGTATTCAAAAGTATTTCTTTTAATTGACGTCGAGTGTCTCTCATTTTTAGTTTTAACTGGGCACACCGTATTTCTTAAAGTTCTCCTTTAGAAATTGCTTATTGTTATTTTTGTCTACATAATTGTCCAGCTAGTATACACCCTTTATTATTAGATTTTTCCTTCACATATTTTGAGATGGTTGGCTACAGTTTGTTTTTCCTTTTCGGATTACAATACAGTAGCCCCCCCCCCCCCTCCGAATATTTGCATTCCCAATATTTGTTACCCCCTAATATTTGCCTTACCCCTCGATTGCTGTTCCCCATCATTTCTCAGAGAGCGATAATTCTGTGGCGACATCACGCATGCGCTATACAGGAAAGGTTAAACTGATTTCTTCTGGTCGGCGCATGCGTGTTCTGTAACTGTATGTCGGCGGAGTGAGGGAAATTTTCTTCCCCCCGCTATGCAAATATTGGGAGGGCTAGAAAAAGACGGACGAGACAAATTTGGGGAGGACCACTGTAGTAGTGGTTACGAGTCATAACCTTAAAATAATTGAAGGGTTCGCTATAATTGACTCGAAACATAAAATAAAACAGAGGGCGCTTGAAAATATTTTCAACCACCTTGGAAATGTTTAATTAAGTAAATTACTACCAGTGACTTTAGCAGAGTACAAGCCGCAAAATTTAAATCGTTTTATATAGAATTTCAACCTGCGTTAAATTCAACTTAATATTCTTGTATAAAATAAAACATTAATGTATTAAAATTAACGACATACATCTCCCAAATTCTCAACAATTTTACACTTATTTTTACCATTTAATCCACTAATTTAACAACGATTTTTTTCTGATGACTCATTACCTGATGTTTAATCTTAGGAATTCAATGATTTTCGATCTCGTTGTGGTCTCTTGTGGAGTTACGATTGGGTATCAATTCCTTTAGTTTACACTCAGGTGGTAACTTTAGCCACGTATAGTTTCTTCGCAGTTGCTCTTATCGGTCGCCAGTACATCGAAGGTTCCTCCAAGCAGTTTCAATTGCACGTCGACATCTATTTACCCCTCTTCACAATCCTCCAGTTTTTCTTCTTCATGGGCTTATTAAAGGTTCGTTATAAAACAATATTATCAGTGAAATCCTAAAATACTTTTATGTAATCATCATTATTTTTTAGGTTGCTGAACAACTGATTAATCCATTTGGCGACGATGATGAGGATTTTGAGTTAAATTGGATGATTGATCGACACACGAAGGTACAACTTCACATTTCGAAGACGATAACAATATTTGTTATTTTGTAACAAGTAAAAAATAATAACATTTGTTTATTGTTTTCAACTCTTCGATACAAACCACAAGGTGTCATACCTGGGAGTTGACATTCTCATGAATCGCTGTCCACCATTGGTCAAGGACATCTACTTCGATGCTGAAAATCTTATTTTGCCATACACCGAAGCTGCAGCAGCGTACAAACGCAAGACGTATCGCGGAAGTGTGGCCAATATGACGTAAGACCAGAATTGAATATTAATAAAATAACTTAAATAATTACTGTCCACTTTGCCGAGTCTAATTAAACCACTTGATAGTGTGCCAGAGGAGAAGCAGACGATGTTCTTGCCTAACATCACTGAGGAAGAAGAGAAAGAGAGGAATACACCCAGTCCTCGTACATCCAGCGCTAGTTTGACTGCGCATGTACCCGATAGTCCGGCAGTCATTAGACGGTAAATTAAAGAATCTTTCAAAATCCATTTTTAATCCCTCAGGATTGTACTTAGAAGCATATTGAACCTCCTTCATTTTTAAGAATAACTGAAAAAGGGGAGTCGGAGAAACTACATGTCATCAACAGTTGCTATAACATTCAAAGCTTGGAAATCATAACTGAAAAAATACCTAACAGTGGGATTCTAGCACTATTAATTATTTTTTAATAATTCGAAGCCCTCAGATTTTCTTAAAAGAAAATATTAATAATTTTAAGGATTAACGTAACATCTTGGTAACACGACCATTCGTTTCACCAGAATATTTTTTATGTCTAAAGTCTCCAAAATGCGAAAAAAACATTCAATAAATTATTCCACGTTATTCTGATATCATACACGTTCCAGAAACATCGCAAGTGGGTTAAAAGTTCCTCTATTTAAAAAAGTTAGTCCTCTTAGAAAATCCAGGAATCCAATTCTCGAGAATGTAACCAAAATATGACCAATTATTCGATGTGCTTTTTAAATTCGAAAAACTTTTGGAGAATGATTATAACTTAGGACTTCTCATTATCGGAACTTTATTAAGTTATGCACGTTTGTTTCAGTCAGATTAGTGGTTCCCGCCTTTCATCCATTTCAAAAATGTCACAAAATCCTAGCGAAACAATTATTCCGATGGATATTCAAGAGGATGGCACCGAAATAGATCGATCTCGATCCCGAGTGACAGAGGCTGTCAAAAAATTCTCTGCCTTGACAGGTAGAACCGCGAAAACGACTGGAGAACAAACCCAAGGTCGAAAGCCCTTTTTCGCCTTAGTAAAACCTTCGAAGATCAGTATTCAGCCCTGGCCCAGTGCGACCAATCTCAAATCCGAGCCAACGCCTGTGATCCAGTCGTACCTGTCGAACGGAAAAAAATGTCGAGCAAAATTGGAAACAATACCACCGGGAAGGGCCCATTCGTTCAATATTCCTGCCATCGCTGTACGCCAGACATCGATAGACGATGAAGCAAACAAAAGATTCGGCGTTGCAAACTTGGCTTTTTCGGATCAAGAAAGTCCGAACGAATCTCAAAAACCTTGCGAGCATTGCGACTGCCAGTCGACCAATTCTTGCGATGCTCGATTAGGATGGACGCGTCAACAATCAGTGGAGTCGGATACAAGTCCAAAATCCAGGCCAAGGCTAAAAAGTTATCCAAAATTCAGCATTCGAAGATTTCGGTCCACCAGCAGGAGAAAGGATTCTCAAAGAAAAACAAAATCTAGCGTCATCACTGAAAGGCGAAGACGAACCTTTGAAGAGCTTCCTGTTCATCAACGAAGCGAGAGCATTCAGCAAACTATGAGCTCCCCAAATCTTAGCTCGCTTGAAGCGGACAACTCGACTAGTGAAGATACTAAGTATGAATACGTCGACAAAGGTAGTGATAAGGACTGATATATAGTGTTCCGATTTTTATTTATAAGGAGAAAGAAAGACGATAAACTAAGAAACACTTTTTGATAGTGCTTTATAATTTATGTGTAGCTCAAGTTACAAAGATTTATTTTTGTGATGGGTCGGCACTATAGCAGTAATATAACTTTTTATGCATATTGCTGTTCTATCCGAAATAGGGATTAGTCCCTGAGTGGTTTAAATAGCAGCAGGAACATTCTGGTGAAAAATAAAATCAGTTTTCTACGAGGTCGAATATAGTTTCGTTACTCTTAACGAAGCTATGTAATATGCCAAATTGTTACGTTGGAACTTGTTTGTAACAACAACAACTCATTAAATATCGAGACTTCCACTCAAGTTCTCGATGGAACTTTTTTCATCAGATAGTATCTAAATAAGAAAATATATTTTTGAAATGTCCTAATGCTCAGGTGAATGATAAAATATAATTTTTTTAAATCTATACTTGTAACAATAACGCGAGGCATTTGTCTAGTATGAGAAACATAGTCAGGTTGATACTGAATATTTAAATGTATATGTGTATAAATTGCGAGAGACGAAAGAATAGTTATGTAACACGTATTAGATCAAACTATGTAAATATTGTACATATATATGTATGTCGAATACAAATATACATTATACATACTCCATTATTTCATTTTAACTACAAAGGGAAATTTGCATCCATTTGACATTACATCGTAATCAATATCATTATTTTATTTTTATTCATAAAAGAAAATCCATTATGGGTATAGCTAATTTCTAATTTAATGTATAGAAATACAATGATGTAACTAAACAATATTTTTCAATTAAATTTAAAACAATACACAAAGTAAAGACAATGTAAATAGTATTTCTTAGGGTTACTTAAAGATTACAACGGTTATTGTCCACGTTTAATTCGATTCTAACCTAAAATAAATTCAGTCTTATTGATTGGCCTTTAACCCTCTAGATCCTAGGATGTATTAAAATTAAAATATCTTTTTTTAACGGCTTAATTTGAGCTATATTTTACTTCGGATTTGAAAAACAATTGTTTTTGTTATGGGACATGGAATTCCCACGAGTACTTAAGAGTAGATTTTCAGATTTTGTACAAAAATAAGAAAACTAAAAACAGTAGTGTTTAGTGTATACAAGTAGGAGCGTATTCTTTTTTACCTAACCTAATATACTATTGGTATTATATGCCTGATTAGGCATCAAAACAATTAAAAATATATTTTTAAATCTATGAACTTCTCTAATCTAAGCTATTCTTCAGGAAAAAAAAAGTACATTAGAGTCCTGGTATATTTATCCACTCGGTTCCACGCCTTCCCCTCCCGTCTCGTTATATTTGCCAAACGAAGGGGAGTGTCGCTTCTCCCACTCTCCTCAGTCGCGTTATGTTCGTGACGTCACAGCAGGTCCTTTTTAAGGCCCCAGCCAGCATGGTGGGGGAAAAAGAGAGTGGCGACAGGTAAATATAACGAGACGGAACCTGGCAAATATGCTGTAATGAAATTAACAACGAAAAAGGTAAAAGAAAACCAGAAAAAAAAGAAAAAATTATATTAATAACTATAAAGTTAATACAATTTCGATTTGACAGTTACTTGGAACGGACTGGTATATGAATATGATTTGTTAGCATGCAATTATAATAAATCTAAACATGAAAGAAAAAGGCATATAATATATAAAAAAATATAACCATGGAAACAAAAAACCAAAAAAAAAAAATATATATGGGGCAAAATTTGTGAACTCGGACACCTGGCCTGTCCATAATTCGTTTGCACCAAGAAAGTTGTGTTTGGGCTTAAAACTTAGCAAAAAAGGTCTACTTTCGAATGCTGCGTGCATCATTTGAATTTTCAAAATGGCGGACTTAGTTACAGTGCCAAAAGTATTAAAAGTTCTGGAAAAAAATATGTATAGTGTAAAAAAAGTATAATATCCCGAAGGAAAAATCATTTTTTGTCCAAAAAACGTGCATATACTCCTGTGCTCTACATCAGGAATGATGGAATTGTAAAAATTCAAAATGGCGGATCCAATATGGGGGACACAAAATTGAAAGTTGATCGGAACTGCTTGAAACATGTTATTCAGGTGGATTTTGGTGTCGCTTTCTACGAATGTGTCGGATTTTTTTAATTTTAATAATGTAATAATAAAAATTGAACATCATAATGTTTGAAAGATTTTTTCTTGTAATGGTGTCCGAGTTCACAAATTTTGCCCCATATAGCAAAAAATTATTTTATTATTTTTTATTTTAATTTATATTTGAGAAACTAAATAATTTTGTAACCTTCATGCGGTTTAATTAAATCGCAGAAATCGGTACCAAAATGTTTCATTTTATCCTGCAAAGAAAATTTTAAATGCCATCTTGGATTGAGAGTTTATTAGATCACCGATTACAAATCAGTTTTAAAAAATTCAAAAATATAATGACGGATCCAATATGGAGGAAATTTTTGAAAATTTGTTTAAAGTTCGGCAGGTTTGCATGAAAATTGTCACTTGGGGGGTTTTTGTACAACAACTTTTGAAAAGAAAAAATAATAATTTTATTTTAAATAATAATTAATTTTAATATATGAGTGTATTTCTAGAACTTTTACATTTGAACGTTATGTTCATCATGATATCTGGAAAACCGTAGAAATACCCGAGTAAAATAAATGTTAACAATTTTAAAAAAATCGGAATTTGATCAAATTTGGCCGAAAGCGAATGAATCGAAAAATGATCAAAATAAAATTATTTCTCGAAACATTTTAGAATGTGAAATGTTTCAATAATTAATGGGGATTACACCAAAATTGCACTCAAATGTGATCTCAAAGCCCAAATCCCAAGTCCGAATTTACAAGTTGGTTGGTTTGCTCCTTAAAACCACAAAAAACTTATTTCAAATGGTACATTTTGTGAGACACTGGAAGAACGTAGCTAATTTTAGAGATTACGATTTAAAAGTTAATTTACACACGAATTAAATAAATGTTCAAATTCAAAATGACGGAACCAATATGGCGGCCCATAATGCCCGAAATGAAAATTATTTTAAAAACGGATCTGACTCCATTGAAATTTGATAATTGTTTTTTTTTTAGGTCGCTGATTACAAATTTGTTGTCAGTGTTTATAATTTTAACAGATTCATGTGAAATTTGATACTTGGGAGGTTTCCTGATTGTCAATTTCAAATGTAAAGTCAGATTTTTTAATTTTTACTAGCAGATCCAATATGATGGATGGAATTATTTAAAATTCATATAGGATTCCCTTGTAATGTAATACTTGTCCTTGCTGTATGAATTACTACTTTGGAAGAAATCCATATGTTGCATCCGCTAAACTAAATTTCAAAAGTCTGACTATATATTTGCGTTCAAAAAACCGAATAACCTCCAAGCACCAAATTTTAAGGAAATTAAAAAATCAGCATTGCAAAAAAAAACCAGTTACCAAATTTGAAGCGAATCAAATTAATTTTTAAAATATTCGCCATTTTGGTCCCCCATATTGGATTCGACTTTTTTAATTCAAGCTCACAATTTCAAAGTTACTTCACGTTTTTCCAGCATGCTACAAAGTGTACTAAAAAAGTAAATTTTTAGAGGTTATGAAGAAAAAATGAAATTCAAACGCAAAGCTAAGAGTTGTCTTTTTTCACAATTGTTTCGAAGGGCAAAAGGAGGAAATTAGGGGATGCGTGTAATTTGAATATTATCTTCGATTCTCCGGTGTTCAAGCTCGAAGGGTCTTTCTCCTAAAATCAGAGAAATGAATGTGGGTGTTATAAATCTGAAGTTTAAATAACCATAATTATTTATTTAAACAGAAAAATGTAATGAAACTATGAAACTTGTAATTGAAATAAAAAGTAATATATAAACTTAATGAGTATTATACAAAAAAATTAAGACATTGAAATGCAATAAATCGAAAAGAAAAAGATAAAATTTGGAAAATATGAATTCTTGAATATTTTCAGTTTTAAAATGAAAATTAATGGCAAAGAAATCACAAATTTTGTTTTTTTGTTGTTTAACGTTCAAAAAAAATTGAATATTCTCGATTGTTAAATGATTTTCATATTGTTAAATGTTATTAACTTGTGGGATGGAAATATTAGGTTTTCTGGATAATTAAAACATAACGCTATTACTAAATTTAAACCTAATGGTCGCTACTAATGCTTGTGGCTCGATCGGGTTTTCGTTCAAATAACTACGCCGAATCAAATCACTAGTATCACATTTTCCCTGAGGTTTTGTTCCTTTCATTCAAACTAAAGAAGGAAAAAAACATGATATCAACACATTCGTCTCAGTGAAAGCAAAATTTTAAACAAAATAATAAACTGCCGAATGCATAGTACTTACTATCGATTGGTATCTGATGACTCCAGATTTAGTCGCGGTCTAACCAATACCGCTACCGAACCCATACTGCCTCTGCTCGTTAATAACCTTCTTCTTTTTGTGTCCATGTGGTGGTATATAAAATATTGTCCTATACGTCGAAATTTCGTAATTACCCTTGAGTCGATGACGAAATACTTACTGAGATTTTGTGAGTAGACGTGGATGTAAAGTTTTGTAGTTTAAAATTTTATAAGTTGTACAAAAAAATTCGGTTCCTTTTGATGAATCAGACGTGGGTACGAATGAGAAACCGGATGTTTACTTTGTCTATCAGTCAATAGCATTTCGTCGGAATTTTAGGTGCTGGGAAAGATCGACGAAACATGAGGCGACGTAGCCCTATCAAGTTTTATGGACAAACGCCTAGTTCATATCGTTTCGGATGGAATGAAATCGGTTACATTCGAAATAACAAACGTGTTTATGCGTTATGCGTTAAGCGCAAGCTAATAAAGAATGTAGATTGATGCTGGGACGTAACATATAGATCCAAATTGTATCAGATGTCGATGAGAAGAGGATCACTTTCTTATCGAAATCCAACTTAGCTTGTTTCAGACAACATGTCATTGTTGGCATATCATGAGGATACGATTCCGTTTAAAACGGAGCATAAATGAGGAATTATGCCAGTAGAAGACTCTCATAAACACCCACATTTTGGTCTATTTTGAACTGAATCAATTGCAAATACATTCTGTTATCTGAAATGTTTAAATATTTTATATTATTGTACGACGACAAATTACTTTAAATAATTGTACCTGGTATTTGAAAATGTCAAGCCGAAGATATGCAAAATCACAATCCAATGGTGAAAAGTCCGCAAAACGATTTTTCCACCTAGGTTGAAGCTCCAACAGAACCAACGAAGACATTGACAAATAAAGACACGTGTAAAGTGAAACCTTTTCTTACAAAAAAAAATAAATCAACTGGAACGCTGATTTCCACTGATAATTGACCACAGCTGCTGGAACGTCACGAAAATGATCATCTTTTGGAGAGTTAAATATTGATCTTTCAAAATCCTATTTTGAAGAAACTTATCTTGAAAATTTCGCCAAGAATTATAACTTCTCTGCGATCACGTTTAAGCATTGACCATTGTCTTGCTATCCTCTGCCATTATCTTGATAAGGTTCTAGTATTTGGTCAAACCAAAGGTCCTGCAACCTCTTATGACGATCAGTTATATTACTTATAGCCTTTACATCAAAGTATTTTTACCAACCCAAATAATACGTCGAAAAATTGGTAATTGGAGCGCTTTCTTGAAGACATTTCTACCGTTAGCTGGAAAGCATCCCTTGGACTATCATCGGTCGACGAGATGCAAGCATTCTTTACTACACAGCTATCTCAAATTTATGAATTACAAGCACCCACTGTCACGTTCTGTTCTAGTCATCCACATAAACCATGGATAAATAACTCTAAAAATTTAAGAAATAAATAGCCTATACAGCTCTTATTTTCACTGACTTCAAAATTTTAAGAAAAAAATCAGCCGATTATAACATAAAACGCATATTGAGTATTTTTCACACAAACTACAAGGTCTTAAGTCTGCCAAAGAATTATGGTCACAACTTAAACGTCTCAAACTCGTCAAATCAAAAACCAAATCGCCCGAATTATTTGCTCGGTCGAGGCTCTTAATCATTACTTTGTTTCTGTTTGTGCTAAAAACTAGTGCTCTTCGTCAGGATCTCTTCCACCAGACTTAATTCCGTATTGTAATGAGCAGAATCTGTTCCATTTCAAAGCAATTGACAACAAATCCAGTTGGAAAAAAGTTTTTACAGTGCCACAAGACTTGGTCCCCCTTCTTTTCTCGATTTTTATAAATAATATTTGAGATTCTTTGCTTCCTTCCACCCATCTGCTATTTGCAGACGATCATCAAACGTTATTGCAATGTGAACTGCCTGATCTGGAAAATACCATCGAGTTAATCAATCAAGATGTAAATGCGGTCTTCCAATATTCTGAATCGCTGGGCTTGTCGGTTAACCTGAGCAAAACTAAAGCTTTAGCTCTTCTCCCGTTATTAACAAAATAAACTTTGCAAATTTTCCCTCCATTAAGATGAGGGGGACACGGATTCCCTATGTTAACGATGCAAGAAACTTGGGTATCATTGTGGATTCCACTCATATGGAATTGTCAAATAAATGACATCACAACGACACTCTATCGTCTCAAATTGAACAAAAGTGCGTTGTCTACAAAATTTAGAACAAATCTTGTAATGGCATTAGTTTTTCCTCAGCTTTACTATTGTTCGATGGCCTATACGGACATTTCTCGAACGCAGGTGAACAAGCTTCAACGTTTATTAAATGCCTGCATACGATTTATTTTTAATCTTAATGTGCATATCACCGCGCATATCACCCCATATTGGCGCAGGTTAGTTAAAAATTTCTTATACAACTTTTTGAACTTGTTCGAAAGCAACAATCCGAATCGAACCTTATTGAGCATATAACTATAACTTATCTACACCTGTTTAATCTTTAATTCCGAATAAATCCGGGTCTTGAGGAAAGTCAAATTGATAATATCTCATTTGAATTTTGCGGCGTTATTGACTCGGATTTTATTAGTAAGTATCGACTATTATAAATTGAGTATTATAGTTAATACTAAGAATAAAAATAAAAACATAATTGGACTTTGATTTAGTAGGAAATGGGTATATCTACAACGATAAATTTAACATCGGAGTTTTTGGAATCGAATTACGATCTAAAGACATGGTAATGGCTAAAGAACACGTAGTATTTTTTATATACGTAAAATTGTAAATGTTTCTTTCAGTCGGATTATACATTGTAAGGGCTTACACTTTAAATTCTACATCCGCCATTTTTAATTTCCAAAATCTGACTTCACATTCATAACTAGTGACCTCAAAAACCGCTAGCTACCAACTGTCATAAAAGTGCACCATTTTTTCAAGAACTGAAATACTACGTTATGTTGGTGTAAGAGAAAAAAATTCATGTGATCTCCTTTCTTCGTCCACCATCATGGTTTTTTAAAAAGTATGTTTGGAGAACTAAATTCTTAGATGTACAGTACCGGCCACAAGTTCGTGAACGCTCTGAATTTTTAAACTTGTCAAATACTGTGTTTTATCTCGAAACCCTTTGACGATATTAAAAAAACTCAAAGAATATCTTTGAATGTACATGGATAAAGCTATCAATTGGTGCTTTCACTTTAACTTTAGACATTGTTATTTCTTAGGTGTCATGTTTTCAAAATCTTGAATTTTGTAAGTTTTTTCTACCGACTTTTAACGCTGACAAAAAGTGTAACAAAATTTTATAGCAATGGACAATTTTTTCATGAATACTACCATTCAAAACCTTTAAAATAGATTTTGTAAAAGTAGCTACGATCTTTCGTTTCAGAGTTATGATTTTTTGAAAATTTTAAATTTTACTTGTTGAGTCGGAACTCTTCGAAAAAAGGGCAGAAGTTCGTTGGAATTTATTCATGTTTCGGAAATCGCAATGCTACGTCTCTTCTCAATATAATGCAAAATACTAACATTTATTTAAAAAATACACTTTTTCAATGTTAACTGCAAGTCCAAAGTCCAAAATATAACAAAATGAAATCATCGAAATAACTGGATTTGAATTTTTTTAAGATGTCTTAAAACTTGGGACTTAACAGCACTTTACTAGCTGGAAAAGGATAAATATTTCACCGGTTGCGTATAAAAACATTATATCTTTCATTTAGAAAAGTCATTTTTATTAGAAAAAATCTCATTTTTCTACAATAATTTGTGTATAACTCTTTAAGCATTCATCTTAGATAATTTCTGAGAGTTTTCTGAACATGATGTCATTATGATATCTTTATAACCTCAGGTTCAGATCTGACTTCTTTCAGAGCACATTTCGAAATCATTCTGAACTCTTTTCTATTTTGCTGTATGAAAAAAATATACAACGGGAAAAATTGAGCAAATTCCTTCACTAAGTTTTTCGACGTAAGATAGTGAAGTTTAAGGTATCTTAACACTAGATTAAATTGTTTATAATCGAACTGAATGCAGAAGTAATTGATGAACCTTCCATTCTTACCGACAGTAGTTACTTTCCCATTTCTGAAAACTTAAATTTTCTACGTATATGGCACCACTTTAGTCGAAATGTAGTACTCCCACTACTCATCAAATACTTTGAACATCGACGTTTCTAATTTTATGTGAACTTTCCAGTTGAAGTGTAGCCATCTGTGAAGCAAGGGACGAGTTTATTGTCTTCTGACAGAAATCCCAAATCGTAAATTTGATAGACGTGAGAAGAAACAAGACATGGAGAAGAAAGTTCGTAAAATTTTCATCTTTGATCTCTCAATTTTTGTTTGATTTGCAAGTATTCTAAAATTTGGATTAAATCAAATTGTTGACGTGGTAAAATAATTGTCATAATTTTTTAATTTAACTTCAACTCGAATCTTAATTTGACTTCTTAACTTTCTGGAAACTGTTTTAAATTTCATAATTGATAATTATATAAACGACATTCAAAAGTGTTTAATTTATTTAGATAAAACGTTGTATTATGACAGTTAATAAATTTTAAAATACTCGCAAAATATGCATGGTATGATAAAAGGAAATTCACTCTTTGATGTTCGTAATTGTAAAGGGTTTTTTTGAACACACCTGTTAGTGTTTAGTTAAATTAATTAATTCATGAAAAAAGTAATTTGTGGTTCATGAATTTTTCAATAAATTCTGTACATTTTTCTTAAGACATTCGTTTAAATGTCTCTGAGAACTAAAAATAATTACTTTAATTAAAGATGCATTTAATAAATAATCTAGAATTTATTTAAAGGCAGAAACAATTGTGGAAATAAATGATCAAATCACGTCAATTGTATGCCAGATATTATAATTGATTTTGTCTATGAATTATAATTTCTGTTTTATTAACGAAATGTTTATACTTTCAAATTCATTTAATTCTTTAAAAATATTTTCAACAATTTTATATTATTGATAACAATAAAAAATTATTCATATTTTTAAATCATTGACAAATAAGAAACAAACATCATAAATTCACAATTTATTATAAATTTAAACATGGCTTTAATGTTTGCTTTTTACTATACAAAAACATGGCATCTCAATATTTAAGATATATAATTTAATTTTTCTAACAATCAGAATTAATTGCGAAGATATGAAGAAATTAAAAATAGTATCATTTCATTTCTTACCGTGAAATATTTTAATTTTTGAAAAAGTAACTTACAAAATATTCATTAATCGCAAAACTTTTAAAGGTACTAGTTTTGAAATAAATTATTTTCGATGGTATTTTTTACCATTATGTTTTTATAATTTTTTAATTTTTGTAAAAAACTGAGGACCAAACTCAAGAGATTCAATAGGTGTAAAATCCAAATTTTTATAGACATAAAATTAACTTATTTATCAAACTAAATAAACATGTGTTCAGACTAAATTAGACATAGATTTGACTGTTCCTTGACCTCATTACATTTGTTTGGAAAGTCTATAGTGGGGATGTGAGTCTTTTGCTTTAGGAAGACGTGTTTTTCTCAAACATCATGCCCTAAAAAGATTTTTCTTTCTACGTACTACTTTGTTCTCGAAAGTGTAAGGGCAATAAACTCCTGAACGACCAATCGATCGGATATTCCACACAAAATCGATATACTAAAAATCACGCAAGGGGTCTAACTAGATAAAATAATCCAATCTTCGCCAGCAGGGATTCAAATGAATTAAAGTTTATCCTTTTCTATATCGAAAAATAATAACCTAGAATAATTTTCAACTCCCTATCCCTAAAATTAAGCTCGATGTAGTAAAAACTTATGTTTTCGTGTTTTTTTTTAATTCCGTAACCATGATAGCAATATTTACTCAAAAATTCATTCGTGAAAATAACATGAGAGTTTAACTGATATTTTTACAAATAATCGGATCTTACAGAAACTTTTTAAAATGTTTTCTCGCGTTTAAAATATAATACTCTCTTGAAAAAATTCAAGAAGATACGTTTTAGGACGAACTATGTCGTCAGTTTTTTTCAGAATTTTTATCAAAACCAAATACCTTAGGGGTTAAATTGTAGGTCTTCAAGATCTACAACTTTCTCATACGCAAAATTTCACTAGCTGTTGAGAAGAACGACTCAGAGGCGAAAAAACGCAAAAATATTTTTTTTCACTTTTTAACGACTGCATCCTGAGCAATATTCATTTCCGGTCAAAGTGTTCTGAAAATGTGTATGAGAAAGTTGTAGATCTTGAAAAGACCTACAATCAATTATTTAATTCTCTAAGTTGTTTTATTTTGAGAAAAATTGAGAACAAATACCGTTTTTAGACTTTTTTTTTATAGCGCACCAATTTTAAAAAAGCAAACAAAAAAAATTTGTTCAAAAAGGCATTGTTTTTTAACGCGAGAAAACATTTTTCGAATTTTTTTAGATTTTTTAAAACGTTTCTGCGAGGGCAAATTATTTGAAAAATGTTCATAGTTAAATTCTAATATTATTTATACTCATGAATGTTTGTTTAATTATTGGTATCACCGTTAAGAAATAAAAAAATAAAAACTGAAAATATACGTTTTTTGCTATAGCGAGCTTAATTATTGTTTTTCGACATAAAAGACTAAACTGTCATTTATTTGAATGCCTGCTTTGGAATATTGGACTATATTATCCTGCTGGATCCTTTTCTATGTGAATTTAACAATAAAATAAAATAAAATAAATAAACTTTCAAGTAAGTACTTTTTAAAGAATTAAAGATAAATTTTCTAAATTACTTATAATTTATTTTAAAAAAGAAACACCTGTAAAATATAAAATAATAGTTCTTTAATAAACTCTCGAAATTGATTAGAGTAAGAATTCACTTATTATGAAGTAAAATTCAGTGGCTCAATATTTTCATTCCACGAATACGTAGTTAAAAACCTAATTAGTATATCAAAATTGGATATGATTTTTTTTGCAATTATTGTTAGGTAATATGTACTTTTAATTTTAATATTTCTTGTCATTTCCCTAACAAACAGTTTAATTTTCTTTGACTATATCTATGCAATTATTGTGCATACTTTTAATATTTGTTATGAATTTTATTTATAGGCTGAATCAACTCAGAAAGAACCAAAATATATTATTTGTCCGTTTGATAAAAATCACAAACTTCTGCCCGGACATCGGTACCAACATCACATCGATCGGTGCAGGAAGCAAAATGCTTGGAAAGTACCTTTAAAAAAATGTCCGTACAATGCTAGCCATCTTATTCCCACTGATAAATTCGAGGTAAGATTTCATTTAACTTAAATTATAGCTAATTTGTTTCTTTAATAGGAGAATGTTTCGTGGGGACGATGAAAGGGTTGAAACTACTAACTAGATAGTAGAATAAGACACAGCCATCATTCTGAGTTAAACCTTTAACGCTCAAATGGCCAAAATTTTAACGTCAACTTCAAGACCATGCCTTTCAATCACAACCAATGTGGAAACAATATTAGGATGCATATTCTAGTGTAAAAAAGTCTCTTTTTTCAAATGGCATAGCCAAATTTATCAATAAATGACAGAAAATTGTTTCTTTTCAACAATAAACAAAAAAAAAACGCTGATTTTGCGATTTGTTCTTTTTTAAGGAATTTTTTAAACATGTTGTCTGTACATAAGAACATTCTACCCTTAGAATGTTCAAGATATGGGACCCTAATGTTGTACTTCCAAGATATATTTTTAGATACTTTGATTTTTATTGTTAATCGATCCAAAATGGCGTCCAAGTGCCCGAAATTATTGAAAAGTCTAATCTGAGCTTTAGCGGAAAAAAATAACTTTTGTCAATTGCGTGTCAACATATTGGATGCACATTAGCAAAATTAGCTCATACAATTTACAAAAAATGATACAAAAAAAATACAAAAAATATGATTATTAAAAGCGTTCACCTCCTCGTGGTGAGAGTCGGGCAACTCAGGCGAATACGAATAAATAGAGGCAAAGAACGCGCGATCGCCATCGAAAAGCCATTATACATCCGTCTAAAAACGTGATTACAAAGTTTGGTGGTTAATTTTCGATTTTGATAATTTCGATAATTTTTTACTCGAGAACAGCTGCTCTGAGCGAGAAAATGAATATTATTTTTATTCCAAATTTCACGTAGAATACGGTAGTATTTTTTATTTTTCCTGAAATGAAATATTTGTGAAACGGCGACATCAATAGTGACATAAAAGCAGGGATGAGATCGTCTTATTCGAGAGACATAGAGCAGCTGCCTACAATCATAACTAGAGATACGAAATTATCACCTATCTTTAACCCACTTCGTCGAGAATGTCCGGAATTTGGAAACAACTTTTAACGCTGTAACTTTCTTTCTTAAAAATTTGTTTATTTTAATAATATTTTTTATATTGTGGATTCTTCCAAGAGATGGCAACTATGAATCAAGTCAATAATAATATGATGAATTTATGTAACTTTATGATTTGAAGCATACCTTGAAGAAATATTTATTACATCCTGAACAATAAAATGTTGTTCGTCTTTTACACTTGTCATCAAAACAATGTCGTTTTGACTCCCCATTCTCGATAATGTGAATATCCAAAAGCCTTTTATATTTTCTTTGGAAATACGTCTTAGCAATAGAGTAGAACTCCTCTTATTTCAACTGGTCATGGTTATCAAGATGGCGCCGACCTCTCTTATTTGAAATTTCCCCTTACCCCCTTACTCTACTTAACGCTTTAATAGTGGATGATAATATCTGATATCTTTTGATTTTTGTTAGACATTGTATATATTTTAGAGTTGAATTATGTAAAAAATATATATAATTTATCTGAAAAATGTGTAGAGAAATTTAAATTTGGATAAAAATGTAACGAGATCACAACTCGTGCCTTTATGTGATAAATAAAGACTGCAACATTTAACCCAAATTTGCAAATCTGATTAATGAAAGCTTCCGATCACTTCAAATTCAGTACTATGCTGCTGATATTGGATTTGTTTATTATTTTGCAAATGAAAGACTTTTCAATTTTTGTGGAGGTCTTGAAATACAAATCATTAAAAATTGACAACATCCTACCTTCAAATGTGCACTTTTATTTTACGAAATTAGCAGCTTCTCGAATAATTTGTATGATGTAAATCATGAGTTTGATGCAAAATTTTAAATTAATTTGAAATTTCATTATATATCAGTCTACCGACTATACATGTTTCCAAATTTAGGTTAAACGGTATTTACACTGTACAACTTTGATGGTGTAAACACTGCAAACTGTATCGAGATGTTCGAGCGGTAGTGGGGGAAGGCCTGAGGGGAAACGATTCAAATAAGAGGGGTTGAACAATTCAAATAAGAGGGGCAATTGAAATGAGAGGGATTGAAATAAGAGGGGTTCTACTGTACCTACAGCGAAATCCCTTCCCTTAAGTCATATTTCCCCTCGCCTCCCACCACTTGAATTTCCACTTGTCATGCGCACACAAACACATACTTAGTGCAGCGCGAGCCTGTCAACCAGCGAATGGTGGGAGAATCCCTCAGAGGAAAAATATGAATTAGAGGAAGGGAGGTATATGCGCTAGGGGAGGGGGGTATATGACTTAAGGGGGGCGTTACTGTATTGTACTCCATTTTTAGGATATAAACTGATAATTGGTCGCCTACAAGGGCATATAAACGTCGAAAATTGTGTAAAAATCAGATAAAAACCTATTCTATATAACTAATTTGAGGTTATGAATGAATTATGATACGATTCGGTATTAATAAATGATAATAATTACTTTTCCATGCCAATTCTTCATAAATTTGACTGTTACGCGGTTGAATAACAGATATTTGTCCAAGAAAATATAAAATTACAGCTTGAAGATGCCATTTAAAAGCCATCATTTTGTTATTTGAAAAAAAATCCGATGTGATAAGAAAAGGCTGAGCAAAAATACGCAATTTGCACCTTTTGCAATGGTCAGCATTGCCACTTTCAATGTCAAAAACGACTCAAAAATTAGTATTTTTTTGAAAAAATGATCGTAACTTTTTATTTCAATTTTTTTAACGACGTTTGGAATAAAAGTTACAGTGTTGAAAGTTGTGTTCACTTTCGGGACGAACTTGGTTAAACAAAACTATCGGTTTCAGTTCCAAATCTAAATCAGAGGATTTTGTGTTTTTGCGAAGTATTTCAATAAAAAATGAAAGAATCAAATATTTTGAAGATTGAAGTAAATATTAGATCATTGTATGAAATGTACACATTATTTGTGTGCTCAGATCTCTGTCACATATCCATAGATATTTTGCAGCAATAGCTAGTTTTCTTCGTAAAGTATAGCCTATACATAAAAAATGATAATTGAATATAATTTGATGTTTTCTATTTTTGCACGGTAATAAAATGAATTTTTTATTTTAATTTTGGTTGAAAAAATTCATATTTTTAATTAATTTTTGCCGTAATATTTAAACTACTGAAGAGATTGAAGAAGGGAATAGATCATTTTGTTCTGGGCTTAATTACTTTTAATTCCATGTTTTGTTCGATCTCATAGACTCGCAAGGACCAATTTCACTCCAGATCGGACGCAGAATCTGATGCTACTTTCTTGTTAATTTTATGTAATTCATATCTTGAAAATCTAGCCAAAAAAAATGTTAACGTGTGATTTTTTTAGTTTCTTGGATCAAAATACATCACAAAACAATTGGTATTGAATCTACAAACTTTTTTTTTTTTGTAAACTGAATAATTTTAGTGATTTAGGTAAACAAATTTGGAAAAATTCCTTCGGTACAGTTGTAGAGAATCTTTTTCTCGAAAAAATAAACCATAATTCATTGAAATTCATTTATTTAAACAAAAAAATACTTAACTGTCGATAAGACGAAAATTTAAGTAATTAACAAAAGTTGTTTAACAAACTATTTTTTTCAAGTTGAACAATACTTTCTCCCCTCAACAATCCCATTGTTAGTGAAAATTAAATGCTTGGAAACGTTATTAAATACTTTTCCGCAACATACTATATCTCGTGGTCTAACTATCTTAAGCTTCTTTGGTTTACAATTCTTATAAGTAGTAGTATTTATTTTCGTGCTCACAAACGTGATTACACGGACTAGCGATTACACGGCAAGCGGGAGGAAAGTTACTTCTTTTCCTCCCTGTCATGAAGAAAAATCGTATACTTCCCTCGGGAAGTAAAAAAGAATGCCTCAGACTACATGTTTTTCAAAATAATAATTACACGCAGTCTGAGACCTCCCTCGTTGAGTAATATACTATTTCCCGCATTCATTCTCACTACCTCACATACTCCCCGCATTGTTCAACGATCCCTCTCTCTTTCCCGCATAGTCTACACATTCTCTCTGCTTCATTCATCCAGTACATGTTCCCTCTTTCTTCACTACCGCATCTCCACCTCGCTATAGCCTGCACTTTCCTTCCCTGTCTCTTTTTGCTCACTCTCAATTATTCTGGGATTTCTGTCGCATTTTGGTACTTTTTACATGACCGTGATCATCTTACCTCTTCCCCCCTCTGCTGCACATCCACCTCTTTATCCCTTTCTCTCAGTCTTTCCCATTTTTTTACTCTCCATTCATCCAGTGCTTCCACACTTACACCTCCTCTCCACAAATAATTCATTCTCTCTACACTTTCTCTTGACCACTCCTCCTTTCGTCTTAACCTTTTATCCCTTCTCCTCTCTCGCACACATTTTCTCCCTATCTCTCCTCCTTCTTCATTTTGCACTCTCTCTTCAAACTTTCCTGCTCTCCACGCTGTTTCCACTCTCATTTTGCTTCTTTTCAATTCTTCCCTCACTATGTACCCAGACGTGTTTCTGTTTACTCCTAATATCCATCTTAACTATTTTTCTTGCAGCATCTCTATTTCTTTACATTCCCTATAACCCCAAATCTCCACCTCATATAGCAGTATCTCTTTCACTATGCTGTCAAAAAGCTTCAGTCTCCACCTTATGTCTCCCTTAAAGTGTCTTTCACCATAGCTCCACACCCATCTCATATCTACTCTCGCTTTCCGAATTCTCTCTCTTGCTTGATCCGTATCCCCTCCGTGCCATGACACCCAATACCGTAAATAGTTATATTTTTCTACCTCTTCTACCCTTTCGTTTCCCCATCACCAGTATCTCTCTTTCTCCCTCCCACCTTTCTTTCTGAACACCATAATTTTTTATTTCTCCGGGCTCAACTGTAATTTCTTCTTTATTAGATATCTTTGCATTTCCCATATCATCGCCCTTAATCCTTCTTCTTCTTCTTCTGTCATCACCACAATGTCATCCACATATTCCAATGTCCATACTTTATCTACCCCCACTCTCACTCCTCCTATCCCTTTCCTTAATTCCTCCTCTATGTCCGCCAAATAAATATTAAAAATGGTTGGGCTTAAGGGGCACCTAGCCTCACCCCTTTTCCTACCCAGAATTCCTCCGAGATTTCCTCACCTATCCTTACTACACACCTTGTTTCCTCGTATATTTCCTTCACTCTTTCTGTCAATACTTCACTTATTCCCCTTCTCCTCATCATTTCCCACAAAATCTTTCTATCTATCTTATCGAAGGCTCCTTTCAGATCCATAAAGAACGCCCACACTTTTTTCTTTTCCTTTAACCTTCTTCCAACTAGATGTTTTAGTATTTTAATATTTTCTATCGTTCCTCTTCCTTTGCGAAATCCTGCCTGACTCCTACTCCATCCTCCTTTACAATTTTTATAATAAAAGCTCTATAATGAAGAGAGTTGTTGCATTTTAATAACATTTTGGTTGACAAACATGGGCTTATATTTCTAAAATCTAGATAAACTCGGACAACAAGAAATTCATTCTCAATATTCGCGTTTTATCCCCGCAATTATAAAAAAGAGAAACATATTATATATTCAATTCGTTTTGACAAAGAAAAACTGCTGATTTGTTGGAAATTTTCAGAATTCCCTACTTTATACAGTATGTAACTAGCAATAGTACGCAGGAAAACTATAAATAAACTCTAATGGCAGACAAGAATTTTGTGGACATTTGTTATCCCGCTCAATTCAACTCTTTGATTCTTTATAATTGATTTTTATTAGTAACGTTAACAACTTTTTTATGGTATATATTATTATATTAGTTTTATAGCAAACTTTTAATTTGACTACTTCTTATTTTGTTCGCAATATTTTTTCAGCCATTTTGAATTTGATTTTTCATTCACTGATTACGCAGGACCACAAAAAAAACTCATGTCATGTGCAAGAAACACAAGTAGATGTTTCTTATAGATTTTGGGCCGCTGAATCCAAATCGGGGTACAGAATTGCTCCTATACGTCTGACTTTTTTTTATTTTTAAGTTTAAAGTGCAAAAAATTGCTTTTTTCAGGAAAATTTTCAAGAATAAAATTTTAAGCTGTAAAATGGAACAAGACTAGGTTTTTTTAGCTTACAATTTTTTTCTTGCAGAAATGTGTAAATTTTCCTGGAAAAATCAATTTTGCACACTTTAAACCATAAATACAGAAAAACTCAGACGTATAGGACCAATTATGTGCCCAAATTCTTACTCAGCGGCCCAAAATCTATAATGAAAATAATATAAGTATAATGTAAGAAAAACCTAGTTGCGTTTCTTGCACGTAACATAAGTTTTTTTTGTGGTCCGGTGATTATTACTAAAAATCGAATAAATAATAAATGAAATATCGATTTCGAGTTTATCATTATACATTTCGGTCCAAACAACGTCATTTTAAAATTTAAAAGAAAAATGTAATTCTGAAAAAATTGAACACCATTTATCAAAAATATTTCTACTAAAAATATTTCTACAAGATATTTTAATTATTCAAAATTATTCCTTGGGGAAAGATAGAAAATAAGAAGAATTGCTTTTTGCTACTATAATTTTTTGCAAGTATAATTTGTAATCGTGTATATAAATATATCTGCCACGTATGCAGTCGTGTATGTATTTATTATTGTCTAGTTTCGTTTGTTTACCTTGTGCTGCAATATTTTTCGAAAAATCAGTTTCGTATTATGGACAGAAAATATTACGAAAATCGGCAAGGCATATTATTTTTCATAACAAAATGTATACAGTACCTGATGATAAGATAAGTTTCTGAAAAAGTCAAATATGTTCATTTTTTTTATTATGAAAACATTTAATAGCTTTTAGATAGTATTGGATTATTTTTAAAATATATATTATTAGGAGCATAGAAATGTACATTTTTTTATTCGTACATTTATATTTTAATGTTAAAATACGACTGGTACCCATAGAAATTAAGTATTATTCTAAAATGACATTTTTAATTTTCTTTGATGATTTTCATGATAATTCAAAGATGAGTGATTTACAAATTTTCGTAAAAAGCACGTTATAAACCTTTATATTTATTTGTTTATAAAATGATTTCTGTATTCCTGTCTGTTTATTCATTGCATATGCAACCCTGGATTAAGAAATACAAAATTAGTATTAAGTATACCTAGTAGTAAACATTTGTATTATCATTTATGAAATTTAAAACAAGATCCAAATTATACAGTAGCGTACATAGTAACAGTTATCTACAATAATTGGTTTAATTGCAGATGAATCCTTTGCACTTTAACTTAATACCTTTCTTGAAAGGATAATGAATAATGAATGTATTTATTTTCAGGCCCATAAAACCGAATGCCCGGATGGAAAAACTCAATCTGTAGTTGATGACATCATAAGTAAAATGGAAAAATTGTTAGTCCTTCCTGTAGAACTGACAGAACCAACGTATCCATTAGATGAGGATTGGGATGCTGTAAGTAATTCATATATTTCTAACCTGCAAAAATTTCAAACATTCGTAATTCCAACTTCAAATTTCTAGAAAACATTTGAAATATGTTTAAATCACCCAAATTTGTTTTCATAATTTGTTTACAAAAATTTAAATTTAAATCGACGATTGTAAATATTTAAAACCATAATACGTGCTACAAATAAATCGAAATAATATACCGATGTGGTAGTGGTGACTATGAATATTTGTTTATGAAAATTAAAGGAAAACGTGACAAAGTGACAAATCAAAACAACAAACTTGAAGATCATTTCATGCTAAGAGGCGCTAAATTATTAAATAAAAAAAAAGTTGTAACAATATTTCATTGTGAGAATTTCGCTGTTTTACCTTATCGTTAGTCTAATTTTTACTGCCAATAATGCATGCTTAAAATCTCAGTTACAGAACTATTTAATTTTTGCTCATAAAATAATGCAAATATCTGTATATAATTCGTACAGATTAGAATCTGCAAATTACAGGAGCCCTTTAGTCTTTTAATTCTATTATAGTCCTTACTAACGAAAGTAGTTTTAAAAAATATAACAAAAATCAAACGTTGAAATTTGATTTTGTTCGTGATCAAATTAAAATATTGCATTGGATTTTTATTGAACTGTTAATGATTTTTAAAAATGTATTTAAACCTTTTATTTCGATGATTTTTTAAGAACATTTCAGTATTTTTCTATGTTCAGTTAAAAACATTCTTTTAGATACATTTTGGACTTCAAAATGTCTAATTGGATAATATTTTCCGTTTTAATTAATTTACTAGTCAGGTATGAGTATCTACTATACACTTTTCAAGCTTATTTCTCATCCACTTCAACCGTCGTTTTATAGAACGCAATATTTTTAATAAAAAATATTTTTCAATAGTTTTATCATGCAATTTGATTTTGTTGGTTATCAAATTAAAACATTTTGGATAATATTTCTTATGAATTGAGTTCAAATTTAAGTTATGAAAGGTTTTTTTAAATTTTACTCATTCATTAAAATTAAAAAAAAAAGGAAATTCGTATTTTAAGACCAATGTATCGAATATCAAAATTGAAATGCGTTTTCTGTACTTTTTTGACATTGCAATCCAATAAAATTTTTAATTTAATAATTTAATAATAACAAACATTTAGAAGTTAATTCTTTAACGAAACCATACTTTTATTTTGTTTTGTATTCAGCAGTTTTTGAGGCTGGTGTCAAAATTCTTTCAAAAATATTTTCTAAATTTAAAATGGCCGATACAATATGACTGGTGACTTTTTTAAAAATCATTCCAATTAACCTGAAACTGTAATTACCAATTTAACGTTCGTTTTTCGAAATTTAATTTTAAAAAAAACGAAGCTTTTTTTCTCCTAATTCTATTGTCAATATTTATTCTATTCGTATAATTTATTTTTTTCTAATACAAGGTTTATTTACAATGTAATGTTAAATTAACATGAGAAATTACATTTTCCAGCCAACATGCAATTAGCTTATTTAATTAATTAAACTTTACTGTTTGTTAAACAGGATCCGCCATCAGAATCTTACGATCCTCTGAAAGCTACTGAACAAAAGAACATATTACGTCCCCGGGTTATTGGAGTTTGCAACACGAAGAAGATTGAACATAAGTTATCAGAACGTGCACGCCATCGAGCATTAGCAATGTAAAAATGGACTACAAAATGATCAATTCAATCTTCAATGGTGAGAGCATGTATTTCTTCAGTTTGATGGAAACAGATAAACTGGAAAATACTAATGAGCTCGCCTTGATCTCTCAAGATGCCTGGAAGCTCAGGAAAATAAATAATCATGGCTGAAAACAAATATTTTTAGTCAAAATTCTTGTAAACAACTAAAACAATTTTTCAAATTAATAATTTACTTACTCTTTTTTGCCATGGTTGTGGTATGGATTTATCCCTATTATACTAGGGAACAAACTCTTAACAAAAGCTTAATAAATATTGTATATTATAATGTATTATGTGTAGAGAAAATTATTTGAATACATCCCGACAGAATCCTTAGATATATATTTGGTAAGAGAATGAACCTTGTCTGACAGAAATACTTCAGATAGAAAATAATACCATATTAGACATAGTAGAAACGGTAATCACTACTTCTTATGAGGGCCTGTTGTACCCTGATTTGAAAGGTGATTCCTTTTCATTTTTTTAGTACAAAAAACCAGGCCTGATGTAATTTATTATCACGACTCAGCCTCATGTTCGATTCGTTTCTTTCATGCAGTCAAGCATTGACTTCTGCAAATTCTCAATCCAATCCATCCAGAGTTTCAAAGGACGATCCCTTTTATTGACGTTGGGCTATTGTGACTAATATGAAACTCTTAATCTACCATTACGTGAGTTGATAGAAGCTTACCTAACTTATAATGGAAAAATGCGATCTCTTAATAAAAATTAATTGAAAAACAATTACACGATTAATAACAATCGGAATGAATTTATTAGCATTTAATGTTACGGTTGTATGAACTCTATTAACCACTTAGCAGGCATGTCGCCTTTTTTGGCGTCACCTGCCTGGCCCAAAGTGACAAGACATCTCGAATAGTGGGCATAAAATTAATAGGGTAAAAGTGGTCCAGATTTGTCCCGGTGGTTGAACACCCCGGCATTTCAGAGAGATGGCATGTAATATTGGTACAATTATTTCATGGCATGACATCTTAGTATCTGACCTAATTAATGCCAATAGTTCTCACATACCTTTGCTAAACTCGACGTGAGAATGAATGTTTTACGCTTAACTGAATTTCATTCTCGACATTCACCCGGAAGAAGCTGCAGGTAAGCAAAATTACGATTTAGTTAATGCATTTGTTTCTTTATTCCGTACACTGATTGATAGGTTATATTTAGTTTGTAATTAAAATTGTGTTGATTGTGTAATATTATGAAACTCGTAGACATTCATAAATGTCATGATTCGCCACCAAACCTATGGTCCTTATTTGACACCTATTTTTTTCGTTTCTTTTCTTGCATTGTTTCAAATATTGTTTTTCCAATTTCGATGTTTTTGCTTCAGATAGACATGGGAGTATGGGACACGCTTTAAACCGAAGAATCCACCGCGAGATGTTTCACAAGCTCGGCGAGCATTAACAAATGTATCATATTTATAACACCGCATTTTTATCATAAAGAAGTCATAATTTAGTCATAAATTTTGAAATTAATAATACACATTTACTAATTTCTAATTTCAGGCTGACTGCCTTATTGCCTACAAGTGCTCCCTACATTAGCTCAGGTTGATTAAATTTTCAGAAATTTGATTTATGTAAGGGATTTTTACTCTGACCACTTTATGATATAATTATGATATCATTTTGAGTTTTCTTAACGAGGTCAGAAATTTTTTCTGAGCTCTTTGCGGGATCAACTGGCTGTTTGGGGACGAAGATGCTACGAACATTGTCAGTACTTCTAATGAAGATGGGGGAGTGACATGTGAAGCATTGGATAGCGGACGAAAACTTTACGACTGGTACGGAAGTAGATGGGATTCGAATCCAGAAATTTGAAGACACCTAGCCTGTGTGAATGATTTTATATCCTGCATTACGGCTGAACACGAATATGGAGACTGAAAATGTTAAGCGATTGATTATGTAATAGGTTAAAATAAATTGTTTCAACTGCCATAATAATAATAACAAACCAACTCCTAAACTTTCGTCGTTTTATCGGTCGTATGGCCACACCTCTCTTGAAACAGTGGCAGGTTGTACTAATGTGGATCCAAAATGTGTCAATATGGAATTTTCTCAAATGGTGTGTAGATTGCAAATTTCAAAACCCCAAAATCGTACCTGATTCTATTTTCAAGATGTATATGCATATATGTGTATACATAATGCAATTCCTATATAAATTGGTTTCAATAATTTCAACTGTAGTTTAAATGCGAGTTTTATTTCTTTTCGCGAATTATTTGATAATTTAAGCAGTGGCATATAAATTTGTCAACGCTATTTTTTAATATGTTTCTAAGAATGTGAGCGACTTTAGTCGTTACCCAGGACCAACGACGTGGACGTAGCAGCTATTTTGGTCTCTTTTTTTAATATGTTTGTATTTTTTTTTTTTTTTTTGTGAGATTTTCAATTTTTAATTTATAAAAGTGGCAATTAAAATAATTTTTGCTACGGATAAAAATGAAAATTGCAGTTATAAAAATATATATAACAATTACATGCGTCAGCAGTTGTGCGAGTATTTTTAGATAAAATTATATTATTATACTGTGGCATGGCTTGAATAGGTCTTTTGAACATTTTTTTATCTGCATGATATAGAATGAGGTAGCAGGTTATAGCAGGAAAAGTAAATTTTTTTACCACAAGGTCTGCATACTTTTTTTTCTATTTTCAAAATGAGAACATCGTTTTGTATTGTCCATTATTATGCGTTACACAGAGAGAGAAAAAATTGTTAATGGAACCACCTAAAAATAGTAAAATCGATTTGCACCTCGTAAGTAGTAGAATTAACTACACTGTAAAAAATGTAAATGAAATTTACAATTTTGTTGTGATTTTCATGCCTAAATATATGGTGATATTCCCACGTTAAAAGTTGTAAATTTCCTGCGGGAGGTTAGGAATTTCAGAACGATTTGTAAATACCCTACACTAAAGGTGGTAAATTTACAACGCGACATGTTTTTCCAACGCTATAAGTGGGTAAAAATCAAGCCCATTCTGTACATGGTAAATTTACAATATTAGGGGAAAAACCATTGGTGCAGTAAAATTAATTTTTACATTAAAATTCCACATATTTTAGTTTTATTTTGTTTTTAAATGTAAAACAGAGGAATATATTGTAAAATTCATTATAAGATGTATTTTAATATTTTAGAGGTTTTTAGAGCTATAATCTTTTGTCGATAAAACTTTTGTTGAAAGAAAACATTAAATCATAAAATCTAAATTCATAAATTATTAAAATAACAAATTATTATTACAAGCCTTACGTGCATAAATTTGACCACATAATGTAGAGTTAAAATCGTCAGCCCGCACAAGGTTATTGCGCTTTAGTTCATAACCTAAAATTTTTCCTATATTTTGTTGTAAATTTACTATTCTCTTGGAGAATTTAAACTTCTCTACGGTGTAGTATTACTGTAACCTGTAAAATCCATTTTCAATTGTAAATTTACAATTACAAGTTAACATTTACAAAGGTAAAAAAGTAATATTCACAGTGCCTATGTAAATTTACAATAATATTGCGTAAAAGTCCTACTCGTAGCATGGGCAATATTGTGTCCAACTCTGCAAGTTGTAAATTTACATTTCCATTTTTTACAGTGTATATGTAAGGTTAGAGTCGATATTTGAGGTTATGTACGAACCATTTAACCATCGGAAAATAGTAAATGGAACAATTTTATTGTACCGCTTACTATGGAAATAGTTAATGCAACAACTTTTCTTATTTACGCGTTTTACTATTACAAAAAGGTTCCTATTGGTTAACTATTTTTTTTCTCTCTGTGTAGGAGTAGGACCGATAAATGGTATTGTTTTCTACCGCATAAATCATCTAACTTCAATAATTTGAACACTCAAAAAGAAATATGGTTAACTTTTTAACCTAAATCAACTTATAGCAATCGTAACAAGAAATAAATCTTCTGTATATAACCAAAATTAAATGTGCGAATTATATTATTGGAATAATGTTGGAGAGTTTCACGCAAGCTCCTTATGTACTAAACAGAAACCCACTTCTGTAATGGATATGGAAAAGAGGGACGAAAGCCGTGACTACATCTAACGGCAAGTTCCGTAATCATCTCGCTATGATTCATGCATTCCGACTTTGAAGATTCATCTCTATACAACAACGTCTTTGCTGAAATTTACTACGAATGATAATATATATAATTAGTCAGAAATATAATCTACGTATTGTAACAATATTTTGGTTGACGGAGCATAGATAATTTTATTGCATGCATAATTAATTTTATATAAACTTTTATCAAACGTGGATCGATGTTTCGTTCCAGGTCTGTCCACGGACTTGTCAGTTGGGTTATGTTAGCAGACCCTGCCAAAGACACGAAACTCTGATGTCCGATGATCAAATGCGACATACATTCCACGATTTCCGTGTCATTGGCTCAGTTGATACGGTCTTTGACTGGTGATGCAGAGGTTGTAGTCTAAGAGCCAGCTACGTAAAAGTGAACTGATAAGGTGCAAGCAAAATTTTTACATAAAACCACTCCTTGACCACTTACAAATACGTAGCTCCAACGTCAGAAGTCCATCCCGTGCGTGGGCGGTCAAAGTTGTAAAAAAAAGTTGAAAAAAAACTGATAAGGTGCAAGGCTGAAATTTTGTAGAGTGGTAGTTTTCAAGTGTGGGAATCGTGAAAAATTTTGTCAGAAGTGTAGGTCGTGGCTTAAGGGGTGTCAGAAGTCGAAGAAGATGTAAAAAAATGTGAAAAATTAACTGATAAGGTGCACTTCTGACATTTGCATTTTATATTGTTTATGGCTTCCTGAACCTGTAAAAAAATTGTCAGAAGGCTAACTGGTGGCCAAGTGTAGAAAAAATGACGGTACAGCTGAATGTGGCAGAATCGGCTGTGGCGTCGAAAAACAGCCATTCCAAGCTCGTTTCGAACGAAACTGATAAAGTGCACTTCTGACAATTGCATTTTCACGTTGTTTATGGCTACCTGAACCTGTATATAAAATGTCAGAAGGCTGAGTGGTGGCTAAATACATTAAAATGACGTTACGGTTAGAGAAATTGATGTACTATGTACTTATTTTTTATTTCTAGCATAAATTTTTGAAAACCACTCACTGGATGTAGACAGCACCTTAACGAGAATTTAGAGGTATTGTGGTAAAAAAAATTGTTGCATCTATGTAAGAAATTTGTTATCATTAAAATAAATTAATGCAGTTGTCATAATTGTTTGTACTGTTTCAAGTTTTATATTGTAAAAAAGGAAATATATTTTAAATGTATATGGGTTAGTATTTTATATCATCACATTTTATGTCACTCGCAGACTGGCTGGTCAGGCTCATCCTCGTCAGATGAATATTCAACGTATTCTGAAACATATATTATCATAATTTAAATGTGAAATTAAGTTGTATGTTTAATTTGTATGCGAAAAATACAAATTAATGAAATATAAACCTACAAGCATTTAACCTAAAATAGCCAAACCTGGAGGAAGGCAGTCTTCATAAAATATTAGTTAAACCTGGAAGCATCTAACCTAAACTAACCAAACCTGGAGGAAGGTATAATCTTGATAAAATATTTGGAGTGTATTTTTGAATTTTTATTGCTTGAAATTACGTATCGCATACAATTTTAATAAAAAAAACAGGAATTTTTATACTGTCATGCTTACAAAAAGAATATTTCTTGCAATTTCCTAATTCTTTCTTCAGTATTTCATAAAGAAACATGTCTTGCACCGACTTGGTCAAAAAACCGAATTTTTCAAATGCATTTTCATATCAAAATTGATGATTTTGCATTGAAACTCATCCGCCAACGTACCGTTTGAATTCCCGCGGTTCCGCGGGGAGTCGAGCGGCCAATCAGCGCAACTTCGTACTGCGCGTGCCCGAGATGCATACTCATTACTCGATTTCGGCCCGGGCGAACTTACCCTTTCTCACTAAATCTGTGAACACTGTCCGCGACACAAACTGATATTGATCAACCGCGTTGACATTTATACAGTGCCCTGCAGGTTTATAAACAAGCACAATTTCAAAACAATTGAAAGATTCCTTCCCTATCCCTTATTTTTCTTTATATTCCTCTAAAATACCGACATCTCCAAGAATGGTGCCTCATAACAAAACACACCGTTACAGTATATTAATCGAAAATAATTTAGAAAACTTTATAACATTACATAACAAAATATTAAAATTAATGTTTGACTAAAATTTATTTTTTAAACTATATGAACCGACTAGTGTGTATACATATATGCGTATATCTCGAAAATAGAATCAGGTACGATTTTCAGGTTGGGAATCTACCGGGGTTGCAGATGCCGAATCACAATAGTCGCCAGAAGTTGGCGCTCATGTCGCCCAAAGTCGCAGGGCGCGTTCAGTAATTCGCTCCCTCCTGTTTTGCATTCTCGGAACGCATCCTTGATATAGAAAGGTTTTTCGTATTTTTTGTAATCATGTATTCGCCCTGTTAAACCTCCATAGTGGCGAAAATGGAACTAAAGTACTTACAATTTAGCTCCATTTTAAGTAGATATGCACACATACACACACTGTCATTAATTCTGACAGGGAACCCCCACTTTTGTCCTTGTTCTTGCCTATACGTCTTCATGCGAGAAACAAAGAACACGAAGGTGATTACTCGTCAGAATTAAATTCAATGGGTGTAGGTAAAATGGGGTTATAAAAAAATAAAGTCCTACATCGGTAAGATAGTAATATATATTAGAAAATCTCAATTAAAAATTATTCACACCGTTCATTAAAATTTTGGTTCTAGTACTGTAATTTTACAAAAATGCCAGTTTAAAAAGTCTTAAAGCGGTCCGCCGGTAAAGTAGGAATTAAAAAAATATATATTAAAAATAACATAATCAATTCTTCAAAATTCGGTTCCCGTATAAGTAATTCTAATCACTATATATGATCTAAAAAATACCAAAGGCATTAATTGAAAATTCAGGGATCATTTTTAGAAATAATTAAAAATATTTTTAAATTATTTATTCTGCTCATAATGCAATACATTTTAGCTCAATTATTTAAACCCAAACAATTACAATTATTCTATTAATTATTACAATCATAAACTATAATCATTCATTAACAATTTTTAGATTATATGTTTAAAATATAATCATACATTAACGATTTATCACGTTTTATCACATTTTTGTCGTTTTATCTTATTCATTTAAAAGTAATCAATCTATGGAACATTAAACAATATTATAATTTTCTGTCTTATTAAGATATTATCACACATTTTCATTATTTTATCTTATTATTCATTTAAAAGGTTTAAAAATCTATCTACGGAACATTAAATAATATTATTATTTTCAATGTTATCAGCTGCAAGAATGTGTAAAGTCTCCTCCAAGGTGTCAATAGTTTCTAATGTACAACCCAATGATGTTTGATCCGTTTGATCATCACGTGCAACTGATTTGTATATATCTGCTGTAAATAATTTGAACATTTCAGGAGACGGGTTCCAAGTATTGCAACATATTCCTCTCGCAGTGAGATAAGAACGTATTCGAACTACTGCCGTCAACAATTCTATATTCATTCTGTTACGGCTTTTAGTTTTTACTGCATTCATTACTGAGAAGATTCTCTCTACGACTGCATTAGTAAAAGGCAATACCAAAACACTTAATGCAAATGCAGCTAAATCTTTAAAAATGTTTATACCTCCGGCATTTTTATAATTAAAAACTTTGCACCAGAATGAACACGAATCTTTTTTGTTTTGATATTCATCACCTTCTTTAATCTGGGTCAACCCCCATTCAATGTAAGGAAGTTTACGCCATTGACTTTCAAGCTCCTCTAAATTTGCATTTTTATCTGGAATTAGACAGGAAGTAGTTTTTTATAAATCAATTTTTGAAATGAATTTATTTAGTTTTGTATTTTTTAGAATAAATATAGCTTTACCTAGTAAAAAAAGAGGTAATTCATCAAAATCTGGTTGATTAATTTGCACCGTTGTCCGAGAAGGATGAAGATTTTGTAAATTTTTTAGAAGCCCTAAATTGGAGGGTATTCGCTTTATCAGTTCTTGGACAAGTCGAATCAGGTATTGAGTACATCTCTGCTTGATTTCGATAAGCTGCTGTGGTGGAACTGGATTCTGTTCTTGTACCTTCACAAACTGTTTTCCAAAATCTACAGCATCTATATCCAGACGTGAGAGAGGATTGTGAAGAGCTTTTGTGATTAGCCGAATATTTTCTTCAATTGTTTTATTTTCTGAGCTTAGAAATAATGGCTTTATAAATCGTCGAGCAAGAGAAATCAATAATACATTTAATTCATCAAATACATGTGTCACTTCGCAACTAGTACTTTGAAATAAGATATTTACACTTGACACATCTTTGAGTATCGGTCTCAGAAAAGTAAAGTACAGCAAATTTCCATTATCATTATACATGTCTCTCAAAGTAGTAGCTTTGTAGCATTTATCTTGTTTAGTTGCTTGTGCACATACGATGGAAAAATGAGTTTTTAATTCTAGCCATTGTTCTAAGATCCTGTTTACAGCATTTGAGAATGCCAACCATCTCGTTTGCGATAACTGTACTAAACAATGATACGATTTATCATAGCCCTCATTAATGCAGTTAAATAATTCTTTATATTTTGATATTCGCAGAGCACTATGTGCAAACCTAGATCTTGATTCACGTATAAGGAACTCAAGAGCAGATGGCAGTTCTGCTGCTGACGCAGCACACAAGTGCAGTGAGTGACAAATGCAAGGTATTAATTGCAGATTAGGAACATCCTTTTTTAGCAGCACATATAATGAATGGTTTTTACCACAGAGGTTACTTGCTCCATCTGTCCCAATACCAACCATTTTTTCTACTTTAAGACCAACAGACTTAATGTATCGAACTGTAGCATCGTGCAAGGCTTCTGCTGTCGTCTCTTGAACTTCCACAAATCCAAGAAAGTCTGTCATAATAGTGTTATTTATGACACTGTGATAACGAATACAAAATGCCATGTATTTTATTATTGATATATCTGTCGATTCATCAATAACAAGAGAATACTTTCCATTTGTTACGTCGTTAACAATTTCTTGTAAAATGGTTGGTGATATCACTTCACTTATCAATTTTGAGCATTTTGTTCTATGTAGTTTCATGTATTCTAATGAACTTCCTCGGCTTTCAACTTTTATAAGCTCACCTAAATGGTCAATACTTTGTATTGCTCCATGTACGGCTACATGTGTGCTAAACTTCAGTTCAATTTCTTTGGTTTTCGTAGAAAGGGTAATTATTGCTAGAATTAAATAATAAACACATTGAAATATACTGA
This sequence comes from Trichopria drosophilae, assembly GCA_030407085.1. Taxonomy (NCBI): domain Eukaryota; kingdom Metazoa; phylum Arthropoda; class Insecta; order Hymenoptera; family Diapriidae; genus Trichopria; species Trichopria drosophilae. Next base: position 198,942,139 of record CM059582.1, read on the forward strand.
TACTTACGACAAAAGAAATGCGCGGGCACACACAATATAATTAATAAAAAATCTTCTTACGTTTTATCTGAGGTTGGATTTTTGGATTCAAGCTATTAAACTTTTCCCGATGTGATTTAGTATCTGCGTACTTTTTTAAATCGGTTTTGTGTGCCCTCAAAAACTGTTTACAAACTTTACAGTATACATTCTTTCCGTCTTTATTATCAGCTGATTGGTTAGCTCGTTGTAGCCAACCTGCATATGAATAGGGAAATAAATAAAATGAAAATAAGAAACAAATGTTTTATCGATTTACACGTATAAATTTTACATAACCTTTAAATTGCGTTAAAGATTCCCAATCCGTTTTATATTTTTTCTCGTAGCTGCTGTATTTCCCCATTTGGTCACTCTTTATGATTTATATTTACATAATAGAAATGTACATACTCTTTCACGCGGGTTGCATCTTTGTAATGTGATTGCAAGGAAAAGTCGGACAAGTTGTAAAATTGGTGGAATATGTAACTTACGTGTGTGCATAGACCCATATAGGAATGGGACCCACTACCCACGTATATTGAGCAATCGAACACATACTCGAACTCAAAGAATGTTCTGTTCACGTTACTTTCTTAGTGTCTTTTAGGTTCATGCCTGAATCTGTACATATCGTACATACATACCATCTGTACGACCCGTAAGAGCTCACGCTTTAGGCATGAACGTAAAAAACACTGAGAAAGAAACCTGACCCTCAAAATCGGACCCCAGGCATCAAGTTCTGTACATCGCATGTATAGGGAGTTCACGGAGTTCTCAAGTCTCCTATTTGGCGACATACCGATTATCAAGTCGCCCAATTAGCGACACATCGCAGAATAGAATTTTTAGTCGCAGAAGGGAGACCTCAAGTCGCCCGATTTGCGACAAGTCGCCCAATCTGGCAACCCTGGAATCTACAGACCATTTGTGAAAACTCCACATTGACACTTTTTGGATCCACATTAGTTCAACCTGCCGTTGGTTCAAGAGAGGTGTAGCCAATACGACCGATAAAACGAAGAAAGTTTAGGAGTTGGTTTGTTAATATTATTATAGCAGTTGAAACAATTTATTTTAACTTATTACATAATCTATCGCATAACATCTTCAGTCTCCATATTCTTGTTCAGCCGTAATGCAAGATATAAAATCATTCACACAGGCTAGGTGTCTCCAAATTTCGGGATTCGAATCCCACCTACTTCCGTACTAGTCGTAAAGTTTTCGTCCGTTATCCAATGCATTACATGTCACTCTCCTATCTTCATTAGAAGTACTAACAATGTTCGTAGCATCGACGTCCCCAGAGAGCAAGTTGATCTCGCAAAGAGCTCAGAAAGATATCAGAAAAAATGTCTGACCTCGTTAAGAAAACTCAAAATGATATCAGCATTATATCATAATGTGGTCAGACGACCCACTTAAAGGTGTCATTTTGGTAATGGCACAAAGTCGTCTTAAGGTCATATTTTGCAGACATTAATCTATCTAAAAAGAAAAATGATATCATACTTGTATCATAAAGTGGTCAGATGACTAACTTAAGGATATCATTTTGTTATTGATTTAAAAATCCCATACATAGATCAAATTTCTGAAAATTTAATCAACCTGAGCTAATGTAGGGAGCACTTGTAGGCAATAAGGCAGTCAGCCTGGAATTAGAAATGAGTAAATATGTATTATTAATTTCAAAATTTATGACTAAATTATGACTTCTTTATGATAAAAATGCGGTGTTATAAATATGATATATTTAACATACCTTTATGATCTACCAATAAGGTCATAATCATAAATTTATCGAATTCTGACCACGTTATGATATCATTTTAGCAAACCATAAAGACATCAAAATTAGGACCTCATTTTGAGGTGACGCTGAAACTGGCAGTGGATTCGCAGCCGTGGATTCGGAAAAACAGGGGTTCTTAAAAAGACAAAAAAACTATCGCTCAAATGATTCAAAATTGCATGTCCCAAAGTTCTTCTATTAAGTTGAGTCTTTTACACACCTTTTAATCATTACATAATAAACAATTAGGTAATATTTTGGATGAAAACATTACGAAAAGCAGCTACCAAATTCGGCCTATATCGCGAAAACTAGAGCATGTTCGGGGCTGAAAATTTTGCGGGAGTATCTTGATAATATTTAAAAACAATCCCGCGCTGCAGAAAACATCACAAAAAATGCGCGTGATTATTGCAACAATCATAAATAACGAAATAACGTCTTGCCGATCCGTATGTACATTTTAGGCTATATTTAGGTAAAACTTTCAGTCCCGAACATGCTCTAGTTTTCGAGATATAGGCCGAATTTGGTTGCTGCGTTTCGTAATGTTTTTATTCAAAATATTACCTAATTGTTTATGTAATGTTTAAAAGGTCCATAAAGACTCAACTTAATAGAAGAACTTTGGGACATATCATTTTGAATTATTTGTACGATAGTTTTTTGTTTTTTTAAGAACCCCTGTTTTTCCGAAACCACTGCTGCGAATCCACTGCCAGTTTCAGCGTCATCATTTTGAGGACTTTCTGAAAAATCTGCTGTCTGGGAATATATCATATGAAATTATATGGTAAAGTTGCAGAAGAAAAATTAATTGTACGACATGTTTCTGACCCCTATTGAAAAAATCCATGTTGATTCCATATGGATTTTCAATATGGATTTTCCATATGGATTCCACGTGGATTTCATGTGGATTCGTATGGATTCCATATGGATTTTTGATATTGATTTTCATGTGGATTTTCCACACAACAACAACGATTTCTACAAAGTGTACAATGTATGTAGAGAAAATCCATATAGAATCCACATAGAATCCGTATGGAACTCCACATAAAAAATCCATATGGAATCCACACCGAAATCCACAAAGAATTCATGTGGAAAACCCATATGGAAATACACATAAAGAATCCATATAGATTCCACATAAAATACACGTGGAAAATCCACATGAAAATCCATATAAAAAATCCATATGGAATCCATATGGAATCCACATAAAAAATCAATATGGAATCCAGATGAGTCCACATGGAATCCACATCAATCCACATGGAATCCATATGGAAAGTCCATAATGAAAATCCATATAGAAGCCACATGGATTTTTTCAATAGGGACGTATTTCGTTTGCTATCTTCAAAAAACAGCCAAAAAAGGCGGAAAATTCTCTACAAAAAAGGTTATAAACATTTTTTTCGATATCCAAACGAAAAGTCCGCAAATGAGCATCGAAAAACCTAATAAAATTGTGTTTTTTCGTTATTTTTTCAAGCTAGCGGACGAAGTACATCCGACCGCCAAATTCAATCATCCGACTCGTAATCAGGGTCTCCAAATCCGTCAGAAACATGTTGTTTAATCAATTTTTAGACGAGAGTCGCTTTAATAAATACAAAAAAACTAAACAAATCGTCTTTTTTGGGCGTATACCCTGCAGAAACCAATTATAGTAGGACCTCTCTTTTTCGAACCTCTTTTATTCTAATTGCCTTTCTTATTCTAATTGTCCCCCACAAGTCTTCTCCCACTATCACACGAAAAGTCAACGAAAAATATTGTCCACGAATCACAAGCTCGCAAGCAAAGTAAGTGAAGGTAAGGGGAAAATTAGAATAAGAGAGGTCCTACTGTAGTCCTAAAATTTATTTTACTATTGGGAAAAGACGGGTGAAAATAAGATTTTACACCTAATTATTTTTTTATTTACACTTGAAATAGTAGTCCTCCCTTTAAGGTTTAAATTTTAGCTTTCAAGATGGCGGCTTCTTCCCTTAAGATTTACTTTCCCCTGACCCCCACTACCAGGGTTTTTCGTGCTCAACTGCATGCCGCGCGCCTGCGGCCCTGCGGTTGGTTCACAGGCGGTAACAAAATGTCTGGTGGTGGGAGAGGCCGTGAGGGGAAAAATAAAACATAAGGGAAGAAAGTTTTAAACCTTACGGGAAGAATAAACCTTAAGGGGAGTAACCTTAAGGGGAGGACTACTGTAAGTGGGGGTACGGGGAAAATTAGAATAAGAGAGGTCGGCGGCATCTTGAAAAACTTTACTAATTAGAATAAGAGAGGTCCTACTGTACGGGCATTTTTGTCGGTCATTTGCGGACTTTTCGTTAGGATGTCGAAAGAAATGTATCTAACCTTTTTTGTAGAGAATTTTCCGCTCTACAATTTTTGTTGGAAACATATTTTCGTCCGATTAATACTTTTTCATATAAATACAAAAAAAACGCCTTTTTTGGCTGTTTTTTGAAGATAGCAAACGAAATACGTCCGACCGCCAAATTTTATTATCAGATTCGTAATCAGCTCTATAAAATACGTCAGAAACATGTCGTACAATTAATTTTTGGGTACCAATTATATCATTAATTACCAATTAACCCTTTAAGTCCCAAATGTGCACAATTTGCACATGGATTTCAGCATCGTTTTATGTATAAAATAAAAATTAAAAAAAAATGGAAACATCTATATCCGAATAGTTTTGAGATCACTCTTTCGATTGGCGCTACTAACATTTTCGAAAAATGACGTTTAACACAGTTTTTTTACAAAAATATTGAAAAAAACGCGATTTTTTAGCTACAATTTTTTTTTAAATGCATTTTTAACTATGATACCGATTTCAGATCACCTTCTAATCTGTCAGAAACGTGTTCCCGATTGTTTTACTTCAAAATTATACATTCACATATTTTGATTTATTTTGTTTTTCGTTTCAAAATGGCGTCTGAATGTTGAAAATTTTTGAACGTGAAGAAAATGCTATTATTTCGGATCTGCTTTTCTTTGTAGTAAAATCGTACAAATAACTTGTTACGAGTTTTGTATGACCTATTTTGATCCAAAATTGAGGTCCAATATGGCGGACCCGTTATGTCAAATTTCACATTTCTGGAATAGGAAAAATACTATCGTATTCCACTCAGATTTTCAAGTCAACAATATTCTTAAAATTTTTTTGATTATATAAATGGTTTTGTGTGACAGTCGCCATCTTGAAATTGAATTTTATGGGATATTACTGTTTCCGTAAATCAAAATAGGTCATACAAAACTCGTAATAACTTATTTGTACGATGTTACTACAAAGAAAACCTAGCAGATCCGAAATAATAGAATTTTCTTCACTTTCAAAAATTTTCCACGTTCAGACGCCATTTTGAAACGAAAAACAAAATAAATCAAAATATGTGAATGTATAATATTGAAGTAAAACAATCGGGAACACGTTTCTGACAGATTAGAAGGTGATCTGAAACCGGTATCATAATTAAAAATGCATTTAAACGAAAAATTGTAGCTAAAAAATCGCGTTTTTTTTAGTATTTTTGTAAAAAAACTGTGTTAAACGTCATTTTTCGAAAATTTCAGTAGCGCCAATCGAAAGAGCGACCTCAAAACTAGTCGGATATAGATGTTTCCATTTTTTTTTAATTTTTATTTTATACATAAAACGATGCTGAAATCCATGTGCAAATTGTGTACATTTGGGACTTAAAGGGTTAAAAAAGAACAAAAAAATTAATAAAAGTTAATAAAAAAATATAATAATAATAGCGATAATAACTTTCATGTCGAACCGTTGCCAAAAATAGTTATGAACATAATATTGAAATGCCAATAAAATTCGTATGCGGATTTTATTTTTAGGTTATGTTACTTCCTTTGTATTAAAATAATGCCAATACTTTTCTAAATTTTTTCGAAATTTGTTTTCCGCAAATGTCGGAATGTTACCCGATTGGTTTATAAGATACAACGAAAGAATTTGCTTTGTAAAATAACTTACCAATCGCAGCATATTTCCTGTGTTTTTTTTTTCGAGTCCTACGCGTAATTTGATCATTTGTATATGTACACAACGATTACGTGCACAAAACCGGCGGTAATTTGAGGTTTGGTCGCAGTCCAACAGTGATCGTCATCGTTACCACCAACAATTGTTGCAGCCGTCGTTTTTCTTTTTACAAGGTACAATATAATAACCATAAACAAATTCATGACCTTTCAAAAGTATATTTTGAAAAACATATTTTTTTGAATTTGAAATAACGGTTTTACCAGTAATTTTACAATTTCAGATAAAATGCCTGTAGATGAATTAGAAACATGTCCGTACGATCCTGCTCATCGTATTCTTCGCAGTCGAATGGCTGTGCATTTGTTCCGATGCGAACAAAATCATAGAGCACGAAGCGATAAGAAAAAATGTCCTTACGATGCTACTCATGTTATCGATAGTGTTCAATTTCAGGTTAATATAAATAACTAACAAATTAATACACGAAACTGATCGATTCGTTTAATTTAGCATCATCTCGAAAATTGTCCTGCAAGGCAAAGCGTTCTGCATTACAAGTACTGCGACAAAAAGGATGAATTACCAATCATCCCTGTCGAATCTGTAATAAATACAAATAACGACTTGGACGAAGATTGGGATGCGGTAAGTATTTTTCTATTCTAATACAAAAAAATAGTAATTGTAAAAATTTAGGATCCGCCTGCACCAACATACGATCCGTCAGTAGCAAGCGATAAAACAGTTTATCGCATTTTCATGGGACTTTCAAAAGCGAAAAAGAAACAAAAGAGAATTGAACATCGTCGCAAAGTTCGTGCTATGGAACACGAAAAGGTAAATTTGCAATTTACCATTACTTAACATAACCTAAAAAATTGCCAATGTTTTAGCAAGCAGAAACATCACCGCAAAAAAATCTTGCTACAATTCGTGATGATTCAACTTCGCAATCCGACACTGAATCTCAGGTAATTTTAAATACTTTATTTAAAGTTATACGATTACAATTTTATTTGTTTTCAGCCTGGTACGCCTCTGCGACCACCGAATACTAGAACACTTACAGACGATTTGAAATATCATACAAGTAATGCTGCTGATAATCTTGATATTAGTAAACTATCTCTCAATGATAGTACAGGATCGGAAAAAACTCCTCCAACTGCTAAGGTTAGTTTTTATTATCAACTTTTGTAGAATAAACATAACCTCAAAATAAACTCGACAGGAGCCGAAAGTGTCAGATTCACCAAAACGAGCAGAGAATGTTTCTCCGAAAGAAAACGAATGGGTTACTCAAACTTCAAAGGTAAGTCAAATTATATTTTGTAATTAAAACTTGTAATTATTTGTTTTATTACAGAAAAAGAATTCAAGAAATGGCAATTCTGCAAACTTTAGCCAAGCAAAAGTATCCCAGAACAGAAAGACTGAGGTAAATAATTGTTTTTTGCTTAAAAACTAATTAAAATTGATTATTACCTTTTAATTTTTAAGAATGGGCCGAAAGTCTACAATAAAGGCGAAACTGTGGACAAGATCAATCGTTCGATACAAGATTTGACAAAAATTGTTAGGAATTGTCTGGATAATGAGCAGAAATTTAACCAAGAAAGTGCAAAATTGGACAAAAAATTAGAACGATTGGAAAATCAGAATAAAAGTTTCTCCGATGCTTTATTAAAAAATTTTAATTCTCCAGACGAGCCATTACCGAAGATCGGAGGAAGAGGTTTGGCGCAGGCATATAAAAATACTAGTCCAGTGACTACGAGATCGGTGAAGAATTACGCTGCAATGTTGAGAAGCGACACGAGTTCGAGTGCTTCATCCAACGATTTTAATGCGAGAAAATCAAAGAAATAATTTTATATTTCAAACAATGCTTGAATATTGGAAAATATTTTGAAACATTTCATTTTAATTTGGAAAATTGAAGAAAGAAAAGTGCGGTATGTGGTCGAAGCAATATTCAAGCAGAACTTTTTAAACCCTATTTTGATATGTGACGTATATCGAAAGAAATCGCTTTACTTATTTTGTTCGAAAGTATGTACTCCGTTTTTAAACAATCGACTCTGGATTTCTTGACGTTGAAACGATTACTTCAGATTGTTGTCGTTAGATGTTTGGAATAATGTAAAAGGTCTTGCAATCGTTACTTGGAAAGTCTACTTTCGAGTAGTAACTTTAAAATGGTATACAATATTTTTTATTTCTTATTTAAAATCATAGATTTTGATACTCTTGATTTGGAAGAATTTTACAAATTAACGATGCAATGACCTTGTGTGCTGTACATTAACGTAAATGACAAACTTGAATTATGTAGGGATCGTTGCTTTACGTAATTCTAAAAAAATTAATGTTTTTTACTCATTAGTAGTATAAAAGAATTTTATATTTTGAATTTAAATGACTTTACTTTTGTTTTGTTACTCGTAACTTTTTAGTTTGTCAATCATCGTACATATGTGAGAAGTAAATTAAGTGATATGTAGATATCGGGTAAAAATGGAAAAAGTATGTTCAGAAATATGTCAGAAATATAAATGAAATGTTACATACAACAATTAATAAAGACCATAATACTTTGCACATAATTTATATAATGGATGTTTTATTTGAATTCTATAATTTCATTTCATTTCCTCATTCCTTTCAATCTGCAATTTTCAAGAGAAGTTCAAAAAAATATTTTTTATTTTCTTACTTTCGAGTGAATTCTTGTAGAATGTCGAAAAAAAAACATTTAAACATTTTTGGAATCACTGAATACGAATTTGAAATCAGAATTTCAAAATTCAATGTGACGGGAATCAAAAAACAAATTCTTACATTGTAAATCGGAATTTCACAAAAAAAAGTCGATATTTGTAGGTTATGTCCGCGATTTTTACTCATTCGTATTGAATTCTGCATTTCTTATTTCAAATTCGTATTTAACCCGTAAAGTCCCAAAACGGCATAAATTCTACCCGTTTTTCAACATACGACTACAGATCCAATTCATAGATGAATATTAATTGAATTGTATTTCCTCAGGTATTTTTTTGTGCTCTTTCCAAATCCGTCGTTATTTTTGCTCTATCTCTCTTAGATTTTCCAATATGGCGGCATTTGCCTGAAAAAACGTGTTAATTTTCAATTTTTATTTTGTTCAATCGCGATTTACATTCAGTTAAACAGCTCAGTTTTGCTCCAAATTCTGTATCGGGTGGAATTTTTTGTTGTACTATAAGGTTTTCTTGGTATTTTTTAAAAATTCAAGATGGCGGTTGATTGGAATGTCGAGTTGTAACGAAATTTATTATTATTTTCTCAAAAAAGTTAGGCTTACAATAAAAGTTGGTATACTACAGGTTTTGAGGTCACTGAATTCGAATCTAAAATCAGAATTGCGAAATTCAAAATGGTGGATCCAATATGGCGGACCAAACTTCGCAAAAATGTTTGGATTGCAACGAAAATTGAGATATTACCGTGCTAGAGGTCGCTAAATCCGTAATTGGTATCAGATTTTCGAAATTCAAAATGGCGGATCAATTATGGCGGACCAAATTTTTTCTAAAACGTTTGGACTACAGTAAATATTGGTATATTACAGTTTTTAAGGTCGTTAACTTCTTTGAAAAATACAAATAAACGATTTTCTATTTACTGTTTTTTTTAAAGGGGCAGAAATCTTTCAACAAAAAATTGTCTTTTTGTCTATTTCCGCTTTTAGCAACACCCAGGATCAACGACGTGGACGTAACGGAGATGTGATCTCTTTTGGGTGCTTCATTTTCGTGAGTCCCTCGCACGATTCATGGAGCTCAATTTTGAAACTCTTCTTGATTATTCTATTATTTCCCACGATACTTTCCAAAACATACAAAACAAAAATATGCATTGCAATTTATACAAGTTCTCGTTGGTCTTTGAGAACAACCTTCAAACGAGCATTTTCTCTAGATCGAGTTCCATTTTTATGAGCAGAAAGATTGCTCTTTCCTTTTTTGTTACGATAGCATTTATTTGACCTCCATATAGACATCTTCCCCACTAACTTCTTGCCCCTTTCAACAACAAAGATTCCACAGAACTGTTGCATTAGTCATTGTGGCTTGTAAAAGTCTCATAAAAATTACCCAAGTCCACTTTCTGCACCTTAGACTCGCGAAATTTTGTCCGCCATATTGGATCCGCCATTTTGAATTTCGAAAATCTGATTTCATTCTCGGATTTAGCGACCTCTAGAACGGTAATATCTTATTTTTTGTTGCAATCCATCCAACATTTTATCGAAGTTTAGTACGCCATATTGGATCCGCCATTTTGAATTTCGCAAACCTGATTTTAGATTCGGATTCAGCAACTTCGAAAACTGTAGCCATGGTGTATATACTTACACCATGACTGTAGCATCCCAACAACTGCAAAAGTATCGAAAAACATTTTTTTCAATCCGGAATCTGTCCATTTCGAATTCAGATCGATTTTTTGCAATTCTATATAATTCGTTTCAATCCTTTAATACGATATAATACGACATTTGAGAATTAATGAGATTTCCATTTAATTTGAATCAATTCTTGTAAAAGTCTCATAAAAATTACCCAAGTCCACTTTCTGCACCTTATACTCGCGAAATTTTGTCCGCCATATTGAATCCGTAATTTTGAATTTCGTCAATCTGATTTGATTCTCGAATTTAGCTTGTTCATTTTAAATTTTTAATTTGTTCAATCGCGATTTACATTCAGTTAAACAGCTCAGTTTTGCTCCAAATTCTGTATTGGGTGGAATTTTTTGTTGTACTGTAAGGTTTTATTGGTATTTTTTAAAAATTCAAGATGGCGGTTGATTGGCATGTCGAGTTGTAACGAAATTTATTATTATTTTCTCAAAAAATGATTGGCTTACAATTAAAGTTGGTATCCCAACAACTGCAAAAGTATTGAATCCGGAATCTGTCCATTTCGGATTGAATACGTTTCAATTCTTTGCAATACTTTCGCATTGAATGAACGAAAAATGAATTAGGATTCGGTTCTTTTTCCCCTGATGAAAATAGGAGCATCCCTGATGCGTTCATGACTAATGTGTTTCAAAACAAAAAAATAATTAGAATACAAAAATGTAAAAATTAATTTTTTGTTTATTTTTTATTAATTTTATTTTTTTTTTATTATCATGAAAAAATCTGTTGTCAGTCGGTCACCATCCAAGTATGTAGTGTTTCCTAGCAAAGATGCTTAATCCATTAAGGCCTAAACGGACACATTTTGAGCAGCAGTTTAAACGTCGATAATTTGCATATAAAAGCATTTGGAAAATTTTTACTCCTACTATTTCTGACGTAAAATTTATGCTCTTTCAGAATCTTTCAATAAAATTTCGATAAAATGAAAAGCAAATAAGTTATACCGTTTTTTTGTAAAAAAACGTGGTTTTTAAAAATTTATTTTTAATTATAACATCACTTTCACCTAGAAATTGCCTTGTAAAACACGTCTAAGGTGAAAATATCGCGTCCATGAATCTTTAGGATTAAAACGTACCGTGTTCTATTTTGAATTTCAAGATGGCGACTTCCAAAATGGCGCCTAGATGCTCAAAAATCTTTTTATAACTTAACAAATTTTTTTCTTGAAAACTATAGACTTTAGAGAAAATTTGCTAAGAAAAAAAACGTCTTAGAATTGGTTAAAGAACCTTCTCAAGTTTTATCACAATGTATTGATACACTTTTTGGTTTTTGGAAAATTCAAAAAATCGAAATTTTTAAAAAAGTTACTTAAAAAATCTGAAAAAATTTGAGAAGGTTCTTTAGCCAATTCTAGGACATTTTTGTTCTTAGCAAATTTTCTCTAAAGTCTATAGTTTTCAAGAAAAAAATTTGTCAAGTTGTAAAATAATTTTTGAGCATGTAGGCGCCATTTTGAAATTCAAATTAGAACATGGTACGTTTTAATCCTAAGGGTCCATGGACGCGATATGTTCGCCTTAGACATGTTTCTCAATGAAATTTCGAGGTGAAAGTGATGTTGGAATGAAAAATAAATTTTTAAAAACTATGTTTTTTTACAAAAAAACGTGTATAACTTTTTTGCTTTTCATTTTATCGAAATTTTATTGAAAGATTCTGAAAGAGCATACAATTTTTGGACAGAAATTGTGGGAGTAAAATTTTTCCAAATGCTTTTATGTGTAAATTATGGACGTTTAAACTGATGCTCAAAATGTGTCCGTTTAGGCCTTAATGGGTTAACTAGTAATAATAACCGCGCGCGACACCGACCATTAATCTACCACTGGTTGATCACTGACTATATAACATAATATATATGATATTTGTGTTACACGATGAAATTTAAAAAAATTCTTAATAATCTTGATAATGTTACGTATGCAGGGTTCTGCCTAGATCCTGCATTCGTATTCTAATTTTATACATAATCAGTCTATTAAAATACCTTCAATATCGGGTGAGCCATTAAATCGGCCACCGGAATTGAGTGTTTTTGTTAATACTCTCCGATGTGCGTCGATATTATTATAACCGAACGCTGCACATCCGGAGATTGTTTTAGGTTAAGATGTAATTAGAAACGGTATTTCTTTCTGCCGGTAAAATGAAGCGAGAATATTTTGACAAAAGCATCCGTGTTACTAATGGGAGATATCGAACATCCAATAAACACACTTAATAAAACATGAAAGAACGCGTCTTTATTTAATCGATTTCGAATGGCGACGAATTACCGAAGTTACCCGTGTGACGAATCGAACGCTTCTACCGCGGCGTCGAATCGAACCGTACAGCTTGGATCGCGATGTTAAAAAAATGAAGATCGTCGCTAAGCAACCGTACACGTCTCGAAAGTTCGAAATTGAAATGTATTTAAAGTCAGCTTTGAGAGTTTCACCGTCCTTGTCTTTTTCCTTCAAAAGGAAATGTCTGTCTTTTACCTCCAAGAGGATACGTCTGTCTTTATTCCTCCAAGAGGAATCCCTAGTCTTGGCTCATCCAAGAGAAGTTCCTAGTCTTTACTCCTCCAAGAGAAGTCTCTATGTATTTCCTTCCAAGAAGGAACATTCCTCCGAGAGGAACCACAGTTGCATTCTATGCACGAGATAACGAGTATCTCCATTCCTTCGAGAGGAACCACAGTCGCATTCTATGCATGAGATAATCAGTATCTCCATTCCTTCGGGAGGAACCACAGTTGCATTCTATGCACGAGATAATCAGTATCTCCGTTCCTTCGAGAGGAACCACAGTCGCATTCTATGCACGAGATAATCAGTATCTCCATTCCTTCGAGAGGAACCACCGTCGATATCTATGCACGAGATAAAAAGTATCTCCATTCCTTCGAGAGGAACCACAGTTGCATTATATCTACGAGATAGCATGTTTCTCCATTCCTACGAGAGGAACCACCGTCGTTTTCAATGCATGAGATAATATGTATCTCCATTCCTTCGAGAGGAACCACCGTCGATTTATATGCACGAGATAACAAGTATCTCCATTCCCTCGAGAGGAACCACAATTGCATTTATATACGAGATAACATGTTTCTCCATTCCTACGAGAGGAACCACATTGTTGTTCGTCAGGTCGTAATGGTTTAAACGTTGAGCTTAATAACCTTAAATACGCTATCCAAACTGTACTGGCCCGATTCTTACATTAAAACCCGAATATAATTAACCGATTCGTCACCATTCGTGAAGGGCCCGTACATGATAAGCTATAGGCACCCTTCTTGCGTCTGCAGCCGACTTCCTTTGAGGAGTACCCCCATTCGGGTGTGCAATGGTGTAGGGAAAACTGCAGAAAAACCTACACCGGGTACCGCAAACTTATAAATTAACGTTCCCGCAATTCTGTACGCAACAATCCGGTCGAAATTTAAGATATTTTGCAATCTGCAAAATATCTAAAAACAATTGACAATGATATTAGCGGGCAATAGCTCATGTAACCCGAGCGTCACCTATACCGAGCCGGCAAACTCGAAGCGGAACGGATGTTTTTACTAATAGGATCGGGTTCCTCGATTCACCATGTTATTAAAAAATACAATAGCGAAATGCCGAATTGAGGAACACGCGCTTTGTACGAAATATCACGTGAACAAGGAAGCGCAAATCACGTGAACCTTCGCTGATCGCGACGGCCTGGGGGTGTCGTTATCGCCACCCCCGCTCCTGCAGTTTTTAAGGAAACGGACCTGTCTTGCAAAGGGCAATTGGATTGTCCGGGTAGATTCGCCCCGAGCCTCGATCCAAAAAGATCTCGGATACGCGACCCCGGTTAAATAGGCGATTCTCCGCGAACGTCGACAAATTTAGGACTTAGTCGCAGCCAGGGGGAGTTAACTGAATAGGAAAAAAAGGTTCCCGTTACAATGTAGTTCCAAAGGTTCCGAGTTACGTAGATGTCGCTGTGTTGATGAAAGGAAAGCGCGGCCTTGTTTATATTCACATGTTGAAATTCCGCAGGATAGACCAGTATGGGATTGGTGCTTATGCAGACCAAAGCAACGCACATTTACGATACCCATGCATGAACACAATTTGCATTTGAAGATATTCAGTTTATTACTTAATTGTTTTGTGTACTAAGAAACGTAAAGATTCAAGTATGAAACACATTTTTTGATGTATTAACAGTTAATAGCAATATTTATTTGTGCAATGGCACTAAAAGATGCATGTGTAACGAACCTGAAATTGTTAATCACGGCCATGTGATAACTTGTTTGTGAATGGGTAATTGGTGGTTTTCTATTCGGTCAAATCATTTCTTATGGCAGAAACTAGCATATTATGTATCAAGGGGGAGGAGGAACTCCTCAAGTTGGGAGAGAATTCCTCAAATTGTTTTAAGTCTCCGTCTCCGAGTTGCGAAGAATATTTTACGGAATGAAGGTACACTCATGAAGCAGAAAAATCTCCCTGGACAGGGCTGAAGAATGAAGTATTTTATGCATATCATTCGCAAAATTGACAATTAATTGAAATAAACCGCTAATAATAAGATATATCTATCCAATGTAACGCTACTGATAACTGCCAAAATATTAATAGACAAAGCCGCGCTTTCCATTTATTAACGCAACGACACCTACCTAACTCAAATCCTCTGAAACTACACTCTAACGGGAACCTCTTCTCCCTATGCAGTTGACTCCTGACTCCCCCTGGTCGCAGCGCGATCGAGTTGTGTCGTACGGCCTCCCAGTTGGCATCTTAGGACTCTTAATAAAGTATTTTTATTAACATCTCTCGAGTTATCACTTGGGGTATCGAACCCCTTTACGCGTACCCCGAACCCGATTCCCCTCGCTACCGGGAATCAAATAAAATAATAATAAATTGTTACGACAAAAACGTAACAATAACAACAAGAGATACGCGAAATCTGCTATAATTTCGGTAGGTTATCAAAAGGGGGATAATCTCGAGGCTATTAACACATACATACAAAAGGATTTTCAAAATTTGCAAAATTAAAAATTTTCAAAATTTTTAAATATTCCGAAAACGGCAAGAGATACGCGAAATCTGACAAAATTTTGTGGGTTGTAGGAAGGGGAGATAATCTCGAGTCGATTATTGCGTAAATGCAAATGAATTTTGAAAATTTTCAAAATATAAAATTCCATAATAGATCGAATTACAATGCGTCGAATTCAGCACAAAGTATTCAAAAGAATTATCTTTACTGCAATTAAATTCGACAGGATGTATTAGATCGAATTACAACGCTTCAAAATTCTGACGAAGTATTGAAAAGAATTGACTAGAGCTTTGACGAAATTCGATCGGACGTATTAGATCGAATTGCAGCGCGTCGAAATTTGGACTAAGTATTGAAAAGAATTATTGTTGCTTAGTCAAATTCATTCGATCGTATTGTGGCGAATTCCAAACATTATTTCAAATGTGCCAATTTTATTTTCGAATTGATTCAAATTAAATGGAAATCTCATTAATTCTCAAATGTCGTATTATATCGTATTAAAGGATTGAAACGAATTATATAGAATTGCAAAAAATCGATCTGAATTCGAAATGGACAGATTCCGGATTGAAAAAAATGTTTTTCGATACTTTTACAGTTGTTGGGATGCTACAGTCATGGTGTAAGTATATACACCATGGCTACAGTTTTTGAGGTTGCTGAATCCGAATCTAAAATCAGGTTTGCGAAATTCAAAATGGCGGATCCAATATGGCGTACTAAACTTCGATAAAATGTTGGATGGATTGCAATAAAAAATAAGATATTACCGTTCTAGAGGTCGCTAAATCCGAGAATGAAATCAGATTTTCGAAATTCAAAATGGCGGACAAAATTTCGCGAGTATAAGGTGCAGAAAGTGGACTTGGGTAATTTTTATGAGACTTTTACAAGCCACAATGACTAATGCAACAGTTCTGTGGAATCTTTGTTGTTGAAAGGGGCAAGAAGTTAGTGGGAAAGATGTCTATATGGAGGTCAAATAAATGCTATCGTAACAAAAAAGGAAAGAGCAATCTATCTGTTCATAAAAATGGAACTCGATCCAGAGAAAATGCTCGTTTGAAGGTTGTTCTCAAATACCAACGAGAACTTGTATAAATTGCAATGCATATTTTTGTTTTGCATGTTATAGAAAGTATCGTGGGAAATAATAGAATAATCAAGAAGAGTTTCAAAATTGAGCTCCATGAATCGTGCGAGGGACTCACGAAAATGAAGCACCCAAAAGAGATCATATCTCCGTTACGTCCACGTCGTTGATCCTGGGTGTTGCTAAAAGCGGAAATAGACAAAAAGACAATTTAAGTTGAAAGATTTCTGCCTCTTTAAAAAAAACAGTAAATAGAAAATGGTTTATTTGTATTTTTCAAAGAAGTTAGCGACCTTAAAAACTGTAATATACCAATATTTACTGTAATCCAAACATTTTAGAAAAAATTTGGTCCGCCATAATTAATCCGCCATTTTGAATTTCGAAAATCTGATACCAATTACGGATTTAGCGACCTGTTGAACGGTAATATCTCAATTTTTATGGCAATCCAAACGTTTTACCGAAATTCGGTCCGCCATATTTGATCTGCCATTTTGAATTTCGAAAACCAGATTTCAGTTTCGGATTTAGCGACCTCTAGCACGGTAATATCTCAATTTTCGTTGCAATCCAAACATTTTTGCGAAGTTTGGTCCGCCATATTGGATCCACCATTTTGAATTTCGCAATTCTGATTTTAGATTCGAATTCAGTGACCTCAAAACCTGTAGTATACCAACTTTTATTGTAAGCCAATTATTTTTGAGAAAATAATAATGAATTTCGTTGCAACTCGACATTCCAATCAACCGCCATCTTGAATTTTTAAAAAATACCAATAAAACCTTATAGTACAACAAAAAATTCCACCCGATACAGAATTTGGAGCAAAACTGAGCTGTTTAACTGAATGTAAATCGCGATTGAACAAAATAAAAATTGAAAATTAACACGTTTTTCCTGGCAAATGCCGCCATATTGGAAAATCTAAGAGAGATAGAGCAAAAATAACGACGGATTTGGAAAGAGCACAAAAAATACCTCAGGAAATACAATTCAATTAATATTCACCTACGAATTGGATCCGTAGTCGTATGTTGAAAAATGGGTGGAATTTATGCCGTTTTGGAACTTTACGGGTTAACGGCCAAAAAATGTTTGGAACCGTAAATGTAATCGATATTTTGCATTCTGTTTCTTTCTAGTGACGTATTGTTTACACAGGCCAACAAAATTTATACCCAGAAGCCGGAGTATACTTTTCCGCAGGTTTTCGATACGCTGAAATCAAATCTGGCCGCAGGTTCTATCACGTTAAAATTTTGAGATATCCTAACCTAAAAGTGCAAAAAACACCGTTTTTGCCCATTTTCAATATGTTTTTGTGGCAGAAAAAAAATGTTTGTTCGAAATTTGTTACTCGAAAATTACAACAATTTAACCCTTAAAGCGACACCGTTATATAAAAATAACACAAAGCGCCATTTGGGGTCGTGGGAAACACCAATCCGAAGATAATATAGTCCTGCGCGAACAGTTTTCGTTATTTCGTCTCAACAAAATTACTGGATACTCTCCAAGTATCACTTTACCACGTAGATAAGTTATCTTGATAAAAAATTATTGGTGCTCGTTATAAAAAATGAAATTCAAAAGTGACGTTTTTCACAAAAAAAATCGAAACTCAGCCAATTTTCAATATTTTGTCCTAAAAATTTAACTTGTGTGTCTCTTAAAATGTAGCTCTTTAAGATAAAAAATGCTGTAAAAGTGCAGCTTTAAAAGGGAAAAAAAATGTAATATTTATGTGTGGGGTCTCTCAGTACCCCCAGGGCGCTTTAAGGGTTGAGGGTTATCAATAATATTTCCTTTCTGTGTAACAAGATGTACCATAATGTAATAATAAATAATTAGAAAAATTAATATATAAAATGTACAACCTTTTATTAATATAAAATCATTAAAAAATGCGAAAGCCAATGAATTTCAATAATATATTAAGCATGTACCGAAATCATTGATTTTAAAACGATAAAAAATCATTGGTTACCGCTTTGTTGAATAGATTTCTACTACTTTCAAATTTTACTTACCTTTTCGAAATCCTTGGAATCCTCACCGAAAATATTCCTGAACAATAAAAATAAGAAAATATTTTTTTTTATTAAAAAAGGTCTACAGGTACATATAATACTCATTTGTGACTGATTTCCTCCATCAGATCTTCTGCAAACTTTAATTATATTATAAAAATTAAAACGGGCCATCGAATAAACCAAGAATTATTTAGAATAATTTCGTGTGCGTTCAAAGATGTACGTAAATGTTTTCAGTCTTTTAAGATGAAGTCCATTAAAATAAAAATTTTACTTATATGGTTTAAAATGCTATGATTTTTTATTCGCCTTTGTTTTTTGAGATTTGACCTACAATAAAAAACACATTAAACAATGAAATAGCGAAAACACAAATTTATATACTCACCGATCTTGTATGGATCAACCGATGTTTTTTCAAGTCTCCTTTTCGTACAAAACACTTGTCGCACTTATCGCAAGGTAAAGAAATATCCTTCGAATGGAAATGTTTGTGAATGGTGAGCGAAGACCTCTGCTTGAAAGATTTCGGACAAATATCACAAAGATAAGGCCGCTCATTGGTATGAACATTTCTATGTTCATCTCTGGCAATTTTCGTAGCTAACATTCGACCACAAATCTCGCACTGGAACTCTTTAACTCCATGATGTACGTTTTTGGAATGTCGTTTCATTGCGAAGTCACTCTTAAAACCCTTATCGCAAATATTACAAGTCCACGGTTTCTCGTTGGTGTGACTCGAACGATGTTTTAAAAAATTGTATGTTGTCCTTGACAGTCGAGGGCAGTCCGGACACTTAAAATGTGTTACTTTTCCTACTAAAGTCTTGGAATTTTCTATCTCCATCAATTGTTCCTTAGTTCGTTCAATTTTCGCTGGTTTTCCACATCTAAAAAAGTTAGGTTATATTTCACACTTAACCACTTCAATTAATGTGCAAATAAAATTATTGACAAACGTGGTAATGGATCATATGTGTACATTTTGCAATAACTTTTACAATTCTTAATGAATTTGCACGACACAAAATGGTTGTCAAAATGGCGGATCCAATATGGCGGCTGTAAATTTGCTAAATTTCTTAAAATGTGCGGCGCACATTTTTCTTTATATGGAAAACAGCTGAAAATCGTTACTCGGGGGTTTTCGGGGTCGCCGATTATGAATCGGAAGTTAGATTTTGTAAATTCAAAATGGCGGATCCAAGATGGCCGACCGAAATGCGAAAAATTACCCAAACTTTATGAAACTGGGTTCTCGGGGGTTTTCGGGGCCGCTGATTATAAATCTGAAATCAGATTTTGAAAATTCAAAATGTCGGTTCCAAGATGGCCGACATAAATGTAAAAAATTTACTTGATTTTGATGAAAGTTGGTACTCGGGAATTTTTTGGGTCGCTGATTATGAATTTGAAGTCAGATTTTCTAAATTCAAAATGGTGGATCCAAGATGGCCGACATAAATGTGAAATATTACTTGATTTTTTAAATGATTAATTAAATGTTAAATGATATGTTTTAGGAAAATTTAACACATAAAATTTAACTCACCGATGACTTCGAATCTCAAACTTTGTTCGGAAGTTCCTTTCGCAGATGTCACAAGCGTAAGGTTTCTCCCCTGTATGAGTCTTGATATGAACCGCTACAATCGCTTTGGTACGAAAACCTTTCTGACAATAATCGCACAGAAAAGGAAAGCTGTCGGAATGGCTTCGGTTGTGAGAGAAAAGTGATGATTTATGCGTGAATAACTTTCCACATACATTACACATGTACGGTCGCTCTCCTGTATGAATCCTACGATGGTCTTCGACATTTTTCTTTGTTGCAAACTTCTTGTCGCAAATATCACAAGGATGGTTTTTAATTTTCTTGTGTGTATTGTTAACATGTTTCACAAGACCGTGCTTCACTCGAAACGATTTGTTACACAGATGACACGCATGTGGTCGTTCTCCAGTGTGTATGCGAGTATGTAAAAGAAATGTGTATGGGGAAAACAAAACCTTTCGACACTCGCTGCAGTAGTAACATGTTTTGTCATCTACTACCACTCGAGCTTTCTTCACGATTTCGTATTCGTGTTTCTTCAATTTTTTGTTGATCAATCCCGGATGCTTCTCGACTATGTGAAGAACTAAGTCGTTCCTGTTTATTGTTGAATGATCACAGTGTTCGCAGTACAGATTTTCGACTTCGTGTCTTACGTCATGCCTGCAAACAAATGCGATTGATTCCTAACTAGGAAGGTTGTAAAGTATCTGCGTGTCTACTCTTCACATGATTGTTTAGATATCGTTTTTGACGAAACGCAAAGCCGCATACGGTACACATGAACGGTTTGTCATCTGAATGCACCCGTTGGTGTCGAACCAGTTCAGATTTAACTCTAAACCTTTTCGAACAAATGTCGCACTGAAAGTTTTTTTCTCCCGTGTGTGTAGTTACGTGAGCTAAAACTTCTTGTTTACGACGGAACTTTTTCTTGCAGTAGTTACAAGAATGTGGGAAGTCGTCAGTGTGTAATTTACTGTGGGTGTACAACGAAGCTTTCGATTTGAAAGCCTTGCCGCAGACATCACAAACGTAAGGTCTTTCACCGGTGTGTATCCGTTGATGATCGTCTCTGGTTGCTCTGGAAGCGAAACGTCTACCACAAATGTCGCAAGAAAAGTTTTTTACTTTTGCATGGACATCCTTCAAGTGCCTCGACAATCCTCCGGAATCTCGAAATTGTTTGCCGCATACATGGCAGGTGAATGGTCGTTCATCTTTGTGGATTCGTAAGTGTCGATTGTACGAATCTTTCAACTTGAATGCTCGACCACATTCCTCGCACTGATAAACAGGATCCTTTTTCTCGCTGGATTCTTCATTACGAACTTTCTGTAATTCACTTGGGGTTTGTGTCAAATCAGACCACCGTTGCATCTGCGCCAGATCTGCGAAACTTAACCATGCAGTTTCATCCTTACTTTTTTCGGTGCTTCTATCTTTCGATTCTTGTTTCTCAAGGTTTGTTTTTTCCGGAGACTCGACACTATCAGACCTGTAAAACAGTCGGAACTTGACACCACTTCTGCAGCTGTCGCAAGACTTCACTCAGCTTTTTCAGTACGTACGGCTTTGGCGGATCGTCAAAACTTGTCATTTTAATTACAGAGAGTATTTACCTGTTTAATTCATCCGAATTGAACGCTTCTGTCTCTACTTTAGTCGTTTCAGTCGGTGTACACGGCATAACATTCAGTGGACTTAAAACTTGACTTGTTTCTTCGCATATAATTTCCGTTAAAATTGATTCTCCAATTTCTGGAGACACGGTAGGCACCAGATCCAAAATTTGATCCGATATTTCCATTCCGCCTTTAGTTTCTATCACATCAGTTTCGAATTCTTGAGAAATCTGAATGTATGGAACATTACTATTAAAAAGTTTCTTTTTTCGAAGAGAATATTTATGCTTACTTCTAATACTGCTTGTTCTACGAACTCGTCTTGTAGGATTGCTTCGGTTGCAGTGTCGACTGTTTCCAAAGTATGTGAATTGTAGAACTGAACAAAATGTTTATAGATTTTTAGATATTTGGTTAGGTTTATTAACTGTTAGTATCAATGATGTACGTACTGACTGTTTTTCTTCCAACTGCGCCTGCATTTGATGCAAACGTTGTTGAGCATTCAGACAACCTTCAGAAATCTCATGCCACGCTAATAATGTTGTCGTACAATGAAAACACATTTGTAACGGCAATTTATCAGTTTCCTTAACCTGAGAAAATTGTTTTATAGTTAATAACATCAAAAGTGATAAATGTATTTTTTATTTACACTAATTACAAACTTGTTCTTTATTTTACATGTAATTTTTGTTTTGTGATTTGTTTTGTAAAAAAAAAGTACATTATATTGATTTTCCTATTCCTACTTTGACAACTTTTAGTACGTGTCATTATTGCCGCTAGGGCAAAATACGACACTACCATTTTCCCATTACTGAAATGGATTTCCAATTGGTATATTCCCTGGATACAGGGTAAGTAACAGTTATGTAATATTTACGTAATGGTTCCAGTATGCGAAAAATTTTAAGTAGGATTCTCTGAGAAATTGCCTGATAGTTGACGTAAATAAACATTATATCTAATAACTAAACATTAAATCTATTAGTTTCATTACATGACAGAAAGTAATTTAATCTGTAATTTTATGAGCATACAATCATGAATGTTTTGAGTTGAAATTTTATGGAAATTACTTCCATCCCTGGTGAAAATTTCCGTAAAATCATATGATAAGGAATCCAGATGATTGTAATTCATTTTCTCATATTATTATTATTTCTTATAATTACATGAGAAATCACATGAAAAGTTTCCCAGATCGACTGATATTTTAAAAATCTGATATGATTTATCATATATTACAAACATTTTCAGTAGGGATCATATTTGTTCACTATAAGCCTTGAAATATTTGATTACTTTATAGTAAAAAAGTGAGCATAAACTGTTTATAGATTTATGTAAGTACTATAGGACAGTGTACTATAGAATACAGGAGGGATTTATGTAAGTACTATAGGACAGTGTACGATAGGATACTATATCCTATAGGACTATAGGATGGTGTAAGTACTATAAGACATTTATATGAAATTTAGAAGGTAATTGTTTCAAATTCTCATGTGATTCTCATGTGAATCCTACCTAACATTTTTCGCTGAGACTATATGAAATATATCCACATAGCAAAGCTGATAGATGATCATATGCAGAATTAAAATAAATGTACACAATTTCTTCATGGATTTATTGAAAATTAAACATTTAATGTTCAGGTTCACTATTTTAAGCTCCCACTCGTGTGCTTACTTCGATAGGTAAGTACTTCTGTATCTTGTCACACAATTGATGCACTAAACCTTCACCCATGAATATGGGAATGAAATGTTGTGTGGCAGTGGCACATACACGACAAGTCATAGCGGTTGATTCCATAGTTTCAGTATTTGTCATTGTGGTTCGAGGAAATTCGTCAGTGACAGCAGTCACCATATAATACTGTTCGCTAATACTCATGTTGTTCTCAACAGTCATTTTGGTGTTGAGTTCATCCCCAGGATCCTGCAGCATCTTGAAAAATGTTATCTTCTACCTGTAACAGGAATGTCCAGGCTAAATATTGTATAGCCACCACAAATAACTCTTGAAGGCCCAACACCGAAATGGGACCTACGATTTTTTATTCCCTTGGGACCCCTAAGATTCTTTTGAATGTAAAAGAGCCGAGTTTCGCCGGAAAACTAATTTATCACATAATGGAAACATTGTGTAGAAAACTTCTTTTCTTAGTCACTGACGGTAGAACGGATACTTTTACTTTCGCATAGTTATGTCCGATTATCACAAACCTTGACTTCTTTTCACAGACCACAATCTCTGCCGCCGGCCCCGGCCGATGCAGAGTGACGCGATTCGCGATGGCCGTCGTCAATAAACATAGACGCGCAAACCTACACTTTTTAGCGGAGGGATGAACATCTTTGACCGACAGATGGTGCCATTAATATGTCTTTGCAGTGTCGCCCTCAAACGGTTCGAGGAAGAATTCTATACCGGAAGAGTTAAATGCCGGATGTGTAAACCGGAAGAACTACATCACAAAGCATTTCAGGTACCAGTCTGCCAGTCTCGTAACATGAAAAAATAAAATTTTTTCACATACGTCGCCCTGTTCTTAGCTATTCTTCTTGACCAAAGTTATTCAGTAGGACCCGTCCTAAATTATACATTCGGTTCTTTCAAAATGGTGGAAGATTCTCCAAAGTTATAGCCCCTCACTATCCCCACTTCCGTATCTTTGTTTATATCCGTCCAATGGGTGCTTCTGTGTGTGAGTGTCGCGAAGCGAGTGTGCCTCAACGAAGCAATGTAGTGGGGGAAGGAGACGAAGAGAGTGGTATAACTTTGTACAAGGCAAATCTATAACTTTGGATCACTGATCTCTATTATACACTGGATAGGATACGTGGTATCTATACCATTATAACTGCGTGTGATGCTACTAGTGTGGAAAAACTGAAGTATTCTCGCGGTTAACCAATCAGCGATCTGAAACTAAAAGTAGAAGAAGCTTGCTACAGTTAATAACTCCTGAATTTACTTAATTGAGATTGGATGTTCGCGAAGTTTGACCGCGTCACAGATTTTGACTCCCGTGTCCTATCCAGTAGACATATAACTTTGGGCGGTATAAATTAGGGCAGGGACTAGTGTAATAGTCTCTTGTATTTCCTTTCCTTTCCCCACCATATTGTTTCACTGAGCCACACTTGCTTCACGAAACGGAAGTAGGGATATAACTTTGTACAAACGTCCACCATTTTGAAAGAACCGATCATTTAACATAGGACAGGTATTACTGTACAGTAGAGTACCGGTATATTTGAATCTTATTATATTTACGTACCAGCACATTTGCCCGGTTCCCTCTCGTTATATTAGCCTGTCGCTGCTCTTTTTTCCTCCACCTTACGGGCTTGGGCACTCTCAGGAAGCCCCTCAGGAAGGGCCTGCTATGACGTCACGAACATAAAGCTACTGTGGGAGTGGGAGAAGAGGCGCTCCCAGTCTTTTGGCAAATATAACGAGACGGGAGGGGAAGGCCAGGAACCGAGTGGGTAAAATATACCGAGACTCTACTGTCTTTTGAAAGTACAAAATATTAACCCTTAATCCCGACGCCAGGGTCGTTTTCAACCCAGAGAAAATTCAAATTGTACAGTAGAACCCTGCTGGATTGTCACGGTCGGTTCTGAGTCTTCCCCGCAAACCCCGCTGGACTGTCGGCAATAGGAGAAGCATCACTTCGACCTCTACGCCGTAATCACGTGACGTTCATGACCAATCACAAACAATCTCTCTGCATTGTAACTCCAAACCAATGCGTATAGTAACTAGACACGCCCCTCAGGCGGCGAGCGGCGTGGTGGGGGGTAAAGGGATTCCGAGAAGTGCCAATCCAGCGGGGCTGAATCCCGACAAACCAGCGGGGTGCCAAACCAGCGCGGTGTCAATCCAGCGGGGTTCTACTGTACTTTATAAATTGCACTTTCAAACGGCAGGACATATTTGACCCAGGTAGTGGGATGAAAAGGCCTTAAAGTAGCTTTCGGAACTAAGGCTTAAGAATGGTCAAGCCCCACTCGGGACGGGATACATCCAACCAACGCCCCCGCCCTACGGGGAGCTGCCGAATTGACGAGTCCGTTGGTCGGGGCGGGGCACTTTCCAACTCATACGGCCTAGCGAGGCCGCATCCGAGCTGAACAATGCGCAGCTCACCCGCTGGGGCCCTAGCCCAGCTTGCAGGCTTTAGACCACTGTAATTGTGAATCCAATACTAATCGGCAGGCGGGGTTAGGGTTAACCCACCCCCGCGGTACCATTCATCGTCAACGGTCGGACGTTCGTGGGTCACTTTGGTCCACTACCAGTTTGCGCCCTTGCCGGCGTTGGACTGGTCACCCAACTCGGGCATGCGGGTGCGTTAACCCATTAATGCCTGAATGTCCAAAAATCGTACAGTAACTTTGAGCTAAAATCTTTTAATGAAATGGCGAAAATTTCTATTTGGCATAAGTTGTTCTAGACGTTTTCGGGTCTGCTCTACACGATGCGACCATTTAGAAAAGTGAAAAATTTCATTTTGTATTGTTTTTTGATAAATTTATATAAAAAATAGCGTTTTTTACGGGATTTTTTCGTAGAAAATCACCATTTTTTAACAGAAAATATATGTTTATCATATTAAAATTAATTATAAACGTGTCATTAGTGTTTGTACCAACAAACTATGGATGTAGATTTTTTTCAAAATTTTGTTTCCAAAAATAAGAAGCTTTGGAATGCAAAAAATGTTGCCATTTTTAATTTTCCATTTCGGACAGATGAATTGTAATCAGCATCCTCCAAACCCCGGAATAGACACTTTTGTGAATAATCAGGTATTATAATAGTGAAAAATAAATTGAACAACTCTGATAATGCCCACGTTAATGATACTTTTTGCATTCCAAAGCTTCCTATTTTTGAACAGAAAAATATATGTTTATCACATTAAAATTAATTCAAAACGTGTCAGTGCTTGTACCAACAAACTATGGATGTATATGTTTTTAAAATTTTTGTTTTCAAAAATAGGAAGCTTTGGAATGCAAAAAGTATCACTAGCGCGGGCATTATCAGAGTTGTTCAATTTTTTTTTTCACTATTATAATACCTGATTATTCACAAAAGTGTCTATTCCGGGGTTTGGAGGATGCTGATTACAATTCTGTCCGAAATGGAAAATTAAAAATGGCAACATTTTTTGCATTCCAAAGCTTCTTATTTTTGGAAAAAAAATTTTGAAAAAAATCTACATCCATAGTTTGTTGGTACAAACACTAATGACACGTTTATAATTAATTTTAATATGATAAACATATATTTTCTGTTAAAAAATGGTGATTTTCTACGAAAAAATCCCGTAAAAAAAGCTATTTTTTATATAAATTTATCAAAAAACAATACAAAGTGAAATTTTTCACTTTTCTAAATGGTCGCATCGTGTAGAGCACACCCGAAAACGTCTAAAACAAATTATGCCAAATAGAAATTTCCGCGATTTCATTAAAAGATTTTAGCTCAAAGTTACTGTACGATTTTTGGACATTCGGGCATTAATGGGTTAAATCCGTAGCGGATGGGTCCTATGGACTCGCTTTTATAGGGTACAGAATCTCCTTTAAACCCCCTAGTGAACTGGGTTCTCTCCACCAAGTGCGGAAAGGCGGCGCGTCCTGGAGGCGAAGGCATAGTTCGCATACTCCTTTCCCAGGCAGAAAGTTGATCTCGCAAAGAGCTCAGAAAGATATAAAAAAAAATGTCTGACTTTGTTAAGAAAACGTAAAATGGTATCAGAATTATGTCAGAATGTAGTCAGATGACCCACATTTCTATAGAATTTCATTTCTCGGCATTATTTATCTATTTAAATTTTCCTAATTAGTAATTATTAGTAAATATCATTCATTTCAAAATATATTACTAAATTATGACTTCTTTATAATAAAAATGTGGTGTCATAAATATGATATATTTAAGATACCTTTATATCACGGTTTATCGCATTCTGACCACATTATGTATCATCTTAGCAAATCATAAAAACGTCAAACTTAGGATCTCATTTTGAGGACTTTCTGAAAAATCTGCTGTCTGAGTTAGGACCGGGCACGCTTGATCGCTACGGCATCAAACACGTTCCATCCGTGTATAGGCTAGGATATTTTCCCCATACCGGACATGTCCTAGCACGTCCTGTAGAACGGACACTCGCCCATGACATGGGTCCAATCAACAATGTGCCCAGTCAGTTCAGCACAGTAGCCGAACTCCAACAGCTTCACATGCAGATCGCAGGGGTGTACCCCTTGCCAGGACCGTCAGCGCCTCAGTGGACACGGTGCGGCCGACTTGGTACAGAAGCACCGTCGGAGTCCCCAGTCCCTGCCGATGACACGGCGGAAAAGGCCAAAAATTTGCGACATCTTGTCCCTCACCATTTAAAGTGAGGTTTGAACTCCAGCCGTTCCCCTCGCCGGTCAGCTTCCGCAGGAGACGGCCAATGGCCAGGTTCCAAAAATCTGGACCGAACATTGATCCCTGCGGTCACCTTCGTGACGCCCGATGCATCTGCACTACATGTATGCCCTTCTGTCTCTGAAAAAGTGTGCCTAGAGCGGTAGCACTGGGCACGGCACCTCCTGGAGAATACCGAGGATCGTGTCCCAGCGGAGGTGGTCGAAGGCCAATAAATGTCCTAAGGACATATTGACTCAGGGACGAGCGAGCCACCTCCTTTGCTGCAAGACACGCGTCCTCGGTGGAGGGCTAGCTCGCTCCTCCAACTGCGAGTTGCAGCACCTTCTCCAGGAGTTTACCCAGCACCGACAATAAGCTGATGGGATCGTATGACCCCATGTCTCCGGTTGGCCTACCAGGCACGTTCAATATGGCCAAGCCCACCGGATTTGTTTCGCCTCCAGCCTGGTGGACATAAGGGTTGTGTCCCACCACGCAACCCACGTGGCGTCGCATAAGAGCCCGCAATTTGCTCTCGACGACGCCTTCCGAGGCTACGCTCCTGTGGATCCTCAACGAAGCCGGCAGGACAGCGATGTGTCCCACCCTGCCGCGATGTCGTAGCGGCGCTCAACAAGGGCGACTCCCACATCGACGGGATACTTCCCATGACAATTAAGTTCGAGAACCCGGAGTTTACATCCGGCGTACCCCCATCCCGGCAAAGCTTTGACCTCGCTTCGAGCCCGGCAATAACGTGGCCGTATCTCTGGCTCTTCTACCACCTGGTACCACCCACGTACACCCTGAACTAGCGGGCCTGTCATCCGTGGAAAACCCGTCCGGCCTTCAGGAGCCTCTTGCGAGTTTGCATGAAGGTCCAGTCTCTTTCGGGTCGATCCGCCTACCGACATAGTTCTCCTGTCCGAACTCCTTCTCCTCTCCCGAAGTTTCTGTCGTCGGAGGGACGTCAGCGCTCCGCCTTGTTGGTCCCAGCTGGGACCTCGCAAAAGCAATAATTTCTAGACGAGGGGGTAGGGGTAGCTCGGGGTCATCCACCGTGAGTCCACTCCCCGGTCCAATTCCATTTCGAAAATGATGTCGGATTAAGAGATTATACCCTGACCGGATTGTAGTTCCGTCGTTGTTGCTTCCAAGTCACCGCGATACCTTGATGGCTGTCCGCAATGTTGGATCTCCCATACAAAAAGGATAGAGACTGAACGCACACGCCCGGCATTTGATGCCCTGTGCAATTAACTGTTCGTCCCTGTTTGGACAACTTCGCGAGTTTAAGTCCTCATGCATTATGGACCAATACATGCCGCACTATCACTATGTCGCAAACTACAATGAAATATAAAATGCGTCACACTCTCCCACTTCACTGAACAGCGCCGCATACGCCACCTTCTGGCTACTTCCGCCAGACGCACGATATTGCATAAACAATACGCGCGAAATTTAAATAAAGAGCTGACCCTTACAAATTGTTCGAAACAAAAGTTCTCATCATCACAAATCTTGTTAACCTATACATTTTACACGTATTTGGCCAGTAGGAATTCACTTATTTCCAAAAATTCTCGGTCAGTTCTCAATTAATTTTTTCTTCTTTCTAGGATACCATATATAGTAATTAGAATCACCCTTACAAAGCCCGAATTTTGAATAATCGATTCAGTAATTTTTTATTTACGGCTTTTAGTAAAAATGACTACCTTATCGGCGGAGCACTTAGAACCTCCTTAACGGTGTTTTTCACTGTCCTCAGTTGATAAGGTAGTAATTTACGTATAAAAATATAAATTAAAAATTACTAAAATTGTCTTTATAGCAGAAATTCCAACCAGTAGGAAGGGATCTCCTAACAAATATCAAAGAACTTTATCGAAAATTGACCGAGGATTTCTGGAAATACATTATTTTTGCTTTTTTCCAAAAATTCACAGTCAATTCATGACGACATTCTCTGTCATTTTGTAGGATATCATCTATAACAAGCCCACGACAAATACACAAGTCGTCTGCACTTGCAACGAGGCCTATCATTATGAATTTTGAAGAGCTAAATCTGAATCCGAAGTCCGTTTAACTCAAAATGACTTCTCTAACCCTCGAAATTTCAAGTAAACCCCAAAAATAGTGAAAAATGGCGAAAAATTACATTAATGATTGCGAGAACGTGCGAAAAAAATATTTTGATCTGGATCAAGTATAGCTTATTGTATTTTAAAGCTTTAAATCTGAATCTGAGGTCCCGAACGCCACCAAAATTATAAGTAAATCGCAAAAAATCAGAAAAATCAAATTAATGTACCGAGTGTAATTTGGTGTAATTCGCCTCTGCAGTTTGCACTCTTTTTTGGTGTCCATGCCTGTCTAGGCTGGAGAATTTTTATCATCTCAATTCTTATTGTGTTTTAAAATTTATATGGAAAAAAAAATTATGATAGTTTCTGATGTTTCGATATGTTATTGACTTTCAATTTTGGCCAAATCTTGGCGGTTAGTGAATAATCTATCATTAGCACTCTGGCGGCCAATATTGGGCCATGATTGAGCCAATCTTTTATTTCCATTGGGTATTTCTTTTTTTCGTGCAATCCAATCATCCAATTTTTGGAAAAGTAGAACAAAACATTCGTGCAAAATAGAAATAAATTCATATGCTTAATTCTTTTTCGTTTTCTGAATAATCAAAATATAAACAATAAAATGCAAGTAATGATGCTGCTTACTACAAGAGAACTACTACTTTCATAAGTTAGATTAGATGTGGTCAACGTTAATTCCTTACCATAAAGAGAAAGAAAATAAAAGAAGTTCATGACCACTCGTTTTCAAGAATTAGGTATATGAATTGTTTAAAACGATTACGGAAAGTATATTACTATGAAGGGAGTAATAATTATGCTTATGACGTACCGAATATATAAGCACTTCTTCAGAAAATTTCATCAAAGTCGGTGTAGAAGGTACAATAGGCTGCTCGTGACAGGTGAAGGGTGAGCGAATTGCAAGGGCTCAGGATACTTACTACGGAACCCTAATGACGGTCAATCTCTCTAACGATATTATATATAGAAAGCATAGAAGAATTCAAAAAACAAATTAAATAAGAGAGGGTAAAAGCAGTATACATTTTCACTATTGTTTGAAATACGTACAAAATTTTACGTAACAATTGAAGAATGTTGGGACATTTTTTAAAATAATCGTGAACGAATCTTATTGTTACAGCATCTCGCTTAATCTCGCTGAGGGTAATCTCGAGGGCTAGACCTTCGTTCAATAACGATTTTAAAGGCCCCAACCTTTCTAAACCTCTTATATGTCCGATGAAGATTTAACCACACGATTTGCACTTTCATGGCCAACTGACGTTTTCGTGTGGGAAAATCTATAATTTGCTCGTTGTCTATAAGATTTATGTTGTTTTAGGAATTCAAACAGTTTAAAATCCTTCTATTGTGATGGAATAATGTAAATTTAAAACTGGAACTAATTAACGAAAATAATCCACCTTATTTCTACGACCTATTGTTATTAAAAGTATTCCGTTGAAAAAACATTTCTTTTTTGAGGTATGAAAATGTGTCAACCTTTTTGGGAAAAATATTTAATATCTTTTCATCAAATTTTAGAAATAAAGGGAAAATTTTATGAACAATCTATTTTTAATGATAAAATCATTATTTGAAATTATTTGTTACTTTAAGTTTATATTAAATGTAATATGTTTCATGATAACTCCATTAATTGCTAAATTATGTCAGATTTATTTTTGAACGGTGTTAATAAATGGAACAGTCTTGTAACGCCAGACGTAACTGTGATGGGGTGGGAATATAAATGTCTCTGAGAGAGAAAAAGAAAGAAACTTTTTGTTTATTGACGAAAAATCAGAATCACTCTGCAGGAAATGAAACGGCATTTTCGACACCTCTTAAAACGGAGGCACGGTTCGAAGAATTAATAGAGTGTATCTTGAACCTCTGATTTCAGCATTTTTCTTTTCTATATTCACCATTGGTCCAATATATATTCTAAAGCGGTTTTAGTAAAGCTCAATGTTTATTTTATACATATTTACCGACTCAACGAAACCTAAAAATTTATTCAATAGACATGAAAGGAATATTGTGCTTGTGGAAATACATAAAATAGAAATATTCCTTTTTTAATGCACGCCTGATTGTGGTTTTGTGGTGAATATAAATAAATAATAATTATTTAGTACATACATTTTGTACAAATATTATAGTGAATTATCCTAAAAACATTTAAAAATGGAACTTGAATGATATCTATGTCTACAGATTGAATGATACCTTTTTCTTCAGACAAGACAAAATACTTAAACATTACAATTATAATACATTGATTTTAATATGATCTCCTGACTTTATACAGAACTATTTATTTATATGTTTTAAACTCTATACTAACTAAGAATATTTCAGTAATACTGTCTCATACTGTCGTCATCTTTTTATATTGATTCAACAATCGGCCGATGAACCTCGAATTCCCTGCTGTACTATTAACATTTGTTGGGCAGATGTTATTTAGAGGGAACATCGTTATTAAAAAGTATTTTTATTTTTTACATTCAGGAAGCTCATGGATTTTATAACGTATTACCAGCAATATTAACTCACCATCAAATACACTTGAATTTCACCTTGACTTTCCAGTTTATTTTGCATATAAAATAAGAAAAAAATCGCAATAAAAATCACAAAATCACAAAAAAAGCAAATGTTTGACTTGCGTGAACTTACACCTGAATGTGAAAGTTAGTCAAGGAAGCAGGAGCATCTTCAGAATTAAAAAAAAATCAAGAAATAACTTGGGATTGTTCAGATGTAAATTACTAGGAACGATTTCTAATTAATTCGCTACATGGAAAGAAATAGATGTTACCAGATAACGCACTGATGTTATCCAGTACCATCAGTATGTTATCGGATACAAGATTTTTCCCTTTGTGTAATTAAAGATCTTTCTTCCTTGGAATTAGGATAATTATAATATGTGACGTAGGATTCTAAATTCCGTTTTTGTAATGTTGAATCATGGGTGAGCAACAATTTCCTGCATATATGATGTACAATTATATTATACAAACACTCGACCTTCTTGCAGTCCATTCTTTCAAGCTTTCGTGGATTTTCAAGTGAATAAATTATATACTTGTTGATAGTTAACTCATTGAATTATTTCAAGTCTCCAATAACAACTCAATGACTTAATGAACGAATATTATATGTAAAAATGGTATAAAAGTGGTGTGCATATGTGGTATATACGGTTATGTGATAAACGACTTTAAAATGGTAGTATGAAATACGTTTATTGATTACGTTTTAAATCTACTGCGTTCCTACGGTTATTAAAAGTATAAATCTAGGTTATGAAATAACTTTATTATATTTTACGTATGTAAAACGTATATAACTTGTTGAATTTCCAAGTTTAATAAACGTATTTGACAAATGTTTATAATCTATGAAATTATAACCGGTTAAAAACGATGTTATACTACGTTTATTATCAGATCTTATATCTCCATAAAACTTGTGATTTATTTATTTATTTATTTATTTATTTATTTAGGATTAAACGGGCGGTACGCCCTTTACAAAAGTGGATACAGCAACAGTCAGTCGTTCTGACAATTAAAAAAAGAAACACGCAATTACAAACAGCGCTTAATAAAATTTACAATAATAAAAAGAGAGAAAAAAAAGAAAAAGACCTTAACGCGAACTTAAAATATATGCTCGAATTAGAGATTTACACGACCCTGCAGATGAACAATTATGAATACATTTATATCAAAATATTAAGTCTGTTATTTTCTTTCATGGAATATAATACGAAACGTTCATTCTACAAACATTTAAAAATCATGTAATATACAAGTTTAATAAGCGTATTTTACAAACGTTTATAATTTATGAAAATATAACTGGTTAAAAACGGTTTTACACTACGTTTATTATCAGACCATATTATATATATATAAAACGTCTAACATAAGTCATATTTATTATCAAAATATTAAATCTATTATTTCCCTTCCCAGAATTAATGTAAACCGTTTATTAAATGTTTAAAAATAACGTGTGAAATATCGCATTTGAGTTATTTAAAACGTATAAAAATCGTTTAATATACGATACAAGAAACTTATGTGTGCCATCTACATGTTCTACAGTATAAGGGAATCGTATTAATACCAAATATATGGTATAGTAAACGAATTATGTAGGTTAGCTAAGAGTAAAAAGAGGTGGTATTCTAAGAGTACCGCTGTGCATGTAAGCGTTAAGTAGTAGCAGTAGTCGTAGTAGTAGTAGTAAACTAATCTACTTAAAAGTTATGAACCAAAAGGATGTCCATAACGAACTTCTTCTCCGATATATTCTAAATTCCCTTTTTTCTAATTTTTAGTTTCAAATGATTTGTATTTAAAAATAAAATGTTAATATTATTATTATTTTTGTATGGTTTTCTATTTAAATTGGAAACCTTGGATATTAGTTATTATTAATCACTACTAGAGATATAATTTAACTCCAGAACAACTTTACTTTAAAATTGTAAGTTTTATCTGTTAATTTGTATTAATTTGTCTGTCGATTAAGATAAGCTGAAGATAAAGAAGATTTTTCAGTTTTAAAATTAGTTTCAATGAAACACTCGAATAAAATTGAACTATTTTTTTTTATATACTTATAAAACCTAAATACAGATTTATTAAGTTATGAAACAATAATGTAACTTGTTATTGTAATTAATTTTTCATAAAAACATTATGATTTACAAGAAATTTATGTATAATAAGTAGTGTCGAGATATTAGGTTCGCAAAGATTGTTACTAATCTTGTGAGGTCACATAAAGTGAATATAACATTATTTGCCTGTTCGTTGCC
This sequence comes from Trichopria drosophilae, assembly GCA_030407085.1. Classification (NCBI taxonomy): domain Eukaryota; kingdom Metazoa; phylum Arthropoda; class Insecta; order Hymenoptera; family Diapriidae; genus Trichopria; species Trichopria drosophilae. The sequence goes on from CM059582.1 coordinate 198,977,236, forward strand.
AATAACGTGTTCCACTCTCTAAATCTGAGTTTGTTAAAAACTACCAATAAGAAAATGAAAAGTGAGTCACCAAATGAATTAGTAGTCATTTTTGGTAATAAAAAATTAAAACTTACTAATTTATTACTAATACTACACAAACTACTAAACTAAAAAGTCAATATCTACTTGTAGATTAGTAGAATTTTTCTAATGAATTTGTATTTTCGTACTATGTGTTAGTAAAAATCTTACTATTTAATGGTAACCCACTTTTTGCTGTAAATGAGTCGTTTTTTATAAATTCAAGTTTAGAGAGCAAATCTACGGAAGCATAACCATATATATATTTTAGATCACTACTATAAGCTGAAGAGATAATACTGTGAACATCTGTTTACCTAGAAAATAAATTCTGTTGTTATTTGTTTCAACATGGTTGTGAATTTTCTTTAATTATAATTATATTAAGAAATGAAATATTCTGCTCTCTAAATCTGAATTAGTAAAAAGGGGGTTACTATTTGAAATCAGTAACAAAATTGACTAAATATTGATCAATTTCTACAAATTGAATGAGTAACATAATTTGATTAACGCATTTAGTTACTCAAAATTGGCTAATAATTAGTAAATTTTGTTACTAATTTCAAATAGTAACTCACTTTTCGCTAATTCAAATTTAGAGAGTGTGCTTTTAAATTTCGCTAGATTTTTTAATTTTTCCATCATTTTTATTTGTTTGCATAAAATATCGTAAAACTCGCAATAGGGTATCTATAATGTCGTTAAATTTAATATTTTTTTGAGATGGGATACAATAAATTTATCTGAAGTTGATTTAAAACGAGTAATTGTTTCTCTTATATTGAAAATATTTGGGTCAATCTATGAGAAAAAGCAAATGGCTGAGTCCACTCGTAGTTTGACTCAATTGCACCAGTACGAGGTGTAATTGAAATTTTAGCATTTTGTTTCTAGAATCCGAACGGTATTTTTTTAAATTTTCAAAATGGCGGACACTATAGCGACATATGTAATACTACATTCAAAAAAGTACTTCTCAGCTTTCCATGTTGGTTACAATATGCTAAAATTTAAGTACCGTACCTTTGGAATTGTGCCAAATAACGAATGTACTCAGTCATTGGCGTTTTCATGTGGAATGACTCTTATGGATTAAATTTTATAGATAATTTTATAGACACGCTGATTGGTCTGCAAATTGGCATATTTTCAGAACTCCGAAAAATAATCGATACGTATTTTTTTTTATATCGGCAAAGAAGAAGGTTTAAGGGTCAAAACTGATCACTGAATTGCTCGAAACCCACTAAAATGTATAATAGCATTCACGTTCACATCAAGCAAAACTCGTTTCCAAAAAAGTTGATTTTGATTCTGAAGTAAAATTTTCAATATTCAAAATGGAGCATCGAAAATTGCGGACCAAATTTTATAAAAAGTTTTTTTGTAAAAAGTGCTATTTAGAGATTTTTGGAGTGTATATGAAAAATAAAAAAGGTTTGTATAATTTAATCTGCCACTTTGGATCCGTCATTTTGAGTTTTGTAAATACGACCCCAGATTCGAAATGAGCGACCAAAAAAATCCTCAGACAATAATTTTTATGGAAATAAGTTTTCCTTCATATCTGCATGTATATCATCATACATTTTAGGGATTTTCGAGTAATTCAGGGATCAGTTTCAACTCTTAAACCCTTTTCTTTGCCGTTAAAAAAAATGCATATCGATTTTATTTGTCGAAGTTCAAAAAATATACCAACTTGCAGTCCAATAGGTTTATCACTTTTGAGTAGTACTACTTGTAAGAGAGTAATAAAAGATACGCATAAGCATCATCGAAAGCAATACATTCAGCAGTAAAAATTGAATCAAAATTGAAGTAATTTAACTAATAAATCCAGGCAACTTTCTGATTCATGTAGTTTTTATTAAGCGGCAATTTAATACCTTAACTTTCGCATGTTGCCTCGCACCATTCTCATTTATTCATTGGAGAGTTTTTGAAATATTTTTTTGTAATTTTCTTCTCGACATTAAAAAACTAAAATGTTGTAAAACAGAAAATTCTCCAACAAGAGCTCGGCAATAAAATCCGGCTAAAATGTCGGTTGTAAAAAAATACAAGCTCGGAATCCCCTTAAGTGCCGATCCGCAAGCGAACTCCCGTTGTGTCGCGGCTTGTGCTGATGCGGTTGGTTCGGGGGCGACGAGGGATTTCCCGCAGCCGGTTTTCCGCTTTTATTCGTGGCACAGAAAATTTGTGTATTCGTGTGAGTGTAAAAGAGGATGTTGGATGTGGGGGAGAAAAACGTACATATACCTGGCCAGGCCCACCCGTTACGCACAAAGATTCCTGTTGTTTCATGCTGCCTTTCATCATTGTCGTGTGTATATAACTCACACACACACACACACACACACACAAGTATGTGAGTTTACGCACATGCGTATGTACATAGGAACATACGGATCATGGCGACGAATGCACATGTTGAATGGGTAAACATTCGTTAAAAAGTACACAACTGGTACAGACGAGTATATTAAAAGTGGTTCAATAATAAACGCATTCTTGTTGTGACATTTTCAACGCGTCCACCGTCTTATGCTTGGAAGAAACGCATTCTCCTCTGACGGTTTCCCATATCTTGGGCTTGCATTCTTCCACATATATTTGATCTCTCGTCTCGACTTTCGCTTTCTTTTTTTGGTTCGCGAGTCGAATACTCAGTGACAATAAGAGCAGACCGCAACTTCTCGTAATTCCACGTATATTATGGCTGCGGCCCGCGGGATCCTCTACTGCCCAATGGGTAGGACGACCGCCTCTTTGGCTCGAAAAATTCTTCAAATATCGTATACCTTATGTAAATTTGCTTTCAACCGCGTTTCAGAGAAAGATGTTGAATCTGATCGTGTGACATCTTGGATAAACATGACAAGGTATACGGGTCCCTTCAAAATTTCTCGAAAGGTCTAGCTGAAAGGATGACCCTGTGCGGAAGAAGATGTTGGTATTTTACCTTTGGGAACTATTGATAATTTTAGTTAGTCATTCAGCTGGAAACAATGATTTAACCATTACTGCTAACTTCGTTGCACACCTGAAAAATTATACTTAGAATATCGTCTTGGAAATGTTACCATCTGGAATGATAATTTAGAGACATATTTTTGTATAAAAAATATGAATTTTCATAAATTTTACTATAAATCTCTGAACAGTAAATATTCTATTAATTATTACTGGAAATAATGGAAAATTCTATCGTAATGAATGTCTGTCCAGAAATTATTTTCTGATATGCTTAAATTTCTGAGACAATTCTCTTATATGGGGCATTCCGTGCCAAATGGGCAACTTTTTTTGAGATATTTAAAAAATTTGTTACTGCTAGTTTTCTAGCATAAAGTGATGAAAATATAGTAATTTTATGTACTTCGCAAATATAGCGATGTTATGATTTATTTGATGATTTCACTCTATTAAAAATAATGTTTTTTTTTCATTTTCAACAGGAAAACCAGCTCTTTTACGGGAAGTTATTCACGTATTGAGAAATTTCCGCCCAGTTAGCGAGTCGTCAACTAATAATAAAATGCCCACTAACAACTTGTCAGAATCTAAAATCTAATTGCTGCTTCCACTATACGTTCCCCACGAATTTCTTGACGATTATGTTTTCCTTTTCTTTAAACAATTGCTCAATATTTATCAATATGTAAATAATTTCCCGTGAAAGAGCTGTTTTTCCTGTTGAAAATGAAAAACCAATTATTTTTCAATCAACTTTGACAGAGATATTGAAGAACAAATTAAAAAATGTTGGCCCCTACATTATATGTAATCACATTATATTAGGGGACTTATTTTATAATGATCACTTTTAATGCTTTTTTTCTTATATACTCTTTCAAGTTGCCGCTTTTATCAATATATTAGCATGTTTTTCATAAAAAGTAGTAGTTTTGAGAATTTTTTCAGATTTTCAAACATACCACATCTTTTGTAAAATCTACTTTGAAAGTTTTAACACAATTCTTTAGATAAATTCTGTCATTGAATTTGAAAATAGATATTTTTATTTTAAAGCCTGTAAAAAAATCTACAAAAACGTTTTCGAGCAAAACGATAAAAATATTGCATATGGCTGAATACAGTAAAATTATCAAATAAATCATCACTTCGTTAAACACCGCTATTTTTGCGATGTACATCGTCCAAATTACTATATTTTCATCACTTTTTGATAGGAAAATGGAGAACAAAAATTGTAAAAAATCTCCAAAAAAGTGGCCCATTTGACATGGAATGTCCTATTTGTGTATAGTAATGTCAACTAACATTTAGCAGAGGCTGTTAAGAAATTTATCTGAATAAGGCAGTGATTGTATATAACATTTCTAAATATTAATAACTAATTCTTATAATTAAAATGTATTAATAAGCTGATTTGAATGTAGATAAAACCTCTTTTGTCCGTTACATGTTCTGGAACGGTTACTGAACAATGTGTAAAAAGTACAATTGCGAAATAGATTGTAATATCTGCAGTAAAATCTAAACAGATGTATGCAAAGTTTATAAAAATCCCTTTTACAGATTTCAAGCAGGCTGCTAGAGAAAATTCACTGAAAAGTACTTAAAGTATATTTCTCCGTGACAGTAACTATAAAGGCTAAGAATATTTTTCTAATTACTACAAACCTTCTGCTAAACCCTGGTTTTATAATATAAATCTCCTTATTATAGCCTGAATGCTTCCTTGGCTCGGATTGGTTTTATCGATAGTCCCAACTGTGAATGTGGATTTGAGTTAAAAGACCTAAATCACATATTTAGGCAGTATCCTCTTTATAATACTCAGCGTTTGTGCCTTTTACGAAAACTCCGATTACAAAAATTATAATTGCCGCTTCAAATAATTTCACTGTTGAATAATCCAAAACCAAAAGTGCATAAACACTATTGAAAATAAACCAGTTATACCATATGATAGTAACCAATACTTTCTAATGATTTTTTTCCCGTACGGAGTGAACCAAAGAACTTTATATTTATGATAATTTCGGCATAATATCATGAAAATTTCGTGGTTAGATCTATTACGGCACATAATTAGTTTCGGAGAGTAAATTTAATCGATTAATTCGACTATAGTGGTCACTTTATTTAATTTTTGTAGTCCACATATTGTTCAACATGCTGGGTTACTTCGTTTTGCAGGATTTGCTTTTCATGAAATCTATATATTATAATCTGTAATTAAATAAAATAAAATAATAAAAATGTATTTTATGCACGACTTTTCTATCCGCAAAGTAAAATCGAATACGTTAAGTGAACGAACTCGTTGCATAATACACTGTTGTACTTTTGTTTTCATATTTACATGTAGCTGTATTTTTTTTATAATAATGTACTATTTTTAATGTTTTGTTAGATGTATGTAATATATTTTATTGTTATTAACGAGTTCTGTGTTCTATTAGTTTTTGCCCAAATCATTTTGTTGCACATACTTAATTTTGTTATTTAATTTTTTTAATCTACCTTTGTATAGACAATTCGATGTGTGGACAGCACCTTTCTTACTCTAGTACCATTGTCATAAGTAAAAAAATATTGTATATATTTTAATTTAACTCAATTCTACGTATATTTGAATGTGTTAGTATATTTCTCGTTACTAAACAGAACAGCTGCGTAGTCGTTGAACATTTTGATAAAATTAAAAAAATAAGGTACCACCATAATCGAATCAACCAACATTATTTAAATGAATTTAAACTTACGTCCACAACTAATCTTCGTCCTGTCCATATCTCTCAGATAATTTATCAAGTTTAGTTAATGTAAAAAATGTTATTGTAAACATGGTTTGCTAATTGCTGAATTATTTCCTCACAATTGATCATAAAATGAAATTTATTTTTTAATGAAAATGACGTCTTTTACGGTTGCCAACTACAAATTTTCCAATGTTTTTATTGACAGGTCATGAAAATATTCAGAAAACTTTTAAATACCAGAATTTATTTAGTTACAACAGCTATAAAAATTTCAATATATTTTCTTATTAAAATACTCACGTTCTTGAAATATATATTAGTTAGCAGAATACTAACTCGTATGAAATGTGTTTGTCAATGTCTAATAAAAGTGCTTGCGTTTAATGGATGAGTCATTGATTATTAAATATATTACTAAGTTTAGTAGGCATGGCTTTTAAAAAGTGATTTTTTTTTAACTGAAAGACGGTGTCATTGTTAACTCGGCAATATTGAATTTTCTCTGCCTTGAGGGACGGAAGAAAGGTACATTACTCCACGTGATTATTCAAGTCAATAAAAAGTATACTTAACCTATTTCAAACATAGACTCTATGATTTCAAATGATGAAATTCAATGAAATTTGGTTTGTCACTGGATTACAAACTTTCCCAACCAACATGCAATGTAGATAGGCCAAGTTATTGATAAAACATTATGTGTGCATACTTTATTATATTGTTACCTACAGTCGTCGACTAGCTAAATAAAATTTGTATTTGTATTTTCTTGAGTGGTTATAAAGATGTTCAGAAAATTGTTATTTTCCCGTCATCAAATTACCAAAAAATTATGCGATTTTAATCTAGATTCAAAGGAATGTTGTATTATACAGATTTGATCAATTTTTTTGTTTAACTTTTAAGAAGAATCTATAGAATAATTGTTAATCTGATAATCCTTATTAAGAATTAACTGACAATCCTTTAGATAAACCGAGCAAAAGGTCTTTCAACATAGTTATTTTTACAAGGTAGTATAAATCTTATTTTTTTAATGACAATTTTACCATTTAAAAAGAAAAGAGTTTGGAACAGATGTGTAGAGATGGCAATGTGCTGTTATAATTTGTTTTGAGAAGCATACAAAAAATATGATATAAGTAGTCGTCTTTATTATTACTGTCTTATGGTACATTTTGTAATAAATTACTTGCTGTACAATGAAAAAATCTCTTGTATTTGCGGCAGCTTCGAAGGAAAGTATATTCAGATAAAAACAAAATCATTCCTTAAATCGTGTTATTAACTAAACAAAATATTACTTTCTGCATAGAAAATAATTTTTTAAGTTTGTTGTATGTTCTATTTTACATTATGTGCGCGCCTTTTTTTCAATTTTACTCCATTTCCAAATGGTTTTATTTAAATATATTGTCAAATATTTCGAAAAACTCGATATGTGCAAGATAATACTTTCAAAATATGTGTTTTTCTTTCCGGTGTTATTCAACGGATTTTGTATATGCGTAGCATGCCAGTGTTAACCTTTACTAACAGGTACAGATAAATAATTCTTTACACTCGTATCATAACGGTACCTTTAAATCGCCTAATCAACTACAAACGTAAACAGATACTTATTAACTGTTTGACCCGAAATTCCTATTTACGTACCGCATTACAACGTATCGAATTACAAATCTTGCATCGACAGTAACGCAATGAAAACAGTTGATTTTCAAGTTTCCTTAATTGTTTTGTTTCATCTTCCCGGTATGAAACCAGTTGGGATTAATTGAAATTCGACAAAGAATTTTTAAACTAAACCGTTCAAAATGAGTTTTTGCAGATGCTTTGATTTTTAAGTATGACATTGCATATTCTAAATGTATATACCTAAATTTTTGTTGTCGGAAGTAATTGCTTTCGTTTGAAATTTATTCATTTTTCATTTCAAATTTAAGGAGAGAATTTCTTATCCCTACATGATCAAAACGTAATTCGATGATATGTAGTCTTTTGGTTTTAGAGAATTTTTAATTTTTCTAGATAGGTAACACAGGCCCACAAAATTTATTTTACAGATTTTCGTTGCCCTGAATCCAAATGTGGTAGCAGAATTGTTCTCTCACGTGAAGATATCGAGATATCTTAACCTAAAAATGTAAAAAACACAGTTTTTGCCTATTTCAGCAAGTTTTTGTGAACGAACAAAATTCTTGTTCGCAGTTTAGCAAAAACCACAAAAGCGTGCTATTCATCAATTTTAAAGTGTTTTTTAATCAAACCGATACCATTCTTTTAAATCGAGTTATCAAAATTTTTTCAAGGCATCAAAATATGATATTCATACATTTAATAAATTTGTAATCGTAAGAAAATAATTAATAAAATGAGACCGTCTTTCTTAATTGTTCTCTCACGTCAAGATGTTGAGATATCTTAACCTATAAGTGTAAAAAACAGTTTCTGCCCGTTGTCAGGAACTTATGGCGGAACGAAATTCTTGTTTAACAAAAATCAGATTAAAGTGCATTCAATCGAAACCTGAATTAACTTTTCAGAAGGTTTTCGAAGCTCCGAGTCTAAATCGAGTCGCAGAATTTTTCTGTAGCGTCAAGATTTTGAGATATTCTAACCTCACAGTGCAAAAAACGAAAATGATAATCGTGCCTTGACAAAAACTTTGATAAATTGATGAAAAGTAATGAAAATCGTATCGGAATGGCTAAAAAAGCATTTTAAAGCTGATGAATAGCTTTATCTGGATTTTGCCCAATTAAGAACAAAAAGTTTGTACAATTAAAACAAAATGACTGCCTGAATCCGCAACCCTCTCGCGGTGAGAATCTCGCAATTTTGATTATTATTTCTTCAAAGACAAAGGATAAAAAAATGTTGATAAAATAATTTTGAGAAACCTCATCATTTCAGAATTTTGTTTCTCAAAAACAATTGATGCTATTAAAAAAAATTAAGAATAATGTGACTTGAAAACCTGAGTAGAACACGATTTTTTTCTATTCCAGGAATGTGAAATGTTACATAGAATGTTGGCCATTTTAAATTTGGGTAAACTGACCCATGATTCGTATTAAGCGTTGACTAAAACCTCTGAGATTGCTAATTAGCAAATTGCACACCGATAAATGTACCCATTTCTAATGAGCACATTTTGTCACGTATAGTGTAGCAGTCGCCATCTTGAAATTGGATTTTATGAGATATTACTGCTTCTATAAATCAAAGTAGGTCATACAAAACTCGTAATAGCCTATTTGTACGATTTTACTGGAAAGAAATCCTAGTAGATATAAAATAATATGGAAATTTGACGTTGATGTTTAGACGCCATTTTGAAATGGAAAACAAAATGATTTAAAATATATACACATTTTTTAAGTAAAACAATCGAGAACACATTTGTGATAGTTTAGAAGTTGATTAAAAATCGGTAACATAGATAAAAGTGCATTTAAAAAACATTTTATTTAATAAATGTTAAATTTAAAAATGTTTTATTTTCAAGTATTTAAAATGTGTTAAAAGTCGTTTTTTGATAATTTATGAAGCGTCATTCGAAAGAGCGACCTCAAAACTAGTTTGCATTTTTAAAAAATTTTCATTGTATAAATAAAACGATACTGAAAGCCATCTGCAAATTGTGCACATTGTCGACTTGAAGTTTAAATAAAAACTAATTTTACGAACTACAAACGTAAATTACTCAGAATTATCATTAAAACCGTCGAATTTCGAAGTTAGAATTCATAACAAAAAATTAAGGTTCTCCTTTATTTAAAATAGCCTAAAAATGCTACAAATTGATTTCTGCTAGATAAGAATTCAAATTAAATAAATTGCTATGCATCTTACCTTGTTACGTCTTCCAAGAGTGCGATTATCGTGATGGCGACAGATGATGTTCGCCTTCGAGTGGATGAAACACGCAAAACTTAAGACTGAATTGTAAAGCCAATTATATAATAAAAAATAGAGTTTACAGCTAACTCATATGGTATATTAATAACATCAAGGAATTTAATAAATGCCACTAAGTTCAGGCAATTTTTTTTTATTCAAAAAGAATTTTCAGTTAATAAAAGACCTTTCAGTTAATTTATTAAAAATAACAATAATAGTACTAAAAAATATATAACTACAGCAATAATATAAAAATAATAATTTAGAAAGTCGTATACTTGCACATTGAAGTTGTTTTTACATCAATTATTAGCAGAGAATGTAAAAATTCTCAAGTGATTATTAAAACTTGGATATTTACATACCCAAAAATGTTTTTGTCAAAATAAATGTTCAATAATGGAAGGAAACAAGTTCTAATGCAGATTTTACTTTTGTATAGATTATTTGATTAGATTGGATCATTTCTTTGTTGAAAATAAATTCGGAAATTGGCCAAGACATAACATTTTTTAAACAATTTTTTTTATCCATGTTGTAGCTCTATAAAATTTGAATGAGAAGAGAGAATTTACTCTTTATGAAGTAAGTAACTCAATATATACAGAATTTCTAGAAAGTATTTATTTAACAATATTAAATAATATAATTTTGCATTTCAAGTTCCTCAAAATATCGTGTCTTTAATGTCTCATTGTCAGCTATAAATATTCGTACACGGAAAAAAATGACTCCGCTGGATTAGCTGATTCATATCAGCTAAAATTTTCGGCTGGAATTGCCGAAAATATCTGCAATTTTAGCTGTTTTGATTCCGCTAATGTAGCCTTAACCCTACTCAATTCGCGCTTAGATCTAAATTTCCGCTACATTAGCAGATTTGTTCCGCTAAATTTGCGGACTTTTTCAGTAAATTTAGCTGAAATTATCGGCTATCCCTAACGGAATTCCCACAGCTATCCCTATAGGATAAAATTGGTAGAATCTCCTGATTTTTCGGCTGATTTAGCCGGTTATTTTTCTCCGTGTAATAATATATGGGAAAAGTTGAAGATGACGACTAAAGCTTTCTATTTTTTGTAAAATAATATCTTAGTGTACCAAATCTTCAAAAATTATCCGTTTTTGATAAAACTTAGTACCCAAAGGTTTTTAGAGCCTCTGAGTACATAATGGCGGATCCATTATGGCGGACGAAAATTAAAAATTTAATTTTATATTTATGAAACTGGGTAAATCAATGTTTTGGGGTCTCTGATTACGAATTACGAGTTATTTTTATAACTTAAAAGTGTCGGATGCAGTACGGCGGACAAAATTTAAAAACTTTTATTACTTTTTTTAAAAATGAACATAATGAGGTTTTTTACTTTTATTGAGAATGTTTTTATTTATAAACATCTTAATTTTGTTCTTTTTACATTTTCTAATAAAAATATTCAGTCTGTAATTTCGATTTTGTTTCATTCCGAAATTCATAAAATTCGTAATCAGCGACCTCAAAAATCCCTATACACTAAGTTTCATAAATATTAAACGAAATTTTAAATTTTTGGACCCCATATTGGATCCGTCATTTTGAATTTTGGGAAATAACGCGATTTTCATAACCAACGACCTAAAAAAAAAACCTTATAGCAATTTGCATCAAATAAAAAAATAACTTTTGGCTGCAACGTCGCGTCGAGACTGATTTGTTGCAAATTTTATGAATTGGTTTTTGAAGTCAAGAAATATTCCGAAAATCTTGTAAAATTGGTGTCCTCTTTGGCGTTAATGGGTTAAACAGTTTTAGAAAGCTCTACAGTGTCCCAGAAATTTGTGAACATATTAATGTTAATTCTACTTTTATATAAAAGCTAATTTTCTTTATAGTTTCAAAAATCTAATGATACAGAAATTATATTTTAGGAATGTATAAAACATTATATGAAAAAGAAGTATTGAACGCATTTTTTTAAATTTGCTAATGGTGCAATAAATAACCAATTTGTGAACCATGTTTGGTACGTATTTTTTTTATCACAAACTTAAGTTAATATAATTCAGATATTTTAACATTTACAAATTAATAATCCAATAGCTTTTCAGTATATCGATTATTGGCAGTAGATAAAAAATGACGCCATTATGCTTTTGTACAATAAGGAACCAAACAGGTTGCACTTAAAAATAGAGTTAATAGTTTGGAAATATTACATACTGAAAAAGAAACAGAAATAAATGCCAAGAACTAACGTCTAATTTAATTACCCATTTTTTAAATTACACCACCGATTGTAAAGTTTATTAAATGTATACACTTTCGTGAGAAATTGTATTTTGTCCGCATAAATTTATGATTCACTCCGTATCCAACAAAAATGCTCCTTGCAAATATAAAAAAAAACACTGCAAATGTCAATAAAAGAAAATAAATAACAATGAGAATGCGCGTAACTGGCAAGCATGACGTCTGTAATAAAAGAAACTAGTATAAGATGAATAGAAATGCGCGAGAGCCGGTCGTACCCTATCGCGGCTTCTTTTTTCACGCGATTGCCTAAAGTGGATAATAAACCGCTTTTTACTGCTGTACAATATTATCGTATTAGTCTAATGCTGACCGCACTAGGGAATCTGAATTTGAAGGCACCCTTATGCCGCCCGCAGGTAAAGCAATAAATATTCTTAATTTACCGCTTTTCTCGCCTTCGTTTAACCATATTTCTATGACCCACATTTATTTTTCGTAACCCTGACTGTTGTATATTTTCTTCTTTTTTTCGCGCACAAGTAGAAATATATTTACAGTTGCATTTATGATTCATGATTTAAACGCTTGACATTTTAATGGCGGTGCCTGCATTTACATTCAATTACAACGCAGATACGTGTCATATTTAATATAATTTTGTATTCTTCGGGTAATGCATCAATATTTTTCATAAATAGTGTCTGTACATTAATTTAATATCAAACTAGTGACTTCGATCCTGCGGCCTTTGGCTTATGTACACATCGATTGCTCTTAGCTATTTGACTACAGAAAAAAACTGAAAATGATCGTTTTCAAAACTTTGATAAGAAACACAACAAAATTATTTTTTCAGCTTTTTTTTCGACGCCATAACAAAGTCAAAAAGAGGTTGAACTAACAAAAAAAAATGAGACGTACGTTAGTGCCATATCACGGACACCAAATTTTTTATTGCAATTTTTAGTTCCTTATGATCTCAAACGTCAACATTTGATGAAAAAGAGTTATTACCCAAACCCCCTGTTTCAAATGATATATAAAAAAATGTAAATTTAAAAATAAACAAAGAGAAAAAGCATTTATTTCACAAAAATCATAATTTTTTTAAGATATTTGATCACATATCGCTTTTTTCAGTATTTCCAGCATTAGCATATCTCAGACGGGTATACATATCACATCAAATATAATTTATTGGGCTAGAAGATAGAACCACAGAAAAAAAATTAAATTTCAAAACGGCTCAAAAATTGCTAATAAAGTAGAGTTTTTTTGGCGTGTTAACAATCGCATGAAATCACTTCAAAATTGGTATCCGTGGGTTTTTGGGTCCCTGATTTCAAGTTAGAAGTTAGCTTAAAAAAAAATCCACAATTATTAAATAAGAAAAAGTACGTTGTCATTGACATGTAGGTTAAATTTGAATCTTCATTACCCAAAAATGTCAAAAGTTACCGATAAGAAGGCTTTTCGATAGCTACCAAGAGATACCCTATAGATGTATCCAACAAAAGAAATCGCCCAGAATCATGGAAAGATTAGAAAACAAACAGGATTACAGTTCCTCGAATTCCAAGTCGTCGATTGAACAAAATACTGAAAATTTTAAAATATAACCCACAAAACTCATGTAATCCCTAGAGATTTTCAAGAAGTCGAATATTGAATTTTCAAAAAGTCGAATATACGAAAATTGATGACTTGTAAATGCGGGCAGCAAATAAGTCTCGAAATATCCACTATTTGTTGTGTGCTGGTAATTGGAATTTCTACACAGTTTAAAAAATCCATGGACGTGATAATATAGTATAGAAATTCCTAATTATTGTTAAATCTAATGTGATGTGCTTTGTATGGAGGTTACGCACCAACTCAAATAATATCAGCGATCCTTTTTCGTCAAATCGATCGTTGGAAACATAATGGTTATTTTTGAATGTGCTGAGTTTTTGTCTAATCTCCGAAAATAACAATGAGTGAGTTGAATTTAAACATTGATATTAACGTTTCGGTGTTAATTAACTACTTTTGTGTTTGTTCTAAAACACGTATTTGCGTATAATTTCATACTCTACGATTTTCTATTTCCAGAGTTTCCCATTTCAGCATTTTCTCAACTTTTGTACAATGGTACAGAATGTATTCGTTTAGAAGTCATCAATTTTCTCATTAGACTTCCTGCAGAACTCGAGGGATTTCATGAGTTTTGAGCATTTTATTTCAGAATTTTCAGTATTTTTCAATGAACGCCTTGGAATTCTTGTCAAGGTCGTTTGTTGTTCTTAACATTTTTAATTCTAAATAATAATGATTAGAAAATAGCATGCAATGGCAAATATTTAATTATAAACAAAAATTATAAATTCGAATCATATTCCAGAAAAAACGGCTCGATTTTGCTCGGAATGTAAATGTAAATGAATCGAAATCTGATAAATTTAGGTCTGTAAAATGTCTTATTTTGATCCTGTTTGAATAAATTGTTATTGCTGGAATTTTCTAACCTGAAATTAAAAAAAAAAACGGAATTTGGATGCATTATCAAAGAAAACAGATCCAATTTTTAATAAAATTAAATTTTTATTAAAGTCCTATCTACTTGATGTTGATTTTTATTAAGTCAACCTCGATTGTCGAAATTCGAGTTGGAGAATTCAAATTGAGTGTTATTTATCCATCGTTTAAATATATCTTTCTTCGGTATTATTACTCGGCTAATATTAATTTTTAATTACGACACCAAAATGAGTTTAATTTTAAATTTCGAATTGTGGAAAAACACCATTTTAAAATTAAAATGATTAGTTTTATCAGTACTTATAATATTGTTGGTAGGTGAAATAAGTTGATAATCTTTCCAGTGTACATTTAAATGATATTCACCGCTGTTTCGAAAGTTCAAATTTTACCCATATATTAACAAAACTATCTTCGTATAATGCAACAAAAGAAACAAAACAATTAAATTAAATTTGGTTGTCGCTTTAGTGAAAATTAGATCTAATTGTAAGTATATTTTAGTACTTTCGACAATTACTGGAATATTAATAAATTTGTTAATTTTTTATGGCAATTTTCTTTCGATTTCAGTTTTCTAATTTGAAATTGCGAAAAGCTTAAATTAGTTTTGCTTTAACTTAAAATGGTTTTATATACAACATTAATAAACAATAAGGATTTTTGCCGCAGATATAATATGGAACCTGTTAATTGTTGCTTGTGTGACAAAATAGAGGCTATTTCGTGTTACATTACAATATTATACAATTAACCATATTAACAATAACATTTACTTAAATAATTAATTAATAGCATAAGCAGATATCAGATATCAAACAAACCGTACGATGGTGGAGAATCTAAAAATGCAGTTAATAAATAATAATTTATAATCTCGTATTCCGCCATTGCATTTAACCCATTAACGCCTGAAATGGCATTTTTTATACTTAATTTTCAATAAAGTATTTCGTATGAAAATCGAAGTTGAAAACAATTGAAAGGCACATATCCTATTGTTTTCGAGGTCGCTCTTCAAGATTCCGAGGTCGAAATTGAGTTTTAGCCATCAGGAATTCCAATATGGCGCCGAAACAAAAAAAAATTGTTCGATTTTACTTTAACAAGGTGTATAGGGATATTTTGGGACGCTGATTACAAATCTGAAGTCAGATTTTGATAATTCAAAATGGCCTACAAATTTTCTAAATTCCAACTTGATATTTGTTACTCTTGGGTTTTCGGGACCGCTGATTACGAATTTGAAGTTGGATTTTGAAAATTTTTCAACCAAAATGGTTTCATTTTTGGAAAATTTATCCGCCATGTTGTAGCCGTCATTTTAAATTTTCAAAATATATCATCAGATTTGTAGTCAGCGACCTCAAAAATCCACGATTAACAAGTTTCAAGCAGAATGGTTAGACTTTTCAAGAAAGTGTCCCCCATTTTGGATCCGCCATTTTGAATTTCCAAAATCTGACCTCAGATTCGTAGTCAGCGACCCCGAAAACCTCCGAGTAACAAATTTCAAGCGGTTTTATAAACTTTTATTATGCATAAATTGATTGAACACAATGTCATACTTCACGACTAAGCATGTGCAAAAATTGTGAAAACTACCATCTTTGTGGATTTATATATATCTTTTTGACACAGCGATTATGAAAATGGACAGAGCCATTATATTCAGTACACCTTCGACTGTCTAGAACTGGTTTTGGTTTTATTTTACATAAATTCCTGAATTTGTTAGTCTACTTTATATCATGACAAAGATTTGCCTTTTTCTTGCAGTCTGGGAAAAGTCCAAAATGATAAAAATCTTCGTCATTGGTAGTCAAGGGGTTAAAATCTACATACTGGAATATTCATAGAAATTTATTAGTTTATTAGTTCAAATTTTATATTCCTGCAAATTTGATAAATCATTATGGATTTCTATCATTTAAAGTTCAAACTGAGGAAATGTTTGCTCGTCGCGATGCTTTAAAATGTAAACTACATTTTTGGAAGTATAATACATTCGCTGTTTAAAACATCATTATCGTTTTGATCGCTTCGACAATGTAATATTGAAATAAACGTAGGTTTACATATAATTAGGAGAAGGTATAGCACCACATCTTTTTTAGGTATTCAAGAAAACTACAAAGATATTGTAAAATATCAACTAAATAATACACTTGTTTTCATCGATAGAACTTTTACTATTTTCGCTCATTTTCTTCATACAAACCCATAGTAATAAACTTACTTAAAAAGTTCAAAACATATTGCTCACACGTATGTGCTCAAGTACAGTAATCTAACATACAGTTTAATCAAGAATTTCCTGATGTGAAAAAACCAGAAGCAGGTTGTATTCAAAAGGCCGACACATAAGTGCTGGGACAATCTGCTTTACGGCATCTCTTGCAGGTCTGCGCTCTCATCCTAAAACCAAAAATGAAGACCTTGTTTTGAAAGATATCTTTTCCAGAAATACTTGGAGTGTTATACTTGAGAAGGTAGTGGCTACATAGGACAATGCACACACACATTAACAAAATTAGTTTTTCTTTACAAAAATAAAATTTATTTGTTTTTTGGTAAAAATATCTTCTGCTATTTCATTCTTTAGTGCATGTAAAGCTAACATACCAACTATCAGAATCGGAACAAAGAACACCGTTATTAGCAACCAGTACAGGTCAACAGTTCCCTAAAGATAAAGAAAAACACCTGCATCTTACGTTTGGTCGTGCTGAGTAGCATTTTTTTTATCAATTTATTATAAAAACGTTGTAAATAATCTGAGGCGTCAGAACACTTTTGTATTTTACATATCCAAATGAATCGTTTCTATCTTATGTTGCTTTATTAAATTTTTTTTGCATTGAAATGAATTCGGCAAAGATAGAAAACGTATTTAAAAAAATGTAAAAAGTCAATACATTTTAATCTTTTCTGAATCCATTTTTTGATTACTAGATTAATATTTTTCATTTTAATGATACTGGTCAATAATATTTTATTTTATAAAACCATTAGAGATGCAAGTATAATTTTGTGAGGTATTTTTGTGTGCTGAATCTTTTATAAAAGGGGAATGCATTGAATTTTCCCAAACCCCTTTTACGAGGTATCCGCCGTTTTGTTGTTTTTTTTCAATCATTTTTTGTACTAAATTAGAACGCGATAATTAAACGTCCGAATTTTCATTGTATTTATAATTGTTTCCAGAATAAATCAGAATTTTTCTTTAGAAAAATAGTTCTTTGGGTTTATGTAAGACAAAACGTCCAAATATCTATAAAAAAGATGAAAAATGATTGTTTATTATTACATAATTGCATGTAACTTGGTACAAAATTTTTTAAAACATTTTTATTCCATAGAATTTAGGATAATCACATTCTAAATTCCCAGATTTTTTTCAAATAATCGTGTTCATGGAAATTGAGTACATGCGTATTGTATGCCATTGCACTGAATACCAGAATGACTTACGTACATTTAATTTACAAACTTTTTGCGAGACTTTACAGGATGTTTAACATTTCATTCTGTATATCGAAATTGGCGAACGTTATTACAAAATCTATATCTGGGAATATCAGTATTGACCAACATGAGAAATCATCCTGTTACTGCAATAAAGAACTTTTATAGATTATATAGATTCGAGTAAATAATTAATCTGATGACTGTGAATACTTTTTGGAAGTAAGGAATTGACTAGAGATAACATATTTGTTAACCCTTTGAAGCATGGTGTAGCATATATATCCTACACCTTTTTGTAATTCATTCTTTACATATAAGGCACTTATTAATTCATTTTGTATTAATATTTTGTATTTATATCAATATTTTTAATTAATTATCATGTTATCTTGTTTAAAAAATTAAACAAATTGTAAAAATGGTGGATTTTTTAAGGAAAATATATGTGGAGAAGAAAACATCACTCAAATGTGACGATACTGGGTACTCGGGGCATTTCGGGATCGCTGATTACGAATCTAACCTCAAATTTTCAAAATTCAAAATGGCGTATCCAATATGGCCGATGGAATATCAAAAATTTACTTGATCGATGTGAAATTGCGTACTCGGGAGTTTTCGAGATCACTGATTACGAATTTGGACGCAGATGTTCAAAATTCAAAATGGCGGATCCAATGTGGCCGACTGAAATCTAGGGTGAATCTGACTTTTTTTTACATTTCGGTCGGCCATTTTGGATCCGCTATTTTGAGTTTTGAAAATATGAGGTCAGATTCGTTATCAGCGATCCCGAGTAATAAATTTCAGCTATTTTCAGCGTAAAAAATATATGCTTCAAAGGATTAAATATAACATTCGATCCAATAACCTTTTTAATGATATTTATGGATAAAAACATCTTAGTCAGTACAGAATAAAAAAAATTGGATGAATTTATCCATTAGGTCAGAATATGGTTTTAAAACAAATTCGTGCTGTCTTGAAACCTGAAAGAAGAGATTATCATTTCTCATTTCAAGACTAGAAGTCTAACAATTAGCACTGTTGCGATGAATCCGAAGTAGTTTGTTAACACCTTAACACACCTAATTTTTCATAGTAATAATAAAATAATTCCGTTGAAATCATACATTTCATTGTGCAACTAGCTGTACGTTTTATTGTGCAATGATCTTTTTTCAGTGTATGGCGATTCGATTTTAGTCTAAATAATCTAAATTTAAAATTCACAGACGACTTAATTTAAGTTCAAATTTTAAACAATATCTAATTTTTGAGACTGCATTTTAGTCGCATGGTAAGCTACTTATTTAAGACATTTGAGGAAGTATACGTTTTTGTTGAAAAAGGCATCTTTTTGTTACATCCTAAAATTAGCTAACTATTGGTCTTAACTCAAGGCTTATTTATTTCAGTTCGCTTAGAGGACTATTTTAGGGAATATGTCTTTTATCTAGTATTAATGTACTTTTGCACGGGGTAAAATCGTTTAATTTCTCATTAAAATCCACGAACTTCATAAGAGGCACTCTTAAATAGCAGAAAAAGTAAAATAAAATTGGGTACGTACAGCTGTGTAAGTTAGTCAATGTGTTTTCACAAACACGTTTTGAATTTAATAATTTTTAGAACACATGCCGAGAACTGTTTCTAATTTACCGAGATACGCACACACGTGACAGGACCAAATAATACGTTCTCGTATATAGCACCTGAGTAAAACGGGGCCACGGGTGTTATACCACACGTGGCACAAATTTTGATAATACGCGAAGGAAAAGTGTAGATACAGTACCATCTGTTCAATGATGGATGCCAGGCGACTTTACGTGCATTAAAGTGTTTATATATACACATATAGGGAATGTCCTGCTTACTGCTTCGTCATTTGCGGTAGTAATATAGATTGCTATATATATATACGATGTCACCCGTTATGGCCCTAAGTCTTTATAGAACGACGCTTAGATAAGAATCGGTAATTCCTTGCCGCCATCATTTTCACCAGAAAGCTGACGACGAACAGATGTCGATACGAAAATTTCTCATCGACAATCGTGTATTCAAAATTTAAAATATACGAAAGACTCGTTACATTTAGCAGGACGTAAAAGGGTATACATAACTTGGGGAGCCTGACTATTGTAAAGAGTCAGACGTCGCGTCAAAGAATCGTACGTTTTCAAAGAAATAAAAATAAGTTTCAACTGAAGTCTGCCTTTTCTCTTCTATCTTTAAACTCTACAAGAAAAATATGTTTAAAAATTGAAATGACTGATGACTGTTGTGTGGATATACTTTCCTTCTAAGTTTTATTTTTATGTAAATAACATTTTTAGGTTAACCTAAAAAAAGTTAGAAGATTAAAAATTTCGAAACGATAAGTTACATGAACTGAAATTTGAAATAGAATTGTATACTGAATGACACTGGAGTTTTCAAAATGAATTAAGCTCGCGTGACCTGAGGGATGATATTTAATTTAGGGTGTACCCTAATTAGAACTTTCAATAAAACACAGTTTTACAGAATTTTTTTAAACAGTTTTGTAATATAAATATTGATATAAAAGTTGTTACACTATATTAATACACTATCGAAATACATAACAAATTTTTCATACATGAAAATGATAGTTAAAAAAAATTCCTAAAAAAGGTGTGTCCGCGCTGTTGAAGAAATCTCTGGATGGATAGGTTGAAACAAAAAAATTAAACGGCGATAGATTCAGTATGTTAATAGCTGTAGCGCATTTCGAGCGTTTTTGGTTTTTTGAAAATTGACAAAATGGCGGACATCTTTCGAAAAAATACGGGTTTTTACTGTTTTTGCCAAAGGAAAAAGAGTTAAAATTAATATTTTAAAAATACCTCGATATCTGCTGTAGCTGTAGTAGTACAAAATATGTGGCAACAATTTCATAGGGATCGGTTGAGTGATTTTGGAGATTTTATCATCAAATTTTTTTTCAAACAAAAAATCGTGAAAAAATATTACCTGTTCTAAATCAGCGATGCCTGCACCATACATTATGCCTTCCTCTTCTTCATAAAGTTAATTTTCACTTTCGAAAAATGTAAAAAACAAAAAATCGATTTTTTAAAATTCTAATTTGGGTAGACCCCTTAAATTGATGAAGCATTTGGGGTGCAATAACTGCAAAGACCAAGTAATGGCGTTTCGAGAAAAATATAAAAAATTGTTTCTAAGAAAAACAATAAAAATTATTATATTGCAATAATACTTGGTTGAGAACACAGAAAACATTTCCATGATTTATGCAAATCAAAGTCTAATAATATTAAAGATATTGAAGTTTATATTCAACGGACTTTGAGGGTTTTGGTACAAAATTTTGGACTGGACTAATTGGTGTTACGACTTTTTGAGGTACATTTCTCTGGAAATAAATTTATAAACAAAATTTGTAGAAGAAATGTGGTTGATAAAAAAATTTAAGATAAAAATCTTTAAGACGCGGAGCAAACATTCAACCACTGTAGTGAAAGAGTGAATTTTTATTTTTTATGAGTTATTTGATTTGTCAACAATACTACAATAACTTATAATTATTATTACATACTTTCTAAATTTGTTGGGTTGCTTCACAATTGGAAACAAAACATAAAATAACGATTGTTGACTGTTATTGAGTGAAATCTTACTCTTTATGTGGAGAATACCCAATTTGTTTGGGGTGAAAATATATTCTCAAAGAGTGACAATTGTTTAATAGAAGACATAAGTTTTCACGCCATAAAGAGTCAATTTTTACTACAATATATTTAGAGATTCCGAACCTTAATTTTTCTAATTGTGCATTAAAGATTTATGTCAGTACTATATTGGTCTGTATTTTTCATAATTAAATAACTTGATAAATTTAAGGACTTGGTAGGTTTTGAAAGGGTAAATAGTTAAACTTGGCATCTTCTTGATTTATGACTCAAATTAATCCCTTCGTAAAAAGAAAGTAACATTTTTTAAAGCTTCTTTTAATACTTAGAACACTAAAAAAGGTAAAAATTATTGTAAATTTGTATTTGGTTTAATTTTTTATGTTTTGGGACAGGTATTGCGCTCCAATGTCTCAAGTGTATTAGTCAATTTGATTTGCTTCTTTGTCTTTAGATGTATATATTACGATGGTTTTCGATAAAGTTTAAATGAAAAGTGCCTTCGCTTAGTCTTGGAAATATAATTTCTGTAACACCAATGGATACTTTTAAGCCTAAATTAATATAAACATTAATGTCGATGAAGTTGAACATTTTGTTTGTGATTTTTCTGAAAAAATTACTGATTTTTTGTTGGTTAGTGACAAATAACATAAATATACAGGGATATTATTTTAGTTCTTTTTCTGCTTTACAATTTAAGGCATATATTTCTCCAGTTATAACCGATCAAGTCCAAAAAATGGGTATTTATGATTTTTTTTTTAAATAGAGATAATTTACTCGTAATAAGTTGTAGAGTTCGAAAAAATTTGATTTCTCCAGGTTTGTGTGGAGAAAATGGAAAAAGGCCAATTTTCATGATTTTTGGCGTCTAAATCAATTCAATGTATAGCTAATAAAATTGATATTTATGTAAAGAAATACAATTATTATTAAGAATTTCTAGAGAATGTTTTACAAAACGAATGTTTTAGTAAAATTTATTACATGAACTAAACATGTTTGTTCATTGTATTAAATAAACATTTTTTTAATTTTAAAGTACATTTTGAATTATTAAAATGATCGCAAACTATTGTATTCGAATATGCCACCTATAGCATATTCGAAATGATCTTTGGAATCTTTATATTTTTTCCATACAGCTTTGAAGTCAGCATAAAAGTTTTTCATCAACAGTTAATCGTAAAATCCACCTTAATTGACAATTTAATCACATCTGAGCACAAAATATCTAGTGCGAAATAAAAGAAAGAATATAAAGAATAACTAACTTAAGAAAAAGTTTAATCACATCTGAGCACAAAATATATAGTGCGTGAAAAATTTAACGCCACGAAAAACACAAAAATGGACATTTTTCTAATTTGCCCTCCTCCATTTAGAGAAACATCTAGGCTTTACCACTTGCTCATAGACAACTTTTCTCTCTCTTCACAAAAACAAAAAGAGACACAGAAATACGCATTTTTTGGACTTTACCCGAATGTAACTGGTATTCTGTAAGTGTAAATTGTAGGGCCCAAAAAGAACTCCCAAACACCCTTATACCATGATGTTTTTTATCTCATTTTAATAGAGTTATACAAATTAATAAAAAAATATGAAAAAGTAATTTTTTCAAAAACTGGATTTTTTTTAAATTTAGTAGTAAATTTATCCATTTGGTGTCACAGTAATGATATTTGTAAGAATCAGTCAAGAATGGGTACTTTTCATTTAATGGGGTTGTAAAGTTCTTCGTCGATAAGCGAGGAATTTTCACTAAAAACCGTAAATAAAACATTACTGAATCGATTTTTCAATATTCGCGCTTTTTGTAAAGATGATTCTAATTACTATCGACAATATCCTAGAAAATACCAAAAATATTAATAGAGAACTGGCCGAGAATGTTAGGAAATAAGTGATTTTTACTTAATATTTCAGAATATTCTCGGTCCGTTCCCTGAATTAATGCCTTTGGTATTTTCTAACAGTCTGTAGTAATCAGAATTACCTTTACAAAACCCGAATTTTGAAATCTTTAATTTACGTTTTTTAGTGAAATTTTTGAACTTACCGGTGGACCTCTGCAGAACCCCCTTAAACGTCATTAAAGCCCACCGTATAACATACGTTCATAACTTCATTTCCTAATCTAAAATATATTCAAATTAAACATACATATTTTCAAGCCTATATTTAGTGCATTTTTACGCTAAGTTTCGGAGAAATCGGTTGAGAATTGGGTGAGATTATATACGAATAACTGTTTATGGTACTCTCTTAATTTGTATTAGTCAAATTTTTATTAATTCAATTAGCAGGTCAACTTTTGACTAATGAATTAGTTATTTAATGGAATTTTACTAATGCAATTAGTAAAATGTTTACTTGAGGTCTTACTAAAAGCAATTGATAGAACCCTTAGATTATTTAAATAGTAATTCTGTTTTACTCTTTTAATTAGTCAATTGTTTTGACTATATGTGAATTAGTTAAAGATTATAATTCTACCTAACGTGATATCTGTCAATGGACAAGGGAAAGATAACTTTCATTCAAGCCGATGAAATATTAGTACTCTCCGAATCTGAATTAGTTAAAAATTACCAATGAGAAAATGAAAAGTGAATCACCAAATGAATTAGTAATCATTTTTGCTAATAAAAAGTTAAAACCTACTAATTTATTATTAATTATACACATTACTAAACTAAAACAGACAATATCTACTTGTGGATTAGTCGAATTTTACTAATGAATTAGTTTTTTCTTAACTGTATTATTATTTCGTAATTTAGTTCTACTAGTTCAATCAGTAACCTATGATTCTAATACTAATTGAAATAATAAACAAAAAAGTAACCAATACAATTAGTCACTAAAATATTTTTCAATTGTTTTCTGCTAAATTGTTGGTAATAAAGTTTTCTCTAATTTAATTAGTAGAATTTTACTAATTAATTTTAAGAGAGTAGCAATACAGTTGTTGCCTACGAAAATTATTCTTGCGAATTCTCACCTAATTTTGAAACACTCAGAAAAAAATGCGTAAAAGCGCACTAAAATAGGAATTCTTTATGATTTCATCATAAAATATATGTTTTTCAATGAAAATAATTTAGTGCTCTCTCCAATGCTGCATATTGTAAAATGTGTATAAATTAATTATATAGATGATGGGTTCATGCCGATTATTAATTAATAAGAATATCACTGCTATTTAATTAGAAAGTTGGATAATAATAGAGGATGATCACGAAATAAAAATGGACAACGATGACGTTTTGCAGTTAACATTTACAGTATTGTGCCTTATGGGGAGACGACATCCACGAATGATTGGCATGATCATATGTTACCAATCGTTAACATCATCTGCCACTATAAAACGAGGATTGCTTGAAAAATTATGACATCGTTCCCGATAACAATATGCCATAACCAATTGGTTTTGTTTAATTTAATTCAGCAGGTGAGTTTCATATATTTCATACGTTTAATTAAAACTCCGAAATTATTAGTCCCACAACACGAAAAATTAACCCAAAATTATTCAAAAAATTATTCAATGTATTATGTTTATTAATTTTATAATTTCAAGTTCATATAGCATAACATCTTAGTGAAAATAGAAAGAATAACTAATTTAAGAAAGTTTTGAATTAGAAGTAGTTAATTAATATTATAATAATATTGTACATACTAAATTTCATAGAGTGAAAACTTATTCTTTATGGAGTGAAAATTGAACCACTATAATGAAAAAGTTTAGAGAAGTGTATAGTAGAGTTCTTGCTATTTAGAAGTGAATGTTCGCTCCTTAAGAGTGACAATTCGATGTTTTATAAGAATGGAATGAAAAATTTTCACTCTATAAAAAATCAAGTTGTACACTAAGAAATTTAGAGAGCAATGAATGCAATTTGCAGATATTTTTTTAATTTAAAATTGTTCAATTTTACTAAATTTACAACGCCTATTTACTACATATAATTCAATTTGCTTAATTAATAAAAATAATAATAAAATGGTACAATTTAAAGTTCGAAATTGTGTCATTCTTTCGAAACGTCCCATATATATCATTCTGCTATTGTTGTGTACAGTTTTTTCATGATTGATTTATTCTCTTCGTTTTTATTTACAAATGCTACAAATTGTAGATATAAAAAAATTTTAATATTATAGTACACAGTAGGAAATAACAACTATATTATTACTCGTAGGAAAAGTACGTAGAAATTGATTTAATCATGAAATACAAGGAATGAAACTTGTCGATAGTCAAGATTAACTAAACGTAAGTGAAAGCAAAGAAAGAAAAGTAAACGAAGACGAAAGATGGTATGGTAATTATTACATTAATTAACTTGTAAACATTATTTGAGAGACAACAATTGTTTTAACGAATGAAAATCGTTAAATGATTTCTCACATGATCCAAAATTATCACATAAAATTTTATCATTTTTTAATTAATTTTGAAAAAATAATGAAAGTAATAGATTCTTTAAGTAGGTCTTAAAAGAGGAAAATCGTTAATACAGCAGAAGCAAACGATGTATTCGTTTTAAACTTTAGTTGAATTTTAGTTCTTTCCTCATAATAATCAATCCTCTAAATTGTAATATGAATATTACACTGAAGAATGAATGGTTAAGATAATCAGAAACCTGAATATTTGAACCAAAAAATATTATTAACTATTTGAGGCATAATGATACTTCTAATTTAAATATTTTAACGCTAAAATTGTTATCACAGTCCATGATATGCTTTACTATAATAAATGCATACAAAATGTTTAATGCTAAACACACCCTTGTTATAAATAAGGTTATACTAAACCAGAAAATCTTATTAAAATAAATACAATTAACCAAACGTTTCTGGTACTTTTAGTCAGAATTGTTTTTTAAGTGTATCGTACAATAATTTTAAATCAGGAATTTGTTCACAGTGACAAAAAATTTATTCTGGCAGAAAGCTACTATAAGGGTTCTAACTTAAGACAAATATTTGTTGCCCAAATTACTCATCTGAATTTCTAAATTAATACCAGAAAATCGTCGACACGATATAAAACAATTCTATAAAATGAGCTCATATTTCAACCATATTTCATTCAATTCTATCTAAACGATTATTGCAAGAAATAAGAGGAACGGAAATCCTTACTTTTAATTTCGTTCATTCAATATGGACCCAATAGAAGTTCATTCCACGGAAAACGACTTTTGGTCTCCCCTCTTCAGAAAATTCCAGTTGTATAGGGTGTGAAAAATCGCTTCCACGCAATTTAATTTATACTACACCAAATAATTTATTTCCAGTAACGCAGAGGACATTACTTTCAGCCCAACTATTAAGAATAACAACCAACACGGTTTACATAAGTTTGCCAGGGACGAAAATATTAAGAAGTGACTAAAAGTAATGTCGACTTTCTAACGAAGCATTTGTAGTGTAATTAGCAGGCGGTATTATACAAGGACAAGCATTTAAGTAAAAGGGCGTTCTCTTCTCTTCTTAGAAATTCCACTCAGATTTTCTTCTCATATAACAAGTGTAATATTACGCGAAGAAAAAATTTATCCTCAAAGATTACTGTGCAGACCAACCGTTTGAGATCTGTTTGTCAGTTTTCAAAAAAAATAGCAGTGGGTTTAGTAAAACTTCCGTATTTGCATCAAAATGTGTGTTCATATTAGGAGTTATGATGAAGAAAATATTTTTTGACGGGTAATTTAAAAATATTTAGTGTATTTTACTAAATTTATATTTAGGAGCAAACTGATTCACTTATTTTTATTCAAAATAATATTTAACTGATTTTTCATTTATATTTTATCATTACTAAAAAAAAATCAGTTATTTCAGTTTACAGATTTATTTTTTAACCCAAACCCGAGTAGAAATTTATTAAGGGCCTGATCAGGGCCAGACCAAAAGCGTTACACCCTGATCAGGGCCTGAACAAATTTCTACTCGGGAAATTATAAACCTGGTTACAATTAGTTGAAACGGTTTAAAGCTAACGTATTATTCGTGTTTTTATAATCAAGTTAATACTTCTCGTTTAATTTGACAAGAAAGCAAATTACTAAATAGTATTTTATTGTATCGATGATTATATTTTTATGTTGCATTAATGTCGATCAATATGTACAATTGATTTGAATATTCATCGCGTGGTGGCGGATGAAGAGGTCCTGCTTACTTTCGCAAGTGATGAAATAGTATTCAGTTTCCTGTACAAAGAAAACTGCCTTTTACTGGCTAAAGTAGAGTCCCGGTATATTTGCGTCTCGCTATATTTACGTCCCAGCATATTTGCCCAGTTCCGTCTCATTATATTTGTCTGCCGCCGCTCTCTTTTTCCCCCACCTTGCGCGCTGGAGCCTCATGAAGGGCCTACTGTGACGTCACGAACGTAATGCGACTGAGAAGAGTAGGAGAAGCGGCGCTCCCCTTCTTTTGACAGATATAAGGAGACGGGAGGGGAAGTCCAGGATCCGAGCGGGCAAATATACCGGGACTCTACTGTATAAGACATTGATTTCCATAAATCATGGAAAGGTTTTCCTTTTTATCAAACAACTAATCCTAATTTTTACAATTTAATAATTTTTATTAGTTTTCTCAGAAACAATTTTTCGTGTCTTTCTCGAAACGCCATTACTTGGACTTGATAATTATTGCACCCCATCTCCTTAATTTAAAATTATATATCATTCATAAAGTTTGTATTAGGATTCTTATATAAGACTTTATTTACCGTTAAGTTTAGTTACATTTCTTTTAAGGACTATAAGACATTTTTTAAAAGAAGTTTTATATCTTATGAAAGACATTTTTCTCAGTGTTATGTTAAAATTGTACAAGACGTATTAACTTATATTTTATGTGTAGAACGGTTTGATCTAATTAGTATTGAAATAATTTTGTTAAATGTATAGAACAAAATATTAAGTTGTATAATATAAACTATTTAGTTGAACCTACAAACTTTAGGTAGTACAATAGTATCAGAAACTCATAAACTAAATTGATTGTAATTTTAGACTACTTTCAGTTGACTAAAATTATTGAAAACGATAGTTGGAACAGAAAAGTCAATACGCAAGAAATGTCAGTTATATTCATAACACTTCTAGAAGTATTCAGACAATACCATCTCCAATACCAAACTTCGAAACACGCACGTTGCGCTACGATATCCGAAGAGAACGATAATAAATAGAACACGTACGGATATCATATTGATCTTTATTAGACGATGCAAAGTTTCAAATTGATTAGATTAAATGTCGATGCGAATTGCGAAGGCAATTTTGTAAATATCGTTATCTGAGAAATACGTAAGTCTTTTTATAACGTTTTCAATAGCTGAATAACCTATCGCACAGGTGACAGACTTTATGAAAAGCGGATATTATCTTCGATAATCGTTTTTTAATATTTCGTTTGTTTTTGTGATGATGTTGAATTTCTAACGGTTAAAAAGATAATAAAATAACATATGGTTTAGAACGTTAGTATCATAATGCCATATTGTCCTCCCCTTCATTTTTATCTATGGATTTTGTATCCTTATCAGACGTCACAAATGTCCGTTGCCTTAAACACGTAATCTCGAGACAGGCTTTCATTATTCGAAACGATTATGTTTAAAAAAGATACTGTAAATTTTTTGGATATTCGCAATGCTGATTGTTAATATTGGAATCTCATTTTCTCTATAATTCATTATAAATTATACTTAAATGGTTCTTATTTAATAATGAAGTGTGGAATTAATAAACAGTGTTTATTTCTAAATGGCCGTGACACTTCTAATAATTATGCCCTAAAACGAACAGTTACAAACCCAACGCTTTGACTTTTTATCAATTCCTCATTAGGGGCATCTATTTATAAATTAACAAAAATAATTAAACAATAAAAAATATTATATAATGTACACAATTAATTTAACCAAGACAAAATAAACGCGTACAGTGTTGAGCGCTGTATAGACACAGATTGAATTAGACAGGTCTGTCAACATATCAAAATTACCTATACTAAAGTCTGCATGTATATGTATAAGTGTGGAGAAAATACTATTCAATGTGTGAGTGAAAGCTATTAATATTAATCATGTATTAATAAATTATTATAAAAACAACTTAGTTTTTCAGTGTCAGTACGAAAGTTAATACTATTTTTTAATTGCTTTATATACATATATCATTTCTTTCCTTCCAATTAATGTCCCTATCTAAAATTTTAATGTCCGTAAAATTAAAATGATGACCAGTTGTTAACATATGTGAGGTCAGGGCTGTGTGTCCTATTTCCTTTTTCCAGTTATTTTTATGTTCATACAAACGAGTTTTTAAGTATCTTTTTGTTTGTCCCCCGTATATTTCTTGACATTCACTACAGTTGATAACATAGATCACATTCGATATCATTGACTTATCTATTTGATCTATTTTTGATTTAAACAATGTTTCTAAAGTATTGAACCGTTTGTTGATAATTGTTATGTTAAATTTTTTATATTTATTTTTAAGTCTATTGAATGTAAGGAAAAACTGAAACGTTGTTTGATTAGTCCTTTGTTTGTTATTGTACACTATTGTTGCTGTGATTACCTTTATTCATTGTTTGAAGTCTTTTTTTTAACTGTATCCTGTATAAATTTGTTATCTAAACCGTTTTTTAGTAAACAGTTGTTTACAAAGATCACATTTTTTTTATGAAATCGAATATCAGATAATGACATCGTCTTAATCAACCAGCATAGTTATGATCCCTCTTTTGATGTGTGTTGGATGGTTAGAATAATTTAAAAATCTCGCCGAACAATTTGGTTTTCGGTCTGTGACCAATTTATTATCTTGTCGTATGAACTTAATGTCGAGAAATTATCTCAAAAGGCCATTTAGAAATAAACACATATATAAATTATAATATGATGCAAGAATCCTAATTACTAAAAGAGGTGGTAACATTTTAATGACAACTTTGTGCAAGGGCGTATAATGATTCTGACATGTAGGCGTGAACTTTCCGGGAAAGTTGATGTACTAAAAATGATACTTTTTTATTGAAAAATCGTGAAACAATTATTGTAATGTGGAAAAATGCATGGGAGAAAACCACTTGTTTATAAACAATTTTTTTTATTATTGATTTTTGTCGCATTTGAAATCCATAATAATTTCTATAGAAAATATGACATACAAATTACGACATATAAAAACATATAACATTTTTAAATATAAACTATTTACTATACATATAAATTAGAATCCAAAAAATAATTAGAAACTAAATAACGGGTGCACAAAATCGTTCCTGAATTATAATACTACAAAATATCATTAATCTCACGATGGATGTAATTATTATAAAATAATGTTGCATTGTCAGTTTATTTATAACAGTTGTACAAATTTAAAATTTTATAGGTTACAGCCAGTCGATCTTCTCTTGTCATGTACGTGACGGCCATAAGGTGGATAATGTTTATTAAAATCGATTTTTCTCTAATAATATTTATAAAGGGATTATTATTTTAAGTTGCAGCAGGTAGCCGTTGTGAGTTTTACATTGTTTATATTCGTACAGAAGCCGTTGACAAAATCAATGATTTATTCTGTATCTGTTTATACAATAAATAATACATGGTACGCATTGTAGAAAAATTTGTCTTATATAATATGCAAGTTATTTTTCCGATACAATCGAGGGTGCGGGTCGAAAAACCGCCAAATCAAAAAGCCGACAGGTCAAAAAACCGACAGTCAAAATACTCACATTCAAAAAGCCGACACTTCAAAATGCCGACAGTAAAAAAACCCGAATTGTCATAATACCGACAGTCAAAAAACCGACTGGCAAAGAGCCGACAGACAAGCAGCAATACGTAAAAAAGCCGATAGTAGAAAAACCGGGTGTAGGTCGAAAAACCGACAAATCAAAAAGTCGACAGGTCAAAAAACCGACAGACAAAATATCGATATTCAAATAGCCGACAGGCAAACAGTCGATACTTCAAATGCCGATAGACAAGCAGCCAACACGTCAAAAAGCCGAAAGACAAAAAACCGACGGTAGAAAAACCGAATTGTCATAATACCAACAGTCACATAACCGACACTTTGAAGAATAGACTGCCAAAAAGCCGACACATAAAAAAATAGACACATCGACAAACGGGTAGTCAATTTTTGAAGTGTCAGTTTTTTTACTGTCGGCTTTTCGATTGTCGGCTTTTTGGGAGTCAGCTCTTTAAAATGTCAGTTATTTGAATGTCGGTATCATGACATTTCAGTTTTTCAAATGTTGATTTTTTGCTTGTCGGTTTTTTGAATATCGGTATTATGTCATTCGGTTTTTCTACTATTGGCTTTTTTACGTATCGCTGCTTGTCTGTCGGTTTTTGAAATGTCGGATTTTTCACAGTCGGTTTTTTGACTGTCGGTATTATGACAATTCGAGTTCTTTTACTGTCGGCATTTTGAAGTGTCGGTTTTTTGCCTGTCGGCTTTTTGAATGTCGGTATTTTGACTGTCGGTTTTTTGACCTGTCGGCATTTTGATTTGTCGGCTTTTCGACCCGCACCCACATTTGTTGTAAAATGTATTTATTTTATTCAAATCGTATAATACGGACAATACGGTTGTACAATCAATGATCTGTGTTCCTTTCTATTGCAGGTTTATTTGTTAAATAGTTGAATATCTTAAAACCGAATTTTCATATTTTATTCAATTTTTCTAGTTAGAAAGGGTCATTTGCTAGTAAAAAAGTAGAGTGTGAATAAGTTTTGAATATAATGTTAATTGCATAAATTATAATTTATATAATGATGTAACATAATTATTATTATCGATTCATTTAAAAATTAATAAACCGTACGTTACTTTAACCCGTTTGGTCCCAAAGGCAAAATTTGTCGCCGGTTTTTATCCTTTTTGAGATATTGTTATGAAATGCAGGTTTCCTTTAGTTTTTGGGTATGCTCTTTTCAAATCTGAAGTCCGTTTTTCGATATCAGTTTCCATTTCTTAAATATGGACACTTAAATGAAACAAGACGTGGAAAAATCGAAAACTTTATTTGGTAAGCTTTATTGCTAAAGATTTCCGGGACGGTGTCAGGGCGCAGAATCCTATGGGATAATGAGTTTTGCTAAAAGTTGGGCAATATTACCATTTATATTACAAAATGAAGTCCTCAAAATCATACTGATTTTTTTTGTTATTGCGTTTTATTAAAATATTTCTGTTATCTTGAGGTGTATTTTTATGAATATGTAGATTGTTTTTAAGGTGGCTGAATACAAATCCGTTATTAAATTTTGGAAATTCAAAATGGCGGATCCAATATGACTTCGAAAACCTCTATATATACTAAATATCAGACAAGTTTTTTTTAAATTTCGTTTTTTTTCAGTTTCAATTTCCAAAAATTAATAATGGATTTGCATTCAGCATCCTAAAAAATAATCTACAAGAACATATTTATCAAAATATCACGACAAGATACCAGAAACATTTTAGTAAAACGCAAATTAAAAAAAATCCAAATAATTAGCGCCATTATGAAGACGTCATTTTGTAATTTAAATCTTAGTTTCGACAAACCTTAAGGAAAGGCCTGACACGATCCCGGAACTCCTTCGCAGTAAAAATTTCAGTTTACTGAAAAAGTTCTCGTTTATTCCACGTTCCTTTTTCGTTTAAGTGGCATATTTAAAAAATGGAAAGGGATATCGAAAAACGGACTTCAGATTCGAAAAGGGCATACCCAAGGAATACTATAGGAAACCTACATTTCATAACAATATCTCAAAGATATGCATAAACTTAAGGAGGATGAAAACCGGCGACAAATTTTGTCCTTTTGGATGGATTCAGGTTAATAGGTCAACATTTCGATTACGGTTTTTCAACATTCAAAATGTCGGATCGAATATGTCCGATGAAATTATTAAAAATTTCCATTTTCGCTTGAAACACGTCAGTGGGGTTTTTCGGGGTCATTGATTACGAATTCCGCGTCGGTTTTTTTTTTAATTCAAAATGTATTTATGAATACGGAAATTTCTTTACATTTAAAAATATAAAAATATTATGGCACATACGAAGATAAATAAAAAGTTTTTTGCAGGTCAATATTAAACAATAATGATAATAATTTAAATTAGGCGGGCTTACCTGCAACGCATCTGGTGTTAGTTACATATATTAAACATTTCAAGATGTTTGAAATGTTTTTTCTAGCGCCATCTATTGAAATCATTTCGATTTTCCAACAGCAGCTTTTTTTAAAAAACATACGAAATTAAGATGTTAATTGTATGAAAAATATGAAGAAACCGACTACTCTTGGGCGAAAGAAGAGCAAAAAAATACGGAAAATATGAAAGGTATGAAGAAATATAATATGAGTGATTACTTAAAAATTAATAGTACGGAGGGATGTGGGGAGATATAGCTCAACTGGTACAGCATTCGACCGGTATTCGAAGGGTCCCAGGATCGTACCCTGGTATCTACCCAATGTTCTTCCAAAGTCTCCGTTATTTTTTCTGAATTTCTCACTCATTTTCAGTTTCTTCATATTTTTCATACAATTAACACCTTAATTTCGTATTTTTAACATTTTCTTTAAAAAATGTTTTAACAAATCGCTTCGATAATTGTCGGCCATGTCCATTAGTGGTTCCAATGGTATCAACAATTCAGTTTCAGGTATAAAAATCTTGATGAGTTTTCTGGGGATCGTCCGAATACTGAATATGAATACCAAGGGTAACTTTCAGAGGACTTTTTTGTCTGGCGGAAATAGCTTGCAGTTTTTTCTTCGCTACAATCCGTATGATCTGATATTAATTTTCAGCCTACTTACGACCAAAACCTTCAAAAGTAAAAGTTTCTTCAGTTTCTGAACGGAGTTGCATATTTTTCAGCTCTCGTTGGACCCAATGCTTTTTGGCTCAGAAGACGAATTTTTTTCGAATATCTTTATAGTTTTTCTCTTTCAGATTCATAATCCGCAATCTAAAAACACCTAACTAACCAGATTCAACCATATTCGGAGACATTTTTTTTTAAATGTGATACGGCGGAATAAATACAGTTGAAAAAATAATTTAAACTTTGAAAATGTTTTTTTTTTGTAAGAAGAAACATATTGAACAACATTTTTTAGCAATTTCGACTACGACTTTCACGAGAGTGACCCCAGAAATCATCGGAAATTTACTATTTGAAACTTGTATATCTTTTCTCTAGTATGGCCGGGGAACAAAATTGCTAAAATCGAAACCCCGAAAGGCTAAAATTTCGATATTGCGTGAGTCTAAGGTATTTTAATTTGCTTTCTTTTTGCTATATTTTCAAAGACAAAGTGAAGGAAATCAGTCTGGAGCCATGCTATATCGAAATTTTGGCCTTTCGGTGTGTTGATGTTCGGAACTTTGTTCCCCGGCCTTTAGTAAATGTACGAGATGAAAAGTCGCGTTTAGAAAACTTGCGTTTTAGTATATCATTTTCACCAATTGTATAAACAGAAAGTCCACAGTATATGAAAATATAGTTTTTCTGTAAATGTCCACGAATTTCCGAAATTTTTTACACTGTAAGGTCTATTACATATTTTTAAAGATGTCCATACCAAACGGAAGCCTGAAGGGGGGCAATGGCCCCTCGTTAACACTAATTGTCTTTTGTTAACAAAATGCGGGCTAGTACCGTCTGAGTTTAAAGTTTCGGTAATATTCGCCAAGTGAGTTTCGCGATGACGGTGCAGATGTTCCATACAAAAAGTAACTCGAGTTAGCGCATGGAAGGAGCGCTTTTGAATGAAAGTCAAAATCGATGATTCCGACACTTCAGTCCGAAATCTCGGTCGCTCATCCCTCGTGACAAAAACACCCCGACGGCTACCCTCTATTCGCGCGATTATTATTGTATTTTTCGCAATAATTACACTCCTCTGTTCCCGTCGAATGCATCGAAACGAACCCAAGACGAGGGATTCATAGCACCGAGGGGGCGAGAGGGGTTTTTTTACGCACCCTTGAAATTAGGCCGCGAGCAAATGCGTGTAAGGATAGACGACACGGAATTCCACGAGCTTTTGTTGCAACATACCCAGTAGAGCAGCCCTTGTTCGACTCGTCGCCAGCTGCGTGATTCTCGAGATGCTTAATCCACTTCTTTTTTTAACGATGACAAACGACGAGGCGCATACGTTTCGCGAACCCGAGTGTCGATGATCAGGAATGAGATACGCTCGTACGTACTGAAAACCGCATGCGAAAGCGTGCATTGTGCGTGACACAGGCTTCTTTTTTTTTCAAAACATTCGATGCACGAGGAATGCACTTCTCCATGCCCGATTTTACCAGCGAGAAATTATGACGCGCACTAACACCACGCCGCGAGGGAAACAGGAAGCCAAGAATCGTCGTGGTTATTCAATGCGCGGATTTTTCATTGTTCGACCGAGAATAACCGCAATTGGCTCGATTGCGATTGAATTTATTCAGAAAAATACTGTTCAACCTTTCTTTAGAACGTTCGGCAGCGGCTGTCTTGCAGACCGTTTTTTTAAAAACATTTTAACCGTTGGACGTACCGTTTGGTCGAATAACCGATTTTTATACCTGTCTCGAGTTGCTAATTATTCGTTGCGATTGTAACAGAGTGGTCATCCCTCATTTGGGCTTCAAGACCGGTATGAAAGTAGGGGATTCTAGAAATATTAAAAGGGTATGATCCCTTGCAGTGACTTGTTCGCACAATTAACGGTATGAACTGCTCGGACATCGAATTTGATTCAGTACTCTCGAAGGGGATATGCAGAGTGACCGATGGTAGAGAACCTGATATGCAATTTGATTACATCTACATTTCGTCATCTTAGAATAATTTCGTTTGATATATAAAACAACTTCTGTTATTACTGTTAGAAAAATTAATTGGAATTAATGAATAGCGGAAGCCCATGAACCACCAAGTGTACTTTTGGTCATGCGATCAAGATTGTGCGATGAAGATGACCGTTCAGAAACCCAAAAAATATTTCAATTACAGAAATTGTTACTAAAAAATAATATAAGTATATCATACAAATACTTTTTATCCTCTATTGATATACAAACATAGATAAATCCGAAAAAGTATCAATCAATAGTACTTTTCGGTCCTAACGAGGTCGTAAAATCATATGGCTGAGGAGCGAACACTATTTTCTTCACACCTGGAGGAAAGCTGCCGCTTATCCTCCGGCCATAAATAAAAATCGTATACTTCCCTCGGGAAGTAAAAAAGAATGCCTCAGACTGCCTGTTTCTCACCCTCGGCTTCGCCTCGGGTAAAAATTACACGCAGTCTGAGACATTCTTTATTTTACCTCCCTCGTTGAGTAATGTACTATTTTTGATACATTGTTCGCAAAGTAGGCACTTCACGGACTGTTCTAGGCCGTAAAGTGCGGAGATCAGTCCGTAAAATCACACTTTACGGACTAAAAGGAGTCCGTAAAGTATCTACTTTATGGACACGTGTATCATAAAATAATATTTCAAAATTATGATAACATGACACGAAGCAGCGATACTCTTTCCGAGCA
The DNA here is from genome assembly GCA_030407085.1 of Trichopria drosophilae. Lineage (NCBI taxonomy): Eukaryota > Metazoa > Arthropoda > Insecta > Hymenoptera > Diapriidae > Trichopria > Trichopria drosophilae. The sequence continues at coordinate 199,014,480 of CM059582.1, forward strand.
TCTGTTCAGGCTCTTTGAAAACTGATTGGGGTTTGATCAGGGATCAATCAGGCGCAAACTTTATCAGATAAGTGTGGTTTTAGCCGGATATAACAATTTGTTACAAACAATTTCGACAAAAATTGTTTAGAACAAATTAATATAAACAATATTTTTTATAAACAAAAACACGGTTATCTTATTTTTTACAAATGGCCTATTTCCAACAGTTAGTTTGGCGCTATCTACGCTGTGCTAAGCATTGGCCAAAGCCCATACTGTTTATTTATTATTTTTAACAACAAAATGGTGACTGTTAACGAAACATTATATTTGTTTTCAACGTAATTTTACCCGTAGATTCGATTGGCGCAGTCAGGTTTCATATAAAATTATTTTCGACGAAATTGTTTTTGACAATTTGTTATAAACAATTATTCTTTATAAACAAAAAAAAGGGTATGTTATTTTTGGCAAGTATTCTTTGTATTCCACTATCCGTATTTGCCCTACCTGAGCTGCGATGGGCATGGGGTGGGGGGTGGGGGGGGGGTGGTTAATGCACTGACAGAAATTATTTACTAATAGTTAATGCAAGCTAATTTCAAGGCTGCTTCATTAATTGCAAAGTTATAACAGTCACTGTAAAGTCAAAAACGACAGGTAACATTGTGATGAAAATATCAGCAGTTTCCTGCAATGTTATTGTATATTAACTCGTATATTTTAACATTCAATGAGCGTTCGTTAACTGGTTATAAATCGTACATTAAATTCTGTCATTTGAACTGCGCATGTTGGCAATGCATCGAAAAATTCGTAGAAAATCGAATGACAGCGCGAGTGTATGTTTGTTTATTTCTGTTTCTTAGAAACTGTAAGCAAGTAAATATACATGGCACGTAACGATCCTAACATTAATATTTAAAATTCTTATATTAACTATTAACATTACAATTTTAACCGAATCTGAGATTACGGTAACTTCAGGATAAAGCGATCAAAATCTGAATTCCCAGTTTGCATTACTATGAAACTATTACATTAAGAGTAAACAAATATTTATCTGCACGTAGAAGAAACCCTTTTTCATAAGATAATGCAGTTGCGAGTTTCACGTTAAGGGGGTCTAAAGTGTTAATCCAATAAAGTCGGAATTTCACTGCACAAACGGTGTCCTAGAAAATATACCAAAGAAATTAATTGAGCTTTGATGAGAGTTTTCGGAAATAAGTGAATTAACCTACTAACCAAATGTGTAAACGGTTAACAAGATTTGTGGTGATGAGAACTTTAGTTTCAACTAAAGTTATACAAACGATATTTTTCTGTATCGACACCACTGCAAAAGCTCGTGTCTTCTAAACGTCTTATTTGAAGACATTAGACACTTCAAATATGACTTTTCAGAATAAACGTCTTCATATATACGTCTTCATATATGCCTCTTCATTGCAAATTGTCTCAAAATTTTAAATATTATTTGTAGCTATGGATTGTAAATATGACATTTTTGTCTTATAATCTGAGACATATAATGAAAATGGTAAAAGTGTCTACATTTAAGCCGTTATAGCTAATAATTTAAGACATTTATGTGTTGAGACACTGTCAAATGGAAGATAGGGGAGAGTGGGGCTCAGTGGCACGCGGGGCACAGTGAAACGTGCTAAATATCTCGGACACCGTTTGCGCATTCATTGTAATTTTTTTTTTTTGAAAACAGTAAGCGATATTGGATTTCTTCAAACGTAAGTATATTCTGAACACGGACCGATAAAACGAATTAAAAAATAAGTCAGGTTTCGAACTGTCAAAACTAAATTTTTTGTTACTTTGAAAACATGTTATTTCTCACCTCACATTTCCCGTCTTGTCAAGTTTCGGGTAAATATGGATAGCTTGGGTATTTTTGAATCGATTAGTGCTTGTGTTTTATATATTTAAGTTAAATTAATAATAGTTTTTTAATAAAAAATAACTTTATTGCCAACGGGGCACAGTGAAACACTGACGCGTGGGGCACAGTGAGACAATTTTAAAATGTTGGCAAGCAAATGTATTTAATGGTACATAATTCAGTTTCAATTAATTTAATGGAAAGTCTGTCATTATTATGTTTAGTTTTAATTAAAATTATATTCTGAAGGGAATATATAATGAAAATCAAGGTGAAATATTAAAAATTTTTGTTATTTATTCAATGAAATGTATAAAGTGTATCGAGTAAACTTTTAAATCGTAAGTGAATGTATATTAGAAAAAGTTAAAAATATAAATAATTAAATGTGATTAATTTTCATTGTGAAAATGGTTACAAAAATAATCAACTATAAAAAAATATGTTGGTTTTGTTAATTACGCACATTCATATTTTATTTTTCTAATTATAATGTTACTGATATAAATATTATTACAAACCGATTGTTATGTAATTAATTAGTTTGCCATTATTGTAATAAAAATAGAACATTTTACCTATTGGATTTATCATAACCTGTACGCCACTCACGTTTCATTCCTTGCACCACTGTACCCCACTCCTTGTTTCACTGTGCCCCACTAGTGGGGTACAGTGAACCATAGCGAGATTTATTTTCAAGCGACTTTTTCAAATACGTTTAACAGATCTATACAAATTATTACAGCTTTAAAATATATCTGAAACCCTACAGCAATCATTAATGCAATGTACGTTGTAAATAAACTTCGCGGTAATCATAATAATTCATCTAAAGATTTGCATGCCACTGTGCCCCACTCTCCCCTACATTGCCGATTCGTGTATCTTCGTGAATATTCGACTTGCCGACTCGAAGCAACGTTTTGATAAAAGCTACATAACCTATTCTGTTGATGTGCGGTTGTTCGGTTGATGTGATTCCAATGGTTCATTATTGTGTTCGTAAATCCAATGTGTGTGAAATAATTCAGTACTGTTGGATAAATGAAAGATGAAAAAAATCAAATTAAAAGTGAGAGAACACACATCAGAAATGGCGTATTTACTAACACTTTTAGGTTATGTATCAACTATCGAGTAGTACATTCAGATTACGACTGAAGCCACTTCTAGCGCCTTAAAAGACGTCATTTATAATGTCTTTCGATAAGACGTTTGTGCTATAAACATTGTTCAAAATATCTTTTTCCTTAAAAAATATCTACTCCAAAAATACAAAAAATGGATAAAAACTGGACATAAACTGCGTAAAAAGTGCCAAGACAAGGGTTAGAGTTTATCATAAAAAACATCTTAATAATATTGCCTTAATGATCGCTTAGAAGCCGAACAAAAACTGTTTAGTCTATTCGTGTGAAATATTCTGAGTACTTTCTTGTAGAAACTGAACAGAAACTGTTCACAATTTATCTAGAAAAGGTTGAAGAGCTATCCTTGATTTTGTTACATTTTGTATGGTAAACTGGCGACCTTTTATTACTCCCAAACTGACCAGTAAAGTTTATTAGCTAAAAACTGGTCAATATTTAGACTGAATTTCCACCGGGGCTACTATCAATTTAATTCAATGTTTACAGCGAATCTTTTTACTGTAAATTGTCCTTGCAGTGGATCCGTTTTCGGAGGTATACATGAAATACTTTGGTCAATGATTTAATTTCAAGATTGTATAAAACATTTATCAATTTTTTGGGCCTAATATATAAAAATATATTTCCCATATCGGAATGCACAAAATCCAATGTTGCACTCATTTTAGCATGCTCTAAATTTCTTGATGTAAGAATTCTTTCTGTATTTATATTTTTATTTACTTATGTTTACCATTTTGAAGAAAAAAAATTACAAATTGTTGTTTCTGATTTATTAAATATTATAAGATGTTTATAAAAATATACTAATTTTCTAAATACTTTATACATTTTTTATATAGAACTATTTATTTATATAAGTTTCATACATTTTTTAGCCACTAACTTTTTGAAGGTAGTTAAACCCCGGCCCCGGGATATAGTATGTATAGAAAAATTATTTAATACGTAATAAAACGGTGCCGTTTCCAAGAAATTCATTTTCATTATGAATGCTATTGTGGACAAGAAAAAGCAGTAGTGTTCTTAAAAAAAAAGAAGCCTGCAAAAATAATTTGTTAAACTTATTCATGACTCAAATTTTCTTATTTTCGGCAGTTAAGAAATTTTTGAAAATGATTTTAGTGAGTAACGGCTTATTTTTTCAAGAAAAGGATTGTGGTCAGTTCTCTGCCTCTCTTCTCTTATCACTATATTATCATTTATTTTATTCAGAAAGAAGAATCACTTTGTGAAGAACATTTTATTTCAGATCCTTCCTCTCAGCATAAATAAATGTCTCATCCTATGTTGCAAATCGACTAAAAATCGATAGGGCATTGGGTATTGTGGATTTTCTTTTGATTTCAGAACATTCACCCCCAGAATTCTTTAATCTCATCATCCAGATTATTTATATTTTCATATTTCAACCAACAAAAGAACTAAAAATCTTAATGAACGATATCGTACAACTGAACAAACTATGGGGATAGAAGAGGGGTGCTAAGTGCCGGCTGACAGGGAGGAAAATTTTCCCTGTCATTAGGGAGAATCCATACCAAGAATGACTGCTTACTTTTCTATTCTTCTAATCTAGTTTCATTATTTTTTATTATAACGTATAATTTATATCTTATACCGCCCCTTCATCAAATATATGGCGTCATATGTTTTATTATGTACTATAAGAGATAAGAGATTATATTTTTCTTTGTCAAATTAATGTTAAAAATAATGTTCTTTGAATAACGTAATTTAGACTTGGTAACGGTTCATAAATCGATTGTTACATACGAGCAATTAAATGGTGAGATTTAGAAACGATTAACATAATTTCGTAGTATTAAACGAATATTTTCCATAACTGTCATCAACGTATGTTTGATATAACGGATTTTCTAGAAAATGATTTCAAATATCGCGTTCTTAAGAGTCTCCAATTATTTATTTATAAATCAACGGCATTTTACAAGCCCAGTAAATAAAAGTGTACATGGTTAATACACATAGGCAGACAATAAAGTAGCTAAGTTTAAAATAAATAATTTTAACCATAAAGGTATCGAAAAAAGAAGAAAAACATAACTAAGATATAGAGAATTTTAAGAAATTTTGAAAAAAGTTCTAAGAAGAAAATTAAAAAAGCTTTAATATTTACGTCATTTTAAAAACAATGTTTACTTTCAAGTTTCTATAAAATGTCCTTCAAAGCAAAGAAAAACATTCTCCCAGCAAAATAAAGCCAAATTAGGTTGAAATTACCAAAATATTATTAATCTTCGACCTCCGTTATGACCTTGTGAGTCCGTTTTTCCAAATCGGATATTCGTATTAGAATGTTTTTTAATTTCGATTCGAAATAAACATCAACTTTATTCCCCAGTTACATTCATACGACATTATTTATTGGTAAATATGACGTGGTCGAGAAAAATTTTGGATCGAATTGCAGGTCGTAAAGAATGTAATTTTTCCCTATGTTGCTATTTGGGAATGATCAAATGAAATAAATAAATAATCAATGCCATCTTCAAACCCATTTCATACAAGGCAAGTAAATATAACTGCATTGATATTGGAGTTTATTCTTTCCGCAAATATTCGATAAAAAAATTTCTCACGATTATATTGGTCAGATTACAGCTTCCTACTTATACTATAGAAAGCCAATTTTCGCATGGATCTACAGTCTCGTCCAGTCTGATCTTCACATCATCGCTGCACTTACCATCTGCTTTTAGTTAGTCCATAGACCTTTCCGGAACAGGTCACCTAATTTCCATGTAACTTTTTTGGTCACGCGTTTAAAATTATCTCAGCGAGCATCCTCGAAGGTACATTTGCATTTGAATTTCATAACTAGACTGAAGGTAACGAGGAAATCTATTCTGAAATTCCTCGTACGAGCGCGATGGCAGGATGCTCTAACGATATGCAGGCCACATAAATACACACATAAAAAAAGACAAATACTATATAATGCCGAGATTAAGAACACAATACGTGTGCGAAATGCGAAGGGCCGTTCGAAAAGGGCTTCTCGTCGCGACTAGACGTATACCTGCTTCGGACATTGGATTATTCGAATACCCGTTTGTTTCGTATGTAGTTCGAAACTTGATTTGCACTTTCGAATGGTTGCACCTCTTCTATTCGATTTCGTCTCCAATTTCGTAGTTGGAGTCCTTTTTCACTTTGCCTTGCGATAGCGAATCTGCGTTTGCGTGTTCGTTTGCAAACTGTCAATATCCAGTCAATAATACAAAAGTATCAGTCTAGATCTTGGGTATTTTTCAGGTCAAATTACGACAAATTTTATGTCAACTTGAGCGTGGTCGATGTCAATTAGTTTAATAATAAGAAATATGATACCATTGACAAGTCGTAGTTATTTCGTTCATGGTAAGAAGGAACCTCGACATGACAAATGATTTGTTTGGTGGTACCTATTTTTTTAAAACGTTAAAGGAAAGCACATTTCAATTCCGATAAAAAACGACTTTTCTCACACTTTGAGCGCAAAATGCTGTTTTGCTCCCTATATTGCGGGAGCAAAATAAGTTTCTCTCACTGTATACGGCTTCGTGGCTCAGGCGGTTAACGCACTGGACTACGAAGTCGTAGGTCGTGAGTTCGATCCCCGTCTGGTGAACAATTTTTCGATTTCGTTTTCAAGCAGCAGCTCGCTGTTAGTAAGCCGAGCCACGTTGCTTGTGTTTACGTTTCGAAAGTATTGTTTATCTGGCGGAAATCGACTCAAGACCGCTGCTGTACTCGGTGTAGGTTTCTGCAGTCCTATATTTCATACACAAATGTGAAGTATGGCGCCATCTTTCTAAGTCCATCTGCAGCTCCCGCTAAATTTTACGATTTAATACGGCAACAATTTGGTAAAAAAGGGCGATTCCGCCCGTTAATTAATTAATAAAAAAAAAAAAAAAAAAAAAAAAAAAATAAAAAAAAAAAAAAAAAAAAAAAAAAAAATACCCCAAATTACTCTTTTGCTTCCTATATCGCGGGAGCAAAATAGTACGCTCTCGTATGAGAAAATAATATCTGCAACAAGGGAAAACAACTGTTTGCAGACTCATTCGAATTGCAGACCTCGCTACCCTCGGGCGTCAAACTAGCCCTCGTTGACAAACACGTATTTTGCTCCCTAGTTGCACAATATACTATTAGATTGATTTAAGCCCACCTTAAATTTAATCTACACTAAAATGTTCATTTATGTGTCTTAATTTGAATGTCATTGTCCATCCACACAGAGTTTCACGTATACCTCTGAAAAGGGATTCCTGATACAACAGAGAAAATTTACTAACTTTAACCCGTTAACGCCTGAAAGGTCACTTTTTTCGTTTCACGCGCTATTAAGTATTTCGTATTGAAATCAAAATAGAAAAAAATAGGAACATATCCCTTTATTTTCGAGGTGGCTCTTCAAAATTCCGAGGTTAAAATTAAGTTTCAGCCATCAGGAAATCCAATATGTCGTCAAACTTGAAAAATTTCTTTTGAAACGATGCATCAAGATGGATAAAATATATTTATTATATATACAAATTTTTCTCTTTACTCTACTTCATTATAACAACCTCAAAATGTCATCCTCAATAAAAAGTAGATTGAACATTTATTGGGCGTTCTTCCTAAAAAACGATCAAAACTATCAGCATTTTTAAAAAATTCTAAGAATGAAAAGTTTTTAAAAATGATTTAAGAATATACTAGAATATTTTCACATTTTTTTAACGATATTTTAAAAATTATTTATATTAATCTGAACCAAATTTTTAAATATCTACGATAAGTTTTGGAAAAATGTTGGTACATTCCTTAATGAATTGTAAGGATTTTTTCTTATTCAAAATTTGCTCTATAGTTGATAGTTTTCGAGAAAAAATATCCAAAATTATATTTGTAATTCTTCTCTTCGAAAACTATAAATTTTTGAAAAAAATTGTAAAGAACATAAAATTTATCAAAGAATAAACCAACTTTTTTCAGTTTGTTTCTTAAACATTTAAAAATATTTCAAAAAATTTTAATTAAAAAAATTCCCAAAATGTCATTAAGAAATCTTTAAATGCTCTAGAATATTTCTGGATTATTTTTAAGAACTTTTCGTTCTTAGCATTTTTGTATAAGAGCGCATAGTTTTTGAGTTAAAGCGTCCAGAAATTTTTCAATGAAAACTTTATTGAGGACGCCATTGTGTGATTGTTCGAATGAAGTGGAGTATAAAAGCAACGTTTTTTCATAAAATTCATTGACAGTCAAAAATTATAAAATGTTATTTTACATTTTTTGGCATTTTTTTCCGTTTTGAGCCATATTTAAATTCTTAATAGCTGAAACTTAATTTTGACTTCGAGATCGAAGGTTCGCAGGAAGATTGAAATTGAAGGAAAATAGTATCATATACTTGCCTAGTGAAGGAATATATGTCGGTTTATCCAATTTTAACATTTTTCCTCATTTTCACTACCAGAAATGTAGTGGAGGAAACTATAAAAATGATCAAACAGAAGGAGTAGAACGTTAAAATAAAGATAGACTACCCAAACATAGGCCAAGTATACATTTTTTATGCTCGCTTTATATTTCACAGAAATAAATATAGGACGTTTACAATAAAATTAATTAAAACTTACTATGGATTTGTCTAAGAATGCTGCGTAATAACTGTTCATCAAATTGATTAAAAATATGTACAGATTGGAGAGGTTTAATTACATTTAACGCAAATTATCCTTTTCTATTAACTTCGGTTCTTGGCAAAATTGTACCTTTCAATCAAATTAGAATGGCTTGAAAACTATTGCTGGTAAAATTTGAAGTCAACCTTATCAATTTAAAAAAAAAGTTTAATTTTTCGAACTGTGGAATTTTCATAAGAGGATCCGAGTTAAACGCAGAGAGAAAAAAGTGGTTAGAATTATACGGAACCAAAGGTGCAAAATGCGAGGTAATTCATGTTTATGTTATATATTAAATTATTGTCTAAATGTGTATTTTTTCATATTTTTATTTAAATAGAAGTTGAACTGTATGATGCCAACTTTAGACATTTGGAATGTATTTCAAATATTTATTAACTTTGTTTTTTGCTCACGTTGAACAGATTACTACTTCGAAACTAAGCAAAGATGCCAAATGTCAATATGAGCATGGTGCATGCGTTCTTGAAAAAGAAAAATGCAGTTGGGCAGAATCCAGCGCTTATAACAAATGCATCAAATAAAAAAATTCATAATCTAATCTTATGCACAATTATGAATGCGCCAATTCATAAAATTGACTTGCAATAATTAAACATTTGATACACAATGTCTAACAGTCCATGAGATTAAAGAAGACATTTCTGTTGTTATTTTGTTATAATGTCCATAACAAAATGCGTACCTTTACATGCATATTGCTATATTTCTTAGACTTATTGAAAACGAACCATGTTTTATCCGAAAAATAAAATAGTAGGATGTTTGCGTATAACGATTCTGTATTTCAATCGATATCCTTTCTCCCAAAAATTGTAATTCATTTTGCGGATTGCTATCTAAGCTATTTAGTTTCAATTTTAGATCACGAGTAACGATATGTTCTTTTTTCTCTAATAATTCTTTGGTTGGTAAAGGCCTTAAAGAAAATCTTTTTGTCGTGGTCGACTAGTGTTAAACGGTATCTTCCACAGAGAGTCAAAGGATATTTAGAATTGGAGAGTTTGAAGCTGTTGCATACGTAACCGAAACTAAACGATAGGGTTGAATCGGATCTGAACAAACAGGTCGAAAAAAAATCAGCTGATAACGGGACGAAACGTTTTACGCTACAACTACGCATACAACTGATCGTTCAAGGACTCTCGATTTGAATTATGGCAAGATGCATTAAATACAACTCGAATTTTAGTCGTCGACCTGGACTTCTTTAGAGAGAATATTTGTATATACATAGCAATTTAAATTTTATGATATGTAACGTAATAATAAGAGGAAAGGAAAGTAAACTCAGGTAATAATTAATAACATAGAAAAACGTATTTTCTGCAAGCTGTCATGAAAGATGGTAGTCACAGATCTCTTAATGAACTGGGTAGATCATTCCAAGATCTACGTAAAGGTGTGACGGAGCATAAAAAGAATAATTATTTTTACAATGTGATTGTCATAGCGGTCTGGCTTATCTAATATTGTAAGGTGCTTCCCTGGATTCAAAAATTTGACTTAATTCTGATGATGATACAATTTTATGAATAGAATTAAACATAATTTGGAGATCGTTATGTTTATGAGTAGAATATACAGTTGGTATGCGGAAATGGTTTATAATACTGTTATAGTTGTGATCATAATAGCTCATGGCAAATGTTTTGGTCGATAAATATCTAATGAACTTATGTTGTGCGGATTCTACTAATTTTTAAAGTTGGTATATGGCGACCAAACCTACGATCCATAAGTAAGGATTGGTAAAATAAGTTTTCGATATAAACTTATTGTTGTGAAAGGATTTTCAAAAAACCTAGTCGAATGTTTAAGAAATCTCAGAATTTGATATGCTTTATTGAAAAGAATGTAGGGGGAAGTCAATTGCCCTATAGAGTCTCTTATAATAATTTAAATTAAGAAAGAAAAGAACTACGCTAACCACCCAGAAACGACGTAATTTCGATTTTTTGAGAATCTACAGCGTCCATACCTCCTCAATTTCATTTTTGAGATCGTCGATTGTCTCTGGATGATTAAGGTAACACTAATCGTTAATAGTTTTCCACAGAAATTAATCCAAAGAAGTCATATCATGACATGGTTGCCAATTGTCCTCAACATGTCGGCTAATTAAACGATTTTTTTAACCCTCCGTGAGTAAAACTCGATTTTGTGCCCTGCAGTAAAATATTCGGGCGCAAATTATCGAGCCCTACGCCAGTCGTATTAAAAACTATCGTATGGAACACGAGCGAAATATCGATCTCAGAGCAGTGCGAAATCTGTCGCACGAGCGAAGCGAGGGTCGGTAAGAAGGAAGATCGGTAATTGCGCCCTTGTTACATAATATACTATTTTATCACAGTCCGCAAAAAGTCGATCGTAAGATTGGCTGAATGAAAACGAATCATGTTTTATCCGAAAAGTAAAATAGTAGGATGTTTGCGTATAACGATTCTGTATTTCAATCGATATCCTTTCTCCCAAAAATTGTAATTCATTTTGCGGATTGCTATCTAAGCTATTTAGTTTCAATTTTAGAACACCAGTAACGATCTATTTCTCGGGTAGTTCTTCTGTTCTGACATTGTTGGTAAAGGTCTTTTGAAAATCTTTTTGTCTCGGTCGACTAGTGTTAAGTGGCATCTTCCACAGAGAGTCAAAGGATATTTAGAATTGGAGAGTTTGAAGCTCGCTTCTTCGCGAGTTTGAATGGTAGCTGTTGCAACAAAATTGTTTTCATTAATAAATTTAAATGCTTAATCTTTATAATATAATTCAAGCATTTCAGGAAAACATTTACTGTTGTCCTTTTAACCGAGAATTCAGGACGAAAAGTGTAAATGGTTCATCCTCTACTTATTTCAATACTCTCGTGAGTCCAGCTGGGTTGTGCAGTAATATTTTTGTGTAAGTGATGAAGATTTATCAGGATAATATAAAATAGAACCTTCGGTATTAAATAAAACGGAGGAGATGATTGTAAAGGAATAAACACATATAGATAGAGATAAAGAGACAGAGAGAGAGGAAGAAATACACAGAATATGAAAAAGAACATTTTATTATACATTCTCAATTATTTCAGTACACAATTCAGACTACCGTATCAGTTCATCGAAAAAAGTACACATTTCGATAAGACCGTGATGAATTAATATCCGTGACTTTCATACAATTCTTCAAAATTATATTAATTGAGTTTTACCTTCAAAGAATTATTAAACTTCCTGTGGTTTAATTAAATCGCAGAAATCGATACCAAAACGGTTCATTTTCTCATAAATAGTAAATTACTTCGAGCCATACCATTGGTCCTAATAGCAAAGTAAAGTATTGATATTGGATATTGAATATAAGTAAAATAAAGTATTGAATTTGGTCCCTTCCGCAAAAAAGTGACTCTACAGTTTTGTATCAAATGTCGACGTTTCGTACATAATAAAATAATTTTGCGTCTTGTGAACGATAAAACCCGATTTTAAGGTGGTTCTCAAGTAGTCTGGCGATAAGGTGGGAATTTTCACTAAAAACCATAAATAAAATTTTACTGAATCGTTATTTGAACATTTGGGCTCTGTAAGGGTGATTATAATTACTAGAGACGATATCTATAAAAATACCAAAGAAATTAAATAAGAACTGATCGAGAATTTTCTGAAATATTAAGTAAAAATTACTTATTTCCGAAAATTCTCGGTCAGTTCTTATTTAATTAATGCTTTCGGTACTTTCTAAGAAAGAGTCTGTAGTAATCAGAATTACCTTTACAAATCCCGAATTTTGAAATTTTTAATCATCTTTAATTTACGTTTTTTAGTGAAATTTTCTAACTTACTGGCGGACCACTGTAGGACCCCCTTAAACTAGATTGAAGCTCACCGTATAATATACAAGAATGTTTACAGTTTTATGACCGAGTTTTGTACATTTTATTCAGTCATCTTTGTTTTATGTTTTTAGTTATATCTTCTAGTCCAATCAGGGGACTACTTTAAACTACAATTTCTTTTTGAATTTACCATGGCTTAACTTAGATCTAATTAGATTTTGGAGTCGATCCAAACTAGATTATGGAGAAATCAAACAAAAAAGGTGAACAATACGTTTTTCGTGTTTCTTATCAAACATACAAATCACATCAAAAAAAGCTTTCAACAAAAAAAAAAGATCGAAGAGCATCAAATTCTCTGCAGAAAATGTTATACAATAGTCCTTACCTTAAGTTGTTTTCCTTTATGTTTTATACTTCTCTTATGTTGTAGGTATCCCTTCCTCTGTGTTATATTACATTAAGTTAAAAAAAAATACTGAAGGACCAGGTGCTTTCATCGTTTATCATTCTTTTTTAGTAAGCAGTTTCGATTATATTTAATTGCATATTCGATTTAAATGCGTTATACACTTCAAGGAAAAAATACAACTTAAATGAAACAGAAGCGGCAATTTTCGAATTGACATACATTGCCTGTCTCGATTGTACAACATAAGGGAAGAACTCCTACAATATGAAAGAATCACGCTTTTTGGATTTATTTTGAAAATTATAAATCACATTAAAAATAATAAAAATGATAAAGTAGCCGGTCTAGTATATTCTAGCACAAGAGTTCTTGTAAAAAAAGAATAAAGTGATTTTGGAATGGAATTGCATGTGGGAAGTAGAGCTTTTCAGTTCTTTGTTTATTATTATTATTTCAAATAATTATTATTTATTTAATACCATTAACGACACGAATGTGCCTTAATACAAGAAATTAAATCACCTTCTAAATCATCTTTGTGCTTAAATTTTATATGTATGCACAATGTACCACTTGTCTGACACGATAATTAAGAGTGCAACTTTTTTCACTTAACTCTTTGAATCTTATTAGTTCTCCATCACAAAAGTATCAATAAAAATCACAAATTATCCAAATGATTTAATAATTTTTTTATTTTCAGTGCACAACTCTCAAAACTATCCAAGTTCATTTTTTTAAATATAGTTTTTTTAAGGAAATGGTTATCTAGGTAAATATACAAATAAAGCTATAGAATCGCCGTTTATTTATAAATAAACGTGGTTAGAAATTGAGTATTAATTGAGCACAATTGCACTATTATAGTTATTGAAAATAATGCTATCGTAAAACTGTTATATGCACGCCTTATTTTGCTTCTGAAGTTTGAGATTTTTATTCCTATATTAATGTACAAACATCATTTGGCAGCTATATTAAGGACTGTGTGTATCATTATGAAATGTATACACGAAAATAAAAGAATAGTTGAATTAACTATCTGCAAAACAGCTGCTCGAAAAATAACTAACCCAACGAACTTGTTTGTAAACATGACGAATGGACTATATGGTTGAATTCCCTATTTTAACCCTTAAACGGTACACTGGGGTCTAAATGACGTCGAGTTGGCCTCTGTTCTTTATAGTGATACATTATTTACAGGGGCCAACAAAAAATATGTACTGTTTAAGGGTTAAATTTGTTAAAATTTCAACTATAAAGAATGGTAAAATCGACATCTTTTTTGCTATCTTAGTAATATCATGTAGTCAGTTCAACTAATTTTAGGTGGTTACACACTCGTCAAAATAAATATTAAGTTCACTTATTTCTTTTCTTAAACGAACTATTTCCATAGATACTAACTTTTTTTTAGTAGCTTTACTAACTGTATTGTGTAATAAAGTCGAACACATCCTGTTCGAATTAATAATCTGTCATACGGAATAATTAATAGCATGGAATTTATTACTACTGAACTGTAAATGTGATCTTTTTGGTAAAGAAAAATTTAGTACGGTCACTTGGACGCGACTATCAAGAGGTCAATAATCGTACATAGGTTAACATAGAAATACGTATTTTAGAAATCTGGGAACTGAAATATGTTCAGAAACTTGTTATGCAAATTTATAAAATATTAATTAAATTATATCTAAAAAGTGGAAAATTTGAGGGCAGGGTTACCGTTCAATGTTTGAAAAGAAGAAATTGAGATCGAAGAAAATAATCGTTAACATCCAACGAATTAAGTGTCAGTTCATCAAGTCAAACAACTGATTCATTATCCCACAATTCTTTTTTTGTTTTTGTCACTGTTCTAAGACGAGTAATGTGCTAAAAAAACAGTGAAGTTAACTATTCTCATAGTTATTTGAATTACTTGAAATAGGCAGATTACTATTTGCACTGGTTAAAACGGGACGATGCTGTTACCATTTTACTAATTGAAATAGTTGTTTTAAGGAATTAAAATAGTTATTTCAACTATTTATTTTTGTTGTACAATAACAAACTGGAAAAAGTTGCAGCAACTAAAAAAAGTTCTAAGGTTTAGTATTACCCAACATTTTTAGTTGAACTTACTATTTTTTTAGTTTATTCAACCATTAGTTTTTTCCGTGTAAATAATCAATGATTTAGTCTGTTTACTTCTGATTAGATTAGATGACATCACTACCTTATTTTTATTAACGCTTAACTAAGTGTTATTAATAATACATAATCTTAATCAGAAATCAATTTAAAATAAGTTTTCACAAATAATATGACGAGTTTCAAATTTGGACATAATTTAGTCTATAGTAAATTACAATCCTAAATTTCAAAAAATATGTTCACATGAAATGTGGGATTTCCCCAATTACGATATCGTATAAAATGATGCTCGATTAAATTACAACATAATCCGACATGCGGATTAACATTTCTCAGCATTGTTTAGTGTGTCACAGTCGTAAACAAAATATATTTATAGTTAGAAAATTTCTGAAGGCAAAACTAATTCACTTTAGTTCTCTAACCAAACCCGTTTAGTTCCCACAACCGACGTAGTTCGCTCATGCCAATAGCAACCACTTAGTTTGATTGCAGTAGCCGAACCTTTTTTTTTCGCGTAGTAGCACAAAAAGGATTATTCTGCAATCTGATGAACTATTCTCACGACACTCGAAAAATGTTAGCACGAGACGAAAATGCAGCACTATTATTCAGGATAATGATACTAGTACAAGTGGCAACCCATTTTTTCAATTACATACAGAGGATATTGGGATTCTATTGAAACAACGGAAAAAGGTGGATAAAATATTTGAATTTAAACAAAAAATTTCCTTCCATTTCTTATTCATTTAAACGGTCTCAAAATAGGATCACAATGAAAATTTCTTTGAAAAATGTCTGATTGCTGTATATAACAAACTGTGATCTTCATTTAAAAAATGCTGAGAATAAAAATTTCTTAGATCATCGAGGAATATACTGTGATTTCAGACTTTTAAAGCATATTTTTAGAAGTGTTTTATTTACATTTTTCAAGAAATTTTTAAAAGTCGATGAAAAATTCTGAAACCAAATAGGAGTATAATTTGACGAATTCTAAGAGTTTTTTGTTGTTTGCAATTGTTTCGATAAGTCGATACCTTTGAAAAAATTGAGTTAAATAACGAATTATAGTGCAGAATTTTTTTTTCCTCCAGAACTAAATTTGGAAAAACAAAAAATACTTCGAATTCATAAAATAATCTACCAAAACTTTTCTCAACATTTTTCGCTAAATTTTAAGAATATGTTAAAAAATGTAAATATAAAATGTTTTCTGTTTAAAATTAAAACGAACAAATTCTAGTATATTCCTCAGTTATGTCTAAGAACTTTTCGTTCTTAGTATTTTTTAAAAAATACTCATAATTTCGGAATTACAGCATCCAGAAATGTTTCAATAAAATTCAAATATTTTATCTAGCTTTGTGCATAGTTTGAATAACATCCCAATGTTCTCGTGGCACTAAAAAAATGCATGCACTCAAAAGACTATATATGTCAACATTTTTGGCAACAATTTTCTTCAAATTTGACGCCATATTAGAAAATCTCCCGGCTTAAACTTAATCTTGACCATTGAAGAGTGACCTCGAAAGTGAAAAGTACTTTTCATTCTTTTTTCAACTTTGATTTTGATACGAAATCGTCAGTAGAGAAGTCATTCCAGGCTTTAATGGGTTATATAATAATAGGGATTTAGAAACGAGCAAATTTTTATCAAACAAAGTTTATAGCAATTTACAAGTTTTACAACAACGCCGATCAGCACAAAGTTTTAGAAAAATTTACATAAATGCTAAAAACATTTGTACAACTTGCGTAATTGAAAATAGTACAACTACAAAGTTTTAGTTAATACAATATTTCCTGGATTTTAAAAAGTTCTGAAGCGCTATTTATCTTATAATATGTAATGCGTGTTTATTTGATGTTTATGTAGAGAAGATTTGATTTTTCCAAGCGGATGTTTACTTTTCTGTTTTCTTTTCCTCTGTTTTAATAAAGAAATTTTCTATTTAGCTTGGTTCGTCTAATTTCTTTCCGTAGCAAGAATCTTTGCTTTTTGGTAATTGAATTCATGCCCCGTTTCGTTTCTATGTTGGGTTAAGTCGGTATGTTGTTCTGTGTTCGTTGTTAAAAAGCTCTTTTTATTTTCTTTCAGTCTGACCTCTAGAGGTCTGTTTGTCCGATATATGACTTATCACAATGCATACATGGTATTTTGTATGTTTTTCCATCGGTAATTTATCTTTTCCCGGTCTTATTTGTGTTATATTAGTGTTAAAATGAGTAGAAACTATTTTGAAGTTATTGTTTTTTAGACTGTTATTATTGATTTTTGCAATTTTTTCACTGTGGCCTTTGATATAAGGGCAACTTATTGTTTTTATTATTTTTTTATTATTGTCGCTATTCCTATTGTTTGTATTTATATAACTTCATCGTTTTTTAATGCACTCATTGATCATGTTATTACTGACCGATACATATCTAAATTAGAAGATATATATATGAAATAAATGTGTATTGAAAAAGGGCCCATATCAAATGCGACGAACTGTTTACATTCCTTAACGTATCTTATTTACGTTTAAAGGTTATTATTCTCTTCATTTCCCGCAGTTCATGGAAAATTTATATCTATGGCTATTAAATTAGAAGACAATAATCAGTATCGCATGAATATTTACCTGATGTGGATCACCCTTTTGCATTGGGTAATAAGATCACTCTTTCCCGTCCGTTTAAAATTATATTATATTCTGTCACTAATGATCGTAGAATCGGATTAAATTATTTTAAGCATTTGAGGAAAATTATGAAGAAAAGCCATGAGCTGGGTTTGTGCTGAGCATGTACATTCCTACGAAGTAACTGAGGAAAATGTTAACGAAAATAATAACAATAGCAATGATCATGAGGATGACGATGTTGATGATGAAGATGACGATTACACTCATATTAGATCCTAAAAACCGGAAAAACTTCCATTCCAAAACTACAAAAAATGCATAAAAACTGAACAAAAACTGCATAAAATGTGTCCAGACAATGTTTTAATCATCGTAAAAACCGAAAGAATATATCCCCACTTGGTTGATATAAATGTATCCGCTAAGTTAATATATAAATGTTTTAGTTGTATAATGGTTATAAGAAAAGTTACAAGGTTTTACGATTAGAAGACAACAGAACATAGCGACAAAAAAAAAACATGCGATAAAAAGAGAACAAAAATAATCCCCGACAAAAAGACACATACAATTTTTGTAGAAGGAAGAGTGTCTTCAACCCTTTGAAGCATAAATTTTTCTTTACGCTGAAAGTAGCTGAAATTTGTTACTGGGAGTTTTCGAGGTCGCTGATTACGAATCTGGCGGCAATTTTAAAATTCAAAATGTCTGATCCAACATGGTCAACTGAAATCGAGGCTGAATCTGACTTTTTTTTACCTTTCGATCGTCTATTTTGAATGTTGAAAATCTGAGGCCTGATTCGTAATCAGCGATCCCGAAAACCTCCGAATCTCGCCATATTTCAGTGACGTTTTCTTCTCCATATATATTTTTCGTAAAAAATCCACCATTTTTACACTTTATATAATTTTTTTAAACAATATAACATGATAATTCATTAAAAATATTGATTTATTTACGTTTCCTAATATGTGTTTGAAGTACAGAAGTAAAAATTTGCATCGAAATTAATTAATAATTACCTTAAATATGTAAATAATGAATTACAAAAAGGTGAAATGTTAAAATTGCAAAATATGTTCTGATTACTTGTGGATTATGTAATTGTAGATTTCTGTACGTGTTGTTGGCTTTGTTATGTGTCAATATGTAAACTAAAGATAAAATTTTGTTATTTTCTAATCCGTGAATTGTATACAATTGCTTAAATATTAATGGCACTTTTTTTAAATTAAATGACGTTTTTTGTTACCACCACTGTCATGTAGCAAAAATTTCATATTGTCTAATGTTGTGTTTTTTGTCACTGTATCTTTTTGTTGTATGCGTTTTTATTTTTGACCTATTGTCACGTCACCATCCCTAACAATCCTTTTATCAACTATGTTTCGTAACCATTTTTCTCCACGAAAATGTTCAAATTTATAGAGTAACCGATAAATCAAGTGATAAATTCTAAAATTTCAAGGCCTAGAAAATAATTTTTATGAAAATAAATAAAACAAAGAATTGATTGTACAGACGTCAGTCTTGTTGCTCCCGGGTCGAACCTTTTTCCCAGAGCTGTATTTTTATCGAGCGCGACATTCCGTGGAAGATTTAAAAATTTTTCTCACTACCGGTTACAAAGAGCCGTTGTACGGTTTTTTTTCGTGCATGAAAGGAGAATATTATCAGTAGTTTGCGCCGCTATCAGTGGGCCGTATATATTGAACAACTGCCGTGCACCCAAGGGGCGGACCGGGACTGACCGCCTGAAATTCCATCCAGAATGGTGCATGACGGCTGCACTCACACTAATCCAAAAGGATCGCGAAACCCGCATTGCACACTAACACACACCCTCAACGGGTGGTACCTGCCTGCCAACAAAGGGCAAGGACATTTTATTACGATTTTCTGCACTGCAGAGAGAGAAAGCCCTTGGTACATTGAAAACCTCCTGGCCCCATCTACGTCCTGCGCCTGTGGATACACTTCTTTCTTCTCATCCTTACGCAGACGTACATTGTGTTTCGTTCTATGTTCCAGATTTCTTTATGCAGCTCGTGCATTATTATTTCTCGAGTTTTATATTCGGCACGGACGATTCCCCCCGGTGGCCGTCGTCAAAAGGAAATCATTTCCATTAGCCGATTTTTTTCGATCGCGATCCGATCACGCGAAGGCGGAGTATTCTGTCCCAAAATTTTACCCTCGTCAAATTTTGTTCGAGTTACTTTTACCGGGTGTATCATGCCAAGAATCGTCTATGAACGAAAAGGCGACTGGCTAGCAACAATTCGTTATAAAGGAAAGCATTAGTCAATTTCTTATACCTACAGTTCAGAATGAAACTTTGAACCGATTTTTACGGCAATAGTTGAAAATCTCCCATGCGAATTGCAAATTCTTCCACGTACAATAGCTCGGTCGTATTTTTCATCGGCGACCTGTCGCTGTTGGGTAAATATTCAATACCGTCGCATGAGATATATGGCGCTACGTGTGCGGACCGAAAGTATTTTTCTTGAACAATTAGGGGGTATTTAAACAATCTATCGATCATGGTCCTCGGGTAACCGTTTTGGACACCTGTTTAGGGCGAATGCCGCTAATGAGAAATAACAGGGGGTGTACCGAAGCCTTGCATGTGTTACACGAGGAAATATGCTCATATATATTATCATACCATATATTCTTACGCATAAATCATTTGTATAGATCCTGTATGAGATATAGGATCAACAAAATTTCTAACGTACTCGAAAAAAATGTTTATTGAACGAAGAAACAATTTCTTGGGAATTTTTCCATTTGAAATGGTAATTTTGGGACGGACTTGTCCAATAAAAAAAAATTTACATTTTTCCGAGATAGGCCGGCAAAATTCCCGAAAAATAATGTTTCAAAAAATTGCATTTTATGTATGATTTAATTTAATCGAATTAACCCTTTAACGCCGGTAAGGGCACTTTTTTTCAAGAATTTTCAACGTTAATTTTCTCTACTACTATATGGATGTAAAAAAACGGATGATCCATTTCTTACGTATTTAGGATCGCTCTTTCAGAATCTGCCAATAAAATTGCAAAAAATGAATTTTCAAAAAGTTGTGGCCATTTTTCTGAAAAAAAAAATTATAATTTTTCACAATTTTGTTTAAAAAATAACTTTTTTTTTCATACGACATGTACCAGAACACTGTTTCACACCAAAATATAGCGTCCGCAATGTCTAAGCTTCAAAATGGAGAAACGTATTTTTGAAAATTTCGAGATGGCGGATCCAAAATGGCGACGGAAGAATTTTTTCACAAATAGTAGTATTATGTGTCCGTGTCATTAAAAAAAATTCTTTTTAATGATACTGGGTATGTAAATATTTTCTGGGTCGCCGATCACGACCAATTTTGAAAATATCGTCCGCCGTATTGGATCCGCCATTTTGAATTTTTAAAATGTAAAATGTATTAAAAGAAATTTTTCTGTTAATGAAACGGACACTGAATACTACTATATTAATCCATAGTAGGAGACAAAATTAACGTTGGAAATACTTGAAAAAAGTGTCCTTCCCGGCGTTAAAGGGTTAAAGCAAAACAGTATAGTAGTACAATATGATCCAACCAATGGAAACCTCCATGAAAATGGTGGTCTCTTTTGCTTTAATTTGAAAATAGCAGATATAAATTACTACTTTTATTTCCCCAAGTTACACCATTTTGAATTTACGATACATGTCCCATTGGTGTCGTCAGCATTTGCATTAAATACTTCGTGGCAGACATTTTTGTACTGGGTATTTTTGAAATTTTTGTTGGGGTTTTGACACTGCCGAATACAAATGTGAAATCGAGAAAATTTTCAAATTGAAGGAGGCGGGTTCAAAACAGCATATGAAACAGTTTTCAAAAAACATTCAGAACATTGAAGCATGTTTTTAGTTATAAATATCAATATTTTATATAGTTGTTTATATTTTTACTCATTTCGTGACATTGAATTTGACCTTGCGCCTGTTCTCCTAGGGCATTTTAAGGTAAATTTTGTTTACATGTATATCGTAATTTCAAATTGGGGAATCTTGGTAAAGAAAAGTTGAAATTGAACAATGCGAATTTCATATTAAAGAGAAAGGGTAGTACTATAGTATCCAACTAAAAGAAAAGTCCCTAAAAATGTTGCTTCTGTACATGTTGTTGAAGATTGGAACGTTCTTCGAATTAAATTTTGGCTTACAGTAGTTATTTAGATTTATGTTTAAATGAGTATATACATATACACGAAGAAAATGTTGTTCAGATGATTTAATAAGTGTCTAAATAAGGAAAAACGTAAAAAATATGTTATTTTGGAAATTTAGGACGTTACCTGACTTAAATTCTTCCATTATTGATAAATAGATGTAAAAACATTTTTAAGAACATATTTATTTTACGGAAAGCACTTATATCTTAAAAATGTATGCTCGTTTTTAGGTTAAGAGGGAATGTTTTTACATTATCAGGCCACATTTACCGTACCTTACAACAGTCACGTTATTTTTTTAATGATTGTCTTAAAACGACGATATCGGTTTATTTTTATAAAAATTAAATGCACGGAAAACACTTTATTAACGTACAAAGGTATAAATGTCCTTATAATATAACGACAATATTTCATTATTTCGACGTTACCTGACAATGAATGCTGAATTACTCGAAATACTTTGCAAGAATCCATTCTAGGCACTTTTTCGAGATCTGTACAATTTGCGGAAAATGGCCTTAAACTATTTTCAAAAAGATTGTCCTTCTATATGAAAGTCCCGACAATTTTAGAAAACATAAAGATTCGAAATTTTCTATTTTTGTGAATTCAGTTAACTTT
Organism: Trichopria drosophilae; assembly: GCA_030407085.1. Classification (NCBI taxonomy): domain Eukaryota; kingdom Metazoa; phylum Arthropoda; class Insecta; order Hymenoptera; family Diapriidae; genus Trichopria; species Trichopria drosophilae. Next base: position 199,037,090 of record CM059582.1, read on the forward strand.
AATTGCAAGAACAATTATTTACTTATAATATATGATATTTTTGTAAATGTCATATAAATAAAAAGGGGAATTGTAAAATTTTTTTATTCAGCTTCTATTATAAACGCAAAAATGACCTGGGTAAGGAGTAAATTATTTTCAGGTTCGATTATTGTCAGGTAACGTAAAAACGATCTGATAATATAAAAACACTCCCTCTTAATCTAAAAACGAGCATACATTTTTAGGATAAAAGCAGTTTCTGTGAAATAAATATGTGCCGAAAATTTCTATATTACATCTTTTTACATCTATTTATTAATAATAGAAGAATTTAAGTCGGGTAACGTCCTGAATTCCCAAAATAAATTTTTTTTTACGTTTTCCGTTATTTAGGCACTTATTAAATAACCTGAACAACATTTTCTTCGTGTATATATTCATTTTAAACCTAAATAACTACTGTAAACAAAAATTTTGTTCGAAGAACGTTCCAAACATCAACGACATCTTTTGTACACAACCTCAAAAGTAGCAAATAAACGCCATTTTTTGGGCATAATCCTGACGTGATGGGGCAATTCTGATCCCGTATTCGAATTCTACATATTACTAAGAATTATTTCGGAAATGACTTTTTGCTTTCGAACAACGAATATCTAGTTTTTCGAATAAATGTTTCTTCACCATTAGTTCTTAGTTCTTAGTTCCAGAGTGACATACATAATACCGCTATTAACTGCACTTTGTTTAAATTATCCATTTGGAAATCGATTCTCTGGATTTAAAAAGTTGATTCTAGTCCATTGCCATTTTATATCTATTTCTGCTGTGTGTCCATGAATAATTGTCACGATTTTATAAATTTATACTTAGATTACGGTTATTTGTTATATTAACTCATTTTAATAATACAATGTTTTTATTCCAGATGCAGTGCAACTGAGCTACGGGGTCACGGATGACACAATACGATGTTGGAGACATCAACAAAACCAATTGTATCATAATTATATACATCAGCTCGACGTCAGTTATTATGCTAAGCTTAATTATCGAAATACTATCAATAAGTACATTTAATGTCTGGAGTAATCTGAAGGAAAAAAGAGTAATTTTTGAAAATTCCAACTTACCAAAATCATTCAGTATATAAAGTTTACTTTTTATATATTTTTTGCAGTAATGACTTTTAACATTTGCTCCAAATGACCTCCAAGAAGAGTGACTCAACTTTAGTAAATCACACCAATTAAAAATGTACTAAAGTGATTTTCAATTAAAAAAAATATTTAAATTAAGTTACCCCAATTTGCGTTTTGAAATTTGTTATTTCCACTTCCATAATTCCATACCATTTTTTACCTCCTTCGACTCGGAGCAGACGTATTTCGAAATCACTATTTTTGGAAATAAATACAAAAATGTATTGAAACTAAATAATGTGTAATGAAAACCATGCAATGGAGAAAATATATTTGTGAATCATTTATAACATGTTTCTCTACCGTTCAAAAAATAATGGATTCAATGCAAGATTGATTTGACTCAAAGTGTGTTTTTATACTAAACATTTATTAAAATATGTGAAGTATTTTCTGATTTCGAGGAAACCAAACGAAAAATATTCTAAAAAAATACTTTAAATACATTGTCAATAATTGGCAGGTGGCCCAATAAGAAAAACAGTTTTTATTTGTTGACGCTTTCACAGGTTTTGAAAATTTAGTTACAAGACGTTAAATTCTACAATTTCCAATAGAACTTAAGAACTGTGACCCCCGTTTGTATAATCTTTCATTTTCCAAAAGCTGCACGTTTATATCTGATAAAGATAACAAATTTGTCACTTGCATGGTGCCGTAAATTTCCTCTGGGAAATTGTAGCCCCTTAAAATCCCTGTATGGCCTCCTCGACGTTTTCCAAAGTTGACTTTAAACCTCCCAAGGTTTTCTCCAGCTCCTTTGCAACCAGCGTGGTCTTTTCGAGAAAAATGTGAATTGCAGACGTGAGAATGACTAATCACCTCACGACTGCTGAAACATAATCGACGTATTAATATTTATGCCTGTATTTTAGGAAAATTGCGAAATTCACTTCTAGAGTTTACTTAGGTATTGCTCATTCTACATAAGCTGTTATTGTGGACAATAAATTATGTAATTAAAATCAAAATTGATTTCTAATCCGATTTTATGTGAATAACTTTTGTTTAGGTCTTTTGTTGATGATTTTTTTCTTTACAATCGCAATTAATTCTTGACGAATTTCTCTGATATTTTGTAGGATATCATGTATAATGGTCAGCACTCCAATTACCGAGACCAAATTTTGAAAAAAATCTTCAATAATTTTTAATTTAGATTCTTCCCAGGTAGAAAATCGGTCGGGAAAAACTAGATAGAAACCAGCACCTGGGGAGTGATATCTGTTAAAAACTGTCCAAGTAATTAATATCTAGTTTTTAGGCAGTAACAGCTCTGTTACACTATACTTTAATAAATTTAAAAATTATTCAAAAATTAGCCAGGTATTACTTAAGTATCTAGATAATGCCCGACTTTCAAAATATTTTTGATAAATAAATGTTTAATAAAACTTCAAAGAATCTGGTTAAGAATTATACATATAATTTTATGGATGCCGTGACTTGTACTCCAAAACTTACATTTCGCATGTATATGTTTATACAACGAATGAACTCGGAATGAGATATCAATTTACCAGTTTAATCTTAAATCTTACTTTAAGATATAAACTGACAAAACGTAATAAAAACTCACACACAATCAATTCATATTATATTTCATTCTCACTCATGTATTTTACACTTAGGTTATGTCAGAGGTTATTTTAATGGTGTTCACAATGTAAAATACTATTGGTTTCCCTATAATCTCTGTTTCCGCACGAAACTATGGTTCGGCGATGGTTACGGCTCGGCTTGTATCAAAATCTGGGCGAAACAACAATAGCACTAGTTGAGGCTTAATTGAAATATAATTAAAAATATTTCTTGGGCAAAACTAGACCGGTACTAGCCAATATTCGGATAGTACTATATCCGGGCACTAGGCGAATTTTGTATCCCACAGTAGGTACGAATACTGGCCAGTTTCACTGCCCAGCGTCAAGTAAAACTGACCAGTAACTTGTTTTTACCCGGATTCAATTTCTACTTGGGTTCAACACACGTTACTACCTTACCGATTGACTTACAACTTTGTTGTAAATCCCTATCTTATCAGAGGAACACTTTAGAACCGAATTAAAAAATTAATTATTAAGACATTCATGAGAAACTTTGGAAGTAATTTCTCGATATGTGGATAAATTTATATCTGTAGTTTTTCGAGATTGATGATTACGTATGTGAGGCCAAAATGTCTAATGATGACAAAAGATGATGTCCGTGGTGTTGTTAGTTCAGTTGAAAATTTGTTTAAAATGCTATATTTCCATACTACCAAGATTTTTATAAAATTTCTTGGAATAAGCCGCCATTTTGGATATTTCAAGGTAAAATAAAAATGCCTATCTGCATATCCTTTAAATTCAAACTTTTTGTGCATTTTTTTGTACTTTTCCGGTCAAAGAAATCGCGGTATCGACATGAAAAATGAATTTAAAAAAAAATGACCTACAAACATTTTTTTCACATACTTTTGCCAAAATCAAAGGAAAATACTACATTTTTTTAAATTTTGAAGTCACCATTCGAAAGAGCACCTTCAAAAATAGTAAATAATGCACATTCCGAACTGCCTGTGTATTATATTTACTTTTTGAAAACAGTGGAAGTTGTACATGGGAAACGTGCATTCTTGACGTTAAAGCGTTAACAAGTACTGTAAAAATTGCACAGTCATCAAAATTACCATCTAAAAGGAATGTGCAATCTGATGAAGCTGCTCTGAAAAAAATTTCCAAAATGGCGAACAAGAAATGGCCATTAAAATTCGATATTTGGAATAAATCTTATTGTGTCATGTCTTTAATCAGCGAAAGAAACTTAATTTCACTGGTTGAAACAATAAAATTTCACTATTTCTCAATGACTCCTTTTTTTCATTATGGCAATCAGTGACTATTCAATGATAATCAGTGAGTATCTTTTTTTACGTTTATCATATGCAGTATTTTTATTGTTACAGTAGAACCTCACACTAGTGGCACTGTCGGGACCAGCGGTTTTTTGTTTTTCTCACACTAGTGAGATGCGGAGGAGTGGAATGTTTACCCCCTCTCTAGGGACGTATCGTATTTGCGAGCGCATGCGCATCGGCAGATGTGCAAACATATACATATGTCTACACACTTTCATAACGTTCATAACCAAAAATACTTGTATTTTTCTCGCTTTCTCAAAAGAGAACTCTTTTGCCAGTAATTTTACATTTGTGTCCGCATTTAGGTTCTTAAGCGTAGAATTATTTTCACATGATGTTCCAAGCCACCGATACTAAATTAATTACAATAAATAATACACAAATCGTAATGTGTTACAGCTTGAGTATGTAAATACATACGTAATACCCATATGTATACATACAGCTTTTCGAGTATGTTTGTGTACATACATACACATGCATAAGAAAGTGGCAGAGTGGGGGTACGAGAGGAAGTTGATGTTTCACTAGTGATAGAGACAAATGTTCACTAGTGCGAGAATTTCACTAGTGTGAGTTTCACTAGTGTGAGGTTCCACTGTACTTAATTTATTGATAAGTCTAGTTCGTACTCACTCAATTTGAAACAGTGAAAATTCATTGATTCTAAGACTATAGTCATTGAGAAGCAATGGAATTTTGCTGTTTAGTTATAACTAAATTCACTATAGTGAAGCTTTATGAATCAATAAAATTAATTCACTGCTTGAATGGGTGAAACTTTCACGCCAAAACAGTGAAGTTCGTTCGTAGTTTCACTGTTTATGCAGTGAATATGATGAAAGTCGCTAACCTAGTAGGGAGTCTTAATTCACTGGTTCAAATCGTTTCACTGTTTCAAATTGAGAGAGTAATACAAATGTTCGTTGTTTTTTGTCACCAGCACCGAAGATGGTGACAATGTTCACCGAAACATAAACGACACATTCAGTCGTTGTTTTTATTTAAATTTGACACGAGTGGATCGAATTATATTTCCTATTTATTGTTTGAATGAACATCTTGTGAATTGTCAAATATAATTATTATTATTTTCAAGCAAATTTGTAATTTACTCATCCAAAATATGTAATGATACAGAGTGGAGTTTTTTGTTTACTCATCAGCCCGAAAATCTATTGATTCCAAAATTAAAATAATAAATTTTAGAAACAAACAGTAGATATAGTAGTTGAGATATTTTATTCGAATAAGATTTATTTAAAAAATAGTTTACTTTTCAAAAATGAAAAACGTGTTTTCATTTTCCTTTGTAACTCCAAAATATACTGATTTTACCATTGGAAGAAATTTTACTTACTCCCAACATTTTTCTTTTTTTTCATCGTAATTAACAATGTCCTTTAACCGTATCAATATTGCAAGCATCATTTACATTTACATTGTTTATTTAACAATTTTGTTTACATTAAATTCTTGTTTATGTGACAGTTTACGAAATGGAGTTCATAATGTCGCAATAGTATATTATGTAACAAGGGCGCAATTACAGATCTTCGATGAGTACGATGTGTGTATTTCCCCATATTGCATACGATATTTTTTAATACGACGGGCGTGGGGCTTGATAATTTGCGCCCGGAGATTCCACTGCAGGGCGCAAAATCGAGTTCTACTCCCGGAGTGTGAGACAGAAAATTAATTATTCGACTGGAGTTTTTACACCACGTAAACTTCAATATTTCAGATAGATAATTCCTAGATTTTCTCACACTGACAATGAGAGAAATGTTTATTTACTGTTAATGTAATAGCTTCAAGTAGTAAAGCTAACAGGATTTAGATTTTGATCTTGAGGTAAGGTACTTTATCCTGAAGTTACCGTAATCTAAGATTCGGTTAAATAGTATGTTAATAGTTAATATAAAAATTTTAAATATTAATGCCGGAATCAATACAGTGCCATATTTACGCGCTTACAATTTCATCGAAATAGAGATAAACAAACAGCCACACGGGCAGTTACTCGATTTTCTGCCAACTTTTCGATGAGTTGTTGATGTGCGCAGTTCAAATGACAGAATTTAATGTAAGATTTATTCACAGTTAACGAACGCTCATTTAAGGTTAAAATATACGAGTTAATATACAATAAAAATGCTGATCTGCAGGAAAGTGCTGGTATTTTCATCTCAAAGTTACCTGTCGTTTTTGACTATATAGTTACTGTTATAACTTTACTGTAAGAGCCTTGAAATTAATTTACATTAACCATTAGTAAATAATTTATCTCATTGTTAGTGCATATAATACTGATATATACTACTAAATCGTCAGTTTAATTATTTTCAATTTTTATTATTTTGTAGAGAAAACGCCATGAACGAGTTACTTTTTGAGAGAATGAGTCATATTCGTAAGTAATTAATTAAATATATGTACTAATATATTAATTCATGTCTACACTTCCCTAATTAAATGCAATATGTCAATATAATACAATAAATGCTATAAAAATATGTAAAAAGACTTAAATTATAAAATTTTATAGTAGTTCCCTTAAAAGTCAGTAAGTAAAATTAATATCGAATTGGGAATCCATTAAGTTAAACAATGTGATTACGCTATAGCGACTGAAAATGAGAAAGCTTATTGTAAATTTTAAAATGCGACAAAAATTTTTTGAAAACGTAATGTGCAGAAACGCACGCTTACATCTTCTGACGCATTTATGTTCAAAGTCAAATGCACATCGTCATTTTTGCTGAATACGAATAATTTCAAATAATCATTTGTTTGACGTCGTATAAAAACATTGCAATAACAGAAACTGCTCCGTCAACTTTTTCCAATGTAGCGATGTATCGGGAATATTACTTGGTATATATTTAGCGAAACAATGGTGAAAGACAAACAGCCTACGATTATAGGTGCATAATAAAGCAATTTGAATTTAATCATTCATAATCCAATGTAATTATGAGAAAAAGATGAAAGAACCTTTTGAAATTAGTTAACGTACCGTTTCGATGATTACGTAGAAAATATATTTAAGAATAGTCTACGTAACGCAGAATTCTGTTCACGAAATTAAACATAGAAATATCTAGTGGAACAATTGTATAACAGCGTTTTAAGTTTATTATTGTGCACTTTAATCTAAAGTGCTGTTATTCAATAGTACTATTCATGTTGCCTCCTTATACTTTACCTCGATAATTTTCGACTTATATTTTTTATTATTTTAATAATGTTTTACAACGGACGTAATAGAATTCCAATGATTCGGGTGTTCCTTCTACAAAACTAATAAGAAAACAATATTGTAAAATAGAAAATGTTATATATTAGGTTTCTTTTTACATGAAAAATTTCAGAACTCATGCGGTGCCTGTAGTAATCCGTTTTTAGCAAAGGAAACACAATATTTTTCCTTTGCCCTTCTGAGCTCTATGATCTAGGAAAATCTCTAAAAAGACCATCGGTAATGGTACGCAAAATTTTCCAAGAAAGTGTGACCGTGCCTCGCACTAGGGCACGATGTCACACCCACTCAAAACAGTAGTCGCTTCTACTAAAATCGTTTATTATCTACATGTCTTCCTTACTTAGAACTTGAACTAAATGAAATTTGCTTTTCATGTATTGTTATTTTCTCCTCTTAGAAAAAGCTTCTTTCATGAAAATTTTTTTTTTAAATTTTCATGGTGAGATTATCAGGTTGGAATTTCCAGTCATTTCTTACAATATAAGAATTACTTGTCTCTTCTTATATACAACTACGCATTATCTTAGATCTCTTAAAACGCCTGCTAGTTTTGATGTAAGAGTGATCTACGAGAAAAATGTCTTAGAATGTTATACAATGGATATACACATTTCTTTCGTTTATTGTTGTAAACAGTCACGAAACGTTCATTATAAAGATACGACTAGATAAACTCGTGCATGGCGTGGATTTTTTTTATATAAGCATTTTAGAAATCTTTTAAACGAAACTACAAAATCTACAAAAATTTTTATTTAACATACTTTTTGAATGATTGTTTATGTATGAAACTAATATGATTCAATCGAAACGTCAAAAAAGGAAAAAGAAATTCAACACAAACCCATTAGGATAACTTGTAGACAAAATTTAAAAATACTAAATTCTTAATCAAATTCGGAAAGTAATATCTAAGTTTATTATATGATCTAATTTTACTCATCAACTAGTAGTTGTTGTTAAATTTGGATTAATTACTTCCTTTATAATCCAATGCTTGTAATGTATATTAAAACCTGGATAAAATTGGATTTAAAATGTGCATATCAACATTTAGGATAACATTTAGTTTTCTTTCAACATTTTGGTCCTGCAAATACGAACTTTTCAAAACTGGTAACGTCAGGTAATTTACGCATTCTACTCATATTACTGCAATGATTTATTTTATTATTTTATTTCCGCGATGCTCGATAGTTTATTAGATCACATATTCAAGAATGTCGGAGAATGTATTACAAAAATTCAAAGTTTTGTACATTTTTTTACTATTTTTTATTAAAAATACTCCAACGGAGGTTTTTTGGGACGAATATTAGGAATTAAAAATAGCAGGTTTAATGTGGTGGTCAATATGTTTTTGCAAAATTTCAATTTTGAAGAGAAAATGGGTGAAATAAAAGCGAATATAATATGAAATAATTCAAAATTGCTGATCATCAGCAATCGAGATAAAAGTGTGAAAAAAATGGCTTTTTTACCATTTTTTTAATCCTTATGTGTCAAAAATGCAACGTGATACAAATTTCTAGTAGGGCTTAAATGTAACCTTAAAACATGAACTTTTCGACGAAAAATAAAAAATCACTATTAATAGTGGAGGAACTATACTCGTCGTTTTTGTAAATTTTAATAACTGGGCGTTATAATCGTATCTGTAGCAAATTTCAGAGTCATATTCCGTGTTGTATTTTATATAAATGTTTCTCAAATACTACAGCTTTAATGTTACACACTTGATATTGATTAAACTATATTCTTCTTAATTTTTACCTGTATCGAAAAATAAATTTTAGATTTGTAATCAGAGACTTCGAAATCCCTTGGGTAACAAAATCATAAAGAAATTATAAATATTTCGGTTGTCATATTGGATCTGCCATTTTGAATTTTGAATAGTGATTAGCAACCTTAAAAATATCCGAGTATCTTAAGTCTAACTTTCCATTCATCATCATCAACTATAAAAACCGCAATGAGAGCAGTTAAAACAAAATCTGATTATGGAAAATCGTTTTCTATCAGTTCTTGTCACCACAGCTATTTTTTTCGAGGTGCTTCATAAATAAAGTTGCCCCACTATTAATAGTGATTTTTAAATTTTTCGTTTAAAATTTAATGTTTTAAGCTTTCATTTAAGCCGTACTAGAAATTTGTACCACGTCGCAATTTTTACTCATATGGATTCTAAAAATGCTAAAAAAGCAATTTCATCTCGATTTGCATAAAACTGACCGAATGAAAAAAGGTTTGTAACCTCTTTTTTGTTCACTGAGACCTAAAGATTTCAATAAACATAAGAATTTTGAGATGAACAAGAATCACCTTTTTTTGTTACCACGTGTTATCCATCGTAGGATAAAGTTAACTAAACCATTCTAATATTATCGAGAACCTCAATATTTGCTAAGTAAAATACTAAATAACACGTTTGTGAACATTTATTACACAAAAATGAAAAGTTTCCAGAACACAATACAAGATCACATTTTTTGGTATTTTTTAATTGTTGCGTCATGTAGAAGCACACCCAACAACGTTTAGAAAACGTATAGTAAAAAAAGTAACAGCGATTCATTAAAATTTGAGAGTCCAAAGTCGCTGTTCAATTTTGTGTTATTCAGGTGTTAATAGTTGAAAGACACGATTTCTAACTTTCTTTGTTGGGAAATTCTCAAAAATTCTTTTTGATTGTTATATTATTGCAGGCTTGTTTTATATCTTTTCTATTACGTTATTGATTAGTCGGGATGATCTGAAATTATGGTGCAATAAGAGTCGCAGCCTCAAGTCGTAAACACAAAAAAAAACCTGGAACAAGCCTGCAATATGATCATTAAAGAATAGTGTTTATTGGTATATAGTCTACAAAGGAATGTCAGTCATTCATAATTTTCCAAAATCTATATAAAATATTAATCCATTAACGTCCACAGGACGCAGTTTTGTATTTTATCCTAGAACTATCTGCATATGAAGTTCTTAGTTCGTATCTTGGGGATATAATGGGCGCGATAAAAAAATCTTTTGCATTCTTCGTATTTTATGTCTTTGAAGATGTTCTTTCTAATGTTAGAAAATGCTTTTCAAAGTTTATAGTTTTCAAGAAAAAAAATAGTTTTGAGAAGACACTGGACATTGCAGTCGTTATTTTGCTTTAATAGACAATTTTGTAAGTGTGCCATAATGATTAATATTAATTAAGTATTTACTGTAAGTTCAGGCATCGTGAACCTGATTTATATAGGGGTCAGCCCTATACAAATTGTATGGAAACGACAAACCACTTTTAAAAAAAAAGGTATAACCAGAAAATAACGTTTTTGGGGTAATTGTCGATTTTTCCATGCTTAAAAGTTATTTTGGAAAATCTTACCACCATTAACCCATAAAACCCGGAATGGACATTTTTTTACTACCATTTCTAACGGTTGTATTTTTTGAAAAAAGGATGTAAAACGAAAACTGATTTTTTTCACAAAAAAAAAACAAATTTGTCAGATGTGTTCCCACTGAAATTGTTTCGGAATTCATGTTTAAATGCCATTTTTTGATGCTATCGCAATTGTTTTCAAAATAGCTATATACACGTTTTAAAATTCAAGTCTCGCGGACATGATTTCTTTGCTTTAATCGAAAATTCCAAAACTATTTTTAGTATGAAAAAACAAGATAAAAAAACATACATTTGAATAATTTGTGTCTTTTTGAAAAAATTGTTCATGTTTGTATTTTTTTAAGAATCTAATAACAGATTCCGAAAGTTCAGATGTGATTGCTTAAAAATTGTTTTCATCCTTTTTTTCCCCAAAAATATAACCGTTGAAAACTGTAGTGGAAAAAAGTCCATTCAGGACTTAATGGGTTACAAAAGGTACTCTCAAAACATAAGATACAATGATCCCCAAATATGTTTCCATCATACGGGGTAGTAAAACTCGATTTTGCGCCCGTATTTGAATAAAATTGCATTTTACTCCTTCTAAAATTACACGAATAAGATTAGTTTCCCACGTTTTCGTATTTTAATTTGACGGACTCGTCGCACCCCGGACCCTCTGAGCACTCGTGGGCGCAAAAGTTTATTTTACGCCCTTGTAACGAAAATAACTATTTCGTCGTGATCGTCATATAATCCAAACTTAAATGACAAAATTGCGTGCCGTGGGATGTTAATGGGTTAACTTAATATTTTCTAATTAGTTTCGATACGAGCCAAAAGTTTCAAACGGATTTTAGAAATAGTAGCAAATTGTTTCAACATGCTTCCAACAACTTAGATCACAGTATACTTTGCTTGTCAGTATATTCCTTTACATTAAAATATTAATAGAAATTTCCAAATGTTAAAAAATTTTTGTTTTTCATCATCGCCGAGAATCAGATACAATCGAAACCGAACGTGACTCAGGCATGCAGCCAAATGCCATTGTAGCATTTCCAATGATTCCTGGACCAAGAACGGAGAGAGTCGAGGGAAAGGTGAAATTAAAGTTTGTCGATCGGGTCTGTCGATTCGAGAAAAGCACGAGGGAAGAACAGATCTGTGGATTTTTCAGAAACCGTCGGCAAAATCCACGGATCGATTGTATTCACGTGCTCCCATCTCAAGAATAGGTTCGAAATACGATCCTGAATGAAGCCTTTGAACGTTTCTTTTTATCTCCAGTCCTCTTTTGAACGTGACGCCGCGATGTATATGTTGGCAAACGCTTATTTTAAATAAGAAGAATGGTTGCCGAGTACAAGAAGAGCTCAAAGTGAAGTATCTGATGTTGAGCTAAATTCTTGGACTGAAGGCGCTCATTAATCGAAACGTAAAGCGGCCTATTGACGTATACACGCTCGCTGTTGCGTTCTTTGTCGATAAATGAATAATGGCCATAAGTTGATAATTGAAAGATAATGCAGAACCATGTATTTACCTAATGAACCGATGTTTATACGCTCGTTTTGCCGCTTGCGTCCATTTGATGCCCCTGGGCATCGCTTGTGTGTAGACTTTCAATAAACATTATACGCAATCGTCTAAAAGACGATTGTAAAAAAGTCAAGATCGACATTGACGCTTGGTTAAAAGCTGCAATTGTAAATGTCTGACTAAGCGCCTTATAGAACCATAATCGACTAACTTCCTGCTTCAATCCACGTGCTGTTCTTTGAATAACTTTTTTTATAAACGAAGCAAATATATCAATAATTCCGTGGAACCTTTAAAATTCGATTGCTATAAAAAATTGAAAAATTAAAGTCACTCTTGCTACACCTGGGTGTTCTACTTCTACGCGTAAAAAGTACTAAAAATTTTATATAAATTCAACAGTTGTAAAAAAATGACTTCACTCCTAACAATCGGATCGTTTTCATTCACAATATAAATTTTACCTCTTCTAATTAAAATAACGGGAGTGGCCAAAGTAAAATTAGATATTACTTGACAATATTTAGGTTTGTTTTTGAATCTACATTACCGACAATAGTCCCATTTCTGCTAGAGATGGCGTGTTTGAAAGTTGGCAACAGTGGCTATTTAGGAATTTACGCTAAGAAACGTAAATAAAAAATGTCTGAATCCATTTTTTAAAATTCGGCCTCTGTAAGTGTAATTCTACTATCTGTATACGGACTTTTACAAAATGCTAAGGAAGCCAGTAAAAAATGACCGAGAGTTATTGGAAATAAATAAAAATCGTCTATTTCTAACAGTCCTCGTTCAAGTCCTAATTAATTTCTTTGGCATTCTATAAAAGTCCGCATGTAGTAAGTAGAATTACCCTTTCAGATCCTAAATTTTGAAAAATTGATTCAGACATTTTTAATTTTTGTTTTCAGCGTAAATCGTTACCTTATCAGCGGAGCACTTTAGAACCATCTTAATAATCTTTGGCGTACTTCGATAAGGTCAGATGTTTCTTAATACCGCATTTTTGTAATTTAGTACTCCATTTTAAGGTATTTTTTACAGTATCAGAAAATAGTACATTATAATAATATTATACAAAAGAGACGAACAATTACTTAATGTATTGAAATTTTTGAATTTGCCATAATTTAGAGTGCGTTTTACAATAATTTAAGCATTTTATGCATTTTTTACTCTTAGTGAACAGTAACTTGATGGGAGGAAAGTATTCCATATTAAAAGTTATTTTTCAGCTTAAAACTTGGAAATATTGCCGATAATATCGTATAATCAATTTTAAAATGAATTTTTAACATACAGGACAATAAAAACTACTAATTTGAATGTCATAATTGCATGTGAAAAAAGAGAATTTGTCCTTTTGTTCAGCATATTTTACTCGATCAGTTCAGCAGAAATGTTGTTGCCTTTGTATTCTTAACACTTATTTGAGAAAGTGACTGATTTAGAATCAAGGCATCCTAAGATTTTACGAACAAATTTTCGAAAAATGTCTGAAAAGTATAAGTTTCATCATATCGAAGTCCTGACATTTGTACCCATCTGAGATATTCTTGTGAGGAGAAAAACGATAAGTGAAAAAGAAACCGTTAAAAACCGTATCTTTTATTCATTAACCACGTGTAATAAAAACTCTTAAAAGTGCAAGATGATTCAATACTATGGAACTAAGTATTACCCAACATTTACTATTGATAAGTTATTTATGACATCCGAAAAAGTTATAAGTGCTCTCTAATTTCTTGGAGGGAAAATTTCACGAGTGAAAGAGAAAAGCTCACTCCTAGAAGAGTGAAATATCACCCTCAATTGCTTAAATTTTACTCCAAGAAATTTAGAGAGTGCAATTCCAAACTGAATAGTTACCAATAGTTGTAAATAGACTTAATAGAGAAATCTACTTTAAAGCAAAACAAAAAAGTTTTATTTTTTAGTTTTGCAAAAATTCCCATGTCTTAGAAAATTTGAAAAATTCTTGTGTTTTTGAAAAATAAAAAGCTCGGAAAATGTAATTGTTGAGTAATAACTGATGCTTTAATGGCTGCAATGAAGTGGCGCCCAAATTTCGAAAAAATTATACAATAAATTTTAAATAATTTTTTTATGTAGATATGCAAAAAATATTGAAATGAAACTGTTCTTTAAAAAGTTTCTTTTCGCTACAATATATTTTTTTTAGAATTAAATATGATTATATTTATAAATATTTATAAACAAAAATGAAAAATTCATCAATTATATGGGTCATTGCATATGAAAAGACAAAAAGGCTGAGTCCATTCGTAATTTTACTCAATTCAAACGGTAAGAGTCTAAAAAGTTTACTACTTGTAATTAAAATTGGCCAAAACATACTATGCTTATGTTTATAAAGTGAAAATTAAGACATTCAAAATGGCGAATCTAAAGTGGGGGTCCAATTTTATAAAATTGACTGTATTTAGTTACATCTTGATATTTTGTGTTTTTGGAGTTGCTGTTTAGATTTCTGGCATCGCTTTTATGTCGTACAATATTTATTTGGATTTAATCGTGATCCATGCGAAAAGGGTACTAAGGCCACTACAGTTCTTTATAAGTATTGCAAACCCCTTTAAATTAAACCCCTATGAATTATTGTAATAGCATAAAAATGACATTTCTGTTGAATAACATTTCTGTTGAATAACATTATTTCTAGTATTCATTCTGAATATGAAGTACATTAGTTTTTCTAAATTACTTAGTACCTTTTAGCATAAATCGATTCATAAAGACTAAGGATAGTTTAAGCATAGTTTTACTAATATAATTAAATATTATATGTGTGTAAAAATATACTCAACCTCCCATTTCCTCTTAGCTGCATGGTTTTTTTACTTGGCGTTTTATTTTTATAAATGCAAAAAATATCCAAAATGGCTTGTTTTTATCGTAGTAACTACAAAAAGTAGATCCAATTCAATATTTCGTCGAGTATGATATGTGGATTCTGGGACAACATACGAATGAATCAACATAGAATTGAAAAATTTGTGTTATTAATATAAATTGTGCTGTTTTCTTGTTGTGTTAACATTTTAGTAATACCAATTTTTTCCAATAGTTAGAATGTGGTTGAAATATGATTTAAATTTTTTCCAAACGAAATTTTACAACAGTAGGTACATGAAACAATTCTCCTTCATTTCTGTACTTACTAACTACGGAATAGTTAGTCAATATCAATTGTGTAATAATTTTTTTTCTATTAATACAGAACGGAGACTGATTGTGACGAAATTTGCCGGTCTGATTAATACAAATGAAAACCAAATAATCGTGCAGCAATGCCTGATTCCCTTCAAAGATTACTAAATCCAAATAAACATGCCGTTATTCATTGCTATGAAATAACAAACTAGATAACCGGCAAGTTTAATTATTCAGTTTTTTTTAAGTTTTGTCATTTTGTTAACTCAGAAACGTCGTGTAAGTTAAGAATATATTTCGCATGAATTCCACAAAAAAGACGAAAAATTGTAACAGTTTGATGTCAAGATAAACTGACTGTTTAAAAAACTGTATCATGGGAAGTTAACAATAAAAAATGTATATATTTCGTGTATTCTGTGAAAACATTAGTATTTAGTAGATGTAACAGTTAATTTACATTTTATCTTACTATGTCCTCAGAAAAATTCTACAATAATTAAATGTCAATATTTATTATGTGCAAAAATGAAACTTCATCTAACTAGATACAAAAAAAATAGTTAATGCATTATGTTTATAATCTATAATGAAATAACTAAATAAACATTTATTTAGACACATATTTACATGTATAAAACATTTCAGTTCGAATGAAAAATAGACAAATTTTTTATATTTCCGGTAGCAAACACTAAAACTAAAAATTAACATTACATATTTAAATAAAATAGTGCTAAAAATTATATACATTTTTTAAATGTAATTATTCCTTCTATATTAGACCAAGAAACTACATACACATATTTCGAGATAATTCTTCAATATTTTTCTATTTATTATTGTAAATTCTTTTACTTTAAATGTTATGCATAAAGAATACATTTATTAAATTCTTGTGCATTTGCACTAAATGGCGTTTAAAAATGTATCCAAATTTTAAGAAACATAAATTTAATGTACTATGGCATTCAATGGCATGTTATGTCTACATTGTATTACATAATATGTTATTTCAGTTAGTTACATTTTTATAAAAATATACATTCTAAGAACTTTGTTCAGCTGCTCAATCTTAAAAAAGCATAATTTTACTCCCTAGGAAAAAATGAGCTGATGATAAAATAACAACTTTCGTGATGTGGAAGTTGATGGCATGTAGATTCCATAAGAAGAATGCACGTTTCAAGCTTACAAATAGCTTCTTGTATCCGACGAATTAATGACAAAGTATTAATGACCGCTTTGTGCAAAATAGGATTCTGAACAAATGGAAAGAAAGCACGCAAGAAATTAGAAGGGACGTCACGAAGCTCCGATACATCATGGAAGAATGCAATCCTAGACTAAGCTTTTCTTTTTGTTATACATTAAATCGTCCAAAATTCTATGACGGCGTCGCAAATGATCAAAGGCTAAGTGTTACCTAGATTTCTAGGGATGCATCTGCAGGAAGGTGTTTGATTTTTGGGTCCAGCGTAGGTAAAATAAGTCGAAGAAGCCGTTCAAATGAGCAAAAGTCGTATATTTTTTTTCAAAAGGAACAGCAGGCTGGTCTGTATTTGACAGCCCTCAATCTGGCTGTAGTTTGACGTTTCACGAAAGGCATAAATATACGTTTCGAACGTTAAGCAGCTATTTTATACTGGTCGAATTCCCCTAAGGAACCTACTACTCTATTACGCGTATATGGGCACACATTGGATTTAATCCCAAATTTAAAGAGATCGAAATCGACAATTAAACGTCAGGTCTAACCCAACTAACCTTATTCACTCTAAACATAGATGCCGGATTCGGGGTCGCTGTCGAATGCTAGAGTTATAGTGAGTTTTTTCAAATGATTCGCAATTTTTTTTGAATAACGTAGTTTTAAAAAGGGTTTCTAAAGAATACCGAAAGTTTCAAAGTATTACTTGAAAAAATACACTCAGACGGGTTCGAATGCGGAAGATTTCAGATACTCATTTTATTTCCAAGTATAGTAGTCAAAAACGCGTTTTTTTGTCGTAGTCTCATAGATTTACTACTTTCAAAAGACGACCCTTGTGTAAATATACGTTTAAAGGATCTTTTATCAATGATTGTTTAGATGGTTTGAAGAAATTTTTACATTTTATTGTTAATTCTGATGTTTTTTTTTCTAAATTTGCAATTTCAGTTTATTTGGCAGATTTTGTACTTGTTTGAATTTTTTTTTATATCGTTTTCGATTTAATACTTTCAACCAGTGATCCGAGTAGGTATAACTTTAGAGGTCTACTAATAAGGAGAGGTCGTCACGTTACATCGCTACAATATGTCATTCTCTATCGAAATATATAAAGTACGTTTTTTTAGCTGCTAATGAGCTTTTCTTTTCAAGATATTAGTAATAAATAAACTTTTGCAACGATACGGATTTTACATTTGTTTGTATAAATTAGCATTCGCCATATTGCATCCGCCATTTTGAAATTTGAATTTTTGTCATAGATTCCTCTGGTTTTTCTTTAACCCTTCTGTGCACGAGTTATCGACGAAAAAGTGGTTTCCAAATGCGACCATTTCTCCTGTGGCTCGATTTAAAAATGAGTTCGTACATTACGGGTTTTGAAGTCGATGATTACGAATTTGACGTTCAAACTTTAAAACTCAAAATGACGGATACAATATGGCTGATTAATTTGTCAAAAATTATCGTAATTTTATAAAAATCGGTAAGTAAGGGGTTTAAGAAGTGGATAACGAAATTTTATCGATTTTAACGATTGAAATTTTAACTTCAGATTCATTATCTGCAATGTGAAAATCCTCTATATATCAATTTTTAGAAATTCGATAGATTTTTTAAGAAGTAAGTTGCTAAAATGAAAAATTTATTAAACTTTGAGATATGGTAATTACGTTTGTGTCATTCTTAATTGTATTTAAGTTAAAGTAAAACGCTGGGAAACAACTATTTCCAATTATTAACTCAATCCTTACTAAAATAACAAAGATTCCTTCTTAAGACAGCTGATGGATAACTTCGCTGTTATAATAATAGGAATTTTGCTAAGAGTACAGAAAATATTTGAAATAACAAGGAATCCTTGTTAAACTAGCAATAGAGATACAGTTATATCAGTAAATGATATCATGCTCAATGCAGAAGTGATAAATTATTGAATTAACCAAGTTTCTTAACTACGAAAATAAGGTTACGTATAGTTACTGTGCAAATATTATGCTTAATAAGATAAATAAAACAATATACTCTTTGAAATGGCAAGTATGTAGGTATACCTCATATACCAAGTATGGGACACCTCAAAAGTCTAATATACCGCTTACATTTAATTTAAATTTAAGTCGGTAATAAGTTCGGTCAATGAAATACATTAAATTGATTTTATCCAAAGTCATTACATTTCAATTATAGTTTCTTAAATTTAATTATTTTTAATGAACATTATTTATATTATGACATAAGATGTACTTTGATTCTGAACTGTTAAATGTTTATTATAATTTTAAGATCTGTATCAATGCAGAAATGAAAGAAAACATCCTCCGTAGAAAATATTTTTATCTATCTTCCACTTTCGGTGGCTGAATCTATTATCTCTTTTGAGGATAAAAAATCTATTACTGCAAGAACAAGTAATGCATTTAGTCCTAATTAATTTAAGAAATAATAATAAGAAATGTGCATAAAGAAATTCATGATGTAGGCCTCTGAGACCTTGCTTTGGAATTGTTCGAAAAGTCGAATCGGTATTCAATTTGGACCTTTTTTTTCATTAGCATTATCTCTTATTTGAAGTTATGCGAATTATTCCAATCAATTTTTTTCAGGCTTTTGAGATTCTATTTATTTTTGGTTATTTTTAAGGAATTAAAGGAGATACAATGATGACAAATTGGGGCGGTTTCTCTAATTGCAGTATACTCTATGTTTTTAACCCATTAAGTCCCAAAACGGCAAAATTTGTATCTTACGTTTGAGCTCAGGAAACTTTGTGAAAAAGTAAGAAAATCTTTTGGAAAATATCCCACCCTACTATTTTCGAGTAAGCTCTACACGATAGAATGGTTTAAAATTTTTTCAACTTTGATTTTGAATTTTCGATAAACAATTTTAAAAAAAAATATGATTTTATTGAATGAAATTGAATGAAAAATTTTATTTAACCAAAAACTTCAGAGGGAAGGAAATTTTGTTTACCGTCGCAAATATGCACAAAATTGCACAAAACATCTAAACTTTTCAACCAGCTTTGGTTTTTTATCGTACGATTTTTTTTAACAAAATGACGGCTAAAAAACGAAAGCTAAAAATCAAACTTTTATTTTAGTATTTGTTTTGACGTTTTTTTTTCATTGGAATCGTGTAAATTATTCAATTATTTCAGTAAAAATATACTTAAATATAATATTATTTCCAAAAAGACATATAAAAAATATATGAAAAATAATGGTTTTACGGTTTTAAAAAAATAAAAAAAGAAGACACTTGAATTCATCGACCTCCACGCGGTAAATGTCGGGCATCGTTGTTCAAGAAAAAAAATAACGGCTAAGAGATGAAAATTGACAAATGATTAGATTTACTTGATTCACTAAGATTTCTTCTGGAAATTCAAAATGCAAACCAATATTTCGAAAATCAACGATATTCAGATTATTAGATTAGTTCCTGTTCAAATAATGACGAAAAACCGTAAAAAACGACTTGTTAAAACCTTTATTTTTCATATTTAACCCTTTTTATAGTTATTTTTAAAAAAATATATTATATTTAAGTACATTTTTACTGAAATAATTGAATAATTTAAACGATGCCAATGAAAAAAACGTCAAAAACAGTAGTGAAATTAAAGTTTGATTTTTATCTTTCGTTTTTTGGCCGCCATTTTGTTAAAAAAATCGTACGATAAAAAACCAAACCTGGTTGAAAATTTTAGATGTTTTGTACAATTTTGTGCATATTTGCGACAATAAAAAAAATGTCCTTCCCACTCAAATTTTTGATTAAATAAAAATTTTTCATAATAAATTCATATTTTTTTGTTTAAATTGTTAATCATCAATAGAAATTCAAAGTTTTGAAAATTTGAAACCATTCTATTGTGTAGAGCGTATCTGAACATAGTAGGGTTAGATATTTTCCAAAAGATTTTCTTACTTTTTCACAAAGTTTCCTGAACTCGAACGTAAGATACAAATTTTGCCTTTTTGGGACTTAATGGGTTAATGTTATTCAAGGCATATTAAATTAGTTTTCTAAGATACAGTAGACTTGAACCAATTCAACTGATAGCATTAAATGCTCTCGGCAAACTAATTATAAAATTAAAGAAAAATAAACAAATCTAATACTTATGTTGAACAATAAAATGAATGATAAATGACACAATTTGTCCTCATTATACCTCCTCTAATTTATTTTGAAAATTACTTTATAACCTTGTTTCGAGTTATGCCAGATTCTCATGAGTTTGACAAAATTTTGTTGGATCAAATGTCAGAACTTGTATTCCGAGAAAATGCTCAATAAAAAGGAGGTCCTAATTGAGGACTGACTCGACATTCCCAATATTTCTTTAACATTTCGCTTACATTTGTTTTATACGTATAAAATTTTAACGACAAATTTCACATCTCTTAATAAACTTAAATACTTCTTAATGTATTCCATATATATTAAATATATATGTCCCTATTCGTGTATATCTATAAAAAGAAATTTGAAGAAGGAACATCATAACAGAAAAATGGAAATCAGTCATTCCTTACGCTGAGTATACTCGGGTGTGCTGTTAGAGCTACAAAGAGGTCTAAATAATGAACTTTTTAATATAAATTCATTACTGATTAATTGGTTCATACCTAAATACATTTTTAATGTGGTAATAATAAAACTTTCATCGAAAGAGCTAGTACATTTCAATCACTGACTGTGATAGATAAACATGTTTTCTACAGATATTTTCCTTCGTTTCTGCTTTTGATAAAAACAGAAATATTTATATTTTAAAGATTCCTATTATCGTAATGTATATCGTAATTTATATCATAATATAGACAAGATAAATTATTTTGCATTCAAAAATAATTATTAAACAATAAACATATTCTTCGTTGTTCCAAATAATTATCTATTTTTACTTCTACTAACATTATTACTAAAAGAATAATATTGTCTTTGTTATAACATTAATTTTTTAATGTTAAATGAACCAAGAAAACTTACTAGAATAATAAATTTCCCCATTACTGTAGTCAGTTTTTCCTTGTTAAAGTAACAATAAATTGAATAGTTGAGGCCGTATTCAATAAGGTAACCTTATTGAATCCTTGCACATTGGTGTAAGGAATTTTTTTTAGTGTACGTAGTGGTATAATACGCAGCCACCATTTTTAGTTAATTACTTCGACCCAGACTAAGTCTGGACGAAGTATTGAATTTGGTCACTTCGGGCAAAAAAATTACCATATAGTTTTTCATCAAATGTCGACGTTTCAGACCCTAAGGAACCCAAATCAACAATAAAAAAATTTGTGTCCGTGATCTTGTACGTACGTACGTCCGTACGTCCCGTTTTTTTGTCTCGCGATAACTCGCGAACGGATAAGCGTATTGACATAAATTTTTTTTTAATTTACGCGTCTTGGCATAACTTAGATCTGATTAGATTTTGGGGCAGATCCACCCGTCCATTACTAAAAACAATTAGCCCCAATTAAGTCTCTTTGTAGTTTTTTGCATTTATTTTGAAAAATACAAATTTTATTAAAAAATGTTTCAAACAAAAAAGATAGAGCATGAAATTCTCTACAAAAAAGGTTATGCATTTTCTTCCTAAAGTCAACGATAATGCCATAAAAACTGGTTTAAAATGTTTATGACTATTGTCTGAAAAAGTATTGAATTTGGTCATCGCGGCAAAAAATTACCCTATTGTTTTTCATCAAATTTCGACGTTTCGACCCCCCCCCCCCCCCCCCCAGGGGTAGTCTTTGCCAGCCCCTCGGGCGCGGTGACCACCTACGGGCGCAAAGTTCTTTTACGCCCTTCATACGAATATAACTATTTCGATATATCAAAAAGATGTCTTAGAGATATCTATAAAATATCCGTCATAGAGCTTTTCGACACTTTCAAGATATCTTTGACGAATTATATGTATATATATTGTATATATAATATCATAATAATACAGACCGTGATTAGTAAAACACAGTAAACATGTAATATGCATCGAATAGTCTATTAGAATACAAGTGCATGAAGTAAGTGTTTTGCAACTTTTATTTATTAATATTTCGGCTGGCCTGTTGTCGGGGTCGAAGTTTTGAAAATGCTCATTTTCAATTTTCATACATATAAGAAAAACTATATTGTTGTAAGAAAGCTGTTAGTAAGCAAACGAGTCTTAAGGAATAGCCGACTCTCCACTGGGTCGAAGTTTCTGAGCGAGCGAAGCGAGCGAGGCACCACGCCAACACTAGTTTTACTATTTAAATATTGACATCAACAAATTAGATAGTCAAGCGTACTATTTAAATAGTGAAACCAACTAAAAAACGTAGTTGTGCCAGATCACACTAGTAGAACCATTTCTTTTTTCCGTGTGGTCGCCAATGAGTTAATTCCCACCGTTTAAGTGTAAAATTACTTCAACATTTGTTGACATTCTAGAATAGTGAATTTTCACTTCTTCAATAGGAAACCATTTCCTTTCATGATTCTTTCGACCAAGATATTTCTGTCCGACACGGAAAATGTTATTCATTGGGAAATTGAATACTTCTCTGAGGTCACTTTATCAGTAAGAGGAGGGACCTGGTGTATTTCTCGAAATAGAATTCGTTCCGTGCACGGTGGTCGTAACGCAATGCGGAAAACCCGGGCCCATGGGGGTCCGGGTTACGTCCCTGGGAGATTTGGCCCCACCAGAAGGTTCGGCACACAGAGCCTCGGGGGGAAGGAGGTGAACCCAACTCGAGGTGGTCTAGCTAGGAGTTCCGTATAGCGGATCGGTAGCACCTCCCTTACCCTACCCCCTGTCCAGGACCACGACGTGCCGTATGATTGTACGCACAGCAGACGTCGAGGTCGTCCTTGCAGGCTCATCATCGTTTTTGTCAGACTGGTTGTCCACCGGCTACTCCCACATTAGTATTTTGCCAGCACTCGACTAGCACCATACCACCACCTTCTCAGAAATCAATTCCCAGATCCCACCAGGCTTACACGTACAAACACAGCTGTTTCCTAGAAACCAGCATTCAGCAAAGTTGAAATTAATAAACGCATGTGGGTACACTTCTTGGAATGTATGCAATATGAGCGAGATATGAGTGTGTGTACTGCTGATAACACAGCCTTCCTTGCCTTCCGATTATGCTGGAAATACACGAAATTCCAAATTTTGATTTCTTCTTATACTCTGAATTCTCTTATGGTGAACGTCGCTTATTATAGTCAATTTCACCTGAAACTAGTGAATTGAGCTAACCTTTTAAAGTCAAATTTGTATTAATAAATGATGCTGTTGTGTGGGAGTATATAAAAAGAAAATAAATAGGTCGGCTTTGTCCTACAATCTCAGGTATTGTAACAAAATTTTGAAAAAAATTTCGTTTTTTTTACAATACCTGAAATTGTAGGACAAAGCCGACGTTTTTATTTTCTTGTCAAATTTGCATATTAACCTGAAATACCACCTCAATTTATTAATGTCCAAACGACATAATTTTTGCTTCAATTTTAATAAATTTTTGAATTGCAACATAATACCAGAGCAATATTTGTACATAAAACAACATTGAGCCTTTTAGAATAAATCTGGTTCAACCGAACTTGCTAATTAATCGTACGACCTCCCATTTTACGCGTAGTTGCTTCCAGAATACGTATGAATTTTTCCAGATTTAAGAAGTAACTGATACTTAGTGTTATTAGTTCAATTATGTTGATTCGTTGAATTATAACAAATTCTGAAAGAATCGAATTTGAAAAAAAATACAAAATGGCAGATATCTCGAAAATAGGAGCAACCTTTATTTACGGCGCTACATTTTTTGTTTGAAACTTTCTTTCGTGTGATAAAAAATTCAAAAAAATTACTTTTTTTCGATGTTGCGGCCGAGATGCGTGATTTCGACAATGTCGAAAAACACGTTATTAAAAAGTTTTCTTAGTTTCTTGACGCTCGGCCTGTTTCCCATGTGAATAGGCAAATATTACCAAACGGTTTAGTATCCGTAAGAAAAAAAAGTTTTCCTTCTTGTTGAATACATTTCGCTTAATTTATTGTACTAATTTATGAAGAGGACGTAACTTCATTTCGACGAATGTAAAAGTGGCTTCCTATTAAGATTAAATTATACAGTAGTTTTATACAGTACTTCCAATTTGTTAGGATTTACTTTTTCGGCTGGGTAAAATTTCCAAACACTTTACTTTCTGATGTAAAGTAAATATTACCATGAAGAAATATAAGTTATGCTGACTTTACTGTAATGTGTCTTTAAAAATCAGCAAGTTCTGAAAATTACCAAACGTTTAGTATATTTTCTTTTTTAGTCCGTACAATATCCATTTCTCTTTTCTCCGTGTGAATTTCTAATGTAGCAATTTTTAGCGATTTCTTTTCATGATCCTTTTCATACTTAATTATTTAAACATCAATTATTCAACTGGGTTATTAATAGTGAGTTTTTATCTACAGTTTTAGAAGCTATTTTGTTAAATTACCATTCGTCTGACAATTAGTTGCTTCTCATTTTCTTTAGTAAGTTATACTGTTATTTTTCGACTCATTTTAAACCTCACTTTAAGCCTCATGATTATAAAAAAAGAAATTGGTCGCGATTTTTTATTCAAATCGTCATATTTAGGATTTTGAAAAAAAATCGATTTTTCGAAACAAATGTTTTCTGACTATTCAACGTGTTTTAATTTATCAGCAACGATACTTTATAAGTTACAGTCACAACCGCAAATAAATTAAATCAAATAAAAATATACAATGAATTTGGTTTCTTCTTAAAAAATTTTTAATTTCTTGCTTTTCATCTAATACATATAATCTAATACAATTTCCTGGTCAAAAATAACTTTTTCATAAACCAAGATTCTAACCTATAAATTGACACATATTATAACCTCAAATTATATTCCTTATTATTGAAAAAGAATTTTTTTACAGATGACTCGACTACTTCATCCATGTTCTGATGGATTATTGTAAAAACAAAAATTTTAATCCAAACTAATGGAATTATGATTGTACACTTTCAATTATGGTGAGAGTTTCATGATATCTCTAGTTAATATATTTCTCACAACTTTGTACAACTTTTAATATTTGTAAAAAATTTTTTTTAGGATACATTTTGTTCTGAAGAGGGCCCATATTAGTGGCCGAAACGTTAACAACGTATTTTAATTACCATTCCATCCTGGTATTAAGTCGAAGGACCGTAATTACGTAAGAATAAATTTAAAATAATAATTATTAATTTTAAGAAAGCGGTCAAGAAATTTAAAGTGATTTTTCACAAAACTACATTATGTAAATAAAAATATAGTTGTGCTAGATATAAACCATAAATTTACCAGAACGAGTCTTTATTGTTTTTCGTTTATTGGGTACTACTATTTAGTCAAATGAAGATCCAAAGTATAACTTCTCTAACTAATATCTAAATATTTAATAACGAGCATAAAAATACATTTATTTGATTCGTGTATTTATATTTTTAGTTGATTTAAAAGAATGTTTATGTTTCGAGGCATACTTTCATGAATGTTTCAAGTTTTTTATTTCATTTATAATTTCTCTGATTGGAAACACTTTGGTTGAAACTTTCATGGTGAGGTTTATTTATTATGGTTAGGTTAATTACTCACTTTTTCTAATAGCTTGACTCAAATACTTACATATAATAAGCTACGTTCATAGAAAGTATAACATTTGAATGTACTACAAAATTCATAAGCAAATGCCAAATGGCACGAGTAAAATTTCATGAATACGTCTATTAAACGTATAAATATAATTTAAGAAGTAGTAGTAATATTTACAAGGCACCTGATAATCGCACAATCTACTGGTTTAGTAATCACATTTGAAAGCACATCATGCTAATACAAAACGGTTTTAAAATGTTGTTTCTACTACTTTTATTATCGTAATAATATGGTCCAATAAGTGTAAAAAATGACAATTAGGAAACAAGATATTCAAATTATTCGTGAGAAATTGTGATGAACAGGTTCAGATATCTAATTAGTTTTTTAAGAAATACGATTACAAAGCGATGCTAATATTTAGGACTTTTAAAAATTCTCAGAAATTTTACTACAAAATTTGTAAACGTAAAATCCTAGTAATAACTTAATGTATTTAAGTAAATATTAAGAATTATTAAATATTAAGAAATGGAATACTATTCAGTAAACTCAAAGAGGTTTATACTAATACGTTACAAAGGAACCTCTAATAGATGCATTACAATGAAAAAACAGAAAAATGCTTAGTTAATTTGACTACTTTTTGACTACTCGACATTTTTCACTAGGTCCTAAATGAAATTTGTTAAGTTCCAATTATGAACATAAAGAAGGTAAATTACCTAAATGCAGTTCTGCTAAATATTAACTAAAAATCAACTAAAATTCATTCTTTTTCTTTTACTGGGTAGTTAAACTAATTTTTGATTGAGAAATAACACTTTTGATGAAACTTTCCTGGTGAAGTTTAGACCTTAGGATCTATTAGTTATCAATTGAAATTGTGGTCGTTTCACTTAAATATTTACATATAATAAGTTACTTTCATAGAAAGCATAACTTTTAAATGTACTACAAAATGTAGGAGCAAAGGATATGAGTAAAATTTCATGAAATAACGTATAAAGATAATTTAAGAAGTATAGTAGTAATATTTACAAGGCATCTGATAATCGCACAATCTACTAGTTTAGTAATGATCTTCGAAAGCACTTCATGCTAATAAGAAACGGTTTTACAAATATTTTTATACTACTTTTATTATCCTAATAATCCGGTACAATAATTGTAAAAAAGACAATTAGGAAACGAAATATTCGAAATTATTCGTGAGAAATTGTAATGAACTAGAAGTTTCGGACATGTTCAGATACCTAATTTTTTTTTAAAGAAATACGATTACAAACTGTTGCTAATTTTTAGGACTTTTAAAAATTCATAGAAATTTTACTATAGAATTTATATAGCGTTGCTGTATTAAAAGAAGCTTCCTGGCATTATATATCTGGATAACTTGGTTGATGTCTTTAATGTACTATTTTTATTTATATTTTAATTAGTAGTTAAATTACCGTTAATATTTATCCACTATTCAGAATTGTTGAACATTGAAATATCCGATAATATGCACTAAACTTAGAGTCTTATACTAATATGATACAAAGGAACCGCTAATAGCTCCACTAAAAATAATTCTACTTTAAAAATTACGAGTAAAATTTAGTTAATTTGACTACTTTTTAACTACTCAAAGTGACCAGGTCACCAATGAAGTGTTATAAGTTACATTTATGATCGTAAAGAAGTTAAATCATCTCAGAATACAGTTCTGCTAAATATCAAACTGAAAATTAACTAAAATTCATTCTTTTTCGTTTACTGGGTAGTAAAACTAATTTTTTGAAATTTAGTCAAATGAACTTCAGTTGATGTTGATTTAAGTCAAACGATTAGAATCTCATTGGATAACTAATAGACCCTAAAGGTCTAAACTCCACCAGGAAAGTTTCATCAAAAGTGTTATTTCTCAATCAGATGAATCATGAATAAAATAAAAAATTAACTTGAAGCATTCACGAAAGTATGCCTCGAAATACTTGCATTCTTGTAGCCTTTTATTATCGTCTGAAATGTCGAATATTCAATAAACTGCCACGAAAATATGGCTTGAAAAGCATTTGGTTTTAAATTTCGGCAAAAAAAAGAAATCGAGGTCAACAAATATTATAAAAGTCCCAGTCATAAGTTTTGCTTCTGAGCAATGATGTTTTGCTGACGCAACAAAATAATTCAGGACACGTAAGCGATATGTGCTTGTCGGTATTTTTCCTGATTGTGAATGTAAGTGAAATTACGCAAATGGTATACCGTAACGTGAACTGTTGTATACGGTATGAACAGGAAATGAAATACAGACGATTCTTTATGCGAACGAGTTCTGCCAAGACCGATTGATAAAATTTTCCGTACGAAGCCAAACTGAGCTTGTCATGTATAAAATATCAACAATAAAGTTATATGCATCGCAAGACTTTCAACAAATTAAAAACGAATGTTGAAAACAAATAAAAATTGCTGACAAATTACAAAAATCCACTTAAAAATTAATGAAATCTTAAGTAAACTACGTTATATTTCGGGAAATTCAGGTTTTTGTCCCTGACCCAACTGAGTCACGACATACCTTCTTAATTTATTTGAAATGAAATATAACTTAAGCGTCTCATAAAATGAAACTTTGTAGAGACAAGCATTCTTCTACTGTCATATATAAAAAGTAATCTAACAAACTCCATTCATCGGGTGGCCATGGGAAAACATCAATCTTCACCGATTCTATAATTTGAAAATTATGGAACATGCTCAAATAGGATCCCTATGGGACAAAAGAACGTTATCAGTATTGCCCTTGAGTTCTACCGAATAAACGAGTGCACCATATCCGTCCCCTTTCAAAAGGAAGTTAATTATACAATATCATTTTTATTCATATGTACATTTATAAAAATAAAAGATTTGGGTTTAATTTAAATAATAATGAACATAATAAAATAATTTGTTGCCTCTTAATAAATACATTTAAAAAATTAGTAAATATTTTGAATATAAAGTTTAAAAAAATGTAAATATAATTAAAAGAAAAAGTCTATTTGAGTGTTGACAAAAAATTATATTTTTGTTTGGATGTAAGCAATTCATTGTTATTGACACAAACTATTTTACTTTATATATATGTATATATGACTAATTATACTATTATAATATTTTTTTTACTGCGGTGCTGCTTATAGGACAGTAGGCATTCTTTGTTCCGTCTTTTTTCCATCAGTTGCTAATAATATTAACTTGGCCATAGTGATGCACTGTTATAAATATACCGAAATTTTGTTTATCGAAATTTAGTTTCCCAATTATCCAAAACTATTGGATGATATTTTGCGACATTTTCTTGATATAAACAAATTTTGCTTTCTTATCAATTATATTAAATTCGTATTATAAACAGACAGTTTACTAAACATTAACAGCATAATGCAATTACTCATATATCATCCAAAATGAATTTTTCTGCACTAATTTCTGGCGAACAAACAAAAACCAATAAAAGAAAGAATTGCTGCTATTTATCAAAAGTTTAAGCGAAAAAACTGTAAAATAGAAGTTAATGACAAACTAAGAAAAGGGACCTGTGATATTACTCAATTATCCAACTAAAAAACATAATCATTACCAAAATACAACGAAACGAATGTAGTTTGGGTGTTAAAAATACTGAAAAAAAAAGAAAAGCAAAAAGAAAAAATTATTTATACAGGAAGGATAAAATAAACTGTAACATCATAGAAATTTAACAATAATATGAGAGAATATTACAAGAGATACCTTTTTTTTATATTATTTAACGGACGGAATCTCGACATTTTACTTAGTTTTTGCATAGAATTCAAATTTGTTGCGAGAGGTGGAGATCGTTTTTCATGAAAAACGCAAAATATTCTATGATATAATAATAAATTATTAACTTTTTTCAGAACGCTTGAATTTCCATATATTTTATTTATGTATCGAGAATTACATTGCTATTATTGCGGTTGTACTATATGAATAAATGTGGATACTAATCTGTATTTCCCCCTTTATACTTTACCGAGATAGAAACCTGATACAATCACTTTTAATGTAATTTTGTTGTTTGTTTTAAGTTGAAATAATCACTAATACTTTCTTTTACTAAAAATTACAAATCTCCATTAAAAGTTCTACAGTTATTTCGACATGCACTTTTTGTCACAGGAGGTAACTATTAAAAGGAGATTATTAATTAATTAACTTAATTAACTATTATATAAAAATTACAAATTTGAAAAAGTAATCGAAAATTACAATTATAAATTCCAGAGTTCTTTTTAAAGGTAGCAAATTAGGGTAACGTCGCTAATGAGGAGTTTTGTTGCTAAATCTTGAATGAAATCATAATAGACTAAAAGTAGAAAATATAGAATATCCGTTAATTACTATATTTTGAAACGTAATCGTTGACTACAATAAATTTTGATTCACCTGGTGGTTATTTGAATAATTATATTCTTCAATTCGATAATAACAATTTCCGAAATTATGCAAGGTTTAGGAAAAAATGGTTGCTAGCAATAAAAAGAAAAGATTCTTTTAATTTACATAAATCATAATATTTTATGTGATATTTGATATAACGAAACAACAGAAATAAAACATATTTCTGGCATTAAATTTCAGTATTTAGTACACTTTATTAAATCAAGTAGAAACTACGGAAGGGCAATTTAAACAATTAGGACAAAGAGCAATTAAATATATTTTAATTACATTTGACTTGACTGAAGAATTTAGTTACAAAATGTATATCCTTTATTAATAATTAAATGGCCATCTTACACCCTTGATACGAAAACAACTATTTTTTTTATTAATGTTAATATGCAAAACATTTTACAATCACTTCAAAATTCAAATTTAAGGTTATTTATCTCAAAAAATATTTATTTTGGAGAGACAAATATTTAAATACTTTTGGTTATAATATATTATTCAGTCATCGAATATGAAAAACTTAAGGAGTTTTTATTTTAAGATATACAACACATTTATTTTGGTTCAATAAGAACCAAGCAAAAAAAAAATTCGTTTATCTGCAAGTTTTAAAATTATTATTTTCTTGATAGTGACATTTTTTATTTTAAAATTTATCGATAAATTGTCGGTGTTTTGGTCCTTTGACAATTCTAAGCTCATGGTGGAGTGAAATAAAATAAAACCTACTAAGTTTCTTCGTCATTTTTGTTAACCATTTACTTAAACGAGTTAGACGCAAAAACCCGCATAAATCGACATTTTACTAAATTTTTCATCACATATCAAAATTACTTAGAGTTAATTTGTAGGCCTTGACAAAATCTTTAAAATTAAGTTCAAAAACAATTTATAACTAAATAGATTAAGACACTGGGAGTAACAAAAAACAAAATATACTAAAAAACATTAAAAACCTTAAGGTATACCATTTTTATAAACATGTGATCGTATTAGTAACCAGTAATTATTTGAAAAATCGCTTTTAAACTTCTTGTGGTCAATATTTACTAAATTTTAATGGTAAAATTTAAATTGCTAAATATAGTTAAACCATTGCACTTGATTTGGGCAAGTTTAGCTGCCCTGTCAATTAAACCGAAAATTACTGTTTTTATAGTGTACATATCTTTATGGCCATCTGGGATGGATGGTTTGAAACAAAACAATTAAACGGCGTTAGGTTCAGTATGTTAATAGCTATAGCGCATATCGAGCGATTTTTTATTTTTTGAAAATCGACAAAATGGCGGACATTTTTCGACAAAAAAAATCACATTTCTTTTAATGTTTTTTTGGCAAAAGAAAAATAGTCAAAATTACAATTTTGAAAGTACCTCGATATGCTCTGTAGCTGTTGTAGCACAGAATATATGGTAAAAACAATTTCATAAGGATCGGTCGAGCAGTTTCGGAGATTTTATCAACAATCGGAAAACGTTATTTTGAGAAAAATGTGATTAAAGTTTTCTTGAAAGAAAAATCGTGAAAAAATATTACCTATTTTTAATCAGCGATGTCTGTACCATTCATTATGCCTTCCTCTTCTTCATAACTTCATTTTTACTTTCGAAAAATGAAAAAACAAAAAATCAATTTTTTTAAATTCTAATTATGGTAGACTCCTTAAAAACTACGTTCGGTGCGATATTAATTCGAGGCCATTCATAAACTTGTACACAGTTATGGATGTGAAAATATCAATACCGTTCTACTTATTACCGTTGTACATATTATTAGTCTAATTAGTGGTGGAGACGCGTTTAAAACTACATCTAAAGAAACTAATGTATCAGATTGCGGAATTTTAAAAGTTCTAATTTTAATTTTTAATTTTCACTCAGACATTTCTTCTCAACAATATAAATAACCTTTACATGGAAACAAAAAATTGTCCCTCTAGTAGAGATATCGCTGTGTCGGATTTTAAAATTTAGTTCTATATTAGAATTTAAAAATCCTCAAAAGTCCATATCAATAATATTGGATTAGATATTACTAATATTTAAAGCATTTATTGAAATAATTATGCAAAATTTACATAGGAAACAACTCAAATGAGTCGTAAAAATGCCTTAATTTGAACATAAAAATGAAAGTAGAAAGATATATTTTTTAAAACGTTAGAAATTGTAATCCATAATTGTTTAGAAATTGGTAGAATGTTCTTTCTTTTACGAATAGCAGCGTCGTCATCTTAATAAAAACAAAAATGCATTTGCCCTAAATCTCTGCGACTAAAATGATCGAACAAGGGGTAATCGTATAACTGATCAAAGATTTAAAAAACCGACTTCTCCTTTAATATCCGGCCCACGTTACATTTGGACAATAACCGTGGAAAAAGGCGAAGAAGTATAACTACTTCGGCGATCAATCATTACCTGTCATATTTCTTCTTCTATAATATGCACTTTAACTCAGCTAGACACTCTTGATTTCCCATTTCATTTAGAATAGGTATTGGATCGATTACGGGTTCGGAGCTGCTTGGTCATATTACAATTTTGATTATGAAAAAATATTTCATCATATTTTTAAGAAATCAGTTTTTTCTTATTTTCACGCATTTTATTGAAAATTCCAAATTCTATCCGTTTATACTTATACATACAAGCATAGTAATATAATCAAAGTGAAATGCTTCTTGCTATTTTAGAAAAGGCATTTGACCAATTTCCACAAATTCCTATACAATGATTTACAGAAATTATTTTATTTCTGCAAAATAATAGTTTTCGTTACGAGTGCAATTTTCCGCACCGAATTCTAATAGAGCAGCGTCCCGATATACTTACGTCTAGCTATATTTACGTCCCAGCATATTTGCCCCGTTCCGTCTCGTTATATTTGTCTGTCTCCGCTCTCTTTTCCCCCACCTTGCGCGCTGGGGCTTCACGAACGTAACGCGACTGAGGAGAGTGGGAGAAGCGGCACTCTTCTTTTGACAAACACAAGGAGACGGGAGGGGAAGGCAAGGAACCGAGCGGGCAAATATACCGAGACTACTGTATGTGATTAGATAAAAACGTTGCATAAAGTCGAATTTTTACGCTCGAGTATTAAATTTTTTTTTTGTAATTTGTATACGTATCAACGAATTAAGGACCACATGGATAGTTTTTCATGGTCAGTTTTTAACCTCTGTTTATTTTGTATTGCTGCTCAAAATATCGAAACCAATCTGCTATTACAATTTTAAGAAAAATGTGTACTAAAATCCCTACGTTCGATTATTTTTAAAATAAATCGGTTTTTCTTACCAACAAATTATTGGGTTTTGGTTAGATTGTTCCATCGAAGTAGTAAATTGAAAATAATCCTACTTTTTAACTATTTTGAATAGTTTAATAGATCCTCAACTGAATTTCATCAATTCTAATAACGACCGTAAAGTAGTAAAAAGAGGTTTCTTCAATAAAAAGTTAATTTGACAAAGTACTAAAACATTAGTGAACTGAATGAATGACTATTAACTTTGATAAAAATAGTGAAAATCAACGTTATGCACACACGAGTTGTCTAACGAAAAAAGTAGTTTTTTACCGTTTTTCCTCAACTATCTAGCGGTTGTTGATGTCAGACCGATTTATTTCAGTTTGAGAACTTTGTTGCACTTAAAACATAGTGACTGTTATCGAAAAATATAAAAGTGAAAATAAATAAATGATTGGAAACTGTATTTTTCAGTAGAATTGTCTTGAGATTTTATTAGATGCACTGAAAAAAAATCTTAGTAAATTTGACTACTTTTATACTACTCAAAGGTCTTCAATTAATTTTTATAAGTTGCAGTTACGACCGTAAAGAAGATAAAATCAAGTGAAAAAATAGAGGAATTAAATGATAAAATATGGCTGGGATTTAATTACCCAGCAATCGAAAAATAATGGAGAAATGGGCGAATTCACGGTACTTTTAGCTTCTCTTGTGACTAAATTTTGCACTTTTTTTAATATATCACGACTATTTTAGAAGGCACATCAATTGTTAAAATTAATCTCTTTGTTATTGAGTCCGTTTTATGTCCATAATAACAAATATTTCATTTACGGTATGGGGCAATTGATTAATTAATAATTGTAAGTATTTTGGTCCCAAAATATAGTTCTAATAAATTACTCAACTGTATAATACGACTATTATAGAACGCATATAAATTAGTACAGTTGTAATCTGTTTATTACTAAGCTCTTTTTAAGTCCACAATAAGAAATATTTTATTTATAGCACCGTGCAATAATTAATCAATTAACATTTGTAAATATACTTTTCAGGATAATTTCGAAGCATATTTTTTCAAAATGTACGGAAAATCTAAAAAAAAATATCAAAATCTATATTTCTTTTTATATATACAAAACAGAAGGAAAAATACTGCGTATGAAAGAATAATTCAAGATTTTATTTACGAAAAATGTACTAATAAGTCAGGGCTTTTTAATGACTATATTTTAGGAGTATTTTTAAAAATCTTTTTACAGTGTTAAGATTTCTAAAAATAAATAGTTTGAATAATATTGTAGTATAGTATACAAAATACCAGATGGAAAACTCTACGTACTCAATCTTTCTTTCTTGACATTAAATCATACTTTGCAGGAGTACCCTCCCCTGAGTTTCATAAAACAACTCAAATAAGTTCTCTGAACTACTGTCAATCTCCTGAGTTCTCTGTTTCAGTCGTTCTTACTAATGAGGAAATTTCGAACGACTACACAGCAGCATTACCATTTGTCAAGTTTACTATGACAAAAACAACTACAGAACATTTCTTATTCTTCAAGATCACAGGCTTGAGAGCCTACACCGTCGATATACAATGATGAAATATGGAGCTTTCTATAATCGCTAACAAATAGCAGAAATCCTAGAGAATTTAAAAGAACAAGCAAAATAATCGTATAAATGAAAGAGAAATCAATTTTAGTATTCCCTGGTAGAAATTCAGTCCGATTTTGTTGTATACAATCCATTTTCTGGACAGTAGGTCGCGTGGTGCAAAACTTTATACCGTAGAAATATCCACAATCTAGATACTAACTAGACACAAATAAGTAACTCATTTTTTTGTGACAACTAAATTTTGGATAGAAATAAATGGATCGAAGCTATCCACAGATATTTGTCTAAAAGACCTTCATAATAACTCTTAGTTAGAAAAGTTATTCAAAATATGTATGCAAATATCTTGCCTAATAAGTGTACAATAAAAGTATCTCCCTCATGCCATCGGTGTAGGCCCTCAGCTCCAAATCGAATGTGCACAGCATTTTTCACATTTAATGAAATAATTTTCGATGTGTTTACGTTTAGAATTAGAAATTATGTTTTGTTGCTAAAATTGTAACGTTGTCAAAAATATTGCGTTTATTGTCTCAAATTTGACTTTCATTAACAATATACCTATTTTGAAACGTTTTAAAACGTTTAAAAAGTTTTAAAACGTTTCAGTAAAATTGCTTCGAAAAC
Source organism: Trichopria drosophilae (assembly GCA_030407085.1). Lineage (NCBI taxonomy): Eukaryota > Metazoa > Arthropoda > Insecta > Hymenoptera > Diapriidae > Trichopria > Trichopria drosophilae. Next base: position 199,073,390 of record CM059582.1, read on the forward strand.
TTTGAAAATAATATAATATACACAAAGAGAACGAAAAAGGTTAAAGGAATCATTTTGGAAAAGTAAAATACTTGATTATAAAAAATGGTTAAATTAACCATTTCCATAGTAAAACCAAACAAAAACATTGTTCCTGATACATAAATATGCAGCATTGCACATAACCTCAAATCTACCATACCTTTACAGTTAAATAGTCACTCTAAATATTTATCGTTAGCTAAATAGATTTAGTTAAAGTAATTAAAAGAAAATAACTATACTTATCATAAAAAAGTAATTGTTGTATATCACATTTTACAATATTATGAAATATAAAAATGGGATACTGTAAACTATAACTTTTCACGATGTTAATGATTGTACTATTATGAAATATTATAATCATTTCTATCTTTTCTTCATGATTTCATTAACCTTTTTTTCTCTGTGTAATTATAAACGTTGGACAGAAATCGGACACGGTTTCTTGATAAACATTGGCCGTAGTTCCTTAAGGATATTATATATAATAATAATAATGAAATATAATAAAATAAACAATCAATTTATTATATCAAATTCCCAATTTATACATTATTGTAACTTCTGCACGTACAAATCAGGAAATTTCTGTAAAGAAATTAAAGGTAAACTAACGAAGAAATATCAAAAAACCAGTAGTAGAAAAAAACAGTTTTATTATTTGTGCATTTCTTTAATAATTTTATTTCATGACATTTGAAACTGGCGTACCTTTCGTAGAGGTTAGGGAGAAACTGTTAAATAAACGCCAAAATGAAAATCAATAAACTACGTTACACGAATGAACAATAGTTTCTGTTAAACGTTAAAGAATGTATTAACAGCCAATTCCACTAACAATGACAGTGGATGTCATCTAAAAAGTACGAAATGAATAGAAAACGAAAAAACTCCGTAGTACAATTTTTGAGTTTTCGAAATTTAATAAAGAAAATTTAGAAAAATGTGCATAAAAATGCATTTTTAATCAAATTAAAATAAAGGAGCTAGAAGAAACTATGGAATAAACGTAAATAGGTAACGTTTATTTTGCGTTTCTCAGAATTTCACTTATTTCAGACGTCGACAGCACATTTCGTTTAAAAACGTTTAAAAGCGGGTTCTGTCTTAAATTCTTTACTTTAAAATGTTCAACGTTTAATAGACGTTTTAAATGCGTCTTAAACTCTGTTAAAGCAACAGCCATTACACGATATTTCAAGTTATTGAACGTTTTTTAGACTGACATACGCAACGTTTTAGAAATAATCTTCATTACACATCTTCAAACATATTAGAACGTTTATTCAACCATACAGCGTTGCTCGGAATACAAATACGAGAATGTATGACAGATAGAATTGAATTTTATTTTATTAAGAGAAATTAGTATCCTAATATTTTTCGAATATAAAATAAAGAATAAAAAATTGTTGGTGAGAAATGAGGCCAGTTCTGAAATCACAAAAAATTACTTACTTTCTTCATAGGGATATATGCACAGGAGCTACATAACTAATACAACAATCACCTTCATACTTTATGCAGATATAAACGTACTTTATAATTAAATCTTCTATATAACTAACAGTTTTAATACTAATAACGTTGCAAAATAAAATAATTATTCGATTTTACATGAAAATATGTTTTCTAATTTCCAGATCATCTGTATTGCGTTCTCTTCTTTAAAAAATCACGTTTTGAGGAAAACGAATTTTAATAACTATTTTAAAATACGTATTCTAAATAACACGAAGTAATATTACGTAACTTCCGTTACCATTGCGTGGTGTTCTTTTGGGTGCACCTCAAAAACCTGACAAATCACAAAACAGACACTTTAAAACCCCAACATTCAAAAACCGAACAGTTTTGAACAAACAGACATTTAAAAACAAAATATTTCAAAAAAGAGACGTTACAAATGATCTCGGGTGGCATTCCTTGAGGTCTCACAGGAAGGTCATTTCAAGTTCAAAAACGCTTGACCAAAGGATTAATTTTTAGGTCATTTGAAGGGCAAATTAATTTGATCTCCAGATTATTTATTAGGTACATTTAGAAGTCAATCCTTAATTACATTTACAGAATATGTACATTTTAAAATGTCTGGTTTTTTAATGTCTTTAGTTTGAAATGTCTGGTATTTGAATCTCCATTTTTTTAAATGTCTGGTTTTTTAATGTAGGGTTTTTGAAGCGTCTGTTTTGTGATTTATCTGGTTTTTAAGGTGCACCCATTCTTTTTATAATGTTTTTAGACAATGGGGTTTTATGCTGTCCATTTAAAAAACAAGACTTCAGTCTTTTTGTAACAGCATGTTTATAATACATTTCTGCAAAGTATATTTTTCTAAATCAATTCCAATTAGGTTTCACTGAAATTATTCAATATCTTAAATCTGCTCAGATACTACAGAATCTTGTTTAATTATTTTAAATCAAGATATACCGTACATACATTTAATTGAATTATTAATTTCAATGCTACGAAAAATTTTCATTTGTCCCCTACGTACCCATTGCTATCGCCGTGAGGGGCCAATGGATCAGCCAAATGGTCTTATATAACCCCATATGGTGATGATTTTTAGGTAAAAACTGGAATTAAATTATTTAAATGATAGTAGCGTTATGAAAGGATAATAAAATTATTGAAAATTAATGCAAAACATTTTTATATGAAATATAGTATATATTTTCCTCTCTGTAAATTATTGGTGTGGAATTCTAAAGTATTGCACAAATTAATAATTTATTTTGAGAAACAAATACATATTCTACGGATTTAAATTCAAAGATTCAACTTGTATTAACTCATTAACGCCGAAAAAGCCTGAAATCATAGCTGTACTTTGAAATAATGTCATATGCAGAAAAAATTCTTGTAAAATATGTGAATACCGGTTTATTATATTTTTAGGTGGGTTCTACAAGATGCCGCTGCGGTCCGGTTTCATTTTTGTTGACATACAAAACTAATGTGGCGGCTTTATTGTAAAAAAGTGCGGAAAAATCAACAATTTTTTTTTAAATCAATATTTTTTTAAGAAAACGTAATTTTAATACTGAATAAAGTGCACAAAATGGCGCATACCGTTCAAGCTTAAAATTTGTGCAGTAGATTATAATGAAAATTCAAAATGGTGTCTTGAAAATTGAAGATATTGTAAAAATAATTGCAATTTTCAAATATGTTATCACTTCAACTAAACTTAACGAAACATTGGTATGTAGGGATTTTTGAGGTCGCTGATTAATAAACTGGCCATGGCTTTTCAAAATACTTGAAGTTACAAATATCTCTTCAAAAATTAATTTCCTATCAGATAGATAGGTGTAGTTCGTAAATCGAGCATTCAAAATAGCGGACAAAATATTTCGGTAAAAGTGAATATTAATTCGTAATATTGAATTTTTCTAAACCTTGGTAGCCAAGCGTTCTTCAAGTTGCTGAGTTCGAATCTGCAGCCAGTTATTGAAAATAGAAAATAGTCGTTCGAATAAGGGAAACAAAAATGTTCAAGGCAGATAGAATTCACTTGAAACTTATCCCATAGAAATTTTTGGGACCGCTAATGATCACACTGGATCCAGTGTTTTGAATATTTAAAAATTGATGCAGATTCGTTATCAGCAATCTCAAACCCAATTCAACAAAGCCATTGAATACTAGTTTCATGAAAACCCATTAAGCTTTGCGATTTTCAATATAAGGATAGGATATTACGATATAATATACACTTTTATCGCCATTTTAAATTGTTACAACAAAATTTCATACTTTAAAAAATATATATATATATATGAGACGTTGGGGAGCAAAACCTGCCAAGTCCAAAAAAATAAAAAACTGAGATAATCATTATAAACATATATCACATAGTTCTTTGAATGTTTAGAGATAAGTAAATGCAAAAAAAATGTTTACCCTTTAAAATTGAGTTGCACACTTGTGAGTCTTTATGAGGCTATCTTTCCAATGTTAGCGGCAAATAGTTTTTCGCGTTTTTCTTAAAACTGCATAAAACGGACTTGGCAGTTTTTGCACCCCAGCGCCTCATCTATATGTATAGAAGAAATTATTATAACATCGATTAAATGAACAGAAACATTATTTATTTTTAGGAAAAGAAAAATACACATCATTAACCCTTTATAGGTCAAATACCAGACACAGTTTGGATATTAAAAATCTTAAAAACTTAGTTGTAAATAGCGATTTATTTAAACGAAACACATGGAAATTAATTTAGTTAATTGAAATAATAACTCAGTTATTATACAATTTGAAAAATCGCATTTAACAGACGTGTATTCACCCATAGTCAAATTTTACTAAACAATACATGAAAACAAAGTGATTGTAAACAATAAACATGTAAGAACTTTTCAGTTTCCTAACGACTTCTAACATGGACAGTTTTAAATGCAATAACGTTTATTTCTTCTTTATGAAAGTTCTTTTTATTAATTTTAACTTCATTGTGACATTATTTACTCAGTCATGTTTTTACTCATTTCATTCTTTTTTTAAATTTTAGTGACTGTCCGTGTTTTTCAGAAGTAGATAAAATGAAACAAATTTATTTCAACAAACTAATTTTGTTTAATCTCTGACTAAAAACTAACTTGTTAAAAGACTGAATTGTTCGTCTTCGTATTGTAATTTTTTATCGAAAATTATTTTCTATTATATTGTAATGTTTGCGATCCTCATATTTTTGTAAAATAGAACTTTTTATCATTTTTTACTATCAATTTGTAATTCACATATTTGTTATGTTTTATTTTTCTAGAATAAATTCTTTCTGATCTATAGCTGAAACGTTCGTTTTCATAGTTTTTTTGCCTCTACTATCTAGTCACTCTGATATTAAGAAACATTAAAAAGAGATTTCACTTACGAAAAAATGAAAGATTTTTTAATTATCCAATATCTCAGATTCGAAGAAAAATGTAACGTTACCAACTGATCCATCATAAACGTTATCCCATACAAACTCAATAAATATTCATGTGATCATTTCCAAAACACAATAATGAAATGCCGCATCATAATTTAACCAAAATACAAAAACCGAGGGCGTTACGATTACGCAGAATAGAAATTCATCAATCCTTTTCACTCAACCTTCATTTCTTGCTCCGAAGGTTTACCTGAATGACGCAGTAAAATAATTAAAAAACCGTCACGTCGTAACTGTAAAAACCTCCAGCATGGACCATTTACCATGTCTGATTGTTTATCGGCTATTCGGAAAAATGACATAAAACGTAAAGCCGCATTTCCACTCCTTCGAATGAAAAACAGTTTAATTGGGCGGAAATGCGTATCGCATCACTGTAACAAAATCTACTGAAAATTTCTTCTCATACTTTTATTGGAACCTATTAACTCAGACTCGGTAACAAGCTGTGGAATGGGAAACTTTCCATATATTTTTTGGTAATTTTTCGGTCGTAATTTTACGCCCGCCTAAATTACACAAGCCATATACTCGAATTTTGCATCCCTCTCCATCGAAAAATAATGTTCATATTAAATCCCTCGGGCATCAGATCGTCTGCGGGCGTAAAAGTTCAGTTTGCGCCCTTTATGCAAAGACTACCATTTCATACAGATGTGGTCATTTTTTACTGAAGTAAAATATCTTAGAGCGGTAGGTGGCGTCCAAATCCACAAGTGGTATTGCGCACAGTTTTCTTGAAGCTACCAGCTAGAATCTTGACATTTATTGCGAAAAAAAGATCTTGACAGTGAAAGATTGAAACGGGACCAAATTGGTACCAAAATGAGAGTATTTGACGCTAATTTTAAAGGAGAACGAAATAATTTTGGATTTTATTTTCGAATTTCTACGCCACCTACGGCACCTCAACGAAACACAAAACATCTTTTTTCAGTATTCTCAGACCAAATTTGATTTCTCCATTCATCTGCACACAATTGCGGAAAAATTCTAAACCCTTATTGAAAAGTTTTAATACAGGTACGATAGTTTTTGGAATATGGAAAACTGTCGATACCTTTTATATGATTTGTATGGGGATTTTTCCAGTTATATATTACAATAGCATAAAATTTCAGCCCTAGCATGAGAAATCTAAATAATTTAGGCGGTGCCAGGTCTACGCTCCGGAGAGTCGTTATTTTTGATACTGCAGCATTTTTCAAACGAACCAAAATGCCCAGCGGTATTTAACAAGCACGTGCTGCAGAATTTATTCTACCAAACACCCGCGCCGCATCGTCCGACCGTCCACGCCCACACCTCCCTACACCTATAGATACATAATCGGCTCTTTTTTTCTGCCTCTCACTTACTGCATTTATCATCCTCTTTCGTCTCACTTTTTTATCTATAGCTTTCCCTTTCTTTTTTGTCCCGAGGTACTTTTACCCCCGCTGTCACACTTTTTCATTCCCTCTTTGTCCCTCCCTTTCAATCGTCCATTTCCTTTCACATAGGCTGGCCCTACCCTCCTCTCTCTTTTTCGCACCCACACTATCGCAGGCCATAAGTTTTTTTTACGGTTGTATTGTGGATATGGGAGTCCGGTGCAGTTCCCCGAAATTGAACGACATTATGTGTATAGGTGCACCCGCAGTTCTTGGTTGTTATTACGCATAGTGGAAGAGGCCGAAACTCGTGGAGAAAAAGAGACGGATCTCTCAGGTCTCATCTACCTGCAGGATTGCGAATTTATAGGCTTTATTATTATTGTTATTATCTTCATTTTGGGGTGCCCGTATATGGTAGACAGGCGCCCCAAAATCCCTCCCCTTTAGGTCAGCTCGAACCGGCTCATCGTCTGCCGAGATTTTCGCGACAGCTGCTCTATTGCCGCCGATCCTACTCTCTCACTTTTTATTTTTCTTTCCTTCTCTCACTCTCTCAACTGGGCAAGATGATTATTTATCGCAACGCCCTCCTTAAATTTCCTGTCGATTCCACGGGGAAACTCGAGCATCTTCCTTCGCAAGGGAGATCGGGACAAAAACGATGCCAATTAAAAAATGGCGAGGGTTCTGAAATTTCTCTCGTACACGTGTTTCAAAGGGCGTCGGGGATCTTCGAAATTAAAAATCAAACGCAATCGTTCCCGAACGGTACGAAGAATTCGTAAAGAATTCAAACGTCACAGATGGCTTCGTGATAACTTTTCAGGAGTCGATTATGAATTTTTAGAAGAATTTTAATTGGAGCTCCGGCAAGAGTTTGATTCCCCTGTAAACGACGTCATTTTACTCGGGCTTCATTAAATAAAGGTCTCTGGACACACCTGGGAATTAAGAAATGCTTTTCAAAAAAGTGGCGACACTTATTTGCCATCTGTGAGATTATCTGATTATTACCGACGTCGTTCTGTCTTTTGCAAAAAGTCACCATCCAGAAGTGTTACTGATCTGTATGTATCTTTGATACCGGTCGAAATATGAAAAACTTTCCCGGTAATGAGAAATGAATATCAATTTTACTCATAATTCATGTATTGGCTGGTAATAAGACAAAAGAAAATCTTAACTAATTAATGTTATTATTATTCTTACGTTTTAACGCTAATACGTGTATTGTATCTATCTTCTTTAAGGTAAGGTTAGGTTAGGCTAGATTACAGCGTGTAGTAATTTTACTGTCGTCAAGATAGGATATAAACATTTGAAACATTCCCAAAATCATGTGCATTTACAACGCGTGTAGTAAAATTCCTAACCTATAGCAGTAATAATGCAGTACTACAAGGGGTATTATTACTAACTTTTTTGTACATTAAATAGAACATCATTGTATCATTTTTTACAATGCATCTTCAGATATGTTAGGTTAGGTTTGATTTTGTTGGGTTACCACTCAGCACATACCTCGGAAAGAAATCGTCCACAGCTCATTCGACTGGTATCTTCATATACAGAAAAGTGTATTTTATCAGTTACTATCCGTTGGCTATTAAAAAGTGTATTATAGCCATTAAAAGAAATATTATAACTAGTAAAATCCTCCGTCGTTCAGCATTTGTTTTTGACAGGTTATACGAACCTGTAGTAAACTCTCCTATTTTAAAAGAATGTTTTATTATGACTAAAAGAAGGCATTTTTAATATTTTAATTTGCTAGATAAAATTCCATAACAAAAATTGCTTTTAGTTAAAGAGAAAAAGCTAAAATAAACTGACATATCGGTTAGAATAATATAAAATCTTCGTCTTTTAACAGGTAGTAGAAAGATGGCAATCCCTATGCGTAAAATACTATATTTTACGGGGCATAAGAATTCTAATACTGGGTAAAAAACACTTTTCTCAGTGTATTCGGTACTTTTTAAAATATTAATCTCGAAGAGGTCTTAAATCTATCCAGTTTTGGACCATCTCATTTTTGGTAAAGAGATCCCCAGAATTCAGCTCTGTCTTTATTCTAAGGATACTAGATGGCATTTGAAACAAAAAAAACGAAATCGGGTGATATTTACTTCATGAGTGGCCCAACGTATCGCATAACTATAATGAAAAAAATGCTTTTAGGATATTTAGCAAATGTTATCACAAATTTGTAATAGTATTGTATGATTTTCATTCTATGTGATCGCCATCCAATATATGTCAACATAAACGGTAAAATAGAAACAGGTACAAAGCTCTGAAATAAGAGCTCTTTTCTGAGACCTCATATTTGAAAGGTCTTGTAGAGCTCTTAAAATCGACACATAAGTCTTCTTAACCGTTTCCGGCATGGTGGCTAATATATTAGCCACCTGAACCCAGTTTAAAATTTGAGCTTTGAAAGACAAAATAATGCATTTGCGCCCTGTTTTTGTTTTAAATCCAATGTCAGTGGGAGTTGAGGAAGTGCTTAACATTGCATGTAAGTCAATATTTATTCAATATTATGATTTATAAACAAATAAACAATTAAAAATCGTCATTTTTATAGAAAAAAATGCAGTCACTGGAAAATGTGCCATTGGACCGAGATGAAACTGGGTACTCGTGCGTTTTTGAAGTCGCTGATTACGAACCTGAACTCAAATTTTGAAAATTCAAAATGGCGGATTCAATATGGCCGACAAAAAATGTTTTCTAGGGGTCTTCGGGGTCGCTTATTACAAATATGAACTCAGATTCTTAATCAGCGACCCCAAAAACCCCCGACTACCCAGTTTCATCTCAATCTGGTTATTTTTTACATTTTGGCGGCCATCTTGAATCCGCTATTTTGAATTTTCAAAATCTGAGTGCAGATTCGTAATCAGCGACCCCAAAAAACCCCGAGTACCCAGTTTCATGAAAAACGGTTCATCAGAAAAATGTGTGCCGGAAAGGGTTAAAAACACTTTGAGAGCTCTTTCCGATAAGTATTTAAGACATCTTACAGTTTTTAAGACCTCTTAAAGAGCTCTTAAAGATATCCTTTTGTTGTTTGCGTTAGGTTATGTTAGATGGGGTTATGATAGATTGGATTAAGTTAGATTTTGTTAGCTTGTGTTTGGTTATGTTTTCTAGCGCTGGGTTTTTTCGCCGTTATATGTTTTTGTCAATGTGTCTCTTTGTCTAATTTTTTTAATGCCCATTTGTCATCTAAATATCTACTTATACTATAAAACCAATCCAGGCAAAAGAATTAAACTACCTATAGACTGCCCATAGTACAATGCATCTCCGATTACGACATCACAGGACAAATGTTGAAACAATAAAAACGATCAGATAGATAGGCATTTCCGACAGAACTATTATTTTTTCTGGAAATAAAAAAGTTGAAAATATCATTTTCTCATCAGTACTCATTATTTTATACTGAATATTTGTGTATATTTTTCTAGTAACTGTTATAAAAAATGTTGACATATAAATAAAGGACAGACAAAGAAACCTGGGGAAAATGTATGACTTCAAGTTTTTAACGCATTTTCGAACACTGAGGAAGAATTCGATGTTGGCAGCCGACCATAGTTCATCTTGATATGCTCGACTGCCTCTCTGAGTCTGAATCTCGGAAAAATTATTAATGCGGCAAGTGCAGACGGAAATTGCCGCCCATTGGTGAATTTCTGATACACATAAATTGAACTTCAAAATATAACACACAAAACTAAAAACTATAAAATGTTGTGACAATTACAAATGAAATAATAAACAAATTTGTAAGCAATATTATGTTACAAAAAATTACACAATAAGATTTCGTGGGTTTCCAAAATTTTTCAGAAATTAATTTTGTTTAATGCATTAAACCTCAGGTCTCATAACATATTCTCCTGAAACATTAAGTTTAAGAAACGGTACTCGCTGCGATCGTAATAAATTAAACCAAAAGTAAGAACACCTCAAATTTTCAGACAGATAGTGAAAGTATTTCTTTTCTTTATTAAGAAAATCGAAAAATCATCATCATTCATTGAGAGCTTTCATATAGTTATAAGCAACAATTTGAAGTTTAACGTTTTGGCCCAGAAGAAATGTTTGATACATTCTTTGCATAATTCTGAACAAAAAATATATCTTTGAAAAGATATAATAAAGAAAAATACAATTTTCACCATTTTATACTTCGCAGAAATTTTTTATTCATAATTAGTCAAAGAATCTATAATAACTCGTTCTGAACCAAAAATTCATATTAAAAAAGAATTAAATTTTTGGGATTTTTTTCTTTGAAAATGTATGTATTTTAAGAAAAATTCACTAAAGAAATTGTTTGTTCAAACTAATTCAATCTGAAAGCGGATGTTTAACTAAAACTAGCTTGTGAAATACAACCTCTATGTACTCCTTAAGCATGTTTTCGTGTATTTATTTTTAATTTATTGCTCGGGAATATTCATTTTGTTTTTCTAGAATACACTGAAAAGTGAATGGATCGACTGGATTGACGCCTGAGGATTTGCGTCAGGTTCGAATTTTTTAAATCTCTGATTTTCCGAATTCATTTTATAATGCAGTTAAATCAATGCTCTGACGTCACCATGTAGTAATCACTGTAACATTCTGGGAACATATCTCCGAGATCACTAAATTATCTCTCAAAAAAAACCTCGAAAATCTTGTAAACATATCTCTTTTATCGCTGAAACGGCATCCGAAATCGTCGTCTCTCTGATGTCTTTATTGTGTCTTCTATGGGTCTCAGTGCTGCGGGCTTGCATCGTCTCCCATATGTCTCGTTGCGTCTCATACGGAAGACGTGTGCGAGACTGAGGAGTATGAGATATCCCAAATATCTTTCAGAGGCATAATTTTTTTTATCGGTAAAACATACGAAATCCATGTCAATGTTATTTCCAACAAAATAATTCAAATAAATTTTCAGTGGGAACATTTTGAGGTCGTTAAAGTAAAGTGAACTATAAAAACAAAATATTTTCTAAATATTCAAATAGTTTCTTCACCCTTTTTACAATTTGTCTAGAATTCCAAAATTCTCATAGTTGGACTAAATATTATAATAATAAATAAATATTTCCTATTTTTTTTTTAAATTTGGGGCCATCTTGAAATTCCTGACAAAATTAATTTTGACATCAGAATCTTGAAGAGCGACGTCGAAAAAAGTAGGATATGATGTTTCAATGTTTTTCAACTCCGATATTTAAGCGAAATACTTGATTGAAATTGAAGTAACAAAAATGTAATTCCCGGCGTTGGTTTATATAAAACAAAAAAAAATGGGTTTTCAAAATCAACATTCATATTTTTATGATCATTTTTGTACCAAAAAGAATCTCTCTAAAATGCACGAAAAATAATGTTTAAAGCGCCTATCTAATTTCAAAAACTCTTGTATACATTTGAAAGGTAAACAATTATTTTTGTTTTGTATTATCGATTGCACTTTATATCAAAATCTATTTATTATTTAAAAGCGTGTAGCAGATTTTTATTATATTTGCACAACTTTTTGTAGTGTATATTTAGCAGAATTTCGAAACAACCTCCTCATATAATAACGTTCAATTTTTCCTTTAATGAAATTTCATCAATTTCTTCAAAAATATGCAATTTTAACGATCATATTCATTTACCACCGTATCATTCGATGCTAAATAACAATTTTTTTATCAAAGCTCCTTTTTCGCATGGAAATGACGGATGACGATTCGCTGTTTTGAGACTGAACCTTTTCTATACTTTGAAATAAAGTTTGGCCACAAAGTATTACAAAGAAAATGCAACATTAATGAGACAATAAAGATACCATCATTTACTGAAAATTTCCATTTATTTCTGTTCTGAATGTCTCTTCTCTGTATTCAGTACGATGTTGATCTTGAAAACTAAATTACAAAGTCGAGAACAACCTAATGCATTGCCATTAGTCGCCTCTAAGTTTGGTAGTGTCGATAAGCTCCATTATATACCGTTCATTTAAATACTTGTTTTCACGGATAAAAAAATATTGTTTTGCTGGTAAATGGTGAATGAACAATAAAGTAAGGTTTGTCGTCGTTACAATTAATTTGTTGAATTTACAATTCCGTTTGTTATTAACGTAAATCCATTAATCCGTAAGGGCAATACCTGTACTACTTTCCATTTGTTAAACTATTACAGTTTGACACGATGGTTCTGAGCAGATTTTTATCACATCCAACCACAAGGACAGTTTTGAGAATTTTTTTATTTGAAGTTGTGCATCATATAAGAATATTATAGAAGTCAGTGTTCCGTTCCCGTTTCGAATTAACCACTGTATCAGTGCAGTAGGACGCTTGACATTTTTTTGTTAGAAGTGGGAGGGAGTTCTTTGAATACGTTGAGTCTACTGTGAATCGATTGATGATTTTTAAAATGACAAATGTAAAACATGAGCCCGTGCATCCATTAATTATTGTTATAAAATTAAATACATTAAAAAAAACCCTCTTCTGGGTATATAATTTTCTTACTTACAGTGATTGGTTTAGCCAATTGGAACTAAGTTTTCTTTTTCATGTAGGAATAGAACGCATATTAATTTATCACAATGAGAAAAGATCCTTTGAACCGATGAAACGTGGAGGTTCGATTTTAGTCTAAATAATCTAAATATAAAATTCTTTATTTAAGCCCAAATTCTGAACAATATCCAATTTGTTATATTAATATGTACCACATTTTAGTTGCATGGTAAGCTAGTTTCAAGACTTTTGAAGAAGTCTACTTTTCAGTCGAAGAAGGGTTCTTTTTGTTAAATCTTAAAATTAGCTAACTATTATGGTCTTAATTCAATACTTACTTTTTTCAGTGTATATGATATTAAATACACAATTCTACGGAATGTCTTATGAGCTGCGATTTTGAAATTATTCCTTACGTAATAACGGCATTCTTTTTATATTAAGAAATAGAAAATAAAAACTTACTTAAAATTCGTCAAAAATGCAGGAAAACTTTACTTCAAGTTCTGGATTTTTATAATCATTTTTCCTATAAATTAGAGCTAGCGAATGAGTGAATTTGAAGTGATTCTATAGCTAGGAAATGGTAAAATATAAAGATGGAAATTTTGAATTGTCTATCATCTTATGTATGGGCAACTCCACAGAACTTTTTATTTTGGTGAAAAGAGAATTTTATTTTACTTTGCAGCACTCTTTTTTTTCCTATGGTGCATATGCTTAGTCGGTCATTGTAATTCTCATTATTGTATTTCTTTTCTTTTTTCACTTATTAGTTTATACTTTGTAATATCTACATGTAGTTGGCCAAAGAAGGGTACACTTCAAGCCAAAGTTTTATTAAATAAATAAATAATAAATAAATAAATTTGGAATGACACATACCATCCTTTTGTAGGGCCAGCGTTATGCACAGAGGGCTAAGAAATAAAAATTGTAGTTTTTTAATAAATTGCACTATTTAATCATAACCCATGTTGTAAACGAACCCTGGTAGATTGTTCCAAACGCCGCTATCAACGTATTTACAAATATTAAAGATGCTTCATTAAAGTTTTTTGGTTCACTTCGTAGTAATTATTACTAAATATGAGGTTTTAAGGCTGTAGATGAACCAATCAGATGGTATTTTTTTTGCCCTACTAATTTTTTAAATTTTCTCTAACGTTTGCTTCTAAAGCCAGAAACTCGCCTGGATTCATTAGAAGAATTGCAATATGTTAGAGAAAATTTTAATTTGTAAAGATGGAAAGGATGGAATTTTTTACGAAACTGTTTTTTGGATTGTTCGCGATTTTCGAAAAAAATGGAGGGCCGAACTCGAGAGATTCGACAGGCCGGGATTAAAGATGCTTGTTTCATCACAAATTGGCACGAAGGACTTTTACAATTTCGCATAGATAAATAAGGCCGCCTTCTTCATGTGCGTGCACACACAGGCAAATATATTTTGATTCATTATATTCAAAACATATGTAAACAATATTTATGTATATAGTAATTCTGTGCATGGTAATAAAAGTATAGTTAGCAGACAACTCCTTATGTTTAACAGTACTCTAAATATTCTCGAAACCAAAACTGAGAACTAATAGTTATTTTTATAGAGTTAGTTAAAATTACTTTTTTGCCCGTGATGCCAATATAAGTTTTGGATTCAGTAAGTGTGAAAAATTGCCATTTTTTACAATGATGACTAAGCAAAATCCCTATCTTAATGCATTGATCGTTTTGCGCCCGAAAACTAGGTATAAAATGACCATTTTATGAATACTGAATCAAAATAGTATATTGTATATCTAGGGCGCAAAGAAAAGAATTGGAGACAAATGCGCCGCGCCGTGCAGGATGATGGAGAGGGATGGGGTCCTGATCCTGAGTAACATCCTTCTGAAAAGTAGCACATGAATTTCTCAATACAAAAAAGTTGCATAATTAAATAAAAAAGCTAATTCAATTGGATTCAGTTCGATAACTAAAAAAACTACGATAACTATAAGAACTTTTTCGAGGTTTTAAATGATCGTGTTTATTAATTTAATGATATGTACTAATATTTTATTGCGTTTTTGTATTAAATATTTTTTAGGAAAGGTCTTATATCATCCAGCCTCACAAAACTTAAAAGTTTCGTGGATTTACCCACATGTATTCTAAGAATGTTTATGTACGGTTTACCATAAAACGCACTTTAAACGTACGCTATTCATGGTACTTCATACTAGTTTACATTTAAGATACGTTTAGTATAATATAAACACATTATAAAGGTATACGAGAAACATACGAGAAACAAGTATTTTAATAAACCCTTTACCAATATACGATATCCAATGCCTAAACCACTTTTTAACCATACGTATGTATAATAAACGTATATTAAGCGACAGTGTTTTTATTGGGTAACCATACAATTTTTACATTACATTCGAAGAACATATTTTAAAATATGAAAATATATTGCAGATCATGCAGTTATGGCCACTTATTAAGTATGCCACGACCTTTCGAGTTTGCATATTTCATACACTATTCATAAAATCCACTGTATTATGAATTTCTTTAATTCCACATATTCACATCTTTAAAATACTGATATTCAGTAATTCCAGTCCAAGATGACGCTGACCAAGAAGGACACTCCGATGATTTCTTTTGTAGTATTTCAACGCCTCAATCGCTATCCAATTAAGCTCCTCGATTCAATGTAAACCTTTTTTTGTCTGGAGTTCGTCGAATTTCAATTCTCAAACCGTGATGCGACTTTTATACAATAGAAAGATTCTTACGGTATGAAAAAACTCAGAATTTTGAAAGTTACAAAACAATATTATTTACAGAGTTAACCGAAAACGAATCACGATGGTATAAATTCGAAGCGTGAAATTGGAACGTTTTCCTGTGAGTAAGGTACCAGAATAATTTAGCACCTGTAATATTTTCAGGTGTGTTTCATCTCGCTCGTTGGCCTGAGAACCCCCAGCCTCCAGGTGCGGAGTCCACTATTTTTATTGCGTGTCTTGCACGAGCCGATTGCATCTGACCGGTAATACTGTAAGGTTGGTTTTACGGGTATTCACAATTCATACTCGAAGGTACGCCATGATCCTCGAAGTACATCTGGCCCTTGAAGAGGACCTTTCACGGCCTATCAAGAAATTTAGAAAATCGTCTTAAAATACACCAATACCCGCCTTTTTATACAGGAACTCTCCTTGACAGAACACATCTGGTTTGTTTTTCGGGATCCCAGTAAAGTGCCCATGCCGTCTGAATCGCTGTCTCGTTTTCCGCCCAAAAACGCCAGGTTTCCGACGTTCATTATTATCTTTTGCTTTCCTCGAATTTGAAACCCACTACTACCAAGGCCGCAAATGTCATGTTGACAAAGAAAACCATTTTGTTTATACTTTGGCCTGGTTTTTTTTTATCCTTGTGATGGTCAGAGCTTTTCTTGATCTAGCCGATGCGTTGTCCCTCAACCATTATATACATTAACATTTTTCACGTTTTTGAAAATCCTTTTCCGGTGGAAACCTGTTTTATATATTAACAGGAAAAGACATTACAAATCTTGATACATCTCCTCTTTAGTATAATTCAGTTTGATGTATACAATACACTCCGTTCTAACTACTTGCGGGTTAAGGCGACGGTTAGTGCGCCACCTAGGAGGAAATACAAGAATTCACGTCGAGCAGTTACAATTACTTTCATTTTGGAAATGGAATAAAGAAGGATAGTTTTGTTAAAATAACAAAAATAAAAATATCGTTAATGATGAAATTAACAACAAGTAACGGTAGATGGAGCTGCACTGATTTTCTGGAAAACAATTGTTTCCTTGGCAAACATTTTGTAAATTTCTTTCAGATCAAATTTCACGTGTTAAAGTTTTCTACAAATGAGCGACTTTGCTGGCGACTTGTAACAAACAAGACCGTCTGTCTTATTCGCCGGAAATAACGTACTGTATTTGAACATTTCCATTTTAAGAAAAATCTTGAAGAAGTGTAAAAAGAACCTCTTATTGTTGTCTCCTCTTAAAATCAATACCTGCGACCTATTGTAGTCTACGTGCTTAGTTATCACTCGAATGAGGTAGCGATATTTATCGGTGATGTGGATGATATAAAATGTGCAGTTGATTGATGACAGTTTAGGAACAAAGACTGTCATTGACAGCTTTTATCGGTTACTGTAATGAGTCCTCGATAATAGCCGAGCTTTCGTTTCTTCACTAAAACGTTTCTTTTTTACTCAGTTTTACAAGAAACTAAATCAAAGTCAAAGTTGGTAATTTAACAACAAATTGTAATTAAATGTTTAATAGTGTTATAGCTACAGATAAGTACGTCTTTAAATTGTTTAATTGCATTTAATAAAGCAGATAAATGTTTCATTATGAACCGAAAAAGGTAGAAAATAACGAAGTGAAGATTTTTAGGGAGGCGTATATAATAAATATCAGAATTTCTTAAATTACTTTAGAGTGGACTAAAGTAGAATTTCTTAATGATTTTTCAATATTTATATTTCTTGAATGTAGTTTTCACTAAAATAGAATCAGTGTAAATTTAGCTTCTTCGACAAAAGTAATATGTCATTAAGCCTCCAGTGAATTTCTCAATGATTTTGGGAATAATTTATATTAAAACTAATTTTGAAAAAATATCTCTTTAATTAGCTACATCCACTAAGTCGGATACTCAAAAATCAGTCATGGACTTTAAGAACTTAGAATACTCGAAACTTATTTCAATTAAAACGTAATTTTACAGAAATTAATTAAACCGATGTAGATTCGATTCTACTTTGAAAAAATCTGTTGTATATTAATTATGTTTGTAAGTTTACGATTTATTTATTTTTTACCTTTTCTACAAAATCTTATGAGTAACTGAATGTTTGAAATGGATTAATCGGTGTAAAATAGGAAATTTAACCGTATTCAGAAACCCGCTGATTTAACTGTCAAATTTTACTTCAGACCATTAAAATAGATTAAATAAATAATACAATAAAAAAATGAGACCACTAGTTTATATTCATAGATATAGATCATTAATTAACTGGAGAAGGAAATGGATTAGTGTTTGATAATTTGTGACCTAGCCAAAACGAAACGAATTTAGATCGATCAAAATGCTGAAGGGAAAATATCTTTAGTTGCCTCTGGGACAAGGCTGATATATATATGACTTAATTAATAAAATACAGAGTAAATAGAAACGAGATTAAAATAGTCGGACGACATTACCCAACTATTATTTTAACAAATACCAATCGCTTTCCCGACAATAAAAGAAAAGTAAAAGTAAATTGGACGATAAAAATTATTATACTTGAACGGGGTCAAACTTAAAATTCATGTTTAGATATTTCAGACTAATCGACGTACTATAAAACAGACAAAAAAATCTACTAAATCGTAAAGGACCCTCAATGTTCACAGACATTAGATCTATGAACAATTATTCTGAAACTATTTTTACTCGTGAAATAACTATTAATTTGACTGAAGAGAATTTAAAGTTGATATTAGATCTTCATTCTCAACAGGAAAAAGATTAATATTGGTTTGAAAGTGACCAATCCTACCATTTTCGAGTATGCCCTTTCGATTGGTGTAATAAAAATTGCATTTAAATTTCTTCAAAAACCAATATGGCGCGTTTTAAATAAAAAAATAAACAAAATTCCGCGCGTTTCGTTTTTTGTGAATTTTGTTCTCATCAATAATGTTGTGGGACGATGCCTATTCGCAACCGAAGGTGCACAAAATCTATGAACTTCAACTAGAAATTTTGTTGTTTTGTCCGGAATTAACCTAGCCTCTTCAAAACGTTAATATGTTGAAAAATGGATGAATTTTTTTTAATACTATACACTTTAGAGGAAATATGTTAAGAACAAAATGGGTTTGGAATGAGTAAAAAATGCATTGGTATACTTTTTGATTTATCAAAAATTCGAAATCTTTGAAAAAAGTAATTAAAAAACCTACAAAATTTGAGGTTCTTTAGTCAATTCTAAGAAATTTCCATAATGCAAAAATATCTTAGAATGGACTACAAATTTTTTCAGATTTTTTAAATTACTTCTTTCAAAATTTCGAAATTTCGAATTTTTGAAAAATCAAAAGGTATCCTTTGACTCAGTCCAAACCATTTTTGTTCTTCGTAAATTTTTTCTAAAGTCTATAGTATTCAAGCAAAAAATTTCTCAAAAAAATACATCTATTATTTAACATATTGACATTTTAAAGAGGTTAGGTTGATTCGGAACAAAACAAACAAATTTCTAGTTGAAGTGCATAGATTTTGTTCACTTTTGGTTGCGAATAGGCATTGATCCCATAATATTATTGTTGCGAAAACAATTGACAAAAATGAAACGCACGGAATTTTCTTCATTTTTTAATTAAAATGCGCCATATTGGTTTTTGAAGCAATTTAAATGCCGTTTTGATCACAATCGAAAGGGCACTCTCAAAAATGGTAGGGTTGGTCATTTTCAATCCAATATTAATCTTATTTCCTGTTGAGATTGCAGGTCGAAAATCTACTAAAAAACGTGCATCTCCGATACTTAATGGGTTAAGCACATTTTAACATGTATTGATATTAAAATTCAGTAATTGAACAATATTTTACTAAATCAACTTTTAAAATATTTATTATATGAATTTTGAAAATACTTTAATTATAATACTAAACCATGGTAGATTAACTGATCTTCTTTATCTACCTAGTTAAAATATTCGTCTACTATCTAAGAAAGGGATGCTATATACGTTTCGAATAGAGATTAAACAGCAATAAAATGATCATATCACACTACCCCTTGTGGAAAATTAGGCTAAAGTGTATGCTTCGTAATAAAAAATGATTAATTTAAGGAATGAATCCAAGTACTCTGATCTGGTGAATTATCACTCAACTTTGATGAAATTTTCATATTTCAATGTGTACTTAAGGAAATTGTCAATGTGTTTTATTATAAGTTTCTCTATCAATTTCATTGTGGATCAATATTTAGTTCATCAAAATCATTTTCATGCTGATGAACTAAATAATGCATACTATCATCCCTATTAACTTCAGTTCGAGACATACTGTCAAAACGATCAGTATCACTATCGGCATTATCTCCGCCAGATGCATTGTTATTACCATCATGATTAGTCCGTGAATTTATGTTGCAATTATACTGTCCGACACTGATTTTTCCGTTGACAATCGCTTCATCATTTCCAAATGGATTTTCCCTGCTGAAAACGATGGCGTTAGTAGAATTTTCCTATCATGTCCCATTTTCGAGAATAGTGAGGTAACATATTTTTATACATTTAAGCAAACAAAACATAAAATCTTGCCGGTTAATTATCTTCATGGAAAATATGAGCAGATTAACTGACCATTACCCAGAATATAGATAGTTTTACTGCCCAATATTTGTTTCCTAAATTCTAGCAAAAAAACTGGGCATTTACCTAAGTTACTAACCTTCACGACGTTCGTGACGTCACGTTAGATATCTTTATACATATTCGCTACATTGTAGTGCAAAAAAACGGTGCAAAGTGCAGAAACAGTGCAGATTCCGAATTCGCTATTACATATCTATATTCCCCTATACGGGAATCATATATTCAGAAACATCGATTGCAACTGTTGAAATGTGGATAAAACTAGCTTGTTGCGGAGGTTATCAGATTATATTTCCCTACAAAAAGGGTTTTTGTAGCAAACTATATATGTTAATTTGTTATTCTATATTATTCATGCGACATTTGTGCTTAGTAAAGTTAAAATTGTTGGATTTATCTAATTTAAAAATATATGAATACTACATAGAAACACACTTTTTAATATTAATATTTTAACTCCTCAGAATATATTTTACGTAAAATTCGTGTGCGCCATGACTTTTACTTCCCTCCAGTATAGGAGTACAGAGTTCAAGTATTTAAATGAAATTTTCGTTTGCTTAAATTTACAATGGTATAAAGTTTGAAATACTTAATTCTTCTGGTTGCAACAGACTGATCTTGACAAAATGCTATTACGGTATCGTTGGCATCTTAGCGACATGTCGCTCAAATTAAAAGACATAAAAGGTAAAATTAAAATCCAGAAAATATAATTATCGAAGGGTTGGTAATATAATACGACAGGATGTTAGTTGATAACCATTTTTAATAAAAGTATCTCTCTGAACGTAAACATTGTTGAAGGCGGAAGTAAATAAATCAAATCCGTATGAAAAATGTGAAAATTGTTGTTCGGAAACATGAGTGATCCCTTTTGACATAATAGAAACCCTGCGGAGGGTAGGTTTTTCGGTGAATTTCTCAAATTTATGTAGGGTTTTAACAGCCAGTTTAGTGTGGTGTTCCTATCACGGCGAGATCGTCAAGGCTCTAGACCCTCTGATCGGGTGTGGTCCTGAGATACCCTATTTAAGAAAAACGATTTGCCTGGTCTTCTTTATTCTTTTATATACATAGAATTCTGCCGAAAGATGTATAGACATCCGGATACTTACGCACTTGGTAAAGAGATACTTATAACTTGTTATAAACAATGCTTTTATGTCGTAAATATTGGAGAATACTAAATATTAACTTTTTGTTGGTTACCAGTATTTCAATGTCTGTTATAATGTATTAAAAATCGTTGAAATTACGATCTAACGTATCCTTAGACGATGATAACTTACATTGGATACTGATTTTAAGAATACTGTGTTATTTTAGAAAATATTTAGTATAGCCATTTTGTACAAAGGAAGGACTATCAAACTGAACCATTCACAGCAATTCATGTCAAAGTAACATGTCTAATTCTAGTCCTGAAATGGCGCAAATTGTCGCCGTTTTTTAGCTAAATAATTTTCATAGAAAGGGTGAATTAATTTTTATATAAGTCCATGTCCTATAGGTTTCAAGTCTGTTCTTTCTGAATCTGAAGTCCTTTTTACAATATCTTTAGTCGTTTTCCAATAAGGCGCTCAGAATGGCAAAAACCCCGAAAAAAATTGTAATTTCTTAAATTGAAATCCTTTTTTTATATAAAACTGTAGTCCAATCTATTCCTACTTTTAGGTCTAGTGAAGTTGGTTGATTCAAAAGAGAGTTCTGGAATTCAAAATGGCGCCTTCTAAATGGCAACATTTTCAACCAAATCTTCTTTATTCAGTTGTAATACTTTTGTAAATGAACATACATTCAATACCAATAGATAAAAGATGATTTTCCACATCCTCAATCACAAATCACTTTCCAAATTTACAAAATTCAATATGGCGGTCAAAAAAGAGAAATTTTTATAAACATTTTACAAATGTGTGTACAGGTGTGATGCGAAATTACTTCGTCAATAGTTATAAGAAAGTAGTTCTTCGCCTCAATGTTGATTTTCGAACCTCTAACAACGAATTCGTCATTAGACAAAAAAATAGATATAAAAGATCCAGTTATTCGTAGAACTCAGAAATACACATATATAAATTTTCCAATCAATCAATGGATGTAAATTTCAAATTTTTAATTCTAAAAATCTAACGACCGATTCGCAGTCCAGGATCTCAAAAAAGCCTCTAAACACATTTTTTACAAAAATTTCAGTTTCAACCACCATATTGCATCCGCCATTTTGAATTTCGAAAATCCTACAACGAATTCGGAATCAGGAACCTTAAAAAACCACATATACTCACTTTTAAATAAATTTGATCAAAGTTTTAAATTTCTGTTCACCATATTGGTTCCACCATTTTGAATTTAATAAATTTGGAAAGTGATTTGTGATGGAGGATGTGGAAAACCATCTTTTATCAATTGGTATTGAATGTATGTTCATTTACAAAAGTATTATATAATATAAAAACAATATTTATATACATATAAAAAATTTCGGTAAAATTTGCGCGTATTTTTTGGGTTAGTTTGAATAGTTGTTCTGAAAAATGTTTCATAACAGTGCCATACTTGAGCCAAATATGCATAAAAGTTTACCCTGACAGTTCGCCGTTTCGGATACCATTTTGAATTCGTTTTATGGAAATTTGAATGTTATCCATAACTTTTAAGTTCTATTTACAATTGCACGATTTTAGAAGGTTTTATGAAAAAAGAAAATGTGCTGCAGGGTAAAAATAATATTACAAAAAATTGATACAAATAATCCTGTTTTTTTAGATTAAAACTAAAAAATCAGGTTTTTACTTTTATTTAGCATTTTAAACGATATTAATAGAAATAATAGCTAAAAACAGTCGAATGTGGTGTTTATTATTTTTTCCTTAGTTTTTGTTACTTGGTATCAATTATATTGGTCAGTATTTCAGAAAGTCCAAAAGAGTTTGTTATAATAGCGGTTAAAAAAGACGATATAATAATATCTCAATAATATTTTATAATTTAAACAATTATAACATTTAATTACGAATTAGTAAAGGTTTGCTGTCAGAATTACAGATTTGGAAAAATAAAATCTTATTATTTACAAAATACATAAACTTTTCAACCCTTTCAGCAACGTATTAAAATACGTTTAAATTTGATAGGTGGTGTATTCCTGCTAATATGTCAAAATAAAACGAGATTTTAGAAAACAAATAAAGAAACCGTATTATTCTCCATGTCAAATATAATCCTCGTTTAAGAAGTACAAAATATCTAAAAGTAAAGAATAAACATGATTTATTCGCTTATTATATAAATTAATAATTTTTTTTCAGTAATTGTGAACGTGTATCGGTGTAATTCGTAATATGTAATTTGGTAGGTTTGTGTATGATGTTCTGAAATATGTCTACACTAAAGGAAGTCCGTCTGTCAGAACAAAAGAAGAAATTAATGAAATGAAAATACTATAAATCAGAACATTTATTAAGCATATACATATGTACATATAAGTAGAATAGAGGAAGTTAGAATTTGAACAATTTAACATTTCATTTTTAATAATCCTTCAATTTCAGACCACCTTACTAAATTAGTATCATTGCGAACCTAATATCTCGGAACTACTAATTATACATAAATTTCTTGTTAATCGTAATGTTTTTACGTATAATTAACTATTATAACTAGATAAAGACTGTGTCTATTTATTGGTGCCTAACTGAAATAAACGTGTAATTAGGCTTAATAAGTATAAATAATTAAGATAGTCATCGAATTATTAATTTCTTAGAAAAAGTAAAATTTAGTAAATGTCTATACCATATGTCAACGTAATATATTTTCTTTATCATTAAGTTGATACAATGCAGAATACAATATGTAAAAAGAAGTACAAGTGTTTTGTTTTTGCCTGCGTCTAAAGTACTACGCAGCTGGCAAGCGTTCGAAATCGGAGCGTTTTAGAATGTTCAATGGAACACCGCAACCAGCTTGCACATGTTAGTTAACACCCACAGATTTTTTCCATTAAAAATTTTTATTCCAGAATACTTATACAGATTTTTTTCATGTTTAAATTACTTAAAGATGAAATTCTGAAATAACAAAGCTAAATGTTATTTAAGAAAAATAACATGGTTATTTTTGGTATAATCTATAGATTATAGTTGGGCTGTGATTTTCATTTATCAAATAGAAAATCATTAGAAAAATTGCCTATAGCTGAAAATATCAAGAACATGCTGTGCTTTTCCAAATGACTGACAAGGCCCTTCCTGGTGGGTCGTAGAATACCATGTTGAAAGCGTAACGCTAAAATGTGGGACTCCCCTTGATACTTATGTATAGTAAAAACCCTCGACATGGAATAACAACCGAAAATGAAAGCGATAAATTTATCTTTTAAATATCATCGCAGGATGCGTAGGCGTTTTCAAACTTTGATTTTTGAACCTTCATTTACTAGAGATTCAAAATTTATGATAAATTCTGGTCATTCCAGGAAGTCCATTTATAGCAATTAAGAAAAGTTCAGTTTCTATCAATTCTAAATGTGTTCTCAGTACTTTTTTTCATATTATTTAATTATTAAATATTATGTTTATTATCACTAGTACAACATATTTAAATAATGGCAAAGGGTTATTTACTATACTCGTATCTTATAATTCAAGCTAATTTTTGAATACTTAATTTTCGAATTTTAGAAAATTTAAGTTGTACAAATGAATTACTAAGTAATCAGTTTATAGTAACTTTTAAGTAAATGACTTATAGTAGTATCTGTAGCATTGTATTACATTTACTAAGTAATAAATACATGTTAGCTTAAATTCTAAGGTAAACTAGTATATGCAGTTGTAGTAAATACTTCTTTTGAGAAGCTTTTGAGAAACAAAAATTAATAATATTTATCAAATATGTGGTTGCCTGTTAGCAGACAAATATTAAGTAATGCCAACTATATTTTAGTTGAATTAACTACATGTTATTGAATCGGTATCATGATGTAGTTGGAATCACTAATTTGTAGTTGCATTGACTAAATATTTAGGTGCTAATCGGCAACCACATATTTATTCAAAATTAGTTTAGAATTACAAAAATAATTTTCTTTTCAGTGTACTAATTAAACATTTCTAAGTGATCTAAAGAAACATTTCAATATCGCAACTGAAGCCGAGGTTAGAATTGACTATATAATCAGATCAAGCAGTATTCGACCCAAGTTAAAAATTATTAAAATTTCCAAATTCAAACCCAAAAGATATCTTGTCAGTCACAAAAACAATCCGGTTATTTGTTTTTTCCTGAAGGCAATGTGACCGTGCAAAATTACCTTTTCTTGATCAGCGAGCAGAATTACTTAATAGACCTTGGATATTTAATATACGCCGTATTTTGCGAACAATACGGCCTAATGAACGTATGGGGGCGATTCTAACCTCAAAGTCAATTTGTTACGCAAAAATATCTTATAATGAATTTCGACACGGAATTTTACTACCTTATAAAGTGCCATTAACCTTAGAAGTTAACATTAATGGCGGGTTATTAACGCATTGTAAGAAGGTTAGTAAATGGAACTTTACTGTGTAAGGTTAATGGTGGATTATTGGTACATTGTAGAAATATTAGTCAACATGAATGTAACAATTCAACCTATTTTCGAGGACATTTCGCACTACACGGAGGTTATAGAAGGTTATTGTTAAGGTTACTCCTCCTCCAACTTCGACAATGCATAACATATGTAGGACAAACAAAAAAACACCTTAAAAAAAACAGTTTACGAGCTATAGTACTAATTGGAAAAGAGAAATTAATCACATAGCACTACTATGTATGGCATATGGTAATACAGGGCAGTTTTAAATTTTCTGAAGTTGAAATTCTGGAAACTGAACCACTTTGGAATAAACGTAACATTAAAGAAGTGATCCCCATTAAGAAACAAAAATCGATCATAAATTTTATTTTAAATAATGAATTTTAGCCAACCATGTGTTTTGAGAATAATGAATTGGGGGTTCACGCAGATAATTATGTATTACACGGAGAACAATTTGTTTGGAAATTGTACTATTCTACATGGTTATTAGGGGACACTTGCATCAGGCGAAAATGTCCTTTTCTTTTGCTAAAATTTACTAAAATTTATGTAATTTTTACCATAATATTATGGATTTTTGGCAAAATTATCATTAAAAATTCCGGAAAGGTATGATAAAAATAACAAAAATTGTAGTAATTTTTAGCAAAAGAAATAGGAAATGTTCTCATTATGCAAGTCTGTCCCCTAATAACTACGTAGAATAGTAAAATTTTCAAAAAAATTTTTCTCTGTCTATGTATGTACTGCGAATCGAGGTGCGCGTGTGTGTGTTTGTTTACAAATTAGCGAATCTGTGTCGCATTTAGTATAAGGCGTACGGTTACAAAGTTCCGAAAATCAAAACTCCGAAAGGCTAAAATATCGATATTGGGTGAGTCCAAGGTATTTTAATTTGCTTTCTTTTTGTCAAGTTTTCAAAGACAAAGTGAAGAAAATCAAACTGGAGCCATGATATCTCGAAATTTTGGCCTTTCGGTGTGTTGATTTTCGGAACTTTGTTCCCCTTCCACGTATGACGGATGCTTTCGGTTAGTTTTTAATAATTTTGTTGTAATGAGTGAAAATGTCTTCAATTTATATTTTTTTTACTCATACTTTTATATTTTATATTTTTCTTTTGTTACATTTTTGTCTATCTTTCAATAGATGCCTCTGAGGAGGACCTCCAAGAAGGTCGAAACGTTGGCAGGAAATAAAAGATCTGTAACTTTATTAACTAGATTTGAACTATGTTGGCCATTTTTTATACCTTTAATAAATGTTATATGTACCATTCATTAACTGCTTTTATTTTATAATAAAAGGTAATAATTTTTTTCAAGAAAAATGGCGATTTTCTTCCATCTACAAGTCTGCCCAAAAAATACCAGTAGTATTGTTCACCATTTACTGAAGTATAAATAAAAATGGTAATAAATTAAATTCACTCTATTTAATAGTGCAGTACGAAATTAATACATAACCATTCCTGACAAAAAAGAACTTGTCGATCGACTTTTCTCTAACTTTGAAGATGTTTTCTATATTGTACAATACATAACCAGACCAATTTTCAAGTCCTTATCTTACATCAAAGTCTTATAATCGATAAATTAGTAGTATGTCATATTTCTAAACGTCCGAATACAAAAAACAAATTTGCTCTAAAAAACCCTGATTTTTAGTTAAAAAAAAATCTAATTGATTGAAAATTTTTCGGCGAATTTATTACCGTCAACATTTTCTAGCTGCCTTTCAACGCAAACATACTAGATTTAAAAATCTGCTTTTTAACACAGCAATATTTCAAGAGGTGACTCTCCTTGATGTACCAAACAAAATAGGCCTTTACCAAAATTGGATCTCAGGCTCAGAATTTGAGTGACGACCCATTGAAGTTTAAAAAAAGAATTTTTTTGTAATAACTCGTACCTCTTTTAAGTTATTTCAATAAGTGAGGGCACATTTTTCAAGCTCCTTCCCAGCCCTACAACTCATTCCTAAGAACATTTGACATGCGATGAATATTTCTAAAGTTATGACCTCAAAAATGGATAAAAAGGCAATTTTTTTGGTTTTTTGGATCGAACTCACTTTGCTAAATAGTTAACGAAATGCCACATTAGAGCAAGTTGTAGAATTCAAAAAGACGAAGAATTTACTTCCTTATACGTTCGATTTCGATGAAAATTGTATCCGCGGGAACACTCTTAATGTGGAATTGAAGAAAAACATGGTTAGTATAGTACCAATTCTACGACATTAAGAGCGTTTTCGCGGGCTCAATTTCTACCGAAATCGAAGATATGAAGGGGCAAATTCTTCGTCTTTTTCAGCTCTAAAGCTTCTTCCCGTCTAACATTTTGTTAGCAATTTATCGAAGTGAGTTCGATGCGAAAAACCAAAAAAATTTACCTTTTTTATAATTTTTTAGGCCATAACTTCAGAAATATCCATCGTAAGTGTAATGCTGTCAGGGATGAATTATAGAGCATGTATAGAGCTTGAAAGTGAGTACTCATTCATTGAAATAACAGAAAAAAGAGTTGAGTTATTGCAACAAAAATAATTTAAAAAAAAGTAAATTCAAAAATTACTTTTCCTAAACTTCGATGGCTCGTCACTCAAATTCTGAGCTTTCGATCAAATTCTGGTGTAGGACTTTACGTTTTGAAATGGCATGGAGAATAACCTCCTGAAATATTGTTGGTCAGTTCTTGGCACCCTCTATAGTCAAAACAGGAATAAATGTTGTCGTTTTTCGTATTAAAAAGGAGTCTTCTCAACAGTACAAAATTGTACATGTTAACCATTTGGCAAATTTTATAGAATAATTCCATTTTTCATATTTTGTCTCTGTAAGTTTAAAAATCATCAATCTTTTCATTACTTCCATAGCATGATTTCTTGGATGGTTGTGAGTAAATTCCATATCCGACACCAATGTCATAATTTTTTAAACAACGTGCTGGTAATTACGTTTAATTAAAAACTGCCAGAATCTATCCATCAAAACAACGTCATGACGAAGTACAATGACAATATAAAATAAAAGAAGAGAGAAGTATGATTTAAAACGCGGGATTCCAAATTCCCATTTCGTAAGAGTATCGTGAATATTGAACTTTTAGGCTCGAGTGAAATCTGGAGTCGATAATAGGTTCCAAATAATACATTAAAAAATGTAGATCGAGAAACACGAATGTTCTCCAATCGCTTAGCCCAGAGACAGAAACGTTTCTTATTCTGTACCGGAATAAGTGTGCCAAAGCCCATTTTAGTCCGTTAAAATCGTTGTATATTAATATTGGTAATATAAATAATTTTTCCATTTAAAAACAATATTAACTTTTAGTGACTTGGTGGATGCATAAGAAATTATTTTACAGAAATAGGTTTTGGCATTACAGAATAAGAGACTTTTCTGACCCGGTGCTAAGCGATTGGAGAACATTCCATCGGACAAATAACATATCATAGTTTTAAAATTATTTAATGAATATTGGGGAACAGATTTGTCATCTAATTAAAGGAAAGTTTGTCATATTTTATTTGGTAATAATAAAACTCATGATTTTAAATAACAATTTTGAAAAATATCGATTATTATATTGTTGAATATGGAATATCGACTTCGCGATGTTATGTATTTTTAAAAATAGGTTTGACGCAAAACTTTTAAAATTAAAAAAAAATTCTCACGCACTGAATACTCAGTACTATCAATACGTTACTATAGGGCGCAAAATCGAATTCTACTCCCGGAAGGTTAAAAACATTTTATTTTGAAAACTTCGCTCTTGTCGAAGATCGGTAATTGCGCCTATGTTACATAATATACTAATTTTCCATCATGTATTAAGGGTACGGTCCTTCAATGGGCGCCAAATTCGGTGACAAAACGAGGACCAATTAAACAACTTATAAGTATTGTATTGAAATTAGAATTTTTGTAAATATCACATGTTACAATAAACATCTGTAAGGTTACAGAAAAATGATCCTCTACTGAAAAGTGATGACAATCCCAGATGATACAAATGTATAAAACTAGCTTAAATAAAATTTTATTGAAATTTCCAGAATTGTTTGTGATAGTCTAAAGTTTTTCATGGGTACCAGGGTAAATACCGAGACACTATCAATCCTAAATTTTTTGTGAAAAACGGTCGTATAACAATGACCTTAAAAACGTTCCTTTAAAAATCTACATGACGCGCCGATAGAAAATTGCCACATATTCGAGGAAAGGTTTTTTTTAAAGTGCGGTAAATTTTTTGTTCGCACTCCACTCGAAGGTAGAAAAATATACGTCATCCGACCGTGGATTTTTTTGGTGTGTGCGCGCGCGCACGCACAATGGGCAATGCGCGAGAAAAAAAATTAAGCAACAAAATGACGAGGCTCTTACATACGTACGTACAAGAAAGCGCTACGGATTTCAGGCACGTACCGCGGCGCATCCCAAGAAGAAGAGGCGTGCATTCGAGAATCCAACCGTATACGTGTTTGGTTGTGTTGGTCTTTGGTTGTGTTAGCGTTTGGTTGTGTTAGCGTTTGGTTGTGTACGTGAACCTTTATAGGCATACTTACACGAATACAAAGCTTCTTTGAGAACCCGGGGCTCTCGCAGAGAGGCCTGCCAGAGAGAAGAACCTGGCCTGTGAGGTTAGCCTTATGCCGAGTGGCCCATAAGGGCCGCATACGAAAAATGTCTTTGACGATCCTTAATCCCCGTCGTTTGCCAGCAAGACCGAATCCGAGCCAGCCTGAACCGCGACCTTTTCAAACGACCGACAGAGACGCCCAAGAACGAGATAGATGGATAAAAAGAGAAAGACAAATTGATAGATATACAGATAGAGAGAGGAAGAGAGAGGAGCAATAACCAGACGAAACCCGAGAAGGAAAGCGATAGCCTCGAGAGGATCGGAGAGAGAGAGGAGAGAAATGCTATTAAAGACAACAAAGTAATAAGGGAGAGAGAGCAAGGACTAGGAGGAAAATGTTCACGAGGCTATCAACTAAAAATTTTCGAAATTTACTAAACCTGGATATGACGTTAATGCGAATATGTTAGACCCACGTCAGACCAGATGAAGAAGGGAAAAGGGTTCGAAACCCGGTAAGAAAAATTGACGGGGAAATATCTGCGCTTCACAAAAGAATCCATACAAAATGGACTTGCGTGTCCTTTTCAATATATTTCTTAACCCCTTTCTTTCATTTTTGACAATTTGCACATCGAGGAACGGCGTTTGACCATCATTGTCTTTTTTGAATTTTTGGACTTGTTCTTCAGGGTCGATATTGGCTGAATAGAGCGACGAAAAGGTTGGAAATTGGTCGTATATATCAAGTTGAACGAATAAATGAAGGTCGTTACATGAAAATCAGAACATCCTGAAACTCATTTTTCAAATTTCGGGGTCACTGAAAATTCCAGGCTTTTTATAGGTGTCCGTCAAAATTTTCGAAACATGTTTCTAGGCCGCTTGGTATTCATAAATTATTTTAAAAAATTAAAATATTCTTTTGTAGTGTACTAGCAATATATATTATTTTAAAACCAAATTATTACAAGGAAAAACCGTTTTAAAACATATTTTCTGCAGGATCTTTAGCATGCTTCCTATTGACCCTTTAAGGTCCGAATGTATACAGTTTTTTCATGATCTTTGACAGTATTTTAGTATTTACATTCATCGAGAAAAATTTGTCACTGGTAATTTCTTGTTGGCCAAGATCCGCTATTTCCAATGATGGACATCAACAATTTTCAAATGTTGAAACCAAAAAGTTATACAGGTTTTAAAAAAAAACATGAAATTTTTTTGTTTTATTTTAATTTATCGAATTTTATTATGGGTAATGGCATTAGCAGTCCTCTAAAAGTCACTATTGAATTTCCTATCAGATAGGCGGCTTAGAGAAAGTAAAAACTCAAAATAGCGAAATTGATTAAAATGTGCTAAAACGCAAAGTTAAATGGGTTTTTATGAAATTGGTATTAACCCTCTAACGCCCACAAGTCCTTTAAATTCTACTTCAACTTCATAACTATATATAAATTGTACAAAAAATTTCATCATTTAATTTTAAAAAACGTGTATAACTTTTTTATTTCAGAATTTGAATAATGTTGACATGTACCATTGCAAAGAGCGGTTCTTGAACAATAAGAAATTACTAGTGTTAAACTTTTCTCGTGAAGTTTAAATGCTGAAAAACAGTGTCAAACTTCATAACGAAATTATGTCATTTGGTCATTAAAGAGTTAAACATAACCATTTTAGAAAATTCTCAATAAATGAATTTAAAAAAAACACTTTAATATCTTATATTTCAGTATTTTCATATTAACAGCGGTTTTAAATATAAAAAAAATTACATAGAAAAGTCTACAATTTACTAGTATAACGAAGCATCTTGAGAAAAAGTTTGGTAAAAAAGAAGGCCCCTGGGCAACATGTGTAAGCATACAATTTAGGTGCCTTCAATTTTTCAATGTTTTAATTAAACATTATTCAATCCTTTTTCCATTATTTTCCCGAATTCAAGATTCCAGAGTAAATTGTAATCGATAATCCCTCTAAAAAGCATGAAATTAACCATAAAATAAAAAAGAAGGACACTTACTAAATGAGAAACTAAATGTCAAAGTTCTTAATGTTAAAGTCAAAGTAAAGGCACCTAGATTGTATATCTGCACATGTTATTCATGGGCCTTCCTTTTTATTAAACTTTTTTACTCCGGTATTTCAGGCAGAATGTCTTCTTATCCTAAAATGTATTTTATACCGTCATTATACTAATAAATATAGAATCGGTTACATGTCTAATCAACACAAAACAAACACAACATACAAATTCAACATTTTCAAACTGAATACTTGACAAACTCAACATTTATGAACTCAACATTTGACTAAATCAACAAATAATATAAATAATATAAAAAATTATTAAACTATTAAAATGTTATGTACATTCAACAATCGTGTTACATTAACACATGCCGTTCAACAGCATATCTATCATTATGTAACCTAAACTAACATAACCTAACCTAGCCTAACCTAACCTAACGGAAATTCTAATTTAATGGAATATTTCCGTGGACAAGCGCACAATGTTCATTAAATTCTTTAAAAATTGTTATCATTCATTTGTACTATTGACATTCATAAATACAGATTTAAGATTCAATTTATTTTCCGATTAATTTTGTTACACTTGATTTTCAAAATACAATATAATTCAATAAACTATAATTAATGTTGAATTTCTTAAATGTTGAAATTTCAAATGTTCAGTTTGTCGAATGTTGAGTTTGAATGTTGAAATTACAAATGTCAACATTTCATAATGTTGATTAGACCTATTACCAAAGAATCTTAATTTCTCTTTTTGCTACACTTTGGATCAAACGCTAAAAAGTCTTATTTAATTAATTAGTTTAAATATTCGGAAGTTTAATAAATTGTAGAATTTTATGTAATTTTTAAAACCAGTGATATTATGAAAAATCAAGAATACAAAACATTATCCTACAAAGTATTATTTTATATTTTTAATAAAGAGCACACTAAAAATCTGTAGAAAATATATTCTAATACATTTTTCCTTGTTCTAATTTGACTTTAAAACAATTAACATAATGCGGTAGTGTCAGGATCAATCAATTCTGAACTACCTACAGCGTCGACAAAAGGCTGTAAATAAGTGTATTATACGACTAAAACTACTGTATTTTCTTCTTTTTTATTTTATCATGACAGAAATAAAAATAAAATAAAATGTCCCGAATTCCGTAATTAATTAGACCTGCAATTATTACCATAAAAACATGAATGAATATTATTTCATCGAATGAAGTACATTTTAAAATATACCGTTTATTTCGATTGTATTAATAAAAAACTTAAATAATTCTTGTACAAATAGCCTTCTATCCTACGCATTCTAGGAATTTAAAACAGTTCATCTTTAGCTAAAAATATGCTGGAAAATTAAGTAATTCTAAGGCTGAAAAAAAGTGCTTAGTAAATTCGACTACTTTTAATCTATAGATACTCAAAGTATTCAATAGATCCTCAACGAATATTTTTAGTCTATTGAGTTTTTTTGCTATCGTAACTGCAAATTGTAAAATGTCGTTAAAGACTAATTGAAACTCATTGAGTAGTTAAAAAGTGGTCAAATTTAATAACAATTTTTCTGGAAATTTTGTTAATGGAATTATTTTGAATGCAGCTATTGGCAATTTATTTTTATTTAAAAAAAATGGGTAACCTATTTTAATTATCAATAAACATCAAAATACACGAATTCTACAATACGTCAGAAAAAAGTAAGTCTTTTAAAAATACTGTTAAAATATACGTCATCGAATCCATGCGGAAAAGGTAGCACTGAACGTATTCAAAACGTATTAAAACAAGAAAATCTAAAACTAGTACCAAAACCAATATCTAAGAAATAGAGAAACATAAAACCTTATAAAGATGAACTACCCTTGCCAAAAAATTGCAATGTAATTTACCAGATACCATATCTCCAATATTGTAAAATTTACATAGGCCAAACAGGAAGAAGAGACTGAATTAATGAGCTCAAAATAAAAATAGACACATATACATTAGCATAGCTATAATTAAATACCGGATACAATTTTCACTATAAAAATGTGAGAATTTTAACTACAGAAAGAAATTATATGAAACGTAACGAAATAAAAAATTATTTATTAAAAAAAAATTATAACAAAATTGGTCAATATTAAATTTGAAACATCAAACTCACCCACAATTCATTATTATAATTAGTATTTTAACCCGTAAACGCCACACTCGGTCAATTTATTGACCGATCGAATTTTGAAGAAACACTACAACGTAATTTTTTTGTTCGAAAAATGGCTTTTTTAAAGTTGAAAATAAATACTTTTTTTTTCATCGTAACCGATTGTGTTCCTAAAAGATCACCCATTCAATGTTTAGCTGTCAATGTAAAAAATACTTAATAGTACAAATTTTTTTAGTTAAAATCATTTTATTACATTCCAAATATTTTGTAACACTACGTTTTATTTATTTAATAAGTTAACTTATACTGTATTCTAAAATAACTCTCAACAATTATCGGACAAGTGTTTTTAAGTAGAAAAAGTCTACTGCTTCGCAATAAATTTTTTTTTGATGAGATACGACGTCCTAGTGTAGCAGTCATGTTATTTTGGTAAAGTGTAGCTAATGGTTAAACAATTAACGACAACTTTTAGTTGACATAATTATTAAAAGAGTATCGTTATTTCCCAAAACCCTTTTGACATAAGAATGACCTGAGTTTAAACTTTTTGAAGGTTATTATTTTGCTAAGCATTGATATACATCTCTCAAATGCTCTTACATACTTGCAAAATTCACCTGCATGTCTCGTTGCTTTGAGGAAATGAATAAGATTGATTGTAAACATTTTTATGACCGTGTTACAATTTAATTTCGCTAAAAACATTCCTGATTTTATCATTTCTGAAGTTGGCTAAAAATACTGAAAAAGTTCAATTTTTCAAACAGTTTTTTAAAACAATTTTGCAACCATGGAAACAATTTTGTAAGGTGACCGATTATGCCTACTATTACAGTTATTAATGTAATTTATTAATTTATATCAGATTAATACCTCTTTCAGTTAATTATATTATCGCACTGTTTGATCTTCAAATATTTTGAACGCCTCATAAATATATGAAAATTCTACGTCAATTGGGACTCGAGGTCATGGATTTCGTTCCTAATTTTTCCATGAATTCTTTAGACAAAATATACATAGTAAACCATTTTTGTTTTGATGTATTTTAAAAACAATACCATTTGAAAATTTGCAAAAAAAGTAAAATTATGAAAACTGTCAATTTCAAACTTTCACAACTATGGTTGTTTTTTACTTGAACCGGTGCTCATATTAAACCTGAGAATATATACTTTCACTACAAAAACATAAAACAGTAAAAAAATACAACATTGTTACGGGCAAAATGATATTTAAATGTAATTTTGAAGGTCAACACCGTTAGTTACAATCCTCAACAAAATCTTATCATAATTCTTGACAAATTCTTTAAAAATTTGGAAATTTTCAAAATAGAGAACTGATGGAGTTTATTTCTTTAAAACGTACATAAATGTTATGTTCAGAAAGCAGGAAATCGTTCGTTTTATTATCTAAACAGTAGGATCAGGCACAACTACATTTCTTGGTTGGTTTTATTATTTAAATAGTGGCCTTGACTATTTGATTTGTCGAGGTCACTATTTAGATAGTAAAAGTAACTAACAATTTGTTATTGTTTTTTCTTACTTTAATATCCAGTTATATTGTTATTCATCTGCTTTTATTTCTTTTATCTTGTACTATATGTATATCGTACACTTAAATCACAAAATGATTGGAAGTTATTACTCTTTTTCATAAATAAATTAATAAACGAAAACTCATTGATCACTCTCAAAACTTGAATTAATCAAAAAACGACTTATCTATAAAGCGAAAAGTGGGTTACCGTAAATTAGTAAGTTTTTTACTGACAAATAGTACGAAAATACTAATTTGTCTTATTGGTAGTTTTGAACTAATTCAGATTTAGAGAGCAAACATTTTTGAGTACCGCTCTATACGTAAATTCACCCTTTTTTTAACTGAAGTTCTTAATGTTAGTTATGAATGAAAGGAAATATTAAAAAATGAATATATTTCAATTTTTCAAAGAATTTTTTATCTGCCATGTGCTACATACAGCCCTTCGACTACTACATTCTCTGCTTTACACAACATTTTAAGGAATGTAGTGGAATTTTAGAGTACCGTTCAACAATTTAGATTTTTCGAACCCAGCATGTAATTATTCTATTTCTTGCTTGAATTATTCACTAATAACAGAAAAGCGAAATAAATGTTAGGAATATTTTTATTCACCGTACAATAATATTAATGATTGCGTGGATTAAAGAAACAATGTTTTACTTCAAATATGCACCCATTTATTCTTCGCAAATAGAAAACGATTATGGTATCATATATAGAATTGTATAATTTGTATTTATTTCGTGTAATGTAATACATTTGTACAACATTCTATAAAAAAAAACGAAGGAAAATGTTATAAAACTAGCAGCCACGCAAAAAAAAACTACTCTCGTCTTACTTTAACGAGTTCAATTTATGTCATAAATAAAAAAATAATATTTTTTCTGTTTGACAAGAAAAATGAGTTTAATCGGTAAGTTTTTTCGTAATGCGTAACAAAACATTTTGTTCAATGATAGCAAAAACGTTTTTGAAAAAACGTGGAACCCTCACATTCGCAGTATAAACTTTTATGCACTTTTATCGAAAACTACGATTATGCCACTAGATAATAAAATTGCTATAGGTATAAGTTTAGGTGATATCAAAGGAATGAAATAACAAAACTAAAGTGATATAAAAATTATTTTTTTATATACCCAAATCACTGTATTTTATTATGATTACTAGCAATATGAAGAAAATATTAAAAAAACTATTTCATATTAGCAGAAAAAAAGATACAACTTTCATTTCTTCATAAAACGTGCATATGCAACACGAGGAAACAGAACAAAGGTTAGTATTTTTATTTATTTTATATATTTGCAATTATTGGAAGAAATTTTATTTAATTTTCATTAAATGCACCATAATACATTAATTGGGAAAAAAAATTCAATTTTACAGTTGAAAAATGATAGAAAGGAATAAAAATGAAATAAAATGTGTTTGTGTGTAACAAACGTACAGAATGCGATATACATCTTACAATAACTTCGACATTTTTATGAAATATATTACTTACAAACTTTATTGCCTCACTTTAATATGACGTTAAAATTTGACAATTACGCATGACATTGAATTTTTTCACGTGTAATTTTTTACGATGCTAAAAGTTAGTTTATACTATTGATTTATTTATGTAACTCTTCAGTGTGCAATCATTAACGATTCATAAAATTTATATGAAAGATAAAAACACGAAATACTAAGTAAAATATTCTTGCACTTATTCTAATATACCAATACATATTTCTCTGTGTATAAGTTATATAAAATTCAAAGAGTGCCGCCCAAATTTGAATTCATGCCAAAATAAAATTTCACTTCACGGCAGAAAATTTTATGTATTGATTTTAATTTCAATAAATACCATCAAATATTATACGTAAATTCATAAAACACACGGTTTCTTAGGAATCCAAAATTTGGCCATACGAAATTTAATTTGAATTTGGAATTTATAATATTCCTAAGGGCAACTATACATTTTATTGAGTTTAAATTTCACAAAATAGCTTTAAAATAAACTACTTTAAACATTCATGCATCATTCAAAATTTAACATGTGTAACATGTAATAAATTTAACATGTAAGATGCCAAAATTGTAGACTTCGAAATGTTAGATCCACTGCAAATCATGAATTTCATCAATTTATTCAAATTTCGTTACTCTAATTTCTTGCTGAAACTTGACTTTAATGACATTGTGCTCAAAATTCCGAACGACTTGCGAAATACCATTTCTCTTACGACATGCAGAGACAGAATTCTACCGGTACCCATAATGTGTTCCAAGAAAAATTTAAACACATATTTCACCACTCTAATACCGTACACAACTTTCGACTTTTTTTTCCAAATACCTAGTATCATTTTTAAACGGTTATTTTAAAATTGCTTCCATCACATCAATTTTATGACCAATTTTATCATTTCAATACTTACTACCTGTATTAAAGGTCCATCTTGCGTTTTATTCAGTGCTGTATAACCATAACAGGAAATGCGATTAACTTAATGTCAGTACCATTAGTTAGTAAGGTTGGAATTGACACAGTTATAGTAACAAATATTAGAAATAGTTAAGTGTTTTAAAAAATAATTTAAAATTGCACAGAACTTTTATTCAAATGTGACGTATTCTAAAGAAAGCAGCTTAAAGTTGCAGTATTACGTCGAAATTGGAGATTCGGTTTTAAATGAAAGCATACGTTTGAAGATGGTCTTTATAAGCATTCATTCGTTACTTAGAATCGGAAGCTACGTATATACACTAGCATGCACGTTCTGACATTAATTTGAAACATAAAAGGTCTGATTCCTTGCCACTTTGAAATGTATTTGCGTCACGTCCTTATACGTATATTACTGTTCATCATCACGATTAAAGAAACAAAAGACGACAGAAAGTTCAAATTAAAATGTTATGTTCTGGGAAATATATTAAAAAATAGATTAAATAGACGTTACACATCACAAAGAAAAACGAAAACAAAACTCTATTGTAAATAGTAAAAAAAACTCATCATTAGATAATGTCAGAAACGAACCCACAACACGCATTTACTGTACGTCATTAATTATTGCTGTTAATTATGAAGTTTCGTGACTTTTTAGATTAAAATGATACAAAGAGCATTTGATAAGATTCTAGATATCCACGCTGCTGTTATATGACTACAACAGTCATATTTCGAATTATATCACGTGTTTATTAATAGCCTCAATTTTTAAAAATTTGCGAAAAGCAAACAAAACTTTCTAAAAGGTTTAAATAAGTGCTAAATTGGATGAATAATGTTATTTTGTGACAATTTCATTAGGGAACAAAATCTTCTTAAAAAAATCTGATTAAAGAAAAAAAGTAAAGATATTATGAAGTCCGGACTATACAAAAAGAAGGAGACAGATAGGTAGATAAAGTAAGGAAGAGGGTTCGTACAAGTGCTGTGGAATGTGCTGTGGCTAAAGGATTCTAGAGGAAAACAGAGAAAAAGAGCGAGAGAGAAAGCAAAGATGGGAAGACTTACAACTGGATGCAGGGTCGAATATAGTAAGTAATACGCTAAAGGTACGACAAGAAAATAAAAACCGCGAGAACGAATGGCAGAAGTTGATCGATGGATAATATTTTTGAAAAAAAATTATCTGCTCCAGGCCATTTTAGTCTATTTTTTATGTTATTCGGCTTTTCATGGAGGCTTGAAACAGTACTGCTAACATTAATTATTAGTTCGTAGTCATTCAAAAAGTTCATGAATTTAAACAATCTAAAACAATCATTCGAATGCTACAATGACGATTGTATCAAAACAAAAAAGTTGTAGAAAACAGTATAAGACCATCCTATATTTACAACCAAACCGGTTTCATCATCACAAGCAAATACTTGGTTGCCTGAACCAAACTAGGTCTAAGGAAGCCATTTTTGTTTGCAACACTGATCTTTTTTAAGCCTCCGACTGGAATAATAAGATTTATTTCAAATACTTTATAGGTCACTTTGTCTAGTCGACATTCGAAGTCCGAAGACCAAATACATTCGTTACAACACTCTAATTTCTCCAACCAAACCTTTTATGCAACGGAACCGGCTAATTAAAGTGAATTCGTTGGACCCAAACTAGCTACCAAAGTTCTGGTTGTACCAACCAACCTTTTCCGTTTGAAATGCAAAGAGTATGCTCGATAAAAAGTGTTTGGTTTATAAAACCATAACTTTAGCACTCCTTGGTTTTACTAAAATTGAGTCAACCGAACTTCTGGTTGTGGTTACCAAACAAATTTCATAAACGGTTTGATTGATGCAATTAAACAGATTCGGTTTCTAAAATATATAACGAGCGCAAGGTAACCGGATAATATTTGCCGGAAAACCAATGCGATAATCGCAACTAAACTCGAAGCTGTCCGAACCAAACTAGGTCTAAGGAAAGCAGTTTAGTTTGCTGAACTGATATTTTTGAAATCTCTCGTTTAATATATTATATATTTCACATTACGAAAATGGTTTGGTTTATATATATATTTCATTAGAACCAAACGAGTTTGGTTATAACGTCCTGCCCATCTTATTCTGATGACTGAAATATTTGGTGCTGTAGTCCAACACGTTGAATATTTACTACCAAACAGGTCCGATAGTCGCAACTAAACGCGCAGTTGTCTAAACAAAACTAGGTCTAAGGAAACCAGTTTGCTTTGCTGAACTGATATTTTTTAAATCTCTCGTTTAATATATTATATATTTCACGTTACAAAAATGGTTTGGTTTATCTATATTTGATCAGAACCAAAAGAGTTTGGTTTATAACATCCTGACTATTTTATTCTGGCGGCCGAAATATTTGGCTTGGCAGTTCAAAACGTTAAATATTTAAAACCAAACAGGTTCGATACTCGCAACCAAACACGCCGGTGTATGAATAAAACTACTTCTATGGAAACCAGTTTCGTTTGTAACACTGATATTATTTAAATTCCTGGTTTATTAAATTACCTGTTTCCCAATACGAAAAGCGTTCGGTTTATATACATTTTATCGCAACCGAATGAGTTTAGTTATTATATTCTGATTATTTTATTCTAATGACCGAAATATTTGGTCCTGTAGTATAACTCTTTCATTATTTACAACCAAACAGGTCCGATACTATGTAACCAAACGCATAGTTGCCTGAACTAAACTAGGTGTAAATATACATACCATTTTAGTTTGCAACACTGATATTTTTTTAAGTTCCTATTCTACTAAGTTATGTATTTCATGTTATGAAAAGAGTTTGGTTTATATATGTTTTGTTGCAGCCGTAAGAGTTCGGTTATTACATCATGACTATTTCGTTCTAATTATCGAAACTTTTGGTTTGGTAGTCCAACTCGTTGAATATATTCAACCAAATAGGTCGGATACTTGCAACCAAATACTTAGTTGCCAGAACCAAACTGAGTCTAAGGCAACCAATTTGGTTTGCAACTATTACATTTTTTAAGATCTTGGTTTGGTTTATTAAACCATAACTTTAGCACTGATCGGTTTGACTAAAATTGAGTCAATCGATCTTGTGGTTATGGTTTCAAAACGAATTTGATAAAAGGTTTGATCGATGCATTTTAACAGATTCGATTACTAACCATCCTTTTGTGTTTGAAATGCAAAGAGTATGCTCGAAAAGAGAGTTTAGTTTATCAATACATAACTGTAGCACTAAACGGTTTAAATTAACTTCAAGCAACCGACCTTCTGTTTGTGGTTTCCAAACAAATTTGATAACAGGTTAGATTG
The DNA here is from genome assembly GCA_030407085.1 of Trichopria drosophilae. Taxonomy (NCBI): domain Eukaryota; kingdom Metazoa; phylum Arthropoda; class Insecta; order Hymenoptera; family Diapriidae; genus Trichopria; species Trichopria drosophilae. The sequence goes on from CM059582.1 coordinate 199,115,424, forward strand.
GTGCAATTTAACAGATTTAGTTACGAACCAACCTTTTATTCTTGAAATACAGAGAGTATGCTCGAAAAAAGAGTTTAGTTTACCAATCCATAACTTTAGCATTAAACGGTTTAACTAAACTTGAATCAACCGAATTTCTGGTTGTGGTTTACAACGAATTTTATAAAAGATGTAATTAGTGCAATGAAACGGATTCGGTTTCTAAAATGGATCCGTCTAAACCAATTAGGTTTAAAGATAACAGTTTGGTTTGCAACGCTGATATTTCTGAAATCTCTGGTTTATTAAATTACATATTTCGCATTACGAAAAGGGTTTGGTTTATATATATTTCATCAGAATCAAACGAGTTTGGTTATTACATCCTGACTATTTTGTTATGATAACCAAAATGTTTGGTTCTGATGTCCAAATTCGTTGAATACTTGCAACCAAACGGATCCGATACTTGCATCCAAAAACGTAGTGGTCTCAACCAAACGTCCAACGAAACTTGTTTGGTTTGGAACAATGACATGATTTGACATTCATGCGTCTATAAGAGGCCATCAGTTAAATAGTATTAGTAAGACATTAGAAAACGATGAAAAGTGTATTCTAGTTGAACAGATCCGTATTAATCCTACCATATAGACGACCAACGACGGCACATTTTTTATTAACGCTGATGAATTCAGATAGGATTGTGTCACACGGAAAACCTTTTTTCTCGCATACCAGCGCAAAGTCGTTACGCAAGTCAGATGGTAGTCCGACCACGTGCTCAATGGATACGCATTTTGCTCGTGTGGGAAATCATTTTTCTCTCGGACGCGATATTACTCCAAATGCACGATTTTCTGTGCGACGTAAAATATTTCTTATATAAATGCAAATTCGTCGTTTCCGCCCGCTCGCCGGTGCAGCAGCAGAAAAGGCCCGGCCTTCCTGCCGCATCACAGAACACCGTTCGCACACGTGCACATGATACTTACACGTCGTGAACGTATGTGCTGTGTGCGAAATTGACTGCAACTGCGTGCGGATGCAGAGTGAGAAGGAAATATAAAAATGCAGTCGGTGAGAGTAAGACAGAAATAGTCGTATCCAGAGATAGAGGGGGAGAGAGACAGCTACTTTAATTGGAGAGAGAGGGAAAGAGAGAGGGAGACAAAAAGGGAGAAAGAGGGTAAACGAGGGGACACGAAGAAAGCGAGAAGGGAAAGCGAGAAAGGAAGTATGTAACACGCATCCAGGAAAGGGAGAGTTTTAAAGAGCAACTCGATGCAATTATACCGAAGAAATTAGAGGAGGGTACCAGAGTGTAAGGGGGGAGGGGACACTCCGCCGAGAGCCACGAAACATGTAAAGATAATAAAACAGTAAAGATAGACCAGGACAGAGGCGCACACTGTAATTCGGGGCCAGGAATAAAAAAAAAAGTGGAAAGGGAAACCAGACGGTGTTGGAATTGTGGGAATCATATTCAGCTGGATTCTAAACTCGACAAAGATTGCGTTACGTGAATATGTTACGGGACCTGAATTATAATAATCAACGATAGATACGTCTAACAATGTACCGCATTGTGACTGTACGCTCATCCTGTACATACGTGCTCGAGTTCAATACGTTGAACATCCTAATGATGATAACAGGAAGTAAAAACGTGTTCGGCACATGTGGATTCTGATGTAAGATTTGAATTAACCAAGTTTCCATCGAATTTTTGTTACTTCCTCTTCCCATTCTCTCGAATTTGCCGGTATGCAGTTTGATGCGAGTCCAATGTCGCTGACTTTTTTTTACATTCATTTCCTCAGCAATGCAGAAAGTATTAAATCATTATGCAAGTACATTGTATTTCATACTGCGTATCATTTTTTTAAGTTTTATATCGCATAGTGCCAGAAGGATTTGGTTTATGTATATTTTATAACAACCGAACGAATTTGGTTATTATATCCTGACTATTTTTTTATGATAACCGAAATGTTTGGTTTTGATGTCCAAACTTGTTTAATACTTACAACCAAATCAGTCTGATACTCGCAACCAAATCCGCAGTTTTTTGAACCGAACTAGGTATCAGGAAATCAGTTTGGTTTATAAAACTGATATTGTTGAAATCTTTGATTTATTATATTATATATTTTACATTATGAAAATGGTTTAGTTTATGTATATTTTATAACAACCGAACGAATTTGGCTATTGTATCCTGACTATTTTGTTATGATAACCGAAATGTTTGGTTTTGATGTCCAAACTTGTTTAATACTAACAACCAAATCAGTCTGATATTCGCAATCAAATGCGCAGTTGTTTGAACCGAAGTACGTATCAGGAAATCAGTTTGATTTATAAAACGGATATTTTTTAAATCTTTGGTTTATTATATTATATATTTCACATTACGGAAAGGGTTTGGTTTGTACATATTTTAGCACAACCGAACGAGTTTCTTTATTCCATTCGCAGTGTTTTGTTCTAATATTCCAAATGTTTGGTTCGGATATCCAAAATTGTTTAGTACTTACAACTTAACTAGCCCGATAGACGAAACCAAATGCTCAATCGTCTGGACCAAACTAGTTATAAGGAGACCAGTTTGGTTTGGAAAGTGATATTTTTTAAATCTCTGGTTTATTAAGTGATATATTTAACATTACGGGAAAGGTTTGGTTTACATATATTTTATCACAACCGAATGAATTCGGTTACTATACCCAGGCAGTGCTTTTCTGTTAACCAAGACGATTGATTCTGATAAAAAACTCATTTAACATTTACAACAAACCCGGTTCCATAGTCGTAACCAAATACGCAATTTGCTAAACCAAATTAGATTATTAATTTCGCTTGCAAAATTTACAATTTTTAACATCTATTCGCCTCCAGTTTAGATCTTAGTAGCTCATTAAATCCAGGAAAAGCAATTCTCAATTGTTGTTTGAGACTTATTTTCTGCAGAAAAAAAAAGATAACTATTTTTCTTTGTGCTCTTTTTTATCTTCTTTCGAAAATCAATATGGCTTACTTTAAATAAACATTGAATACAATTTCGGGTGCTTGATCATTTAATCAGTAATGTTGTTATTTAAATTCAAGTGATATCTATATAGAAACCCAACCGTTCTGATAGTAGCGACCAAATGACCTGCAAGAGAACCCGTTCGGTTTGCAGTGCCGAAATTGTTTGATTTCAATTCATGTGTATATCACATTTTATTAAATGAATACGCATGTTCTGAGGCGGCGTATTAATTTTCCAATTTTCTGGTTAATTAAATTGTTCATCTGAGTATTCGAAACCTGACTGTTTGGTTCTAAAAACCAATATATTTGGTTCTGATATCCAAATTCGTTTACAGTTTAAAACCAAACTTGTCTGAAATTCGCAACCAAACCCGTAGTTGTAAACCAAATTAGGTCCGAGAAAATAATTGTAATAAAAAAAAACACATTATTTCCAAACCAATGGCCTTTCTAATGACGTTCTAATGACCGAAATGTTTATTTCGGTAGTCCAACTCGTTGAATAGTTACAACCAAACAGGTACGATACTTGCAGCGAAACACGCAGATGTTTACATTTTTAGTATATTTATTATTTTTAGTACACATGTATTTCATGTCAACCGAATGCGTGTGGTTAATGAAACCTGACTGTTCGGTTCTGAAAACCAATATGTTTGGTTCTGACAACCAAAATGCGTGTTATGTTTACAACGAAACTGGTCTAAAATTTGCAATCAACCCAGTTGTAAACCAAATTAGGTCCGAGGAAATAAGTGTGATGAAAAAGACCCATGATTTCCAAATCTATACGTTTCATTTGACGACATCCAAACATGTTTATAACCAGTAACAATTGAAAACTATGGGGAGCAGAAGTAATGATCTGCTTGATATTCCAAGTCTACTAAATAGTCGATGAGAGCGATTTCCCATTTACTACAAAAACAATTGATTCAACTGAAAACTTTGCTGGAATGTACGAATAACTGTAAATGTACATTATTACTGAATTCTATTAAGAAAGACAAATGGAATGAATTTTCATTATTTTTTTCAGAATACACTGCGACATTAAATAGGAATCTACTTCTGAAAATAGAATCGTTATTTTCAACTTGAATGTGTTAGTACTTGTTTTTCTTTTCAATGAATTTTTATTAGATAAAAACATGTGTTTTATTGTAATTAATATAATGTGGTATTATAATAGTCTACTAATTTATCGAACAGTGTGCAGTATAAAAATTGCTGATTCCAATATGTTTTTAATATATGACACTTTAAGAACATAATTATAAAAGGTTTATTAAATATTAAACTACATTTTAAATTATTTTAGTACAATTTAATTAATACATTTACATATAATAACACACATAACATATTTTGAGAATATATTGTATTATTTAGCTATAGTCTACTGTAATACTTTTTACTTTTATTATTGCTGTCTCCCAAAAATGTAGGTCATTATTAAGTAAAAATATCAGTGACTAACACAAATTTATATATGATGAGTAGAGCAGGTAGGATTATACTATGAAAGTAAATTGGCATTTCATGAAATGGATGACTTTTTAAAGCCAGAAAAAATTAACCGTATTGATTCTTTGATTTATACTAATGCAGCAATTTCAAATTATATTATTTACATTATTTACAAAATTAAAAATAATTCTTTCTAATTAAAATGAAAAAACTTAAATCATCGTCTTTAATTCAACAAATTTGATGTAATAATGATCACAGATAAATAAACAAATTTTCGTTCACTTAACGAAAGTAAACATAGAACTTACTTATGCAAATATTTACTTTCCATAATGTGATGATACATTTTCTTAATTCGAAACTATGTGAAAATCACTACCAGTTTTGAAGTATTTCTTATTATTTGTGGAATTACTCAAAACAATAATAAAAATTCAAGAACAGACAATAATTTTTCCATGCATTCCGTAACCGTTTTGCTACTTAGAATACACTCCAAATATTTTAGAATAAACATTCATTGTAAATTAAGACATTCTAATGAATCAGTGAATTGTCACTTTTCAAAAGTGTAGTTTTGTTCCATGTAGAGTACCTGGGAAACATTTTTTGTTATAATATCGTCCATAATTATTCATTTTGAAGCATTCATTTTGAGCTGTAATAAAATTAATAATATATACAAATTAAGGCATTATAATGCATCATTGCGTGACATATAATGAACCATTGCGTCGTATTACATTGTAGTGTATACATTTTCAATACTTTCTGGGAGTGTTTTCAAACACTTTTATTAAAACCAAATCAACAAATTAACTAATAAGGTTCTTTAATGTACATAACTTTGTTGGAAAAAGTTTACTACACAGTCAAAAAGATATTTATATTTCAGCTTAATTGAATTATTCCTATTTTTTCAGAAAAATGTTCGAAACCGTAAACAATATTCTGTAATTTATTGGAAATTCTTGTGCAATTTATTATAGATAAGAAATAATTTGTCTTTATTGTCCAACAAAATAAATATACGAAATATTGTGTGTACTACGAAAAAGCTAACCGCAGCTAAAATTACCTGTTTTACTGGCTGACCTTAATAAATTACCAAGTTTTGTTTAAGAAATGTCAATTCAGTACGATGATAGAAACAAAAATAATTAATTTGTGAAGGACCTTTCGTGGTTTTTCTACGGTTTCCTATGCCATCATTGACAGTCATTCACGTTAAATTTACAGCGATGTAAAATTTCTAACATCAGCAAAATTTTCCGTTGCGTCTACTGGAAACCCAAGTAGTTTTAGCCGCAGTAACCTATCAATTCGAATTAACAAAAAATCACGATTAAAATTCGAAATCATCGAAAGTCTTTTTTAAAGAAATATCGTTTTTGTATATCGTTAACAATATTTGTGTATTGTTTCTGTCCGACGCAGTTATTTCTAGTGTTCTGCAAATACTGAAAGTTTAAACTGAAAAAGTAAGTTTATTTTTGTATTTTCAGGGTTTTTGTTTTGAAAACATTGAATGATACCAACAAAATGAACTCTAAAACTAAAAAATTATTTGCCACGTAAACGTCCACATATTCATAAAAACATCTGTATATATTTCTACGTAAATCCAATTATTTTAAAATTTGAAAAATATATTATATAAATAAATGTAGGTGTATTATATAACTTATTATCAAACGTGTTGAATACGTTCTAATATTTTACAATAGTTGTAAACGTATGTGCCTTCTTTCGTCTTCCGATGATTACATTTACATAATTATGTACCATTATTCTACAATAATGACCACACTTAATTATGATAATTAAGGACTAAAATTTGGATATATGCATTCAAAATTATACATTAATGTACATACATAGATAGGTATCTTTTGATATGATTATTAATGGATTTTATCAAAATATTGCTTATAAATTACATATAATTATGAATCAGGCATGGCAATGTACATAACTTTTTCCCCTGGGGTGTAATTTTACTCTAAAAACAAGAGAATTCACTTCTTAAAAGCGAGAATTCACTATTGTACTAGAGTGGCTCAATTTTTACTCCTAGAAATATTCAGGGAGTACTTTCCGAGTATATTTAAATGACTTTGATTTTGTATTAACCTCATAAATGACATTTTTGTAGACCCAATTTCAATAGACAATTTCGTAATAAAACCGGAATTAAAATAAATTGAAAGATGCATCTCCTACGATTTTGGAGGTCGCTCTTTTTAAAGCTGCAGTACAAATATGTTTAAAATTTCAATTTTAGCATAAATTAATAAAAAAACGATTTTTTCATAGCAATTTTTGTTTAAACTGATTTATTTTGTCTAATAACGGGTTTTAAATCACTTCAAATATATTACAATCGTGGACGCGATAGTTGTACTTAAAAGTTACGCTGCTAGATTTTTTCAATTTGAAGTTGCACAACCAAGATGGCGGTCTACGCCAATCCGCCACTTTAAATTTCAAAATTCTGACTATAGATTCGTGATCAGCGATATGAAAAATGTAATAACAATCATAATATAGAAATTATAGTAGATTTATATGCGAATATCTGGGAAATATATTCCCGATTAGGAAGCCATCTTGGTTGTGCGACCTTAGATTTTAAAAATCCACCTTTTTACGACAACTTTGAAATACAACTGTCACGTTCACGATTGTAATACATTTTAAGTCATTTTAAACCCAATATTCGGAAGAAAAGAAGAACTTAAAAAGTTCGTGTTTTTTATTTATTTATGCAAAAGTTATAAATAATTTGAAACTTTAGACAGATTTGGACTGCATCATTGAAAATAGCGACCTCAAAAATAGTAGGTTACGTTTCTTTCAATTTATTTGAACTCCGGGTTTATTACGAAATTTCTATTGAAATTGGGTTAAAAAAAATGAGTTTTTTTACGTTAGTGGAATAATATGGCGGTTACTACAAAACGCAGATGTTAAAAACTAGCAGCAGTTATCGTAAAAATATCGATATCATCTTTTACACTAAGACTATCCTTATTTATGTATATTAATCTACTTACCTTGGATTGTCGACGTTTTTGTTGTTGTAAACCATCATTTCATAAATTAACACAATTAATAAAAGGTTTCTAAATACCGACTATCAGTATCATACCCCAAATCTACAGACAGGGTCTAAATATGATATTATTTGAATGTATTAGAACGTAACATACTTAGTGAAAACAAAATTATAAAGTAAAATTGAAATTAGGTATTTCCGGCAACTGTCAAGTGCTAAAAAGGTCGTTATTACTAAACAAATTATACGCGGAATCATAAAGAGAACTATTTTTATGTTTTATACTCTATTCATTTTTAAAAAGATAGAATCCACCGACCTGAAATATTTAATGTGTTTCGAACAGAACAAATAAAGACTGTAAAGTAAAAACTCAAACCTCCTTTGCCATCTTCAAAAATAATTTTATTTTAACGATTAGTTTTGATATTGCATCACAAATGTTTTTACGGAAATTTCTTTACATACTATAGAAACTTTAAATTTAAAAAACATTCGCCTCCTTTCAAATCACTGGACTAACTAATCATCCCATATATCTCTATCTATATTAGTTGATTTTCGGTCAAACATTTTTTATTTTTTAAAAACTTTCATATTATTATATGAATATCCATCTCAGGTGTATAGTGTACATCTTTTCAGAAATTCCAACGTCAATACGTAAAATACTTCGTTGACGTTGGACAAAAATATAACAATTTTTTGGACATATTTATATCCATCAATTGGGCATTATATTATTTGAGTATTATTAATGGAAATAATTTAAATTATCTTCATTCTTAGTCTTATATCAGAAAAATAATGCAAATTAACGAAGAAGATAAACCACATCAATTGGCTGTTATTTTTGTTGTCATCAATCAATTTTAGATAAATTACCAACATCGACAGAGAAATTTGTACTCTCTATAATTCTGGAAGTAAACAATCGATCTGTACCAGGTAAAAATTGAGCCGCAGTAATGAAATCGTGAATTCTCCCTCTTTAAGAACGAATTTTAAAGAGACATTTTACTCTTCCACTAGAGTTACCGCATTATCCATCTTCAAAAAATTTTGACTCCAAGAAATTTAAAAGTAAGCATGCAAAATATATTGAAAAAAATCAATGTTTAAATAATTAATCTGGCTGCTTAAAATTTGTACAGATTGTCAATCACAGTCTTGCCAATTTGTGCTTTATATTTATAAAAAGATAAGACTTTCTTTTTTAACAATTTTGTTTGTTCCTAGGGAAGAATTAAAAATCTATATATTTTAAATTAATTTTAAACCACTATTTAAAAGTTTTAGTATTTTTGTAGTTTAACTCCACTAATAACATTTTATATCAGAGTTGAATCTGCAGTAGGAAATTTAACTTTCCCTTTTTCATTTAAGTTTTCTTTTATTTTCAAATCACTTACTTTTTTTATTTTCAGAAAACTTTGTTCATGTATGAAAAGTTACTCATTACCCCTAAATGAGATTTTTAAAGGCAATTTAATAGATATCTGCTGTTGGATTTATTATTTATTTTTCCAAGTAATTTCCGGTGGTCTATTGCAAAATACAACGAAAATCTACTTATTTAAGAGATTTAAACTCAAAATGAACATAAGTGTTTAAGAATTTTGGATATACACCATGCTGCTCTTGTGTACTAAAGAAACTCCTTTCTAAACTACTGATTTGTGAAAAGTGACGAATTCCATGAAAGCATGTTTAAAATATAACTATATACTATATTTTACGGCATCTGTTTTATTTCTATAGAGAAATCACTTGTATTTTTCAAAAATTCGTCACCCATTTCTAGAATAATATACTAAAATTTAAAATTTTTTTAAATTATTATATAAAATCAAACCCCTCCGTTTTCATATTAACAATCCATGCCATACGAAGTCGACCTTATCGAAGATTAAACAATCCAAATCCGTAAAGTAAACGATATATGGATCATTATAAATAAAAACTCTAGTAAAGACCGTTAAGGCATTTTAGAGTAAATTTATTTGTTTCCTGGCGATATAAATGTCCGGGAAAACAAAAAGCTGCATGAACGTGCTGAACGTCAATAACATAAATAGACGTTTTAAATATAACATTGTTACATCGTGGATTTTAAAATAGTAGGTTTTTATTTATTACATTCACTGTTATTGAAGGAAATATCCAGTATGCGTGACCTATTTCTTAAAAAATATGTCACTATTTACTTAGAACTTAAACAAAAAATAGTTGGAATTACTAACTAGGTAATAGGATAAGACGGAGCCGTAGTTTTTAATTAATTTTACTATCTAAATAGTGACTTCGACAAATTAGGTAGCCAATCCTACTATTTAAATACAAAAACCAACGTTGTGTGCCAGATCCTACTATGTAGATAGTAAATCAACTATTTCTTTTTGCCGGTGTATAAAAAATCGTTCGACAATATTTTATTAAAATACGAGTTTAATCTATTAAAACAAGTATAAGATTAATAACTTTATATCATTACTAATTTAACAACTATGAAATTTTGTAGTAAACTCCATCATAATTTTTAAAATCATGTCATGCAGAGCCAACAATTGGCAATACATTATTACATTTTTATTTAGATGGCACCTCATCGATAAGATTTGCATTACAATATACGAGCCAACTAAATATATACTCATAGCCTAATATTATTTTAAGTAACACACTGCGAGCTACAGCTTTTCACATTGTTAATTTTACTATTATCATAATTTATAACATTTATTACCATGTCTTCATAATTCCATTAACCTTCCTTTTCTCTCTGTTTAGATATAAAAATAATAGGGCGCATTTATTTTAATTTACTAAATTAGTTTTAAACAGGGACCATACGGGCGCACGACAAAAATAGGTTAAGTTCTGTCGGCGAACAAACCAGAAAAAAATATAGGTTAATAACATTTCCAATATAAGTTAAACTAAAGATAGCGAAGAAAGGAAAATAATTTACAATTGTGAGAGCTTTAAAACGGGAAATCGTTAATTTTTTATAACTAATTTTTCGTCTCACGGGAATGCAATACGGCCCATTATGTAACTGTTTTCCGGGTCGAAATCCTATGATTCCATATCAGTAATGGTAATGAAAATTCCGCGCATGATCAATCAACATCTCTTTCATTTTCGGAGAGTTTTTTCGTACTTTCGACCCTCCTGACCTAATGAAATCCATCTACAACGCGCAGGCGCATCTCGATAACATCGAAACTCGAATTTTCCGTAACAATTACCACCATACATCAAAAACTCGCAGCGATTAGTCACGTGTCAAAATGTATAAATTTGGGTAAACCTTCGGATGGCGCACCTGTTCGAAATCGAAAAATCGACAAGGTGCATTTGCTGTATTTTGGCCTCCTGAAAACGAATATCATATCAAAATTTGGCGCTCAGCAGTATCTTGGCCGCTGTTACGAAAAAACAGCCAAAAAATGCGGCTTTTTTTTTAGTTTTTTGCATATATCATAAAAAGTACGAACCTTGCGAAAAAATGTTTCAAACAAAAAATGTAGAGCATGAAATTCTGTACAAAAAAGGTTTAATACATTTGTGTCCTAATCCCAACAGAAAGCCCGAAAAATATTGATGAAAGTGAATAATTATTCGTCTGGGTGTCTTGTGTTTGTAGTAAAGAGGGGGTCTGGGAGGCGGAGTCTAATCTAACCTCCAACCATTCAGATAGCACATGGGTTTAATTATCATTCATACCTCTGTGGTTGGAGGTTAGGTTAGTATAATAAGGGGGGTCTGGGGAGCGGAGTCCCCCAGCACGCAAGCAACCCTATGTCCACGTATTGTTTGAGGCAAAGGTCATTTGACTAAAGGAAAGAATCAATTGCAAATGGCAATGATAATGAGTGGACCTAGGGATGCTTGCGTGCTGGGGGGGCTCCGCCCCCCCCCCAGACCCCCCTTATATACTAACCTAACATCCAACCACAGAGGTATGACTGATAATTAAACCCATGTGCTATCTGAATGGTTGGAGGTTAGTTTTAATCGATTAGGAAATTATTTCTACCTAGTACCAGGTAGAAACCCATCATGTCAATGTTCATCCCTCATTTACGGGCTTGCTGTCGCAATTACGAACAAAATGTATACAACCTTTTTTATCGAAAATTTTGTGCTCTACAACTTTTGTTGGAAATATTTTGTGGTCCGATGCATATTTTTCGACATAAATGCAAAAGACTAAAAAAAACACGTTCTTTGCTATTTTTTTAAGATAGTGGCTTTAATACACCCAACCGCCAATTTTTATTGCGATATTCGTTATCAAGAGGCCAAAATACATCGAAAACATGTGGCCGATTTTTTTATTTCAAACAGGTGCGTCATCCGAAGGTTTACCAAAATTTGTTAAAAAATCTCTCGTCCTACTAATTACAGATGCACTTGAGACGAAAAATATCGTGCATGACAACCATCGAAAGTTGGCGACTGCACTCGTGTGACTGTACTATTACATTAAAACAGACTTTTGTTTTTAACTATAATGTCAGTATATTTTTTATTTAGTATAGTACAAATTTGGCTATGTTTACACTAGTTTTCTATTTTTCCTGGCTTCATACAGAAAGCGCAAAGAAAATATTATTCTTTCTATTTTCATTTTTCTGTCAAATGACCGCACATACTGAGAAATATACATTTATTTTTAATTTATTATTTCCGAACGGTCATGAACTTCTTTTCTCTTACAGCAAATACTTTTATTCAAAACTTTAGTAGTTTAATTGAAACAATCCAAAGTTAAGATTTTCAAAAAAAATGAGGACCATTACAGTAAAAAAATTCGACGTGACAGAAGTCGAACCCAGAACCTTTCGATTGGAAAAAATTTGTATATTTTTCCAAGTAAATTTACAACATTTCTCATAGAGCAGATGATTATCTTTGTTGTTTATTGTTTCAACGCCAAAAAGTTGGTTATTAAATTTACTAAACAATACGGGGAACACTTAAAATAACCGACACTTTGTTCTGTTTTGAATTATCGGAGTTTAAAAGTGTTTTCTAATGTCCCGATTTGGATTTTCCCAAATTTGTCCTTCAAGAAATCCCCATCATGCGAATGTCGATGATTTTAGAAGTTAATCTCCAAAAAATCTCTAGATCTTCAAGAAATAATGTATGATGTATCACATAAACACAGAATACGAAACAACATTAATTACTTGTAATAATTCTCAAAAATGATTGTAAAAAATATAAATATTTAAAAAATTTGCAAAACTATGTCATAACCTCTCGGATAAACGCATGACCATGTGCCTTTTGCAAGAGCGTTTAAACAATTTTGTAAAGGCTCAAGGAAAAAAGTCTTTTGTAAACTCAATTTCTGAATATGTAAAATGGAACGAAATGTCGAATGAAAGAAATGGTAAGAAGGTAGAGGGGGAGCATGGAAGGGGAAGGAACAAAAGATCGTATGGAAAACGTAAGAATGCTCTTAAAGGGAGGTCCGACGATAAGAGGAGAGAAGGAACGAGGAAATGCCAAAAGAGAATACGAATGGCAATTGTCAAAAAAACGATATTGTAAAGAATAAAATCAAGAGAGCGGACGAGAGAATTATTGCTGCCGGGGAATGAGGGACGGGACCTTTCCGAGAGGGTGAGTGAAAAAGGAGTTTAACTACGACCAGGAACCACCAGGAGGGAGTGAGAGGGTGCCAGACAAAGACAGATCGAGAGAGGGCAAAAAGAGAGCGTGAGAGAAAGAGGGATCTATAGATCCTACACTACAGGCTTTAGACGAAGAGAAAAAGGGAACGAAACAGATCGAAGGACAGGTATAGACCAGAGAGCAAGAGAGAGAAGGGAAAAGAAAGAGAAAATAGATGAATGAAGGAAAAGGAGACCGAGGGAGAAGTGACCGTAAAAGGGTCGTATACCTAAAATTCAACGAGAAAAGCGATATGCCAATAAATATTTCAATAAAAAGACACGATAAAGACGGAAAAGAGACGATCCTATACAAAGAAATGTTAAATAAACTCACATCTAAAAAATAGCTGAATTGTTATTTTCTTAAATTTAATGGTTTTCGAGGATGACATTGCGTAATAAATGAATCTTCGAGATAAAAGAAAAAGTACAAATTAAACCATGGCGCTAGGTAGATGAGGCCTCGGGAGGAAGAGAAAGGCATTGATCAATTGATGCGATTTATTAACTTTCCCAGCTATTTAGTGAACATAAACATGAACGAGCTATTCAATTAATTTTAACTCCTGATACAAATCACGCGTTCATTCAAAATATAAATTGCGTTTCAACAGCAGTATTCATAATTGTACACGAGTGCCACCACACACACACACGCGCGCGATGCGCTATTTTCAAACATCAGTTATTCATTGTTTTATTCGTCGACGGTGGAATAAAAATTCGCAGAAATGCATGCAGAAAAATGCAGACTCGAGGAAACATTTTAAAACAATATCTTGGAAAGTGGAGGGGACGAAGACAATACCCTGAACGAAGACGGGATTCAAAAGCAGACCAGCCGAAGGTGACGTGTCATTATTACTCGATCAAACGCGGAAACAATTAACAATATGAGGATACCGTAAAGAAAAGGGCAGGTATAAAGTACCTACATTCTAAGAAAACAATTAACGGATGAAAACGATAATAGCTGCATAGAAAATAATGACCTCGTCGAATGAACAAAGAGAACCTTATTGAACTTGACAAGACGATAGAACGAAAGAAGAATACCTTCTTAACGATCTGAACGTTTTGAAATCGTGATTAGAGAAGTAAACCGAAAAACATTCGGTGGTGAACAAATGTTGTTTTTTAGATCTGCCTTTACAAAATTTCCAAATTATGATTGGTTCAAGGATAAAAGAAAAGATTAGTCATGATTCTCCAATACCACGACGGAAAGAAATTGGAGTCATTACTAATTTAAGTTTGCTGCCGGAAGTTAGTTGCTACAAAGTTAAGCCTGAGTTCCAAAAGTTTAACATTCACAGTTAAAAATTAAAACTCATGGCGAACATGTTTACTGTTAATACTTCGCTGCATAATCTACACCAAGTTTGCCAATTCAAGTTTGCTGCCGAATGTTAGTTGCTACAAAGTTAAGTCTGAGTTCCAAAAATTTAACACTCGCAGTTAAAAATTAGAACTCATGGCGAATATGTTTACTGGTAATACTTCGCTGCATAATCTACTCCAATTTTGCCATTTCAATTTTGCTGCTGAAAGTTAGTTGCTACAAAGTTAGGCTTGAGTTCCAAAAATTTAACACTCTCAGTTAAAAATTAGAACTCATGGCGAACATGTTTGCTGTTAATACTTCGATGCATAATTTATTCCAAGTTTGCCAATTCAAGTTCGCTGCCGAAAGTTAGTTGCTACAAAGTTAGGCTTGAGTTCCAAAAATTTAACACTCGCAGTTAAAAATTAGAACTCACCGCGAAAATACCATGTATAACTTTTTCCGTGCATGACTGCTACTACTCTCTAAAGTTAAATTAGTCAAATTTCTACTAATTCAATTACTAGGATGATATTTTACTAACAAATTAGTAATTTTGTGGTGTTTTAATATTTGCAAAATAATGAGGTATTCGTCTTACGAATTGCAATTAGTAGAATCGTTCTACTAATAAAATAATTTCGGTGACATCAGATCTAATTAACATTGGGAACTTTTAATATTTCGAATTTCAACATTCAAAGTCAACATCAAACAAACTCCAAATTTGAACTCTCTAAATCTGAATTGGTGAGAAGTAGGCTACTATTTGAAATTAGTAATAAAATTTACTAAATATTGTTGGTCAATTTCTGCTAATTGAATGAGTAACATTATTAGATTAAGTCATTTACTATTTGAAATTTACTAATAATTATGTTTTTGTTACAAATAAGGTAATATTTTCAAGGCAAACTTTTTTTATTACATCTCGTTACTAATAAGTTTCTACTTTTCTAACAGAAATTTAAATCCTTTCTTTTTTTGTAACCAAGTATATATTTTACACTTGCTCTACTATGTCCTACAATAATATCGAATCAATTTTTTGCAGCAATATATTAAAATTTGATAAAACATGTGAAAAGAATCGTTTTAAAACTAACAAAAGACCTAGATAGTCATGATTGTTAAAAAATTCATTAAATTTGTAAAATCTTCTCCGCCATACTTTGATTTGACTAATTCAATTAGTAGTCCAAAATGAAATTACTAACTGAAACAGTGCATGAAAATAGTTCTACTGATTCAATTAGTAGAATGTGACTACTAATGAGGAAAAATCTATGAATTCACAATGAACATCCTTCGATATTCTTATAGTATTATATATAGAATTTAGTTCATTGGTATTTTGTGAGTAAAACTGGATGGCCTTACAGTTACTTCACCTGCCAAATCGACCAATTAAAAGTCGTCGAACTAACCAATTTATCGTCCGGTACTCGAAGCACTAAAATATTTAGTTCGCGAAAGTATTTATCATTCTGTAACCGTAAAATGTTTTTCTCCACGTATTAACAAATGCTGTTTTATTACATCCGGAATAGTGACCGGTGTTAGAAACAATATTAGTCTCATGTCATAGCAAGGAAAACTGAAAATCAATAGTGAGGGGGAATTTTGTAACGAACTTTGAAAATACAGTGTTAAATGGTATTATTCTATATCTCTTTGAACAATTACGTGTTTCAAACGTTTAATCGATAATCGTGGAAGATATTCGAGCAGATAATAGTTTTAAAAGCCATGCGATACAATAGATGAAACAGTTTTCGAAATATTATCAATTATGTTATTTGCTTACATATAATATATAAAACCAGTTTTTTTCATCAAAGATTAATCTTAAAATGTGTGAAGTCTTAAATTACAGCAGCGTGTAAGGCTAATTTTGCTTGGTTTCGTAAATTATTCACAGGATTTTACGTTAATATTGTAAAATGTACTTTTGAGGCAATTAATAATGTAAACTTTTTATTGCAAGAAAACTTCAGATTAAATTGAAAATTAACTCAATTATTTGGTGTAAAAACCAAAACAAAATAATTTTTATTAGAAATGATCACCATAAAACACCGTATAGTATTTTAATGAATATTGCATTTACAAAACACAAGTTAATTATTTATTTTTACAGTACAATCCGATAGTACAAAAAACGTAATAATTTTTCGAAGAAGAACGTACTAATTAATTAAAATTACTTTACGTGACTAAATTTTTGGAGTGTTAAATCAAAATTTTATTTCAAATTTGCTAAGTATTTTACTTTATTCTAGTGATAAAAATTCTTTTACAATGTCAGAATTTCATGAAAACAGAAATAAAAATCAGCGAAAAACTACTTGAATATAGTATTTTAACATTTCCTATGTTTGAAGATTCAAACATTTTTGAAAATAGTAAAGCTAAAGTGAAAATTTAGAGTAAAAAGTAAGTCATCTTCCACAAGATTGTTAATTCTGCTACACGATGAATTTTTGTACAAAAAAATAGAGAAAACCATAAAATTTATTTAGTTACTTAAAAAAAAAACTATTCTGAATTTTCCACACTAAATTACAATTTCTGTTGCAAACCAAAAGTATACAGTTATTTGTATAAAAAAAACGTTTGCTTGAAAAAGTACAAAAAATCTTCTAGGTAAAATTTTATGGTGGATTTTATTATGCTTCTTTGATGAGTCGGTTTAATATGAACAAACATGTTGAAAAATTCGGTATTTCAGCGTTTTTTTTTAAGGTTCAAATTATTCGACCTAAAATATTTATTACCTTATCGGCAAAGATACAGAAAAAACCTCAGGCCATACTTTGTTTTTTTTTTTAAGACGTGCAACTTTGGGAATTTCATAAGGTTTACCATAAAGTATCTTAACCCTTAGAGCCACAAGATATTTTCGAAGCCTTTTACACCACTACCTAGGTAAATTGCGAATTATCGTTTAAATCTCTTTAAAATGTGCAATTTAAATTTTCATCAGGGTCGAAACTGACCATGGTCATGGGACTAAGAGAAAATAAGATTAAATGTTATTTGAATAAAACATTTTTTCTCATCGAAAGAGTATTTTCGGTCACAAAATTCCTTCACTAAACGTGAAGAAAATAGTTGTAGTATTAAAATTTATTTTTAAAATATTAACAAAATAACATCGTGATCACAAAATGGCGATGGCACTGAGTAATTTCTTTTTAAAAGTTAAGAATTTTTTTTTCATTAAAACTATAAACTTTAGAGAAAATTTTCGGAGAAACGAAATTTTTAAAAAAGTCGTTTAAAAAATCTAAAATTTTAGTGTATTCTTTGACAAATTCTAAGATAATTTTGTTATAAAAAAATTTTGCCTAAAGCCTAAAGTTTTTAACAAAAGAAATCATTATTCTTGAAATCTAGAAATGATTAATAATTTTGTTTCTCAAAAACTATAAACTTTAGAGAAAATCTTTTTCGAACAAAAATATTTTAGAATTAGTCAAAGATTACTGCCAATTTTTTTCAGATTTTTTAAATGACTTTTTTTCAACATTTTGATTTTCTTAATTTTCGAAAAATAACAAATTGTATCAACACATTCTGAAAAAAATAGAGAATATTCTTTGATACGTTCTTAGAAGCGTTTGTTTTCACAACATTTTTTGTAGAGTTTGCAGTTTTCATGAAAAAAATTTGTTAAGTTTTAAAAAGAAAATTCTCACTGCGGTCGTCATTTTGTGTTGATGATGTTAGGTTTTTAATATTTAAAAAATATATCTTAATATTACAACTATTTTCTTCGCCTTTAGCGAAATAATTTTGTACCTGCAAATACTCTCTTTATGAGAAAAAAAATGTTTTATAAAAAAGTATACCCGATTTTTTGCTTTTTTTAACATTTAAATCGTTATATTTAATTTTGTAATTAAGAATACTTGATTGAAATAAAACAATTTGACAAAAAAAACAAGTTTCAAAAAATGAAATTTTTGCAGTAGTATACTCAACATTTTCCAGGAAAATTCTGTCGTCATAAACTTTCATTGCGCATACATTCCAACTCAAATTTGATGTCCAGAAAACAGGCAAATTTTAGGATGGCTCTTTGACTGTTAAGAAATTACGTACACGCTAAACGAAATCATTGAATTTCTATGCAAGACTTAATACACTGGAACTATACTTGAAAGAAAAAATTAAGATGGAACAGCAATAAAAGGATGGAGGATGAAATACTGACGGAAAGTGACGGAGGCATCCTAATAAAAGATGTCATCTTTTAAAAGGAAGCCGAGCGCATGAGTGATGCAGGAAAGCACAGATTTACAATGTCTGTAATAAATAAATAAGAAATTTATACCTTCTTTGAAATAAGCATTTCAACAAATTACGATTATCCGTCATAATTGGCAATTTGTAAAGGAAAACTGTAGGGGGAATAACAACGTATTGCTTAATACCTAATTTTGGAAATAAAAAATGCACGATCCCTTTCATACACACAGACGGTAAAGTTTTTTCGAACTCGTCAGTTGGAACGAAACGGAAATTCGTGTCGCACGATTTTCGATCATTTTTCATAAAGATAATACTGGAACTGGAAACGTATATGATACTGGTAAAAGGAGACGGACGTATCGTAATATACGGAGGGATAAAGAGCGAGGCATATATAGGGGCAGGGAACGCATTAGGGAAGTTGTGAGATCCATTGATAGCAATTGCGCACATCTGTGTTGAGAAGCTTTAAACCCTGGTGGGAAGCACGCAAATCGAATTTCAAAATTTTCCAAAAAAAACATCGTGATATTTCATTTCTCGTTAATAATATTCAACCTATTTTCTCCAACGAAAATAAGGTCGAGCATAATTACTGAAGAATTCACTCGGAATTTAACAAATGTTGGAGGGAAATGACGATTAAATAAGAATAAAAAAGTAGAACATTATTTTAATGAAATTATTTTTGAAATTAATGTAGTAGTATTCGAAATTAAGTTTATTCTATAACCAATCATCGTACTTTATATAGCAGTTACATAGAATTGGTATATTTTTAGTATTTTTTCAAATATCACTGGTTTATTAAATAATATAAAGCTTGAATAAAAAATATATATTTCATCACTACCACATGAATGATTATGCTCTACAAAATTGTATTGAAACTTCCAATAAATAGAGTAAATTACAAATTTATTGTAAAATTACAACAAAATATTTTAAAATTAAAAAAATGACGCCTAAATGATTGTTTCTTAACATTATACGATATTTTTTTTGGAATGAAGTTTAAAACTCCGAAATAAGACATGTCGTACTATTACCTTCACAATATTAAAACAAGATTTTAAGTCTTCATTAGTTAACTAATGTTTCAAATATAATTGGACTAAAAAATACACAGACAAAAATAAGTTTTAAAATTGTTACATTCGAAATTCGAAAGACGTAATTTTACTATGAAATTAAATGTGCTAAGTTAAAAAGATTGTATTTTGAGTCAAAATATTTGCTGAAAGTCAACCTTTATCTTGAAATAGACCAAGTCTAAACAATATTTTTAAAAATTAGACCTATTTCTATACTGAATTGATTTATTAATATTTTTTATAATAAAAATCCATCACGTCACAGAATTTGTAATATTTTGACAGCCACGATTATTAAAATAAATTAAAAAGAATAAATTATAATTTTTTCTTGGTTAAACATTTCTTAAGTTCTTGGTTAAACATTTCTATTATTTGTATTATATTGGATACAAATATGTAAAAATGGAAATGAGATTGACAATTTAGACTCAAAATATTGGTATGATCCGTAGGTTAATTAATCACAATAAAATTTACCTCGATAAAATCTTGAGAAAAATTTCAATGAAATTAGAAAAATGCTACAGAAAAACTACAATAATAAATCAAAGTATTAGTAAAAGATTATTATAATTGATGAACTCGACAAATAAAAACAATCACAGTAATAACAATGAGCAGACGACTATTTTGTTCTATTCAAAATGTGCCATAAATACGTGTATGTTCTTTCAAAACAGGATTAGCGGATACATTTATCAGTTTTCAGTAAATTAAAATGTTTCCACAAAAAGTTTACCTAATAATGTAACCTTGCTTTAATGGCTTCTGTTACGTTTTTAAACAAATTCATTTTTGTAATTTTTCTGCTCTGAAAACTACGTCTATGTATTCATAACTGGATTTTTTGTAATCTTTCAATTGAATGAAATAATGGGATACTTTTACTTTTTAATGCAAATTGTAATTTGAATTTTAGGGTACACCGAAAATTCTTTCATCTCGACGACGTAAGAAATAAATACATTAAGACGTCATACTAAAAATTTATGTGGACAACTATAATATATAAATTAATTTTCATTGTAAGCAGATATTATATAGAAAACTATTGAGAAAAAGTAGATTACATGATTTTGTGTAGACTTCTCTACGCAATTAACTGGGTTCAAATGGAACTTCGTAAATTGATAATCATGAGCAGCAATCATAGGGAACAATTAGCTATTAGAATAACAACCAATAGTGGCAATAGTGCTGTCAATTAAAAGAAATAACAAAGAATAATGAAATAACGAAACAATAAACAAGTAACAAAGGAACATGTTTGATTTTAAAAAGGGATAAGTATAGTTAAAATTGATCAGTACTATGAATATTTAATACGATAAACTTGTCAACAAAATGCCATGTTGTGTTCAAAACATGGTAGGTAAAAGAGATTACATAGTATGGAATTATAACTAATCCTTTTAAGATCTTCAATATGTGTGTTTATGTTTAGTAAATTGTTTATGATCAAATTTCTATTGTTTTCAATATACCATAGAATTAATTAAACTAAAATTTGTGAATGCTGAGAAGAAACAATATTTATAGATGATTTTAGTACAGTTTTTAAATCCAAAGCTTTAGTTTTAGTTGCAAAGATTCATCTACTACATTGATCACATATTTCAAATCAATCAATTATGTTTATTATAAATATTTTTATTGTTAAAGGACATCTACATATCTTTAAAAGACACTTTTAATTCAAGAAACCATTTTATTACATTCAGGAAGAATAAATCATTTTATTAAATATCAGAAATATTTCGTTTAAATTAAAAAAAGAATGTTATTAAATTCAAGACACACATAAATAAAACAATTTTTTTTTTAATCATGCCATGTATTTATTTATTCCAAGAAAAGGCGATGAACTAACTTATTTGTTTAAATGAAAGAAGCATATTTTATTTTGAGTGTTATAGCTCCCTGAATACACGATTGAATGAGCGCAAAAGAAATATTTTTCAAAAAAAACAATGAAACATTTTCTGGCTTAACAAACCACAGACAAGAAACCAGTCACGATTTTGACTACAAAGATACGAGAATTCTTACTACAGAAAAAAGGGAGAAAGCGAGGACTTTTAAATTTATAAAAAAAAAACACAAAAACGCAGTAAACATCAGATTTGAAATATCTCAGCTGCCGGAAGTGTACAAACCGTTTCTTGCTTGATTATTTTCATTACTAAACAGTTAAACACTAACTTATTATGTATGCCCGATATTTAGTATAAATACAGGCTGATTTCATGGGTAAGTCACTTTACTTGCTAAAAATGACTCTAAGCAGAGTCAAAACTTTAAAAAAGTTTAAAATGAATCTTTGTGTTAGCTTTATATTAATTTTAAACTCTATGTTAACTTAAATTAACCCATTAATAAACGTTACAGACCAAAAAACCAAAATAAAACAACTAAGAATACAACATAATAATTAGTTTTTAAATATTTACTATATAATTTAACTCCTTTACGGAAAAACTCAGATTTTCTTTTCACTTTCTCATTTTAAAAAAATGTTTTTATTCCCCTTAAATTCAATTTTACTCTTCACATTTTCTGATAGTTACTCAACGATATAAATATTACCTCATCCACATGCCTAATTGCTTTAAAATGTTATTATATCAACAACATGGTTATCCAGTTCTTTTGTAACATATCTATTATAAAATTTTGTTGTTTAATATTTAGAGAATTTGATTTTGTTAATTTTGGAGTAATTAATGCATTGTTAAAAACATTACAAATTATTGAAAT
Organism: Trichopria drosophilae; assembly: GCA_030407085.1. Classification (NCBI taxonomy): domain Eukaryota; kingdom Metazoa; phylum Arthropoda; class Insecta; order Hymenoptera; family Diapriidae; genus Trichopria; species Trichopria drosophilae. The sequence goes on from CM059582.1 coordinate 199,138,101, forward strand.
TCTCGTGAATTACAATTGAAAGTATGAAATTCAAGGACTTAGTGCATTCGTTTTTTCGTAATACAATGGTCTAAGACTGCAAGTCTGGTCAATCATATTGGATTCGCCAATAAAAATTACAAAATATGTCCCCATATTCGTAATTAATGATATAAAGCCACTGTCCAATAAATATTAAAACAAATCTGCCATTTTGAATTTTGAAAATTTAATACGAATTTCTAACCAGTAACATCGAAAACGTCTACATACCAAATGATAAGTAACTTGGCATGAACATCTTCTAACCAAAATGTGCTTTTCGCTACTAATTTGTTTTTAACAACACTTTTTGTAAAGAAATATTATTATTTTTTAAGACATATTTGAACCTTAAAAAGGCTAAATAACTATAGAATCGATTTACGAAATGGTTAAGAAACTATTGGAAAAATCAAGTAAAACTACATCAGTGATAAAAAATCACAAATTTAATATTTTATTTAGTTATTTTATTATTTTTCATTTATTTCAATGATTAAAAATTGCATGACGCTAACGTCAAAAGTTCCTGTAATGATTAACGAATATTAAATGATCAGAATCAACCACAAGTGTCGGTGAGTATGTTTTTTTTTCATTTTGAAATGTTTTGTGGATGAGTACATATTCGCGTTTGTTCTTCGCTTCCTGGTAATAAAACCCAAGGTTGCAACTGACATTCTGCAACGTGCAATTTTGCAACAATTCAAAAATATTTGAGAATCTCCACGTAAGTTAATTTTCTACGAAAGTTTAGAATACCGGCTGGAAGCATCGTGAGATTCAAACAACTTTGAAACTCTTGAAAGAGGACCGAAAGAAACCCACGGATATCCACGATTAAGCCTCACAATTTAGCGCAATTGACAAAATAAATACTCTGGACCCGAGAAACTCTCGCACATGTGAGAGAGAATACGAACCAGACATCGCAAATACCCGGACAAAAAACTATTCAATGAATAAAAGACGGAGAGGGGAGGGCAATAGAGAAGGTGGGGAAGGAAAAGAGCGACCAAATCCAGAGATAAAAGGATGAAGGAAGATAGCACCGGAGGACCGAGACAGCAATAGCGTAATAAGAGGTGACAGGGTTCAAAAGCAAGTGATGAGAGAGAGATCCCTATGCTGATGCTCCAGGTGGAGGAAGGACAGAATAAGAGGATTGCGAAAAGAGAGGAAGTGCGATCGAGAGAGCGCATGCGGAGAAAGATAGCGAGACTAACGAGCAATACACGTACATGAATGACCGAGTGATGAAGACGGAGAGAGAGGGAGAAAAGCGAGGAGGGAACGAGATGGGTATAGTCGACGAGACATAAAGCATATCCCGTGGGTCTTCGGTATAGATTATGGGGGCCCCAATAGAGCCGACGTTCCTGGTATACGTGCCTGGTATACACCACTGATGGAGCATGCTGGGCAACAGAGAGGGAGAGCACTCAGGAGTGCCAAGGATGGAGGCATACCCAGGCAGGCGTATAACAGGCAAACCAAGAGAGAGACCTGGCATCAGACCTGCCAGGGCCAATACACGAACAGACCAGACTGGGGAGAACGGTGGCGGAGCGAAGCGAAACGAGGCGAGTCGTTCGGGTAGGGAGATCGGCGCAGCAGGGTTGCCTTCCACACCATAGAATCGACATCGGCCAGACCAGACCCGGGCTTCAGTTCTAGCTCGGCACTGGTAGCTTCACTGTCGTTGAGCATCCAGTGCCCGCACAAGTCGATTACCACACACGTCCATTTACATCGCGCGAGTTCCCCAACGTTACGGCGCACGTCCGTTCGCTAAGTCTGCAACGCGAGGCGCCGGTGTCATCTACCCACCAATACCCGCGAGTGTACGTGTCTGTGTGGACTCATATAGACGAGCATACGTCAACTGTAGGAAGTAGTCGAATCACGCTTGCGCGAGGTTCGCGCACACATAGACACAGTGTGAAAAAGTGAGCAAAGTTGGTCGGGTTGTGTACGCCCCAAAAACCTATTAATTACGTTGAATTGTCAGTATTTTATGCAACGACGATAAGAGGACTAGTCGTTGACAGTGCTGGAAGTGTTCGGAGGTGGTGTCGCATTCCTCCGTGGAAAAGCTGAGATCGAGAATAAAGGTGTCAGTTAAATAACCGGCGAGCCGCAAGGCTATTGTGTGTGTGCCCCGTCTGTGTGTCGAGCAGTGCGCGTGATCGTGGGACGAGCAGTTATCGGGAATCGCGAAAGAAACAACTCAGTGCTGGGGGAGTTATGCACGTGAACGCGGGGAACGACGTCGTCGTCGTCGTCGTCGAGGTGGGGCTCTAAAGAGCGAACGAGGAATATAGTGCTCGAGCCATTGTCGCCAGAAACCCAGGAGGTTGTCGGTAATATATATCGCATCCTGTCCTTTAATCTCTGACTATTTTCCCGGTGTTGGAAATACATTTTGGTCCAACGTACGGGTAATAGAACTTGTTCCAATCACCCTGCTTCCTACCCATCGTTGTCATCCTTATTCGTCTTTTGAACCGAATGGTAGTTACGTTTCTACCAATTCCCCGGTATTCGCAGTTCCTCGGAGAAGAACGACGACGACGTCGAGGAACCCACCATCATCGTTCAACATGACGAGGATAGAGTAAATTACCGGAACGAGGGGACACGGGTGAAGGAGATGAGGGAGGCGCGACAGCTGAAAGATAAAGCGATGGACTTGAATTAGGGAGGATTTACCTCCACCCGCATCCTCGATCCAACGAGCAGACAGAAGGCAAGTACCGTCGGCGCAGGATGTTGGAGATCAATGCTCGCATGCCGCTCTAGCAGCCGAAACGTCACCGGCCCTCGTAGCAAATCGGAGAAACGTGCATTTAGGAAGTAGCAGAACCAGCGAGCAAGATGGCTGCCGCGTGCTACGAGAGAAAAGTTAGCGATGTTCTGATGGGTTGCAAGCTGCAGGATTACGTTGACATCCAGCAACACGACCTGTCATCATTGACAGCCGCATCGGTGTTGGATGCCGTCGCTGCGGCCGCTACGTCACCGACGTCATCATCGACGTCGCCGATATCCGGCGTTGTGTCGTCCTCGCCAACCAGCAACACCGGTTATAAGGACTACTCGCAACCCCTTCACGTGGATTGCAGCGTCGAATACGAACTGCCCAGTCAGACAAAACCGCCCCCGGGTGGTGGCGAGCCCCTCCTCATGATCCACCCGTGTTATTATCGACGAGCGGAGCGGGAGAGGCGCAGCATCTTCGTCAATAACTTACCACCCCGAGGGTCCTCATCCTCGTCATCGCAATCGCGGCGCAGTTCGAGTCGGAGAAATGCCGCAGCGATTGCCGCAGCCGCCGCCGCTGCAGCGGCTTCGACGGCACCAAACACCTCCTCATCATCGGTCGTGACGGCGACGACCGCACCGGCAGCGGTTGCGGCTGCTGCAGCCACGTATCACGCGGCTCTCACCGCTGCTGCGAGCCTCGTGCATCATCAGGAACAGAAACCAGCCAAAATCCAGGTCGTGGGTGCAACGGCCACTGACCACGCGGTGCAACCCGACGAAAAGGCCGTCCTGGCCAGCATTTATCCCCACTACTTCCGCTCGATACGGAGCCATAGTCAACATCTTCCTCATCAAACGCGACTCCCGGAGCAGCAAATCCCAGCGACTCAGGCCAGTCTTCACATTCATCACAGGCATATTCCACATCAGCATCATCAGCACCAAACCAATTCAGTCAGTTCCTCTACCGTGACGCCTCTGGCGAACGTTCTCAGGCAAGCGTATCAGCCTCAGCAGCAGACCCAGCAACCTCAGCAGCAATCGCAGCCGCAGTATGCCAATCAGACGAGTCATCTGATGACTTCCCGACATCAGAATACCGTGGGATCGACGGCGGCGACCACCGTTCTCGGGCACCATCCTTACAGACGACCCGCCGATCGAGGGGCCCAGATCAGGAGTTCGGGCAAGCAGACGTCGATGTCCACGAACTCGTCCCTCTCGGCTGCTGCTGCGGTCACCGTCGCCACTTCCGGGATGTCATCCAACGTATATGCCAGTGCGATCCACAGGCATCACGCGATCCACGCACTCCAGGCCAATGGATTCTACGAGGCGCCCGTCTATCACGCACTTCTACCTCAGAGTTAAGAGACGCGAATCTCTTTTCTTTCTTTTTACGTCGCGAACACGGCTGCGCGCGCGCGTGTATTGATGCCGTGAGAGAGAATGTTTTTTCGGATGACGAGTTACTTTTGTAGGATGTTCGGCCAAACGTGGGTATATAATTGTATTCTAGGTCCTCAGCCAAACTCGAGAACGATGACGCGACGAGTCCTTGAGTTTCTCGAGAGAACTGCGAAATTTTGCGGAGAGGCGTACAGCGAATATTGCTGCGAGGTTCGTCGAAATTGGAACCGGTTTAATCGCCCCTGGCAATTGTCTAGGAAAATTATGAGAATCATCAAGATTCGAATCAACCGCGACTTGCAAGAGAGTAATTTACTGCGCTTAATAAACCCCTCGGCTTCGATATTTTCGGTATACGCGTAGAAACGAAAGCATAATAGTAATCGTAACAGTGTACAGAAACATTCTTATATTAACCGTACGTATCGCACATAGAGAGTCTTTATTCTTGCAAGTTCGAGCTCTAAGATTGCAGGAATGTTTGCTGAACGCCAGAATCTCCGATTTGATAAGTCTGATAAAGCGGTAGGAAGCTCCGGTATCGTTTCGTTTGATTCTATATGCCTCGAGTCCAAATGTAAATCCTGCAACTGTTCGCTATCTTCAAAGGTCTTCCTCAGAGGGTCAACCCTCCATGTTCGCCGTAAATCCTTAGAAAATGACAATTGAATCAATACTAGCTCGTATGACGTGTCCTAGAGTGCCTGAAATGGTTGGATCGTGTAATTTTATCTGATCACCCTATGAATCAGAAAACGATCAAAAGCATTAAAAAGTCATTAAACATCAAGGAAATTCGTAGCTTCTGCGACGTCAGCAGGATTTACGTTTCGACACGAGGAATCGCCCTAAAATCCATAAATAGTGGATGCTCGCGAACAGAATCAAAACTATTAATTTATCTATGCGTCTAGCGAATAATACGAAAACAATTGCTCTTGTGTAATATATTTTTCATTTTGTGTGCGCATCGATGCGATTACGTAACAAAATACACATTGGGCGTGATACATTTAGATTTTTCCAAGTTTTGAAAATCCCAATGTACATTTCCGAGTTTCGTAAATCCTTTGGCAAACTTAGGAAAACAATAACGAATCGTTGTTTCTCGGCTTGAATTACACTAGTCTTTTAAAATGCGAGAGACAAGAAGATTCTTAAACGCCTCAAGCCGATTAAAAGAATCAGATTCGCCGACACGCTTATCGTTCAATTTTGTGCATTAAACTCTCAGGAAACTTTCTTGTTATCGTAGGTTTCCGAAAAAATGCAAAAATGAGATTAAAAATTAGAGCGATAGAATTTTGCCAACGCGGCTTTCGATAGGTTTAAAAAAGGGCACCGATCGTTTTAGAGAGATTTTTTGTTTTCGAAACTCGAAATTTAGGTTGCGTATGTGAAAAATGTATTACGGTTGAGAATGTTACCTTGTTACTTGGTTTTTCGCGCGTTTTAGCCGTATTTTTGTTGTTGACGAAGGACTGTACTGTAAAAATGTGAAAAATCCAAATGCCTGAAAATGATGCTTAAAAATGTAAATATACTGTTGTAAGTGAATCTAGGTATGTAAATTTCGTTTCAAAAGAAAATTCTGTTTCTTAACATTCAGAATGACCGAAACGAACTCTACACTTTCCAAATCAGCACACCGAATTTCTAATGAGTTTGAAAAAAATTCAAAACCGTCGGCGTTTTAGGTCATAATGTATGTAACATTTCCAAATTCATTCAAGATATTTTTGAATTGTTTTCAAAGTTTTTTGAAATCAGTGCGTGCTGATGGGGATGTAAGTGGTGAATTGTTATAAAATAAATTTTGTAAAAAATAAAAATATAATTATTTATATATTAATTTGTTTGTTGTTATTGACAAATGTTCCACATTCCTAAAATAAGTTTCTCATCGTAGGAAATAGATTTAAGTTGCTGCAAACCATTCCTAGTAAACGTTTAATCCAAATGTTTTATTTTTTCGTCGATTAGGTCGATCGAAATAGAACGCTATTCATTCGTCCCTCAATAACGGTTCAGTGGGTCACAAACTTGTATATATAAAAAAAAAATTACAACCAATTCAGTTTTCGTAACATTTCTGAAATCGCATTATTCATAAAACTGTAAAAAAATGTAAAAATATACTGATTTAAACGGTAGTAGAACCGGTGTTTTTTGTAGTAAAATTTTATTAAAGCGATGACTCTCGGTTCGTAAATTTCTGATTGTGAAAGTAGTTTGACCATTTTCTAATTGTTATTTCAAAACATTAGTATCGCAAGAACCGACATTGCAATTTTGATGAAATTGACATTCCACATTTTCGTTATTTTTGTCAGGAGTTAAAAATAATTTGTCACGTGATTTCTTCAATTAAACATGGACTTGCAGGTACCTTAATTGAATTGGTAATAAAAAAAAGTAGACCAAATTTTGTCCGAAAGTTAAACTTTTGTCGTCTGAATATTTTTAACTTATATAAAGTGGAGCAGGCTGAATAATAATTCGAGATTACGTGAACTCCTTGGTAAAATTGTTTTAAGATCGACCTTAAATATCAGACGACCCGAGGAGTCGATCAATGTGGCATTCTTGATTGCGTAATAGCAGATGGTGGACAAGGAAAAAATATCTAGACCTTTTAAAGGTCTTTAAAGTAACTATTCAATTGTAGTTAAAGTTAGTTACCAAATAATACTAACGAGTTTTGTCGTATCTTAGTTTTGTGGTGTCTTACGTCCCCATTTTATGTCAGGACTTTAGTGTCCTATAAAGAAGGAACAAAATCTATAGCATCTCTAATCACGTCTCGTTTTATCTAAACAACTTGAACATTACAGATAGAATGGCTGTACTTACCGTTACGTTTAATTAAAGCTTTAGTATGAATTAGGAAATAAGATTAAAAGTTAACTAAATTTTTAAAATCTTTTATGTTTAATTTGTTATTTTTAGAATTACACTAGAGATTATCGCCTGCAAAAAGATTTCAAGTATTTTACGAAGCCACTAATGGATGCCCATGAATTTGAAAGTATCCCATTCACGAAAATAGATTTAAATTGAATCATCTAGTCGCATATGCATTCGAAAGATTTAAATTGAATGGATTTCGTCGTTCTAAAATTACGTTTATTTAAAATTGGGGATATAATCGGTGACATGGAGTTAATATGAATTAAAAACAAAGTTTTCCAAAATACAAAAATACTCTTATTTACGACAATGTTTTGCAGAAAAATATTTTCTTATCTAAAGTTCTGAACTTTCTGCTGTCTGGAATATAAGGAAAATTACACTTTTCTTTTACTCTCGTACACACAGAAAATATTATTGAAATTTTTAGTAAAAAATAACCAAAATGTTTTTTATAGAACTTCCTAAATACTCAGTCATTTTTAAGGGACTATATCGTATCTGTCATAAAATAGTGACAACATAGCAATTCAAATAAAAGAAACTCTGGATACAAGGAAAATATTATCATGACAATCAAATGTTTTTCATTTCAATGAATTTCCTTGAATTATTAAATTTTAAAGATTAGGTGGTTACAAATGTAGCTCGGATACTTACCGTTAATATTTCATTAATTTGTCATACAATAACAGGTATTTGAGGTTAAGTTTTCATGAAAGATGTCACTAAGGTTCACCCTTGATTACGACAGAACAGATAAAATGTCGATCTGTCAATAAATATATCTTTCGTTAATCAAGCGTTTGGAATATATTTTCCTGAATACCAATGCAATAAATCAATAACACGAATGAAAATAAGTTAAAATCGTCTATTAGGCAATTTCGTTATACATTCTTCTTGATGATTATTCAACAATTTTTCATTTTCTTATTACCATTTTCAAGATTACTGTATGGATTATTCTTTCAACACAAATAAATGCTTCATACTATTAAAAACTTACGTACTAAACTACTACACAAAACGACATTTTTAATTTTAATTCAGCATTCGCTTTGCTACTTTGAATTTCATAAAATTCATTTGATTAGGTATCGTTAAGGGATCTGCCATTTTGAATTTTGAAAAACTGACACCGTAATCATAATTAGCGACTACGAACCACCCCAAGTAGTATAATTTAAGCCAATTCAATGATTATATCAATAGGATACAAAATGAAACAATTTCTTTACATACAAAATTAATTTCCTATGCAATAATGTTTATAAGTTTTAACCACGTAATTGACTGACTTATTTAGGCCCTACTGTTGACATACTGATGTTTGGACAGTAATGTTTTTGTAATTTTGTTTATGAAAGCCTGTTTCTGAATTTGTTAATTTGTAGAGAATGCAGTGTCCTGGCATTTTTTTCAAAAAAATACCTGGCTCATAATAAATTAGTTTTGGTTCAAAAAATATGTTTTTTAAAGCAATTAGTCCTTTTTTCAAATCCAGTTGGCTAATCCTCCCATTTTTAATACATGACGTTAGAAAAACTAGTAGGTAGTTTTAGGTACCTCAATGTATCAGGACTAAAGTATCAGTACATTCAGATGCCGGAAATTTAGTACCATTGATGAGCTCTTTTCCCAGATAAGCAGAGAGAAATATATACTAATTCTTTACGACTACAAGAAACTACTAATGTGTGTACACGTTAATTAATGCTCAATCCTTCACTTATAAATTCTAAGAAACCTGAACAAACATTTTGGTCCCAATTTGTTTGGGTGAATGTGAAAGTTTTTTGGGGGCGTTCTGTGTTACACAGACCACCCAAATTTATAATTTTTAAGTATTCAGTTGAAAATAAAATGCAGGGAAAATTAAATAGTTGAACAGATAGATTTTTCAATTAAGTTTATAAATGTTATAGTTTAAATTCCACAGTTAAATTCTAGATTTTTTGTTATATAAAGGAAACTGGTGATTTTAGATGTAGCATAGACATAATAAGTTATGGATGATGAAGTATTTCCTACAGTTATATTAATATTTCATAAATTTTCTATTGCTTAACTATAGACATTCATAATTTATATGAAATATTGATGTCTTAAGGCTATGTGAAATACAAGACTATCTTTATTTATAGTTTCTTCTTCTATTTATGGCTGTGATTTATATTAAACAAAAATATAATACCCCAAACTCTTCAGGAACCAACTCTTCATTTAACAATGTGTTTTTTATTTAACAACCTTTTCAAATCCAGTAAAAACTGAAGGTTGATTGCTAAATGTGTCTCAATTAACAGCATATGTATATCACAGATTCCGATCGATGTCAAACGTGGACAAACTAAAATAGTAGCATGTCTAGAAAATTATTTTCCAGTCTCTAAACTTGAATTAATAGAAAACGACTTATCTACAGCGAAAACTGGGTTACTATCAATTAGTAAATTTGTCACTGACAAATAGTAAGAAAATACTAATTCATAACTAAAATTCTGCTAATCTACAAATAAATATTGACTTTTATAGTTTAGTAGTTTGTAGAATTAGTAAAAAATTAGTAGGTTTTACTTTTTATTCGCGAAAATGATTACTAATTCATTTGGTGACTCACTTTTCATTTTCTTATTGGTAGGTTATATATCATTCAGATTTAGAGAGCAATGCCTATGTTAGCAGTATGAGCATTAATTGTGCTTGTGGTGTAACTAAAAATAATGTTAATATTTCAATAATTCAGTTTAATTCCGATAAAAATACGAAATGTATTCTGTTAATTTTGTTTAATTAGATAAATTAATTGCACCAGTACGGAATAGGTAATTAAAGCTAACAATAATTATCCATACTAAGGCATAGTTTATGTAAACGAATTCGTCTGTAAAAATTGTTTATATACACAATCTGAAATAGCTAAAAACTACTAATACGATATTAAATCACTATCGATTAGTTACTTGTTTACTAAAAAATAGTAAACAGCTACAAACACTTTAATAACATTCTTCTAATATAAAAGTAGAAATTCAATATTTTAGTTTAGTAGTTTTTAGAATTAGTAATAAATTAGTAGGTTTTCATTGTTTATTAGTAAACATTATTACTAATTAAATTAGTGATCCACTTTTCGCATTTTAATTAGTAGTTTTTAACGACTTCAGATTTAGAGAGTAAATTTATTTAATATAAAACATAATTTATACCCAGAAAATGGTCTATACTTTTCCGAAGGTTGTCGTTGCGCGCTGAATCCAAATTTGACCTCAGAATTGTTCTACCACGTCAATATTTTAAGATATCCTAACCTAAAAGTGTTTTTGCTCGAATTCAGTAAGTTTTTGTGGCGGAACACAATTATTATTTGCAATTTGGCATGAACAATATTAAGGTGCTATTTGTCGGCTTTAAAATACCTTTTTAGTCATTCCGATACGATGTTTTTACCGAGTTAGCGAAATTTTTATCAGAGACCAATTATGATTTTCATACATTTTAGTAAATGTGTAATTACATGAAAATAACTAACAAACTGAGACCAACTCTCTTGCTAAAAATTGTTTTATTGCGTCAAGCTGTTGAAATATGTAAACCCAAAAGTGCGAAAAACACAGTTTTTGCCCACTTTCAGCAAGTTTTTGTGTCGGAATAATTTTTTTCGCAATTTGACAAAAACCAGATTAAAATGCATTTATAAAAAACCTGAGTATATTCTTCTAACGGTTTTCGATGTGCTGAATCAAATACTGGTAGTATAATTGCTCTATGGCGTCCGAATTTTAAGATATCCTAACCTAAAAGTTCAAAAAACGAAAATCATAATCGTGCATTGACAAAAACTTCGATAATTCATTGAAAAAAAAAACCTACGAAATGACTTTTTATATATTTTAAAATGATATTTCTGTAATTCACTCTTTGCGTATACTCTAATCGGTTTCTGTACAATAAAACTGAAAATGTACGTATTTATATTAACGGATTTCAAATAAAGTATATGCGTAATACAATGGTACAAAGTATATGACAATGCGTCTTAAAAAAATTTTTTTAAACTCCGGACACAATTTGCAGATTAAATGAAATAATATAACTGCATTTTTTAACAATAATTTGATGGATTGTGTAAATATCTAATGTATTCTAGGCAGAAACTATTTTCTGTTTAACATTCGAAAATTATTTCTTACAAGATGACAATTTATAAACCCGTCATTTTAAACGCGCCGCCATAGTTTTATAATATTCTTCTTTGTAGTACAAGAAAATAGTTAAAAGTTTAGATATGAATAATTTAAATTACAAAACATAATATACTTTATATTTTATTATTATTTCTATTTCATTGAAACTGAAAAGGCATTACATTAATCCAAAAAACAAAAATAATTTTGCATTGGAACGCGAATAATATTAAATTGTATTTAATAAATATAACTAATTTTTTTGACACTAAATAGCACAATTTTTATCATTGGTGTAGTGAAAATAAATAATTAAAATTAAGGTTTTTGCTGATGGCTTATTTGAGTAAACTATTGTCAACAAAGTTTTTAATTAACAACAAAATTTTAAATACAAAAAAATAAGATACTAACGCAGTTTTTAATATATCGCGTGTGTTACAGATTATTATCATAATTCCTGCTAATTACAGATGTGCTCACTTTTCATCATCGAATTTGTCATATTAAATGCTATGTTGAAAGAAATATATTTTCACATTTACATTTTTAAATACGTATTTTAAAAAATATCATCCAACAACCTTGAAATTTATTAAAAGTCAAAAGCTATCACAATAATTTTGTTTAACTCATAAATTCTCTAAACTAGTGTTTGAGTTCGAGTTGGAGTTGGAGGTTGAGCTTGAGTTTGGGTTTGCGTTTGGTTTGGTTTGGGTTCGAGTTCGAGTGCAAGTTCGAGTTCGAGTTAGATTGCGTGGTCGAGTTCGAATTCGAGTTCACGTTCGTGTTTGAGTTCTAGTTCTAGTTCCAGTTGGAGTTTGAGTTTAATAATCTAATACGTGGGATTATACATCATTTGAGTCGACAATTTAAAAACAATAACATTCTTATAATATAGAGAAAATAGTATAAGAATATATAGCCAGATTAATACATAACGACAAATTTATACGATAAAAATTAATATGAAAGGTAACGAAAATGTTAAAATATAGTTAAATGTCACTACAGTTCGGCTAATTGCAACATCAGAACGAAGTGAATTCCACAATATTTTGAAGTTATGATAAAGGACTAATTTCCAAATAAATATTCCAAATTTACATTCATGTATACTTAAGTTTAATGAATAAAATTGTATTGAAATGTATTCTTAAGTTTAATAAATCAAAATGTATCCCATATAATTCACCCATATGCAAACAATTGTGACATTAAACATTTTTTAATGTTTAATCTAAAGTTAAATCATGAATTGAAATTCTAAAATAAGGAACAAATTCCTGAAGAACAATTTGAAAGGTAATCTGTTAATTATGTTGCAACTTACGTAGCTACATAAGATAACTGATTACATCGAGAAGTCGACTACGAGTCGAGATCTTGATTAGTCCCAGTACTCAATTAGAAATCAGGTACTCGATTACTTAGTTGTCAGGGCTACCGATTCGGCTGAAGTACTCGAAACAACTAATCGAAAAGAAAGTATGTCGATGGTATCTTTTACATTGAGCCATTCCTATCAAACTATTTTAGAACTGAAAATGCATTTCAAATTTATCCACAATTTTTTTAAAAAGGACATGCTAAAATGTTCTATTTCGAAAAACACAAAAATATTTCGATAGAGTCGAGAGTTTTTTCATATTCCACAGACGACACAGAGACGTGACATTTTTAGGTCGAACAATCAACCCAAATTAGAAGAGTCTTCCCGTACACTTCGTGAGGTATGTATGCTCGCATAAAAAACACACCAACACAAAAGCACATTTCAAACCTTTCATTACTAGATACTCAGGTATCAATCCTTCTTAAACAAGAAAGATATGAAGTCGAATATAAGCCACGGGTGGTAACCAGCTTCCAAGAGTTCTCAGATCTTCTCAGATCTGAAACGAGATAAATACTCAGACAGCTGAGCTGACCATAAATGAGTCATGATTTAGCTCTGAACTTTTCCTCCTCTGGATCATTATTAAATCTCTGAGCGAACAATTTTGAACGGTGCACCTAATCGATTTTTTTTAGATGACTGGCCAAAGCGATATACATTAAAACGTCCGCTTTTGACGCAAGTATTAAAAAGTTTGAAGCCCCGTCAATTCTTGAATTTGCGGCCATCTCACGTTATTGTACATTCATGAGTGGTCACTCTGGGCCGACCATGTAGATTTTTTGAGGGGAGACCCGACCCCCTCCTTGTCATCCTCGACTTACATACATATCTTTTAATGCCAAGTAGATCGCCGGCAGGTCTGACCATGTTAGAAATGCCGAAACGAGTTTAAGTGTATGGAACCGTATGCGTTCCAAACCGCTTCGTCTATTATCTTTTCAGCCCGGAACTCTACGTTTGCTGACACATTTACATACGGTACGTGAGGGTTTTCTAGTCGTTTGCTCCTCTTTTTTCTTTGTATTTCTTACGTACGCTTTTTTTATACATTTTTAACGACGTTCCACGATGGAGAAAACCCATCCCTGGGGATCTTACGATCGGACGTACGGTCCGTTTCGGTTTGGTCGAAAAATTAGCGAGTTGGAAAGAAGTGCCCTTCTGAAAGTTGAACGGTCGTCGATGGTATTACCCAACACGGAAGGCACTGAAACCACAGGCAGTTACCGATTCGTAACAAATGACACGAGGTTGAAACTGGCGACCGTGAAACAACCATTTAGATTTATTTTTCGAAATTTCGTTTAAATTTATTGTATCGTTCAGCCAGGCAAATGTGCCAATAAACAGAGACTTGTCCCCTGTAGCGACTGTAAATGAATATAATACGTGGGTCAAATAGACAGTATACAATAAATTAAATAAGTCTATTTTTCCAAGTAACTTTGGAATTAGATATTGTTGTAACCTGTAAAATAACATCCTGTTAGTTCATTTTGTTTATATCACAAAGATTTATTGGATGTAACAAAAATTACTCATGAAATTATTAGAATTCATTATTTTTTATGCCATATCATTGAAACTAACGTACGTAAAATTCTCAAACTATTAATCAATAACTAACTATCGTTGAATAGGTTTTCGAGTACTAACTTTCTGCTCAAAAACGAACAAATCACGGGGATCTTTCATCTCTCTTCCACTCGAATGGCTTTAACACGGAACTGTGATTGACAGATAAATTGGTACAATATACGTGGTCGGCACTTATCACAGGACATTCCCAAAGCACTTCTTGTTCAAAACATATTGCCTCGTCTACTCATAGCCGCAAAAGCAGAGACAAAACTTTTCCATTAATAGTTTCTCGACAATGTCTTTGTAGAGTTTTTTGCCTTTGTCTTTTCAAAAAATAAATTTGCAAACTTACAGGGGTTGTCCTTGTTAATTTGAATTTTTAACATCGAGGAAAAACAATGGAGGAAAAATATTATACCACCATTCTGATACAGAAGTTACAATACAAGGGCAGAATTTCTAAATGAAAAGAACTAAACTTTAAAATTAACGTTGTTGTAATCTGGTATTGACGCTAAGAATAATAAACATTTCGTGTATTTATTATCGTTTGGATTGTAAATAATTCATAAATAGATTCAGAATATATATTGTAGAATTTTGCAGGTTCTATTTTTTTCTGGAAAGTCAATATATTAGCATTTTTCTGAAACTTTAAAATTTTAGATCTAAAAATGACAAATATTTCGTGGCTGGAGTTTCAAATTTATAAACGTTATTACTTAGGTCAATATGTTACAAATGACACTATGTGCTTCATTTTTTATACAATGTTGAAGAATTTTGAACCACTTTTTATTAATTTTTCTTTTTATCGAACAAACATTTTTCATATACAATTTTGTTAACATTGTGTCGAAGAATTTGAGTTGCTAATGAATAATATATTGTAAGATTCTTTGAGTTCAAAATGTGGTAGATTAAAACGTAAAATTAGGGAATATTCTTACCCTAGTAAAAAATTAATCCATCTTTTGGCTTGTTTCTATCCAAAATTTCACCTAAATAAGTTGAGATTCGATAGAGATTGAATTGAAAAACATTAATAAAACTTATAAATAACAATAGGTCATGACTCACGTTTCTATTATTTGGAATCGAAAAAAACATTATATTCTCTATTTATTTTCATTGTGTTATTGCATTTGAGTTTATTTAATAATAAGCAAAACATGTTGTCGTCTCCAAAAATTGGTGAGTATCCTGAATTTGATATTGTAAAAGTCAATTTTTTAAATAAATGCAATCAAATTCTCAACAATAACACATATTTCATGACTGTACTGAATCATATGTACTGAAAATTCATAAAAACCGAATATATGCAGAAGAAACACCTCGAAGGCTTTTTATAGAAAATAGAAAAAAAGAATTGATTTAAAAAAAAGGTACAACCACAAGCAACAAATCGAATTACTACATACTTTCATTACAATTTAACAAAAACATAATAATTTTGTTTAAAAACTTAAGTTAAACGTTGTTCTTAATACCTTAGGCAATTATAACTCCAAAATTCGAATTCAGGAGATCGCAATACGTGTGATAAGCGTGACTAAGACTATTTACATGTTTATGTTGACCTTGAAAACGACCTTTCACAAAAATTGTTATTTTTTCATTAAATTGCTATTTTAAACGATGTTCCGGGAACTTTAGGACATTCTAACCTCGAAATTCGGAATCTGGCATCAAGATACGAGTAATAAAAGCATAGATAAACCCGTGGACATGCACAAAGAGAAAGAAAATAGTTAATGGGACCATTTTATTATAGTAAAACGCTTTAGTACAAAGAGTTGTTAAATTAACTATTTCCATGGTAAGTGGACAATTAATATTGTTCTATTTACTATTTCTCGGTACTCAAATCATTTGTACGTAACCTCAAATAATAACTTTAACGTTTCATATTGTTAATTCTACTATTTGTTTATGTTGAAATTGTATCTACCATTTCTTCATATTTTCATTAAACCTTTTTTTCTCTCTGTGTAATATACGTTCACTTTGAGAACGACTTTTCTGAAGAATTTGTATTTGTTTAATCAAATTGTTAGTTTAAACATTGTTCGCAACATTGTATGCCATTCTAACCTCCAAATTCGGATTCAGAAGATAAAAATGCGTATAATAAACGTCACTAAATCCGTGGACATATTTATGTTGACCTTCAAAACGACTTTTCAACAAAAATTGTTACATTTTCATTATATTGTTATTTTAAAGATGTTCTGGGAACTTTAGGATATTCTAACCTCGAAATTCGGATTAAGGAGATCGAAATATGTATAATAGGAGTCAATAAATCCGTGGACATATTACACGTAGACATTAAGAACGACTTTTCAGAACAAATTGTATTTTTTTCAATAAATCGCTAATTTAAACATTGTTGCCAGCACTTCAAGACATTCTAACCTCGAAATTAGTGCTCAGAAGGTGGATATACGTATAATAATCATGAGTAAATCCACCGACAAATTGGCACTATTATATATTAATATGTGTAAAAATTTTACATATGTAACGAAACATTAATGTAGGTACACTTCATTTTTCACGTCTTTGGTATATTTTACATTTTGAGAATATGAATTGCATTATTTATGTTCAAACAATGATGCATTATGCATTTTTGATGGATTATGTTTCGTGAATTTGTCCACGATACATTAATCTAATACAGGTTTGTCGTAAAATCCTACAGCGAATAGTAAAGTTTCTTATACGATTTCTCGCACTGAAAGAACAGTAAATTTTATTATGCTTTAAATTCACAAAAATGCACACAAAGAATAAAAAATGGTATTCCTTACTATTGCATATAAAAATTCTCACTAGTCACTCCCAACCTAAATAAAATTTCGCAATCTACATTCAGCATTTTTTAGACAGGAATATACAGAAGTGATTAATCATTTTATTAAACTCAACAACAAAGATTTAAACGAAAACTGAAAATCTCAATTTATTCATAATCATCGAGAGTAACAATACGTAAAGAAATTTATACAAAACATTGTTATTCCCAATTCAACTTCATTTTTAATTTTGGCCTTGTAAATTATTCCGAATAATATTAAAAAATTATGACGTGAAAAGAACGCCAAAACTTAGTCATTCAAAGGCGGAAAAACCCGGAATAGGTCTCTTTTTACGATATGTTAAAATTGTAATTATTGATGAGGTGTTTTTATTGTATGTCTAAAATTCAAAATAACTGGTATTACGTAGTACTTTTGTTTATGGAATCTTTTAAAAAAAGTGTTGTAAAATCATTTTTTTTTTCGGTAGACAGGAATCGATTAGTAAACTTTTTATTTAAGTATAAAATATATCTGATAAAAAGTGAAACACCTTATAGATAATAAATAAAAAAATATTAAATATAAAATCGACATTAGACAAGTAAAGTAATATTCTTTCAAAGAAATGCCAAATTTCAGGCATTGAAAAAATGTACAAGAATGGTATAAAAGATCAAGATTTAAGAAAACTAATAATCTATTGATAATAAATTGAACGTTGCATTATATTTCTCAGGCTTATTGTGTTCTTTTTGTTTATAACAATTAACTATTTGCAAGCAGAAAAAGATTTAGTTGCAGTTTAAAATATAGTCCTTTTTGTTCTCAAAATGACGACTATGTATGGAATTTATTTAGTATCTTTTTTAATAAGTTGCACACCATAAATGTAAGTACTTTTTAGAACTGCAACAAAAAAAAACAAAGATTTTCATTGATATATAACAACAACAAAAAAGATATGCATTTTTATTTAATGGATATGTTGACTCGCGTTAGTAGCAAACACAAATAGTTTAAAACGACTGCTAAGAAAATTAGCACATGTTCCCTAAATATATTTCATGACAGTTCTTAGCTGTCATTCCCATGTCTGTACAAATTTAGCAGCTGCAACTTTTCGTGTAGTCATTACTGACTACTTTGTATTACTAAGTAGGGGAGGGGGCCATATGTAACATGTATTCGAAAAATAAATAGTATTTTTCCTCAAGATTTATGGTTACTAAAATAATATACTAAAGATCAAGAGTAGCAAAATTATTAAAATAAACATTAACATTCTTCATTCTACAGTTACTTTCTCAGAAATATAACTTCATCATACATCATTTTAAGGACTTTTGTTAACTTAACTTCAAGTAAAAACAATTTTTATTACCTGAGAGAAAAATAAATATATTTTTGGAAAAACAGTGAAACAGAATTGAAAAACTTTCAAGCTTAAAAAGAAGAATTTAATTTTATGCTGTGGAACAGTTTAAAAAGGATACTAAATAAATTCCATAAACAGTTGTTATTTCAGGGTTAATTTACTAAAAAATACTAATTTTTAAACTGCACCAACACTAGTATTGGAAAATTCATTTTGTAGAATTAATAATGTCTCTTATACTGATATTAAAAATTCCTATTTTCGTTTTTCAATGGTTTCCTCTAATAGTAAAATACTTAAAATAGTTATTCAGTACTTCTGCTGTAAATATTTGCTAATTTTATTACATTAATAGTTATTAAATAATAAAACTACCAGTACACTAGTTACTATTCGCTGCTGTAATTAACATTTCGTTACTTTAGTTAATCCAACACAACATTTTCATAATTCCACTTCTTTTCTTTGGAGCTTTTCAAATCACTTATTAATTATTTATAGTAGAATTAAAACCAGAAATTATTTTTTTAATGTCCCTTCTAGACTTAATAATAATTTCGATAGCAATTTTAACGTCTATTTTTGTAAATAAAGAATATTCTTATATACATATAGTACTTGCCACTAGTATCAATCATTATTATATTAATACCATCGATAATTGTTAAGGTACTGCCTAACTATTATAATAGGAATTATTATTGAAAAACTAAATAAGAGAGAACAGAAAAAAAAATTAATCTTTTTGCAATAACTTGTTTTTTTGTGAAGTCATCTTAACAAAATTGGGCTCATTTTAAAATCATTTTGAAGCTCTACAATTCACCTCTGAGGCTCTTTAACCTAAAATCAATAAAATCAATATTTCTTTACCTACAGTCATAAAAAGAGTAAAAAATGCCATTTTTTCGGTTTTTTATATTTATCTCATTTCGATAAACAGCTAATGAAACAACACTTAAGAAAGTCGTAGCCCTTGAAAAAATGAACAATTTAACCCTTAATACGAGTCAATTAGATAAAAATTGAGCCCAATAGGAGCCTCTGAAATTTCCGGAATTGACAAAAAAAAAGGATTTTGCGAATATCAAGCCGTTTTCTGCCAATTTTGTGGGATTAAAAACCTTCTTCTAGGCTCAATTTTCATAAAATCTTATTGGATTAGGGGTTAAATATTTCATTTTTTCAAGGGGCTACAACATCCTTATAATGCTATTTAATTAGATATTTATAGAAATGAGAAGAACACGAAAAACCGCAAAAATTTGCATTTTTTACACTTTTTATGACTATAGCAAGAGCATTCATTTTATATCATAGAGCCTCAAAGATGAATTGTAGAGCTTGAAAGTGATTTTAAAATGAGCCTAATTTTGACAGGATAACTTCTTCTTATAGAAGATTTTTTTGCTTGATATTTCACGTAGAATACGTATCTGCAATACGGTTAAATATAAGTTCAAATGTTAATATATTTTAAGTCCCGTATTCACTAAAAATACCAAAACCGAACCATAAAAGTTATCAGGCATTTCAGCAGTAAAAATGGCCCCTATATCTACTTTTATCCCATTTATTTACATTCCATGCTAAAGGTATAAGAAACATGGACTGTAATAAAAAACTGTACAAAATTCTTGGCCATTATAAAAATAACCTTTTCTCTACTTTTCCTGATCATTTAGCATTTTAATGATTATCAATACACTTTACAATTTATTGTTAGAGTATAAAAGAAACTTATTATTATGATATATGAGATAATTGTGTCATAGTTTTTGTTAAGCTATGATGAAAAATTCGAGTCCCTTTATGAAAGTATACGGACTAATGTGGGTGACTTTCATTTTGCTCTTTCAGTTAAACCTTTTTAATAATTTGTAAACACTAAAGTACCTCATTGACAGACATTTAATCAATTCATTGCACACAGAGCTATTCTCTATGTTAAACAAAAAATATTAAAATAGATTTCAATAAACGGATATTTTTTTTCCGGCAATGATAAATTAAAAATTACTTATCGCTTTCCACTTTCAATTCTATTTTCATGTCGGTTTTGTTCATCAAAATTCTCAGAAGATATTATATTGAAACGTACGTCATTCTCAAATCCACATCCTGGTCGGCTTTTTGAACGTCAGTCGACCCATATGTATAATATTGCTATTTAAATAACTGTATATACCATCTTATATTTTGTAGCACTTAATGTACTGTTTATCCACATATTCAAATACAAAATTATTGTGAAAGTTGTACCATTGACTCGTCTATCAAAGTTTCTGATATATCACGCATTTTTTGACCTCATTTCTTTTCACTCGCATTTTCTTCTTGTCTGAGTAAGAAAATTTCTTTGCAAACAATACTGGTTTGTAGAGTTACCGCAAATGTTTTGTGAAGGTCTCACACTTTCACAAACTATATTAGCATACGTGATAAATATTAAAAGTTAATATAGGATTTCAGATAAATTATGATAATTCAAAGTTTTTATCTTTATGTATACAAAAGATTCTCCTGCAATAATTTAGATTTCTATAAGGTTCTACGTGACTTGTTAGTTTTTATAAATTTTTCAATTACACGGAAACCTTTTTTGTCTTTAAAATCAGTTGTCAAGAAAGGGTTTTCCTGAAAATATAAATATCATATTTTTTAACGCACTCTACATTAATTGTTATACTTTTCTAGAAAAATACAAGAATTAGTGACACAATTTCCATTTTTATTTTGCTAATGATCAGAGAAATATTGTCACAAGAAAATATTATATGGTATCTACTTACATAGAAAAAAATCTTAGTAAATTTGACTACTAAACTAACTAACCAAAGTGTTTCAATAGATCCGCAATGAATTGTTATTAGTTGCAGTTATCATGCATAGAAATTAAATCAACTAAAATATTTACTTAGAGGAATTAAATCTTGATAGTTAATTTGAATAAATTTTAGTCTTAGTTTAACTACTCAGTAAATGAAAAAAATGAAGATGTTTTCGCCAGAAGTATATTTTAAATTGATTTAACTTCCTCAAGGTTATAACTGCAACTCATCAAATTTCGTTGAAAACCTATTGAAATACGTTTAGTAGTTAAAAAGTAGTCAAATTTATTATTTAACAATTTTTCTGTATATTTTTTAGTACAATTATTTTTAGTGAATCTATTAGCAGTTCTTTTTTATCGCATTTCCTAATTTTGAATCATTTTCAATACTTTTAAATATTAATTTAATTACTAATTATTTACTTAAATAACAATAGTAAAATCACCAGAATTAATAGAAATGTAATGTCCTAACTAAAAAATGTTCTTTTTACTGCCTTTCTTTTAATTTCCCAATCGCCTATTTGAATTTGTCATGTAGATTTCTGTTAATATCAATACAAACGTTAATTAGGTTAGTGGTTATTTAATGTTAATAGGTTAATTACAGAAAAATAATGAAATTGTTACATTATAATCGTTATAAAAAAAATGTCCATACGAATGTAAACTTTTAATGCAAAATTAAATATTTGACTGAACTATCATTCCTCATCTTTTAAGAGACAGAAAAATAATAATAACGTTTTTAAAATGATTAATAGTAATAAATAAAACAATGACAATAATATCGAATAAATTTCTCACGTTCTGTTTGCTTAAATATATCTAATAACAATAATTATACACAAACATAATAAATTTCAGCATAGAAAAATGATTAATCATTAAAAAGTACATATACTGCATGAAATTACCGAGTAGTAATGGACATTACTTATTTGAGAATATATAAAAGAAAAAGAAATGAAATAATCCAACATGATCGATTATCTAGTTTAATTCAAAATACTACATTAAAGTGAAGAGAAAGTAAAGAAAATGATATACGATAAAATATAATGAATAGAGTATCTCATAGATTCATAAAACATAAAACAAATTTAAATACCAAAAATGAAATGCTAAAACGGCTAGTGATATTCATATGCTAACTAATGATCACTCATTCACTTACTAAATTAGAATGAAACAAATCTATCTAATAAATCCAACTACTATTGTGAAGTTAAAAGGAAAATAGTAAAAAGAACTAATGAAATTAATATATTTAATTGTACTATTTTTATTTAAATAATTGGTAGTTAAATAGACGTTTTTCCAGTATACAGAATTATTAAAGATTAAGAAATACTGTACTATGCAATTAACTTAAAGAGGCCTACTAATACGATTAGAAGAGAATAGATTGACGAAATTTAAATGTATTCATTTCCACCAATAATTTCTTACTAGTTAATAAACGTATTCTGGCTATTAATAAATATTTTGTGTTGTGTATTGATTCGTTTCATACACTGAAAAAAATTCTTAGTTAATTTTACTACTTTTTAACTACTGAAAGTATTTCAATGTCCTCAACAAATATAGTTATGGAAACAACATTTTGGCAGTTAATTCTAGTACATTTAAGAACACTTTTTACAGTCTAACTACCTAGTACACTAAAAACTATTCAACATGCTAAAGCGATCTATTTTTAATTGAATTTAGCAGAACATTTATAGTTAATTTAACTTCTTCACGGTAGTAACTGCAACTTAGAAAATTTTCTTGAAGTGTATCGAACTACTCTGCGTAGTTAAAAGTAGTAAAATCAACTAAGAATTTTTCTGGACATTTTTTTTAGTGGAATTATTTTTAGTGCAGCTATTGGCGGTTACTTTTTTATTATAATAGTGCATGCCTTTTTCAGTTGTATGCATAGTAACGCATTTTTGATCATTCGCAATCCTTTTTCGTTTACTGGTTAAACAATAATAACTTACGCAAAAGTAGTAAAATTAACAACATGAATTAAAAAAAATATCAACAAAAAAAGTATTTCTTTTAACTACTCTTGACTCAACTTCTCAATGGTAGTTGAATTTGTCTAGTAAATTTTGTTCAGTGTGTTAACAAAACCTCTTTTCACGTAAAGAAGCATTCTTTACTGGATTTTAATAAATTGCTTATTACTAGTTAACAGATATTTATTTCACCAAATACCACAATTTCATTTGTTAACTGTTTAGAAGCCTTCTTTAAATCAAACAAATATTTTTATCAGTTATGGAATTGAAAATTTATAAATATAAATCGCTAAAGACCTATTGAGTGAGTATGAGTTTAAATATAAAATTTCTTTCAAAAGCTAATCATTTATCTTTCTCCTAAACAACATTTAAAGCACTGATACGTTAACATAACGGCATTAAACTATCTGTTTATCAATATTTGTTTATGAAGTCTCTTAAGCCTTTCATTTATTCCGACCACAACATATACTGATTTAATCTCTTGTTAACCATAACAAAACTTGTTAATAAATATTTACATAATTTGTCTTTGAAGAGCATCTTTCAAAATTTTGCTAGATGAATGGAATGAGACGCGATTAGTAAATCCGGTACTATATCTCCACTCTAAATATTTTATTGTGAATCGATTACAAAAGTGTTACCTTTATAAAACGCAGATATTTTCTAGCTATGTATAAACGCAGATGAGATTTTTACTTATATTTTTCATCGAACATACTTAAAAATTAATTTTTCTAATTACCATTGCAGTAAATAAATGTCCATTCAGGTCTTAATGATTTAAATAAATATAAATATGCTACATATGAAGTACCATCTGAATTTTATTTATAAATTTAAAGTAGCATCAAATACATATAAATATCCATATTTAATACCATAATACCCATACCTTCGCTAATTACACCATGGTATGATGTCAAATTTAACGTTAACAGTTCAATAACACGTGAAATTCGCTAATTTATAATTAATTACAGTTTTAATTGTATGAGACGAAACCATACATTTAAAACACAATATACATTTTAGTCTTATTTGTTCTTTGAACTTTTTCTAGAGTTTTTGTTTTTGAACTAACGAATTATAAGTTTTTAATCCCACTAAATTTTATTTTACTGAAATAATTCTTTTACCATTACCCTAAACCTTCTGGAATTTTGTATACCTGGTACCATAATAAATAATCAAAAATATAAATTCCTAATTGCCCATGAAGATTATTAGTTTTAGAAGTAAATGCTAACAAACAGTCCTAGTACAACCCAATGCATCGATATTAGTATTTAGTTAATCGAAAGATCAACTAAAATTACCAATGCAAACTCATTGTAAACTGTAAAATGACGACAATTTTTTGTAAGACCATCTGTTCAAAGGGAAAGACGTATGCATAAAGCTGAAAGAGACGGTATTCAGATGTTGGATTAGCACATGAACGAAGGTAAACGATGGGGCTAACTCGGGAGATCGCCTGGAATTCGGTAACAATA
This sequence comes from Trichopria drosophilae, assembly GCA_030407085.1. NCBI lineage: Eukaryota > Metazoa > Arthropoda > Insecta > Hymenoptera > Diapriidae > Trichopria > Trichopria drosophilae. The sequence goes on from CM059582.1 coordinate 199,162,913, forward strand.
GCAAACTCAAAAAATGAAATTTTTAACGGAATGTTAAGTTTTTTCAAGTAACGTGATTTGTATTTATTGTCATGTAAAATGTGCATCTGTGTTATTATCATGATATTCAAATAACAATTATTAATAATATAAATATTCATTAGTCTGGGACATAGTTCAACAAGGAAACAAATTTTGTCACGTGAGTTATATCATCTCGTTTGGTTTTTTAGTTAAGTATCGAATTTTCTGTATAAAATTATACAAGAAATAGTAAATTTCAAAAACAATTTCAAGAATATTCAGAAGAATTTTAGTAATTTTTTTGACAGTTCACTAAAAATACAGGAATTTTGATATCCTCAAAATATTGAATAAATCGTTTTCTTTGTTTTGAGAATATAAATCTTTGCGGTTTGGAGAATTCTTACATGATTTTGAAGTAAAAAAAATGAATATAGACATCTATTTTCCTTTTCATTTTATAATTTATAGTTTACTTTTTCGAATTACTATAAAGGCCTATAAGGCATTAATAAGATGAATCAATGTTTAACTAGAAGATTAAAGAACTAAAATTTCTTAACCGAATCAGTATTTCATACATCATTTTATGAACACTATTTACTTCAATGCTTGAAATAATTAATTCCAGTATTTAAAAGTCGATAATCATGCATATTAACACTAATTAATTTAAGCCAATTTATTTCTGTAACTCATGAAGAGCAGATTAAAAACAAAAAAAAATAAAAAAATTTCAAAATGTTTCATATAAAGAAGGTTGAATGAAACTCTTTGTGTAGGTTTTCTTCTTTAACTTTTTAGTTGTATGAACTTAAAAAATGTAACTAAAAAAGTCTTTAACAAATTCGTATGGTAAAGAATGAAATATAAGATCTAAATGTAGTATACACATTATTATTTATATTTTTATCAACGACGACAGGATGATTAATTAAAACTATATTAGGTAATTAAAAGTTTCTTGTTAAAAAACTTGTTAAAATTGGCAGATCGTATATAAAATCTCTCTAATGGTAAACAGTAAAGAATAAGAATAATTTTTTTTTAATGTTTCGTTAACATGAATCCTTTTGAAAGTGTATAAATAGGCCATTTTCCAAACATACAATTTATTACCATCTATTACTTAAAACTTGTACATAAAATGGCCAATTAGTGGTTAAAAACTTATGCTCAGTTACTGGAAATTTTTATTTTTTACAGCATTTTTCATGAACTAAATGTACATATTTAAAGGAGAACTACCCATATGAGTTTCAATCATTTGAAATTATTTTTATTGAATATAAAAATAGTTTAAAAAGTAGTTAAAAAAGGTACAAATAGACAAATATAAAATTATAATTAAAATATTAATATTTATTAATATTTAAAGAAATGCATTATTAAACATACAAATTTATCTACATCAATGTAAAAAATGAATATGAATTCACGGATTCTGCAAAATTCACGTATAATTTTTGTTACTACTATACAAGTTTTGGGATTTTTCATCAAATTTATTATATACAAGTAAATTAATTAAATTAATTATATTTCATAAAATATTCCTTATATTGTGGTGTTGGTCAGTTTTAATATAAATAAAAAATTTGTAATCTTGTATTTTAATACTATTTTGATTACATTTAACAAACTTATATTAATTTGAATACCTAGGTATGGGAAAATACATTTTTGACAATTGTAATTGTGAAATTAATAGAATAAATATCTGAAAACATCCACTGACAGATTGTAATGCATATGTACATTTACGAATTTTTTGTCACACCTGCATAAATTCGAAATCTTTACGTGCCGGTAAAATTATCGGAAAGGCGTCGTTTGCCACAGCTGTGCTTCTGCGCATGTGCAAAGGGCGATCGAGCATTTTTTCCGCCTTCGGCAATTAGCCGTATTTACCCCCTCAATCCCCCTCATCGCCCTCGCTGCAATTACTTCGTTTCCGCCCTAGATACGTAATATGCTATTTCTGAGCTGATTACGAAAATAAATCATTTTCGTTGTGAATTAAACAACATAAAAAACTACCATTATTTGTGGTTTTTCGATTTTATCTCATAAACTACTCAAAGTTTCGAAGATTGGATTGAATAAAATGTGTGGATCTAATTAAAATACACATTTTATGCCTAATGCATTTTTCGTCAAAATCATTAGTTTTTGAGAAAAATAAAAAAAAAAGTAGAAAAAGAACCAATTTTTACAGTCTTTCCGAATTATCTTGTAAAATGCTCAAAGTTTAAAAACAATGTCTCTAATAATAGCTGTTGATTTTATAAAAATACATATTTTATGTCTAATGCATTTTTCCCAAAAATCACTAGTTTTCGAGAAAAACAGTAGAAATTAGAAAAAAAACAAATAATTCATGGTTTTTCCCTTTTATTTTGTAAAATACTCACAGTTTCGAAGAATGGATCTTGGATCTAATTAAAATATAGATTTAATGTCTGATCAAGAAAAATTGAAAAAACTAAGAAAAAGAACCATTATTCACAGTTTTTTGCAATTATCTCGTAAAATGCTCAAAATTTCCAAAAAATGTATCTAATAAAAGTTGTTGATCTCATCAAAATATACATTTTTCCAACAAATTATTAGTTTTCGAGAAAAATACAAAAAAAAAATAGAAATGAACTATAATCCATGGGTTTTCACAATTATCTCGTAAAATACTTACAATTTCGAAAAATGAATTTAATAAAAGTTGTAATTCTAATTAAAATACACATATCATATCTGATGCATTTTTCGTCAAAATTATTAGTTTTCGAGAAAAAATAGAAAACTCTAGAAAAGAACCATAATTCATGGTTTTTTCTTTACCTCGTAAAATACTCATAAAATTTCAAAGAGTGCATTCAATGAGAACTGTGAATCTAATGAAAATAGTCATTTTTCCGCTAAAACTTTTAATATTTTTATATATTTTAATCAGCTCATCAATATCCGTAATTATAATTCTTAAATGCATCCAAATAATGTACGAACCTCTAAAATTTACAATATTTATTACGGTATAATCAGTTTGTAGGATAAACCCCAAAACATAATAAATTCAACTAACTACCCTGTAGTACTTAAATGACCTAAGAATAAAATTAAGCGCCCTAAGAAAAAAACAATGCGTTAAAAGCTACTTATAGTAGTTGAATATGCAAATAAATCTGCCATTAGAAAGTTATAAGGAAAGAAGTAAAAAGAATTACTTTTTTTAGTATAGGGTATCTCTGTTGATGTTTCTAATTTTTCTATTGCTAGGTTAGTTAATAATTGGTAGTTAAATTAATGTATATCTAGTATTCCGAATAATTGAAGATCAAGAAATATTATTAAATTCAAAAAGGCATACACTAATATGATTAAAAGGAACCGCTAATAGTTCTACTAAAAATAATTCCACTAAAACGAATTCCAACAAATTTTTTATTAAATTCGACTACTTTTTAACTCAAACTTTTTTTAAATGGGTCAAGAAATAAATTTCATAAGGTGCAGTTATGACCTTAAGGAAGTTAATATTGTATTAAAAATGTAGTGCTTCTAAAAATCAACTAAAAACGTAATAAATGTTTACTCGTAAATGCCAGTCATTTTTTAAAATTTGGTTAAATTAAATTAGAAAATTGAATTCCTCAAACTATATTTGTAATTAATTCAACTTCTTTACTGCCCTAACTTCTAACATTTCGTTGACAACTTAAACTCTCTGAATAGTTAAAAAGTAGTCAAATATATTAAGAATATTTTTCAGTGGATCATTACTAAAAAAATAGTGTTAGATACTATTCATAATTTAGTTGAATATGGTCCAACCTCATTCTTTTCATTGTGGTGGATTAAAAAAAGGTTGTAATTTAACTACATGAAAGGGATTTACAAATGGTAAAAATTGTTTTTTTCTATTTTCCGGACAACTATGCAAAGATTGTTGAATTTGCTATGTTAAATTATTTTCAATGATTAGATAAGGGGCATTCCATGCCAAATCATCAACTGGAAACATCGATTTCGTTGGTAATTTTTTTGCGGATACATTTCGGCGATATAAGTGAACATTTGTTCAGACTTTTAAAACCACTCATGAGAAAGTGAGAATTTTTTAACGTTTTGAGTTTTTAAAGAACTGAACATTTTCAAAACTCTATAACTAAGTTAGTATACATCGTACAGGAACAAATAAAAAGTGAAACTATTTGTCTTGAAATGTACTTTCACGTGGATATAATAGGTATCTTGCTGCATTTTATTTAAATGTGTTTTTTTACTTGTTAAGTAATAAATACAAGATTTTTTCTAAATGGTCATTTTTATTGTTTTCAATAAAATTCACAAAAAAACTAACGAGCAGATTGACGGGTCATACAACGTGGCAAATTGTTACGTTGATTTTTTAAGAAAAATTTGTATGATATAAAATTATGTAAAAAATCAACGAAACAATTTAATTACCCAAAAAACATATCATATGGAACGAATATTAGTTGCTGCACATAATATAACGACACCATTCGGATTTTATAACGATATATTGTGTTGTGAATAAAATAGAAGCAAATATTTGCCAATGCAATTTATTCTGATGAAATTATGGACATACGAGCATTTCATTTTTTAGAAAAATCACTCAGAATAGTTAATTTTATGTATCAAGACAGTTGGAGAAGAACTTGCAATAAAATATTAAAAAATGGATTATCTGATATATTTTCTGGAAATATTTACACTAATACATTGCCATCCAATTACTTATAACATCGTGGAATAATATTTAAACCGCATTTTACGCTTTCAAAAAGTATTCGCCAACATCATATCCAAAAATACACCTGCAATGTTAGCCATTAAAAGAGTTTCACCGTTTCCAGCTTAATGTTATTATTCATCGACAGCTGCTGCGTCGTAACTGAGAAAATTGTCTGGCATGTTTGATCGCGATTCATAATGATTGATTATTTCCTAGCCGGAAAAAAAACCCGAAGAGATAATTACTCGAAACGCCGTGCTAAAAATCTCACAAAAATCCTCGCTTTTGATGAATTACAAAAGCAACCGTAAAAAGTGTAACAGTTTTCTTCGTCGACGCTTTAAAAATATTTCTAAAGAATCTGAAATCGTTCAATCAAAAAACTCAACACTAATTAAACAGATTTTCATACAGATATATCTTTCAAAGTTATTTCTATCCCACAATTTCCCAATGCCCAAAATGATGAAATTTCGAAATATTTACAGTACAGAGTGGATTATTCAACATTTCTAGATGATTTCATGTGGAAATACACCGGAAAAAAGGGAGACGGGACGTTCGTTTCTCGTTTCCGAAATCTCACCGATTAACTGATAACGATATCAATAAAAACCTGCCCACAATGTCAGGGAAATATGATAAGACAGCGGAAAAAGAAACTGGCAGACGGGAAAGACAATTTCTGCGGGTGTGTGTGCACATGGAGGTAAAAGACAAAGACTTAAAAAAAAAAGGACAGAAGTGGAATTAACTGCTGGTAATGTATCATATGTGTACATTTTTAAATAACTTCCACAATTTTAAATGAATTTGCACGAACTCTGGTATGCTATAGTTTCTTGTTACTATCTGAGGTCACCGTTTCAAAATTCAATATGGCGGTTCCAATATGGCGGCTACAAGTTGTATGCTTTTGAAGCAAATTTTTTATCTGTGCGTGGAAAACGGCTAAAATTTGTTACTCGGAGGTTTCTGGAGTCGCTGATTACGAATCTGATCTCAGATTTTCAAAATTCAAAATGGCGGATCCAAGATGGCAGATGAATTTTTAAAAATTCATCGGATTTGTTTGAAATTGGTTAGTTGGGGGTTTTTGGGGTCGCTGATTACGAATCTGATCTCAGATTTTCGAAATTGAAAATGCTATATCCTCGATGGCAAATAAAATGTGCAAAATGAATTTTGACCTTATCTTGGCGGACTCAATTTTGAATATTTCATAAAATGAAAAAATTATGTGGTTGACCTCCACCGTTAGCTGGTTAATTATAACGACCCCAGAGTGCATCACGAGGAGGTAGTGGGAGGATTTTGCACTGCATGTTTTTTGTTCTTTATTGTATTTTTGATCCGCTATTCTGAATCTATAAACCAATTCACACTTGAAATTCATTTGATATCATGTTCAGATAAACTCATTTCTTGTGAAAAAAGACAATATTGTTTTATTTCGTCCGCCAGATTGGATCCACCATTTTGAATTTTTAAATTCTGAAATCATATTCGTATTCAGCGACCCCAGAAACCTCATATTTAATATTCTCATCGAAATTTGATAAAGAAAAGTGTATACTTTAACAAAAAAATGTATAAACTATGTGGGGGGTGAAGGAGAGGGGGGAGGTGAGTTTTTTTTACGTTAAATAATATGTTTTATGAAAAAATGGAACCGATGTTTGAGTTTCTTGATATCTTAAAAACTGGCTCGTACCAATCTTGGCACTTTTTATTTGAAAACGGCTACCAGTGAAGTGGTTAAGGTGGGGAATATTCGAAATTGTGGGGATTAAGGGGAAATTTGATATATACGTGAATATGGGTGTGTGAGAGGGACAAACTTAAGTCGCATCGACGTTCCCGCATCCGTTGCGTGTGCTCACGTGCACGAGTGTGCAAACACGCGACTGTGTAACTATAATTATTCTAGTGAAGGACCTAAAAGACGTCGAGCGGATTACGCCGATAGAATCCGATTTTCCATATCTGTAGGTACGTGTATGTACGCATACACGCATACGCATACGCATTTGCACAGTACGTGCGTAGGGTACAGTTTGCGCTTCGCATTAACGACAATATCGCAAGGGGCCAACGACGCATTCGTCGTCCGAATCGCTTATTTTTATTTTTCTTCTCACTGAACATTTTTTTTTAAGGGGAACGCGTATCTATATGTTTCAATCGATGCGACGCTGGCTTCCTGCGATTGTCCAAAAAAATTTCGAATGCTGAGCCTGAATCTGAGACTGAAATGGAAATTCTGTTATTAGGTAGTCTGGTCTTGAATCTAATAAAACGACTTGGTTTTGGGATAACTAACTTGACATCTGGAAAAGAAGTTTGGCAACTAAATAGTTAGTTTGTGTAGTTAGAATGCGTACTCATACTTCTTTTGAAGTTTACAGCAATTTTTGGAAATGGGTGCTTCCTTGACAAAGTCATTCTTTGAAGGTAGAGTTGAGGGTATGGGCAAATCTCAGAAACCTTTAAACTTTAGGTAAAAATGAAAAAGTCTTCTTTGTTTAGTTCATTCATGAAATTTATATACGTTATTAGGTAGGTTAATATGCACGAAATGACCCAATGTACTATATTTTTTAAGCAACGCCAATGAGTTTTGGCAAAATGCAGTTTAAAGTCCAATTCATCAGCTTGAAAGCGCATTTTTAGTCATTCTCATACGGGTTTTTTCATCGAATTTTCGAAGTTTTTGTCCAGATATGAATACCATTTTCAAACATTTAGTAAATGTATAATTGTATGAAAATAATTAACAGAATGAGCAAGACCTTTTTGCTCAGAAATATTCTATCCGATCAAGGTTTTAAGATATCCATCCGTGTTTGGTCGCAGAATTATTCTATCAAGTCAAGATTTTGAGGTATCCTAACCTAAAAGTGCAACAATCATAATCATAACAAAAATTTTGATAACTCGATGAAAACAAATCGAATCGCAATTACCAAAAAAGTATTTTGCGGCTGATGAACAGCATATTAATCTGCGTTTTGCCAAATTTCGAACAAAAAAATTGTTCCTCCACGAAAACGGTATTTTGTGCACTTTTAGGTTAGGACATCTCAAAATTTTGACGTGATAGAACAATTCTGCTGCCATCGGCGTTTAGATTTGGATTCAACACATCAAACAAACTTTTGGACAAATATAGTCCTTTTTCTAAGTATGGAGATCGGTCTCATTTTGTTGACCTATGTAATTATATGAACACTCCTTTTTTATGAACAGAAATAAATAAATCTTAAAATTGTTACATCTTAAATTCATCATTAGGTGAGGCTTAATTTCAGTCCAAAATTGCGTTAATTTTCTTAAATTCAGTCAATACATAGGCTTAAAGTCTTACATTATTCAGGCTAAGACAACAAAACTGACTTCCAGCCGATACACAGAGAGAAGAAAAATGGTTAATGAAACTATTTCATAATAGTAAAACATTTAATAACAAAAAGTAGTTAATTTAACCATTTCTATAATATACAAGAACATAATATTGTTCAGTTTACCATTTCCCGATATTTTAAGTACAGCGTACATAACCTCAGATACTTGGTATTTCAATTTCATACTTAAATAGTCAATTCAAACATCACCGAACAGTGAAATGGACATAATAAAATAAATTAAACGTAAATATCCTCTTTCCTTACTAAAAAGAATTATTGTAAGGCCATTTTCACAATGTTCTGAATTGCAAAAGTGAATTGCAAAAAAACACTGCGAGATACAGCTTTTCACATTGTTAATTTTACTATTATTATACTTTATAACTGTTTTTACCAAATCTTCGTGATTCCGTTAACCTTCTTTTTTTCTCTGTGTATTGTGGTTTGAAATAAGATTCGTCTAACTTATTGTTAGATGTCATAAGCTCGATAAATCTTATTTTAAGCCAAAATATCGTCTAAAAGTCAGTTTTGCTCACTGAAAGTAAGACTTTAAGTCAAAACGCTGACTGAATTAAAGAAAATTAACGCAATTTCGGGCTTAAATTAAGCCTCACCGGATTATGAATTTCAGATGTAACAATTTTAAGATTTCTTTTTTTCTGTGTGTCTTTCATGGCTGGATTATATATTCTTGAGCACTTTTAGGTTAGGACATGTCAAAATCTCGAAGTGATAGAACAATTCTGCTGCCAGATTTGGATTCAGCAGATCGAAAATCTGAGAAAATATACTTCTTTTTCTGGGTATGGAGATCGGCCTCATTTTGTTGGCCTTTGTAATATATGAACACTCCACAGAAAAAAAAGTCTTAAAATTGTTACATCTCAAATTAAGCACTCTTAAAGGCTTAATTTCAGTCTAAAATTGCGCTAATTTACGTAAATTAAGTCAATATTTGCACTTAAAGTCTTATTTTCGGACAGCAAACTTTAATTTTAGTCGAAATTTATGCTTAAAGAACAATTTTTCGAGCTGGTCACGCCTAAGTTAGAGATTTTTTATTTCGAACCTGAGTATTGACTAAAAGTAAGTTCCCGAAACTAAGAACAAGGTTTTGAGTGCAAATATTGACTTAATTTAAGAAAATTAGCACAATTTTAGTGATTAATTTGAGATGTACTAATCTTAAGAATTTTTTTTCCGTACACTCATCAGAAAAGAAATTGCTTTTAAGCATTTTATAAATCGAATATAAATAAGTAAAAAACAGATGTGTTTCAGAGATTACTTAGTTGCTCAGCTGATTAATCTAACTATGTAGTATCAAAGCCCATGTTAACTTTTGGTGTAATTGATCGTTAAATGGTTGAAATCAAAACGAATAAGTAAAGCATATTTAATTTCACATTCTTACTTTAGTTTACCTCAGGAAAACAATGACAGTGTCAAGGATTTTTTGTTATATCGAAACTAATTTTTTCCGAAAATGATTACCCGTATTGGGTTTTTACATCTAATAATCCTGACATAGTTTTTAGCAACGTCGATAAACGCAATATAACAGTTGCAATTAATAAATCTGACTATTTTTTCAAAATGAACAACATCCTTTCTGATTCTTCAACTTATAAAACTTCAAAATTCGAATATATCGCAACGATTACCAAAAATATCAATGAAATGCTAAAAACTTGGAACAAAAGGAAATTAATTGATGACGTCACGCTTAAAATTTTATTTACAAAATACCATGGTTTCAATGTAACAAATCCTACATAGGGCAGACCTGCAGACCTCTTGATTCTCGAATAAAAGAACACAAAAAGAATATTTTAACCAAAAATAGTAAACAACATTCTGGTTTAACTTTACATCGATTGGAAATTGGTCATGACTTCGATTACAAGAACACAATAAATTATTGTAAAAGAAAAAAACTGGAAACAAGATGCAATATGGAAAATTTCTTTATCAAAAAAGAGAAAAACAATGCAAACATCAGATTTGAGGTCTCGAATCTTCCAGAAATACACCATTCCTTTTTAAAATAATAAGTAAATCAAATGTAACGTATTAACCCGTTGATTCCCAGTGCTATACACAAACACATACATATTCCGTGTTATGTTTATATATAAATACAAACAAATTTCTCTGGTTTTTCGTAACCTTTCTAAAGAGGACCAGAATTAGGGTCGAAACGTTAATTTTTATTATTTACCCTCCAATAGTTCCCTATTTTATTTACATTATTTACTCTGTCTCTTTTCCTATGCTAATTTTTATTTATGAAATTAAGTTTTATTAAAACCAAAAAACAACTCACTGTACAACACTGTAACCGATAGTGTTTATACTCATATTGTGGTCCGTTCCTCCTCGACCATTATCGTATTTTATAGAAATATTCTTTAATATACAAAGACATTAAAATGCTTCTCTGGTCTCTAAGATATTATAATTTACTAGTTTTATTCATAAGGATGCTTAATTTGAGAGTTATGAGAATAATCTATTAAAAATCAGAAGTACTTAAGTAAGAGAAAAGCCAAGACATTTGGTTCGGTTTTCAGCTCTTTCTAAAGAAAAATTTTATTCCGCAACAAAAATGATTACAAACGCTTCACTGGCCTTCTATTTCCGTTCGAATTTAGACAGTTTCAACCGAAAATATGTTCTGCTAGAACTAAGTATTTCTTAGTTTTTCATGTCTAATGACATTTAAAGTATCTGATATTAAAAATGTACATTTCCGGAGGCAGTTGTTAGCATTGAAGGTGGGGAAACCAATTTATTCGTTACCCCAAGTCGTTTTTTCCGTGCATGCTCTACATACCACCAGTTCGATGACGACTATTGATCAGCATTATAAAGTGATTAAGAACTCTGTAAGTTTATTGGATTTTCCCACAATTTACTGCTGGGGCGTAACAACAAGATGCACCCAGCTTCGTGACATGGTGGCTTTAATGAAACGATGGGGGACTGGCAGTCCACATGCACTCGTCAAAGGACGTGACACCGCAGGTTTTTATATCATTTAAGTGTGAGGACATCAACTATCGATGACAAAAGTTTGAAAGAAAAATGTTAAACCCTGAATTAACAATTGTTTTGTCTTTTAATTTCGATCGGCCGACATGCACCAACGGTATTGAATACATATTCTAGGGTGTAACGGTGACTTGGGTTTAGTTTCTGGAACACTGAAATCCTACAGTGAAGCATGGTTATGACTACATAAATTGTGGTTTCCCACTCCATAAAATTAACACCAAGGTACTAAAATTTTAACTATAAAGATAAGAAATTTCAAGATTTACTCGATTAATGGAAGATATTAAAAATGATCAGCCCAAAAATAAAAAGCTTCTGAACAGATCATTAAAATGATACCATCGAAATATTCACTGTTTAAGATATCCTTCAAATCTTGTATTTATTTAATTAAGATTGAGCATCCTTCAAGACATCAATTGGTATTTTTTAATATTCTTAATATAATCAGAAGATATTATTGGTATTGTTTTAGATCATTATACAATGTTCTTAAGAAGCGAATTATTTTATTTCTGCACGGCAAAAATGAAACTACTAACTAGATAGTATAACAAGAAACAGTCGTAGGGTTTAGTTAAGTTTACTATCTCTTATTGTTAGTGACCTCGACAAATTAAGTATCCGAGCTTATTATTTAAATAGTAAAACCAAATAAAAAACATGGTTCTAACAGAGCTTACTTTTTAGATAGTAGAACCAACTAGTTTTTTTCTATTCATGTGAAGTTCTCTTATCCTAATGGTTAGTCTCACATATAGCGAAAAAATAGGTAATTTTTCACGAATTTCTTATAAGAAAACTACGAAAAATGTTTAAGCGATCATTACATTTTGTTAAAGTGCATATCTTCAACACCTTTCAGTAATTTTTTTATTGAAAAATATTACATAGTTGTGTTACTAATGGCCGTAAAAAAAATTGTATTTTTATTTTTCGGTTTAGAGTGTTCAAAAATTACGTCATTAATCATTTGAAACAAGAAAATGTCGATGGGTTTAGTTAAATAACAATATAATATAGTGTTTGATCAGCCAATCAAAGCTGATGGTTCGATTTCCACTTTAAAAACGCTGAATTCATAAAAGGCAATTTTTCCATTAAAAATCGAATCGTTAAGAAGTATATTATTTCGTAAATAAGTCTGCCAAATTGTTGTCCGTCTGACGATTTAGAAAATATAATCTGGGAATGTCAAAATTTAGAATTAAATAGAAAAATGTTACTTTCACTGTAAAACTAAATTATCCACCGCATAAAATCAGTGTTTTACTCAAGCTCCTAATATTTCGGTGATTTGTATAATTTATAAATTTTTAGTTAGTTATAATATTTTTACATAAAGTTCATTTCATTATATGTTATGAAATATGTATTTTGATTTAAGTTTAATAAACCGGCAGTTAGGTTTCGAAAATGACAATAAATACAAAAAAAAAACGCCTGACAAGTTTCAAATGCCTGTTCAGTAATTTTCCATTAATTTTGTTCATCGACTACAAAAATGTCATTTTGAGGAAAAAATGTTTGAATGTATAATTGAAGTTCCTTAATATTTCTTATAAATCTTTATATTTAAATCTCTGTATTTATATCTTACGTCAATTTGTTTTCGGATCGACATGAAACTTTAAGGCTGTATTCTCAGATAGTTACACGCAAAGAATAATTTTTTTTTTACAGTTACAAATTTCAACATTTCTTACTGAATGATTCTTAAAAACTTTATTCCAGAAACGCAAAAAAGATATGACCGGTGATAAAAAGTGTACAAGAAAGTTTTTAGTCTCTTAATTTCTAAAACATCTAAAAACAACTTCTAATTGTTTTTATATTATTTTTTAAACCTTTATATTGTTTTTACATAGAAATTCTGGATCTAACATTCGAATGGAGAATGAACATTTTTTACAGAGAATTGTATTAATTCAAACAGAAATTCGGTCATAGAATTTCATTACGTACAAATATATATGTAAGAATATTACAAATTACACTAATGTTTAAAATTATTACCATCGTTTCAGAAATTCCTATCATTGCTCACTTGAGATTCAGTAAATATTTCCACACCCATTATTAGTTTAGGGAAAATCATTTGCTTCCGTACATGTTAACCTGACAAATATACATTCCGGTAATTATATCCTATAATTATATTATTTTCGAAACATGTCGTTAATTACACGTTTGTATTAATCGTTTTAAAAAACGCTTGCAATCCATGGAGAATTTGTAACATTTTATTATTAGATTTTTCATTTCCATTTACGTTCGAAAACAAACGTAAAATAACAGTTAAAAATACACAATATCTTCCGAAATTGTGAGTGACGTCATCACTAAAGTTTGCTCCTATTTTATTACACGTTTATATTAAAAGCAGACAAAAATGTTGTTGATTCCAAATAAATAGAGCAGGACACGTTACCGAAAAATGAGAATGGTACAAATATTGATTTGTACTACATGTAAATAACACTATACTCTGTATGTACCTATTTTATTGATTAATATAAGTTAGACTAATTAGAAACTAGTTCATTTTGACTCTGCGACTTCGGGTTAAAATATGTCAGATTATAATAATACATTTCTAGATTTTGTAGCTTTTTTATATATACGGATGATTACATCCAAAATGTCAATTTTTACAACTACGAATGTTTACTTGTTTGAAAATATCTCTAGATTGAATCGATGAAAACGAATAAAACTTTCAGATAACTCGACATTATTGCAAGAATAGAGAAAAATTATGTCATTTGCCATTTGTCATGTGTGATTTTCCAAATTTCATCTTGAAAAACGAGCGGTAACATAATTGTGTCTATCATGGAAAAATTCGGAGTCATCTAAACGAAATATTACCAAAAAACAATATTATGAGTTTAACTTACAAATATGAGTATGTTGGTGCACTTTAAACTTTAAACATGGTAGGAATAAAATGACGGAAATAAATTTTCTAACTTTTACATCACTAACTCAATTTACTCGTCATATAAAGGATAGACGCTGGTTTATGAAATCCTGGTTATGAATCTGAGGTCGAAATGCGAAATTTAAAGTGGCTAATCTGCAATGGCGGTAGAAAATTGATAAAATTTTGAATACTAACTAGATGTAATGAAAACATGATGTATAATGTTATTCAATACGAATTGAATGACGAAATTGTCACATCTCAAATGGTTGATCTAAATTGAAAAAGGTAAACCAACAAAATTTTATCAACTCAATAACTGAATTTACTTGGTAATATCATTTAACCTTTAGGCTGCCAGAAAGTCTATATGGACAAATCCACAAAACTTTTAAACTCAAGTGTACGTGAGGGTAATTTACATGTATATTGGAATAAAAAGTAAATATTGGTACCTATTAATTTTGAAGTAATTTTGAAATGCCAAATGAACGTAAATTGACAAATTTGATGTGTACATTGCTTAAAAATATCTGCTCTTAACAATTTTTCTTGGATACCGTGATAGTTATCGAACTAAATTCAATAGATTTATCTTCTTTATTTAATTATACAACTTTTCTTTATTGAGAAATTCATGTGCTACTTTTCACTGTACCGCCAAAATGGCAAAATGTGGAATAACATTTTTACATTTTTTCAAAGTTAACAGTTTTAAAAGCACGTCGTATTTTTAGATTAAAAACTATAAACATATTTTTATAGTTAACAAGAAATTAAAAATTTCGTGCCAGAAGTTTATGCTTCACCAAAGTCTTCAAATGAGAGCTCTTCAAGTATAAGTTGTCGAAACGTAACTCGCAAAGAAAAAACAGTTTTTCCTACAGCACATGAACAATATCATCTTTGGTTTCGTAGATCGTATTGTAATCGTTCTGTCGACTCTGTTTACATATAATAAACGTAGTGGAACCACTTAGACATTCAAACAGAGACTTAACTAATTTTTTTATTCTGTAGGGCATAAAATGGCCATTTTGTGCCTCGTTTTCGAGGCGTAAAACAACCAATGTATTAAGATAGGGATTTTGCCGAGTCATCATTGTCAAAAATGGCAATGTTTCACACCTACAGAATAAAAAAATGTTGTTGGCATTACGGTCGTAAAAACAATTTTAACTAACTCTAACGAAAATAACTATTAGTTCTCGGTTTAGTTTTCGAGAATACTTTCAGTACTGTTAAACATGGAGTTGCCTGCTAACTATATTTTAATTACCATGCACATAATTTCTATATACATAAATATTGTTTGCTATGTTTTGAATGTAATGAATCAAAAGATATTTGCCTATGACATGAATAAGGCGGCCTTTGTTTATCTGTGCGAAATTGTAAAATTCCTTCGTGTCGATTAGCGATGAAACAAACATGTGTAATATTGGTAAATAATACATTGATAGCGACGTTTGGAACATTCTATCACAACATGGGTTATGATTAAATAGTGCAATTTATTTAAAAAAAACACAATTTTTATTTCTTAACCCTCTGTGCATTACGCTGTCCCTTAAAAATAAGTTACATGGATGGTTTGTCGTTCCAAATTGACCGACTAAACATATGCACCATAGGAAAAAAGTGTGCTGTAAAGTAAAAAACCCGTTTTTTTTAACCAAAATGAAAAGTTTTGTAGATTTGCACATATATAGTTGATACATGATGCAAGACCCAAGTTGGTCACTTTTATAGTGCGTTGTGATGCCTCAAATTCCGGCAGTCTAAAGGTTAAGGTACTTGTATAGGCTTATTATTGATGTGAATTTGAAATTACCAAATTCAAATGGTGACTTACTAGGAATGCGACTATGTTATCGTGTTCAAAGTTACTTATAAAAAATGTCTACCTGAGTAAAAATCAGAATGCATCATTTGACATAGATATTCATGCTTTTTGCCCAATAATTGGGCCTGATCACGTTTCCTTTTGTCCTGATTTTTACCTACCGGAAGTATGCATAATCGCGAAAAATTATGCAAATACTATTAGGTATACGTTTCATAGGTATAATTGTATGGAATTTTCATTTCAGAATAAATGGATATACAGGGTGTCCCAGAACTGGGTAATGATATTTCAGGAGGTGATTCTCCGTGATATTTTGAAAAGTCCAGTACCAAATTGGATCTGAGACTCAGAAATTGAGTGACGAGCTAATGAAGTTTAGAAAAAAAATTAGTTTTTTGGCAATAACTCGACTTGCTTTGAAGTTATTTCAATGAGGGAGTGGTCATTTTGAAGCTTATTGTAAGTTCTACAATTCACCTATTCGAACATTTGACCTGCGATGAATATTTCTGAAGTTATGGCCTCAAAAATGACAAAAAAGACAAACTTTTGCAGTTTTTCGCATCTAACTCATTTCGCTAAATAGAAATGAAATTTTTCGCCAATTCTACGACATTAAAACTGTTCCCGCGTACTCAATTTTTATCGAAATCTAATGAATTCATTATCTATTTAGTGAAATGAGTTAGATGCGAAAAACCACAAACATTTGCCTTTTTTCCCATTTTTGAGGCCATAATTTCAGAAATATTTAGGTCAAATGTTTTTATAGGATGAATTGTAGGACTTAAAATCAGCTTGAAAATGAGCCCTCGCTACTTGAAATAACTTCAAAGCAAGCCGAGTTATTGCCAAAAACGATTTTTTTCTAAACTTCAATAGTTCGTCACTTAAATTTTGAGCTTTAGTTACAATTTTGGTATAGGACTTTTTGTTCGAAATATCACGGAGAATCACCTCCTGCAAACATATTACTTAAAACACTAGTTTATGAATTGAGGATTTGATTCGACTCATTTAAGATTAATTAAACATTACTCTACAAAAAGCTAAAATCAATAGCGATTCGAAATCTCAGGAACAATCAAATTTCTAAAACAATGTTTTCATTATTGTCAACGGAATCATTCTCTGAAATGTCCTTGATGATGACATTCTCATTCTCTTGCACATTCGAACTGAAATCAATACATTTAATAAGATCGTAAAAATTGGCATTTTCCCAATCTTTGAGGCTATAAATCAATGATGGTCGAGCACATAGAAGCAAATATTTTGTTTATCCAGCAGGTTTTTGGAAAAAACGTTTATTTCTACAAGTATTCGATAAGTTTTCAATAGAAAAAATGAATACGCAATAAATTTCGTAAAAAAAAACAGTGTTCTTTTTACTTTCCAAGATATAATAAAACATAAATTTCATCAGTAAAGTTGTTGTTCTACAAGGTCTTTTTTCACACTTGTCATAGCTTCAGAACAAATTGTAGAATATTTTTAAAATTAGATCATTAACAATTTTCTTGTGTTGCAAAAAATGTCCTAATGAAAGGACAGATTTTCATATATTAAACCTCATTTTTCAGGAAAATGCGACTTCATCGAACAATTCTGAAGCTTTTACATTTTTTTACCTCCTGTTTTCGAATGCGGCAATAAAAATTTCCCTTCAGAAATATTGAAGCCGCAATGTTGAAAAAGCCTCGTTTTATTGAGGTTTTATGCATTTATTGTAAAAAATACAAATCAGATATGAAAATATTCTAAACAAAAAAGATGGAGAATCCAATTATCGACAGAAAAGGTTATATTCATTTCCATTCTATATCAATGCTAATGCCACAAAATACGGATGTACCTGAAAATTGCTTTGTCGCGTAACATAACCTCAATTAAGACACAGATTCGTGTTCTGGGATATTACCAAAAAATGCGTCAAACCGTTTTTGTTCAAAATTGATGCTCTATCTTTTTGTTTGAAATATTTGTTTGTCTGATATGTATTTTTGAAAATAAACGTAAAAACCCGCAATGAAATACAGTTTTTCAAAATATCGGCTTTAATATGCCCGACCGATAATTTGTATTATCATATTTAGAATCAGGAAGCTAAAATACGTTAAA
The DNA here is from genome assembly GCA_030407085.1 of Trichopria drosophilae. Taxonomy (NCBI): domain Eukaryota; kingdom Metazoa; phylum Arthropoda; class Insecta; order Hymenoptera; family Diapriidae; genus Trichopria; species Trichopria drosophilae. Next base: position 199,181,038 of record CM059582.1, read on the forward strand.
AAAATGTCAAGTTATTTTTTTCCGAGTGAGAAAATGCATTTTATTTATGTGGTCCATAATTGGGACATTCTACATAAAATGGTAGGGACAAACTGCCATGTTGGCGTTTCATAATAAGACCATGTAGTTTATTCACTTTTGAAGCTATAAATTGGTTTTATAAAACTAATTATTATTTCAAAAATGATAACTACATAATATACAATAAGAACATTCAATGTTTAACTTTTTGTAATTCAATTTTAGAGTTAATACACCAACTCTCTCATAACGTCTGTCATGATTGGGTCATTTACCCCATTACATTTTTGGAGCAGAATATTTAATCCAATTTTATGGAAATTTGGAATGTTTCTTTAGCCTCACGGTTTTCAAGATTTTTCCAAAAATTGGCGATGAATCAAGTTTTTATGGGGACTTTGGAATTAACGACTTGCATGAATCAACCAGCTTATTTTCGCCCAGGAAAAAAGTGTATACGTAATTGCGACATTACTCGGCCGCGTTTCCGTTCCGGAGAAATCCGAACAAATTTGCACGCGTCCTCATCGGTGGAGTTGCCGAGGGGAAGATGAGGAAACTCGAATCGAATCGCACGTCATGCCAAAAGAACGCGAAACGCTATTCACGATAATGTGAACAATGCCCCAGAATAAATTAGGAACGATGATTTGGGAAATATCGATTTTTCTTATAGAAAGAGACAATACTCCAATCGATCCATGAAATGAGAAAGAAAGACGATTCGGTATGAAAAGTGTATTGTATTCGACTATTCAGTGCTGTCTTGTTCTTTTCTTGAATAGCAGAAGCCGTTGCATACGTAAATTTCATCGAAAAAAAGCTTGGCATCGTTGCTGCGAAAACACTGATTTATACGTTTACGTGCCACACGGCATTTCGCATGTAGGTGCGAACATTTTTCCTCGGCATTTTGTGTATACTTAAAAAACGTATTGGATTTCAAACCTTCAAAACGACTTTATCAGGTTCGGAAATAATTTCGAAAACCCTCTCAGGGACATTTTCGAAACGAGTATAATTTTTTGTTTAATTAGGATGATTTGTTGTAATAAGTATTCAGTTCTTTCACGGAGAAAAATGACTCCGCTGGATTAGCTGATTCATATCAGCTAAAATTTTTGGCTGGAATTGCCGAAAATATCTGCAATTTTAGCTGTTTTGATTCCGCTAATGTAGCCTTAACCCTACTCAATTCGCGCTTAGCTCTAAATTTCCGCTACATTAGCAGATTTGTTCCGCTAAATTTGCGGACTTTTTCAGTAAATTTAGCTGAAATTATCGGCTATCCCTAACGGAATTCCAACAGCTATCCCTATAGGATAAAATTGGTAGAATCTGCGGATTTTTCGGCTGATTTAGCCGGTTATTTTTCTCCGTGTTTATTGGTAATAATGAACCAGAGACAATACATGTTATTAACCAGTTTTTTTCAATTGGAAATTTCTTTTTTCATGAAAGTTATCAACCTTATCTTTCGTGTCGTTACATATGCATATTTAAAAAGTGTGCATTTATGAAAAGAATGCTCACATACATGAGTTTCAAACGTTCTTCATTTCGAATCTGCAATATAGTTTTAGAAGTACAAACTGCAAAGCCAAAATCATCAAAACCAAACCAAAGCAGATGGGAAATTTGTTCTGCTGTATTTAAAAAAACAACTCTAGGGTTGGGTGGCTTAAGAGAAAGTTACCCAACTCATAGTTAAAAAACAAGTCTAGACGGGATAAAATAAACAACTAAGCGCATAGGAATTTGTTGCTCATTTGTTGTTCCATGAAAAAGTTTATCTAAACCCCATTGCACCTATTTCTGACTACGTACCAATGACTGGACAGCGTAGAAAATCTATAAATTTGTGCATAATGTCGGTCCTTGGTCCGAATGTTACTAGCAACCAATTATTTAAGCAACTAATAGCATTGTATATTATACTCTAAGCAACTACAGTAAGTACAATATAAATGATTTTGATGGCTGGCAACCCGGACATACTATTCCGCCGTCGAAAAAATACAGCATATTTCGTTCATGATCGCAGTCTTTGGTTGAAAAGGCACTAGCAACAAATTATTTAAGCCATTAATTATGTTATTATTCTCTGGGCATCAATGAGCAATTTCTAAATCATATATTTGGTTTTGATGGCTTGCAATCTGGAAAAAATCTCCTATATTCGAAAAATTACAATATATTTAATTCCTTGACGCAGTCTTTGATTCGAAAGGTACTAAACAGTATTGTATTTAATTATTTAACTATAACTAAAGAATAATACACAATATGTTGCTAGTACCTATCTAACCAAAAACTGCCGTCATGCACGGAATATCCTGTATTTTTTCGAAGATATGAGGTTCAATTTATGAAGATAACAGCTTCATAGTAAACCTAACAAATTTAGATTTTGATCTTAAGGTAAGGTTCTTTATCCTGAAGTTACCGTAATCTGAGATTCGGTTAAATTTATTATGTTAATAGTTAATATAAGAATTTCAAATATTAATGTTGCGATCGTTATGGATGTATGATAAATGTTCGAACGAAAAAATGTTCGACCAATGTAATTTAGACTTTTGACTCGTCTAAAATATACGATCGAACATTTTTTCGTTCGAACATTTGTCATACATCCATCGTTATGTGACATGTAATATATTTGCACGCTTACAGTTTCGCCGAAACAGAGATAAACAAACGTACACTCGCGCAGTCATTCGATTTTCTGCGAATTTTTCGACGCATTGCCGACATGCGCAGTTGAAACAACAGAATTTAATATAAGATTTATTAACACTTAACGAACGATCATTTAATGTTAAAATATACCAGTTAATATACAATATTATTACAGGAAAGTGCGAGTATTTTTATCTGTCATTTTTTACTTTACAGTTACTATAACTTTGCAGTTAATGTAAAAACCTTGAAATTACCTACAACTATTAGTAAATAATTTCTGCCAGTGTGCGCAGAAATATTTAAAAAGACTACTTAATTATAAAATTGCGGTACGTTTGAGGTTATGTAAGATGATGAGTATTTAAGTATTAGGAAATGGTAAACGAAACAATGTGCTGGTCTTGTTTGCTACCGAAATAGTTAATTTAAGTATTTTTTGAAGTCCCATGTTTTACTTTTGTAGAATGATTCCATTAACTACTTTTTTTCTCCGTGCAGTCACAGGGTATCTTCAACGAAAATGAAATTTTACCAAAATACTCGCAGTCAAACGTAATGTCTTCATAAATGATGACTGAAACAATTTCATTACAGATCTTCAATTTTTTTATTCTCATGATGACTTAAGTGTATTTAATGTTTCAGCAATATATACAAATTAGCATATTATACATTCAGAAAGGAAAATCATCAGATAGAAGTTTGCAATGTTGCAGAATTGCTTTTCATCAACGAATTGACACTATGAAATTAAACCGTCAAAAATGTTACTAGCTCTCAAGTTAAGCTAAATTGCCCGCGGCATAGGAAGAAAAATAATATTTTATTATGACAGTTTGTTACGTCATGTTAGGTAGATTTTACCTTAGTCGATTCCACGGCGGACCTCATCAAACTAAAAGTGATCAAGAATAATTTTAGATTTGGATTGTTTTTGATTTTTTAAATGAAATCTATTAATTTTGCATTAAGCAGTCCTTAGAAACAGACAAACATCAAGAAATATTCCGGATAACAAGGTGACACCTTTACTTTAACAACATATGATAGATGACCCCTAATATTTAAGTTTCGATAAAAACTGAGCCTTTGAGGAGTCGTCTTTTCAAGTTCTACAATAGTTATTCTTGTATATTTCGTTAGCTATTAAGCAAAATGAGGTAGAATCGAAATCCCTCAAAAATCGGCATTTTATCCATTTATGTGGCAATAACGAATAAAATATTCATCATAGCTCAAAATGTCATGATAATGAATAGTAGAAATGCAAAAAAAAAGTGAAACATTAATGTGTACATGTCGAAATAACTTTAGAAGCAGATAAGATGCATAAACACGCGTGTTTTGGTTCGACAGTCAAATACTATGTCCCAGATCAAATTTTGGTACGAAACTTTTTTACTGAAATTATCATATAGAATCTAATTGTATATTGCTAACTTTATTGCCACCCTGTATATACATGTAATAATAATAATTTTCATTTACTCGTAACAATTCTTGTAACATACGCATTGATATATTTCTAAAAAGGAGGTGGAATATTAAAATCGTCGGAGATTTTTAATGTTTTAAAAACAATGGAGAAAGACAGGAGACACTTCCAATAGTTTTGAAATGGATATATTATATTATTTGAATTGGGTTCAAATATTTTTGTATAGAACCTACAGAGACTATAAAATAAACTATGGATCGATCAATAACTATTCCTATACTCCATATATTTTATGAAAAAGCAGCATAACATTTTACATGCGTACACTCAGAAGAAAAAGTAGTCGAAATAACCATTTTTTTACTATGAATCATAGTGTGAAATTAGGACTAGGCATGGTAATAGTTGAAATAACTATTCTGAAATAGTAAAGTTTAACTATTGTTTCGTGATTCAAAATGCTACTTATCATAATTGACAAATAGACTCAACTATTTTCAAATAGTTATTTCAGAAAATGACTACCTTCACTGAGAAAAATTGTATAAAAAATTGTCATAAAAAATATGGAAAGGAGTCAATATTTACTTTTTAAAAATATTTGTAAACTATATATTATATCATAGCATATGAAAAGTCCACTTTTCTCCCTTCGTTCTTTATTTGAGATAAACAAGAAAACAAAGAGAAAAACAAAAATCACTACTGCTCTAAGTTTGTGAATGTCATTCTCTTGCCAGTTAAAAAATATATTATGCAATGCCATTATACACACAAATTTCAATGTCGTGTAATTAGTCTATAGATACACGTGCGTATACGCCATGCATTATGTATTATCATATTTTGACGCCCGACGGTCCTTGTTATAACTAAATGAGAATCCACTTCAATAACGGGAGCCACGGGCTCGAAGAAAAGAAGCTGCGAACGCTGCATCGCCACCTGGCGGCAGTCTTTACTATGGATTTATAGTAAATACCAACTTCAACTATGACTAATAGTAAATATAAAGATTTACCACGAGACATAGTGTGAAATGACTACACTACATTAATAGTTATTTTAACTATATTTGTCACATTTATCTAATTCATTCTACATAGTTGATTTGTTAAACTATGAGGAGAAAGTTGGCGTAACAAAATTATAGTAAAATCGACTATGAAAGTGGTAAATTTAACTATTTTTCATAGCAGTTTTAACTATATTTTCCAACTATGTGATGTAGTCAATGTAACTATAGATTTTTTTCTCAATGTAAATATTTCTGTAAACGTAGCATATATTTTTTTCTAATGGTTTACAAAATATCAAAATATGTCAATTTAAAATTAAAATAATTGTAACAGTAATTTTTGAAATCTATTTAATTTCAATTCTATCAAATTCAGAGGCAGTAAAGCGAAGGACGACTAGTCAGTTAATCCCCATAGCTCGAATTCAAATTTTATATCTTCTTCAGTTAAGAACGAATGGCGTTAGCGATATCGTCTGTTCGTACTAAAATGTTTGAACAGTACCCTTGCTTTGGCAAAGTACCTGAAAGTCGGTCGATGTTACAATTATACAGTCGTCTGAAGTTTCTTTAAAGCAGAACCAACCCAATAGCGGGCCTCCCCTTTTTTAAAATGGTTATCTTTCATTTCTAATAAAAATGTAAAAATAGGTCGATACGTTCATTGTTATTTTAATTTCTATTCATTTTCACAAAAGTTCTAACTAAATTTTTATCTCAGATTTATGTGTTTTTAAATATTTAATTCAAAAGTTATGTTAAAATGTCATACTTTTCTCCAAGACTCTCTTGTTTATTTAAAGATTTTTCGTAATATATCGAAACCGAAAATCCCTTAGAATCTCCTCAAACAATCCTCATTATTATTTCTGACAAATTTTCTTTGCACAGAAACAAAATCACGTTGATTTTATTCGTTTCATACAATTCTTTTTCTGTTTTTGAAAAATTAAAATAGTATTGAAAAAATTCTGTAAAAAATGTACTATTTTTATATAAAACTATTTCAGTGTATTGTAATCAATTCTAAGAACTTTTTGTGCAGAAATATTTTTTCCGAGAGTCTCTCATATTCAAATAAAAATGTCTGAATTTTTCCTTCTGAGCTGCCATTATGGTTGTTTTCCCCTTTATTTTAAAGTTCAAGTCTAGAGACCAAGATTTTTGTACTTTAAACAGGAATTTGAAAAGCTTTCACTGTGAAAAGACGAGATAAAACAAATACAGTTGAAAAATCCATGTTTACTTGGAAATCATCGTATACAGTTTTTCACTGTCACATTTTAAAAACAAATCTAAGGAAAGATTATGATAAGTAGTTCGCTTAATTTTAGGTCAGAATATTTTTAGGACCTTTTTTTACCTAAAATATACAACCGCCGAAATATGTAGTGAAAAAATGTCCATTCAGGACTTGATGAATTATGACCACTTTAAGAGTTTTGTTATTCATTAACAAAATAGCGGCAGTTCGATCACTAAAAACAAAGGTTGGATGTCGTAAATTCCGCAGACATTAATTTATAATAACCAAAATTAAAGAAATATTAAAAGTATATGCACATTTATTTCTGGTTAGACTACAGTAGATCAACATTATTTTCTGTCACTTACCGACAAAATTTTAATTTGTCTGCCTTTGGTAAGCGAAGTATCGTTTCCGACGTATTTTTTCATGTTGAAAACGATGGCATCAGCAGAATTTTGATATCATGTCATACATTGGAGAAAAATGTGGCTGAGTGTGTCAAAATCAGGGTTTTTCCTCATATTTCGGTTTATTTTGTAACAAAAGGGGATTTAATTTTAACAAGCAAAGATATCATTTTCGTACTGAAAACGATGGTGCTACCAGAAATTTGCTGTCACTTCACTTTTCGGAGAAAAATGAGATTAAATGTTTCAAAAATAGGTTTTTTGGCCGTATTTCGGTTTACTTTGTAGCAGAAGGGTATTTTTGGAAAACGGTTTATCATTTCCGACGTATTTTCTTCTGCTGAAAACGATGGCACTCACAGAATTTTACTATCACAACACATTTCGGAGAAAAATGAGTTTAAATGTGCCAAAAATAGCCCTTTTGCAGATAGCAGAAGAGAATTTATTTTTTATAGAAAAAGTATCATTTCCGACTTATTTTTTCCTGATGAAAACGACGGCGCTTGCGGAATTTTGCTATCACATCACACTTTGGAGAAAAATGAGGTTAAACGTGGTTAAAAAATGAGATTAAATTTAACCACGTTTTTTTCCAAAATGTGACGTCATAGAAATATTCTGTTAGCGCCACCGCTTTCAGCACGAAAAAATACTTCAGAAATGATACTTCGAATGTCAAAAATAAATTCCCCTTTGCTAAGAAATAAACCGAAATATGGCCGAAAACACTGATTTTGACATATTTAACAATTTTTTTCTCCAATGTGTGACGTGATAGCGAAATTCTCTTAGCGCCATCTTTTTCAGCATGAAAAGATACTTCGGAAATGATACTTAACATTGTCCAAGTCAAAATCAGTGTCGGGCAGTGGCTTAAAACGATTTACAAACATTTACAAAAATTTACAGAGACGAATCTGACATTTAAATCTACATTTTAGGGCTGCCATCTTCAATTGAAAATATCTAACAGGACATTCGTATATGGGTGATTCTCCGGAAACAGGGCATTTTCGTGTCTTTACGTTATATCTTACAAAAACATTGACAATAAATTATTAAATTTCAATAGAAATGTTAAATAAATATCCCTGGCCCATGTTAATTTGAAAAAAGAATACTTTTGTTACAAAAAACTGGTGTAAAATGAAATTTAAAGACTAAAAGTAGCATTTTTGATATGTCCAAACCTCTATGTTCAAAACTTTAAAATATTAGCGCTATTAAGAAACCAAATTATTTTAATTTATTCAAATAATATTTCTATAGTACAGCTCAAACTGTACAATTTATCTCTGTATAATATTTAATTAAATCAATATATATACTTATAATTATTGAAATATTAATGTCTTAAGAAATTTCTATGAGATAACGACAATGCGTAAACTGGTATAAATGAACTGGAAATAATTAACTTTTTTACTGAAACTTATGAGAAAATCAAAGATAAAACACTACACTTTACTAATCTTCCATAGAAAATTGAAAAGAGAACATATTTACCTCATGAACAAGTAAAAACTGTATAAAAATACTACGTATTTTTATTAAATTAATTGTCGTCACCCGTCCTAATTTTGGTATTTTGATACAAACAGCAATTAAAAAACGATGAAAACTTAAAGATTAAAGGAATAAACGTTACTGGCAATTTGTTTTTTAATTTATTATTGTTTAAAATATGTAAAATTGGATTTTTTTACAAATTTTCATTGTCGTCACCTTCATTGTCGTTACCAAACATTTGGCGTATCAGGTACGAAACAAGAACAAAGTGTAACCCCTAGCAGAAAATATTTTTCAAATCGTAAATAACATTTATATTTCTCTTCCTCTTAGACATTTATTTAAATATAATTTAAAAAATCACAAAATTAAACTTTATATTTGTTACAACGTTATGAATCAAGTTTATTATGAAATAATATTATTTATTAAAATTATGAATATAATATTATCATTGTAGTTACTAACCAACGACACATTAACTTTAATAAATTTATTTTTTCTAAAACTTCTTCAAAAATTCATGTGTTTTTCTTAATTTTTTAATTATTACTTAATAAATAATTTTCATTTATTCACAAAAATGCACTAAATCAGATATGTACATTATGTTTTTGACTCTTTAGAGTTATTTTTTTCAAGTTTTTAATAAGCAATTGTTGGTTTATATAGCCGTATGAAAATGCGTCATAGTAAAAGTCTTCCCCTTTCCTTTAAAATAATTTTGTAGCGTGACTACTTTAACAATAACTTAACTTGGTGCTAATAAGCAAAAATCCATTAAAAAAAACGAATTTACAGTAACTTAAAAAAAATGTTCATTCTTGAAAATGCCCTGTTTTTGGAGAATCACCCATATATAATTGTGATCAGGAAATACTTACACATACATTTTTATGAAAATTGATCAAACAGTCTGAAATTTCATCGGTCATTTTGAATTCAAATAGATTAATTGCGACACAAATACATCGAGATAGATTACGTAAGAAAATCTTGTTTATAAATCGTTATATTTGAAAAAAACAAGCAAATGTTTAGGAAAAAACTAGACTTTTTTAAGATTACATAACCATTCATATTTTTTGATATTCTAATGAAAAATTCACAAAGTTGTACATGAAAAATTATTGGTTTAAAATGTTTTATACATCATCAATACATAAAAAACCTCCATTAGATCCTTATCGGATTAACTATTTATGCTTTTTACCCATTGTACCTCGTGGTTGTCTACTATAGTTTTTGTACTTACTTTTAACATTTTAAGCTGGTTTAAACATAAAATTCAATTGAACCATACCCATGAATTGTTAATTGAGAATATCATAAGAACCATGGGTGGTAACCACACAGCACGACATCATTATTTGAAAAAGGTGTGATTTCCAAGGGTCTCAAATGTGGGTTAATAATGAGCTACCCTATCGACCCACCTTAACCCCGTACACGTGTCATTTTCATGAAGCGCGTGAGAAAAGTCAAATTGCCAAAATATAATTATCGAAATGTTCTGTATGATGAATCGCACATGTAAAATACAACTCCACGAAGGATTGAAAAATGAAACGTCGTGAGCGAAAACTTGATGCCTTTGTTGGCTATACCAACGACGGGTGGTATTGACTCGCGATTCCAGAATTTCTCTTCGACACCGAAACGTACTCCATCTCGTCTTACCGATAAAGCCGTAGAGCGTATCTTTTACATCCCATATACCGCAAAATACAATCTCGGTCATGGATATTTTGCAAAAAAAAATTTTCGCGTTCGCGTAACCGTGGATCCTGTAAAACCTTTTACGGTGTCATTTTCGACCAGTTACATTTTTGCAAATAAAAACGAAACGATTCTTGAAATTCTACTCTTTTTGCAGTTGGTCTTTTTTTTCGAGCTTCACCCACGAACGGTCGGCTAAGAGTCTTCGTACATCCGTGCATTTTCGTTCTCTATCCGGCAATTACGGTGACTCCAATTGCCAATAATAGGGGCTTTCCCCCACGAGAGAAAAATCGATGGGGGAACTTTTACGCTCCTTTGCTCCTCCCTCTATTTTTCGACGTCAAACTGTCAGGAAGTACCCTGTGCGGGAGACACGATACTAGCGAAGCCAATGCGACAACACATTCACACAGACATCAACGAATACATCGACTTCCTTTCCCTTTGATCGTGCGAATGCGAAGCGGAAGAGAGATAGACATAGAAAGACAGAGAAAGACAGAAAGACAGAGAGGAAACATGGAATAGGAACGAGGGAGCGATACGAGCGAAGCTAATGACGAAAATGAAACATTGAATCGAAGGAATGAACAATCCGATCGTGCGAGATTACGTCGTCCTCGTCGTGGGACCGAATGTCTTCTCTGATGCGACCAGATAGCAATTAATTTCTTGGACATTTTTTTCATCAAAAATGCAGCAAACGATCAATTTTGGACATGTCATCAAATTTTGGAAGATAAGATATTCATTTTTAATTGAGATAACCGATGAATTCTTCGTTGATCATTAATGTACAGTCATTTCAAAGTTGTTGCATAACGATAACATGAATAACCAGTACTTTTCTGATCCGTTACTGGCGAATGATACATTTCTGATCAATTTTGGATGAAAACTGATCAGATTAAAAAATTATCTACACCCCATACAGCATATCTTTTGGACGAGTCTCTCAAGATGTCCAAATGTTTTTATTGTCTCGTTAAGGTCCTCAAGGCATCCTATTTCGTGAAGACATCCTGGGGATATTAAAAGGACAATAAAAATGGTAATTTGTACATTCTGAGTAGCTCTAGAAGAAGAATGTATGAATTTTCGAGTGTTATTATTTGTATTATATTACTTGTTGGGCGTATGCGTATTTTGTGTATATATGAGTGTGAATCTTTTTTTTTGTGTCACGACTAAATAACTTTGCAAAAATGACTTTGCAATAATAACCTCCGAAAAATAACTTTAAAAAAATAACTTTAACAAAAATAACTTTGACAAAAATAACTTCAAATATTTCTGAATATGTATATAATAGAACATTGTTCGAACAATATTCATTACATGCTTAACCACTATTCATCAATTATTGAAGCAATTCATGGAAATGAGTGAACATGAGTATGTGTTTACATTTCGATAAGTTCATACTTTGTACATCAATCATTATGAATATCGATTTTAATTTAATATTCGTTAGTAATTTGTTAGGTTAGGTTAGGTTAGGTTAGGTTAGGTTAGGTTAGGTTAGGTTAGGTTAGGTTAGGTTAGGTTAGGAGAGATATTTCGAAAAATACTTTTTTGTAATTTTTGTTAATGCATGTACAGGCGCGTTGAGATATGTATAACTCGCAAATGTTGTGTTGAGTTGGGAGCCTCTCAAGATGTCCCAATGTTTTTATCGTCTTGTTATGGTCCTGAGGGCGTCCTATTTCGCGAAGACATCCTGGGGATATTAAAAGGACAATAAAAATGGTAATTTGTAACTTCTGAGTAGCCCTAGAGGATATCCTCTAGGATGTGCTGTATTGAATGCGAACTAGATTCCGAAGCGATGCAAGATCAAAATTAAAAGAGTTTGAGTCCACAAAGGTACCATTTTTGGATCCCAATAAATTTAACTTTAATTGAAAAAAATGTATCCTATCCATGAATCGAACTTTAGCAATTTAGCTCGTAATCCATTCGCTTAACCACCTAGTTATAATAATTCTTGTTAATATCTAAGAGAACAATACAACAAATCGTAACTCTGTGGTATTATTATAACATATTTATTACATAAGTATCTAACGTTAATAAATTATTGAACATAATGTCATAAATTCACTAAATATATTTCTCAATTAGGGAACGATTCAAACACGAAGTATAATTAAAATAGAGGGTTTATGACCTACAAAGAGGTTAAATTCTCTCTCAATACGAAAAAAACTTCCCAATAAGAGAAAAAAAAAGGAACAAATATTTCAATAAGGAATAAAAAAGGAAAAAGGGAGCGAGGTTGACCTCATAATTGTGATTTTTGTGAAAGACTCTGTTATTAGCTACCCCAAGAATATAGCAAGAACTTATGGGTACAACAGAGCTTTCACAAACGACTTCTTTTCTAAAACTCATAATTTTTTTTTGTATTATTATAACATATTCTCGTATATTGTATTAACAATGTCGATTTTGTAGAATTAACGATTTCATCGTTGATCATCAGCCGCCTCAAGAGGAATCAGCAGAATCCGAAACGTCAAGGGCAACCATGTTCCTTTTTTCTCTCCGGCTGAACATTTTTTCCTTTTTATCTCTCTTATCGAGAATGTTTTCCCGTATTGAAAATTTATTATCTTTTTAGGTCATAATCCTTCTTTTTAATTATTGTTCGACAACAGTGAAAAAAACCTTCGTGATATATAGTTTATATGAAGTATAATTAATGGAAAACTATAATTTTTTTTCTTAAACTCATCCAACTTTGATCCTCCTCAATTGCCTTCAAAAATGAAATACGAGACGATATGTCGGTGAATGTAATTCATTGCAGAAATATTTAAATCCAAAGAGTCTTGCAAGTCGAAAAGAACCACTTCTTTCAGATCTGTTTTTGAAGAAACTCTTAAGGTTGTTCTTCTGGTGCTTAAAAAATTTTTAAATATTCTGTATTTTGGAAGAGAGCAATGAAGGATCTGAAGAAACTGTCTGTTAAATTTCAAGGTTGATCATAGAAATTAAAATCGAGCCGCACAAAAAAAATAAAGTCCGGATCTGGAGGTCAGACTATTTCTGTAATATGTTTTTTAGGTCGCTGTACCCGAATCTGAAGTGCAGTTAACTCCAACACTTCAGGTTTTTGACATAACCTCAAAAAACCAAAAAATCTTATAATTACACCTTAAAGTGTTAAAATAAAGAATAATTTGCGGTTGGAAGTTCATGCCACGTTTCCGTTACGTTCTTGGGGTTGCTAAAACCATATCTGAAGTCTATTCAGTACCATGACGTTAAGGTCTTGGAATAAACTCAAACGGAAATCTAAAAATCTATCCTGAAAAATGAAATTAAAGAAAAAATCTGGCCTACAAGGCATACCATGTTTACTGGACAGTCCTGGACACTACTGGAATGTTTAGTGTATAGTTCTCCACAATGTTGGACTGTACTGAAAGTACTGGAACATACTGAATAATACTGAACTATACTAAACAATACTGGACACTATTATGAAATAGAGAAAGATTGGTTAAATTTTAAATTATTCCCGGTAACATTAAAAAGCTATTTTACGCCATGTATTACACAGGTGTTTTGTTCCAGGGTGATGAAATAAAACTTATTCCGCACTACAAAATAGATTAAGATACATAAAAAAAGTCTTGACATCAAACCATCATATGAGTGAATGTCACCAAGATCACGTAAAAATTCAAAAGTTATGGAGTTGAATGTGCTTTAAAATCGGTTTCAGCGACCTCAAAAATATAAAGAGCCCATGGTATGACTTCCTGGCGAGAATTTTGCTTTTATTTCAATATTTTGCGGTCGCTTTGTAGATTTTTTTGAGGTTATATGAAAACCCCGACGTGATGGGGTTAATTAGATTCTGAATAGGATTGACTACTACAATCATTTTTAGAACTAGACACTGTTTTGTCTTTCGATTCCTACCATATGCTGTTATTCGTTTAAAATTACACAATACAAGCAGACATTTTTAAAAGAACTTCCAGTAGTGCCCAAAACTGTGTGATACATTCCAGTACTATCCAGTACATTCCAGGATTGTGCAAAGTAGTACAATCCAGTAGAGTCCAATATTCTCCAATGCTCACAAGTCCAATACTGCTGAGTTGACAGTTCTGTTTACTCTAGATAATTCAGGGAATGACATATCACAAGCTGTCGAGACTATTATACATTTGATGGGGTTAATCTTCAGATTCAGATTAGTGTCTAAAACCTAAATAATTTATCTAAATAGCGTAAAGTCGAAGAACTAAAAGGAAACATGGTATGGCTCTCAGGTTAGAAGTTTCTTTTGTGTTAACATTTTGCAGTGGATTTTAATGTATTTTTGAGGTTATGTGAAAAGACTGACCTGACGTGATCGAATGGACTTTGAATTCCATTTCAGCAGCCCTAAAAACATAATGGAAACATGGTATGCCTTCCAAAACAGAATTTTTCTTTATTTTCATATTTTAGGGTAGATTTTTAGATTTCTTTTCGAGGTTATGTCAAGAACTTAACGTGATGGGGCTGAAATGGACGTATTCGAATTCGGATTCAGCTACCTAAAAAACATATTGTAGGCGTACTCCGATCTCCAGATGCGGACTTTCGTTTTTTTTGTGGGGCTGTGATATGACAGGGCCTATTCGAGTGGCAGGAAGTAAACATTTTTAATTCTTAAGTATCCTAGACAAAAGTGAAATTTCTGTAATATTTTTACAATTTTTATGATAGCACTTTAGTAAATCCCGTGAGATTATATTTACGGTGACCGTGTCCGAAAAAGGTGTTATACGGTGAGCGTATTAACTATAGTCACTAGGTCATTTGGAAAACGGGGGGAAAAACGTTTAATTTAAAAGTCAATCAAGATTACAACGATCTCCTATTATTGTAACATATTTTTTTTTATTTTTAGTCGTTGATTGAAGTAAAAATTACATTTTTAACATACAAATGCTCCATTTTGTAGAGGTAAAATTCGCTTCAAGCTAAAAAACGAAGCGACTTGGTAAAATATATAGACCAAAGCTATGTTCAAAATGCATCTGGTAGAAGTAAATCAAGTAAAGAAATTTTGAGAAATCTCATCTTCAAAAAAGTAATTTCGAGAAAAATACGTTTCAAGTTAAAACTCGGCCTTCTCCTTCGATAAAAGGGTCTACCTCATTATTTTGATGGGTTTTGCTCTAAACGACGGAAATTTTTGGGAAATATTTATTTTTTATAAAAGATGTTAAAAAAACAGTTATAAACTGATACATACTCATTGTGTATGTCGGATTCTTAGTACAAGTAGGCTGACTTCCCACATCTTTTCGACCCATTAATAAAGTTTTAGATATATTTTTTCTTCCCTCCTATAATACCCTCATACTTTTATATTATTTTGAAATTCTATACCTTTCGAATTGACCCGTTAATACATTTTATTCTTGGCCAAAAATACTATTAAAGTTAAAAAACAATCGAAAATGCAACATTTTAAAACAGCAAAAGTGGTAGACGTTGATGTTAATTTTCTGTACATTTAGACACAGTATTATTGTAGGATTCAATTAAAAATTAAGTTAGGAACGAAAAGACAATGGTCGTTGATGACAGTAGATAATTACCAGGGAATATGATGAAAAATGATGACATGACTATGTATGATTATGACCGTTCGTGATCACGAATTAAGGTGAGTGATACGGTATTAGATAGTCATCGTAGTCTGCCATCATACATCATCATCCGCTTAGATTAGTGATGACTACTCGTCATCATTACCATTGTTTTAAAACCATTGTTTTCGCCATGACTTCATGCATGTTTTGTGTGCTAACTACCATGAACTACTAAAAAACTGATGTCATTAATTAACTTAACCCATTAAGGACCGAATGTACATAAATTTAACATAAAGTTTGACAGTACTTTTTAGAATTAAAATTTTTAGAATGGTGTATCGAAAAATGCTGGAAATTTAAAAATAAACCAACTACGAGCATTTATTTACCAAAAATCACGATTTTATCAGATTTTCTTGTCACTTATCCTTATTTTTTTGTAATTTCTCGCAATAGGACATCCGAACTTGAATTAAATATCGCTACAAAAATGTTTGGGCTATAAGGTAGAACTATTGAAAAAAGTTTAATTGAAATTGGCCGCTGAAAAATGGCTATTAAAGTCAATTTATTTTTCAAAATCATAGTGGCTTATACTCAATCGACTGACCGAATGAAATGGCTTCAAACTTGATAGTCGGGGGTTTTAGGGATTGCTGAGTCTCAATTTGAAGATAGTTTTCCAAAATTCAAAATGGCGGACCCAATATGGCGTACGAATTTGCTAAAATTGATCGAAATTACTTCAAATTTGATATTCGGGGGTTTATTGTGGACGCATTTCCGAATTCGAAGTTAATTTTGAAAAATTCAAAATGGCAACTCCACTATGGTAGGCGAGTATGTTAAAACCGATCGGAATAGCTTCAAACTTGGTACTCAATTTTTTTTGAGTCGCTGGTTACAAATTTCAGGTTGTTTCATATTTAAAATTTTTAACTGGTATCTTCACTAGCATTCGCATGTATCATAGTAGTAGTAATAGATAATTATCAATCACATTAGCAGTGTGCATCAACATTTTTGTACATTTTCTCTTTTGTATTTCGCTGGCTTTCACCAGATTTATACCAACATATGTCGATATCAAATAGTATAATATATAATAATAATATAATAAAGATGGTTAATCGTTCCGACAAAAAATAATGAGGACTTTAGTAGTTGTTGTAGTAAAAGGTTATTGCTATCGATAAATATTTGCAATTATTTATTAAGAGTTCCTAATAATTCTTTTGCAATTATTTGTATAATCAGTGCTGACGCGATAGGTAAAAATACTTTAAAAAATGTTCGATGAAAATATGCGTAATATTGATTTATAAACTCTTACGTCATTTTTGTTTGCAGTTTTGTACATTTTGCAACAGGTCTGTCCTTATGATGCATCGCATTCAACGAATATAAAGAATTTTCTGCAAAGCTGAATTAGCAAATTTTAATGCCTTTCGCAGTAAAAGATAAATTTCTTGTCGCAAATTTTAATTCAACTTTATGGGATATTGAATTTACTTTGTTATGTTCATTTATATAAATAGTACTTAGAACGTTTTTAGTACACTCTTTTAACTAGAATTGTATAAAATATAGTTTTTTGCCATGAGTTTAGTCAGATTCAACTATATAATAACATGTCTACGTAGACTATTTTAAATAAATTATTTGCAATTAATCGAATAATGAATTATAGTACACTGAAAGATCGACAATATTAAAATTTAGTATAAACGTATTAAATTTTAATATTTTTATACGAAAATACGGAAAATTGTTCTACTATACGAAAGTTAGTATCGACATTTTTAATATTTGGTATTATGATTAGAAGAAAGTGCTATTCTGGACATGAAATCTTAATAATGTTTATACGAAAAATTAACATTACGAAAAAATGATATTCTTTATATCAATAATCAAAATTAATTATACTAAAAATTGTACTTGATATCTTGAATTCCATAAAAATGTTGATTTGCAGAGTTTTCTGTTATTATTTATTTTACAAATAAAATAGCGTCTAGAACATCACGCGGTCGTTTTATAAAACAGACATATTTAAAAATGTCTTTTCTCTGATTTCCAAACAGTAGTTTGTTTATTTTAAATAATACGTCGCCTTATTATAAATTATAAATTTTAAAAGTATATTATCAAATATTGTAATATAAATACCAAAAATTGATAAAATTTTAAGAATAATCGGTTTAATATTAACTATAATAATTTTTAGTATAGGGTCACATTTGTCCCTATTTTCGTATGGAGAATATTAAAAATTCAGTATATTTTTCGCATCAAGGGCGCAAACTGACATTTTCCATACGTTAAATAAACGTTACTTTTCATCATAGAAGGCGAAACCTGTAGTAAAGCCGTAAATCATACTGGAATATTATTGTTAAAAGAACTAAGAATGTAGTTACTAGAATTGAATATATAATATTTAGTAAGACCAAAAATTAATATCAAGAATATTCGAATATAATAAAATCATCAAGCAACATTGTAGATGGTGAATTCCCATGATATTAAATAAATACAAGGGAAAAAACTAATAGAATCTTTTCAATTTCAGTTTTATTTTTTACCGATCGAAAAGAATGCCATAAATAAAACACTCAAAATGGCGGATTCAATATGTCGGACGAAATAAACAAAGTTCAACAAAACTATAAAAAACCCAAAACCCACAATTTAGTATTTAGAGGTTATGGATATCGTCGATTACAAATCCGATAGCAATTTTTACAAATTCAAAATGGCAGAACTAATACGTTGACTAAAACATAAATTTAACATACTCCATTTGTATTTTTTTTTTATTTGTTTTGGAGTTTAATTTTCATTCGCCATATTGTTGATTCATATTCAGCGACTTCGAAAACTCCTATATACTGAGTTTTGTAAATGTTGTTTGAATTTTTTTTATTTCGGCCGCCATATTGGGTTTGCCATTTTGAATTTTCAAAAATCGACAATGAATTTATAATCAGCGACCTAAAAAGTCCCAGGCTACCGCATTGTTCGTAAAACTTCATTGTCTAGAAAAATTAGAGGCTCAAAGGGTTAATATAAGAATAAGCATTGAAAGAATAACTTATGTGAAATGAAATATATTTCAAGAATAAAAAGTTTATTAATAATAAGTTGTATAATATTACTAATCCTGTCCAAAGCATTATTAACTTCTGTAACTTTATAATACATAAAAGAGTTTCTAACCCTATTTTAATTCGTTAGAAAGTAATAAAGCTGTAATATGTTATAAGTATTTTAACCGGTTCTGCAAAAAAGTGTTAGTCATATCGTATATCCATATCTTACCACAACTTTTACAATTTCTTACGAATTGGAAGAAAAATCTGTTTTTTTTAGACTACTGATATCATAATTTTATATCAAATGCTGTATTGAATAATGAATCTGTAAATGTATAAAATTCTTGAATATTGAAAAAATAAATGTTTAAAATCGATAAAGTCCGACCTCGTCTAAATGGTCTTATTACATCTTACTTTCAGTCAACTCTTTATTACTTAATTCCAAAATTTAGTGGCATTTTTTGTATTAATTTAAGTATTGCTTTTTACAATGAAAATTGACTAATAATCGAAATACATTGAGTTAGAAATCTATTGAGGTAGAAAAAATGATTATAATCCTCAAGAATATAATTAAAAATCTTAAATTTTAACTTGTTTGTGATTCTGTGAAACTTGTAGATTTCAGGAATTATTCACCCACAAATCCTCCAGTGGATTTTTCCAAGCCTTCAAAGGTAACCAAAGTGGCTAATGAAATTGACTTTGTAGATCCTTCTTCATTTGTTTTTCATAGGTTGCTAAACTAAATTTTTTTTATAAATTAAAATAAATACGAATGTAGTTGGGGAAACGAATTACAGTTAGTTTGACTGAAGTAAAAAAAAGACTTCTTAACTACGTATTTGATTAAATTTAAATACTATTCACGAACTGTAGTCGTTAAATTAAGTGTACATCAATTCGATTTACGTAATAAAATTTATTATTTTGTTAACAAAAAATCGACCATTTTGAAAATGTTTATTTCTTTGTGTTAATAATATTAATTTCTTTTTTGTTTCAGATACTTTTCGAAGAAACAGCAGGGACTACTCATTTGAAACACTATTATGGCGTTGTTTTAAAAAGAACACAACTTCGACAATTTTTAAAAATAAAATGTTTTCTTTACACAAAGTTGCAACAAATTTTTCTATATCCTGATCCAGATTATTTTGGAGTTAATGTCTCTAATTTTTGTACATAGATAAAGATGTAGTAAATCCTACTTATACCTTAGTAGGATCTACTAAACAGAATCGTTGATTTTCGACAATATAGTACGTCAAATTTACTAAACGCAAGTTTAGTGCTCCAAACATATCACAATAGGTTACTGTAACTGAAAGGAAAGGTAAGCGAAAGGAACTATTCTATTCAGTATAATTCAATGAATGAGAACTAGTTGGTTCAACTACATTATCCCCCCACCTCCAATATTTGCCAGTAGGTCCCTCCCAATATTTGCAGTCTCCACACTTCTTACGGAGCGATAATTCTGTGGCGCCATCACGCATGCTCGATGTAGGAAAGGTTTTGGCGCGAATATGAGGGATAATTTTCTTCCCCTCACTACGTAAATATTGGGAGGGTTAAAAAGAACAGACAAGGCAAATATTGGGGGGGGGGGCACTGTAATTCCTGATCAGCGATATCAGATTAGCTACTTAGCCTGACGATATAAAATACGTACTGTAACAGTATGAATCATCCTGCATAGGGTTATATTGGGGATTCATAACGATCATGCTCACAAATAAATGTCAATATTGCTCAAAATATTGAGAAGTTAAGACTTGCAACGATTGTCAAGTTAATGAGAGTAGCGTCATAATGATCACGTATAACTGATATATTATTTATTACTTTAATTATAACATGCTATAATTTTTGTAACTAACTGAACTTCGCAGCTGTAAGTGCTGATGGGTTATCAATGATGAACAATTTCTGGACTTATCATTTTTAACGTGAAATTAATCGTAGTTTGCGATTTTGATCTTATAATTAAAAAAAAAAATAAGATCCAAAAAAGAAACAATCCATTATTTAACAAATAGTCGGATTTTTACACCCGACATTATTTTTCTATTTGAAATTGGATAGGGAGGTCACTATAAAGTGAAAATTTCCCGGCCTTGGACCCTTAACTTCAACATTTGGAGCCCAAAAATTAAATTTCAAAATGGCGATATCCAATATGGCGGCTTGAAGTCGAAAATTTAATGACACTTTCGATTTTGCCATGCTCAACAAGTTAAATTGATAAATTCTTACTGAATATTTCTTTATTAAAAGTTATTTGTATCGCTAATCACGAAGTGCATATCGAATTAGCTAAATTCAAAATGACGGATCCAATATGGCGGCCGAAGATTGTCGAAATGTTTATTATGAAAATAGTTAAGTTAATATCCTTGCAGACTTTATATACACGAGCTGAAAAATTGTTTGTTAGACCAAATCCAAATACTGAAGATTTAAACAAACATTTTTAATGATAAAATGTGTACCTTTGTAATAGATGATTTTATTTTAATTGTTCTGATGTAAATAGATATAATTTTATCAATTTCTACGTAAACTGTTCAAAAGAAAAATTCTAAAACGTTTTTATAATTTTGGGATAAACGCTAAACTACTGTAATAATTCTAAAATATTGCACTAATTTTTCTTGTAATAGATGTAAGTATATTGGTATGGTAAAGTCAAGAAAAATTAGTAGAATATTTTAGAATTCGAGTACTGCGGTGATTATCCCTAAATTCTAAAAACGTTTTAAAACGGTCTCTTAGTGTCATGGATCAAAATTTTGGAGAATCTTGAAAAGATGATAATGAAAAAACACATTATATAAAGAAATTACACAACAATGAATGACTATACTCGACGATATTAAATTGTCATACTTACACGTAATTTAATTAGAATTTAATACTTAGTAGGCATGTTTCGAATATAAAAAGTAATCACCTACAAGAGGAATCAACAGACTCAAAGTGTCGAATGTAAGCAGTCTCAGAACATCTATATCAATTTCATTTTCTATAAAAAACAGAAAATATGTATTATAATGCTATTGAATCTTTGAAAATTATTTATTTTATTCAAAACAGCCCTATATTTCCACGTCCGGAGACTAATAATTTCTCAACAAGGACTAAAAATCCTAAAATCCTAACTCTAAACGTATGGAAATAAAAAATTCCCGATAAATGAAACTTTATTAGTATTCAGAATTTGTGCAATATTAAAATATTAACTTGCCTTCAAAGACTTGAATATAATTTCTGAAATTTCAGTTAATTAAAAAATTGCTGACACTTATGGTGATTGTCACAGAATCGTCAATGTCACTAAACAAAAGTCTTTTCCACTAAGCGGTTTAGTAAAGGCAACTAAAAACTCAAATTACAATGACGAAAAATTATATTAACTAAACGATTAGTAGGGATATACTCTATCTGTTCTCTATGTTTGATTATGGAATATTATCATTTGCAAAATGTACACGAGCATCCACCTCCAAATTCCAAAACCTGAATAAAAATAAAAATAAACCGTTCGTACTAAACTCAAAGAAACATTTTTTATAGAAACATTGAATAAAGTTATTTTTAGATAGCTTATTTCAAAAACTTCGGTGATTCGATAGCAATTTTACTGAAAATCGCTGTAATTCGCAGGAAAGCCCGAATTAATTTCGGATTTGCGGTTTCAGGCGATTGGATTTTATAAAATAACCATTTCAATCTTGGAGAAACCCCTATTGTATAGAATATGGAAAAACGTAGTAGAGAACATCTATTGCTACTGACCGGATATCCCAAATCGATACCAGCAATGCCGTTGAAAAAAAGCCAATTTTGATACTTTCAACCAATTCTTACAAAAAATTGTTACAAACTAAAAAACTTAAAATTTAGATTGCAATCACCGAAGCAATCTAGGACAATAAAAGGTGAAATATTTTTTGGTTAAAGTCAAGTATTTTGAAGAATAAAAATTGCTAGTAACTTCAGATTTACACGTTTGAAATACGATCTTCATGGATGCACAGTGCGAATAACAGTCCCTCTTTGTACTACAGTATCGCACGCAATAGAAAGAAATGTAGGAATGTTGTCGAATCGACGTTTGGTGTACGGTTTTGATGAAACGCCGTGCGAACAAAATTGTCGATGAAAAATGAATCGAGAACGTTCATTCTATAAACGAAACAAGTGAGATTGCAACAATATTGAAAATATTCGAAAATTTGAGGCATATTTCTATTTACTGTTGGAACGAAAGTCAAAACTAGCGAAAAGCAATTTTGTGATTATTACTTAAAATATACTAAAAAATAATATTCATATTTTAGTGCATTTTTTAATATCCAGGAATAAAAGTACTTGATATCTGATATTAAAATATAAAAAGGACGAAGAAAATATTTTGAAAATTCGTAGAATTCAATCAAAATCAAGATATTTGTGTTTTCTAACATAAAATATGATGACCAATGAAGAATATCTAACTATCGATGTAATCAGTACTGTTAAAAAATGTAATATATTTTGATTACTCGGTTTTTTAAATGTTTTTGAAATTTATTTACGAATTGTTATCAGAATTACCAGAGCTGAATTATACAATTTGTCATAAACATATATATTTAACTTTATTACTAATAAGAAATGAAAATACAAATATTTTGATAAAAGAGTCACGTAGACCAAGAAATTCTCTGTAAAATGAAAAAAAAAATTTTCCGTACGACCAAAATTAACCGAGATAATCAAGGTTTAAGTTGAAAAAAAATAAGGCCCCTAGATTATATATATTTACGTTTATTTCAAGGGCCTTCTCTTTTTGCGATTAATTTCGACTCCATATTTAACATATGAAATCGCCGGAACCAAAGTTTGTTATAATACTGTTCGGAACATAAAGAATAGAGGAATTTTTTCAAAATTTTAAAAACTTTCCACCTGTAAAAAAAATGAGTTTAAAATTTTTAAAAGGATTTTTTAGACCCTTCATTTAAAAATTCCTCGAAATAAATATTTTTATCGAAAAGCTCATTAAAAAACTACAAAAATCATGTACGGCATAATTTTTTTGTGTCATTCTTTTCGTGGAATGCCCCATATTTTAACATATACATGGAAATTCGTAAGCATTCAATTTCATAAATTACTTCGACCCAGACCTTAAGTCTGGACGAAGTATTGAATTTGGTCACCTCGGGCAAAAAAATTACCCTATAGTTTTTCATCAAATGTCCACGTTTCAGACCCTAAGGAAGCCAAAAAACGAAAAAAAAAATTTGTGTCCGTGATCTTGTACGTACGTACGTCCGTACGTCCGTACGTCCGTACGTACGTCCCGTTTTTATGTCTCGCGATAACTCGCGAACGGATAACCGTATTGATATAAATTTTTTTTTAAAATACGCGTCTTGGCATAACTTAGATCTGATTAGATTTTGGGGCAGATCCACCCGTCCGTTACTAAAAAAAATTAGCCCCAATTAAGTTTCTTTGTAGTTGTTTGCATTTATTTTGAAAAATACAAATTTTATTAAAAAATGTTTCAAACAAAAAAGGTAGAGCATGAAATTCTCTACAAAAAAGGTTGTATGCATTTTCTTCCTAAAGTCAACGATAATGCCATAAAAACTGGTATAAAATGTTTATGACTATTATCTGAAAAAGTATTGAATTTGGTCATCGCGGCAAAAAAATTACCCTATTGTTTTTCATCAAATTTCGACGTTTCGACCCCCTACCCCCCAGGGGTAGTCTTTGCCAGCCCCTCGGGCGCGGTGACCACCTACGGGCGCATAAGTCCTTTTACGCCCTTGATACGAAAATAACTATTTCGATATATCTAAAAGATGTCTTATAGATATCTATAAGATATCCGTCATAGATCTTTTCGACACTTTCAAGATATCTTTGACGAATTATATGTATATATATTGTATATATAATATCATAATAATACAGACAGTAATTAGTAAAACACAGTAAACATGTAATATGCATCGAATAGTCTATTAGAATACAAGTGCATGAAGTAAGTGTTTTGCAACGTTTATTTATCAATACTTCGGCTGGCCTGTTGTCGGGGTCGAAGTTTTGAAAATGCTCATTTTCAATTTTCATAAATATAAGAAACACTATATTGTTGTAACATATCTATCGAAGCCACTTGGACCTAAATATGATTGGACCCCCAAATATCAATATAATTTTATAATATAATTGAAAGCTGTTAGTAAACAAACTAGTCTTAAGGAATAGCCGACTCTCCACTGGGTAGAAGTTTCTGAGCGAGCGAAGCGAGCGAGGCACCACGCCAACGCTAGTTTCTATTGAATTTCATTCAAATGTACCCAAATATTAATTTATTGTACAGTTACATCAAGTTCACTACTGTACATTACAAATACATCAAATTTCAAGACATTTCTTATATACACAAATGGAAATTCAACAAATAAATTGTAGTGACAACAAAACAAGAAACGTTTCTCACAGATTTGTTAATACAACAATTTCCTCCCTGAATCTTTTTTAAATGGTAAGAATTTAAAGCTAAGCCTTAACATTTTATCTTGGCAATACTTTCGGTGACCGAATGTGACACCAACTTTAAAAAGCTTCTTCTTCGTGAGTCTTGTTTTTTTTCCACGAAAGCCGCAAAGATTAAAAAAAGCCAACGTCACAACCGCAAAACTATTCCGACTCAGTTGCGCGAAGTTAAAATTTATTCCGGTCACGTTCGCTCAGTCCTGCAAATTACAAAACGAGTCGGCCAACCGTGAAACCCATATTCAAAAAGCAACGTGCCTAAAAAACAAACAAACATAAAGAGAAGCTAAAATCCGTAGCGATACCAGCAGTATCGATAGAGTCGAAGCCCTCGGTATATAAAAAAATAAAGACCAAGTACGCGCTCCTCTTACGCTAATTACCTATATAACAGTAAGTGCATTACCTGGTGGAAAATTAGGTTTGTCTGTCCGTGCAAATAGGTGTGCACGTGTACATGTATTGGGTAACCGCCTCTTGGTTAAAAAAAAAGCCTTAGAACATGAAGTAGGATAAGCCTCCAAGTCCTTGGAGAAGATTTAGAAAAGTGGGAATGTCAGGCCTCCACGCATAGGCAAACAAATTGAAAAGTTCATTTTTACCAGTGGAGTCTCCTCCACAATAATGTTGTGAAAAGAACTCTTGAAGAATACTAAATTATGTGAAAGTGTAACTAAAGAATCGAGGGCCGTTTTTATCCACACGTTTTTCTCGATGAAAATACCGGTACTAATATTCGGTGGAGCCGAAAGTATGTTTTGAGGTTATATTAACGCACACACTGGCATGCTGAGACCTAACCTCAAAAATTGACATTGCGTCATAGGTTCTCAATGTCGGGGTGGTAATCGGAGTTGCAGTTTTCGCCGCGTGGAAGAGGATGAAAAAAGATAAACGGAAGAAACGTAAGGCTTCTGACAGACGGTTACTTGACCGGTCGACCTCCGCTATAGATTAACATTCTATATGTATAAAGAAATAACAGTATATTTTTTGTACTAACCTATATCACTTTTATGTACATAATTTTGATAAAAATTGTTTTCCTTGTACAAAAATCGAGTAAACAATTGAGAAATGTGAAACGGGAACCCTGATAGAACCACGCAAGAGCACAGCATGCATTTCTCACGAGGTTCTCGTTTCATATTCACGTGAGACGTTTTTTAAAGCGATCTCAGTAAGAAACCTGTAAAAAAACATGTCGCAGAGACATCTTTTCCTTCTTGCTTTGTTTTTTCTATCATCCTTTTATTTTTCTGGATCAATCGACGAGTTTTCGCCTGAAGATTTACGTCGATTCTCGTCGTCATATGCGTCGCCGCCTGCGTAGAGGATTCTCCCCGTCTGAAAAAGATTCGATAGGATTAGATCCGATCGTACCAACGTAAATCTCAACAAATTCCAACAAACTTTTGGAAGGAAACGAAAGTTACATCAGTTTTCATCTGAGAAAGTCTCAGAAGTATACGCTCTTAAACCAGGAGTTTAAAGAATCATCTTAAAATCAACAACATTATTCAAAATCAAAGTGAAAATACTTATTATATTATATTACATGTTACTAACTTTATAAAATTATGATAGTACCTTTCATCGCCACCAGGGGTTCGTTATAATTATTACCGAAGAGCAAGTTGCCTTGCCATTTTCCAATTTATACGTAATTTTTCTTTTTATTGGTTTTTTCTTCTTACTAAATAAACTAGTTACAATTAAACTGTTTTTATTATAAACTTTTTTCTTGGTGTATAATTTTTTGTTGGAGATTTTTGGCTAAACATATATTTAGTAAACATAATTAAATATTCGATTTGGTACATACGAATTAAAACAATAACTTACTAATCTCGTAGATTAGAACTAACTCAAGTTCTAAATATTTTTACCATCATATTTTCGTCAGTAATTTCTGTCTTGTGCATGAATTTAATGTACAAAACCTTTTTGTACATATTTTTCTTGGTGAAGAATGTATGCATGCTTTTAGCAACGTATAGTTTACATTTATAGGGATGCGAACGAAAAGAATATTTTTAATTCGGTATATCTTGATTATAAGCTTCAATTTTGCATTCTCGAAGTTTAAGATGCAGTTTTAAAGTTATAATGAACGGACTTCTGGGTTTGTGATCACTGTGAGTAAATTAATAATGAAAAAGTGGAAATGTCTATTATGTATCGACCGAACTTGCCTGTTCGAATATAAAACTTTGTAGAGGGAGAAAACTAATTAATTTAACTATTTTACAAAATGCAAACATTTTATTATAAAATAAATATGTAAATCGACTATGCTTTTCTTGGTTAGGTATATAAAATAATATAATTTCTGTATTCTTTAAGATTTACGAAATATTTTTTAATTATACCTAGGAAACATGGTTAAACATCAACTCAAAATATTATCAACTTTAGAAACAATAAACGAAGATAACTTCTTTCCATAATAAAAATTATTAATATCGTCAAATATATTAAAAAGTGACAATCGATATTTAATAAATCGGAATTTTACATTTTAAGACAAAAATTTAGATTGATGACGATTTATTTCAGAAATATTTAGGAAAAACACGTATTTTTAGACATTTTTACATTTTTCTGCCATTTTTAATAGGATAAACTAAATGGAGATCAATAAAACAAATTTCCCTTCAAACTGCAACTTATCAAAGTTTGGAATGGATGGCCATCCATTATCTATTTGTAAAAAATTGTGGAACCAAATTTTTTCTAATTTATCGGTACTTTTTCAGATAAAATCCGCCAGATTGTTTTTCAGAAACAAAGGAAACGCAATTTGGACCCCAATAGATCGATAGAGCATACCCAAAAATAGTAAAGTTGGTTTCATTATAATATTTTCATTTTTCGATTTGCTTAGAGGGCTTTGAAAATGAGCTAAAAATCTCATCATCTTGGACGTTAATCAGTTAATATTTCAGAAGAATATTTGCACAAACTTTCATAGACCAGTTCAGTCGTCAAAAGAAAAAATCTTAAAATAATCTAATTTCTCAGCAGTTTTTATATGAAACAAAGGTACTTTTGTAATTCCGTTTATTCTCGTGCACTAAATAAAACAGAATTTCTATATTCAAATGAACATTTTTAAAATATGATAAGCAAATGTGAGTAAAAACGCTCAATTGCTCAACAAATGGACAATGTTGATAAAAATTTAACTAAATTAGCAAAAAAGAATTCTCCAAGAATAAGATAAAAAATAGCCGTTAATTATTCAATATTTTAATTAACTATTCAAAATATTTTAACCATGGATATAAATTATGTATAATTTGCTCATCTAATTGTTTTAGAATACAAATTTATAGTTTTTCAAAGACATTTTTATTAAAATGGAATGCATTTTATTTTTTTCCATAATTTTAATCATTGAACATATAAATAACAACATTAAATTAGTATAAGCTTAATAATCTTTTAAAATGCTACCGTGATGAATAATTGATAAGACAAAAGGTTTGAACAATATTGATACTATCATATACCATGTAAAACTTTAGAAAGATTTGCTGATAACGAATAATTTCTGGTCTGGATATTTTCTAGGTCTGTTGTTTACAAGAAATCAGAAAACTAAATTCTTGTATTAATGTTGCGCTGGTCATAACATCAATCATGAGAACTTGTTTGTTTGGGAAAACTGAGTGGCCCATTTTGAACATACTTTCTTCAGTTTTTCTAAGAAAAGCTCATATCTCTAGGGTTATTTTTTTACTTCTGTTTACCATTATACATAAGTAACTACTTAAGAAACATTACAAACTTTACAGTTTCACAAGCTGAACAAACTTCGTGCTTCCAACATATTTTCTATGGAAAAATATATGTTAATTAAAAATACTATATATGTCAGAGGAAACCTATAACATTATCAAAAGTATATTTATTATATAATTCAGAAAACCAATCGCTACTTGATTTAGTGATAATTTTACTAATAATGTACCTAATTCAATGTATTAGTTTGGTTAGTTAAGATCCTTAATACCTCGAGCCATTGAATAAAGAAACTAACTAATTCATATCTAGAAATTAAAATTAACGCAAAAATTATGTATGACACTGAATTAAAAAATGCTCTGATTTTCACAAATGACCTAAAAATTCTTCGATATTATACATTTTAAATGAAAGTACTCTTCGAATAGAAAAGTGCAACTTTAGTGATTCTATTGATGCTCACCCAGTTTTGCGTCGCGATGCGGGTACGATCAATACCAATGTTGTCCTAATATTTTTAATTCCGTTTTTTTGTCATCCATTGTCGTAACAAATAATTTACACGAGTCACGTAAACGCTGCAGTAACTCTAAAGAATTTAAAACCCGCAGGATGTCAGTTATGTTGCAAAGTCTTCAAATTCCACGTGTAAAAAGTTCAGCTAACTTACGTTAGCATACTTTGAACTGTTTTTGAGCTTCCAATAAAAGTAAAGTACAAGTATTTCTTTCGAATGCATAATTGACGTATCATTTTCAAAAAGTTACATCCTATTATTTAAAGTAATTTTAAGTACTTTTTTCTGAAATTGTAGTATCGAAATGTGAATTGTTTATAGTGAATGCATGTAAGAACATGTCAATAGTTAACTTTCATGTAATAATGGTGTCCATTAATCACATGTAAAAAAGTATTACATTGACAAAATTGGTTGATAAAAGTTTTATTCAATTTCGTCTCATATGCATAGTACACGAAAAATAAGAAATAGTTGAATTTTCTACCTAAATACAGTAAAGTCCCGGTATATTTGCGTCTCACTATATTTAGGTCTCAGCATAATTGCCTGGTTCCATCTCGTTATAAACAAAAGAAAAATAAAAACAATAATATTTCGTTTCTCCATTCGGTGTGAAGCTACGAAAAATAGAAAATAAATGTAAACAGCCGGTATTTGTACTGTACTAAATAAAATAACTGCAGTAGAGTCCCGGTATATTTACGTCTCAGTATATTTGCCTGGTTCCATTTCGTTATATTTGCCTGTCGCCGCTTTCTTTTCCACCCACCTTAGGGGCTTAGGCCCCAGGAAGGGCCTGCTGTGACGTCACGAACAAAAGGCGTTTGAGGGGAGTGGGAGAAGCGGTGTTCCCTTTCTTTTGGTAAATATAACAAGACAGGAGGGGAAAATGAGGAACCGAATGGGTAAATATATCCAGACTCTACTGTACAATGTTTCTACGTAAAAAAATTTAAGAATTCAACCCAAAAAATTGTTGGAGCAAATGATTCTTTGGGACTTCGAATTTGTTTTTACTCCAAGATTAAAATTGTTATTCTTTTGGATATTCCAATAATGCCTTGTCGGCATAATTGACATCAATAAATTAGATATTACGACAGGATGATATTATGTTAAATTTAGAAATTTGCATAAACAGAATTTGAAAAAATTTAAGATTGCATTAGCCTTTGCGAACTGTATTAGAATTCTTGAGCTATTCAGAGGCGTCCGTGACGAATTCTTTTTTAGCTACGCAAGGCTTTGTTTATCGCTTTTAGAAAAGTTGAGACACAAAAATTATCATATTCAGGAAACTCGTGACGTACTGAACTCTCGTTGTCATTACGTTCCTCGTGGCACGTCTCCTCGATGCCAATATTCATAAGCTCTGTCGGCTGGTTCGTAAGCGAGGAAAATTCCAAATAGTGAATGGAACGGTTGTCTAATTGATAGCGACGATGCCGACTTCTGAGTCACGTGCATTGAGTTACTACGCATGTCAAGATCCACAATTAATCTTTGCGAATCTTAGCTTTTTTTATCAAAATTGCATTTTCAAAACGCATAATACAACTTTAAATTATAAATAAGGAATATTCATCAAACCAGCTGATCCCTATGCAGAGTTCGTCGACTTTGACGTTACTTGCATCATTATAACTTGTACGTATTAAGAAAGTGGTAAAAGTTTCGGTAATATAATAAAAAAATCAATTTTTGATTATACCTTTCACTCTATAAATTCATTAGAGTAAAAACTTACTATGATGGAGTGACTTTTCACTCTAAGCGACAGTGAAAATCGAGATTTGAGTGAATATTCACTTTTGTAAGAGTTACGTTCTTTCACTCCATTCTAAGAGTGAATACGTCACTCAAATGAGTGATTGGGTTTGAATCTTTTATTTTACACTTAAACGAGAAAATTAATTTATATAAGATTTTTTTTTCATGGATTTTGTAATGGAAAATTCTTTGAATTCAGAATATTAGAGAAGATATGAATTTTATATTCCACTCGAATGAAAAGCTGCAAAGTGCGAAATCGGTGTTAGGCGCAATATGTGAAGACCACGTACATAACTGCCATATAACAAATAAAACTTGCCGTATCAAAACGTTCCTTCAAGTCATCTAATATACAAAGTAGACACACATTTCTATAACGAGAGGAAAATAGAATTGCGTGGGTCGCGAACACTCCTAGCGGCGGTTAAGCTACTTTCGTCTCCTCCACAATTATAAGTTTACTCTTAATGCAAGAGTAGATATTTCGAATCTTCTTAAGAGAGTGGAAATATTTTCATAGTCACTCTTAATCCCTTAACTGCCAGTGACGCATATATGCCCAAAAAAAAGTCGTGCCACTTTTGTCTCATAGTAAATATGTGCGCATGTGAAAAACAACATGTTTATTCTTCATCGATTCGACGGTAATTTGTTAAATCATAGTTTTTGAGGTCGCTGGAACCGAATCTGAAATCGCATTTTCAAATTTCAAAATGGCGGATCCAATATGGCGGACGCATATTCTAGAACTGATTCGATTTGACAAAAATGAGTACCTTGGAGTAATTGAGGTCCCTCAATCGGAATCTGAAATCGGATTTCTTAAAATCAAAATGACAGATCCAATATGGTGGACTCAAATTTGAAAAATAGATGCTCGCGACGGCGAATTTAGAATTTGAGTCCTGACTCTAAGTTTCTGAAGCTTGGATAAATTATAACGAATAAAATTTACCAAACCATTTATTGCAAATTGAAAGTATAATTTGTTATACCACTTGACAGTCTTGTAAATCGCTTCGTAAGATCCCATTTTTCGAATTTGCTTCCGCCATATTGGACATTTTGAATTTTACAAATCCGATTTCAGATTCAGATTCAGCGACCTCAAAACCCCTAACGTACGCGCACTTTCATAAAAATCGAACCATTTTTCGAACTTGCGTCCGTCATATTGGATCCGCCATTTTGAATTCTGAAAATCTGATTTCAGATTAGGGTTGAGCGACCTCCAAAACCATAAAACTAAAATTACAGGATAAATCATGAAAATCTTATTCGAAGTTAAAAATGGCATGCAGAGCTAATTTTCGCCAGACAGCGAAGGGGTTAACAAGAGAGAAATTCCTCACTCCAAGAAATTTAGGCAGCCAGGTTAATAGTCATCATAAAAATATTATTTAATATTATTGTAAATTGCAAATTTTAAGTTCTATGTTAAAGAATTAAACTAATTTGAAATTATACAAATGAAATAATTTTTTAATTATTTTCTTTTATGAGTAATAATAACATTAAATACAACGCTAAATTTCATTTAACCTAAAAAGTTTGACAATTGTGGTATTTAACCGGAAACTTTTAGGATATTTAGAACCTTGTAAAAAATGATTTATTGTGTAACTTATGTGTATTTTTAATTGCTTGTTACAAATAAAATAATTGGTCTTCGAACATATTGCCGCCACCCTGAAAAAAATAAATAATGATATTTTAATGCGCTGATCATGAATATGACTGAAAATTATCGACAAGGATATTTTCGAGGTGAAAACTGAATAAAATTTTTTTAAACATTTATAGTTTATAGTTAAACTAATCGGCAATTTTACAATAAAAAGACTTTTTCTTAATTAAAATGTTAGTACTTTTTATTTAGTACAGTGCAAATACCGACTGTTTACAATTATTTTCTATTTTTCGTAGCTTCACACCGAATGAACAAAGGAAATATTATTGTTTTCATTTTCGTTTTTGCGTCAAAAGACCGTATATTTATGTACTGAGAAATATCCATTTAATTTCATTTTATTAATTCCAAACGTTCAATAACTTTGTTGCTTTTGCAACAAATGCTTTTATTTAAAATTTTAGTAGTTTAACTGGATAGCAATATTTTTTTTCAATTTATTCCGTTAAATAACCAAATCACTTTCTTAAATGTAATAAAAAAAATAATGTTATTTAATAAAAAAAACCTTTTCTACCTATTGTGGTTACAGGAATATAGTAAATTAAAGTTCAGTTTTAATAACAAATTAATTAAAGTTTATTTTCTTCTGTTTATTTTGAGATTTTATTTCGCTAAGCAGTATAGTAATACTCTTTGTTTCAGGAGGTTCAATTTTGAATAATATTTTGTCAATAAAACTGAGTTATCTCTTAAGCGTTAAAATTTAAGTATAAAAATTCAACCTTCTTTAATAAACAGTCTTTTCAGATAAAGTTCACAACAAAAAAGAACACATAAACACATAAAAATAGGAATTTTCTCAAAAAAATCATAAATAACAAGGGATTGCATCGATTTTTTAAAATTCGGACTCTATAATGGCAATTCTAATTGCTATAGATGGTTTCCTAGGAAATACCAAAGACATTAATATAGAACTGACTAAACATTTTCGGAAACAAATAAAAATTACTTATTTCCGAAAATTCCGGGTCAGTTCTTAATTAATTTCTTTGGTATTTACTACAGAAACGTCTATAGTGATTAGAATTGCCTTTACAAAGTCAGAATTTTGAAAGTTTTATTCAATCATCTTCAATTTACGTTTTTTATTGAAACTTTCTATCTTACCGGAGGACCACTTTAGAACCGTCCACCGGGAAGGTAGGAAGTTTCACTAAAAACCATAAATAAATAATGATTGCAGTGATTTTTCAAACTTCGGGCTCTGTAAAGGCAACTGGAACTACTATAAACGGTTTCTTAGAAAATACCAAAGAAATTAACTGAAAACTGACTGAGAATTTTCGGAAATAAATAAAAATCACTTATTTTCGCAAATTCTCGGACAGTTTTCAGCGGTTATCGTTGGAGCACTTTAGAACCACATTAAATAATTATATGTATAAAGTATATGGACATTATTCTAGAACTTTTAAACTTTGAGGTTGAAGAAAATTTCATTTTTTTTTTAGGCACATTCATGAAATTAATTTTATTGGCTTTAGAATTGATCAAATGACAGGAAAAACCTTGCGTGACTCATTTATACACAATGTATTTTTTTTTTTAATGTAACATATGTTACGTTACTCGTAAAATTAGTTTTTAGTTTTGTAACGTTTAATATACATAAAAAATTAAGTTCGTTTGCTTATGGCCTAATTTTTAGAAGCTAGTATATAAAATTAAACGTCTAGTTAATAGTTCAAATTTAAAATAATGGATTAAATATGGCGAACTATTTTTACAAAATTTCTTTGATTTTTATAAAATTTGATATGTTAGGGTTTTTGAGGCCACTGATTACAAATCCAAAGTCAGTTTTCATTAAAATTTGAAATCCAAATACATGATTTAACATTAAGGATACCAAAAAATTAAAACGATTTGTAAAGAATAATCATTTTATTATTGTCAAAAAGTGTGTTTTTTGTTGTATTAAAAGAACACAAAAGTTATAAATACTTTAATAACTTAGGAAAAAAGATCACAATAATTCCAAAGTACTTAGAAGCTAATTGTAGATGTGCCATTAAATAATTTGATTTTTCAAAGTGAGTTTCGCTTCGAAATTTAAAGTTTGACGTGGTCGCATTTTTTATGTATAGGTGGCACACATTCGGGCAAAGGCTCAAATTACTTTTTATTATATAGGTAATGTACCCCTGTTGTGTGGTTTCTTAAAAACCAATGTGAAAAAAATTATCTAAGGTTGATTGCTAAATTGTCAACTATAAAAAAAAGTTATCTCGCAAGTTTGAAGGTATATAATTTTATTCCTCAGTGAGGCACATTATTAAGTTAAGGATTTTTCATTTGTTTACATCCCCAAATACTTCCACAAAAAACCACAGACCATAAAAAAAAAGGTGCAAAAAGTTTCAGTGTTAAAACTGAAAAAATGTAGTGAGTGTCGCGCACCAAAAACAGGCAAATTCACTACTTTTATTTACTCTCATTGTTTTCTACATATCAGTAATTAGTAATAAACACTTATTACATGTAAAACGAACAAAAATTTGTTAATCTGTCGTGTTGCAAAGTTATATTTAAAATTTTTAAGGTATCATAATGAGCGACAACATAAAGTTTAAAAGTTCTAGAACAATGCCCATATAAAAAATGTTTTATACGGTTAATATTTGCTGTGTTTCTGAAGCGATATGTATCGTTTTTTTTAATCTTAATCTTTTGTCCTAATTCTGTTAACTTCATTTAAAATAACGTAAGTTAAAAGCGGTTTAATACTTTCGCTTGAATCATAATTGGATTTGTACATGTTGTCGATAAATTCAAAATGAACTTAAACGGTCTATTTTATTTTTTTTTAGAGAAATGATTTTCGATTTCCTTTCGTTTGAAGCTATTTCTCTCGTCTCGGTAGCTTAAATGTTTATATTTTTATAGTCGAAATTAGCAACGAGTGTTGTATAATTGAAGTTGTGAGTTATGTAATGTTTCTGTTCTGTCTAATGCAATTACAATGTTTTTGGTTTCCGGTCCATCGATATTTTTTTAAAGTTTTTGTGTTGAACTAAAGGTTATTTTTTATTTGTGTTATTGCGCAAACTATAGTATTCCCGAAAAATAAAATCTAACCGATTTTAAGAACATTTTTTACAATATCAATATCTTTTTTCTAAATGTCACGTCTGGGAGTTTGAAAAATGATAAAAAATGCACAAATTTTTAGTAGACAAAAACAAAAATAAATGTGTTTCTAAAAATGTTACATGGTGAAAATTTATCTTTAAACTTTTACCATTTCAAATGATAATTTTGGAACAGACTTGCAGAATGTGAAAAATTGTCATTTTTTCTGATAAAAATTACTATAAGACCTTGTAAGTTTTACTATTCAGGCAGTAAAAATTACAATAAAATCTAGTCATTTTTACCAGAAAAAATGGTAATTTTCTTCAAGTCTGTCCCAAAATTACCATCTGAAATGGTAAAATTTCCTAGAAAAATTTTCTCCGTGTACTTTATCAGCGTATTAAAAATAACTAAGTATTTTTTATTATTTTAGTTCGTTTTATGAAAATTTATTATATTTTTTGGATTGTTTACTATATCCATAATAAAACTTGCTATAGTCAATGATAAATATACTAAAATGTATAAAGTAAATTATAACAGCTGTCCTGAAAAGTCGATACTCGCCAAAAAGGTTCTGTTGACTGAATTCCGAATCGGTTGGGAATGCGGCTGCAATTAATGTAATTGAACTCATCGCACAGTTGTTCCTGGCGTTCAAAAACGGATAAAAAATGCCATCGCTTTGAAAGGGAATTCTCGATTTCAAAACTGCGTATTATGTACATATTGTTTTTTAATTTCAGAGTTTCAGCCCGTTACTGCCTTTTTGCCATAATTACAATTAAGCGCCTTGTATAAAAATGAAAATTAGTATCGATATCCCGCTAATTTTCAATTTTCACATTTTAATAGTATACGTTCGGTTTTAAGACCATTCCTATCTAGAATTAATTTAATTTATTATTTTTCTTCAAAGATAATTTAAATAAGGTAGTTTCGAAAAATAATTTTCTTACTATTTTCTTATAATTTTTGTATAAATGTCAAAAAGGAAAGGCAAACTTACGTTTTAAATGATAAAACACGGTTTCTTGAATTCTCGTAAAAAGTGCAAGCTTTTGAAAAAAAATCAATCCCAATTTCATTTTTTAGAAAAAAAGCAGCTCAGCATCGTCAACGATTTAAAAAACTCGTGTGTATTAAATATAAGTAAAAATTACCGGTTTTCAACATTTTTTCAGCCATATTGGATTCTCCATTTTGATATTTGAAAATCAGACACCGGATTCATAATCAGAGGCTCAAAAATGTCTTGCATACGCATATATTCAGGAAAAACGACCTTTCTTTCAAAATTTTTGTCAGCCATATTCGATTCTGCATTTTGAATTTATAAAATCTGGTACTAGATTCGTAATCAGCAATTTCAAAAACTCTTACATGTCAAATATCAAACAATAATAGCTATTAGTTCATCCTGATCTGAATTTCTTTTGATGATTAAAGATAAAAAATTACCTTTGATGACCTAAGTTACGAAAAAAAAATAAATCAAATGATAAATTATACCTATTTACGTTATTTTACAACTTCATAAAGTAAATTGATTTATTTTTATAAAACGTCTACTTGTACCACCGTTATGAAACTTCAGTTCTGAATTTTTACATAATAACCTGTCTTGAAGTTTATCATATTATATTTGCATTATTTTTCACTTTTACACAAGTTAGTAACTTAGTAATAACCGTAATTCGTTTCTAAATAAGCGAGTGAATTGACAGCTATTTTATTAACATTTAGGAAGAGCTATTTTGAGCAGTAAAAATTAATATCGCGATAAACATTCAGTGTGTAACGACAAAAACAAATTTGGTACATTTGCATGTTAAACAAATAAATTACCACTTCAAATATAATATATAATAGGTAATTTATATGACTAACTCTTTACGCCAATGTGTACAATTTATTTAACTACTTTTTGAATAAAAATATGTTTAACACTTCGAATTAATCATGGTAATAACAATTTCTAATCATACTCCTTTTTCATATTTTAAACTAATAAAAATCAACTTGTTTTAAAAAATAGAATCTAAAAATAGAAAGTTCCAAAAGTAATTTCAGACATTTCTAATTGTCAAAAAAAAATTATACCTTATTTTCATTATAGGTTAACTGCATTTTTAGTAAAAAATATAAATTTCGATGATTTGTGAATATTCAGTGACTTTGTTTTTAACCAATATCAACTAAAGAACGTTTTTTCTTACTTATTTATATATCATAAGGCCTGGAAACAACAATTTAATTGTTACATTTTATAAAAATAAATAAAAATCACCAAAAAATTGTGCCGCAAATGGTTAACAAAAGTTTCTAATTTCACATCTACAGTATATTCTACCGCATATCTAAATTCGTAAAAGTTCCTAAAACGCATAATATTTTTTATTTTAAAATGAATAGTAGCATTTAATTAGACTACCAAAGTTGGATTACAAATTTTTTATCAAAGTCAATAATTGCAATTTTGTTTATCACATTGTCTTTTACTTAAAGATGTATAAGCAGTGTACAATCATTTAAAATCTCTTCGTATAAGTAGGTATACTAATGAATTTACTTATGTTGACTTCAAATTATGTTGTTTATTTACTTTATTCACTAACAATAAATGTTGAGTAACCTAGTTTCCTTGAAAATTGTAAAAACCAAGTATACTTGCGTTAACGTCACGATATAGGGGTCAATAATGCCATACTCTCTTAGTGTCACTAATCCTAAATGTTCCGATAATATCATCGATTATTTCTCCGTTAACGTCAATTCCGTCTAGTATTTACATATCGACCATCCATGACCATTAAACTCTTCAAACTTAATTAAATGTGACATGTTATACTCAAACATAATGGCAATGCACCAAAATTTAAGATGTGATATTAAAATTAAATGAAATATGTGAATTACTGTTGACCTTTTAAACTTAACTTTTAAGTTTAAACTTGAAATGTAATATAAATGCATTGCAATTTATTAATATTTGTTCAATGCAAACAATATTAGTATTTATGTTATAAAACTATGATATTATGATCATGAGCTGCAATGAATTTAATCATTTTCGTTATGTTCCTCATCGGGATTTAGTTAAATTTTATTATCAAAAACTGTTAATCAATATAATGTAAATTTAGTTATATTAACTAAATTTATTAATAATAGTTTAATTAAAACACAAAGTCCAGTCTAATGGTTAATTTGTAATTGTAATAAATTAATGACAGCAAAAAATGATCGAATATTCGACTATTTATTTAAAAATTCTGTACTCAGAAAGTTAAACTATCAACAGTAATAAATGTGAATTTGATTAAATACAGGATAATTCGTAATTCTCACTAAATGGAATATTTTCTCCACAGCAATTTTTTTTCTTTACCCCTTTAACGCCTAAAGTACTTTTTGCTTCAATTTCAATCAAGCATTTCGCGTCAAAGTCAAAGTTGACAAAAATTGAAAGGTTGCTCTTCAAGATTCCGAGATAAACATTGAGTTTTAGTCATCAAGAAATCAATCTTGAAAAAAAATTCTCAAAAAATTGGGAAATATTTATTAAATATTATTTTTTCAATTTTTTTCAAGACATTGTGATTCTATTGAAACTATATACAAAGGTGGTCAAAATATGAAGTTTATTTGAAAAAAAAATGAAAAACAAAATTTTCAATAATTGTAAAAAATGTAAACTAACGTTATTTTTTAATTAAATTAGTAATTCTTAAGACAATTATTTTTCATAATAAGTTCTAACATTCTGTTTTTAAGAGCGTAAATTTAAAATACATGTAAAAAGTTTTTAAACATTTCTTGAGATAGTCATTATTTACCTCTAGTTAAAATGATTAAGCTACTTTCCATCACCGGTTTTAACAAGATAGGGCTGACACTTCACAGACGTAAATATTATAATTTGAATTAAAACTAAGACCCATCTTTTAAAGTTATTGATTTTGACATTGTCAATCTTCGAAGTTAATTTGAGGTCAAAGTAATTTTTTTAATTATAGCCCCAATTTCTGGTACTATTTATTAGGTTTTAGACAAATCTGTGAGCAGTGTTATTTCAGCAGTTAATTAATTTAATTTTATCCGCTGTGTAGAGAATTTTGTAACAAAATACTGATTTGATCATTTGTGCGTAATTATTGCCTTGTTTATAAAATAAGGAGAGCCTCCTGTACATACATCTACCAAATATACTAGTTATATTTTTTGAAATTTGATGTACATGTAACTGAATATTAGCAAGAGTACTTTAAAAAGCAATTTCATGTATACGCATTTCAAATGTACATTAATAAATAGTATTAAAATTTAATCGACACGTACAGTAAGTTTCATTTGCTTATGCATGAAACATAATGCAAAATTACTCTAAAACCTATGTTCCCGCACATTAAGATATAGTTTAGTTATAAACTCATTAAATTTAATGTATTAGCATGCATTAACCTTACCCTAAACTCCATGTTAATTTTA
This sequence comes from Trichopria drosophilae, assembly GCA_030407085.1. NCBI lineage: Eukaryota > Metazoa > Arthropoda > Insecta > Hymenoptera > Diapriidae > Trichopria > Trichopria drosophilae. The sequence continues at coordinate 199,221,669 of CM059582.1, forward strand.
ACAGTGTATAATTGTCTTGATATCGTAAAGTGAAGGCAAAGGAAGGGCCAATCATCAGGTTTATAAATCAAATTATATCAAAAAAATTGCCGACAATAAATTATGAAATACTATCATTAAAAGATTTGAAAGGCATGTTAAAAAAAAGAAATGAAATTAGCCGCTCACCGGATACTTATCCAGACTTTCCAGGTGTTTTCTCTCATAACGTTTCCCGCATATTGGAGACCTTTGGATCGTGTGCATATATATTTATTTTTTAAACTTCCAATCGAAGAGCTTTTCCATGCAGTTGGTCTTTTTCTTCACATGTATAAAAGAGCTACGAATTCGTCTTTTTTCATACCCATGAAAGCTACGGTATAACAAAGTGAGGTCTGTGTACGATACAAAACGGAAAATCTAAATAAATCCTATTCAAAGCACTAAATCAAAACAAAGCCTGTAAGATTTACGAAATATTTTTGAAATTGTATGAAAATATTATCCCATTAATTCGGTTTTCTTGCATAGGGGCAAGCAAAGTCCCCGCATGACATTCGAGACCTCCAGAACAAAATTCCCGTGTGCGGAAAAAACTCTCGTTCGTAAATATAGGAGCTAAAAATGTGCGTGTGTGTGTTTGTTACCTACGCGTGAGTGCTTATATACTGGCGACCGACCGAGATAAGAAAAACGAGGGAGAAAGATCGACCATTAAAAAAAAAGCAACCAAGATGTCGCGGGGGGACTTCTCACGCCTCGTTTCCCACAGAAACAGTCCCCCAGGCAGTAGAGCTTCTTTCGATAGAAAGGTCCGTACTTTCGGCATCTTTTCATCTTTTTCTAGGCTTGCAATAATTATAACGATGATGGAACGACGTCACAAGTTACTAAATTTAAGTGATTTCTGAAACTCGATTTTTTTTCGTACATGCTCAGAAAATTTGTGGACCGAAAATGATCGAACGATGCAATTTTTTGATCTCGTAATCGTGATATCTTCGTACTCTGTTGATCAACTTAATGTACGAATTTTAAGATAAGACGTCTTAAAAGGTGCAAGTACAGGGCAAAGTGACTTTATAGTATACCTGGATAAGATCACGAATTTTAATTTCTCGAAAACATCAAACCGACTATTTTTATAGGAATTTTTCAGTAATTACAACTTTTCCTTTAACAGTTTTCCGTACATCACATTTTCCAGCTAGAATAAAAAATTTTAAAAAATGAATAAAACTTCGGAAGGACTGCGTCACTTGGAAAAAATATTTTTGATATGGTTTCCGACGTATTTTGGGTCGCTGATTACGAATCTGATAACAGAAATTAGAGGACGGCATATCTTTACAGCTATCCTGTAAAACCACCAAAAAAGCGTGAGTTTTTTGTATGTGTGTCAAAAAATACAAATCGTACGAAAAAATATTTCAAACAAAAAATGTACAGTGGAAAATTCTCCATAAAAAGGTTATATGGATTTTTGCCATATCTTTTATAATAAACGCGTAAGCTGTAGTTAAAATATGCAACTTTATAAATTAGGCGTTTCGCGCAAGGTGACGGATAGGGGAAAACTTGCCAAATATGGAGGGTAATCTTTCCGAAGATTTATAAAAAAATGTTTTAAAATGTGTTTTTATTTATTGAACATTGAGAAACAAAGAAAATTTGGTTATTCCAATTTTTTAAAGAATTAACGCACCAAAATACATACATTAAGGAAAGTTCCTCATGTTTCATATTTTTTTCTAAAATATATATATTTCTGACTAATTCTGCTGGACTAACTGGAAAATCCAACGTAGCATATGTATAAAAACTTAATTGATAATTTCTTGGTATATAGGATCCATTTGAACGTTTATACGAAAACAATTATTTACGTTTCAACCTTGATTTTGGGTCCTCATCAAAATTTACTCCATTAACAGCTAAATCCCTCAAAACTTACAATTCAGTTACTCCCAGAACTTATGGCGTACCAAAAATACATAAAGAAGATTTTCCGTTAAGAATTATCTTAAATGTAAATTCACCTACATATAAATTAGAATCGTATTATTGTTCAAGTTTATCATATATTATACCAAAATCATCTAAACATGTTTCCAACAGTTTTGAAATTAAAAAGAAAATAGAAAATGTTAAATTCAACGATAACTATCTATGTAGAATCTTTATTAATATTTCACCAGAATTAACCCTGTATATTACAAAGAACAAATTTAATAAAATTAAAAATTTTATCAAAATCTCCAAATAAAAATTTTTAAAAGGACTAAAACCAATATTTAACTCTAAGTATATCAATTTTCAAAATAATACATACAAACAAGTTTATGGTGTCCCTATGCGATCACCTCTTTCGCCTATTATTGCAGACATAGTTGTGAATTTTATAAAAAACATTTTAATAAACAAATTACCCTGTAAACTCCCCTAGTAGAAATCTGTCCAGTTTTTTATTACACTGCACTCCAAAAATGTTGGACTAAATTTTAGTCCTAGTTGACTAAAACTTCAGTCATTTGGACGGAAACTTCTATCCATTGTACTAATAAGTTTCAGTCCAACAATAGTGTACCCATTTTCCTTATACGTCTAAAATGGGATATAATAAAACTGGTTAGAATTAATAATAAAACTGGACAGAAACTAGCCAAAAACAAGACTCATTTTCTACTAGGGTCCCATTTCACTATAGATATGTTGACTTTGTCTTTACTAGTATTCCGGCATCACAAAAAGAGAATATTTTAAACGTTTTTAATACAAAATTGGAGGATTCACAAATAGAATCAAATTTTCATTAGAAGTTGAAAAAATCAATAGAATTAATTTTCTTGATATTCTTATTATTAAAAATTCTCAAAATCATTTACATAATTGGTTTCATAAAAAATCCCATTCTGGAAGATACCTTAATTTTCATTCAAATTATCCTTTAACATATAAATTTGGAACTATTTACAATTTAATTGATAAAGGTGCAAAATTATCAAATATAAATTCGGACAACAAAATTTGGTAAACCTTCGGATGACGCACCTGTTTGAAATAAAACAATCGGTCACATGTTTTCTATGTATTATGGTCTCCTGATAACGAATATCGCAAAAAAATTGACGGTCGGGTGTATTAAAGCCGCTATCTTGAAAAAATAGCAAAAAAACGTGTTTTTTTTTTTTAGTTTTTTGCATTTACGCCGAAAAATACGCATCGGACCAAAAAATATTTCCAACAAAAGTTGTAGAGCACAAAATTTTCGGTAAAAAAGGTTATATATATTTTGTTCGTTATTGCGACATCAAGCCCGTAAATGAGGGATGAACATTGACATGATGGATTTCTACCTGGCACTAGGTAGAAATAATTTCCTAATCGATTAAAACTAACCTCCAACCATTCAGATAGCACATGGGTTTAATTATCAGTCATATCTCTGTGGTTGGAGGTTAGGTTAGTATGAAAAGGGGGGTCTGGGGGGCGGAGCCCCTCATTACGCAAGCATCCCTAGGTCCACGCATTATCATTGCCATTTGCAGTTGATTCTGTCCTTTAGTCAAATGACCTTTGCCTCAAACTAGACTAGACTCCGCCTCCCAGACCCCCTCTTTACTACAAACATAAGACACCCAGACGAATAATTATTCACTTTCATCACTATTTTTCGGGCTTCCTGTTACGATTAGGACACAAATGTATTAACCTTTTTTATACAGAATTTCATGCTCTACATTTTTTGTTTGAAACATTTTTTCGCAAGGTTCGTACTTTTTATGATATATGCAAAAAACTAAAAAAAAAACGCGTTTTTTGGCCGTTTTTTCGAAACAGCGGCCAAGATACGGCCGAGCGCCAAATTTTGATATGATATTTGTTTTCAGCAGGCCAAAATACATCAAATGCACGTTGTCGATTTTTCGATTTCGAACAGGCGCGTCATCCGAAGGTTTACCCAAAATTTGAAATTTGTTAGAGAATTAGTAAAAAGTAATGTATATCCAGATAATCTAATAGATAAGTGTTTTAAGAAAAGAATTTACCTTTCAACATACTGAAAGGACAGAATAAAAAAATGATTAGTACCCCATGTATAAAAAGAGTATCAGAGAAAATCAAACACATTTTTAAAGATCAAAATAATCGAATAATACATAAACCGTATAATACTAATATAAGAAATATCAAACCCTTAAAAGATAAATTGGATAAACTACACCAAAGTGGAGTGGTTTATAAAATTAAATTGTGATGCTGTATATATATTGGACAAATGGGAAGATTATTAAAAGACTAATGATCACAAAAGAAATATTTTACAAGATACTAAATATTACACAGGTCTGACAATCCACAGAGTAAATTTCAATCATAATTTCGATTACCAAAATGTCAACATATTAACTAAAGAAATACACACCAACAAAAGAAAACATTTAGAAAATCTTTTTTATACAAAAAAATTTCAATTCAGTTAACATCAGGTTTGAACAATCAAATTTACCGTAAATGTACTTTTCTTTATTAAATTATTCATACTAACAAAAAATGACCATTTTAATAACTAAAATTGTAATTTTTCAAAATAAATAATATCATCGAATTATAAAATACATAGTTCAAAATGTAACGGGTCACATTCTTGTAAGTCAATTGTACAAAAACACGCACCCTATCATAGTAATATATGTTTGTTTAGTTCCAATAAATTTATGTAAATTCGAATATAATTTCAGTTGCTTGTAGAAAATGAAAAGGTGTGCTAATAACAAGTTTTAATCTTCAATATTTTAATAAGTTTCCTGTGAAACTTATCATTCAATATTATTCACAATTAAATATAATAATATAAAAAAAAAACCAAAAGCAAAAAAATTATATTCGAATATTAAAATTTAAAGCAATGTAAAAGTTTAATGTAAATTATTCATTATGATTGTCCTAATTTATAAAATAAATCATCTGATGGGGACCCAAAATAAGGTTTTGTTTTTTTTTTATCTAAAGCTTTTAAATCAGCTACAGATTTATTCGCTATACATTATAAGGAATACGCTTATAACAAATTAGACATGAGATTGAGGTACATTGCATAAAATTACATTCAATTACAGAGAGGTGGTACTTTTGGTTCGGTAAATTTACTTGCCTGGCACAGGGGTTACCCTGATCAGGGTTGAAACGTAAATAATTGTTTTCATATAAACGTTTAAATGGATCCTATATACCAAGAAATTATTATCAATTATCTTATTATGCTGTAATTGGATCAGGAAAAAAACCGCAATTAAAATATATTTTTAGATCTTAATAACCGAAACCATATTAAGTTTTATCATTACAAACGTTCAATTTAAAATTTAATCCATACATTTATTTTCAATACGTAAACAACAACAAACAACACCTTAGGATATCTATCCGATGATGTAAATAAACCGTAATTAACACTATTTTGAGGTTTGTAATATTGAAGAGGACCCTCATAATAACGCAAAACGTATAATGTTTTATTGTTATTTACTTCCTCTACCCCAATCTTTGCAATTTTCTTTTTGCAACAAATCATCCTCTAAAATTTCCCTTCATCTGTGACCGATAAAAAAATGCAGGCTAAAAACTGTGAATTTTGAACGGTCTAATAATTCTAATTAATATGCCACTGAAACTTTTGACTTTTGATATTTTGAAACAAAAACAAAAATGAAACTGTCGGCACAATCTTTCAACAGGGTTTAGAATACAATTTTATCCTCAAAATTCAAGTAAAAAATATGGTTTCTCAATCTACGAGTTTGGTAGTGTTTCACATCATAATATTTTTATTGAAATTTTGACTTCTAAATTCCTGTAACCTTTAACTGTGCTGCATACTAAGATAAAATATTTATCCCACCTATACTTATAACATTTTTCTCAATATTAAGCCACTTTCAACTCTATTTCTTTGTTTTTTTTTTTTTTTTTTAATTCCAGTTCAGTAACCTACTGCAGAATCTAAAATTATATAAAATTTGTACATATTTTCAGTGATTTTGGTAACGTAACTAAACAAATACTAAACAAAAATCACTTTTTTCAACAAAATATTATTGGACTATCCAATTTTTGTCAAATATTGTGTATAGAGGTTTTCGGGGTTGCTGGAGTACCTGGCCCATGTTTCCAAAATTAAAAATGGAGGATGCAAAATAGAGGAATAAAAAGTAAAAAGTTACTTGATCCACCTAAATCTCGGTTTTTGAGGGTTTTTGGGGTCGCTAATTATGAATCTGGCCTCACATTTTCAAAATTCAAACATGGCAGATCCAATATGGCGGGCGAAAAAACTTAACAATTGATTGGATTTTCTTGGAACTTGTTACTCGGGGCTTTTAGTGTCGCTGGGCTTTAGTTAATAAACTTATAGGCATCGAATTTTGAAAATCTAAGGTCGGATTCGTTATCAACGAGCACGAAAACTCCCGAATTACATTTTTTAAAAAACCCGATCAATTTTCAATTTTGGAACGGCCATATTGTATCAGCCATTTTGAATTTTGAAAATCTAATGTAGGATTCATGATCAGCTGAAAACCATTGAGCGCCTATAGTTTCATGTCACAATATAGGTCAGAATTAAAAAATTTAATCAGTGAAATTTTTTGAGGTGTAAACTGGGAGGTTTATTTAAGTAAATATGTACATGAATTAAAAAAATGTGTTCTGAAATTAAGTAAGATTTACAAAAAAGAAAAAAGACATTTGGTATGTATAAAAAAATTTAATTAAAATATTTACTTAAATACAATCTTGCTTTAATATACGAATCTTGTATAAAATAGAATACAGTGCTGGTCGTTTAAAGTAAAATACTAATAAGTAATCTACATGAAAGATACACACACATATTTTTCAGTAGTTATTGAAATGATCGTAAGTATACGCAACATAGTTAAATAATTCATATGATTGCAAAAATTTTAATAAAAAAGACACAAAAAATATTTCGCTGAATCAGTGCTTTTCAATGTATGCGTAAATACGCGTATATAGAAAGACAATAATTTAAATTTAAAATACTGAGAGTTTAAATGAAAAAGAATGAAGAGTTCGTCCGTTCGTGTGAAAATGAAATTCAACAAACGGCACTTCCTGACTTCGTAGGGAATATTATGATTTAAATAAATGACAAGTCTAAAAACAACCTATTTATAGAAAATAAATACTGCGCTTTTTTGCTTCCTATTAATTACATCGTTGACATCCATGATAAAAAGAGTCAAACGTTCTTACATCATATGTGTGTAGTTTGTAAATATTCTGAATTTTCGGGTTCGTCAAATAATGTGTCATATCCGCTGACGAGACTGAAAAAACTCAATGATCACCATTTAAAGTATACACAAAACAAAAGTGTTAAAATTGTTACATCTCAAATTAAGCACTGAAAAAGGCTTAATTTCAGTCTAAAATTCAGCTAATTTTCTTAAATTAAGTCAATATTCGCGCTTGAAACACTGTTTTTAGTTTTAAAAACTTACTTTTAGTCAATATTCATGTTCGAAATAAGAATTCTCTAACTTGAAAGCTCGAAAAATGTTTCTTTGCGCATAAATCGCGACTAAAATTAAACTTTGCTGTCTAAAAGTAAGACTTTAAACGCAAATATTGACTTAATTTAAGAAAATTAGCTCAATTTTATACTGAAATTAAGTGCTTACTGTGCTTAATTTGAGATGCAACAATTTTAAGACTTTTTTTCTGTGTAGGAATTTTCAGTTGCTATATATTCTGTCTTAAATCAGCTATTTTAGCTGTATTTTCAGACATTTTCAGCTTTCTTTTCCCGACTTTCTATCTTTAACTTGGGAAAATTAAAAAATGTTTCCGATCGTTAACATTATTTTTTCTATATATTAGATATTAAAACCTTCAAATTCGTTTTCAAGAAAAATCTCTACGATTTTCAATTTTACTCATTGAGTCAGAATTGTTTGAAAAACAGCCAAAAATTCATGAACATGCACATCATCCATGTTTCGTAAATAACGATGATACGTTTCTTTTAAAGACGATGTAAAATATGAAAACTTATAATAAAATACACTTTTTAAACGTAATCTCTAATTCAAAACTCAATTTATTATAAATATTATTTTTTAATTTCAATTAATTCTTAAGAGCTTTGGAATTCGAATTAAAGAGAGGTATTGAGACCTCACTGGAAGGTCATTTCAAGGTCAAAAATGTTTGACCAGAGGATTCATTTTGTAGGTCACTTGAAGGTAAAATCAATTTGTCTGCACCTGAAAAAACAAAAAAATCACAACATAAAATCACAACAACAAAAAATCGTACATATTCTGTAAATGTAATCAAGGATTGAATTCTAAATGTGCTTAATAAATGATCCGGAGGTCAAACTAATTTGACCTTCAAGTGACCTACAAAATTAATCCCTTGGTCAAGCATTTTTGACCTGAAATGACCTTCTTGCGAGACTTCAAGGATGGCGACCCCAGATCATTTTTTTTAATGTCTGTTTTTTAAATATTTGTTATTTAAATTTCTGTTAAAATGTTTGGTTTTTGAATGTCTGCATTTTGAAATGTCTGGTTTTATAATATCGGGTGTCTGGTTTGTGATTTGTCGGGTTTTTGCGGTGCACCCATCAATTTGACGCTCGGATTATTTATTAAGCACTGAATCAATTATTAATTACATTTTCAGAATATGTACATTTAGAAATGTCCGGTTTTTTGCATGACTGTATTTTGAAATGTCTGGTTTTTGGATCTTTGTTTTGTTTAATTGCCTGTTTTTTGAATGTTGAGTTTTTTAAGTGTCTGTTTTGTGATTTGTCGAGTTTTTGAGGTGCACCCGTTAAATCCATACGTAATTTTCTTTGAAATCGTAAAAAAAAAGCATATAAAAAAATGTTTGCTTATGATTCATTCAAAATAGATGGGGGAGATACGTTTTTTAGGTATCACGATTTTGAATGTATTTGAAAAATAAATATTGTTGCAATATTTTAGCTGAATTAACGAATATTTTAACAATTGTAAAAAAAATCGTTTATTTGCTAAAAACTAAAACTTATCCGGCGGTTAGGTTTTCTTTCTCCTTCGTAACTCTAAAATATACTGATTTAATTATTGAAATAAAACATTATATAAACAAATCGCCAGTAGTATTTGCAACATTTTATTTAAATATAAAAGCATTAAAAGAATTATTAATAAAATTCATAATTTACGTACCAGAAACGAGAATTTACCATGTTTACGTGGCGGAGTTTTCTTTCGCACAATATAGTACTTTTCATATTAAGGGCGTAAAATCTTACTTTACGCCCGCAGGCGAACACCTACGGGTGCAAATATTACCTACGCCCATAATACGAACATTATTTTTCGTCCTAGCGGGTATAAAATTCGATTTTATGTCTCCGATTTGTGGGCTGGTCGGTGGGAAATTTCTATCTTAACCATACAATTTAAATGGCATTTTACGCCCGCTATGACGAAAAACTAATTAAATTCTAAATATTCTGAAATATTTAGCCATTTCCTCTACAAAGACCATTGAAAGTTTAACTAATAGACACAACTTAATAACAAAGAATATTTTTATAATACAGAATATTTTATTAATTGTTTTATTAATTATAAATGAATTATTTATAATACATAATAAACTTGAATATTTCGAAAAGTATGAAATTTCTAATTTTTTTTCTATAATCTAAATGAATACGGATAAATACTATCATGTAGCCGTTATGCTTATTATTTATTTTAAATAATTTTAGGAAAAATGAACGAGGCATATGTTCTTCTTGAGAGAATCGCCCATACAAGACTTTTATGCCTTGGTACGTAAACAAACAAGAAACTTTGTAAGTTTAGGAACTTTATTTTACGAGTGTTCAAAATCCCTGTCGCTTGCGAGAAACTAAAGTTAGTATCAGATAAATAACACGATGGGTCTTGACTTGCTTCTTTTAATGTAATTTTTCAGCAAATTCCTTTTATCGGATAAAAAAACAAGGTACACAAAAGAATATTACCATTTTAATTAGGAAATAAATATAGTTTTATGTGTGAGAGTTAAATATGAGCTAATTATTTTTAGTATAATCGGATTGAAAATTGGTATTATAATCTGGTCAAATACGAAATATAACTGAATAATATCACAACTTCATTACATTATTCTCTAAATTTGAATTATTCAAAAAATACTAATGAAAGAGTGAAAAGTCAAACACTAATTGAATTAGTACGTAATGGTTTTTACTAAAAAAGAGAAAAAAAGAACTAAGTAATTAATTAAATTTAACTATTTCATTTAAAAATATAAAAGTACAATTACTAAAGATCAAATAAGGATTTTTTTAGTAAATTAGTAGTTTTTTGCTCTTTATTAGTAACAATTAATAGTAAAAATCTTTACTAAGTCAATTAGCAGATAGTTAAACCGATTTTTCACCCCTTTATTAGTTGTTGCTGACTAATTCATATTTCGAGATATCTATGAATATATCTGCATATTTTAAGTTTAATTCGAGAAAGTTCACAGAGAAATTGTACAGCATTTGTACTATGACTTCCAGGACAAATATAGACTACATAATTTTAATTATGTTGTTATTTAGATAGGATTCTATTTGATGTAGTAAACATACGTATACAATGAATAGGACGATTTATTAAAATAATAAATTTATAACCTCATTAAGGCGGTGTGTAATGTAAACATTAACGAATGCTACAAACCAGTCTTTGATTGTCGTGGGTTATTTTTAGAAATATTTTTGAAAATATTCACTGGACAAAAACAAACAAGAAATGAACTTAAAATTTTGGGCAAAAAATGTTATATCGTGCTATTCTCTATCACTGCAAAATTGTGCTTTTAAAGAATGCACTATTTCTTTGTGTCCTTTTTAAAAAAGAAATACAGGATTATATACATTCCCCCAAATAGCACAAGACCATCCCAGGACTTTTGCTGTTGCTGATTCTGCTGTTTGGGCCATTGTCTTGAAGTTATCTGATTTTTGGCGAAGAATAATATAGCATTTCTTTTATCAATTAATAATCTTCATCTTCGTTATTTCGTGAGTGAAATGGCATCTTTTTTTTGTTTGAATTTAGACACTAAATTTGTTTGTTGTTATACATTGGTGAATAAAATTTTGTATTTTGCGAAAACTTATTATAGAATATAAGTTTAGAAAGAAAACGATGTTTCTTGCACCGAAGTAGAAAAATTCTTATCATTATTGATATTAGTAGTTTGTTGTTGATTGTTTTCCATTCCTTCAATAGTATTAAAGTTTCTTTCCCATATTGAGATTTAATCCAATTATAGAACATGTCTTAATACTGATGTATAATTAATGTAAATACTTAATGTAAATTAATAATATCAATTAATAATCTTCTTCTCCGTTATTTCGTAAGTGAAATGGTATCTTTTTTTTTAGCATTTCTGTTATTCGTCAACCAACCCCAGTTAGCAGAATAAAAAAGGGTGCACCTGAAAAATCCGACAAATCACAAAACAGACACTTAAAAAACCCAAAATTAAAAAACCAGACATTTCAAAAAACAGAGATTCAAAAAGAACACATTCAAAAACCAGACGTTTAAAAAAGCAGACATTTAAAAACCAGAAATTTCAAAATATATGCAGACATATTTTGAAAGTCTGTTTTTTGAATGTCTGGTTTTTGAATGTCGGGGTTTTTAAGCGTCTGTTTTGGGATTTGTCAGATTTTTCAGGTGCATCATAAAATAATAGTTCAGAATAGATCAGAATAAAATTTACTTATAATTAAGAAAATTTAAACCGATAAATGAAGTCTAGAAATGAAATTCTATAGAAATAAACATATAATGTTGTTAAATATATGTAATATTCATACATACACAGAATGAATAAAAATCAATGAAAAAGATTATTATTCGAATAAAATAAATATGTATAAATAAACAAATAAAAAATAACATTGTTTAAGTTGTTCTTTTGTTAATGTAAAAATAAAATACATAATTATATATAGTAGAACCCCTCTTATTTTAATCGTTTCCCTTTTCGTCATCCCCCACCGCCGCTCGAACAGAACGTAAAATATCTCGATGTTAATATCGATGTTTCAAAATATCGGTGATTTCGCCTATCTGGATATTCAGCTTATACAACGTCAAATTTTATGTGTATGTGAGTGGGGGTAAGAGGAAAATTGAAATAAGAGGGGTTGGCGCCATATTGAAAAACTTTAACAGTTAAAATAAGAGGGGTCCTACTGTATTAAAATTTTTTAAAAATGTCTAATGAAATAAAAAGGTGAATATTAAAATTAAAAAGGCCACATTTCTGAGATTCTAATCAGCCTGAGCTTAGCAATACTTCTAGGCTTGTTTTAACTGTTTTTCAACGTAGTTTATATTGCATAAATGAAAATTTAATAGTGCCTTGTAAATTGCAATGCAACCTTTTTTGAAATCCAGTTAAAACGAGCCTACAAGTATTGATTAGCTCAAGCCGATTAAATTCTCAGAAATTTGATGTCTTTAAGGGATTTTTAGACCAATAACAAAATGATATCTTTAAGTTAGTCATCTGAGCACTTTATGATCCAATTATGATATTATTTTGATTGATGTCTTAAAAATATGACCTCTTTAAGATGTCTTCGTGCCATTACAAAAATGACACCTTTAACCCTTTGCGGCATAGTGGTACATACTTTTCTCGCAGAATATGAAAAATACGGGGACGAAATATTTTTTCATTTCTTATATAGAACTAAAATAACTGTAAAAAAATCATTTTCTCGTTTGGTATTATTACTATAATTATTATTAACAAATAAAATTGAAAAAACGGCGTTTTTTTTGGAATAAATTCATTTTTGCAAACTACACAACGTTTTTTTACTTTAGATTATTTATGAGGGTTTTTGTGGTCGCTGATCACGAATCCGACGTTAGATTTACCAAATTCAAAATGGCGGATCCAATATGGCGGCCAAAAAAATTTGAAAATGCCATATTTTCAACAAAATTTGTTACTCGGGGGTTTTGGGCGTTGCTGATTACGAATCCTGTGTTTGTTTCACCAAATTCAAAATTGCGGATCCAATATGCGGGCCAAACAAATTTTAAAATGTCTCATTTTTAACAAAATTTGTTACTCGCTGGTTTTCTGGATCTCTGATTACGAATCCAACATTAATTTTGGCAAATCCAATGAATCCGGAATTTGAGAATATTATCCTCGGATTTGCAATCAGCGATCCTGAAATCCCTCCAATATAAAATTTTCTTCAAATGGAGTCGTTTGTAAAATGTTTGTCCGGTAAGTTTGATCTGCCATTTTTAACTTGGTAAAAATAATAACGGATAACATGAAGTCGTTTTCAACATTTTTGGCTGATAAAATCGATTTGCCATTTTTAATTTATTAAAACTAACGTCTGATCCGTAATCAGCAACTTCGAAAACCCCCGAGTAACAAATTTCAAGCGAATCTGATGAATTGTGAAAAATTCTTCCGCCATTTTGAATTTTCAAAATCTGACTTCAAATTCGAAATCAGCGACCCCAAAACTCCCGAATAACAAATTTCAGCTATTTCCCATGTAAAGAAAAATATATACCACAGAGGAATAACACTTAATTAAACTTACCAGGTTCTACCATTTTCAGGGTCGCTTTTTCGAGTGGTGAAGAGAAAATTGTAAAAAATTCAAAATTTATCTGTGATTTTAGCATATGTAATAAAAAAAAAAAAAGTTTTTTTCAGGGTGCACTTCTTACAAATATCGAGTGTTCGATACAATATCGTGATTTGAAAGAGCTAAAATATATTAGAAGCTTGCACTCGATAGTTGTACTTAAAAGCTACACTGGTATATATTTTAAAATTTGCGATGTTAAATCCAAAATGGCCACCACAGCAACGAATTTCTATTTAAAATGTAACAATTTTTTTCTTCAAAACCATACACTTTAGAGAAAAATTTATAAGAGCAATTTTGTTTTAGAATGAGTCAAAAAATACCCTCGAATTTTTTCGAAATGTATTGTTACAATTTTTAATTTTTTGAAAATTCGAAAAACCTAAATTTTGCAAAATGTTAGTTGAAATATCTAAAAAAAATTTTAGGGCATTCTTCAACCAATTCTAAGACATTTTTGTTATGAGCAAATTTTCTCTAAATTGTATACTTTTCCAGAAAAAAAATTACTCAACTTTTCTAGATATCTAGACCAATAATTAATTTTCTTGATAACTATAGTCTTTAGAAACAAATTTCACAGAACAAAAATGTCTTAGAATTGGTTGAAGAATCCCCTAAAATTTGTTTAGATTTTTCAACTGACATTTTACAAAATTTAGGTTTTTAGAATTTTCGAAAAATTTTAAATTGTAACAATATATTTCGAAAAAATTCGAGGGTATTCTTTGTCTCACTCTAAAACAAAATTGCCCTTAGAAATTTTTCGGTATGGTTTTGAAGAAAAAAAATTGTTCAATTTTAAATAGAAATTCGTTGCTGCGGTGGCCATTTTGGATTTAATATCGCAAAATTTAAAATACATACCAGTGTAGTTTTTAAGTACAACTATCGAGTGCACGCTCTAATATATTTTAGCTCTTTGAAAGCACGATATTGTATCGAAAACTCGATATTTGTAAGAAATGCGCCTAAATGCATAATTTTTTACAATTTTCTCTTCACCACTCGAAAGAGCGACCCCGAAAATTGTAGAATATGGTAAGTTGGATTTTTTTCGAAATTTATTTCATACTGGAAATAAGCGCTGAAGTTGGAGTAAATTTTCTGTGCATTTGGCGGTTTATGGGTTAAGTGGGTCATCTGACCACATTGTGACATAATTCTGATATTATTTTGACTTTTCTTAACGACTTTTTTCTGATATCTTTCTGAGCTCTTTTCGAGATCAATTTGTTGCCTGGAATTAATATTTTTAAATTACAAAGAAATAAGATAAACAAATGTTACGTTCGTGATAGACATTGTTTACTTTCATATATATTACTTAGTTCCGGTGAAATTGATTACATTTTAGTTCGTGAGTTCGTGTAAAAACTGCTAACCAAAGTTTTGTAGGTTATGTTTATGTTCTATTCACGTATATCGGATTAGAACGTAAAAAATTTCAAAGAAAGTGGTCAAGAAACCGAAATAAAACGTTATTCAATTCGTTTTACTGTGGCCCTTCCCTTATTTTAACTTTTCGAGTCAAGTAAAATGGCGGCTTCTTCCCTTATTTTACCGCTTACTTCATCCCCACCACTAGCAGTGTGAGACAATAAAAACAGAGAAAGGAGATATACAGTAGTCCTTCCCTTATTCTAATTTGTCCAGTCAGGCAAGATGGCGGCCTTCTTCCCTTATTCTAATTTTCCCCTCTCCCCCACTACTTAGATTTGTAGTCTCACTTTTGTCTCTTTTTGTTTTGTTGCGCATGCGCCGTTATTTGTATTTAGAAAATCCACACGTCAACACACGTCAGTGGGGAGAACGCGTGAGGGGAAATATTAGAATAGGAGAAGTGAAAAACTTAGAATTTGGGAAGACATTAGAATAAGGGAAGGAGTACTGTATATTGACGTCCTTCTTCACAATCGCAAACAGCAATCCGCATTCTTTTTAACAATTTCAAATGGCGAATGGTGGGGGAACTCGTAAGCCCAGTAAACGAAAACGAATAGAAAGTTAAAAATACGAATTGAAATGAATTCAAGTGAATTAAAATGAATTCAAGTGAATTAAAATGAATTCAAGTGAATTAAAATGAATTAAGACGCGTGAAAATGATTAATTGAATCCACTTTTTAATTGATCTTAATTCACTTGAATTCATTTCAATTCGTATTTTCAACTTTCTATTCGTTTTCGTTTACTGGGAGGGGAAGAAGTTAAAAAGGAAAAAGTTAAAATAAAGGACGCA
The DNA here is from genome assembly GCA_030407085.1 of Trichopria drosophilae. Lineage (NCBI taxonomy): Eukaryota > Metazoa > Arthropoda > Insecta > Hymenoptera > Diapriidae > Trichopria > Trichopria drosophilae. The sequence continues at coordinate 199,237,634 of CM059582.1, forward strand.
TTTAAAATAAGAGGAGTTAAAATAAGGGGAGGGCCATTGTAATTCTTTGTCGTTTGTTGGGATGATTTTCTGAGGGTTTTCTGAACATGATGTCATTATGAACTCATATTCAAAAAACCCTCAGAAAGTTTGACCCCTTCAAACATGGAAATTAGCAGTTATTTATATATATATATTTACGCAATGGTTACATTGTTACATAGATGTTACATAGTTGTTCTATAACTGTTACTTTTGTGTTTGTAGGGAACATGGAAAGTAACAGTTCCCAGTAAACGAAAAGGGATTAAGGGCTTTTATCTTTTATTCTTTTATTGAACATTCGGAATTGGCAATTTTCCAATTCCTTTATAGGAATTCACGCGTGAGACATGTGAATTCCGTTGAATTCTGGTACGTAACTTTTTATTCCGCGCATTTCCATTGAATTCCTTAACCTAACCTAAAATAACATGGATTCGTTGGAACTGTCAGGAATTAAAATTCGCCATGTTAAGTTCTGTGGGTGGCGACCCCACCGGCGACAAAATTAACTACTGAGATGGGGGTATGTGACACTAATCATATGGGAAAACGGGCTTATTTTGCGAATAGCTTTACAAACAAACATTTTTCGGTTGATATTACTGTTTCATCGTACGGCATTTCAAAGACTAAAAGTAATTTGGAAATATCAGTTTGCTGAAAAAGGCATTTGGAAAAGCTATTCTCAAAATAAGCCCGTTTTCCCATATGATTAGTGTCACATACCCCCATCTCAGTAGTTAATTTTATCGCCGGTGGGGTCGCCACCCACAGAACTTAACATGGCGAATTTTAATTTTTTATTCCGCGCAATTCCATTCAATTCCCTAACCTAACCTATAATGTTTACATCAATATTCTCAGGGATTCCTTAGAATTCGTGGGAATTGCAAATTTAACTTCTCTTTTCTAGTGAATTCCATCCAATACCTTCAATAAAGGGATTCAACGGAATTGAAAATTCCAATCCCTTTCCGTTTGCTGGGTTATGTAATATTTACGTAATGGTCACATTGTTACATAAATGTTACATAATTGTTACATAACTGTTACTTTTGTGTTTGCAGGGACATCTGACTTCTTTTAGAACTCATTTCGAAATCATTCTGAACTCTTCTATATTTTGCCGTCTAGGTTATGTCTTTTTTTTTTCTAAAATTACTATATATAACTATTTTTTATGCATGTACCAATTCCATCTTCTGTTTTAAACATTTTCACATTTTAAAAACTTTGAATTCGAATAAAACGCGGAGATCTAATTAGAGTACACTAACTACAGTTACTACACTCCACTAGTGCAAACTTACTCTCCAATGTCATAAAGATACACACACACACGTTTCTGTGCAAGAAAAGTTCCTCCTATGATTTTTCTTATATGCATTATGAGTAAGTCATTATTTTGAAGAAGATCATAAATAAAATATGCAAAATTTCCGAGGTGTAAACTCGAGTCCAATATGCACTATTTAGACGTTTCTTTGTTAGTATTATTATGTTACTTTATTCTATCTTCTTAGTCCGTCCAAGTCTAACCTCATTTTCCGGCATAATTCCTGTCACGTGGTTAAAAATAAAAGTGATGATTACGAAATCTAATAGACTTCCTCTTAGATTTTTAAGTGATTTGTATAATAATAAATTTTGTGTTTTATAGTGAACTGCCGAAGAAACTGGATGAACCAGTCAGCTTGACAACGCTAAAGACTCAATTGATGCTTGCTGTGAAGCAAATGCTTGGAACGAAAGGAGCAGCTCACAGTGTAGACATTCTAAAGTATAATCCAGCCGAACAAAGATTTGTCTTACGTTGCGAATCTGAACACTACGTAAGATTACGAGCAGCGCTAACATTAGCCAGCTCGTTCGAAGGTATAAAACCTGCAGCATTCACAGTTCATAGAGCGACTCCGAATTTACTGTCTCTTACAGCAGATAGTAGAAATTATCAGCATTGAAGAATAAAGAAAACTTTATTAAAAATGCCTTCAGTTCGTAAAGAAGGAAAAGATACAATCATCTTTGCATCGAAGGAAGATCATGCAACGCCAAGCAAAGTTAATCTTCCCGAACCTGAACCAAGTCCAGGTTTAATATTGCCGAATGGACAAATTAATTGGAATTGTCCTTGCCTCGGAGGAATGGCCACTGGTCCATGTGGAGTGGAATTTAGGGACGCTTTTTCATGCTTTCATTTCTCAGAGGCTGATCCAAAAGGCTCTGATTGCTACGAAGCATTTAAAACTATGCAGACATGCATGACAGCGTATCCTGCATTGTACGGAAATAAAGATACCGATATGGATGAACTCGATGAAGAAAGTGATGAATTACGACCGAGTGATCAAAGAAGAGACGCTAGCGAGATCTCGGAAAAGAGAGAAGATAAACTTCCTGTACCAAGTAGTCAAAAAGTTGAAAAAATTACAGATGCAAAATGAAGGAAAGTTATAGTTTTTTCATAGTTATATTGCCTTAAAAGCAGCTGTGAAATGTCAGATCAGGTATTAGAAATGAAAATAAATAGACTATATTGAGGTTTTAGTGCAACGATCTTGTCGATATATTCGACTTGTATCAAATTATTAAAACAGTGAACTTTAATTTATTCGTTCACATCAACCTCAGTGATTATAGTTCGGGGAATACTTTTCTGTGTTTTAAAGTTAAGTGTAATTTTGTGAGTACTCTGTAGATATCAATTCGTAACAATAAATCTACCATATGTTTGTTTATCTTTCTTACATAATTTATTACGATTACGAGTCCACAATGACTTATGTTAATGAAATGACAATTTTTATACTTCATTTTCAATCAAGTATTTCGTATGAAAATCAAAGTTGAAAACAATTGAGAGGTGCGTATCCTACTGTTTTCGAGGTCGCTTTTCAAGATTCTGAGGTCAAAATTGAGTTTCAGCCATCAAAAAATCCAATATGGCGCCGAATATGAAAAAAATTTCCAAAAAATTGGGAATTTTTTATACTAATCAATTTTTTTCGAGCTATTAGAATATTGGAATTTTATTGAAACTCTGAACAAAGGTGAACAAAATACTTCAATTTTAAGGAAAAATTTTACTTTTATACCCTACATCATTCTAACGACTTCAAAATGGCGTCAACAATGAAAATTTCTTTGAGAAATTTCTGGACGCTCTAACTCAAAAACTACCAACTTTTTAAAAAAAATGCCCAGAATGAAAAGTTCTTAAAATTCATCAAGCGATATAGTGGAATTTTTTCAAAACTTTGAGACATTTTTTTTTTCAACATTTTTTTCAAAATTGTAATTTATTTACAAAAAATTCTGAAAAAAGTTTAGTGTATTTTTTGACGACATTTTGAGACATTTTTTTTTCAACATTTTTTTTCAAAATTGTAATTTATATACAAAAAATTCGGAAAAAAGTTTAGTGTATTCTCTGATGAATTCTAAGAGTTATTTGTTCTTTGCAATTTTTTCGAAAAGTTGATAATTTTCGAGGACATGAATTTCAAATATTAGGATTTTTTCCCCCAAAAAACTATGAACTTTTGGAAAAAATTGCAAAGAACAAAAAGCTCGTAGAATTCATAAGTGAATACACGAAATTTTTTTCAGAATTTTTCATAAATAAATTATGATTTTGAAAAAAATTTTGAAAAAAAATTTTGAAAAATGTCATCACAAAAATCTGAAAAAATTTCACAATATTTCTCGATTAATTATAAGAACTTTTCATTCTTAGCATTTTTTTATAACAGCATGTAGTTTTTGAGTTAGAACGTTTAGAAATTTTTCAAAGAAATTTTCATTGTTTTGGCCATTTTGAGGTCGTTACAATGATGTGGGGTATAAAAGTAAAATTTTTCCTTAAAATTGAAGCATTTCGTTCACCTTTTTTTCAGAGTTTCAATAGAATCCCAATATTCTAATAGCTCGAAAAAAATTGATAGGAATAAGAATTCTCAATTTTTTGGAATTTTTTTAAAAGTTCGGCGCCATATTGGAATTCCTGATGGCTGAAACTTAATTTTGACCTCGGAATCTTGAACAGCGACCTCGAAAACAATAGGTTATGTACCTTTCAATTGTTTTCAACTTCGATTTTGATACGAAATACTTGATTGATAATGAAGTATAAAAAATGCCATTTCAGGCGTTAAAGGGTTAATTAAAATAAATTTCACTTTTTTATGAACCGTTTTTCTTAATAAATATCGTATATTTTTCCAAGGCCATTACAGTTCTGTATATTAAAAAAACCTCAAGCCCAACGTTTCGACCTTTTGTTGGTCCTCTTCAGGGGCATCTATTTAATAAAAAATAACAATTTAAAAAAAAAAAATAAATAATATAAATAAAACACTTATCACAAACAACGCATAAAATTTGATGGGTAACAAAAGATTTGAATTGAATACATTTAAACACACCGTATACGAGTCAGATGGAACAATAAGACTAAACACAATGTCAACAAGAGCGTATAAATATGCTTTCCAGTGCACAATGTTAGTATACAATATGTAAGAAAATATTAGTAACGACCGAATGTAAGAATAGAATTAAAAATTTTAAAGAGAACACAAAATAAATAAAACCCAATAAATCTATAAATAATAAATATAATAAATAATATATAATAACAAATGTCCAAAATAAAATAAAATAAATAGTCCAGTTAGTGGTAAAAAGTCAATAAATGTTAAAATAAATAAAATAAGTTAAGTAGTCAGGTGGTTAAAAGTCAAAAAATAAAAAAGAAAGAAGTATCAAAACAATATGTTATAACAACCACTTAACTTTTCAGTGTCAATTCTGTAATTAATACTATTTATAAATTTCTTAATATATATCATTTCTTTAATGTTTCTTTTTTTCCAATGTTTCTCGTTGGGCTTGAGGTTTTTTTAATATACAGAACTGTATTGGCCATGGAAAAATATACGATATTTGTTAAAGGGTTAATATTGAAAATTTAAAGTTTTTTGGTTCACTTCGTAGTAATTATTACTAAATATGAAGATTTAAGGCTGTAGATGAACCAATCAGATGGTATTTTTTTGCACTACTAATTTTTTTTTTTCTCTAACGTTTGATTCTAAAGCCAGCAACTCGCCTGGATTCATTAGAAGAATTGCAAATATGTCAGAAAATTTTAATTCGTAAAGATGGAAAGGATGGAATTTTATACGAAACTGTTTTTTGGATTGTTCTCGATTTTCGAAAAAAATCTTCCTTTTCTTTTTAATTTAATATTGCTCTACATGATTAAGAAATTGTATGAGAAAAGAAAGCACTGATTTGTGTTAGTTATTACATATCAAAGAACATTTCACTTAAGGTAGTTAGACCCCAGGATATAATATGTTAGCGAAAATATTTTAATAACACTTCCAGGAATAAAATTTTTATTACGCATGATATTGTGACAGAGTTCGAGCGTTATTTTTCTTGAAAAAAAATTGAAACTTGCAAAAATAATTTGATAACCAACTTTTCTTAGCGACTCAAATTTTCTTCTTATTTTCATTCAAAACTTTTCTAAAAATGAATGGACTTTTCAATGAATGACGGCTTATTTTTTCAAGAAAAAGATTCTCTACAACTTCACCGAATGAATTTCTTGAATTTCTAAAACTAGGGTCAAACATCTCGAATTATTAAAAAAAATATATATTATTTTTTAACTTTTCTGAATAATTTTAGTGATCAGGCAAAAAATTTGAGAAATTTATTCGGTGAAGTTGTAGAGAATCTTTTTCTCGAAAAAATAAGATGTCATTCATTGAAATCCATTCATTTTTAGAAGAGTTTTGAATGAAAATAAGAAGAAAATTTGAGTCGCTAAGAAAAGTTGGTTAACAAATTATTTTTGCAAGTTTCAATTTTTTTTCAAGAATAATAATGCTTGAACTCTGTAACGATATCATGTATAATAAAACTTCAATTCCTGGAAGTGTTATTAAATTATTTTCGCTAACGTATGATATCTTGGGGTCTAGCTACCTTAAGAAAGAGTCAGAAAAGAAAGAAAGATTCATTTGTTATTACATAACCTTTAAAAACTTACGATATAGAGATAAAACTATAAAATATTTAATGCTTTGTATTCAAACTTGGATTTATTTAAAGAGAAAACAAATGTTTGCTGCTTATCTTTAAACTGTTGATGTAATGTGCAATTTGTAACTTTTGTTTAATGTTTAGTTTTTAATCATTAATCGCTGATTTCTTTGTTCCATAATCGATATACATCTTACCGGTTATTTTGTTTTTATTGTTTAATGAGGTACGAGTAAAAAATCGCAGAGAAATTACGACTATCGACAATTACAGTTTTTAATGCAGTAAAATAAAACTTTTTAAAATTATTATTTAAAGAATCTAGTTGTTATTAGTAGAGTTTGGTAAAGAAGATATGTAGACATTTTTAGAAAATTAATTGAGTAACTTTTTGAAGCTACTCCATTTTGAATTTCTGCTTTCTCTTAATTTTTTAATTAAACTTTTTCCATGTTTTACTTTCGTTTTTTTTCATTTTTTCTTATTATTTCTGGAATTTTTCTTTGTATTTTTGAAATCTAATTTTTACTTTTCTTCTTTCATTTGAATATTCAATTTATTTGTCGAAGTTACATGGAATGAGAAATTGAGAAGAGAAAATCAATAATTTGTATTTCGAGCACAAAATGAATAATTCTAACATTACGATGAAAAATATTTTAAATCCTTCGCTCAAATAAGAATAAGAAACAAAAAATTATTATCGAACATTTCAAACTGAAGTAAATTTTTAAAATTAATTTTCGCAAACTTTCCGTTGGGCGGATAGTGGCGACACTGCGGCGAATTAACGAATCAAAAGAATCGTAGAATGTAAATCGGCCTTTATATAGGGAGAAAAATATCACTAGGTTTAGTACCATTGACCAATCAACGAAATCAAGAAATTATTTATTTATTTTATTAAACTATATAGTTTAATATTATACATACAATAACTATTACATTAAATATTCCAAATTTAATATTCGCTGATGATGTAAAACTTTACTCCAAAATAACTAATCCCATGGATGCTTCTAAACTCCAATTGGACCTTATATAATAACATAGTAAAATGGTCTCAGGAAATCGGTTTAACCTTAAACTTTAATAAGTGTAAAACTATATCCTTTTTTTAAATCTAACCACTACTTCAATTATGAGTATCATTTGGAAGATAAGGTTCTTAACCCCTTCGCTGCGGCGAGAATTTCACAAAAAGTGCCCAAAATGCGGGAAAAAAATGTGGTTAGATTTTACTGTAACTTGGTGTATAGGGATTTCTTGGGACGCCTATTACGAATTTGAAGTCAGATTTCAAAAATTTAAAATGGCGGATTCAATATGGCGGACGTCTTAATCAAAATTCGAACTGATTACGAATCTTATATCAGTTTTTGCATGTACAATATTACGGCAATTTGTTATTCATCATATGTCAATAATGCTGCTCGTGGCAGGTTGGCAATAGTAGCACTCTCGTGATTATTTATAGAATATTTGTACCGAAACGATTTTTATCAAAAACTTCTTCGATTCTGCAGCTACAAATATATATTTTTAGTTTTTATAGATATTTTACAGAGTTTATTATCTATCCAGATTATTCCATGTAAATTTCAAAATGTTATGTACTCCTGAGTTATCGTGTTACATGTGGGAAAAAAACACTGATTTCTAGAGTTCAATATGTTACAGTTTTTATTTTAAAAATAATTTTAAACAAAAATATATAAAAACAGAAAAAAATGCACTTTGAAGACCTTTCTCGAACCTCCTCGTAGTAAAGTGTGTAAGTACATATTGTATATCGAAGCTAACGGGGGAAGGCTAACATTAACCCGTGGTATTGGATCCGCCATTTTGAATTTTCAAAAAATTATCATCAGATTTGTAATCGGCGACCTCAAAAACCCCTGAGTAGCAAGTTTCAAATGATTTCATTACTTTTTGATGCAGAATTTGACCTAATATGGCGACATAGCTCATGACAAAGATTTTTACAAAATCGTAAAAACAACATATTTTAAGAACTTGTATCTTTTTTTTGACAATATGTTTTTGAAAAAGGACAACGGCATGTCGTTCGGTATACCTTAGGCTGGCTAGAAATGGTCAAGTTTTTAAATTGGAGATATTATTGACTTCATTAGACGAATTTATGTCATGACAAAGATTTGCGTTTGTGCCGCAGTCAGAGAAAAGTCCTAAATGACAAAGATCTTTGTCATCCGCAGCGAAGGGGTTAACAGAGTCATGAGCATTAGTGACCTAGGAGTCACTTTTGACTCTAACTTATCATTTGGTACACATCGAATTGTCTGCCTCCAGGGCTTTGGAGATGCTTGGCTTTATCAATCGATCTACAAAAAATTTTAAAGCTCCTTCAACTTAAGTAAACAGTTGCATAAGCAACAAATAAGTTTATTATCTATCCAGATTATTCCATGTAAATATAATAAAGATCCTTCAACTTATATTTACTTATATAAAACTTTAGTTCTACCACACCTTATGTATTCCGCACAAATATGGACACCACATACTGCTGTTGCTCACAAAGCCCTGCCCTGGCGAAAGTTCCGGATAGGAATTTAATCCGACCGAAACCGGTGCAATCCGAGGCTATCCGGAATCTGTCCCCTGTTTAATCCGAATTTAATCGGGGTCACTTTGTCATTCCGCTCCAAGCCATGCCATACCGGAAAATTCTATACGTTTTCATCCTCAGTCATTCCGAGACACATATGTAAACCGTTCCATTCCTCGATTTCGATCCGAACGAATCCTGAGTCATTCCGAAACATATTTGCAATCCGTTTCATTCCGTGAGTTCAATCCTAACGAATCCTGAGCCATTCCGAAACACATTCCCTATCCATTTCATTCCTCGATTTCTATTCGAACGAAGCCTCGCTCATTCTGACACACAAAGGTAATCCGTTTCATTTCACCATTTCAATTGGAACGAATCGCCGCTCATTCGTTTCGTCCATGACGAATTAGAATGGAATGAAATGGATTGAAATGGACCAAATAATTTCGGAATAGATTAGATTTATTTGGTTCAAGACTGGTCGCACTATTTAGGATTAAATCGGATCAAACCAGATAGAAACCTTTTTCGACATTTCCGGTTTAGATCGGATTAGAACGGAACAAATAATTTCAGAATATACCGGATTCATTCGTTTCAAAATCAACACACGATTCGCCAGGTGGTAGTGGCAGTGGATTTCTCAAGTTATACAAGTTAAATCTCCTCGGAAAAAGATCCTTTAAATCATTGCAAAGTATATGGTCTTTCAAAATATTAAAGGTTCATGTTAAGTCTGAGTAGTGATGAAGCATTCAATTAGTCCAAAGTTAAAATTTTCCTAATATCGGAGAATAATTATTCTGATCAAAGTGGTGCATAGGCATTTTAGACCTAAATATGCTATTTGCCGCAAAAATCTGTGGTTTACAGCCTCCAAGGCATTTTGAGAGCTAGAAGAATACGGTGACTATATTTGCGAAGCATACATTAAAATTGGAATAATAATCGTTTTATATAAATAAATGTATGTTGATGGATTAGAAAAATTAGCAGATGATCCATTGACGAAGCCCAGGATTCTCAACGCCTTAGAAGTCGTAAGGTTAATATGTTCATTAAATGATAGACCAGATTCATAGATGATACCGAGATCTTTTTTTAGAGAACTTTATCAACACGATTTAAGACAGTATTGTCAATGAAGTAGTTAAATTCAAACTTATGTTTAGACTTTGTAAAGGAAATTACATTACTGTTTAACGAATTGAGGCTTAGACCATTATCTGTTGACCAATTAACAATATTATCCAGATCAATTTGCAGTTTTGAAGCATCCATTGGGTTAGTAATTCTATGAAACTGCTTCACATCATCGGCGAAGATAAGTATCTTAGAGTGAAAGACCACTTTAGGTAAGTCGTTGATAAAAATAAGAAAGGTCGAAGAAAGAAAATTGGTCCGATATGGGAGCCCTGTGATAAACCAGTAAGAGCTTGAATATCATTAAGCTTGGTGTAAAAATTTGTGGTCATTGTATTAATGTCCGAATCTAATAGGATAAGGTTCCAGTCAATATCATGCATGGCTCGATTATTTACAAAGAAATTTCTATTATTATATATCAATGTTTTTAAATCTGCGACCCGGTACTTACAGAATTTGTATCTACAAAATTCCCGCTTATTTCTGGACCGATTTCGCTGAAATTTGTCGCAGGGGAGAGGGCTGGGTTGTAAACCTAGTTTTATTCTGATCTGTAACTTTTTGTAGAAGGAAGAGTTAAAATAAGATTTTGAAAGCTGAATATAACACGCGAATTTTTTATTTGGACAGATTTATGTTTTGATCGTTCGGTAAATCACTATGGCCAAGAACATGATTTTTGGCTGTTTTAAAAAATATTTGAGTTGTGAACCACCAGTGAAATGCTGATGAAAATCGGAAAAATCGAAGTGAAACACTCACAATTGTATGGAAGACGAAAAGTGCATTTATTTACTACACTTTAAGAGGCAAAATAAGTAAAGTACAAGTTGTTAAAATAATAAAGCAATGAATCTACTTTGGCAGCTTTTTTTGGTATTGCGGAGGTTGTTTGTAAGGTTGACATGGCTAATAATTAAAATAAATAGACATGAACATAACACAAATAGAACAAAATTACATAAAAACACTTGTGTGTTAATGATCGCTACTCAGCCACAACCCAGCCCTCTTCCCTACATTCGTAAAAAATATGTTTAAAATAGTCATTTATTATGAATTGTCCCCCAAAACATATGCTTTTTAATAAAAAACAGACGTCAGTAATGAAGAACTCGATTACAATAACGGCCAGTCGGTATTAAACCGATCTTTAAAGGGGTTCTTATGAAAAATTATTGAAGTTATTTTTCAAATTTTGGACTCTGTAACTGTAATTCTAACAATTATACATGATATCCTATGAAATATCAGAGAAATTCACCAAAAATTGACTGAGAATCCATTTTTTGTTAGGAAATCCTTTACAGTAGATGGAATTGCCATTATAGAACCTTAATTTTAAGAAACCGTTGAAGTCATTTTTAATTTATATTTTTTACATATAAATTAGTACATTATCAACTCAGGACTTTTTAACCCCCGTAAAGGCCTGCCAAAATCTCTCGGTTGATCACGTCAATTCCTAACTTCAAATATTCAAATTAAACAAAAACGAAATATTTTTTAGGGTAAATTTACACATTTTTCGTGAATGTACTTAAATTTTCAGTGAAGGCATCAAAAATTGGTTGAGAATCCGCAAAAATTAAAGTGCGAATGGTAAAGGTATATTTTCGATTTTATTCTTGCGAAATCTCGCTCAATTATGATCCGATTTTGTTGGCATTTAACGTACACTCAGAGAAAATGCATAAAATTACCCTAAAATAGATTTGTACTTGCAAATATATTCCGATTCAATTTACAGTAAAACCCCTCTTACTTAAACACTCGCTTTCTTGAACACCCCGTCTATTTGAACAAAATAACCTCGTTTATTTGAACGATTTCTACTTCCCCTTACCCCCACTACTCGCTCTTACGCGAATACAAATTCCGATGCGCGTGCGTTACTCACGTCGGACGGGTATATTGCGCGAGGAGTGGGGACAACTGTAAGCGTTCAAATAAACGGGGTCGGAGGGGAAATGCTGGCTAGACCCTGTTCAAGTAAGAGGGGTTTTACTGTAATTTGAATAATTTAGGTTATAAATTAACATTATCAGCCGCGTCCGTAACTCCCTGTTAAGGGGGTATTACTGCCTTATCAACGAAGGACTTTGAACTCCCTTCAAGAGGACCAGACAGATCACAACTGGAAACTACAATGAAATAGAATGTATAGTGTATATATCCAATCATAATTTTGTTATAGCAGCAGTTATTATATAAAATCACAGTATATATTTAAAAAATAGTTAATTATATGGAATTACCCTTAAACATCCATTTTATATTTAAAAAATTAAATTTTATAATTCCAATGTTTAGAAAATAAAGGAGCTTTGTGCAATAATCGCAACAAACTAATAAAAATTAATTTCGTCGTATTTCCGGTTTTACTGTTTTGTTTTTGGTACTTCAGACATGCTGAAAAGTGCTACTGAAGTATAACTTACAAACCTGCTGATTAGTCGGTAATGACGTAATATAGAAAAACCAGAATATGATTTTCCAATCAACTTTAGAACCCCTTTAAGGGGGCTAAATGATGATGCAATCCGTTTCAGATATGTGCATCCAACACACTGCAATTGCAGTTATGCATATTCTCATACTCTATGGACGATCAGCAACATGAAAACGCAGCTGAATTCACCGGACAACCGTCCTTTGTTTGCCGGAAACGCGCTGTAATTTCAATGTAATTTCACTTGTTTTTCGAACGAATTTAAAAGTGCTGCTATCAAATAAATGTTTTTCATTTGAATATTTTCTACTTTTGCTTTACTTTTCAATTCCTCCAAATATTTTCTCAAAAATTGATGTAGACTCCTTATAATTCTATATTAGTTGCTTATACAGTATATTATAAAAATTCTTAATACCCACGCGGAATCTGGTCTTATAATTTTAAAGTATCAGGATTATTAGGAATTATTGAATTTTTAATACTTTCAAATATTTTCATTTCAGAGGAGACCTAAGGATCTCTAAAAAGTATCATGGATAGAGAAGATTTCGTAAATTGATTAGAATGAAATCGTAATTTGCCTAAATGACATTCCACTGAATCAACAAAATAATTTATTGAGCCATTGAACCTCGCCTAATCAATAAAATATTAAAGATTCCAAAAACTGGAATTCAAACCAATTTTGTCGAATGCTATTAAATGCTACATATGTTGTCTTAATTCTGTATCTATTTCCTTAATACTTCTTGGTTACTGTATCCTCTGTTGGCTCAAATACACTGCTATCGCGGAATATAGAATTGAACAGTTTTTGCTGTTGTACCATGAACTAAAATCGGTACTTTATTCCATTAATTTATGTTGATTCTACAGAAATGCACCAGGACATACTTCATCTGAATAATTATGATCTATTTTCAACATACGTGAAAACCCTGGTGGGCGTAAAAACGCATTCAAACACTATCTGTTTTAATACTTAGGTTATACGTACATATACGTTTCAATGCATTTCAATATTTTTTTATTCGTTTGCATCCTCGACTCAATCCATGTTCATCCTCAAGAAACTTTAGCTCTTTTCCCTCAATTTCCGTGAGTCACATTACAGAATGTATCCGCTTCAATAATTGTCTATCCGCACGAATCCGTTTCAATAATAGTCTATCCTCCTGAATCCGTATCTAGTATTATCGGATAACTTCCGATTGAGAAGAATGCAAAATGCTCTTTCAAATAAAACTCGATATCCATTTGAATCCCTTTACTTCCATTAGGGAAGAATTAAAAGGAATACAAGATTCCCATTCCTCCAATTTAGTTTCTCGACCAAATGGATTTAAAAGAAGTTGGAAGGAATCGAAAAAGTTCAAAAAATTGTAAGGTACGTAGACAAATTTCATTCAAAATCCAAAACCTAAATTCTATTTAATAAGTTCTTTCTAATTAATTTTGAAGAATTGGATCTTGAACTCCCGTAAATACAGCTCTTCGTCCGACTCTTTAACACGATAGATATAGTAAAAATAAATTAATAGTTTCAATTCTTTTCAATACTTGGTCAATGCACTGAATTGGAGGAAATGGTTATTTGTATTCCTTTTAATTATTTTTCGTTTGATAATTAAAACTATTGATAATATGTAAGTGTTCGATATTTAAAGTAAATTTCTGAATCGTCACTAATCTTTTTGAATTCTGAATTATTTTTAATTTACGTAAATGTATTGAAAATTTCTGTCTTAAATATTTTGATAGGAGAAAAAGATCATTGCCCTTCGATATAAGATTTGTTTTTTAGGTCCGTGGTACATTTGATGAGTCCTTTGGATGCCTTACAACTAAATAAAAGTCCACTTCTACTGCAGAAGCTGCGAGCGCAAAGTGGAGAGTTGTAAGTTTTGCAACAGCGTCTGGCTACTACAACTCGAACTACTTATTCGGATAGAAATGGATACATATATACGAATATAATATTGTTATCTGTAAAGTGGACAAGAGAACGTCATACAAATCGTATTCGAAACAATACTAGTTTAATTTTAAGCTTATCAATAGGTCAAGTGGATCTGTAAGAATCAATTTTCTGATAAAGCAATCGGAGAAGTTGCCGCCAATATTTAGTTTTATCTGAAGATATTTTCTGTGGAGCTGGTAAATTTCTTGATTTTCCAATTAGTTTCCACGCATTCATTAATCAGAAATGGATAAAAGCAATACATTTATATTTATTCATACTCGAAGGAAATATGAAATTTGAACCCATACGAATTCGTGTCTGATTTCCGTAGGTTATTAATATATTTTTATTCGATATTGCGAATTGGAAACTGTAATTTGGAATCCATATGAACCTAAGAATAATATTCTCAAAAAAGTAAGCTATTAGAGTATGTCTATCCAAATTTTGCATTTCATTCAGTCTTCACCCAAAAGATATTCTGCCTGCAAACGAATAATCATTCAGAATTATTAAAAATGATTTACTTTCGAGTATTTACTATCTTGTTCTTGAAAGCTTCTCTATGCTTCTGAGTATAAGTTATAACGCGAATTCTTCACTGTTCCGAATTAAGCATTGACTTGAATGTGTTGAATCCTTCTGAATACTTGCTACCGATGGTAAAGTGTTTCACAATTGTAATAAATATAATCTTAAAGTATTCTTTTTTGACAAATTCATTATACACAAAATGTGAGGTTGTCTTCAACTGATAGTCAACGACAGTGGATGTTTCTACGCTCCCCACAAGATTTGGAACAATTTAAAATAGGGAAGTATTCACGAAGGTCAATAAATAGAATTCAAAGTTATCAAATAAATACTTTTCAAACATTCTGAATCATTTTGCTGGGCCATGTTGGTGCTTCAAACGCTCCGTTCAACACTTCATTCCGTGTAAGATCATACATACACAATTATCCTCGGTAGGGATGAAGGCGGACTTATGATAAGATATAAGTAATAATATTTTCAATAATGTACAAATGTATAGGGAAATGCGTTGTTTCAATGCTATCCTGCTTAAGTACTTACATAAGTGTTTACAAGTAAGGCCCGCCCTAAGTTATACTACTCTCTTCCTCTCCTTCCCCCACCATATCGTTTCGCTGAGCCACACTCGCTTCGCGATAGTCACACACAGAAGCACTCATTGCACGGATATAAACAATGTTACGAAAGTGGGGATAATGAGAGGCTATAACTTTGGATAAACTTCCGGCATTTTGAAAGAACGAACGGTATAACTTAGAGTGGAGACTACTGTAGTTGTAATAACATTATTAAGAAAAAAGCATTCCTGAAAATTCTTCAGAAATCTCTTAGATTTTTCGACGCTTATAGGGCGTTCACGCTATTAAATATATACGCTATTAATTCAAAGTTTATTCACTTTGAAGTTTCTTGCAACACTTCCATAATTTTATTTATTAACAACAGTTTCCTTTATTCGCATTTTAATTTTTTATAGCCATCTTTGTCGTGGTAGTAGATCATCATTGTCAGGCATCGATGTACTTGTTTCAGGATGGTCGATTCTTATATACGTACCGGACTCGGCTGTTACCACTTGCGAGAAAGGTGGTAATGCGTCTCATGTCATATTCTGTTTTCGATATTCTGAGAATATGTACAGGATATACGATAGGTGCGTTCGTACTTAACGTGTATGTGTAGGAAATTCAGGATGACTTTGGGATATACGGCTAATATACGAATTTCGATATCATTTTCCATTTTTTAAATATGACCACATAAATGAAAGAAAACATGGAAAATAGCGAAAACATTTTCAATAAACTGCAATTTTTATTGCGAAGGAGTTCCGGGATAATGTCAGGCGTTATAATTCTGTGGCATAATGAGTTTTGCTAAACGTTGGTCAATATTAAGATTTAAATTACAAATTTATTTTAGAATAAACACGAAATCCTTGGTAAGCTGGCCTTAACCCTTTAACGCCGGGACGGATACTTTTTTTTTGTTAATTTTCAACTTTAATTTTTTCGGTGATTAAGAACGTAAAAAATCCTTCAGGAACTTCATTTCTTATGTATTTGACCTCGCTCTTTCAGAGCCTGCAATCAAAATAAAAAAAAATGAATTTTCAAAAAATTTTTTTGAAAGAAAAATCGAAATTTTGGACAATTTTCTTTCAGAAATGAATTTTTTTTTCATATAGCAAGTCACCAGACACTGTTTCGCCTGAAAATATCGCGACTGCAATATCTAAGCTTGAAAATTTTAAACTCTGACTTCAGATTCGTTATCAGCGACCCCAAAAAACCCGAGTAATCAGTTTCACAACATTCCGAACAATTTTAGAAATATCGACCGCCATATTGGATCTGCCATTTTGAATTTTTTAAATCTGACTTCCGATTCGTTACGAGCGACCCGAGAAATATTAAGATACTCAACACCATACAAATAGAAAATTGAAAAAAATAAGGATACACAGATTATTAATATTTGTTGGGGAAAAAATTCTTCCGCCAACATTTTGGAGCCGCCATCTTTAAATTTTGAAAAGTACGTTTCGCCATTTTCAAGCTTAGATATTGCGGACGCGCTATTTTCAGGTGAAACAGTGCTCTGGTGACCTGCTTTGTGAAAAAAATTTCATTTCTGAAAGAAAATTGTCCAAAATTTCGATTTTTCTTTAAAGAAATGGCTGTAACTTTTTGAAAATACAATTTTTTGGGTTTTGGTTGCAGACTCTGAAAGAGCGAGGTCAAATCCATAAGAAGTATTTCCTGAAGAATTTTTTACATTCCTAATCGCCGAGAAAATTCAAGTTGAAAATGAACAAAAAAAAGTGTCCGTCCCGGCGTTAAAGGGTTAAACAAAAGGAGTAGTACCACATGACAACGAAAAGAAAAACTCCTGAAAATGTGTCTTCATGATCTCAAAAATAGCAAAAGCCGCGTTTTTTCGAGTAAATAACCTCAAATATCTCAAAATCCTGACGTGATGAGCCACTTCTGGTTCTACCCTCAAAATTATTCCCCACAACAAAACCATGTTGACCTGTGTTCACTTTTTTAACGAGTCAATAACTAATTTTTGCAGGTTATGTTTTTGACTGTTAAAATAAAAAAAAACGAATTTAACCGGAAGAAACTGTCTTTTGTTTATCGGTGCATGACACTAATCGACCCAAGTGTCCAATCTATAGAAACTTTTGAGTTTTATTACAATTCGGCAAATGGCGAATTTCGAAATTCAAATCGCCAATTTCGATTTTAAAATACAGTATGACTTCTCTTATTCTAATCGTTCCCCCACAAGTTTTCTCCCAGTATCACATGAAAAGTCAACGAGAAATATTGTCCACGAATCACAAGCTCGCAAGCAAAGTAAGTGGGGGTAAGGGGAAAATTAGAATAAGAGAGGTCGGCGCCATCTTGAAAAACTTTACTAATTACACTGTAAAAAATGAAAATGAAATTTACAATGCAATGGTAATTTTCAATCATGAAAATTTGGTAATAACACTACGTTGAGCGTTGAAATATTACCGAAGTGAGGTTAGAGGTTTACCGCCGCATTGTAAATTTACGACGTCGAGCATAGGGGAAATACTAGACTGTTGTACTTTTACTACGTCAAACGTAGGTAATTTTTCGAACCTACGTTGGACGTGGCAATTTTACAAACGAGTAATATACTACAAGATTTAGGGAAAGTTACTGTGTTCCATATAGTAAATTCACTGCGTTGAAAGTGGGTAATTTTCGAGCCCATTCTCCACTGTAATTTTACACAATTTTTCTTTTACAATGTAGAATAAGCGAGGTCCTACTGTATATAATTATAGTTATGGCGCGTTACTGTATTTTGTTCATAAAATTGAATACAGACCATGCAAACACGGAAAGTAACAGTTATGTAACATTTACGTAATGGTTACATAAATGTTATATAGTTGTTGCATAACTGTTACTTTTGTGTTTGCAGGGGATGGATTCTTTTCTTCGTTATTCAATCCATTTGAATTCAATACATATTAACCGAATCAAAGTATGAATTCAAAATGAATTGAAATTTTCAATCCAATCCTATCCAATCTCGATTGCTGTGGTACCACATGACAACGAAAGGAAAAACTCCTGAAAATGTGTCTTTATGACCTCAAAAATAGCAAAAAACCGTGTTTTTCGAGTAAATAACCTCAAATATCTCAAAATCCTGACGTGATGAGCCACTTCTGATTCTACGCACAAAATTATTCCCCGCAACAAAACCATGTTGACCTGTGTTCACTTTTTTAACGAGTCAATAACTAATTTTTGTAGGTTATGTTTTTGACTGTGAAATAAAAAAAAAAGCGAATTTAACCGGAAGAAACTGTCTTTTGTTTATCGGTGCGTGACACTAATCGACCCAAGTGTCCAATCTACAGTAACTTTTGAGTTTTATTACAAATCTGCAAATGGTGAATTTTGAAATTCAAATCGCGAGCGCTTATCTAACCGCTTATCCGACTTAGGACGCATTCGCGAAGCGAAGTCGACCGCTAACTATTCGCGGATTCTCACGAAGTGCAACTCGACTTGCATACAGTGTCCCCTTTTCTCTCTCTCTCTCTCTCTCTCTTTCTCACACATAACCTCACCCTCTCTCTCTCTCTCTCTCTCTCTCTATTGGTGGTGGAGCGTTTGTACGGATCAACATGGTGACCGAGGAGTTAACGAACTGCCAATGTTGCTCGCTCGGGCTTCCGAAATGCTGAGAAACGTCGCTGTCAACCCCAGGAGTCGACGGTGGTGAAGACGAGTGATGGACTTAGGGTGATCGGGAAGCCGCCCGGGGCCCACAGACAGAATCATGTGCGATGTATGCGCCGACTTTCACGATCTTCTGCTCTCGTGTAAGTTTTTCATTTTTCGACGGGGTCTACCGACTCCTGGGGGCGGCCGGCCGGCCATGGGTACACCATCGCCAAACGCCGTCCTCACGATCATAACCTTCAACCTGTCTTATTTTCAGACGACGAGAGAGCTTCCAGAGAGGACGAGAACGTCGCG
Source organism: Trichopria drosophilae (assembly GCA_030407085.1). Classification (NCBI taxonomy): domain Eukaryota; kingdom Metazoa; phylum Arthropoda; class Insecta; order Hymenoptera; family Diapriidae; genus Trichopria; species Trichopria drosophilae. Next base: position 199,256,929 of record CM059582.1, read on the forward strand.
GAACTCTGCATCGCCGACGTTGACACGATACTCCATTATGTTAACCAATGGGTTCAACGGTAAGTCCATCGTCAACATTTCATTACTCGACGTCATTATACTTTTACATTTTCAGGCAATGCATGTGTTGTTATCGAGAGATAAAAAACTTTGACCGGTTCATACGCCTCGTACAGAGCATCGTCCTCTGCACACTTCAACAGTTGCAAGCGATACAACAAGAAGAACAACATGAAGCGAAAAGCGAATCGGCAAGTGACGACGGCAGCGAGAAGGATAAGAAGGAAAAAGACGAGGAAGAGAGTCCAACCAGTACCGAATCGTCGCAAACTAAACTGAATTGGACTCATCAAGATAGAGAGAAATTGTTTCATTTACTTTCCAAGATTTTTCTACTCAATTTTCCTCTTTACATCGCTATGAAACACGGCGGTGCCATCAACCCGCTCGCCCCCATTAAAGTACGTTTTAATTACCTAACCTCACTAATTCTATCATTTAATCGCCTTTTTTTTTGACAGGACGAAGGAGGCTATTGCGAGCCGCATGATCCAGAGGTGCCGGCACCTTTGATACGATCGGTGTCGGTATTTTGCCATCAAGGTGGCTTCAACCTCATGTCCTGCTGCTTCGATATGGAAAACACATTACCCGTCGGCCTCGCACATTCGATGGTGGCAGTCATTTGCAATTTGAAGCTTTGGTTGAATTACGGCAGCGTCATCCAATTGTTTATACCCTTACGAAGTAGAGTCATGAAGTACATGTGTCGTTTAACCGACAAGGAATTGCGAACACCAGCCGTCAGAACTATGGCAGGTAAATAAAACAATTTTACAAAACTTTAAACAGATTTACAAAAAACTATTTTTAGATTTTATGTGGAGCGCTGTAAAGGACCCAATTGACGCTGTGCTTCCAACGTTTGATCGTGACGGTCTAGATCTGGCGTTCAAGTATTTTACAAGTACGACTCTGACCATGCGACTTGCTGGAATAGCACAAATTAACTCTCACATTACTGCATTCAATGAACTTTGCAACAGCGAGACTGTCGCTGAAATCGAACAAGTTGGTCATGCGCTAGCAACTTGGTTGACAGAAAATAACATTGTCGCTCACATCTTCGGTCCTAACCTCCACGTCGAAGTCATTAAACAGAGTCACATTGTACTGAGCTTCCTAGCGATGGAGGGGAGAATCTCTCCGGTTGATATGGATATAATGTGGCAGGCGGCGCAGTTGAAACATTGTTCGAGACCAGTCTACGATTTGCTCGCCCCATTGGTGAAACATTTAGCGCCAACCCCGGTACTGCATTTGTATTCGCTTTTGGGAAAGTTAGAACCGAAGGATCATACGGAACAAAGCTTGTTCTTGGTGTCTGCATTGATTAAGTTTATTTGGACTTCGAGCGGTTCGGCGTATGCGGGAACTATGACGGTTGATTTGAGAGACCCGCTGAGGCATTTGGCTGGTGACGAGGGAAGTACAAGCAGCGATCCTAGCGGAATTGAAGGGAGCAGTCCGGAGGATGAAGAAGAACCGAGTCCACCGCCGTCGGATGGTCCTTCGCCGAGGAAACAACTTAGAGGAGACAGCGAATGCGAAGGTTTGTTATTTAATTATTTTAATGCATGGTTATACATCGAAGAAAGGATTTTGAGAGTTCGATTGTATTGCGATAGTTTTTAACAAAAGACCTCGAGTTTATTTGAATTGAGGACAAGTTTACGCATGACGGGAAACATCTATTTAATTATTGATATTCTATCTGATATCTTTTCGAATTAAATTAGAAATATATTAAAGGTTATGGTTGACGCAAATTTTTTATGCAAAGAAGAGATTGTTCGTAAGCGAAAGTTAAATATGAATTAGACACAAAAGTAAGAAGAAATTAATTACCCGGGAAAAAATGGATTATATACAATTATATATAGAAGAATAGAATAGAATAGATTTATTTCCCATATATATGAATAAATAGAATAATTCTTTTGGGAAAGGGTACACATTTCGGAATAACAATTTTATACAACAATAACTACAAAAATACAAAAATAAACGATTGCAAACACGGCTTACAAACTGCAAAATGAAATTAAACGGTCGCTTACATCTCGTTAGCTGCGGCCCATCAAAAACTCCCTGCGCTTAAAAATACCACCAATAAAATAAAACAATACTTTGGCTGCAGCTAAGTCCTCTGCACAAATAAGAGTAGCCAAGAAATTATCCAAAGTACATTTGCTTAAGCCTCATGCTTCTGAGAGTTCTAGTCCTACAGGCCGTATAGTGCGGGCAGTCACAGAGTATAAGAAGTAGCGATTCTGGTACTCTCTGGTTACACAGGGAACACAGTACGCTCGGGTCCCATTTATACGCGGTGTTTCCAAAAAAAAAAGATCAAGAGTACTCTGCGGCTGTCCTAATTTGAATTTTCACGCGCACGTACGCTAGCGGACAACGATCCGGAAAAAAAGACGCGTAGCCCTCGGAAAGTCTTCTAAAAAGCGGTATTTGCAGGCTGACGGAAGAAAAATATCTACTAAGATCACGGCTTCGTAGCTCATGCGCAAAATCTCTATATAATAATATATGATTATATACGATTATATATAATTATATACAATGTTTGATGCAATTAGATCCAATTATATATAATTATATATGTTTATATGCGATTATATATAATTATATACCATTTTTTATACAATTAGATCCAATTATATATGTTTATATACGATTATATATAATTATATACAATTTTTGATACAATTAGATCCAATTATATATAATTATATATGTTTATATGCGATTATATACCATTTTTTATACAATTAGATCCAATTATATATGTATTTTGGCCATATATAATTATATATAATTGGATAAAATTGTATATAATCGTATATAAACAGATATAATTATATATAATTAGATCTAATTGTATCAAAAACATATATAATTATATGTGTTTATATACAATTATATATAATTATATACAATTTTTGATACAATTAGATCCAATTATATATAATTATATTGCGATAGTTTTTTAAAAAAAGCCTCGCTTTTATTTGAATTGAGGACAAGTTTACGCATGAGAAACATGACGACAGGAAACATCTATTTAATTATTGACGTTCTATCTGGTATCGTTTCGAATTAAATTAGAAATATATGAGTAATTCTACAGTACTTTTAACTTTTACCGTACGTGACGATATATCATGGATGCAAATGGATATCACTAAAACAAAATCGAGATTCTTGTCGTATAATATATTACGAAACTAGTCCTTGTACGTTTTGTCAGACTATTAAGCACTGTAATGCAGACAAACGAGCTTAAAGTACGATTTTTCCAAATTTTAGAGCGTACAATCCAACATTTTTATTTTGATATTGCTCTAAAAAAAATAACTTTAGTCGAATCGCTCTGTAAATTTCAGAGAATCTCCGCATAATTATATTGTTTCAAATAGAAAGCGGTCCAATAGTGTGCCTATCTTTAAAAAAATTCTACAGCCTAAAATGTGAGCGTAACACCGATTATTAGAAATTCGAAAATTTCTTACTTTTTTCATTATAGAAAAAATAACTTTTTCTTATTTCAATTTTTAATTTCACATATTCATTCTACATGAAAAGCCCTACAAAATGAGATGTCCAACATACGTGTGCCTCAAAAGCTTACTTTGTGGGAACACTTTAAAAATGGTCTGTTCTGTGCGAAACTCATTCGAAAAAGCAACATTTTCAAATGGCACACTTAAAGGACGTTTATTACGGGGATCAACTAGGATGTAATTTCTTCCTTATAGTATTTCTGAAGTTCCCATCACATGTTTAAGTTGCCGTTGGATATCCTACATCGTAAAATCGACGTTTTAGTAACATGAAATATTGACACTCCACATTTTTTTTAATTATTCATTATTTTTACGATTAGAATGCAAGACTAACATCGTAAAAAGTAAATTAGCGTTTTTTGGGATGAAAATAGCTATTTAAAGCGTGTTTAAAAAAACCTCCTTGTCGTCATTATTCCTTGACAACAAATGGATGGTGTTTAAGTGATGTTAATAAGATAAGACTTAAAAAACCTAAAACTAAAAGACCAACAAAATAATTATGATAAACTATGTTGACTTTAGAGTTTTGATTATTGTTGTGATTATTATTGTTGATTAATTATTAATTTTGGAAAAATATGATGTTCATCAAATCTGCGTATTAATGTTTTGAAATATGTAAATATATTAATCTTTGTTTAATAAAATATATATGTTTCAATTATGAATTGTTTCTCAATATTTTCCCCAACGTTCATCAACATTCTTTTTTTCATCATCAGTTATTGTCATATAAATTAAAAATTTGTTGACTTTTGTCATTGACTCTTCTCGAAGTAAGATAAATCATGTTATAGAATTCATTCCACCTACAATTTTATTAAAATTTCGAAATTATTGTAAAAAGCGTAAGTTTTTCATATTTTGTGCAATATAAAAAAAAATTTTGTCTTAAAACGAGTAACACTAACTGTTTCTTATCCCTTAAGAGCCCCAGAAACAAGAAAAGAATGTTCCATTAGTGTGCCACTAAAATAATTTTTGATGATCTTTAGAAGAGAAAAGTTAAAGGTTCTGTAGAATTACTCATATTAAAGGTTACGGTTGCCGCAAATTTTTTATGCAAAAAAGAGTTAAATATGAATTAGAAATAGGAATTAGGGTGTATTAAATACAAATACGTAAAAATTTTGAATGGTAACTGCATTCTATGTATTCGAGATAAATATCGTCATTTATATTCGTCAACAAATTGACTTTAAAGTCAGTAAACATCATGAAATTTGGATAAAAATCAAAACAAAGATGTATATGAAAACAAAAGTAAGAAGAAATTAATTATCCGGGAAAAGATGGATTATTTACAATTATATATGCTAATATATAATTGTATATATTTATATACAATTGTATATAATTATATACAGTCAAAATCCATATATAATTATATATAATTGGATCTAATTGTATCAAAAATTGTATATAATTATATATAATCGTATATAAACATATATTATTTTATATTATTATATATAATTGTATCTAAATTTATATTAATTGTATATATTAATTGTATATAATCCATTTTTTCCCGGGTAGTATGCTACTCATGCAATTTAAATTAAGATTTTAAGAATTCGTGTGAGTCATTGATTATTGGTGTCAAGACTTCTCACAATGAGAATTAGCAATGATAATGAGCTGCATTTAGACGTTTATTTAGCTAAATTAATTTACAGATTACACAGGATCACAAAAAAATTTTTTCGGTTTGACATTAAAACATGACTAGGCGATTCTTATAGATTTTGGGCTCCTGAATTCGAATCGGACAGAATTTGTCCTATACGTCAGGATGTTTTTATATTCTCGGTTTTATTTATATAAATTGCTTTATTTGGTCTTTAAACCCTCCTTACAATCGACATGGGAGTGGTGTAAGGATAAGGAGCCCGAGGTTCGTCAGTTCCTCAGTATTTTGTGACTCCAAACCCTCCTTACGATCGACACAGGTGTGGTGTAAGCCCAAAATCTATAAGAATCGTCTAGTCCGGCTTCCTTCTGCGGTCGAATCGATGTTTTATACAGTTATTTAGAAAATATGCATAAAAAGCATTTTTTTTACACTTAAAACCTAGAATATGAAAATCCCTGACGTATTGGACAAATTCTGTCCACGGATTCGAATTCAGGAGCCCAAAATCTATAAGAATCGTCTAGTCCAGCTTCATTCTGTGGTCGATTCGTTGTTTTATACAGTTATTTAGCAAATATCCATAAAAATGCATTTTTTTACACTTAAAACCTAGAATACAAAAAAATCCTGACGTATAGGACAAATTCTGTCCACTGATTCGAATTCAGGAATCCAAAATCTATAAGAATCACCTAGTCAAGTTTAAATGTCAATCCGAAAAAAATTTGTTTGTGGTTCTGTTTTATCTTAACCCTTTGAGATACTTTTTTACTAGGGGTCGCTGATTACAAATCCTTTGTCAGATTATTGAAATTAAAAATGGCGGTTCCAATATGGCGGAACAAATTTCGAAATCTTGACTGTTTTTTTTTTCGAAATTAAAATTGGCGGATCCAATATTAAATTGTTCCAAATTTGGTACACGAATTCAATATTTAAAAATGTTTTTCGTACTTTTGTCTGCCCAAAGACTTCCAAGTGTCGAGTTTGAATGTAAATTGATCCGGTTGGATCCGCCATTTTGAATTTCAAAAATGTGACAAAGGTTTCGTAATCAGCGACTCCAAAAACCTCTAATTGTGGAGTTTTTTTATAAATTGGCCAATATTTCGGATTTTGGTCCACCATATTAAATCCGCCATCTTGAATTTTCAAAATCTGACAACAGATTCGTAATCAGCGACCCTAAAAACATATAAGGGCAAATACACAGAACTTTTGACTTTCATGTTATTTTAAGATTCACGTAAATAAGAATTTTTTTCCAAATTGAGGTTAAAGTTCAAGACTCAGTTCCTGGGAAAAAATGGATTATATACAATTATATATAATTATATATAAATTTAGATACAATTATATATAATAATATATAATTAGATATGTTTATATACAATTATATATTATTATTCATTTTTATATATAATATATTTTTATATATTATTATATATAATTGTATCTAAATTTATATATAATTATATATAATTGTATATAATCCATTTTTTCCCGGGTTGTAAATTTACAATGTTGCGTATCGGAAATATACCAAATTGTGTACTCTTACGACGTTATTTGTGGGTCATTTTTTGCCCACATTGGACTGTAATTTTACAAATCGAGGAAAAATATACAAGATTGTATGAAAAGTAACGTTTCGAAAATGACAAAGTTACAATGTTCCTCATTGTAAATGTACTGTGTTGAAAGTGGGTAATTTTTTTGCCCATGCTCAACGCAAATTCATTTTGATTTTTTACAGTGTAGGATGCTCAGCGTCCTGTCATGGCGCAAAGGGTTAAACCATCTGAATATCTAAGAGTTAGAAATGTTTTTTGTGAGTGATATCTTATTTATGGAGATGTCAATGGAAAATTTATTATCAAATAACACGGATTTACAGTTTCTGTTTCCCTATTTGTTTTTAAAGTTTTGATTTTCAGTCCAGTATCAACTTGTTTTCATTCAAATATTCTGCATCATAATTTTATATATTTAGTTACTTTGTAGTCAAGAAATGCGTTTGTATGTAGTATGATAACGAAAAGTTTTATAGGATATTCAAAACGGTACTCGTTTAGAAAAAAATGAAAAGATTCGTAGTTTATTTTAGAATTTTTATTATTACTTTGGTGATCGTAGTTGCTTATTTTTGTATAAGTGAGATGAACTATTTAACATTTTTTGCGGCATCGTATGTTATTGGAATATCGAAATGAAAAATTTACATTTTTTTGGGGTAAACCGGAACATGTCCTAGGGCAAATCGGAACATTTGATTTTTCTTTATTTTTCATCAAATTTTTTTAACATTAATGAAGTAATTTCTATATTTTAGAGAAAAAAGTAATATATGCATGTAATTTATAATAACAGAGTTTAATTTTATTCAATTTGTAACAAAAGTAACACGGTAACAAATTAATTCGAACAATCTAACAATACTTTCGTTATGAACAATCAATACAAGTCTAGTTCAATTCATATCCGAATCTGACGTCGGATAGTCTCCGTAGGCTACACTTCTTGCCGTACTTCCATGCAGCCGTTTCTGTGTCAATTTTAGCAGAATTAACTTTCTTTGCTTTTACTTTTTTCGATGCTGATTTTTTGTCGACAAGCGCAATCTTTCTTTTTTTCATTTCAACAATCTCATTGATGGAATCTTCACTCTTGAGTATTGTCGATTTTCCACGAATTTTACTCCCCTTTATCAATGCCTGTACAGCCTGCCGAACAGAGTCTTCACTTGTTTGTACAGTCTTTCTTTTATAATTTCTAACCATTTTGAAAAACACTTCTTATATTCTCTGGCTTCAAATTTACAATAATCGAAATGCCATACGGTTTAGTTCGTTGTATTTGTTCAAAATAGGCCGCCCGGGAGGGGTATGGGTACTAAAGTGGGGAACACAGCACTTAAAATGACAAAAACTAATGTTCCGTTTTACCCCGTCAAAAAAGTTCCGATTTGCCCCAGGACACTTTTTGAGCTTTGCGTTAAAATTTCTTCAAATTTATTAAAAAAAAATGGAGTATATAACGAGGGGATTCTTAAAAAGCACATCTCAAACTACAATAATGCAGTCCCACATAGTTCCCATCTTTTATTTTTGCAATCGGAAAACAAACATTTAGAAGTAACTAAAATCTCTGACAGAGACGCTTAAAACCAAACTACAATTCTGCCACTGCAATAAAATGTTATAGACGCCTTGCACGTATTGCAAAATAGATGACAAGAAGTAACACTACTAAAACAATGGCCATTACTTTATACTACTACACGGTGTTATATATATTCAAATGTTTCGGTTTACCCCGTGTTCCGCTTCACCCCGTCCTTCCCGTAACGAATAGGGGAAGAGGTTCGGTTAAGAACACCCTTTCATTTTTGGCTCATAAATTTTGCTCAATTAGATATTACGAGACATATATATCTCAATTAGATATATATGCATATATATGGGAAGCTAGAGACCTTAGTTAATGAATATTGAAAAAACTAAATTGATTTTAGCGACTAGAAAATTTTGGTTAAACATTTAGTAGAGTCGTAATTTTTGGCAAACAAAATTGTGTGGTTTGATTGTAAACACCACTGAAAAATCTGCTAATAATAGGAAAAATGAAGTTAAACCGCCCCAGATATATACAGAAATGATAATTTATTAATTTCAAAAACCTTTAACGACAGAAAAAGAACAGAAGATGGCACTATTGATACCTATTATTCTTCATCCTCTTCATAATGTTTACGTTGCCAGTAGGTCTTATGCACACTTCAACCTGCACAGAGAAAAGTGAAATGAATGAAAGCCGATCTGAGAAAACTTGGAAAATGAAGGATTGATTATAAATTATACAATATATACAATAATATTTTATAATTTGTCAAAAAAAAAGAGGTGTTTACAACTGAATATTGTAGCCACATTAAAACTTCATGAAAAAACATTTCTTTTCCACATTGCGGTGTCTGTCGCTATTAAATCACTGAATATAATAAATTTATTCTGTAACTATGCGATGCACTTATCTTTTCCTTTAATTAAATTTGATGTGTGTGGCTTTTAAGAATATTGAAAAATAGATTTGCGGCAACGTATAAATGTCAGAAAATCAATTTGTTTGCAGCAAAAAGCACAAGCGTCTTTTTGCTTTCATTTTCGCACAAAAGCTACATGTAGCGATAATACACACTTGACATTTGTCGAATTTGATTTCTTTTCAATCAAAATAAACGCAGGGGGGTTCTTACAACTGAACTTCTTGCCCTACATGTAACGATATTTGTATGCCACATTTATTTTTTACATGGTTTTTACAAACATTAGGTGTACTAAATAAACTTGCAAACGTAACAAATTGTTAAAAGACGAAAACAGATTTGTATTTGGAGTAGCAAAAGTAAAAATTACAGATAATTCTTAAGGAATAAAACATTTTAATTTGTTTCGTTGAATTGCATATGGATGATTTTACACACTATTGCAAAAATTTACTATTGACGTTCACAAATTCTTCGAAGTACCCATTGAGATTTTTAAAAATGAAATTTAAATAATAATGAAGGTCATTGCATTGTTTCTATAAAATCCCATGTAAAAATGTGCATCAAGACATGTTTCTTTTTTGGATATTTAATAGCCAGTAACATTTAATTCTAATTACATGAAAATTACCCATGAATAAGATTAATTAAATTAAACAGATGATTGAAAGCAAATTTCTCTTGACTTGACCTTTCAAATCTTTAATTTGTTTATTTTAGGAAAAGTTAGTGATCCAAATTTCGTGAAACACACTGTAATAAAGATTAATCATTTAAATTAAAGCAAATAATCTGTCATAAACAGAATAACATTATGAAACCGAGTCCAAACCAACTAAACCGCATTGAAGTCGATTGAAAATCAAAGTGATTTTTATCTCATTGTTTCACGATGTTTGAAAGTAACTGACAAGAATGTCCTCAAACATAAACAATGTAAATTGACATTGGTGTAAAAAATGAGCAACTTAATTAATATGATCGAATAAACACTATTTTTTATTGAGCTCACTCAGATTATCAGTGCAAAAAACTACAGTTCTAAACTTATAATCGTCAAATCAAGAACTCACCCTCTTATTATTTATTCTATATATAAACTACGGTGGGCTTGAACCAAGTTTAAATAAAAAGTCTTCCTTGTTGATTCTGGTACTGGTGACCTTCCTATTTTCATCAAAAAATTAAAAAGATCGGTCGGGCACATTTTTTTTAAATTGACTTTTTATAGTAAAATAGGAAAATTAATAAAATTACGAAGTATAATGTATGCTTAAATATTCTGAAATGGGATTTTCTTTTTGATTCTGGTACTGGTGATCTTCTTGAGTATTTTTATAAAAAAAAATCAAATTTTAGATCTGGATTACTCCAAATATATAAACAATTTCAGAAGTAGTTATTTAAGTCTCGGAATTTCAGTTACCCCCAAAGCGCATTGTATTTTTGTACACGTGCAAGAATTTTACAACAAATATCAGTTAGGATTAGGAATACAAGCAACATTTATTACGCGCTGTTTGCGAATTTAATGGTCTCCATTTTTAATATTTGTTGTGACCGATATGTAAAAAAATGTTAATAAATATTAAAATAAGAACGACTAATGATTTATTATTTTCAATGATTTCACATAAATCTATTTTATTCGTTTAAGTTGAACAAAACTTTATCCTCATGTGTATACTAGATTTCAGGGTTCTTGTGGACAAAACATTAAAAGAAAGCAATTTATATTGTTTTATTCATAACCTATCATTAAAAACAAAATAATATATGTTTAAAATATTTAAGCATACGTTATATTTCGTCATTTTATTAATTTTCTATACAAAAAGTTAAGTTTTAAAAAAACGGCCAGACTGATTTTTTTAATTTTTTGATGAAAATACTATGAAAATACTTATAAAGGTCACCAGTACCAGAATCAACAAGAAAATCCCATTTCAGAATATTTAAGCATACGTTATACTTCGTAATTTTATTAATTTTCCTATTTTAATATAAAAAGTCAATTTAAACAAAAAATGCCAAAAAACATTTAAAATCAACCTGAGGCCATTCCTAAACATAAAATGTAGAAAAAACGGAACGTTACGACTTTTAAAGAATTGTTCCAGCGCAGGGAGGTAAAACGTGACAAAATAATATCTTCGAACCAAACATATTTAGTTACGTGGAAAACAGTTGAAATTTGTTACTCAGGGTATTTTAAGTTACTGATCACGAATCTGTCAACAAATATTCTGAATTCAAGATGGCGAATTCAATATTTTAAATCGATTTTGTGAGAAGTTACTTCACAAGATAAAATTGAGTATTTGAGGGTTTTCGTTGTTGCTGATCGCTAATCCGTTAAAAATATACCGAGTTCAAGATGGCGGATGGAATATGGTGGACTGAATACGTAAGAAGATATTGGAACAAGTTCAAATTGGGTACTTATGACTTTTCGGGATCATCGATGGCAAATCCGGTACCAATATTTGTAAATCCAAGATGAAAGACTTCGCAAACCGAGTTAATAAATAGATATAACCACTACTGTAAATGCATGGTAGGCAGCACAGGGCGAGTTAATACATTGAGTTAAAATTATCTAAATATTATCAGTAGTAACTTATCTTGGCAGGGTTATCCAATTTTTGCTTTCTTAGGTTTATAATATAAAAATATTAGTAAAAATTTATTGAAGTCGATTTAAGGCATTTCAATTCTAGCTATACTCAAAAAAAGGTAAAATTGATATAACATAAGTTGTCGTTAATATCATATTTATTAATTTTTAACAAATGTGATGCAGCAACAAAGAAGAAAGACAAAAACAACTTGATTTATTGTTAATTTTGAAAATATATTAACTAATTTGTTATATTTGTTATAATTACATTAAATTTGTATAAATGCACACTTATAACTTTTATTTCAAATTTTAACACATAATTAATCTGCCACCTTCAACTAAACCTTTCTTTAGGTAAATGGAGGTAAATTGAAGTTTTTCACCTGCTTCAAGTTACACAAAGTCACTTTTCCGAAAACTCCCAAATACGTAATTTCAGCTGATTCAAGTAACTTTTTAGGAATTAGGTCCGCCGTCTTGAATTTTGAATATTTGTTAATTGATTCATGATCAGTTACAAAAAAAAACCCAGCCGTAAAAAATTTCAGCATTTTTCAGTGTAAAGATAGGAATTCGGCTCAAAGAGATAAATTCATGTCATGTTTTACCCCTGAACATTGTATTGTATTTCTGGAACAAGTTCAGATTATTATTATGACTCATAAAACAACAAATTACTCCAATAATCGAGATATATAATTGTGTATAGGTCGTGTGCCAGACAAAAGTGTAATTTTTCAACAATAGTTACGCACAGAGGCTACAGGTTGTAATAGGCACAGAATTTAGATGAGACCGTGCACACCTTATTCCTTGGAAAATGTCACTTATTATAACATAAATTAAAAGTTCTGAAAGTACTGAATCATAATATTGTTTGTTCAAAAAGTTACAGTTAGAAATTAACGAAAATTCAATTTTTTATAAATTCACTGCACGCGACTTTGGACGCATGTCATTCTTATTAAGAGATAGGCACACTTATTTCTCAGGTATCTTTGGCTTTTGTGAAATGCAATTAATCAACCATATGATTTTCAAATGAAAAGAATACACGTTCCAAAAGTTACAAAACAAAATATTAAAGAAAATATGATTTGCGCGCAGCAGTTTATTCAAATTTCATGAGCTTTCCTGTTTCCTGTGGTTTTTTAATCAACTATCATGCAAAACGAATAACTGCCTTGAAAAGAATATCCTTTTTAGTAAATAGTAATGTTTTATACATATTTTTGTACAGCTTATTTAAGTGAATCTTAAAATATCATAAAAGTCAAAAGGATTTACCCCATATACCCATCGTACACCTCGGGCACTAGTTGAGAGGAATTGTAAATCTACTTTCTGCTTTAACTGGACAATCTTTAGACTCCTTACCAATTGAAATTACCTCGGACAGGTATTTCTCTTCATTTCTTAGAAAATGCAGAGAGTTGTTGTTAAATTTTTATAACTGATTTTGTTTGTCCATTTAACATGGTTATACTAAATACTGTTATATGTATTGTACTGAATCTTGATTATTTATGTATTGAATCTAAACTTTTATTATCTGAATTTGTATTTTCTTTTATATATAACAAGCATCATCACAATTTTCATTATTGGTACTTAACCCTTATTGACCAAATTTGGGTATTTTCGAGAGTTCTCCTTCAGAATCCAGATCGAAAATTTTGAAAAAACCACCCCCTCCTACCCTAATTTTCAATTTAAAAAAAAAACGCGATTTTTTAAGATATTTTTTTGTTTAAATCGTATTTTCGATGTGAAAGAGGTCTTGGCGATAGCTGAAACCACAAAAACTCCGGCTCAAAATGTCGAAATAATAAAATTATGCACATAAAAAATTCATTTTTCATCATGAATGGGTTGTGTGACCAACCCTAAAATAAAATATTTACAATAAATCGCTATTTTACGGATTTTTCTGAAAAAAAATTGTTTCAGCTTTTGAAATCAGGTAAAAATGGGTGAAAACATATCACAGATAGCAGAAAACATCTTTTCTTTTGTTATGTAAGGTTACATTTCGTTACCACCCCATAAAATATCCAAAAGGGGGTGAAAATCGGCAGGTTTTCAAAAATACTATTTTCGATACGAAAAAAATCAAAAAAAAATTGTTTTGTTTTACTATGGAAATAGTTAATTTAACCATTTTTTATAATCACGTCTTTTACTTTTATAAAATGGTTCTATTAACCTTTTTCGTGCTCTCTGTGTGGTTTCAGCTATCGCCAAGACCCCTTTCGCACAGAAAATACGATTTAAACAAAAAAATACCTTAAAAAATCGTATTTTTTCTTTAATTGAAAATTAGAGTAGGAAGGGGTGGTTTTTCAAAATTTTCGCTCCCGATTCTGAAAGAGCACCCTCGAAAATACCTCCCTTCAAAGGTTCCGATTTTTTTTAAGCATAAATAACAAAGTTGTCCGATCCAATAAATAAACAATCCAGATTGGATTCAAAATTAAGCAATATTTCGAAAACCAGGGTATGTTCGGGGCTGAAAATTTTGCGAGAGTATCTTGATAATATTTAAAAACAATCCCGCGCTGCAGAAAAAAATGTTTATTTAAAATGTTTATTTATTGTACAACAATCCGCGCATTTTTTCTAATTTTTTCTGTTGCGCGGGATTGTTTTTAAATACTATCAAGATACTCTCGCAAAATTTTCAGCACCGAACATGCTCTAGTTTTCGAGATATAGGCCGAATTTTGTTGCTGCGTTTCGTAATGTTTTTATCCAAAATATTACTTAATTGTTTATATTATGTAATGTTTAAAAGGTCCATAAAGACTCAACTTAACAGAAGAACTTTGGGACATGTCATTTTGAATCATTTGAGAAATAGTTTTTTTTTTTTTAACCCCTGTTTTTCCGAATCCACTGCCAGTTTCAGCGTCATTTTTACAAGGGTCATGTCATATACATAGACATCTCCTATATTGGCAGAATTTTTGCATGATCGCGATACAGGCATATGAGATACGGTAGAAACAAATAGGAAAGGAATGCCAACATTAGAAAATAAATTAGAGCGAGGTGAAGTTCAAGCTGCTCATAATAATTTGTGGATGGCCATCACGTGGCAAGATAAGGGTAGTGTTTGCATGCTTACAATTATGTATGAACCTGAGTTCTGTACCACTGGCAAAGAACACTATCAAACCAATGAGGATATTATAAAACCACGATGCATCCATGGATACAACCAAAATATGGGTAGTGTTGACAATGTAGATAGAGAATTGTCTATAACCGAAACAGTTAGAAAATCAATGAAGTGGTATTACAAGTTATTTTCCATCTTATTGATCTAAGTTTATCTAATGCTCATTCTTTATATAACATGAGAAATCAAGGATCAATGCTCTTTCCTTCATTCTGATTATCGCTTGTTACCCAGCAATCCAGATTGGATTGAAAATTTCAATTCATTTTGAATTCATACTTTGATTTCGTAAATATGTATTCGAATGGATTGAATTCCGAAGAAAGGAATCCATCTGTATTCAATTTTACGAATACAATCGGAAGCGTAATTGGCCGGATTAAATTTCAGAAAAAGTAATCCATCTGTATTTAATTTTACGAATACAATCGGAAGCAGTATAAGAATACAAATAAATATAGATTTATTCAAAGTTTATTTTTTGAAAGAAAACTTTTTTTGCATTGAAATGAATATGCTTATTGTTAGATAGCTTTGAATCCGTAATGTTGAATACGGAGGCATTCAATATGTCGTTTTTAAAAAGGAAACTTTTTTTTTGATTGAAATGAATACACTTGGCTACTTTTGAATCTGTAATGTTGAATACGGATGCATTCAATGTTTTGTTTTTAAATAGGAAACTTTTTTTTTTGATTGAAATGGATACACTTGGATAGTTTTGAATCCGTAATGTTGAATACGGATGTATTCAAAGTTTTGTTTTTGAAATACAACTTTTTTGGATTGAAATGAATACACTTGGATAGTTTTGAATCCGTAATGTTGAATACGGATGTATTTAAAATTTAATTTTTAAAGAGAAAACTTTTTTGGATTAATATGAATTCAGAAAGTAACTTTTTTATTCATTTGAACGAATTGTATTTAGGTATTAAAATGGATTCACCGTTGACCAAAGTATGGATTCAGAATTTAATAATTGAATCCAATTCTATACAACTCTATCCGAATTCGATTGCTGGGTAGATCATTATTGAAATTGGATAATACTAATCATAGCATTTCTCGTCTTATCAACCCCCATACTCGATTAGTTGGTCGTTATTTTCCAAGGTTTGCTACAAGTGGAAGGTGTCACTTGTGTGCTTTACGTAAAATTAATAGTCGAACAAAATACATGTGCTCTGATTGTGATATTCCTTTATGCGTAGCTCCATGTTTTGAAGAATATCACACAAAAGAGACATTATCGTAAAGTCAAATATTTAGAGGTGAGAAGCAAGGGGACTCGCTGAAATAAGGCACCACAACGTGAAAATCAAGGAGACTCACAAAAATAAAGCACCCCAAAGAGATCAAATTTTCGCCACATCCACGCCGTTGATCCTGGGTCAAGCTGAGAGCGAAAAATGATACATTTCTTGTGATAAAAATGCATGTAATGCATACAAAAACGTAGAGATATCATTTTTGGACTAAAATAGTACAAGTAGTGAAGTTGACTTTGTAATGCAATTTTCAAGGTCACGGATGTCTCCTGAACATATTCTGATGGTTTTTTCGTATTCAGCGCATACAATTACGTCTAAAAGCACTCCTAACTCGTTAAATCAAAATGTTTACATTCAACTTCGAATTTGACCTTGAAATGCGGTTTTCAAGGTCGAGAATGTCACCTGAACATTTTTCATGACTTTTTTCGTATTCAGTGCATCCAAACACGTAGAAAAGTACTCCGAACTCGCCAAATTAAATGTTTCACATTGGACTTTACGTTCCAGCGGGACTGGTCGATATATCGACCACCAATTTTGTCAGGCATTCCACGTGACATATTCTTTCATTTTATGCACAAATATTGTGTAAAAAAGTCTAATTTCAACGTAAAAATCCCCGTGCTTAAAAGGTTAATAAAATGCAAATAATCAAAAAGTTCTGTATCAATAGCCCCATTTTGTCATTTAAATCGTAATATTGACCAACTTTTAGTAAAACTCATTATGCTTCAGAATATTAAAGCCTGTTACGATCCCGGAACTCCTTCGTAATAAAAATTGCAATGTAGTGAAAAAATGGAAGGTGATATCCGAAAACGAACTTCACATTCGACAAGAGCATACCCAAAAACTATAAGAAACCTATATTCCATAACAATACTTCAAAGTTATCCAGAGACTTACGTAGGATGAAAACCGGCGATAAATTGTGTCGTTTTGAGACGAAACGGGTCAATTACCCGTCATTAATAAACATAACCTAAAATACAACTGAAAGGCCGCTCGTCATTCCTTCGGCATTGCGTTGCCCGAACATTATGATATGCCCAAAATTGAACATAATTTTGTAGTTTAGTCGCACTATTCTTTGATCTATTTTATTATACTCCACATGACTGAAAATTCAATATAGAAATATTTTTTGTTACTTTTAAACAGTCGAAAATGTAAATACTCTGACATCAGTCAAACAAATTTAACAAGATTAAAAACATTTACTAAAAAGTAACTCTAGACTTGTAAGTAGCAAATCCGAAGATCAAACAAAAGCAAAATTTGTAATTTTGACAGATCGGTTCGCCATTTTGAACTGTCAAAATCGAACATCACATGAACGAGTTACAATGAATCAAATTTGCATGATATTCGTAATACATCGAACGAAATAAATCTTATTGGTGTCGTCCTCTTTTTTAGTTTCTTCAATAAAATAATATAGCGTTTAGTACTCCTATTATTCACTGCATAACAGGGTTCAAAATTAAATGGATGTTATTACTTGTTGCCGTCATTATATACTTTTCATTTACATAACAATTATATGTTGTAAAATATACGATTATTTTAGACAACATATAATTTAAACTTGTATTTAATTTTCAAATTTCAGGTATGATACCACAGAAAAATGGAGACGCTATGAAAGGACCGTCTGACGGGATTGAAGTTGAAGAGGCACGTTCAAAACCACGTGCGAATTTCCTTAAAGTCTTGAATGACAACATGTCTAAGCGAGGCTCTAAATCACTCGATGACAAAAGTTGCTCTGATGCCGAAGCAGATACGGAAAAGTCGAACGCTGAAGACAATGGCACAATGAAGGAAAGGAAAAAGAAAAAAGTACTCAGGAAACGAAAGAAACCTCAAAAACGAGCAAATAACATCGGTGTGACAAGTGAGGAAATCATCAACGAATGCAAATCAAATGATGTTCAGATAGACCAGAAGTGCGACATTACCGATTCGACAAAGATGGCGTCTATTGAGATCAACGAATCAGAGAAGATTGTGGATTCGGAGGAACGAACCGACACGGACGCCCTCGACAGAGCAAAACAGGAAGCGATTGCTTTGGACCCTAGTGACCAACAAGTACCGACATCTGGTGGAATGTTGCGAAGAGCGAAAGGAAAGTATCCTTTACCGCACGAAGTTGACCAAGTAGCCGACTCGGGGGACAGTTCTCATGACGAGGATGATAGTGACATTGCCGTCGCGGTGGCAGCAGGAGAAGCAGGAAGTACCTCGGAGATGGCCTGCATAGAACACGCCAACGGTCAACCATTTCTGACGTCCTGTCTCGACGAAATGCTCTCCGACGAGGAAGGTTCCTACAGCAGTAGAATTTCGAACAAGAGCGAGAAGAACCTGGCGGATTTCGACGGCGAAGAAAGCGGCTGCGAGGAAGAACTGGCGCAACTAGCTGCTCGTCATTTAACGGCGATTCATATGCAAGCCTATCATTCCCATCACGCACATCCAGCGATGACGGTACGTCGATCGGTATGTAGGGCACCCCAAGTTAGGACTGTTAGGCAGTCGGTGGCGAGGCTTGGAGCCCAGTTCAATTTGGAAACTGTATGCAAACCGGGAAATACTTTGCTGTGGGATCTCCTGCAGGATGATAAAATAGGTCAGTTGGCTGAGGGATTGGCCGTGGAAGCCGAAAAAGCCCTGTGCAATTTATTGTGTTTTAACGTCGATCGGTCGATACCGATGAAGTTTATCGAAGGCTGCTTGGAAAACCTCGCAGCGAATAGGTCAGTCGTCGTCTCGTTGAGACTTTTACCGAAACTTTTAGCCAGTTTTCAACAATTCGGAACGATGGATGCGCACACCATCACCACGTGGGCGGATCGCGAAAGGGGAATGATGAAGCACTTTTTTAACAATTTGAAAACATATGCTACCACTGGAGCGAAAGGATTGTACACTCACCAGACGGAGATCCAAGTTAGGCTGCAGTTTTTATCGTCGATTTTTTCACCTTTGGGATCTCCAGACTGCTTCAGGTTGAATCTCGAACAAGTGGACACTCTGTGGCAATGTCTGGCGCAGGATACTACATGCGCGGATGAACTATTTAGCTGGTTGTTAAGTCAGGCCAAATCCACGGAGCAACACGCTCTGGGTATGGATACCTTGAAACATCTTTGTATGCGGAAGTTACCGAGTCTTCCGCCGGAAACAATAAGTATGACCGGATTAAGCCTATTTCAGCAATTGTGCAATTTAGCTAGACTCGCCGCTGTTCATTTAGAACGGCCATTGAGGGACGTCGATTCTGTCGGTATGGACTTTCTGTGGAAGATCGCACTGAGAGCGAAAAGTACTGAAGTTAGTATGGCGGCGATACAATACCTCAACGGATATTACATGTCTCGTCAATTGACGCAAGAGACAGAATTCGTGTCCCAGTGTATGACGCACCTGGCGGCAGCTAGCGCCGATCTCGAAACAAACGAGGAGGCCAGTCTTCGATGCATTCAGAGAGCTCTGCTTCTGTTGAGGACTCATCTAGAAGCGTTTAGAAAACGATACGCGTATCACTTAAGAAGATGGGCGTTAGAAGGTAAAGGTGCAGGGAGTCACATAGCCGCTAATAACGCGGAGAGAGGACAGCAATTACGTATTTTTGTACAACCTGCCGGCATCTCGGACAAAACGACGTTCACGTTACTCAGTACCGATTACGTCGCCGATCTCAGAGCCGAAGTTTCCAAATGGTGGGATGACACTCACGCGCGTCTTCTAATGGATGACAAAGCAAGCGCAGCTTCGAAGGCTGGTAGCAGTACTGGTAACACGTCGGTACTCGGTTCGTTACTGACTGATGGACCAATCCGCATGATCACACAAGGACAAGAATTAACAATCGAATTCGACGAAAAGACACTGCACGAAACGGGATTTAAGGATGGACAATTGGTTTTTATATCCTTGGGTGCTGGCAGGTGCAACGCGGGAAATCGCGGGGGAAAACGAGACGTTGATTCGCCGTCTCTTTTACCACCGCCGCCTAGGGATTCGCTCCCGACGTTACTGTTGTTGCGACCGCAGTATTTTGAGCAACTTTTTACATTGATGAGGACTCTTAGTTCTACGGGGAGCGCCGGCACCAAGGCCCAGGTTCTTTCGAGACGAGTCTGGGATACGCTTACCTTATTACCGACCAGCCCGACGCTGCTACGAGGATTTCAAAAATTGGACGAGGCTTACCTACCAGAACTTCTGGACCCAGCGAGTCCGCAGAAGCTGATGTATTCGCTGTACATAGTAGAGTCGCTGGGTAAACGGACAAGCAGGACAAACCAAACTGGACAAGGAGCCGGTACCCATACGCACGATGGAGGAGGAGACGCAGACGGAGCTGAAGAAGAAGTGGATGGTGATTGGGCAAGTTCGTTCGTAAGACACGGAGGGCTCAAACACCTATTCGACATATTTATGTCGGGATGTCTGGAAGATGGCGATGGAAGTGAGTGGCAGCAGGATTGTCTTGCGAGTCTCCTCAAACAATTGTGTCATCTGGGTGTAGTGAGAGATGGAAAGAAGAGAAACAAAGCGGATAAACTATCGATACCGAGGCTCAGCAAAGAAATGCTGGCCATGATGGACCTTAAGACTGTCTTACCTAGATTGACGAATATTCTGGAACAGGCGTCGAAACCGTGCGACCCCAACCATTACAAAACTTCGGTTTTCGGTCGCTCTCAAGTGATTCATTATGCTATGGCACTGTTGGTTTGTTGGGTGCATAGCGAACCTTCTACTGGGCATTCTATATTCGCGGCATCGGACGATGCATGCTTCGGGAAACTCTGGTTGCGACGGTTGGTGTTGGAGGATCCCGAACCTTCGGTGAGGAGGGAAGTCTGCACCGCTTTGTACAAACTGTGTCTGGGCAGCGTGGAAACCGACGAAGACGGTATACCGTCCAACGATCGCAGCCTGATCGTCCCGATGCTGAACGCACTTTTGGAATATCTGGCGATAGCGGAAGCAATGCAACCGTTTGGCGCTGCGAGGAATACTTTAGGACTGACATCCCTCGAGGAAGTGAAAGATACATACGGACCAGCATGCAGGGATTATTTTTGGCTGGTCTGCAGACTCGTGGATTCGTTGCCCGATGACGCTATTAAGGAAAGCACTAGTGAGAAGTCCGGATGCACGATAGATCTGGAAGGTTTAGCTACAAGAGTTATAAATTCGGTTTTGTCCAGGGAATATACGGAAACCCGACATAATACAATAGAAGACGATGGACTCGTAGGATTGTTGAATTTGTGCTGTAACATCATGGCGCATAATCCACCTTGCAAACAGGACAAAACAGGGCATAATCTTCTGGAGAATACCTTCGATTTTCTGTTTGCCTTACCAAATCCGAGGGCCAAACATGTACCCAAGTGTAAAAGCCAAGCCTCGAGATCGGCAGCGTACGATTTGTTGGTGGAGTTAGTGAAATCTTGTCCTGAAAATTATCGGGTACTTCACGAGAAGTTACTAGTCCAACACAGACCAGGGAATCATGTTCCGTATTCCTGGGACTATTGGCCGCACGAGGATGGACGAGCGGATTGCGGTTATGTTGGACTTACTAACCTTGGAGCGACCTGCTACATGGCGAGTTGTATGCAACATCTTTACATGATGCCTCAGGCACGAGTCGCCATTCTCAGTGCCGATTGTAGCACCGCCAGCAAACATCAACTGACGCTGAGGGAACTGCAGAGAATGTTTGCGTATTTGTGCGAATCGGAAAGGAAATCGTATAATCCACGAAGTTTTTGCCGAGTGTATACGATGAACCACGAACCTCTTAACACTGGAGAGCAAAAAGACATGACAGAATTCTTTATCGATTTGGTTTCAAAGCTGGAAGAGATGACTACCGATCTCAAGAACCTTGTTAAGACGCTGTTTTGCGGAGTGATTTCTAACAATGTTGTTTCTTTGGACTGTGATCATGTGAGTCGCACGATGGAGGAATTTTATACGGTCCGTTGTCAAGTTGCTGATATGAGGAACCTTTATGAAAGTTTGGACGAAGTGACGGTCAAGGATACGCTGGAGGGTGATAATATGTATACGTGTTCTCAGTGCGGTAAAAAAGTGCGGGCAGAAAAAAGAGCGTGCTTCAAAAAATTGCCGCGAATACTGTGCTTCAATACGATGCGTTACACTTTCAACATGGGGACGATGTTAAAGGAGAAGGTCAACACTCACTTCAGCTTCCCCATGCGACTGGACATGTCGGGTTATATGGAACAGAAACTCATACCGTTGCATTGTCACGAGAAGGAAGAAACGAAGAACGACGATCACGACGGGAATTCGGAAAACAAGAAGAAAGAAAAGGTGGAAGAACATCATCAGTATGACTTAATAGGTGTAACAGTTCACACTGGCACCGCGGATGGTGGACATTATTACAGCATCATCAGGGATAGGACCTGTCCGAGCAAGGACAAATGGTTCTTCTTCAATGACGCGGAGGTCAAACCGTTTGACCCGAGCCAAATTGCGGCAGAGTGCTTCGGTGGTGAAGTGACCAGCAAAACGTACGATTCGGTTACGGATAAATTCATGGACTTCAGTTTCGAGAAGACAAATTCGGCGTACATGCTGTTCTACGAGTGGTGTCCGGATCCGACCAACACTCCGCCAGCAGGTGAAGAACCGAAGGCGATGGTGTCGTGCTCGCAGAAACCATTGGAGACAATGCCACCGATCCAACTCAACAAGGAACTTGAAGAATGGATCTGGCAGGACAATATGCACTTCCTACAGGATAAGAACATCTTCGAACATACTTACTTCAGCTTCATGTGGCAGATATGCGGATATATTCCTCAGACGGTGCTCGTGTCACAACCCGGCATCATGGACCTCTCGGCGGAACTATCGACCTCATTTTTCATGGAGACGATCATTCACGCTAAGGAGAAACCGACGATGGTTCAGTGGGTGGAATTGATCACGAAACAGTTCAACGGTTCGGTGAATGCCTGCGCCAAGTTTCTTGAGAAGATGGTAGACGACTCGTGGTGGCCGATTCAGATTCTAGTCAAGTGTCCCAATCAGATGGTTAGGCAAATGTTTCAGAGGCTGTGCATCCACGTGATACAGAGACTGCGTCCTTCTCAGGCGCATCTTTACTGCGTACTCGAAATCGAGGACGATCCGAGCTCGATCGGCATGCAGTCTTGCGTCACGAGATTCGTCAGAATGCTGCTGTCGTTGATGGAACACGCTAAGCAGCATCTCAAGCACCTTACTGAGTATTTTGGCTTTTTTTACGAGTTCAGCAAAATGGGGGACGAGGAGACGCTGTTCCTTATAAAGGCGCAGGCGATCTCGACGATGGTCAACTTTTACCTCGGGCACAAGTCCCACGATTTCGTCGATTCGATCAGCGAGGAGGACGAGGAGGAAGAGGTCGTGGCAATATCAACGGACAAATTAAGGCCGGCCTCGCTCGACAAGATGATCACGTTAATCGCAATGTTGGTCGAGCGCAGCAGGGGCCCCGACCACAGGTAAGATTATATCACTTTTGAATTTCTAGTATTATGCGTCACGTTATGTTGCCGAGCTAAAGGATTTAAAGCTGAAGAATATTCACGAAAATGTGAAAAATCGTTGAGCGATTGTTACGTGTTCCATCAACGACAGAAGTGTTTTAACGAATCTAGTGCCGTTTGACTGCCTGAACCCTCATTTGTAAAATGATAAGCGAGAAAGTCGCTTCAGCGATCTTCTATGGTTTTGTTCAGCTGGAACGGGGTGACAGGTAACCAAATTCCATAAGTTCCTCCCGGTTTTTTAGTTATTTTTATTGCGATTTTGTGGTATCTGATGACAGTCAAACGATTTAAGAGCAGAATAAAACGCAAGCGCAACATAACGTTACTCAAATAAGGAGAAAATCAAAACAGCACCTGAGATACTTCTTTAACCCTTGATGGTCCAACAACTGGATAACGCGAATTCCTATAAAATATATACAAATTAAACAGAAATTTGACATATTTTCACGTCCAGATCTAATTTAACTCATTTAACCGCGGAATGCACTGGAATTTTGCCTCGAGTTTAGCGTTTATTTCTCGTATGAAGCGTATAAGGGAAAAAATCGAGAGCAAATGAATTTTATTCGTACAAGGTCGCTCTTTCGAATGATGATAAGAATATTGTCAACCAATTGCAATTTCCAATAATCCTTTTATGCAAAATATAAGATGGCGGATCCAAGATGGCCGATTTTTCGCCGAATTTTGTGTTTCTATAGCATTTCCGACATTATTAGCTATTTATAAATATTGTGGTACACTTATTATTGATTTATGCAATCATATGTAACAGTATCTCCTATCCAATACTCGAAATTCAAAATGGCGGTTCCAAGATGGCCGACTGAAATGCAAAAAAAGTTCTTGATCCAGATGAAACTGACTGCTCGGGGGTTTTCGAGGTCGCAGATTACGATTATGACATTTGATTTTCATAATTCAAAATGGCGGACGAAAATACAAAACGTTGCATGTCCGGTTTTATATTATATAGTTCACGATTTTAGAAGTCTTAATTGTAAATTATATTACTGCAAATACTGTTTTGCAATAAAACATACAAATTAATAATTTACCGTAGAATAAAAAATTGAAGAAGAAAAATTTATAACACGGAAAAAAATAAAAATGGAAAAAACAAATAAAATTAATTTTATTGTGTTTTTATCATTTGTTAGCCATGGTTTTTCATGTTTCCAACTCTCACCACGTGGAGGTCATTGATTGTAGAGAATCTTATATTTTTTTTTTTGTATTTTTGATTTTTTTTTATTTTATTTGTTTTGTTTTCATTTTTATTTTTTCCATTTTATACATTTTTCTTCTTAAATTTTGTATTCTACCATAAATTATTAATTTGCATGTTTTATTGCAAAACAGTTTTTGCAGTAATATAATCTACAATTAAGACTTCTATAATTGCAAACTCTGTAATATAAAACCCCCGAGTAACCATTTTCATTTCGGACATGCAACGTTTTGTATTTTCGTCCGCCATTTTGACTTATGAAAATCAAATGTCATATTCGTAATCTGCGACCCCGAAAACCACCGAATAGTCAGTTTCGTCTGGATCAAGAAATTTTTTTGCATTTCAGTCGGCCATCTTGGTACCGCCATTTTGAATTTCGAGTATTGGATAGAAGATACTGTTACAAATGATTGCATAAATCAATAATAAGTGTACAACAATATTTATAAATAACTAATAATGTCGGAAATGCTATAAAAACACAAAATTCGGCGAAAAATCCGCCATCTTATATTTTGTATATCTGATCATGTCAAATTTTAGTCAAACTCATTATGCCACCAGATCCAGGTCTTTGGAATGATCGGTCAACGCGAACCTATTGAAAAACATGAAAAACCTATCCAAAAATCGAAATTCTCTCTATTTTTTTGCTGTTTCGCCGCCATATTTAAAAAGTGGCTGCTCCTAGCGAAAAACGGACTTCGGATTCGAAAAGAGGAGGGTTGAAAACTATAGGATGTAAATATTCAGAATTATTCATCGTTAGTTTCTATAAGAAAAGGGACGATTAAAATGTAGTGAAATTTACGGCATTTTGGGCGGATACGGGTTAAAATAAGTTAGAAACGTGCACCAGATGTGTCCAGAAAGAAATCCATCATACTTGAATTTTTGTATTGTCTTATTAACAAAATGGCGATCGATACGACGAAATATTTATGCATTTTTTATGAATGTAATTCTATTTGAACAAAAATCTTCGGGGGTCTTTGGGGTCGCTGATTACGAATCTGTTGTTAATTGTATTAAATTCAAAATGGCCGACCCAAAATATTAAATATTCATTGATTTTTGTGATTTTCAATATCCAAATTTTTTTGGTGGCAAATAATGAATTTGTAGATTATCAAAATTCAAAATGGCGGCTTCAAAATAGCAGACACCATCAGTAAAATTTCAAATTACGTAAATGAAAAAAAAATCTTCTAATGAAATAAAAAACAAAAAAACCAAATGAAGAAAAATTTGCAGCTGTGCCCTTGATTTGATTCTTCTCATTGGTACACTTTTTCTCTCGGAAACGGTGTGATTTATATAAAAATCTCAGCCACTTTTCTTCACAATTTGATATACCATTTTGAATTTATTGTATACGCAAATGCACATTTTGAAATTTTAACAAGTTTCTTAGTTATGTGCACTTTTTTGATAGATCTAAGTAACGTTTTCAAAAAAATAAAATGAAATTCGTAAAAAAAAAATTAAAGTTTTACGTAAGCGCTTAGTATAAAACTAACAAATAATAAAGTTAAGGGCAAATGCCTACGATATGCATTTGATGGAAATGCTTTTCAGTTTGAAATTTTTGAAATCATCTGAAACACCCTGCGTCGCAATCACTCGGATTCGTAAAATGCTAGGCTTTGTCGAAACAATTATAATCTCAAATTATCTCGAAATCGGAAAAACATTAGTAATATTGTTTATATTAAAAAAATTAATAATGTAATCGCGACCCTTAGAGAGAAATTGAAACCAACAAAAGTGTCCTTGTGGCGTGAATGGGTTAATATGCGATTTTAAAAACCCCAGAGACTTTCAGAGCAACACCAAACATTACAAATGGTAGTAAATCAATAAGTAAAAACAGTAGTTAATCAATATACTGATTTCTCCATGATGTTTTGATTTTCTCAGCATTTGAGTAAGATTTTATTCATATATTATAATTGAATCTCCATTGTAGTGCAATTACTTGTCAGGAATTATTTATAATTAAATCATTATTGTTTATAATTGCGCACTACTTACCTCGTTTTATTCTATTGAATTAATATTTTGGAAAATATCATAAAACGCAATAAAATTTTTCATCGATCCCCACCTTGGCCGCTTCGTGCACGGCGCTTGCTGCGTTTTTAGTGGTACTTTATTGAAACTTCAAACTCCAAGTTTACTAAAAAATTGTTTGAAAATCATAGTGCGATTGTGTCGAAATTTTGTTGAACAATTAATTTTAAAAGTGAGTTTGAGTTCTGTTTTAGAATTAACTGGAGGCTGAAAAAGTCTAGAAACTGGAGTAACATGAAGTTTCTCAAATTGTCACTTAGCGTGCCAAGGTCTATGCTTTCATGTGCGAAGCGAATAGGTCAATTGCAATCAAATACGCGTTTACTATTTTGAAATTATGTGTTCATACAAAGTCAATAAAATGCTTGGTTATGTTCTTTTAAAAAATAATTCATCCTTGATAAGGAATCGTCGTCAAGTCTAAAAAGAAAATTTATAAACTATTTTGACAAGCGACTGTTTTTTCAAGATTAGTTGACGGTTTCTTGTCGAAAATGGATACGGAAAAGAGTAAAGACCAACACATTTTGGTTGAATTTTGTTCACTAAATTATAAAATGGTAAATTTGTATCGAATTACCAAAGTACCTGTGCTTGCATTATTTCATATGCCTGCTTTGTTTTAAGCATTTTATCTGTCTTATTTTATGTTTCTCCTTCCCTACCGTCCCACCATTCCTACCAATTAACAAAATATTACGCTTTTGATCGATAACAAAAAATAACACAAATGAAGTCAATTAGTTAGATTAATAGTAAATGTCCAATACCGAATTCATATAATAAGACAGGGAGTACGTTACTAACCAGAACGAATGCATGTTGCACGAGAGGCAGCTTTTAACTCGAATTATTATTACTCTGTGATATTTTTTATTTTTATGACTAATATTACAACCAAGTGATCTCTTAGCTTGATACTAGGGATTACACCTCGCTACATCACAGAACCAAAGTACAATCAGCTATTACCTCAGCTTCATCAGCGAGTGTATTATTAGAAACTGAAGCACTGCAATTCTGCTTCTAGAATATTGGGTATTAGAGCAAAAACGTTTTAATTATCTTCCATTTTTATCATCGGTCTTCTTATAATGATTTCTCTTCTCTATCATGAGATTCTGGATGTATTTTTCTAAATAGACATCGAACTCCTTGTGGTTTAATGCAATTATTCAAGTTAAACTTGTCAGCCTTTAGGGAAAATCTCGGAGATTAATGCTTGGCTAGCTTCAGAAACGATACAATGCGTATCTTCTTAAAATTTTACAAGATTGTGATTGATACGTGGTCAAGAATGTCATTTAGTTTTGAGAGCAATGCATAATACATATCAAAACATAGGAAAATCTTGTATTTGACAATATTCATTTTTTATGGGGTTTGATTAACCCTCCTGAGCACGAGTTTTTCTTTTCCCATATGGAAACAATGTGGTTTTGATGAGTACACCCGTCCTGGTGCGCAGGAGGGTTAGAATGATGAATAATTACATAAAATAAAGATCACCTATACTGTCAATAAAAAAAATGTGAAAAAAAGAATAATGGATTTTTCAAACGTTCAATTATGGCGAATCAATTATGGAAAACAATCCTAAACTATAATATTTGAAATAATCCATATCTTCAAAAAAGTTTTCGAAAAAATTGAAGAGAAAAAAATGCTTAGAATTGATCAGGGACTATATAGTACATTTTTAAAAGTGTTTTTTCATTTTAAAAATTTAGAAAATGATTAAAATAAGAAGATTGTTGAAAATATTATTTAAAAAATCTGAACAAATTCAAGTTATTTCTCGGTGATTTCTAAGACTTTATATTGTTAGTATTTTTTGTAGCTCATTGTTTTTGAGGAATCTTCATTGTGACGCCATTTTGATTCCGAGCAGGAAATTCAGATCTCTAAGAAATTTACTAAAAAAGTATATCTGCGCTCGATTTTTCAATATTTTATTATTGTTGCTTTATTATTTATACTATTCTGAACGATATAAAAATGGTTTTATCCCGTCGCCGTACTTGCAATTATTTTTTTATTCAATTGTTTAACGGCAATGTCGGAGCAAAAAATATAATAAGGAACAAGATATGCATGTACCATATTCTGCATTTTTCTATGCTATAAACATTTCTAATGTTTAACTTAATGTTTTAAACACTTAGTGACTAAAATTCCCTCACAGCTCATATCTCTTAAAGAGGTCGTCCAGAGCTCAGTTCAAAGATATCTCCAAAAAGAGTTCCTCAAGAGATCTTAATTATGACAATCTATAAAACGAGCTCTTAAAGATGTCTTACTTAGGACTTCTTAAAATCGTAATCTCGAAGAGGTCTTATGTTTGAGGTTTTAAATCTATCTATGTTTCTTCCAGAGACACTAGTTGGCTATTGAATAACAAAATGAGATCTCGCGATATTTACTTTATATGCAGACCGATAGATTACAAGCTGCAATGGAGTCAAAATTCCTGAAGTGGCCCCCTCAATTTTCATGAAGTTACAAATGTTGAAGTTAATCATCGTATTTTAATGTTCTGGTACCCGGAAACATGTCCACAAAAGATTTTGCGAATATTTAATTTATTGTAATAGTTATTGTTATTTAAAATTTTAAGCAACTTTTTATTTAAATATCTATAAGTCCTAAAGTTTTTAATTAAATTTAATGAAATTTTCTGAGTCAGGCCATAAATGAATGTTCTTAAACTTGATCTGATAAAACTAGAAAAAAAATGTATGCAAGTCATTTTTTTAAACATTTTTTATAAACAAATGCTATTTTAACTGTGTTCTCCATGTGATTTTTTAATTATTTTTACCGCTAAATGTTCCCTATAACCTTGGTAAAAAAACAGGTGAAAAAAAATTTTTGCGCCAAAACCAGGGTTTTTTAATATTTCAGTTTTTGTCACGCGCTGCATGGCCCGCGGATCCGTGCAAGTTTCAACCTGCATATTCCGCGGTGTTTGCTCGGACACTTTTCGAAAACAAAAGAAAGTCGCGTAATTTTTCTTTTCATTAGTGTTACTTTTGGCACTGATGAAATGGTTCGGGCTAACGTATGTAGCAATCCATTAGGAAAAGAACGTCAATTTCATCATTATAACCCTATAGATCATAAGACGATTGAAACTAAAATTTTCTCTCAAGACACTAAATCGGCAATGAAATGTATATATTTAAAAAAAAACATACATTAAAAAAGAAACTATGGCAAAATGTATAAATTTATATAATGTTATGTAATATATACATTTATTTAAAAAATACATTTTATATCTATATTTTAACATGTGTATAATTTTGTAATCCTACTCCGGAAGAAACCTTACATGAAAAAATTCAAGTACCGTTGGATAGTTTAGTGGAAAGTAATGAAAAGAAGTAACTCTTTGGTTAGGTATCCCCTATTAGTATTGTTAATTGTAATATTTTTACTTAAATTAATGTATAGTAGAAGTAGTCAACTTCACTTAAGTTTATGGGCAATTTGCAGCAATTTTTCGATTAAATTTTAATAGGAATAAGTTTCCTACCATCTATATTCTGTGCTGTTTGAACTATTTTAGGACATCTACTGCAATTGATGAAATGCAGTTGTGGACCTGTTGAAGTATGCAGAGTAGTTAAAAACTAATCATTTTTACCGAGAATATGTTTTCGGTATAGCGACCGCGCCGGATGCTACGTCCGTACAGTGCCTGTAACGTATAGCGCGCGACAAAAACTGAAATATTAAAAAACCCTGGTCTTGGCGCAAACATTTTTTTTCATTTGTTTTTTACCCAGGTTATAGGGAACATTTAGCGGTAAAAATAATTAAAAAATCACGTGGAGAATACAGTTAAAATAGCATTTGTTTATAAAAAATGTTTAAAAAAATGACTTGCATACATTTTTTTTCTAGTTTTATCAGATCAAGTAACATTCATTTATGGCCTGACTCAGAAAATTTCATTAAATTTAATTAAAAACTTTAGGACTTATAGATATTTAAATGAAAAGTTGCTTAAAATTTTAAATAACAATAACTATTACAATAAATTAAATATTCGCAAAATCTTTTGTGGACATGTTTCCGGGTACCAGAACATTAAAATACGATGATTAACTTCAACATTTGTAACTTCATGAAAATTGAGGGGGCCACTTCAGGAATTTTGACTCAATGACCAAAGTTCCTTTACGATATTTAGCCAGTGTTATCACAGTTTTGTATTGCATGATCCCATTCTATTGATTGTAATCACCACCCAATATATACATATACAAACGGTAAAAAGAAACTCTGGTAAAAAGTATATAAATTAATAATTAAGGTACAAAAATAGAATCTATAATTTTCAGAAATTTCCGTTTCAATTATATTATTTATTTTATATGTCAAAGCTCTCAAATAAGACCTTTTTTCTGAGACCTCATATTTTAGAGGTCTTATACAGCTCTTAAAATCGACGCATACGCTTTCTTAAAGATTATTTTAAGAGTTCTATCTGATAAGTATTTAAGACATCTTACCATTTTTTAAGACTTCTTAAAGAGCTCTTTAAGGTGTCTTTTTGCTGTTTGGGTTATATTACATGATAAAACTAACAATATTCTACCTTGTTCTGTACTTTTTTTCGTGAAACTTTGTCCTTAAAAACAAGTTTTCCTATGTTAAGATATGCAAATGATACAACGTTCCTAAAACTATGCTCCACGTATTCTAACTTGCCAATCACTGGATGCATTCCTATGCCTGCACTCTATGCCTGTACAATTTAACAAATGTTACAAATAAAACTGATTTTAGACAACATTAAAACATGCATATGTGAATTGTTCAGGATTTCTTGGAAGGACTCTTGAAGGTTATTCATAGATACGAAACGAAAATGAAAGTCTTTTTCATTTCTCAACCAGAGTTTCCTGTCAGCAATATGAGTGTATGTACCTACAAAAGATGTGCCAGACACATTAGCGGCTTGGAGGATTCTAGCAAGATTGCTGCAAACCTCTTATTTACGAGCAGTTGAAAGTTTTTTTTTAAGATGGACGATTTACAGTGTTCATAGGGTGAGTAATAATCTTCACTTTTTCATCAACCACTGGATTGAAGGTGTCAACTTCAACGCCACGCTCTACCATGCGGTATCACTTACAGAAGAACAATGTGATCATGCAATGAGTTCAACTCATTATTTACACAGAAGAAAAAAGGGTTTATGGAACCATGAAAAAATGGTAGAAACGGTTGCAAAATTTATTAACAATAGAATTGACAACATGAAGAAGTTGCCAGAATGTGAATTATACATTTCAGGACTATTTAAAATGGCTGTTTTAATTGTAAAACAACTGCACTTGAGAGTTTAGATTATGTAAGCGAAGAATTTCGTTTGATAAATTTAGGAAAAATTGTCTATTGTACGGTTCGATTAACTATTTCTTCTGTCTTTGTGGCCACACCAGTAGGATTTACACAAATAATGGAATCATAAGTTGAAGATTAACAACGGTGCAAAGTTAGGTTATCTTCATATCCCTCTCTTATTGCTGATTCCGTTTCAGACATCATTTTTTCCTTTTAGAACATGATTCATAAGTTAATTGACAGGTGTCTTACAATTGTACCTAACCTAACAATAAAATGATAGCAGTAGTGGTTATTCAATCGTAGCCATTGTAATCGTCTTATGTTTTAGACATTTCCATTAGGTAAAATACAAATGCATAATTTGTAACCATTTCATTATTGGCAGTTGGTCCAGTTAGATAGAGTTGCAAAAATCAGATTTTTAGGGAATGTAAACTAAAATTTGCAATAATAAAAAAGTGCTAACTGGATATCGTTTATTTTAGCATGGACTTCTTATATCTAAAATTAAAGTATAAAAATGATATAATTTGTATAATTTGCCTGATTCTAAAAAAAAAGTCGAAATTGATGTCTTTAATGATTTTTACAAGCCAGGATCGTTAATTACAAAGTCTTCTTTATTAATTAAACTACTATACTGGATGAACAAATTTCAGAAAAAGAATTCTTTTTTATATGATAAATAAAAAAGATATATTCCAGAAAGTACCCTGAAAATCATTCCCTCACTATGTCTCAACTGATAAATTCGAAGAAGTTTTAATCGTAATAAGTACTTTACTAATCTTAATAAGTACTTTAATCGTAAAAGTCCTTACTTATTGTTTGTTATCTTACTTTTTACTCATATAGGATAGTATTGACTATACATACATGATTTTATAGTTTAAAAATTGCGATTGAAAATATTTTTAATTATAATTCAAAATTTGTACGTAAAAAATCGATCATTCCCTCACCGTTTTAAAACAGTGTGATTGGAGCCAAATTTAAAGGTTTATCAAGCTCCACTGCATTTTTTTGTAGTTGGCAATATTGGCATTGACAACAAACACTATAACGGGCGGTTGAAGAACGGATGTTTTGTTGAAACTAATTTCACGACAACTTTTTTGAATATTAAATTTTGTAAAGTCATTCCTTTATGTAATGTAATCAAAAGGTAACCATTTTTTTTCTTAACCCATTAACGAACAAAGGACACTTTTTCTTCCTTCTATTTCAATCGAGTATTTGGTATCAAAATGGAAGTTAACAAAAATTAAGACATAAATATCATACTGTTTTCGAGGTCGCTCTTTGAGATTCCGAGGTCAAAATTGAGATTCGGCCATTAGGAATACCAATATGGCGTCGAATTTGAAAAAATGTCAAAAAAATTGAGAAATATTTATTCTTACCAATTCTTTTTCGAATCCTTAGAATATTGGGATTCTATTGAAACTCTGAATAAAGGTGAATAAAACACTTCAAATTTAAGGACAAATTTTACTTTTATACACTTCATCATTCTAACGACCTCAAAATGACCGCAACAATGAAAATTTATTTGAAATTTTCTGGACGTTCTAACTCAAAAACAACCATCTTTTTTAATACAATGGTAAGAATGAAAAGTTCTCAGAATTCATCTAGAAATATCACGGAAATTTTTTAGATTTTTGTAATGAGTTTTTTTTCTTAATTTTTTAAAAATTGTAATTTATTTCTGAAAAATTCTGAAAAAAATTTAGTGTATTCTCTCATGAATTCTAAGAGTTTGTTCCCCTTTGTATTTTTTCCGAAAGTTGATAGTTTTTTAAGAAAATGAATTTTAAATATTATGGCTTAGGATTTTTGTTTCTCGGAAACTGTCAACATTTGGAAAAAATTGCAAAGAACAAAAAATTCTAAGAATTCATTAAAGAATACGGTAAATTTTTTTATTATTTTTCGTTAACAATCTACAATTTGGAAAAAAAATTTTTAAAAATCCCCAAATGTCATTAAAAAATGTAAAAAAATTCTGTGATATTTCTGGGTAAATTCTAAGAACTTTTCATTCTTATCATTTTTTAAATAAAGCTCGTAGTTTTGAGTTAGGACATCCAGAAAATTTTAAAGAAATTTTCATTGTTGCGGCCATGTTGAAGTCGTTAGAATGATGAAGTGTATAAAAGTAAAATTTTTCCTTAAAATTGAAGTATTTTATTCACCTTTATTCAGAGTTTCAATACAATCCCAACATTCTAAGGGCTCGAAAAAAATTGACAAGAATAAATATTTCCCAATTTTTTTGACATTTTTTTCAAATTCGGCGCCATATTGGAATTCCTAATGACCGAAACTCAATTTTGACCTCGAAATCTTGAAGAGCAATCTCGAAAATAGTACGATATGTATCTCTCAATTTTTGTTAACTTCGATTTTAATACGAAATACTGGACTGAAATTGACGCAAGAAGAAGTGGTCGTTGGGCGTTAATAGGTTAATAATCAGCATATTTGTATGTGTTTCCGGTATTAATAAAGTACTGCACACAGTTCGAAAGAAAGGTTTTGTTTATAAGCTTCTGGCAACTTTGTTTCACTTCGTCATTCCCTCATCATCAGTCCCTCATAAAATTTATTGACGAGGGAATGATTCCTGTGCGTGAATGATGTATTTTTTAATAAGTAAACAAGATACTTACGTTTGTTTCATTGGTTTCAGTACGCTGTCAGTCTATAATATCGATAATTTCAAATTTTGTATTTCTATATTTAATTCAAACTCGAAAAAGTTGGGGGACACTATAATATTTCTATTAAACAAGACATAAGCTAACGTTTGAGCAAAAGAAATTCGATAATAAGTTGAAAAGAAAATTATCAACTCGATAAAACTAAATTCTATTTTTTTTTAGAACCAGCCATTTTTCACGATTTATTTAATATAATTCACCTTTTAGAGAAATTCGATTAAAATGTTATCCGTTACAAAAACATACTTAATCACAGTTGTTTCACTTACGTTGCCTATCACAAATACTGTCAGGGACCGCAAAATGGTCCTCCATGTTAGAAAGTATTACATTGGAGTATATTATTACTATTATACTCATTTTATTTTAGTTATTTAATAACGCTATAGACCGTGCAATTCTATGTGTTCTTTCTGGTTATCTTTCACTAATCTTCAGAGATGAGAAAACCTAAAAGCTGAATGATCCATATTTTATATTATATCAAAGTTAGAACCGTGTAACAAATACTTGGTCCTTTTAACTATTATATTAATGGGAGCTAAAAAGCACTCGCAGGTACCTTGGTTAAATTTAAATACTGACCTGGAATAATACTAGGGACGGCATGAGTATCATTCCCTTCTTCAATTTGGTTACTTACCAGAAAATATCGTTTTATCGGTGCCGTAAATTGAAATAATTCTGGTAGCTGGGACAAAGGTTGTTATGGTAAATGGTGAAGTTTTGAAATGGAAAGCATTGCATGTGTTAAATTTTATTTTTATTACATCATCTTCAATCATTTTTAACAATTAACAACATTTATTTTTTAAGAAATCTTGAATTTCGGAGTGTATCATTATACTCCAACAGAAATATAAAAAAATCTCTGAAGGTTAACTAATTGCTAGTAAGGAAGGAAATATCAAAGAAAAGATTTCTTTTTCTTTGTTAACATGAGAATTATTTGAAGATTTGTACACTAACACATAGCAATTTTGTATTCACAATAGGAAATTTACATTTTTTTTGCTACTAATTATTTTGCAAACATAACAATTCGCATCTTGTTTAGACACCGCCATCTAAGTGTGCAGATCTGCACCCCACAGCTGAATGATATCAAAAGGTTGCTAAAGTGACTATCTTTAATCTGCAATATGTAGTTTGTAAGAAAACATTGAAAATGCTAATAATTGATGTCTATAAAATTACATCACGATTTAAATTATATATGGATATGTTCTTAAGCTAAAATTTAAGGAGTGCCACGTTTTTGGATTAAAAGTTCTCAATGTGGAAAACAATCTAAAGATAATTTGTATCTTTTAGGCTCACATTATCAACATCCGACTTCAATGCGGTGGCGAGCGGAAAAGGATTTCCATTTTTATATCAACAGATTCGCGACATGATCAACCTGAGTCAGACTCGAAATTTAATCCAATCCCTGTGTCGTTGGAATGACAGACTGGCTATCCACATCGTGACGATGATCTTCCAAGCTATTACAAAACACACGGATCTTTGTCAACCATTTTTCAAGTTACTGACGCTTCTGACAGAAGGTTCAAGTCCCATGGGGTTACCGTGCATGACCCAGCTGATCCTCAGCAGAATCTGGGAAGTAGCCAGGATCGCACCTCACGGTGCCCTGGAGTGGCTAGCCCTAGCCGTCACCAGGAGCAAACTTGCGCACGCTTGGGTTTTACAGGGTCTCGACACTTGGTTACAACACTTCCTTCTGGAACATTCGAATCAGAGGGTGCGCTCTGCGGCAGCATTCCTCTTGGTGTCGCTCGTACCGTCGGCCCATTTTCGACAGGGCTACAGGAGCGCACATCGATTGGGTCTTGGATGCTCCACGACGAGGGAGTTACAATTATCTCCGGAAGCTACGCTGGTACTTCATCAAATTTACACGGCACTTTTAAGACTGTTACAACCCGCTAGGCATTACATTGATATTCAATCTCACGGAACCATGAAACTCACTGCCTACTTCGCATTGATGACGTATTGTGTTGTTTCCAATACTGAAAAATTAATGGTAAGTTTCAATCTTATATGATTTATACAATTATAATTAGCATAGAGGATGTTTTTGTATGACCATGTAAGTGATCCAATAGATTATTTAATAACCAATCTAACACGTAAGCGGAAAGAGAGGTTTGAAAACCTTTTCATTTCTGAGATGTCATAAACAAACATCATTATGACAAAATTACATCATAAGTCCCTGAAATTATAAAAATCTATCACTTTTGGAGCGTATCATTGTCATAAATACTGATATCCCCGGATTAGTGCATTTACATCATCATAATTGTAACAGTCTTTTCTTTCGTTTTCAAACATCGCACATATAACGGTGCTTTTTTCTACATTAAATGGATTAATTACAAACAATATGTATAGTTAGAAGGGATTACTCACTTTTTTCAAGAATAAATCTGAAGAGGACCTAAATCAATGGTCGAAACGTTAAACTTTTGAAAGTTATTTCACCCTATTTATTCTGATTAAGAAGAAATCAACAAAGGATATTTTCACGTACGAAAACATATCAGAAAAGAAACTCTTAACTTAATATATTCAATATTTTAAGTTATCATATCATAATTGTAACCTCAAAAAAGGACACGGCAAACAATATTCGTACAAAAAAGTGACAAATGTTTTTTTTCTAAAAAACTTGCAACTTTTCGAGAAAAAATAGCAGCATCAATCGTTTCCTTCTCTCCAAAATGCGTTTTTTTACGAACAAATTACTGGTATTTCCTCCTGTGCAAATTTTTTTTGCAGTTTGGATTTTTTTCACAAAAGACTTAGATTGTTATTGTAAATACCCTAAATTTAATTCAAACTTGCTCATGTTTCTTTAAAAACTGATTTTAAATGATCTAAAAACTTATAAAAAATAGATTAATAATCTAAAAAGTTGTCCTTGAATTATCACAAGTTTTTGAATTTTCATTTTTTTCAGATGTAATTTTTTAGTATGTAAAAATTAGTAAAAATTAAAAAAATCTTTGTACTATTACAATTAAAAAATTGACGCATCGTCATGTAATATTCGAAATGAATATCTTCAGAATGCTGGAAGAAGAAATAATACATTTGCATTTAAATAATTTCTTATAGTTCGGTCAGTATCTAAACGACCTTTGGACACTATTTCATCCGAAACTATCAGAACCGAGTATTCCAGTGCATCATAACAAGCAAGCGCTTCTTCTGTTTTGGTATCACGTCAGTTCCGACTGTCCAGAAAACGTAGCGCTAATCCTTCACAATCCACACATTACGAAAAATATAGCATTCAATTATATTCTGTAAGTATATCCATTTGTCTTTATTTATTGTAATTCGAATCCTACATTTCAAAGAGTTGGAGGTCACACGACGATCAGTTTTTGATATCGACATATTTTGGCTATTTATTAATTCTTAACGCGGTTAAAAATTAGATACTAATAAGTTCATGTGTATGTTGCATATGAAAAATGTATGAGGAGGGCTTTGAATCTTTTTATTATAATGTTGGGAGAGTATGCAGTACTTAGATTTAATTTAACCTTTAAATGCCACGTGGGGTGCAGTGGAGCCCAAATCTTTTTCAATTACATATTTGCAAATGTTCCCGAAATTATTTTTTAAAATGTATCCATGTAAATTCTTTACTTTAGTGCTGACCACGAGGAACAGGATGTAGTATTATTTAATCGGGTAATGCTCCCGGCATATTACGGACTTTTACGACTATGCTGTCAACAGTCACATTCGTTCACGAGACAATTGGCAGCGCACCAAAATATACAGTGGGCTTTCAAGAACATTACACCTCATCCCACTCAATATTCGACGGTGAGTTAAAGATTTAACATTACAATCTTAGATCATGATCATTATCAACCTTTCTTTAATATTTTATTACACCCTCCATTTTCTTCAATATAATATATATAACAAATTAGTTGAACTTTCTCAAAATTGTCTTCTCCACGTGAGTTTATGTCCATTTTGTTCTTCATAGCAGAGTGTATTAAACCCCTCTTAGTAATTCAAATTCTGGTACCACTATAGGAATTTAACCTATTAAATCTGGAAAATTAACAATTCATAGTTGATTTTGACACTTATTTTCCGCAGCCAAAAATTGAAATAAAAATCTAAACACGCAATCTAAATTCCCAAAACTTTTCACGATATTTCAAAATAACAAAAAAACTTTTCACATTTGTCCTAGAAACAGTTTAAAAATGTTTTAGTAACGTTTAATGACGGGCATTTTAATTTCATTTTAACATATACGAAACTTCTTTGTTAAAATACATATCACTTTCATCGAAACATTTTAAAATCCTTTTGGGAAAAATTAAAAAAAAATTTCCCATATATTATAACTATGACAAACGATAATCGGACGTCCTAAAGTCGTCCGGGGAACGTCTTAATATTTGTGCTGTTCAGTATATGAAGAAATGTTTCAAGGACCATTTTCAAAAGCTTCAAATATGTTTTCAGAGGTTCCCACATAATAAAAATCTGACATTATTCGGAATACAAGAAAGTTCTATCATAAATGATTCCATCGAATTAGATATTAAGACGTTAGACGTTTCCAAGACAATTTTGATACATTCCACAATTATTCGTCGGCTTGTCGATAAACACTGCCAGTGAAAAAGATTTGAAACGCTTAAAAATGTCCTTGAAACGTTGTTAAAACATTTTTTATGCTGATTGGAACGAATGTTAAGACGTTTCTAAGGAGGTTTCAGGACGTTCCATCACTATTCAATGAATTATGGCAATAATTATTTCGGCTTGAACGTTTTCATTACTCTCCATAAAGATTTTCGAACATTCCATTTGATATAACGTAATTTTAATTTATAGGAAACAGTAAAAACTTGAAACGTTGTAAAACTGCCCTCAAATTACTTAAAATAACATTTCATCGTCTGGTGATGTTAGGACTTTTCAATATCGTTTCTAAGACGATTTTGCGACGTACCATTACTATTCGATGGATTTTTAATGTATAAAATTTGTTAATTTCGTTTTTCTACGTGTCAGGAATCATGTGTTAAATCTATGCGCAAAATGTACGTTTTTTTAGTGTCTGGACGTTCCATAAACGTCTGAAAAACATTTTTTAATAATATTTCAAATACGTTTAAAAAAAGGAACGTATCCGAAACGTTAAAGTAATCTTTGTGTTGATTTGGTACCTATTCAACTATTTCTAAAGTTCCTTTTTTTAATTAGCGTAGAAAGAATTTTATTTTAATGGCTCCAAAAATTAATGTGACGCATTAAATAAGAAATTAATAAAATTTAGCCTATTTCGTTTTTTTGTGAATTTTATTGACATCCATAAAGTTGCGGAGTCGATGACACATCTCAACCAAAAATGCACAAAATCGGAGGACCTTAACAGACTGTTGTTGCTTCGACTCCAATCAACCTAACCTCAAAACACCAATATGCCGAAAAAATAATCCTTATTTCATCAATTATCCACATTATTAATAAAATTCATACATTTAGTGATGTAAATATCGAATGTAGGTTTCCAGGATCTCCTTTCGCGCATTTAAGGTTAGGTTTCATGGTGGCCACCGTCAGGGAAAACCGGGAAATCAGGGAAATGTCAGGGAATTTCAAAATTGGTCAGGGAATCAGGGAAAAGTCAGGGAATTTCAAAATTGGTCAGGGAAAAAGTAAATTGTAGACAAATCTTTAAAAAGTGAAAAACATTATTTAACAAAAAATCGCACAATTTCATTTTCAGAAAAATGCTTTATTTATCCTGTTTCGCATAAAATTCTTTTAAATGATTTTAAATGCTTTCTCACAAATTTAAACAAATATTGACATATTTTTATCAATAACATATTTCAATTTTGAACATTTTCGACAGATTTCACCAAAAATCAACAATTTTGAGAAAAAAAATAATCTTAAATTAAATATATTTGTGGTACTGCTCAGTTTTAAACGTTCTGGTACATTGCAACAAAAATAAACACGTTTAACAATAACACATTTCGGTATTGAATATATTCTAACAGATTTGAATAAAATTTCATAGTTTAACAAAAATAAATGCAAACAATTTTATATTTAAAGATATTTATCTTTCTATAAAAATACTTTACAGAATATTTCAAAAAATATTTGCCATACTAATTCTCTATTTAAACAAATATTTGTATAAATAAAACCTTTTGAAAATGATAGAAAACTTTCATACATTTTTTTAAATTTTCACAAATCTTTGAAATTGCATAAAAAGGCTAAAAATCGTAGAAAAATTTTTAAAATGTTGAAAACAGCACAAAACTCCCAAATTTTGAGAATATTAATTTGTTTAAATGATTATTTTACCATTTCTATTTTAAGTAGTTGATATTTGTCCAATAGTATTTGAAAAATATAAAATTTATGGCAATTTTTTGTTATTGTCAACATTCGTAAGAATTTTAACAATACTTTGAATATACTGTCCAAAATCGCCTAAATTCTAAAATTTATCAACATTTATAATTATTGAGTAACATATTACCGCAGAACTTGACATTTTATAACAAATTTTGAGAACCCCCAACAAATTTTCTACTATTATTTTGAATTAAACACGAAAAAATCCGCAGGAACATGAGTTTTTTTTCTGGATTTTTATAGATAATATGTTTTAGAATATACTACTCGTTGTTGATTGAAAAAATAAAGAATTTATTGAAAATGTGTAGCAGTTTTTAAAACATTTTTATCCGTATTGTTTATTTTTAATAGATATCATTAAAATATTGGTCAGGGAAAAATCTGGGAAAAGTCAGGGAATTTTTTTCCGAGAAAAAAGCGGCCACCATGGGTTTTTTAAATTTAAGATGGCCAATCTAATATGCGCTATCAGGTTTTATGAAAAAAATCAAAATCATGCGATATATGAAAATTTTACGAAAGAAAATTGGTTATCTCCTATTAATTGGTTCGTGTATCGGTTCAAGAAGAAAATTGTTACCCGAAATGGCCGTAATCTTAAAAATTAAAACGAAATATTTGCCTTCTACCTACATCTGATTGGAGTTAGGGAACGTTCAATTTTCTTTCATAAAACTCACGTAGAAACTGAACAATTTTTGGTTATTTCATTAAATTTGTCGTTCATACTGAATTCGCGAAATTAAGTTTTATCAATAGAACCTCAAATTCGTAATGAACAACCTTAAAAACTTTCGTATCCATATTTTCTCGCGATTTTGAAGCTTTTTATGAATTCCGGTATACCATATTGGATCCGCCATCTGGAATTTTAAAAATCTAATCATAATTTCATTATCAGTCATCTGTAAAACGTATTTTCGAGACAATTATGTCATTAAAAATATAAATTTCATGAATAATTGCATGATTTCTTAAATAAGGTTCGTTTTTGCAACATATTGACGTCAAGAGGTTAGGTTGAATTAATTTTTTAAATCTTTTAATGTTTCGTAACTTTATTAATACGAAAAAAAATCATAAAAAGAGTGATTTTAAAAATACTGGATTAGATTTTCTACCGTTGAAAATAAGTCGCATTTTCTGGACTTAATTGGTTAAGACGACTAATAGGTCACATCCATTTTTTATGCGTTTTTGTTTATTCATTAAAAGAATCGTTTTAGTTACACGATACATACGATGAAATTATCGCAATGATCAAAGAACGTTTTCGATCATAATCACCCGAGTAATTATTTGCGTATAAATACAAAATTTACAGATTTTATTCATGCAGAAAAATGCATCGAAATGATTAAAATAGCCATTTTTTAAACTAATTGAGTTACAATTTCTAAAAATCTCGACATGCTGGAGGAATTTCATAGTTAGATTAATTTCCATCGTAAGAAATTCTACAAACTGATAAAAATGAAATA
Source organism: Trichopria drosophilae (assembly GCA_030407085.1). Classification (NCBI taxonomy): domain Eukaryota; kingdom Metazoa; phylum Arthropoda; class Insecta; order Hymenoptera; family Diapriidae; genus Trichopria; species Trichopria drosophilae. The sequence goes on from CM059582.1 coordinate 199,300,246, forward strand.
TCGCGTTATTTTTAACCAGTTTTTAAATTAAAAACAAACAAAAAATTCTGCAGCCAAGTAGCGTCTTTTAGCGCACATGACACAACTCAGATATTGTTACGAATATTACCAATAACCTGTAAAAAAAATGGAAGAAAAAAAAGATGATTTTTTTGAGAAAATTGACTTTTTCCTAAAAATGCCCGCCATTTTGTTATTTTTCAGTTTTTGTCAATTTTATTATTGGATATCGATAAAATACGAATAACACAATCATATGCATGAGGAATAATAGAAAAATATTAAAAACGTTAGAAAATACAGCATTTTTTAAAAGTTTTATACCTTATTTTTTGGACTTAGCGGATTTTCGTTCCCGGTTTTAATTGCGCACAACTCGGAAAAAAGAAAATTTCTTGAAACAAAAAAATACGGTTCTCCTTATTTGCCCTAAAGAACAACATATTTCATGGAAAACAATTTTCGAGATGTCAACATTTTACTCCTGCCCGATTTGAAATGGAATCGGTCACCATCTAATGCACTAGAACTTTTAAATTTACATTGATGAAATTAGATGTAGTAATCTTTGAAACAACCGTACAATTTATATAAACTTTGACCTTTTCGGGCAGGCTGTCGATGAACTCTTCAAATTGATGCAATTGCTGGTTGCGAGGCATCCCGATCAAACCGAACAAGAGGAGGCAGAGGTCGCTTCCTTCAGACGAGGGACACTTTCGTCCTATTTGCAAGGACTTGATGGTCGCTCTTGTTGGGCGACCCTCATTTCCGCGTTCCGCATCTTAATCGAATCAGACGACGATCGACTGTACGTCGTTTACAATGGCGGCCTAAGTATGGCACTAGAAGCCTTTCACATGCTCCACATTATGTATCACGAAGCGACCGCGTGTCACGTAGCTGGCGACCTTGCGGAGCTCATCGCCATCATCGTCGAGCTCGTGCGATGCGTGAGGGCGGCCAGGGACGGTCCCGACGCCAGGAACATCCTTGCCAACTGTAAAGAATGGCCGGACGTGCTGCGAAAACTGGCAACTCTGCTGAACACGTACAATCCGTCCGACATGCGGAATCTGGCCATTGACCTCTTGAAAGAGTTGGTGATGTTAGTACCGACGGACGCCATCTTGATATTGGCTCCATTGCTGTCTCATTGTCATGCGGCGCTGCAGGAGTCCCACGCGACGGTGCCGCCGGGACCGTTTTTACCTAGGAAGTCGTCGCCACCGGGAAAATTACCGACGAGACCAGCCAGGCCCATGGTCCAGATGGCCGTACCCCATTCGCAACTCGAGGCTTCTAAAGGTGTCGATCCAGAATACGACAATGCGCTTCTGGAGTTCTACTTGCCTTACCACGAATTGATAGACGTAATGTGCAGATTGGCCATCAACAACGACTGCATGACCGAGACGCTCATTACTTTAAGCGCCATGCTAGGATTTGAAGGTTAGTAAAATATTACACTTGATCTTGGTGAACCACGTGATAATGAAAATTTTTGTTCCAGGTGTTCCGTTGCATCTGTCGTTATTCCCAAGGCTATGGCTCGACGTTCACGCAACGAGTCACATAGACCGGAAGCACATAGCTCTGCTGCTGCGTTGCTCTTACACGGTGGACTACGTGGACGCTGTGCTCTTGGATGAGCGATCATCGCTTGCGGTACCAGCGATTCACGCTTTCCTCAAAACGTTTTTCCCGAAGCTCGCAAGTCACGTACTTACGGAGCAGACCTGCTCGCTGATCGACAACCTCATAAGTTCCCTGAACTCGGTCGTAGACGTGGTGGACGTTCAGTCGTCGGCTCATCGTTTTACCGGAGATCTACGAGCGTTGGCAATCGTGTACAGCAGTGGAACGCAAATCAAACCTTCACCGACTCTACAACCGGCACTGGAGACGCTTTTGACCAGGACGAAAGCTGCTAAAGCTCGGGCTAAGGAAACCAAACAGCAGCAGGAGCAACAACAACAGCAGCAAGAACAACAGCAACAGCAAGAGGTCGAAGCACCGTCGAAAAAACGGAAATTCAGCACTGCCGAGAAAGCAGAGGAGGAAGGCGTCGAGTCGAGTAGTCCCAGTGAAGAGGAAGCAAAAGAAGGCAGCGAATCGCCGAAGAAGCCCGAGGACGCTAAGGAACCTGACAAGGAACAGAAAGAGGCAAAGACGACTGAAACCTCCGGCGACATGGAGCTGGAGAACAATCAAGCCGAATCGAAGTCCGCCTCGAACTTGATAACGGCGAGCTCGACGAGTGTCTGGCACAACCAACCCAACCGCTCGGCGAACAACGTGTCCTGGTTGGACACCCTCGAGAAGACTATTATTAATCTGCAAACGATCGTGCAGTTCCAGTCGAACAATTGAAACGAGTGATAAATGTTGAAACAAAGACAATTAAAAGAGAGAAAGAGAGAGAAAGAAACAAAAAGCAAAAGTGCGGCAGCGCCCGTCAGGACGCGGCATTTAATGAGATTGAGTTTTAGACCTTTCTACTATTTACTCGACGGAGGTAAATCGTTTAATTGGGTTCAACGCAGGCCACTTGGACTTGGATTAGTAATGTATCCACGTTTATTATCGGAGAGCGAATTTACGCGTGTGTATGTGTGCATACACATGTGTGTATATACAAATACATGTGTATAGTCCACTATTAGTTATTTGTCGAGTGTAATTTCTTGTAGGTTGCAAATTGTTTGAATCGAATGCCAGAGAGCGAGAGAATGAGAGCGAGAACGAGAGCAAAAAATGTGTGAGAGGCGATAAGGCGAGAGTGGAGTGAGCGAAAATACGCGAATTTGAAAATTATGTACGAATGCGAGTGCAAGTGACAGCGAGAGAAAAATGAAGCAAAAAAGAAAAATACAGGAAAATTGAGAGGGAGTGTGAGAGGGAGAGAGAGAACGACGAAAATTTCGGGGAAAACGTGAGTGCGCGCATCATGTAAAAATGTGCACGACGATCGGCGTGTGATCGTTGAGTGGCGGTAAAAAATTATTAACAACAAAAGATAACAAAAAAAAAAACCAAGAAACTTAACGAAAACGAAAGAAGAGGAAGTGGGGAGGCTTTGTAGTTTTAGTTGAAGCGTGCATTATACTGTTTTCTACTTTCATCAGTACTCTAGTTCTTCTTTTCTTTCAGAACACAAAACAAAACAAAAACATTCTTATGTTCAAAGAATTGTCGATGAAAGATTTTTAAATAAATTGTGAATGGTTTTTGTAGTCCGTGAGGTAAGTACGCCCGTTTCTTCTTTTCGATTCAAGTGAGGAAGCTCAAAGAAGATTCGGGGATTTACAAGGACGCGAAGCTGTTCGTTGATTTATTAAAAGGTGTTTGTTTGAGCTTTCGTCGCTAACGCAGATATACCTAACCTTACCTGATCCAAAACTATCCTGGGGGTGCGTTTAATTTGCTTTTTTACTTCAATTTTTAGCATTTTTCAACGGCTTTGATTGGTTTACCGAAGATTTAACGAGGGGTCCATTTTTTATTTTGGGAGAATTCGGAGCGCCTATTCGCCATGCGAAGGTACTCTGGTGGGGAAAATGGAACTACTGAGATGGGTTTGATATAAAGTACACAAATTAAGTTTTCATCATTGTGTACTGTATGTGAAACCCATCTCAGTAGTTCAAATCTGACCACCAGAGGGACTTAACATGGCGAAGTGTTTCTCAGCAATGAAGATTCGGGTTCTCATCACGTTTATGTCGCTAGAGAAACTTTTTTGAAGTGCTACGATGTAAAATTTACATTTAGAATTTCAAGATTTTTGTTAATAACAAATTACACGAAGGAAAACAGATTGTTACACTGAGAAAAAATCCATAGTTAAATTGACTATATCACATAGTTGGAAAAATAAAGTTAAAACTATTATGAAAAATAGTTAAATTTACCACTTTCATATTCGATTTTACTATAATTTTGTTAAAGACTGCCGCCAGGTGGCGACGCGGCGTTCGCAGCTTTTTTCTTCGAGCCCGTGGTTCCCGTTATTGAAGTGGATTTTCATTTGGTAATAAGAAGGACCATCAGGCGTCAAGATATGATAATACATAATTCATGTCGTATACGCACGTGTATCTATAGACTAATTACACATTGAAATTTATGTGTATAATGGCATTGCATAATACATTTTTTAACTGGCACGAGAATGACATTCACAAACTTAGAGCAGTATTGAATTTTTGTTTTTCTCTTTGTTTCCTTGTTTATCTTAAACCAAGAACGAAGGGAGGAAAGTGGACTTTTTATATGCTATGATATATATAGTTTACAAATATTTTTAAAAAGTAAATATTGACTCCTTCTCATATTTTTTATGACAATTTCTTATACAATTACTCTCAGAGAAGTAATTTTCTGAAATGACTATTTCAAAATAGTTGAGTCTATTTGTCTATTATGATAAGCAGCATTTTGAATCGTGAAACAATAGTTAAACGGCACTATTTCAGAATAGTTATTTTAACTATTACCATGCCTAGTCCTCATTTCACAGTATGATTAATAGTAAAAAAAATGGTAATTTCAGCTACTTTTTTTTTCTGAGTGTAGTGTTGTACTGAATAATATCTTTCAGTTGGTATTCGTAGTTTTCCTGTGTACTTTTACAATTTCTGTCTAATCCGAGTGTGAAATTGGAGTTGGTCTAATTTGGACCGCCTAATTTCACACGCAATTTATAATTTATTTATAATTGCGTTAATATATCATTAAAAATAACTTATTTATCATTTAAAGTACTTTCATGGGTCAAAATACTGAAAAATAAATAGGTATACACGTATAAAATTTTCAGTAATTAGTAGCGGTTTGGTTCAGTGACCATAATAAGAACTCACATTTTTTACATCTTTTAATTATACGATCAGTGTATCGTAAAGTTAACATTGTTCACTTTACGCAAGTAAAATTGTTTATTTTTCTTATACATAATGGACGTTAGATCAATGTTATTTTGACGATTTTAAATCGTTCAAAATAATATTGACAATACGATATTTGTATCCATTTATTCTACATTTTTTACAGCCTAAATCCAAGGCTTGAATTAATAAATTTTAACATCTTTTCTTAATCCCGTATATGCCATCGTTTTCCCTTACTGATGATTTCTGACTTTGACATAAAGAATGAAACGTGAATAAAAATTCTTATTTATTACGGTGACTGAACTAAACCGCTACTAGTTACTGAACATTTTAAAACATACAGTCGAGAAATTTACTAATTATACGTATACACGGAATCGTCAGAAAGAAGAAAATATATTTAGCATTTATATTATTTCCCCAACACGATCCGGAAACCGCTCACTAAAACAAAAAGTTCAATATATTAATAGAATTCTCAAATTTATGTTATTAAATTGAGAAATGAATTTATCGTCCGGTGGTATATTAAAAAATTGACAATTGAATTTATCAGTGTTCCGGGCCAATTTTCAAAATTCAAATTATATAGTAAGTGACACGAAAATAATTAATCATTTAAAAATGTGAAATATATATCTTAATTCACGAAAAATGTTGGAAAAATCCATGCCTCATTTTTGTTCGAGAATTTATCGCGCGAAATTTGAAAATTCAGACACTTTGGTCTGGAACACCGATAAATCTAATTGTCAATTTATTAAAAAGTCAATTGAATCAGGCTCTGATCTCTATTGATTGACACTTTGTTAATTTTGTTTATTTCACACTTTAATGTAATAAAGTTAGGTACATAAAAAGCAAATTAGAATAATTCTCCTTTCACTTTTGTTGCGATAAATGATAAAAAGAAGTGGTCCGAATTGGAACAATTTAAAACATTTTTGTTTAAGAGCGTTTATATAAAATTTTATAGGAGACGGCAAAAACTGTCTGGTAGGAAAATGTGAGAAATTGATCAGACTTTCAGGAGAAACCCCCCTTTTGGAAATCGATTAACATTTTGAATTGGTACAGTTAAGAAATCTTATTAAGTCCGAATTAGACCACGTCAGCTTATGCATTTAAGAAAAAGTAGAATTACATTTAAACATTCAATAATAAAGTCACGGATTTTGTTTTACAAAAAATTTAAAGTCAAAATAGGAAAATGAAGAACTGGGTTGTTAAATTATTAGGAGAATGAAATAAAAGGTGGAGAGTATTATTGAAAACAAATTTTGGGAGATTTTATTATATAATATCATCGGTAAGCTACAGCCAAAGTTGTAAGGATATCGCGTAGAAAGATACTGTTGTAGGGTTAAAAGTGTCGAAAAAATAGTTACAAATTCGAATTTTTTTTTATTAAAGAGCCTGTCAGTTATTTAATTTTGCACTTTTCTCTTATTTTGTAGGCATAACCTTTGCCCACACTCTTAAGTAATCAAAAAATGTTGTTTAAGAACACTAAGAGAAATGTTGGCAGCCGACTTTCGGCTCATGCGAAGGACCAAGACTGTTCATCATGCGCAACTATTTTCAATTAATGCGATTATTTATTATAAACTCTAAAAAAAATGTTTAAAAATTGTTTGTTTTCTTCAACTATTTCAGCAGCACTTTTTTGATATGTCCGAACTAGCATGAGGTTGGAATCACACGCAAAGGAACTGAAAACAAAACATTACAGCACGAAATTTATTTCCAATAGTTTAGTGCGATTGATGCTCAAATAAAGGATTGTACAAAGTTCGACGTGTTTGGAATTTCATTAGAATTGCAGTTATAAAGAGTTTTTTCGTAATAACTGCCCGAAACTCCATAGTATTTCGATGAAGAAATTTTGAGGTGAGTAAGTAACAACGCCATATAGTCAAAGTGGCAAAAATACTGGACCCGTAAAACATAAATATAGAAGATAAAAGTAATAATATTTACCGGTTTACGAAATTCCGACTCTAACTGCATAAGTAAATATTTCATAGAATCACGAATAAAATTAAATTATTATGATAGTTTTTTTTTGTTTTTAATAAATTAACAAATAATAATTAAATTGGTTTTAAACCGGGCTTCTAAACTACCAGGATTTCATAGGATGGCTGCTAAAATTTCAGTAGAATCGGTTCAGAAATGGTGGAGAAAAGTCGGAAATAAATTTCATGACGAAATCCCGATTAAATGTCCAGTTTAAAATCTTCAAATTATCTTCAGAATCGTCAAAGCAAACGAGACAATGTGGTGAGGGAAGGAGAGGAAGAGACTGATACAACTTTGGACAAGGCAAGCGGATAACTTAGGATAGTCCTATAACTTTGGACGGTATAGCTTAGGGCGGGGATTACTGTGGAATCTGAATTCGAGGTCAGACTCCGCCCATCACGTCATAATTTTAAAATATTTGAGGTTATGTACCTGATTTTTCTATATTCTCTTACAACTATTATTTGGTGATTTTGTTTGTTAATTTATTCCTCCCTTTGATTAAATTATCTTATATAAAATAAATGTCTTCAACTAACTATATTTTTTACTTCATTATTTATCCGCCATTTTGGAGCTGCCATTAATTATTAAAAACTGCCATCAGGTTCGTATTTAGTGAGCCTCAAAAGTACAAAATATGTTGACATTATTAAAAATATCTTTTAGAAAAATGGCTCCTTGAAAGGATTGAACTTTTCAATTTATACTTAGAAGTAAACATTTTAACTGATTTTTTTGACGTCGGTTTTAAAGATATCAAATCCATCACCACAACAGTTTTTTACGTACATTTTGTCGGAGTTATACATAAATAGAACTTGGGAAAAATAACAAAAATTGACTTTTAATAATAGAATCGTTAAAAAAAACATTCAGTCGCTTTTTATTGCCTTTACACTAACGGAAAATATAAATCTTTCCGCCTTATAAAAATATCTCATTTCATTGTTGTCCAATCCTTCATTGTGCTCTACAAGAGACCAGATGCATTACATTGTAAGGTTTTCAAGAAGTTGATATTATTCACAGATCACCCTAAACGCATTTAAATTTCTCTGTCTCGGTTTATGTTATCTTATTTCAACGAAATTAAAATTCAAGATTAGACAAAAATATTTATTAAAGTTAACAATAAAACCTCTATTGTTTAAAAGAATTGTTTTAATTTTGCTATGATCATATGAGGCGTGCGTTTAAATATTAGTTGCTAATTTATTTTAATTTAATTTCTAAACTATGTTCGATATTGGATAAATTCTTTCTTTCACATATCTTCGTATTCCTCCACACATCCAGAACCCTTTCGTGGTCCTTCTGGTCACGCCCTTGACCTTCTCCTATTTTTTTTATTTCTTGTTCATCCACTTGCATATCCCTTTCTCTTGAAAACTTCTTTTGCTCTCATTTCATTTAAGGCTCTCTTACTAGTTCCTCTACACTTATAAAAACGCAGCAAATAGATTTTCGTACAATAAAATTCTTGTACTGCAATTTAAAAAAAAAAATACATTTTTTTTAGTGTTTCTATATTTATAACATTTTTACAACAAATGAAATTTGAATATTAGTGGTATAATATTGTAGACTAATACCGTAGCTATTAGAAAAAACCTGCAATATTTTTAAATACCTCAAAATTGGTTTTTTATAAATGAAATTATCTGGCTGCTTCAAAGAGCTAAACAATTTTAGGTTCAATATAGAATTGACGTAAATATACTTTTTTTTTCAAATCTTTCAAACTTTTCTTGAATTTCTTACGTTTTGTAACATTAAGGCGCTAAACACGGAAGATTCATGGAACATTGCAATTTTGCAATACTTCTGCTATTGTGTAACATTTAAGAGGAACGTTTGTAAACTATTTCAGCGCCGTTTCAGAAATTCCACTTTATTTTCAACATTTAGGAAACTTCCCCTTTACGTTGTAGAAGAGCAGTTAATATTTTACAGAACATGTTTCAATAGAAAATTTGTAACATTTAACGTGATAACTGCAACGTCACACGTGTGAAATTTATATTTTGTCCACATATTAAAATCTACACGATTTTTATAAAATACTATAAAAGAACAGCATTTTTATTAAATTTATAAATTTACAGTATATACTATTAATTTTTTAAATGCTCATAGTCAGCTCTAAACTTTCTTTCATATTTATTAGGAGATCAAACATAAAAAGTATTCAAAAAGTACGGAATGGTGTCAAAATTTTGAAAAATACGTTCAATCATTTTCAAATTTACATTTATTAGCGTAGATTACTTATCAGCTGAACCGACTGAAATCCCCCTGCGGGGTTAGTGGTTAACCGAAAACGTAGTAATATGCCAAAAATGTAAATTAAAAACTGCTGAATCGATTTTTAATGTACATTTTTAACGTAGATTTTAAATTTTTGTCCGCCATATTGGATCCGCCATCTTGAATTTCGAAAAATTAACCTCGGATTCGTAATCAGCGACCACAAAAACCCCCGAGTAACAAATTTCAGCTAAATTCGATAAGAGGAAAAATGTGTGACTCAAAGGGTTAAGCGTCGCATGCCGTTGATTACGATTGGATAGGTGACCGAATGAGAACACTTTATTTAAAGATATAGTAGAACCTCTCTTATTTGAATTGTCCAACCCCTCTTATTTGAATCGTTTCCCCTCAGTCCTTCCCCCACCACCGCTGGAACATTTCGATACAATTTACAGTGATTACACCATCAAAGTTGTACAGTGTAAATACCGTTTAACCTAAATTTGCAAACATGTATAGACGGTAGACTGATATGTAATGAAATTTCAAATTAATTTAAAATTTTGCGTCAAACTCATGATTTACATCATACAAATTATTCGAGAAGCGGCTAATTTCGTAAAATAAAAGTGCACATTTGAAGATTAGGATGTTGTCAATTTTTAATGATGTGTATTTCAAGACCTCCACAAAAATTGAAAAGTCTTTCATTTGCAAAATAACAAACAAATCCAGTATCAGCAGCCTAGTACTGAATTTGAAGTGATTTGAAGCTTTCATTAATCATATTTGCAAATTTGGATTAAATATTGTCTCCTATATTCATTTCGGTCTTAATCACAGTGTATTTGTTGTGAAACAAAAAATTATTGATACATAATTATATGTAATAAAGTGCATAATGTAAATTTAAAATATTTATTTCTACACTCGAATGCAGATATAAATGACCATAAATAAATGCGAAATGTTGCAGTCTTTATTTATCGCATAAAGGCACGAGTTGTGATCTCGTTACATTTTTATCCAAATTTAAAATTCTCTACACATTTTTCAGATAAATTATATATATATATTTTACATAATTCAACTCTAAAATAGATACGATGTCTAACAAAAATAAAAAGATATTAGATATTATCATCCACTATTAAAGCGTTAAGTAGAGTAAGGGGTAAGGGGAAATTTCAAATAAGAGGGGTCGGCGCCATCTTGAAAACCATGACCAGTTCAAATAACAGGGGTTCTACTGTAATTAATTTATCTTTAAACAAATTAAATTACATACAAAGATAAAAACATATTAATTTTTAAATAAAATGTAGAAAAAAATATAAAATAAATACAAATGTTTTCAAGGTAACTATTTTTTTCTTATACATCCCTGGTGAAAATTTCCGTAAAATCATATGATAAATCATATGAGATTTTTATAATTTCTTTAATATCTTAGAAGAATCCAGATGATTGTAATTCATTTTCTCATATTATTATTATTTCTTATAATTACATGAGAGATCACATGAAAAGTTTCCCGGATCGACTGATATTTTAAAAATCTCATATGATTTATCATATGATATTACGAACATTTTCAGTAGGGATTAATCAGGAACTCTTCTTGTACGCTTTCCAAAGCGTACGCAGCCGTTCACAAATGCAAAGCGTTGAACTCTTAAAAGGTACATATTCACGCATTAAGTACTCTTATAGAATTTTCGTGGAAGCGGAATGCCCGTTTCTTGAACGTTTCCCGAACGTCAATTCCACGCTTTATGAACTCTTAATGGACGCTCATATTTTTGGCAGGGCTGGAACGTTATTTTGTTTAGCGGGAAGCATTTCCTCCCTTTGTTTTTCTTCAGTTTTGCTATATCTCGTTACTTTCTTGTGACCGAAGTCATTTTGTAACAAATTTACTTCAACTTTACGGCGATACTTACCAATTATGTTTATGAATATTTTATACAATAATCACTGCTCATAAGATAATTTTCTATTGCATTATGAAAGTTCTAAGTAATTTACATGTTTACACGGCAGGAGTCTCCTGTAATTTGTTCCAGAGAATTCGATATAATTTTGTAGGTTATGTGTCTCTATATATATTCCAAATAAACAAACAAATCGAAAAGAATAATAAAGAACAAAAGAAACAAATTTATTTCGTATAAAATCATATGTAGATTTCGAGTATATACGAAAGTTTCTTGACTACTTTGCTTTCGAAAATCCAAAAAAAGTTTTCAAATTAATATAAAACTTCGAGATTATAAATATAAAAACCAACCCTTTGTTTCTCCAATTCGATTTCGGAGTTCCATACGTCCCTAACCTATATGTTACATATACGTGCATTATTATACCGACACATCATCATACATCACGTACTAAAGGCTGATTTCCAATGTCGAGTTCCTCCCTGATTGGTGGACAACTTCCATCGAACCAATAGAATCGTTTCACAATAGTGACGTACACGTACAATAAGTGGGGGTAACCAGATGATTTGTCAACTGACGCCAGCTGGCGCTATGCTGACATCAAGAAAGAGAAACACCGAAACGCCAATCAGCATCAATAAACAAACGTCGAGTTTTCGTTCAGTCGACTCCAAATTCCGTACACAAACTGTTGAAGAAACTTCCTAAAATTCAAACTTATTAACAGTTAACAAGAAATTCAAGAATCTCCAGAAAAATGGGAAGTACTGACAAGGCCGTCATCACAGGTTTCATATGCAGACTCTGCAGTAAGATGAATCGTTTTGTGATTCACATCTACGGTGAAGAAGGTGAAAGAATGAAACTAGCCGAGAAAATCACTGCATACCTACCCATCACAGTAAGTACACTTAAACCTTTCTAAAACATTTAAAAAATGTTTCAAATCCTTTTTTTATTCGATAGGTAGAAGCCAACGATCACCTTCCAAAAACCGCTTGTTTAAATTGCATCCGTCGATTAGAGGCACACCACGAACTCATGGAACACATCACAGGTGCCCGACGGAGACTCGACGAAGAAATCCGAAACACATCTTTGACCTCCGTCTCTTCCACTTCGGTACCTCCTGCCACCGCTACGTCTAGTGATCCTCCACCTTGTTGACGGAACTGTGTGTTGCAGTTTTCTGTACAAGGTCAGAGAGAAATCGGTTGTTCGATTGACTTTGGTGGAACTGTTGACCCCTAGTTAAATTCATTTAGGAAATCACTGGTGCGAAGTCGTGTTAATTGTAATTATTTTTAAGTTTACTCTTACTGTGGCAATTTTAGAATCAATATAAGAAAATCCGAGTGAATGTACAGGTTTTGTTCAGTGTCGAGATCTAGCACGAAACCGATTCGATTGTAAGTCTTCGAGTTTTAGAAAGTTCTTTTTTTCTGTGCCAGTTGGACTGCATTGCAATACGACCCTAGATTTCATGTACGATATAAGTAATGTTCTCTGAATTATGTAAAATACAACATTTCTTTAAATTTAAATGAAAGGTTTTTTCTTATTAAATCACCAAATCCCAAAATCCTTGTAAGACTTTTATTCCTTAAAATTTCTAACACAAGAATAATTCCGTGTGCTTAGTGTAGTTCTGCTGTGCACCTATATACAATTTAAGAATGCAAAGGACATTTTTACAAGAGATCATTTGATTCCGTAAATATAGAAAAGTGACAAATTGTATTAAATACTTTTCGTTAAGAAAAACCGATTAGTAAACTAACCTAAAATTGGATTAACCCTTTAAGTTCCAAACGTGCATAATTTGCACATGGATTTCTGCATCGTTTTATGAATAAAATGAAAATTAAAAAAAAATGGAAACATCTACAGTGGCCCTCCCCTTATTTTAACTTTCTTTCTTCCTTTACGTTAACTTCTTCCCCTCGTGAGTTCCCCCACCATTCGCCATTTGAAAGTGTTAAAAAGAGTGCGAACTGCGCTTGCGCATACAGGTGAAGAAGGACATCACTATTTCCCCCTCTCTGTTTTTATTCTCTCATACTGCCAGTGGAAGGGATGAGGGGGAGCGGTAAAATAAGGGAAGAAGCCGCCATTTTCCTTGACTCAAAAAGTTAAAATAAGGGGAGGTCCACTGTACAGTAGTCCTTCTCTTATTCTAATTTGTCCAGTCAGGCAAGATGGCGACCATCTTCTCTTATTCTAATTTTCTCCTCTCTCCCACTAAACGTTTGCTGTCTCGCTTTCCCTCTCTCTTTCTCTTTCGCAGAGCATGCGCAGTTATATGTCATATGTGCTTCTAAGGAAAGTAGAAGGTGCGGTGGGGAGAACGCGTGAGGGGAAATATTAGAATAGGAGAAGAGAAAAAATTAGAATAAGGGAAGACATTAGAATAAGGGAAGGACTACTGTATATCCGACTAGTTTTGAGGTAGCTCTTTCGATTGGCGCTACGGAAATTTTCGAAAAATGATGTTTAACACAGTTTTTTTACAAAAATACTGAAAAAAACGCGATTTTTTAGCTACAATTTTTTTTTTTAAATGCATTTTTAACTATGATACCGGTTTCAGATCACCTTCTAATCTGTCAGAAACGTGTTCCCGATTGTTTTACTTCAAAATTATACATTCACATATTTTGATTTATTTTGTTTTTCGTTTCAAAATGGCGTCTGAAAATTTTTGAAAGTGAAGAAAATGCTATTATTTTGGATCTGCTAGGTTTTCTTTGTAGTAAAATCGTACAAATAAGTTATTACGAGTTTTATATGACCTATTTTGATTTACGGAAGCAGTAATATCCCATAAAATCCAATTTCAAGATGGCGACTGTCACAAAAACCATTTATGTAATCAAAAAAATCTCAAGAATAATGTTGACTTGAAAATCTGAGTGGAATACGATAGTATTTTTCCTATTCCAGAAATGTGAAATTTTACATAACGGGTCCGCCATATTGGATCCGCCATTTTGAATTTCAAGATGGCGACTGTCACAAAAACCATTTATATAATCAAAAAAATCTTAAGAATAATGTTGACTTGAAAATCTGAGTGGAATACGATAGTATTTTTCCTATTCCAGAAATGTGAAATTTTACATAACGGGTCCGCCATTTTGAATTTCAAGATGGCGACTGTCACAAAAACCATTTATGTAATCAAAAAAATCTTAAGAATAAATGTTGACTTGAAAATCTGAGTGGAATACGATAGTATTTTTCCTATTCCAGTAATGTGAAATTTTACATAACGGGTTCGCCATATTGGATCCGCCATATTGAATTTCAAGATGGCGACTGTCACAAAAACCATTTATATAATCAAAAAAATCTTAAGAATAAATGTTGACTTGAAAATCTGAGTGGAATACGGTAATATTTTTCCTATTCCAGAAATGTGAAATTTTACATAACGGGTCCGCCATATTGGATCCGCCATTTTGAATTTCGGTAAGCTGACTCAAGATTTGAGTTTAGCGGTGACTGAAACCTATGAGATGGTAATTAGCAAATTTCACACCAATTTTGGTTGTCTATCGAAATACACGTATTTCTACTGAGCACATGACAGTCGCCATCTTGAAATTGGATTTTATGGGATACAGTGGCCCTCCCCTTATTTTAACTCTTCTTATTTTAACCCTTTAACGCCCAGCGGTTTCGATCCAAACCACTTTTGACTTCAAACCTTCATAACTTTCAGAAAAATTGGAATATTTTCGGTTTCCAAATACCCAACACCTACAAATTTATCCTACTTTGTGAAAAAAATTTATATTGCAATAAAAAATTAACATTTTTTTAATTATTACACCAATAAAAAAAAAATTTTGTGGCAAGATTTACAAAAAAAAACAGAAAATCAAAAATTGAATAAAGTTAAGCCAATGAAAATGACTACTCGGGGGTTTTTGGGGTGGCTGATTACGAATCTGCAGTTAGTTTTTCAAAATTCAAAATGGCGGATCCAATATGGCGGACAAATTTTTTCAAATTGGTCGGATTCGTTTGAAACTTGTTACTCGGGCGTTTTTGGAGTCGCTGATTACGAATCTGGAATCAGTTTTTCAAAATTCAAATGGCGGATCCAATATGGCGGACAAGTTTCAAACGAATCTGACCATTTTGAAAAAATTAGTCCGCCATATTGCATCCGCCATTTTGAATTTTGAAAAACTGAATCCGACTGTTCTAAAAAAGTCGGGCGTTAAAGGGTTAACTGCTTCCTTTATTTTAACTTTTTTTCGTCCCTTATGTCAACTTCCCCCACCATACGCCATTAAAGTGTTCCAAAGAGTGCGGACTGCTGTTTGCGCTTGCGCGTATATCTCCTTTCTCTGTTTTTATTCTCTCGTACTGTCAGAGGTGGGGACGAAGGGAAGCGGTAAAATAAGGGAAGAAGCCGCCATCTTCCTTGACTCGAAAAGTTAAAATAAGGGGAGGGCCACTGTATTACTGTTTCCGTAATTCAAAATAGGTCATACAAAACTCGCAATAACTTATTTGTATGATTTTACTACAAAGAAAACCTAGCAGATCCGAAATAATAGCATTTTCTTCACTTTCAAAAATTTTCCACGTTCAGACGCCATTTTGAAACGAAAAACAAAATAAATCAAAATATGTGAATGTATAATTTTGAAGTAAAACAATCGGGAACACGTTTCTGACAGATTAGAAGGTGATCTGAAACCGGTATCATAGTTAAAAATGCATTTAAACAAAAAATTGTAGCTAAAAAATCGCGTTTTTTTCAGTATTTTTGTAAAAAGACTGTGTTAAACGTCATTTTTCGAAAATTTTAGTAGCGCCAATCGAAAGAGTAGTCGGATATAGATGTTTCCATTTTTTTAAAATTTTTATTTTATACATAAAACGATGCTGAAATCCAAATGCAAATTATGCACATTTGGGACTTAAAAGGTTAAAATTGTTACTTACGTAATTGATTAAATGAAAAATGAGTAACAGTCGTGTTTATTTCTAACGTCGATTTACTGATGGATAATGAGACTTTTCTTACATGATACATAGACAGAAATATGAAAATGAAAAACTTTCGCCACATTAAGAAACATCTAATTATGTACAATTTTCTCTCCGATAATCGAAAAGATTACTACTTTTGACAACCTTCTATAAAAATATATACACATTTACCTATATGTAATACCTATGGATATAAAAATCAACGTCGCTAGACATTTCATTCTTGCAGCAGTTTTTTTGTTGTAATGTATTAAAAAAAAAAAGTATTCGATGTAATGGACAAATTTATTACAAGACGAGTGGAAAATGTGGAAGACAATAAATTTGCTGCGAAACACAAAGTTGATTTTGCTTCAATTTTCTTGAAGATTACAAATATTGTCAAGTTTTTACATTTCTTAAGTAAAAACTTAAAAAATCCAAAAACTTTTTTCTGTAATCCCCAAGTAAATCACTTGACAAATTGGAATTCGATAATACGTTTTGCTTACAACTAAACATTGAGATTGCATCTCACCGAAAAGAAAAAAATCACTTTTTCCGCTGTCGCACTTATTTACAATTTACGTATCGGTGACATAAAATGTCTTAAGTCCTAACGAGTCGTGTGAATCACTTAGACAATGTTCACACATCATCGGATTGATTTTTTGTCATTATTCGCTATTACACAATGATATATTTATATAAAAACAAAAAAAAAAGACACAGGAACGCAGCTTTGGTCTCAAAGATCTCGTCAGACGGTGTGCGTGTATGTACATGTTACGCTTCCTCGCAAAAAACAATTTCGAGTATAATACAACAGGTTTTGTACACAACATTTACATTTAAACGGGATTAATTCCACAAATTCTTTCGATGAACAAAATTCACTCGTCATGATTCCCTAGCTTTCGTTCGCTGTCATGTATCCACAAAAATCGTTTTCTCTTCCTCAAAATTGATCGACCACATAAAGTGTATTGATGGAAATTAATCCATTTTAAATTTGATTATTGTATTTACAATAGGTAGGATTACCTACGTAGCCGTTATGGCATTCGAATCAAATTCATTTCCGGACCACCGCCGGGTGCTCGCGATTCTGGCATGGGAATAATTTCTGTACAGTTGCCGGATCCTCGCGGGCGACCCCTTCCTCAGCTCCGCCCCAATCACGAGCAGGCTTGTTGCATCTCTGCTTTCGCTGCTTTTATTGCTGCGTACGGGAAACATAAAAATTATATATTTTATTTGAGGTTCCTAAAAGTCCTTCATCAAGCCTCTATGATTTTCATTTGATTTTATTAGATCGTTCACATACACACCGTTCCTCAAGGACCAACAAGTTTAACAAAAATATCAAAGAAAACTGTTGACGGCATCTTATTCTACGTATTTTGTACTTTAAAAATCAATTTTGATCGACATCATACTTGCTTGTTTTCATAAAATAATCTAAAAAGAGTTTTAAATCATTTTCTACCATTTATGCAATATTTGAGTTTAATATAAAAACACAACAAATCAATTTTGCATCGATACCCTGCTGCTTTAATAATTAAATAACGATGTTCAAGACACGCACAATAGCCCTTCGTGTAAAATTATTAAATGATATATATATATGGGCATTATTCTAGAACTTTTAAACTTTGAGGTTGAAGAAAATTGCATTTTTTTTTTAGGCACATTCATGAAATTAATTTAATTGGCTTTAGAATTGATCAAATGACAGGAAAAACCTTGCGTGACTCATTTATACACAATGTATTTTTTTTTTTTAATGTAACATGTTACGTTACTCGTAAAATTAGTTTTTAGTTTTGTAACGTTTAATATACATAAAAAATTCAGTTCTTTTGCTTATGACCTAATTTTTAGAAGCTAGTATATAAAATTAAACGTCTAGTTAATAGTTATTCAAATTTAAAATAACGGATTAAATATGGCGGACTATTTTTACAAAATTTCTTTGATTTTTATAAAATTTGATAGGGTTTTTGATAGGGTTTTTGAGGTCACTGATTACAAATCCAAAGTCAGTTTTCATTAAAATTTGAAATCCAAATACATGATTTAACATTAAGGATACTAAAAAATTAAAACGATTTGTAAAAAATAATCATTTTATTATTGTCAAAAATTGTGTTTTTTGTTGTATTAAAAAAACACAAAATTTATAAATACTTTAATAACATAGGAGAAAAGATCACAATGATTCCAAAGTACTTAGAAGCTAAATTGTAGATGTGCCATTAAATAATTTGATTTTTCAAAGTGAGTTTCGCTTGGAAATTTAAAGTTTGACGTGGTCGCATTTTTTATGTATAGGTGGGACACATTCGGGCAAAGGCTCAAATTACTTCTTATCATATAGGTAATGTACCCCTGTTGTGTGGTTTCTTAAAAACCAATGTGAAAAAAATTATCTAAGGTTCATTGCTAAATTGTCAACTATAAAAAAAAGTTATCTCGCAAGTTTGAAGGTATATAATTTTATTCCTCAGTGAGGCACATCATTAAGTTAAGGATTTTTCATTTGTTTACATCCCCAAATACTTCCACAAAAAACCACAGACCATAAAAAAAAAGGTGCAAAAAGTTTCAGCGTTAAAACTGAAAAAATGTAGTGAGTGTCGCGCACCAAAAACAGGCAAATTCACTACTTTTATTTACTCTCATTGTTTTCTACATATCTGTAATTAGTAATAAACGCTTATTACACGTAAAACGAACAAAAATTTGTTGAGCTGTAGTGTTGCAAAGTTATATTTAAAATTTTTAAGGTATCATAATCAGCGACAACATAAAGTTTAAAAGTTCTAGAACAATGCCCATATATATTTTTTTTTAATTAAATAATTACATTTTTGTTACTCTCCTTCTGCATTACCCAGAGCTAACGACGTGGACGTAGAGAGTAAAATGTGGCCCCATATTTTTTTTATTTTTTTTTTTTTGTTTTTTTCTATTATTTATATTTTTTACAATTTTTTATTGCTTTTATATGTTTTTTGTTTTTTATTTTGCATTTAATTTCATGCTTACTCTCTAAATATGAATTAGTAGAATTTTTACTATTTCGTTCAATATTTGACTAACGAATTAGAAAAATGGTCAGAATTTACTAATTCATTTATTTATACTTAACTACTATTTCAATTAGTAATTTTCTACTAATTCTTAGTAACTGAGTTTTCCATATTTCAATTAGTCAAATTTGACTATCAATTAGTCAAATTTGACTATCAGTTAGTCAAATTTCACTAATTCATATTTAGAGAGTAGTAAAAGGACCGTAAAACCAAGAAATCGAGTCATAATTACATAAAAAGCGGTCAAGAATTAAATTCTAATTTTTGGAATCTGTCAAAAAGTTATTTATGATATAATTATAAATAATGTTTATCATTTTATGAATACAATTTTATGAAAATGTTTACCATTTTATTGATGTAAAAAGTGATAGAAAATCAAATTTTATCTAGTTTCGTATTAAATTCAACTATTGCATAAATGGCAGAAAATGATTTAAAACTCTTTTTGGATTATTTTATGAAAACGAGCAAGTACGATTTCGATCAAAATTGATTTTGGTAGTACGAAATACTTAGAATAAGATGCCGTCAACAGTTTTCTTTGACTTTTTTGTTAAACTTGTTGGTACTTGAGGAACGGTGTCCATAGTTCATGGATGAACTGTAAGTGATTTACGTTCGGATCTACTCGTAAAGTCTTATAAAGTATTTTCATCTAAAAATAAATTTACATTTATTATGAAGAATTCTACAATAATTTTACTAAATGTACCATCACTTCATAACCTAAAAAGTTAAAATTAAATGAAGCGAAATATCTAGAAATGAAAATAAATTTGAAGCAAAGTTAATTCATTCAAGTGCGTAAAGAATTACAAATGATTTGCTAATAACTAGAAACCAATTGTGAAAAAGTACAATAATCAGAAAAACACTTGAATTAATTAGATGTAAACGTTAATTACTTAATTTTATAAGATAGAATTCCAACTTCGAAGAGTATGATCGAGATGTAAACTCGATAAATGCATAACTTATTTATATAACTATAAAAAAATAAGGGAAAAATATTTCGACTTTGATAGCTTCTTTATTTTCAATAAAAAATCTTAATCGTGCAATTCCAACATGTTGAATTAAGAAATTTGTTACATTCTACATTCAACATGCTACATTCCGAAAAGTAAGTAACATTTCACAATATCGACTGCAATAAACATATTTACCATTAATCACATTAAAAAAATCTACGTTGCTTTTTCAACTACTGCGAAAGTATTAAACATTTTTATAGTAATTCACTAACTTTTGTTAATATTTTAAAATTTGTTAGTCTCCCATTATAATAAAATCGGTGACATGCATCGAAAATATTCTAACCCAGGCAGCAAGTTGATCTCGCAAAGATCTCATGGAAGATATCAGAAAAAATGTCTGACCTCGTTAAGAAAATTCAAAATGGTATCAGAATTATGTCATAATGTCATAGAGTCTCTGTACATTACGGCGATTGTTTAACGAATTCAATTATTTGGAGTTAAATTAGTTCGAATCCTGTGCACATTAGTTTATCTGAATTGTGTGACTTTAATTCCTGCACAAGTTTATTGATTGATTGCGGTGACAAGTTTTATCCGCAGTGATTTTAATAATTCACTGTCTTTTGGCACAGTTTGTCATCTGTTCAAGGTTTTATTTGTCGAAAATATTTGAATCGGTCCATGCAAAAAGGTCATTAAGTCCACTTTTTGGGTAAATTGAGATAATGATAAATTCTTACTTTTGAAACTCTGATCTATCATTTGGTAAAGACTAAAATTGTTAATCTTTGTTTTCTCTCGTTCGATTGATAAACGGAATAATGTCTTTACTATTGGTTACATACGAGAAGTAGATCTCTATGGACGTAGTGTTTTTTTTTGCATGGACCGATTCATGTGTGGTGGCCTCGTGTGTCTATGTGTAAAACAATAGTGATTTTCAATAACTGATAGAACGAGAAGTGTGTATTTTGTACATTTTATTTTATCGATACGAGTGCAATTTATGAGCTCTAATTGTGAACGTTTTCTGTCACTAATATAGTGTTTACATAGTATTAGTAGTCTCTAATGTCCTCGATTATTTACTATTGTTCAAATTATTTGATAAAATTACTTGTCTGTTGGATGCATTAAAGCTGCGAACTGATATTTACAATCTGTTTAAATGGTCATTGGATAACTATCTACAGTAGGACCTCTCTTATTCGAACCTCTCTTATTCTAATTGCCTTTCTTATTCTAATTGTCCAGCCTCTCTTATTCTAATCGTTCCCCCACAAGTCTTCTCCCACTATCACACGATAAGTCACGAAAAATATTGTCCACGAATCACAAGCTCGCAAGCAAAGTAAGTGGGGGTAAGGGGAAAATTAGAATAAGAGAGGTCGGCGCCATCTTGAAAAACTTTTTATTAACCCTTTGAAGCCCACAATTTTGTTTACACGGAAAATGGCTGAAAATTGTGACTCGGGGGTTTTCGAGGTCGCTGATTACGAATTGAATTCAGACTTTCAAAATTCAATATGGTGGATCCAAAATGGCGGACCAATATGTTGAAAGGTTACTTGATTGATATGAAATTGGGTACTCGGGGTGTTTCGGGGTCGCTGATTACGAAGCTGACATCCGAATTTCAAAAATTGAATATGGCGGATCCATGATGGCGAACCAATAATAACTTTAATTATTTTCGACCAACAATTTAGAACTAAACAACGAATACTTGAGAGTCTTACAGCCACGAATTATGAAATTTTAACATTCTGGTCCACCATTTTGGAACCGCCATATTGAATTTTGAAAATCTGTTGTCGGATTCGTAATTAACGACTTGAAAACGATTATCTTAAGAAACAGCGTCAATAATGAATTCTTTCGAAAAAATGGTGATTTTTTCATGCTTGTTTATTTACAAATCATAAACAATTATATCTTAATAACCAGAGTTCAGTCTACATCAGACTTAGGTGTTATGTTTGATCACTGTCTCTCCTTTACAGTTCACATTAATAATGTAATTATTAGAGCATTAAGACTAATTGGATTTATAAAAAGAGCTACTCACGATTTTCTAAACTCTTTATATATTTTGTACCTATACAAAACCTTAGTACTACCTGTATTAACTTATGTCTCTATTATTTCGTCTCCTCATACTCAGATTTCATTTAATCAAGTTGAATTGGTTCAGCATAAATTTTTTAGGTATCTCTCGTGTAAACCTAATAATCCAATGAGTTTTTTTTTTACCACAATTATAAACCGATTATGCAGAAATTTAATATGTTGTCAATATCTCATTTTCTCTTTTTACCATTATTTACTAGCTTACAAAATCACATAATTTGATTAATTGCGAAAATGTAATTTCTTTATTTTCTTACTGTACAGTAATTTATAATATGTGCTCTACGTATTATTAATGAAATCGTTAGTTCTTCGAATTACAACTTTTATTCGCCGGTAAATCGTCTTTGCCGCATTTGGAACACTATTCTTTCAAATTATAGAGAATGTCATTCGCTTAGTTTATTTAAATCACACATACGTGCTTATTTATTCATGTGTAATTGTGAGTAGAGTAAATTGTTTTTCTTTTATTTTATAATTATTATTGTTCTTTTCATAAGGCGGACATTACTTTATATTACTTTCTGATGTAAAGGGCTCATTGTGCCCGTTTAATTTTTATAAATAGAATAAATAATGTGGTCAGATGACCCACTTAAACCTGTCATTTTGGTAATGACACAAAGACTTCTTAAAGAGGTCAGATTTAAGACATTAATCAAAATTATGTCATGATTGTATCATAAAGTGTTCAGATGACTAACTTAAAGATATCTCAACAAACAAAAAAGTATACGAAAAATCTGTGTACGATTTAGTACGAATTAAGTTTCTTTCTCGCTCTTTCAGTTACGAATGCGAGTGTATACACTGTAAAAAATCCTGAAGAATTTTACAATCGTACTGTAATTTTCCTTGGCAAAAAGTTGGTAATATTACTACATACAACGTAGGGATTTTCCCCCAAAACAAGATGAATTTTACAAGGTTTTATAAATTTACTACATGAAGCGTAGAAGTTTAACAGCATGGTGTAAAATTACCACATTCAACGTTGATTCACTAGCTTTACTCTACAATTGTAATTTTACAGTTGGGGAAGAACAAATACATGATTTTGTAAAAACACACAACACACATGTAAAAATCCTACATTAAACATACATGGTGGCCGCTTTTTTCTCGGAAAAAAATTCCCTGACTTTTCCCAGATTTTTCCCTGACCAATATTTTAATGATATCTATTAAAAATAAATAATACGGATAAAAATGTTTTAAAAACAGCTACACATTTTCAATAAATTCTTTATTTTTTCAATCAACAACGAGTAGTATATTCTAAAACATATTATCTATAAAAATCAAGAAAAAAACTCATATTCCTGCGGATTTTTTCGTGTTTAATTCAAAATAATAGTAGAAAATTTGTTGGGGGTCCTCAAAATTTGTTATAAAATGTCAAGTTCTGCGGTAATATGTTACTCAATAATTATAAATGTTGATAAATTTTAGAATTTAGGCGATTTTGGACAGTATATTCAAAGTATTGTTAAAATTCTTACGAATGTTGACAATAACAAAAAATTGCCATAAATTTTATATTTTTCAAATACTATTGGACAAATATCAACTACTTAAAATAGAAATGGTAAAATAATCATTTAAACAAATTAATATTCTCAAAATTTGGGAGTTTTGGGCTGTTTTCAACATTTTAAAAATTTTTCTACGATTTTTAGCCTTTTTATGCAATTTCAAAGATTTTTGAAGATTTAAAAAAATGTATGAAAGTTTTCTATCATTTTCAAAAGGTTTTATTTATACAAATATTTGTTTAAATAGAGAATTAGTATGGCAAATATTTTTTGAAATATTCTGTAAAGTATCTTTATAGAAAGATAAATATCTTTAAATATAAAATTGTTTGCATTTATTTTTGTTAAACTAGTAAATTTTATATTATATATTCAATACCGAAATGTGTTATTGTTAAACGTGTTTATTTTTGTTGCAATGTACCAGAACGTTTAAAACTGAGCAGTACCACAAATATATTTAATTTAAGATTATTTTTTTTCTCAAAATTGTTGGTTTTTGGTGAAATCTGTCGAAAATGTTCAAAACTGAAATATGTTATTGATAAAAAAACGTCAATATTTGTTTAAATTTGTGAGAAAGCATTTAAAATCATTTAAAAGAATTTTATGCGAAACACGATAAAATAAAGCATTTTTCTGAATATGAAATTGTGCGATTTTTTGTTAAATAATGTTTTTTACTTTTTAAAGATTTGTCTACAATTTACTTTTTCCCTGACCAATTTTGAAATTCCCTGACATTTCCCTGATTTCCCGGTTTTCCCTGACGGTGGCCACCATGACATAGTAATTTTACATCTTTAAACGTAGTAATTTTACAGCTTGCGATTTAAAATTACCATGTTGAGCGTAGGTTCCATCTTTACCACGTTCAACGTTGTAAATTTCATCAGGATTTTTTACAGTGTACGATATTATACGCGATACATAAATGCACATAATCTCAAAGAAACGATTGTACTTTGGATTAACGAATGATTTGAACTCAAAACTCTAAAACAAAACATTTCTTTGAGAATTATGAAATACACTGAAAACGATATAATCAATTCTTCGATTAAATTGAATTTCATCAATCAGAACTTAAAGCTATTCTAAGACGCAACGAATCAATTTTTGGAATGCGTTAAATACGGCATCGTATAAGATCGAATGAATTCAATTCTGGAATTAAAGGTCGTATAAAATAGTATGAATTCGAATAAGAATCTCGGATAATCTGCCACTGGAAAGACTTTCTGGTTTATTGAGATCATTTTGTACTTGGTTTAAAATCCCTTAAAAAGATCAAATTTCAGAGAATTTAACCGACCTGAGCTAATCAATACTTGTAGGCTCGTTTTAACTGGATTTCAAAAAGTTTTCATTGCAATTTACATGACACTATTAAATTCTTATTTATGGAATGAAACTACGTTGAAAAACAGTTAAAACAAGCCTAGCAACATTGCTTAGTTAATAAGATCTCAGAAATGTGACCTTTTTAATTGTAATATAAACCTTTTTATTTCATTAGACATTTTAAAAAAATTTTAATATATAATTATGTATTTTTTCTTACACTAACAAAAGAGCAACTTAAACAATGCTATTTTTCATTTGTTTATGTATATTTATTTTATTACAAAAAGAATTTGTTTTTATTGCTTTTTATTTTATATAATAATTAATTCGTAGTAGTTTTCTTCTTATAATAACCTCTCATTTCGTGTATGTATGAATATTATAGGGTAAGAGATTCAGTTGTGAACATGATTCGGTTTTGGAATCAAATTCGACAAATGTCAAGCGTGTGTTATCGCTACAAGTAGCTTTTGTGCGAATATGAAAGCAAAAATTTATTTGTGCTTTTGCTGCAAACAGATTGATTTTCTGACATCTGTACGTCGCCACAAATCTATTTTTCACTATTCTTAAAAGCCATGCAAATCAAATTTAATCAAAGGAAAAGATAAGTGCAACGCATAACAATGCAACTACAGAGTAAATTTATTATATTTAGTGATTTAATAGCTGCAGACACCACAATGTGCAAAAGAAATTTTTTTTTCACAAGGTTTTAATGTGGCTACAATATTTAGTTGTGAACACCCCAATTGGTTCAGCTGTAAAAACCCCTTTTTTTCGACAAATTATAAAATATTGTTGTATATATTGTATAATTTATAACCGATCCTTCATTTTCCAAGTTTTCTCAGATCAGCTTTCAATCGTTTCATTTTTCTCTGTGCGGGTTGAAGTGTGCTCAAATGCGTAAGACCTACTGGTAACATAAACATCTTCTGTTCTTTCTCTGTCGTTAAAGGTTTTTGAAATCAATAAATTATCATTTCTGTGTGTATCTGGGGCAGTTTAATTTCATTTTTTCCTATTTTTAGTCGATTTTTCAGTGGTGTTAACAACCGAACCACATAATTTTGTTTGCCAAAAATTACGACTCTACTAAATGTTTAAGCAAAATTTTCTAGTCGATAAAATCAATTTAGTTTCTTCAATAGTCGTTAACTAAGGTCTCTAGTTTCCCATACATATGCATATGTCTGCATAATATCTAATTGGGCTAAATCTCTTTCCCTACGTATACATACATAGGTGCATTATTGGCCCCCATTTTAGTGTAACTTTAACTACACTGAAAAAAATAGAAATAAAGTTTACAAATCGTAATTTTCATTAATTTTTAGTAATTTTCATACGTACAACATTGGAATTTTACAATATTTGGTAAAATTACCATGCACAGCATGGGCTCAATTTTGATCCATGTGCATCGTTAGAAAAAATGCATCGTATTGTAATTTTACCACTTTCAACGTACACTGTAAAAAATGAAAATAAATTTTACAAACTCATTCTAATTTACACGTATACCATTTTGTTAACAATCATATTTTTAATGTAGAATTTTAACCACGCTGTGCATGGTAAATTTTCCACTGGAGGAAAAAAAAAAGCTTAATTTGTATAAATCCAAATATACGGTAAAATATATTTTGTAATGTAAAATTACCATTATATAAAAGAAAACATTACTAAACACTGTGAAAGAGGACTGTAGTGACTACAATTGAGCGTTCGCTTGAAAAACGACTTAAGTTTTTGCAAAAATAAACGAAATTTAAAATTCACTGATGTTATTCATTTTAAAAAATATATGTCAATTAAATTATTCCGTTTTGTCAGGTTTAATCGTTAATTATTTAAAATTTGACTCAAGTCGTTTTTTTCTGGCGATCGACTAAATTGTAGTTTCGAAATTTTCAAAACTCGTGACTTCGTCTTCAAAAGTTTGCAATAGTTACTAATTATAAGTTTCAGAAACGTTGTTGAATATAATTGAATAAAATTTAGAATTTGATTTAGAATACTAATAGATCTGGCCCTACAAATCATTTATATGAACCACAAACTTGCTCGAAAAAAAGTAACTAGAATCCTTAAATGAAATGCCTGTTATGCATGAATAAAAGTAACCACATAACCTAAAATTTACAATATTTAGTTGTAAATTTACACGCACTGTAGAAAATACGAATAAATTTTACAAACTCATTGTAATTTTCATTTTATATAAATTTGGTAATATTCCTACGTGTGAAATAGTGTTTTTACTATTTGAGGTTAGGATTTTTACAATATTTAGTTGTAAATTTACACGCACTGTAGAAAATACGAATAAATTTTACAAACTCATTGTAATTTTCATTTTATATAAATTTGGTAATATTCCTACGTGTGAAATAGTGTTTTTACTATTTGAGGTTAGGATTTTTACAATATTTAGTTGTAAATTTACACGCACTGTAGAAAATACGAATAAATTTTACAAACTCATTGTAATTTTCATTTTATATAAATTTGGTAATATTCCTACGTGTGAAATAGTGTTTTTACTATTTGAGGTTAGGATTTTTACAATATTTTTGTAAATTTACCAGACGACACTTTTTGTGGATTTACTACATCAAGCATAGGGAATGTACAACGCGTTTGACAATGCTACACATTGGTAATATTTGAGCCCACGTGGTAATTTTACCATTCAATGGGAAAAAGCGACAAAATTTGTAAAAATACAATGCCCAACAAGAAAATTTGCAACGTTAAAAGTTAAATTTACCATGTTGAACGTGGTAAAATTCATTTATATTTTTTACAGTGCACTTTTCGAAATGTTCACGTACACTGTAAAAAAAATCGTGTAAAATTACAACGTGGAGCGTGGGCTCGAAAATTACCAACCTCTAACGCAGTGACAATCGGAATGTAAAATTACTACCTAGTCTCGAACTTTTACTTTCGGACAACAACATTTTACAGGTTATGGGCGATTTTCCAGCCCGTGCTGTAAAATTCCAATCGAACGATTAAATTTGTAGGTTAACCGTAGTTTTTACAGGTTATGGGCAATTTTCCGGCTCGCGTTGTAAAATTTCAACTCAACGATGAAATTTACACATTAATTCTAGTTTTAATAGGCATCCTCATTTCAGGATTGTAATTTGTTTCTTCCGAGCTTATATACGTAATACATTACTTTCATACAGTATGAAATGTGCTCAAAACAACTAGAATGGAAAGAGCTATATCCTTAAATGAAAAGGCCTAGTTATAAGATGCATTAATTTTCTGGCGTCCAAAGTTAAAAAAAACTTAATGGGTGAAAACATAAATAATTAATGATAATTTTCCAAATAAAAAACGTGAAATGCAATTAACCCTTTGAAGCATACATTTTTCCTTATATGGAAAACAGCAATAACATTCAACAACAATGAATAACAATAACTAACAATAAACAATAATCGTAATAGTGGATTTCTATTTTCCAATCGTACATACACTTCGAGGCACGTTACGCGACGAATGAATTGATGCCGGTTTGTTTGGCAAGCTTTCGGTTCGATTTTATGTCACTGTGGCGCTACTAATCAGGGGTTACACCACGGAGCATAAAATCACAGATTGACAGGACATTTTTACCATCCGCTAAATAATTTTATAATTTACACCTGTAGAATCGCAATGTTAAAGTATTAATATTACGACACGTTTCCTATTTTTACTAGGAAAATGTAATGTTGTATGTATTCTTGTATATTTCCTTCCGATTGTAAAATTACTGCGTTCAACGTGGGCTCGAAAAATTACCTATGTACAATGTAGTGAAAGTACACAGTCTAGTATTTTTCCTATGCTCGACGTTGTAAATTTACAAGGCGGCGGTAAAACCCTAACCTCACTTCGGTAAAATATCAACGCTCAATGTAGTGATATTACCAAATTTTCATGATTGAAAATTACCATTGCATTGTAAATTTATTTTTCATTTTTTACAGTGTATCGTACGCGGCGATATTGCCATAACCTATAACTTTCACTTTCGATTGTCAATTTACAATTGCCAGTTGACATTTCATGACAACAAAAGTGAAATTCAAATAGCTCTACGTAAAATTACAAGTTGATACGAAAAATTTCCACGTTTTTACAGTGTATTTACAAAATATTGTGAAATTCCTAACCTCACATATTTTACAATATTGAACGTGGGCAATTCACCGCATTTTTACGAATGAAAATTCCAACAGATTTGTAAAGTTCATTTCCATTTTGTTCAGTGTACATTATAAGTTTATTTCTATAGAATTTCATTTCTAGACATTATTTATCAATTTAAATTTTCTTAATTAGTAGTTATTAGTAATGAATAAAAATTCTTTAATTCTTCTCCGTTTCTTTCATAAGTGAAAACTTTCCTTTGTGTTTTATAAATATTGTTAGGAAATTTTGTTATAATTAAATACATTAAATGTGATTTTTCTGATCTTAAAAATTTAATGTGGTTGATAATATTTTCAATTTCCAAAAGCAGTAGATTGTGTCTAAATTTCTTGACTAAATTCTCTTGTTTATTGTTATATAGTGGTGAGTAAAAATTTGTATGATGTGAAAACTTATTAAAAAAAATGTTTGGGTAGATTCTTCTCATTATTGATGCCGCTAATTTGTTGTTAATCATTTTCCAATCCTTTAATAGTATTACAGCTTCCAAATTGTAATTTAATCCAAATGTAGAAACTTATGTCTTAATACCAATGTATGAATGCGTAATAATCAATGAATAACAATTCTTTAATTCTTCTCCGTTTCTTTCATAAGTGAAAACTTTCCTTTTTGTTATTAGTAAATATTATTCATTTCAAAATTTATTACTAAATGATGACTCTTTTATGATAAAAATGTGTCATAAATATGATATATTTAAGATTCCTTTATCGCATTCTGACCACATTCTGATATCATCTTAGCAAACCATAAAGACATCAAAATTAGAATCTAATTTTGCTAAAATTTGCTGTCTGGGAAACTATTGTTTACTACTTTTGGTACAAACTAATATGAAGAAACAATACGAAACGAGAACATAACCTCTCAATGTTTTAAAACTACGTTTTTACTTCACTTACAAAACATAAACAACAAATGTTTAATATTAGAATAAATCTACAAAAAAACCAATACGAAAGGTTAAGCATGCTTCCAAAACATATTGATTACATGATTTGTGAAATATAAACATAGTACGCAAATACAAAAAATCAAGCAACACATTCTATAAAATTCATGCAAATTTTAGCATTCAATGATTTTGTAGGTTGTAAAAAATTTGTACGTATAAGTTTTTAGTTTTTTTGTTCATTTTATTGTTAAAACTAGAAAAAATAATTCTTTGCTTAATAAAACTAGATGGCGAATGAAAATGAATAGAAAGGTATGTACTAAAAATTACTTCAGTTAGAAAGAAACAAAATCGTTTATTGCACATTATTTTCCGACGCTTCTTATTTACATAGAAAATTATTTCTCTTACCCTCGTTAACTTATTGATAATTATTCCTAATATAAAGGGTAAAATAATAAATACTTTTTTAAAATTTATACTTCGTACACAATCTTAACTATTATAAATGTTTTTTTTTAATACAATCGTAGGTTTGGACATTATTGACATTCTTCATCTGTCTTTTCCAATTTTATTCTATATTTAACTATGTTATTTTATTTTTCTTGATGAAATTTAATGAATTTCCATCATTTTCATTCTCAGGTAGATTTTAAATGTAATCCGTAATTAAAAATATAATATACATATATACATTATTATTTGATACAAACTGTATTAATGAATTTACGTTTTGTATCTCCTAAATTAATTTCTACACGGAGAGAAAAATTCGGTTTATATGAATACAATAAAATCTATAGAATATTTCAGTAGAATTTACAAAACTTCAAAAAATTAGCGTATACTTTTTAAAACTTCCGTTTAGTGTTTTATATTTTAGGTTATGTGTATTGCTAAGGAAGTAATTTTATAGTATAGAAATAATTGAAACTAAAATACGAGTGACAATCGTGGAAAATTTATGTTTTACTGTTTCAATCATTTCTATTCTGTAAAATTACTTTTTTAGCAACATATACCACACATAACCTACAATTATAATACACTAAACGTAAGTTTTAAAAAATATTCGTTAATTTTCTCTTTGAAGTTTTGTAGATTCTGCTGAAACATCCTATAGATTTTACTGTATTCATATAAACCGAATTTTGCAGCATCTTTTACAGTCGTCTCCTGTAATTTCTACAGTTTTGTAAACTGCCGGAGCTACTCCGGCCAAAATAACCGATGTGCCTCGTAGAAAACACTTTTCTCTCCGTGTAAACCCTTTCATTACATTCACTCAGGCAAACATAACCTAATAAATTGAAATATATTCAATACAACCAATGTATCTGCGAAATACCAAAAAAAAACACAAAATAAATCAGAGAAATGACACATAATTTCTAGAGTGTCAGATCATAAATGTTTTTTTTTTCTCGTATGCAATGAACAAAAAACTCAAAATAAAATATAAAAATGAGTTCAGTGAAGAAGGTACGTTTGACAGCTAGAAAACAGGTTTTCAACTTTTGAGAACTGTTGAATAAGTATACAATTATATACTTAAATGTGTACGATTCAAACTTAATCTATATATTATAGACAAAAACATACCAAAGCAAGTCCAGTGGTCAATTTCGCTGGACTGTAGAATTTTGTAGGACCTAGATCAAATCTTCGCCGCGTCAATTTCTTATTTTCTGTATATTATCGAGTAGCAGCCGGATATTACTACGGTATATCGCCGCAATAAAACGGGCTACGCTGTTCGGTATGCAGAAGACAACATGACGTTTGAAAATTTGTCTTGGACCTACTCTAGTTTGCCTATTCAGTTATAGGCAAATCATCGTCTCATGTTCTCACCTTAACTATCATCGTGTTCTCGTCTCAAACTGGTTCCATAGCTGTCCAAGAGGCTGTGGAACCTGGGAAATAAACACGACTAATATAACTGTAAACTTTCTATTTTCGAGCTATCAAAAAAATTGCTTCTTCCTGCAACTGCCTCTAGGTATGCGTAATTTTACTGAAATTTATATATATAACTTTAACCTACAAATACACAAGCATCTAAGAAATGTGATTTTTGACATTCCAAAGTAATTGCAGTGCATGAAATAAAGAAAACAGGCTACTAGTGTTACATAGTCGTTTCAAAATGATTCCACTAACTGATTTTTAACGAGCTTTGACATCTTTTCTACTTGCAAACCCTGAAATCTTTTTAAATACGTACCTTCGCGCTCTCGCCTTTTCAGCTTTTTTCGACGCCTTTCAATCCCGGCTAATTCCAATTTTACAGAGTTATAAGTTTTCCTTAATTCAGTCAACTTTTGTTGCAGAATTGATATCCTTTGATTACTATCCAAGTCCGGATCTGTAATGATTAAAGAAATAGTTTCACTAACTAAAAGAGATGTCTAACGTTTTAATACATTAGATTTTTCATGTTATGACAGCAGTTATACATTACACATGCTGAAGAAAAAATCAAATAACGAATAAAGAAAAATGTCAACAGTACATAGAAAAATCTGTATCACGAATGGAACCAATGTAATTGTTAAATTCTGTCAGGATGCAGTAATTTGCACTTTTCCTTGATTTTTTTTTCCATTTCCTCATTGCAAATTTCCAGTAGACTTCAGAGCTTGTTCGTATGCATGTTTTCCAATTCATCCTTCATTGTATGCAGATAATTGGTGGATGGTTTGACAATTACAATTATTATCATTCCTAAATAATAGAAATTTAAAAAAAAAATGTGTAAAACCTAAGGGTATTTTGTACCCTCTGTTTTACTAATAAAAATCGAAACATACATTTTCATTAAGGCATCAACGTTGAATTTTTGACTAGTTGGTTTGTTTTCATTGCTGAGAGTTCAGTGACTCTATTGGTGGCGTTTAAAATACAGAAAACAGGAAGGGATTACGCCTTGACGTTTTGTGACGCCAAATTTCTCCGCAAGGTGTCAGGTTCGCAGTACCCTCCTACGCAGTTCTAGGAGGACGCTGAGTTGGCAGCAGACGCCGACATCACCACACGGATGAGCGGTGCATCTCGATTCTTCTTTGTGCATAATAGTTGTTTTATTTTGTTGAACTCCATTAGGTAACTGGACCAACATTCGCGGTAAACCTATTAAATATACATCTCTGAAGTGCCATCCAAGTTGGAAGGGAGTAGCTGTCTGATTTCCAAAGAGAAAGAAAGAGAACGCTATCTTCATTACCCACTTTCAAAGGAAACGTAACGACGCCATCTTCATTACCCACTTTCAAAGGAAACATAACCTGAGTATAAAAAGAGCTGAAGACGAATTCCTCGTGGAGCTGGAAACGATTTCCAAGTATTTTCGCCATGTGGAGGTTAGGAAATTCACAAAGCATCGTTGTGGCCTCCGGTTTGTTCCGCCATTTTCCAAACGGCAGCATCCTGCGGCAATCCCGTGACCACGTTTCTAGATAATTCGACGATCAGGTAACCATTTTAGAACGACAAATGGTGAGTACTTTTTATTTACTAATCTAAATATACAATTATAATTTAAGATTATTTATTATTTAATTCTGATATCAATCTCCGTCTAATTTTTTCTTTCAGATATTAATATTTTGCTTCGTTATAGGTGATTTTGCCTTTGACTAAGAAAGTATTTTTTGTATTGAAAACGATGACGCTAGCAGAATTTTGCTACTACGTCACGCTTTGGAGAAAAACGTGGTTAAAGGTATCAAAATCTGCCTTTTTGGACATATTTCGGTTTATTTTGTAGCAAAAGGGAATATCTTTTTAACAAGCGAAGTATTTTTTCGTGCTGAAACCGATGACGCTATCAGAATTTTGCTATAAAGTCACACTTTGGAGAAAAACATGGTTAAATTTAACCCTCTTTAACCTCATTTTTCTACAAATGTGACGTGATATCAAAATTTTGTTAGGGCCATCGTTTTCAACACGAAAAAATACGTCGGAAATACTTCGCTCGTCAAAAAATTCCCTTTCGCTACAAAATAAACCGAAATATGGGAAAAAATGCTGATTTTTACAC
Source organism: Trichopria drosophilae (assembly GCA_030407085.1). NCBI lineage: Eukaryota > Metazoa > Arthropoda > Insecta > Hymenoptera > Diapriidae > Trichopria > Trichopria drosophilae. Next base: position 199,334,617 of record CM059582.1, read on the forward strand.
ATTTAACAACGTTTTCCTCCAAAGTGTGACGTGCTAGAAAAATTCTGCTAACGCCATCGTTTTCAGCAAATCAAAATTTTGTCGTTCAGTGAAATCAATTACATTAAATTAAATTCTATCACAAAATAGAATTCAGAACATGATTCTTAATGTAAAAGAGTTTATTTATTATTTTGACGGTTGAATTGTTCTGGAGTATTTTTGAAACGATATAAGTGCAGCAAATCTGCTCTACGATCCACTCCATTACATAATTTTCGTTTCTAAAACGTAACTGTCGAAATATAGAAGAGAACCGATGAGACTCAAGATGAATTGATTCATAAATTTGTTCCCCAAACATTTTAAAATACTTGACGACAAGTTCCCTTGTGTTTGGATCAAAACATACGTAAGCTGGTCAAGTAAAAGGTCTCTAACTGACCTGTACTTATGTTATGCGTAACACCAGCAGGTAGAAACTCCAAATCTGATAAAAAGACCCAAATTGTCTAAACTTCCGAATCTCTTCGTAGACAAACTTCCACTTAAAAACAAAATGTGTATATTCTTTTTCGTCACTGCAATCTTTTGGGTTTCTGATGCTATAAAAACAGCGGCTGTTCAGTTTAATCAGCCGTACGTTTTACTAAATCATTGGCTTCATTCCCATAGACTGCAACTTGAAAAGAACATTTTGTAGTCCCCGGCCAAAGTTATGTATTTCTCCCTTCCAAAATTTTAGAAGCTTGTTTCCCTTTTTTCCCTCCAAAACGTTTCAATTGCGCATCGCGAAGACCCAGTCACGACAGTGGCGACATTCGACAGACGCAAACCACAATTGAATTACGATATTCGGTAAGGATCGGCAAACTTTGAAACACTTCGGTTATACACGTACCACACACACACAGTCGCAACAAACGCGGCAGTGGGGGTAGGGAGGGGATACAATTTTGCATAGTCAACCATTTTGTTAGAACGGATCGTACAACCCAAGATGGGGACTATTGTATCTGTCTATATCCACTGATGTGCAGTAATGCGAGGCACGGTAGGATTATGTTCCCTTCTAGGTTATTAGCATATCTTTACCCGTTAGGTATTTGTAACCTTTTTAGAATATTGTCTATTATTAGGCATGTGTTATTATTATAATGCTGTACTTCTTTCACACTGAAATTTGTTGTATCATCTTATGGTTGATGATAAATTGGTATATCCATCTTTTATATCCGTGGAATTAGAGCGTGGTGAAAACCGTAGACCCTTGTTTTCGAATTGACTTGAAAATCGAAAAATAGAATACTACTTACGTACAGTTTGATATTTTTCCTCATCATACTTTAATATGTACACGTCCAGATAACATATTTAATGTATATCTCCGAGGATGTGCATATACTTGGGTATTATGCATCGGTTGTGTAATCAAAACACTAAATGTGCAGTAGCTTGCACAAAAAAAGGGTTTCAGTGACATCTTTTATATGCCACTATAACTTTTAGAGCAACGAGTAATGAATATAACGTAGAAAATCTTTTTTGATGTATATTCTACTTAGGTTGTAATTAGTAATAATAACATAGACTTTAATTATTTTGTATGCAACATACAAAACATCCTTATGCGATCTAGCTTTAATTACTTTGGATTTAATCCTAAAGCTGAACCGTTTAATATTCTGGGTGGGATGATATATTCCGAAATAGTATCTTATCATATTGTAGGCCTAATGGTTTATAAAATCACTACAACTTGAAGTGATTTGTTTATCGAATACGGCGCAGAGATTCGCAATTAAATAACAATATCTCCCAAAATAATTACAATGCAATTATTAAATCCCAATATATGTTACAATTTTATCGAGTGAACAGATGCACTACGATATCGCATCTTGTAATATGAATAGGTTTAATGGTTAGACCCAAACTGCTACTTATATATTGCGGATGAAATTATACATTCGATATTTTGTCTCGCAATAATCCCAAATCGGCATTCAGTAATATTGTGGGTGAAATGATAAATCCCCAAATATCATGTAAGATTCTCGATGTAATGATTAATCTCAAATCTTCAACTTGTAACATTCCAGGTACAGTTACAAAACCCAATGCGATATCTCGTATTTTGTTGTATAATTCTCAAAATATCGTCTATTATTCTAGTTTTAATGACTAATCCCAAATCTACACCTCGTAATATTAAGGATGACAGAATAGATTGGAATACAGCATCTTGTATTTTGTCGGGTGTAACATATCCCAAAATTGTTTTTTAAAACTATTCCGCCGAAAACGTGAACGCTTATGAATCATAAATATTAGCTTGCAGTACACCGCGTAGGTCAATTGAGATTCCATTTTGTTGTACTCTGCTTGAAATTTCGAATCCAAAAATCGTATTGGCTAAGATGATAAACCCCAAAACACCTTGTAATATTTGAGTCGGATAATTAATCCCAAAACTGCATCTTGTCATATTCTGCATATTGCATGTTGTAATGTGAGGGGAAAAAACCAAACCTCTAAATCGTCTTGTATTTTATTGGGTGAAATGATATATCCCATAATTCTTACAATTATTCAGTTGGTAGAGTATATGACTCAGTTGAAGTTGGATGAGTCATAAATTGCAGCGTATGCAAAACCAAATGAATTGATATATTGCATCTTGTTATATACTGTTATATAAATCCCAGCATTACATTTCGTGAAATTGTAGATGTTCTGATAAATCTTTAGGGCCTTTGTTGTAATTCTTGGGTAAAATGGTAAAACCGAAAACATCTCGCAATACTCGGAGTTTACTAATTAATCCCAATACTGCCATCCAGTGATGTATAAACTTGTAGAGTATTAACGACAGGGAATAATGCATACAAATTATAACTTGTCCAAAATCGAATATAACATTCTGGGCGAAATGAAATAGTTCAAAATAGTTTCATATACTTTTTCAAGTAAAACGATATATTCTAATAATATATCTTCTTCTAATATTTTAGGTAATATGATAAAATCCAAAAATCGTGAAATATTATCAATATAATGATTAATCACAAAACTTCAACTGGCAATATTATAGGTGAAATGAAAAATCTGTGTGGAATAAATATCGAGATTGTTTTCTGTAATATTCCGGTTGAAATTCCAAACCCCAACATAGATAATTGTCGAAGGGGAATATTGCAATATTCGGGGTATAACGGTTAATTCCAAATCCGCTACCTGCCATATCGCAGTTAAAATTATAAATATAGATTATTGTATTCTTGGATGAAGCATCCCAAATCTTTAACTTATAATATTCTAGGCGAAATGATAAATACCGAACATGTTATTCGCTGTATTTCGGGTAACAATAAAATGATAAATACCGAAATGTTACACTATTATATTCTGGGTAGAACAATAAATGCCAAAATTTAGTTCTGCTATATCCTGGATGAAATGATAAACCCCAAAATCGCAACTTGTAACGGTCCGGGTGAAATGTTAAATCCCGAAATGGCATATTGCTATAATATTCTGGGTAGAATAATAAGTGCAAAAACTGCAACTTGATACAGTTCAAGTGATATGACAAATAAAGAAATTGCATTTCGGGTAGAAAAACAATTACCCAAATTATATCTTGATTTTTGGTTGGAGTGATAAACGTCCAAATTGTATTTTGCCATGTGCTGGATGGATTGATAAATGTCTAAATTATATTTTGATACATGCTGGGTGAAATAATAAATTGTAATAGTGCGGGTGAAATGATAAACCCCAACGCTGCAACATGTCAGAATTCGGGTTTAATGATAAATCTTGAAATCGTACATTTCTATATTGTGGGTAGAATGATAAATGTAAAAATAGTATTTTGCTATATTCTGGGTGAAATGATAAATCCCAATAAGACAACTTGTAATAATCCGGGTGAAATGATAAATCCCGAAATAGTATTTTACTACATTCTGGGTGAAATGATTAACCCCGAAATGGTATTTTGTTACATTCTGGGCAAGAGGGTAAATTGAATTTGGCTTATTCTAAGTGAAATTATAATTCCCAAAGCAACTTGAATAGCCCGTGTGAAATGCGCATTCCCAAAAATTTATTTCGTTATATTCTGGGTGAAATGATTAACCCCAAAATGATATTTCGTTACATTCTGGACAAGAGGGTAAATTGAATTTGGCTTATTCTAAGTGAAATTATAATTCCCAAAACAACTTGAATAGTCCGCGTGAAATGCGCATTCGCGAAAATGTATTTTGCTGTATTTTGGGTGAAATGATAAACCCCGAAATGGTATTTTATTATATTCTGGGGAAGAGGGTACATTGAATTTGGTTATATTCTGAGTGAAATTATAATTTCCAAAACAACTTGAATAGTCCGCGTGAAATGCGGATTCCCGAAAATGTATTTCGCTATATTTTGGGTGAAATGATAAACCTCATTACTGCAACTTATAATAGAACGCGTGAAATGATAAATCCCGAAATAGTATTTTGCTACATTATGGCTAAATGATAAATGCTACAATTGCATTTTGCTGCCTTCTAGGTGAAATGATAAACACTATTATTGCAACTTGTAACAGTCCGGGTGAAATGATATAACCCGAAATAGTGTTTTGTTATATTCAGGGTGAAATGATGAATCCCAAGGCGACAACTGGTAGTAGTCCGGGTGAAATAATATAACCAGAAATGGTATTTTGTTATGTTCTGGGTAAAATGACAAATCCTATATTTGTATTTTGCTATATTCTGGGTGAAATGATAAACCCCGTTATTGCAACTTGTAACAGTCCGGGTGAAATAATATAACCCGAAATGGTGTGTTATTATATTTTGGGTGAAATGATAAATCCCATGGCGACAACTGGTAGTAGTCCGGGTGAAATAATATAACCCGAAATGGAATTTTGTTATATTCTGGATGAAATGATAAACCCCAATATTTCAACTTGTAAAAGTCCGGGTGAAATGATATAACCCGAAATGGTATTTTGCTATGTTCTGGGTGAAATGATAAATCCCGTTATTGCAACTTGTAACAGTCCGAGTGAAATGATATAACCCGAAATGGTATGTTGTTATATTTTGGGTGAAATGATAAATCCCGTGGCGATAAATGTTAGTAGTCCGGGTGAAATAATGTAACCCGAAATGGTATTTTGGTTATATTCTGGGTGAAATGATAAATCCCATAATAGTATTTTGCTATATTCTGGGTGAAATGATAAACCCCAATACTTCAACTTGGAATAGTCCGGGTGAAATGTTAAACCCCATTACTGCAACTTGTAAGAATCCGAGTGAAATCTGGTGAAATGATATACCCCATTACTGCAACTTGCAGCAGTTCGGGTGAAAATATATAACCCGAAATGGTATTTTGTTATATTCTGCGTGAAATGATAAACCCCATTATTGCAACTTGTAAAAGTCCGGGTGAAATAATATAACCCGAAATGGTATTTTGCTATGTTCTGGGTGAAATGATAAATCCCATTATTGCAACTTGTAACAGTCCGAGTGAAATGATATAACCCGAAATGGTGTGTTGTTATATTTTGGGTGAAATGATAAATCCCGTGGCGATAAATGTTAGTAGTCCGGTTGAAATAATATAACCCGAAATGGTATTTTGGTTATATTCTGGGTGAAATGATAAATCCCATAATAGTATTTTGCTATATTCTGGGTGAAATGATAAACCCCAATACTTCAACTTGGAATAGTCCGGGTGAAATGTTAAACCCCATTACTGCAACTTGTAAGAATCCCAGTGAAGTCTGGTGAAATGATATACCCCATTACTGCAACTTGCAGCAGTTCGGGTGAAAATATAAAACCCGAAATGGTATTTTGTTATATTCTGCGTGAAATGATAAACCCCATTATTGCAACTTGTAAAAGTCCGGGTGAAATAATATAACCCGAAATGGTATTTTGCTATGTTCTGGGTGAAATGATAAATCCCATTATTGCAACTTGTAACAGTCCGAGTGAAATGATATAACCCGAAATGGTATTTTGCTATGTTCTGGGTGAAATGATAAACCCCAATACTGCAACCTGTAATAGTCCGGGTGAAATTATAAATCCCAAAAATGCTTCTTGAACGGTCCGTGCGAAATATTCTCGCGCTTTCTTGGTGAAATGATAAACCCCATTACAGCAACTTATACGAGTCCGGGTGAAATGATATACCGAAATGGTATTTTACTAAATTCTGGGTGAAATGATAAATCCCAAAACTACAACTTGTAATAGTCTGTGTGAGATGATAAATTTCATTATTGCAACTTGCAAGAGTCCGGGTGAAATGATATAACCCGAAATGGTATTTTGCTGTATTCTGGGTGAAATGATAACCCCAAAAACTGTATTTTGCTATATTCTGGGTGAAATGATAACCCCCAAAACTGCAACTTGTAATAATCCGGATGAAATGTGAAAACCCGAAATAGCATTTTATTACATCCTGGGCAAAAGGGTAAATTGAATTTGGCTATATTCTGGGTGAAGTTATTAATCCCAAAAATACAACTTGAACAGTTCGTACTAAATATTCATGCCCGAAAATGTATTTTGCTATATTCTGCGTGAAAATAACAAACCCCAATACCGTAACCTGTAATTCTCAGGGAAATAACAAACCCCAATACCCCAACTTGTAAGAGTGGACTGATAAATCGCAAGCCAGCCACTGGTAGTAGTCTGGGTGAAATAATATAACCCGAAATAGTATTTTGCTCAATTCTGGGTGAAATGACAAATCCCAAAACTACAACTTGTAATAGTTTTGGAGAAATTATATAACCCGAAATGGTATTTTGCTATATTTTGGGTGAAATGATAAATCCCAAGGCGACAACTGGTAGTAACCGGGTGAAATGATATTTCCCGAAATGGTGCTTTGTTATATTCTGGGTGAAATGATAAATCCCGAAACTATATTTTCCTATATTCTGGGTGATATAATAAACCCCAATGCTGCAACTTGTATGAGTCCGGATGAAATTATATAACCCGATATGGTATTTTTTACATTCTGGGTGAAATGATAAATCCCCAGCCGACCACTGGTAGTAGTCCGGGTGAAATAATATAACCCGAATTGGTATTTTGTTATATTTTGGGTGAAATGACAAATCATATATTTGTATTTTGGTATATTTTGGGTGAAATGATAAACCCCATTACTGCAACCTGTAATAGTCTGGGTGAAATGATAAATCCCACGGCGACAACTGGTAGTAGTCCGGGTAAAATAATATAACCCGATATGGTATTTTGTTATATTTTGGGTGAAATGATAAATCCCAACATTGTATTTTGCTATATTCTGATTAAAATGACAAACCCCAATTCTAGGTAAAATGGTAAATCCCAGTACTTTAACAATAACTAAAACAATATCTTTTAATATTGTGGGTCTAATAGTTCATTAAAAAAAGTGCAATGTTTGAATTGTCAGGTCCAACGACAAGATCCTACTTTGTTTCTTGGTTGATGGAGAGATACATTCATATACGAAATTTGTTACATTTTGGTCGTTTCTCGATTATTCATAAAATTGCATTTTCCTATACTTTGGGACAAATGGCAATTCCCAAATGTAACCTACGTTTTTTTCTCACTGAGAAGAAATTCGCGCGTATACTGTGTTAGTAAACAGAACTGCTGCTCGAAATTTGTGGCCGATCTTGTACTGCGAATAGTATAGCTCTTCTTCCCGCCTATTATGACAGCCGTGCTAGTCCTCGACAAGTGTCGTATGAAAGTCTGGCATCATTGCCGTCGGTAAAAAGAGAAATACGGCAATGCTGCTAGATATACGTATGACATTTATCGTGAGTCTAGTACGGCTACCACCATAGCATCTATGCTATAACTCGGGCGACTGTTGTATAAAAGTTCTCTCCGTGCTGGTAAAATACTCAATTTCAAAATTGGCCAAACTTTCTTACAGGTTTCTTTTGGATTTCGACGCTCGAATGCTTTTTTTGGCTCCATTTTAAAATATTTTTTTTATCCAGAGAATTATTTTGATAATATTGCAGAAGATCCATTTGTAGTTTCAAACTTCCTTTTGAATTCTCTTAAGGCTCCGATTTTTAAAAGATGTATCACTGTTTACACATTTCTTGTAGATTAAGACTTTCATTGTTTCAACTTCGGCGTTATTTGTTTCTCTTCCTTAAAACGTTAAATCTGAAATACTTGAATAATACATGCTACATTCTAACAGAATTTAACAATTACAAAGGTTCCATATCTGGGGAGAATCAGAATAACGAATACACAAATGTAATATATACCCGTAAAATCACTGAAAGCCCAAAATATTTGTTATTAGCTAACACAAACATTATAACACAAAATAAAAATGTTATTTCAACAAATAACAATGGTGAATCCTAATTAATAAACCTAATTAATAAACAATGGTACTTAATAACACTTTTGGAGTCCTGTAAACAGTTCTGGTCAACTGATCTACATAAATTACATGTATAACATAAAACATCACACAACATTAATATACATTTAATAATTATGTTTTTATTTTATTTCAGAACGAGAAGTCTGAAGATCTCACAACAAGAAGAAAGAAGAAAGAAGAAAGAAGAAAATGAAGATTCTTTACCTAATTCAACGAAGAAGTTGTATTTCGTCTGCCTCGATGGTGACCTGGACGAGTAGCTGACGAGTTCCGTGGTACTGTTCACGGTCGTCGTTGTGGTCGTCGTCGTCGTCGCGGTAGACGTGCCGAACAGATTTGAGCCTTGACTGGTGTCGTCACTGTCACTTCCAGTACCATGTCTCGTGCTCCTGTTGCCACCACCCTGCCTCGGCGACTTCTTCCCGGAATTAGTGCTGCTCGTCTCGGAATGTTCTTTCCTCTTTTTCCGTTTCTTGGGTAGTAACGCGTCGTCCGTAGTCCTCTTCGTCAACGGTTTAGGCAACCTCTCCGTCGTGTTCCCCTCGGTGTTCATCGACGATGCATCATCTTCGCTGAGTCCTGGACCTTTACTGCCTCCTTCGTTCTCCGCTTCTGAACTGTCCCGATTCAATTTCGAATTATCCTCGGAAGTTGGTGTCGATCCACCTGTCCGTTCTTCTCTGGATGATTCGGAGATGTTGGATATGCTGGAGTCCGGAGTCGTCGGTGGAGTATTGTCCATCACTGGTGCAGCTTCGTTGCTTTCTCTTCGCTGCACTTGAATCTGAACAGGTGGCGGAACTTCGATTTGTTGCACTGGTAATTGTCGCGTCGTTGGTACCGCGACGTGGGGAACGGGTACAGGAATCGACACGTTTTGTACCTGCGTCGTGCTGATGGCGGCGATCATCGCCGTGTTCGGACTCGCGGTTGACAACGCATTCGAAAATGGCATTTCGACATACGCGACGGTCGTTGTCGACTCTTGCACTTCCTTCTTGCTGATGGGTTGCGGGACGCCAATTTGTTGTTCGGGTTCCGCAACCTCCAGGCCGGGTGTCGGTGAACCTGGAATTTCTTCTTCGCACAACAACGAACTCATCGTTTCGCCATCCTCTTCGCCAGGTTTGGTCACTTTAATCGGGTGGACACTCGAGAAATGTGGCGTTTGCAAGGACGCGGTGTCCGCCAAATCTTGAATTCCTTGGAATTTGTCAATTTCGGGTTTAAGTTTCGTGTCCATGTTTCCTATCGGTTTGTCTTCGGGGAATTCATCGTGGTCGATAATGGTTAGCCTCTGTTCTGAGTCGCTACTGTCTGAGGAGTCGTCAAAATCGTTTTTCACTTTTTCCGACTCGATGGCTTTGCTAAGGAGATCGTCGTCGATCGATTCCTTCTCTTCTTTCCTCCAGTCTTTTTCAATTTTCATTTCTGGTTCTTTCTTAGACTCAATTGTCGGCTTTGACACGTTTTTCAATTTCGATTCCCTCTTGGCCTTTAGTTGTTCTATTTGTTCTTCTTTGTCTTTCATTACCGCCAACAAAGGATCCTTGTGTTGTTCGATCTCTTCGATTTGTTTCTTGGCGGCGGATTCTTGTTCGAGAGCCAACTGTTTCTTTTTCTCCGCTTCTTGTTTTAACCTTGCTTGTTCTTCTTTGTTCTTTTTCGCTGGAGTCTCGAAGGATCTTTTGTTGATTTCCTTCGGGAATTTTCTGCTGATGATTTCATATTCGTCCTCCTTCTTTTCTTTCGCTTTGCTCCGGTAAACTGCCGCAGCGGAGAGTTTTTCCTCTATGCTAGAGGTGGCCGGCAACCTGGTGCTGATTGGTGCCGGCACAGGCAATGTTGGTGGTACTAAAGCTGTGAAATCCAGCGGCTTCGGTTCTGGTAGTTTCATTTCCGTCGATTTTCCAGCCAACGGAGAAACTACCACGCGCCGTCGATCGATGTTGAATAACGGCGACGGTTTGTTCTCCGGTTGCGTCACTTCCGGTTGAATTTTCACTTTTTCCTCCTCCTTGCCATTGAACTCCATTGAATCCGTAACCGTATCAGAGTTGGGAAAGATCTCCTGTTGGTATGTAAACAAATTTTCTTGTTCCGCCTCGGAGACTTCCGTTTCTGATATGATTAAACGATCCTCGGCGTCATCGGGAACACAATCGTCGTCTCCTGGAAGATCAATCGCGAAAAGCAAATCTAAACTAGTCGCGGCTCGTTTTGGTTCTTCCACAGGATTTGATGGTTTCGTCACAGTCGTCGAGGTTGTTTCCCCCGCGATCTTTTCGTAAATCTCCTCCCGGGACGGTGTGTGCGGTAACACCCTGGGAGTTTCTTCGGGTGTGTCGTTTCGTTTGCCGAATATTTTCCGCACTTTCTTTTTCTGTTCGACATTTTCCGGAGGTGTTTCCGCTTTGACCTCCGGTTTAGGCGCCAGGGACGCGAATGTTTTCTGCCGTTTCTTTGGGCTGTCCCTCTTCGATGGGCCGACTATTTCTTCATCAAAGACTCGTTTTTTCACTTTATCTTTGTCGGCACCACCGGAATCTCTTTTATTTCGAACCTCGAATTCGAATGGTTCCGGTTCCTTGAACTCGTATATGTCTTCGGTGTTTTCGACTGGTACGGGTTCAACCTTGACTGGCTCTCGTTTCACCGGAGTCAGGACGGGAGGTGGTTCGACTTTCGGTACATCGCGCTTCACCGGAGTTAAAGTCGGAGCCTCGACTTTGGGCGGTTCTTTTTTCTTTTCCGGTTTAGGCGATAATGGAATTTCGATTTTTGGCTCTGGCAATACGATAGGTTCTACCGGAGATTCGGGTTTCTCTATTGGTTCCGGTTCTATCGTTGCGATTTCCATTTTCACTGCCTTGTCGAATCCTTTCAGCTCCGACCGAATCTGGTTCAAATCGAAATCTCGTCCCTTTGGTTGTTCTTCGTCACTTTCGGGTTCTGACTTAATATCTTGGATTTTTGTTAACGTTTTTCTTGAGCGTCGTCCTCTTCGCGGTTCGTCTATCGTTTCTTTTTCCGTTTCTCCGTCGCTCATATCTTCGATTTTCATTCTGCTTTCTGCTCTTCGACGAGCTTCTCTTCGACTTCTTTCCTGTACGCCTTTAACCTTCGATCTTGATGGCGTTTCCGGTTCTGACTGGTCCGATTCGCAGGATTCAGTCTCGTCGCTTTCCGACGCGACAAGAGCATCCGCGTGACCTGATGTTCTTCTGGTTCTTCGCCCGATCTCGACACCCACGGGATCGAGGTTTCTCGTCGTCCTCGTCGACCTGTAACTCGCTGGCGTTGCAGGGCTCTTGGTTCTCGTGACGTAGCCCGTCAGTGGTGATGGAGTCGAGGATCGCGCCGACATCGACGTATCCCTGCCAGATTCTTTTTCTTCTTTTTTAGTTTCTTTGGCAGGTAATGACGTCATGGACGATCCAGACGGAGCTACGCTCTGAGCCCTCCTTCTGCTCTGAGCACCCAGTGGCGTTTTAACCAACTTGGGAACGTTGCCACTGGGCCCAGAACTAGGAGTTTGTGGTCTTGGTGTGATTTTCGAACGCTTGACCCTGCCTTGCGCTTGCGTGAAATTTTGGGCTATTCGTGGGGCCTTGATCCATTCGTCGTATCGAGTATTCCAACCAGTGTAATGGACCAAGTACACTGGTTCGCTTCCATCTTTTTCCATGTCGATGACCTTCGCTTCGTAGGTCACCTTGGATTCGTGGGTTGGTCCGTAATACACCTTCAGTCTATCTCCAAGGTCCACTGGACCTTTGTAGCTTGGAGAATATTCCACGTTTTTCTCGTCTGACCGAGATTTTTCCCCGTCGGTGTCTTTCCTTTTACGACCTCTCTTCTTCAGTTCATCTTCGGTCAATCTTCGTTGTTTCGGGAAAGCCTTCTTGGCTTCGGTCTCTCTGGAGGGTGTTCTGGTTTCCCGAACTTCGGAACTTGGTTTGGTTTTTGTGACAACCTCTTCCTTGGTTGCTTTCGATCTCGTTTTCGCGGCATCCTCTTCTTTCACTTTGACCTCTTCTTTCTTTTCGGGCTTCTTTGGTTCTACCTTCTTCTTTTCGATCGGTTTCTTTTTCGGAACTTCCTCCTTTTCTTTGATTTTGGCTTTACCTTTACCCGTACCGGACGGCGTAAGCCTGGCCAAGCTCTTTTGCGATTTTTCGCTGCTAGATGACTCGTCGCCCTCTACGTTAATATCGCTGTCGTGCCCACTCGATTCAGGATCTTCCTTTTTCTTCACGAGTTTCGGAGGTTCTTCTTCTTTTATTATCGGTTCTTTTTTAATCTCGCGTTTTATCGGTTCCTTTTTCTCTTCCTCGACTGGTTTTTTCTCTTTTTCTTTCTTTTCTTCTTCGTCTTCCTTTTCAGTCTTTATTACGGGTATTGGCACTGGAGTATTGCGGTCCTTATCACGGATAAGGCTCCTGCCCGGTCGTTGCTTTCTGATTCCTCCGCGTGGGTGATTTACCATTGTGCAACCCAATTTTCTATAAAAGTCCTCGAAGGAATGCAGATATTTTTTGTACGACTGTTTTACTAGGTTGTGTGTCGTTGTGGAATTTTGCATCGTGAAATTCAATCGTCGAGCAATTATTTTCCATTGGTTGTGGTTCGTTACGCGGTTGTAACCACCAAGTTTGTACACTGCCCGAAATAGTCGGTAAAGGTCGATGTCTTGATTACCGATCATCGGGCATGTGTTTATAGGGGTACCTCGATCGTCCATGAATTTGTAGAGTTGGGCGACGAAATGATCCTTTTCTTCGCGTGGTTCGTCGTCTGAACTCTATGACAAAAAAAAATAGTATTTAGGTATTAAGTCTTAGTCTAGGTATTAAGTGTTTAATTTATGATTTAGTAATAATGAAATCAGAGAATTGTATTTAGTTATAAGTTAGTCCTTTTTCATTGTATTTATTATATTTAATTATGTAACCATTCAAAAATGGAAGTTGTGTTAATTTTAGAATAAGTAAGTTTTTTGTAACAGTTTTCGTGATTGTAATTATCGAAATTTTCAAATTTGTTAATGTTTATCGGTTTTTTATTAAGTTTTAGCAATGTATTTAAGGTTAAGGATACTCTGGTAAAAAACTAATTGTACGGGAAATGTGCATTAGTCCACATTTACTTTACTTCTCGGGTACAATTAAAAAGGCTTTTAATTTTTAGATCTATTTTGGACTCCTCGTATATTTTCGCCAGGGTATCCTGAAATTCCGTTTGTTTACCATTAACTATTACTTTCGTAATCAATAAATAAAGATTATATTATTTAATGCCATTTTCCTGTGTCCTAAACTCCTTCCATGTTTGAAATATCCATTTTATTAATTATTTTTGCATGATTAAATTGTGTCAAACTTTTAACAAAAAAGTTATTTAAATAGTCCTGAACTATGATATGTTACAACAGACTAGAATACAGAAAAACATAACGACTTTACTTGCGAAACCTGAGAGTGATTGATCATCTAGTTACTAAGAAAATTTTAATACAAAATATATTTTACGATGGTAGCTTATGGCGATGTAGGATTTGTTCTGGATTGAAAACTATCCGTAAAATCTTGTGAAAAATGAATTTTATTTCTTGACCTTGTGCTTGACTTATTGAATAAGGTAACAATTATCTTAAGAACAAAAAAATAGCATTTTGGTAGATCCTAACCTCTGAGAATCGAATTTCGAAATCGTTTGGGTCATAAAAACAAATCTTAAGTTGTTCACTTAATATTTTTATAGTTTAACTCGAAAAGTAGTTAGTTTTATGGAAAGTTTCTTTTAAATTAATATACATACTAATTACTGAAATAGTGTTCATAAATATCGACGCAGTCACGGCAATACTTAAACCGATATCAATTAAATTCAGTTCACTTTTAAGAGTTTAATTACAGAATTTGTTAAATAATATCATTTTTTCACGTTTTTATTTTTAATAACTGGAAAACCGGCAGATAGATTTTTCAAAAATTGTCTGATTGCAACAAACTTGGGTAATACTAAAAAATTAGTAATAAACCCACTAAACTTTTAAAAAACAAAAGTTTAAAAAATAAAAAGTAGGGTTAGGAGAGTTAATGTTATAGACAGGAGCCTACCTAACATTATTTCCTTAATAATTCTGCGAATATTTCAAATTTAATCCGACATTTATCTTCGAAAGCTCCATTAGAAATTTTATTACACGCCTAATATTATTATTGTTCGAAAGGGAAGGGACATTTCCCAAGTAATTTTTTTCATAAAATTCGAATCTGGGTCAGAATTTTAAGATATTTGAGGTTATATGCCAACAAATGTCGTTTTTAACTACTTATAAGGTTATGTACAAAAAACACAACATTTTTAGAGGTTATTCCTTTTTTTGGATCATGTAGTACTAATCTTTCTCTTTAATCTGAGAGTCACAGAGTTAAATTACGAATTTTCTTCACCAAGATACGCCAATTTGAAATTACGGTATATATGTATAAAAAATTGACCTTCGAATACCCTTGAAGGACAAACTCGAGGTCGAATTCAAGGTCACAAACCCTGTATAAATATAAATAACTATATAAAATTTTGCTATTTATAACTAAAAACGTGTTTCAATATTGTGAATATTTTTTGAAAACTTTTTATACTCCATTTTGAATCCACCTTCTTCAATTCCAAAATTTTAATATCTCAACTTCAAATTCGTATTCGGCATTGCCAAACACCCCCCAGTGCACATTTCCAAAGGAAAATACCCAGTAAAAAATATCCTCAAAGTATTTAATGCAAATGCTCATGACACCGATAGAATTTAGTACTTTCAAAATGGCGTAACTTGATGAAGAAAAATTCAACTGAACTCTGCGACTCTCAAATTGAAGCGAAAGAGTAATATAATATGATCCAACCGATGAAAACTCTATCAAAATTTTGTATCTTCTGTACATAACCCCAAAAGTAACCAAAAACTTAATTTTTTGGGCGTATAACCTCAAATATCTCAAAATCCTGACGTGCATTGTAAAAAAAAGCAAATGAATTTTATCACATTAAATGTAGGTCGATTTTTACTCATGTATAATGTGATAAATATTCCATACATAATGATGTAAAGTTTTCTTTCTGAGATTTTTTTACAAATTTTTGTTTTTTTTTCTTATCATTGCCACATTCTACGTGGGTTCGATTTTTAACAACATGTAAGGCAGTGAATGTACAATACATTGTAATTTTCATTTGCTTGATATTGTAAATTCGATCATGCCAAGTAAAATTACAAAAATTTTGTAAAATCCCTAACCTCAATTGGGAAAAACTTTATGTTACACACGTGGGAATATTACCAAATTTGTAAACAATGAACATTGCAATGAGCTGTAAAATTCATTCTCATTTTTTACAGTGTGTTGGATCAATTCTGACCCTGGATTTGGATTCTATGCAACAAATTACTTCTGAAATGACAATTCATTTTTTAACTGACATGACCTCATTATTTGCAGGTCTGTGTTATCAGTGACACTAAAACTCAATACCTGATTTATCATTAGCGACCTCAATAACAATAAATGTCACGTTTCAAGAAAATTCAAAGATATTTTACTTTTTTAACAGCCATAACAGATCCGCCATTTTGAATATTCAATAACAAAAATTTATCTTGCAGTTTAATCAGAATTACATTTGTTATTAAAAAAACACATGATCTTTAGAATTTAGTTATTTCTGACAATATTATACGTATAAATGTTTATTTATTATCGTAAATAACATAATGGACTACTCAATAACAAACATTTTTTATTGAAATGTACCAAATACTAATAAAAAATTATGAAAATTCCGCAAATTAAATATTCCACAAAGGAACCTCGAAATAAAAACCTGATCGTTTTATAAACGTTTAAATTTGAGCAGAATGAATGGAGTAGACGTAAGTACACTGTGAAAAGTAAAAGTAAAATTACATTTCCGAGTTTTTACAGTATTGTTGAAATTTCCTATTATTTTCGTAGTATAATTACAATTTTCTTGTAAAAATTATTCGAAAATAGTAGGAAATTTACTATAAACTTGTAAAATTTACAATGGAAGTGTAAATTTACAAATTCAAAGGTGGAAATAAAACTACCAGTAATGATCGTGGTAATTTTACGTCGATTGTGTAATTTTCCATGGGTTTTCAGGTAAAAAGGCATGGAGAATGTAAACTTACAAGGGCATTGTAAACAGTTCTAGGTATTTATGTATACCTGCTCCACCCTTTTGTGAGTCTTGTCCCTCTCACCAATTAACTGTCGTCTAATTTACACACGTAAAATCACGTCAAAGTTGTAAATTTACCATGATTTTCACGGGTATTATAATTTCCAACATTTCACTGTAAAATTACAATTTTCACAGTGTGTATTCTTAGTTTGTTGAACAGGTGGAAAAAATCTGTCAATGACCTGACTAAAATCGTCCTGATATACGGTTTCTTATTTCCTTTTTTCAACAGCTATTTAATCGTTTAATAAACGTTTAAATTACGTGTAACTTAATATCTTAACGTGAGAAATTCGTTTATAAGTGTCAGAAATATTGTTGCTAAAAAAAAACACATAATTGAAAAAATCTTGATTTTATTATATTATTATGGGAAGTAAACATAGAAAATATACATGGAAATCATCATAGAAAAACAATGAGTGTTCCAAGAGAGATTTGAACCCGGGACTTCAATGTACAAAGTAACAAATTAATCTTTGAGCTACATAATGCATAAGTAAGACAATTAAATTCGCTACAGTTGCAGAGAAATTTTTAGAGTATGATTTTTTGTTCGAAAATCTCAATGTCTCGTATCTAGAGAAAATATTTCGTTTGGAATAGATTTATATCACTAAAACGTTTCAATTTTGTTAGTTAAAATATGGTTTACGTTTAACGCATTATAAACGTCAAATTTTTTATATTTTTTTATAAACAGTATATTTTTGATAGATTTTAAACGTCTTTCTTATACATAAACCCAAATAAAAAATCATACTGCTTTGCAAAGCATATTATACTAACAATTTTACGTTTCATTCAAGTTAAGAATTTTTTATTTCGAAAGTCTGAGAATTAAACAAAAAATAAACATATGAATAAACGTTTCTCTACGTAGAAACGTTGTATACAGTTTTTGATTATTATTTGTAGTTAGACATTGAAATCTAAAATCTTTCGAAAAATCATGTAGAGTATTGAATTACCTTTAAAATGAAATAAAAAGTGTTTTATTTCGACCAAAATTGAGCGAGATAATCCAGGTTGAATTTGAATAAAATAAGTCCCCTGTATTATGTAGTTTATACGTTAATCAGGGGACTTCTATTTATTTACCATTTTTTAGGGTCAATGTTTTTATTGTAAACCGATCCAGAGTCAAAATTTCATCTATATTGCCATAAAGGGCACATATTAAACCTTTTTAATGAATTTTTTAGAATTTTAAAAAAGGTCCTTCGTTCGAAAAATGTAAATTAAAAACTGTAAAACGATTTGTTAACCTCATCCTATAACAATACACGAAAGCGGATATTTTCACGAGAAAAGGCATAAAAAAAACTACGAAAAACATGTGTTACATTAATTTTCAGTCCTGATACGTTTGCGCTTAAATAAATTGAAAATTTCCAGAACAAAAAATTACATTTTCCTAAATATCCTCCCAACTCTTATTACAGTCGATTTTAAAATGTTTTATGTGGTTAAGAATACTTCTTTTGCGTGTACTAACAATACACAAATGATAAAACTAAAATTAAAAATTGTGTAAAAATAAGTTGCCAATTGGAATGTATGGATCAATATATGATCATATATAATCATGTATGAATGTTGTTCTCATATAGATTTATAAAAAAATATATGGCCAAATCCACAGAACTTTTAATTTTTGTGAAATACCCATAATTCTTTAATTATTAAGGCTTTAAGAATGTTTAAAAAATATACTTACTTCGTATTCCAACAAAGACCTTTGTTAACAACATTTGTACAAAAAAAACGGGTGCCAAAGTATTTTTATGCAATAGCAAGAGGCAGTAAAAAAATGTAATAACTTGGAAATTACGACATGGTGGCCGCTTTTTTCTCGGAAAAAAATTCCCTGACTTTTCCCTGACCAATATTTTAATGATATCTATTAAAAATAAACAATACGGATAAAAATGTTTTAAAAACTGCTACACATTTTCAATAAATTCTTTATTTTTTCAATCAACAACGAGTAGTATATTCTAAAACATATTATCTATAAAAATCCAGAAAAAAAACTCATGTTCCTGCGAATTTTTTCGTGTTTAATTCAAAATAATAGTAGAAAATTTGTTGGGGGTTCTCAAAATTTGTTATAAAATGTCAAGTTCTGTGGTAATATGTTACTCAATAATTATAAATGTTGATAAATTTTAGAATTTAGGCGATTTTAGACAGTATATTCAAAGTATTGTTAAAATTCTTACGAATGTTGACAATAACAAAAAATTGCCATAAATTTTATATTTTTCAAATACTATTGGACAAATATCAACTACTTAAAATAGAAATGGTAAAATAATCATTTAAACAAATTAATATTCTCAAAATTTGGGAGTTTTGTGCTGTTTTCAACATTTTAAACATTTTTCTACGATTTTTAGACTTTTTATGCAATTTCAAAGATTTTTGAAGATTTAAAAAAATGTATGAAAGTTTTCTATCATTTTCAAAAGGTTTTATTTATACAAATATTTGTTTAAATAGAGAATTAGTATGGCAAATATTTTTGAAATATTCTGTAAAGTATCTTTATAGAAAGATAAATATCTTTAAATATAAAATTGTTTGCATTTATTTTTGTTAAACTAGTAAATTTTATTCAAATCTGTTAGAATATATTCAATACCGAAATGTGTTATTGTTAAACGTGTTTATTTTTGTTGCAATGTACCAGAACGTTTAAAACTGAGCAGTACCACAAATATATTTTATTTAAGATTATTTTTTTTCTCAAAATTGTTGGTTTTTGGTGAAATCTGTCGAAAATGTTCAAAACTGAAATATGTTATTGATAAAAAACGTCAATATTTGTTTAAATTTGTGAGAAAGCATTTAAAATCATTTAAAAGAATTTTATGCGAAACACGATAAAATAAAGCATTTTTCTGAAAATGAAATTGTGCAATTTTTTGTTAAATAATGTTTTTCACTTTTTAAAGATTTGTCTACAATTTACTTTTTCCCTGACCAATTTTGAAATTCCCTGACTTTTCCCTGATTCCCTGACCAATTTTGAAATTCCCTGACATTTCCCTGATTTCCCGGTTTTCCCTGACGGTGGCCACCATGTACGAATGAAATAATCCAATTTTTTAAAAATCTCCCTTATGCTAAAAACACACGACCCTGGGATTAAAGCATCTGACGTTTAACCCGTTTCGTCCTGAATTGTCCTAAATTTTGACTTCTTTTGATCAGGTGCTTTCTCATGGAGAAAGTCACTCAATCGTTTTGATATAACCACACCTATTGTATTTTTTCTCGAACTTTCTAAATCCGGTTTCAGATTGACCATATCTGCCGCCATTTTTTACTATGGCGGTTTAAACATAAAAAAATCGTGAATTTGGAAAAAATTTGTTCAAATAATCGTATTTTTAAACAGGAAACCGTGTTCGAATCAAGCTGAATCTCTGTATCTGGTGGAGTAAATAGTTATACTAAAAGATAGGATGGTTATTAATTCACCATTCAAAATGGCGGCTTCAAAATGGCGATTCTCAGTGAACATTTTGTTGAAAAATTTTTGTCCGCCATATTGTATCCGCCATCTTGAATGTCGAAAAAGTAACCTCAGATTCGTAATCAGTGACCTCAAAAATCCCAGAGTAACGAATTTCAGCTAAATTCAATAAAAGGAAAAATGTGTGACTCAAAGGGTTAAAAAAACTGTGTCACTTCGAATGAAAAATTAATATTTTGTCTTCGATATTTCGTATACCATCGAATGCAACATCTGATAAACTTGAAAGATGAGAAGCATTTGAAAAGTTTTGGCCTATAAAATATTTTGATAAAAAAACGTTTATTAATTTAGTATGAAAATTTGCTGAATTTCATTAAAAATCACTGATAATTTTACAAAAAATCTCATTTATTGGGAAATATATTACATTTTAATAGATTAGATATTGGGATATTTATAATCTCACTGATTTTTACAATTTTTTTACACTTTTTTCTATGGAAAATTTGAAATATTCTGATTAAAAATGAAAAGGAATTTTACAATGTTACATGTTGATCAAAATTAATCTTCCCATGTTTAATGTTGTAAGTTTTCTGTTTGGGAGATGTAATTTCACTCATTTTTATGCGTTTTTCTCTCGAATGATGAAATTACAACACTTAAAATTGTAATTTCCAAAGATAAAAACCCAACGTTACCTTTGGTAATATTATAATGCGGTGTAATTTTACCATATTCTACTTAAAGATACATAAAAAAATCTTGTAAAGTTTCTAATTTCATGTAAGAATTTTATAATGTTGAACGTTGACATATTACCAAATTTTCACAAATGAAAATTACAACAGATTTGTAAAATTCATTGCCATTTTTTACAATGTAATTAAAAATTTGTTTAATTAAATTAAATAAATCATTTGTTTATTGGCACTTTTTAGATTAGAAGGATGACATTTATTTTACTTTTAAAAATGAAATTTCTTGTAAAGTTGTAAATAAAAATATAAAAATAAAACAGTCAACAACTTATTATAAAAACTAATAAATAGAATTCTTTTGCAGGATAATATAGAAATAATATCCACAAAAATTTGAATTTATTATTATAAAAATTAAATATTATTTCTAATTTTTATCCCCAATTAAGTAACAGGATTGACAAAAATGTTCAAACTTAAAATAAGAAACTTTTAATTCATTACAAAACATAAAAACATTATTAGACTAGATAAAATTAATAATATTATTTTTACAAAGTTTGTTAATTAAATCTTTTACGGATTAAACTATAAATTATATATTAAAGTATATTTTAATTTATATTTTTACTGTTACGATTTCATTGAATCATTCAATAGTTTTTAGAGAATATTAAACATTAATTTACACTACTACAAAGTATCTTGTGCATAATATTTTACGAAAATGATAAAAATGTATTAAAACAAATATAAAACTTACGTCTGAATAAAGTTCGCCGTCAGAATCGCTGTTTCCGCTGGAAACTGTATTTCCAAACAGCGAATCCCTGTCCCAATGCGGAGGTAACTCATTTTTCTCCAGAAATAGAAGAGCCTTCTCCACAGCTACTTTCAGCGCACTGTTTTCAACTTTATTTCCCAACTCTTTAGTAAATTCTGTTGCTTCTTTCTTCGGAACCGTGTAACTATTTTGAAACAAAAAAAAAACATTTTTTCGTATGTTATTATAATCTAATGATGACGATTATTAAATAAAAATAAAATTGATTAACTTAACCCATGATGCGACCATTTAGAAAAGTGAACAATTTCATTTTGTATTGTTTTTTTGATAAATTTATATAAAAAATAGCGTTTTCTTACAGGATTTTTTCGTAGGAAATCACCATTTTTTAACAGAAAATATATGTTTATCATATTAAAATTAATTAAAAACGTGTCATTAGTGTTTGTACCAACAAACTATGGATGTAGATTTTTCAAATTTTTTTTTGCAAAAATAGGAAGCTTTGGAATGCAAAAAATATTTTTTTTTTCTCTATTATAATACCCGATTATTCACAAAAGTGTCTTTTCCGGGTTTTGGAGGATGCTGATTACAATTCATCCGTCAGAAATGGAAAATTGAAAATGGCAAAATTTTTAAAGCTTCCTATTTTTGGAAACAAAATTTTGAAAAAAATCTATATCCGTAGTTTGTTGGTACAAACACTGATACGTTTTTTAATTAATTTTAATAAATTTTCTGTTAAAAAATGGTGATTTTCTACGAAAAAATCCTGTAAAAAACGCTATTTTTTATAAAAATTGTGTAGAGCACACCTGAAAACGTCTAGAACAACTTATACCAAATAGAAATTTCCACGATTTCATTAAAAGATTTTAGCTCAAAGTTACTGTACGATTTTTGGACATTCGGGCATTAATGGGTTAAATCAGAATATTATACATTTTTATAAATATATTTTTTATGCTAAGACAATTGAAAAAGTTGTAAAAATTTAGATTTTGATGACTGTAAAATAGTTTTTCGTATTTTAGCCGTCGTATTACAGAAAAATGTCATCTTTTAACGACATTTCTCCAAAAAATAACACACAGTTTCTTGTAACTTTACAAAAATGTAGTTCGATGTATGTTACTACTGAAATCGCAGCGTAACATTCCATATTCCAATTTCGAAGAATAATAAATTAAATAATTTAAAATTGTAAGAATTTATGTTGACAGTATAGAAAATGTTTTACATCGTTACTTTTTGAATTTGTGAAAAAAAACAATCTACAAATTTAAAAAATAACCAGAATGTGTATAGCCGCAATATTAAGAATTCGATATCGAAATCTGCCTTATTAAAAAGTTATTTTAAAAATGAACTAATAAAAATTATTACTAACTATTAAAAATTATAAAGTTTGTGACGGAATGGACAAAACATTATTGTAGTTCTAGATTTATTTAAAACAAAGAATTTTGTTTTCTCTGTCTTCTAACGAAGTAGATGATACATTATTTTTTTTCTGCAATTGAACCGTTAACATTAATTAATTAAAATTCATATATGACTATTACAGTTCGTGAAGATGGTAAATCTAGAGAACTTTTGGTTTTGATTCCAGAAGTATTTTTAGCCTACTTTTCGAAATTTATTTAATTTCCGTATTCGAGGCTATTTTAATATTTATTTTTAAAATTAATTTTTTAAAATACAGATTGATGGTGATAAATATTCTTCATACTTCTAACAAAGTCTTTAACGATAATTAATTTAAGAAAAATAAAATATCGATAAAACTAAACTCGTAATAAAAATAAAACTGTAAAAATTATCTTAACACAACAATATTCGTTATAATATTCTGTAAAAACATTCCAAATAAATATTTCGTCAGGGAAACAAACTCGATATTAAATTAACTTTACGTTTCTAAAAAAACCATTTATACACTCGAAAATATATTAAAATCTGTCAAATTCAAACATTGGGAGGTTTTACTTCTTAAATCTAGACATTTTAACAGAACGGAATGTTATTACAGTTCTAGATTTACTTAAAACAAAGAATTTTGTTTTCTCTGTCTTCTAACGGAGTCTTTGACGATAATTAATTAAAAAAATATAAAATATCGACAAAACTAAACTTGTAATGCAATTAAAACTGTAAAAATTATCTTAACACAACAATATTCATTATAATATTCTTTCATATGAAAAAACATTATTCAATTCAAACATTGGGAGATTTTACTTATTAAATCAAAGATTTTTAAAAACCAGAATGTGTATTGTCGCAATATTAAGTTTCGATATTGAAATCTGAGCTATTAAAAAGTTATTTTAATAATTAACTAATAAAAATTATTACTAACTATTAAAAATTAAAAAGTTTGTGACGGAATGGACAAAACATTATTGCAGAATGTGTATTGTCGCAATATTAAGAATTCGATATCGAAATTTGTGCTATTAAAAAGTTGTTTTAAAAATTGACTAATAAAAATTGTTACTAACTATTATTAACTAATAAAAATTATTACTAATTATTAATAAATAAATAAATAAAACTCACTGTTTCGCTATTTATTTTATTTTGTATTCGTTTGTGAGAGCAATTATGCCCGTTGAAATATTAAATAAATAAAAAAACTAACTATTAAAAATTAAAAAGTTTATGACGGAATGAACAGATCGTTATTACAGTTCTAGATTTACTTAAAACAAAGAATTGTGTTTTCTCTGTCTTATAACGTAGTCTTCGACGATAATTAATTAAAGAAACATAAAATATCCATAAAACTAAACTCATTTTAAGGTTTTATTTTATCATAATTTTCATTTTTGTAATTATTGATTATATAGCATAATATTATATGGGTGATTTCAAAAAATGTGATACTTTCATGTCCCCAATACAGAAATCGTAAATTATCACTAAATTTCATCAATTTAAAGATACAAATATTCAAACAGAGTATCATCTCATATGTTAATAGATATTTACAAGTCATAAACGAATGTTTGATTACAATTTTGATGCTGTAATAGATAAAATGTAAACTCCGTCCTGTGTCCCCTGCGCTACATTTGGACATTAACTAATATAAGTAGAAAAGATTCCTTTCTTTTTCCAGAAAAGTATAAATAATAATTACAAATAGACCATTTAATCTTCATGTTAACGTAATTTCGAAACAACCCATGTTTGTTAACTTTGATAAAATTTAATTTGAAATCTGTCCCCATATTTTGACAGCTCTTTCAGAAGCCACGGTATTTCAGTTATTTTTATATTTTTTTACAAAATGTTTATCAGATTAACGTATTGTATAGAGGTGTCATCAATTTTCATTGAATAAAACTAAATATTTATGTATTTACATTAACACATTTCAGATCAGTTGCACATTTAATACAACGGTAAAAGTACATGTCATTGTGAGGTTAACAATTTTTGTAAACTCCGGGCACAACTTGTACACTGTAAAAAAAGATTTTGTACTTTTACCCCAATCTTGTAAATTTACAACGTACAGCTTGGGACGAATTATTGCCCTCGCTGTAAGTGGGACTTTTCCGTGTTAATATTGTAAATTTACACAGCTATTGTGAACGTTATTTTTATGCTTGTAAAATTTCCACGAGCATTGTAATTTTACAACGAAACATGGAAAATTGAAGGTTATGGGGTAAAGTTACATGCGGACCGCAATTGAGCGGCCCAATTCTATAACTTGCTCGACGCTCAAACGGCCGGAAAAGTTTTGACAAACGAAAAAAAAAAACGTTCAATTTTTAAAAGTAGGTATTTCGATTTAAACAAAATACATGAATGTAGAAAATGACAAACCGAGCAAGTTTTTCCCAAGAATTTTTTAATAATAATGAATTGTTTCCGTTTTAATAAATAAAAACAATAAAATTTACAACCAAAAATTGAATTACATTTTAAAACATAAATCGTCATATCTCGGCCAATTATTGTTAAAATTGTTTGAAATTTGCGATGTACACTGAACAGATCCTAGCGAAGCCTATGAAGTGATAAAGCATTGCAAAAGTTAATTTCGTTATCAACAAATTAATTTTTTAACGCCTAATGTGGAAATTCGCGAATAGACAGCTACGTCGTCTAAAGTCTGTGGGGAACTTTCGATTTCAAAAAACTTCAAGCGAGTAATTTGTTCCTTACAAGTAGTGAAAGTTTTTTGGAAAATTTGAAATCGATTTGAATTAAATTCAGAAATTTATGGCGATTCTTAATAAAGCGTGCGGCGAAACACGGAACGCGTCGAGAGAGTTATAGAATTGGGCCGCTCAATTCCGATCAAACTTACATTTACATAATGAATTGTACAATCAATTTATAATATTTCTTGCTACAATGACAATTTTACAGTTTAAACCAAAATTAAACCGAAATATTTGGATATTTACCAGGAAAGATTATTTTTACTGGGCCATTGCTTTTTTTAACTCGAGTTGTAAATTTACATAACATTGTAAAATACACATGTACAACGTGGGCACGATTTCCACCCACGTACAGCGTGGTACAAATACATCGAATTGTAATTTTACAACTGTCAACGTAGGATATTTACACAACCTTGTAATATTTCGAATTTAGCATGGGAACTTACAGCATAGGTAGGAATATTACAACGTTAAACGTGGGCAAATCACCATATTTTTACAAATGAAAATTACAACAGATTTGTAAAGTTCATTTTCATTTTTTACAGTGTATACTAAATAAAAGAGTAAAACTGAATTTTTCATAGATATTTTGATAGATTTTGTAATTATCTACTATTTTCTATGCGGAATTTAAAATTCGTTTAATATTCAAAGAATTATGATTTATAATATGGTAGTTTGTAAACTCCGTCACTGTAAACTCCGGTCTAGTTATTGAATATAATTATGTCTAATATGTGAAAACACTTAAAGCTTTGGTCATGAACAGTTTAAATCACGAAATAAATACTTAATACTAATGCTTTTAGATAATATTTGATGAAAGTTTTAATGCATAATAGTTGTTTAAATCATTCCCAGATTATGATAATCACTGCTAATACAGTCTTACGGGGAACGATTTCAAGAATGAGTAGGGGTGATTCTTGTAGATTTTTTGTGCTCAGAACGCATCTGACCTTGAAATTGCTACAAGTCAGGATTTTTAAAATTTTATATTAATGTTAAAAAATGTCTATTTTAACTATTTTTATGAATTTTTGTTTACAGAACTATATTTTTTTAACTTTTTACAATTGCATCGCATAATACTATTTCTCAACTTCAAAAAATAATTCTCTTAAGTTATTCTATGATTTTGTTTTAATGAAGATATACAATTTAGAATTCAAGACAAACAATAATGCAGACTCAAGCATTTTATAATGACGAACATACTTTTTGATCAGTTTTTTATTTCTTAGTCTTTTAGGGACCTCAAAAACCAGGGTTGGGTAGTGGAAAAGTTAAAAGTTAAAAGTTAAGTTAAAAGTTAAAAAATTAATTAATTTTAACTTAACTTAGTTACTTTTTAGATCATTAACTTTTAACTTAACTTAATTAAGTTTTTTTTTTAATTTTTAACTTTTAACTTTTAGCTTAAATTTTAACTTTTAACTTAACTTTTAACTTTTCTTTTAACTTTTAACTTAACTTTTAACTTTTAACTTAGCTTTTAACTTTTAACTTAACTTGTAACTTTTAACTTTTAACTTAACTTTTAACTTAACTTTTTACTTAACTTTTAACTTTTAACTTAAATTTTAACTTTTCACTTTTAATTTAACTTTTAACTTAACTTTTTAACTTAACTTTTAACTTTTTAACTTTTATTTTTTTAACTTTTAACTTTTTTACCAGTTAACTTAACTTCTATTTCAATTAAGTAAATAACGTATTAACTTTTAACTTAACTTAGTTAATATTTTATGGAGTTAACTTTAACTTAACTAAGTTAAAACAAAAAGTTAACTTACCCAACCCTGTCAAAAACCCCTAAAGGCAGAATAATAAGGAGCTTGTCAAAAAGTAAGTTCTGAGCTGTAAAGCGGGTGAGTTTGCATGGCTGAAAGTCTTGAATTCAAAATTGTATATCTTCATTTCAGAACATCGTAGAATAATTTAGGAATATGGATTTTAAAGCTAAGCAGTAGTTACTGTGCGATGCAATTGTTAAAGATTAAAAATAAATTGATTCCCTAAAATAAATCCATTGAAATGGCTAAAATTGCAATTTTTTGTCAATTTTTTGTCAATTTTAGCGAAAGATTTTATAAAACCAGACGTGATGAAGCAATTTCATAGCCAGATTCATTTGCAACACAAACAATCTGCAATTTCTCACCCATTCTTGAAACTGGTAAAAGTGAAATTTCGCAAGTCTGTAACTAATGTTATTTCTGTACTCACTTTTCACAATCGACTTATTACACCCTGTGTAGAGAAGTACGTTTCAAATTTACGTTTGTGAATGAGATTAAACAAATTCTGTAAACTAAATGTCAAGTGAATTAAAAGTAAAAAGGGAGTAACGTATATTCAAAACATAAATGCTGTAAACTCTGTCATCACAAAATTCACTTAAATGGTGATATAAACTATTTGGAGGAATTTGTAGTTGCAATATTGTAAATTTACGTTCGTTTTGACATTCTTAATAAGTTTCACAGAAAAAACTTCATTAGAGAACATTTTTAATTTCTCAAATTTTCGACGTCAAAAAGTATCACATTTTTTGGAATCACCCATATGTATCCTATCCTTACGGAACGTTGTATCTTATGAAGGAAATAAATTACTACTTACTACATAAAACTAAACTCGTAATTAAATTAAAACTGTAAAAATTATCTAAACATAACAATATTCGTTATAATATTCTTTCATATGAAAAAAACATTACTCCAAATGAATATTTCGTCAGGAAAACTCCATATTAATTCGTAATAAATTAAAACTGTAAAAATTATCTTAACACAACAATGATCGTTATAATATGTTTTTATATGAAAAAAGATTACTCCAAATGAATATTTAGACGGGGAAACAAACTCAATATTAAACTAAGTTTACGTTTTTAAAAAAAAAGCGTTTATAAACTCCAAAATATATTAAAATCTGTCGAATTCAAACATTGGACTCTTAAATCTAGACATTTCATCATAACTTTTACTCTTTAAAGCGAAACAAAATAATATATCAAGGCATAAAACATAAACGACTAATAAAAAGTAAGAAAAACTCACTATCGAGCATCCTTGAACGATCGCACCAGGTAGTCATCTCGAACCCGTATCCGGACAGTATCCTGTGCAGTAGGTGCCACAACCAACCCAGGAAACCAATTATCTTTCTTCTTCTTGTCCCCCAGTTCGACACAAACCACCCGTCCAATTTCCGGTTCCGTCTCCGCTCCAGTTTTGCCTCCGAATCCCGATCCCATACTTTCCCCTCTCGGTGGGCTATCCTCGTCCTCGCTGCTCTCATCCCTACACAAAAATTCACACATGATAAATACAAAATAATCTAAGACAACCTCCTGACCTGTAACTTCGCTTACTGAGTCTGTCTTGACCTTCGACCTCGCCTTCCTCCAATAACCGGATTCCCAAAATGCTCCGGATGCGTCAGCGGCAGTTGATCCAAAGTTTCGCTCTCCGCAAAATGCCTTCCGCTTTTCAAACAAAGAGCTGTCCTCCGAAGCGTCGTGATGTCTCCATCGTCGAACACAACTGTATATTGACTACAGTCTTGAATTTTTGTGATGGTAGCTTCGACGAATTCTTTCTTATCGCTTGGACCGAATCTTGCCTCCACCGATGCTCCGACTCTTAAAGTTCCTTTGATTTGATCGTCGGTGATTGTAGCGGTGCCAAGTCCTTGTTTATACGTCACTCTGCACTTGACGGAACGCACAACCTTCTTGATTTTAGCTTCGCAGAAGGCACCCTTGTACTTGGCACTGACTTCGGTGCCCACCGATAAAGACGGTGGATCGTCACCCTGGAACAGAGAATATTTTGTAAGGACGCCGACATTTCGGAGCACAAAGCGTCAGGGCGAGTATTCCCCCCCACCGAACCACGTTGATCCTCGAAGACGAGAATTCGATCGTTTTTTCGAAAATTCTTGTATGCTTACCAACATCTTCTTAGCGTTCGATGTTCATAATATGCGCAGCCAGTGCGGGTCGCCGTCGCGACGCATAAAATCTCCGGAACTTCTTCTGGAACACTTGGTGTCCGGGTGAAAAAAAGGAGGAAAACTCGAGTGAAATTTTCAAGAACGATACGATTTCGGAAAGGAAACGCTGTGTACTCGTCGATCACTCCTCCTCTGTCGGATCCCCTCCGCCCCACCCCGGTGATGGCCCCACCACCCGCCGGCGGGATTGTTGTTGCCCATCGTCGAACTTCGGGCAGCGCCGAAAGGAACTTCGGCTCGTGCGTCGCGATTGGCCCGACGATTTCGTTTCTAACAATTTTTTCATTATTTGTGAAACACCAGGATGTCGCGATGTTCTTGCTCGTTTTATCCTCACCCGGGGGATAATTTCGGGACGAGACGTTTTTAACGGACTTTTACCGAACAAACGGCGACGGGGATGGTGCGCGACGTCGACCTTTACTTCCCGTCGATCCCCCTTTTTTTTACTTCGACAAAATGGCCGACGTGACGTCACAAAGCGGGAAGATTCGAAAGTAGAAAAGTGGAGGGGACGAGAATGAGGTCAAAGATCGAATTCGGAAGAAACGTGTAACTGGATGAACTTGGATGCCAAGAATTTCGAGGGGATTTTCAAACCCGTGACGAATTCAACGTTTGAATCTAATGTTATTCAGGAGTTTGAAAAGTGAAGAACAATGGGGAAATTTTATACATCGAATTAAGTGAGGTTTTTGGTAGAATATGTTTCATTAGTGATTCAATTGTCTACGAAAATTCATTGTCGATTGAAATTTATTCATGACGTTATGTCTGAATTAGATTTCTTAACCTCCATTTTGATTTTTGAAAATGTGACATCAGATTCGTATTCAGCGACTCAAAAACCTATAGTATAATTCATCACTAGTTGTGGCACTTTTTTTGTACACTGTAACATGGTGGCCACCGTCAGGGAATTTCAAAATTGGTCAGGGAAAAAGTAAATTGCAGACAAATCTTTAAGAAGTGAAAAACATTATTTAACAAAAAATCGCACAATTTCATTTTCAGAAAAATGCTTTATTTATCGTGTTTCGCATAAAATTCTTTTAAATGATTTTAAATGCTTTCTCACAAATTTAAACAAATATTGACGTTTTTTATCAATAACATATTTCAGTTTTGAACATTTTCGACCGATTTCACCAAAAACCAACAATTTTGAGAAAAAAATAATCTTAAATAAAATATATTTGTGGTACTGCTCAGTTTTAAACGTTCTGGTACATTGCAACAAAAATAAACACGTTTAACAATAACACATTTCGGTATTGAATATATTCTAACAGATTTGAATAAAATTTACTAGTTTAACAAAAATAAATGCAAACAATTTTATATTTAAAGATATTTATCTTTCTATAAAGATACTTTACAGAATATTTCAAAAATATTTGCCATACTAATTCTCTATTTAAAGAAATATTTGTATAAATAAAACCTTTTGAAAATGATAGAAAACTTTCATAAATTTTTTTAAATCTTCAAAAATCTTTGAAATTGCATAAAAAGGCTAAAAATCGTAGAAAAATTTGGTAAAACTTCGGAAAGACTTGGCCACCCCTAAAAAAAAAATAAAATATGATTTCTTATGTATTTTTGCCTTCCGATTACGAATATAGTAATAAAAATTGGCGGTCGAGCAAATTAAAGCCAATATTTTGAAAAAAACTGCAAAAAAATGTGATTTTTTCCAAATTTTTGCATTTATCTCAAAAAGTACGAGGCGGATGCAAAAATGTTTCCAACAAAAAATGAAGAGCGGAAAATTCTACGCAAAAAAGGTTCTAAACATTTTTTCCGTAATCTTAACGGTAAGCCCGTAAAACAAGGATGAACATGAAAATAGTCAATTTAGTGTTCCGTGTCACCGTGTTTCACGTTATTTATGTACGTTGCGATATTTACATAAAGATATTATATATTACATAGTTTTATATATATATAGTATATGTTATTTTGTGGTTAGAGGTTAGGCTAGTATAAAAAAAGGGGGGTCTGGGGGGCGGAGCCCCCCAGCACGCAAGCACCCCTTAGGCCCACCCATTGCGTTTTTAACTAAAAGACATAATCAATTACAAATTATAAAGACAATGCGTGAATCTAAGGGGTGCTTGCGTGCTGGGGGGCTCCGCCCCCAGACCCCCCTTTTTTATACTAGCCTAACCTCTAACCACACCGATGTGAAAATGGTGTGCTGAAATGAAAGTATTGCATTTTTTACTGCATTTCTTTTTTTTATTGCATTTCACAAGTTTCCGGCGATAGCACCAAAACACTTGTTTTTCAATATTTAGGGATACTATATTTTCACAACTTGGACATGCTATACTCCTTTCAAAAATCTCTTTTTCCAATAAAAATTCAACGCACCATCTTTCACTACTAGATTTTATTACAAAGTCGGTATGTGTAAACTCCATGTTCACGACTTCACCTAGTAATATGCTTTAAAAACACGCCTTGGCAAGTCTCCTAATATACAAATCGAAAATCCACTTCTTTAAAGGGAACGCTAAACAGCTACGACAGTAACGATATGCCTCCTAGCGGTCATGAAACTGTATTACAGGCTCAGTGCCGATTATTCTCATGTTCATCCTTCTTTTACGGGCGTACCGTTAAGATTACGGAAAAAATGTATACAACCTTTTTTGCGTAGAATTTTCCGCTCTTCACTTTGTGTTCGAAACATTTTTTCATCCGCCTCGTCCTTGTTGAGATAAATGCGAAAAACTGGAAAAAATCGCAATTTTTTACAGTTTTTTCAAAATAGCTGCTTTAATTTGCTCGACCGCCAATTTTTATTGTTATATTCGTAATCAGGGGGCAAAAATACATAAGAAACCATATTTTATTTTTTTTTTCGGAGTGGCCAAGTCTTTCCGAAGGTTTACCAAAAATTTTTAAAATGTTGAAAACAGCACAAAACTCTCAAATTTTGAGAATATTAATTTGTTTAAATGATTATTTTACCATTTCTATTTTAAGTAGTTGATATTTGTCCAATAGTATTTGAAAAATATAAAATTTATGGCAATTTTTTGTTATTGTCAACATTCGTAAGAATTTTAACAATACTTTGAATATACTGTCCAAAATCGCCTAAATTCTAAAATTTATCAACATTTATAATTATTGAGTAACATATTACCGCAGAACTTGACATTTTATAACAAATTTTGACAAAGAACCCCCAACAAATTTTCTACTATTTTAATTAAATTAAACACGAAAAAATCCGCAGGAATATGAGTTTTTTTTCTGGATTTTTATAGATAATATGTTTTAGAATATACTACTCGTTGTTGATTGAAAAAATAAAGAATTTATTGAAAATGTGTAGCTGTTTTTAAAACATTTTTATCCGTATTGTTTATTTTTAATAGATATCATTAAAATATTGGTCAGGGAAAAATCTGGGAAAAGTCAGGGAATTTTTTTCCGAGAAAAAAGCGGCCACCATGTGTAAAAAGTGTTGATGTAAATTTACCACGAAAATCGTAGGACACAAAAATACCACTGATAATCGCAGGAAAGTTACCGATACCTAGTAAAGTATAACCTGTTCAATATAAAATTTCTTTGAAAAACGGTGTAAAATTTCCGTGGAGTTTGTAAATGTACAGTGATTTTCTAAGGAAAATTACACAAACAATGTAAAATTTTTTACAGTTTCTGATGAAAAATTACCATAATTATCACTGGTATTTTTGTGTCCTATGATTCTTGTTGTAAAATTACAGTTTTATTGTAATATTACTTTATTTATGGTAAAACACCTTCAGAAATCGCTAGATTTTATTTAGACTAATTAATTAGACTACAAAGATTTCGAATGGGAAAAGAGTAGAATGAAAAAAGTGTCATCGTAAATGAATTTCAATAGAAAATTGCAAATAGAACAATTGGAGATTGAATTAATTCCAATGAAAAAATACTTATCTTTACTTGAATTAATTTCATTAGTTTTGAATTATAAAAAAGTAAAGCATGAAACATATCTACTATACGACATTTATATGAAATTTACAAGGTACTTGTTTCAAATTTTCATTTGATTCTCATCAGAATCCTACCTAAAATGTTTCGAAGGGTTTGTTTCAATTACTTTCAATGATTAATAGTTTGTAGAAAATTGTTAGCCACAATGATTTTGAGTAGGAAAAAACTGGAATGGAAAAAGTGTCATCGTTAATGAATTTTAATAGAAAATTGCAAATAGAACAGTTGGAGATTTAATTAATTACAATGAAAAACTAGTTATCTTTGCATCAAATGAATTAATTTCAATAAATTCGAATTACAAAAAACGTGAAACGTATCTGAAGTATTTTCTCATAGAAATTCATTCCAGATGATGAAAAAATCTATTCAGAGATGATGCATTGAATAAATTTTCATTTGCTGCCCAGCAATCGGAATTGTATTGAAATGTATTGACTTCCCAGCAAATGAAAATTCGTTGAAATTCATTGAGTGATTTTGACTGAATCTCAATAGATTTAAATTGGTTTTCTTAACCACTGAATATCAATAGAAATCTATTCAACAGAGCTGTAAACAATGTTTTCCTATTGATTTAAAATCAATGATTTCAGTACATGCTTATCATTGAAATTCATTCAATTTCATTGGCTTTCACATTTTTTAATGATTTTGTATTAATAAAAGGTTTTACATTTTGTATGTTAATTTTTCTAATTATTTATTAATACATTATGGGACATCTTGTCACATAGAAAGGAAATATTATTGCTAACACTTAAATTGTAGTAATTTTCTAGTACCATGGTGTTTTTCAAGGTGTAAATCTGGCAGAATACCTGAAAAAGTTGGAACAATTTATATTTATTAATTACAATCTTTTAAAGTAGATTAAACTATCTTAAAGGGGTACCATTAAGTAGTAATTAAAGCTAAAAAATGTAAATTAAAAAGTTCTGACTCATTTTTTTTTAATTCAGGCTTCATAAAGGCAATTCTAACCATTGTTTACTATCTTCTAAAAAGAATAAAAAACAATTAAAGAGAATTGGCAGAGAATTTTTGCAATACATAATTTTTCGATATTGAAGAAAATTCTCAACAAATTTCTTTGATTTTTTTTTAAGAGAGCATAAAAAATTGTTAGAATTGCCTTTATGAAACTCAAATTTTGAAAATTCGATTCAGTAATTTTTAATTTCGATTTTTTCATTACTACTTTCTTCTAAATTGATTTAAAAATTTCAAAACTTTGGGTGAACATAAAAGATTTAAAGAAATTAAATTTGAAAAACAAATTTTTTACATTTTTTATTCCAACATCACTGACTTCAGTGTCAAAAGTTACTCAAGAACGAATTTCTTTGACCCATTAAAATTCGTTAAATTAATTTAAACATTAAAAGAAAGTTTGGTGAACAGAAAAACGTATTTTCGAAATAATTACGCATGGATTTTAAAAAATTCCATTTCTTTTTGAGGAAAAAATTGTTTTGGGTCAAAAAATTTTGTTATAATTTTTATTATACTATCTTTGAATTTCTCGTAAAAAGTACTAAAGAACCAACTTTTTGGTATTTTTTGAACGATTGTTTCAATTAAATATTTTATTTCCATTCAAAATCATTTACTTCCCAACATTGCTATTGGTAATAACCGATTCGATTTCATTCATATGAGTTGCATTTTCATCTACTTTTTGTTTCAATTCAAAATCATTAAATTTGTTGTACTGTAATAATTAACTATCCATTCAAATTCAATTGCAGCAAATATTTTTCCATTGAAATTCATTCAACATGCAATTGTTCTAATCAAACTTTTCAATTGAAATTCATTCAACGAAATCATTTCTTCATACCACTATTTTTCCATTCAAAATTATTAAATCAAAAAACTTTTTATGAACTATTATCCATTCAAAATCATTGAAACATATTTTCTTATTGAAATTCATTGCAGAAGCTAAGAAAACGAATTCAGAAGTAATGCAGTGAATGAATTTCAATAGATCTTCAATGAATTTTCGTTTGCTGGGCTATTATATTAAAAATGAGAAAGGTACTAGAAATAATCCAAAGCACACGGTTATTTTTATGGACAGGATAACAACTGATTTGGTGCAGATGTTATAATTAGATTGGTACTAAACTACAAGTATCAAATTTAATACATAATAATGGATGACGGATAATTTGTATCGTATTACGTACTTATCATAACGAAACAAAATCATCTGCAAACTTTAATTATTTTTTTATTAAGGTGAATTAAAAATCGCTCAAGTTAATTGTGAATATTATACTTTAATTCAAAGTTATTTAAAAACAAATACACAAAGTATAAAAAATATAAATTTATTCAGGGGATTAAAAACATTAGTTTGTTATTTTAGACCTTAAAAGAGTGGAATGGATGAAACAACTCAGATTCAATAGAAATTCCACTCCTTTCGAAGTCTTGTTGTTACAGCAAAGAATCCATACTTAAATCGATTTGTGGTTTCAAAAAAAGGGCGATGGAATCTAAGTTATTGTTGAAGAGATCGATAAGTAAATAAATTTAATAATTCAGGAGAAGAAGACAGTCTGTAAATCGCTTTATTGTTTGTATAAAAATTTGCAATAATGTTTATTAATTCAGAAGTATTCAAGCAGAAACATTGATTAAAATTGTAAAAAATTAAACCTAAAAACAGAGTTTCTCATCGATTCGAATTTGATATACTTTATGTTGAAATATAAAGAATCAAAATTATTACATGTTTATTTAAAGAACAATTTCATACTCATAAGGTATAATAAAGGCAATCATTTGAAACCTTTTTTTAATATTACAAATGATTGTTTGAACATATTGAAATTTAAAAAAATGTAAACGAAATCTTTACAATTGTTTCGATGATGTTCTTTAAGTGCCAAAAAAGTAAAAAGTAGAATGAATAATATATGAGTAATTCCACATATATATGGACCCTAAAAATCGTAATGTGCATAATTTTTTAGCAGACTTATCGAAGGAAATCAAACTTTTTATTTTTTATTTCAACTGCTTAGGAAAATAACATACAAATATAATTAGTGACTAATCATTTATTTCTTAAATGAGTAAATGTGCTTAATAACAAATATATAATAATATATTTAATATACATATAAAGTTTTATAAATAACTTGGCCGATAAAAGGTTATTTTTTTGTTTAACAATTTAATAGAAATATACATCTGTTTTCGTTTCGAAAAGGTTTGAAAAATAGCTTTATTTAATATTTCATGGATTTTTCCCAAACGTCATAATTTTTTAAAGATAATAAATATTTTACAATACTGTAATTCATTGTGCATCATAAAAAAAGATGTTATTACAATTTTTACAAAAACATTCGTGTGCATGTTTCATTTTACTTAATATTCTTCGATTACGCCCAGTTTGCGTTATTATGCTAAAACTTCAATTATCTATTGCGACCACAATCAATTTACGTGATTAAAAAAATTGATAAAATATTTGTTTTTACATTTTTTTTTCACGACAACAAAAATACTGAAATAGCAATGTGATTTTCAGTTAAAACACATCCGAAACTAATGTGAAAACTGGTTACAGAGTATTAAAAAATAATTTTCTAAATGTGCTACTCGTTTATTTATATTTTTTAGGTCGTCCACGTTTCATCTTGACCGTTTCTCAATGACGTATGCTAGTTATCGAGGCACACTAATCTACCAAATTTAGTTTTTATTAGCAGTAGAAAAGGAACTTTTTGCATAATAATAAAAATACTTTTCTCGAAATGTAATTTTATAAAACAGCCAAATAAAAAAAAAAAAAAAACGTTTTGTGTATGAGTACCCTTCGATAATAATAAAATTTTGGCACATTATACATAAATAGTGATTGTTTATATCTAGCAATATAGAAAATTGATAAAATTTTACATCTAATTGTATTTTGCCCAAAACTCTTCATGAATTAATACACGAAAGTGTAAAGATAAGTCTGAAATCACCAGAACCTTCTATGTCAAAAAATCTGTGGAATTACTCATATATCTTGAATAAAACCAATGATTAAACTTTTTTCAGAGTAAATAAAAGAAACCGGTTTTAGTTGTGAAACTTGAAGTCTATAAAAATAAAAAGTTGTTTTCTTATACAAAATGATTCATAAGTTAGAAAAATAACACCTGCAGTCTAGTATTTTTTTAAATGTATTATATTTGAATCATAGTCAATGAAATTGTATTATTTTTAGTACAGATAAATTTTGATACATCAGATCGTAGTTATGGAATAAACAAATTATAAATAAAAAATTGAAAATAATTTACACTAATGTTCAAGATTGTATTTTGTATATATTTATAATTTTATTAAATATTCGGGTAAATACAGGTAAAAAATTAATTAGATCAATACAATGCGATTAATTATATCAATAATATTCTCTTGTGTTTATTTTGTATATTTACGAACGTCATTACAATAATTGTGAACTTTAAAATTATTTTAAAAGTTTAAGTAATGTACACAACTTTTTTCGACTTTAGCGATCATAAACAAATTTTTTTACTTAGAATATTTATTTATTTATTTATTTATTTATTTTGGATCAACGGCACATTGAAGCGCCTTTATACAAAAATAATAACATATATTATACAAAGCCAATGCCAAGGCAATATAAAAACAATGATCAAATATAACTAATAAATCTAAATTTTGGTGAAGAGGTAACAACATTAATAAAGTATAATAAAAATATAAATCTAAATATAATCTAAGCAAACAATTTGGTATAAAGTTTAACCCTAGTCTTAAATGACATGAATCGCTCTTGTCTTATAGCCGGGGGTAACGCGTTCCATTCTCTTTTTAATCTAGCGGTCAATGAGAAGAAACCGTAATTAGTTTGACTATTATCTTCTTTTATATTTCTGACCAGGCGCAGATTATGGGGTACCGTTCTCTCTCTGAACAAACTCGTTACTCCGGGGCTAGGGATCTGTCCATTTATGATTTTGAACATAAGAACCATGTCATGATAATTATGCAAGGATTTAATTGTACGAAGATCGTGAATCGTGGCTAAATTTTTATAATTGTGGTCAAAAAAATGCATAGGCGCACCAGACTTGCGTGCCACATAGCGGATAAATCTATGCTGAACTGAATCCAGATCAGAGATATTCTTTGCTGTGTAAGGGGTCCAAATAGTAGCACAGTAAGTTAAGTGCGGCAAAACTAGGGTCCGATAAAGATATATAATAGTCGAAATGTTGTTAAAGTTTTTAGTTATTCTAATAATAAAGCCGAGTAATATAATATTACATTTTTTTAACAATGTAACAAAACTAAATTACACAAAAATCTTTTTTGCAATTTGTAATTATGTATTAAATTAATTACTTTCCATTGCGATTCATCCTACATTTTAAACACTTCAGAAATCTCTTAAATATACAAGTGTGTAAAATTGATCTATTTAAAGAACAATTAACAGTTATGTTATGAGTCTTTCATTGTAGCTAACAAAATTAGGGCCTGAGTAAGTGATAATACGAAAGGATCCCGCATTTTTATGTTTGTCATCGTTCCAAATCGTTATGTCAATATCATTTTAAAATAATAATTTAAATAATTTGTATAAATCCAATTTCTTCATTATTGGTATTTAAACAGAGACGAAAATTAAAATTTATGATCTATATAAAAAAATTAATTAATGGAACCAAAAAAAAGTCCAAATAAACATTTCTTGATTTATTTAAAAATATTCACATTTCGAAGTAACGGCAAAAAATATCTTGCAATTTTAATTTAATTTTAATCCCTTCACTAAGTTTTTGTTACCTTTAATCATTTTTATGAACATTTACAATTATGCAATTCATTTGCCATTTTTAATGATGTTTAAAATTTTTTAATTTTTAGACTATAAATCATATTTTACTAACACATTTAGTTTCCCTCTAGTGACAATATGCTTAAACACATTTTACAACACTTTCTTTATATTGTCACTAGAGGGCAACTAAATGCGTTAGTAAAATATGATTTTTAATTATATATATATCTGTCTAAAAATTGAATATTTTAGTAGCAGGAATATTACAATATTTTAAAACTGTTTTTCCTGTTTACATATCATAATTAAGTGGTTGAAATCGACAACCCTTTGTTTATTTATTTATTATTTACTTTTTTTTTATGAGAGACTGATAAACCAATAAATTATCTAATTTAATGAATTTATGAAAAACATTTGAAGAATCTTCGCTGCATTTTGCAACAATTTATTTAATATATTTTATTATTAAATTGTAATATTAGATTTTTATAAATAAATAATTAGTATAATTCATATAGTTATCAATTAAGATCAAATATAAATAAATTCTTCTTATCCGTAACTTAGTTTCTTAAGTGAAAAAATTCTTGTGTGAAGTTAATTTCTTGGATTGGCGGAAATAACGAACTCAAATTAATTAATAAAAATCTTCTTTTACGTTTCGACCAATTAATTTAGGTCCTCATTGGAAAGTAACTATTATAATAAATTAAATAATGATAAATATTACAATTTTTATAAAAAACATTTTAAATTCAAATAACTTTTAGTGTATAATTATTTAAAAGATTCTCCTTACCTTAACCCATTAACGCCTGAAATGACAATTTTTATACTTCATTTTCAATCAAGTATTTCGTGTGAAAATCAAAGTTGAAAACAATTGAGAGGTGCGTATCCTACTGTTTTCGAGGTCGCTCTTCAAGATTCCGAGGTCAAAATTGAGCTTCAGCCATCAGAAATTCCAATATGGCGCCGAATATGAAAAAAATTTCCAAAAAATTGGGAATTTTTTTTACTTATCAATTTTTTTCGAGCTATTAGAATATTGGAATTTTATTGAAACCTTGCATAATGGTGCACAAAATAGTTGAATTTTACGAACAAATTTTACTTTTATACCCTACATCATTTCAACGACCTCAAAATGGCGTCAACAATGAAAATGTCTTTGAGAAATTTCTGGACGCTCTAACTCAAAAACTACGAACTTTTAACAAAAAATGCCACAATGAAAAGTTCTTAAAATTCATTAAGCGATATAGTGGAATTTTTCAAAATTTTTTGATGACATTTTGAGAATTTTTTTTTTCAACATTTTTTTCAAAATTGTAATTTATTTACAATTTTGAAAAAAATTTAGTGTATTCTCTGATGAATTCTAAGAGTTATTTGTTCTTTGCAATTTTTTCGAAAAGTTGATAGTTTTCGAGGAAATGAATTTCAAATATTATATAGTTTAGGATTTTTTCCCCCAAAAACTATTAACTTTTGGAAAAAATTGCAAAGAACAAAAAACTCGTAGAATTCATAAGTGAATACACCAAATTTTTTTCAGAATTTTTCATAAATAAATTATGATTTTGACAAAAATTTTGAAACAAAATTTCTCAAAATGTCATCACAAAAATCTGAAAAAATTCCACTATAT
Organism: Trichopria drosophilae; assembly: GCA_030407085.1. Lineage (NCBI taxonomy): Eukaryota > Metazoa > Arthropoda > Insecta > Hymenoptera > Diapriidae > Trichopria > Trichopria drosophilae. The sequence goes on from CM059582.1 coordinate 199,376,010, forward strand.
TTCTCGATTAATTCTAAGAACTTTTCATTCTTAGCATTTTTTTATAACAGCGTGTAGTTTTTGAGTTAGAACGTTCAGCAATTTTTCAAAGAAATTTTCATTGTTGACGCCATTTTGAGGTCGTTACAGTGATGTGGGGTATAAAAGTAAAATTTTTCCTTAAAATTGAAGTATTTTGTTCACCTTTGTTCAGAGTTTCAATAGAATCCCAATATTCTAATAGCTCGAAAAAAATTGGTAGGAATAAATAATTCCCAAGTTTTTGGATTTTTTTTTTTAATTTCGGCGCCATATTGGAATTCCTGATGGCTGAAACTCAATTTCGACCTCGGAATCTTGAAGAGCGACCTTGAAAACAATAGGAATTTGTACCTTTCAATTGTTTTCAACTTTGATTTTTATATGAAATACTTGATTGATAATGAAGTATAAAAAATGCCATTTCAGGCTTTAATGGGTTAACTACCATATGGGAATTTATAGATTTTTTTATAAAACCTAAAATAATAAAATAAAAATGAGTTTTACATAAACTCAGTAAGGAGTAAAAAATTATTTATTTAAAAAATTAAAGGATTATTATTCACTACCGACCTTTTTTTATAACGGAACTATAGACACTGAAAGTTATTTGAATTTTTACATTCAAAATATACATTTGAGTGAAAATACGTCCAATAGAAGTCAATACAGTAGGACCTCGCTTATTCTAATTTTCCCCTTACCCCCACTTACTTTGCTTGCGAGATTGTGATTCGTGGACAATATTTTTCGTTGACTTTTCGCGTGATAGTGGGAGAAGACTTGTGGGGGAACGATTAGAATAAGAGAAGCTGGACAATTAGAATAAGAAAGGCAATTAGAATAAGAGAGGTTCGAATAAGAGAGGTCCTACTGTATAAACAAATTTCGTGATGTAATATGAATGTTATGAAATTTTAAATGTGTGAATGTAACTAACAGAAAAATTTTGTTGTTTAAAATTTTATTTTAAATTTTGATAAAATTTATTAATATTTAATAAGAGAAAAATATGTGTTAGGAAGTTGAGATGTATATATATTTTTTTCTTCGTTATATTATACAAAATATTATGAAAAAACATAATAACAAATTGTTAGTACGAATTTATTGTAATTCGTTTCGTTTCACTAAGAACTTTAGTTCAAAAAACAATTCTTAAAATAGAACTAGAAAAGAATGTTAGTAAATAACAAATTTCTAGTGAAATACTAAAGCAACGTATAAATATTTGTGCTGACAATAAACTTGCTTGAGTATTCGTCATAATTCGTAAAGAAAACTGTTAATTTGCGTTTGTTTGCAACAGGCCCTGATCTACTTAGTTAATGCATGTATATAAAATGTACTAAGAAAATAAATATAATTTTCTCTCTTAAAAAGTATTATGCGACAAACTTATCAGGATGAAATTGTTTACAAAACTTTTTAGTGCCATGTAAGATTAAAAAAGAAGCAAGAAAAAGATTTTGTAACAGAAAATTTATGTTTTGAAAATTAAATAAACAAGTAAATAAAATAATTATGGTGTTTGTCTTTTTTCTAATCCTTCATGTTACCTAACCTAACCTATAATGTTTCTTTAGTTTAGTGACTTTCGGCAGACTTTTTGTCTAAATTGAAAAACATATCTAAAAAGAAATAATAAAATTGTTTTTAGTTCAAAATTCTCTAGTAGTAAGTATATAAATTAAAATAGTTTTATAAAGATATCTATTCTAACACAGCAGGTTTGAAAGTTACATATGGATCTAAATGTAGTTTATTTGCACATTTTATTACACATTGCTGATTAAGATACGCATGAATAATTTAGATAACAAATATTCAAGATTTTAAAGGAAATTCTGACTCGTAGTTGTCTCGATCTGTCATCAGTGATTCGGAGTTGAATGAATTTTACTTTGTTAGAAAACAAGGATTTCGACATGGAAGGGGTCGTGATCTTAGCATAAGGAATTAAACAATTGGTGCGATTGTAGTGATGCAATCTGTTTTCTCAGCATGTGACGGAATATTTGACTTTAAATTTTGTACTGGTTATTTCTGTCAGATTTTCTTAGTCGACAGTTTTCCATTTACTAGACTCCGACTTAGACATCTGTGAAAATCCTGCTGACCTTTATATCTTCTTATTGCAACATTCTAATCGTTATCCATTTAACGTAATATTCTCAGCTTAGAAATTTATTTATTGCGATTGCGTCAGTTTGTATTTTAGTTCGTTATATCTATAATTTCGTTTAGTTTCAATATGAGCAACGGAACGTGTAACACTTCTCTAAGCCGTTCGAGCGATTTGCTTTCGACAGACATTTCTAAAATTAACGATATGTCGAATGGGGAACAACATTTTCCGAGAGTTGCATCAATGGGACGATTTTCTCAGGATCAACAACCTGAAGGACGAGTCCTGGTTTTATATACGGGGGGAACTATCGGAATGGTTAGAAATAAAGATAAAGGTGAGAAATCTAAGTCGTTTTTCGTCACTTTGTATTTAATTGCCAAATTGTTTTAGTATTGGCACCGTTGGCGAATGCGTTTGTTAAACTTTTAAGATCTTATCCTAACATGCACGATCAAGAATACGCAGATGAAAGATTCCGTCCTGACGGACCTTTAGTATTGCCGTAAGTAAATTTAAGTCGCGTTTTTTAAAATTGTTTTTAAAAACTTTTGACTTTTTAGATTAACGGATACAAATACTAAACGGGTAATTTATAACGTTAAAGAATATTCACCATTGTTAGATTCAAGTAACATGACTATGACCGATTGGATTCGTATCGCTAATGATATTAGGGTAAGAAACTTTCGATATGAAAAAGCGATAAAAATTACAAAATATTAAATTGAATAGGAATCGTACGAACATTTCGATGGCTTCGTTGTTCTGCACGGAACAGATACATTGAGTTACACAGCTTCAGCTTTGTCTTTCATGTTAGAAGCTCTTGGAAAAATTGTTATATTGACAGGATCGCAAGTTCCAATTTTCGAAACTAGAAGCGATGGCATCGATAACTTTTTGTCATCGTTGATTATTGCTGCTAATTATAATATTCCGGAAGTTTGTATTTATTTCGGACATCAGCTTTTGAGGGGTAATCGAACGACTAAGAGTTCGGCCAGTTCCTTCGAGGCTTTTCATTCACCAAATGCTTCGCCGCTGGCCATTGCGGGAATAAAGATCGAAGGTATAATTCCCATTAAATGCAGCAATCGGAGAATACTGAAATAATTGTATTTTCAGTTGATTACCGATCCATATTTCGTCCCTGCGGCATTGAGAAGTTTCATGTACATACGAATTTAAATAGAAACGTTGGTCTTGTGCGATTGTTTCCAAGTATCACGTCTGACAGTTTAAGAGCTTTGTTAATGCCACCGATCGAAGGTGTCGTTCTCCAGAGTTACGGTGCTGGAAACGTACCGTCGAATCGAGATGACATTATGAAAGAATTTAAAGCAGCAACCAAACGAGGTGTTATTATAATAAATATTACGCAGTGCCCAAAAGGCAGCGTATCGTCAGAGTACGAAGCGGGAGCAACTCTCTTAGAAGCAGGTATTGTTTTAAATAAGTTTATTGTGATAATTTTGTAACGATGGTTTTTTGAAGGTGTAACGTCAGGTTTCGATATGACTCCTGAAGCAGCTCTTACAAAATTAGCGTACGTACTGTCTATACCAGAGTGGGATATTGAAACGAAACGAGCAATGATGGAAACGAATTTACGAGGTGAAATGACATGCGAAGGTTCAGCGGCTCATACAGAAACGGATCTTATAGATGCAGTAGCTCAATCGTTAAGGATTTGTTCAATGCCAGAGATGAACGAACTTCGGACTATTTTATTTCCGTCCTTGCTACACGCAGCAGTGGTGGATCGAGATACGAAAGAAATTGATTCTTTACTTAAACATGTGAGCCAAGTTTTAAAACTTTAACCATTTCACTTTTTTTTTCCATTGATATCTTATATTATTTAATTTTTCTTATTCAGAAAATCATTAGATTAGATTAGTCATAAATAAATCGGCGCTTTTAGGGTGCTGACATTTTGCAGAGTAACGCTGATGGACGTACGGCTCTTCATGTGGCCTGTTGCGAAGGTGACATGAAAGTGGTTCGACATCTTTTGAAGAAAGGTGCTAGCGTTCATGTCAAAGACAGATTTACTCGTACGCCGTTGACGGATGCTATAGAATACGATCGTCATGAGGTGAGTTTTATTTTTATTTGAAAATAATTATAATCGAACCTGATATATAACTTTAATGACACAATTTCATGTTTTGTGGTATAAATTTTGGTTAAAAATTGTGTTATTACTTTTATCTTTATCGGAGTTATAAGTAGTGGGTGCGTACAATAATACCTCGGCAAGAAGAAGAGAATTCGTTAGAATTGAAATGTGTTAAAATATCAACTACGATTTTAATCCTTTTGAAGGTCGTTTCTGTCCTTTGACATTCTAATTCGATTCCTAATCATTCGATTGCTCGTCATTTCAATCATACTTTATTCTATGCCCATTGTTCACATTTTAATTCTCTTACAGATAGCTAATATAGCAACCAATTTAATACTATTTAATCTTGTGGGTTTTGCACTCGATTTAATGCTTCTTGAAGAGTTATAATTTGAAGCAAATTAATCTCATTCAATTCCAGGCATTAATATGGAATTATGAAATCAATTTAATGATGCTAATCGTGTTTAAATTCAGAACAAACAAATTATGTTCAATAGTTTTGAAACATGTACAGTAGCCCTTATTTCAACTTTATTCCTTCCTCTATTTTAACTTTTTCCCCTCACTCGTTCCCCCACTATTCGTCGTGACGTCAGTTCAGACATGCATATACATTATACAGTGGCCCTCCCCTTATTTTAACTCCTATTATTTTAACTGCGTCCTTTATTTTAACTTTCTTTCTTCCCTTATGTTAACTTCTTCCCCTCGTGAGTTCCCCCACCATTCGCCATTTGAAAGTGTTCAAAAGCGTGCGGACTGCTGTTTGCGCTTGCGCATACGGTTGAAGAACGACGCCATTATATCTCCTTTCTCTGTTTTTATTCTCTCATACTGCCAGTGGTGGGGATGAAGGGAAGCGGTAAAATAAGGGAAGAATCCGCCATCTTCCTTGACTCGTTAAAATAAGGGGAGGGCCACTGAACATACATACAGTAGTCCTTCCCTTATTCTAATTTGTCCAGTCAGGCAAGATGGCGGCCTTCTTCCCTTATTCTAATTTTCTCCTCGCCCCCACTGTGCACATACTTAGACTTTTGTCTCTTTTTCTTTTGTTGCGCATGCGCCGTTATTTGTATTTATAGAAAATCCACACGTCCATACATGGCAGTGAGAAGAACGCGTGAGGGGAAATATTAGAATAGGAGAAGAGAGAAAAATTAGAATAAGGGAAGACATTAGAGTAAGGGAAATTAAAATAAGGGAAGGGCTACTGTATGTACATATGTATATATGTATACAAATCAGGTGGTGTACACTGTAAAAAATCGAAATGAATTTTAAAATCGCGCATAGACGCGAAGAAAGATGCCACCATATCTGTTTTCTCTTTCTTACATCCTCAGTGGTGGGGATGAGGGGAAGCGTTAAAATAAAGGAAGGAGCCGCTATCTTCCTTGTCTCGAAAAGGTTAAAATAAGGGGAGGGCTACTGTAATCGTTTTAATCTTCTTTATTAAGACTTGATTTACGTGTTTTTAATAAGATTGATTACAATAACCCGTATATTATAGATAAACTTAAATTAAGGAAAATTATTACAAATAATACAGGTTAAGGGCTCATTAAGGGCTCCTTAATTCCTGCGTGCTTACTTTTTAATTTTCGGCTGTCGTTGACATAGTGTTCTGCTGGGTTAACGTTAACCCTTTAAGGACCAAATGTACAAAAATTTGACACGAAGTTTGTCAGTATTTTTTAGTATTTAAATTCAATGAAAAAAATTGTGGTATATACGTTTCCAATTGCTCGAACCCCGCTCTTTCGAATGGTGGATGGTAAAATACTGTCAATTTTAAAATGAACGAATTACAGACCATTTTTTAACAAAAATCATCAGATTTTAAAAGTTTTTTTTCATTTATCGTTTTTTTTAATCACTTATAGCATTACTATGCCTCATTTTGGTAACAATAACGTGACAAAAATGTCTAAGCTTCAAAATGGTTATATATGTTTTTATAAAATTCGAAAGGGCGGTCCCGAAAATGGCATCCTAAATGAAATTTTCTTGAAAAATTTGAGAACGCTCTGACACAAAAATTATGAACTACATAAAAAAAATAATAAGAGTAAAAAGTTGTTAGAATTCATCGACGAATACACTGGAATTTTGTCAGATTTTTTTTATGATATTTTGAAAAAATTTTTAATTGTTTTTTTCCAAAAATTCTGAAAAAATTCGAGTACATTTTTTGATGAATTCTAAGCATTTTTTGTTCTTTGCATTTTTGTACTAAAGTCGATTGTTTTCGAACAAAAAAATCTCGAATGTTGCGTATTTATATATATTTTATATTTTTTCCATCGGAAATTATCAACTTTTAGAAAAAATTGCAAAGAACAAAAAATGCTTAGAATTCATCAAAGAGTATACTAGAATTTTTTCAGAGTTTTCAAACAAAAAATTAAAAATTTCATTCCAGTGTATTCGTCGATGAATTGTAACAACTTATTACTCTTATCATTTTTTTTATAAAGTTCATAATTTTTGTGTTAGAGCGTTCTCAAATTTTTCAAGAAAATTTCATTTAGGATGCCATTTTCGGGACCGCCATTTTGAATTTTATAAAAACATATATAACCATTTTGAAGCTTAGACATTTTTGTCACGTTATTTATACCAAACTGAGGCATAGTAATGCTATAAGTGATAAAAAAACGATAAATGAAAAAAAAAACTTTTAAAATCTCACGATTTTTGTTAAAAAATGGTCTGTAATTCGTTCATTTTAAAATTGACAGTATTTTACCATCCACCATTCGAAAGAGCGGGGTTCGAGCAATTGGAAACGTATATACCACAATTTTTTTTATTGAATTTAAATACTAAAAAATACTGACAAACTTCGTGTCAAATTTTTGTACATTTGGTACTTAAAGGGTTAAGCTGTTACAAACATCTATTTTTTTTTTAAATCAAGTGTAATTTTTTTTAATATGGTCTATTTCGAGAGCCCTTAATGAGCCCTTAATGAGCCCTTAATTCCTGCGTGCTTACTTTTTAATTTCCGGCTGTCGTTGATGGAGTGTTCTGCTCGCTTAACGTTAAGCTAGCAAACACCCCATTTTCTCTAAAAAAATCCAGTATAAATTTTTTTGAATGTGGGCGATTTCGAGAGCCCTTAATTCCTGCGTGCTTACTTTTCAATTTCCGGCTGTCGTTGATAGAGTGTTCTGCTGGCTTAACGTTAAGCTGGCAAACACCCCCTTTTTTTTTTAAAATTCAGTATAAATTTTTTTGAATGTAGGCTATTTCGAGAGCCCTTAATGAGCCCTTAATTCCTGTGTGCTTACTTTTTAATTTCCGGCTGTCGTTTATTGAGTGTTCTGCTGGCTTAACGTTTAGCTGGCAAACACCCCGTTTTTTTTTAAATTTGCAGAGCACTAAATTTCGCATTTGGGCATTAAATTAGCCCTTAATGAACCCTTAATTATGGTACAGAATAGAACTTGATCTGAGAATGTTGTTATGCCAGCTTAACGCACCTGTAAGAAATGCCTAATTTAGAATATGTCGAATGATATATGGGTAATTTGTAAATAATTGTTATTTTTTTAATATAAAATGTCGACTCATTCAAAATTGAACCAGATTTTATTTTTAGTACACATTTTAGTTAATTTTTATTATTAAACTATATGTACAATGGGGAAATATAATAGCTTTGAAAAGCACAACCCTACACTAAAAAATCTGTAATGAAAGAACCCACGTATAAATGGTAATTTTACATGCTTTTGTAATTTCCCTACGATTACACTGGTCAACACCGAAAAATCATCAGAGATGCGCATACACTTTTCTGGCGTATTTTTGTGAGCTGAATCCAGATCCGATGACAGAATTTTTCTATCACTCTTCATTTTTGAGATATCCGCCGTTTTTTCCAGAATTTTTTTCTCTCCAATAGAATATGATAATTAAACGTAAGACCTTCACATTATACGCATAATTACTTCCAGAATACGTGTAAATTTTCCCAGATAGAAAAAAAAGTGGTTCTTAGTATTATCAGTAAAAAACTTCCAAAAAAACACTAAAAAAGACACAAATTAAGGTATTTTTAGGATAAAAGATGCGAATAACTTAAAAAGAAAATCTTAAAAATATTCTGCGTCCATGGTCCTGTAATAGGATAATCATGCTTCAATTTTCGGGGTTGTGCGTCTATTTAAGTTTATTTAGATTGAAGATATGAATTTTTTCCGATAAAGTCGAGTTAATGGTAAAGGCTATAACGGGATAAGAAGGTCAAAACTGCCCCCGCCTTGATTTTTATTTTGAATTGGCCATTCGAAAGGACATACAGTAGTCCTTCCCTTATTCTAATTTTGTCTCTTCTCTTATTCTAATATTTCCCCTCACGCGTTCTCCTCACTGATGTGTGTTAACGTGTGGATTTTCAAAATACAAATAACAGCGCATGCCCAACAAAAAAAGAGACAAAAGTGAGACAGCAAATTTAAGTAGTGGGGGAGAGGGGGAAATTAGAATAAGGGAAGAAGGCCGCCATCTTGCCTGACTGGACAAATTAGAATAAGGGAAGGAGTACTGTATTTAAAAACCTCTTTAGCCAAATTTTCAGCCCCCTAGGTAGTAGTAGATTGCTCCTATCGTAAAAAACGTGTTTTTTAGATAAAACTTTCTCTGTCTCCACTGTTTGATCCAAATAATCTGAAAAAAATTCATGAACGTGTGTTTTTGAGTGAGAAAATATCCTGATTTTTTTCAGATTTTTCGGGTCTAATCCGGAGCCACAAAAAATTCTTGAATTTTTCAATGATATTTTAGGTTATAAATCTCATATTTGGCCAACTTCTAAATAACAATTTTTTGCGTAGTTTTTCCCCTACTTTCGAATGCCGATGTTAGAATTACCATTTTCAAACCGGAACATGCTCAAAATTTGAAAAAAAGAAACCGATTTTTTCGCATTTTTCCCACTTTATTGGTAGATAATCATATTTACATGAACATATTTACAACTTTTTGATAAACGTTATTTTAATTTCTATCAGAAATATTTACTTATTTTTAGCATTAACAATAATGATTAACATCTTTCCAATAATATGAAGTTTTCCTGTACCTAAAAACTGGTTGAATAAGGACTTTTGTAGCGACAGCAAAGTAATACTTGATTCTAAAAACTGTTTAGACTTGAAAGAAAGTCCTAGAGTATTTTTGGGTGTTCTAATACATATTGAAGTATATAATTTTGAGGTTATGTACCAATAAAGTGGGGAAAATGCGAAAAAAATCGTTTTTTTCAAATTTTGAGCATGTCCCGGTTTGAAAATGGTAATTCTAACATCGACATTCGAAAGTAGGGGAAAAACTACACAAAAAATTGTTATTTAGAAGTTGGCCAAATTTGAGCTTCATAACCTAAAATATCATTGAAAAATTCAAGAATTTTTTGTGGCTCCGGATTAGATCCGAAAAATCTGAAAAAAATCAGGGTATTTTCTCACTCAAAAACACACGTTCATGAATTTTTTCAGATTATTTGGATCAAACAGTGGAGAGAGAGAATTTTTTTGTCTAAAAAACACGTTTTTTACGATAGGAGCACCCTACTACTACATAGGGGCTGAAAATTTGGCTAAAGGGATTTTTAAATATGTCCTTTCGAATGGCCAATTCAAAATAAAAATCAGGGCGGGGCAGTTTTGACCTTCTTATCCCGCTATAGCCTTTAGTATATGTATTTGTGCATTGAATATTATATAATTTTTTAGGAAATACGTTTAAAATTACGACCGCCATTTTGGATTTACGGAATCAAATATGTATCTAAAACACGCTGAAAAGTGTTGCAAAATGTTCCAGCACACATGTACTAAATTTATCATTAACTCGATTCATATCTTCAATCTAAATAAACATAAATAGACGCACAACCTCGGAAATTGAAGCATGATTATCCTACAATAGGACTACGGACGTAGAATTTTTTTCCGAAATTATACTCATTTTTTATCCTATGAATACCTCAGTTTTTGTCTTTTTAGTGATTTTTTGAAAGTTTTTCACTGATAATACAAGAACCACTGTTTTTTTTCTGTCTGGAAAAAATTCATACGTAATCTGGAAGTGATTGTGCGTAAAATGAGAGGTCTTACATTTAATTATCATATTTTATTGCAGAGAACAAAAATTCCGGAAAAAACGAATTTGGAAAAAATACAAAATGGCGGATATCTCGGAAATGGAGGGTGATGGGAAAATTCTGTAAACGGATTTGGATTCAGCGCACAAAAATACGTCAGAAAAGTGTACGCGCATCACTGATGATTTCCCAAAGTCAAATTTTTTTGACCAGTGTTATTGTAGTAAATTTACAAGCTTGTTGTAATTTCCCCGCGTTTAATGTATTAAATTTACTCACGTATAACGATAATTTTACAAGCTCGTTGTAAATTTACTACATTAAGTACATATAGGGAAATTACAAAAGCACGTAAAATTACCAATTATATGTGGGTTCTTTTATTACGGATTTTTTACAGTGTACTGCAAAAATCCAGGTGTGGTTTTCCACGTGGTCTCGACCTGGTTGTTTTGGCCCATTTGACCAGGTTGAGACCATGTGGGATTCTTGCGTTTCTACCCTACTGAAATATATATTTTCAAACAAAAATAACTGATGCATAAAATGTTTGCGTTTACTATTTTGTTAGTAACTATTGACGGCTTCAAAGAATTGTTTAAGTATTTGTTTGAACTAAACCCTCATTTATCAATCTACCTTGTAGAAGTTACTCTTGTTTACGTAGTAATACAGTAGTCCACATCCTAAGTTATACCGTCGGTTCTTTCAAAATGGCGAAAGATTGTCCAAAGTTATAGCTCTTCACGTACGCACATACAGATGCACACATGCTTACATTTAATTACGAGTAATTTTAACATTTTAAATAATCAGTCGTTAACAGAAACAGAAAATTCATATTGAAATCGGTAATACATAATGTAATAAATTCACCATTGCCACTTTACTTTATACGAATCAGCAGTCTCAATTACTTTTATCTTATACTTATTATCTTGCCTTGAATATAACTTCTGCAAAATGACTCATGACTTGATTGGAGGTAATCGTGATTGATAGGAGGTTTGCCCAAATTCCAAATCTTGAAAATGTCATTTAGAGAAGCGACAGCTTCTTCCCTTTACTATTTCAATGCTGTATTACCGATTAATTTTTTTGTTAACGACTGATTATTTAAAATGTTTAGAAAATTACTCCGTATCTAAAAGAATTGGAACTTGCACATATTTTTAGCTTACTTTTGTGTAAAACTTGGATTATTTTTAACGAGAAAGCGTTAATCTTTTGCAGCGCTGCGATGTAACGAATGGTAAACTTCCCCGAATAATAACATAGTAATGTACGAAATTCCCATTTTTCGAACTGAACTTGCACATATTTGTAGGTTACGTTTGTGTCAAGCAGGGCGGGTGTGGTGGGGGGACGTGGGAGGAAAAGAATATAACTTAGAGGAACGAAAAAATATAACTTAGGGGGGCGTATAACATAAGGGAAGATAACTTAAGGGGAGCACTACTGTACTGTGTGTGAGCGTCTGAAAACGAGCGTGGTTCAGCGAAACAATGGGTGGGGGAAGGAGAGGAAGAGAGTGGTATAACTTTGGACTAGCCAAATATATAACTTTGGATATGCATATAACTTAGGACGGGTTCTTCTGTATATATACATATGCGAATGTAGCGTAGTGGTTAATGCGTCAGCGTAGTAAACGGAAGACCTTGGTTCGATCCTCTGTCGAGGTAAATTATTTTAAAGTTCATAGATTTATTTACGAGTGAAATTGTAAAACTACATTCCGTAATAACATATCCAACATTTACATAAATCTTAACCAACAAAAATTAAATATCTATAATAATTCGTCTTGTTATTTTAGTTTTTTTGTGGTTGTTTACATTTATCTACCAGGTCGAGACCACGTGGTTAGATCACGTGGAAAAACCCACCTGGATTTTTTCAGTAGGGAAATGACATGCCTTGCTTCAAAGTAATCCTCACAGCAAGCAATTAAAAATAAATCCAATTCCATTGTGAGAATGTTTTCATTTTAATTATTTCATTTTAAGACAAAATGTAGAATTCATGTCCTCGAACAGAAACGAGATTCGTTAGAATAGAAACGTTTCCATTCTATTTAATTCACTCGTTCTTGCCGGGGCAGAATCGACTGTACGCTAAATGTTTGTTTCCTCTAAACCTAACCTAACCTACAATGACCACGTTAATTTATTTACGTATTGTACGTTATTGTTGCATTTGGTTGAATCAATCCGATTTGCAGTATCCCGAGTGTTTTTTCCTAAAGACACTTGACATCTTGGTCACTGCCATTTTGATAAATAAATCTGATATCGAATTCGTAATCTACGACATGAAAAATTCCCAATTATCCAGTTGATCAAAGTAAGTTTTTACATTTCGATCGTTCATTTCGGGTCCGCCATCTTGAACGTCAACTGAAAACATTAGACTATTTGTCTGCGACCCTTATAATTTTCTAGTACCCACTTTCATCTGGACAAAATTACGCTTGCATTTCTTACCGTCCATCTTGGATCCGCCATTTTACATTTTGAAAATTTAAGATCAGATAACACAGCCCCACAAAAAAGGACGATTGCTATTTGTTTACTCTACTGAGTTCCACGTTGCGACCAATTGCGAATTTTTTATAAGGAAATACGGTTATATAATATTATAACGAAATTTTACGGTTAGAATAATCTAATTTTACTCTTTAAGCTTTTCAATCGATTTTATAAACCCTTTGAAGCGTACATTTTTCTCTGACTTGATGGCGGATCCAAGATGGACGATCGAAATATATAAAATTACTTGATCGAACTCAAACTTGGAGATATTCAATGTCAACGATTACACAGTCCACAAAAAAAAATAAAGGCCGGATCTGGAGGTCGAACTACGTCTATATTATTATTCTTAGGTCATTGAATCCGAATCGAAAGTCCATTTAATCCCATCACGTCAGGTTTTTGACATAACCTCAAAAATGCTAAAAAGTTCCTATAATTAGACCTTAAAATGTTAAAATAAAGAATAAGTTGCAATTAGAAGTCTATTCCATGGTATTTCCCTGGCAAAAATGGGGCGTTACTTAAGAGTTACTGTAAGAGTGTCAAATGAGTGTGAAAAGTGTTAGAAAAGCGTGCCAAAAGAGTTAACAAAGAGTGAATTTGGACAAAAACCGCTTAACGACTCTAAGGAGTGTGTTAAGCGTATCATAAGCGTGAATTTGGACATTTTTACGCTCGCGTAACGCTGGGATCGCTAAAACCATATTCGAAATCTATTTATCCCCATCACGTTAAGTTCTTGACAAAACATAAAAAAGAGATTTAAAAATTTACCCTAAAATGTGAAAATAAAGAAAAATTCTGTTCTGGAAGGGATAGCATATTTCCATTATGTTTTTGGGGCCGGTGAAATAGAATTCGAGGTCTATTCGATCTCGTCAAGTCATTCTTTCGACATAACCTCAAAAATATCCTAAAAATCCACTCCAAAATGTCAATATAAAGGAAAATTCTAACCTGAAAGCCATACCATGTTGCCGTTTAGTTCTTCGGGCCGTTGAACCCGAATCCGAAGTTCATCACATGTATAATATGTAGGTCTCGACAGTTTGTATTGTTTAGTTACTCCCTGAATTGTCTGGAGTAAACAAAGTGTCAACTGAGCAGTACTGGACTTGAATGTACTGGTTAGCACTGGAGATTATTGGACTCTACCGGAATGTACTGTACTGAACGATTTCTTTGGAATGCACTGGACAGTACTGGATAATACTGGAATGTACTGGGTAGTACTGGCATGTACCAGAAAGTTCTGGACACTACTCGAAGCTCTTTTAAAAATGTCTGCTTGAATTGTGCAATTTTAAACGAATAGCAGCATATGGTAGGAATCGAAAGACAATACCATTCGTGCATATCGCTAAAAATGATTGTAGCAGTCAAGATTCAGAGTCCAGTTAACCCCATTACGTTGGATTTTTTATATAACCTCAAAACATTTACAAATCGACCCCAAAAAATATTGAAATATAATTTGAAGCACATTCAACTCCATAACTTCTGGATTTTTACATGATCTCGGTGACATTAACTCATAGGATGGTCTGATGTCAAGACTTTTTTTTATATATCTTTATGTATTTTATCCCTCTGAATTAGGTGCGGAAAACGTTTTCTTTTATCGCCGCGGAGCAAAACTCGTGTGTAATGCACGGGGCGTAAAATGGCCATTGAATGTTATGAGAGATAAAATTCAGAATTATGAGTTTCTTTTAAAATTTAACCAATCTTTCTTGATTTCATAATAGTGTCCAGTGTAGTTCAGTATTGTTCAGTATACTCCAGTACTTTCAGTACAGTCCAATATTGTGGAGAACTACCCACTATACATTCCAGTAGTGCCCAGGACTGACCAGTAAACATAGTATGCCTTGTAGGCCAGAATTTTTCTTTATTTTCATATTTCACGATAGATTTTTAGATTTCTTTTTGAGGTTATGTCAAGAGCTTAATGTGATGAGGCTTACAAGCGACCCCAAAAACATCACAAAAATATATCAGGGACTTCCAACCGCAAATTACTCTTTATTTTAACATTTTAAGGTCTGATTATATAGGATTTTTGAGAATTTTTAGGTTAGGTAAAAAACCTGAAGTGATGGAGTTAAATGGACTTCAGATTCGGATTCAGCGATGCAAAAAACATATTACCGTAGGGTCTCCCTTACTGCATTCTGCAGATTTTTCAAAATGGAGGCGATCTCCCTTATTCTCTGCTTCCCCTTTACCCCCACTCTTACTGGTCGACGGTCGACAACGGTTCGAGATTCGCTCAGCCACGAAGGTTAGGTTTGGATGCAATGGAGGAGGGAAGCCGACCGAAGGGGAATATATGCAATAAGAGATCCTAAGTCCAGAGAATAAGAGATGTCTAGAGAATAAGGGAGGATTCAATAAGGGAGATCCTAATGTATAGACATAGTCTGACCTTCAGTTCCGGAATTTTTTATATTTCGATCGTCCATCTTGGATCCGCCATAAAGTCAGAGAAAAATGTACGCTTCAAAGGTTTTATAAAGTCGATTGGAAAGCATAAATAGTGAAATTAGATTATTCTAACAGTAAAATTGTATTTCCTTATAAAAAATTCGCAGTTGGCCGCAACGCGGAAGTAATTAGAGTAAATAAATAGCAATCATGGTTGTTACGTGTTCGCAAAGAATGAACCCGTATCTTTTGTTTGTTTTTTTTTGTCAGATTATTAAATTGTTGACGAAGTGCGGTGCTCACCTCCACGAGAGTGACCACGTCATCGGGGAGAAGCTCTGTATCGTGGCTGCAGCGGGTAACGTGAAACGCCTTTCTTCGTACCACCTAGCTGGGGCCAATTTGTCGCAAGGTGACACTTCCGGTAGGACAGCGCTTCACTTGGCGGCGTTGCACAATCGTCTGTCAGCTGTTCGCTTCCTCCTGGACAACGGCGCCAAATCTCAAGTGCAGGATATGCTTGGACACACTCCCCGGGATCTCGCCGAATCGGCCAGTGCCACCGAATGCTTAAAATTACTACCGGTGATTCACCAGGTAAGCAAAGCGTAAGATTTGCTCCTACTCGCCTTCCTGGCGAAAGTGACAGCGTCATTATCTTTTGTCGTCGACGACGTACGTCGCGTGCCGAAATTCCACGGTCATTAACTCCCGTGATTGCGATAACAATCAATTTACCATATTGTCACGATTGTTTTCGGATGCCAGAATTTCCGTCCGTGTTTAGTCGAAGAAAACGAAAAAGTGTTTATTATGATCCGATTATTGCCCCATTTATCACTTTCATCGTTTATTACCGCTCTTATGGTTTTAAATTGGGCGACTTATCTGTGGAATTCGTTTTATTTATTTGTATAGCATTAAAAGCCGTTTACTTTGTTTAATACCTTTCTGGTATGTACACTTATAATTCATTTATGTGAGAATCTTTTTATTGATGTCTATTTATAATGTTCAAAGATTGGTCACGTGATATATTAACCTAAAAATAATAGTGTTTACTTTTCCACCATTGGAGAGACGTCACACGTGAAAATAACCTCAAAATTGAATGGTCTCCTCTAACGTTTTGTTTCATTCTACTCTAGTGGCGAAAGATGGAACTAGATAGATACTTCATTATTTTAGGTTAAACAAACATTAATGTAGGAAAAATTGTTTACGTACTTACCGTTCATGTACTTACGTTAAATAATATAAGACGTTCGAAAAGTAAAGGAAGTTTTCTTCAGATAACGACTAGTAAATAATTTTAAAATGTCGACCAAATGTCACGTGACCAAGTAACCGTAACGAGTTATATTCAACACTTTTTCGTTTCTGAGGGAAAACAAAATGAAGGATTGGACACATTATGGACAATTGTAGTTTTATTGAGATTTGCCGTATTTAGCAATTTACAAGAGTTATTAATGAATTCCGACGATGTTTAATATATTAGCGACCATCTTTGGTGATATGAAACATCCTTTGTAAGCGATCGCACAATCCTCCGGGCCGACTGCTTTTCGGCCGAGTTTAACAGCATCCTTTATCGTCGTTCCGTTCGATGCCGACTCGAACCAGCCGAGGCTAATGAATAATAAAGTTAATAAATTATTGTAATAAGTATTTTATTTGTGCTATTCACCTTTAAATACAACGATTATAATAGTGAAATGAAATAGAATGAAAGTATCTTGAAATTCTAGTCAAATTAGATACCTCAAATGCACAAATAATCAGTTTTGAGGTTAGAACGATGGATATTTCAAATTATACTACAGGTACCTTAAATTTAAAACGAATTCATTTTAATTATAGTGAGTTCAAATATTTGTCGACTTAATAAGTTATCTTTAACCCGTTAATGACCTAGAGAACAACTTTACACCTAATTTTAAATGAAATAAGTCTTCCAAAACCATTTCTGACGTAAAAATGAACACTTTCAGATTCTAAAGCTAAAATTTGGTTATTGTTACATTGAAAAGAGTTATGGTATATTTTGTACAAGAAAACACAATTTTTTAATAAAAAGCATTTTTAACTCTTTCAGTCACGCAATTAGGATACATTCAAAATGATGGATCCAATATGGCGGACGACATTTTCAAAAAATGATTCAAATCACTTGAAACTTGTTACTCGGGGTTTTTTGGGATCGCTGATTACGATTCTACTGGTAGCTTTCAAAAATTCAAAATGACGGATCCAATATGGCGGATTCGTAATCAACGACCCCAAAAACCTCCGAGTAACAAGTTTCAAGTGGTTTGGATCATTTTTTTGAAAAAGTCATCCGCCATCAATATGACGATAAAAAGGTTGGATCAAAATGGCGGATTTAATGATCCGCCATTTTGAATTTTAGAAAACCAATATCGGATTTGTAATCAGCGTCCCCGATTATCAATTTCCAAGCAAATCTGATGGGTTTTTATACGTTTTTCATCCATCTCAAAAGTTGGTCGATATATTGACCACTGCGACTGAAAGGGTTAATGACTATTTTTTATAGTGGAATTTACCACGAAAATCTATAATATCGCATCCTCGAATTGTCAGCTATCAAAAGCTATGCTTACATATTGTGAAATTCAAGATGGTGGACATTAAAATGGCGTCCAAGAGTAAAAACGAATGTATAAAGCACTTAGACATTAAAAAATAAAACGTTTTTTGTGGATGCTGAATATGCAAAAAATGCGTCTTCCATTTTTAATTTTCTAATTGATCAAGGTCATCGATAAATCGGATTCGATGAATTAAAAAAAATATGTCCGCCATATTGGATTCGTAATTTTTAATTTTCAAAAACTGATATCAGGTTGACTAAAAAATGTTTATGTATCCACTTTCATGAAAGTCATTGCAGTTTTAACGGTTTTTAACGCTTAAGCGCTTTATACAAACTTTTTTTGATACTGAGCGCCATTTTGTTTACCACCTTGACTTCGCAATAAATAACCCTGGCTTTTTATTACTGACGATTTTCATGACAAATTTCGGCTTCCGTATGAAAATTGCAACTTAAATTATGTTTTCCTTAAAAAATCGCGTTTTTTTGGATAAAATATGACATAACTTTATTTGAGTTCTCAATATCCGAAATTTAGTTTTAGATTCTGAAAGAGGGATCATTATTACGCCAAAAATGGTATCGGACAAATTTTTCAAGTTTTTCTTTCATACAAAATGAGACTCACAAAGTTATACATTTTTCGTCGGATTAGACGTGAAAGATTAAGTTCATGTACCAAAATAATATAAAATAATCATGCATGTAATTACACGGTATGATAGGGATCTGGTAGCACAAGTTGTAGATAATAGTCAAACTAAGAAAAATGGTGAAAAAAAAAGTTAATGGGACCATTTTACAAATGAAAAACGTGGGATTATAAACCAGATAAATTAATTATTTCGATAGTAGAGAAGAACATAACCTTACATAACCTCAAATGAGCCATTCCACATCAAGCAGGGGATTTTTCGGACTTGATTTCATAGATTTTGTCGCCTTTTTTTAATGCATTCTCTGGCCAAAATAAATACAGCAAACAATTATTTCAAAAGTTACAAACAGTTGAAAATTTGCAAAAATACAAATTCTCTACAAATCTGGTAATTTTCAAGGTGGAGATTCGATTGATTCTATTTTTTTTACAGCGATTGAATCAATGCTTCATCTTGAAAATTACTAGATTTGTAGAGAATTTGTCAAGGAATACGGTAATATTTTTTTCAAAATTGTAACTAGCTGTGTTCCTCTAGAAAGATGACCTTCATTGTTAATTCTACTACTAAATTTTATAACCACTTCTACCATTTCCCCATGGATCAAGTAATCCATCTCAAACATTTTTCAGTACACCCCCAAAATCTAACCTTATTACCAAAGCCAGTAAACGAAAATTCATTGGACTCTTATTTTCATATTGAAATTCATAGAAATTCATTCAATTTTCAATAAAATTCATTCAATTTTCAATGAAATTAACTCATTTGAATTACGGTATCTGAATTGACCTTTTTAGCTTCTGTAATGAATTTCAATTTAAAAATAAAACCCCAATGAATTTTCGTTTACGGGAAAGCGTTAATCATAAGAAATTGTCGTCAATGTTGAAAAAATGAAAAAAGAAAAATTGTTTCTAACTGTAATCTCGTTAGTTCTCATTTTATCAAAATAAGTCATGAACAATGAAACGGATTTTTGGTCATAAAATCAGATTTTGGGGGTGTACGGGCTTATACCAATTCTCTTAGTTTTACTAGAGTTAAAACCTGAGTTAGTTCATTATAACAGTGCCTGCAGTTTTTTATTTTTTGTAACAGAGTGTTATAAATTATATTAATAATTTAATGAATTTGTTTAATGTATAAATCATTAAAAACCTATATAAGTCCACTTACTGGTTCGAACGGTCGATCGTCTTTCTATTTTGAATTTAGGTTCTGTTTAATAATTCAATAACTTAAAAAAAAAAAAACATGATAATGTTTTCATTTTAAATGCAATTTTTAAAAATTTACTGTAATAATAGAAAGTGATATTTTGGCAGCCATAATAAAGAATTTAAAATATGCGTAAAAATTAACATTACGTTCCTGTATTATTTTTTTGTATTTTATAGTGCAATACTTCTAAAAAAAATCAAATATACAGTAAAGAAAACTACGTAGAAGATTTTGTAATATATTTTACAAATCGTTTTTGATTGTGAAGTTAAGAACATTATAGTATACAACAATAAAGATAAATATTTTACGTAGTTTAGTAATATCTAACCTTTTCTTCTTGCAATTATTTCATGTTTAATTTTCTGTTTGTCAGAATTCGCTCTTAACATAAAATATAAATCGTAAAAAAATCAAGTTCTCCTAACATAAATCCCACAGTATAGTTAGCCAATCCTCTTTTCGTGATATTTTTTGTTTAGAAATCTCCTATAATCAGAGGAGAATGAATAGTCCAGTCATTATGTTTATTTAAAAAACAAATAATTAAAAACAGCAATTTTTCTTTCGAGGCATGATGTTAAACGGAAAATAGCCGAGTGGAAACAGAAATTTGTTTTGAAGTACCTCTTAAACAATATTTTCGAGCTACTACCCGAATATAAAATTTGACTATAACGAAATAGACTCGAGATATCAGCACCAGTAATAGTACCAGTCCAAATCTTACGGGTTAGAATTATATCCTTTAATATAAATTTTTAAATCATCAGCATAAAGCAGTGACTTTACTGATTTGAAGATCGACGCAAGTCGTGGATGAAAAGTATAAATATTAAAGTGGACTTGTGGCCACTAACCCTTAGCCGACACATTTCTGGCGCCAATCATAGCCGACACACTGGGACGTTTTTGACCCCAGCCACATAATCGTGTATTGTAAGTGAAGTAAAGTGTTTTTCACCGTAAAAAAATTCCCAGTTGTTCATTAACTACCCCTTTTCAAGACAATATGAGTACGATGTAAAAATTTTTAAATTTAAATTGTTAAAAAAAATATAATTTACAAAAAACTCCGAAAAATGACCATTTTTACTAAAAAATTCCTAACTTTTTCAATTTTGTGAATTGGACGCTCAAATTTTAGCACCATTCTGTCGAAAGGTATTGCTTTATATAAAAAAATATTGTGATAGTGTCCGCTGAAAAAATGGTATTTTTTCATTACTAACGTTATGTAATACTGAAAATTCACAAAAATAAATCATGGAATGAAGAAAGAGTGTACTCAGCATGGTGTTATGACTTGAAAAGTTGACGTTCTTATAATCAAAGTACACACCCGAATGTTTCATTCTCGGTTAACGTTTCATACGACAATAGGTAACACTTATGGTGTTGATCTAGTGCAATTAAAATGTCACCATCTACTTCCATTGAAGTTGAATTTTCTATTGAAGAGAATGTCAAGTCCAAAGTAAATCCTTTCTCTTGCGGAATTGGAATTGATTGTTGAAGATCCAAATATGATACGGCCTGTGCTAATAGAAATGCAGCATCG
This sequence comes from Trichopria drosophilae, assembly GCA_030407085.1. Classification (NCBI taxonomy): domain Eukaryota; kingdom Metazoa; phylum Arthropoda; class Insecta; order Hymenoptera; family Diapriidae; genus Trichopria; species Trichopria drosophilae. Next base: position 199,397,436 of record CM059582.1, read on the forward strand.
AATAAATTTGACGATATGTAATCGATAACTTCAAAATATGGAGTGGAATTAGTCCATATGATATTCGGTAGATTGAAATCACCAAATACAATACATTTATGATCTTGGTATAGTGTAGAAAACTCTTCAATTTTATTGAGGTAATCCTGAAAGGACGTCACACTAGCCTTCGGTGAAGAGTGGGCAGCACCAATAACTAACTTACTCCTGGTATTTGACTCGTCAATAAAGACATATTCAGTCTTGGTAATTCTCGAATGAGAAGACAGTACATTAAAAATTAGATTCTTTCTAATAGCGAGTAAACCACCTCGATTCGTTCCTGACAAGCCATAATTAGGATCACACCTATCAATATTAAAGTTTATTAATCCAAGTTCGACGTCATTTATATCACTGTGTAGCCAAGTTTCTGTTAATACAAAGATATGTGGCACTGTTGAAAATAACTTCATGTTTATTTCCAGCGAATCGAGTTTTGAATGTAGATCACGAACATTCTGATATTAAATTAGTAACGACTCGTAATGTGAAGGTGTAAGCAATCTTACTTTTATGGTATCTGGTCTATAATAGTAGGAATACCTTTTATATACTTTATAGTTTTATTTCACTTTGCATTTAATTCCATCATAACTTTTAGTTCATTCTGAACTTCCTTCAAATACTCTATTTCAATCTACGTTCATATTCTGACGCCTTCTGGAAGCAAGGGTAAATTTTTTCAGAAAATATAGCACCTCATATTCTGTGTTCAAAGTGGCTGTAATAGTACCACAGTTTGATTTTTTCGAATCGCCAATTCTTTTGACCTGACGCACTTTAAAATCAAAATTTACGACAGATGAAAAGATACGACGTGGTACTAAGGTCCTGATCCGATGTAGATGCCGATGATGATTCCGTAACTTCTAAGAATCTAAGATTCAGTCCTTTCGAAAGACTTTCATGAGCCTCTTTCAGCAGCAAGACATGCTCTTTACTTAAGAGGCCATTCTTAGATAGTCCCGATTGAAGTTCCTTTAAGGTGTTTTTGATAATATTCACTTCCTTAGTTAAGGGAGCCAGGGTGTGGAGCACTTTGGGAAGCGCTACCAAGCTTTTGTCACATTCGTGACAGAAATACCTGAGGTTTCTGGCTGTTATCAGCTCAAGACAACCTTGTTACGTAGATTATATATATTTGCACTTCTGACAATTTCTTTTTTCGATGAATCGTGCCGAATCAAAGAAATTTTGGATCGGTATTTTTGAGGTATTTTTGATGATCATTCTTCAGCTTCGTCGCCGCAGAAAAGGCATTTTGTTTTGAAATCTGGATGACGCTGAACTTCTCGTGATGTTGATGACGATTCAGCGTTGCTACTTCGCCGAGAAGCTATAGCAGCTAATCTTTTATTTGAATAATTTTTATAACACGCACTGTGTAGAGTAACTTCAGTTAATGTCTGCAACTCCGCAATTTTCATCGAAACGAAAGGAATAAAAAACGAAATTGTTTGTTATTTAATTCCACGTAAAAAGCTAAAAACTATGTAAAATACTTCTTTCTTTTTATCCTTCGATATTTCGAACACTATCGATCGAATAAAAAAATTATCTTATAAAAAGTTGAAAAGCGAAAAAATATCTTTAAAATGAGCACTTACTAAACCTCTTAGCTTCATTGGAAGCCGAGTTATTAAAAAATAACGATTATTTTTACATTTTGTAGGTTTGTAAACAAAGCAAGCCGGCTCAGAGGTCGAGAACTTTAAGTTAAGCTTTTCTTGATCGCCCCCCCCCCCCACTATGCCCCAAAAGAAAAATTGCTGTTTTTAATTATTGGTTTTTTATCCCGTATTTTTGGACATGATGACTGGACTAATAATAATAATACATTTTGTAAACTCAAAAATGTCTAATATTGCAAATTCTGACTTGAATATTGTAATTTTATGGGTTGAAATCGATGCTTCTTTTATTTACCTTCGTTGTGTTGAACGCGTTATACATATTTATTTTACAATCTCTTGGTAAGTGCAACTGTCAATGTTATTTACGTACAGAAGTTAGGTACGACGTCACAAAGTCTACCAGTCAATAGCAGCGCGTCTTCGGATCATTCAAATGTGAATTAATTTTTTGTTGCAAAAATAAAGTTAATACTCTCAGAAAGTGATCATTTGAACTGGTGAAAATGAACCCTTCGATTTTTAAAATTCGTAGCATTGTTAGTTGCACCTCTTAACTCTATTTTTCTCACTAAAAATAACTTAGATAACCTAGGCATTCTTAAAGAAGCGTACAAACAGTTTTGGCATTTTTTAAAAATATGCAAAGGATATTAAAATCCATACGAGAGTTCAAAATCATGAAAAAATTCAAGGAGAATTTTTTTTACTCTAAAATATTAACAATTTTCAGAGTGGTGAACGAGATAAGAAATAATTTGTGTACTGTAAATGTAATATGCCTCAAAGGGTAGAAAGGGCGGAATATAAAAAAAAAAAAATTGGGTATCAAAAAGTATTTAATTTCATTTTAATTATTAAATAAGATATGAATTGTACGCTTGCGTTTGTAAGTCGAATTACGAAAAGAAGGAACTAGGATGTCAAGTCTTTTTTAAACAGAAAAAAACACCGGATTATCAGAGTTTATTGGAAGTTAACTAACCTGATTAAAAATAATATATTAAGTAATTTATTTATTAATGATAATTTATGTAATTCATTTATTGTAAATACTTTTACTGATATTTTTATTACATTTTTTAAATATTAATTTTATTATGGATTAGTTAGTTTGATTATTTTGTAATATTTTCTTCCTCTCAATTCATTTTGAAGTAAATATTAAAAAACTGTACAGAATTCGTATATGCAAATAGAATTTTTATCATTGATTTGACCGTCGATATGTAAAGTTTTATAATAAAGACTCCAATTCTTCGTTATGTGGTTCATAATATATAATTTATTTATGTCAGCATACCTATAAACAAAAACCTTATAAAGACCGGTTGCCGCCTTTAAAACGGAGTTTCGTTGTTTAAAAAATTCCTTGTAAACGCTGCAACAAGGTTTATTAAACCGTTCGTTTGCTTGAAAAACACACGGAGAAAATAATCAGTAAAATCAGCCGAAAAATCCGCAGATTCTACCAATTTTATCCTATAGGGACAGCTGTTGGAATTCCGTAGGGATAGCTGATAATTTCAGCTAAATTTACTGAAAAAGTCCGCAAATTTAACGGAACAAATCTGCTAATGTAGCGGAAATTTAGAGCTAAGCGCGAATTGAGTAGGGTTAAGACTACATTAGCGGAATCAAAACAGCTAAAATTGCATATATTTTCGGCAATTCCAGCCGAAAATTTTAGCTGATATGAATCAGCTAATCCAGTGGAGTCACTTTTCTCCGTGCATATTTATGAGCATTAAAAAAAACATTGAACTTGATCCTCAACATCAGTGATTTTGAAAAACAGATTTTGTCCAAAGAACAAAATTTATAGATTAGAACTAGAGAATTTTTTTTAATTTTCAAAACTTTGATTTTCAATCGTTAGTTTAGAGAATTATTAATATAATTAACCCATTAATACAAAATAATAAAGTTTTGAAAATTTTAAAGCATTCTATCGTGAAGAACGTACCCGAAAATAGTACGGTTGGATATTTTCCAAAAGATTTTCTTAGTTTTTCACAAAGTTTCCTGAGCTCAGACGTTATGATACAAATTTTGCTTTTTTGGACTTAATGGGTTAATACATAAATTATATATTATCGACCGCATAACGAAGAATTGGAGTCTTGATACAATTTTAAAATTTGTATACATTGAAAATGTTCTTCATCACATTCCAGGCAACCAATATATTTTTTTGAGTTGACTAGAACATTAGAAGGCGACTATGAATGTCCCAGTAAAAGTCAACATTAAGACAATTTTATAGTTAACAGTCGACTATTACCGGGACATTCATCATCGACTTTCACAACCGACTTTTGGTTGTCTGGGATTTTCAAATTTTTAACAAAAATACCAGACAATAAATGTATTTACTATGTCAAGAGGTTATTTCAGTCAGTTTTATTACATTTATTTTACTATTCACGAACGTTTAAAGCGACTATTTAACTGTATAACTACGGTACATTTGAGGTTATGTATTCTATTGCATATTTAACTATCGAAAAATAGTCAGGAAAATATTATTGTCTTGTTTACTAAAGAAATAGTTCATTTAACTATTTTTTATTATCCCGTATTTTCCGTTGTAAAATGGTTGGATTACCAATTTTTGTTGTCTCTATGCACAAAATGTTCACAATTTAGCAAGCAGACGGAAAATAAACTATAATATAGTAAATAGTGATAGTAGGCAAACTGTTGAATACAAAGATGATGCATTCATCAGAAAAATTAGACATTATTTGCAACATTCCTTCTAAATTACCTTCAAAATCGATAAGAATTGAAAAGTAGTTTTAAGTGCTAAACGAAAGCGACGAGAAGAGATCAAAAAGTGATTACATTTGATATAAATAAGGACAGTCAATTTATAGTATATTTTCAGTTTTAATAAAACGTATATGACTTTTAAAATAAAAAATTGTTTCTTAACTTCTTTTCTGCCGAAAAAAATTCCTTTTTTCCTAAAATTTTATGTTGAATAAGTTTAGTAATATTGAGTAAATATATAGTTGCTTATTAGTCGCCAGATTTTGAGTAATTTTAACTACATTTTGTTGAATTGACTAAATATTGTTATAACCCAGAAGATTTCACAAATTCATTTAAAAAATTTTTAAAGAATTTTTTTATTTTTTTTAATTTTTAATACTTTTGCTAAGTTTTCAAAACACTAAAATACTATAATCAAAGTGGTACAACGAAACCCAATTTGTCATTACTACATGACTAATTAAATCCTGGGGTATAATAAATTTAGATAATAAAGAACAAAATAAAGAGTTTACTACTTCCCCTTCGTTTAAAATCATGTTATACTTAAAATATGTTAATTATACATGAACGTAAATGTGAAAACCCGTATAATTTTCGAAGATATGAGTATAATTTTTAAACGAACAGATATAGTGATATCGCTGCCCTTAAACTCTGGTAAATAATCTTATCATTATAAAAAACGTATGTCCATACCCAGAAAGGCCGTCGATTATCTTATCCGCGCTGCTGGGGTTTTGGGAATTGTTCGATGTTGCAACGGCATAACAAATAACTCTTTGCACACAGGGGGTCACGTTTTTGTTGCGAAAAAGTATTTCGTTGACTGATTCCCCAAGTTGCCAAACGTCGAAACTCCTTTCAGAACCTAAAATAAATTAAATACAAGATAATTAAACAAGTTTAAAGTAAGTGGGCTAACTCTACGTTTATTACTTAGAGTAGATTCGTATAGTACAAGTCAGTATTAAAGTTTAAAACACTACAGGATGTATTAAAACGATTGTGTATTTTTGTAACAAGGCAGCGTTTTGCAAGGATGTCAGTTTTCTTGCGCATGAAACACTAAAATTACAAAAAAATGACTCATTGTCGTGTCACGGCGACGACGGGTTACATTTTCAAAAGACAAAGTAGAAATTGAAAAAAATACAAGGGAGAATGACAAAATAAAGATTCTCTACTGGCTGCAAGTGAAAGTTTTTTTTTAACTTTCAGTGAAAGCGAGAAGTTTAAAATAAGAGAAAAGGTGTATTAGAAAATATTCATTCTCTGCAACATTGGATGTATGCGATGTAATTTGAACTTACACCAGGCTGAGGTAACTTAACGAGTTAGGTAGAATTTTGTGAAAGTGAAAATGACCGTTAATTATGATAATTTGGTAAATTGTAAATGTCGTTGTAAAAAAAATTAATTATATTTAGTACATGTAATGTAATTTATTATTAAATCTCACAGAAATATTATGTAAGTGATTCATTAATACCTAAGTTTTAATAGCTTGAAATTTGATTAAATTCCTTTGGTTTATAATTACTGCAGTAATTTTATTATGTAACTTTTATTTATTGTTTATGTTCTTACAGGGAAATATGTTAGTATATTGCGTATTTATTTCGATTAGTGATTATTTAAATATGTACGTATGGAAAATATATGTATTGTGAAATATTAATAAATAATTGTAATTAACCTTTCTCTATATTCCTAATCCTTCACAGTTTAAACCTCAAATGTTTTTAATGCATTTTACAGGGTTGTAAGTAATAAACTGTTTAAAGATTTATTGAAGTTATACAATATCGTTCGGTAATCTTTAAATTGGAATTAGCCAAAAGCTAATTATGAAGGAGTGAAAAGTAGTATTTGAATTGCAGTAATGATTTTTAATAATAAAGACTAGTAGTTTATTCATAAAATTCTGTTAATTTATTTATCATTTTTTTTTCTATTGCTCTTAGTTTTCAAGGAAATATTTATTATCCTACTATTATTTATTTTAAATTAGCACGTAATTAACTAAAGATAAAAAATATCGTATTTATTATTGTTTGTTTTTATCTATAAAAAATAGAATTATGCGTCTTTTCAGTTTTTCTTCTGTTTAAATAAAAGGTCTTGAACAATCTTTGAAATCCGGTTGAGTGTTTTAAGCTAAAGCACCAGTAGTAAAGGTACCTTTACGTGGTAAGATGCGGCATGGCTTTTCTCGTAGCACTTACTACTTGAGTACACTTTTAGAAATGCTCGGAAAATGTTGATACTTTTATAATACCAGAGTAAAAGAATTTTACTAAAACCAGTAACAAACAGATGAATTATGCAACAGTATCAGAAAATTACAAAACTTGTAACAGAAATATGAATATAAATCAGAGAGAGAAGGTGAAGTTAGTTTGGTTTGTCGTCACCAGGCGGAAATGCGACGTTGGCATTTCTACCATTGGCGCTCGTAATTCCTGTTGTAGACGTTGGATTTTGATTCGATCATAAGGGATTATGTAATTAACAAAAATCTATAAGATTCACTATTTCTGATTCAAGTTACTGTAGACACCCGGTATATGTATCCACTCGGTTCCTCGCCTTTCCTCCCGTCTCGTTATATTTAAGAAAAGAAGGGGAGCGCCGCTTCTCCCACTCCTCTCCATCGTGTTACGTTTGTGACGTCACAGCAGGCCCTTCCTAAGGCCCAACCCGCAAGGTGGGGGAAAAAGAGAGCGGCGACAGGCAGATATAACAAGTCGGAACGGGGCAAATATGCTGGGTCGTAAATATAGCGAGATGCAATTATACCGAGACTCTCGAAACAAATTTTTGTTGTGGTCCTGTGTAATAAGTTAGAAAATACACATACTAAGTTAGTTTTCCAGCGATTCTTTTCAATATTCAACGAGTTTGTTGATGTTTAAATCTGTTTCAATTATTAAATAAACATTTATGACAGAATATTGTCCTAGCTGGGTAACTTGTCAATCACAGGAAAATTCATTATAAATGCGCATAAACATTAACTTACTTTGTTGTATTGTTTGTGTTCATTGTGATACAGATTGTGAATAACATTCGAATTAAAAGTTTATTTCATATGCTATTTTTTAGTATTAATTATATAATTTCGAAAATCTCTACGCAAATCCAGGTCTAATAAAATACTCGACAGAGTTAAATGTTTGAAAGTGATGTAGGGGTTTATTTTTAATATAATAGTGGTTATTTTATGGTGCAGAAAATTAGGTAATTGATTAAAATTTGATGTTAGAAAAAAAGATTTTCCAACCTCACCCAGAATCATATATAAATGACATTTTCCTTCTTAAGTATAATAATACGATGGTGTACCTATACACTGACAAAATCTTTCTTTCAAAGTCGATTATAGTTGAGTAGTAGTCCTCGAAATAGTAAAAATAATTAGTGTGTTAATTACGTAAATTTTGATACTGTATGGTGTTTTAACATAGTCAATATAATAAACTATAAAAAAAGGAAATTACTTTTACAATTTATTCCATAAATTTGTGATTATTTTGACAACTACCTTAGGATTAAAAAGTAAATAAAACTAAAAATTTTACCTAAACTAAGATACTACCTAAGTAATTGCGAACGATAATTTTTAAGAGAAACCAATAGTTTGTAAAAGATTTATTTAATATTGGTGAAAAAGATATGAACAAGCTCTTTATCACGGTGGGCAGGAAGGACCGATAGGTTACACAAAAATGACGACAAAAACGGAAAACGGGGTTGTTTTTGGCGTTGATCATAGATGAAAAATCACTTTGATTCGAAATCGTAGCTGCTCCTGTTCAGTAGATATTGGCATTTTACATATTTCTGTTCGGAATAGTTTTTGTGAAATTCTAAAAGCGTGAATCTTGACCGCTAAAATGTCGGCACTTATAAAATTCTTTATATTTCTTATTGTTTATAATCTGTAGACCTATCCTGTTGGTTATTCACATAAATAAACAAAAAAGTAAACAACTAATAAAATGCTTGGCGCTCTTTGTTTTAAATGTGCGTAGCATGCATAACGTATTTTCAATATAATAATTCAATTCAATTCACGCAGTTTCCTTTCAAATAACCATTAAATGAAATAAATTATAAATAAAATTAAACAATAGTAGTTTATATACGTATGAAGAAAAAATAAATTTTCAGAATTTTGTATGCATTTTTCACGGTTATTTTACCCTTTTTCTCACTGAGCACTTCTCGCAGATCGCACTCATAAAACCGAAAGGCGGAGGACTCGCACACGGAAATTAAAGAAATTGTTTCTCGCAAGCGAAGTAGGACTCACGTAGAGTCTAATGGCTCGCGGTGCGGGCGGAGTGATAACTGTTTTTGAAATCATTACAATATAATTTAATTATTATGTCGGGCTGATTTGTTTTTTTAAACAGTACAAGTTTATTGCATATGTAGTTGTCGTCGAATACTTCATATTTCCATCCAGTATTTTTATAAACTGAAATTACAGCGATATGCATCCAGAACAAAAATGTGATCATGATAAAAATCGAAAGAAAGTTTGCGCACCATGCGGAAAAAAATTGTTTTCCAGAATAAACCTCCTCAAAATTTTGCATTAACTGAAAACCATATTACAGCGATCAAAAATCATATCAATAAAGAATTTGATATTTCTAATATGAAATTTCCATCAAGCATCTGTGTTTCTTGTCGATTAACTCTTGGTGAATTACAAAAAGGTATTTCAAAAAGACCTCTTCCAATTATGCCTAATTACGAGGATGTGCAGTTGGCAAAAGAAACAAGAACGATGATTTGCAACTGTTACGTTTGCCTAACATCGCGTCAAACTAGTCATTCAAAAATAAAAAAAGGTAGAGGTCATATTCGACTGTTCGCTACTAAAATTGATATTAATAATGGCCTTGATGGAACTCAGCAAAACGCATCACTTCCCAAAACTGATGAGGAATCAAAGAAAAACAGAACTACTATGGAAATGTGCAGCAAATGCTTTCAAAAAATAGGGAAAGGTATTCCACACACTGCATGCAGTGGTCCTTCTTCTTCTAAAACACGAGAAAATGTGTCAGATATTGTTGAGCAGTTACCTGAAAAACAACAAAATCAAATAATAACAAATCTTTTAAAAAGGAGATTCACTGCTAGTGATAGAAATGACGGAGAACTTCTTTTGAATACATCAGGTTCTAAGTGTCGTATAATTGTAAATGCGAAGAAAGGCAATGAAATTAGCATCTCTGCTCAGAGTTTAGATAACTTCCAAGCTAATACTGCATCGTCGACGAATTACATGAAAAAATTAGCAAACTTTATTCGATGTTCAGCTGGAAGAAACTCAATTCCTAAGAATTACAATCAGCATTTATACGATAAGTCAAATATTATGGAAAATGTTTATAAAGAAGAAGTCTATCAATTCGAAACCGTTAAAGAAGGGACGAAAGAAAGACCAGTAGTTTATGCAAATGCTGCAGAACTTCTTGATTTCATCATTGAAAAACGGAACATAAGACATGCAGAAGAAGCTAAAATTAAAGTAATGGCAGATGGAGGCCAAGATTTCTTTAAAATGTCTATCTCGATTTTAACTCAAGAAGAAGAAGAATGTGATTCGGAAGAATATAAAACCAAGAAAGTTACTTATTATTTCAGTGGTGGAAGTGTTGCAAACAAACGTAAAGAGAACAGTGTCTACCGATTAATTTTATTGTGTATAGTTCCACGAATTAAGGAAACGTATGAGAATGTCGAAACGTTAGTTAAACTAACCAAAGTTAACGAAATACCTTTCAAATTTTCATCAGATTTCAAACTCATTCTAATCGTTAATGGTCAGCAGACGGCAACAGCAACTTACCCTTGCCCGTATTGCTTCATAACATTGCATGAAATGCACAGCTTTGATCTAACCACTAACAACAATGAGTTGAATACTGATGATGAAAATCAGAACTTGAAAACGTATAAGCACTTAAAAGACGATTATCTAAAATTTAAAAGTGTAGGTAACAAAAAAATCTTGGCCAAAGAATGTCACAATACAGTTCACCATCCCCTTTTTGTTGAAGAAGACACTGAAGAAGATAATGATATGTATGTGATCCAAAAGTGCGTCCCACCTGAACTTCACCTGTTACAAGGCTTCGTCAATCATCTTTTTTGGAATGGCCTAGTCAAAATAGAAGGTATAGGTCTCGAAAAGGCACTGCTGTGGCCAAAAAAGTTAGGCATACATCACAAGTCATATCAAGGAGATATTTTTGAAGGAAATCAGTGTCGAAAACTTTTGAAAGAAGGAGACAAATTACAGGATCCCGAAATTTACGAACTTGTTGGCCCTTTTCGGTTGCAGCCGTATATAGTTTCATTCAAAGTAATGAATAAAATTGTTGAAACGTGCTTTTCTACAAAACAAGCTGACCTTAGTGATTTGGATGAGAATATTCACGAACTTCGTGAAGCTTTGAAAGGTACAGGAGTTTCTCAAACAGTTAAAATCCACGTTATTCTTGATCATTTAAAGCAAGCTATAATATTATTGAACAATGATGGTTTAGGATTGTGGTCTGAGCAGGCTGGCGAATCAGTTCATCGGGAATTTCTGAAATTTTGGGACAGATTTAAGATAAATAACCTTGATGATGTACAAAGTTATTCAAAAAGATTGAAGAGATCAGTAGTTGCGTTTTCGTCCCAGCACATTTAATCATTTTATTTATAAAAATTATAAAACAATAAAAATACAAAAATTGAAAAATATAAAAAAAAAATAAAAAAAAAAAAAAAAAAAAAAGAGGTGCAGTGTAAGTTGCCTCCACGTGGTGCACCTTGGAAACGGTTATTACCGGCTAAAAACTTATGGGTCAAACATTGTTTTACATAATCATACAATGTATACATCTAGTTATATCAATGTTCAAAAGATTCTTGACATTTATCAACAAATTTAATGTTGGTTTAATGTAGATTCGAACATAACTTACGTACACTGTGGTACTATCGTTAAAAATCGCTATGCATGCTACGAACATTTAAAACAAAGAGCGCCAAGCATTTTATTAGTTGTTTACTTTTTTGTTTATTTATGTGAATAACCAACAGGATAGGTCTACAGATTATAAACAATAAGAAATATAAAGAATTTTATAAGTGCCGACATTTTAGCGGTCAAGATTCACGCTTTTAGAATTTCACAAAAACTATTCCGAACAGAAATATGTAAAATGCCAATATCTACTGAACAGGAGCAGATACGATTTCGAATCAAAGTGATTTTTCATCTATGATCAACGCCAAAAACAACCCCGTTTTCCGTTTTTGTCGTCATTTTTGTGTAACCTATCGGTCCTTCCTGCCCACCGTGTTATTTAGATAAGACTTGGTTCTTGGACCGTGGAATAATGAAAAGGAAGTAAAACAAAGTACATTACGAAACAAGTGCACGAAGCAGTTGGTTTACGCACAAGTGAAACGAATGTCACAACAGTCACCTACTTCACGCACTTTAACAATAATGTATTAATTCGTTATATGTGGTAATTGCACCGCTCCACACAAAAAAAGTAGGAGGTTCCATAGATCAGACTGCACTACTGGTATTTGGGAACGTTAAAACTGAATTAGGTGTCTGTTTTGCCTTATTAGGTCTAGGTCAAGAGCAATTGAAGGTCAAATATAGAGAATTAATGTAATATCATATAAATCACTATATTTATATATTTTTGGGGTCACTGAATCCGAATCTGAAGTACGTTTGACCTTGCAGGACTAGGTCAAGGGCAATTGAAGGTTTATAGTGATTAACAAAAATATTTGCTTTAACGTTTCTCTTAGTATATATGTACGCAGAAAGAACAAGATGGTAAACGGAATCATGAAGAAATGGTAAAAAAAGTTATAAAGTATAATAATAGTAAAATTAACAATGTGAAAAGCTGTAGTTCGCAGAGTGTTACTTTTGCAATTCAGAACATAGTAAAAAGGGCCATACAATAATTATTTTTAGTAAGGAAAGAGGATACTTTCTTCTAATTTATTTTATTTTGTCCATTACACTGTTCGGTGATGCTTGAATTGACTATTTAAGTATGAAACTGAAGTACCGAGTGTCTGAGGCTATGTACAATGATGCGTACTTAAATATCGGGAAATGGTAAACTGAACAATATTATGTTCTTATTTATTATAAAAATGGTTAAATTAACTACTTTTTGTTATCAAATGTTTTACTATTATGAAACAGTTCTATTAACCATTTCTCTCTGTGTAAATACGTAAATTATTTTAAACTTGCAACTTCACAGTATTTAGTAGACCTCATCTCGTTTAAATTGATATCAGACTGACTCCTTATATTTGACCTTTGCCTGACCTTGATTCGGATCTGCCCTCGTTTAACGGGAATTGAATTCGAATGCAGCAATCCTAAAAACTTATAAATATAGTGGTTTAATTTGATTTTAAATTGATGTTCTGCATTTGACCTTCAATTGCCCTTGACCCACACTTAATGCGGTCAAACGATTTCTAATTAAGTGATGCAAAATAAATACCGGTACTATGGTCGGACTGTAAGGATGTCCCACTTATTGTGTGGGGTTAAACCTCTGCTAAACAAAAAGATTATTTTTCTGGGCTTTTATTTCCCGACAAGAACACTATACTCAACAGATATTGTTGTATTATAAATATTTTGAATGCATAATAATGCTCCATATTTAATATCATTGGTAGTTATTACACCGAAAGAAATACCATAATACGAAACTTTAAATAACATTTGGTAGTTCGGTGAATTCAAATCTGACATAATAATTCAATGATTAAAAATGACGAGCATCATTTTTTTATTTTACAGAGATTTTTCGAAAACTTGTGATAAGATTTGTTTTTTGGTGGCTGAATTTAAATTTCGATTTAATAGATAACTATAACCATCTGGTAATTCGTCAATGATTACATTAAATAGTCGATCTACTAAGAACTAAGAGAAACCCTTTCTAAATAGGGTTCACTTTTCATCTTTTGACATGTCATCCTTGTTTTCGATGTTAGAATTCTTCTGTATCTCGAGCTTTTCTCAAACTTTCCTTTTAAAATATCATTGGCGTTTTTCAATTCAATTCATTCATTTTTTTTGCTAAAAGTATTTAGAACAATTTGTAGGTGTCACGTAAGTTTTAGTAATGTCAGACTGCAACTTGATGACCTTACCTTACCTTACTTGAAACACCGTTGGTGTTCTTGGATTTCTGGTACTAGGAAAGGTCTGACCAAATTTTTTTAAAATTAGAAGATGATCCAAATGTTTTCTGATCATTTTTGCGATACTGCTTATTAGGTTCAGAACAAGATTTGGATAGAGGGCCTAAATTTGTTTAAAACAAGGTTATATTTTAAACATATTTTTTTAGTCTCCCTCTGAACCATTTACTTGCTTAGGGCTTGTAATAATTTGTGTTTATAGTGAAATATAATTGTTGAATGTTATTGTCAGAGTTACAGGGCTGTAATAATACTCTAACGAGATTTTTATGTTGTGGTGGCGTGGCATTTGTTGACTCTACTTAAATTTGAACATGAAGTAAATGAGCACACTGATCTGTTTATTTTAAAATGTGTATGTTTACATTGCAAAGATCTCCTAATGATACCATTAGAGTCAAACCATAATATTTTAACGTGTGATAAATCGATACGAATTCGTTCAAAAAGCATGTGTTGAATTCATTGCAATTTTGTCACTATATTTTGTGATTTAATGTTGTATTTTACCAAAATAATTGTGCCACACAATTTTTTGGTGCCTCGAGAAATTAGTTCTTATTTTGGTTGTGGGAATCTTTGTTTTCCTTTGAATTTTTGTATAGCAAACAATAAATCTGTCAACGGGATTTAATAAGTTTTATCTTCAAGAGTATTGACTACCAGGTACAAATTTTTTATAAAAATTGTAATTACACTATATTCTTCATAAAATAATTTTAAGTGAATGAATAAACTTAGTTCTTTCATTAACAGTTAACTAAGACATCTCGTATTCCATACATACATGTATATTTGGATAATATGCGTTTATTCCAAAGCTACATTTATAGAACTGTATAGTTGTGAAAATCAGAAGTAAGGTTAAAGTACAACCCTAAAACACACCTATCAGTGTATGGACCAAAACATACCGTAACTAAGACTTCTTTGGGAGTTTTTTTTAGAGATATCTTTGGAATGAGCTCTGGATGACCTCTTTAACCCATTAAGGCCTAAACGGACATTTTTCGGACAACTTTTTCGACAGCGTAGTAAGGTCTCTTAAAGTTGTCATTTTTTATGTAGAATTTTATCCTCTTTCCGATGGTGGTCTTATTTTTTTAATTTAATGAAAGCCTGAATTGTTCTAAACAATGTATTGCAAAAAAACACTAAATTTACGGTACAAAATATTTTTCAACCAACGTTAACACTTTAAAAATCCACGTTCTGATCCCCGCAAAGTAAATTTTTTGCGTCCATGGACCAAAATCTATGAGATCCATCTTCGAGTTCGCTCTTTTCAGTGCTGTTGTCAAAATTAAGCTATCTTAATTAGATAATTAAATATGGCGATTTAAATGTCAAAATAACGCGAAAAATCGAGTGTTCTTTTTTATAAAATATTTTTTTCTCATCGAAAGAATATTTGTCGTCAGAAAATTTCTTCATTAAACGTGGACCCTATAGTATTAAGATAAATTTTTTTAATATTTAAAAACTAACATGGTGATCACAAAATGGCGACTCCAATGACAAACTAAGACATGTACCTTTCAATTTATTTGAAGATGGATTTTCAAATGAAATTGTTGATTGAAATTTAAGTGAAAAAAATGTCCTTCTTGACGTTAATGGGTTAATGAGTTAAGAGGTATATGTCGTATGGGCAACACTTTTCTAAGTTCACTTCTTATCAAGGTTTACATTCTGTATAATTAATCTTTAGCCATTCAGTACTGAAGAGTTATAATAGTACTTTTAAAAATAAGATTACAATATGAATATAATATATTATTGTAACAATATTTGCCTTACGATAATAACCACTGGTGCTGGGGCCACCACCGATACCACCACCAGCTAATGCTTGCTTCTTTGTCATCAGAGGAATTATGAGTACGGACAATGCTACCAACATCCCGCCAATAGCCAGTGCACGTGTGTTCAGATGCAGTAACGAAGATGGAAATACTGGAGAAACTTTGTTCGAAAATGGAATCTTCAAAAACGGCACTGATAAGTCCAAGTTAATCTATTGAAAACATATTTCAAATATTTCAAACATTTTCTGACGAGTCATTGAGGTCCAATCAATCATTAAACAACTGCCCAAAAAGTACATTCTCTATCTTAAAAATTAGTAGAGGTATAAGCATTTTTCGTGATTTTATACAAAATTATTTTAAGTTCATGACCAAATGTCATCTTTTCACTTTAGAACGAATATTTTCAGAACATTTTTAGAGGAAAAGAATTACTTACATCGATAGCTCCATCATTTGAATCGAATGAAATGATCCGAGGTTCTGCATGTTGGGCCTGCGTTCGTGTAACTTTGACAGATTGAGCATCGACAACGAGAAGTGGTCCAAAACTATAGACAATCATAGACATCAGTAACGATCTGGACATCATTTTGGATTTTCGAATTTTGACCTCCTTGATTGCTGCCAAATAAAGAAACATTTATTTTTGATTTTGCACATGAATTTAAGTATTGTTCTAATTGAATTGAGCAATGAAATGTTTTAAATCCTGATTCCGAATTTGTAACTCGACATTTTATTTGAACTCAAGAACTTAATATTCTACTGCTTTTTTAATTTCTATAATGGCCTATTCTTAAGTAAACATGGGAGTCTTTTTAAACTCTTTATTGTGACGAAATGTTTGATGTTAATAATGAAATATCAAAAATTGCAACTAGTAACATTACACGGATTTTCTGTATTGAAGTTTATTTGAACTCAACGCTGAACTCATCCCGGCTTATCCTGAGGTTCTTTAACTCCTCGTTCCTTTTTGGACTTAGTTCAATTGTCATGAACATTTTAATTGAATTTTAAAGTTAGCAACAAATTAGTTGAGAGTTGTTGAGACAATTCATGACGATTGTTAAGTTTAAAATGGAACTCTGCTGACTCTTATGACATTCACTGAACTCTTTCTGAACTCAATAATGAATGCTTCATTTAAGGTCATGCAAACTCTAAAAAAAATTAATATTGGACTAATTTTTAATTTGAAATTATTTTGAGTCCTTTTGACAGAATGCCCTTCTCCAAATCCATATTTTTTTTTTATTTATTTGGGTTTACTGTAAAACGTGTCGTAGAGTTCAGTAATTATCTTGCTCTTAAACAATTTCACAATCACAGCAGATTTTCAAAAATAAGTCCATCCTGACTGATACCGAATTGACAAATAAAATACTTTAAAAAAAAAAGTGGCACCAAATTATAAAACCGCATGCATGTATTCAACTTTAATAAAAATATCTTGACCAATTTAGAAAAGAAATGGCTCTTGAAAAAAAAACGAAAGTACAATGCACTCGCGATTTCGAACTGGCCGGATCGTTGTTGGCTTTTTTGCGGCGGAAAAACGTATGAAGACTCGAAACGTCGCGGTGTCGCTAATGTATACGATGGCCACCCCCGCTGGATCGAAGCATAAATATTTTTTGCACATTTCCATTATATGCGAGCCTTTCCACGGTGGGAAGAATTAACGAACCTTGCCGTGGAAATTTTCTTTTTCGGAGGCTCGGGTAACGACCGCAATTATAGGCGACTCGTTTTCACCTTCGAGGAAACGAGCGGGAACTTTCGTTGGGACATTTTCCGGTGTAGTCTCCAGAACGAAGTTCCCCCTTGCACGCGATTTTCAGGGGTCACATTTTCCGACGTCCACGGGGACCATAAGGCCCCTCGACAAGGGGACAATGGCGATTAGTACGTGTAAAGTGAACTTGAAGTGAATCCGACATTTCCGGATTTTTGCTTGATGGAGACATAATTTGAGATACTTGGAGAAATGCGTCGAATGAAATTTTTCTTTAACGAATTTAATGGGATACAAGTATTTTATGCGGAAGAAATATTTTTCTTTTAATGAAGTGGTCTTTTGTGCCTTTTCTATACTCGTTGCACTTGGAATATTATACATTTTAATCCGGGTTTGTTGACGCTGAAATTTTCCTTTCCGTCTTCCTGTTTAGATTTTATTCATGTAATATAAAAATAATTAATTACTTTGTAGTAAAATTGAATTAAATGCTCCAAAATAATTACAATTTTAACAGTACCACATAGAGTAAACATAACACAGGTCTGCAAAATTCACGTTATTTTTTTTTTTTAATATCAGAGTGATTTCCGACGTATTTTTGTACGCTGGACACGAATCTGAAGACGAAAAATGTCTATCACGTCATGATTTTGAGAAAAGTGGGGGCAAATACACCAAAAAAACGTGTTTTTGGTGTTTTTACCCCTAATTTTCTCAGAAGCCTGACGTGCAACAGATCTGAATTTGTGCTCAAATGTTCCAATGACGTTTCTCCTAATGGAAGCATCTATTAGTTCGAATATCAGCTACCGACAAGTATCAGTTCCTAACTCACGAAATACCATTACAGAAGTTGCTGATGGTTTCATCGTATTGGTAAACTATCGACTACACAGACCCACAAAATAAGTTTTTATTTTTCGCACTGTTCGCTCTGTTTGTCCACACCCTACGACCTATTTTGATCTGCTAAACACGAATCAGCAGTAAAAAATGAAGGTCGCTGTGCAAACTTCAAAAATAACCCCTAAAATCCATAAAAAATTAGCTTTTACCCACATAGAAGAGAAATATCTCGACGACATTTCCATAATATTACTTTTGAGACATTAATATTCTGGAGATGTGAGATTGATATTCTGGTGACATCTGAAATATTCTAGAGACATTGTAGAGACGTTCTGAGTTTACTCTGTGATACAACATATATATTCTGGAGTTGTTCTGCAGATATTCTTTTGACATTCTAAAGACATTTCGGCCATAAAGAAAGCTTCAAAAATAGAACGAATTATTATAGATATTTAATTTGATTTTTATCATTATATATGTTTTGTTATATATGATATTATGGAATATAGTTATACAATTTCGCTCGCAAATAAATCTATGAATCTGAAAATAATTTACTCCGACGGAGAATCGAACCCGGGTCTTCCGTTTACTACGCTGACGTCTTAACCTTATATTAATCGCATGTATATTATTATGGCGTGAACAAGATTATATCTAGAAATGCACTGCATTATCTCCAGAATATTCTAAGAACCATATGTGTAGAATATCGCGAATTAAATATTTCCAGAATGTCTCATCTGCAATGTTCTGCAACATTTCCTGAGCAACGTTCGGTTGACATCAAGTTTGAAATGTCGTGAGACATTTCGAATACTACATCTCTAGAATATTCTGAAAATTATACATATAGAATGTTTCAACTGAAATGTTATCAGAATATCTCATTTGCAACATTTTGTTTGAGATATTTTCAGAATATTCTGAAGATGTTGTAATTGCAATATTTCAATTGTAACGTTTGTGACATTCTGGGGATATTCTGGAGATTTTATTTCTACGTGGGTATAGCGTTATAGGCTTTTAAAAGCTCGAATATGACTTGTTTCAAGTATTGTGACAAGAATTGTGGCCAATGTCACCAATAACACAAAAAAAAAAAACGTAAAAAATCACATGTTTTATAAAGATGTAGGTTTATAAAAGTGAAAGAATATGTTTTTTCTCATGTTGAGAGCATTTTAATCTCATCTTTTTTGATCCGTTGAATTTTAATCTGCATTCAAAATAGGGGTCAGGAGCTGCGGTGGCTCAATTGGTAGAGTATCGGCTTCGTACTCAGAAAACCCTGGTTCGATCCCGGCCTCTGCCATCTGTCATTGGGGCACCTCTGTATTTGTTTATAAGTGTCTAACAACGCCAAACCTCAGGTGGTTCGGATTCCACCTTCATAAACTGTAGGTCCCATCGCGATTTAGTCCCATGTGCATAAAATCGACGTAAAATAATATAAAAAAAATAGGGGTCGCTTAGCAAATTGCAGACATAACCTCAAACATTCTTAAAAAAAAAAAGTTTTTATAGGGATATTATGCCCACGTACGGGGACAATGTGGACCAGTAATAAAAGATACAAACAATTAAATTCCGAGAAATGGATTTTAAAATACACTATCATGTAGGGAATGTGTCATCCCAGCAATCGAATTTGGATAGAGTTGTATAGAATTGGATTCAATTATTAAATTCTGAATCCATACTTTGGTCAACGGTGAATTCATTTTAATACATAAATACAATTCTGTTCGTTCATACGAATAAAAAGGTTACTTTCTGAAATCATATTAATCCAAAAAAAGTTTTCTTTTTAAAAATTAAATCTTAAATACATCCGTATTCAACATTACGGATTCAAAACGATCTAAGTGTATTCATTTCAATCCAAAAATAGGTTCCTTTTTAAAAACGAAATATTGAATGCATCCGTATTCAACATTACGGATTCAAAACTATCCAAGTGTATTCATTCCAATCCAAATAAAGTTTCCTTCTTCAAAACGAAATATTGAATGCCTCCGTATTCAACATTACGGATTCAAAACTATCTAAGCGTGTTACGGACGGAATCGATGTTTTATCCACAATCTTATCCAATCTCGATTGCTGGGATGTATTATTTTTTTTCCTTTTATGTATATATTTCTATCAAAGCTTATTTTTTAAAAGGTTTTTTGATGTTATGTTTAAAATTTGCCCATCGATCCCTATTGTAAATTTTCTATTCAAAATTCAACGGATCAATAAAGATGAGATTAATGTTTTCTCAACTTAAGAAAAATTCTATTCTCTTTTAGGCCTATATCGCCTCGTATATCGCTATAAAATAATTTTTTGTATATTTTTTTTTAAGATTAAATTATAAAATTTACCAAGAGGCCATCATTCATTACTGCAAATTCCTATTCAGTGATGCAAAATAGAAATATTGTGCTGTCTTTATCCGGAACAAGCAATAATGTACCCTTTTAAAGCTTATATCACCATAAAATCTAATTTTTTATGATTTTTGAGGTTATGTCTAAAATTTGCAAAAAGACCTCCTTTTTTGACTGTAGAATCGTATTTAGCAGCTCAAAGTAGTGTGATCTGGAGCCCAGCACAGAAAAGAGATATTTTTATTACTTTGGACGTGAAACATGTGTCAGTGAATTTAGTCCGAAACTCCTTCATTTTTTTACCAGAAGTTAATATTGACTTTATGTATCTTAAACGTGTCGATAACTCTTAAGGGTTATGGTGTCGAAAACAATGTTGCTGAATCGTCAATGCTGAATAGTCGAAAAACTCAAAAAAAAGTTGCCAGGTTCGATTAAATGTCAAAGTTTTTCTCGCTTTCTTAGATTACCATGACATTATATATCCAACGTTTCTTTATTTTGTATTTGTATTTCTATTTAATTTATTTAAACCTTGGATATAACAAGAAGTTATATTTCCTTAACGCTATGGGAACAGTTAGTACAATTTTGATAAATCCTCTTTTGGTAATTTGGTGGAGAATCAAGTACTTAATAATAATAGTAGCTATACTTACGACTGAAATACTAAATATAATTTAAATAACTAAATTTATATAGTTTTATTCGGAGAAAATGAGAAAGTAAAAATTAACAAAAGTGCTTAACATTTTAATATAAACGATAAACTAATTACAATATGAAATTCAAATGTCTCGGAAGATCATATTAAATGATGATTTGAAGATTAGATCAGTTTTCTCACCCCTATTTTCCTCTCTAAGCAAAAATCCCTTCAAAGCCAATTTGAATTTATTGCATAATATTATAGCCAAGAAAATTAGCACACAATGTTTCTTACGTGCAGAGGTCTGCTCTTTAAAATGCTGCCAAAAGAAAAGGTCCAAAACTCGATCGAAAAAAAGATACAGCTGATTTTTCTACAAAATCTCGAAAATTCTTTCTTAAAATAGTTTTTTCTTAAATCTGCAATTTATACCCAGAAATAGTAAAGCAAAGTATGCGGAAATACAAAATATGTGTTTCAGGTTCAAAATGGTACCTGCCACTTATCAAAATTTAAAAATGGTGGTTGGTAAATGGCGCTCAAAGTGCTCATTTTGTGTACTATTTCTTCGTTATAGTTAGCCAACCAATAGAAGTTTTTAAGCCGACAATTCCTCTTTAATTTGGAATTTATATTTTTGGGGTCGCTGATTACAATAAATTTGAAGATTTTCGAAATTAAAAATAGTGGATCCTATATGGCGGACGACAATTTTAAATTATTAATGAATTTTCTTCAAAAATTGTCACTAAAGGGTTCTTGAGCTAGCCAATGAAACACTGATGTAACCTTTTCGAAATTCAAAATGGCGGACGACATTTTTAAATTATTAATGAATTTTCTGCAAAAATGGTCACTAAAGGGTTCTTGGGCTAGCTGTTTAGAATATCAGAACAGTTATATATATCGTCAAAAGTTATCTTCCATATTATATTTTTAATTTCGTATAATTATTTGTTTTTTTGTTCATTTTTGTAAAATTTTTTTTATAATTTTCGTTATTTTTGAAACGCATTTCGTTTTTAAAAACAAATCGTAAGATAATCATGGTCATTAAATCTAGTGTACAACAAAATTAGCAGAATAAAGGTGTTAATCCGTTAATTTGTCCTGAAGAGTGAATGAAAATAAGTCTTGAATCATTTACAATATGACGCAGGCAATGAGATAATTTATTTATCTCTATTTTTGCATCCTCATCGCAATAAATAGCGCAATAGATAATGCTGCATAAAGAATCTATAATTTTATTGTATTTTTAGTCTTGTAAATGATAAATTCAAATAAATGATTTGATATTCTTCTAAATTGGAAGGGGATACTTAGTAATAGTAATAGTAAATGAAATGATCGACTTAGATCGTTTATATTTTTGTGAAATTCGTACATTTTTATAACTATAATTAACATAAATTTGTTAGGGGAAATATTTTTATATGGTAACAGGAGAACTTGACATTTCTACATTTTTCTTTATATTACACTAGAATAAGTAGATTTTCATTATTACATTTATTTTATTGTAATGACACTAAAGTTTATAATATTGTCAATATTTTTGACGGCTAAAAACGTTCAATAATAAAAAATAATCCACCATTTTGAATTAGTACTGTAATAAACATATTTGTAATGAAAGAGAGCAAAAACTCTTTCGTAACCATTTTGAAGAAAAATTCCTCAATATTTCAGAAATGTCGTATTGGATCCGCAATATTAAATCCGCCATTTTGAATTTGGAAAATATTACCTGATATTTGTAATCAGCGACCTCAAAAACCTATATTTCGATTTATGAGGCATTTGCCGATTTAGAAACTTTGGGGGGTTGGCTAAAAAAAAATAATATATAAAATCATCTTTTTAAGCTCCATTTACTAGTCACCATTTTGATACTTTGAAAAACGATAGGTACCATTTTGGAAGCGATATTTTGCTTTTCTTTATACTATGGGTTGATGATTCTGGGTATAACCTGAAAATATATTGACATTAACTAAAATAATAATAAATATTAAGACAATTAATATATCTGCCATTATTTTGCTGCATAATTTCTTTTATTTTTTAAAGGTATATAAAAAGTAATCCAGCTAGGTTCGAAGTTTCGGCAATAAACTTATCAATACCCGAGCTATGAAATAATAGCATTTTGTCCTAGGCCGTAAAATTTAATTTTCCTTCCGAGGAGCGAACACTATTTTTTGATACACTGTTCGCAAAGTAGGCTATTTACCGAATGTTTGTAGTCCGGAGATCAGTCCGTAAAATCGCACTTTACGGACTAAAAAGAGTGTCTACTTTATGGACACGTGTATAAAAAAATTTAATCCGTTCATTTAAACTATTTCGATCACCGTTACCTAATAGTATAGTTAATATTCAATCTTAATTTTCCTTGTAGTAAAAAAATCATATACCGGAAATGGAAATATAACATAGTTGCTGAATATAATTTCGCCATTTTTCCTGTTGACTTTGAAGCTCAAACGTCAACTAGAAAATGTATTCTTCTCTTCTGAATGATAATTTCCATGTCATCTTGAATGATAATCGTAAATCCCAATTTTTACTAATTTTCCCTTTTATCTTATCAACTATTAATCTGCTGATAACAAGTTCTTAACAAATAATGAAGAGCATAATACCCTGCCTTAAAAGGTGAAATATGTTATTTTTGTAAACTGAATAGTTTTTCCATAAAGGAGTGACAGAAATTTATATGATTTATTTTGACTTATTTACAAGCACATGTAAAGATTTTAAATTGTTTAGGAATACAAAATGTGGAATTTTTGTATTTATGTCCTAATTTCATAACCGTGTGCATGAAACATCAATATATTTTCAGTTGCATGTCAAGTAATTGAAAAAAAATGTATGAAAAAAATAAAAAATCATAAAAATACAAAAAATTGTAAAAATATAAAAATAATAAGAAAAGATAATCGAAATATTAAAAAATAATAAAAATGTGACAAGATTTTCTACGTCCTCATCGTTGGTCCTGCACTAAGCTGTTGTTATTTTATGTGTTATTGTGAATGCTTTGAATTAGCATTGATGACCTTAAAAACACTTTTTCTAGAAATTTCTTTTCTAGATTATGCCTATTTCTGCCTATTAAAAAGCCGGAATTAGTCATTAAGAACTTAAGTGACGAGACTAAACAAAATATCCATCTGGCCAAATCCTATCAATCTATACTTTTTACCGTTAAATTAATAATTGATGAGATAAAGAAGAAAGTTCGAAAAGATCGCAAATTACGATGGTTTTTTCAAGATATTTTAAGGGGGTTCTTAAGTGGTCCGCCGCCATATTGGATCTGACAATTTTAATTTTTGAAAAACAACCAGATTTTTGCAATTAGTGGCCTCAAAAATACAAAGTTTCATATTTATGAAATAACATTTTTAATTTTCGGCCGCCATAGTGGATGCGCCATTTTGAAATTTGTAAAAATAACGTGAATTTAATACTCGGAGACCCGCAAAATTTATGGGTACTAAGTTTAATCAAGATCGGATAATTTTTAAAGATTTGTCACACTAAGGTAATATTTTACAAAAAAATAGCTTCAGTCGCCATTTTGGAGTCAGCGTTTTGGAGCCGCCATATTTAATTTTTTCCATGAGTTATTATTAATATTTAAAGCTATGATATTAAAGACACAATATTTTAAAGCTTTGAATGAATGACTTTTCTTATTTGACATGAAAATATTGATTACAAAATTTTTGTGAAGGAAAATATTGCGGTTTTTTGAGAATAATTGTTTATAACTTTTTAGACGTTTATTGTAGACAAATTTTGATAGAAGAATCTAATGACAGGGATTAATCCGAAAATCTTGAAAATTGTATCTTCTTGGGCGTTAATGGATTAAGTATGTTTATTCTACTTTATTTACATTCTAAATGTTATGATACATAAGCGGTTAAAAAACTACGATAGTTTTTAATCAATAAATTAAATTAACTCATTAATGTAATTTTCTATGCTCATTTTTAACGTTTTGTATAAAAATTCTTTAAAAATTTGTATATTTTCATATATGTTTTTAAATGTTATTTGTTAAATTTTTTTTTTATCAAAAAATGTTACATTTTTAGTAATGGCCCTGGGAAGGGCATATAGAACGGTGAAAACATTGGGAAAGAAATAAAAGATCTTTTTGATTTTTTAAATACCTTTTTCGTCTGAATTGTGTTGAACATTTTTCTAAAACCCTTCACATAAATACAGTTCATGTATCACATCTTTATGAATTCTCAAATCTTTAATCGTGATTGATTTTTTACATAGTTATGACATTTATATAGCAGATCCATTACATTATACACAATATATTACTATGGTTAGTTAATTATAAACAATAGTACACAAAAAATGAACATTTTTTAATGAAAAATCGTTTATGAAAAATCCTGTGGGAAAATATATCACATACATATTTTACGAGTCGTTTTTTCGCTGCTTATTACGTATTTGTAATCAGATTTTCGAAATGCAAAATGGCTGTGCCAAAATGGCTAATTTAACATTATTAAATTTCAAATTAGCAGCATGAAATGGTAGGAAACTGCTGTGATATTTTACTCCTACAAATTTGGGTGAAGAAAAGAATTTTTAATTTTTAGAAATTATCTAGCCACCATTTCGTTACTGTTATTATGAACATTGAAAATTGAAAAATGGATTCGTAATCAGCAACTTTAAAAATACTTACATACAAAATATCATCTTCAATTCGCTTCATGTAATTCGTTGGAGAGGACATTGTAAATTTGTTGGACTAAAACTTAGTACAATGGATTGAAATTTCAGTCCCAATGACTGAAGTTTTAGTCAACTAGGATTACAATTTAGTCCAATGGATTGAAATTTCAGTCCAACAAATATAGAGTGGAGACTGCAAAACGATTGTGATTATTTTAACCTAGTTTTAGTTCTCAGTTTAGTAAAACTGTAAGTAAAAGTCTCTGAAACCAATTTGTTAATCATTTATTATAGTAGATAATTTATTGTTATTGTTTTTGTTATTGAACATTTTATTTGTAAGTTGCTTAGTTTTGCGTTTCTTACATAGTCTATCTTCACAATTACATGAAATTCTTGTCTTACAGGATGCAAGTATGACATTTTCACATTATTCCAATGGAAATAAATGCTTTGGCGCAATGTTTTACTATTTTAAAACACAGCAAAAGTCCAGCAGAAATGGGCGGTTTGCGACATCCCAAGTTCAGTTTTCCGGTTCGTTAAATGTACTTAATTGGTAAATAAACGACATAATATTTATTTTGAGGCCGATAGTAACAATTTTAATAAGTCTTAGGATGGTTATTATTATTCTTTACGAGAAGTATAATTCAGAATTATAAAATATTTCTAGTGATATTAATACATTGCTAACAAATGGCCTCGAAATAAGATATAATAATTATTACATAATAAAACACTAAATTTTAGACATTTTTTCAGTTATTTTAATAGTTTTGGTGGGGTATTACATGTTAAGTGTAAAAATAAATTGTTTTATTCTAAGTTCATTATTTCATTTTCCCAAAAAACTTATTACTAAAAAGTACACAAGAAATGAGACAAAAAACTTTACAGGAAAACTAAAATTTAGAAAGATAGAAAAAATATTACTAAGAATAGTAGACACCCTTATTTCTAGAGAAGAAATCTTTTTAGGCCCCTTGAATATTGAAAAGACCTTGATCAAAATTTCAATAAGACATGCAAAGAAATTGAGGTTTGGTGTTTGATTACCAAACTGATATATATAGGTGAACATACTTTTAACTTCTATGTATATCCAGCTAATTGCTTAATGAGTAGTATGAATATATGTTAAATAAGTACTAGATATTTTTTCTACTATAAAATACACATTCACGCCTTTTTAAAATTGAAATTATTTTTATAAACGTAATAATTTAAGAAAACTACTTGTAGCATAATACTACATATCCTCAGCATGTTTCACTAGTCGTTGAGAATGATTAGAAACATTTTTAATCGCTGGAATTAATAAAGTTAATCTTCAAAAATACTAAATAATTAGTTACATTTGTTCAAATTAAAGCAATGAAGAGTTATCGTATTATATACTCATGTATCTTAGTTTCCTGTCATTTTTGTTAGGTTCAGTTTTAGAGATAGTTTTAAAATCAAATCCTAAAATTTGTCATAACATGAGATAAGTTGTTTGCCATTAAAGTACTGGTTTAAATTGCGAGAGAAACATTAGCTTTTAAACATTAGTTGCTGGCAACTTTTTACGACGTATGTCATTCTAGCACTATTTTTAAACTAACTAATCATAATTTGAGAGTACTTTTTCACTTTCATATCATTCTTAAACTTAGTCCGAGTATATATTACGAATGATTAAAAGTCAGTATTAATTCTTAATATACTAGTAAATTGCAATTGTGTCATGTTTTCCTCTAATATTTTAAAATAATAATAAATTTTAAAAAATAACAATACGAAAAATCCAAGTATATTTTTCACCTTTTTTACTCTGAAAATTTAGTAGAATCGTTAAATCATCAGTAAAGTGAGGGTAGATTACTTATTATATCGTTACGTAATATAGTAATATCAAATTTGTATTTGTATATCAAATATTATAAATAGTTATAAATAATAAATGAACTGTTTTAGTTCAGTAAATAAGAGTACAAAACAAATGCAAATTTTAAGGTGTTCAATGATTAAAAGGTGTTTCATGCTCTGCATTATGAAATAAATAAGGTGCTGCATTATTAAATAAAAATCAAAATGACTTACAAAATGAAATTATTTATTTTGGGCTCAATTACGAATTTAATATTAAATGTTTATGACGTTTCTTCATTAAAATTCGAAAATTAAAAACGTCTCAATCAATTTATCGAAATTTGAGTTATATAAGGATAACTCTAATTATTATAAATGGCCAATTAGCGAATGCCTAAGAAATTAATTGGGAATTGAACAAGAACTATTGGAAATAGGTGATTTTTATTTATTTCCAATAAATCTCGCTCAATTCTTAATAAATATCTTTGGCATTCTATATGAGTCCTCAAATGCAAATTAGACTTACTCTTACAGAGCCCGAATTTTGAAAAATTGATTCTGACATTTTTAATTTACGTTTTACAGTGTAAATTCCTGCATTATCAGCGGAATACATTAGAACCCTCTTAAGAGGACAATTTTGTGTTAGAATTCTGGTTTACAAAATAAAAATATCTTTTGTTATACAAAAGTAATAGTTACTGTCTGATTAATAAATATTCTAAGAACTTGAAGAAACAATGGCTATTTTTCTTATTCTGTAAGTCTGTCAAAAAATTACCATTTCATAATGTAAATAGTTATTTTACAACCTAATCTATTTTCATTTTACTTTATACTATCAAATATGTAACTTACCCAGGTCGACAAAATTAATAATCAGAAATCAGAATATATTTTTCCGAAAATTTTCGTAGCTTTGAATCCAAATCTGGCGACAGAATAGTTTTATCACGTCAATATTTTGAAATACCCTAATATAAGAATGCAAAAACCTCTTTTTTTTACTTTTTTGAAGGTTTTCGACGTGTTGAATCCAAATCTGACCGCAGAATTATTCTATCACATCAAGATTTTCAGGTATCCTAACCTAAAAGTGCAAAAAACATAATAATTATGCCTTAACAAAAAATCCGATAACTCGTTTAAAAAAAAATCGAATCGGTTTTACTAAGAAAGCAGTTTAAATCTGATGAATCACATTAATCTATATTATGTCATATTAAGAATAAAAATTTTGTTGGACCACAAAAACTTATTGAAAATTCACACAAATGTTTTGTTTTTTTTTTGTACTTTTAGATTATGAAATCTCAAAATCTGGACGTGATAGAACAATTCAAAATTTAAAATGATCAGTTCCCCTAAATATTGTCGTAAAACGAACAAATTTAAAAACAACTTTATACCGAAATTTGGAGTAATCATCAATTACTTGAAAATATTTGAAAAATTGTTGTAATAAATTATTTATTTGACCGAATTAAACAAGTTCATTAAACCATTTTAGTTTTGCCTTGAAAAATATGAGAATTATTCCTTAATTATCATAATAGTTGCCTAATAGGATGAAAGTGGGGAAATAATTGCTGGAATACTTGGAGAAAACACAAGAAAATAAGTTAATTACTAAAATATTTAAACTCTCAAAAATCAAGTCGTTTGAGAGTCTAGTTTCGCTAATTTACTGGAGTGTAAAATGTTGAAAACTTCACGTCGAGAAATTTTAGTTCAGTTGGTTCTTGATCTGCCTAAAAGCTGATGAATTTCCAAAAGTTCCAAGACTGTCGAAATACATGGTTGGAAGTAATATGGAACTGTGTTAATCATTACAATTTAAATAGGAGACGTTGATTATCTAAGAACATGGCACTACTTTAAATCAGTCCTGTGGACATAAGAAGAAGATTTGAGGTATGTTTTGTCAAATTTTGAGAATATCTATGTATTAAATAAGATCGATTCTAAACAGATAGTGTCTAAGATTGTATTGTCGCTTTAATGGAACTATTTAAGAAGAAATTAATCGATAAATTGTCAGAAAATGTTTGTGATTCAATAAAATTGTTACCTGGTAGTGTCTCAATTTTTTTAACAAAAACGGGATAAAAACAGTGAAATTTTTGTTTAAATACTTTTTATTTGTTTGTTGGCAAATTTATAACTTACGCATTGTTGAAGCATTGTGTTCTATTAACAAATAATTCAGACTTTAACCAATACTTAACGTTCATCGTGATTTTGACTATATTATGATGGAATAACTTAATCTCAAATCGTATACTAAAAGTTATTAGAATTGCCATAAAAATTAATGTACGTGGATTTATTATAATTATTGATATGATCATTGTGTTTGTTTACTTTTTAAATGTTCATTACATTAATTTTTAACGTTTTAACAGTGTATTAGTTACTTATAAACAAACGTAATTGCTCAGAAATGATAAATAATAATATAAAATAAGAATTAAGAAATCTAGAAGATGTGAAGTTAGTAAATTAGTAAATACACACACACAATCTAAAAATTTCAGAATTTCACTAATGATTCTTACAAATTATTTAAATAAATACACTAAATAATAGTTTAAATGTACCTATTTACTTTTCATAAAAAAGTACACGAATTTAAAACTACGTGTGACGTTTTATAGAAAATTTAAAATAAATTAGATTATCTATTATAAATCGCATGGCAATTGTTTTAACTCAAATACCAATTTGTTACTAATATAAAAATGAACTAATTACGCGTTTACTTATCTTTGTTCTTCTCTTACAAATGATTATATGCAATTTTAAAATTTAAAATAAGTTCCATTCTTACTAGGGCGCATTTAAAATAATCAATATTTTTAATTATGTCATTCTGTAACCGTACTCTCTCATGCTTACTAAATATTTCAGTAATTGTACTATGAAGTTTTCTAGGTTGCCGATTAAAAATCTGGAGTTAGATTTTGGGAATTCAAAATGGTGGACCCAATATAGCCTAAAGCAGATGAAATTTAAAGATCTGGAGATTTCGGAATCGCTGATTATGAATCTGACAGTAAAATTTTGACATTCAAAATGGCTATTCAAATATAGTGCAGAAACTTACCAAATATAACCAAAATTTAACAGAATTTCACACTAAGAGGTTCGAGAGATCACTGATTACGAATCGGAAATCAGAATTTTGGAATTCATTGCAGAACCAATATCGAAGCATTTAAAAAACTTATTTACATCGATTAAGATGTAAGTAAACACTCGGACACGACTGATGGATAATAAGTATTCAAAATGTCGAATTGAATATGACGGATTCAAAATTAAAATATGATTCAAATTTGACGAGCTTACGCGGGGACTTTTGAAGCCGATGATTATATTTTTGAAATCAGGATTTCGAGCACAATATATGACTAAATAAGATAAAATCAAGGATTTTGGAATCAAATTTGGATGATATGCGGATGTATTTTATTCATACATTTTTAGTTATTATGTCTGAAAAAAAGTTCGTTGAGACTGTAAAAACTGAAGCTACCCACGCAACTTTGTATAAGGAAAAAAACGTGAAACTGATTAAAAAAATTCTTGTAACGTGTGTCACAATTAAACAAACAATAAATTCATTAATTTATTTACTCAATATTATTATTATTGGAGACATTTTGGATTCGTAATCGACGACGTAAAAAAACGTAGATTATTCAACGTTGCAATGCGTTCTTCATTTTCAATTATGAAAATTTAACTACGGATTCATGATCAGTGCTTTCAAACCCATAAAAACGAAGTTGCATTTCACCTATTCACGACAAGGAGGACACAAAATGTGGTACAATTTTTACAACTCTTATTTTAAATAAGAAAATAAGTTTTTCGAAAACTATTTCTGAAGTAAAAATGATTCCTTTTCCAGATTCTAATGCTGAAATTTGGTTAATGTTATCTCAAACTTTATGACATATTTTATGGAAGAAATCAGATTTTTATAAGAAAACATTTTTGCATATAGAAACTGTGGAATTTGTCTCGAAAATATAAAATGTCTTATCAAGTCAGCTATCAAAGTGGTTACATATTGTGAAATTCAAGTTGGAGGACATAAAAATGGCGTCCAAAAGTGAACAAGAATGTTTAAAGCTCTAAGATATTAAAGAAACATTGACCCTTTAACGACCAAACGTGAATCATTTTCAAATGGATTTTAGCATTGTTATATTTATACAAAATTTTGTTTTTAAAAACAAACATCCATTTTGGACTAGTTTTGAGGTCATTCTTTCGAATAGTACCAGTCAAACTTTCTAAAAATCTCGTTTAAAACCTTTTTTTTTCTAAAATAGTGCAAAAGACGAGGTTTTTGAGGAACAGTTTTTTTAGAATACATTTTTCAGTATAATATTGGTTTCAGACTATCTTCTAGCCTATCCGAAATGTCTTCCCTATCGTTTTACTTTAAAAATAAACATTCACTCATTTCGATTTTTGTCCATTTGGATTTTTAAATGGATTAGGTGCACCAATATTTTTGAAATAAAACAATCGCGAACATGATTCCTATAAGATAGAAGGTGGTCAAATCCGGTATTATAATGAAAATTGCATTCTAAAAATATTGTATCTCAAAAATCTTTTTTTCCCCCAGTATTAAAAAAAAGGTTTTAAACGTCATTTTTCCAAAATTTGACCAGCGTTATTCAAGAGAGCTACTACGAAACTAGGCGGATATGGATGTGTCTAACCAAATTGTTTGTCTTTTGTAAATAAAGCGATGCTAAAATCCATGTGCAAATTCTACACGTTTTTTAGTAAACTTAGCATTATGGGTACATAGACATTTTGGGGGGTGTTGAATATTAATGAATTAAAAACAAAAAAAAAACCTGCCATTTTTAATTTTCTATATAAAAACCCCAGAGTGATGAGTTTCAAGCGGTTCCGATGTCGTCATATTAGATCCGTTATTTGTAATTTTCAAAACTCACATCACATTCACATTGAGCATCTCAAACAAAGTTTATATGCCCATGACTGTCATGAAAGTAATTTGAAATTTTAATGTTTGAATCCATAATATTCTTGTTTAACATTTGGACGCGATTTTACTATCTTCCATCCTGAATTCACAATAACTAACGGTAAATATTTGGACAGTTGATGATTAGAAGATAGGATATTTTGGATTTTCATTGAAAACTGCACTCTGTTTCCGTCTGAAAATTGCGATTAAAATCTTTGTCTAATCTAAAAGTTATTCCCTGAAACGTGTTTTGTTGCATAAAATGTGTCACAACTTTGTTCCAGTTAACAATAACCAAATTTTACCTTTAGATTCTTAAAAACGGATCATTTTTACTTAAAAAATGTTTTGTGACAAATCATTAACCTTTTTCTTTCATACAAAACGAGAGTCGTAAAATAATAGTACATTTTGCATCCTCCTTGGACATTAATGGGTTAAATAAAGCAATTTTTCACGTTTGGACCACCTTATTAGAACCGCCATTTTCAATGTCGAAATTCTGTCAACAGATTCGTAATTAGTGGCCTATGAAAACTTCAAGAACCAAGTGTTTTTAACATTAAACAATTTTTCGTATTTAAATCACCCATGTTGGATCTGCGATTTTTAATTTTGAAAATCTGACAGCGTAATTGTAATGAGCGATCGCTAATATCCAAAACCGAGTTTATTTAAAATTCTTTTAATGTTTGGTCCACCATACTAGATAGGCCATTTTTAATTTCGAAAATTTGAAATCAGATTCGTAAAACTTTAAAAATTGAGTTTATTGACAACATTTTACCTATTTTTAATAATCTACCCAAAATTATGGTTTTATTAATCGATTTTTTATATTAGATTAAAAACATAATTGAGCTTTTTAGATATTTTATTCATTAACAACAATGGGACCGATTTCAACAATCTATTTTGATGACAATTCCATAAATTTTGGTTTATTTTTGCTGAAATCGAAAAATATTGTTTATTTTCGTCCGCCATATTGGATCCACCATTTTGAATTTGGGAAATCTGATAACAGATTCGTAGTCAGCGAAAGTTACGAAAATGTCATCAAATTACATTATTGTACTTGACAGAATTTGGAATGGCCTAAATTTTTCGGCTTCGAGCCGTCATTTTGGCCGTCGCCATCTTGAATTTCGAAATGGTCACTCTCCCATTTTGAAAATCAGGGCCGATGGACGCAAAATTGTTAGTATCTAGAGCATTTATTATCCGATTTCGATTCGAAAATATCAAATGAAGAACACTTTTTAGTGAAAAAATCGTTTTAAATCTTTTTTGTAAAGTAAAGAAATATTATTTCTTTTGTTTTTATTTTTAAAGAATTCTGATGATAGATTCTGAAAAGTCACAAAATTTCACGTCAGAAAGGATTATTCTGAAATTTATTTACGACAGATTTGATACAAATAACAGTCGCCGAAAATCATTCAGAAAATGCAGACGTTTGGAAAAATCTGAAAAAATTCTGTAAATATCTCAATTGCCAAAAAAGCTAAAAAATTTAAAAAGCTAAAAAATTTAAAAAGCTTAAAAAAAAGCTTAAATTTGTCAAAAAAGAATTAGGAGCATAACATTTGAATAATATCTATACAAAAAATTCAAAATTGTGCCTAAAAAAGTAGTTTTTTTTTAATTTGAAAGTGAAAAACGTATTATTTCCCAATGTATAAGATGATTCCCTATTTTCTTACTGACCCTATTAACAATATCACGACAATTTGTTATAATTTTCATAAATTTTAATGTTAAAATACAATGAAATCAAAAGTAGTGGAATTATTCTTTAAAAAAATGATAGAAAGTAAATTAAACAACGATGAAAATTACATTAATTAAATTAAAGTGGCATAATTAAGAATTTTCGAGAGAAGGGAAAGTTTGAGTAAATCGCTTTAAAAAATATGCCACGCAACTTCTCTACGCAAATAAGAATGCAAGTAGCTGGTTTAATAGCTGTGAAGAAATGATTACCGATTGAAATAAGCAGCATTTTTGACATAATGCTTACTGGAAATAAGTACTCGAAATTATTCGTTGTTAATACAATGTTTTCAATTTGATTATGTAATAGTTTTAGTGTGACAAATATTTTTTTCTTTTTTTAATACAAAATTATATTTATATTTAATAAAAAACTTTTTTTAAATATTTTTTTGGAATCTTATATTATTTTGAATTTTTCACGACTATAATAAATAAATTTCTTTGATAGCTGTCATTAAAATCAAAGTTTTACCATAACTATTATTTCTGCTATTCAATTTTTTTACAAAAATTAATGTATAAAATTAAAAAATTGAAGTAAAGAAATTGAATTTTTCAAAATACTGATTCAAAAATTAAATTAAACCGATTTTCATTTTTTGTTTATTTAATTACTCGTATGCTTCCTTTTTTTATGACATTAATTTTGTACATAGTAAAATTACGATTCGGTAATTTATATATAAAAAAAAACAAGAAAAATTTCTATTCGTTTCCTACTATCTTCTACTCTTGTGATTTAATCGTAAACGTTTCATTTGGAGTGAATTGCTCTATTTGTAACATAATTACATATCTATAACACACCGTAAAAACGAATGCTCTTATGTCGAAATCGTCCGCTTTATTCGGATTTTACTCGTGTTTCATTTCGAAATTAATGTACATTTTTAGGAATACAATAGGAGTATTTAAATAGTATAACATTTACATCCTTTCTGTAGTCCTATCAGGAACTTTTTAAATAGATTTCGTGACAAGAGAGAAAGCACTTACGTAGAACATTGTTTACTTGAAATATTAAATTACGTCTATTGTTCAAATAGTTTCTTTTCATTAAATTGTTTCGTAGTATTGTGTAATTATTATTGAAAAATGTCACTGAAGTTTTTTATAATTAATTCTAGGGTTGGAGTCTAACCATATTTATATTATCTTTACAATTTTTCTGTAATCGTCTGTAAAATTTTAAATTATGTAAATAAAAACAAACGTCGAATTGTAAGCAAAATCATCAACAAAAAGTGTCAACGAAAGCATCCTTCTAGCGCTTTATTTATGTACTTTTGTACTCAGAATTATTTCAAAAACTGTCTAAATGTACATGAAACTTGTTACTTTATTTTGTTTTCTCCCTGATTACAAATCTGAAATCGAATGTCAGAAATTTAATATAGTGGATGCAATATGGCGGCTGAACATTTGAAAAAATGTCCGAATCTCAATGAAATTACTTGGAATTTCTAGGATCGCTGAACAGGCACCAAAATTCAAATGTTTTGAATTTTAACCATTTTTGGTCGGGAAGGGCATTATGTTTTCTCAACTTTTAATGTTGTATCTTTTAATGTAATTGGGATAAAAAATTTTCATAATACGATTTTCGAAAGTTTGGGGCCTTGTCTTTCATTTCCCGTGGTTCAAATTGACCTCCGAAGTAATAGAAAAAAGTTACAGCCCATTTAAAAAAAAAACTCTGAATATTCACGATCTTCTTTTAGAAATCCCACATTTTTAAATAGAAAACTTCTGCAAGAATAATGTAACCACCAGAAAAGGTAGTATGGTTATGGATTCTAACAATTTCTATCGAGTGTTTACCATCATTCAATATTGCGGCTTCAAGATGGCGGCTTAAAGAAAGAAAAACAATATTTTTCCGAATTCTTACATTTTTCAAATATTCCACTATCTACTGCTTTGCATCCTCTATTTTTAACTCTTTATATCATCATTGTCAGATTTGAAATCAGCAATCTCTCAAAATCCGAGTAACAGAATCCTGGTAAATATTTCACAGTTTGAAAATTGACTTTAGATTCACTGCATATATGTGCAACTTCCTAGTGATCCAGTTAAGCAATTTTGTATTACTACTAAACTTGATGTTATTCACTACATATAATTTAAAATGTATTTAAACCTTTTAGGTATTGAAATTTTAAGATCTTTAAAACAAACTGGTAAAAATTAAAAATAAAAGACAAAGCGTTTCAATAGTCCAACTTTTATCCTTCACGTGATCAAGTGAATGAGTACGTTTCGTAAAAGTCATCGAAACAAAGGAAAATATCATAATATATACTGTATTTAATTCTCTTCCTTAATATGTAATATATAAATTCCTGGATATTGAATTTGTCATCTTCAATTTTAAAATTTAATGTCAAATTCGTCTTCAAATATCCCGAAAGACTCGGTTGCACAATCTCTAGTCAAATCCGAAATCTCATACACTTTAGGCCAAAATAATAATTCTTCTAGCCCATTCTGTAGCGTGTAGAACATGTCAAATAACGATCAAAGAATATGCTAATACCGCAATGTAAGGCCTTTTTTACTTTCAAACGAAATGATTTTCATATCTCTCCTTCTTAAAAGGTCACAGTTCAACTAAATTAAAATTGGTACGTGACTAATTTCTATAACCAGTTCATAAATTTCATATTAAAAATTCACGTGTAAATAGTTAATGGAACCATATTTTACAAAAGTTAAATATGGAATAACAAAAAATAGATAAATGAACTAGTTCGATAGTAAACTAGACCATGAGAATGTTCCGTTGACTAATTCCAAGTGACCATTATCTAACATAAAATGAAATGCGCCGTAGTTTTACAATCGAATAGTCACTTTAAATATCCCTAAGTAATAAAATAGATTCAAAAAAGTTATTAAAATAAAACCACCTTGTTTCATAGTAATTGTGATATTGCATGATATATTTTAAAATATTCTGAATGGTCAACATACAGTCAATAACTTTTCTCGTTATTAATTTTACCATTATTATTTTTTACAACCACTTATTCTTTTTCCCATGGTTCCATTAATCATTTTTTGTTCTGTGTGGTTTTTCAGTTGTTAAGTCAATCTTTACGTTGTATTAAATAGTTCTTCAAACGTACATTTAACATAATCAAACGTTTTTATCCAATTTCCAAATATTATCAAAGAATTTTATTTTGTCGAGTATTTTTGTTCTAGTGTATTTTCTAGTGTACTGATACTAACGTATTGTCGTGGCTCAAATTTTTGCTTTCGTTCTGATGTAAAATTGTCTAAATATTTTCGAAAGCATTTACTGATTTCGACTTATCTTTTAAGCCCATCATTAGTGATAGTTGTAATTACTTAAAAGGCACAGAGAAGTTTAAATAGCCACTGTAACGAATCCTGCATGAATTTTATTCATAATTACTCAAAAGTAATACTTCCTAAACTATTACTTCCTAGGAGAAAATATCATTAGATTTAAATTTATTTTTAAACCTGATAGTGAGAGCAAAAGAGTCAACGACACCTTCAACGATGTGCTCCGAATGTTATCCTGTAACCGGGAAGTCCAAGACTAGTGTGATGAAATGATAATTCCTGCTGAGACGGAAAACGTTACACCTAGTCTTTAAAAATGACGAGATTACTCGATTGCAAAAAAATTAAGGAAGTGGTGCTAATGAACGCCGCATACGTCTTTTAAAAGATTATAAAGTCGAAATTAAATAATTCTTTATATACGAAAAGAAAGCCAAATATTTAATTAATTGTATTTTGAACAATTTGTAATTGAAAAAATTTAGTTTTTCGACAGGGAGATTGGTATAAAATTTCTCATAGAAACTATAGACTCCAAATTTGTCTATATTTAAGTTGCGATAATAACGAGATCTTAATCATGAAAATTGCATTTATTTATCAGGCACATTAATTTTGATGTTAGACAATGACACTTCCTATGTTATCATGTACGTCTGTTTTTTTTGGCTCCCTGGTGACGAAATTGACAGATTTTCAAAATACGAAATGGCGTATCCAATAAGACAAACGAAAATGTAAATTTTCATTCTACTTTTGTGAAAGTAGTTCGTTATAGAAATGGGTTTCTGTTGGTAGATTCTGATTATGAGCCATGTATAATATCAAAATATTGCATGAATTTTTAATTTCGGAAAATCTGATATTTCGATAATCAGTTAGGATATTGAGTTAGACCCGAAAAACCAAAAAATTAGGCTAGATGACTAGATGAAATTGTCAGAATTTTAAAACCAACCATGTTACTGAATAAAATCAAATTTGTCTCGATTCCCAGGCTCCCAACTCAAATTTTTATCCAATTTTGTTACCAAGTTTGTTTTTCTTTAAAGAAAAGAGTACATAGAATCAGAAATATTGCTATCCAGTTTTTGGAGGATCGAAATACAATTTTTGTTCAATTTGTCTGCTAAAAATCGAACTGTACGAGAGACACTAGCTTAAAATACATTTATAATTTTTAGTCCAAAGGAAAAACGACAAATGTTTTTTTATGTCTCAGATACGTTTATTTTAAATCGTTCTTTAAACGTTTAAAAAAAAAGGGAAGCGCTGGAGACGTTACAAAAATGTACATTTTATAATGCAAATTTGTTGATTATAACGTTCCACACAAGCAAAAAAAAGAATTTAAAACATTTTAGAAACGTGTTGTGAACGTTAAATGTCACGTGATTTTTATGTAATTTAAAATCTAAGCTACACATTTACTAAAATGTACGTGAAAATATGTACAAAAATTTTTTAAGGTACCGAGAATATTTGTAAAACGTTTAAATTTGTGAAGGAACGTTCTAGGGCAAATTAAAATTTGGACGTATCTTAATGAAACATTTGAAAATGATCATGGGAACGTCTTTGAAATGTCTCAATATTGATTTGTATCAGACTGCAAATAATATTTAAAAAACGTTTTGAACAATTGGAACTGTTTGCGATCTAAATTGAGACGTTGTTAAGATGTTCTATTAAGATTAGTCAGAGTTTAAATTTGTGTGTATAACGTTTTTAAAACGTTTTCTAAACTATTTTTGAATTGAAATCGTTACGTTTATTTTCATATATCTTTATCAAATTTGATTCAGAGATGTTTAATTTCTATTAAAAACCTCGGACAGGAAACGCTAACAACACTTTTTTAAATCATTTCTCGAACAAGTATGGGACGTTTAATTTATTTTGAAACGTTTTGTAGACGTTTTTAAAACCTTTCTGTCTCAGTTGATCCCGTCATTTATCTGTATACCATACGTATAGATATAATTATATCCAATTAGCAACAAATTTATAATTATATTCGCTTGTTTGTGAAAAAACTTGGAATGTAGTAGAAAAGTTAAATTATAATATATACTTAGAAAAAGAATATTTCATGCAACTGAAAACTCAGATTTTTTAATTTCAATTCCTGATATAGTTCTGATTGAGATCAATGGTTTGTTATAGAGTTGTTCTGAAATACAAGTCAAATCGTAGTTAAAAATTAAGTTACCGAATTTGAACTGGTAGATTCAAGATTGGGGACGATGGAACTTTTGTCGATGAAAATTTAAGATAATAGAACAAAAACTTCTACAAAGATTTCAATAGAGCAGTAATAAATTGTTTAAACGTTAATTATATCATAGTTGTAATTTTCTCTAATTAGAAATTAATGAATTAATTAAAGTCGATTAGATTTTTTAGGCTGAAAACAAAGAGTGCACAAGAACGTTTAAAAAAATGGTTATGCCTTGAAAAAATTACACTTAATTAAACTATTTTTTGAAAAGTTTTAATCAAATTAGTTACTTCAAATGAAATGACTGTTTTATTTACTACAGAAAATAAATAGAAGTAACTCTAAGAGACAAAATTATTCAATTTGCAAATAACTCATTTCGTTGAATTTCATTATTGGACTGTTCTCCAAAAGTTGGAATAACTTGAGTGTATTTTTGGCCCCAGAATTTTTTGGTGATTTCCCAACGAATTACTAAATTATTGTACTAATAAAATACTATTATTTATGCTGTTGTACACTCAGAAAAAAATGAACTAAATAGAAGTAAAATTTATTTTGAACAACGTCATTTATTTTAATACTCAGAAACCAATAATTTCTTCAATGAAACGAATATATTCCTTCATGCAAGTAAGTCAATGTTAAATTTAAGAAAAGCTTTTCTAAAATCTATAAAATATTACAAAAAATAAGTATTTATTTATATAATTAAAATGTATACTGATTATTTCGAAAAATTTGATTAATCACGTCAATGGAGGGTTTTTTTCTGTTAAGTAAATTAATTTCAAAGAAAAATAGTACATTACGATACAAGTGCACCAAGGTTCAGAATTTCTGAAAATGTGTACATTACACCATATCTACCGAAATAATTTCAATAATTGTACAACAATTACGAAATGTTATCTGATGTTGATTGAAATTATGAATCTGGTCTTTGTAGGTTAGAGAAGGGTTCTATAATTTTTTCTAAACTGGTTCATTAACTGAATTAAAACAGGTAATCGTTTTTTTAATATCCGAAAATGACCGCGTTTATACTGGTAAAAATACGTGTTTTTTAACTGTGAAAAAGTATATATTTATACCAACTACGAGATGTTTTTAAAATCTTATCTTTTAACCTGTAAAATAAATATTTTTGTCCATATATATGGGTCATTCCATGTGAAATTTACAATCCAAATTTTTTGTTCAATCGAATATTTTTTTCTTGCTTTAGAGAAAATAATAAAATATACGTGTTTTTTTATTTGAATATTATATTCAATATTTTCGAGATATGATTTTTCAAAATTTTAAGAAAAGAAAAATGTAACTTTTGGAAATGCGTGTAACTCGAAAAGTATTCAATGTATAAAAAATGTTATAAGGAATAATAGTTTCCTATTGATTAAAACTTTATACAGAAACTAAAAAAAAAATTGTAGTGTTTTTTAATCCATAAGTTTGACAATTTTTATAAACAAATTAGATTATATCAGATTTGGTATGCTTTTTTGTTTCTATTTTACACTGAAAATACGTATTCAACTCCGTAGAAAATACTGTAAAAATTTCAGAATGGACTGTTCATAACTTGTCGAGATATAAATAATTGTTTATAAATAAAGCAAGAAAAAAAATATTCCATTGAAAAAAAAACTTTGGATTGTAAATGACCCATGTGTAAAAGACTCTTTTTAATGGGGTGTTAAAATTCCAATACCCGGTAAAAGACACTTTTCTCACTGAAGTTAAATATGAAACAATTTGTCTTTTATATTATCTCTATCTTTACAGTTTTTAACACCATTCAGACTCTTATGGATGTACTATTAAAAATCGTTCATTATTTAGAATCTTAATCACTGACCTACGTAATTCATTCCTTTTTACGCGTCTGCATTGCTTTTGTTTGTGGATAAAACCCCTGTGACCCTTCAACAGAATATCATCAGCCTTTGAAATTGGCGTCAAAATAACGGTTTTTAATGACAGGTTTCTAAATGTGTACTTATTATGTATTTAAAAAAGCTGTGTAACAATATTTATAATTATGCATTAGTAATTTCGCGTCCAAGTCTAAAATTGTTACTAAAATTTTAAACCTTATTCGATATTTTGTTAATAGTATTTAATATCCTAGTTTGTACCATAGTATTTCTAAACACGTTCTTTTGGTTTTAACTTATCACTTTCTTTCTTGGAATAACAATGGATTGAAAGAACTTGTAATCATTAAAATAAATTATATGTACGTTATATATTATTTATATATTATTTACGTAATAAAATAAATTAAAATAATCATTAAAAGAAGAGTACACAGAAGTTGGAAACTTAAAAAGATTTAAAGTTAAACGTCTTGCTCAATGTTCAATGCTCAATGTTTACACGACTCTAAAGCGTTTTACGAGAAATATATTAATGAAATTCATCTGGTGAGAGTAATTCTCTAGTAGTACGGGTCTATTTTGACACTTTTTTTTTGTAATCGAAGTTATCCTACCCATATGTGTATTCGACATAGCAAATTTCAGTCAGATGGGATAATATCTTCGGTCCTAACTTTCGCCTTCAAGATTGAAATTTTCAGAAAAAACAATGAAATAAGTAATGGAATATATAATTTTGAAGACTCTTGATCGTTTGATTAATCATATATTAATTTTGAAAGTTCATTCTTTGGGTTGATATAATAATTAGTGTAGGGAACTCGAAGTCCCAGTTGTGATGGGGGCTAATAAAAACACGAGATGGAAGGGAGGAATTCTCTGGAAAATGGAAGAAAAACTTGGAGGGCTGCAATGGAGCATCTGTTTTCATTTCCATGAACTTCCGTTTCGTGCTTTGCACCAATTGAAATTTGAGGTCCAATTGAAATGAAACAACCTGGTTCTGAGAATAGTCCCGTAATTCAATATAAACATTTACCAGATATTGATATAGATTATGGAGATTTAAGCACTGATCAAGAATATTTACTTGAAATTTCTAAAGCTCTGTCTTCTGGATTTTGTCCACTGGAATTGTTGTTCGGAAAACCTGACAAAATGCACAAGGTTCGATTCAGAACAACTGCAAATAGAAATTTAAGGTTTTACATTTCTATAGAAAATCGTATAAAGCAGATGATCGAGTTAGTGATACTCTTACAAAGAGTATATCTTCCACAGTGGTTCAGGATCAGAAGGAACAATAATTCCTTTACTGAAAGTGCTTTTGAATAGCCATCTTTTCGAAACTATTCGTCGCACCCGATAATTTAAAGTACCGGAACGTTGTTGAGTTATACATCCAAACAAATGCCTACTTTAATTAAAATTAATGAAATCGCGGTATAGCAGTCTCTCATGCCTACTTTGTCTTGCCTTCGCTTTTAATTTTGTTTCAGTAAATAGTTAATAACAATCACATAAAAAGAAGTCGGAGATCACGCAAAAACAGAGGATTTGACCGCTTTCACAAATCCTATCATCCTCAGTGCTTTAGTACGACAGTGATTTAAGTGATCCGTAAAAGAAAAGTCTTGACAAACTACCACTAAATTCAGCAAGCTTGGCGACTCTCATCAATTGTGTGTTGTTAAGTTTTCAGTCAAATTCAAATTTATACGATCTCCGACTAATAGTCATTTGCACTTCGTATAATACATTCAAATGAAGCGCATTTCGCGTTGACCATACTCTAATCGAATCTAGATCCCTTCAAAGATTTGAGGCAATCATCACAGAAGAACTTTGAGTGAAAAGCTTAACATAATCAGCAAAAATTAAAAACTTTTAAACTCGTATAAACTTATAAATGGCATCAATATAATGATTAAGAAGAATTCTTCGATGTTGGGTTCATTGTAACATCGCTCCCATTAGCATCAGCCAGATCCCTACTGGTATCAGCAAAGTTGGCCCTCTTGTAGTTCAATGATGTGAAATTAAATTCTGAAGAGTGATAACTTTCCCACAAGAAATCAAAATAAGCATTAATATATGACAGTACCATTTGGAATCAGAAAATCTGGACTATTATGAAATGAAGTTTTACTAATCGACGAAAACATGAGATCTATAGAATAACCTTTGCTGGGATGCATTGGGAAATGCTACCTTAACTCCAAATAAGAAAATATATCATGATAAATAGACGCAGCATGTTTCACATGGGCTGGAACATAACCTATAGTTCTACCCCCCGATTGCCCCTATACAATATTCGGCAGTATGCTTTTTTCCATATACAATTGTTTGATAGTTTCAACAATCTATATTTTTCAATTATGCAGCCAAGAAAAAAGTACTTTGACCTAGATACTGCACTAGTGTATTCTTACTCATAGAATCCGAATTTGAAGTCAGAATTGTCAGAATGACGCAACAATTTTGAGAAAAATACCGATAACTGCCCAAAGACTGATAAAAAAATGATTAAAGACAAAGAAAAAAAAATTTTTCTGCCAAGAAACTGCGATAGTGCACTCCGACGTATTTTTTCTCGTGTAATCCGATTTCGAAGTCGGGATATCGAAAACGGCTCTAATTTTGTTTGGAAAACTAAAAAAAAATAGTCTAAATCACTGACAAAAAGAAAGAGTTTTTTGACACCATGGGGTCTTGATTATAACTCCCAAATTATTTTCTTCTCAAGATTGTTTGCTGTGTGATTAAGAACTAATTATTGGCCTTGTCATTAATCTTTAAATA
The DNA here is from genome assembly GCA_030407085.1 of Trichopria drosophilae. NCBI lineage: Eukaryota > Metazoa > Arthropoda > Insecta > Hymenoptera > Diapriidae > Trichopria > Trichopria drosophilae. The sequence continues at coordinate 199,442,205 of CM059582.1, forward strand.
GTCTGTAGGTTGCAATACAACCAAAATAATGATTTTTCGAGTTCAGTAACCATTAAAATTGTTAACTATATTATACAAGATTTCCAAATGGACTATTGGTAGACAAATCAAGTGTAAGTTTCAAGTAATTGTTTGTTAAATAAATGTTTGGAAATTTGATATAAACATGGATTTCAACCAAGAGAATTGGACTATTAGGAAAGCTTAGTTTTTTTTACTTTAGTGGAACACATGAAGTTGAGTTTGGGATCTATTTTTCTGGAGGACAAAAGGACACAGCGACAAAAAAGCAGATGACAAATAACAACAAAAAATAATCGTACGACAAACGCGCACACATGCACAAAAAACAAGCAAAATTTTGAATAAATTGTACTGTTAAAAAAATAAATGATTTATATAACTCTTTGGAGGAAAGATTTACTTAGGAAAAAGTGATTCTCAATAGTCCATTCCTTACTTTTCAAATTCTTTTCATAATTTAGATTTTTTTCACTTCTTTTACTTTTTCCTGCACAGGTTTATTTAGGACGACACTTATATTTTAGTCGATTTACACAAAGTAAAAAAATCAAATGTTCTTTTAATCTATAAATTTCATTTATTAATGATAACTGTTTACTATATCTCAGGATCTATTTTTCTAAGCGACAGGACAAAAAATACAGGATAAAACGATAAAACATAATCACACGACAAAAAGACTCATGTACAAAAAAACACACGACAAAAAGATACATGTACAACAAAATACACACGACAAAACACAAAAAACAGCAATCACGCGACAAAAGGACAAATGTACAAAACAAACACAGCAATAAAAAAACACAGCAACAAAAAAACCCACGACAAAATGACAAAAAAAAATATTCAAACGACAAGAATAAATATGTAAAAAAAACACGACAAAATTACAAAAAGCACTAATCACATGACACAAAGGCACATGAACAAAACAAATACACATCGAAACGACACATGTACAATAAAAAACACGGGACAAAATAACAAAAAAGCACGATAAAATGACAACAAAAAACACACGACAAAACGGAAAAGAAAATAATCAAACGCAAAAAAACACACGACAAAACGCAAAAAACAGTAATCACACAGCAAAAACACACGACAAAACCGAACAAGAAATAATCACATGACAAAAAAACACATGTATAAAACAAACACACGACGAAACGGTACATTTAGACCTAAAAACACAATACAAAACAACAAAAAAACACACGAAAAAATGACAACGAAAATATTCAAACGACATAAAGAAACGTGTAAAAAAACCCACGACAAATCAACAAAAACCAGTAATCAGACGACAAAAAGACACATGTACAAAACAAACATACGACATAACAACACATACTATGCAAAAGAGAAACGCACGACAAAACGGAACAAGAAATAATCACACGACCGAAAAACACATGTGCACCAAAAAACACAGGAAAAAATAACAAAAAAATACACGACAAAATGAAAACAACAATAATCAAACGACAAAAAGAAACGTGTATCAAAATAAGCACACAACAAAACGACGAAAAGCAGTGATCGCGCGACAAAACGACAAAAAAAAAATTATCACACGCAAAAAAACGAAGGTACAAAAAAAGCAAACGACAAAACGCAACAGTAATCGCACGACAAAAAAAGACATGTACGAAACAAACACACCACAAAACGACAGATGTACACCAAAAAACATAGGACAAAACAACAACAAAAAACACAAGACAAAATGACAACAAAAATAATCAATTGACAAAAAACACACGACAAAGCGCAAAAAACAGTAATCATACGATAAAAAGATACATGTACAAAACAGTAAACATACGACAAAACGACGAAAAGCAGTTATCGCACGACAAAAAACACACGACAAAACGAAAAAAAAAATAATCACACGCAAAAAGACACAGGTACCAAAACAAACACATCAAAAAACGACAGATGTACACCAAAAAACATAGAACAAAACAACAACAAAAAACACAAGACAAAATGACAACAAAAAGAATCAATGAACAAAAAACACACGACAAAGCGCAAAAAACAGTAATCACACGACAGAAAGATACATGTACAAAACAAACACACGACACAACGACGAAAAGCAGTAATCGCACGACAAAACGACAAAAAAAATAATCAATTGACAAAAAACACACGACAAAGCGCAAAAAACAGTAATCATAAGACAAAAAGATACATGTACAAAACAAACACACGACAAAACGACGAAAAGCAGTAATCGCACGACAAAACGACAAAAAAAGACACGTGCAAAACAAACACACGACAAAACGACACATGTACACCAAAAAACATAGGACAAAACAACAACAAAAAACACAAGACAAAATGACAACAAAAAGAATCAATGTACAAAAAACACACGACAAAGCGCAAAAAACGGTAAACATACGATAAAAAGATAATGTACAAAACAAACATACGACAAAACGACAGAAAACACAAGACAAAATGACAACAAAAAGAATCAATGAACAAAAAACACACGACAAAGCGCAAAAAACGGTAATCATACGATAAAAAGATACATGTACAAAACAAACATACGACAAAACGACGAAAAGCAGTTATCGCACGACAAAAAACACACGACAAAACGAAAAAAAAAATTATCACACGCAAAAAGACACACGTACAAAAAAAAACACGACAAAACGACAGATGTACACCAAAAAACATAGGACAAAACAACAACAAAAAATACAAGACAAAATGACAACAAAAAGAATGAATTAACAAAAAACACACGACAAAGCGCAAAAAATAGTAATCACACGACAAAAAAATACATGTACAAAACAAACACACGACAAAACAACGAAAAGTAGTAATCGGACGACAAAAAACACACGACAAAACGAAAAAAAAATAACCAAACGCAAGAAGACACGGGTACAAAAAAAGCACACGACAAAACGCAAAAAAATGTAATCACATGACAAAACACGCATGTACAAAATAAACACGCGAGAAAACGACGGAAAAAAAATCACACGACAAAATGACAAAAAAAAATTATCAAACGATTAAAAGACACATGTAAAAAAAACACACGAATGCAAAAAAAAATAACCACAGGACGGAAAGACACATGTACAAAAGACTGGACAGCGACAAAAAAGACACAGCGAAATTTTGAATACATTATTTGCAAAAACAAGTGTGTTATAGTAGAAATGAATGCCTCTTCAAAATTTGTTATGATAGTTATAGCTGAGTTTAGGGTTATAGATAAGTGTATCGCGAATGAGTTGTATCTGATTAAAGGAGGAAAAATTGATATTTCCGCGGTTTTCACGTCTAACTCATTTTGCTCAATAGCTAGTGAAATGTGACCCAGAAGAAAATTGTAAAGCTTAACAATATCTACAATTTGACCTTTTTTCGATTCGATTTGATGAAAATTAAACAGATGCGTGCATTTTTACTTACATTTTTTTTTCAAAAGCCCTCAGGATTTTTTTGTTGTTTTTGGGCCAAAAATGTTCATACGATGAGGAACAAGTCCCAGCTGAAACCACCCATATCCCTTTTTAATTACAGTTAGTCCTACTCGTCGTTCCTAATAATATAGGGTTGATTGATCGAGGCCTGATCAGATATTAAACAAAAGAATTTGATAAGGTTTACAAAAGATCTGATCAACATTCTGAATGGAATTTTTCTCAAAACGCAAACCACTGAAGGACTTGGAATGTCCTCTTTTGCGGTGGATTACGTGCACTTGGAGGATTCTTTCTTCATGTGCACTGGACATCGCGCATTTACATAACGCAAACAAAAGTATTCGTAGAGAGAATAGCATCGTTCAGTTTGGAAGATTGCACCCCATTAAAAAAATAAGCGACTAATTACGTTGCGTAAGAGCGTACCGAGAGGAAGCAGAAGATCCTCATGGAACGTAACGAGGCGTCCCCCATCCGGAGGGGGGCCCCATCAGTGTCTTTTGTGCCCGTAATTTTTGTGTGCTCGTTGCAAAAGACAAATTATTTCGGGATGACCATATCGCGAGCACAACAATGCCGCGAGGTGTAGAGGTGCGGGGAAAATGTCACGCATCGTGACATCCCTATACTCGTTCCCGGGGACCCATGGAAATTTCGTCGAGCGACGAAAGCGAAACCAGGTGCAATTAGGCCCGCCGTGCTCCCGTGCATCGGGGACCCCGATGACGGCGTCAACCTGCGTGACTATATAACGAAGGACCTCGTCAGGAACGTCTTCAGTTTGGAAAATAGAAACGATCCGAGAGTTCCTATCCACTTATCCAGGAATTATTTTTCCTTCTACCAGTGAACATTTTTTTCGAGTGGCCGAATCACTCCAATAGAGAAGAAACTTCCAGTAGTCGACTTTGGGATCAACGAGCAAGCCGATACCCCATCAAGGTATTCGTTATTACGATCTGCGGACACTAATGGGGTGTTGAGAAATCGTGTCAGTGATTTTATTTTCAAACTGTGGTTTTTCAAAAGTGAAAATTCAGCTGTTCATTATTGTTTCTCTGGGTGAAAAATCATTCATTAGAGTGAAAATTGAGGCACTTTAGTGAAAGACTGATTTGATATTCTTTAAGAGTGAATATTCAACTCCATGATGAGTCACACTTTCACTAGTGTACTTCAATTTTGAGTGAATTCCCATTCATATACGTTAGTGAAAATTCATCACTTTACATCGATTTATTTCAAAAGCTCTCGTTTCATCCTATGAGGAGCTAATTTTCACTTCAGAAAACTTAAAAAATAGTGACATTCAAATTCAAAGTGTATTAGACTAGGGTGTTGATTAAAATTATCATTTTGCACATGTGTTTGTAATTTGATTTTTTATGAATGAGGGAGAACAGTCTTGTGAGAGAAGGAGCAATTTACCCACGTTATCTGACGACCTACGATTAGTATATAGAAATCCTACTCTCTAAATTTCTTGAAGTGATCATTCACTTTTTACATAGTGAAAATTGAGCAACTCTAACCAATGAGTTTGATTGTTATTCATTAAAAGCGAATTTTTACTCTTCGAAGAATCAATATACACTCGTCAAAAACCAGAATTTGTTCTCATACTGGAGAGACTCAATTTTCACTCCATGAAATTTAGAAAGTAGGTAAAGTGTCTTTTTGTGTTTAAAAGTTAACTTTATGCACTTCTCGAACAAGGAGCAGAACTATTTGTATAAAAATATTTCAGAATTAGTTTTTTTGGGTTCCAGCTACACCTTGCATCAGAATTTTAAAATTACTATGTATAAACTTTAAGAAAGCTATTAAGAACTACTCACTTCGAAATAATAACTCATACTTTAGTAGGTATTTAGAACCTTTGAGTAACAACATATCTATTTTTGTTCGATAGTGGTACTAATTACCTTGGAATTTTAGAACTAAACAAAATATTGGTATTACTGATAGTTTCAGGGTCACAGGAACTTAAGTATATTTAGTATTTATAAAGTTAGTACAGTAATATAATTTAGTATTATTATAATTTAGTAAAGTATAAAGTTAATTTACGAATATAATGTGTACTTTTCAACATTACATTAAAGCAGATACTACAAGTACATGTACTATCTTTGAAAAATTAATGGAAATTTGTTTAAGCGTAAATAGTCAGTTAAGATAAAATAAACAACACACGATGTCATACTAAAATAAAAGATCATATGGTTATAAAAGCAACAGACAAGGTTATTTCCATACTTAAATATTTATATTTTATTAGATACATGCTTCTTATACTTAAATTAAAGACAGTAACTAACTAATCAATATGTTAGTACTGTAACTTTTGTTCGAAATGCACTTAACAAAAATTGAATTAAGGGAAAGGTATACCCACAAAATCAACTCTATGAAATATACTTTTAAAAAATTTGAAAAAATTATATCTAATTTTGACGTGGAATTCAGTGGTGCTAAAAGAAAAAGTATAAACAATTTTTTTATGGGTAAAAAAGATTGTTTTTGTCAAAAAGATTGAATTTTTTAAAATCCATCCGTAATTATTTAGAAAATGTGTTTTTATGTTCACCCGAATTTTTTTCAATTTTTAAATTAATTTAGAAAAATGTAGAAGCATTTTTTCGAAAAACCAACATTTTGTTTCACATTAAAATATAAGGGTAGAACAAAATTATTCTTTTAGTAATTTTTGTCATGGAATTCAATGGCGCTAGAATAAAAAATGTAACGTATTTTTTAACCCTACAAAAATTTTGTTACCCCTGAAAAAATTATCTTCGAAGAAAAAAATTGAGTTTTTCAAAATCCATGCGTAATTATTTAGAAAATGTGTTTTTATATTCACCCTAATTTTTTTGAATTTTTAAATAAATTTTGAAAAATGTAGTAGCACTTTTTTGAAAAACCAATTTTTCTTTAAGTTACGATTGAGGGTTCAGAAATCGTTGTTACCTTTTTTCTAGCGCCACTGAATTCCACGTCAAAGATTACTGAAGAAATAATTTTTTCAAATTTTTTCAAAAGTTTTGGACTCTCTTTTTCGAAGCCCGTAGTTGGAATCAGCAGGAGATTTCACAAAAAACACTTCTTCATCTTTGAATGCCTAATCTTATGCTGGTTCATTCATAACGTTAAATATGTTACATATAATAAGTTTTTACTGAGTTTTTGCCGGGTTTTCCCCCAATTTTTGATATTTTTTTTTATAATTACGTAAGGTGAAGTTGAAAATTACCATATTAAATATTTGTGACTGATTTATATCTTAAAAATTGAGTGCTACACAACAATTTATTTATGAGAGCGTTGTAATCTTTTACTATGATCATTGTAAGCTCAAGAAAAGTGAATCATCGAGTGAAACTCACCTTCAATGCCTAAATTCAAACTTGTTCATTCGCAAAGTTGAATATTCTATGTTACAAGTCGTTAAATATAATATAGAAAGACTACTGATTTGTAACTATGGATATCGAATATTTTAATGTTAAAGTTACAACTTAAAGAAACCATTATAAAACCGACATTTCGTTTTTTACAAAAAAAATCGGACTGGTGAAAAAAGAGCTGAGCAAAAACACCCGATTAGTACTTTTTGCAAAGTTCAGCATTACTCTTTTCAACGTTAAAAGAAGGAATTCTTTTAAGAAACGTAGAAGGAATTGGTAGTTTTTACGAAAAAATGATCATAACTTTTTTTTATCTGCAGGCTGAACCTGATCACGTGATTCCGTACAGGTGGTCCAAAACTATTGAAATTTTTTTTAGAACAAAACTTGTGTAAAAATTTTTGGATTTTCGAGAACAAAACCCATTTGTTTTAATTAACCATATTCATGTCTTTAGTAGATATATTTTAATGCGTAGATTGAACTGATATGTATAACTTTATAACTGTTACCTTTTCAAGTGGGAGGTCATGGGATTATCAAATTGGGGTGAAAGTGATATAGTCTTAATGATTTTAGTGACTTCAGTGTTTTTTCGGTTGTTCTATGAGGTTACGTAAAATCCTTATAGGTAGAATCGTAAATGTCTTGGTTTCAGCTCAAAAAAAGAGTTTTCGTGGGTCTGTGTTATTTATTGTTTTATTGCTAGTTTCATGACAAATCGTTAGTTTTATTTTACTCGTTGAAGAAATGCATTGTGAAGAAAGTAACAAAATTTCTAATGTTTTCACGCAAGTAGACAACTACAATATCTTCTCACTTTCATCAATTCTATACATAGGTTTCTGTAAGACACTACTTATGTCCAACTTGTTTATTTTCGTAATAATTAGTAAGTTTGAAATTACTTTAACATCTATTAGATTAAAAAATTAGCGCAGTTTAATAGTAACAGTATGTTAGCATCGTTTTTGAACTGGAGTACATCACAAATGCATCAATAGCATGATGATCTCAATTAACATTAATGTCATTTGTTCGTGAACTCAACTAACATCGTGTATTTTTTAGAGTTTTTTGGAGTTCAAGTACCATAAATGATGAAATAAAAATGTTTAAAGGAAAAATGTTATGATACAATTAAGAGGTACCCCTTTAGAAGCCCAAAGCACTGTGTCTTGTTTTTTTTTGGCACATGTCAAAAAACCGAATTTAAAAAATCCGAAACATTGAAAAATCGACATTTAAAAAGTCGACACTCAAAAAACGATGACTATCAAAAAGCCAATGTGTCATAAAGCTGTAATATTCATGAAAACAACAATGTCAGCTTTTGAAATGTCGAGTTTTCAATGTTTCTGATTTTTGAAATTCGGTTTTTTGACATATACCCTTTTTTTTTCATGGAAGGAAAACAAATAAACTTCATTTTTGACCGTTATGTATTGACTCTCATAGTGTAAAATAAATTTTTTAAGCTATAAAAAGTAATATGAAATGTATTGGGACTTGAAACTATTTTTTTGTAAACAAGAGCCAAAATTACAGACATGACAACATGACTTTTTAGTAACTTTTTTATATCTTTATTTAGATTAGATCTAAGTAAACGGAAAAAGATTGGAATGTATTAAACTTTACACTTTGAAAAATTCGGATTCTTGATATTTTCTAATTTCTTTCTATTATTAATTAATTTCGATTCACTTCAAGGAATTGACCAGTTCTACTTTGAATTTTTGTAAATATACGCAGTTATGGAAGCCCCTTTCTATTCACCCAAATTCTTTGTAATTAGTAGAAAAGATTTAGTTTCAATTCTTTGCATAATATAACCTATTTGGAAACTAAAAAAAATAGAAATTAATTCGTAGTTCTAATTCTTTTCAATACATTTCACTACCTTTGATCAAGAATCTGAACGAGAAAGAGTTGGAAGAATTGAAATGCTGAATTTTTTAATTCGTTTTCTGGGATATTTAAAGTGGTCTAAAAAGAAGAAAAATGGTAAATATCATTCGAATTTAGGCCCAAGCGTCTTAAAATATTGCACATAAAAGAAAACAAAAAGAAGTCAACGAATCAAGTAATTCTTGAAATATCTTGGAGGTCACTTAAAAAACACAATTATTCAGGAGACATTTCGAAAAAATTGATGGGAGATTTAATATTGCCTCGCTGATTTTGCTCAATTTTTATGACAAAAATAGATTTTTTCTTATGCGAGAACTTCATGATGCAATTATTATCGGATAAATCACTTTGTGAACATCATAATCTACAAAAAAAAAAACAATAAAAATCGAGTTTTGGTCGAATTAGATGAGAACCTCCCCTTAAATCGTAGATTCACTACAACTTTCTTGAACTCGAAATAGACTTGTTTTACGGGTCATTTTGAACGAAATACACAATAACGAATGCTATTAGTGGAGTAATTTTTCAAAACGCGCTGTTGTTACAATTTTCATGACATTGATATTACACGTCAGTAGTTTTTGATTATCTTACGTCATTCAAGAATACCTAGAAATGAATCGGATATTGACAGTAAGAAAAAAATATAGTACTTAACTATAACTTTGGCAAAAGTATTGAAAATAATTTTTTGACGTCATTTTTTATTTTAATTCAATTTTTCATGTCCATACCGGGATTTCTATGACCGAAAAAGTGTGTAACAAGTTCATAAAATGTATAAACTTAAAATTTATGCAGTTGACATTTTTTATTTCACCTCGAAATATCCAAAATGGCGACTTATTTCAAGAAATTATTCTCAAATTGTTTCCATACGGAAATTAGTGACATTCCACACAAACTATCAACTGAAGTACCCATCTTATAAGAGGTTTTTAGGTATACTGATCACGAATTTGAAGTCAGAAATTCGAAATTCATAATGACTGACCGAACATGGCGGAGATGGATTGACAAACTTTGGAAGTCATTTCTCGATTTGCGAAAACATTTATATTTGTACGATTTCGAGGTTGCTAATTTCGAATATGTCGTAAAAATTTCCGAATTCGAAATGGGTGACTCAAAATGATGGCCACAGTGTACCTAGTTTTTGTAATAACTAGCAAAATAGCTACTGATTGGTAATCAACTGTAGAGAATCATTTTTCCATTGAATCCTTTTTACGATACGAGGCTGTGCATTTAAAAATTTATTTAAAAAATAAATTTAAAGACATTTTACATAACAAAAAAATTTTGATGAAAGATTTTTTTAAAATAGCAAAACTATAATAAAATGGAATTAAACTAACAAAATGTATAGATACAAATTTTTCAACATGTCGAGAAATGATTTCCAAAGTTTGTCGATCCCTTTTCGATATTCTGAAATAAGATGTCTTGCATTAATTTTTTATTCATTTCAATCTTTCCCCAAATATTTTGAGGTTTAAAATACGAATTTAAATGCTTTGTGCAATTTTTAAATATTCTTGACCACTTGAGATTATATTAGAATAATATGAATATTGGTGGTAAGGTCGCTGGACATTAAAAAACTTTTATCTTTACATTTTGGCCATAATTTTGGCCCTCTTCAGCATTTATTGTCTACAAAAAAAAAATAAAATTACGAGCGTGGATTAAAAAATTAAACATAACAATAACTGGCCACACGGAAAATAAATATATGCGACAATGCTAAATAAATGCACATACATTTTTGACGAAAAATGCAATACGTGACAGATGTGTTCAATTATTTCAAGTCAATGAATGATATGAAGGTTGATTACCGCCTGTAGGTGGCATTGTTACTCGAAAAATTTCCCCCAAGACTTATATTATATCAACAAATATGAGTCTTGTTTAGTTTTAAAACTGTTTTTATTGTAATGCCGATGAAAAAAACAATTAACTGATTAATGTGCCTAAAAAATATCGCCTACTACAAAAAAAGTAACCGACTAGCATATCTAGAAAATTGTTTGTCAATCCTATTTACTAGTGTGAACATTAATTTTATACGTGGTCTAACTTAAGTCCCATTACTCTTTTAATAAATTACTTTAATTGCGGAAAAACAGCGTTGTCATCTCATGTCAATTGTTTTAAATAACGTAAATCGGCTGTTTGTGAAAGGCAATTAAAGTTTTAGCATAATAATTAAAACATAATTGTGTAATATTAAATAAAATGAAACATGCATACATTAAACGGTTTTATAAAAATTGTCGGTATATAGAAGTGATCACTAAAAAGGCCAAAAGGTCAGTTTTGGGATTCTTACTTAGATAATTGTAATTTCCTAAGAATAATTTAAATCTTTAATTAAAAGAATCCATTTCTAAATTTATTATAAAAATAAGTTTGGTAAGGCGTTGTCAGCAGATACATTTCGTAAAACAATATGTTTACAGTGCATAAGAAATCCTTCAAGTCAACATTACTCGTTGAAAATGAATGGAATTACCTTGTAAAAAATAAATCAACGTTTGTTGAACAAAAAGAATGTCTTTAGATGTTTAAGTATTTCAAAATACATTATTATTCTATACAGGTAGGAAATAAAACTTATTACTAGAGAAAGAAAAATTTCAGAAGAATGAAAGATGGAAAAACGAAAAAAACGCTGTTGAAACAAAACTTTTTGTTGCGGATAAAATATTACACAGTGCATTAAATATTTTATTATATTGTTGCACACAAATACTAACTTAATAAATACAGTTATTGATTTATTATATTTATACCTTACTTTTTTATGCAGTTAAACAAAAATTTCAGTAATTTGTTTTCCGCGAGATAAGTTTGATAAAAAAATTGTGTACGTCACGTTTTTTAGTGTTCTTATATATCCTATTTGGTGAAAAATTACAATGTTAGATGTGTCATCAATTTTTATTTAAACTTTCACCGCGCTTGAACGTGAAAGAATCTATGGAATTACTCATATATAAAAAGTACACAGTGTACCATACTTTTGTACAGGATTTTTATATGATTTTTTCAATTCTAGAGAAATGTACAATTTAACTTTGTCATAGTTCAAATGAATTTTAAATTTTAAAATATTTTTATTTATATATCATGACAATTTTTCCTGCCACTCATTATTTCGATTGAATACAAAAAAATGTATTGACAAATTTAATGTGTTTTTGATTATTTAATAAAGCTGTATAAGTAATTAAAATGTGTAAATTTATGTATTAAAATTACTACTTTGACGTCTTTTATTGTATATTTTTAAATATTGAATTGACTACAAGTGACTCGTTTAAGTTATTTGTTAATGAAAATTTATATTGACATTTACATATGCATAGTTTATGATAATTTATTTATACAATTTTCTTGTTTTCAGATGTGCCGAAAAATGTACACAATGGCTGTTATTGCCTTTTTGGCAAGCTCCGTAAACTGTGTTCCAAAATACGACAGTGATGGGTATGTTTTTATTTCAACAATCTTTAAAAAATTTGTAAACACAAAATTCGATCGAAAATCCTCATATTCTATTCGTATTTTCTACAAAAACTATTAAACTAATGTTTTATGGGTTACTAATAACGAATTTAAAATCGGTTTTCAAAAATTCAAAATGGACGATTCAATATGGCGAACGAAATTGTGAAATTTCATCGGATTCGTTTGGGAGTTTTTATTAACCCATTGACGCCCAAAGGACACTTTTTCTTCCTTCTATTTCAATTGAGTATTTTGTATCAAAATGGAAGTTAACAAAAATTAAGAGATACATATCCTACTGTTTTCGAGGTCGCTCTTCAAGATTCCGAGGTCAAAATTGAATTTCGGCCAGTAGAAACTCCAATATGGCGTCGAATTTGAAAAAAATGTCAAAAAAATTGGGAAACATTTATTCTTACCAATTTTTTTCGAGCCCTTAGAATATTGGGATTCTATTGAAACTCTGAATAAAGGTGAATAAAATACTTCAATTTTAAGGAAAAATTTTACTTTTATACACTTCATCATTCTAACGACCTCAAAATGGCCGAAACAATGAAAATTTCCTTGAAATTTTCTTCGACGTTCTAATTAAAAAACAACGATCTTTTTTAATACAATGGTAAGAATGAAAAGTTCTCAGAATTCATCTAGAAATATCATGGAATTTTTTTAGATTTTTGTAATGAATTTTTATTTTTAAATTTTTTCAAAAATGTAATTTATTTTCGAAAAATTCTGAAAAAAATGTAGTTTATTTTCTCATGAATTCAGACAGTTTGTTCTCCTTTGTATTTTTTCCGAAAGTTGATAGTTTTTGAGAAAATGAATTTTAAATATTATATCTACATTAAAAATGGCTAATCCATCATCGCAGACAAAATTTCTAAATCGACTTTATTTTACTGGTTAATATTCTTACCAAATCTTAAAAAAAATCTAAATGCCACTACGTCACAAATTTATGGTTAAGTCCCAGAAGTGCACATTGTTTTTTTGATTTTCGACCTCCATTCTCAGCCGGAAACTGGATTAATACTGACTTAAGAAAGACCCAATCTACCATTTTTAACGTGCTGTTACTATTTGTGTAAGAAAAATGAATTTAAATGTCTGCTTTAAGCCCAAAATGTGGACTGTTAACCCTTAAAGCGCCCTGGGGGTACTGGGAGACCCCACACATAAATATTAAATTTTTTCCCTTCTAAAACTGCACTTTTACAGCATTTTTTATCTTAAAGAGCTGCATTTTAAGAGGCACAAGTTAAATTTGTAGAACAAAATATTGAAAATTGGCTGAGTTACGATTTTTTTTTGTGAAAAACGTCACTTTTGTATTTCATTTTTTAGCACCAATAATTTTTTTATCAACATAACTTATCTACGCGGCAAAGTGATACTTGGAGAGTATCCAGTAGTTTTGTTGAGACGAAATAACGAAAACTGTCCACGCAGGACGATATTATCTTCGGATTGGGGTCTCCCACGACCCCACATGGCGCTTTGTGTTATTTTTATATAGGAACAAATTCCAAAATACACACTAGAAAAATTCTACTACTAGAAAAGTGGAATAATTTCCTTTACAATAATATGAAAAACAATCATGAAAAAAATACATATTTTCATTATTTTTCTGTTTAAAGACCTCTATTTTGGACATAAAAACATTTAAATAAAAGGTTGTCACATACTAATTATTTGGAATGGCTTTTTAAAAATGAGTTTTGTTTTTCTTGATAAATTTACTTCGATTTTTTAGCTTCAAGGCCAGTTCATTCGATTACATGAAAGATAGCATCCGCGATCAGATGGCAGTAGCATCAGAGTCACAATCGCGTGTGGATATGGATATGTCATCCAAAAGGGCCGTTGACTCAAACGACATATCAGACCGAACCCAAAAACAACGATTCGGCAGCTACGACGTCACTGGTTCCGTAAGTAATCCAATCCAAAAATAAAAAACAATTTTCTACTATTTACATCATTTTATTCATATTCACAAAAAATATCGTTTCGCTAAAACAATTTTTTTACGTAGAATAACAAACATTGATATAAATTCATAACAAACGTTATTTTGATTCCTTATTTTTCCATATATACCAACAATCTTGCAAACGTTTTTAATTGCATACACTATGTGATTTTCAGCCGAAATAAGTAATTTATCATTAAACAATTGTTGAATACAAAAATTATAAACTATCGTTTTGATTGCTAGCAAAATTATGGAGTATCATCCTATGGTCCAGCGAAGATCGATTTAGGAGGACTGTTGCTCGGAGCCATCATCGGCGTCGGTAGTATCTTAGTCATTCCAAAAATACTTTACGTACTCTCCGGCTCTTATGGATCGTATGCCAGAAGTAAGTCTAGTTTTATTTCTCTCATCCAAAAATATAAAAACTATACGGAAATGCATTGCAAATAGAAAACTTCGTAATGCCCATCGACACAATCAAACTTTTTCAAACCATTTTAATGAAAGAGAATCTTAACATCCTGAGGTCTCGTTAAACAAATATTAACTGAGGTAAAGTTTGACTGCGTTTAGGCCTATTTAAAGTGTTTCATTGAAATTATATCTATAACACATATGTGAAAATACGTCGCAAATCAATTCAACAAAGAGAAACAAACGTGAATACGTGACTGGTGTATGCACCAGGAGTCAAACTAAGAAAAACAGTGCTTTCTCTTATTTTAGCACCAATTTTCGTTAGCGTATTTTCGAAACTTTTAGTGTGGAATGTGGTAGGAATATAACTCTAGGAAGGAACATATTGTTTCCTTGTTGCAATAAAATAAAATGTCTAAATTTCAGGTGACGAAGGTGGCATAGCTCAGTCCATGTCCAGACTAGATGATGCCCTATCTCGACATGGCATCGATTCGACATCTTGTATGCAGCGCCTAACTTGCAGCTACACAAAACAAGCTACCGAAGCAGTACAAACGGCGGAGATCGACGATGACCTGGATCAGGTTTCATCATTCGACAAATTTTTGAACACCGTGTCCTCGAATCACATGCTTCGTACAGCCCTCCAGGGAACTGCCATTCAAGAAGCAATGGAAGCAGGTCGCAATGGTCAAAATTGTGCACGTCTTTACCACCACTGTCAATTTTCGATGGAAACGATGCTATCCATCCTCACCAAAGTCGCAGCGACGGCAGCTGCCAACAATCTCCGCTCGACGTCCACGTCGACTGCATCCGCATTGTAATCGAACGCGAAATATTTTTGATAAATAAACAATTTTTATTACTAACCACCTCTGAATATCACTCGCCCGCGAGTTTTGAGTTACACAGTAATCGCGTTTTAATCGTGATACTGCTCGATGTATTGTCGCTTAATAGTACTGAATTGAAATACTCCTCGGTGCTTCAGGAAATTCCGAGGTCATACTTTCACACATTCTGTAATAGTGTCAAATTTGATTTGTGCACATATGTTCTAAGACCTCTGTGCGAGGTGCTAGACGATAATACCTGATATTTTGACACTTCAATGTGAACTTATCTAAAATTTTAATAAGTATCTATATGTACATCCCTGTTGCAACAAAGCCAACCTGCCAGATTTTTATAATCATTCTTTGGCGGCCATTCAAAATACTATTTAGGCAACATTTTTTTAAGGATAGGATACTTTTGGTTCTCTCGGACGTTTTCTTGTTCATTAAACCTTGGAAATACCTCCACAAAATGCAAATATTGCATTTCACAAAGCATTTTTCCAATTAGGAGTCGATCACAATCGTTCTCCATCTGGGTTTCTTCACAGCATTCGGTGCGTTGAGTTTGTAGTAATGAAAAATACATCGTGGTCGATTGAGCCACGCTATATAATTGTAAGAAAAAAATAGATCTTTGATCCATAACATTTAAAATGCGTCAACTTTATCAAACAAGAGTCTACGCCATGTCTTCTCTTCTTGGTAACAGCAACACGGCCGCAACGGCAACGCACATGTGCCAAATGCTGTGTACCGCATAATAATTTTTGCGCGTTTGCAGGAAAGCGTAACACACGAGGCCAAACGATACCACCAGCAAACCTGCTGGTAAGTAAATGATTCGATATCTCCTGGCAGGATATTTTAACGTGCCCTTTTGCCTGCACCTGATGCCCCACGTTATAACTACCAACAAGCACCCGGAAACGGCTGGCAGAAGGAATACCCATAATGCTGTACGATCCATTTCAGCACCAATCGCCAAAATAACAACTCCAGTCATCTGTAACGCTGCTGTCACGTGACGACTGAGAGAAGCCATTGCTACTAATGTCACCCAAATAGCTAGCAATGCGTTAAAGAAGTCACCGAATTGCAGGACACTCAACTGCAGGATGCAGAAGTCATGGATCTCTTCACCAGCTTCGCAGGCATGGTAGAAGGTCGAGAAGAACATAACCGCAAAATAGACAATGGCTTCGGTGTAGTAGCGACGAGTAATAGCTATGTAAATGGCACCGAAGAATGCGAGATTGCTCAGAGTCAAGAGCAATTGTCTTAATAATATTTTGCTGTTGCTGTAAACGTACGTATCGTCAGAGCAGTCGAAGCCACGATATCGACCATGGCAAAAGCAGGAGGAAAAGACGAATCCACCACCCATATAGTTCAGACATTTGCCACGATCGCTACAGGTATTTTTGGCGCCAATACACGGGGATGAGGAAATGCTGGTCTTGATCACAGCTGAACATTCTGTCATACATTCGCATGTCACGCAGCTAGAATTCGTTGCACAGGTTTCGGCGCAGGGACACTCCTCTTTTTCGGGTAGGCAAAAGGCTTTTATGCTCAAATACCACACACCCGGTTCTGGATAAGGCACGTGGACGAAGGCGGGATCTTTAGGATTCTTCACGACGACGTCCGGCGATCCATTGGCATTTTCTCGAATGCAACTGCCATACTTTGAAATGTTGGCAAAATAGCCTGAAAATAATAAACATTATTTTACCTACTTTCATAACTGCAATGGTAAGAATGGAACATGATACATACCTAAGTTCATGCATCCAACCACCATGACCTTCCCATTCTGACTGCTGGTTTCATCCGAAAGTTTCACGCCAACTGACATTGTTCCTCCAACATCAGAAATTGGATCAACAGTAAACCTCATTATCGTCACGTTCTCAGCATGCAAGTTGATTTCGTCTACTTCTGTTCCATTTTCTGCAACGTGATTGTAGTCAAAGAGAAAAAAATTAGCCAGTGACTTTCTAATAACTTTTTCTCTTGTGACGTTCGTCGATGGCAGCTGGTGCTCCAAAACAATTCGTACGTCAGTTTCGTTTCCAGAATGCAATCGCAGAATCACGTAGTGAATTGAATTTTCATGTGGGCGGAATGTCAGTGAAGACACACTGGAGTTGACCATCTCACCAAGAAGGTGTTCTTTTGTAGTGACGTGTAATGCCACATTACAATCCTCCCCGCAACTTGATGTCACGTTAATTGTTGTTCTTTCGACATTTTTTGGAACGTAGAACTGCATCACTGCTGAATCGTCGGTGTGACTCAGCTTTGTCGCTTGTTCTTTGTTGCTGCTGAGGATCAGGAGGCTGTCAGCTGTTTCTATCGACATGTCTGCGTCAAGAACGGTATCGCAGGATGCGTGCAAACCTGAAATTAAAAATGGAATGTTTCTATTTATTCAGAGTACAAGTTATGGGGTTCCTACGCCATTGCATTTACGAATGGGAGTACTCGTACGAAATTATAATAAAATATGGAGAATATTCAATGTCAAACTTTAAAATCATTGTAAATGAATATAAAAGAATGCTCTAGCTTTAACTTGAATAAGCATTTTCATTCCTTTTCTCCAATTTTTTCGGTTGAGATCAATTAAGAAGTTTTTATTTTCCAATTGATGCTAAGGATGGAATATGAGAAAAGCCTAAATGGTATAATAAAGCCTAATGGTATCTTTTGTGTTTCAAACCCACTTTGACTTGAAATGAAAAATACGATTTTTCATTCCCAACAAACTTAATTTTTTTTAAATACGTCACCGAGAAAAAGTCATTTATTCAAAAGTATTCAGGCAGGAAACATTAGTAAAAAAATAGGGATATTTACTAAAATAATAGTAAATATTAACATAATTGAACATCCGTCCTCGAAGTCCTAATCAGAATATAAAAATATATAGTAAAAATTGTTATAAAATTTCTCTCAGAGTTTTCGTTTGAGGAATAACAGTGAAAGTGTCATTCGAGCACGTCGATCCGTTTAAATTGTAACCATTACGTATGTGATAAGTAGACATTGTTATATAGGATTAGAGTCTGAGTGTTGGCAATCGTGTTGTTACTGTAATATACTCTGCGTTTTAATGCCCACGCTCTTCGCCTTTTCCTGCGATGATTTCATTCCTCTTCTCTTTAGCCTCTTAGGACAGATTCAGTACTTCCGTCAAATTATGAAAGTAACTACATGGACCTTTTGCCCCCATTGGTGTATCAAGATAGCAAAGGAAATTAAGTCAGATTCATTTCTATATCAACTAGAAAGTAGATACATAAAGAGATGAATCGTAATAACGCTGATAAAATTGATATCGTACATTGCAACTGTCGTTCACTGATAACGCGTTTAGGAAAATTTGTTCATTACGAATGAGTAAAATATCACTTGGAAAAGCAGTTTTTAAAAAATGAATAGATTCAAATCGTAAATATAGATGCTTCCTTTTTTTAATTGACTACTTCAGGTTACGTATTCACTACACAAGTCTTTTTTTTATTAAAGTGAATGTCCATATTTTTCATTAATGTGTTATGAATCTATTTTAATGAATATGACTCTAGATCCCAACAAAAAATTCCAGAAAATGATCGAGGAATATAACAAGATTTTTGTTTATCATTGAAGTTCATTCTAACTTGTCAACAATGCGATTGCAGTGACGTATAACACTCAATTTTAGGATTAAAATTCGAATTTAAAAGTGTTTTTATAAAGATAAAAATGTAAAAATGTTTTATAAAGTTTTTATAATGTTTTTTATAGACCTACAAATTTTGTACAATATTGTAATAAAAAATTTTACAAAATGTATATGTCCATATAAAAACTTTATAAAAACTTTATAAAATTGTTATAGAATCATTTCTTTATAAAAGTTGTATAAAAATTTTATAAAAACTTTATAAAACATTTTTACCTGGGTCTCACTTCTTCTCCATTAAGAAAGTCTATTTTTTGTATTATTTCTTTGCAGTAAAGTGATTTTCAATTCATTTAATATTGGCCAGTCAATATAAACAACAGAATATAGTCCATTTCATTCAATTTGTCATATTCGTGTTTTATTTTTGTTAAAAAGGCTTTTTTCATAAATTTGTTTGACATTGAATAGTTTATTTTTGTATAACACAATATTTTAAATAAATTGTTCATCTTTTCATTTCATTCTTCATATGTACACAATAATGATTTGAAAATTAATAGCGCAAGAAAATGCCGGCAATTTTTCAGTTTGTTTGTGTAAATTTAGTGATCCCTCTTAATATTAGTCTAGTCCGTCTATTTAAACCCTCCACTCCCCTCCGTAATGTAAGCTAAATAGGAGGACGAAATATTTTCCATAGTCCAAACGTACAATGAGAGAATGCGCATGCGTCAACCGGATGCGCAGTACACAGCTGTAACAATGCGCATGAGTAATGTCGACGATGGTGGGGTGCAGCTGTTGATGGGGAAGGACAATATTGGGAGGGAGGGAGTTATATTGGGAGGTATAGAGTACTACTGTAATTAACCCATTAAGGCCCAAGAGGAAACAAATTTTACCAAGATTTTCGGAATATTTTTTATTTTTTTTATTTCTTGACATTAAAAACCAATTCAAACAATTTTAGATAAAACATTTTGGACGTAAAATTGATCGATCTTTCCGAATCTGCTGTTAAAAAATCAAGCGAGCCCATTTCAAAAAAATTATGCTTGGATCTTCACAAAAAAATCAGATTTTTTCACTGACAAATATTTTTTAATCGGCATTTTTACATTGGAAACGGTTAGGGAGATCACTGATCGGTGAAAATATCGTGTCCTCGAACCTTTAATTTTGAGAAGTGCATGATAGTTTTTTGAAAATAAAGCTGGAAACTGTCAAAATGACGGCTCAAACATGAAAAGAACGGCGAAAAGCTCCTGAATTTTTTATTCAAAAATGAAAGGCTTTCGGAAAAAATTTCGCTGAACAAAAAGTTCTTAGAATTGATCAAAAAATACGCTCAAATTTTTTCAGAACTTTTAAAACACTTTTCTTTATTTTCAAAATCGCAAAATTTTGAAAAAATATAAAAAGTCGTAGAAAAATTGTGAAAAAATTCTCTAGAATATTCAGTAAAGTTAAACATATACAATCTTGAACGTAATTTCCCACGTTTACGTCATGAACCACATCCAAATTTTGAGAAGAGTTTAATTTTGAAAATACTTAAATTTAGAAAGTTTTATTGTAAATAAAAAAGAGGGTTTAATAGATTTGAAGAAATAAAAATAAAACTCACCTTCTTGCATAATTCTTCCGGATTCTGGTTCAAACCAGGGTCGAAAAGCAATGAGGAACCAATCGCCAGGTGGAGGAGCGTCGATTCTTGTAATGTGTTCATCACCATTGCTTTGTACATCCATGTCGTACATCGTCCTTCTTCCACCCAATAATTTTGCTTTAATCGAAGCATTATCCGGAATTACAAATGGAATGCTACCGGACTTTAAATGCATCGAAACATCCCGAGGGTTGCATCGACCGATTCCTCCAGTTTTTTGCTCTTTTACCGTAAATCTAAAATTGAATTTGCAATCATTGAATAATTTCCATTAATTTCTATGTAAGAAACGAAATGAATCTTATGTTTCTATACTGTTATTGCAAAAAAAGAAATTGTTGGTCCAACTATCGAGAAAATAGATGCAACATAAAACATTAATATAAAACATAACTGGATTTCTTTTTCGACAATTGAAGACATTTGTCGTTAGTTATCAAAGAAAAAATTGTCTTTTAAACTACTTTTGTCATTTTGAGGTTAGGTTTGTAACTGTCGAACCTCATTTAGCTATAAAATAACTGAAACAACGAAAAGTCACGTAGAAGGTTATTTCAGTGCCTCAATACTCTCGATTTATGTGCAATAATTTCGGTTACAATAATTTGACCTTTATTTCACCTTGACAGTTCACTTTGACCCCTGATAGTCCTGTAGTTAGAATGTAAAATTATCCTTTTAAATTTCTCTCCTTCAATATCAAAAATATGAGTTTTTATTTAAGAAATTAAAACCACCACTAAAATATCTTTAAAAATTATATTTAAGGTCAAATTCAAGGTCATCATTAGATTCCCTGTTATTATTTGATGATTGACCTTTAAAATTAAATTTTATAAGTCTCAAGCATGTGGAATCTCAAGTTTCTCGAGTTTCACAATTTTCCGATAGAGGGCTAGAGGTGAATTTTCAATTCCCGCAAGTGCTTGAAACACAAATCGGTTATATTATTAAATGCCTTTCCATTTACCAGCTTGTAATCATAGGCAACGGAAATAGTTAAATGAAATAATTGGAATTCAAAGACATTTTTATACAAACTTAACTAATTATTTTTTCGTGTGAAATTCTTAAAATGGAATCTGTGAGACTTACTTGAAAATGGCGGCCACCGAATTCTCCGGTACGTCGAAGTGAACAATGGTGATATGTCGATAGGCAAAGAAGTCGGTGAGGACATTTCCATGCTGTTGAGCTACCTTTTCGGTGAAGCCGCAAAATCCTGAATGGATCGTGAGGCTCCATGCCAAAAGCAGGACTATCTTGCTCTTCGGCATTTTAGATGTACGACCTCGATCCTCACCCACATAACAGTCGGTCTATAAACCTAAAACATAAAATTATACTATTAACTAAATTATACTATAGTATATATATATAATAATTATACTAAATACTTATTTTAAAGGATTCAATACGTAACTAATATAATGCCAACATTTTTAAGAGCTTTACAAGAAATATAAGGAGCTCTTGTTCAAGAGCATTCACTCCCAATATAAAAGAGATGATTTAATTAAAAATTCAATTTCTTAAAAATGTGTATTATCACAATTAATAAATTAAATAATGAAAAAGTGGTGATATTAATTGCTTCTTTAAATATCGCAAAAACAATTCATTCGGACGGCATGTAATTGTCACGCGAGTTCCTTTTTTACTCCAACGCCATCTAGTGTCTATAGAAGAAACTGAGATCTCAAAAGTGTACATTACTTTGTAAAAAAAAGAGCCAAGATGGGATAAGCTGAAGATCACAAAAACACAAGACTTACAATTTTAAGTGATAAGTAAAACCTCTTTAAGAGCTCATTTTCTACTCTATCTAAAGTAAAAACTCTCGTAGTGGTCGTTTTGGATATTTAAGTGACATTCGCTCCACGCGACCATTTAATACTCGACTGTCAATGACAGCAAAGAAACATGCCCAAGAGTTGCGTGAAATTGAAAAAAAGTTTGTTAAAATTTTGTCATTATTGTATTTCTAAAACTTGTTACTCATTATTGGCTGATTATAAAACTAATTTCAAATTTAAAAAATTCTAATTAACTGTTCAAATGTGAAGTAATAATTTATTTTAACTTTCATTTTATTTGTGTTTTTAATATTTATTTTCTTTAGTAACTTTAAATGATATTTTCTTATTCTTTTTGTACATTTTGTTTATTTTTAATACCAGTCATTGCAATTGCTTGTTTACTCGCTAACGTCCAAATGTATAAAATTGTTTAATGAATATTAGTACTATATTTTAACATTTAAAATCCACGAGAATATATTGACACTAGACAAATCTTATTGTCCAAGAACCACTATTTCCAATGATGTATGTCAAAAATTGTTCAATTCTGAAATAAAATTTAAAAAAGCATGAAATTTGGTTTTATTTTTAATTTATCAAATTTTATTATGAATAATGACAAAGTTACAATTATCGTGTCCAAAATTAGTTCGAAAGTGAATTTCGAAAAGCAAACATTCAAAATGACAGATACAAAATGGCGATAAAAGTGAATATTTTCGTAAATAAATTTCGTATATTCGTAATACTGAATTTTTATAAACCTTGTTAGACAAGAGTTCCTAAAATCGTTGATTATGAATCTGTAGCCAGTTTCTGAAAATAAAAGATTACCGTTTGAATATGAAGAACAAAAATGTTTCAAATTGATCGGATTCAAGCAAAACTTATCATACAGAAATTTGTGGGGTCGATGACGAACACAATTTATCCATTGTTTTTAATATTTAAAAACTGATCCAAATTCATTTTTAAAACGATATTTATCACTTTTAGAGGTATCCCAATGCCATTACCCAACATAAGATTCGAAAAGTTAAAAATAAAACCAAAAAATTTCATGTTTTTTTTTCAAAAAACCTCTATAACATTTGAAACGTTTTATATACACCATTGGAAAGAAACGATCTTGGCCAATCAAAAATTACTTGTGACAAATTTTTCTCGTGGAGTTTAAATTCTAAAAGATAGTCAACATTCATGAAAAAACTTGTATATTTGGACCTTAAAGGGTTAAATAAGTAAGTATTGTTTACAGCACTTTTTTATTAGTTGAGAAAGATTCCGTCATATTGGGGCTCGAGTTTTGATTAACTAACTTAAAAGTAATAATTTGATTTATTGCGACACTTCAACGTTTGGTCTCTCAACAATCTGGACTGTTAATACCAAATCAATATTTCAGGTTGTTTTTGCAACAAAAATTTGTTTTAAAAGGATTGTATCAAATAACATATTGTTATAAACTTGTGTACATTAATAATAAATTGTTCCCGTTAGCAAGACCCATTTTATTATTTATCACAATGACCAAAAAGCCCACTTTTCAGAAAAAAATTCTTGAACAATGTATACAGTAAGAATTCTTTTTGAACATTGTAAAAATATCGTGAGATTTTATTACGTATTCTCTGATTAAATAAAAAGTATTTAAAGAGTATTCTTTCTTGCGCACTATTTCTCAGTCAACACTATTTAAAAAATATCGTATTCAAAAAGTATTCTTTTAAATATAATATCCCAGTCAGTAAAATAGAAAAGAGTTCAGAATGATTGTGAAACATGTTCTAAAAGATGTCAGCTGTCTGAAGGTTTTCTGAACATGATGTCATTATGAGATCTTTGCGAACTCATGGTCAGAAAACCCTCAGAAAGGGGGACTTCTTTTAGTACACATTTCTAAATCATTCTGAACTCTTTTGTATTTTTATGTCTAGGATAAATCTGGGGTCCCTTTTGTTCAATTAGGAAATTAAGTTTTCAAAAAGAACTCTTTTGTATCTCTTAATAAATTGTGTATACCAGAAATTCGTTACATCTCTTAGTATTAAAAGAATTCTTTTTTAATTATTATAAAATTCCCGATGCTTGTTGGGTATTTATGACACTCTTAACCTTTAGAACTTTTAGTTCTAGTTTTGTAATAGGGAACATTAGAACTTAGACCGTATTTTAAAGTCATTTGAGTAATAAAAACTTACTCCACACAGAATTATACCAATATTTCACAAAATTTCTTTCCTTCATTTAAAATAACCTCAATATTTTTTAGTGGAATGTTTAAACGCAATATACCAGATTATCAATTTTTAAAATTACTAATTATTAATGTAATTAAATCTTGATAAGACGAAATATACACGAAATCCTAACCTAACCATAAATTCTTGTCAATTCCTTACGTTCCAAAATTATATGCTGAAAAAGAATCTGGATAGCTGTATGTCACTGATGTACACATTGAGAACTTTATTTAACATTGTATACGTGACCCACACAAGTAAAGATATCTTCATTGATTTAATCTATTTTGTATATGTTAGAAACAAATGACAAACTATTATTTGAATTGAAAACATTTATAAATTCGGAATAATTTCCAGAGATTGAAAATACTTGGTACAGTGGAAAAGCTGACACATACAAGAATAGATACAACAAGCAGACAATCACTTTTTAAAGTGTCGGTTTTTCGATTGTTGGTTCTTTGATTGTCGCCTTTTTTATTTGTCGGTTTTTCGAATCTTACCCACTATGCGTTCGAGTGTCTCTTTAGGTGCGGATCGAAAAACGGATAAATCAAAGAGCCGATAGGTTAATAAACCGAAAAGTTAAAAAACCGAAAAGTTAAAAAAACCGACAGTCAAAATGCCGACAATCGAAAAGCCGACCGTAAAAAACCGACACATCAAAATTCGCACTGAATTATTCTAGAAATATTTCAAGAATGAGTGGAGTAATTTTTGTATATTTCTTTTTATTTTAAATAAATTCTACTTTGAAATTGCTTCAGTTTGTGAGTATTTTAAAAAATGTCAATTTTAACCATTTTTATGAATTCTTTGAGATACCCAATATAAGTTCTTACAATTACATCGAATATATCGTTTGATGTAGTGAACTTTTTAGCACTTTCATCATCGATAGATGGTATTTTTTGTAGGCGATCTATTCAAAAATAAAAACCAACGCCTACAAATTATTAAATAAAAATTCCATCTTTTCAATATAGGTGTTTTTATCTAATGCTACTGTTACTGTACCTTTATCTGCTGATGTAAATATTATGTCTTTTTTCGTGTAAAAATGTTTTTATTTCTATTATATATGATCTACAAATTGCATCAATTTTTGGTTCGTGTGTTCTGTAATTAGAAAATCGTAACATCGTATGGATAATTTTAATTATTATTGTTCTAGTATTTAATTTGTGTGGCGTATTGTATCCTAGTCCCAGTTAAACTACAAACTTTACATTGTGTGGATTATGTTTGTTTGTTAAAACCATTTTCCTGTCTTTTGTGACCATTTTATGTATTGTAATTCTCTTATTTTATTGTTTAGAGTTTCTGTTATAAGTTTTATATGTGTCTAACTGATTTTTTTGTATTGTTATAATATTATCGTACATATTGACATCAACATTGTGGGTGCATATCGAAAACCGATATTCAAAAAGCCGACAATCGAAAAGTCGAGTTTTTTATGTGTCGGCTTTTTGATTGTCGACTATGCGATTGTCGGCTTTTCGACTGTCGCTTTTTTGACCGGCGGTTTTTTGACTGTCTGTTTTTTGAGTGTCGGTTTTTTGCTGTCGGTTTTTTGTCTGTCGGTTTTTCGAACCGCATCCAAAGGGACACACACCCATAGTGGGATCGATATGAAAAACCGAAAAATCAAAAAGCCGACAGGATAAAAACCGACAATAAAAAACGAAAATCGAAAAGCCGACAGGTAAAAAACCGAGACTTCAAAAAATGACTGTCCGCATGTCGATGTGTTTATTTTTTTATGATTTTAAGTAACAAATTTGCCGTATCATTTTTCAGCTTTCGGCTTTTTATTTTGTAGGTTTTCCAACCTGCATTCAACATTATATGCCTACCAAATGGATTTCTTTTTTTTTTGTAACTATTGCACGTGTATATGTCTCCAATTTTAGTATAATTTGTAGGCCGAAACCTTTTTTTTATTTTCATCATCGGTTACTTACAAAAATACTATATAAAACATTTAGATGCCGGGGGCTTCTCTTCTATCCCCTAGTTTTTTTATGTCATTCTGAATGTTTTTGAGCGAATATTAGACTTGTCAAAGATATACCAAGGATTAAAATTAGAAAAAGAAGTATATAAAAAATGGTTTTGACCCGTAGAAAGCAAATATAGCGTAAAATTTGTTGCATTATTTTTTTTAATTTCGAAAAACCGCGTGTTTCGTGTTCTTTTGTCTCTATTTTTAGGCAGTCTAGTATTCCAAAAACACTATATCAAATTTAGTAAAAATTTATTGATTAATTTATGAAATGAAAATGAGCCACTCTAACGAAGGAGCAAATTGTCATTCTTTACGAATTCATTTTTACTCCACACAGAGTGAGTTTTCAATCCAATAATAAGAATTCACCATTTCAGAGGGTCAAATTATCGCTATAAAAAGAGTGAATTTTCAAGAAATTTAGAGACAATCTTTTAGCAGTTCTTTCACATTGGTTTTTGATATAAATTCCTTTGGTATACTTTGATTTTAAATTTCTATGCCTCTGCTACTACAATTTCAATCTGCCTTCAGGTCTTTTGGAAGCAAATCAAAGTTTAAACATTAAAATGCGCATCACAGGTCTTGATGTCCTTTAAAAATAAATAGGAATGTCGGTCGTTTTAAATCGTAACTTATTTACAAACACAAAGCGTGGGACGATTCGATCGAGTCCATGTTAGTCTAGTTCACCTCACTGGGCGGTTTAATTAGCACACTTTGTTATGCGCATAGAAATTAGAGGATGTGCGATAATTATTATAAGAATGTGGTAACCAATTAAATCCAATCCAAGTCAAGGATTTTAATCACAACGAACAAATTTATGTGTATTTCTAAAACGTTTAATTCGATTCCCATTGTAAAATTTCTAAAATTGTGAAAATAAATTTCTGGATGGATATCAAATTAATGTAGATTCAAAATGGAAAAAATCATTTATACAGGCACCTGGATGGGAATGAGAAACACATATTCACATAACAAAGATAAAAAATTGATATTTCAGTAACTCAGATGTTGTTTATTTCAGTAAGATATTTAATCAAGTTTATGAAAAAATTGCAATCCATAAAAAATGCATGGAATTCAACAACGAATGCATTAGAATTTTTTTAGATTTGTTTCGAATTAAAATTTTCATAATTGTCTCCAAAAATTCTGTGCAAATTCTGCGCAAATTCTGTTGTATTCTTTGATGAATTCTAAGTTCTTGTTGAAATTATAATTTTCTTCGAAAAGCTTATATTTTTTAAGTAAAGCGTCCTAAACACAATGAGCGAAAATTCGCGTTTCGGACCCAATTTTGGATCATTGAGGTTACAAAATTAACTTTCCAAATACAGTTTTCTAAAGATCAGACATTTCCTCCATCAACTAAATTGGTTTCAAGATGATTCCGAAACGTACAGTTGATACAAAATCCAATAAAAAAAAAAGATTTCGATATTTCTTCCACTTAAACTCATTTCATAGTAATGAGTTGTGTTTTTCTAATTTCGGATATCACCATTGGAAAGATCAAGAAAGAATCTATGAATTTGATGTTTTTAAACATTCTTAGGGCTCAAACTTATCCTATCTATGTTTTTATATAATCGTCGTTTCTTGAAATTATTTTTTAAATTGTTGGGAAACGTTTTTTAGTAATACTAATTATCTCAAGATGCTGTTGTTTATATTCTTTTTATAGTCAGTTTTAAAGTCAGAGTAACTTTGAATTGGTCTAGAAGAAATCATACTCAACTGGTTCAAATTCAATAAAACAGAAACTCACACCATAAAAATATGACTATCAATAATTAAAATGGTCAATAATTAAATTGGTACTTTTATATAGTGACATTTCACTTCCATTCAAGGCGATTTACAAATTTTCGCTTTCAAAATTTCATAGTGCACAAATAAAAATGATTCGTCACTTTTTAAGCATTTAGGTAACTCAATAAAACATTATTATAAATTATTTAAATATATGTAACAATTCTCTTTTTACGACAAAATTAAATCAGTTTTTAACTACGAATTATTAATATAACAATAATAAACTGCGTACGAGAAAATCTTAGATACATTTTTCTACTAAAATCAATCCTGGTGCTTTAACTAAAAACCAACTTGAGGTTGAATTAAATTTTGATCATAAAAATGAAAATCTTGAGTTATGTGAAAATATTTGTAGTATAACAAATATGTGTTTTATCTAGTATTTTGTTGAATTTACTAAGGAGTTACTTTCAGCTGTTGTTTTAACATTCTGTTCTAAATTAACAATAATCTATAAACGTTTAGTTGTGGTATGTTTTTGGTTTAGTACAGTGTAATCTTTTAAGAGTTTAGAATTTCTTCAATTATATTTCATTATTAGTCTTTTTAGTCAAATTAGGTCTAATGCGTAAAATTACACGGTGTGAAAAAATAAAAAAATATACTTTAACAGGATATTATAGAAAACTGAGAAGAATGATGTGGTTATTTTTTCTCATACACCTCCAAAATCTGATTTTATACTTAAAAAACGTTTTTTTCTTTAATTTTGTTAAAAAGTAACTCACAGCTCCAGTCATGTTTACTCAATTTTAAAGTTTCTTCTTTATTAAAAAACAGGACGGATACATTATTTCAACAATACGTTATTTACGTCGATATCTTAAAGACTCACAAAGATCCGAACGAATATATTTTAGAAATTATGATTTTTATTCAATTTTTTTCAGTTTTGACAACAATTTTACAATATTGTATGACCTCGAATATTATTTTCGTTAGCATATCTTGAAAGTATATGTAATTCCGATTAAAATTACTTTACTTGAATTGGTTAAAATTTGACTGGGATTGCTGGATGTTACGATTTTTGTAATTTTAGGCAAAATTTAAATGTAGTGAAGCATGGAATCGTTGCCTTCAATATCATACACAATATCACGCAATCAAAAATATAGAAAATGGTGAGGTTGAGAAAGAAGTAATTCAATATTTCAAAACTCAAAAATGTTTACTTGATCTTTGGCGTTTATAAAAATCAACATTTGTTTCGCGTTTAAATGACCAACAGTAATCTAAAGGCATATTGATGGAACTTTTACCTTGAAAACGTATTTTGAAAGCTACTAATACCTGATGGAATCTTTCACCCTGTTAGACACTGAGTTGGCCAAGATTTTTGGGAAAGAAATTTAAATTCGAATGCAGAAAATGTATCTTGATCGACATGTTGCAATTCATTGCATTGTAGGCATTCAAAAATTCATGTACTACATTCACGTACTTAGTCGTGACTTTTGTTATTACCTAATAAATGATCGCACAATGAAATAAAATTAGTCCAAGCTCGTCTTTCTACAGCATTCAGTTGAAAATTCCTTATCCTGTACCATTTTTCGAATTTGGCGCCCAACAGTGGGACTATTTGTCACAAACTAAGCACGTTTTTTTGACAAACAAAGGGTACAATATGTCTTCTTTTCGCGTTATTGAAATATTAACTGAAAGAATGAAAATATGAAATCTTAACTAAACACCCATATTTTGCTTAAAATTACAAAAATTGTAAAATCCAGTCATGACGGTCAAATTTTAATCAAATCAAGTAAACAAATAGGTAATTTTATTCGAAATTACATACACTATCAGGATATGATCACGAAAATTATATTCGATAATAAATAATATCGTAAAATTGTTGTCAAAGTTGAAAAAATTGAATAAAAATGAAAATTTCTAAGATATATTCCTTTAGAGATCTTTGTGAGTCTAAGATATCGATATATATGACATAATGTTCAAAAAATATATCCTTCCTGTTTCCTAGTAAAGAAGAAATTTTAAAATCGAGTAATAATTAATGAAGCTGTGTACTTTTTAAACAAAATTTAAAGAAATAACGTTTTTTAAGTATAAAATGAGTTTTTGGGGGTGTATGAAAAAAAAACAACCGTACCATTGTCCTCATTTTTTCATGCTCTACTATGTCCCGTTAAAAGTATATTTTCACTGTTCTGCCGTATCATCAATCACTGTATTTACTTAATACCTATGATTTATGTTCGCTAGATTTTATTAATATTGTAAATTTTTCATTTTCACGTTCGTCCAGGCAATGAAGAGGAAAGAAGAGATTTTATAGCAATTATGGTTAGGCTACATCTTTCTTGAAAATATTTGTGGTTATTTATTACCATCAATAGTGACTATTCGGGGAAAAAACGAGTGGCCTACCGGTAATTGCAACATTTATATCAGTTTAGGTGTATTTTTCATGCTTTACCCCCTCCAACCGTATCCCTGTTTTTCGAAACATTTGTCGTTCATTAAAAAGTTTTATATATGACAAGGATTGAAAAACAGTTTCTTTGGACTAAAAAAACATTGGACCCCAACGTTGCAATCTTCGACATCTTAAAATGATATGAAAATAACGAAATTTCCAATTCTTCTGAGAAGAAAAGAATATCCAGATATTTCCCCCTCTCTCATTAAAAGAGACGGGTGTTGGTCGAAAAAACGACATACCAAAAAAAAAATAACAGGTGACAAAACCGATAGTCAGAAAGCCAACAATCAACAAACCGATAGATGAAAAAAATTATTTTGTGTAATTTAATTAGTTGATTCTATCGGTTTTTTTACTATGGGAATTCTGTCTTGTTGGTTTTCCGGTTTTTCGGCCTCTACACGACAAATCTGTTTAGATACACATTAGGTTAGTTGTATAACGAAACGATCATTCAAATGATATTTCAAAGAACCTAAACTTTAATTTCTGATAACTTCATTAAGATTTAAATAAGTCAAGAATGATTAAGTATCATTAGTTCAATTACTTAATCTTAACCTAAAAAAAAAGTTATTACGACACCAAATAATGTAAAATCAAAATATCTATAAAGATATATATTTTTTCACCGATCATTCTTTTTTTAAATAATCGAGTAAGTAGAAAAATACATGAAATAAATAGAAAAAGAAAGGTTTCATTACAAGTTACTAACGCAAATATAGTGAAATTATCGACATCCTATGCATGCACAATTTCGAATATCTATATGAAAGGACATGACGCAATCGAGCATTTAAATATATTAGATAAAAAAAAAGAAATATTTGTAAAAAGCAGGTCGCCATCAGAAACTTCCTCCGGCAACAAAAGCCACCTGATCAATGCACACAAAGTCTAGCACGCCATTATCTACATTTTTAAAATAGAAGTATTCAAAAGGCACGAATGAATAAATTTCCATGACTAATCAGGAAAATGCAATCATTACGTCAGAAAAAATATAACAAAAATTTAAGTAACATAACGAAAGTCTATTTGACGATCGTACTATTTTGAACTGCTAAATCTTTAAAGCATGAATTTAAAAGTTGGTGGAAGTTGGAAAATTAGTTAAAAATTTAGAAACCCTGATATAGAAGCGTGTTGCAAATTGCACTTGCGAAACTACGTCGCAAAAAAAAAAGAACGAAAGCCTAAGTACTCGACGTGTGAATAAAATATCAACAACGTTAGATACATTTTCTACGATACTCGATAGTAATAAATGAGTAAATTGCAAATAATACAAAGTGTCTTAGATTATCGTATTTGATAAAATATTCAATAAAATTCTATGCACTTTAAAAATATCGTTAAAATGTAAGTGTATTATACAAGGTGTTTCCGACGTCATTAAAATGGGTTTACTGTACAAGTTTCAAGGGTAAAAATGCAGAATGAAAGTTCTATTAAATATCATTCAATTGGCAGATATTGAATAACGATTTTGTAGATATCTCATTTACTTATAGTTCAGTGAATACTGTGATCAATTATTATGGTAGATTAATTATAAAATTAAAAATAACAAAATTTAGGCGAATATAAAAATTGACAAATGGACTTGAATTACACATTTCATTAAAAACAAATTTTTAAATTGTAATTACAGGTCTTTATTGATCATTAAACTCAAATGTTGAGAAGTTTATCTGTAGTCTACATAATTATTTAAATAAAACTCCAAAAAATATAATAATAGATGATATAAATATTGACATATTAAAGCGAAAACTGCTAAATCTCATCAATATATGAATATGCTAACTGAATTTGGATACAAATCTTTTATCAATGATTTTACTAAAGATCGTATATTTACTAAATTTTGTAATATACCATTTAAAAACTCAGCTTCTGTAATTAAAACAAATATAACTGATCACTACGCCACTATCTTTAAAACAAATATTGATTTAAATATAAATCATGATAAACAAAAAAATGGGATAAAAAATAAATTAAGACTAAATTTTACAAAAATGAATAATTTCCTTTAATCAGAAAATTGGAGAACAGTATTTACTGAAACAAATGTAGATAAATGCGCGGAAAACATGCACAATATATTAGTGAAACATACAAATAGTTCAACAACAAATAATAATAATATCCATCGCAAAAGAAAAAATTGGATGAATAACTAATAAAAACGTACACAATTAGTGACAAATTATTTTAAAATTATATAAAACACCCAAATAATAAACATCTGTGGAATTTATACACTGCTGAAAGAAACATGCTAATAATAATAAATAATAAAAATAATAATATTTCGAGGATACAATCAATAATGTATCTTCGAATTTAATATCTTTAGATGGAAACCCCTTAAAAAGCAAACTTTTATCTTCTCCACACTAAAAAAAACTTTCTAATTTCAAGTAAATATTTAATAGTCGCAACAAAATATTTACTTATAATAGAGAAACAGTTTGTTAATTCAACTAAATATTAATTTGATTTTATCCAGGAAGTAAACATTTATTTAAAATAAGAAAATGTTTTCTTATTTTAAATAAATATTTTGTTGCTACTATTCAAGTAAATATTTACTTGAAATTAGGAAACTTTTTGTGTCAGGTTATAAGACACGAGAATATGTTGAAGTTTCGGTTTTCGAACTGTCGGCTTTTCAATTGTCGGTTTTTTGACCCGTAAACCATTTATTGTTTTAGTTACCATTGACACACATAATGTTGCTAATCAATTGCATTTTGCGTAAGATATTAAAATAAAAGTGTTAAAATACACCACGATTTCGATCGAGAAACTATAAAATAAATATAGAATCAACGACAGAATCGATATTCATCTTACACCGAAATTTAATAGATTACTTCAAAATGATAGATAACGAATGCGTCACAGTTTGACAAATGATTAAATATTATCAGCACACAACATTTTTCTTCGCAAACATTTTTGTACGAAGTCGATTACTCATATAACGACAACTGCGTCTATAAGATAAATATTAGGTTAAAATTAGCAACGAAATGGAAGATACTTGCATATCATAGGTGCAGAATATTTGAATGTACTATCAATCTAAACGCGAATGAAAATATGTGAAAACTTAGCAGTGGATCAATAATGAACATATATGTTTCCTATGCATATACTACTAATAAGTGAGAAATAGAATGATAAATTTGGGTGAAACAAAGTTATTTAACATTCTAAATAGTATGCTTACAGTATAGTATACTGTTAATTCTTAATTAGTCATCATGCTAACCTTCAGATAATAATATAAAAGGAATCACAACTGCGATATCTAATGTGGTCGATTAATGAAAAATGTAACGTTTTATTACCTAGTATTAAATTAGTCAAACGTTTATAAATACCTAAATATTGGTATATGTTTGTATTTTGCTTAATAAATAATACAATTTTATATAAATGCATTATTATGAACTATAATAGAATGTAAGAACACTAATATTTAACTTTTTCCAACATTATTTGAATCTGTCGACAGAAACTTGTCTGTTCGAATAAAATATTTTGCATTTTGGTTTATTAGTAAAAATCGTTCCCAATTACGTTATTGTCTAAATTTCTTCGAAAAAAGTCACTCTAAGAAAGTGTTAAAAAGTGTGTTAAACGTTAATTTTACTCCTAAAAGAAAACATTATTTTCATTAAGATATCTTTTTCATGGTCCTTCTTTATGACAAAAAAAATCTTTGAATTAGTGACATCCATAATTGTAATAAGAAGATGGAAAGTGCTAAATAAGTGTGCCAGATATAATAAATAAAGTATGCTGTGTCTAAACGTTTTCTTAAGTCGTCTAATATACAGAACAGAAGTACGTTTCTATAACGAGAGCAAAATGGTACAACGAGAGTCTCGAGCGCTCCTAGCGGCGACTAAGCTACTTGCGTTTCATCTACACTTAAATCTCTCTAACCGAAAGACTGAAAAGAGTTTTTATATTCAAATATAACTAAATCTACTGTTATTCGATTGATTTTCTCTGTTCCTCTGTGCAATAGTGAAATTCTCACTTCTAGAAATTTATGGAGTAAGAACCATCACTTTCACTCCGTTAGTTTACAAAAAAATGGTTAATGGACTATAAAAACAGATAGAAAAGCACATGTTATAATAATAGAATTAATACATGAAAGTTGTTGTCAAAATATTATGAAATATATCGTGCAATAACTATTTTTATTATGACTATTTATTTACGTTTAATCAATTTTATGATATCTATTTTACTACTCAGGATTATTTAAAGCAACTATTTATTTATAAAAATATGGTCGATTTTGAGGTTATGTATTCTACTGCACATTTATAGATCCGGAAAGAGTTGAACGAAATGGCAAGATTTGTTTAAAGCTCAGATAGTTAATTTGACTATTTTTTTTTGCAATTCCATGTTGTACATTGATAAAATAATTTCATTAACTATTTTATTTCTTATTATTTGTTTTGTAAATGGCCAATTTCGTGTACGAAAGTAATAATAATATTTTTTTTTATTTTGCAACAATAGTGGAAAATACTAGTGTTTGCGATTAAATCTATTCTTTTAAATAGGCGTGTTTATATTTTATTTTGCTATTAAGAAATTAATAATTACTGCATTCAGAAAAATATTTAGTAAATTTAATTAAATGGAGAGTTACTTACTTGGACTAAATCTTTAGTAGTTTTTAATCTCCATTTGGTTGATTTGATTTAAATTTAGTTAATATAACATTCGTTCAGTTATCTGAACTAAAAAGTACAAAATAATAATTATTAATTAGTTAACATAATTTAGTTAAATTAATCGAAATATTTTTTACAAAAATGAGTAAGTAGGTATATAGTGTATTTCAGCAGTAATATCAGCTGGAAAAAAGATATAAAATGTACTTAAATTTAGTCAAAGTGACTAAGTCAATCGTTAACCCGCTAACACTTTTAATGTATTACTTGTACCAATAGTTACTATTGAATTTATTATTAAAATGTAAAATGTTGCGTCATTATTCGAAATTGATCAGTAACCAATACTTCACAATTAATTAAGGTATTCTAGATAGTTCTTAATAGCTCCATTTTTGATAATCATAAAGTGTAAATAACAATCAGCTGTAATTTTCACAATAATGTATCTGAATTAAATTTGTATTCAAAGAAATGAAACTTGAAAAAATAAACTCATTTTAAATTCAATTGAGTGAATAATCTCCTCCTACACAAGGTTATCAACTTATGCTATGAGATTAAACACCTACTCCAAAGTATTAAATCGCTGAAAGTAACTGAAACATATTACCATTTTATCACTGAGGATTATTGCTAAGAATTCATAATTTTTTTTTTATAAAATCGAACATTACATAGTAGTATTAACTACTTCAGATTTTAATCCTTTAAGGACCAGATGTACATAAATTTAATGTAAAGTTTGCCAGTACTTTTTAGTAGTAAAGCACAGTAAACAAATTTTAGAAATCAACGTTTTTTACTGCTCAAACCCTGCTCTTTCGAATGGTGTATAAAAAAATTCCGCAAATTTAAAAATAAAAAGATTACGAGCATCTATTTAACAAAAATAAGAATTTTTGTAGGATTTTTCACGTATCGTTATTTTTTTATCATTTTCTGCGTTAGAGTATCTCACATCTTTATAAATATCACATAACAAATGTTTGGGCTAGAAGAAAAAATTAGTACAAAAAATTAAAAAAAAAACTCAAAATAGCGGCTCAAAAAGGTCTGCTAAATTGTATTTTTTTTTTTCAAAATTGTACTCGAGTGTACACAGTCGATTGACTCGAATGAAATCACGTCAAACTTGGTTCTCATAGTTTCTTGGGATAGCTGACTCCAAATTTGAAATTAGTTCCGAAAAATTTAAAAGTGTGAATTCAACATGGCAAACGTATTTACTAAAATCAAATGAAATCACTTCATTCGGATTGCGATCCGCCATTTTGAATTTTTGAAAATTAACATCAAATTTGGACTGAAGGAACAAAAAAACTGCTGTGTACCAAGTTTGAAATAAGTTTATTTCGGTCAATAGATTGAATATATGCGACTATGATTTTGAAAAAAATCGATTTTCATAAACATTTTTGCGTCGCCATTTTGAAATTTAATTTTTTACCACAGTTCTATCTTTTAGCCCAAACATTTTGGACTCGATATTTATAAATATCTGAGGTATTCTAATGTGGGAAATGATAAAAAATAACGATAAACGAAAAACTAAAAAATTCCTAATTTTTGTTAAATAAATGCTTGTAATTGTTTTATTTTTAAATTTGCGGTATTTTTCGATACACCATTCGAAAGAGCAGGACTTGGGCATTAAAAAACACCAATTCCATCTTTTTTTTCGCTGTGTCTTACTACTAAATACTACTGTCAAACTTCATGTTAAATTTATGTAAATTTGGTCCTTAGAGGATTAATACAATAAATTATTGAGGTCAACATAAAAATTCTTCTAAACATGTACTAAACATTCCGAAAGTTAGTTGATTACAAGAATCAAATTTTGTAATAATCATTTCCATTTAAAAAAAGTCATTATTTACAAATAAAACGAAATATTAATTGAACATGTAATGTAAATAAGTTTTATCTCATTATCTGTAAATAATTAGGTTTAAATTAATCTTCGTTTCATAAAGCATTTTTACCTTTTGAATCCTTTTTAACTTGAAAGTGTCTTTACTTAGAATTGTTATGATTTTAATTTTCGACAACAAAACGACGTAAAAAATGAATTTATGAAATTTCAAAAATTGCACATAGCCATAGTAAGACGTTAGATTATCAACCTTACTAAGATTTTTAATTTTATCTCAGAAAAAAAAACAGCGTAGAAATATCCCTTGGGTCGTTCGACTTAATACACAAGAAAGATTCTTTAAAAAATCCCTTCGGCCTTTGCAGCGTCCGATATTCTATTTTAGTATACTTTTTCATAAAATCTCTTCGATTCATACAAACTAGACATGTAGTTCTGCATGCATGTATTCTTTTGCAAATAATAACTTTAAATGAGAATATAATCTCGAAAATTGCATATTATTGTAATCTATTCAAAGTTTAGTGTTTCAATTTATTAAGACTTTAATACCAAATTTAACAATTTTGAGAGTATTTACAATGCTAAATATTTATTTTTGTAAATCAATCATATAGTTAAATATGCAATAACTAATAATAGTGATATTAACAATAATAATTAAATATTTAATTTCGATATCATTTATCGATACTTTTATTGAAATGAACATAGAAAACTGCTGTTTTAAAATATATAATTGTGGAAATTTCATAGTATGGTCAATAGATCAATATAGTTAAAACACGTTTCATTTTCCAAGAGAAAACCAAACATTGTGTCAACCCTCTTTAAATCAATATTGTCAAAGTCCTGATAGATAAAATCTATATGTATCGACTTTCCTCCACCGTTTAGGGTCGATGTCAGCTTGTTGACCGAATTCGATGTAACTATGATGTAAAACTTTCTATGTATCATGTATTAAAAAAGCTTTTTTTTTGTTTTAATAATTTTTTCCTGTTATTTTAAAATATAGTAAGCTTATAAATTAATCTGATGTTTAATATAAAAAATATAGTAAATACAAACAATAAAAGAAACTACAATATTAAAAATGTTTATTAATATATTTTAAAATTTTAATAATATTTTAAATCGTGATTTAATTAATGAAAATTTCCACAAATACTTATATCGAACAGAATTTCCAAAAAAAGATTCTTCGCGTAGAAACCAATTATGTTTAATATGAAAATATTTGTTTTTTAATATAGTTGCTTCTATACATTAAAATTTTTATGGCATCTAAAAAACATTGTACCTTTCTGAGGTCCTGTAGCGTCAAAAAAAACGAAGCCACTCGTTTTGTGATAAAGTTATTTTTGTAAATAAAAAAAAAAAATTTTGTATTAAAATGTAAAATTTTGATTTATTAAATATTCATGATCACTTTTTAACATATTTCACGATGTTAGTGGCAGATTAAATGTGGTGGCCCTAGAAATGAAAAAATTAATGGAATTTTTCACATGCCTCGCCGGTAAATATTGCGGGGCTTTATTTTATTGCATTTCTTTAAATGTTTAGGATTATATTAAATCGAAATGAAATGAGGAACTCCAAATGGTAGATATAGAATATTAGAAATTACATTATTTCCGGATAAAAACGATCGTATCATATTCTATGTAAAATTTCCGTGAATAAGTGTTCTTGGTCGTTTTGTGAATTAATCTGCCGTGATTAACATCGTCAAATATATTAAAAAGTGACCATGACTATTTAATAAACCGAAATTTTACATTTTAAGACTAAAATTCAGATTAATGTCGTTATTTCAGAAATATTTGGGAAAAACACGTATTTTTAGAAATTTTCACCAATTTCCATAATTTTTAATAGGATAAACTGAATAGGGATAATAAAAAACTGCCACTTATTAGTCCACATTTGTCTATACTTTGGAATGGATCACCATCCATTATCCATTTGTAAAAAATTGTCGAAGAAGAAAAACTTTCCGATTTTTCGGTACTTTTTCAGATAAATCCATAAAGCATCCCCAAAGTTAGTAAAGCAAGTTGGTTTCATTATGATTATTTTCATTTTTTGATTTGCTACAGAGCTGTGAAAATGAGCTAAAAATCTCGTCATCTCAGAGATTAATGCGTTAACTCATTAACGTCTGAAAGAACACTTTCTTCCCTTGAATTTCATTCAAGTATTTCGTATCGAAATCAATGTTGAAAACAATTGACAGGAACATAACCTAGTATTTTCGGGGTCGTTTTTCAAGATTCCAATGTAAAACTGAGATGCAACCATCAGGAATTCCAATATGGAGCCAAATTCGTAGAAATATTTATTCTTATCAAGTATCAATGTTTTTCACGGTATTAGAATATTGGGAATTCATTTAAACTATCCTTAAAGGCAGAAAAATATATGCATTTTATGAAAAATTTATAAACGCTTTAACTTAAAAACCATGAGCTTTTATACAAAAAAATCTAAGAACGAAAAGTTCTGATAAATCATCCAGGAATATACTGAAATTTTTGTAACATTTTTTAACGATATCTTCAGAATTTTTTGTTTAAATTTAAAAAAAACATTTTTGTTTTTGCAATTTTTTGCAAAATTTGATAGTTTTACAGAAAAGGAATTTTAAAAATCAAAATTTGTTCAACTTTGATTTCGATTGGAAATACTTGATTGAAAGTGACGAAAAAAGAGTTCCTTTTTACGTGTTAATGGGCTATTCATCGTTTCATTTGTATGTGACTCGATCATAAATATATTATCTCGACACTGATACTAATTTTTTGTAAATATTTACTAATTCGAACGAGTTTCTCAAGCGCAATAAGTTTCTGATTTCAATACATCTTTCATCAATAAATCAATATTGAATATTTATAGTAATTATGTGTATTTATTACACTTGAGCATGTTTAGTAATTTATATTCTATCGACCTATGTAGTATGTAAGAAAATTAATAAATCATGTGTGTTGAAAATAATAAATTGATTAGTACAATTTATTAATAAAGTAAAAGCTACTTTTTTTTAATTTTTAGGAGAAAAAAGGAAAGAAAATTACCATTACAAACTAAAAACCAAAGAAATTTTTGGATGATAATTTAGAATATGAAATTTTAATAGAAAAACAAAAGAATTAAGTACTAGAAGTATACGAATTTAAACGGATAGATAGTTTGTATCAATCTTTGTTATCGCTTAAAAATGTATAGAAATAAAAATGTACACAAAACTTTAAAGAAGTTTATAAAAATGTATAAAAATATATAGAAAAATATATAAAAAAAATGTATTCGAAAAAATAGAGGATTATTGGATCGGATTGACGTGAATAGACAATTAACTAAACGAATAATTGCTATCGAGGTACAAAAGTTTCACAAATAAAAAAGTATTGAAAAGTATTAAAATATACGTATTGAATAGGATAGTATTTAAATCTGTTTGCTTCCAGGATTATTATACATTTAAGTACAATTGTCAAACAAAACCCAAGTAAAAAGTTGTAAACAAGTTGTACTAAAGTTGTATTAAAGTATGTACATTTAATGCAAATTATTAGATTAATTAACATAAACTACTTCATTTCAGAGATCATTTTTGTATTATAATAACATTACCTAGTGTTAACAATTAAATATTTGAGATTGTATAGATTTACTTTGCTTTTCAATGACAGATATACAATTTTTCTTGATTTTTTCATTTAACAATTATCAAAATAATGTTTTTATGTAAAATTAAGTATCACAACTAGATACATACTGTCTTAAATTATTGTTGCATAGCTTAAATAAAATGTATTTAAGTTTAACAAGTATAAATAGATTTAAAAAATCAAACAAATTTAAGTGATTTTTTTTTAGCCAGGATTTAAATGAATGTTTATTCTACATAAATAAAACATAACTTAGTATATATTTCCATTTTAATCCAATGCCGATTAAGCTACTAAGTTAATTGCAAGGGAATAAATAATCCTGCTAATACAGAATAATTATT
The DNA here is from genome assembly GCA_030407085.1 of Trichopria drosophilae. NCBI lineage: Eukaryota > Metazoa > Arthropoda > Insecta > Hymenoptera > Diapriidae > Trichopria > Trichopria drosophilae. The sequence continues at coordinate 199,484,104 of CM059582.1, forward strand.
GATAGCTTAACATTTTTGTTTTTTCCTTAAAAATGAGTTTAAATATAAAATTTTTATATAAAAATGTTCAAAATACTTTTTCCACCTACAAAAGTGTTTTCGAGTCCTAAATTTTAAAACATTTCAGATGGTGACCTTAAAAATGGCTTCCGAAATGAAAATTTTTTTAAAACTGCAGCTGTAACTAAAAATCTATATGAGCTTAAAAACAAATTATAAGAGTGAAAGATTCTTAGATTTAATTGAGTATACATTGGAGCTTTTCAAAAAATTTACTAAAAATTCTGAAAAAAAATCAGGTATATCAAACATTTTTTTGTTCTCTGCAATTTTTGCATAAAGGTTTATAGTTTTCGAGGGAAAAAACTATATAACATTTGACATTTTCTATTCTGAAAAGTATCACCTTTTTCAATAGAACTGAAAAGAATAGAAAATACTTAGAATTCTCCAGAAATTTTTTCAGAATTCATAATAGATTTTTTTAGATCCAAATAAAAAATTATTCACATATAATAAACTCAACAAATTACAGTGAATTCCTCAATTAATTCTAAGACTTTTTTTACTCTTATTATTTTTAGAAGAAACGAAGTTTTTTAGTTAACTTATTTCTGAAAATTTAAAAAAAAATTCACGTCATTTTGAGGACTCCCATAATGAATTTTGTTTTCCGGTCCCTAAACTTGGAATTGAGGACTCGAAAACACTTTTCTATGTCGAAAAAATATTTCTCTGGATACATATAAAATTTTTAGACATAAAATTATTTTCAATACAAAAATTTGCATGCTTCACGCGAATGGAAACGATTAAATTATTAGCTTCATTAATCGATTCATTAATATTTTTCAAAATACTAAATTACATGAAAAACTGATTCAAATTTTTAAACTATTTGGAAATCGAGTATATGAGAATTATTCGCAATTATCATATTTAACTTTCCAAATTACCGTAAACTTGGTAAAAATTCTAAAAGAAAAGTACTTTATGCAGAATCGATTATTCAGTTGTTTTTTATGAAAATATAGTAGAAATAAACTCAAATTTATTCTCAACTCCACTTTTTCTGGACTTATTTGAGTATTTGAAAGCATCTGGTTATTAGTATTGTTCTTAAGTAAATCAAATGCAGGGAGGGGATCAAATGCTACTAGTGCCATTAATCCCGACGCAATTATTCAGTTATCAGAATGAATCTACTCCAGAATGATCCCAACATTACTCAACGTGTAAAAGAAGAAATAAATAGAAAAAAAGATATGTTATTAAATATATTACTTAATATTAGTTTACGCTCCACAATCGTACAAGTAAAAATGTTTGATTATATAATACAGTATCGATTAGTGAGTGTACATTAATGTCAAGTAGTAACTAAGTTACATATGTATATTCAACAGTCGTGAAACTTTAAAGAAAAAAATGAATAAACAAATTAGTTTACTGACGATTAATTTCCGCAGTATTACTAAAAATTGATGAATTAACTAAATCCACGACTAAAAATAAATAATTTCATACTAATTTCAATGAATTTTTTACTAACTCCATTTCACAAAATATTAAAAAAAAAATAATTTCGAAAAAACATTTTGTTAATATTTATATCGTAATTGATAAATAAAATAACATCTGCCATAACAAATTAATAATAACAATCTATCAATAAATGTTATTTACTAATAATAAATAGGTAATTCTTTAATATATTTCAAGAAACCCTTTCCAGACAACAACATTTTTTTTCTAGTATAATCCACCATAAACAAACGTGTTTGAAAAATGTCTAAAAAAAATAAAAAATATATTTGACAAGAATTTTTGTGTATCATGGCCATCTAAAAACAAAGAAAGGGAGCAGATATAAACAAATTTGAAAATGAATAAACGAATTTGCCAACTAATTTCTGCAAAAATACTGAAAATTATGAATGAATGACATCTAAAACTGTCCCAGACAGCAAAGCAGAAAAGAGTTCAGAATGATTTCGAAATGTGCTCTAAAAGAGAAGTCAGATATCCCACTTTTTGACAGTTTTCAGAATATGAGTTCATAAAGACCTCATAATGACATCATGTTCAGAAAATCCTTAGAAAGTGGGAGATATGACTTCTTTTAAAGAACATTTAGGAAACATTCTGAATTCTTTTTTATTTTGCTGTCTGTAAATAAAATATGGATCACACAATAGTAATGAGTTTTCTGAATATGATGTCATTATGAGATCGTTATGAACTCAAAATATAGAAAATTTTGTATACTCCAAAAAAAAAAGATTAAATTGTCATGAAGAATTTAAAGGTGACAGCCAATTTATTCTACTGTAAAAAGCTTTTTTCGCTACCCGTTTATTTTTTCTATGTACTCCACCATAAAAAAAACGATTTTGAAAATATCACTAAAAATTGAAGTGAGAACAGCTGATCGCGTCTTACTTATTGCGTCCAGTGGCAGGCGTAAACAATTGCCGTCAAGGAAACACATTAAAGCACACCAACACAATGTCGATTGAATTCGCGATATTTTACACTACCCATCGCAAGCTCCACGTGTGTCACAGACAGTATAACTACATCACGTAAAATCTCGTCACGGACCAAGAAGAAAAAAAGCTCGACGAACCGTCAAACGAGCGTTCCGTCCGCATCGCTGGCACTCCGTCGTCGTCGTCGCAAGCACTGAAGCGGTTCTACCGCTCTCCAAACTTTATATATATTTATATATAATATATATGACGAATCGTCGATAATTAAGGGCGAGAAATCGATCTTTACCGACCACTTCTCGAAACCACGTGGACGTCGTCGGGAGCTTTCGAGCCTCCGAGATTCGCGGGCACCGGAAGCTCCGAGCTTATTGATCCGACGTCGCCTCCTCGGCTCGTACGCTCCGATCGCGAGGTCGCTCCTCCACTACTGCCCACTACGTGCTTTATATATACGTATATATATTTATCTATATATATATGGATGTATGCAACTATCTAGTATCCTCCTACTCTGCGCCCTGATTTTCCCCCTTCTCTGTCTCACTCTATGCACTTTCGATATGTCGTTCTTCTTCGATTAGGTTAGTGGTTTATGGTTTGTGACGCAATCCAAATTATCTTATCGTTGCAACGATAGCTAATCGTGATCGCTAATGATCTTCGACCGATCTATTACCGCCTCGTCTCTACGCGCCGGTAAGATAAATGCTTTTCACGCAATACTTCCCAATAAGCAAAAAGAGCTTTTTTTTAAATTTCAAAAGATTTCTTTAATACTTTTATGATAAAAGAATTCTAGAAGAATTCTTTGTGCGTGCTTAAAAAGCGAATGTATGCTAGTTATTAAATTAAGAGTTAGACCAGAATTCTTTACAAATGCTTTTTTGCAAATAATGTTAGCACAACTATTAAAACAGCGCATTTTCATAAACATTATTGACTATTACTATTATATTACTAAAGGTCTTCAAAAAATATCTAAAATATACCTCCCAGACAGCAGAATAAAAAAGAGTTCAAAATAATTTCGAAATGTGCTCTAAAAGAAGTCAGATGTCCCACTTTCTGAAGGTTTTCTGAACATGAGTTCATAAAGATTTCATAATAACAGCATGTTCAGAAAACCCTCAGAAAATGGGACATCTGACTTCTTTTAGAGCACATTTCGAAATTATTCTGAACTGTTTTTTATTCTGCTCTCTGGAGAGGTTTGTCTGAGTTTGAGGTCATAATGATCTCATAATGATATCAAGTTCGGAAAAACCTCATAATTTGACGAATCCAACCTCTCGTAGAACACATTATGAGATCATTCTGAACTATTTCTTATTCTGCTATCTGGGTATAAGACCATGTGCTGTGTGACAACCCAGACAGCAAAATAGAAAGGAGTTCAGACAGTGGGACATCTGCCTTCTTTTAGAGCAAATTTCGAAATCATTATGTACTCTTTTTTAATTTGCTGTCTGGGAGAGATCCGATCGTAGATGTTTTTTGAGGACCTTTTGTAATATAATACTAATATTCAATAATTCGAAATGTGCTCTAAAGGAAATCAGCTGTCCCACCTTCTGAGGGTTTTCTGAACATGCTGTTATTATGAAATCTTTATGAACTCATGTTCAGAAAACCTTGAGAAAGTGGGACATCTGACTTCTTTTACAGCACACTTCGAAATCATTCTGAACTCCTTTCTATTTTGCTGTTTGGGTTGTCACACAGAACACGGTTCTTATACCCAGATAGCAGAATAAAAAATAGTTCAGAATGACCTCGTAATGTGTTCTATAAGAGGTTAGATTCGTCAAATTATGAGATTTTTCCGGACTTGATATCATTATGACCTGAAACTCGTAAAAACCTCTCCAGATAGCAAAATAAAAATAGGTAAGAATGATCTCACAATGTTTTCTATTAGAGGTCGTAAACATCAAATTATGAGGTTTTTCTGAGCTTGACGACGTCATAATCTCATAATGATATCAATTCAGAAAAAACATTTTGTTAATATTTATGATATCGTAATTAATAAATAAAGTATCATCTGCCATAACAAATTAATAATACTAAACTATCAATAAATGTTATTTCCCAGGCAGTAAAATAAAAAAGAGTTCGGAATGATTTCGAAATGTGCTCTAAAAGAAGTCAGATTTCCCACTTTCTGACTTCTTTTGGAGCACGCTTCGAAATCATTGTGAACTCTTTTCTATTTTGCTGTCTGGGTTATTAATAATAAATAGTTAATTCTTTAATATATTTCAAAAACCCTTTTCACTGCAACAAAATCTTTTTTCTAGTGCAATCCGCCATAAAAAACCTTTTTTAAAAATAGCTATAAAATTGAATATTTTTTTCGACAACAATTTTTTGTATTATAGCCTTCGAAAACAAAGAAAAGGAACAGGTGTAAACCGAAATAAATAAACAAATTCGCCAACTAATTTCTGCAAAAATACTGAAAATGATGAATTAACGAAATCCAGAACTTTTCATCATATACCTCTTGAAGAGGTCGTCGGGAGCACAATCCAAAGACATCACCAAAAAGAACTCCTGAAAAGGTCTGAATTATGGTAATCTATAAAACAAGCTCATAAAAAAGTCTTACTTAGGACTTCTTAAAATCGTAATCTCGATGAGCTCTTAAGTTTGAGGTCTTAAATCCATTTCGTTTTGGACCATCCCTTTTAGTAAAGGGATTCCCAGAGATGAGATCTGTGTTTATTCCAGAGACACAAGGTGGACATTGAATCCAAAAATGAGATCGTTCGGCTATCAAAGCATTATGCATTTTTTAATGCATATTGTTTCTTAATTTTCGATCGATGACAAATAATTTAATTTAAGTCATTAATTATTATTTCGACCTTAACAGTAAGTCGAAGTTTCATTTGTTAAATTGGAGACGGTTACACCACAAACACAAATCCGTGTTTAAAATTTAGGCCAAAATAAGATCTTCTTTAAAAGTTTTATCGCAGTTACATTATTCTCGGTTACCAAGAACCACTATTTATATTTATCCAATATTAATATGAGAAAAGAAATTATTAATTATAAAAGCTATCAAAATTTGGTATTACTATTGTGTAAGCCCCATTCTATTTACGGACCGTAAAATAAAAAAGAATTCACAATAATTCTCAAATGTGCTCTAAAAGAAATCCGACGTGTCACTTTCTGAGGGCTTTCTGAACATGATGCCATTGTGAGATCTTTATGAACTTATATTCAGAAAACCCTCATAAAGTGGGACATCTGACTTCTTTTAGAGCACATTTCGATATCATTTTGAACTCTTTCCTATTTTGCTGTCTGGGTTGAATGTCATTACCATCCAATATGTAACTGTTGAAACAGTAAAAAAGGAATTCAAGCAAATATTATATAAATTAACAATTAAGGTACAAAAACAGAATCTTTAATTTTCAGAAATTTGGTTATTATTTATTTCATACGTCAAAGCTCTCAAATAAGACCTCTTTTCTGAGACCTCATATTTGAGAGGTCTTATAGAGCACAAGTCTTCTTATTTACGACATCTTACAATTTTTAAGACTTCTTAAAGAGCTCTTTAAGATGTATTTTTGCTGTTTGGGTAATAATTAATAACTCGGTATTAATAAATTACAACAATTAATTTTGTTACTAACCCCGATTTCGAAAATATTGGAAATTTCATTTTGTATACTAAAAACGATTAAATTGTTGTAAAGAATTTATTAAACAGCCAAAATTTTTTGATTTAGTCCTTAATATTTACCCCCCCCCCCCACCCCACCCAATGGACGATATATTCAAAGAAGAATTTGTTGGAATAAAATACTTTGAAGAAAACTAATAAATGAACACTACTTTCACGAACAGGAAATATACTTAACACTAATCGGCTCAAGTGAACGGATTTCCGAGGTTGATGTTGATTGATAACTGCATTCACAAATTATAATGCAACGTCTTATTTTATGTTTGCTAGATCGCTCTACCGATTGCCTCAAAAGAAATTTGAAAAAAGTACTGATTTTTCATTAGTTTTGTGTTGCATTCTATATTTTTCGTCGAGGAAACATTTATCTGTCACTCCAGTATCGAGCATAAAACTGGTCCCATACGTAAAATAGTTCAGTATGATCTCATAATGTGTTCTACAAGAGGTCGCATGCGCGAAATTATGAGATTTGTCGGAGCTTGATGTCATATTGTTTTCATAATGATAACAAGTACAGAAAAAACTCATAATTTGTCGCATCCGACCTCTCATAGAACACGTTATGAGCTTATTCTGAACTATTTTTCATTCTTCTTTCTGGGGAATAAGAGCATACCGAAGAAATTTTTTTCTTCAGAATCATTGGTTTTAATATGGTTTCCAACGGATTCAATACTTTTGAATTTATAAATTTTGTTATTTACAAGTTTTTTCATGATTCCAAGGCCAGTGTATCATGTTAAGGGGTTTTCGGAGTCTCTAAATAGCATTTTTGATATCGAGAGCTCTTCAGGGACCCCGAAAACTCCCGAAAACAGAAATAAGCGTCACCATTTTTTTGTCATCGTGGACAAGGCGGGAGGGGGCAAATGTCCACTATTGCCCATTAAGGAGGAGGAGGGGGCAAATAGTAAGGAATAAATTGACTGCCACCAAATTTTTTAAGTTTAATAAATTCTTCATGACAATTTTATCGTTTTTTTGAGTAAACAAAATGAAATTTTCAATATTTTGTAAATCAGAATTAGTAACAAAATTAATTATTGCTATTTATTAGTACCGCATTATTAATTATTGCCCAAACAGAAAAAAGACATCTTGAAGAGCTCTTTTAGAAGTCTTAAAAATTATAAGATGTCTTACATACTTATCAAAAAGTGGGACATATGACGTCTTTTAGAGCACATTTCGAAATCATTCTGAATTCTTTTTCATTTTGTTGTCTGGGAAATAACATTTATTAATAGATTTTTATTATTAACTTGATATGGTAGATGTGATTTTATTTATTAATTAGGATATAAATATTAACAAAAATTTTTTTCGGAATTACGTTTTTAATATTTTGTAAAACGAAGTTAGTAAGAAATTCATTGCGATTAATTCGAAATTATTAATTGTTAGTAGTGGATTTAGTTAATACGTCTATTTTAATAATTCTGCAGAAATTAATTGTCAGTAAACTAATTTTTTTATTCAATTTTATTTATTTTTTCTATAAGGTTCTCCTGTTGAATGCACATATTTAACTTACTGTTAGTTACTACTTGACATTAATGCGCACTCACTAATCGATACTGTATTATACATATAATGAAACGTTTTTACTTGTACAATTATGAAATGTAAACTAATATTAACTAATATATTTAATAGCATATCTTTTTTTCTTTTTATTTCTTCTTTTTTAGGTTGAATAATGTTGGAATCATTTTGGAGGCGACTTATTCTGATAACTGAATAATTGCGTCGGGATTAATGGCACTAGTAGCATTTGATTCTCTCCCTACATTTGATTTACTTAAGAGAAATACTAATAACGGGATACTTTCAAATACTCAAATAAAAAGTATTCCATAAAAACTGGAGTTAAGAATAAATTTGAGTTTATTTCTCCTACACTTCCATATAAAACAATAACTGAATCATCGATCATTCCATAAAGTACTTTGTCTTTGGTACCTTTACCAAGTTTACGGTAATAATTAAAGTGCAATATGATAATTGGGAATAAAAGTTCAGCAAATTTCAACACTTCGTTAAAATAATTCTCATATACTCGATTACAAATTGGTTAACAATTTGTATAAGTTTTTCGTCTAATTTAATGAATTGAAATATGTTAATCGATTGACTAATGGAACCTTTTTAAAAGTAATTTTGTAAAATGGAGTTTGTAAGAATTTGAAATCAAGATTTTGAAATCATCGATGAGGAAAAATTATCTTTTTAGTATGATCTTATTTCTTAGTTATCTGGTGCACATCTATGATAGAGTTTTCTCGACGAAAAATATCGAATGAGAGAAAAAAGTACAGAATAATCAATAGTTTTTCCTAATTCCCTTGAAAATTTTCCTCCAAATATCAGATATGACATTTTGTGAATACAATCAACAACCAAAGTCAACATCGAAAATCAGTTCATTTTGGCCGATCTGGGTTATATTCTTAAGGAAGTAGATTTTTTTACATAACACTTAAAAACTAAATCACAATTCACGTTAATCACAATCTTTATCTCTTTCAGAAATAATTATTGTTGACAAGACATATTTTTAATCAAGTATTGAAGTGCACCGCACCGGGAGCAGCTTATGGATGTCTGAAAGTGCAGTTCTAAAACGAAAGCGAAAAATTGCCAAGAAAGTTGCACCGCATCTAGCGGCGAAAATACTGACTACAACGCACGTAAATCACTCCAAGGCGAGTATCATAATTGTCATTCATCTTTTATGGACTTACCATTGGTAATAGAAAGAAAATGTATAAAACCTTTTTTTACAGAATTTCATGCTCTATATTTTTTATTTGAAACATTTTTTCGTCAGACTCGTATTTCTTAAGATAACTGAAAAAAATTTTTTAAATCACGTTTTTTTGCAGTTTTTTCAAGCTGGAGGCTTTCCTATGTCCGATCGACAATTTTGATTACTATATTCGGAATCAGAAGGTAAAAATACGTCAGAAAACACTGTGACCAAATTTTTTGCGAGTGAGGCTATTCATCCGAAAATTTAGGTACCTACAAATCTTATGCTATTGAAAGTTAGTGAGTTAATTATTCGAAGAAATATCTTTTAATTACACAGGTCAACATGGTTTTGTTGTTGGGATGAAGTCGGTAATTTCCGACGTAATTTTGTTTGACCGTAAAATGCGAGCCATGTGGTTTTCAACGTCAATTTGAACCATTTCAGTCTATGTAAAAATTTTCATTTTTTGCAAATGTCAAAATTCTGTACAAACAAAGAATGAATTGTCTAGAAACACTGTGAATTTTAAAATTCATCGAACGGCATCGAGAATCCCCAATAAACAAAATGTCTTAAAGATGTCTAAAAGATATCCTTCAGTCTGTCGAAAAGTTCTCTGAAAAATGTCTTTTAGATATCTTACGCAACAATTTCAGATACGTCTGAGATATTACATCTTATAGATATATCGAAAATATATTTTAAAACAAAATTAACCGACAGATTAAAGAACGTAAACAAATTTGGATAATTAGTATAGCTGGGTTTATTTTTAAATCGGATTAACATTTGTTATTATATATGTTTTATAAGTTTACATGAGAATATTTTATGGTATAGTTTTACATCATTTTAAAGCAATGTAAACAAATAATGCAAGCAATCAAATAAGCAAAAAAATTTGCCCCGGCGGTGGAGATTCGAACCTGGGTCTCTATATACTATTATACAACACGCCCCGCCCTAAGTTATACGGTCCCTCACTATCCCTACTTCCCTATCTTTGTTTATATCCGTGCAATGAGAGCTTCTGTATGTTACTGTCGCGAAGCGAGTGTGACTCAGCGAAACAATGTGGTGGGGGAAGGAGAGGAAGAGAGTTGTACAACTTTGGACAAGCCAATTGTATAACTTTGGACAGTATAACTTAGGGCGGGGACTAATGTATATGTAGAAGGGAGAGAAAGCTCCAAAATAATTAAGCATTTTCATAAAATAATGTAAACGTAGTGTGATGTTATAAAAAACAGAAATAATACGTAAATATCACGCGGGAAATATAAAGAAGGAAAAGTTGTGCGCATGCGCATTATCGGCGTTCTATATAAATATCGTCAAGATACCTTTGGCAAGATTTCTGCAAAAAAGATGTCTTTTGGATGTCTTTGTTCAAGACGTCCTGAATTTAGACTCACGTGAGGGGCATATGCGGGACATATGATTATCCCAGTGACGATCGCTGAGAGAGCTGTTTGAACTCACTACGCAATCGCAGAATGTTGTAAATCACGCATGCGCAAGGCAAACGCGGGGAATTTGAAATGGTATGCATACGACAAGAGACTTTCATTTATTTCAAATAACAATTACTATAATTTGGACTTGTTAACATCATTTTCCGAATTATTGCATCAATATTAAATGTAAAAATAAAAAAAAAATGTTAGCAATTTTAGTAGAATGAAATGTATATGTTTTCGCACAGTGAATGTCCATTACCAAAGTACAACATAGAATTGTAAAAAATTCCAAATACGCCTCTCTGCGTGCCCAGTTATAAGGTAATAAAATAAATGTAAAATCTTGAAAATATTACAACCTAATACATGTAACCGAACGTTACAGGATTAGGTCATGCCAAATCGTAAGATCTCTCATGATTTATATTAATTATTTTCTCTTTACCTGACAAACCTTTTCCCCACCGGGGTTCGGCACTGGTATTCAAGCGTTCGGTTCCGTCGCAGATGAAAAATATTCAACAATTGTCACAAAAACAATAACAAATAATCAGTTAGAAACAAGTAATAACACCGATTAACAAACTTAACAATCTGAATAACAAAACAAAACATAAAATTTACAGAAATACTTTTGAAAGTATGCAGTAGCCATTTGATGCTTCTACGGGAGAACAGAGAACGAACAATGGCGACAGGCAAGGAGTACATAATGATGCAGTGGAGAAGTAGAGGGCGTCACTATACCTCTGATTCTTGGACTCGCATCTTTAGAAGCACGGTGCTTTCACCAAGTTTCTTTGTTAGAGCCGTGTTTCAAACACATTCCAAGAAGAAGAAGAAGAAGCTTTCACCAAGTGAGTGCAAACTGTTCCATGGGAAATGATATCCAGCCTCGTCCAGGTGTGCTTTCAATATACGTGACTCTCACGTGGTGAGAGCGATATCCCTCATGGTGCTATCTGGGTGCTTCTACTGAAGGTAATTTAACAAAAATAACAAAACTCCAGAAACAATAAAGCAACAAAAACAACGATTAACGAACAACACAATTAACACTTTCGAAGCTGACTAACCTATAAACTTGGAAGAACGGTCAACAACAATGGCGGCGAAGCGCGAGAAATACATAATGCTATTGTTGAACATGTTCAACTGCAGTAGATGGTGCAACTATATCACAGGTGGATAGAGTCCCTCTAGGTGATGGATGGTGGAGACCCGAGAAATCCAACGTTTCAAAAGTTTTGACTGAGCCCTATAAAAGTATAGTTAATAAGAATTTAAAAGAAGGACTGAGATAGTGGTGTACAGAATGGTGAAAAAACTTTCTGAAAAACTGCGTGTAAAACTGTCGCAAAAGTAACCTCATTTGTGGGACGCTATAGACGCGAATCCTCCGGGAAACCAGGAGGATTACAAAATGAACAATAATATGGAAATAGATGCTGCATGTGAACTTTCGGATATAAATATGGAAGTCGAAAGACAATAAAAAGGAAAGTTGTAAATGAAGAAACGTTTGGGGACAACAACACCAAGGAGGGAGAGAAAATTACGCCAACAGAAATGGAAGGATATTCAGAAAAAAGCAGAGGATCATTCGGGAGTTTGGTTAGAAACAATATAATGTAATCGAAGCCATTTAACATTTACTAATTAGGAAGCATCCCAGCCAGCAGATTTTTCAGAAAGTCCTCAAAATGAGGTCCTAATCTTGATATCTTTAAGATCTGCAAACATCATATCATAATGTGATCAGAAAGATATCTATTTTAAGGATCGTCCTCATAAAGATGCCTTCAAAACATCATATTTATGAGATCAGAATTTAATCATAATGAGCTCATAATGTGGTCAGAAAATACTATTTTTTTTTTTTTTTTTGAGCGCGCCATCTGTACCTCGATAGTGCTTCTCCCCACCGACCAGAAACTTTCCCGCTTAAATATAAACATAACCTCATTTACATAACAAAATGTTATCTTTATGAGGTATCCGAGCACATTATGATATAATAATGATACCTTTAAGATCTCGTTTATTTTAGAACTTCATAACCACGACCTCTTTATGAGGACTTTATGAGGTTCTCAAAATGATATCTTTAAGTGGGTCATCTGACCTCTTTATGATATCTTTCTGAGCTCATTCTGAGGTTTCTTAAAGTGGTCAGAATTTTTTTCTGAGATCTTTATGACCTCTTTAAGATATCATTTTCTTTTAAGATATCATTAGTCACAGACTAAAAATAAATCAGACACTTGTAGACGTCAATTTTGAAAAAAATGGTTTATCCACCATACCAGGTTTCAAGAAGGTAAGGAAAGGAGTACTAAGGACCGAAGTAATAGTCGCGGATAATTCCGCGATCGAAAAATCCCGGATTTTTCTCCGACATCGTTCCGAAAGCGAGCTGAAAGATTTTCTTTGTTATATTTACCTACTGTTACTTCGACCCAGACTAAGTCTGGACGAAGTATTGAATTTGGTCACTTCGGGCAAAAAAATTACCATATAGTTTTTCATCAAATGTCGACGTTTCAGACCCTAAGGAACCCAAATCAACAATAACAAAATTTGTGTCCGTGATCTTGTACGTACGTACGTCCGTACGTCCCGTTTTTTTGTCTCGCGATAACTCGCGATCGGATAAGCGTATTGACATAAATTTTTTTAAAAATACGCGTCTTGGCATAACTTAGATCTGATTAGATTTTGGGGCAGATCCACCCGTCCATTACTAAAAAAAATTAGCCCCAATTAAGTTTCTTTGTAGTTTTTTGCATTTATTTTGAAAAATACAAATTTTATTAAAAAATATTTCCAACAAAAAAGATAGAGCATGACATTCTCTACAAAAAACGTTGTATGCATTTTCTTCCTAAAGTCAACGATAATGCCATAAAAACTGGTTTAAAATGTTTATGACCATTGTCTGAAAAAGTATTGAATTTGGTCATCGCGGCAAAAAAATGACCCTATTGTTTTTTATCAAATTTTGACGTTTCGACCCCCTATCCCCCAGGGGTAGTCTTTGCCAGCCCCTCGGGCGCGGTGATCACCTACGAGTGCAAAGTTCTTTTACGCCCTTGATACGAAAATAACTATTTCGATATATCTAAAAGATGTCTTATAGTATCTAAAAGATATCCGTCAGAGATCTTTTCGACACTTTCAAGATATCTTTGACGAATTATATGTATATATATTGTATATATAATATCATAATAATACATACAGTAATTAGTAAAACACTGTAAACATGTAATATGCATCGAATATTCTATTACAATACAAGTGCTTGAAGTAAGTGTTTTGCAACTTTTATTTATTAATACTTCGGCCGGCCTGTTGTCGGGGTCGAAGTTTTGAAAATGCTCATTTTCAATTTTCATACATATAAGAAACACTATATTGTTGTAACATATCTATCGAAGCCACTTGGACCTAAATATGATTGGACCCCCAAATATCAATATAATTTTATAATATAATTGAAAGCTATTAGTAAACAAACGAGTCTTAAGGAATAGCCGACTCTCCACTGGGTCGAAGTTTCTGAGCGAGCGAAGCGAGCGAGGCACCACGCCAACACTAGTTTTTGGTTACAAACGATATAAAGTGTTGTATACAAATGTGGCATAAAACAATAAGTAAACGTAACAAAGAATCTCTTTCTGCGCATTTTCAGAACGCATACTGATGGAGAAAATCCAGAATTTTTCAATTGCGGATTTGTCCTCGACTATAACTTCGGGCCTAAAAGGTATTCCTCTTGATTTAAGGGCTTATTCGGATCTTGACACTTAAAAAAATTCATTTTTTCAAACTTTTTTTATATAATAGTACAAAATGTCAGGAATGTTGTCTGAAAATTTCAAGTCGATCATAGGAAAACTGTAGGAATGGGATATATTGAAAGCTCAGCGTACAGAACGGTTCGGGACCGGTTATTCGCCATCGACCTCGCAGAGACTCAGACCCGAGAATGAAGCTTCGACAAGAAAGGAAAGAGTCTTGTCTTGTCTTTATGGGCCAGGAATCGATGATTCCATGCAAGTTAAAAGAAAATGTTTTCTCTATTTTATTCCTCTTTAAAACTTTAAACGCGCCTTTCTCAAAACCACTTTTTTGAAGTCGGTAGTCACTTTTTCTCAAAAACCATTGCACCGATCGACTTCTGGTTTTGCACACTGCTTTTAGACGTGTTTTTGTTGTCATTGAACGAAGGATTTTTGATAGCTTCAATTACAACTCACTTTACAAGCGAAAATAAGGCCAAAATTTATGTAAAAAATGACAAAATTTATAAAAAACGCTTCAAAAAATTCAATTTTTAACTAAACAAACAATCCGTCGTTCAAAGACAAGCCATACGCACAAATTAACAGAAAAACTTTGCATTTTTTATTTCAGATGAACATTCACGAAGAGAAAGTGACTGCGGTGAGGGCACTTTCTTTGGCGTAGTCAACTTCAACCTCATCTCAAAAGCTCATTTTTGACTATTCTATTTTGAAAATTTCATAAAATGTAGTTCAAATAATATGCAGTCAACCCTCTCAATAATTCCGGGCAACACGGAAAGGGGCAATGTTTTTCCAAGAACGTAGGTTTCCTTACTTTCTACTCGTCCGCGGAAAATTTTTCGCACTTTCTCGCAGTAATGCCGGTATGCCGAACTTGACCCTGAACTACTATGTAGGATACAAGACGGCTATTTTGCATTTTACTTAGCGGAATTACTGAGAACAAGATAAATGAAAATTGAGAGAAAAACATTCCCGATCAGTAGAAGGGGAACAAACTCGCTCGACAAACTGGGGAAGTGGAACTATTGAGAGCGGCTCTATTGAGAGAGTTGTTTGTACTTTAATATACCATGAACGAAAATTGTCGTGTGAACTTTTGAACAAAATCACAAAAATAGGCCTTTTTGGTCCTCCAGACCCGGATAACCTCTTAAACGAAGAAAAAAATTTAAATAATATAAAAGTAGATGCTGATGTTAACGAGATAAGAAGACTAAGCCGAAGAAACAAAGAATCGACATCGTTTATAGTTTCCTTCTCAGGAGATTCACTACCAAAAGATGTATCCCCGTATTTAGTTAAAACAAAAGTAGATCCCTACAAAAGCAAACCAATGCAATGTTTTAATTGTTTTAAGTTTCGACATTTGGCTAAGTCGTGGAGAAGTAAGAAGTACTGTATTGCATGTTGCAAAATAGATCATGATGGCACGTGTGAAGGAATAATACCCTGCTGTGCTAATTGTAAGGGACATCACAAATCGATAGACATTAGATGCCCGATTTATTTGAAAAATAAAGCAGTTAATGAGAAAATGGCTTAAAAAAATCTGTCATTCGTCGAAGCAAGGCAAGCAGTCTTCGGTGAATATAGACCACCCAGCAGAACTATTGAACAATTTGGGCAGATTAGAAATCAGAACTAAAACAAATACGGTGAAAAACTTTTCTCAATTGTCGTAAGTGATCCAATGACGGATAAACTCAAAATAACTAGACAAAAACTTAATGAAAGCAAAGAAGTGAATATGACGAAAGATATAGAAAAAAAGCAAAGAATGATACCCGGAAGATAATAGAAAAAAGCCAGACCCCGAGATGAATGAACGTCATGATAATTCAACAAAGCAGAAAAATACCCCAATTTTTAAGAAGACTACAAAAACCTATTTTCGATTAAACATCCAGCCTCTGAAGAAATCGAATACTTATAGTAAATTATTATCAATGGTAAATAAACTCTGTGACAGATTTAGATCACCAAAAAAGGACATTACAGAAAGGCGTAATAACTAAATTGAAAATATACGTAAGTTTAATATTTATTCTCGTATAAGACATATCTGGATAGTATTGAATTTGGTAGTTTATATATAACAAGCAGATATACTAGGTTCACCAATATTATTCATAACTCCATAGTTAATTCAATTCCACAATCATGTGGAGGTAATAGAATACCATCAGGCTCAAATTTAAGTCCAGAATTGAGAGAATTTGATCAAAAGAGGCAAATGAGTTATATATGGAGGAACGAAAATGTGAAAAAGCGAAAAGGGTGAGCAAAGCTGCCCTCAAATCCATCACTAACAGCTATATATTACATAAATTTATTGAAGTTAAAAGAACGGAAGCCCTAACAATCAAAACATTTCGAGAAGAAAAACAAAGATCATTTAGAAATTTTTGTGATACACTATCTCCAAAGAACAAAATTTCGGATGTATGGAAGAAGATAAAAATTTGTAAGATTGGCGAAAATAGAAATCAAAATAACGTGGATAACAAAAGATAAAAAGAGAGGGAACTTTCCCTCCGACTAAGAACTAACTCGTCGTGAAAACGCACAGACATAAACAAAAATAAGGAAGTGAGGATAGTGAGGAACTACAACTTTAGACAATTTGCCATTTTGAAGGAACCGGTCGGTATAGTATATAACTTAGGACAGGGCTACTAATATACTATTCATTTTAAATTTATTGTGTCCGAAATAATACACATTATGCCAACAAATATGAATACATCATCAAAACATTTTTTAAACGTATTTTCTAGTAACATCTTTAGTTCTCACCTTGAATTGTTGTTTATGCCTTCTAACAACGGAAAACGAGTGACTGGGAAGCGATAATTACAAAGTAAACTTTGACACAAATTCTATTTGCGATATTTTTTCATCGATGAATTGACAACATCGAGCAATGTAAACAGACGAAACGACAGATCGCGTTCAACCTCAGCCTCACTCTAGAAGACAGTGTTGCCAACTTAACAACAAAGAAAACTTCAGAATGCCGTTTGCTTTCCATTTTTTTCAGAATTTCGGAGAAATTAGGGAAGAATTTTCCTGCCGCAGTATGCATTTTACTATAATTAGCCAAAAAATGCCTTAAAGCTGGATCTTCTGGCATTTTTTATATCTTCATGTTTTGAAAATGCCACAAAATCCAATTTTTATGGCATTTTTTCGGGATTTTTCGGGCCATTTTATACCGGCATTTTTTCGGCATTAATGTCGCATTTTGGGGCATTCCATGCTGATAGGGTTCATCCGTTCTATAGGTGAAATAAAAAGATGATAGAAAACGGAAATTAATTTTCGGATACGATCCTGAATGCGTTGTGGGGGGTTGGGTATGGTATTTTGACAAAAATTACTGGATTTAAATTTTTTATATATTAGGAAAGGAGTCGACATGATTCGATCGAATCGTTTTTATAGATGTATATGGGTGATTCTCCGGACGCAGGGCATTTTCGTGTCTTCTTGTCTCGTGTCTTACAAAAACTTTGACAATAAATTATTAAACGATAGAAATGTTAAATGAATATCCCTGGCCCATGTTAATTTGAAAAAATAATACTTTTGTTACAAAAAACTGGTGTAAAATGACATTTAAAGACTAAAAGTAGCATTTTTGATATGTCCAAACCTCTAAGTTCAAAACTTTAAAATATTAGCGCTATTAAGAAACCGAATTATTTTAATTTATTCAAATAATATTTCTATAGTACAGCTCAAACTGTACAATTTCTCTCTGTACAATATTTAATTAAATCAATATATATACTTATAATTATTGAAATATTAATGTCTTAAGAAATTTCTATGAGGTAACGACAATGCGTAAACTGGTATAAATGAACTGGAAATAATTAACTTTTTTACTAAAACCTATGAGAAAATCAAATAAAAAACACTACACTTTACTAATCCTCCATAGAAAATTGAAAAGAGAACATATTTACCTCATGAACAAGTAAAAACTGTTATTAAAACTGTTATTAAAAACTTATTAAATTAATTGTCCTCACCCGTCCTAATTTTGGTATTTTGATACAAACAGCAATAAAAAAACGATGAAAACTTAAAGATTAAAGGAATAAACGTTACTGGCAATTTCTTTTTTAATTTATTATTGTTTAAAATATGAAAAATTGGATTTTTTTACAAATTTTCATTGTCGTCACCTTCATTGTCGTTACCAAACATTTGGCGTATCAGGTACGAAACAAGAACAAAGTGTAACCCGTAGCAGAAAATATTTTTCAAATCATAAATAACATTTATATTTCGCTTCCTCTTAGACATTTATTTAAATATAATTTAAAAAACCACAAAATTAAACTTTATATTTGTTACAACGTTATGAATCAAGTTTATTATGAAATAATATTATTTATTAAAATTATGAATATAATATTATCATTGTAGTTCTAACCAACGACACATTAACTTTAATAAATTTATTTCGTCTAAAACTTCTTCAAAAATTCAGGTGTTTTTCTTAATTTTTTAATTATTACTTAATAAATAATTTTCATTTATTCACAAAAATGAACTAAATCAGATATGTACATTATGTTTTTGACTATTTAGAGTTATTTTTTTCAAGTTTTTGATAAGCAATTGTTGGTTTATACAGCCGTATGAAAATGCGTCATAGTAAAAGTCTTCCCCTTTCCTTTAAAATAATTTTGTAGCGTGACTACTTTAACAATAACTTAACTTGGTGCTAATAAGCAAGAATCCATTAAAAAAAAAAGAATTTACAGTAACTTGAAAAAAAAATTTTCATTCTTGAAAATTCCGTTTTTGGAGAATCACCCATATAAATGAATGGAGATATCTCCGGGATAATTTTGGATAGAAAGTGTACAGACTAAAATAATTGAAGTCAATAATGCTTTTTGTAGAGAGTAAATAGTAAATTTCACTCCTCTAGACTTAAATTTCACTGTTTTGAAGTCACTTTTGCTTTTTCGGTGTATTCCATCTAAGTTTGTATCCCTCTACCGGTGTATATACACACCATCTGTCGGAAGGCCCACCGCAAGAGGAACTACATAGGATCGGCACACGGAAACGGGACGAGGACTCGAAAAAGGCGGTAAGAACTCATCCATGCCTTCAGCAGTAATTAGGATATGTACAGTAGGCCCCATCCTAAGTTATATGTCTATCCAAAGTTGTACCAGTCTTTTCCTCTCCTCCCACCACATTTTTTCGCTGAGCCACACTCGCTTCGCGACAGTCGCACACATATAAACAGAGTTACGGAAGTGGGGATAGTGAGGGACTATAACTTTGGATAAATTTACGCCATTTTGAAAGAACCGACGGTATAACTTAGGATGGGGACTACTGTACATATTTTTCTTGAAAGAAAACTAGTGTAGAATCTGGTTGAAGCAATGAAAAGGTGTAAAGGTGGAACCTTCGGAATATACACACATTACACATTGATAGTTGTCGAAATCGTTCGTATTTTTTTCACTACATTGACGCTATTGGTGCAAGCAAATAACTCCAAACAGACTATATTTCACTCTAAAAGACTCAAATGTAGTAGAACTAATCTATTTTCTACACCTGTGAGTTGAAAATTGACTAGTAGAAAAGTGCACACAATTTTCGAATGATACCTCAATGCATACTTTCGGAAAAGTTTGTATCTAATTAATAAACAGGGTAGAGTGGGTTAGGAATTGATGTTTACTGAATAGGAAACGGCCAAGAAAGAATCAAATAGGTTACTTTTACAAGCGAACAAATCAAAACGAGAGACCTTGGGGAACATTTTGTTTGTATAGAAATATGTCTTTATATAAAATTTGTAAATATAAACTTACTATTAAATATCTTAAGTACATAAAATAAATACAATTACATCATACAATATAAATAAATTGTTTCCATACATAACGCGTATAGAACTTTCATAAAAATATAATAACATACATAATATATGATACATCGTTTTACGTCCAAAAGTCTTATAAAATTACTTCTTCAATCTCTTCAACATGAATACTCTTTATAAAGATATTAACTGGTTGAAGTTCCTTGAATTGCAAATTGATCTTAATTATATATAAAATGAGATTCGCGTTTTGTACATGACTTGTCGAGTAAAATGTCTTCTAAAAATAGTATTCTTTTCTTTAAGTACTAGGCCTTTAAGTGCGTGATCAGAAGAATTAAGTCTTTAAAATTCCCACGAATCGATCCATCGTAAGGAATGCATTGTACTGTTTGGGTCGCTTCCAGGAGGACCACTCATTCCATACGCCAAAGGTGAAAACAGATAGAAACTGAAAAAAAAACATAACATTATTCTTCCTGTTTGGTAAAAATGCACAAAGTTTAAACCGAATACTAACCTGTATACAACGATGGAGAGGATTGATCCAAAGATGGCGTGATAAATAGTATTGCCACTTTTATCCGGAAGTACGGATAAAATACATTCGAGAATATAATCTATAGTTACTCCAGTCAACATCGAACTGAACAGCAGTGCCGGGAAATAATGGTGGAAGTACAGCACCCGAGACATGGACCAAAATGGTGCATAATGCAGAAACCAGCCAATGAAGAGCCAAGTACCAGCATGTACCATTGTTGATCTTCGTTTTACCGTTAATTCATCATCTCCACAACCTCGTTGCTCACGTACCGAAGCATTCGTATAAACGATAATGAATATTAGTAGGAAAATGATATTTCCCCACCAAATTATCGGATTTCCAAGTAAATAAATCCTCTGGTCATTACCAGAGAAAAATTGACCCTGAACATGAAATGTATGATTTAATAAATCCTATTAAATTTAATGTACACATCGATTTAAAACTTACCCTGTAGTTAATTGGCCACTGCCAGGGTTTCGAAGATACTTCGCCTTCCTTTACTTTAAGGTCTGAGTTCCCTTGCAACATGACAGCATGAGACTCGAAAAATCTTTTGAGGAAACTCGGGGCGTAAACTTGGAAACTTACGTTTGGCACTGTGAACAAATTTATTGGGGATTAATCAAATTATTGAACAAAAAGTTATTACATCGATTCTAATAGAGAACTTGTATGATATTGTTTCTGTTAAAGATTGAGTTTAATTCTTGGTTGGTTTCTAACTATCTCCAAAACATAAAAAAGATGCGTGTTTTTTCACGGTTTGATATCAATTAATAGAAACAGTTATATCTTTTTCGATAAATAAATGACGCTATTAATTACTCTTATACGAGCTTTATATCTTCACTCGCTAACGCTCGCTCAGGACATATGAGGCCCTGCTTATTTCTTTGCTTGTATATATTTATACAACATTCTCCCTTAAATTTCAAGTTTTCCTTATTTCCGTCGGCAAGTTGCTCCCCTCCTGTGCCATTCGTAACATGGCGATTGTTAGTGGAGGGGTTAATAATCGAGGAAAAGAACTTGCAACAATATAATTCAATATAAATTACACTAATTAAATATGACTGAAATGGAAATTTCGTACTTCTTACTTGCTCTCTGTAATGTTTTTTGCCAAAATATCTGCGGAGAGTCTGGATCAAGTGCAGGGGGAGTTAACTGAATAGGAAAAAAAGGTTCCCGTTACAATGTAGTTCCAAAGGTTCCGAGTTACGTAGATGTCGCTGCGTTGATGAAAGGAAGGCGCGGCCTTGTTTATTCATATGTTGATATTGCCGCAGGATAGACCAGTATGGGATTGGTGCTTATGCAGACCAAACCAACGCACATTTACGGTACCCATGCATGAACACAATTTGCATTTGAAGATATTCAGTTTATTACTTAATTGTTTTGTGTACTAAGAAACGTAAAGATTCAAGTATGAAACACATTTTTTGATGTATTAACATTTAATAGGAATATTTATTTATGCAATGGCACTAAAAGATGCATGTGTAACGAACCTGAAATTGTTAATCACGGCCATGTGATAACTTGTTTGTGAATGGGTAATTGGTGGTTTTCTATTCGGTCAAATCATTTCTCATGGCAGAAACTAGCATATTATGTATCAAGGGGGAGGAGGAACTCCTCAAGTTGGGAGAGAATTCCTCAAATTGTTTTAAGTCTCCGTCTCCGAGTTGCGAAGAATATTTTACGGAATGAAGGTACAAACATGAAGCAGAAAAATCTCCCTGGACAGGGCTGAAGAATGAAGTATTTTATGCATATGATTCGCAAAATTGACAATCAATTAATTGAAATAAACCGCTAATAATAAGATACATCCATCCAATGTAACGCTACTGATAACTGCCAAAATATTAATAGACAAAGCCGCGCTTTCCATAATTTTATCAACGCAGCGACACCTACATAACTCAAATCCTCTGAAACTACACTCTAACGGGAACCTCTTCTCCCTATTCAGTTAACTCCTCCTGATCAAGTGACCGGGGAAATCAAATGGGAAAACACTTTATATAGGAACGGTAAACGATAAAAAGAAAATGAAAAGCAACAACAATGCAAGGGAAGGGTGAGAGGAAGATCGATCGAATCAATGGAACAAAGCAAAAAGGAAAAAAGGAAAACGTTTAGAAAAAAGAAAACAACAAAAAACCATTATTAAAAAAAGGAAAACCCTACCACGTATCTTTAAAAAATCGCCGAAAAGATTCGGAGACCTTCGTATATTTTATGGTACTCGATATATTTTAAATTATTATTCTGAGAATTTTTAGATACGTCATTTCTAAGAATGACCGGAGAATTTCTAGGCGAGGTAGATTATTGTAATAGAAGAAGAAGATTTGGAGACGAAAATCAAGATGTGTGGAATTTCTGTTCACTTTGCACAACCTAGAATGAACATACAGGATTTTATGAGGACTCCGAACCTCTCCTATGCTATTGCTGGCATAAAGTGTTCCCAGGGGAATTCACTTCTGCTAGCCGTATCTACCCAGATAGCAAGGCGCGAATCTCACGATGTCTTCATGTTCGAGATCTCAGATATGAGTGCTAATGGGAATGCATTTGAGAGTTCGGGAATGAGTAAAATATACAGAATGGACTGCGCACGCACAAGAAATCTCTACTTCTACGCACATATGAAATATTTGTGATACTTGTCATGATTGGCTAATAGGCTTGGTGACCAACCAATCGGCGTCAGGTGGAATGCATGTGCGGCAAGAAGGTAGTGGTTTGCGCATGCGCAAGTTGTTCAATAAGGCAAGACTCATATGTGAGTGACAATCGTCATTTGATTGGAGGACACAAATAACACTCACATGGACCGCAAACGTGCGCTTTAGTCTCATTTATGAGTGTCATTATGCACACAACATGAACTCACGTTGCTATCTGGGTCCATAGATAATAAAATGACGTCGTGATGAACTCAGGGTGGATTCACTCGTGAGATTATAGGCTCAGGAATTAACTCACGGACGCAGCATCCAGGTAACAAAGTGACGACGTGATGAACTCACGAATGGATTCACTCGTGAGGGTATGTACATCGCACTTCTTGCCTCATTTCTCACCTGCAGGTGGAGTGGTGGCATATTTAGTAGTGCTCCTAGGGCAATTGTTGGAGTTGAGTTTAATGCCCCTGTTATCAACCGACAAGCTTGTCCTTGAATGCTGGTTAGTTTATTTATGCAGTTTATTTGGAAGGTTTTATCTTTCCATATTATTGCTGCATAAGTGATTATTGGTTTGACTATGGTCTCATATATCCACATTGCCATGACCGGTTGGAGTCCCCACTTGTTACCTATCATACGCGAAGTAATCGCGAGGATTTTTTTCGCTTTAGATAAAGCATAGTCTAAGTGTTTACTCCAGGTCAGGCTTTTGTCTAAGATGTTTCAAAGGTGTTTGCCATGTTTTGCCAATGGGATGGTTTTGCCCAGTAGCTTTGGCAATTTACAGTTTCCCATTTTCTTTTTCCTAGTAAAGGGGATCATGACTGTTTTTTCTGCGTTTACTGAAAGTTCGTTTTCATGACACCACCTGCTTTCGATGTTTAGAGCAGCTTGCATTCTAATTGCCAGGGTATTTAGGCAGATTCCTCTGGTTATGATGGCAATATAAATGATAAATTACATGATATGTCTTGTGACAATTTTCAGTAGGGTACATAATTTTGACCAGGTGGTCAAAATCAAACATAGTCTCGACCTGGTAAAATGGGCCAAAACTACCAGGGCGAGACCACTTGGTTAGACCACGTGGAAAAACCCACCTGGATTTTTTCAGTAGGGATATTACGCTTATACAGATATTTGCATAGGTATGCCACCTCCTTTAGTGTCTCACGGCTTCCTTTTAATGAAATTAAAATCCATTTCTGTAATGGAGGCCAGGAGCGACGACCTGCAATGCTGCGAATATCGCGACGACACTTATGACTGCAACTACACGGAAATATGAAAACACGACTGAGTCGAGTTTGACAGTACTCTCTGCTGTTTTCGCGGGAAGCAGTCGTTTAAAACGAGCTCGTCCAAATCACATTTTCTTAAATCGATGAGCCACATGAGTATCCAACTCATGTAGGAATCACGATGACCTCACACTGCACTTCACGCGTGAGTTGGACGTGATTCCTACTTGAGCCACGTGCTCGTGCAACATGAAAATTACATCATGAACACTGCACATAC
The DNA here is from genome assembly GCA_030407085.1 of Trichopria drosophilae. Taxonomy (NCBI): domain Eukaryota; kingdom Metazoa; phylum Arthropoda; class Insecta; order Hymenoptera; family Diapriidae; genus Trichopria; species Trichopria drosophilae. The sequence continues at coordinate 199,508,983 of CM059582.1, forward strand.
GACCTCATTTCGTGAATTCACGTCGTGAGCCCAACGTAAATTGTACTCCATGTTATGTGGGATATTTCTACAAGTGAAATTGTTATTTGCATGGACCAGATACTGTTTTTATTATTAAGAGCTTGTTGCTCTTGCTCTTCCTCTTCAAGTACTTCTTTTTGTTTCAGAATGAATTCCGCATACGTCGTAAATATTGGGTTTGCCTATATTACAGCCCAAACAATACAATCCGTCCCGGGAAGTGCTGAGGAGCTCCTGAGGACATCCTAAGACGGGATTGTGTTGTTTGAGAGTGATCCATCACTTATCGCTTATATTCATTATTTGTTGATATATTGTTATGTTAGATGTCTATTCAGTTGTTCTGTTACTTTTAATTACTACTAACAATCTCTCCAATTACATAAAGAACAAGTAAATGCTTTAGTGCTGTTAAAAAAACAAATTATTACGGGAAAATTTACTTACATTTTGCAAATTGATTGTCTTCAATGTTCCAAAGTGCGTTTTTATCTCTCATGTTCGGATTGCAAGAAACTTCCTGTTGGCTGTAACCCCTGTAAGGACAAAGAATATAAATATGAATGTGAGCGTTAATAAACTAACGACGAGCAATAGTAATGGCATTAAAAGGAGCCTTTTGTAACATTAACGTACCACTTTGGCAATGTTTTTCCACTGGATGTTAGAGCACAATGATTCAAGTAATGGACGAATTTCAATTTACTAGTTACTGTCTCCACAATATCGCCATCTTTTCCACGATTGATTAATATCTTCCATACATCATTTGCATCACCCACGCCATTCTAAAATCATTGTATTAGTAATGACTGTTAGAGAACAACAATTTTATTTTCTTCTAATAATTACCTCTCCGTAGCCTGTCACTTGAAAGTGTTTCTTCGAAATCGGTGCTATTTCTTTATGGGAATGCAAATTTCGATGAGTTATCACGTGCTCCAAGCGTACAAGATCACCATGTTTAACCAAGTCCGGTTCAGTCTGTTTTTCATCTACGTCGAACTTCTTAACTAACCACATGTTATTTTCATCTTTGTGAGAATATGTTGTGATCTAAAACAATGGTCAGTTAATTCCAACAAGAATACAAAGAATATGAATGTCAAAGAAAACAAATGTTAATACTGACTTGTTGTTGTCTTGCACCAACGCCCTCTGGATACAGGTGCCAATGTGAATGTAAGTAGCCTCCACCGGTACGGTGATTTTTTAGTGTTATAACTGCACCGTACGATAACTGACGTGGCATCGTTGCATTGTGCAATGAATTACCCTCCAGCAACGACTGAAATTCCGAACTGTAAAATCCATCTCCACTTCCACTACAAAATATTGAAATAAATTAAAAATTGTATATTAAGAAAATTTCAAAATTATTGTAATATTCTTACCTTTTATTCAACACTGTTAGATGAATGTAGAAGAAGAACATATACAAACAAATTGGTAATATGATAAGACATATAATTCTTGCAACCAAATGTTTTATAACATTGATCTGAAATAAAAATATTCCATTTAAAATATTTAATAATAGATTTTATTTAGCTAGAATGATAAACTAACAAAGTGAATCTCACAAATGGCTTCGAAATGTCACCCAGCTCTCTCCATAATTCATATATTGTGTACAACCCCACAAGAAGCACAACAAAAAGGCCAACAAATTTGACACTTATTGTACAGGCAATTGAAACACCTGTAAAAGTTAGCGAACTCCACCAGGCCAAGGTAAACGGCTTGTCTTTTAATGAGCCAACGCGAGCCATACCCCACGTCGCGCACATCATGAAGCACAACAATATTGGATCCAACAATATATATTGATTTAACGTCAATAAGCCAATATCTAAAAAGAATTAACAAAGACCATTTATCAAGGAATTATCAAGGAATGTTTTGCTACATATATTTCTTATCATTTACCAAATAAAACTAGTACGGATGATAACACTGAAGCATTCAGCGATTTTGTCAACTCCCACACGGTCAGGAATGACAGAGGCACAATTGTCGCCCCCAAAAATGTACAAAACTAAAAAATATAGAAAAAAGTTACATACAAAAAAGATTTTGTTTGTGTTTTACTTTCTTTTATATACTTACAACTCTCATGCCAACATAATTGACATTCTCATATTTGTCACCAGGTTTTTCGAAAGGAAACGTTCCGTCGTACCCGGTTAAATACCCTGATAACGCGATAAGCATCTGCAAGCCAAAAAATGTATAATTGTACCAGAAAACCGAGTGTAATGTGAAAAAATAGATACTGACCTTTCCCAGTGGAGGATGCACGTCAAAAAAGAATGTTCTGTTGATATACCAACTCCCCATCTTTCCAAAATGAGTTTCATCCCAACTGTATAAAGCAAACAAATTATTAGTATAACATCTTGGTTGATATAGAAAAGAGTGGAATGTCAAAATTTACCAAACATGTTTAGGTTCGGTGACTTTGTAAAACCTAGTTGCAGCAGTAAGGAGCACTATTGCACCAAATAATAGCCACCAGTTCCTAAAATCAACAAAATTGTTCTTAACTATTTGTTATCAATTAGACCATGCGAAAAATCGAAAACATTTTGCTAACTCACGTATTATGATCTTCGTCTATTTTAATTTTTGCTTTCTTAGAAACTGCAACTTTCTTCGCACTCGCCATTTTTGTTTTTGTAATGTTATTTAACGTAACTTTCAAAACATTTTCTTAAAATTGTGATTTTGTTTTTTTTCCTCCCCGGAAAACTCTGGATATAGACGTGTTTGATGACATCGCATCATCGGACACATTTTACAAATGCATTGCAATGGCTTCGATCTACTACTGCTATGTCAGTTTTTCAATTATCCTTAAGCTTTTATAAGTTTTGGTTGAGAGGTTTATTTTAGGAGACTGCTTGTCTATCTTGAAGCATACTGCAAATATAAAATACCGCAATGAATTATTGTTCTGTGAATTCAATTCCATAATAATTATAGTGCCATTTTATATTTTATTATGTGTTATTGTTAGGTATAACACAGGTCAACATGGTTTTATTGTTGGGAAGCTGTGGATCATTTCCGACGTAATTTTGTGCGTAGAATCAGAATCCGAAGTCAGAAGTGGCCATCACGTCAGGATTTTGAGATATTTGAGGTTATTTACTCGAAAAACGCATTTTTTGCTAATTTTGAGGTCATGTACAGAAGACAAAACATTTTAAGAAGTTTTTCCTTTCATTGGATCATGTGGTACTATTCTTTTTCTTTAATATGGGATGCGCAGAATTCCATTACGACTTTTCTTCACCAAGATACGCCAATTTGAAATTACGATATACATTTAAACAAATCTACCTTGAAATGCTCTTGGAGAACAAGCTGTAGGTCGAATTCCATGTCATGAAACCTAAATAAATATAAACAACTCTATAAAATATGGATACTAATAACTAAAATCACGTTTCAGTATTGTGACTGGTTTTTGATAACTTTAATGGAATATATCTCGTAATTTCAAAATGGCCGTAACTTTGTAAGAAAAAATCTTAGGTGATGGAATAAAACCTCATTTTGAAGGGTAATGGTAGTAATAAAAAATGCAAATAGTACAAAAGGCAAAAAAAATTGTTTCGTCCTGTACGTAACCTCAAATATAGCAAATTATCGAGACTACAACGTCCTATTATACATCGATATTATATTATTCGAATTACAAATAATTGTATCGAGATCGTCACCATTTTGAAGAGCCTTTTACATAATTTACCTAATAGGCCTGCTTCAGTTTGAGAGGTACACCCATTCGGGTGTAGGGAAAACCACCTTTGTGGGAAAAAACCTACGCCGGGTACCGCAGTCGATAAAACATCGATTCTGTCCGTAACAGAAATAGTAAAGTTTAACTATTATTAATTGATTCAAAATGCTACTCATCATAATAGACAAATGGACTTAACTATTTTGAAATAGTCATTTCAGAAAATTACTACCTTCACTGAGAGAAATTGTATAAGAAATTGTCATAAAAAATATGGAAAGGAGTCAATATTTACTTTTTAAAAATATTTTTAAACTATATATGTCATAGCATATGAAAAGTCCACTTTTCTCCCTTCATTCTTTGTTAAAATAAAAAAGAAAACAAAGAGAAAAACAAAAAATCAATACTGTTCTAAGTTTGTGAATGTCAAACTCTAGTCAGTAAAAAATGTATTATGCAATGCCATTATACACACAAATTTCAATGTCGTGTAATAAGTCAATTGATACACGGGCATATGCGACATGCATTATGTATTATCACATCTTGACGCCCTACGGTCCTTCTCATGAAAATTTACTTCAATAACGGGAGCCACGGGCTTGAAGAAAAAAAGCTGCGAACGCCGCGTCGCCACCTGGCGGCATCCAAAAACACGGAGATGCGGCAATCTTTACTATGGATTTATAGTAAATACAAACTCTAACTATGAATAATAGTAGATATAAAAATATACTACGAGACATAGTGTGAAATGAGGACTACACTAGATTATATTTATTTTAACTACATTTGTCATATTTATTTAAATCATTCTACATAGTTGATTTTTTTAACTACGTGGAGATAGTTGGTGTAACAAAATTATAGTAAAATCGACAACGAGAGTGGTAAATTTAACTATTTTTCATAGTAGTTTTAACTATATTATTCCAACTATGTGATATAATCAATTTAAATATGGTTTTTTTCTCAGTGTGTTATGCTATTACAGGAACAAGTGCCATTGATATAATATTATACCGTCATCTGTCTTCACATGACGTTCTATGTGCATTCTTTAAGCTTGTCATTTTATCTGCTTTTATGGGAATGAAAACTCATTTCAATGACGGGAGTTCCAATAGAGCACAACAAACCTATACGAGCATCGTGTACACGCCTGACGGCGACAGACACGCCTAGGTTGTAGGAATCCTTTGGTGCAGACGCGTAAATGTTTATGTAATTTACAATGCTCTTGTAGAAAATTTTACTCGTGTTAGCCCAGTAAACGAAGAGGAATTGAAAGGAATTGACCAATTTCAAAATTGCCAAAAAAGAAATTTAAAGGAATTCAGTTTAGTTTCCTCTGTATCCCTTTTAATTCCTTTTTTGATAATTGAATCCCTTTCAATCCCTTTTTTTGTTTACTGGGAGATCAATATCAAAATATATTTGTCTAATAGTATTTATTCCGATTATTTCACGTCTATCCTCAAATGCTTAGCGAGAATACTAATTTTTCCTATTAGTTTTAGACATCTTCCTATATAATTTCTCTCGGTGTACGAATCTTCTTGAGTAGAAGTTGACTCAGACCCTAATGAGGCGCTTAATTAATTTCTGTTAGAGTATTTTCTTTTTATAATTAAAGCGACCTCTCTCCAATAGTCCTTAAGTGAAAGCTCTGAAATCCAATGTTAGTTAAAGTGGTTAGTTAGTAATTTAATCATAAAACTAAACAGCGTAGGGTTTTTGTTTAACATGGAGTATTTACGTGGTCCGAAAAAATAAGATTTAATACTACATCTGTACAAATATGAGGACTTCTCTGGAACCTTAACATTTCACTTATGACAAAAAACAAAATCATTGTAGAAGATGCTACATAAAAATGAATAAAATTGCAGCAGGTATATTTTTTTTAATAACTTCGAACATTATTTTTCAAAGCGAACCCAATGAAATAGTTGAAAAATTCGATATTTCAGGTGTTTTTTATTGCATCATTGAGTAACAAACCTAATGAAAAGTATCACCTCAAATGTTTTTTAGTTAGTTTTAAGTATTAGCATAGATAAACGTTGATAAAAGTTTCATAGAAAAATTGGCTAAATATTAAAAATTCGAGAGAATTCCTCATATAACATTTCTAGTCACTGAATATATTCAGCTATAGCTGCTTTGCAAATCACAAATCTTACGCTGTTTGTTTTTATATAAATAAAAAAATGTTTATTTGGACATTTTTTCGGTTCCATTAATTAATTTTTTGGTCCCCGTTTGCCACCGGATTTGGTACCCGTTAAGGACCTTAACCTTAATTAATAGACAGAAGTTTATATATTTAGAAAAATTAATTTATCATCAGATGATTGAAAGCGAATCTATTGAGATTAGATTAGTTAGTTTTTATTATTTATAATTTCATATTATGGGAGAGGAACCTGTTGATATAGCAACTTTGGTAGTAAAGCATCCATATTTTATGACTTGTCTATTTAACTATAGTTATAAAACTGTTGTCAATATCTATAGTCTCATTATAATGTTATATTGTTTTTAGATTCGGGAAGGTTCAATTAGTTTCATTAAAACGAATTCATTCCCGTTTGTTGGGAGGAAAATTAAAAATTCATAAATTTGGTAATTCTATTGGTTTCATTTGATATTTTAAAAGAAAATTACTACCTTCACTGAGAGAAATTGTATAAGAAATTGTCATAAAAAATATGGAAAGGAGTCAATATTTACTTTTTAAAAATATTTTTAAACTATATATACATAGCATATGAAAAGTCCACTTTTCTCCCTTCATTCTTTGTTTAAAATAAACAAGGAACCAAATAGAAAAACAAAAAATCAATACTGCTCTAAGTTTGTGAATGTCATACTCCAGCCAGTTAAAAAATGTATTATGCAATGCCATTATGCACACAAATTTCAATGTCGTATAAATAGTCTATAGATACACGTGCGATATTTTAAAAGTTTCAGCAGATTTTTTAAGTTCTGCACAGCCTGCAAAGATGAAAAGTTAGATATTACAACTGTTTTTCGACCATCAAAATTGAATGATCCAATCAAAAGTTATGAAGAACCAAAACTCGCTACACAACAGGTGGTTCTTCCCGACAAAATACTAACCTACATTTTACGTCACGAAAAATAAACAACAAATAGATGGTATTCTCGAAGATTAATTTTGATATCGCGATCTCAAAATTTAGATTGTAGGGTGTCTAAAGTGGAACAATTACCGATCTAACCTCGAAATTTTCAAAATAAAGTTTTTTGCACGAAACAAAAGCAATTTTTCATATAATGTACTGGAGAAATATTACCAGAGTTTCGAAAACTATATTTTTCGAGGTTAGGTCGGTTTTTTCTTGAACCACCATTTAAAATCTACAAATAATAAAATATATACGAACATAGATGCAATAAGACTAGAAATAGATAAAGAAAAAGTATTTCACATATATTTTTCTTTATTATTACATCGTAGCGTTAATAAAAAAAATTTTTTTTTAATGCTACGGTCTTTAAGCGTCTGTTTCGTATTATGCTTACCTTAAGTTTTAATCCACTTGTTTCGTTGCATTTTATTTCAGTAACTAAAAAAAAACACTTCTTAAACGTTTCCAAAATTCTTTAGCAGTTTATCCGAAAGAAACCACCAAAAAACTTCATAAATTGCAAAATTCAGGAGAACGCGTCTTCATTTTACGTCTGTTAAGTCGAAGATCTTGTCGAATACTAAAAAGTACCTGTGGATCTCTATGACGTGTCAGTGTCTAACTGTAATTTAAAAAATCAAACGATGTATTTTAGGGGTCTGGACTTTTACTTCCCAAGTACCGTTAGATGGAATGTTCGAATCAAAGATTTCATGTGAATCTTTTTTTTTTTTTTTGGTTGCGCGCATCCACATGTGTATACTCGACAGTCGCCTTGCGCATTGTTATCATAAAGTTATCAAAAATTCTGATGGAATTTGGCACTATTTCAATAACATTGCAAAAAGAAATAATTTATTACTATTCTCAAAATGTAATGAAAAAAACGAAAATTTTTTTCAAATTTTCTAAAAGTCGCGAATTGCGCGTACCAAAATACCACCTGTAGATCTTTTGTTTACCTGTGTATTGTTGGGTCGCCGCCCTATTTGCAGAAGTACAAAAGACGGTAGGTTGTGTTTATCGCGGAATAAAACTTTATTTTCATTATTTTATCCTATTTTTAATGCATTAAAACATAAAAAAGTATTCGGATTCTAACTAGTACTAACTTTTCTTTCCAAACAAAACTTTTATCACTTTGTGTTTTGCCAAATTTTTTTTGAACAAGAAAATTCGTTTTTACTTTGTTCATAAAAATTGTTTTTACAATTTATTTAAATTTTGTATCAATTAGGTTATAAAACTTAGTTTAAAGTACTTTGATACTTACAAAACAAAAGTTACAAAAATTGTAACAAACTGACCATTGTTAAACAAAAGCAAATATTTTTAACAAGTAATTCTAACCTAACTTTTCTGTTTGCAGATCAAAATGGATTTGCTTTCGCTCTTTTCGGGTAAAGGGATCGAAAGAGTAGAATTGCCATCCCGTTCGGAGATACCAGAATTAGTACCGAAACCATCATCCCTCTTCAGAGAATTACGACTAGAAAATGGGACAGCATACGCCCAAAAATACATCGAAGAAGATGAACGAGAAGCTCTAAAGGTACAAACTTTCTTTATTATAAAATAATAATTATTTATTTGTAATTAAATGTAGGCATCGACGGTGCCTGAAGTAAAACACGAAACTCTCGACGCCATATCCTACGGAACGAATCTTCAAGGACTCGCAGAAGTAAACAATGAAGATTTAACGAAAATCTACAAAACGTACGACTTTGCATACAGACCGAAGAAAAATCTAACGATCGTTGGTTGCAAAGACGAAATACTTTCAATGATCGAGCATGAATCTGTAGTAATAATTCAAGGAGTAACAGGTTGCGGAAAATCTACTCAAGTACCGCAGTTCATTCTCGATAAATGTTTCAAAGCAAAGACGCACTGCAATATCGTAGTAACACAACCTCGTCGAATCGCTGCGATTAGTATCGCTGAAAGAGTTTGCAAAGAAAGAAATTGGACCCCAGGTTCCTTAGTTGGTTTTCAAGTCGGAATGTTTCACAAAACTTCCGCTGATACACGACTGACGTATGTTACGACTGGTGTGTTATTACGAAGATTGATAAATCGAAAAAATATGTTGGATTATACTCACGTCATTATCGACGAAGTACACGAACGTGATCAAGAAATGGATTTTTTGTTACTCGTAATTCGTAAATTTTTACGAAGTAATTCCAGACAAGTTCGAGTGGTATTGATGTCCGCAACCTTCGATGCGCCGAGATTTTCAAAGTATTTTTCAGCGCCGAGCAATAAAGGTTTTACGATTGCGCCAATTTTTGAAGTACCGAAAAAAGGATTTTTCAGAGTGACGACGTATTATCTCTGCGAACTCGATACACTTGGCGATGTAAGTAAATTTTAATTTTACTCCTTAAACAAATGATTAAATCTTTTTTATTTAGATACCAGAAGTAAAAATCGATGAACCAAAAGTAAGCAATCGAATGATGGAAATTTGCGCAAGACTCATTAACGTTTTCGATCAAATTGACGAGAATAGCGAATGCGACGCAGAAGAAGTCGACGCAAGCGGAGCGAAACCGAGACATTCGACTCTGATATTTTTACCCGGAATATGGGAGATTGAGGAAATGCATACAATGCTCTCGAATCAGAATACAGACGTAACGAAATGGGACATCGTCGTACTTCATTCGAGTATTACTCACGAAGAACAAAAGAAAATTTTTATTCCACCTCCGAAAGGTCATAGACGGATTATTCTGTCGACGAATATTGCGGAAAGTAGTATTACTATCGACGACATAAAATATGGTAAATACAAACTTATTAAAACTTTTTGATCATTTTTTATTGGTTTTTATACATTTCAGTGATTGATTTTTGCTTAACGAAGCAATTGGTGACGGACCCGATGACGAATTTCCAATGTTTGGAATTAACATGGGCCAGTAAAGCGAATTGCGACCAGAGAGCTGGCCGAACCGGACGACTGATGGACGGTAGAGTTTACCGTCTTGTACCGAAAGATTTTTTTAACGTAAGTACAAATGTATCCGAAATTTATTAATATCAGATAATCTATTAGATGATGTCAATATTTTTTACAATGCAATACAGTAGTCCTCCCCTTATTTTAACTATTCGGGACCAGGAAGATGGCGACCCCTTCCCTTGTTTTAACATCTTCCCTCTTTCTTACGACTAGCAGTGAGATCACGATAAAAAAGTTAAAACAGGGGAAGGAAGAAAGTTAAAATAAGAGACGCGGTTATAATAAGGGGAGGACTACTGTATATACTATTATTTTTAAATATGTGCCGAAACGAACAAAGTCGTCTAATGCATTTCCAAGACGGTATTCGTCAGAGTTAATGGATCTAGTTCGTCTAAAGAAAATAGCTCGTCGGAAATCATTTAAGCTCCAAGAAGATAAATATGAATTAAATAGATTAGGAAAACCTCTAAATCTCTTTATTACGAGTATATAAAGAAAGTCGAGACATTTTCTAGATCCGATATTATAAATCTTTTTGGAACTTTGCGAAATGCCATAAAAATTCGAGATCTATTCCAAAGACTTGTTGTTATAATAATAAGCGAAGTAATAACTATAATTAAACTGTGAATTTATTTAAAGAATATTTTACTTGGGTTTTTTCTGATGTCAATATCCCTAGCGATAGTTTAATTAGTGATATGACCATAAAGGTCCGAATTCATGAAGCGAAAAATATCCGGATATTTCCCCCACTCCACCATCTTTTCACCCCCGCCTGCACAAAATCGCCGCGATATACAGTAGTCCTTCCCTTATTTTAACTTTTTTCCGTCTACTATTTTAACTTATTCTTAGGCTACCTCTTCCCTTATTTTAACATCTCCCCTCTTTCTTACGACCAGCAGCGAGAGCGAGAGAGTACGATAAAAAAAGTTAAAATAGGGGAAGGAAAGAAAGTTAAAATAAGAGACGCGGTTATAATAAGGGGAGTTAAAATAAGGGAAGGACTACTGTACATAGGCGATATTGTATCGATATGTGAATCGAATCAACGCGACGTATCGATACTCCACGTCGGCCATCTACAACGTGGTGTCTAGAGTGGGGAGACTAACTGAGGGGAAATTATTCGTTAACGGAGGCGTCTGAATATTCGATAACGGAGGTTCTACTGTATTTAAGCGCATATCTAGCTGCAATTACGCTAAGAGGGGGAAAAATATCTGGATATTTTCCGCTCCATGAAAATGTACCTTAACAGCTAAGGATCTTAATGAAGCCATCTTAGATTTAAAGGATGATGATAATTATGGAAGAGATTTGATTCCACCTTCGTTTCTGAAAAGATTTGTTTATTTGCTTTCTCCACCACTGCTGACTATCTTTAACCACTTCGGTCGTAGCTGTTTAAAAAAAAAAAGTGCCAGAAAGGGTACAGCCCTGTACTTAAAATATCGAAAAACGGTGAAACACGGGTTCCATTCTTTCCTAAAATATATCATTTAACGTTTAATTATTCATTTAAAAAATCAAGTAATATTTCACATTTATGTCGGCCATCTTGGATCCACCATTTTGAATTTACAAAATCTGACATCAAATTCGTAATCGGCGACCCAAAAAATTCCCGAGTACCAACTTTCATCAGAATCAAGTAAATTTTTTACATTTATGTCGGCCATCTTGGAATCGACATTTTGAATTTTCAAAATCTGATCTCAGATTTATAATCAGCGGCCCCGAAAACCCCCGAGAACCCAGTTCATAAAGTTTGGCTAATTTTTCGCATTTCGGTCGGCCATCTTGGATCCGCCATTTTGAATTTTCAAAATCTAACTTCGGATTCGTAATCGGCGAGCCCGAAAACCCCCGGGTAACAATTTTCAGCTGTTTTCCGTATAAAGAAAAATGTACGCCGCACATTTTAATAAATTTAGCAAATTTACAGCCGCCATATTGGATCCGCCATTTTGAATTTTCCCATTTTGACGACAGATTCAGGCAAATTCATTAAGAATTGTAAAAGTTATTGCAAAATGTACACATATGATCTATCACCACGTTTGTCAATAATTTTTTTTGTACATTATATGATCCATTACCATTGAAGTGGTTAAGGTAGCTAGACCCCAACTGTGCAAGTCAAAAACGATGTAACTATAAAGTGTAAAAACATAACCTCAATACCAATATGTAAAATCTAATTATAAATAAATAATTAGTCTTGTGTCATTCAAACATCAAATACATACTACATTAAATTAATGGAAAGAAAAAATTAACCTAGTGAATAACGTAGTACAGAAATAGTGACAACGTCGCATTTTATCAGCAAAGCGCGATTTAAACACAGGTATGTACATACTCCGCTGTGGATCGAAACAGAGTTTGTTTTCGTATTTTATTTAATGTGGTCGTATACAGAAAACGAAAATGTCTGCATATCTATTACATATTTTATGAATACGCGTATGTGTATTTTATTTATATTACGTTATCTACAGTGGTTTTCATGCTAAACTCATCAATAAAAGTACGTATGTATATTCAAATACTCGCGCGTAAAAACAAAGAATGATCTCATAAATGTGACGTTGCCGTCTATTCTGTATCGTATGACAAATCCCGAGAAATTTCTGAAGTTGGATTTTTTATCAAGTCGAACTTCTTTATTAAACGGTCAATGTTTACGACTTTCAAATATGTGATTCCTCATTACTTCAATTACTTCAGACTAGTTTTTCGTCAAGATCTTGACAGTAGGTTTTATGCTATAAGAAAATTTGTATCGAATCGGCATTTTTTCGACAACTTTCATCATGGCTACCATACTGATCTATGTAAAAACATGCGATTGATTATATCGCGGGAACTAAACGGTCAAAATTGTTCAAATTTAACAGACATACGCATTGTTATTCAAATTAGTTTTGCTGAAAGTTTCAAAAACTTCTTAAATAATAGGTGTTTAGGGTCTAGCTACCTTAATAGCTTCTTTAGCAATGGTATTTTTCCAGATCCTTGGAAACTTCCTTATGTTACTCCACTATTCAAAAGTGGCGACAATCAGTTAGTAACTAATTATAGGCCAGTGGTGAAAATAAATGCTATTCCTAAGGTATTGGATGCAATTGTGGCAGATCGCATATCATCAGTTTATTATTCCTTTATAATCCCCCAACAACATGGCTTCATTAAAAATAGGTCTGCGTTAACAAATTTATTAGTATTTAGCAATTTTGTTTCAAAGAATCTTATCGATGGTCGACAAGTAGATGCTATTTATTTAGATTTTAGTAAGGGATTTGATTCAGTGAATCATACAGGGTGATCGGCCAACCATTACCCAGCGGCTAACTGTAGATTGTACAGATAATTCAGAGCAACTTTTTCCTCTGAAAAGATTTCCGGGAAGGTAGAGTTTTTAAGTTATCCAACACTAAAATTTAGGGGGAAAAATCACTTTTTTTTAAATATCTCGGCTCTGTATGAAGGTGTCTTAACGAACCGAAGCTCATTTTAAAGATATTTTCAAGCTATACAAGTTGCCTCTGTTGGTTTTTGACCTACAATGAATATTTCTCTTGTTATAGCTATAAAAACGGAGGTAAATACCGATTTTTCAGGTTTTTCGCGTCTAACTCGTTTGGACACATAGCTATCGAAATATCAGACTGGAAAAAGTTGTAGGCCTTGAAAACACAAACATTTTTTGTCCTCTAATACGATGCGATTAAATTAAAACTGAACCCTATTTCGACTCGTTTTCATAACATTTTGTTATTAATATCGATTTATTTGTCGAACTGTATTTTGTCGACTTTACGAGGCTCTTGTAGGGTTCAGTTTTAATTTAATCGCATCGTATTAGAGGACAAAAAATTTTTGTTTTTTCAAGGCCTACAACTTTTTTCTGTGTGATATTTCGGTAACTATGTGTCGAAACGAGTTAAACGCGAAAATCCTGAAAAATCGGCATTTATCCCGTTTTTATGGCTATAACAAGAGAGATATTCATTGTAGGTCAAAAACCAATAGAGACAATTTATAGAGCTTTAAAATATCTTTAAAATGAGCTCCGGTTCGTTAAGATACCTTCAAACAGAGTCGAGATATTTCAAAAAATGTGATTTTTTCACCTAAAGTTTAGTGTTGAATAACTTAAAAACTTTACCTTCCCGGAAATTTTTTCAGAGGAAAAAGTTGTTCAGAATTATCTGTAGAATCTAGAGTTGGCCGCTGGGTAATGGTTGGCCGATTCACATTTTCAATTAAGTATTTCGTATCAAAATCAAAGTTGAAAAAAATTATACTGTTTTCGAGGTCGCTCTTCAAGATTCCGAGGTCAAAATTGAGTTTCAGCCACCAGAAAATCCAATCTGGCGCCGAATATGAAAAAAATTTCCAAAATTGGGAATTTTTTATACTTACCAATTTTTTTCGAGCTATTAGAATATTGGGATACTATTGAAACTCTGAACAAAGGAGAACAAAATACTTCAATTTTAAAGAAAAATGTTACTTTTATACCCTACATCATTCTAACGACCTCAAAATGGCCGCAGCAATGAAAATGTCTTTGAGAAATTTCAGTTGTAAAAAAAACTACCAACTTTTAAAAAAAAATGCCCAGAATGAAAAGTTCTTAAAATTCATCAAGTGATATAGTGGAATTTTTTCAAAATTGACATTTTTTTTCGACATTTTTTTCAAAATTGTAATTTATTTACAAAAAATTCTGAAAAAAATTTAGTGTATTCTCTGATGAATTCTAAGAGTTATTTGTTCTTTGCAATTTTTTCGAAAAGTTGATAGTTTTCGAGGAAATGAATTTCAAATGTTTAAGATTTTTTCCCCCAAAAAACTATTAACTTTTGGAAAAAATTGCAAAGAACAAAAAAGGATAAAATAGGATATATACCTTTCAATTGTTTTCAAGTTCGATTTTGATATGAAATACTTGATTGATAATGAAGTATAAAAAATGCCATTTCAGGTGTTAATGGGTTAAATTTCTCTCGATTGCTGATATATGCAGATGACATTAAGTTATTCAAACTCATTCAATCGCCATTTGATTGCTCAGCGATGCAAAGAGACTTAGATTCTCTGTTATTATCGGCCAAGAAGAATGCACTGTCCTTGAATTTTTCAAAGTGTAATATTATTACCTTCACCAGATCACAATCTCCATACATCTTTGATTATCAAATTATTGATAAATGTATCATCAGAGTAGATAAAATTCGTGATCTAGGGATAATCATGGATAGTGCCTTCTCTTTCTCCGATCGTATTAATTTAAGTTTCGTCAAAGCCTCAAAAGCGCTAGGTTTTCTTAAAAGATTTACAATAGATTTTAAGGATTGGATAACTGTGCGATAAGTCTCTGGTTTTGCCCATTTTAACCTACTGTGCACCTATACGGACTCCATATTTGGGATATCAAATTAATGGAATCGGTTCAAAGAAAGTTTTTACGCTATTTATCTTTTAAGATGGGAAATCCAATGAGTTATTTTGACCATAATTACCATAACATTTCTATTATCACCAGTACACCCACAATCTTTACATTCTTACTCTACTTTAAGGTTTTTTTCTTTTTTTTTTCTTATTAATTTCCCAGATCATTTACAAGCTCTCTTCCCGACAATAAGTAAATTTGTTGTAATGTACAATACATAGCGTGTGTGCGATTATCCAGTGACGATCGCACGTCAATAGTCGTTGAAGATGAAAATTTGTCCACCTTTATCTTCTTGTGTCTTTGGGAATTATTGAGACGAGGAATAGCCAACTCTCGCACGGTGTGTCTTAACGCACTTTAACTCAAAAGTTCTCCCACTGTAAATATTCTTGTGGATATTGAATCTGGACATTATTAGAAGTATTTTCACAGAAAAATCAAAACTCGGTTCTCGAACGGTCACCCTCAAGGTGTAAAGAGTAGACCATATTATTGTAAAAAACATCTTACAAAAAAGAATCGGAAAAAGTAGTCGAGAAAATTAAATATACTCTTTATTAATCATCTTAACATGATTGAAAAGTGGCTCACAAAGTGGAGACTTCAAATTAATGTGCTCAAATCCATACACATAACATTAGCATTAAGGAGGGAAACATGTCCTTCAGTTACAACGTATAACATTGCACTTCCACAAACAGAACACGTTAAATACCTCGGAATGCATTTGGATCAACGACTAACTTGGAAAACACACGTATGTACCGAACGAAAACAGTTAAACTTAAAATTAAACAAAATGTACTGGCTTATGAACCGAAGATCACAATTATCGCTAGAAAACAAATTGTTATTATACAAGACTGTCCTAAAACCAATATGGACCTATGGCATACAACTTTGGAGCTCAGCGTCAAAATCAAACATCGAAATTCTAGAAAGATTCCAAAGTAAAGTTCTCAGAGCCATAGTAGACGCTCCTTGGTTTGTACCAAACGAGAGAATTCGAAAAGACCTACAAATACCACTGGTAAGAGATGAAATCGCAAACTTCTACAGAAAGCATAAACTCCGCCTAATCTCTCACCCAAATCTGCTGATTCGACAAATTAGAAGAATACGACCAGTTAAGAAAATGTGTATGTACTAGCAAGTTAGAAATGCGAGTCACGGTGTATCTTAACGCACTTTAACTCAAAAGTTCTCCCACTGTAAATATTCTTGTGGATATTGAATCTGGACATTATTAGAAATATTTTAACAAAAAAATCAAAATCATTCATCGAGCCGTTTTCGTGCAAATCGACTTTTTAGGTTAAAAAAATAGAATTTTTAGATTTATATTTAAAATATGTGCTGTAGCGGTATTTAACCGTTTGTACATTAAATCTAGGTAGTTTTTTTGAAAAATATATGATGTTTCATATAGCCAATTTTTAAAAAATCGATTTTTTATGTCAAAATTTGGAATTTTTTGCAGAATTACAATAGAGGAACAATAGTAATTATAAAAACGGATCATTATTTTAATAAATTATATGTACTAAATTTTAAATAATAATAATAATTTCTAACATAATTTATTTATTTATTTATTTATTTATTTAAAATCATCAACGGCCCATAAGGCCTTTTACAAAAATTAATAAAAATATTTTTTTTTACATTGGTAGAGGCGCAAAACAAAATTCATAAAACTACTGGTAACAAATTAATATAAACAATACATAATAAATAATAAACAATACAAAATAAATAATAAGCAATACATAATAAATAATAAACAATTATGATTCGATAAAAACAATAGACCATAAGACCACTATAGAACCTCCGGATAAAATCTTAGGCAGGTCGCTCTAAACAACCCAAATGCAATGTTTAAAGGCAAATCATAAGATTGCCGAGGAAGCGCATTCCAATCCCTCCGCAGACGACTAATGGGAGAATAAAAACCAAAATTCGACAAACTGTTAATTTCCTCCAGAGGACGGAGATCCCTAATTAGGTAACGGCTGACACGATGGGTCAACAAGCTGGACAGTTCTCTACAATTCAGACCACCATACAGAATTTTATAAACAAAAGTTACATTAAAATACGTATGAATAGAATGGACTGTGGGCAAATTAAGGGTACTTGATAATTGAGAGTAGTCATGATCAATGAAAGACATAGGAGAATGAGTTTTAAAAGAGAGAAACCGAATAAACTTATGCTGCAGGGATTCCAAATTATTTATGTATTTTTTGAAGTGAGGTGACCAAATAACCGAACCATATGTAATACGCGGAAGAACAAGCGCTTTATAAAGGTGAATGATAGAGTGAATATTGTTAAAATCTTTTGTAGAACGTCTTAAGAATCCCAGAGCAGAATAAGCCTTGGCTAAAACACTGTCTTGGTGAGGTCTGAAGCAAAATGACGAGTCCAGGATAACACCCAAGTCTGAGATGGAATCCACCCTCTGAAGGCACGAGCTAGAGATGAGATAATCATAATTAAAAAATTTTAAACGTCTGTGGAATGAAATGGATTTGCACTTTTGAATGTTGAGAGGTAACAAATTGTAGTCGGCCCACAAAACAATTTCATTTAAGTCCCTTTGGAGATTGGATGCATCAAGGGGAGATAGAATCTCAATATACAACTTGATATCGTCAGCAAATAGCAGGAATTTGGAGTATTTGATAGAATGTACAATGTCGTTTATGAATAGAACAAACAATAAAGGTCCCAGGTGGGAACCTTGAGGGACTCCTGATGTAACGATATATGGATTTGAGATGGAATCTCTAATTCTTACCATTTGCTGGCGATTCATCAAATAATTACCGAACCATCTTAAGAGATTTCCACCAATTCCCAATTGCGAAAGCTTATTGATGAGTAGACCATGTTCGATTGAATCAAATGCCTTCGCAAAATCTAGATAGATCGCATCCACCTGATGGAAACTGTCAAGAGCTCTAGAAATGTAATCAGTATATAGCGTTAAGTTCGTAATAGTTGACCTCCCCCTGATGAAACCATGCTGCTGATTTATCAAAATATTTGAAAAGGAAGACCGCAACTTATTAGCTATAATCGCATCTAGTAATTTTGCAAAAACGCATAATATTGAGATAGGTCTATAATTCTCTATGTGACACTTATTTCCATTTTTGTGAATTGGAGTGACATAAGCTGTTTTCCATATATCTGGGAATGTACTAGATTGAAGCGATTGATTGAATAGCAAGACTAAGGGCTCTAAGAGAGGAGCAATACATTTTTTAATAAAGCTTGACGGAATCAAGTCTGGTCCGAACGAATAAGAATCCTTTATGCTATTCACTATGGAAGAAATATCTACAGCTGTAATAATAAAACTATCATGAGTTATTCCATCATTAGAAAATACATTGACATCAGGATCGCTAGAAGCCCGGTGTACAGATTTAAAAAAATCAGCAAACCCATTAGGGATGTCATGAGATAAGAGGGATTTGTCTTCAAAAAACATATTCTCAGGAATATCATTAGAAGATTTTAAATTCTTTATGTAGGACCAAAACGATTTGATATTTGTCATGGACTTTGTTTCTATCGAGTCAATGTATCTTCTATAGCAAGATTTTGATAATCTTAAGCACTCCGATCGAAGCTTTTTAAATTTAATATATAAATTAAAATCATAATTAAAAACTTTATTTGACACCTATTTAAATGTTAAAACAATACATAACAAGTTTTAAACTATCTAGATTTAATGTACAGTAGGTTAAATACAGTTAGAGCATATATTTTAAATATAAATCTAAAAATTCTATTTTTTTAACCTAAAAAGTCGATTTTCTCGAAAACGGCTCGATGAATGATTTTGTTTTTTTTGTTAAAATATTTCTAATAATGTCCAGATTCAATATCCACAAGAATATTTACAGTGGGAGAACTTTTGAGTTAAAGTGCGTTAAGATACACCGTGACTCGCATTTCTAACTTGCTAGTACATACACATTTTCTTAACTGGTCGTATTCTTCTAATTTGTCGAATCAGCAGATTTGGGTGAGAGATTAGGCGGAGTTTATGCTTTCTGTTGAAGTTTGCGATTTCATCTCTTACCAGTGGTATTTGTAGGTCCTTTCGAATTCTCTCGTTTGGTACAAACCAAGGAGCGTCTACTATGGCTCTGAGAACTTTACTTTGGAATCTTTCTAGAATTTCGATGTTTGATTTTGACGCTGAGCTCCAAAGTTGTATGCCATAGGTCCATATTGGTTTTAGGACAGTCTTGTATAATAACAATTTGTTTTCTAGCGATAATTGTGATCTTCGGTTCATAAGCCAGTACATTTTGTTTAATTTTAAGTTTAACTGTTTTCGTTCGGTACATACGTGTGTTTTCCAAGTTAGTCGTTGATCCAAATGCATTCCGAGGTATTTAACGTGTTCTGTTTGTGGAAGTGCAATGTTATACGTTGTAACTGAAGGACATGTTTCCCTCCTTAATGCTAATGTTATGTGTATGGATTTGAGCACATTAATTTGAAGTCTCCACTTTGTGAGCCACTTTTCAATCATGTTAAGATGATTAATAAAGAGTATATTTAATTTTCTCGACTACTTTTTCCAATTCTTTTTTGTAAGATGTTTTTTACAATAATATGGTCTACTTTTTACACCTTGAGGGTGACCGTTCGAGAACCAATTAACGGAAGAAAGAGATTCTATCTAAATTTTGAAAACATTATTGTAAAAAACATCTTACAAAAAAGAATCGGAAAAAGTAGTCGAGAAAATTAAATATACTCTTTATTAATTTAAAAATAGCCCGATTCGAAAGTAACAAGCTACAACATCTGCTTTCTTTACTTCAAATTTAAAAAAATGTTAAGATGATGCTGAAGATGGTTTGATGCAGTAGTTTGATTTGCATGAGAAGATAATGAATGAATGAATGAATGAATGAATGAATATTTATTCTGCCGTACCCCGGAAGAAAAGTCGTATCTCCATTTTTTCGATTTTGGATATGATTTTATAATAAAATAGATTCATTTTTGAATTTGCGGATCTTTTAGCCACATTATACCAGAAATACAATAAAAGTATTTTTCTTTTTTTTTTTAGCTAATAACAAATATTTCAGATATTTTCTTTCGGGAAATAATGCATTGCATTATAAGGAATATAAATATAATTTTATCCCAATTTCAGCGAAAATGGAGATACGACTTTTCTTACGGTAGTATTGCACACACATATTTCCATACATATAACTCTTACAATCGATAACAATACATAAAGTTAAATAAA
Organism: Trichopria drosophilae; assembly: GCA_030407085.1. NCBI lineage: Eukaryota > Metazoa > Arthropoda > Insecta > Hymenoptera > Diapriidae > Trichopria > Trichopria drosophilae. The sequence goes on from CM059582.1 coordinate 199,529,665, forward strand.
AATAGATAAACTTAATGCGGATAATTTCAATAATATGAAAATCATATATGCAATTGTGTACATATATATATGTACATGCAGGTGCGCACTAGCGCCGTATGTGGTGTGCAAGAGCTTAGGTGCTCATCCGCAACACCAGATGGTAAAAAGGAGTGTAGTAAGAATGTTCCGCTTCTTGTGTAGATGTTCAAGAATTCTTCTATGCGAAGAATGTATGTGAAGTCAAGTTGTTTTACAGTTGCATATGGTATCTTTCCTTTATTTGATTATTCCAAAACGATGTTCCAAATGTTCGGATGTTTCTTGATCCACTGTTGCAATTTTTTACTGATTGTGCTTCTATTTATAGAAATCTCTTCACTTTCTGAGCAACTCAAAAAGTTAAATAATTTTGTTGCGATGTAAATAAAAGATCTTCTACTAACTGTTTTTGACCATGTAGGGTATGCTGCTACCTTCCGGTACAGAGCTTCTAGTGTTTATATTAGACGATTTAAACTGAAGATAATCTTCAAAATAGTATGACAGTAATGCTGTCTAATGTTCATAATATCCGCAAGTTTAAAAAATGTCCACAGTATGGTAGAATCTTCCTTTATTATAAATAATTTTCAAAACTCGCGTTTGCAGATTCTGGATTCTCTTGATTGCATTTTCATAGGCACCTCCCCCAAGCGATTATTCCATACGTGGCTATTGATTCGAACATGGCATAATAAAGAGTTTTAAGTGTGGTGATACTCAATATTTTCCGTAGTCTGTACAGTAGTCCTCCTCTTAAGTCATCTTCCCTTAAGTCATATGCTCCCCGTAAGTCATATCTTTTGCTCCCTCTAAGTCATAATTTTATAGGTTATAAACCCTGATGCGTTCCCCAATCACGAGCTCTATTGAACGGTAGCTCGCGTAACGTTTTGTACAAATATGTAACTAACAAATGTACCAAAAGTACCAGAAAATTACATTGCAAAACCATTGAAATTGAATGTTATGAAATATGACTTAAGGGGAGTTGCCGCCATCTTGCTTGCCCCGACTGTATGACTTAAGGGGAGCACTACTGTAGAATACATGGGTCACATAACGAAGCTTATTTACAACTCTATTTATGTGCTCTGTCCATTTCAGCCGAAAGTCCAATTGTATACCAAGGTATTTAATATCTTCCACTTTTCCTATAGACTGGTTATTATTCAAATTTATGCTTTGCAACTTTGGTACACTGTCGACATATGAACCAAATGTTATACATTTTGTTTTATTTATATTAACCGTTAAACGGTTATGAGTGAGCCATTCATTAATGTTAGTAAAATCTGTAGATGCCTTCTCAACAACTTTATTCCAATTATCGTCTTTGTAGATGATAACTGTGTCATCTGCAAAGCTGACAGGGTCTCCTGCGGTCGATGATGGAAGGTCATTAATATATATGTTAAACAGAGTTGGGCCCAGTATTGTGCCTTGAGGTACACCACACGTGATTTTCTGAGTTGTACTGAAGTCTGTTCCAATTTTCACGACTTGTTGTCTATCTGACAAATAGCTCTGTAACAAGTTATAGATTTTACCTCTAAATCCATAACTATATAGTTTTTCTAACAGAATTTGGTGATCGAGCGTATCGAATGCTTTGGCTAAATCCGCGGCAATAGCTAGGCAAGGTTGATTTGTATCAAGATTGTCGTATATACGAGATAGGACCGCTGCGATTGCCGAGTTTGTTGATTCGTTAGCTTGAAAGCCAAATTGTGTTTTGCTAATAATCTTGTTAACTTGCAGGAAGTTCGTCATTCTGTTTCCAATAGCTCGTTCCATTAACTTTGATATTATAGATAAATCTCCTTTTGATTCACTTAGGTTTCAATATGACTTAGACAATTTGTCAGACTGGTGTATTCGCAATAGTTTATCTCTCAATCTAAGTGTAAGCACTTAACTTTTACTAGGAAAACTCGTGAAACTGAAAACAGATATAGCATCGATAACACTACTTTGGAAAATGTCTCAGTTATACGAGACGTGGGGATAACTTTCAATATTTCCTTAACCTTCAATGAACATCTAAGTGAGGTTGTAAATAAGGCATATAGGTCACTTGGATTCCTCATTAGAACTACCAGATCATTTAATGACACTTCTACAATAATTTACTTGTACAAAACCTTAGTAAGATCTGTTTTATTGTTTAGCTCACAAATTTGGTCACCTTATACGCAGTCAGGTATCAATTATTTGGAATCTATACAAAAAGAGTTTATACGTTTCCTATCATTTAAAACAGACCATCCAATGCATTATTTCGATCACAACTTTTCATCTTTCTCTGAGGAATTTAAGTTACCAACTATTGCCTCTTTGCACACTTACAATGATTGTGCATGTACAAGAAGTGTTTTAACTGGTAATATCAAGTCTCCTGAGATCGTGTCACTGTTCTCTCATAGACACCAGGGGTACGATACCACGAGTTTTTGTCCACTGTACGAAGGAGCTGCTAAGAGCAATGCATCTTTCTTCTCGGTTGTGAATCGTTTAAGAAGAACTTGGAATACTCTGTCAACACAATGTAGAGATTCTTTACAAAATAATTCTTTTTTTATTAAATGCAAAGATGATGTCCTTTGCTTCTACGATAGTTGAATTTTTGTTCTTAATATATATGTTTATTTACTTTATTATTCCTGGCGGCAATTCTACAATTCTACGTTTATTATGTAATTATATTTTTTGTACTTGGGCGTTTTCGCCTGTCTCAAACTGAAAATAAATAAATAAAAAATAAAAATAATAAGGATATCGGTCTATAATTAGATGTTTTCGTGCTGTATATTGCTGTATCATCAGCAAAAGTGGCTAGCAGCGTATCTTTAGATGTCGGTAGGTCAGAGGTGTAGAGAGTGTATAATAACGGGCCTAATACACTTCTTTGTGGTATGCCAGAATTGATTGGATACAGATCTGAATATTCATCTTGTATTCTAACTCGGAAAAATCTGTTGCTAATGTAGGATTTGAGGATTAGAAACAAGTCACCAGGTAATGTTCTTTTCATTTTGCATATTAGCCCTGTGTGCCAAACTTTATCAAAGGCTTGTTATATATCGAGGAAGGCTGCGGAACAGTAGTTCTTATCTTGAAAATTTGTATAGATACTTTTTGTTATCCCGTGCACTTGGTCTATTGATGCATGTTGCTGTCTAAATCCGAATTGGTGATCAGGAATCATCCTTTTTTTTTTGGAATATTGGCATTATTCGTTTCAGAATTAATTTTTCAAAAACTTTGGATAAAATAGGTCACAAACTGATTGGGCTGAAAGAAGTAACTGAATCTGGGTTTTTTTTCCTGGTTTTAGCAACAAAATAACTTGTGCGACTTTCCATTGCACTAGGTAATAATTGGGTCTTAATGTTAGCACATAAACTTCTCAATCTAGACGGCTCATACAGTGACTTGAGGAGTATTGCGATAGTAAACGAGGGAGGTTATAATACACGTAAAACGAATGCGTTGGCTATGAAATATCATAAAATAATTTTGGTTACCATTCCATTTCTGCTCGATTAAGTCGTTAAGTAAGTCGAATTAAGGTGTTTAAGCCTAAATTATAACTAATATTAAACATAAATTGTAACTAATATTAAACCGAAATTATAACTAAATAATAATGACATACATGATTATTAGGATATACATCATGGTGCGTCGGAACCGAATTTAATTAAAAGGTTCTGGCATATTCAATTTTCTTATTGATTATCATTTGTTGAACCCCAAACAACATTATTTTACTAGAAATGAAATCTTCGCCTGGGCGATTTTCGAAAAAAGTAGATTTTTGCGTAAAAAAAAAAAGCTGCATTTAATGCTGGGCGTAGTAAATACGATTTTCAACCACATGCTTGCTGAATTTGAAGAACAGGTTTTGGCTTGGACAAAAGTGTCGAACGTAGAACGTGAAAACATACATGGTGGCGGTACAGGGTTCAATGGAAATTCTTGTAAAAAGTTGATGGAAAAACTCGATTATTTACGTTCAAACTGTCCCATTGGTTGTTTGAAGTTCGTTCAAGTTTTAGCTGACTTTCATATGGTCGTAAAATCGTGCTTCGGTAAACACTTAGATCCAGATTATAAAAAGTACATCGCAGATTTTAAAAAAAGTTATTTAGACCTAGGAGTATCAGTAACTCCTAAAATTCACGCTGTCTTTTATCACATCGACGATTTTTTGACGAAACATCCCAGTAGAGGATTAGGATTCTACAGCGAACAAGCTTCGATTTCAAAGGTGTTTGGAATAAGTACAAAGTCAAGAATGATCATCCGCAATATGCACAGCACTTGTTAAGGGCCGTTTGTGAATTTAACGGTCTTCGCGTTTAAGGGATTTCAGTGATGTTTTAATGTACTTAAAAATGTTGTTAATTAAAGTTTTATTGTGTGTTAATTATATAACCTGAATTTATTGTCTTATTTTACTAATATATACTCATCATATAATAGTGCACAAATAATTTTTAAATGTTTTCACGCTATATTAACTTATTAGGGTCAGAAAATGTATATATTTTTTATTTTTTTCATAAAAAGCGACTTTTTTCTAAAATTTCTCAAGCAATGATTTAATTTTTGGTCCGAAAATATTTTTTGGGAGTCAAGAAATGATAATCAATAAGAAAATTTCATATGCATGACAATTTATTAGAAAAATTTTATTTTTTTTATTTTTTTCAATTTTTTTTTTTACAAAAATCTACTTTTTTCGAAAATCGCCCAGGCGAAGATTTCATTTCTAGTAAAATAATGTTGTTTGGGGTTCAACAAATGATAATCAATAAGAAAATTGAATATGCCAGAACCTTTTAATTAAATTTGGTTCCGACGCACCGTGACATACAATAAACTGAATAAATCATTAACGGGTATAAACTATGGAAGAAAAAGAAGAAAAACAGAAATAGTGAATAATATGCTAAATAATAAAAACAGATGATAGAAATACGCGTGTAGCAGTTCGGTTCTATTCAGTCGGAACTAAAATCCTATTTAAATCCTCGGAACGTTGTATCGCAAGCCACGTAGATAACTTTTTCTTAAAATTTGCAATGCTTTCATCATTGTCATTTATTCATTTTATTTATTAATGACGTATTGTTAATACCACGTAAAGCTCATATGCTAATATTTGCTGATGACATTAAAATATTTTATGAAATAAAATCTTTAGCAGATGCAAGAACAGACAGCTTCAAGAAGATCTCGATAGTTTCTCAGCATGTTGTGCAACTAATGGCATGACTCTTAATTTAAATAAATGTTACTATGTCTCCTTTTCAAAGTCTATGAAAAAAATTAATTCACGGTACTCTTTGCTGGGTCAATCTTTACTTAAAAAGTCAACTATTAAAGATCTTGGTGTAATATTTGATGACAGAATTACTTTCAATGATCATATAAAATATGTCGTTAACAAAGCGTCAAAAATGCTGGGTTTCCTTCAAAGAACATGTGGAAACTTTAAACAGGTTAAAACCATACGCTTACCGTATTTGACACTAGTCAGACCAATTTTGCTTTACGCATCTTCAGTCTGGTTACCTATATATGAGATTCATTTTAAGGAAATAGAGAGAGTACAACATAAATTTTTACCAGGGTTGGGTAAGTTAACTTTTTGTTTTAACTTAGTTAAGTTAAAGTTAACTCCATAAAATATTAACTAAGTTAAGTTAAAAGTTAATACGTTATTTACTTAATTGAAATAGAAGTTAAGTTAACTGGTAAAAAAGTTAAAAGTTAAGTTAACTGGTAAAAAAGTTAAAAGTTAAAAAAATAAAAGTTAAAAAGTTAAAAGTTAAGTTAAAAAGTTAAGTTAAAAGTTAAGTTAAAAGTTAAAAAAATAAAAGTTAAAAAGTTAAAAGTTAAGTTAAAAAGTTAAGTTAAAAGTTAAGTTAAAAGTTAAATTAAAAGTGAAAAGTTAAAATTTAAGTTAAAAGTTAAGTAAAAAGTTAAGTTAAAAGTTAAGTTAAAAGTTAAGTTAAAAGTTAAAAGTTACAAGTTAAGTTAAAAGTTAAAAGTTAAGTTAAAAGTTAAGTTAAAAGTTAAGTTAAAAGCTAAAAGTTAAAAGTTTAAAATTAAAAAAAAAACTTAATTAAGTTAAGTTAAAAGTTAATGATCTAAAAAGTAACTAAGTTAAGTTAAAATTAATTAATTTTTTAACTTTTAACTTAACTTTTAACTTTTAACTTTTCCACTACCCAACCCTGATTTTTACGATATGCTGCATTTAAATTAAAAAAGCCTCTTCATCCTTTTGATCATGATTATACTGCAATAGCTATTGAATTAAACTTGCCTTCCTTAAAGTCGGTGTATCATGTAAATGATCTCTGTTTATTATACAAACTAATTCATACAGACATCGATTGTCCTTTTATGCTAAGTAAAATAAATTGGATGGTACAATCTATTTCCACAAGAAACCCAAACATTTTTTCTTTGAAAACACCTCGTACAAATTATGTTAAAAATGCACCCATCTTTCCAATATGTAATTTAGCAAATTTAAATTCACCACACATTAACCTAACTGAAGATACATATTCTAATTTTCAAAGATGTGTTAAAACATTATTATACAGATTTATCTAGAAATTTCATTTTTATTTTTATATTGATTACGGCCATTTATTTTGTAATATGTTTTGTAAAGGGTTATAACCCGTTGATGATGAAATAAATAAATAAATTTTCACGCAACGAAGTCGGTATTAAATTTAGACATTTACAGCCTATAAAATCAAGAGCTCTCTGACCAATAATTTTGTTCCTTTTTGGTAACGTTATTAGTTTGTTTATGTTTCCTCGGGTATTTAAAGAATGGTACGTGTTATTTCCGTTAATGTTCAGTCTACAATATATAGAAGCATTTAGATAAAATAATTTTCTGATCGTAAGTAGTGAATTTACTTTATACAGTTCCTGGAGCTCACTTGTTGGAAATAAACGAGGTTTGAAAAACATTACTTTTTTATTTTATTTATTTATTTATTTAGTTGAAATATATTTTCCACTGAAGCTGATAAAAAGTTATACGTCTAATAGAACTCAAAGTGTAAAAATCGACTCAATTGTTAGTAGTAAAGAATCAATATCTCTTGGTGTTCCTCAAGGATCAATATTGGGACCACTACTTTTTGTTATCTTCATGAATGACTTGTTTGATAGTGTAAAAGAAACAGAAGTATTTGCGTACGCTGATGACACAGCAATTTTTGTAAAACAAAGTAGCTGGTCCAGCTTAATGAACGTAGCTTGTACGAATTTCAAAATTGTTAAAAATTGGTGTGAAAAAAATAGACTGACCGTTAACTTCGAAAAGACAGAGTATTTAGCTTTTGGATGCTACACTGATAGCATCCCTAAAAACCTACAACTTAAAAATCACACCGATTCGTGCTCTGTAACTCATCATAATTCCCAATGTAGATGTAGTAGCATAAGTAGAGTTGACCATGCAAGATACTTGGGTGTGATAATTGACTCACATCTTACTTGGGAACATCACATCCAAAGAACTTTAAAAAAATTAAATTATATAACATTTAATATTAGTAACATAAAAAATATTGTAAACAAAAAAACATTGATAAATATCTATTATGCTCTGTTCAATTCTGTTCTATGCTACGGAATCATTGCATGGGGTGCGGCGAAAACTAAATACTTAAAGTGTCTAGAGGTTACTCAAAAAAGGGTATTAAAACTAATTTTAGGTAGAAATAAGCTATTCTCATCTGATCTAGTCTACAAAGAATCGGAAATATTAGATATTAGGCAACAATACTCTGTGGTTGCAATAAATTATGCTGTTAAAACAAAAAGAATATATACAGTAGAACATAATCGGAATACTAGAAATAAAACTAAAAAAGGCATTGTGATACCGACGAGAAAGAAAGAAAAAACTCGTAGAAACTTTGATTTTATGGCAGCAAAATTAATGATAGCTTTCAATATGACACTATCTACACTAGGAAACGATATAAAAAGAAAATTAAAAAAAAAATATTCTGGTCTTTACCCAGATCTTTCTGTCATGAAGTTTTTGTTTAACTCTTTACGTTATAGCTTTACTATATTTAATCTATTTCTCTTCAACCGAAGTTATGCGCAATCATAATTCTTGACCCTAATATAGGATGTATGATGGAAAATACCATCATCAACTCGCAGACAGGCAATACATTTGCCTTGTGAGTTTTATTTTTTTTCTTTTGTCTGAATATGCATCGAAACCTACGGTGTATATAATTCAATGTTTCATTAATATATAGATATATTTATGTAATATGTACATTATATTTGGTTAATAAATTTCTATTCTATTCTATACGGGTCTTAGAAGACCTTTTACATAATGTTAAAGTAGATGGCTTATTCTTATAAAGTTTGTTATATCACATTTATAAAATATGGTTTACAATTAAGTGAGGTATAAATTAAAAAAGAAAGAGAGAAAAAAATCTATGTATATAGAAGTTCGATTTTATGTACATCATAGTCTGGATCACGCTTCAAATTTAAGAATGAACTTAGTATTCCTAATGAATGAGTCCATATTGGGACTACTTCTAGCTGCTATTGGAAAACTATTGAAGAGACGAATCACCCTCGGAATAGTAGCGAAGAAGCTCCAATTCAGGGAGTGATTAGACTCAGCAATAGTATGCGGGTCACGGAGATTGTATGCAGTTTTTCTTTCCACCATTAAGTTTGTAAGTTCGACGGAATCTATATTATGGGTTACTATATTAAATACGAATTTTACATCATTTAAGTCACGGCATGATTGTAGAGAATATAGGTTATTTACTTTGGAAATAGGAAAATAATTATGGTCAAATAGCGACATTGGGGTATTAGATTTAAAGGCTATATAGCGAAGGAATTTGTGGTGGACGGATTCGATTTTTGTTTTTTCATAGGCTAAATATGGGGACCAAATAGGTGATGCGTAGTTCAAAATTGAGACTACAAGTGTTTTATACAGTGTAATGATAGGATTTAATGTTTGGAAATCGACAGTTGCACGTCTAATAAATCCTAGCATTCTATAGGCTCTAGATACAATTAGGTCAATATGTTTATGGAAGGACAAAGATTGTTCGAACGTAACACCAAGGTCTTTATGAGAGGTAACATTTTCCAAAGTTATGCCGAATATTGAGTAGGATGAAATAGGAATCAGTAGCGTTTTATAAAAGGACATACTCTTACACTTTGATAAATTTAGTTTTGGTCCGTTGTTTATACACCAATTTGAGACGTTATCAATGTCAATCTGTAATTTTGTGGCATCGTGGTTCGAGGATATGGTATGAAATAATTTGACATCGTCAGCGAATATTAAAAATTTCGAAAAGGTGATTACTGGTCCAATATCGTTTATAAATAATATAAATAATAATGGTCCCAAGTGAGATCCTTGAGGAACCCCGGACAGACAAGACACAGGATCGGATACAAAGTTTTTGATCTTCACTGACTGTATTCGAGTTATAAGAAAGGAGTTTATCCAAGATAAAAGCGTGTCTCTAATTCCGTAGTTATACAACTTTTGGGTTAATCGGTCATGATTTAAGGTGTCGAATGCCTTCGAAAAGTCAGTGAATATCACGTCGGTTCTCTGTCTTGCCAAGATGGATGTCATTACATGGTGCGAGAAAATAGATAAGTTAGACACTGCAGAGCGTCCCGTCATGAAACCATGTTGTTCAGGGATTATTAATGGTTTTAGAAGTGCATAAAATTTCCCAGTTACTATACAATCGAATAGCTTTGGAATGAAACAAATTCTCGATATCGGTCTGTAGTTTAGGACGGAATTCCTGTCTTAATACTTTTAATATCAAATTTTGAAAAGTTTGTAAGGGATTGATTACATTATTATATGCACCACCCCGTGCAATGATACCATATCTTATAATTGATAGAAATAGCGAATGATAAATTTATTAGAAGCTGTTTGATATTCAAAAACGATCTCTTGTAACTTGTAAAAAAAGTAAGGGATATGGCGCAATTTTTTTAGGATTCCTTGTACGTGTATGTTCCATCTCAAATGGCTATCAATCGTTACACCTAAGTATTTTGTGCTTGTTGCTCGAGATATTTCAATATTTCTATCGTTAATTTGTATTGTTAAGTTTACTAAGTTTGATATGCTATCCGTGTAGCAACCAAAAGGAATAAAAAACGTTTTTTTATCGTTTACTGTTAATGAATTTGCTCTAAACCAATTAAAGACAATAGGTAATTCGAGTTTTATATTATTTGCAAGAGATGGCCATGTTAGATCCTTAAATATTATGACAGTGTCATCAGCAAAAGACAGTATTGATCCTTTAATTTTAATTTCAAATAGATCATTTATATATAAAATAAATAATATCGGTCCAAGTATAGTACCTTGTGGAACTCCCATTCGTTTTATATTTTGTATATTTTGTTATTTTCTACATACTTGTTAATTTTATGTTATAATTTTATAAAAGGGACATTGTCCCGTCGGTTTCATAAAATAAATAAATATCGTTTCTTTAGCACGCGATGCCGAACGAAGGAGATCCAGAAATAACACGAGCACCGCTAGAGAATATTGTATTGAACACAAAACTTTTGGACATGGGCGAACCCAAAGCAATATTGGCCCTCGCTATCGATCCACCCGATTTAGGGAATTTAGAAAGAACAATATTGCTGTTAAAAGAGGTTGGCGGACTCGTCGAAATGGCACCGGGCGAATGGAATCGATTCGACGGGAAGATTACAGCCCTAGGGCGAATAATGGCAGCATTACCCATCGAAATTCATATAGCGAAACTGATCGCACTCGGACACGTATTTAGCGTACTGCGCGAGTGTATAATAATGGGAGCCAGCATGGCTGTGAAGAGTATTTTCAGTTCTCCGTTCCAGAAACGAATGGAAGCTTACAACGCTAAAGTTCGCTGGGCCGATCAAAGCTGCAGCGACTGCATAGCATTCCTCCATGCTCATCGAGTTTGGACTAACAAGCATGCAAACAATCATTTGAAGAATAGAGCAACAGAACGAAATTGGGCTCAACGAAACTTTATTCAACTGAAAATGATGTACGAAGTTGACATCTTAGTAACCGAATTAACTCGTCGTTTGAGAACAATCGGAATTGTTGAGACTGTAGGTCCGAACAAAGTTGTTCGAGATGCCCTTTCGAAGAATTTTGTAATGAAGGTGGTTATAGCAGGTGCATTTTATCCGAATTATTTTGCAAGATGTTCGAGCGGTGGACAAGGAATGGAAGTTACCCAATTGAAGATGCTAGGTGGACTCGATCCCACTAAAACAATTTATCTGCAGGGATGGAAACCAGAACAACCTGGTTTATTATACGCAAGAAGCGTTCAAGAACATTTTAAAGATTGCGTCAGTTCGCAGTTCGAAAGGATCGTAGTAAAGTTCGACGGATCTTCCCGAGTGTATGTCCACTTTAACGACAGTTGTGCGAATCGACAAGTGGACAATAAAGTAGCGAATATGCCAGGAAAGATTTCTTTGTCAGTGTACAAAGCGTTGAAGAAACGAAGCTTGAATATTCCCATCACAATTCCATTGTTAGATATACGAGAGGCTCGTAACAGAGCAGAGAAGTTGGGAATCGATGATATTTCCTGCGACGTGTTGATGAGTAGAAGTCAAATCAGTAATCAACTGCTGGGTGTACATCCGAAACTGCCAAGTTTTCAAGAGTCGACGATACAGTTAAAGATCAAAGGGATTACAGATCCAGGAAGTTTTTGGGTACATCGTAACGATAGGTCGACCTGGGCAGAATTAGAAAAGATCGAACGCGTTTTGAACGACTCGGATGTTTTGATGGATTTCACAAAGAAGCCGGAGATCGGTTCGATGGTGATTGCCCTCGGAGATAAAAATGCCAGCAAATATTTCAGAGCTGTGGTAGAAAGTTTTTCACGACTAAACAACGAAGATATCGCAAACATTCTTTACATCGACCACGGCTGGAGAAAGACGGTGGCAGTGAGCAGTTTAAAAACCTTGAGTCCGTCGCATCCGTTAATGTTAATGCCAGCAATAGCATTCCCTTGTACTTTAACAAATGTTCGACCGTCGGTCAAAAGAAACTTGGAAGGTACATGGTCGAGGGAAGCGACAGACATTTTTTTCGAATTGACATCAAAAAATTGTTCGCTCGAAGGAGAAATCTATTCGGTCGTAAACGGTATCGTTTCAATGGTACTTAAAGTGGGGTCAACCGAAGAGAAGATCAGCGTAAATCAAGTTTTGATCGACAAAGGTCTGGCTGATTACTGCGAAGAAGATTATTTGTCGAGATACAATCACGACATGAGAATGCAATCGGGAGATATGGAAAAGGTGCAACGAAGCTACTACGAAAACATGCAGTACGACTTCAGTCATATTGTCGAAACATATCCTTCGCAGCCAATCGCTGAAGATTGCGTGGGTAATGTAGAATTGAGAGGACCATTTTCTCCGTTGGAAGTTCGTATGTCGAGTCTTGCAGGTGCCGGAATGGGAAAAAAGGTTAACGTAGAAGGATCGTCGGTTAATTCAGTAATTGTCGATCACGATCCGGAAGATCCACACGAAAGACTGTTGATAGCTGGAACCGTCGGTCAGAATCCGGCTGGAACAAACTTGACTTTGAGGAATACAACTCTGATGCCAAAATTTCCAGGTCTTACCGCATTATTGTCGCTGATCTTTGCACCGATGGTCGAGTTGAGACGTAGCGCAAAAGGTACTAAGTATGTCGGAGCACTTTGCGGCTTGGGGTATAATACGAGGACGGGACAACCATTGTTACCGGAACACGACATGGAAATTAGATTCGACACGGAAATAACTATTAATGATCTTCAAGAAATCAACCGAATGCGGCACTGGATGAACATGGGTATCTATACAACCAATTATATGGAAAATCAAGACGAGGGCGACGGTGCCATTGTTCAGTGTCAGAAACGAATCGATGCGTTGTTAATGAAACTTATTGAAAAGCCACGAAACTCCCAGGAACTGGTAAAAGTTCCGAACTTTGAGCGCTGGGGACTGTACGATCGATCTTTGTTCATGCACCCGACGAAATCTCCGTTAACCGACACGCATATTTATCAGTTCCATTATGCTCTTATGCTCAATGATCGAGACGAAAAAGCAGAGATGATGGCCGCTCATATGTCAGAACTTCGCAGAGCAGCTGCTGGGTAAGTCTCTTTTATTAAATTATAGTAACTTATTCTAAAAAATGCTGTAGTATGATAAAACAATGTGTTTAGAAAGTAACAAGAATTATTAGTGATAATATTACATTTTTCTTTATAAATTGTTAAAAGTGTTTCGTTATAGGAAAATGACAGAAACATATTAAGAAATGTTTTTCTCTATAATGTTTAATATTCATATTAAAATTCAAAATGAGATTGTTTTTTAGGATTGTTTTCATTGAAATACAATTTTAATAAATTACTTCGATTTATAATAGAAATCAATTATAGAAAATGATTATTTTGAAGCGAATCCGATGAATTTTGAAAAATTCGTTCGCCATTTTGAATTTTCAAAATCTGACTTCAAATTCGTAATCAGCGACCCCAAAAACCCTCGAGTAACAAATTTCAAGCGAATCCGATGAATTTTAAAAGATTCGTCCGCCATATTGAATCGGCCATTTTGAATTTTCAAAATCTGATTTCAAATTCGTAATCGACGACCTCAAAAACCCCCGAGTAACGAATTTCAAGCGAATCCAATGAATTTTGAAAAATTCGTCTGCCATATTCAATTCGCCATTCTGAATTTTCAAAATCTGACTTCAAATTCGTAATCAGGGACCCCAAAAGCCTCCGAAAAACACATTTCTGAGGGTAATTTTTTTTTAATTTCATTTTTCATATCAGTACCGTGATTTCTATGACCGGAAAAAAGCATAAAAAGTGCATAAACTGTTTGAACTTAAAGGATATACAGATAGGCAATTTTATTTCACTATAAAATATCCAAAATGGCGGCTTATTCCAAGCAAATTTGTTAAAATTTGGAAGTGTGTGGAAATGTAAGATTTTAAACAAATTTTCAACTAAACTATCTATCTTATAAGATGTTTTCTGGTATGCTGATCACGAATTTAAGTCAACATTTCGAAATTCAAAATGACTGATCCAATATGTCGGCCGTCGATGAGAAACTTTGGAAGTTGTTTTTCGATATGATTATCTTGAAACATTCAAACATCGGACTATGTCACGAAATTTTCAAAAAAAATTGGCAGTATGGAAATATAGCATTTTAAACAAATTTTCAACTAAACTTAACAACACCACGAACATCATATTTTGTCAGCCATTTTGAATTTCGAAATTTTGACTTGACATCGAAAAACAACTTCCAAAGTTTCTCATCGACGGCCGACATATTGGGTCAGTCATTTTGAATTTCGAAATGTTGACTTAAATTCGTGATCAGCATACCAAAAAACATCTTATAAGATAGATAGTTTAGTTGAAAATTTGTTTAAAATCCTACATTTTTTGGAATTTGCTTGGAATAAGCCGCCATTTTGGATATTTTATGGTGAAATAAAATTGCCTACCTGTAATATCATTCAAGTTCAAACATTTTATGCTTTTTTCCTTATAGAAATCACGGTACTGATATGAAAAATGAAATTAAAAAAAATTACCCTCAGAAATGTGTTTTTTTCACCTACCTTTGCCAAAATCAAAGGAAAATACTCAATTTCTTCAAATTTCGAAGTTACTATTCGAAAGAGCACCCTCAAAAGTAGTAAATAAGGTACATTCCAAACTGTCTGTGTATTATTTTCAGTTTGAAATATGAGCCCGGGAAAAAATGGATTATATATAATTATATATAAATTTAAATGCAATTATATATGATAATATATAATTATATATGTTTATATACGATTATATATAATTATATACAATTTTTGATACAATTAGATCCAATTATATATTATTATATATAATTATATATGGATTTTGGGCGTATATAATTATATACAATCGTATATAAACATATATAATTATATATTAGCATATATAATTGTATATAATTGACGGCTTTGTATATAATATATATAATCGTATATAAACATATATAATTATATCTTATTATATATAATTGGATCTAATTGTATCAAAAATTGTATATAATTATATATAATCCATTTTTTCCCGGGAGGTGGAAGTTGTACATGGGAAACGTGGATTTTGGATTTTGATTAAAGGGTTAAGTAGTTTTAAGTACTTGAAGTACTTGCAGGACTCCCAGTGCCTCGTCCCCTTAAAAAAAGGAAAAATGGACTAAAAAAGGACTAAAAATAGTTTTGATTTCAACTTTTTAATTGTATAAGGTAAAATATGTACTTGTATAAGGTAAAAGTCCGAATTACGAAACACTACAATAAAAACTAGTATTACACCCTACAATTCCTGATGACTGAAATTCAATTTTGACCTCGGAATCTTGAAGAGCGACCTCGAAAATAGTAGAATTACCTTTCAATTTTTTTGAATTTCGATTTTGATACAAAATACTCGATTGAAATTGAAGCAAAAAAAAAATTGTGCTTTGGGCGTTAAAGGGTTAAACACAAGATTAAAAATTGGATAAAACATTTCGACAGTAAAAAAATTATGGATGTAATCGAAATTATAATTATAATTCTATTAAATCGGGAAACCTAGAAGAAGAAAGTTTGTTAAAATTATATCTCGTTTGTTTTGTTTCAAGTAGTTTTAAGTACTTGAAAATTTAAAAGAAATCAGAATTCAAAGTCATTTGACATGAAATTATCGTTTTTCTATAATTGATTCTATTGTAAATTGAAGTAATTTATTAAAATTATGTTTTAACCCTTTGCGGCATACATTTTCCTTTACATGGAAAATAACTGACATTTGTTGCTCGGAGGATTTTGAGGTCGCTGATTACGAATTTCAAGTCAGATTTTGAAAATTCAAAATGGCGAATTCAATATGGTGGACGAATTTTGAAAAATTCATCGGATTCTCTTGAAATTTGTTACTTGGGGTTTTTTGGGGTCGCTGATTACGAATTTGAAGTCAGATTTTGAAAATTCAATATGGCGGAAGAATTTTTCAAAATTCATCGGATTCGCTTGAAATTTGTTATTTGTATCAGACGTTAGTTTTAATAAATTAAAAATGGCAAATCGATTTTATTGGTCAAAAATTTTGAAAACGTCTTCACGTTACCCGATATTATTTTTACCAAGTTAAAAATGGCAGATCAAACATGCCGGACGAACATTTTACAAACGACTCCATTTGAAGAACATTTTATATTGGAGGGTTTTCATGAACACTGATTAGGAATACGAGGATAATGTTATAAAATTCCGGATTCAATGGATTTGGCAAAATTAATAGGATTCGTAATCGGAGATCCCGAAAATCCGCGAGTACCAAATTTTGTTGTAAATGAGGCATTTTAAAATTTTGTTATTCGACATATTGGATCCGCCATTTTGAATTTGGTGAAAATAACATCGGAGACGTGATCAGTGACCTCAAAAACCTTTATAAATAAATCTATAGTAAAAAGAAAACCTTGTGCAGTGTGCAAAAATTAATTTATTCGAAAAAAAAACACTGTTTTTTCCATTTTATTTGTTAATAACAAATATAATAATAACACTAAACTTTAGAGGATTCAAACTGCTCTATTCTAATTTTTTTCTGCAGTTTCCATATGGATTCAAAAGTAATTTTTAAATCGTAGAAACTTAATATTGTTTATAAAATATTTAAACAATTAAAACACAAAAATTCTCTCCAGAGGACTCAGACTGTGAGTTTCAATCCCAATTATCTTCTGAAGCTTTCTCATACATCAACAAACTATTCGCAATGTATAGAAAAAATTTCAAAAACAAAATTTCCTACTATTGTTTATACATTGTTTAAACTATTCAAACGCAAATAAAGAGCTTTTTTAGCCTTTGATTATTTTAAACAATGTATAAACAATCGTAGGCATTTTTGTTAATCTTTTTGCATGTTACAAATAGTTTGTTGATGTATGAAAAAGCTTCAGAAGAAAATTGCGATTGAAAAGCAAGTCTGAGTTCCTTGAAGGGCTTTTTTAGTCTTTGTTTAGTTTAAACTTGTCACTTTCCGATAACCAAATGCTCTTGTTAACAATTTGTAAAAGAAAAATGTAATATTGACACTAATAATTCTTGGTAGTTCTTACTAAACACGTTTTAGTAATGCATACTATAAAAAACAATTTGTGCGAAAAGGTATATTCTGGAATGACCCAGCATGTAAGAAATTGATTTATTTTTATCATTTCAGTGACCTTAGGTTATCTGACAACATAGAAATCGTTTGCAAATTGTGCGACGAAAAGATCTTTGGAAGAATGTCCTTACGCGCCCATCTTTACACGAAACGTCATCGCGACGCTGAACAAGTTTTGGGAATTCAGCGTATAAGATAGATCGCAGATCATGACTACTTGATAATATGTAAGAATAAACGTTTTAACTGTTCATTTCTTGACGAAAAGCTACGAGATTCATAAGTAGAAAATGTGATGTTTTTGTTATTTAAGACTATGTTTTTTATTTGCGTAAGAGTTAAGACGTTTAAGTTGGCCAAAGATTTAACTTGTAACAAGAAGTTTAAGAAGATTCCGTCAGTGTTACATATTTTTCTAATCAAAAGAAAAAAGTCTATATATAGCGTGTATAAACCGTTTATTATAAAAAA
Organism: Trichopria drosophilae; assembly: GCA_030407085.1. Taxonomy (NCBI): domain Eukaryota; kingdom Metazoa; phylum Arthropoda; class Insecta; order Hymenoptera; family Diapriidae; genus Trichopria; species Trichopria drosophilae. The sequence goes on from CM059582.1 coordinate 199,547,523, forward strand.
ATACACGAGAAACAAATACAGTTGTTTTGCGAATACAATTGGTGTATTTACTTGAGTTCATATTTACACATCACGTTGGAGATATCGAGGACCCGGTTGAGTATACATTAATCGTGCTGGTACGCCGCTTCCAGGAACATTTACGTAGGTTCCGGGAGGTGGCGCTGGGTAAGTTCCAGGTGGCGGTTGAGGTGCTCGGACAGGATAACCAGACGTTATACCACCGGTTTTTGCTCCCTAAAAAAAAAAAAGAAATATGAAATTGCCGAATAACTTTTTGTATAAATAATTTACTTGTGGTGGTTGTTGAATAGGTATCGCACCGCCATGGACCGTTACGTGACTTCCGGGTCTAGGATAGAATTTTTCTTCCGTGTAGGGACCTGCGAACATTGTTAATTAATGAAATGTAATTAAAAGAATCTCTAAATGTTTCACCTGGTTGAATTGTTGGCAATTGCGGTCGATTCGCCGATAAATATACAGGTTTCACAGGTTCCGGCTCTCTCGGAGGCGGTTGCGACTGCGGCGCAGTGTAACTGTATACGCTTTGTCCAGCTGTCGTCGAATAAAAACTCGATGCTGGATACTGATTATTTTCTGTAAAATGTACAATGTAATAAATTCACAAATAAAGTTTTTGCCACACACATGGAATATAAAATGCGATAGTGTATTGGTGCATAAATAAACAGTGAAGCGGTAAGTACGAGATGGGGTCACTCACTGTTCCAGAGGACGGCGCGGGAATCGCCAGACCTCCTAGCAGCGTCCTCGGACTCTGTAAAAATATAACCATGGATCTGAATTGTCTGAACTTTCATGTAAATCCTACTACCTTTACAAGTAAGTTCGTCATTTTATTAGTTTATCCATAGTATGTTTTTTTTTTTAAAGACAGATGTAAGCCTTAGACTAGTGCGCAATTAGATTAGTATTTTTTTGGGGATGGCATTCAACATTTATTCGTTATCGATGTTAAGATTTTTAAGGTTAGTTTAAAATAAATGTCCAAAAGGATTTCATTAAGGCAGACTATCCTAGTATTTGTGACAAACTATCAATATTAAATTAGACGTCGTTATTATCAACTCAAATATCGATGTCAATGTCAAGTTCTATGATATTGTACTTCAAACATTGGAAATTCCATACAGGAGTAGATAAAACCACAGAGCTATGCTCATGTGGACAAGCTGATACATCGAAACGCACATTAACAGAATGCCATAAGTTTACAGAAATCAGAAGAGAATATCTACAAGAAATAAATGAAACAGAAATCAGACTCTCCAATATCCTCAAGGATAGGAAAAAATACGAAACCTTTTCCCGCTTTGCAAAGGAACTATTGGATTTAATTACCTCTCTAAGAGAAATAAAAACTTTTTGTTAATATTATGTTTTAGAAGTAAAAGTGGTTCAGAATCCACTATAAACTGTATCTACAAGAAATAAACGAAACAGAAATCAGTCTCTTCAATATCCTCAAGGATAGGGGAAAATACGAAACCTTTTCCCGCTTTGCAAAGGACCTATTGGATTTAACTACCTCTCTAAGAGAAATAAAAACTTTTTGTTAATATTATGTTTTAGAAGCAAAGTGGTTCGAAATCCACTATAAACTGTATCTACAAGAAATAAACGAAACAGAAATCAGTCTCTCCAATATCCTCATGGGTAGGGAAAAATACGAAACCTTTTTCCGCTTTGCGAAAGACCTATTGGATTTAATTACCTCTCTAAGGGAAATAAAAACTTTTTGTTAATATTATGTTTTAGAAGTAAAAGTGGTTCGGAATCCACTATATACTGTAGGGCATGCATATACATGTCCCAACTCAAAGTTGGGCTAACTAAAAATCAAAAAACCAAACATGTAAGATTGCAAATATTGTCAAATTAGAAATAAAGTAAGATGAAAGGCGGTGGACGGTTTCCTTCAGAAACTTCACATGGGTGCCTTTTTCTTTTCTTTTTTTTTCTCTCTATGATATTGTCTCCGATGTGATTGATGCTCATTTGCCTTCAAAAAACTCTTTACAAGGTCATATCCCATTTGGTACTCGAAGGAACTGAGAGAAGATATCGTTAGAAAGAAAATCTATCACAGGATATGGCGTACGAATAACATCGAAGATTACATCATCAAGAAGCAGCAGGCTTTATGTATTCGCTCATCTAGAGCATGTTACAGGGAATATATTCGGTAGAAACCAAATCTAATCATAATTTAAAATCATTTTGGTCATATATAAATATTAAATATAGTTCATGAATTTATGGAATAATTGGATGGGGTGGGCGGTTTAAAACTGCTATAGATCAATTGGAAAGATTACAAAAACGAATACTCAAAATAATAGGAATTAGTGATAGAGATCCTTTCAAACCCATAGGAATAACCCAGTAAACGAAAATGGATAGAAATTTATTGAAATTAATTGAAATTAATTGAAATTTTTACTCGCCAATCCGGATTGTTGTTTTTAGCAAATCTATTTCAATTCTGAATTCGTTTGTATTCCTGTACATGGATTGCCCTGCTTCGATTTGTATTCAGTGAAATCAATTGCAAGATGGAAGTTGTAGTCTATTGATTTCAATTTCAATAAATAGAATTCGCCAATGTTATTTGAGATTCAATTGAATCCTTCGTAAAATGAGAGGTTATGTCAATTTAATTCAGGACATCGAATTGGAAAGACAATCTTTCAATAATTGTGTATTTCTTTCAAAATCAGATTACTTTTTATTCTTTTAACAGAATAGGCAACCTTCTCCTGTATATAATCCAATTATTAGCAGAAATATTGTAGAGGAATTCATTTCAGTTTCGTGTGCCGAATTGCCGATTTTTGTATGTATTGAAATCAATACCGAATGAAATAATTGTGTGGAAGGGAATTCCTCGATACGAGAATCTATTCACGACAATTCTTTTAATATTTAATAATGTGAGCTCGGTCATTTTAATTATTCTTTGTTATTAAATAATGGATATAACTTTTTTCTAAGTAGGCAATTATCACTTTAATACGCATAACACATAAAATATGATAAATAACCAATTATTTAAAAATATTAATATTATGAGAAAATGTTTTTCCGGGTTTCGTTAGAAAGTTAAGTTTAATTGTATGATAATTTTTCAATTATTTATGACCCACTTTCCTTTATTTTAAATTAAAACCCTGCTTTTTACATTTATTTTAAGGGGGTTTTAAAATCGTCACTTGATAAGATAGTAATCTACTCTTAAGATCTCTTAAAAAACATAGCAAAGAAATTAATTGAGAATTGACCGAGTACTTTCGGAAATAAGTAAAAATCATTTATATCTGAAAATGCTCGGTCAATTCTCAATTAATTTCTTTGGTACTTTTTGGTATAGTGATTATAATTACTTGTACGGAACCCAAATTTTTAAAAATCGATTCAGTCATTTTTAATATAGAGTTTTGAGCGTAGATTACCACCTTATCAACTGACGACTTTCCCCAACTCTTTTATGAAAGAATGGAAAATCAGAATTCGAAAGAATTCAAGATTTCAATGTATTCCAATCCATATTCGTTTGTTGCCATTTTAAGGTTATGTTCACTTCATTGATATAGATATTTTGAATCTTTTTCAATGCAAAATGATTATACGCTTCAATTACCCAGTATGAATAGAAAATTATTTAACCCTGAACATTCTAATTTATTTAAATTCTTTACACGGAATTAAGAATCCGGATTCAAAAATTTCAAATTTTCAATTTATTTTAATCCATTTTCGTTTGCTGGGAAGACAGGTTTTTGTGGTTAATGCGATAGCCTACCAATATAATAGCCTCAAGAACGAATTTCAACAAAATGTACGTAATACAAGATTTAAAAGTGTCTCTCTTCCTTGTCATACCACAAAAATTGGACAAAGAAGCTACGAATATTTTGCAACCAAGTACTACAATCAGTTACCAAATGAGTTAAAAACTCTTAGTGTTGAGAAAAAAGTGTTAAAAAGAAAGATAAAAGATAAAATAAGAAATCTCGAAATTGAATGAATTATTTCTATATATAGTTTATAACTGTTTTGATTATTATATGTATGTTTTTGATCAGGGAGTAGTTCTCACTATTATGTTTAAGTTTTGTAATTTTTAAGGACCAATCCTATGTACGGACATTTTTTGTTCCCTATAGGTCCTATATATTTGTATAGGGAATTTTGGCAATAAATATTATATTATTATTATTGGTATTCAAGAGGATCCATAATATATCTTTTGCAATTCTGGGCTAGAATTCAAAATTAATTTAGGGCCATGGTTATTCAAGGGAATTCATTAAAATAAGTTTGAATTCCAAATATGGAATACAGTGGAATTAATTTTGAAGTGGTAATTGATAGATTTTGAGGGGATTCAGTAATACATTCTTTTATGCCATATTTGGTATTGAATGATAGTTTCTAATGGGAGGAATTTGAGGGGATTCAATGAAATATTTTTTAATTCCAAATCTTGTATTCGCTGGAATTCATTTTGATGCCCGTTTGTAGAACAGCATTTGAGGGAATTCAATAAGTCAAAATTCTTTTCATAATTGTGGTTTTATTGGTATTAAAAATCATTCCAATACCTTTTTTGAACAAAATGAGATAAAAACAATCAAATTTTAATCTCCATTAATCCCCTTCTAATACTTTTCAATCTTTTTTCGTTTACTGGGATTGGTAATCGATAGTATTCGACGGCATTCAAAGAATATAATCTTAAATCCCATATCTTGTATTAAATGGGATTCTTTCAAATATTGGTAATAAATGGTATTCGAGGGGATCCAAGAAAGGAATTTTTAATTCCAGAAATGGTATTTAAACGATACTGACAGATGTGGAATTCACAGGGATTGAAACATACGTTTTTCAATCCCACTTATGGCATTCAAGGGGATTGATTTTCACAACGATTATTCGAGGAGGATTCACAGGGATTCAATCATTTCAATTTATATACCTACTTTAGAATTTACTAGAATTCAAAACCACTCCAATTCCCTTTTTTGAACAAAATGAATTAAAAGTAGTCTCATTTTAATCTCAATTGATCCCTTTTTAATACTTTTCAATCTTTTTTCGGGTACTGGGATTTCACTCCAACCACAGTTACACGCAACAGATAGATTTAAGTTCTGGGTCATCCGTCACTCCACAAATTGTGTTTATATTCAACTTTTTGTGGAATAATATTCAATGTGATGAATTTATAAATATGTTCCCTTACAGATTATCGTTGTATAATATAAAACACCTCAGAGTTCTTGTCTTAAGAGATGGCTAGATCTAATTTTTTATATTTCTCACAAAAAATGAGAATCTGGAATCATTTGCCAAAAATTTTGTTAAACTTCAGTATAAAATTAATTTTTTTAAGGTTATGTTGTGGAGATTTATTCTTGCGTTAAATTTACATTTAATCTAGTTTATTTAATAAATAAATAATTTTTGTTATAAATTATCTCCACCTATCTTTCTACAATTTCTGGACAAATTTTGTCAGTTGTAAACTCCACAAAGACTATTCCCTTCTTCTAACGACCCAATTATTAATTTTTAGAAACAAAACACAAAATTATCGAAGGAAGTGTCGATTAAATTGTACACGCATCACTTATATTAAATTGTCAATATTCGTCAAAATTATCAAGTGTTTTAGAACTTTAAGTTCGTTCATGAGCCAAAAGAATTGTTTCGGAACTTGAATATATAAGTTTAATAACATTTATCTTACAGCGAAATGTTTTAGCTCTTTTTTCTTCAGTACAGTAGTCTCCACCCTAAGTTATACCATCCAAAGTTATATGTATATCCTAAGTTATAGATCGGCCTTCTCCAAAGTTATACCAGTTTCTTCCTCTCCTTCCCCCACCACATTCTTTTGCTGAGCCACACTCGCACACAGAAGCACCCATTGCATGGATATAAACAAAGATACGGGAGTGGGGATAGTGAGGGGCTATAACTTTGGAGAATCGTCCGCCATTTTGAAAGAACCGACAGTATAACTTAGGATGGGGACTACTGTATTTTTTCTACTATTAATTTGAACAATGTACTACATCTTGTCTCTTAGGCATTTACATACTGTCTAATAAAATTATTACTACTGTTATTATTATCGATTACATGCCATAATATTAACAAAATATAATATTATGACAAAAAATATTATTGTGAATAATATTATTGTAAAAAACGTTATTGTTAATAATATTATTTTTTTAAATATTATTGTAAAGAGTATTTAAATTCTCCCATACATTACTTTGGAGACAGAGTTTTTAAGAACAGATATTGTAAGATTAGAAATAGTTTAGTGAAAATAAATTTAATATTCTACATATAATTTGACATTATGAGCAATGCCTCGTAAGTCCATTGTACGTTTGGACGTACTATTGAAGTATTCAATTATGTCGCACCATGACCGGACTAATTCTCGTTAGAATTATGACCTAACCTAACCTATCCTAACCTAACCTAAGCTATCATAACCTATCATAACCTTTTATAATATTAAATCATTAAGTACACTGTAAAAAATGAAAATGAAATTTACAATGCAATGGTAATTTTCAATCATAGAAATTTGATAATAACACTACGTTGAGCGTTGAAATTTTACCGAAGTGAGGTTAGAGGTTTACCGCCGCATTGTAAATTTACGACGTCGAGCATAGGGAAAATACTAGACTGTTGTACTTTTACTACGTCAAACGTAGGTAATTTTTCGAGCCTACGTTGGACGTGGTAATTTTACAAACGAGTAATATATCACAAGATTTAGGGAAAGTTACTGTGTTCCACATAGTAAATTGACTGCGTTGAAAGTGGGTAATTTTTTAGTCCATTCTCAACTGTAATTTTACACGATTTTTTTTTACAGTGTACACAGTTTCATATTTTTTTTGTCAGAATTATGACCTAACCTAACCTATCCTAACCTAACCTAACCTTTTATAATATTAAATCCTTAAGTACAATATTTATCACAGTAGTATTATGTAGTTTCATATTTTTTTTGTCAGAATTATAACCTAACCTAACCTAACCTAACCTAACCTAACCTTTTATAATATTAAATCATTAAGTACAATATTTATCACAGTAGTATTATGTAGTTTCATATTTTTTTTGTCAGAATTATGACCTAACCTAACCTATCCTAACCTAACCTTTTATAATATTAAATCCTTAAGTACAATATTTATCACAGTAGCATTATGTAGTTTCATATTTTTTTTGTCAGAATTATAACCTAACCTAACCTATCCTAACCTAACCTTTTATAATATTAAATCATTAAGTACAATATTTATCACAGTAGTATTATGTAGTTTCATATTTTTTTTGTCAGAATTATGACCTAACCTAACCTAACCTAACCTAACCTAACCTTTTATAATATTAAATCATTAAGTACAATTATATAGTTTCATATTTTTTTTGTAATATTTTTCACAGTAATATTTTCTTACAGTAATTACTAATATGTTTCATAATAATATTTTTTACAATAATATTTAAAAAAATAATATTATGGCATGATACCATTATTATCATGTACGAAATGTTCGGCAAACATTTAATTTATATCTAATTTCATCTATTTCGATTTCAAAAAACTAAAATATGTATAAAAATACATTTCGACTAATTTCGACTACTAATTTCATATGTTGTAATATTAAAAATGAATTATGATGACATATAATAGTTACGAAATGATAAAAATATGTAATAATAAGACACTACTTACTCGGTGGTGGCGGTATGTAATTTTGAATGGATAGCGGAGGTTTATATCCATAACCCGGATGATAAGACGTCGACTGCGATAAAGGAGGTGGCGACGGACTGTGTGACCTTTTCAAAGGTCCCTATCGAAACAAATAATGTATTACATAACCAAACAACTATTCGAAATAGTAATTCTTACACTAGGGAGTAAAGTATGTGTCGGAGACGCTACAGCAACTTTGTAAGGTAGCGGTCGAGTAGGTAAAGGCAAATACACATGTACTGCTGGCGGAGTTGCCTGATCCATGTATCCACTGACAGCCGGCATCAATTCCGAACATACTCTGAAATAATAAAATATAATACCAACATTTTTACAAGTTAATAAAATTCTTACGTTTCTTTAATTAGTCGCCGTCTGTTGTCGCCTTCGTGTAAAACTTTTTTTAATTGTACAAACAACTGATGCTTTTCTGCTTTTAGCTGCGCCAATTCATTTTCTAAATTTGTTATTTGTTCTCGGGTTTCGCCCAGGGTCATAACATCTTGCTTTTGTTGACGTTCGCGCTCCTTTCTCTGCCTTTCTTCTTCTGCATCCGCTTCTTGTTCTAAACGTCAATATCAATTTAATAACCAGATACAATTTTGTATCGTTTAAAATATATACCTTGTTTCTTTCGTTGACGTTCTCTTTGTATATGATTCTTTAGAGCTTGCCACATATGTTCATTTCTTTGCGGTGGTCCGACAACTGCGGTCGGCATTTTATTTGTTGACTCTATTTCGAATAGAGTATGATCCAGTAATTATTAACTTTCCTAAAACAAAAACAATGTAACATTTTTATTATTAACTTTCCTAAAACAAAAACAATGTAACATTTTTATTATAATTTTATTGTAATGAAGTTTACTTTATTGTAAATATGAAGATTTAAAAATTAAAGATTTTTTGACAGCTTTTTATACCTCACTTTCAACTGTCCGTTGGAAAGAGAGAGAACGATTTACTACAAAATCACTTTGTAGATAAATGAAGCGATAAAAACAAATTTACTTTTTCATATTTGCAAAAGTTAAAAAAGGGAGAGTTGCAAACTATTGGATTGGGAATTAGGATTGATTTAGGATTGGGAATTGGCGTCGGTTGGACTGTATAGGTTAGGTTTGAAAAAATTTTTGAAGGTTAAGATAAAATTCCGACAGGTGGCGTTTGAGATCGATAGATGATCGATCAAAATCTACAAGCGTAATCTTATCAATTATGCATCGTGTTATTAGAAGTAATTTAGACGATAAGATAAGCTGAAGTATAAAATACACTGCAGTTCTAGCTTTGCACGCTGCATTCGTGATCGAGCAAGTCATTCAAAGTTTACCAACATTATACGACAATGAAGAAAATTGTCATTTTTGGAGCTACTGGCAACACCGGTTTATGTTCCGTTGAACATGCTCTTAAAAAAGGTAATTTATTAGGTTTTATAAATATATTCAAGTAGTGTTGAGTAATTATTTGAATTTGGAGTCATCGTAACTTGTGCCAACTTTCGTAAAGTTCAGTTCGATACGAATTTATCAAAAGTCAGTCGATCTTGTGAATTTGTTTGAATTTATGAACCGTTTGGTTGTCGTTAATGTAAATAAATCTTAGTATCATTTAGTTAAACAATTGAAAGTTAGAAATGGTTTTAATTCATTTAAATTTGAAAATAAAAAGTACCTTACGTTTTTTAATTAAAAAGTACAATTATATCGTTGAAAAAATTTAGATAAACTTATATAATGATGAGTTTTAATAAAAGATTAATGAAGTATTTGTATACATTTATCTCTTTTTGTTTTTTGTTAATAATATAGGTTTAAGTTCATTTATATTATGTATATTTAGATATATTTAGTGGTAAAGACGAATTTTACTTTTCTAAGTTGACGTTTATTTTTTTAATATACATATTGGATCGTTCCTTTCGTTTGATGATAAACAAATTGTACAATTTATATAATTATGTACATTTTCAGTTTTTAATGTAATGGTCACTCCTCGAGCACAAATCGGTGCTGAAATGAAGGCCAAATAACATCTATTTTAATTTAGTTCGATTTCTGAACTTGGTTCGATTTATTCCACTATTCCAAGATCTTCTATATTAAAATTATTTTCACTTGTATAGTTACTTAAGAAAAAATTGCAGAAAAGAAAAATTCTTACTTATTTGATAATTTGACATTTTCTTGGCATGTTCAACATTTTTCTTCATTGGATTGTTAACGATCAGATATTTAAAAACCAAGCTTTTTAAGATTTTCTTCGTTTATTTTAACAATATCTCTCTTAACAATTGATAACTCTTTTCAATTTTTAACCATTAATCATTACTTCAAAATCCTGTGGAACTGAGTCGCAATAATTTCCAAAAGTGATGACCACCGATTTGTCAATGTTTAGCCTCAAATTTTTTTTGTACAACCATGAGTAAATGACGTTTAACTTGTTAGATATAGCTACGTTCTTGCCAAGATTTATTTCTAATAAGTATTGCAGTGTCATCAGCACATTCTATTAACTCTTCTAGTAATATCAATAAATCATTTATATATAAGATAAATAATAATGGTCCTAATATGGTCCTACAATGTAAAATTACATTTTTTTTAAGTACACAATCGATATAAAATTATGACTAATATTTCTATTTTTAACTTCTGTACTATAAATTTAAATGTTCATTGTAAATTTTACACGTTTATGTAAAATTTCCTTCTTTTTTCGTTTATTATTTACTGGAAATGTGTAATTTTACAACATGTGATAGGAAATGTCAACAAAATTGTAAAATTCATTTTTAGTTTATTGGGTTGAATATCGATTTTGAATGCATATGAATAAATATTATCATGCAGTAATAAATGTAATTTAAAGTATTTTTTAGTGACCATTATTATTTTTCTTTGTAATAAAGGCATTTATGCGCATTAATAAATAAATTATATAGAATGGAAAAACGACCCAAATAACTATTAAAAGTTTGAGTAACGTCAAGCAAGAAATAGAATAATTTTGACAATTGTTACTTCATTTCTTAACTATTACTAGGGATTGCGACATTTAAATATATGAAATTCTAATAACAAATTAATGCACTCTAAATCTGAATATTTTGAGCCATATTATATCTTATCATGCAGTAATAAATGTAAATTAAAGTGTTTTTTTAATGTCTATTTCATTTAGGGATAATTTAATTGCATGTCGATACAGATAGTTCGTAAATAAACCGACGTTGAAATTTTCTGATAATGTTATCGTGTTCGTAATTGGTATTTAATTACCTGTGTATTAAATTAGTTAACATTTTATTCCATTGTTTCAAGTTTCCAAAATATCAAACGAAGTAGGCGTTAATCCATAAGTGCATCATTAACTTTTGAATGATTGTAAATAAGCATTCAACGTTCCATAATTACGTATCGATAGAATAGTCGGAAGGTTACAACATTGATTTTTCTCAAATCGAACAAGATTTTTTGACGAAAACCTTTGCAGGTTGTGAATTTGTGGATAAATTTTCAGTTATCAATTTAACGAAGTCTATCCCCTTCTGACAATGACCCAATGTTATTAATTTTTAGAAACAAAACAAAAATATCAAGGGAAGTGACGAAAGCAATGATTAAATTGTACGCTCATTATATTAGATTATCAATATTCGTCAAAATTATCAAGCATTTTATCCTTTCAAAACTTTACGTTTGTTCATGAGCCAAAAGAATTGGTTTGGAACATTTTACATGAAGAAGAATTGAAAATTACAAAGACGATGTAAAATTACATTTTTTTATGTACAATCGATATAAAATTACTACGATTGCCGCTGGTATTTTTATTTCCACCTTCTGCACAATAAATTTAAACTTTCATTGTAAATTTTACACATTTATAGTAAATTTCCTTCTGTTTTCGTTTATTATTTACTAGAAACATGTAATTTTACAACATTTAATAGGAAATGTCAACAAATTGTAAAATTCATTTTTAGTTTACTGGGTTGAATATCGATTTTGAATACATATGAATAAAAAAATAGTAAAATATTAAAATATGAATGCATTTGAATTTCAAAAAAGTATTTCCCAAAATTCCTAATACATTTAAATCTAAAAATAATATATTGTTGAAAATGTGTGACATAATAACTTTTTTAATCAAATAAGAAGCTGTAAAAAGTGTGCAATGTAAGAAATGCATTTCAATCTTCAAAAAAGTATTTAACGAAATCTCGAATACTTTAGAATCCAAAAGTAACGTGACGTTTAAAAGTACAAAATGTATTTTAATAAAAAAAAAATAAGTACAAGAATTTGGAATTATTTTGACACATTTTCCTCTTTTGACAATTTCAAATACCTTTAAATAACAAACAAAATCTGAAATTACTGAGTACGAAATGTTGATTTTAAATACGAATCTGAAAATAATAAAATGCTAAGACATTCTAAAATTTATGTATCTCTATACTCGTATAATATAATATTTGAATGCATTTGTTTCGAATCCAAAAATAATGTATCATTTAATTAAAAAAATATAATAGATGCAGGGTGGCGCAAAAATAAAAAAAAGTTTAAATTTTTATAAGCATACATCACAAATAAATTCAGTATGTGAAAAACAGTACTCTCAATTTTTTCAGTTTTTTCGGTCAATATTTAGAGGTTGCTGTCTTTGCTTAAAGATCGTTTAATGAAATAAATGCTATTGAATTGATATAGTACATGCTTTGTACGATGAATGATAAATGCATTCGAATATTACATTTCACGAGTATAGAGATGCATTAATTTTAGAATGTTTTAGCATTTTATTATTTTCGGATTCGTATTCAAAATCAACATTTCGTATTCATTAATTTCAAATTTTTTTTTTTATTTAAAAGTATTTAAAATTGTTAAAAGAGGAAAGTGTGTCAAAATAATTCCAAAATCTGGTACTTATTTTTTTTTTTATTGAAATACAAAAGATAGTAGTGTATTTGTATTTACATCTATATTAACCGATGCGCTTGAGAAAGGTCAGCAGGTAGATGTTATCTATACTGACTTTTCCAAGGTCTTTGACAGAGTATCAAAGATTAGATTAATCTCAAAATTATACAACGCCGGTATTAGCGTATCACTCTGTAAATGGCTACTTGACTATTTAACTGACAGAAGTCAGTGTGTTAGATATAAGAACTTTCAGTCACGCCTGATCGATGTACTATCAGGAGTCCCACAAGGGTCTCATCTAGGTCCGCTATTGTTTTTGATTATTATTAACGATATCGATACAGTATTTCAGCACTCTCAGTTTCTGTTCTTCGCTGATGATTGCATATTATTTAGAGTAGTAGATCCATTAGGTGGTGGTGCTGTACTCTTATGAGATTTAGATTCTCTACTTCAATGGTGCGAAAGTAATTCCATGGCACTAAACACGAAAAAATGTAAAGTGTTAAGCGTATCAAGAACGTGTTCTCAGTTTTCTTTTACCTATACTATTAATGGTGCAATACTGGAAAAAGTACCATTTATTAGTGACCTGGGAGTACGATCATCGATAATAAACTGATGTTCATCGGACAAATTGATTATATAACTAAAAAGCGCTTAAAAATTTAGGTTTTCTTAAGTGACAATGTCAAGAATTTGTGAATACTTCAGCAATAATAATCTTATACAACTCACTGGTTAAATCTATTTTATGATTCTTCCGTTTGGTTACCATTATTTGACGTTCATAAAAGAAAGTTGGAAAGAGTGCAGTATAAGTATTTATCATTTATCTCCTATAAATTAAAATTACAGAATCCTGCTAGATCGCATGACTACCGAAGTTGCCACTAAAATTAGCTTAAGCACATTTAAGTTACATAGAATTTATTCTGATGTTTGTCTGCTGTATAAAAATGTAAATGGTTTAATTCTTTGTCCAGAACTAAATTCTTGCCTTATACACTGGGAAAGTCTGTATTCTTTTTGAAACAATAGACTCTTTTTGCCATAGGTCTACAGAACTGAAAATGGTCTTAACTCTCCTGTAAATCGACTTATTAAACTTGGTAATAGCCCTAATTGTCTTGCACTTAAACAGCTTCATTTTGGTTGCGTCAAAAGAAAACTACATTTTTGCAACATTATTGTTAACTTCAAGCCTTTTAAAATAATAAGTAGATCCTTGTTATCTTTATATATCACTGCGCACCGGAACCTTAGGTTAATACTTTAAATATTACTAATTGTTCATTTCTGTAAGTTTATTTTTCTTTGCAATTGATGTATTTCTTGGCGGGCAGTATTGCACGTCTTTTGGTTAAGAAACAAAAAAAAAAAATATACATTTTGTACGTTTAAATGTAATGTTATTTTTTGGATTCTAAAGTATTTGGGATTTTTTTAAATACTTTTTTGGGGATTGAAATGCACTTCTTACATTTCACACTTTTTACAGCTTCTTATTTGATTAAAAAAGTTATTATGTCACACATTTTCAACAATATATTATTTTTAGATTTAGATGTATTCGGAATTTTGGGAAATACTTTTTTGATATTCAAATGCATTCATATTTTAATATTTTACTATTTTTTTATTCATATGTATTCAAAATCGATATTCAACCCAGTAAACTAAAAATGAATTTTACAATTTGTTGACATTTCCTATTAAATGTTGTAAAATTACATGTTTCTAGTAAATAATAAACGAAAACAGAAGGAAATTTACTATAAATGTGTAAAATTTACAATGAAAATTTAAATTTATAGTTCAGAAGGTGGAAATAAAAATACCAATGGTAATCGTAGTAATTTTATATCGATTGTACATAAAAAAATGTAATTTTACATCGTCTTTGTAATTTTCAATTCTTCTTCATGTAAAATGTTCCAAACCAATTCTTTTGGCTCATGAACAAACGTAAAGTTTTGAAAGGATAAAATGCTTGATAATTTTGACGAATATTGATAATCTAATATAATGAGCGTACAATTTAATCATTGCTTTCGTCACTTCCCTTGATATTTTTGTTTTGTTTCTAAAAATTAATAACATTGGGTCATTGTCAGAAGGGGATAGACTTCGTTAAATTGATAACTGAAAATTTATCCACAAATTCACAACCTGCAAAGGTTTTCGTCAAAAAATCTTGTTCGATTTGAGAAAAAGAAATGTAGTAACCTTCCGACTATTCTATCGATACGTAATTATGGAATGTTGAATGCTTATTTACAATCATTCAAAAGTTAATTATTCTCCTATGGATTAATGCCCTGCGATTGATATTTTGGAAACTTGGAACAATGGAATAAAATGTTAACTAATTTAATACACAGGTAATTAAATACCAATTACGAACACGATAACACTATCAGAAAATGTCAACGTCGTTTTATTTACGAACTATCTGTATCGACACGCAATTAAATTATCCCTAAATGAAATAGACATTAAAAAAACACTTTAATTTACATTTATTACTGCATGATAAGATATAATATGGCTCAAAATATTCAGATTTAGAGTGCATTAATTTGTTATTAGAATTTCATATATTTAAATGTCGCAATCCCTAGTAATAGTTGAGAAATGAAGTAACAATCGTCAAAGTTATTCTATTTCTTGCTTGACGTTACTCAAACTTTTAATAGTTATTTGGACCGTTTTTCCACTCTATATAATTTATTTATTAACGGGCATAAATGCGTTTATTACAAACAAAAATAATAATGGTCACTTGATACATAAATCTAAATTAAGCAATGAATAATGAAAATTCCAACAACCTTATTGGAAAAACGCATAATTTTAGTTTTATTAGGATTAATGAATAAATTATTGTCTGTACACCACTCAGAAATACTATTAAGATCAGATTGTAAACATGAAGCATCGAGTTTACACTGCACGATAGATCTTCATATCGTCTGCATAAAATAAAACCTTTGAATTAGAAATTCAATTTACAATATCATTAAATATATCATAAAAATGTTAAATAATATTTCAATTCAATTCAATTTAATTCAATTTTATTCAGATGTATACAATATTTGTACAATTTATCTATATATAAAAAATATACAAATATATCCTACAGAGATACATAAATATCAGTGCACAGGCCCAAAAGACTTAATCTAAATACAAAAACTAAAATTAAAAACTATAATATGTAACTAAACTTACAATATATAACTAGAACTAAAATGCAAAAATTCTAACCAAAACCATTTATTTATTTAATACTATTATCGATTATCTGATAACAAAAACTATGAAAATAATTTCTGGATAACGACAATTAAAACCATTAAACTTTTTTTTTTTTTTTTTAAATTAATTAACGGGCGGAATCGCCCTTTTTACTGAATTGTTTTTGGTGAAAACCATTAAACTTATTAAAATAAATAATTTATGTAAATTTGAGTCAAGCAAGAAATAGAATAATTTTGTCAATTGTTACTTAATTTCTTAACTATTACTTTACGATTGCTACTTTACGATTTCCTAATGATTGCGACATTTAAAGATATTTATTTATTTATTTATTTATTTATTTATTAGTATATTAACGGACATAAATGCCCTTGTTACAAAAAAGAAAATAATAATAATGGTCTCTTGATACAATCCTACATTCATGCATAATATTCACACTTATAAGTCTTACATCTAAGTATAAAAAGTGATAAAGATCGAGCAGATCTTATTTCCTCAGGCAGATTATTCCACAGACGAGTGATTCTATTTATCGTAGAGAAATAAAATCTGCTCGATTTACATTGAACCTCAGAAAGTGGACGATGTATACGATGTGCATAGCGTACTGTCCGAAGAGAGAATAAATTGGTAATTTCTTGAGCGTTATAAGAGTTAAGAGTCAGACATAACCTTATAGACAAAAAGGGAATCTCTAAATTCATGAATTGATTGTATCGTGCGCAAATCAAACATTTTAGAAATAGGTCCATATTCGTGTGAGAACCGATGCATAGGAGTATCAGTTTTATGCGATAGAAATCTTAAAAACTTCCTCTGGATCGCTTCCAATCTACCAATGTTGTATTTCAAATAAGGGCGCCAAATTTCTGATGCATATATACAATGAGGAAGAACTATACTTTTGAAAATGTGAATTATAGCCTGACAGTCAGTGAAAAGCTTCGTTGATCTAAAAAGAAAACCTAAATTTCTGTTGGCTACTTTTATAACATATTCTAAATGATTCGAAAAAGTTAAAGAACTATCAAAAGTGACACCTAAGTCTCTAATCGTCACAGAACGAACTAAATCGATCCCATCAATCTGATACTGAAATTGCACTGGATTATTAGATTTAGTAAAGTGCATAAATGTTGACTTTGAGGCATTTAACTGTAAACCATTAATATGACACCACGAGGAAATACCACACAAGTCACGCTGCATGGATGAAGCTGACAAGGGAGAATCAATAACACGATATAACTTCAGATCGTCAGCATATAGGAGACAATGAGAACTAGAAATAAAATCTACAATATCGTTTATAAAAATTAAAAATAGTAACAGGCCTAAATGAGACCCCATATGGATATATGAAATTCTAATAACAAAATATTGACATTTATCTTTAACAGTTTTTTAAATGATTTTTTAGCTGAAAGTGTTGTAATTTCTAAATTTGTTAGTTTATTAAGCAATTTGTTAAAATTTGTTATCGATGTATATTTACTACTTTTTTTGATAATTGTTTTATTAATAATTGGAAGAAGAATACTATTATTTCTTGTAGATATATTAATTTTTTTGATAGTCATCTCTCAATAACAAATAATAATCGGAAACAGATTTAATTATAAATCTTTTTGAATGCTCCTAGAATAATATCAATTATCTAGTAAATATTATGAATTTTGCGAAGAAGAAAACAGTTTCTATCATGCGATGATCGAATGTCAATTAAATGATAAACATAGAGTGAAACTAATCCCCGAAATTATAAATGTAGAGAACAAAGGATATTCATTTTTAGAATTACTCAAAAATTTAAAAGAAAAATTGTTAACTTCATTCACATTGTACTAAACAACTACTAGGAGAAAGCAAATAGTACATAAGTATAATAATGTATCTAAAAGGCAACGAGCAAAACCCTTCTTGTACAATCATGTATTTTATGTTCGATTAAGCAAGAATAAATCTTATCTTATAAATATTTCTCTAACATTTAAAATATTAGTAAATTTGCATAATCTAACTACTTTATTCTGCAAAGATTGCACTTTATATAAGACATTATCATATGCACCTTTTCTTTTTTAATATTATATAAATATATAGTTTATAAAAATTCCCTTAACAAAACCATGTCGATATTTAGTAATACAGTAGAACCTCCGTTATGGAATACGGTCGGGACAACGCGGGGCATTTAAATTTCCGTTAACGAATATTTGAAGAGAAAAAATCGACCCCCCACCTATACCTATATCTTTAGGAGTTACAGGGCATTATACATACATACAGTAGTCCTCCACTTATTTTAACTATTTGGGACAAGAAAGATTGCGACCCCTTCCCTTATTTTAACATCTCCCCTCTTTCTTACGACCAGCAGCGAGAGCGAGAGAGCACGATAAAAAGTTAAAATAGGGGAAGGAAAGAAAGTTAAAATAAGAGACGCGGTTATAATAAGGGGAGTTAAAATAAGGGAAGGACTACTGTACATAGGCGATATTGTATCGATATGTGAATCGAATCAACGCGACGTATCGATTCTCCATGTCGGCCATCTACAACGAGGTGTCTAGAGTGGGGAGACTAACTGAGGGGAAATTATTCGTTAACGGAGGTGTCTGAATGTTCGATAACGGAGGTTCTACTGTAATACCAAAAAAGATCACATAATATATACAATTACATAAAAAACTTATGCTTTTTAAATATTCAAGGATTGGAAGTTCAGATTTTCGCACGCGACGAAAATAAAATCCCTGCTGAACTACGAAATAAAGTAAAAGTCGTAGTAGGAGACGTTACCAATGCCGAAGAAGTTTCCAAAGCAATTTCAGGCACGGACGGAGTTGTCGTCGTTCTTGGTACAAGAAATCAATTAAGTAAATATTTTATTTAATAAACTTTTAAAAAAGATCAAGAAATGAATTTTTATGGTAATGTATTTTATTATTCTAGATCCAACAACGGTTCTTTCACAAGGAATGAAGAATATCATCGATGGAATGAAAGAAAATAACATAAAAAAAGTTTCCGTGTGTCTTTCAGGTAAATAAAAATAAATTTACAAATATTAAAATAAAAATAATTAAATTTAAAAATATAAATTTACTTTAATACAAAAATTAATTGAAAATATTTTCAGCTTTCTTGTTCTATCAAATAGAAAAAGTTCCAGTAATATTTAGAGATTTGAACGAAGATCATCAAAGAATGTTTGATCTTATTAAAGCCAGCGAGTTAGAATGGATCGCAGTTCTTCCACCACACATCGCAGGTATCGTATCAAACCACACCAAAACCCATTATTTATTTATTTCTTTGTAAAATCAAATTTTAACCAAATTATCTTTTTAGACGAACCGGCCTCTGCGTATACAGTTAAATATGACGAATCACCCGGCCGAGCAATTTCTAAGCACGATCTCGGTTCATTTTTGGTGGACAGCCTCGAGAAACCCGAATATTGTCAAAGGATTTGTGGAATTGCGACACGTACCTAATTCCATCTCGAAATGGAAATAAA
This sequence comes from Trichopria drosophilae, assembly GCA_030407085.1. Classification (NCBI taxonomy): domain Eukaryota; kingdom Metazoa; phylum Arthropoda; class Insecta; order Hymenoptera; family Diapriidae; genus Trichopria; species Trichopria drosophilae. The sequence goes on from CM059582.1 coordinate 199,567,092, forward strand.
GTAAATATAATTGCGGTATTTTATTGTGGAAAAATAGGTTTATTTGTTAATCTCCAAGGATTTATATGTACAATAAATATAATTTAATAACTTTGGTAGTTTCAATTATAATAATCAGGCTCCAGTTTCTTCATCATGAATGTGCGCGAAGCAATGATGATCTGCATAGGAGATTTAATCTCTGGCATCGGCGGTGGTGGCGGTCCCATCGATGGTACATCAATCGAATCTCTCCTCTCTTCGGACATGGAATTCGTAAACATATCTGAATATCTGTACAATCCGTTAATCGGATCGCAAATTGTGTAGTCATTTTTCAAATAGAATCCTTCCTGGCCTTTCGTCATCAAATAAACAACTTTTATTCCTTTCGCCAATACATAAGCCTCAACGCCTCGCAACAACATCGATCCGAACCCTTGCGATCGATGAGCATTATCGATTATAACTAAAAGAAAATGTAAATTTACATAATTGGTATAAATTAAACGAATAATGAAACCTACATGATTCTATTACGCAGCAATCCGAGTAACCGGGCATCAACGATATCTTGCAATGTCCCACAACGTTTTCTTTATGTAAAAGAATCAAACAAGTCGGAAACATATCGCAGGATGCTTTCAAACTTTTTAATCTGGAAAATTCACATTTTAATTGAAAATGTAACAAAGATTGTACAAACGTACCTTGCAGTTTCGCTTCGTTTCCATTCTTTATTAAGTAGCGTACAGCAAAACGGCAAAAGATCTGGTCTACTGTGTAAAGGAACAATATCATATCGAGGATCTTTCATAATTGCCCTAAAATAAAAAAATACTTAAAATAAAATTTGATTAATAAAACAAAAAAAACTTACAGAGGTCTACATGGTTTAGATTTTCTACTAATGTGGAATAATGCGACTTGGCATTCCAGCCAAGTTTTATACGTCATTGTGTGTAGTTTTGACATTTGGAACTGTCAGAATCTTTCGATCGACACTTTGGCTAAAGCCTTACAAGGAATCTGCATCTTGTAGTACAATATACTCATTTTTCACGACTTCCTGCAGACGAGTGCTATTTAAATCGCACAATGTTTACCTCGTGACAATGTGTTCAAGTCACACGCACGTGGATAAAGCCTTGACGCACCCGGTTGGTGACTATTTTTAGCAAAAATCATTTCCGGAGGCTCGAACGTAGCCTTGAACGATCGATACTTTTTTTTTACGACAGGAGTCCAAGTGTCAAAATGACACATTATGACATTTTAATGTAATTTTTTATGGATTTGTAAAATACTTACTAAACTGAAGATCCAATGTCAAAAAACTGGAGAAATTCCAGTTCGCTCCAGGATGTAAATTTATAATTTTAATTTTTTTACACTGCACGAACGAACTTCTCGTTTCATCATTCTCAGACGAACTATTTTGAGTTTCATTTCTGGAATCTGGGGAAATGCTCGCATTCCCAAAATATGCTCCGTTTCATTTTTTGTTCATAACGATCAAAAGATGGCGTTGTTGACGTTGTTTACAAATTTGGAGAAGCGTCAACGTCAACAGAAATTTGTTTACGCACAGTGTAAAGACATTTAAATTTGTAATATTGGTTTTTTGAATAATTCAAAAGGTAAAATGATTCCTGGACGTCCACCAGTAACAGGTAATTATATTATTTAATCTTTTAAAGCTTTGACATGTAATAAATGTGTCGTTTAATTCTAACCTCAAATTTTTGTATTTTATAATTCTGTACATTTTTATCTTTATGTTAATGATTAAAAAATGTAAAAAACATATAAATATTTTATTTTATTTATTTGATTTAATAACATAAGTAGATAACGAATGGTAAGTAATCGTAACAAATCATGTTGGAGAGAAAATCACTTTTTTATTCAGTAAAAAGTATTAATACAAGAGAAATATAAAAGAAATTATATACATAAAACAAAATAAAAATTGCATTAATTTCAGAACTGACGTAAGAAACTTAGATTTAGTGTATGATAATTTAATAAAAAAAGAATGAATAATGTTTTAAACCAGGTTTAATATATATTTATATACATATAGACGCATGAATGCTAAACTATTGTTTATGTGTTTGTTGGGTGTTAAATAAATATGAATAATTAAAAGAGTAAAGAAATGGCCAACACGGTTCAAACCTATTGGTTGATAAAAGGACCAAACAGGTCTTTTATTTCACGCCCAACGTTTCGACCCCTCCAAAAACAGGGCATTTTCAAGAATGAAAATGTTTTTTTTTAAGTTACTGTAAATTCGTTTTTTTTTAATGGATTCTTGCTTATTAGCACCAAGTTAAGTTATTGTTAAAGTAGTCACGCTACAAAATTATTTTAAAGGAAAGGGGAAGACTTTTACTATGACGCATTTTCATACGGCTGTATAAACCAACAATTGCTTATTAAAAACTTGAAAAAAATAACTGTAAAGAGTCAAAAACATAATGTACATATCTGATTTAGTGCATTTTTGTAAATAAATGAATATTATTTATTAAGTAATAATTAAAAAATTAAGAAAAACACATGAATTTTTGAAGAAGTTTTAGACAAAGTAAATTTATTAAAGTTAATGTGTCGTTGGTTAGTAACTACAATTTTAATATTATATTCATAATTTTAATAAATAATATTATTTCATAATAAACTTGATTCATAACGTTGTAACAAATATAAAGTTTAATTTTGTGGTTTTTTAAATTATATTTAAATAAATGTCTAAGAGGAAGCGAAATATAAATGTTATTTATGATTTGAAAAATATTTTCTGCTACGGGTTACACTTTGTTCTTGTTTCGTAACTGATACGCCAAATGTTTGGTGACGACAATGAAGGTGACGACAATGAAAATTTGTAAAAAAATCAAATTTTACATATTTTAAACAATAATAAATTAAAAAACTAATTGCCAGTAATGTTTATTCCTTTAATCTTTAAGTTTTCATCGTCTTTTAATTGCTGTTTGTATAAAAATACCAAAATTAGGACGGGTGACGACAATTAATTTAATAAAAATACGTAGTATTTTTATACAGTTTTTACTTGTTCATGAGGTAAATATGTTCTCTTTTCAATTTTCTATGGAGGATTAGTAAAGTGTAGTGTTTTTTCTTTGATTTTCTCATAAGTTTTAGTAAAAAAGTTAATTATTTCCAGTTCATTTATACCAGTTTACGCATTGTCGTTACCTCATAGAAATTTCTTAAGACATTAATATTTCAATAATTATAAGTATATATATTGATTTAATTAAATATTATACAGAGAGAAATTGTACAGTTTGAGCTGTACTATAGAAATATTATTTGAATAAATTAAAATAATTCGGTTTCTTAATAGCGCTAATATTTTAAAGTTTTGAACTTAGCGGTTTGGACATATCAAAAATGCTACTTTTAGTCTTTAAATGTCATTTTACACCAGTTTTTTGTAACAAAAGTATTATTTTTTCAAATTAACATGGGCCAGGGATATTTATTTAACATTTCTATCGAAATTTAATGATTTATTGTCAAAGTTTTTGTAAGATATAACGTAAAGACACGAAAATGCCCTGTTTCCGGAGAATCACCCATATATTCACACTTGTTTACACAAGAATGGTTATGACTTTCAATTTATACAAGAAAATATTAACAATAGAATTAAAATTTTAAAAGATAGACAAAAAAACACAGGAGATTGACATGGGACAAATTTTTGACTTTTCAAATTGTATAGTAATACCGTATATCAATAAATTCAATCAAAGGATTATAAAGATATATGACACGTTTAACATTAAAATATATAATAAACGTTTCAACTCTTTGGAATCGTTGTTCAAAACAAAAATTGACGAAATAGATATATTACAAAAATCGAATATAATTTACAAGATAAATTGCAGTGAATGTACAGCTACATATGTAGGGCAAACAAAAAGGTATCTGAAAAAAAGAATTTATGAACATACTAATAATTGGAAAAGAGAAATTGGTCATACAGCACTAACATCGCATATGCTGAATACAGGACATAGTTTTAAATTTGCTGAAGTGGAAATTTTGGAAACGAAATGATCCATATTAAAAAACAAAAATCGAGCATAAATTTTAGAACGGACACAGAAAAATTAAGTAATAGTTATAATATTTTAATTAATGATTTGTAAATAACATTGTATTTTAAAAAGTAACGAATTTATATATATAGGATTGACACATTTAATTATGTATTATGTTTGTACTGCGAGTCTAAGAGTGTGTGTGTGTGTGTGTGTTTACAAGTCAGTGTAATCTGTGTCACACATTTAGTATACGACGTACGGTTACTCATGTCAGGTGCGTGTTGTTTGCTTTATAATTATTTTGTTGTAATGAGTGAAAATGTCCTTAATTTATATTTTTGTTCATATTTTTTTCAGATGTTATATTTTGTTGGTTTTTTTTTCTATGTATCTGTTAATAGATGCCCCAGAGGAGGACCTCCAAGAGGGGTCGAAACGTTGGGCGTGAAATAAAAGACCTGTTTGGTCCTTTTATCAACCAATAGGTTTGAACCGTGTTGGCCATTTTTTTACTCTTATAATTAATATTACGGTTCCTTGACTACAATTACAACACTTAAATATGAATAATGTATGATAGGTAGTCGAGATATAGACGAAGGTCTAATCGGTACGGTTAATTTTAAATTTTTCATTAAAAGATTGTTTTATTCGTTTTATGTAAATATATATTTAATTTTAAATTTGTTTATATTTATATTTTAATAAAAGCCCCTGAAGAAGACCCGTCACTGGGTTGAAACATTGGGCATGAAAGGGATTTTTGTGCAATAAATTCTTGGCCATTCCACTATCCTACACAGAATATTATAAATAATCGGTTCATCAATGATTTAACATCTGTTTTACAATTAATAATTAGGTTTTTAACCGTTACCATGATTTACTTTTGGCCTATAATATTGTCAATGTAACTTTTAGTCCTATTATATCTAATTTATTCGAACATTTAGTAGTCTCACATAGCCTATGCTCTTTTAGACCTGTCTGCGAGGGTCTCCATAAAACTAATTACGGCTTTTTCTCGACTATTCCGTGCGTTAAAAATGATAATGTTAAAGATCTGGGTGTCTATATTTCCTCGGACTTGTCTTGGAATCGCCAAATCTCTTCCATCTCATCTAAAGTGCACTTTACTCTCTATCGGCTTCGCTATCGTGGTTCTTCATTGCCCGCAAATGTAAAATTAATGCTGGTAAATACTCTCGTTATTGCACACCTAGATTACACCTGTTTGGTTTTCTCTGATGCTTCGGCCTATCTTAATATTAAGCTACAACGCCTACTTAATAGTTCTCTCCGCTTTATTTTCAATCTACGACGCGATTGTAACCTGAGTTCATACCTTCAATCTACAAAATGGTTATCAATTGCCACTCGTCGTAAGTATTTTCTTGGAGTTCTTACATTCCAAATACTTATGACTTCGCAGCCTCCATACCTGCGTTCAAAATTTATTAACATCTCATATCTCCGACGATCATCAAGAACTTCGGCCTCTCCATATTATGTCCCTCTTTGTCGAACAGATTATTTCTCGAATTCATTTTGGATTAAAGCTATTCACTTTTGGAATACTCTACCAAGCACTCTAAGAGACTCAAGAACAGTTGAGTCATTCAAGACTGGGCTGCTCAGATTTTTAAATTAAATCTTTTTTACGGGAACATGATCAACTATCTTTTTAAAGTGGGTGTTAATATGTATTCCGTAAATTACTTTAAATGCGTTATATTATATTATATTATATTGTAATATACATATTGGCTTAGTATATGCGCTGTTAATTATCGCGTTTGAACTAAAATTTGTTCATTATGTATAAACTCACCGTTCAACACTATAATTTGTTAATTAATTTTAAGTATATAATGTATTTTCATTGTAAAGTTTGCTATTTTTGTCTAAGGAACTTTTGCTCCATGACAATAATAAATATTATCTATCTATCTAAAAGAGAATGGAATATGTTACCGTACAATGTACGCAGCTTAGGTTTACTTCCGTTCAAATCAACAATAAGAAGACTTACTTCAGCTTTCGTTTAAAATTTTTTATTTTTCTGTTTAATTAGCTTTAGTCTTAAAATTAGTCGTTGGCTTTTCTAATTCATTTTTTCGTTATTTTTTGTTGTCTTTATAAATTGTACAGATTTAGTGCCACGAGGCACATTGTTGTAAAATGCACATCTGTGCCGTTGATCTCAATAAATAAGTAAATTACCAGTACCACGAGTATTTAACGTATGACGTACATTTTCTCCAATTACATTTATTTTACAGTATAAAGACGCAGTTAGATAGTATAATTTTCTAATGTCCAGTAAAGAATTTGTTTTGTACAACTTTTGCAGCTCACTCGTTGGAAATAAACGGGGTTTAAAAAATAATACCTTTATTATTAAATTTTGAAAAGATTGCGTATCTCATAATGGAAAGGCAAAGAGAATGATAAATTGTTAACAATTGTTTAAAGGTTAAAAGTGTTCTTAGTTTATAAAATACATACGATAGATGTCGCAATTTTTTATGATATTATCTACATGTACGTTCCATTTAAGGTGGCTATCAATTGTTACTCCTAGGTACTTGGTACGTGATGCACGAAGTATTTCAATATTTCTGGTGTTGATCGGTACTGAGAACTGTAATTGATCAGGAATACTATTCGTATAGCATCCAAAAGGGATGAAAACTGTTTTTTTTTTTTTTTTCATTTACTGTTAATGAATTTTCATTAAACCAGTTTAATATAATTGATAATTCAGATTTTATATTCATTATGAGAGTTGACCAGTTCTTATCTTTAAATAATATGACGGTGCCGTCAGCAAAGGACAATATCGATCCATTAATTTTATTATCGAATATATCATTCATATATATAATAAATAAAATTGGCCCAAGAATAGTGCCTTGCAGAATTACATATTTTATAGTAAACGGATCACTTTTTATCTTGTTAAAACGTACACTTTGTTTGCAGTTCTGTAAATAAATATATATAATGTTGGTCTCAATAAATAAAATAAATAAATAAAATAAATATATACTCAGAGATGTATTTTATTACAAAAGATGTTCAGATATTACTTTTGCGGAATTAATTTTTCTTTTTAACAAGCCCTACAACAAAAATGAACCCATTTAAAAATGAACCCATGAAAAATTGAAACAGGAATATGTCCCAACCATTTTAAACACACAATAGTAATTCCAGTTTTTAAATTAGGAAATAAATGTAATTCTGGACCTATTTCTTTATTACCGGTAATCTCAAAAATTGTTGAAAAGGTCAATTAACCGAATTGTTTATATCTAGAATTCAAGATTTCGATTTAAGACGTTATCGAGAAATTTGCGAAGATAATAGTAAATCTAGATTTGGTTTTCAAAATAGTATAGCTAGATTAAGGCGCGAATGGAATAACCAGTAGCTATTAAAAGTCAAATGCGAATAGGCGCTTTCAAAGTCAGTTTGCGTAACCTCGTTTATAAATATTAATTTTTGTTACGTTTTCAAATGTTATTTAATCTTTAGACAGCGTTTACGACATTTATTTTATTTTATATTATACCAAGCTGTTCAATTTAATGAGCGCAATTTATTTATCATTATTGTTTCTTGTATAAATTTATTTATTTATTTTAGAATAAATTGGAAAAATTCCTTTTTACAAACAAATTTTCATATCAGTGTATAAACAATATAAAAATATACATAAGAAAATATATAAAATAAAGAAATGTAATAAATAACGCTAAAACTAATTAAATTTATAAAATGTCTACTTAATGAGACTAATAACAGAATTATATGGTATATTATTATCAAATTTCATTGTTATTATCAAAGGTTTTATTGTATGCAGATGATATGAAGATCTATCGTGTAGTGAAAACTCCACTCAAATCTTACGAACTACAAGTAAATCTCCTTCATGGTGAATCGATGAGATTGTTGGAAATTTGAAAGTGGTAGCAACTGATGTGTAGTCATGCAATAATTTATTGATTTTTTAAAAATGTTATTTCATTTTTATTTGTTATCTTTATCTTTTAGTTTTATGTTAATTTATTGTTGTTTTATTGTACTCAGTTGCGTACAGATATGTTTAATATCTCTTCAACATATTGTTGATGCATTTTCATTTCAGCACTCTTAAATTTCGCTACTTTGTAATTAATTATAATGTACTACATTGTAGCCTGGTCTATAAATAAATTCAAATTCAAATATTAATATTCTTTGGAGTATTTTTTTGCAATAAAATACATTCCTAAGCAGATATTCTTAATTTATATTAATAGCTTTGGATTGTCGGTAAATTCCTAATACTAACAGCCAAGGAATCCCATGCTCTTATAACTCTAGGTATAGCTGTAAAGAAAATATAATTCTAGTAAAGACAGAGAGAAGGCTTAAAACTAGAGACTATGAACATAAAAAAAACATAGAAAATAGCGTAGAAAAATATACAGGCTTGATATTACATCGTCTGGAAACCTGACATAATTTCAACTATGAAAAAATTAAAATTCTACCTTCGGAGAGAAATAATAGAAAAAGAAAAGAAATAGAAAATAATTTTATTAAAAAAAAGGATAAAATTTCTTAATAACACTTTGCTTTATAGTGAAACATTTTTTGATAATTTCTTAACAACCTCCAATTGATTTAGTACACGCTTCCATCAATAGACTCTAGAATTTGTCATTACAACAGTGGTTTCTAAACTAATTATATGCAATTCGTTATTTTTATATTATATAATTACTTTTATCTAACGAGGGCTACAATCCAAGAGCCAAAACGTTTAATTTTTAATTTTATTCTGTAATTTTTATTTAAAACCCCCTTTTTTCTTCCTTTTTATGGTGACCTTTTTTTAAACACTACTCATACAATATTATTTACAAGGGTCAAGAAATTCTATTATTTATTAAATTGAAAACAAGTTACTTAACTCCCTGCAACGAATTCAACCGTTTACAATTCTAAATCCTAATTTTTTATACATTTAATTTTTGTGAGGTCAAATGATGTATCATGACTAGAATAATCATGATCTAACCCAGTAAACGAAATCTAATAGAATGTTAAAAATACGAATTGAAATGAATTCAAGTGAATTAAAATGAATTCAAGTGAATTAAAATGAATTCAAGTGAATTAAAATGATTTAAAAAGTGGATTCGATTAATCATTTTATTTTTTTTATTTATTTATTAATTTTACACGGACATTATTGCCCTTATACAATAAAACAACATTTTGTCGCATAAACATTCGAAAAATTATAATAAAAAAAACTTAATGAATAAACTTATAAAACTAATAACCCAATAAATACTATAATACTAATCATTGGCAAAGACTAAATTTAAGATTCAAAAAAAATTTTCATGCGTTTTAATTCATTTTAATTCACTTGAATTCATTTCAATTCGTATTTTTAACTTTCTATTCGTTTTCGTTTAAGGGAAGGCATTCATAGGAGAGCCTGTTTTTTTAATTGTAGAACACTTTAAGAACCCCAGAGAAGAATAAGCTTTTGATACACTCATTCGCTAATTCCAAAATGTACAAAAATGAAATTGAAAGAAAGTAAAAAGAATTCAATGTTACTATTTTGAATTCCTTTCTTGTACATCTCAGAATTTGCGAATACCTTAAAAGGTATTCTTAAAATCTTAAAGTGTTCCACAATGAATTAAAATTCCCTTCTGTTTATCATGTTAATAGAAAGAAAAATGGTATAAAACAGAATTTATTTGAATTGTTATTAAAATCTGATTTAATTAAATAAGTTGGCGACGTAATTGTGAAAAAAAACTTTCCATTACAGATACGCCCCTCGGCCTTTCATGGCACGATAGTGCTTGGATTCCGATGCTGAATCCAAGTAACATTATGGATTACTTCTCCGAACGAAGTAATCCTTTTTTTGACAGAACATGCAACAATGAAATCGTTAAAATGCAGAGGCTTAGTCCTGATCAACTTACGTAAGTAAAAATATAAATTAAAAAATATTACATAGTACATTTTAAAATATTTAAAAGTTTATACATTTCAGAAATATGACAGGACTAGAATATATTTTATTACACGTACAAGAACCAATTTTGTACGTAATTAGGAAACAACATCGTCACAGTCCGACACAAGCTACTCCATTAGCCGATTATTATATAATTGCTGGTGTGGTTTATCAGGCACCAGATTTAGCATCCTTAGTTAATTCTAGATTGGTAAGTTTATACATTACAAGTTAACATTTTGAAATATTTAAAATAATTTTTGTGATATAGTTATCAACGGTACATCATGTACAATCAGCGTTCGAAGAAGCTAGTGGCTGCTCGAGGTATCATCCAAGCAGGGGATATTCCTGGGATTTTAAGAATGGAAAATCAACTACAGCAGTTAAAAAAGAAACACCCGTCAGAGAAGAGCCTAGTACCTTGTTTCAAAGGCAAAGGGTTGACATGTTACTTGCTGAACTTACGCAGAAGTATCCTTTACCAGTACCGAAACCTGCCCAACCTGTTGCTGAACCTCGTAAGTTTTATTTCTTCTGTTTTTCTCATTTCAAAAGTGACTTAATTTAAGTATATTTTGTAATTTCAGCGGTGGAAGTCAAACAAGAAGTTAAGACTGAGAAAAAGGATATGAAACCACCTCCCGAAAGAAAACCCAGAGTAAACTAGGATAATTGTACTTTAAGAAATTAAAATATTTTATGTGTTCTAAAATAAATTGTTTATTGACTTACTTTTAAAATTATTTGGATTTCTTCTTTCGTTTATTATACGGGCAATCCGGATAATCAAAGATTCTAGGCATTTTTTTAGGCGGATTTCTGGATTTTGGGGAGTTTGGGCTTTTCGGAGAATTCGACGGTATTTTCACGTTTGGTGGCGGTGGTGGCGGATACCTTTGATGAGATAAATTTCGTACCAATTGTGTCGATAATTTTCGAAAAGTTGTAAGGCACTTTGAATTAAACATGTGAGAAACAATATTATTAATTTTGAATTTTGATTTTTTTTTGGGGGGGTCGGGTTAAGTGTTGGATCTGATGATATGAAGTGCGAAGCGAATTCGTTTGTTTTTAAAGTGCTAATGAAAGCAATCTTAGTTTTTTTTAACAATTTATTGAAAATCGAAAAAATATCTTCATTATGACGTCGAGAACGTCTGAAATTAAAAAGTTAAAAAGGTGTAGGGCAGATGCTGCAGAGGAATTAATTGATCTTCATTGTCCTTACTCTGACGAATCGGAAACTGAGTTAAATAAACAATTCATTGAAAGTGTGGAAATGAGAAAATGCCACTGCGTGAGTTTTCCAGAAAGTCAATTCGACAACTCAAATAAACGGTACAAATAAGTTTGGTACATTTCATTTTTTAGTTGTACAAAAATATTCCTCATAACCTCAAAACGAGTTTCCAGCAAACGGAAAGGGATTGAATTTATTTTGAATTCTTTTATTGAACATTCGGAATTTGCAATTTTCCAATTCTTTTTTCGAAAATCTCAGTTGAATTCCTAAGTGAAACTTTGATTTTTATTCAATTCCATAACTTAACCTAAAATAATGTGCATTGGGTTGGAATTAGGAATTAAAAGTGTAATTTTTTATTCCGCGCAATTTTATATTCAATTCTGTAACCTAACCTATAATAGATATCAATAGAATTCAAAATGTAAATGGGTCATAAAGTATCTAAATATATTTTCGAATGTTCGCCTTTGCTGATAAAAATAATATATTCTTTGCATTTTATACTTGATTATTATTAATGTGTTACGAATATTACATTGAATTCTCGGACAAAGCAACTTTGTTACGTTGTGGATCGCCTTTTGGCATTACTGTATCGTCATTTTCTTTTGCATCATTTTGTGTTTATATTTTGTATTGCCTATAAAGACGATTATTATTATTACTATTATTATAATTCCATCAATCGAGAATAAATTCGATACAGATGGATTCAAACTAATTCAATAGAATTCGTTATTTATCCAAAGTGTATTTGTGAAACCCAACATACGAAAATTAATTACAACCAATTGAATACGTTTTATTTCGATTTCTTGACCATTTTATTTGAAATTCTTTACATTCTAATCCGATAAGATACGTGAATAGAACATAAACGTAACCTAAAAACATTGAACATGGAAACACAAACTACATTAAGTTATATAAGTTATATAGTCGGTTCTTTCAAGATGGCGGAAGTTCGTCCAAAGTTATAGCTCCTCACTATCCCCACTTCCGTAATTTTGTTTATATTCGTGCAATAGGTGTTTCTGTGTGCGAGTCGCGAAGCGAGTGTGGCTCAGCGAGACAATGTGGTGGGGGAAGGAGAGGAAGAAACTGGTATAACTTTGGAGAAGGCAAGCGTAGGGGAGGCGGGGGTTGTACCGCTCATTGGGTAATTCCGCTCACTCATATTTCTCAACCTTCCGTTAAGTTAAAATGATTTTTTATATTTTTTTATTAAAGAACTTTATGTCAAAATCTAATTTCCACAAAAAATTTACATTGTTTATTGCTAAAAACTGATTAAAAAAAAATTTGAAAGTTTTGTAACGTAGTTGACATAAATACGATAAGAATTGGTCTTTACAATACACGGTTTTCCATCTTTTTACTAGTACCCAATGGGAAAAAATATGAAACAATAGGCTCGTAGTACTGTTAATTATCAAATGGTATTTGATAAATTACTAAAAACAACATTGATTTATAATTATTCATTACTTTTTAAGACGGCGTGTTAGTGGGTAACACCGCTCAAAAAGTTTATGACATATTTTACATATTGTTGATGCAATAAATGTACAGAAAGTACTAAAATAATGGATTTCTGAAATGGAACTTCTTGTAATTAATCATATACATTGAATGTACACAAGTGAGTTAACAATAGATTGATTTATAATATCATCGAATTTCATAGGTTAGGTACACTCGTTATTTATGAATCATTAATTTGAATACATTCTTCTTTACAATTTTCATTGCCTATACCCACATTTCTTCATTACATCTTCATTGCATCTTGATTACATTGTTTCTAAGTAAATAAGAATAAGTTTAACAACTTAAATTTAGTGAGCAGTGTTATCCACATTGACAGAAGATCCTGTTGATATTTATTAAATTCTATAATTCAATACGTTTAGCGTTAGTAAAAATTTAGATCTTTTTGTATATTACTGGTGGGGTTTTATAGAATCGATTTCAATCGTTAAACAAATCTGAAATTATTTATGCATTTATTAAAAGCAGTACTTTCCTTAGGTGAGCGGTACACCCCCCGGCTCCCCTATAACTTAGGATAGACACATAACTTTGGGAGGTATAACTTAGAGCGGGGATCACTGTAAAATGTAATAAATTTCACCGGCACTAAGTAATAATAATATACGTGAAAGTAAACAATGTCGGTCATTTGTTTTTCTTCTTTCTGTCTAATAACAAAAATATAATAAAACACAACACTTTAAAACGAATTTTTTCGAATTCAAATATTAGTCCAGATAACGAACTGTTTGACACGGAACAAGTTACAACAGGGCTGATTTTTACGTGATAATTACTAAAAAAATGAGTTAAAAAACATCCAAAATCGGCGAAAATTGGAGTGGGGTAAAGCTGTTTTTCTTACAAAATATGTCCAACAAAAGTTGTAGGAAAGGAAAAAATCTATAAAATGGTAACAACGACATTTTCTCCATCTGTCGTCATTTTTGAGATAATAGCATGGAAAGTTGCAACTTATTAAAATTTTGGTCAAAACAAGCCTTAGTTTTTTGTTGTTGTAAAGTATATATATAACACAGGCCGACAAAATTTGAGAAAATTGCAGAACCTAGGCCTATACGTCTGATTTTTTAGATATTTTAACCTAAAAGTGCAAAAAGTACGTTTTTTTGGTACATTTGAGGTGCTGTAACTTCAAGTCAGATTTTTTTCAAAACGATCGTCACGGTATCTTAAAGTACTGTTTTTGCCCTTGCATAATTTGAAGACCCTGTTCTAATATGTCGACGAAATTTTTTAGAAATCGATCATGTTCGCCTTCAAACTTGTTATTTACAGGTTTTGGTACTTTGTTCCCCGGCCGCCATTTTGTATGCTTTTACTTTTATTTTCAAAATATCTGTACACAAATTATAAATTTCAAGTCTCGAAGGCACGATTTCTTTACTTCAAGCAAAAATTCCGAAACGGTTTCAGTGAGAAAAAACGAGATAAAAAAGAAATACATTTGAAAACCCCATGTTATTTTGGAAAACAATCATGTATACATTTTCACGGTTGCATTTTTTTGTAAATTTTAATAACAGATTATAAAAATCCAGTTAATTTTACGGCAGATGGGTCTTTACGAAAATTTGTTGGATCCTTTTTTTATCCAAAATACCACCGTTGAAAATTGTAGTGAGAAATGACCATTTAGGACTTAATGAATTCTTTTCCAATTTTTGGTCACGTTAATTTCAGTAATCCGAGAATCGATGTAACTTCTTTTTAGTTATGCAGATGTATAAAAACGTATATTATTCGACGAATAAATGTATTTACATAAATTCAAATCTTACTATATTAAAGAACAAAATATGTTCAATACGTATACATAGATTCAAAATAATTCGGAATATAGAAAAGTTAGAGAAGACTAACTCTAAGAAACTTGATTAGGTATGCAACAAAATGTACGGCACTGATGATTTATACATTACATCGGTCCGAATCCTAATTGAAAAATTCAAAATGGAGGACACACTTTATATATATCCATTCTGATATATCCATTCTGAATAAAAATTCAAGTTGAGTATTTAAAATTGTAAATGGCGGTACAAATTTTCTGGACGCAACTCGTCACCTTATCTTGAAAAACCATATAAATACTCAGTTTCACGTGTATTTATCCACAAGGATTGTCAAGATGCGTCTGCCATTTGTGAATCCTCCATTTCGAATTTTGATTTTCGCCTCTCGGACAGTAGTTATTGTTCCACCAGATCTACGGTTTCAATGAGTTTGATCAAAATTTTCGTATAAAAATTTAATGCGGCCATATTGAAAAATCTATTGTTTAATGCCAAAAAATAAACCTCAGATTCGAAAACAGTGTTTTCTCCAAGTCGTTTGGATAGTATCAGTTTCACTTTTTTCAATTTTTCATGCTTTAGTAGTCAGAAAGACGATCAGTTTTTAAATTACAAAAGTTAGTAAATTAAGGATAATCGCTTGTAATAAATAATATATTATGTACACATATTTACAATTTAGAAGATGACAACAATTTATTATAGAGTTGTTGATTCTAGATACTGATATTAAATTACTGTCATCTTCAAAACATCTCCCTCACAATGCAGTTTAAAGTGCAATTTTTTGTAGTTGCTCTTCCCAACGACTATCCGATGCAGCAGCCATGCACGAGCGGATTGAAAAAAGGAGGAAACAAAGAACGAAAGATACCGGAACATTAAAAGTGACTCCCCTAGCCAGCAAAAGCACGAGTATCGATGATACTCGAAACATTATTGGCCACGGCATAAGAGAATACGACAACCAAGATCCTAATTATATGAGAGAACAAAGTACTTACGACAGTACTACTTTGACAATAACAGTAGACTCCGAATCACCGGAATTTGACGACTCTAGTAAAAGACGAGGGAATGACACAACTGCGCTACTTACTTCCATTAGTAAGAGAGAATCGAGGACAAGCAAAGATGGAATCAGTAAAAGAGAATCAAGAACTGGAAAAGATTCAAGTGTTAGAAGAGATTCCAAAAAGGGAAAGGTTCCTTCCGAAGAAAAAATTAAAACGAAAACCGCCGAGCCAGTGTCTTCAGATTCCAAATACACCATGCAAGATTTTCGAAGTCAACTTAAGAAACGGTTGCACTACTTCGCTATCGCCTTTTTGATCATAGGAGTACTAATGTGGATCTCGATGGTGTACGGTGCCCTGTTAGGCGCTGCTCATTGCAGTCGTGGTCGTTTTTGTTATCCGTTTTTATCAGGTCATCAAAGGAAGAAACTTTTTTGAAAAAAAGGACACAATTCAAGACTTGACACAAAATATATTAAACTCGGAATAATACACCACGCGTAGCATTCGCTTGTCAAAAAGTGCTACTGTAGCTTTCTTTGACGTCAGTACATCGTAGTAAATATCATGCGCCACTTCAGCGGCTTGCAAAATTCTGTTGAAAAAAGTCGATCGCTCCTCCTGTTACTTTTGCCCTCGGCCTTTTGAAGGCTGGCTATGCGGGACGAGTATCGCTCGATGAGACTTTTTTTTCTCTAACCGATTATGCGATGATTTGCGACGATTGGGCGCTGAGTTCAGTCGTCCTGATATGTGTCTGAACCTCTGGGAACCGCGGTAATGGCCTTGTCCGCTTACACGCAGCTCTCGGGGCCTGGTATGGTGTTTGCGATGATGATTTCCTTCATGAGATTACGATCAGCCTTGAAACTTATAGGCTCCCAGGACTTTGCAGAAAAGGGATTCAACTGGAGAAGAAAACCTCGTAAATATCAGAAGCTCCATTTTTCATAAATATTGATGACAATTTTATGTGGAAAACTTACGCTGCATCGATTTGTTTGGAGGCCTTGTTTGTGAATGTCGTATGGAGCGAACAACGTATCTGGTCGCACCGGTAAAAAGAGTTGTGGCTCACGTTTGATCTTTTCTTGATCTGTAACATAAATAAAAAGTGTATAAATGTTCATTTATCCAAAAAAATGCATAAATCTTATTAGCAGTTGCGTTACGTTTATTTCAGGCTTTTCTAAACAACTTCCTATTATGTCAGCAGCTTAATGAGATAATTATTGTTTTTACCTTGTGGTGATTGGATGATATCAGGTTGGTTGTTCAAAGCATAGTCGGCAACTTGCTTCAGTGTATACTCTACGAAGTACGTATGATCACTATGTGCTACGTCAAGCATAGAGTTGTTCCTGGAGTCTGGCGGTGTGATGATTGGCTGTTTCATGTATGGTTCTATATGAACTGGTGACGTCGTTCCGCGGCGTCGATACATCATCAACATCACCGAGAGCACGGTAACACCAAATGCCATCAAGCATCCGACAAGTAGAAGTATCAGAGGGACCATACTGACTGTACTGTCTGAAAGTATACATTTGTTAATAATTTCATAAATATATGTTTAAGGAACGTCGTAATGATGACAATTTTGATGTATTACCAATATGCTTTTCCGAATCCCTCAGTAAGATATCTTCTAGGCGCGAGGCTTCGCTACGACCTTTGGCGTTGACAGCATACGTAACGAGGTAAAAATGAGTCGCTGGCAGTAAATCTGTAACCGGGATTCGAAAAATCGGCGCCTCCGCTGAAACGCTCGAGGCATTGACCCGGAGCTTACCGGAAGCTACTTCGTAAGCCTCCAAATGGAACTCCTGGCGAAGACCTCCATCATACCCGGGAACACACTCGACTTCGAGGACCTCCGAGCTTTGATTCAACGAGGCCTTCATTGTACAATTGGTCAGAGGGTTCGGCCTGACCGCTGGTATAATTTGGTAGACGCATGGTGCGTTTTGTTTGCCGATGGAATTTCGACCCCAGCAGGTTAACGCTCCGTAATCCCTTTCAGATATCGGAGTGTACATTAGTTCGCTGAGTGTACCGTTGTTTCCATCGAACTTGACGGGGGCCACTTCAAAGTTTTCTCCACTATTATTGAACTCCCAGATGAAGTCTACTTCATTCGGATCGGCATCCACTTCGCATCTTACTCTTACAGATTCTTCGAACGAAGCTCCGATCACCGTCACCTCCTTTACTATGCATACTGGGGCATCTAGTGCACATAGAGAATATTATTTTTAATTCAGAAAATGAGAACATTCGATAAAGGATAGTCTCAAATCATCCGTGGTAGAAATTTTGACATTTGTTCCTGACTATTGAGAGCTTGCCTGGATAAATGTCAATCTTTCCACCCCCTGTGCAAAATATATTTAGAATATTACATGGTGGCCGCTATCAGGGAAAACCGGGAAAACCGGGAAAAGTCAGGGAATTTCAAAAACTAGTCAGGGAATCAGGGAAAAGTCAGGGAATTTCAAAATTGGTCAGGGAAAATTATTGCTGGGTCGCTGAAAAAAACGAAATACCTAAAAAACTCAATATTTTTTACTAAAAACATTGAATTAGTGATAGTCTTTTGTTGACATTCATTTTTCGAGCGTTGTTTCTTGTCTGTACCTGTATCGACATGCGCGAGAGTCATTCGTTTGTCTCGCGGATTCGCAGTCACGCGGTCACCTCTAATTGTTTATACCTGAGAGATCGTGAAATTCAGCGGCTTATTGCTTGCATCAGTTGAGACATTGGAAGTTTCGAACAATCAGCGACAGAAGGAGTACGAAGATTGGAGCATTTATTGGATTTTTGACATCGGTTCTTGTGGTCTTCATTGCGTAAAGGATGCATTTAAAACGGGGATGAAAGCCACTCTCTGGGAAATCTCAGAATTTCTTTGTGCATTGTACTTTATTTAAAGGACACTCCAGCTCGCCGTGGGAATTATACTTTCTATTCTGGCTCAAAGATATTTCCGAAAAAGTTCTGTGGCTATACGATGGCTCGAAAATGGAGTTGTTGCTGAAAGAGCTGCTATCATACTACCAAATGTCCAGAAGTATGTCGAGGGACTCATCAACGATAAAAAAGTTTTACCAACAAGTAAAAGTTTTAAGATTGTTCAATCTGCTCTGAAGGACCATCTACTGATCAGCAAATTGACATTTTTTCGATCTATTGCGGCTGAAGTAGAACCTTTTCTGAGAGAGTTTCAGACCGATAAGCCAATGGCACCGTTTCTTTATGAAACGTTGACAGATGTCATAAGAAGCCTTCTGAACCGATTCGTCAAAACGGAAGTTCCAAGTTCAGCGAAAAATCTCCATTCCATTGATGTCTACGAAAAAAAGAATCTTGTAGATCTAAAAAAAATTGATCTGGGCTACGCAACTCGTGAAGCTATCAGCAAAGTGAGATCAATGTAAAAGGCATTTCTTGCTTAGATCCAACAGTTGCTGTGAATCCAGCCAATCGCGATGCTAGTCTTCGCATTGCTTTAAACGATTTAGTCAAAAAACTTCAGATTTCAGGCACCGTTGCTGATAAAATCGAAAAGGATTTCAAAAAAGTATGTGCAAGACCGAAATTTGTGGATGCGATGAATGTTTTTTCAAGACAAGATGGCAGACTTGATGACTTGTGGATATCTGTTATCCAGGAGACTCAAGAGGAGTGCCACGAACTGCGTTCGTTTTTGAAAAAAATGTTGATTTTGTCGCATGGTAATGCTGATCTCGAAAGAGGATTCTCGGTAAATCGAGAATGTTTATTCGAGAATCAATTGGAAGAGTCCCTTGTTGTTCAAAGACAAATCTATGATGGTATTAACGTAGCAGGAGGTGTGGAAAACATAACCATCACCAAATCAATAATTCACGCCGCATGAAATTCCCATGCTCGATACATGGAGAGCATGGAACAGAAGAAAAGGCAGATCGCAATCGAAGAAACGACATATGCTGAAAAACGGGCGCTAGCACTAGAATTAAAAGAACTTGAACATCAAAAGCGTGAATTAGTTAAAAGTTCGAAAGAAAAGGAAGCTCTTTTGTCTGAAAAAATCGAAGAACTTAAGAAGAAAGTATAAAAATGTTATATTGTTTTATATTTTATATTAAGCTTAAGAAAACCAAAGATTGCTATCAAAGATCTAACATTTGTAAACTAAAATTACAAAATATATTTTTAAATATAGTTTATTCGTTGTTCATTGAGAAGCATGTCAAATACCGTTCCCTCTTTTATTTTTTAAAGCATTACTATTCATTTATTAATAGCAATCATTAAAATATAAGTCAGGGAAAATTTCTAAATTGGTCAGGGAAAAGTCAGGGAATTTTTTTCTTGGAAAAAAAGAGGCCACCATGTATTATTAGGATGTCTAAAAGTAAACTGGGCGAAGAACCAAAATGTAATCCGAAAATTTAATTAATATTTTATAAGCGACATTTTGTTTAGACTTACACTGCACCCTCAGAGGGACGGTTGAACTGGTGGTCTCGCCAAGATCGTTGCTGGCGAGGCACGTGTAATTACCGGCGTTGTCGCGCCCTATACTCTGAAGTACGAGACTTTGCGTGCTCATTATTATGCCGGCCGATAAATTTTGCATCAACACTGCACCCTGTAATAAGAGATGTTCGTATAAAAACAATGAACCTTCAAAATTCGCCAATAAGAAACCTCATCAAAGCCCTTTGATTTTTACTCTATTTTTAGTTAACTAAATTTTTTTTAAGGGGTGGATTAGTGCTTACATTATGCTTCCAGGTGATTTTATGGTTCTCAGGATTTGCCCTTACGGCGCATTCAAAATAAACGTCGTCACCTTCTTTTATATTCTCCGCATTCAAAGTGCTGCCCAAATGGAGATTCACTTTTGGCGGAACTGCAAATAATAAAGTAATTTTTGTAGCGAATCTTAAGGAATTAAATGAATTGGATATTTTTCAGAGGTATAAAATTCTACAAATACTGTGTTATTATTCAAATTAAAATAGCCATGCAATCATCTGACGACAAAAGCGCAACTGTCATTTATATATGTATCTACTCACAGACAACGTTCATCGTAAAGTGGTCCTCGAGAAAAGCTTCGGTAAGAAATGTATTTTCCCCTCGGCACTTGAGTTGTTTTCCGTGGTCGTCGGGGACTGGCGAGAACATTAATGTACTTGAGACCGTTTCCGACGACTCGCTGCCGTCTACTATCTGTATAAAAAACTCTGCGTAAGACTTTTTTTTTAACGAACTTAAATTAAATAAGCAGCGTAAAAAAACAGGAAACTATTTTTGGAATTATATTCCGCAACATGGTTCTCTTTTTTCATTTCTTGTCGTGATTTGCTTCATTAAAAAAATGGATTTTTTCTTTGGGTGTAATGAATTTTTTATTACTTCGAGTTACTTGTTTACGTGTGGACCTAATAATCATACCAAGGAACAAAGTGGGGAAACAAGAATAGCCATTTTGGGCTTTCTTATGGTGAATTTGGTAACAAAGTTGCACTTTTATGGCATGGCGTTTATTTCGGTATTTAGAGGGAAAAATTGCCCTAAACAGTATTTTGGTATACAGGTTTCGATGTTTCTTCACCCTTATTGACTCAATTTGTCCGTTTTTGTCCAACTTTAAGCTCGGACAACTTTGTTATTTATGCTTAAAAAAAATTGGAACCTTTGCAAGAGGGTATTTTCGAAGGTGCTCTTTCAGAATCCGGATCGAAAATTTTGAAAAAACCACCCCTTCTTACCCTAATTTTGAATTTAAAAAAAACACGATTTTTAAGGTATTTTTTTTTTGTTTAAATCGTATTTTCGATGCAAAAGAGGTCTTCGTGATAGCTGAAACCACAAAAACTCCGGCTTAAAATGTCGAAATAATAAAGTTATGCACATAAAAAATTCATTTTTCATCATAAAATCGCTATTTTACGGATTTTTCCGGATGTTTCAGCTTTTGAAAACCGTAAAATATATATATAAAAAATCTGTAAAATAGCGATTTGTTGTAAATATTTTATTTTAGGGGTGGTCACACAACCCCTTCGTGATGAAAAATGAATTTTTTATGTGCATAACTTTATTATTTCGACATTTTGAACCGGAGTTTTTGTGGTTTCAGCTATCGCCAAGACCTCTTTCGCACCGAAAATTCGGTTCAAACAAAAAAAAATACCTTAAAAAATCGTGTTTTTTTTTTAAATTGAAAATTGGGGTAGAAAGGGGTGGTTTTTTCAAAATTTTCGAATCCCATTCAGAAAGAGCACCCTCGAAAATACCTGCCTACAAAGGTTCCGATTTTTTTAAGCATAAATAACAAAGTTGTCCGAGCTTAAAATTGACGGACAAATTGGGTCAATAAGGGTTAACCCGTTGTGTCACGATTTGCAAGTTGCATTGAAAATTTGTTGGAAAACCGTACTCGGAGGTCGAAATATAATCACATAAAATTAGTTTTTCACGACAATTTCTTTATTTATTCCACCTCGTACGTCCAATATTCATCGAGATAGATTTTGTTTAAGAAACGTAAAATATCTTACTTGCAGGGAAGGAGCCAATTTACTCGCTTGTCTTTTCAAAATAATTATTTTTTCGTTATAAATATATCAGAAGAAAAATATGATAGGTAATTTTTTAATAATTATGAAATTGTTAAAAAATGTTTTGCGTTCATTATTTAAAATGGTGGTGTTATATTTTACGAAAAAGTGACATGTTTTTTCCAAATATAAAAATATAAAATTATTTTCAACGCCCTTCTAAACCAACATTGCACAAAGTAAACCTGGAAAATATAAATTATCTCTTGAAAAATAAAGCAGAGGGGTCTATAAAATTCCTTGTTTTCATCGTGAATAGTCGTATATTGGACAGACAAAAAGCCGTTAATACGATTAATACGATTAATTGAACACAAAACACTTCACTTTGACCCTCACATTTTTATATATTCAAATCCTTTGTTCTCCATTCTTTTTACTCATTGTTTTGTCTTTTTTTTCTGTATGGTGACCGTATGAACCAAGAATTATTTATGAATATTATGAAAATTGAAAGCAAGGGGTCAAGAAATAATATTTGTTGCTTATGCACCTGTTTACGTTATTTGTTTTGTCTTTCCTTCTTCTTTTTAGAAATTCTCTCCATTTGAGTAGTATATACCAAAAACTAATATTAAATTTAACAGTCGACTTTTTAAACAAACTTATCCTAATGTATTATAATGTTAACATTTTCTAACAGGAAATACTTTTCTGTTTTGTAAAAATAGATCTTGATTAGAATGCACAAGGGTTTCTAAGTAGTAATGGCCATTTCATGTGGGACATCGCCATGATATTCCATAATATTGTTCGCTAAGAGCATGATAACGGCCCCTAACTTGGATATATTAGATCACCTATTAAAGGGTTTACACGAAATAAATGGGTGGTAGCTGATAATTGGTATATGATCCAGATTTAGGGACACTTTGGAAACTAGTATTTGTTAGGGTCAATGTTGTGAAGACAGTTTATTAAGAAATTTGTTGTAAAAGAAATGTAGTATTCGAGATTCACAATTAATAAACAATGTTTGTTTATTTTTAATCCTTTTTTAAGCCGATTTCCGGGGTAAAAAAATTAAAAAGTCTGCCATTTTATTTTTTTTTGTGCCGTAACCGTTTAATCCTTCTTCCGGATAAAGCCACTAATATTTATTTTAAGAATCTTTTTGGATTTTTTTTTTGTTTTAAACGATTTCAACTGGAGATGTGTCTGTAACTTTTTTTCCACAATAGCTCCCATTTTATAGCCAGGCATACGTGAAAAAATGTTTAAAAATTAGTTTTATATACTTGAATTTATAAATAATAATGTATAACAAGTTCGATTAGATTTGATACGTTTTACTACTGAAAACAAATCTTGAAAATATGTGGCCTTAAAGAATAGTTGCAACAGTTACTATTTCGATATGGTACTACTACTACTACTAAAAAATATTGCTTTGCGACATGGGGGTATAGAATCTACTACCTATTTCCTCACAGTTTTTTTTTCGTTTTTAAGTCAAAATTTGATCGATTCTTCCTTTTTTTTTTTTAATTTTAATATCGTAGCATATGTGAAAGAACCTGAAATTAGGCGCAGTTAGTCAATATTTGCTGGAAATTTATTGATATAAATAAATAAATACTAAAAAATAACACTTTTTTCAAGGAAAAAGCATTTCTAGAAAAAGTATTTAACATATTTTTGCAACCTATGGTATATTAGGATTTTTAGGGTCGCAGATTACGAATCCGGCTTCAGATTTTCAAAATTCCAGATGGCGGACCAAATTCAGAAAAAGTTACTTGATCAAGCTGAAACTGGATACTCGAGGGTTATTAGGATCGCTGATCACAAATCCAGCCTCAGATATTGAATTCAAAATGGCGATTTTAACTTTGCTAACCAAATTCATGAAATCAATGGTGATTATGGTAAAAAGATTAAAATACCCGGCGTGTAACTACCGCATTCAGCCGAAACCGGATACGCGATTTTTGTTTTTTTTTAATTATTTTTCGAATCTGTATGTTTTTTGTTTTTTCTCCTGTTTATGTTTTTGTGTTTTTTTTTTATTTTTGTTTACTTTTTTTTTTCATTCAGTAGCACATAGTAATCATTTGTGATAACTTAGAATGCTGTTTCTTTTTGTTGATAAGCACAATTCATTTTGAATTTTCAATATCTGAGGCTGGATTTGTGATCAGCGATCCTAATAATCCCCGAACCGCCATATTGCATCCGTCATCTTGAATTTTGAAAATCTGAGTCCGGATTCCTGATCAGCGACCCCGAAAACCCCTGAGTAACCAGTTTCTGCTGTTTTCCGCGAGGAGAAAAATGTATGCTTCAAATTTATGATTAGTAGGGTTAAATTTATGTAAATTTAGTCCTGAAAGGATTAAACTGAAATAAAGATGGAAATGTACTATAATATATTTATTTTTCAACGTTTTATAACTGTTAATGAATGATTTTACTTGAATGACCTTCAGAATGTCAAATCATTAAAAATCATTTAGAAGATATTTCCGTTGAACTTTAGAAAATTTCTGGGCAAAATGTGGACCTTTTGAGCTCAAGTTTAAATGGCAAAGGTTTTTCTTTTTTTTCACTAAGCTCACTTTAGTGAAGACTTTGATTAGTGTGATACCTAGCACAATTTACTCATAGTAAGATTAGCAACGAAAGTAAGCTCAAAATCACGTTGACTTTCTTATGACCTTGAATGTTGACCTCAAGGTTAACATGACCAAGACCGGTAACCTCGAAACCTTTTAACACACTTTAGCCAGAAAGTTTCTAAATTTTAAAGGCTTCTTGACGATTTTTAAAGATTTGACCTTCTGAAGGTCACTCTAACAAATACTCATTTTTGACGTAAATTTTGTCGCACTTTTAGAATTCGGTGCTGAAACTAGAGGTTTGTAGTGACAGAAATAACCTTGACCTTCAAATGAACTTGAATATCGACCTGAAGATAAAAACTATTTGGACAGCCATGACTTTAATTATTAGGTCTTACACGAAATAATCCATAAAATAAATGTGTTAAAACATAAAACTATAAATAATTACTGAACAAAATATTGCATATTTAAGTAAATATTTGTTAAATATAATGAAATATTTTGTAGTATTTTGCCTGTAGCTATAATTATTATTTAGTTCCGTCATAACTTTATGAGAAAAAATGTTAGAGGATCAATTAAATGCTCATTTTGAAGAGTTTGTACTAAAAAATGTATTTTTAGAATTTCTTAAAATCATGACGCGATGGGCCGATTGCGATAACGTATTTACTAACTTCGCAGTTCGTAACCACTAATATATAACCAGTAAAGAACTTTGCTAAATGTAAATTAGTTGAATTATACTAAAGAACCTTTTTTACCCCATATTAGCAAAAATCAATACTAATTGCAGGTTCAGAGAGTATTAAGTATACAAAGGGACTATAAACTAAGTCCATATACCAATTTTCCTGACAAATCTTCCGTACAACAAACTCTATTAGGCTACAAACGTCAGAAAAAGGTCGAATAAATTTTTATTAAAATTCGACAAATGAATCACGTGACTTTATTAGTTATTTAATTATCTTAAACGGCGTGAAAGGAAAATCAAAATGAAATGTGCATAGAGGATAATTATCGGTTTTAAGTAAGAATTTATGGTTATTATATCTTCGCAATCTTACCCTGCCGTTATTAAATTGCGCGTTGCCCTCCATCCAGAAGATTTTCGCTCGAGGATGCGAACCCGTTGCTTCGCACGTTATCGAGTAATCTTTATCGGCCTCCATAACCGCCGGTTTCGTAAGTATTTTTACAGAAAGGGGTTTTACTGCAACATAAAGAATTTTATAAATAACCAGGTAACAATAAGTCGAGCTTTTTATTAGCAAAACTCGTTTTAATCGACGCTTTATTGGCGTTATTTATCGCAATACAAAGTAACGCCCATTATTATTGCATAATCGAAATATAATCTGCGTCATTTTTTTGTCTGTACATATAGTTCGCTTTGTCATAAATTGAATCGAAAGCAATTACATGTAATTACGGAAAATGATGTTATTGTTATACGCGCATCAATTACGCGACGCTGATAAACATGCACGTTGTATTTTGTGAAAATTGAATTATTTAAATTATTAATTACATTGCGCCATACTATGTACATTCTGGATATTATTTCGTTCAATAATATTTATGCTGCGCAAATGCTTGTAATCGTTAAAACAACGATTTAAGCTTTCATGAAAATGGTGCATTAAAATACTTGAGCCAAAATAAGAACTTTCTAGTTATAATGAGTTCTATGTACAAAAAGGAAATAGTTTTATGAAAACAAAATACTAGTTTTGCGCGTGGTGTTACGAGATGTTTCAAAGCAGGAGTATAATGGAAGTAGACGTTTCTGATCGACAATGACGGATGAAGATGATGTATGGAGAAAAAAAGTTAGCAATATTGACTAGGTGCGAGATTGACCAGTAAAAGCCAAGTAATTTAGACGAAGAAAACCTCTTTGTTGAAAGTTTTTAAATTTTGAAAAACTTTGGTCACATGACAAATGTGGTCTTTAATGTAAAGCTTCTTTTGTATTAATGCTCGTTTTTCGATATTTCAAGAAAAGGAAATGATGAAAACTTACGATGGACATTCAGGAGAATCGTCTTCTCCAGTGGTTTCATGAGATGCGTATTAGATGCTCTACATTTGTACGTGGCATTGAGGTGCTCCCTCCGTAATTGAGGAACAGTCAATTTGTTGACCACCACCATGGATTCGGTTTTTTCCAGTTGCCCAGTGGCTTCCTTTCCATTTACGAACCACGTTACTACTGGCGTTGGCTTACCTAAAACATAAAATGTTCAATAATATTAAGAAAAAATATAAGAAAAAATGTTAGTATTGTTTTTCTGAAATAGTAAAATTGGTAGAAAATTATATCAGTTGGTCTTGTCTTTTTTTCTACGTGATGTAAGTGGGGAATTCAGACATGGTAAATTACATGTGGAAATTAGATAATACATAAACTTTGGACTAATAAATTGCGATCCATTTCAGGTAAGTGGATCTGTACTGAATCGAAAATGTTTGGTAACGATGCTAAGTTAGGTAATATTTTTCTCATTTAGTCGGCCTTATTCTCACTAAATCTGATCTTCTTGATCTTATTTTTTTTTAGAAGAAATGTTCCAAAGTTAGATCTCCCTTCTTATCTTCAATACGAAATTACTAATCCACTAAACATGATTCAAATCCAGGAATGCATAATTCATTAATGATATTTTTTATACCAATAATAATATTTTGAACTGTCCTTTTCTGAAGAAATAAACAACAGTTTTATCGACGGCAGTTTATTTAGTTTTTCATTCTTATTAAAAACTAATTCTACCTTTCAAAGTTTCGACACGCAACCCTGAGTGTTAAAGAGACTAATTTTGACTTCCTACTAGTGTTGCAACGGATCCCCCTTTTATTTCGGGTTTCTCGGTGTTTTTTTAATCGAATATAATTTGGTAGTGTCTCGTATTCACTACAAAAAATATTGCAGGAAAATTTGGTTACGATATAAACTAAAAATGGTAAAGAAGGACTGGTATGTGCAACCTTCTAGTGTTAGATTATCTACCTTAGATTTAGACGAGAAACTGGTTTAGTAACTAATTTATTTCCTAGTGAAACTATTGGGTACGGGTCGAAAAAACGACAAATCAAAAAGCCGGTAGGTTAATAAACAGACAATCGTAAAACAAACTATCGAAAAGCCGACAGCCAAAAAGCCGACCCGTACAAAAATACATACATCGAAAAGCGGATAGTCATTTTTTGAAGTCACTTTCCCTTTGTCGGCTTTTCGATTGTCGGTTTTATGTTTGTCGGCTTTTTGATTTGCCGATTTTTCGACCCGCACCCAAACCATTTATTTGGCTGCCCCAATTTCTGGGCTATTCTTTATAAGTATTGAACACACCTTTTAACTTTAAGCTTAAAAACATGAGTGTATTATTGTAAAAGCCTAAAAATGACATTTCTGTCGAATAACGTTTCTGGGTACAGGTGGAAAAACTAACAAATCAAAAAGCGGACAGGTTAAAAAACGGACGCTTTAAAACAAATCTGTCGATGTGACTATTTTTTGTTTCGGCTTTAAGACTTCAGTTTTTTACTGTCGGCTATTTTGATTTGTCAGTTTTTTGATCTGCTTTTTGACTTATCGACTTCGTGGCTCAGGCGATATCGCACTGGACTATAAAGTCGTAGGTCGTCAGTTCGATCTCTGTCCGGTGAACAATATATCAAAATATTGGTTTGCATTTTGATATTTTCAGAACAAATCTTAGTGAATCAAGTAAATCAATTTTCAATCATTTTTCAATTTTCATCTTTTAGCCGTTATTTTTTTTTTCTTGAAAAACGAAGCCCGACACTTACCGCGTGGAGGTCGATGAATTCAAGTGTCTTATTTTTTATTTTTTTAAAACCGTAAAAACATTATTTTTCATATATTTTTTATAGTTATTTTTAGAAATGATATTATATTTAAGTATATTTTCACTGCAATAATTGAATAATTTACACGATAATGAAAAAACGTCAAAACAAGTACTAAAATGAAAGTTTGATTTTTAGCTTTCGTTTTTTGACCTCCATTTTGTTAAAAAAAATCGTACGATAACAAACCAAAGCTGGTTGAAAAGTTTAGATGTTTTGTGCAATTTTACGCATATTTGGGGCAGTAAAATAAATTTCCTCCACTCAAATTTTTGATTAAATAAACATTTTTCATACAAAAATTATATATTTTTTTGAAATTGTTAATCAACAATTGAAAATCAAAGTTTTGAAAATTTTAAACCATTCTATCGTGTAGAGCATACCCGAAAATAGTACGGTTGGATATTTTCCAAAAGATTTTCTTATTTTTTCACAAAGTTCCCTGAGCTCAAACGCATGATACCAATTTTGCCGGTTTGGGACTTAATGGGTTAAGAAGGATGTACGTTTACTAATGTATTTGTTTACTATGTCAGACGGGTAATTATTATTAGATAAGATGTTTTTAACTATAGATTAATATTTTTAGCATAGAATGTTTGATCAGATAATAAGATTGCTTTGTCGCACCAATTGTATATTATTGCTGTTTACGTGTATTTGAATTTAATTACTATTTCGAAAAATGGAAAGTTCCAAGATATGTATAGTACTATTTATTTCTATTTCATAAGCGATTTTTAAATGAAAATGATATTTATTGAAGACTGAGAGCATCTCTTAGTCCATTTTTAGGGATACAAGTGATGTCGCCAACATAACTGAAATAAAAAAAGTGGTGCAAATTATTTAGACAAATAATTTCAAGGTGATCCATGACCAAATCAGCTAATGCTGGTGAAATCAGAGAACCCATTGAAGTCCCGAATGCTTGCTAAAAATTGTTTGTTGTCTATTAAAAATGAATTGTATGTAATTAAGATGTATATTAGAAATTAGTCTCTCGTATCTGTGTTTAATACCCTTGTTTACTAATTCCTTATACACTTTTGTAAATAAGGATGTGACGTCTACCGAAATTAATATGTAAATACATACTGTAACACATCTTAAGGTATTAATAAAAGAAGTGTTTCGTCTGCTTTTTTTAATGTAGTTCTCAAGATGACGACATTGAAACGTCGAAAAACAGTTTATTACTTACCTACGACACGATATGATTGACATGATTATTTTCAATTTAAAAATTGTTCATGTGAAATAATAGAATTCTGTTAATATTTACTATTTAAAATAACTTAGCACCTTTTTTGCATGGACCGATTCATTTAATTAACACGAAAATGGCAACAGAACAAGACCGAGTTTGCAATTGTGAGAAAGTTATTAAGATATCCAAAGTTTCAACTTCGACATTTTCATGATTCTAAAATCTCAAAAAAACAAATATCAAAGGAAATAAGAAACACAACGACGAGGATCCAGTTGGATTGAAGAGCATATTATGATTTACGAAGAGATGAAAGGTCATTGTCTCGTACGAGCTTTCACTCCGAACTTATCATACACTGAAAATGCGCTGTAAAAGCTCCTCTACCTTTGTGTATTATACTCGTGTATACGTCATGACAAAGACACGAAAGTACCAAGTCTTAAACAGAGAACGATTGAAATTTGTAAGTTTTTGGTTCCATTGAGTTAGTTTAAACTAGAGATATTAATTCATTACTAAAACATAAGTAAAATTGATGATATTTCTTCTGGATCATTTGTAAACTGTATTGATGTTAATAAAATACTACTTTTGTAAGGTGTTATTATGATGATATTCTACTAACAACAACTAATTAGCAACAAATAAGTTTTATGTTCTCCAACAAATTGCTTACATTGAAAGATTCATTTATTGTTAACTATTATTATTTACTTGCCAGCGTTCTTCTGCTTATCAGTTGTTTAGTTAAGATGGATTTCCCAAAAATAAATCAATTTTAAATAAAGCCAATCGAAACCGAACCGATTCAGAAATATAAAATCCAGATTAAGAGTTTTGGTTTTGTAGGTCAATGAAAAGGAAAAAAGGAGGAAAATGGGTTTAAACATAGAAACAAGGCAATGAGAGGAGGGAACATTCCATTATTGTAAAAAATGAATAAAAATGAAGAATATTGAAGGAAAGTGGTTTTAATAAAAATGGTCAAAGTGAAGAGTGAAATATAAAGTTGAAAAATAGAAAAAAATGATTAAAGTTTCAAATTTGAATAAGTGAAATTTTCAGTCATTTGGTGTTTGTCACTTAAAAGTAAGTGGACATTCACTAACGGAAAGGTTATAACACGAGAAAAACTTTGTGCGAAAAAGTTGCAAAAGGAAGGTTAATAAAATGTTTAATATTTACAAAATTAAGTACAAATTTTATATTAAAAATTTAATTTCTTTTGCGACATGTGATTAACCGATGCTCGCGTAAATCTTGATTTTGGTGTACTTTGCATACAGAAGGAATAATAGAAATGTAATGCAACAAAAATATCACTTTTACACTATTACAAAACCAGGTTTGTGTTCAACCAAAACTTTAAATTTGTGTTCAACACAACCCTGGTTTATGCTCAATACAAACTTAGTGCCCAAACTTTTCTTAGCACACTACTTGGGTTGGCAGTTTTTGTTAAGCACAAACTATTTTTCGTTCGTGTATACAGAATAATACTCAATGTTACACTTTACTGTTTTAATACATTATTTTAATCTTACTACGAATGAATTAAGGACACAACATAATTTCAAAACATTTTGTTTGTTACTTGATAATGTATTAGATTACAAATTATTCTGAATTCTGTTATTGGTAGTTATTAGAAAGTCAATAATTACTAATTGACATATTATTCAATAGTTTGACTTCTCATTTTAACTTAACATTACCAAATCTAACTTTTTGTATTGTTATTAGTATTTTATATTTTGGTGGATCTCTCACTTTTTTCTATGAAATGTACCATTATTATTAGAATAAAACATGAAATAAGAAAAAACTAAATTGCAGATATTGTTTCTAACTAGTACTTAATAGTCGAAATAAGGGGTACGCGTCAAAAAACCGACAAATCAAAAAGCCGACAGGTCAAGAAACCGACAGTCAAAAAACCGAAAATCGAAAAGCCGACATTAAAAAATCCGACACTTCAAAAAATGACGCTCCGCTTGTCGATGTGCCTAATTTTTATTTGTCGACTTTTTGACTGTCGGCTTTTCGATTGTCGGTTTTTGTGTTAGTCTCCTTGAAGTAATTTTTCAAGCCAAAATTAGTAACTAAATTTCATAAATATATTTATTCTCCTTTGAATTAATAATAAAGGAGAAAAACCGAATTATTGTTAGGGACTTCTCTATTAACCCTTTATATAATAATGGTACCTCATTTTAACATTTTGTTGTCGAAAATTGCGTGAAAATTAGACAAATAATCGGTATAAACCCATTGTAATTTGAGGTTATGAGGTTATTAATAAATCATGATGAGACTAGGTATTCACAAATGATAGTAATTACTTTTTCATTGCAATTCTCCATGATTTGAGGTCATGTTACACGGTCAAATAATCGATATTTGTGCGAGAAAATTCAAGCTTACTACTTCCAGACGCAATCTTGAAGCCGCCATTTTGTTTTTTGAAAAAAATCCGACGGGAGAAGAATGGTCTGAGCAAAAAAGACGCGATTAGTACGTTTTGCAATGATCAGCACTGCCCTTTTCAATGTCAAAAAACGCAATTATTGGGAAAAAACGTCGAAAAAATCAGTAGTTTTTTCGAAAAAATAATCATAACTTTTTTCTCTGTAATTTCCGGCTGATTCTGACCACGGCATTTGAAAGAGGAGGTCCAAATCTATCGATTTTGACTTATTTCAATTTTTATTAACGATGTTTGGAATAAAAGTTACATCGTTGAAAGTTGTGTCCAAATTCCGGACTTTTGGGACGAAAAGGGTTAACGTCCACTTTCAACTAGACTATCATTTATGTAACTAGATTCTGTACACTTTAAACTGTCTAAAAACTGGTTTCATTGTAGCAAATCAATAAGTAGAAACAAATGTTTTTGTAGGTGTATCGTTTTAAATGCAAAAACAAATATTCCGAATCTCGTGAAACAATGGAAGATATTTCTCATCTATCTATAAGCAACGAATGGGTTCAAAAACCTCTCAAAACCTTTGAAATTAGAAAAATATTAAAACGGTTTGAAAAAATTAATAAAGGTTAAAAAAACGTGCATCATGAAAATATAATGTCACCAAATATGCGTGGATTAATAAAACCAATTGATAATGACCTTATTGCTCAAAATGAAAATAATTTTATGAATGATGCATGATCAGTGTAAAATATTGATTCATACGAGAATAACACAGATCTGAATTTTCAAGAACCTTAGGAGCAAACTGAAATTTCAAATGAATAGTCTACTAATGAAGAATTTGACACAGACAATAACAGATGACGCATCGACAGTTGGAGGCACCAGAAATTCAGCTGATCAAAAATAGAATAGCACAGGTACATGCTGATGAATTATTAGCCGTTTTTAGACCAAGATTATTACGTGAACTACCAATATCCTGCAAAACCTTATTGCAAACTCAATCTGCGACATATAATGTTCAGAAAATAATCAGGGCAGGCGTGTTTCAAGACGAAATTTCTTCCAGGAGCAATAAGTTGATTAATACCAATATTAAGAGCAGAAAAAAACTAAAAAATAGTTTTAGTTTCCCAAAAAGGCAGGATTTACATTTAAAAATTGGTCAATTGCACCCGACTTTCTGAAATAATAATGCAAAACACTGGAAATCAGACAATTATTGCGCATAGACTCGAACAATCTTGGCCAGAAAAACTGTCTAGATTCTGGGAAAATGAGGTTCCTCATTACCACTGGAAAACCAGTCAGAAATATTGGCCGGAAACCAGTAAAGTATGGACATTAACCGGGCAAAAAATGCTCATTTTTCCACTATTTATTATATAATTAATAAAACTATTTATTGTTGGGATGTACGAATAAACAGGTATGACCAAATCACTTTTTTTGAAAAATGATTGACGATGTTTTTAAAGATAATTACTTTGTAAAAGTTTTAGAAACCCCCTGATTATATTAACTGGAAATCACGGTTACAAAATTTAAAATAGTCAGTAGTAGTTATCCTTGTCATTAACACGTGAAAAGTAACAATTTATATTAAATTGCGTTTACGAAAATTTTTATAATCTGATGAGGGACACAAGAAATGTTTCAACATATTGAATCGAAACTAACATAGAATCTGTACTTATCCACCCCGACAACCTCCGAGTACAACATTTTTGTCAAATGGAATTTTAAAAATGATTGTCTGTAATATTAGATTAGTCATTTTGAATTTTGTGAATCTAATCTTGAATACGCATTCTGAACGCTCTATTAACTATTTTCATCTAAATTTCGGAAAAGAAAAACGGATAACATAAAACGTTAAGTAGTCAGCAAGCAAAAATGAATTGCACAAGAAGAAAGGATAGAAATCAACACTAAATATTAGAAAATAAGGCATTGGGAATTTGATATATTTCCAATTAATTCCAAGAGACAAATGGGAAGTGATCTCTCCATGGAGATCTTGAGGCAGGAGTACCCGAATGTTTATGTATTAACCAAGGACAATAGAACTATTGTATGTGCACTACAGATAGCACAAAGTTATTACATGGAAATTGAGTTGAAGTATTAAACAAACTTTAATTTCGTATCTGTCCATTCGAAACATATTGATCTGATATCTCATTCTGAATTATATTTAACGTATTTTTCATATATTTGGTTTAGTGAAGTTTTCATCAAAGTCACTATTTCTATAGCATTTTCTTCGAATTTCTGGCATCAGTGGTTTTTATATTTAATAAAAGTTTATTAAAATTTCATAACGATATTTTCCGAATCAAAATGTTGTTATATAAATAATACAATCGTCTTTTTTAGACAGATTAAAGTAAATTCCCATTAACGATGTAACATACTTTTATATTAAAAAAATTGAAGGTACCGCAACAATTGATTATGCCAATTTTATTAAATGCTTTTATAATTTATTAATATTTGTTAGTAACTCTAAGCAACATATAAAAAAAACTGTCTAAATTTCAAATCGTAGAAGACAAAGGATCTATTTGTTACGTGATATAGATTAAGTACTAAATTCATTTAGTGAGTTTTTGAAAAGATATATATTTTCTCACTCTCTGAGCACAAAATGCTATTTGCTCCCTATATCGCGGGAGCAACCTAGCGCATTCTCTCCCTAGGGAACAAAATAAACCTATCCGGGATTCTACAGTGACCGTGATTACTCATGTAATTAGATTGAACGGACGACAAATTAAACTTTTATAATTTTATAAAATATATACTTAAGTTCTTACACTGAGAAAAGTGTTTTTTACCCAGTATTAGAATTCTTATGCCCCGTAAAATATAGTATTTTACGCATAGGGATTGCTATCTTTCTACTAGCTGTTAAAAGACGAAGATTTTATATTATTCTAACCGATATGTCAGTTTATTTTAGCCTTTTCTCTTTAACTAAAAGCACTTTTTGTTTTTGGAAATTTATCTAGCAAATTAAAATATTAAAAATGCCTTCTTTTAGTCATGATAAAACATTCTTTTAAAATATGAGAGTTTATTACAGTTTCGTATAACCTGTCAAAAACAAATGCTGAACGACGGAGGATTTTGCTAGTTATAATATTTCTTTTAATGGCTATAATACACTTTTTAAAATCCAACGGATAGTAACTGATAAAATACACTTTTCTCAGTGTATAAAAAAAATTATTGAATTATCTTTTCGTGTTTCTACCGTTTTCAAAAAATATTTATGGGGTAAAAGTGTACACATATATATACCAAAAATCATTATTTATTTTGGAAGAATGATAACATAAAAATCCATTTTTTTATAAAATATTGTCTATTTTTTACGTTTTGACCTCTTGTGGGTCTTCTTCAGAACTAATCCTTAGACTCCCTCGGGACATTTCATCTGAAGAATATTCACAAGAGTTCGAAATGTAGAAAAATAGACGATATCTAATAAAAATCGAATTTTTATTTTATCATCCGTTCGCAATAAATGACTGACAAACAGAAGAAAATGCGATTAAAAATATTTTTCGAAAAAAAACAGCAGTGGCTGTTTTGATTGCTAATAATACAGTACAACAATAACGAATGTAAACAAGACTATCATTGTAAATTAATATAGATGTATTTTAGTATTTTCAGGTCATTTAGTGTGGGAGGAAACAGAATTTAATAATAAAAAAAAGTGCAAGAGAGACGAAAAAAGATACAAATTTTGATGTGTGAAAGTAGAAGGCACCACGTTTTAGTATCGTAGTTTCAAAAGTGCTGTTAAGGGCTAAAAAGTGTAAATTTTATAATAGTGGTGATAAACTTATGGTAATTGAGATACTTCAAATCTTATGTTCACTGTGTTTTTTTCATGTATTATTTAGTAGTTTTCTCCGTGACTTCGTTTTCTCCAATTTTTGTATTTTGCAAGAATTTTCTGCCAGTATAATCAAAATCGTGTCCAGTTTTTAGTGTTTGCTAGGTCAAACAATTAAACTGTCTTTGCAAAATAGTATATTACGTAACAAGGGCACAATTACCGATTTTGGAGGAGTGCGAAGTTCGCACGATCAAAGCGAGGGTGACAATCACGTTGGAGATCGATATTTCGCCAATGTTGCATAAGATATTTTTTAATACGACGTGCGTCGTGCTCAATCATTTGCGCCCAAAGATTTCATTGTAGGACGCAAAAGGTAATTCTTCTTTTCATTTTTTTAATTTGTGTTTTAAGGTGTTGAAACGAGTTGAACATCGAGATAGTTTATTCCTTTCTTTTGTTCAGATTGTAATGTAAAATTGTGTTTATTTTCAGAAGCAGCCTATGGGTCCACCTATCTCTCCTGTTCTCTCAAAAGTCTTCGAATACGTAACCGAATGTGTTTTAAATAAATTGAATCTCACACCACCCTTTTTCTGTTATGCAGATGACATTCCCACTACAAAAATCTATATACTACAGATAACGGAGGCATAAAACTAGATTGGTTTCATAAAGAAGCATGGACTGGAAGATATTTCCATTATGAGTCTCTTCATCCCATTCCACAAAAAATCGATATGGTGTATGGTTTAATTGATCGTGGAATAAACTTTCATTCATAGACTTCCACCAAGAAATCTAATTATCATTTAAAAAATCCTATCAGATAATGATTATTGTAGCATTTTATTTTATTTACAAACTTATTAAAAAACGTTTACAATTTGCAACATAAACAACACATTTTAATCAGAACCAAAATAATAGCGAAAACTTACCCTTATATTAAAGAACTTTACGAACACTTTCCTAACATTTTCAAAAATAAAAATATAAGACTCGTTTTAACACCCTAAAATACAAATTATGACAGGGAAAGATAAATTACCCTTTGCAAAACAATGCGGTTTGGTCTATAAACTGACTTGTCTTCACTGTAACAAGATCCGTCAAAGTCATCTAAAAATCTACTTCATAAATAAGAGATAAACATCCAATATTATGCTGTATGTACCTGATTTATAATAGTCTTTTTTAACTCTCAGGGCGGGAAGCTTGATTTCGCGCCCTAGGACGAAACTTTACGGACGTGAGTAGTCGACCCACGCCTATCGTATTCAAAAATATCGTGTGCAAACATTGCACTTGTTGGAGAATGATCATTATTGCGGCCTTAATACATAATATACTATTATGTACCTAGGGCGCAAAATGCCATTTTAAAAATTTAAAAAGCCGTTGTTGTAAAAACAAATGGTAAAAATTTTATTTATAAATTAATAGTATTGTTTTAAAAACTAATAGTATTGATATCTCTATCAAAAAGGATCTTAATATATTGCATGAAACAAATCACTAAAGTAGCCAAGTTATTAACGAAAAAAACCGAAAAAAAAGAAGAAAATAAACATAATGGTTAATAAAACTAATAATTAGTCTTTATTATTAGTTTTGGGTAACATAGAGAGGAAGAATTTTAATAATATTAATTCAATTCGTAACTCAGAAGTACGTATGTTTTTAAAATAACAAGAATATAAAACTTAAAGCCTAATGCAAGACATTTTTTATTTGGAAACTTTTAATTTTGACGCTCGATATATTGCAGCCGACATCTGTAATTTCTTAAATTTTTTTCTTCAGATTTTATATTAATCACGAAAGAACTCGTAGCAAAATAAGGACAAGGGGGATTGAATATATACAAAAAGAAAAAATACGAGTACATTTCTGCAGAAATGTAGAAATTCTAGTTAGTAATAACGATTAAATTATTACACACCTTTAAGTTCTTGTGCAATAACGTCATAATCGTAAACGTGCTTCATGTAAATTCATTTAATATTGCTGGAGAAATAACATAGCAATATAGACGTTTTGGATTATTTTCGTCGAGTTGCGTAGTACGGAAATTAGGGTTTGAAATACCCGGCGAATGTGGTGTTTAGTAAGCATCTTATGCGATTCACCGTACTCATTTAGTACGTGTACATGTTGACTGTGCGATATTACAATATGTACTCCATTATACTAGACGAAGTAATTGGAATATTCGTCGAACCTGACATACCGAGTCCAACTGCAATTTCCGCACACGAGTAAATAATAACGCATCCGAGATACTATAGGTGACTTCTGCATAATTGCATTTTTTTTAATTTCGTAATTCAAAGTCTCTATGACGCCTCCACTTATTTCGAAAAATTTTCATTTAATATAATTTGTCGATAAAAGAACTTCAGAAGGAGTAAAATAACAATTCTAGGTTGACGATTATAAACATTTTTTCTCAAGTGGATTAAAAATGCGATTTTGCGCACACGTGGGCGCAAAATAGAAAGAGTGGGAGTTAACTTTATAAGCGTATTAATGAATGTTCAACGACTTCGCATTTTGTGTCTCGAAACCAAAACACTTCAACGCATTTTGTCACTCTATTTTGAAAAAATTATTTTTTTTACCAAGGGAGTAAAGTAAGATTTTACGAGCCGAATGGTGATCCCGCGCCCTCAGGACGGCGACGTCAGCTTTAGAGGCAATCCTAGGAGCAATATTAAAGTCTACGTCTGTAGTGTAAACAACACTTTTCCATTCAGTACGAGGAAAAGGCCTATTTTTACCAGAAATAGATAATTTTGCGCCTACTGAATCGAAATACTACTTCGATACTCGGGTGCGTAAAATTGGATTTTACCCATCATTCCACACAGCTCACTTGAAACGGTCCAGAAGTTTCTTTTCATGTCTACTGATTTAATAATGTTTAAAAGAGCACTTGGACATTAATTGGTCACAATGTTTTTAATAATTTCTGCTGCATTTTATTTCTGTAAAGACGAGTCTTTGCGGACAAAATTACCTTACCGATTACTTTCGGCGATAGCGCTAGTGAAAATAATTGTCGTTATAATGACGTCTTAACTGTGAGATGGTAAGGATGATTAACTATTTTATGTATATAGTTAATTATGCTAATATTAGATAGTCCATTAGAAATATTCTTAGGAACATTTCGAAAGACGATAATAGTACACTATGCAACTAGGGAGCAAAATAGGCGATTGACGTCCGTGCGAAGCGAGTCACTTTACGCATTAACTTTTCTCTCACTCTGGATTTTCTGAATTGTTTGTATTAAGTCCTGATTTCCGAGTCCAGACGTCTTTGTAAATTCATTTTTCTTTTATAACGCCCGCACGTCTTCAGAAATTGCGTGACTTGGTTGAATGATTAAAAAGGCAGTGCGATAAAGCCTTATGTACACACCATCACTGCTTCTTACGTAACATTTATTATTTAAAACCCTTGGCTGAATACTGAAATTTATCGATATTTGGGAAAGTCCAGAAAACTTTTAATTTTGAGCGAGTCATACAAATTATCAAATAAGACTATATTCTATATCGTTATTTTTGTTGCATCCATGTGTTTTTAATCCGACAAAAAATGTACTTGACAAACTTAAAAATGAAAATAGTGTAATATTATACTTGTAGGCATTTCTGGCAGAATTATAAAATGAGGAAATATTATTAGTATTAAATAATAGTAGAATGATATAAGAAATGCATGCCCTGGTCATTTTGCTTCCAGACTTTTGCTCTGTAGGGAGTGACAGTGCTTATTTACTGCCGCCATATAGAGAGCAAAATAATATATTTTTTAGAGCGTCAGAAGTAAATTTTGAAGCTATAATATGATACAAAGAAACATTTCAGACGTTAATTTTTTACGTCTGTATGAATTTTATCAAACGATCAATATTCAAAATAATTGACGGAAAATATACATACCTCCTCTAACTTCACAAGAAAGGCCGAATCTCGCACCAACTCGGAAAGGACCGGCGACTGATTCCACTTTTGTTCCAGAGTCATCGTATATGAACAAAGAATGCGGTGGAACTGAAACAAAATTCAAAGACATTCACATTATAAACGTAATCTTATTTACAGCAAATAAATATTGTTGCATAACACAACATGTTTGATTTCTCTGCGATATTCCCGTCAATACCTAAATTAGTTTACACTGTATTTGATCTGAAGCAATTCCAAACTGATGTACGAAGATTCAATAGAACTATAGCTATATGTATATCAGAACTAACGTAATAATATTCGATTTCAGTAATTAGAGATTGTTTTATTCCAGTCGATTTCTTCCAGTTCTTCGCAGACAGTTTTCTTCGATATTATGAATTATTTGCTTTTCTGTAATATTAAAAATTTGTTTGTACAAATTGTACGTTTGCAGAAATAATCAATTGAATACAGAAAAGGTCAAAGAAATTTATATGAAGGGAATTTAAAACGGAGAGGTTAGTATAAATTAAATAGACCAGTACAGAACAAAAAAAACAACAAAGAAATTTTCGTTTTTAATTGAATCCAATTGATTATCTGTATACAAAAAAAAAATAAATAAAATTACACCTTTATAATTAATGCATTAAAACCTTACGCAACTTAACTTGACTTAACTTAATATAACCTGGATAATTCATGATCACATTGAAGGTCAAAGTAGGTAGGTCTGTCAGATGCCAAATGCAGACAAAATTCCGGCACTCTTTTTTTTTTAATTTGGATTTCAAAATGACTATAGAATCCCGATCGTTTAAGGGTATGTTCGGACTCGCTGTTTTAATAGAATTACCTGTACAGCTTCGATCAAATTACGATTAACCGGAAACTGCTCGACCGATTCTAACGTTTTTTTTTTAAATAAAGCTAATAAAATTTAAAAAAAGATTGTCCAGTTAGATTTTGAAAAAACTTAAAATATTCCATTAGAAAACCCACAAATATTAGCAAAATAAGAAATTTTCTCCAAAACTGCTATACTAATTCTTCGGCTTCTTAATTCATTTAATTAAAA
The DNA here is from genome assembly GCA_030407085.1 of Trichopria drosophilae. NCBI lineage: Eukaryota > Metazoa > Arthropoda > Insecta > Hymenoptera > Diapriidae > Trichopria > Trichopria drosophilae. The sequence goes on from CM059582.1 coordinate 199,608,426, forward strand.
AAATTGTTAGTTATCATAAAAAAGGTTAGTAAACAATAAACAAAGATGTCAACATTCATATCCGCATATTAAGGGGATATAACACCTTTGCGGTTTCAAAAAATAAAAATTTTTGGTTGTTGACTTACATTATACTTTAATGCCTAACTAATAATAAATTTAACTTGACAATCATTTTCCAAAATGTATTAGCTTTATTCAAAAAGAAAATGCGTTAGAATCGGACTAGTAGTTTCGCCTTAATCGTAATTAGACCCAAGTTGTATAGGTCATTCCACACAGTGCGATGCTGAATTTTCCCTATAAAGTATATTTTACAGGTTGAATTTACAATGAATTACTATTTTAAAGCTAGTTTACTGATTTTTTATGAATGTATAACAAATTTCAGCGAAATTGGTTCAGAAACGGGCTTGAATACGGAAAAAGAAATCAGTTCGCGTTATCTACGAAATGTATGTTTGCCAATTCTTGCTAGTTTCAATATTACGATTTAAATTACAAAGTGACGTTCTCAAAATTGCGTTATTGAAATGGAATTTTTTTGGTATTTGTGTTTTATTAAAATATTTTTTGTATCTTTTACTTTGACGAATATGTTCGTATGGATTTTTTTTGAGGACGCTGAGTACAAACCCGTTATTTAATTTTGGATATTTAAAATCATTTTGGAAATTCAAATCTCCATGGAGGATGAAACCCACCGACAAATGTTGTCGTTTTGAGAAGGAAACGGATTAAAAGGTTTCAGAACGGGTATCTATAGGCTGAAGATCTATAGGAAAGTATTGATTTGTTTTTCAAAAGTAGTAAACAATTCATTTTTAAATAATTTCCAAACCCGTAGGATATTAACAAATAATATGCTATAATAAAACGTGAAGTACAATGAGATTCTAGATGAATGTCGTTCAAAAATTCATGCAAAAGCTGAAATTAAGAAGTGAACTTAACTGCTATTATACATAATGAATCATAAGAAAACGTAAGAATCTCATAAAGCACCAGGAAATAAATGAAATTAAGTCCTTTAAGTACAAAATAAAGCAAAGTTTGTTCGGAAAATATTCATTTCCACCCACAATAACGCAAATGAATTAAGTGAGAGAAAACTTTAAAACTAAATGTCCGAAATTGCATTTCACTGCAGGGTACCGTGATAAAATACAGACAATTACGAACTCGTGCATACCTGATATAAACCTGAAAAGCAAATGGACCAATCAGAAGCCGACTTACGATAGACATCTGCAATTTTACCCAGTCGTAACGGAAAAGTCGTAAAGTGTTAGGAGGGCGTGTAAAACGCAAGACGAATCATCCGGGTTATAGAATAAAATGCGATTAATTCAAAGGCGCAAATTATGTTCGTACTACCATTAAGGATTCTTTACTGCTACATATTTATGTTAGTATCCTTGAAATTTATTTTTATATCAATTTTGCGTGGGTTTCTTTGAATCCTTTAAAGCCGAAATGCCCACATGAATTTTAACGTTTTAATTATACGATAAATATTTAAAAAAAAAAGTGTATCTCCACATCCGAATCAAAATAAAAATAAAATCAATGACAAATTCGAACAATTAATTGTTGATACCCGAGTTTATTAGCACTCGAATATTTTTCAGTGGTGACCAGGAGCGTACACCAAACTTTTATCTGATGGAAAGCAATAAACAATATTAGCGAAGTTACATATATAAAATAGTTATACAATTAAAACTCTTGGAAGGGCCACTTGATTTTCTTCCAATTCCGAGCTGGAAATCCGAAGTAAGCTACTCCTCAAAAGTGAAGAGGACACTTGGAAATGTAGGTTAGTTATATGTTGGAGTTGAATATTCCGCAGGCGGATACTCGCTATTTATTTTGTACCACTTAACGAATGGCGGTCGAGAGGGAGTCAAAAACGTCCGTCGACGACTTACCGATTACGGTGAGGTTCACTTGGTAATTTTTCGTCGGCGTCTTCATAAAGTCTGCTCGGCAACGATAAATACCCTCGTCGTCGAGCTGCACTGCTTCGAGGGTCAGGATGGCAGGCTTTTTAGACCACGTGAAGTAAGCTCGGGGCCCGATTGCTGCGCTGTCCGACCAATTTAGAGCTTTGTTCAGAGATCGGCCACGCACATCGAAGCTGAAACAAATCGGATATTCCATTAGTTTTTCAGTAACTACAAAAAAATGTCATTTTTTATAGAACAGTGAAGGAGGAGCAAGAATGGCAACATTTTTATAACCAAAAACCGACTTTCATCTCAAGGTACATTTTTTCGAATGCATATTTAAAAGATATCTTTTCGACTACTTCATCTGGGATATTGTGCAAAAGATATCTAAAGGATATCTTTATCAAACGCCGATATTGAGCATGCTGTATCCCAGACAGCAAAATAGAAAAGAGTTCAGAATGATTTCGAAATGTGCTCTAAAATAAGTCAAATGTCCCACTTTCTAAAGGCTTTCTGAGCATGAGTTCATAAAGATCTCATAATGACATCCATGTTCATAAAACCCTCAGAATGTGGGACATCTGACATCTTGTAGAGCACTTTTCTAAATTATTCTGAACTCTTTTTTATTTTGTTGTCTGGAATGTGTAGGGTTTCCTCGCGACGCACGTATCCTCCATGTTTCTATGAATTATAAAATTATAAATTGGTGGAATTTTTTTGTAGGCGATCTAAAAAAATAAAAAACAACCTCCTTTTTAAGAGGATAATGCAGAGTGTCGTTCTATTGTGAAATTGTTTGAAATGACAATTTCACTCTTGTAAAGAGTAACTGCGAAAATCACTCCAATAAGAGAGGACACATGGAGGATTTAGTCAAATTCAACTCTAAAAAGCGTTAATATTTCCACTCTCTTAAGAAAAGTGGAAATATCCACTCTTGCCTTAAGAGTGAATTTCTAATTGTGGAGGAGATGCAAGTAGCTTAGCCGCCGCTAGGAGCGATTCTGACTCTCGCGTTTTTATTTGCTCTCATTATAGAAACGTATTCTATGTTGTATGTGTGACGTCTTAAATGAACGTTCTTCTCTTATTTGTTATACAGTTATGTATGTAATATTCATTGTATCCAACATTTATTTCGCTCTTTTCATTAGAGTGGAATATGAAATTCATATTTTTTCTAATATTATGAATTCGAAGAAATTATTTCCATTAAAAAAACCACGAAAAAAATATTTTATATAAATTAGTTTTGTCCTTTAGGTGTAAAATAAAATATTCAAACCCACACGCTCAATAGAGTGGTGTATTCACTCTTAGAATGGAGTGAAAGATTGCTACTCTTTGCAAAAGTGAATGTTCACTTCAATCAGAGTTGCTTGGTTTTCATTGTCTTTTACAGTGAAAATTCAGTACATTAGAGTGATTTTGAAGTTATTCAGGATGTGCGCATAATTTGAATTGTAATTATTAAATAAAAATTCAAAGTTAAGAAAAGAAGCGTACGGTTTTAATGCTTCATTAGAACTCAATACTGATACAAAATATGTCGTTACTTAGCAACGACAGAAAAAATGCGAATATATAAATTAAATCAATACATTCATTACATTTATACGCTAGATTTTTCTTTAAAAAAAACAAAGATGACGTAATTGAACCTGAAGATTTAGCACTAAATTATTTGAATTAACCATTTTATAGTATGAAACATAGAAAAGTTCTAAGTGTAAAAATACCAAAATAAAAGGTCTGATTATGGAACGAAGTCCAAATTTTTTGGAAAGCCACGAGAAACAATATAATTAAATATTGATATAAGCATATTTTATTATTATATATAATATATAAGCATATCCCGAACAAAATTGTCAGCACAAAATAAATATTTAGTTTCATTTTAACGTGAATAATCACGTCGTTCACATTTTGTTAATGAAAAAAAATATTTATGTACTCGTGACTCTATATCAGACTGAAACAAACTGTTTTTCGCATCGAGTTGGAATTAGACTTCGTTAATACACGGGAAAAAATTGTTAGTTCTATACCAACTACGTGAAAGTAGTAATCACAAAAGTAGTGAATGCAAGACACAAAGCTTACATCCAATAAACCAATATTTGTTACTGCTACTAATTTGCAAAAGTAATTACTTTTACTAATGACAAAATGAAACTTCAAACCTTTCAAAACGCGCCGATGGTCGAGAGAAAAGCATTTTAATAGAATAGTTAGTACAATTTATTGTAGGTATATTTATAGTCGATGAAAACGAATCTGATAAAAATATATGTTGCTCGATTATATTTTGGTCACCATTTTAAACAAATGCTAGTTTTCATAGTTTATTATAAATCGGACTAAACATGTGTTACATCAAAAAGTTAGAGATGCAGTTTAGACTAGTTTATAATAAGTCTACGTAGAACGACTACATGCACGGAAGAAACGAGTTCGTTAGGAAAACTGTGAATTAGTTGGAATTCGTTGGTAGAGAGAACCAATTAATTGGTCGGGAAACTATTTAATTGAATGGGAGTCAATAAGTTGGTATTTGAAACCAATTAATTTGATAGATCTCAGTGCACTAAGCCAGTTGGTTAAGGCAACCAATTAGTTGGTTTTCGCAACCAACTCATTATTTCCGTGTAAGTTAATGCTTTGCAGAAATTCCAGAGAACCATTTCTCTAGTATGTTCTATTATTACACAGCCCCACAAAAAATCTGGATCTGGAAGTCAGTTATGTCTGTAATATGTTTTTTGGGTCGCTGAATCCGAATCTGAAGAACTCCGTCACGTCGGATTTTTGACATTACCTAAAAATTCTTAAAAAATCCTATAATTAGACCTTAAAATGTTAAAATAAAGAATAATTTGCGGTTGGTAGTCCCTGCTGAATTTTCCTGATGTTTTTGGATGATTTGTAGATTAATCGAGGTTATATAAAAACTCCGACGAGATGGAGTTAATTGGACTCTGAATTGGATTGACTACTACAATCATTTTTAGCACTACAAACGAGTGGTATTGTCTTTCGATTCCTTTGCACAATTTAAGCAGACATTTTTAAAAGAGCTTCCAGTAGTATCCAGAGCTGTCTGGTACATTCCAGTACTGCACACTACATTGCAGTAGAGTCCAACATTCTCCAGTGCTATCCAGTACGGTCAAGATCAGTACTGCTCAGTTGACAGTTCCGTTCACTCCAGACATTCGGGGAGTAACTACACAGTAGGAGTTGTCGAGATCTATTATACGTGCGATGAGCTTCGTATTCAGGTTCAGCGGCCCGAAGAACTAAAAGTAAACATGGTATGGCTTTTAGGTTAGAATTTTCCTTTATTTTAACATTTTGGAGTGAATATTTAGGATATTTTTGAGGTTATATCAAAAATGTTTCGTGATGGAGCTGAATAGACTTCGAACATAGTTTTAGGGATCCCAAAAACATAACGGAAAGTGCAACTCATTCTTCATTCATATGTCATATATTCATATATCATATAAAATATATTTTATAGATATCGGTAGTCCGACCTACCTACAAATCCGGACTACGGTTTCTTTTGTGGGGCTGTGTTATTCATGATTTTTTGAGTGCAACAGCAGCAGTATTGTAATGAATATAATAAAACTACGCAGATTGAACTAGAAATTTAATGAAGAGATTTTTCAATAATTATTTCATTACCAAGGAAATAGTTTGAATGTAAACTAATCTGAAATAGTAACGCCAACTAGAAAATGTCGCTGGGGCATCTTTACTACTTTTTGTAGTTGCAGCAATAACATCTCGTTGAACCAACTATTTTTTTCCATGTAGTTCCATGAAAGGCAGCATGATAATATTATTTAAAAGCGTGGTAAACTCTTTATTAGAAATAATAATTTAGAATTCATTAGAAAAGAATTTAGGTATTTCACGACGTGAAGGTTCAAAGTAAAGCAATGACGAAGTTTGATTTAAAATATTTGGACACTAATGCATTCCTTCTTTAATTGTAAATTTATTTCTAAAATGTACATACTATATATTTAAATAAACGCGTTAAAAATTGACATAGCAACATTAAAGTAAAAATAAAATTGGTTACTAATTCATAAGTTTCTGAAGATGTCATTAAATACGCTTTTATTATCCTTTGGTAACCTCAGAAAATCCTCAGTATAAGGATAAGTATTTCAGTAGAGATATTACAAATTATTGCATAATTAAAAAGCAGTTAGTCTTGTTTTTCGATCTGTCCATTTTTAGCTGTTGGCGCAAATGAGGTTAATACTAGATACTACCTAGTTTAAACTAAAAGACTAATTAAACCATAACCAGTATTTGATACCTCTCATTTATTTATGGGCTGCGATTTGTTTTACTTAAGTCTGTTTTTTAATTCTGATTTGCCAAATCATTTCATCTATGAACAATACTCCAACTGGAACATTTATCATTTTTAATTTGAGTTTTACATAAAAATAGACCCAATTTTCGAGCTTTGCTTTAAAATTGAATTGAGATTTATGGAAATCTCAATATTTCTTGTATTAAAGTGATAAAAATATTTTCGCGTTTAAAGTCGAACGAAAGGGCAGACAATGTGAATAATTATTCGACGACCACGAGACGTCGTAAAACACAAAGACGTCTAATTAACAAACGAATTAAAACGATCGACGGACTCCTATTAAAACGTTCTTTTAACCCAACGCAAGTATCTATCCTATTAAGCTCTTTCCAAATATTATCAGCCCCACAACTTTATAAATCTTTACGCCGAGTAACGAGATCAATCGCTAACGATTTAATGAAAACCATTACTGAGTTCCGAGTTTCCTAATTGAATTTGCGAGTGCCATCATTTATTTTTAAAAACTCTCCGCACTCGCGCCACTAAACTCGCTTAAGGAGTCTTAAGGTCTTCTCAAGTGGAAAAACGGGAAGAAAACAAAATGTCCGAGTGCGAAAAAAAGCATTGTATTAAACTATTACGCGAAACTTCCACGGAACTTACTCGACGGCGAGTAAAATTAAGAGTTATGGAGAGGAGAGAGAGAAGATCGGTTTCCTTTAAGACTCATTACAGACAAAATTATCCAGCAGTAAAGTTGTATCGAGAGTCCAATTTTTTTAATGGAGATTAACGTTTCGATGAGTATTACGAAAATTCTTCGAAAATTTTCCAGGAGTTTTCGAAAACTTTCCAAATGTCGATTATGACTTGCATATTACGGTTTATGAATTTGTAGTCAACATGTGAGGGCTTTTCCAGGTTGGATGAGTGACTTTCATACTATTAATTAAGTCCCAGTTCGTTTTATAATGGGTTGAAATCAGCTGTAAAATATCCCAGTTATTTTATTACAAATTGGTGTATTTAAAAAATTGGTATTGGTAGATTACAAAAATTATGTTGACTATACTTTGCACTGCTTAAACTAAATAATACAATTCACTAGAACTATTACTTGGATTTAAGTTTCTTGTAATTTATGTTTATATTGTTAAATAATAGAATTAAGTAAAATTTACCTAATTTGTTACTAAAATACAAATATTAAGATTTCGATTTTACGAAATCTACTACAATAACATTTACGTGAGCTGGATTTCCGGTTTTGCTGTCTATATTCTTAACATGTATACGTATATATCATTAGAACAATTAGAATTCTAACATAATTGCGAGTAATCTAATGCAGTATCGATTAATCCTCGTACATTGATGGTACAGAAACAATTGCGTCACTAGTGCTTTGCGGTGTAATATGGATTTTGAGGATGGGGGTGAAACTCATTACATTGCAGTAGGGAAGTAGTTGTCAAATATTTGAATATGAGACCCACCGAAACCACAAATGCCACATCGTAGCCCGAGTTCCCTATACCGGAACCTTTCCCGTACCACGAAACCAAATAAGTTTTCATAGACCATTAGCCAATCTTTACAATGTTTTAAAAATACCTCGTTTACCTTTGATATTTTTTATTAGAACCATTTTTTTTAAGCATATGAGGAATTCTACAGAGCTTTGTAATTTTGTTTTTTTAATTGAATTGATGTAATTGTTCAACGTTTGGCTGAAATCGCATAAAAATATACTTGAACAATCTATTTTGATATATTTAGAAGCTTAAACATCAGTTTTTATATTGTAAACGAACATTTTGTCTGTTTTTATGTTTACTCATGATATTTTTTATAATTTTACACGGATTCATTGTGACACTTCGACACACCAAAAGAACAATGATGATCAATGTATGGAAATTGTATTTACTCTGAATAATGTCTGGATATTGGCTAAAGATAGAGATACTAAATTTTATCTTGAAAAAGAGATGCGAATTATAATTCGTAAATGGCTGAATTAAATTATTAAACAAATACATTCGTAAACTTGGTCAATGCAAATGGAAAGGTAGTTGCTCAGTAACAATAGTACGCTTTACACGAGATCATGATCATATTCGATATATGTTTCTCCAAACTACCTTTTCATATTGACATTTTCGATGTCTAGTGTATTATTTGCATTGTATCAGAGATGTCCAGTCGATCTTGCAAACGTTTGCGAGGTACCCTGGCATATTTAACAGCACGAATCGCATTGTCCGTGGAACGTTGCGTAAACATGTTAAATATCGCGTGTTATAATAGGATCTTGATCTTTCCAAGTGATCCAACCTTTTCGTGCATCGACAGCTACATCATATAGCATTATCGTGAATTCTAGAGCTCTCCGTGACTTTGAGGAATTTTCGCCCTACTCGTGTAAGTAAGATACGGCTGATAAATCTGAACATATGTATCTTCTAGTCCTATTTGTAGGTGATAGTGGTTGGCAGATAAAGATTGCCATTGTCTAACAAAGCATTTTACAGAGAAATATAGTTTTTAGGCAAAATATAATTTTTATATCGCTGGCAAGTCTGAATGAATTTTTGAGACTTGTATATATTGAGACCTCCAGATGTCTGTGAATTTAACTTCTCAATCCTTAATAAGAAAACATATTCTGAGGATGGTGGCCTGTCTTATTTTTCCGAACATTTTTTCATTGGAGACTTTTTCAAGTGCTGTTGGTGTTTATAAGGAGGTGTTATTATGTCTAAAGGCTGACCTATGGTATAAATAAGGGTGGCCAAAAATGACTGTTTAAAAAAATATGTCGCAGGCTGAGCTTAAGCAAAACACTAGGTTAGGTTTAGGGAGAGAACGCTGGCCCTCTCCGAAAAAATGTCGGAGTAAACAGAAAATAGCACGAGGACAATATCTTAAGGAAAAAATGTCTGGGAAAAATTTTGGTAAAAATATCGGGGGAAACACAAATGTTACGACAAAAATTTGAAAAATATGTGGGAAAAATGCCGCGGAAAAGATGTGGAAAAAATGTCAGCGGAAAAAATGTGGGTGAAAAAATGTCGGAGGAAACAAAAAATGGTACCAGGACAATATGCTAAGGGAAAAAATGTCGGAGAAAACAAAAATGATTCGAGGACAATATGTTAAGAAAAACATATCGTGGAAGAAATGCGGAGAAAATATCGTGAAAAAAATGTGGAGAAAATGTCGTGAAAAAAATGGAAAAAATGCCGTGGAAAAGATATGTAATAAATGCCATGACAAAAATGTGGAAAAAATGCCGTGAAAAAGATGTGGAAAAATGCCAGAGAAAAAATGTCGGAGGAAACAAAAACATGGTACGAGGACAACATGCTAAGAAAAAAATGCCGGGGAAAAAATGTCTGAGGAAAAATGCTGGAGGATACAAAAAACAGGTACGAGGATAATATGATAAGGAAAAAATGTCTGGGGAAAAATGTCGTGGACAAAATGTTCTGAAAAAAATGTCGGGATAAAATATTCGAGAAAAAATACTGGAGGAAACAAAAAATCGTATGACAACAATACGCTAAGGAAAAAATGTCGGGAAAAAAATGTCGGGAAAAAAATGCCGGGAAAAAATGTCGGGGAAAAATGTCAGGGAAAACAAAAATGATACGAGGACAATATGTTCAGAAAAAAATATCGTGAAAAAAAGTGGGAAAAATGTCGTCAAAAAAATAATGGGAAAAATGTCGTCAAAAAAATAATGGGAAAAATGTCGTCAAAAAAATAATGGGAAAAATGCCGTGGAAAAGATGTGGAATAAATGTCCGGGAAAAAATGTTAGCGGTAAAATGTATGGGAAAAAAAGTCGGAAGAAACCAAAAAATAGCACCATGACAGCATGCTAAGGAAAAAATGTCGGAGAAACAATGCCGGGGGAAAAGGTCGGGGAGAAAATGTCGGGTGAAAAATGTCGGGGGAAACAAAGAGTGGCACAAGGACAACATGTTAAGAAAAAAAAGTCGAGGAAAAAAATCTCTGGGGAAAAATATCGGAGGAAAAATGCTGGAGGAAACAAAAACAGATACGAGGACAATAAGCAAAGAAAAAATGTCGTGAACAAAAAGATTCGGGAAAAATGCTGGAGGAAACAAAAAATCTTATGACAACAATATGCTAAGGAAAAAATGACGGAGCAAAATGTTGGGGGAAAAATGCCGGGTAAAAATGTCGAGGCAAAATGTCAGGGGAAAAATGTCGGGCAAAAATGTCAGAGAAAAATGTCGGAGGAAACTAAAATGGTTCGAGGACAATATGCCAAGGAAAAAATGCCGTCGAAAAATTGTCGAGGAAAAAATTTCGGGGGAAACAAAAAATGTTACGAGAAAAATATGCTAAGGAGAAAATGTGATAAAATGTCGGGGGAAAAAACAATTGACGTTTATATAATAAACAGCATTTCTGCTACTAGGAAATAAAAAATCCATGGAACTCGACATTATACAATAGTTCCTGCACACATAGAACACGGATAAGATACTCAGAAGTTGTATTGTCAATTTCTTTATTAACAGTTTTCAACCCGACGTAATTTGGGCCCAGGCTGGGAAAATCCTGTTCAAAAAACGTGTTCCTTTGTTTCAAAGGAATCGTTGGAAACATGGTTTGCTATAGGGAAAAATGAATTTTCTTTTTAAATTGGTGACATTTCTACTAAAACAAACCCTCAAAAATTAATGCCTGATGACTAAATAACAAATAGCTTTATGTACTTATATTTGACAGTCGATGTCAAAATTAATTAATTAATTGCATTAATTACTATTTTCCAATGGATCTGACTATAGTGAAAATAATTTAATATAAACTTGTTCTTATTAGTGATAACTTAATCCATGGCACAGTCATTACTTAATTAATCTATTAATACTTCGGGGTTCCATTAAATAGTATCGACGTCTTTCACTGAACTATCATAAGTTTACTAATCACTAGCAAATATTAACAGTATCCTTAATTTATCTAAACTTCGAAAATGTATCTATGAATGTCCAGATTACGCACTGCCATTAGCTGCAACCATTTAATTAAGAAGAATATATCATTTGAATAAAATCTGTAGAAATAGTTTTATCTAGACTGAGAATTTGCAAAAGATGCTAGATGAAAAGACGTCCCATGTTAGACAATGAGATGAACTTTTTGCAATAAGAGACATGACTGCGGGGAGTGAAAACTGTTCTTTTATGTAAAGTGCATTGGTTTTATTTGAGTTCTCCAATCTTGTCTTCCCTCACTGCTTTCACCTTTTATGCACGATGGTTTTGATAAGGATACACTACTCTCAGTATTTTTCTGATTGTATTAGTATGAACATAAGTTCATTGGGGATGCGATATCAACAGCTACTCATAGACAATAAAAGTTTAGTTATATTCTTTTATTGGCGTTAAAAAAGTTCAGAACTGATGCAATAATGTTCTCAGAATTAAAATATCTACAAATGTAATAAATACCGTAGACTGAATAAGTTACAGGATTAATGTGTTTGTGAAGGAAAAAATGAGACGTTAGGACTATTAACGTATAGTTCCACTGAATTAAAAAGGGCGTGCACTATGCATGGAGTGAAAATTCACTCTTAAGGAGTTAGAATTCACTCTTTTACTAGGGAGATTTAATTGTCACTCCCCACATTTAGGGAGAAATTATCAGACTTTGTTTAAATTAAAACAAAAATCGAAATTACGTGCAATACAATAGTTGAAGAGTTTAATGCTTAACATATTTAGCCTGCATCTAAAAATTCTGAAGGATTCAATCTGTTAGTATGATGAACTAAGTTAGCAATAACACTTTTTTACTTTGTGATTAAATTTCCCACTTGCCTGAGAAGGGAAGATCTACAGGGCGTCTAAGTATGCATACTTTCTTAGCGTCTATGTATTAATTCTCAATAATCAAATCATTTGAAAATATGACTAGTCTAAAATATTTCTGTTTTGAAAACTGACACGTTATGCTACATTTGATTTAAAACAAACATTAGTGTTCCTATTTGTCCACGATGCTCTAGAAGCTCGATTAGGTATGATTAAAATGGATATGAAAAGTACACAGGGTTAAATTACAAATTTTGTATAAAATAAAATCTGATTTAGCCAAAAATCATTCCCCTTTCGCAAGATATTGTCATTTATGTATTAAAACGTGTTTTTTCGGGTTTTTTGTAATACGAGAGTTGCGAGTACCCTTTTTTGTTGTAGATTCTCATTCAGAAGTTGCAAATACCTAAGAATAACGGGAGCTCTTTCCCAGAATAAGAACAATATACTTTTTTTGGGCCTGTGCTATTGATGATGAATATTAAAATATTAAAAATATCTTTATAAATACGCATTTATATTTATGCACATATAAGAAATTGTTAGAACGAGCTGGTGACGAGTAATGTTGCAGTGGAGGATTTGCTTCTACAGCTTTTGAAAAAATATTGATTTTCATTTTGAATTGAAACTCGCCAATTTAAAAATGATATTTATTTATCCATCCAGACTAATAGTTTTCAGTAGGAGTACTTCAGACATCATATTTTTAGTTTATTAATTTTACTTTTAACTGCAAATAACTATCAAAGTTAGTAAGACTGTGTTGTTTTAGAACATTTCGCAATGCTTACTATTTGTGTATGGAGATGGATTAACAATACTTTGAGTTTTCTGTGGACCTATTTTGGAGAAAATATGAAATTACTAAAATTCACCACAAAAACGTGAAACAGGCGCACAGTGGGAAATAAGTTTTTTTTTTGTTCACGGTGTTCGGCAGGTTCCAATTTTCAGCTAATTCTGTTATTTCTTCTTTTACCTTGAAGCTCTTTAAATTTAAAAAACGACTGACAGATTTTTTTAAATTAATCTATATAACATTGACGGATGTACTTGAGTCTTAGCTTCTAAGGGTCTTAGAGTTGCTTATTACGAATTTGAAGTTAGATATTCAAAATTTAAATTTATTTTTTGTAGGGTGTTGATTTTACGAATCTGAAGTAACATTTTTACAGTTTGAAATATCTATTAACAGCAAGTACTCATCCAAAAGTACGATATACCACAGCCACCTCTAGGTAGAGGCTGTATCATTAATGTACAGTGCTTATTTTATAATAAGCCACAATATTGAAGCCGACATTGTGAATTTTAAAACGTGACTTGAGATTCATAAATTGGCAACCTCCAGAACATGCTAGATACTAAGTTACGAAAAAATAAAATTTTAATTCGCCCTCCACATTGGATCTGCCATTTTGAATTTTGAAAATTCTACTTCCGATTCATAATCAACAACCTCAGAAACCTCTAGATATCACGTTACGCACAAATCCAAAAAATGTGTCTAAATTCTTCTCTCATATTGGATCCGCTCTTCTAAATTTTGAATTAGACGACAGTAGTAGTCATCAAATAGTTATCAGAAAGTTTTGTCAATTTAATTCCTCTAAAAATTTGGACTATTAGGAAATAAAATATCGGGAATGAATTGTTAGAAACTATATCACATACGTTTGCCCCTGGTACTAAGCGATGGGGAGCTAGGTAACGTGTTTAAATGACTGCTTAAACATATTTCTTTTCTGATTAATTACGTAGAATAAAAGCAAAGTATGTTGTGCTGGATATTTCCAAGGCACTTCAAAAAAACTTTAAAAAACACGTTTTTTAGCTTTAAAGACGTATAAAAAATATCGTATGATTAATATCCAGTTGATAACACAGTAGTCTTATGTATTATGTTGTGCTGAACACGATTTTGATGACAAAAATGGCGGTTCGTAATTACGCTTTACAACGATAAAACCGTTTAAAAAATTAAAAAAAGATGCAGAAAGTATATTCTACTATGTTCTCCATAATACTGTTGACAAAGAGATCACTGGAATCTCATTGTGCAAGGTACATTTATGGGATGAAAATATACTAATACCATTTTCTGATCCCGACGAAAAGTTTAAAACTATGGGGAAATTTCCTTCCCGTCTCCTAATATTTGTCAAAAGAAGGGGAGCGCTGCTTCTCCCACTCCAGGCCCTTCCTGAGGCCCCAGCCCGCAAAGTAGGGGAAAAGAGAGCGGCGACACGCAAATATAACGGAACGGAAGCGGGCAAATATGCTGGGACGTAATTATAGCGGGATGCAATTATACCGGGACTCTACTGTATACACATGAAATCAAAACGTTTTGAATATGTTAAAGTGTTGTTACAAAATGGTGATTTAAACACTGGATAGCTCGTGCAAAAATAGCATTTCTCCTTTATGCCAAAAAAATCCAGAACTTCCACTCAAACGACCACATATGTCACTCGATATAATATAAATTTTCTGATGATGACCAACATCATGGCCGAAACATCATATTAGAGTATTTTTTTTTAATGTCTACCGATTGTTCAACCATAATTTCTGAAAAATTGATTATACTTACTAAATCTAGAGATAATTGTCTAGAAACATAGTAAGTTCAGTGCCAATATCTGATGATATTGTTGAACTAATAAGAAATAACCTTACGAAAGTCAACTAGGAGAAGACAATCGTTATCTCTGACCATTTGACAAGGTAAACTTACGATTGATCCAGTTCTCTCCTTAATTACCTACTTGCTTACAAACGACGTCATCGATTGTATTGTTATTTCTCGTCGTATCAGATAAAGTCCTATCTTTAGCAGGGAAAAAGGTGGAATTACGACAGTATTTCTTCGTTGGATGGCTTGAAAGGTGCACACGTGCGGGGAAAATGTTTTTTTTTTGCCCAAGCGCGTCCAGTAACGGCATATAACCAGTCCTCTCGAAGGGAGGGTGACGATTCAACTGGTGGAGCCGATGTAAGAAACGCAGGAAAAAGGGAATTCGAAGCGGGAAAATCTACTGAGAAGTATATAATGGGACAACTTTCGTTCATTGGCGTCGCACCTCGAAGTTCAAGCTGCCCTCGTGAAAAGGAGCAAAAACCAGTCGGAAAATTGCGAACGCCTACGCAGCTGTACAGTCCGTAAACGAAGGATTTGGATCTCTTATCTCTAAATTGGCTTTTTCCCTCGTCGCTGGTTATTTATTTATTAACGGCTTTTTACGTTAGGGAAAGCTTCGATTTCTTCTGAGGAAAAGTCGCCTTTCTTGCAAGGAATATTCATTTAGTTATTTTAGTCAATATTTCTTCCATAATTTAAATTTTATCAATTTTGTTAGAAAAAAGCTGTAGCTAACTTTAGATATCGTGTTTAGGTAAGAAATTCTTTTCAAAATACGTGATTTTAATGAGCGTTGCCCAATTTTTAGAAATTTCTTCGTGTGAATTATCGCGTCAATAATTTCGAAGTTGCTAATGAGATTTTGAATGTCCTACCCTAATTAACGTCAAGTAGTCTTATTGGACTCCAGCCAACTCTCCGAATGTTACCTCGGGTTCTAAAGACCACATAAATTATTTCATCTAGTCGTTATCAAAACGTCTTTGGAGGTGTCCAAAAACACTCAAAATATTGCATCACAAAATTATATAATTCTTGTGACAAGTCTATTGACCATCCAAGTTAAAATTTACCTTCGAATGAACAATAAAATACTAAATAATAAATAAAATATGCTTACCTGTATATCGGCTTCGCCGAGTTATCGTGAAACCATAGCACCATGTAAATTCGATCTTCTCGCATGGACGGTTCAATGTCACAAGGCAGGGATGCGGTTTGCCCGAGAACTGCACTAACTTCGATCGTTGAAACTACACAAAGAAAACCATTTGTTAATTGCTTTCTACTTAATCAAACGAATATTGTTCAATTTTTTAATAAATAATCCCAAAGTTACAAAAAAAAGTCGTTTTAAAAAATCAAGAAAGTTTGTGTCTTATCTGTACCACGCCGTATGTTTTTCGATTTAAAAGTAGTAAGTAAGGTATAAGCAATATAATTTACTCCGTACTAAAAGGATTGAATAGACTGAAAAGTAGTTCAAAGTACGAGTTCGATATATCCGCCATGTGCGCCGGTTCTAGTTTCAAAGTGTCTTTTTACGGTTTACGTATTTCCGCACTAAATTTCCGAATTGGTGAGTATACTACACACTGAATCGGTTTCGCAAAATTTATTTAACCGCATAAACCTGAAATTTAAATAAGGAAATGCTTAAATATAAATTAGGCGTTTTAGTGACAAAAAACGTATAAAACAAGGCAATGCCAAAGTCATGTTTGAAATCGGGTAAAATGGCTAAGTCATAAAGTTGGGTAAGATTTGCTACTAGATGGTAACAAAAACAGGAAAATAGAGGCTATACCGAGTTGGGTGGATTGTCCGATAACTTAAATGAATGCACCGTGAAAGGAGGTCGATCATTGTGTGCTTTGAATTGAAAAGGCCTTAAGATTTCCTTTTATTACTTCGTGATCCATTCTACCCGAAGCTTTGCACTGTCAGACAATTGCAATTTGTTTCTTTGGATTGTATACGAGACGTTTTCTTGAAGTGGTAACCGTTGCTCCTTTTACAACAATAATAGAAATTGTCTTGTTTCGTTAATAAGTCTTCTATTTATGTGGAATTCCGCAAAACTTTTAAAAATTCTACTCGCATAAAAAATTTATAATTAAAAGTCAAAATGACGGATATTAAAAAAGTCACTTAATGTATTTATTGTTCTGTTATCATTGTCAAAAATAAACAAAATTATTATTTATTATCTTAATCTCAATGAGGGCAAAAATACTTTATTACATTTTTTAAGTGTCTGTCTTGGCTAAAGCTATTACTATTCTTATTTACTTCGAAACTGAAGTAATCTTGTCCTTATTAATGGCTAAATTAACTACATGACACACTTTCACAAGTTGGGACATCAAACTAGACTTTCTTTCATTAGAGTGTCATTTTGAATTTTGTAAATTTAATGTCCTATTCGTGATCAAAATGCCTAAATATTTACGTGAACAGTTTAAATTTAGTTTTCATATGGTTTTCAAAAATAGTTTGATACTTTCGATCTGAAATTTTAAAAGTCTGGTATAAGATTCGTAATCATCAACCCACAAAAAACTGGAATTTCGTCCAGGGTTTTATTGTACCATTAATGGCTTGATAAATTAACTTCATGTAGATCTGCGACCGGAAGTAACTATCAGCTGAGGTTTGAACCGCACTTAGGACCCAAAAAAAAAACGGAATGCAAACAGACACATCGTTTCTGTCACAAACAAACTCTAAAGCGAATGAACAAAATAATTATCTAATTGTATACAAGGATACAAACGTTATACAAAACAATGAACAACAAAGAATAGATTCGAAGGAAATAACTCAAGATTTAAGCAGCAACAAATCGCAATAGTCGAGTGGAAGACAAAGCAGTGATCACGATAATTATTGTAAATCGAAAATCAATTATTACTGATGAATTTGTCAATTGCTGCTCCTTGATTTGTTTATCAACGATCTCATTAATAAATTTACTGAACATGGAAAGTAAAATTGCATACAGTATCATCCTTAGGATGTCCTTAGGATGTCCTTAGGGGCTCTTCAGGACGTCCAAATATCGTTTTTTATCATCTTGATGGAACCTCCAAAGCATCCATCGTCCTATAATGATCGGATATTAAATATCCGCTTTTATCGTCCTCTTAAGATCGACAAGGCGTCCTACATTCAGATATTAAAGGACGATAAAAGAAGACATTTGGACATCATCAAAAGGACGCGCTGTTTATATTAGCAAATTAAAAAATGATTGAATTTATGAAGACAAACAAAAGATTAAACAATCTTATGAAATAAACCATAAAAGCACCAGAATCTACTGCAGTATAAAATGATCAATTAGAAAAGCCGCAACTAGGGAAACGCATTCAACATGGTCTGTTTTGTTCGCACAGGCGACACATATCAAGTCCAATCAAGATAATTATAGAAACTGTTCAGATACAAATAATAGAGGAACCAAACCAACAAATTGCAAGAATTAATGTCAGTTACGAAAATCATCATGGAGCAAATGGAAGCGATGTTCATTTGAAACTTATTAATTAAGCTGCCATGTTAGAAAATATCACAATGGCTAAAATCTGGCAATTAGTAACGTGAATTTCTCTGAAAGATCTTACAGTTCATAAGATGTTTCAATTAAAAATGTAGCCATTTTTTTTACCACGTTGTTTTATGGTACTAATGCATGACTTTTATTTATTGTTCTAAAGTGAAGTGAATCCTATTTTGCATTTCGTGGATTTTTTAAAACCGGTTGGTAAAAAGTGATACAAACATGTGATCCTGAGGTTGTTTAAGATGTTGGTATAAAATCTTGCTTGATTGTAATTTGAACAGTAAATAGTTAATATTATTTGTAATGGGAAACCAACTTTGTGAATCTTTGGTAACCCATAAGCTCTTGGTATAAATCCATTGTTACGGATTAAGGATCTCGCCATATTTGATTAAATGATCTCGTTCCATTTGTTCATTAATTCGTTAACTTTAGTTAGTAATGTTGTAGTATATTCAAACTTAGACGATATGTGTAAGCAGATGCAAAAAAGTTTCTATTTTGTGATTATATTTTTTCAGATTTTTCAATTGCTGCTGTGATATTCCCTTTGTCCGCTTTTGTAAACCAAATATTTTTATGACTGTCATAAAAACTGTTCACGATTTTATTAACTTTAGTACCTGTCACTCACATAATATTGGCGAAATGTTAAGGGAAATCGATTAACATCTAAGACATATTATAATCATTGTTTGCTTAAAACACTTTAAATTGGGTTGTGAGTTATACAATTTCATTATTAGAATTCATCCAACATAGGCATTTTCCTTAATAACTTTTCTAAAGTCGCAAAATTTATTCAAATTCACGATATTTATATCGAATATATATTTTATTAACGTTTTTTGTATAATCATATTTTGCTTGTTAGTTAATAAACTTTTGAAAAGGGTAGTCACATTGACTTAACGGTAGAACAACTTTTAATTATTTTGATTCTTGTATATCGACCGACTTTGCAATTCATTGATTGAAATATTTAATAAAATGGTATACAATTAATACTCCAAATAATTAATATGAATCACAATTCCTTAGAAAATTACTTAAGGCAGTTGGAAACTTTAATATTTGGTGAAATGTTTTAGTAGACAATAAGCTGCTGATTGTTGATGTGGTGTTTAGGATAGTTCAGTTTTTAATTAATACGGCCGAAGGACAAAGTTCCGAAAATCAACACACTGAAAGGCTAAAATTTCGATATAGCATGGCTCCAGGTGATTTTCTTCACTTTGTCTTTGAAAATTTGCAAAAAGAAAGCCAGTTAAAATACCTTGAACCGAGGTAATATCGAAATTTTAGCCTTTCGGGATTTTTATTTTCGGAACTTTGTTCCCCGGCTATTAATACGTTCGTTACTTGTATTATATGTATTGAGTAGACATAATTTAACTCGAGTTTAACTGTATTTCTTAACAATAATGATTGATACCTCCGAGCACAGTAACATCTGGGTGCATAACACTATAAGAATCAAATAATAATACAACAATATAAAAATATAATACAACTTTTTTGGTGTATTTTAAATAACAATTTTTAAATCTAGGTTACTTCAGGGTTTTCACAATACACATTACTAATTGCTATTGTAAAATGTTAGAAGCCACTGTAATTAATAAGACTAGCAATGTCAACTATCAACTTTTTAACTTACAATCTAGCAAGATTTTATACCAACATCCTAAACAACATCGTAGGTTAAAGTTTTATCCGATACTCGTGGGACTGCAGTAAGAAATTAAAATCTTTTGAAGTTCCTAACGACCACATCCTTGTGTAGTTACAAGTAGTTTCACTTTTTACCAACGTCCAATTGGATTTATTGAAGATCATCATTAATAGAAAATTCTACGAAATTCAACATCATTTGAAATTCCCAAGGAAGATTTTGTAAACGGTCTAGAGTTGATTTTAAATTCGTTTTAAATTATAGAAATGAAAGTGATGGGTGCGGTCGATAAACCGACAAAAAAAAGCCGACAGGTCAAAAAACCAACAGTCATAAAACTGACAGTCAAAAAGCCGGCACATCGACAAGTCATTTTTTGACTCTCGGCTTTTCAATTGTCGGTTTTTTCACTTTTGATTCGTCGGGTTTTTTCCCGCACCCAAAGTGACAAAGTGATGGAAATGAAACAATGTATGTGACTCGATGATTACTACTATTGTTAATATGACGGGTGTGGTGCTCGATAATTTGTCCCGAATATTTCACTGCAGGGCGCAAAATCTAGTTTTATTCCCGGAGTGTTAAAAAATATTTTTACGCCTCAATTTGCGGGCCTAAAAGGCCAATTTCACGCCTCCGTGGGTGTAAAATTTATTTTGCTGACCCAGAAGGCGTGAAATACGCATTTTACGCCCGCAAATTAGGGTGTAAAATGTCCTTTTTACGACTACTGCATACAAAATTTACAGTTATCTTAATGTTTTATTAGCAGCTTCTGAGGGTATTATAGTTTAAAATACTAGTTTATGCTAATGTTATATTTAATCTACATTTACAAAAGAAAACTTTGATGAACCGTAGCAATAACCATTACAATTAATGATTTTGAGAGCAAACATAACACTTTTCTGTGCATCCAATCAAATTTATCTGCAGTAAATCAAAGCAGAGTTATAATTTGTTCACTATTTTTAAGTGAAAATGTTGTAGAATCGAGGAGAAATGTCATTATATATTAAATGTTCAAGAAATAGAATTAAATAGTGAAAAATCATTGAAAACCAAACAAACAATTAATCGTTCCATACAACCGATAATCGGTTGAGTCAGAATTCGTTATTTTATATATTAGACGTTTTAAAATAAGTATACTGTTTTCTGAAAACAATTGAGCATAATTTAGTGGTCAATGAACCGAATCACATTGCAATTAAGGGGCAAAAGATGATAAATGCGGACTAAAAGTAACTGATTTAATTGCTAATGAAAGTAGAACAAATTTTGACTAACCATTTATATAATGTTTTACCTCTTAATTGCAATGAAATTCGGTTCATTGATCACTAAATTATGGTAAATTGTTTTCAGAAAAGCAGTATAATCAGTTTAAGACGTCTAATATACAAAATAACTAATTCTGATTCAACCGATTGTCGGGTGAATGGAGTTATTAATTTTTGTCTAGTTTTAAATGAGTTTTCACTATTCAATTTTCTTCCTGGAACATTATAAACATTTTTCCTTGATTCTATAACATTTTTAGTTGAAAATCGTGAAGGAATCATGACTATCTTGATTCAGTCCAGAGATATTTTCACACAAACAATTTTTGTTTTTCCCACCTTGCCGCTGTCTGATTTTTGTGGTTAGAAAGGATGAAATAAGAGAACCATGTTAACGACTATATTTTAAAAAGATTACCATAAACCGATGATCCCGAAAATCGTTGAAAAGTATGTTTAAAAATAATCTAGTTGATTTTATAACATTCGACCGGCATTTGATCTGATATTTTGAATTTTGAAAATCAGATATCATTCATAATCAGTAACTTCGAAAATAAAAGAAACTACTGCCTAAAATATAAATTAGTAATCAAACTATTTCCTTCGAAGTTTGCGTTATTCTCCTTAGAATTAAGTTAAAAATACATTTCAAAATTTTGAAAATTGATAAATGAGTAGTGTCTTTTAATTATTTACTTAGCCCTACAATTTTTTTTAAATATAGAATTATTATTTCTTTTAATGATCGATTGAATTGATCGCATCTTCAAATGCTCAGATTTAATAAATCTTTGGTATTTTATAGAAAACCGTCTATAGTAATTAGAATTACTTTTGCAGAGCCAGAATTTTTAAAATGTTAATCAGTCATCTTTAATTATCCCTTTTTTTAGTGAAATTTTCTAACTTACTCCTTAAGATTGGTAAAAAAATTCAGCCGTTAATATTTTTTAATCAAAAGCTTATATACACCGTGCGCCCGGTAAAATCTTCTATTCTATATTCAAAAAATCTGACATATGAAAAATTCCAGAAAACCGATATTATACTAAAGTCGTCAGAATACATTGACATTCACAAAAAATCATTTCAAACAAAGAAAAGATAACTAAAGAATAGATGCTTCTCAATATTTCGAAATTATTTTCTTTTCATATTCAAAATCGACCGACATATTATCGATGTATAGTGCATTATTATTCTGTGGTCGATGTTTCGGCCCACTTTCAACAATTTTGTAAGATAAACACAACATTCAATACACCTACAAAATAATGCAATAGATTATAAATTACCGATAATTTTAGAAGCTTTAATTACGTAAATTTCATCGAAACCAATACGGCGCTGATCGGATTTTTTAATAAAAATATGCAAACCTCGGTAATTAATTTTATACTAACTTACAGTAATTTTATACTAAAAATTATTTACTTATCAAGTTTCTGTAATTTATTAGTCCTGAAATATAAGAAAGAAAAATGATTTGGATTTTGTTGTTGCCTTAAATCGCGGGAGCAAAATAACACTTTCCTTCCTTAGAGAGCAAAATAAGTTTTTGATAAACGTGCCTGAAGGGCGGTTTACGCATTTTTGACGTTTTTTAATGCACTTTACGCACTTATCAAAATATATTGTTTACGTACTTGCATCTATTGCTACGCATTGAGCGTAAAGTACTATTTTGCTCCCTATATCGCGAGAGCAAAATAACACGCTCTCGTATTAGAAAATAGATGTTTCCCAAAGAGTTCGAGTTTGACGATGAAGCGAAAGGAGTTATTTTGCTCCCTAGTTGCACAATGTACTAGATTCACAGTTTTTACTTTACAAATGAGGTATGAAAAGTTTACTTTTCCTACAAAAGTCAGGCAGCATTTTTTATAATCTTTTGAAAACAAAATACTTAATTCTCATGCGTAGAAGAAACTTTTACACAATTTACAGAATAAAAGTGGACTTTCCTTTAATATCTACTGTATCTTGTTAAAAAAAATAGAAGCGGATATTCATAAATTTGCATATTATTTTATATTGATAACTTAAAATAGAGAAAAATATATAACTTTAATTAGTGTAGTTATTATAACATTGTCAATGTTAATATTTTGTCAAAATTTCACTTGATGTTTTTTGAAAAAATTAGGGGTTTTCCAGGTCTTTCGCATTGAATATTTCTCGCAATATATTGAATACTCCCGCGATACAGGCAGCAAAATAATAGCTTACGCTCAGAATGTGAGAATCTTATTTTGCTCCCTAGGGAGAGAAAGTGTTATTTTTCTCTTGTGATATAGGGAGCAAAATAGCGTTTTAATCTCCGAGTGTGAGAAATTATCTTTTGCGCGCAGTGACATCGACATAGTTCTTTGTTGATCTTCGGCTATACTTTTATGTTCATGCATAAAAGTATATTTATTATCCTTGTTAGATATAACTATACTCCTATTTAATACACGCGTTTCCTTTAATTATTTTAAACAAACAATAACAAAATAATCTTAACCTTTTTATATTTCAGGATTAATTAAAGAAATTTGATATATTTTTATTTAGTTAATCAAGTATCAAAGTTAATTTTGAAATGGCGACTATCGGCATAGATAGTTTTTCGTTTAAAAAGCATCCTTTTAATACCTTACAAGGAAAGTTTCAAACTCGAAACGGACAGTTTGTGCGACTAGCGAATGAGTAACGCCTACTACTCGGATGCCAAAACATCGTTTAAACACATTTTGCAAAGTCAACAATGACCCCGAGCTCTTTCAACGGTCTAATTTTTTTTTTTTTTTTTAGTGGGGTGAAAGAGGAGAAAATGGAATGTACTGAAAGGAAAACTTTCTCAAGACGCAAAGAAATTTATGAGCGTAGTTGTCCCCTACTTGGCACCATTGCTTTTCTCCTTTGTGGACATCGTATTCCCAACACTATTCAAAAATTTCACGTATTTTTTCAGGGAAATTTATTACTTGTGGAAAATATAGGAATCACTAGATCGATTTTGTTGAATTCTGGAAAAATAATTTGATTTAGTTATTAAAGTAACTTTTTTGTGAATGCGAATTCTGGTATTGTTGGTGTCCAATGTATTCTAAAGGTATACAAGTTCATAATCATAATTATTCTTTTGGAGGTAATTTTAATGAAATATATAATGAACGAAATCATGGAAATGATTAAAATATTATTAAACTGAATACTTATAAATAACAACAACCAAATAAGGAAAATATTCCTACAGTTTGATCGCCATGGTAGATTCGCTATTGCTTTATACGAATATAGAAACAATTAAAGATTATTAAGTATCAAACTGAAGTATTTTAATACCTGGTAGCTTCCAAAAAACGAGTTTCAGTACACATGATATTTTGTTTGATTTGTAGACTACAAAAATAATGCAAAAGCTTGATTGTTGTTGCCATTTTGGAGCCGTCTTTTTGGAAACGCCATTTTGTTAATAAAATGATTGTTGCCATTCATACATAATTCGATACAATCAAAAATGATTTAGAATCGAATAAGAGTGATTTTGTAACTAACTATATAAAAAAATCAAGAGTTTTAGTACATCTTATGACATTTTGTCCGCCATTTTGGATTTGTAAAATACAAGAATAATACCAATGGCATCAATAACCTTCATTGTTGCTTATTTTTTATTATAGTACCTATGTGGGTCAATTACCTTTACAAAGTAACAAAAAATTGCAAATTTTAGAAAATTTTGAAATTTGGGTCAACATTTTAGGTCCGTTGTGTAACCCAAAAAAATTCTTCTTTTAGGACTGGTTAGTATAATCATTGGGTCCACTGGTTACATACATTAGAAGCCCGTAGATAGAGAGAATTTTTTAAAATTTTAATTGATTAAGAAAAAACATGGAAAAAAATATTTTTACAAAAAACGCTAATGATCTATTAAAATATCTTTTTTGATACTTTTTAAACAAAAAAATCCAAAAAATATGACCCGGGAAATTCCTAGAAAACAGATTTGGAAAAAATATCAACATCAAAAAGTTCTGAATTCAGATTTTCAAAATTCGAAATAATAGATCCAAAATTGCGGACGAAAATTTAAAAAATTTCCATCGATTTATACAAAATTTTGTATTACAGTGTTTTCAGGATTCAAGATTACGAACTAGTTGTTCAATTTATCGATTTTATTAGTGATTACGAATGGCGTGTTTTGCGAATTTCTTCTTATTCTAATGGCATTTTTTTGCTGGTATTGAGAAACGAATGTATTAAAAATCATGCAGCATAATATTTTTTAAGGGCAAAGGACTCGTAATCCGGAATATCCAAAATGCTATGATACAACATTTCACATAAATCCATCGAAATGTTTAAATTTTTGTCATTTTGGAATCTTCGTTTTAAATTTTGAAATCACACAACAAATTCGTAGTCTAGAACCCAAAAAAAAACATCGATTTTTCATGAAAAGATTTACAAAAAACATTCTGCACAAAACGATACAATTAGAGATAAAAAAGTGTAAACATTTTATTCATTTTTTATAAATTGTTCATTTTTAATGAAATTATTTTTTTTGTCATCTGTCATCTGTCAGCAACAATTTTACTTTAATTCAAATACAAAATGCATTATTCATATGAACAGATTCCACTCCATTTTTGTTGTAAATTACAATAAATATTTCTTGATTTATACGCAGATACATTGGATGCAGTTTTCATCATTTATGTTTGGTAATTTGACATTTAATCGATATTTTCATTTCTAGCAATCATTTAATTATACACAGAATGTTTATGCTGAAAAATTGAAAGTATTTTCGTGGTTAATTGATATTCTACTGCACTACTTTTGAATTTCAGTTAAAAATAAAATATTAATAGAATTAACTAGAATGGATCAGCATTTATTATAAACTTTATTAATATCTTATATTTATTAAGATCTCTGAATTACTTTTGGACGTATTAACATCAAGTTATAGGACTAAAGCATTTTATTTAAAATTAAATATAACAGTATATTAATGAAATTTTTAAGTGTAAAAAATTACCTTAAAAAAATTAAAAAAAATCTCATTCTGCATTTTGTATAAATATTAACGATTTATGGCATTAAATTAAAACAAAATACTGGTAATATAAACTCTTTTGGTAATAATAGATATCTTAAGAGGCACTAGTAGACAGATAAATCGGATTTAATTCAGTAGTAACGTCAGAACTATATTATGTAAGACAATTAAGATTAGTATTACTGAATTATTCAATAATACAATTTAGCATCGGATGTTTTCAATTTAAAGTAATTTCCATTACTTGATTTTAATTCTAGTCATAGTTAATTTTTTAATTTTCTTATTGAATTAAATTTCTATAGTTCAAATTACTTGTAATGTCTGATTAACGTTAACCACGTAAGAAAATGTAGCAATATTAAATAAAATGCTTATGATAAAGTAGAATAAATTTCTTTATAGATTTATATATTTTAAATTTTAATAATTTCTAAGCTTGGATAATATATTCAGAACTTTCAAGATACGAAAGGTAAATCTTATTAACAAAATTGAGTGAACTATTGATGATCGTTTTATAACAAGGTATGACATGAAATTTTGTTATAACAGATGAAACAAATATTTATAATGATATGCACAAAATTCGTTGTTAAACTAGAATTCAAATGATCTATTTATTTAATTTACAATAATTTAAAATCTCCTATTACTTTTTGATGTATCGTATTATTATATCAAGTAAATACCCAACAGCCTTCGAAATTTTCACTAATCTTTCTTTTTTTTACATAATAACAAATTTCAGTTTCTTTAAATCAATTCAAAAATTTTTTATATCACTATTTTACATCATTTAGATATCTTGTTACTTATTTTAATTTTTAATTTGTAATATGCTTCACGAGTAAGTATATACATAACATTCATAAACCAACTTTTAATTAGTACAAACAGCCTCCCAGCATTAGAAAGCACACACTATAATGAAAACGAAACAAAACAAAAAATCAACATACAAATTGCGTTAAAAATGGCGAACAGCATGAAACTCAGACAATGAAGTTTTGATATATAGTTTTATGCACTTTTATATAATTTTATATATAAGTTTTACTATGCTTAGTTATTACAAATTTTTATTTAAGCAATAATCATTTGAGAACATACTTTGAATTATGTCAGATATATATGTATACGCATGATTTAATAAATAATGTATTTACACCACTTTTTAGACATTCATGAAGGATTTAAACTCACATGTTGAACGTAATAAATATAATATCAAAAATTGGTGGATTCATGAAATTTCTTAAATAAGAATATAAAAGAAAATAAGAATACAATTATTTTCTACTTTTATTTACTAGTTATTATTTAAATAAGTATTTAATTCTAGTCATAATATTTAGATTCCTAAATAGGACTTTAAGCAAAAGTGAATCCGACGTTTTCATCACTTTTTATTGGAGAAACAAAACTTTAAAAAGTGACTATTCCAGTCCAAGTTTATAGGTTTTTCATTGAATCGCCTTGAAAATAGCATTTTTTTTACCTAGGCAGCAAAATGTCACTATGGCGCAAATGACGAGCTCGTGGTACAGGTAACATTTGTTTACACATGGTGAAGAAGAAACGACGAAGAGCATTGATTATGAGGTAAAAAGTGTAAAGTCATTCAATTTTCAATAATATTTTTACAACATTAATTCCCCTTCCTTTAATTTTGCATCCAGGAGAGTGCAAAATCTCATTTCCGACCAGATAAAAGGGTCCAAAACCGCATTTTACGGTCTACTATGACTGAAAAGACCTCTAAGAAACCTGTATAATGCAGTTTTGAACTTTTTTTTTCAATTTTGTAATCAACTGACAGTAACATGATTTACTAATTTAATATGTTTCTATAACAAAAAACATGACTACGTTACGATATAAATAATATCATACATTACTAAATTAGCCCAGTAAAATGGGGAAATCTGGATTAAATCTACCTCTGCTTCTATTGGTCGTTGAAGCTTTTTTAGAAAAAGAAATTGTGCGAAATTCCACTAGCAATTACTAATTAACAATTTTCGTGTCTTTCTTTTTTTTCGTTTAAAGTGATTTCGAGTTATTACCGATTTTTTTAGACATTTTCCCCGACCATTTCCCCCAGGTAGCTTGTACGGATGTGGACTTTTGAGACAGTAAAAAGTACGACAAGGTAAGCCAGTTTCCTGTTTCCAAGTTTTCAACCCGCTAGTAATTTTTTTAATGCAAATCGAAAAATATCGGCACATTTTACTGGGCTATAAATAAGATAATTAATGTATAGTTTGAAAAATTGTCTTGCCGTATTATATTGTTATATTTCTCACTACTAAAAGAATTTTGCTAATAACAGTTTTCTAAGGGTACCTGAACGTGAATAAATAATGTAAATCCAAAGTAAAATATTAAAAGTCTCGTAGATTTGACCACGTATATTTTGATGAGAAAAATATTGTGAGGAATCATAATTGATTCAAAGATCTGTTTTTTATTCCGAGTAGATGAATTCGGACACGACACTCGCATCCTGAAATCATTTCAATCTATAAAATTTCACTAAAATATTTTTTAGAATCATGAAAGTCTTGATGAATAGTAGCCATTGCAGTCTATTTTATTTTAGCAACTTATTTAGAAATGAGTGTTTTTACACTACTGTTTTCTGTTTACCGCGGAACTTTGCACACATCGATTCGAAAATTGTCTGCTTCTATAGCACTAACCTTTGCAATATATATGTATACCCCTATGCAAAGTGGACTAAGTAAGTCAGTAGATTAGAGCGCGTATGACCAGACAGTAGTTGCGGTCAAGCATGGAAAGACGCATTATTATTAAAAGGGTCGAGTTCAACCAACGACACACGGCCAACGTTATTTTTAGATGTGACAATAATCCAAGGTTACATCAATGCAAGCGCCATAAGATTAATTTTCTCTATTAGCCTTTTTATCCCGACAGAATTTGATCATCATTTCCAGAAATTTCATCAGATTATTATTTTAATTCAAAAATAGAAATACGTAGAGAGAAAAAAAAAGGATTAATAGAATCATAAAAAAATAGTAGAAATACTTGCAACATTTAATAGTAGAATTAATATAATTAAAAAGTTGTAGCTAACAGAATTTAACTTTGAAATTCTAAATTCTAAATTGTACCATGTAAAAGTAATTTTATATGTGCAAAGAGGTTATCAAGTGTATTACACTATTCAGAAATATTTGACACTGTTATTTTATTGTAAAACTATCTTGTAATCGGAACTGAATTAAACATTTATTTTGTTTAATATAAATTATATATAAATAATGTATTAAAATTAGTTCGGGTGTTTAAACAATTTAATACATTTATATACAAACCGAGAATCGGTTTATGACAAGAATTATGTGATGGTAGTATTGTTGTAAACCACAATGGATAGAAATGTGTTAACATCGACGGAAATGGATCAATTTCATTCATTCAATCATTTTATTTGTTTCATTCATTCATTCGTATCATTAATTCATTTCATTCGTTTCATTCGTTTCATTCGTTTCATTTACTTGTTTTACTCAACCGTTTCATTCGTTTTATTTATTCGTTTATTTCATTGAGGCGTTTCATTCGAATAATATTTTTATTTCTTTGTTTCATTCGTTTTATTCGTTTCATCCACTAGTTTCATTCATTCATTTCAATCATTTCATTCGCTTCGTTCGTTTCATCCATTCGTTTCATCCACTAGTTTCATTCATTCATTTCAATCATTTCATTCGCTTCATCCGTTTCATCCATTCGTTTCATTCTTTCGTTTCGTTCACTAGTTTCGTTCATGCATTCCATTCATTCGTTTCATTCATCCATTGCAATCATTTTATACATTAATTTTAATGTTTTCATTTGTTTGATTTATTTGATTCATTAGTTTCAATCATTCATTTCAATAATTTTATTTGTTTGATTTATTCGTTTCATTCATTCATTCGTTCCATTTGTTTCATTTATCCATTTCATTCTTTTCATTCATTCGTAACATTAATTAATTTCATTCGTTTCATTCGTTTCATTCGTTTCATTCGTTTCATTCGTTTCATTGTTTCATTCGTTTCATTTATTCGTTTTACTCAACCGTTTTAAACGTTTCATTCGTTTTATTTATTCGTTTTACTCAACCGTTTTAAACGTTTCATTCGTTTTATTTATTCGTTTTACACAACCGTTTTAAACGTTTTATTCGTTTTATTTATTCGTTTATTTCATTGAGGCGTTTCATTCGTATAATATTTTCATTTCTTTGTTTCATTCGTTTTATTCGTTTCATCCACTAGTTTCATTCATTCATTTCAATCATTTCATTCGCTTCGTTCGTTTCATCCATTCGTTTCATCCACTAGTTTCATTCATTCATTTCAATCATTTCATTCGCTTCATCCGTTTCATCCATTCGTTTCATTCTTTCGTTTCGTTCACTAGTTTCGTTCATGCATTCCATTCATTCGTTTCATTCATCCATTGCAATCGTTTTATACATTAATTTTAATGTTTTCATTTGTTTGATTTATTTGATTCATTAGTTTCAATCATTCATTTCAATAATTTTATTTGTTTGATTTATTCGTTTCATTCATTCATTCGTTCCATTTGTTTCATTTATCCATTTCATTCTTTTCATTCATTCGTAACATTAATTAATTTCATTCGTTTCATTCGTTTCATTCGTTTCATTCGTTTCATTCGTTTCATTGTTTCATTCGTTTCATTTATTCGTTTTACTCAACCGTTTTAAACGTTTGAATTCGTTTTATTTATTCGTTTTACACAACCGTTTTAAACGTTTCATTCGTTTTATTTATTCGTTTATTTCATTGAGGCGTTTCATTCGTATAATATTTTCATTTCTTTGTTTCATTCGTTTTATTCGTTTCATCCACTAGTTTCATTCATTCATTTCAATCATTTCATTCGCTTCTTTCGTTTCATCTATTCGTTTCATTCGTTTCATTCATGCATTCCATTCATCGTTTCATTCATCCATTCCAATCATTTTATACATTAATTTTAATCTTTTCATTTGTTTGATTTAGTTGTTTCATTAGTTTCAATCATTCATTTCAATCATTTTATTTGTTTGATTTATTCGTTTCATTCATTTCATTCGTTTGGTTGATTCATTCGTTTCATTCGTTAATTTTAATATTTTCATTTGTTTCATTTCTTTGATTCATTCCATTAATTCGTTCCATTAATTAATTCCATTTATTCGTTTCATTCATCATTTCAATCGTTTCATTTGTTTGATTTATTCGTTTCATTCACTCGTTTAATTCATTCATTCCATTTATTCGTTTCATTCATTCGTTCCATGAATTCGTTCCATTCATTCGTGACATTCGTTTCATTGTTTCATTCGTTTCATTGATTCATTCGTTTCAGTGTTTCATTCGTTTCATTGTTTCATTCGTTTCATTGTTTCATTTGTTTCATTGTTTCATTCATTTCATTTATTCGTTTTATTCATTCGTTCGTTTCATTCGTGCGATTTATTCGTTAATATTAATATTTTGGTTTGTTTGTTTCATTTCTTTCATTCATTTCATTCGTTTCGTCTATTCATTCCATTCATTTCATTGGTTTCATTGTTTCATTCGTTTCATTTATTCGTCTTATTCATTCGTTCGTTTCATTCGTGCGTTTTATTCGTTAATTTTAATATTTTGGTTTGTTAGTTTCATTTGTTTGTTAAGTTTGTTTGTTTCATTTCTTTCATTCATTTCATTCGTTTCATTCATTTCAATCGTTTTATTCATTTCATCCATTCATTTCATTTATTCATTCGTTCCATTTATTTATTTCAATCATTAATTTCAATCATTTTATTTTTTCATTCATTCATTTCATTCATTCCATTCATATCATGCGTTTCATTCGTTTCAATATTTCATTTCATTCATTCATTCATTTCAATCGTTTTATTTATTTGATTCATTAATTTCCATCGTTTTGTTAGTTTGAATGTTTGAAATCAGACTTTATTTTTGTTATCAGTGACCACAAAAATACAATTGTATTTACTATATTTAAGCTCCGCTAACAAATTGCGACGGATTCAATCTTATATGTTTCTTTTCTCATTTTCGATTTCATATATATCGAGGAAAAACTTTCAATGACCACAGATGCGTTGAATTCATTTATATAATCTACTGGAACTTTCTATTTTAATCGAATTAAATAAAAATCTAGCCACTAACAGATTGTGCCAGATTCAATAATATACTTTTTTATTCGCATTTTCGGTTTCGTACCTATTCAGGAAAAATACAAACTACCAATTGCGGTAGATTCAAAATATTCTTCTTGTGGAATTTTCGATTTCAAACAAATTGACGAAAAATGTAGACGCTATCAGATTCCGGCGGATTCAATCTTATAATTGAGGATTCAAAAAAAGGGACGGTTGCGAACCATTGTAACGGATTCAGACACTGATTACTGTTTAAAACGAATAAAAAAACAAGAAAAGGAAAATACGAATTAATGGATACATCTAAACGTTTTTCAAAGTATTTTCGTTAAGATGTACCTTTTAAGTGAAATATTCTTGCATGTTTAATGCATCAAAAGATGACCAAATATTCAGGAGATAACATCCGAGCATTCGTGTTTTTCTTTTCAGACGATATTGAGCATTAATGTAAATATTTCAGGATGACTGACCTCTATGTAACCATAACCGATTTACAATTCAAATCAGCCACAAAAGAGAGTAGCTAATATTTAGGTAAATAATTTAGTTCGTCATCCTCGTAACAATTTAATGAGTCTTCAATCAATTTAATACAAAATTATCTAATACTGAATACATCGACCTACTTCGACAAAATCACGTAGAGTACATAGAATATTACTTTTGACGTAATTAATTATGATTAATTCTGTAACATTTTATATAGTGGCATACAGTAGTGATTGATTGAAAATTTCTGGGAAAAAGTTCTGAAAAGTTCTGATTCTGCTCGTTCCATTAACAACAATGTTTATTTTTGGGTCTTTTTAACTCTTTATCGAAGTTTATCGACTTTTGATAGAAATATTTTTAGACATTAGGATCTTTTGTTTTATTTTTTGTTTACTAATTTACATTTCAATCAAATATTTCTTACTTTATATGCATCGACTTTTGCGATTTTGAATAATATGTTTATTAATATTTGTAGTGTATGTCAACTTTTATTGATTTATTGTAATTAAGTTCAATAAAAAACATTTATTCAAAATTTACTTTTTATAGCACGTGTTATGTGGTACAATAGCGATTTTATTTTTATTTTAAAATACAACAAAGGATAAGACATAGTGTTGAGCCGTAGACAGGCTCCATATCTTTTCTACACACAGAAGGTGGTGTTTTTAATTTCAGCATATTAATTTTCTAATTAATGAAACTATGTAAGTACCACATAAAATATTACACTTCATTTGCCATTCTTTCGTTTATTCTATTAAAAACAAAGCCTTTTTTAGGGCACACAAAATAAAAGAACTTACATATTATGTCATCGAAAAATATCGTAATAAATATCTTGTACCTTAATAAATATATAAACAATAACGATGTTTTCTAAATCCGAATTAGTTAAAAACCACCATAAAAAATGAAAAGGGATTCACCAAATCAATTAGTAATCATTTTTGGTAAGAAAAATTTATAACCTACTAATTTATTACTAATTCTGCAATTACTAAACTAAAAAAGTCAATACCTACTTGTAGATTAGTAGAATTTTACTAATGAATTAGTATTTTCGTACTATTTGTCAGTATAAAACTTACTAATTGATGGTAACCCACTTTTCGCTGTAGGTAGATCGTTTTTTAATTAATTCAAGTTTAGAGAGTGGGATTATCAGATCACACCGAAATATTGCTTGCAATCTTTAAAGACTTTTATTTAATTTAAATTTAATGACACAATAAAGCTTGTAATTAAAACTAGGAGCAACTATTGATATTTCATTCAAAATATTATTGACACTGAATTTATTGGAGTAAAAATGTAGTTTTCTACGAGAGTGGTTCAATTTTCACTCCACGAGGACTGAATAGTCTATTATTTATTTATTGTTTATGTACACAAAACTAAATGAAGATACTAAATGAAGATACTAAATGAAGTATTTTAATTCATAAACTTTCAACACAGATGTACTTTTTAGATTACAGATTTTTAATATTACTAAATTTTTCGAAAGAACAAAATATTAGACACGAAGGAAATAAAAAGTTATACGTCTTTAAGTATTTATCGGGGATAAGAAATTAAATTTTAAGTGTATCTTTCACTGCGATACGTTCTCACAAATTTATCCTTTGAGAGATTAAAGAACATGTTGAGAATTACAAATCCTCCATTTAATAAGTATATGAAATGATTCATCCCACTATTTTATATTAAATTTTTCTAAAATTCCCTTCAATTTGTTGTGGTTCAATAGTTATTTTACGTTAGAATTTAAAGATTATTTATCTTGTTTAAAATATAAAAATATGTTTTTAGAACCATCTAAAAAAAGTACGTTAGAAATTTATATTATTGACGATACTTCCTAATGTAGGCCTTAAATATACAAAAAATGATTAGTAAAATTATAGATACGAAACGTCAAATTTTAAAATATTGATTAGTTAAATTAAAAAGAATTAAAGTCGACAATTTCACCTCTAACACTTTGAAAATAAGTAAAACCTGCAATTTTTTATTTAGAATCCTTATCTCTTCTAGTTAATTATAATGGTACTTTTGATACTAAGGGCGTAAAATAGAGTTTTACGCCTCGGAAGGTAGAACTCCTTTCGAGGCGCAAATCCTACGCCAATGGTGCGAACAATTTTTTTTCGATTCTAGAGGGGTACACTCCCATATTTAAAAATGATGATTCAAAAATCTTGTAATTTGTAAATATAATGGATATAATTGTGTTAGGAGTTTAAAACAGTGAAATTACTCCGAAGTATCCACGGTTCACGTTATGTCACGAAAATAGATTGAAATTCTTACTAAATACATTGATTAAAAATCTAACAAATCTAATGATAACTTCTAAACCATTAGATTAATAATGAAAAATGTGTTTGTACTCTCCGAATCTGAGTTACCTAAAAACTACCAATAAGGAAATTAAAAGTGAGTCACCAAATAAATTAGTAATCATTTTTACTAATAAAAAATGTGAACCTATTAATTTATTATTAATGCTACTAACTACTAAACAAAAAAAGTCAATACCTACAAATAGATTAGTAGAATTTTACCAATGAATTAGTATTTTCATATTATTTGCCAGGTAAAAATTGATGGTAACCCATTTTCGCCGTACATAAGTCGTTTTCGATTAATTCAAGTTTAGAAAGTAAAATAGTAGAAAAACATCCGCTTAATAAAACAATCTTTCTTAACAAAAAATTCCAAGATAAAGATGAAATTAATTAGCAGAAAAAGTTTCTAATTATGTAGGATTTTTGCAGATTTTTAAACAGCAGTTTAATATGTAAATATTTAAAAAATTGGACCATTCACTATGATTTTTTTAAGTGTAGTAAATACTTTACTGACGAACGGATAATTTTGAAAAAAAATCATGTTTTTGCAGATAAATAAAGTGATGAAAATGGCAGGTATATTTAAAATATGTTGTTCTTCCACATTTAGTATCAGTTTTTGCTAAAAAAAAAAATTAAAATATGGTATTAAATGGAACTAAAAATTAGTTTAGCATTACAGAGGACGGAACAAATTTTTTCCACAGCTAAACAATGCTTTGTTTTTACCTGCAATGTTAGCAAAGTGGTAAATAGAATATAAAAAAAGAAACTTTTCATGCAGTAAAAAATGTCTTCATACCTTTTCACTCAGAAATGTTCATAATTTATAAAAGTAAATTTTTCTCACCAAAAAGGTTCATGTAACTATTTATCAGTTTGAACCCTCCATTTTATTTCTTAAAATGTTCGATTCGAGGATAACAGTTCAATTTAAAAATAATATTTCAATATTGAAATACACTTAATTATTTACCAAGACGAATAAAATAAATATTCATTCCACGAATCTTTTATACTGCAGAATAAGTATAACTCTATTAAAAGTTATAGAATTGCCGCATTACTTCATTATTAATTGAAAAAATCAATTACACAGAATAGAATTTCTCTAAACGAATAAAAATATTGAAAATTATGACAGCAATATTCACCAGAGTCATATGAAATGCAGAAGAATGAAAAAGAAACGTTAAAATAGTCGTATCGATTAATGTCTTTCATTTGTTACCTGCGTTTTTCACAATCTGTCAATCTTCATATTGGATATTAATTTTTATTACAATTCAACATTTTGTTTTATTTCTCACCTTTGCTTTGGTACATACTATTAGTTATTATTTCATTGGCATTGTCGAATCATTTCGTGAATTGTAACAAATCAAACACATTATAAAGTTCGTGACATTCATACATGAAATTAAATATAAAATGTAATTAGCATTTATTAATTAGAATTTTAAGATACAATAGACGGATTAAATAGATTTTAATAAAGTACATACAGATTAAGTAATATAAATTAAATTAAAGTGTATGATAAATGAAGTAATAATCAAACGTTTGTAAGATGCATTCATATTTGTCCGACAATGGAAACTTAATTTATTATTATTATGTTCTTTAATTTGGTGTAATAAAGACAGTGAAAGTATACGTCGTTTGGTATTTGATTGTTTCGTCTTTTGTTTTTCGATTACACATTCTGGACCCTGGATTCAGAACAGCAACCAAAAATCCATACGAATTACCTAGTCTTGATTCATTGTACGGTTGAATTTTTTTGTTTACACAGGATTTGTCAAGTTTCTCAGAAAAAAAAAAACAATTTATCGCAGTATAAGCCTCAGATTTAAAAAACTTCAGATGTATAGGACCAATTCTGTCCCCAACTTCAGATTCAGTGGCCCAAAATCTATAAGAGAAACGTTGTCTTGTTCCATTTTACAGCTTAACATTTTTTTCTTGCAGTAAATATGCTAAATTTTCTAAAAAAAAAACAATTTTTTGCACATTGAACCTCAAATATAAAAAAATCCAGACGTATAGGACCAATTCTGTGCTCGAATTCGGTTTCAACGGCCCAAAATCTATAAGGAGAACCTACTTGAATTTCATGCACATGAGATAAGTATTTTTTTGTAGCACGGTGTTATGTCCGTGGTAACTTTCAAAGTCATAATTATGTCCTAATTCAAAAATTTCTCTAGTCAACAATGTTTTATTAAGTTGAGAATCATTTTCGAAGTAATTTTATGCAAATCTGACAATTGGCCCATCACTTCAGAATTCAGAATTCAGAATTCGGTATGTAATTGACATTAGATACTCGAAAAATATTTTTTTTCGCAGTTAAAAGGTCGAAAATGAAATACTTAGTATTTCTTATTTTATCCATTCCTATTCGTACTTTCTATTCCTTAAAGTGCATTAAAATGAATTATATTCTTAATCAATTTAGTACATTTATGCAAAAATCTATTAACAACTACAGTAATGAATTTATACATGAAAATAATTGAATGTGTTTGAGTAAAAAAAGATAATGATTTATTTTTCGTCATGTTCAAAATTTAAATTTGTTTCGTTCATACGTTTCAACAAAAAAAACAACTATTTCTTATTCGAAAATATTTTACATTTTTGACACTATTATCCTTAGATTTTTATGAATTCTAAATTGTAGTTTCCAATTTGTAAGAACGAATAGTAAAGCATTCCAAGCCTTTGGAAATCTGACACGAATTCGTATGGATTCAAAACAAATTTCCCTTTGATATGAATAAATAGAAATATATTGCCGATAAACATGGATTCGTTTTTCTCAAAGTACGACTTCAAAAAGTCTAAAAATTATTTTCACGATTTTGGTTCACTAAGAACCCTTTTTAAGTTCAGGTTGCAGACTTGTGCAAAAAATAATTTTTTTAAATGTCTATTGCAGAGAATAAGCTGTCTTTAATAAGGTAATTTTTAATCTTTTAAATTAAGACGCTGCAAAATAGAAAATAACTTATTACAGTAGAAATTGACCATATTGCCAAATTGTCTGGACGGATAAACGATTTCCCCCACTATTCTCTGAAACAGGTTGATGTATTATTTATAAAAAAAGAAATAATTATTGCAGTCAGTATTCAATAACTTTAACGAAAAATGAGCAACTGATTGAAACTAAACAAAAATTTGACAAATCGAGGTTAAGATTACCTAAAATGGGAATCATTTCCCCTTCCCTCGTTTTCGCAACTTGCAGTCAATTTTGGGGTTCGTCGAAACGAATGACAGTCAATTTCGCAGGTCCCCCTGTATTATTTTTTTTTGTTATTTTTGAAATTTTTGAGAGGGTGGAGAAATTTGTGTGGTTTTACTATTTGCAGCATTTAGAAGTACTTATAAATGTGTTATTGTGACTTACGATTTTTTAAAAAAAGTTACGGCCATTTTAAATGCCATTTTTGCCAACAAATTGATGAGGATACTTATTTTCTGACTTCATCATCGTACTTAGCCCAGAAACCATAAGTTTAATTTTCCAAAGCAATGACGAAGTAGAACCAATGTCTTATTGTGAGAAAAACTCTACATAATATTAAATAATGCAAATAGTAAAAAATGCCACAAATCAAAACTGTTTAGATGCGACTTAAAACAACGCTATAAAAAAAAGAACAAACAAAAATTTTGTCGCATACTGTACATAACATTCAAAATTTAAGAAAAAATCAATTTTAAAAGTACATAACCTCAAATATCTGAAAATTCAAATGTGATGGTCTGATTTTGACGTCGGATTCAGTTGATTACTATAAAAATAAGCTGTTAAAAAACAAACCAAAATAAATTTGTTACGGATAAATGTTTGATCTGTCAATTTCAGCTGAGATTTGCAATTCCTTGCTGAATTCCTTGCTGAATTAATATTAATTAATATTAATAAACCACAACATTTTTAATGTATTAACATAATTTTGTAATATTAAATAAATATTAATTGTAATTAGAAAACAGAACGAATGCTATAATTTTTTAATATAAATACATTTTAAAATTTTCATGAGGCATTTCATGCAGCAAATTACTAAATAAAAAATTCACAAGAACAGAAGTTGGAAATAAAATGATTAAGAAACATTCAATAATAAATAATTACACTAAAAATAAGCGACAAATAATCCTAATGATCTCCTAAAAAATTTAATCTGTATGAAATCTGGTCTTCAGTATTTTTGACCCCAGACTAACGTAACAATTCAATAAGAGGTGAATGAAAACTGACGTGAAATTTACTTTCGTAACATCATTAATAATTTATAAAGAGTTAGGTAACTGACCATTCTGAATGTCAATCACCGGTCCAAGCTATGAATTATAAATTAATTGGATTCCGTAGATCTCATTTCTGGAAACTTTCAATCCGAACTTTGCATTTTAGCAAATTAGTAAATAGACATAAAATTAAACATTTTCGTAAGAACAAAAAAGAAAATACTATTGTATTCATTAATATAATACAGAATTATTTCATGGAATTTTTAAAAATACAAAATGGCAATTGAATCGGTGCAAATGTTCAATAAAACACTCGAGTTTACCATTTTTTGAAAGTGTTTATTATTCAAGAGGTCTCGTATATTCAGCTTAAATTTTACCGAGCCGATAAATAATGCATTTACGATACTTTAAACAAAATTTAATCCAGAGTAATATATTTAACGGAAAAATATAACAGCAACAACAGTTGAATAATTTGAAAACACTCGAAAGCACTCGTAATAATTCTGTTAACGATTAATCGATTAATGGGATAACGTTTATTCTTCACCATTTTTCGAATGAAAGACTAGTATAATATGATATCCTATTATAAAAGGGACATCAAAATTAAGTAACTTCGTGTCTGGCGCCTATTCGTTATTGATTGTATTTTAAATTGTCAACGTCACGCATGTGATCAGATACGTTTGTCACAGGTATATTATATCTGTATATCAAAATGAAATGTAGAAGGAAATAAAGAATAATTCTTGATGATTTGTTATCATTGATTACACTAATTTACAAAATGAAGAAAAATCTTCAATACCACAATTTTTGTCTCATGTACTTCTACTTACTATCACTCGAAAAATCTACTAAACTCGAAAATCACGTTGAAAAATTGTATGTACAGTAGGGTCCCGGTATATTTGCCCGCTCGGTTCCTCGCCTTCCTCTCCCGTCTTCTTATATTTGTCAAAAGAAGGGGCCGCTTCTCCCACTCTCCTTAGTCGTATTACGTTTGTGACGTCACAGCAGGCCCTTCCAGAGGCCCCAGCGCGCAAGGTGGGGAAAAAAGAGAGCGGCGACATACAAATATAAGGAGACGGAAAAGAGCAAATATAGTGGGACTCTACTGTACCATACAAAAGTATTCTTCCTCTAGATATCCGCATGGAAAAAAAAATTCAATGAAAATATATCCGAGAATAATCAAAAAGTCCAGACTAATATTTTGATAAATATTTTAACAAAAACCTAATAATTTAAATCATATTGTACTTTATATTGGAAATGTAGTGGCTTAGAAAGTACTCTTTTTAAATTACGAAGAAATGTTCCTTCAATGCTTTTGCTAAGAATTAAATGATACTTCCAGAGGAAAAAGAGGTTAATGGAACCATCTAAAAAAAGGTAGAAATGGTTGTAGTATAAAATAATAGTAGAAAGCTTTAGTGTGAACCAATAAAATATTGCAATTCTTAAGTAATTTAATTCTTTACTATTTTTTTCTTTTTCTAAAGTGCGAAAACTTGTCTTCATTATTTAGAGTCTTAGAGAATTTTGCTAAAAATTAAACTGTGGATAGATTGTATACTCTTTTTTATTTAGTTTCATTTTATTTAGTACAAATTTAAGCTATTACATTTTTTCTTTCTTTTTGCACGACGTAAGAAACTATTGAAGGAACAAAATTTAACAAATTTTCGAATAAAAACGTCTGATGTTTATTTTTTAATTTTACTAATTTATTTCATTTTAAGTTACTGAAATTCCCTACACGAAACACGAAAATCTCTAGTATTGATTTTAAAATTTATTATAAACAAACTTTTGTT